>CM060934.1:941061099-946061099 GCA_030765085.1 Allium cepa | reverse complement strand
CAAAATTAAAGTCATGGATCAATTACAATTCACATTTCTAATTCAATTCTTTAAAACAGTTTCTTTTTAATTAATTTCAGTTTCAACATTTCAACGCTTGTATTAGAAAATAACTTAATTCATACAAATTCACAATATATTCCCTTTAAAGCAATATCATTTAATAAAAATCCAAATTTATGATTTTAGAATCATTTAATTTAACCAATCCGGTGTCCGTATAAAATTTTCTACCCTATGGCCATGTGATCAATTATTTCAACTTTAATTTCATGTATAGACGTATATCATTTCTATCCAAATCAAAGTGTCATAGGGATATATCATTTCAACCTATTTCTTAATTTATTCAAAATAATTCAAATAACAGTTTATATGTTGTCACTTAATATACAGAGTGATAACAGAGATATATAAAATAAACAAACATCTGGTCATCCAAAATGTTAGTAAATAGACATCCATCACAATCAACATCCAAATCAGCCAATAAATCATAACAATTAACTAGTTATCAATATCAGGTACTTAACCAGCAATTCAATTCAACATTAATTTAAATGCCAATTTAATTCAATATACATTCAAATTAAATTAAACAACAATTTAAATTACCAAATAATAATTAATAAAATTCTTATCACTTTATTAATTTAATCCAACTAATAAGAAAATTCAGTGTTGCGTGAGTGGGTTAAATCACTCACCTATGATTAATAGTCGATGAAAAATCCAATAAAACCCAAAATTTGAATTGTCTCCATATTCAACCAAACCCTTTTCATGTTGTCCGAAATTTTGATACGATCCCTACAGAAGAAACCTCGCGCGAATCCGAGTTCACATGCAATAGTTATTGGAGTTAGAAATTTGAAATTTGAATTAAAATAAAATATAGGGGAATTTTTGTAAATAGAAATACCATCCCAAAACCTATTGTATGCACGCTAGAGCACCCACAGCCGCTACCTTTCACGATGATAGCGCCGCTGCATCCATCGCTTTTGACTTGATCTAACTTCGACGCTGCCAAGGCCACCACCGACTGTGCCTCGCAATGGTCGCGCGAGCATCCTGAAACCACCATAGGCGGTGTGCCATCGCCTCTATTTTTGCGATTGTCTTGCAAACTATGACACCTTCAACACAAACAAACCCTATAGATCCACTCCACTAGTCATCCACTACTTCGCAGCAACCTTCAATCGTTAATTGGTCGATGATCCACTATTGATCACGATACCCTAGAAATGGACGGCTGAGAAAGATCGCCAATTTTTGGACAAATAAAGCCTTCAATCAAAAAATGAATTACAAATGCAGATTACATTCATCGATGATAGGGTTTGAGGAGTTTGAATTTTGGAGTTTGATTTGAAATTATAGTTAGGGTTTTGAGATGTCTACCGTTAAGAAGGAATAGATAAGATGGAAATTGTACATACTGCAAATGAAATAAAAGGCTGCTAGGCTTATAATAGCCTATATATAGATAGAGGTTGAATAGAAATAGATGGAACATATTGAATGGGTCGAAGCGATAACAAAGACCCGAAAAGCTCATTTCATTCCCGAAGTGAAAATAGGTCATCCAAAGTATCGAAATATAGGTTTTCAATATTTTTAAACTCAATGGGACAAATTTCAAACCCTATTTCTATTGTATATATAAGTTAGATTTTCAAATCAAATTATATTAATTTAAATTCCTATTAGCACCAGAATTGGTCACTAATACCCTTGAGTAGAGTTATGTAGAGAGATTAATGAAGAGTGTAAATTAGAACAGAAGAATAGTGTAATTTGATGCAAAAAGAACAACAAAAATGAAAACACCAGATTTATATTGGTTCATCATAATTGCCTACGTCCACTTTAAGTTTAATCTTTATAGCTTTCTCAATCACTTGAATATAGATATAATCCGTAAACCAATCACTTGCATACAAGTTTGAATTAGAAAGATGAGAGTGTCAAAAATGGCAGGGTCTCCCCTATGTTCTCGAGAAAAATCTCATTCACTGTGCTCCTGCCCTTCTATTTATGGACGAAGATGGGTTGGGCTTCCCTCATGGGCTTTGGAACAAGGTACCTCGACCCATAGTAGGTGACTTCTGCGCACCGGGCAAGGCATGCCAGACGAGGAATGCCGGTCGAGAATTGTCCGATCGATCGTTGAATGACTCGAAGCAGAATCATGCCAAACGCTCCTGCTTTGTTGTGGGCTTGAGAACTTGCTAACACCTCCAGTCAGCACCGAGCCAGGGATGCCGAAACATGCCAATTGTATCAAACCCTTATACCTTCAGGCTCTTCTTGGTCAGAATCTTGTCTATTGCTAATAATGTCTTCAACTATCATTCTATAGCCGGGCCACGGTGCCGGGTAACAATTCGATAAATTGATTTTTACGCGTTTCGAGCTCGTACGATCAAACGATAAGTCTGACCGCTATGAAACTTGAAATTCTATAATTATTCACTCTTACGGATCCGATGAAACTGGTTTTGTCGAAATCCGAGATAGTTCCCAAAAGACTAATTTTTCTTGTTAATTAAATGGATTATTATTTAAAATCAATTAATTAACTTTTAAATTCAAATTTAAAAGTTAACAATTTTCATCATTCTTGATTGCATTGAAATTTAACAATCTTTTTTCTAAAAAAATTAAATTTTCCATGTTGATTTCAAGATTTATATATTACATTAAATTTAGCGTTTAATTACAACTGTAATAAATCCATTCATTATAATTTAAATTCCAAACAAATTCTTTTATTTTGATTTAAATTCTTATATTAAATCAATTATTACCTTATGAATTAATTAGACGTAAGTTTCCATCTTTTTTATTCTTATACTCTACAATTAACATCTTCTACCATATTAACTGCAATATTTAATTACATTAAACTTCATTGATTTCCCAAATAATTTCAAATGGATGAAATAATAAGATGAGAATTAATAAATTGTTACAACTCAGTAAATTAACACCATTTCAGAATTAATTATTACGTCTAATTCGACACAATTACACCTTTATTGTTTGCACACAAAGGTTAATAAATTACTTACCACCTAACTGATTTCATATTCTATATTAAAACCAATCAAATAAAATAACATACAATTTCACTATTAGTACATCATTTAACTTATTCCTTATTTACAATTATAGCCAAATTAACTTTACAACTATTTCAATTGATTGAAATTACATTAAAATAGTTGTCAATAACATTCAAACAATAGTATTAAATTATATTATAATATTTTTTCCATTTATAAATCATAAATTTTAATTCCTCACAATATTAAATTTCAAAAATCTTGTTAAATTTAATATTTTTAATTATAAAAAATACAGGTCATTACAGAACATGGTCACGACATCGGAAATGGCTAAAGCTAGAGTAGGATGCATAATTTAGAGTTTTGCTTATCCATTAGGATATATCAACTCCATATCTAGAGTATGCTTATCGATATATTGCGTGTTGGAGTTGTTGATACTTGGTGCCATGTAGTTCATCATTCGGCTAGTTTTGGTTACCTTAGACTATATCAGAGATATACGGTGCTCGGAAGGATGTTTCTGATCCTTGTCATGGAGATTCACTTTGGTCTACTAGGGCGTCTTTTGGTAAAGGAATTCATGTACAAACATGCCTTTGAGATATTGATTATAACCTGTTATTGTTCTGGCGTTCATATAACAACTATTTGATATGATTTATGTATTACACTCTAGATATTATCTATCATATCACTTTATGTTAAACTTAATGAATGGTTGTCATATTTGAGGGGAAAACTATTAAACCAATCTGCATGGTCTAAAAAAAGGTGTTATTATATGTCACCATTATTTCTTGAGTTTTGCACGCTGGTTTGCCAGATTGATCCAGGTGTTATTTTCTTATAATGTTTCGATCAGCCCTGTGTATGTTTCTAGATTTAGATTTGGACTCTTTGAAGTTTATGGAGATGAGCTGGATGATTACCTATCATAGTATTTATTTCCACTGCATTACTATTGCATCATCAGTATTTGTGATGACATATTGCTATAACTGTCCAGACCGATTATGATAACTCTAAAGTTTTTTGTATCTTAGAACATCAGTTTGTACCATCTTTTAATATTATATATTATCATTCCGTTATGAGATTCTAATATTGTGTTCCTTCTTCTCTATTCTATTTCTTTTTATTTAACTATAACAATTCATCTTTCCGACACATGGGTGCTCAGTATATGAAAACCATAAATGTATTAGTGTCGACATTTGGGGTCGAAAAGATGAGTCGTTACACTGGCTATTGATGGATCACATTCCTTTGGGTACGACTATCAAAATCATATTTTGATTGCCTTCTTGGAATCAATTTCGGATTTATGCATCCTACCATGTAAGGAATCAATACTCTTGATTGTTTAATTGACAACTAAGGATTATCTATTCTTGATATTGATAAGAAACTCATAGTCTCTCTTCAATGTGTGAGAATATTTATTTGACATTCTAATGCATTGTGTTCATTCAGGTTTGGTTAACATCATTTCATCCCGCATAATCACCTTCATCTTTAGATTGTATCCAATTCCATTTCACTACCGATAATTTTCCAAAGAAATTCCTTCACTATGAAGTTGGTATTTTAAAACAATAGTTGTTTCTTACAGTAATGGAGAGGTATTTAGAAACATTTTATGAATTACCTTATATAAAACTGATTTTCCTTTAGTTTACAGAATTTATGTTCAAAACATAAATAGGTCATCCAATGACAGTCATTCCTAAACTCCTTTTGAGGAGATTCATACAAGGTTCCTCACTAACAATTATTATGTGTAGTATTTCGACTTGCATAACCCGCCAACTCTTTGGCGTAGGATATGTTTGGTTTTCTTATAAAATGTAACGACCCGAAATTTTATCATTTTGGTTTGTGAATATTTAATTAATTTTAAATATGCAGAAAATGGTTTCTATAAATAAAATAGACCTTTTTTAATTTATAACTAATAATACAAAATTCATTTTTTAATTTTGTTTACAAAAATAATTAGTTCGTAAAAACAACAAATGTGGATGAAAATCGTTTTTCGAATTTTCGGCGTTTGATCGTATAAAAGTTGTTTGAAATGTTGTGTACACTTTTGCATACACACACACACATACTAATTATAGGATATGGTTGAAGAAGATATTAATATGTTTAAAAAACTTAATTAAGTTAAGTTAAACATTAATGTGACATTTTGGCAACTTAAGTACAAAACATGTTTAAACATTTGTACTTAGGCGTTAATGCATGTTTTCTCATGGAAAAATGAAAGGAGGGACCAAATTTTCAAGGGTAAAGAAGGAGGAGACATAAGGGGTAATGTGGCATTCATGTAGTGGAAGGCTTGTACCCTAGGAGCAGTTTCATTATTTTATTTTATATAAAACATTTGTTCATTTCTATTTTCCTTGCTTATTTTCACATTTTTGTTTTTTCAAAGATTCTTTTATTTCTTTTCCAAGTTCTAAAACCATGCTAATGGCTTCTATCTCAAATTTTAAAGTTTTAAAAAAACCCAAAATTTTACTTTAAAATCTTTTTCAAAACTTGTTTAAACACTTTCTTTTCCTTCCTGCATCTTCTTACTTCAAAAACAAGCCCTTATACCCCGACACAACGCCATGGTTGAGCAATATATCACTATGGCCGAGCTCATGTAAGCCTTTAAGGTCTCCATTTTTCAAAGTCTAATTTATGGATCTTGGATGGTTAGGAGCTCAGGAATAGTTTAGTTTGTTTTCTTGAGATTTGGTGACCAAATCTCTTTTTTAAAAACAAGTTTTGACCTTTATATTATTTGAAATTTGTTTGCATTGATTTTGTTGAAAATATATCATATTGGTAATGCGTGTGTGCGTGCGTGCGTGCGCGCACATGTGTGTGTATGAGATTTTATGCGTATTGTTGGTTATGAATTTGAACCTGTGGTGAATGTTAAGTGAAGTTAGTAAATTGCAAGTTATAATCTTCAGGTGATGGATGGTGTAAAGTTTAAATTTTTCTTGTGTTTGTGGCTTGTATGATATGAACATGAGCGTGTAGTTATATGCTTAGAAAGCTAACACTTTTGTATGGTTAGTCGACTTGAAATCCTTGTGTAGATAACTTGATTATATGTTTCCAAACTCAAAACTATTTCAAGTTTTCATTTTTTTTAGTTTTATAAAGCATTCTTTATGTTTGAGAAAGTTATTAAGCTCTTAAGTGTCAATTTTTCAGAGAGGAAAACCAAAAAACATTTTCAAGTTATGGCATCCATAGCGATAGTCGCTATGGATTCAATAAAAGTTAAATTTTTGGAAAAATTTAAGCCTTTTTTTTGAAAGTGTTTTAAAAATGTTTTATAAACTTAGTAATATTGTTCTAGAAAGTTAATTAAGAATTCAATAATTGATTTTTAATTACTTAAGATTAGTAATTAATTAAGTATTAAACAAGTTGTATTATTTTTAATTAAGTGAAGATTAGGGCTATTTAATTATTTTTTAAAAGTAAGATGAATTTTTAATTAATTATTGATTAAGCAAGATTAATTTTTAATTTAATTATTAGTTGAATATAAGGATAATTATTTTTAATTATTAATCAAGCTTTTTAATTATTTTTAATTATAAATTAATTAAGGGTATAAATTTATAATAAATTATTTAATTAAGGTTTGATTATCTCTTAATTATTAATTAAGTTATGTTATGGTTTAAGTTTAATTATGGATTAAAAAGGGTTTAATTGTAATTAGCTGTTTTGAAAAGAGTTTTAAGTTTTAAAATTGCTTTGATTTCCAAAAATCAATTTGTTTAAAAGGAACTTTCTTTTACAAAGAATAGTTTTTGAATAAAAGGGATTCAAGCGTTGATACCATTAAGTAGCCAAACAACTACGGATGAGTTATAATGTAGATTGTTTGATTTTTTGGACATGTGTCAACAGAATAAGTCACTGTTCTGTTATAAGTTGATTGTTTGGACATCTAATAGCAGAATAAATACTCATTCTGCTATAATGCAACTGTTGATTATATGGACATTTGTTTAGTAGCATAAATTCTCATTTTTCTACAAGCATTGAATTGTTTGGACATCTATTTAGCAGGACAAATCACCATCTTGCTATTATGTTATTTGGACATGTATATGCTAATAGTTTAAATTGACATATTATTCCCTGTTGGCTATGGATTTTATTTACATATATGTTGATTTGTGTAAATAACTGTTATGTGACTTAGAAATCAAATTGAAATAAAACGAGAATTTAAATTAGTACCATTGAGATTGCTAGGCCACTTTTTAAAATTGTAAAGCATGATTTTGAATTAACTTCAGTTCTTAAATTAAATTGGAGTTTAAAGTTTATGAATAACTTTTCAAGTTATGTAATTATTATTTAATAAAGGTATTTATAAATGCTAACTTGTTTATAAAAAAAGGTTTTACTAAATTAAAGAGTTTATTTAAAGTGTTTTACGAATGATATTTATAAAGGAAGATTTATAAAGATTTTTAAAAATAGTAAGAGAAATTTTAGAGATTTATAAAGTGGTTTTATAATTTAATTCGGAACTTATTTAAAAGTGAGTTATAAATTTATTTGGAAAATTTATAAGTTATTTGAAATATGAATGGGGATGTTAAAAAGGAAACTTTTTATAAAGAATAAGGGGTGGGTTTTATGGGAAGTACTATTCTAAATGGAATTTGTTAGATCATTTAATATGGAATTTGAAAAGAAGAATTATTTTTATCATGTTTTGTAAATATACTTATACCGATAAGGCAAGTATTTGATATTTTATCTAAGTATTGCAAATAAAATGTTTTGGTATCGTACTTACACCGTGAGATAGGTATGCAAATGTTTTTAAGTTATGTAATTATTAATTAACTATTTCTGAGAAGTTATATTGATCAAGTTTTATAAAGTGATTTTAATTAATTAATAAAGGCTTAGTGGATCTCATATGGAATTAAATCCATGTTTGAATGATTGTTTATTTGATAGTTAAATAACCGATTATCAAATCTGGACCAAATGTAACTTTGAAAATATCTTAGAGAAATACATGAGTTATATGGCATAGCCATCCCTAATGATGTTGTACTGTATTTATAAATCTCGTTTTGTTCTTCTAGGACAAATAATAAGGAAATTTGTTCATTCAACTGTTAGGTGGTGATCTCCGCTCTTATTCTATTGTTTGCTTATTTCCTAAAGAACCAGGTTCAGTTTACCGGAACTATCGAAAGTTTTCAAAGAGATCGGGATCAGATATGTTATCCCAAAACCACTTCAATCCAACTCAAGCTTTTCGAATTGAAAACATCTTGAAGGGTATGGAATCAAAGATAGAGCTGTGAAGTAAAAGGGCTATTGCTACTAATCCTGAGGGTGATTCCAAAATGGATTTAATAGTAGTGCCTTCGGTTTCGTTCAGTCCCAGAACGAACTTACATGGATGGATGCTAGCATTGCATTGATGATAGGAGGGCGGTGTTAGCGTACCAAGTGGGTTTGCTTTATAAAATTTAAAAAGTAGCCTTAAGTCTCATAACCCGTTATGGCTAAAACATGGTAGGTGCAGCAGGGATATATAGTTTGCTCCCATTACGGTGTGTCATCACCTTTCTAGATTACCCAATTATTGATTTGGTTATGCATGAGAGATGTTGATAAAGGTTAGGAACAACCATTGTGATTACATTTCGGTACTATGCAGTAAGGGGTAGGCCGGTTTTGTATTGGCAGGGGTACAAGATGTTATTGTTAGGCCCCTGGTGCATTTTATTTAGAGGTACACCATTTAGAAGGTAGTCCCATACCTTGTCATTATTGGAATTCATTCTTCAATATGTGCCTTTACGGTTTTGATTGTACAGCCTGTGTTGGAATTCAATTAATGTAATAATTTTGGCTATGATTAATATGTATTTGTACCCTAGACACTATTATAATATCACTGGATTTTCTATAGAAATGTTTTGGTTATTGTAAGGTAAAAACCCGTCCGCGTTTATGTGCGGCGTGGTCTTACAAGATACCTTTGATTTCGAAGAGTTTTAATATAATAATTCGGTTGTTTTGAGTTTACTCACACAGAACCATGTATGACCCAAAATTTTATTTTTCTTTTCCTAAAACTCTTAGGTGCTCAAATTTGTATGAGCAGCCAAGTAGTTCAGGTTTCCTACAGATGCATTTTAAAGGAGCTTGGAGCAGAAGACTTCATCAATAGCTAGTTTTTATCTTATTTCCGCCTTATTATATGTATGTTGTATTAGTTGGGTAGGGACTGACTAGGTAGAATATGTATCATAATGACTTTGATGTATCATTTTAGAAATGACTTTGTAAATAATTATGTTGATTAATATATGTTATTCATTTTCGTTGTGAGATTCTATTATTATTTATTTTCTTCATATCTTCTATCTTCTTTCCCCTAACAATTTGTCTTTCCATCACTTAGTTGTTTGACACACGAATACCGTGGATGTATTATTGTCGACTTCTGGGGTTTGAAAAGGAAGGTCATTACCCAAAACCTTTATCTTGTATGGTATTGTAAACTATATTTTGAATGATATTAATTTTAACCTTGTGTACTACTCTTAAGTACACATCATATAGAAAGAATTTAACTAAAGTTCACTCTTCATTAATCGTGTTTTGTCCAACAAAATTCGATTACTCCTTATCAAAACATCATAATGTATTGTAGGGAGGAGGAATCTTTAAGATAGGATCTTTATTCATATTAGGTACATTCAAACCTCTTTCCAATATACTCACCCATTCGATTAACTCGAATCGATATTGTTGCATGTTATATTATTTACTTCTATTTTATATTCTATGAGCTTATCATGGACTTGTACACATGTATCAAATACATATGTCTATGTCTACGATAACTCATTAGCGAATATAAAGAAGTATGTGGAACCGTATTGATATTAATAAACTTACAATTGCATATATCTGTATGTATCAATCTGAAGAGTTCATCAACTATTATGACGCTCCCATTAAATGGGTGCATAGTCCTCAATTGTTTGAGATCTAATTATCAAGTATAATATGATTCATAATCACATAATACCAATTATTTCTTAAAACTATGACTTAGTCTATAGTTGTAAAACAATTATAAACAATTTTAGACACTTCAGTATTTTCCAATGCATCACTTTTGTTGTGAAAACAAATACCACATTATAGTTTTATTTCATAACGAATGTTCATAAAATTCACATTGAAATGTAATATGTCTATTTTCTAGTCCACATCGAAATAGTCATTATTTCATAAATAACATTCGGTATATTTTACGAAAATAATTTTCAAAATTTGACGCAATCAATAAGTGCTATATGGCATGCTCCCAGTATTTCTACCATTACTATAATAGCGTACTAAATTTGAAGGCTCATCATTTACTTAATTAAGATTATTTATTCTGAATACTATAACTAGTTTACTATGGAGAATTATTTAATCAAATATCTTGAACATAAAGAAATAAATCTCATAGAAATTACCGTTTTATATGAAAATAAATTTCAAATGAGAAATCATGTTACTTATTTCAATGTTAAGTATCAATCATTATTATTACAATTCTCATTTCTGATGTTTCTTTATGAAGCAGAAGCGACCATTCACTCTCTTCATCCCATCCATACCTTTCATCATATCTACTCTTATATATTCAATTTTCTTTCTAAATGGTCGAACCATTCAAAAGAATATATGTACGGCAATGTCATAATGAACTCTTTACAAAAGCTTACTCGATCATACTTAACATTTAAGGACGCCATTTATGTCGCCTTTTGCTTAAACTGATTAAACTAGCATTTCAACAATTGAGTTCTTAAATTCATATTGTAGTTTTGGTCCTGTCTCAATTTAGCACAATATGATCTTTGTTGTAATGAATCAACATAATACTTGATCTTGCACTATAGTTTATTTGCTTATTTTGGCCGAACTAGTTTCACTGAAATATCATACATTACGAACTATGACCATTCACCATATAAAATTTATATGCGATTGTATATGGATCGAATATCCACAATCTTGTCTTGCTTTTGAGTTTGGAACTCATAGAATGCAATACATGGTCTCAACCAAATATACACGTAAGCGATCAAATTATGGACATATTAAATAGTTGTAAAATTAGGTACTTGCATTGATGTAGAAGACATTGATATACAAGAAGCATTTAATATTAATTATATATTATATTCCTATTTGTTTATCTTCAATTTAGTTCAATCATATATCTTAATTGATAAACATTTTACAGTCATATTAAATGCATAAATTTATTAATATAGATTATTGTAACATTATATAGCATTTGTTCTTACAATATTAGAGAGGTTAAATTTTATCATTACATTTATTTAATAAGGCTTCCATTAGTCTTTTATGTTTCGCCAAACCTTAAGTTGAAACATAGAAGTCTTTCGACTTCACTAGTGAGTGTTAGGACACCTGTGCCTTGGTATTCTGACCTTAAGGAAATCTTAACAAATCCCTGGCCAGCATATTCTGGATAACTCTTTATCGGCTATATCAAATACAACTCCTAACCCATGGTTCCTTGTCTTAATCCTACCTTTTCCTTAAGGAATGCTCAATAAGTAAAGTGGGATTATTCACTCGGACCTATCATTTATCAACGACCTAAGTATAATGCATATACCTTGAGGAAAGCTCAAAAATACATGCAATTATCTTACCATGTCTATTCAATACATTAATAGTACTACACATAACATCCCTAACTTGAGGAAAGCTCAACCGCTAAAGAGTATGCAAGTAATCTATTAATATATAGATGATAGAGGTCACCTTTATATCAAGGATTCATAATCTTCAATATATTATATCGAGTGATATCGACTTAAGGAATAATGTTTTTCTTATGAAGTATACTCGTGATTTAAGTGTGAAACACATCAGAAATCACGGTATACATACATATACGTATGCATTTATTCCTTAAGTCTGTTTAGAGTTTCTTACCATTCCACCTTTAATGTACACATTCATAGTATATAAGTTTCAATTATCATATAACTTTTGTATTTATAGCGATCCCACCACGATACCCATACTTTTAAAGAACACTACTAATAATGTCATTTAATAATATGGAGAATACGGCTTGCTAAGGACGACCAAATTTGCAGATAACTTTAAACTAACACTGACACGTCGTACTTACCATTTCACTAAATCTCTGAGATAAAATTTGATGTGTACATTCTCAGTTCAAAGTGACAAATACCGTGGTTTCTCAAAATCAAACCAATACATCATATAAAATGCAAATCACCGATCATAGTGGAATAATAGAGCTCATACATATAAAAACCGCGAGTCTACAAAATAAAATACTAGCCCCACATAATATACAATGTTACAATTCTCTAATCTTAAACATACATCTCAAAATAAATATACACAAAATCCTAGATGAGATAAACTAAATTCAAATAGCTTATCTCCCAACTTGCTCGACCATCCAAAGGTCTACCCATCCTGTAACCTTAAAAGTCTCAGTCTGACTCGAGCATTAAAATAACACCCAGGTCAGACTATCTCTAAATATCCAAAAAGGATGAGAACAGGACACTAGAATAAATAACATATAACTAAACCTAGATGTCCAAGATATAACAAGTCACATAATTAATTTATCTCACAATTTACTTCATGGCATAGATATAATTATATTTGGTCTTGAACATATATAAATCACTAAACACTGATTCACGGAACAAAAAACACAATAACTCTAATACACAAAAACCAATTCCATACTGATCATCCATCTGATCGTACATACCAATCTTACCGATTGTCCATACCATGCAAACATTTTGATATCACTCATACTGATCTTATACCAAGAATCGTCCATACCATAACATCAAATCTTCATCGATCACAAGGATGGGGAAATCCCAAATCTCGACCGACCAAAATGATTGTGACAACCATGACTCGAAAATTCTAGTTTATTATATACATATCTCTTAAAGATTTATCGGTCCTACCGAATTCTAAAAGGAATACACTCTAATGTGCCAGTAATCACTAGAACTTAACCAAAATATCACATAATTGCATGGTGAAATTCCAGTATTTACTAGAAGCTAGTAAATTTCACTCGTTAAGCATACCAATGGAAAACCTGAACTATATTCTCTTAACGATCTAGCAGCCCATGACGCATACCAAAAGAGAATAAAACTCTAAAGTGTTAAATACTTCCTAATAGCAATCGCAAGAACTTAACCAAGGCATCCCATACTACCCGGTAAAAATCAAGTATTTACTAATGGGCTAGTAAGTACCACTCAAATATTTTATTCAATGAGTTGTATAATATTCGATGAAGCGCCACTCAAGAGCATTTAAACCAATCAGTAACAATAAGTTGATTATTAGCACTCTCCATATTATAGAACTAAGATTCTCAGAACATTTGTCTTCTAAATGTTTATAATTTAGAAATCCAATAATATAATTTTTTGTATAAGAAATGATTTCTAAATACTTTGTTTATCATCAGATAAAATAACCCATCTATTCCATTTGATCTCAACATACCTCAAAAATTCCATAAAGTTATATTATTCCCAAACCATATTCCAAACTCCATATATATATATATATAAGTATCCATTTATTTTATAAATCTATATTTATTACTCTTCCAAACTCATTTTGATATATGTCCATTTAATTTAGAAATAAATTGAGTTTTGTATTTTTCCGAAAACCCATATTCCAAAGCCATTTATATAAGTGCATGTGTATTTACGAAACCATAAACTTATTTTCCAAACCCAATTTGGTATT
The DNA here is from genome assembly GCA_030765085.1 of Allium cepa. Lineage (NCBI taxonomy): Eukaryota > Viridiplantae > Streptophyta > Magnoliopsida > Asparagales > Amaryllidaceae > Allium > Allium cepa. The sequence continues at coordinate 946,047,138 of CM060934.1, read as the reverse complement.
CTAACCATTGTCTAAAAACAACTTAAGTTTATATTTCCAAAACTATATGTAACGAACCGAATTTTCGACCCTCCAAAATCGACACTAATACATCCACTTTATCACATGTCGAACATTCAAGCACCGGAAATACTGGTTTGTTAGGGGGAAAGAAGAAGGTAGAAGATAGAAGATAACTAAATAATAAAAAAATCTCACAACGCAATAGGATAACATATATTAATGGCATATTGTTTTACAAAATCATCTCAAAACTGATACATCAACGTTACACTAATACAATTCTAAACTAGGACAGTTATAAAAGCCTATCTTTATACATCAGATATAGAGTACAATATGTACAGTGGAAACAAGTAATAAATATCCATCGATGAAGCCTCCTGCTCCAAGCTCCTCCAAGTGCATCCTTAGAAAACTTGGACTGCTTGGCTGCTCATAAAAATTTAAGCACCCAAGAGTTTTAGGGAAATAAATAAAACTTCGGGTCAGGCATGGGTCTAGTGTGAGTAAACTTAAAGAAACTGAATTATTACTTTTCAAAACCCTTTTAAAATCCAAAGTATCTCGTAAGATCACACCACACAGAAACACGGACGGGTTTTTACCTTATGATAACCAAAACCACTTTTATATAAAAATCCCGTGATATTATAATAGTGTCTAAGTACAAATACTTATTAAAACAGCCGAATTTGTTACATTAATTAAATTCTAGCATACTAGGCTCTACAGTCAAAACCGTAAGGTACGTACTGGAGATTGGATTCCATACTTTGACAAGGTAAGGAACTACCTTTCGAAGGTACATTTCTAGATAAATGCGCCGGGGTTTGACAAGAACATCTTGTACCCCTGCCACACAGGATTGGCCTACCGCTTGACTAGTAGTATCGACTATGATTGTCCCTCCATTAATGGGCCCTAAAGCATATAAATGTGAGATAATAACTGATATAGATTTGGAATGACCATACCCTACTTGGGAGCGACCCACTTGGCCTTGTTAAATGCTCGATTTTTGTCATTTCTCGGTTGATGAGGTTCGAGGCTATGTTTTACCTTTTGAATAGCAATCCTACTTGGAATACTAACATTACCCGCATCAATGGAATGCTAGCATTTATCCATATAAGTTCGTTCGGGGACTGAAAGAAAACGAAGGCACTATTACTATTACATCCATTACAGAAAATCCCTCCCAAGGAAAATAAAAAATATCCCTTGCACTTTTAAACTCCTTCTTCGATTCCACGCTTCAAGATGTCTTCATTTCGAAACGCTTGAGTTGGATCGATGTGGTTTCTTGATAACAATCCGATCCCGGTCTCTTTGAAACAACTTTCGATATTTCCGGTAAACTCAACCCCAGTTATTTAGGAAATAAATAGACAAAAGATAAGAGCAGAGTTCACCTCCAAACCTCTATGGATGGATTTCCTTATAATTTATCCTAGAAGAACGAAACGAGTTTATACATACAGTATAACACCTTCAATGGTAACTGAACCATATAATACTGTTGTTTCTCCTATATATTTATAAAGCTAGGTTTTGGTCTAGATTTGATAGTTGGTTATTTAACTATCAATTTATACAAACAATCAACATTGATTCCATTCCATATGGGATCCTCTAAGCCTTTATTAATTAAACTTTAATTTATAAAATCACTTTATTAAAACTGATCAAAAGATCTTTTCAGACCTCATTTCCAAACCTCTTACATTCCTTTTTTCTTGAAAAAAATAATACAAGTATTTACCAAACATTTTGGAAATTCCATTTCCTCAAAATTCCATATTAAATGGCCAAACAATTCCCTTTTGAAAACATCACCTCCTATAAAACACATTTACTTACTCCTTAGAAAAATTCTTTTTATAAGTTCACTTCACATTTCAGACCACCTAAAGGTTTTCAAACTAGATTTAAAACTTCTTTCAAAAATATCTTAAATGGCTTATAAAATCTCGTTCTATTTTTAAAACCATTTAAAATTCTTCGTTCATAATTTCTTTATAGAATATCCTTTATAAAATTCATTTTCAAGGTATCCTTTGTAAATAACTCTAGGTAAAACTTTTTATTTAATAAACCCCTTTTTAAAAACAAGATATTATTTAAAATAAATTTATAAAATAATAATAAAATTTGAAAATCATTTATAAACTTTAAACCCAAATTGATTTAAGAATTAAAGCTAATTCAAAAACATACTTTTTGAAAAGAGGCTCAACAATCCCAATGGTACTAATTTAAGTTACCATTCAATTTTAATTCCAATTCACAAAACATTTATTTACATAGGTCAACATATATGTAAATTCAACTCATATCCAAAATAGGTAATAACATATCATTATGAACTAATTATCATATACATGTCCAAATAACATAATAGCAGTATGCTGATTTGTTCTGCTAAACAGATGTCTAAACAATTCAATCAATTCTTAGTAGAATGGGGATTTATTCTGCTAATGCATGTCCACACAAACAAACCAACAATCAATTTATAACAGAACGAGGATTTATTCTGCTAACATATGTCCAAACAACCAAACAAACAAGCAATTTATAGCAAAACGGGGTTTTATTCTGCTAACACATATCCAAACAACCCAATGATCTATATTATAACTCATTCACAGTTATAGGGTTTCTTAATAGGACCAAAACTAGATTCACTTATATTCAAAACCATCTTTGAAAAAAAGTATCTTTAAACTATTTTACCTTTGAAAACAAAAGGATTTAAAACTTTTAAACCCTTTTAAAAATAATTAATTATAAGTTAAATCATAATTAAATTCATAACTAATTTTAGTTGAATCTTAACATAATTTAATTAAATAGTTAACAGTAATTAACTATTAGTTAAATCTAAATTAATTATTTATTAATAATTAAATACTTAATTAAACCTTTTTAATAACTAAATACTAATTAATCTCGATTAATTAATTAATCAGTCTTTAACTAAACTTAAATAATAAATTAAACCTTTATAAATAATTTATTATAAATTAAACCTTAATTAATTTATAGTTTAAAAATAATTAAACACTTAATTAATAATTAATCTACATATAAATAAAAGTTAATTAAAAATAAATCATGTACTTAACTCATAATTAACTAACTTAATTAATAATTAATTAAAATAAATCTTAACTTTGAAAGATAATTAATTAACAACCAACCTTTAATTAATAAAAGTTAATAACCGTTTTTAATCCTTAATTAATTGTTAATTATCAAAACATAAGTAATTAAAAATTTATTATTAAATTCTTAATTTATCTTTTAAAATTTCATTATTTCGTTTATAAACCATTTACAAAACAATTCGAAGTATTAAAACCAAACTTTTACGAAAATCTAATTTTTAAACGAGCTACGTCTACAGCGACTATCGCTATGGATACCTTAATTTCCAAATTGTTGCTCGCTAATTTTCCATTTACTAATTTTACTTACTAACTTTCCATATCATTTCCAATTCCAAGCCAAAGATCATAATTTTATAACCAAACACCACTTAAATCATCAATTCAAAGTTATAATGCTAATCCACAAATTACCACACAAATATACATCTAAACCATACCCTAATCTAAATAATAACATCACAAATACAACCATATAACAACATATATAAAAATGTAAATACTTTCCCAAAAAGTTAAGGAATTTACTCACCGAAGGCTATCTAAACTTTCGCTGACTTGAGTACGACCTAGCACTTTCATTTCTAAGCAAAAAGATGGAGTCTTGAATCCTAAATGTACTAGGTAGGCTAGGCCATGGATAAACAACGAAGTGAGACATGTTTTGATAATGTAGAGCGACTTCGAATAAACATCGATTTCTCAATAATAAACCCAAAAATAGGTCATTTTGCAATTGATTTTTAGGCTACCTACTCATAGAATTTCAAAAGACACTTAAAGATAAAGTTATTGGAATTTCTATTCTCTATCATTTAAAAAACGAATTACTCATTTATGATTAGCTTTAAAGAAGTAATGATCAAAAGAAGAAGTTTAATTTTCGGACTTGAAATTCTAGGTGAAAATTTGCTTTGCAAAATTGGGTATTTTGACATAACTATGATAGAAATTTGAAAAAATGATTAACTAAAATGTTGTATCCATTAAAATTTCACATGGTTTCAAAAAAAGAAAACCTCTATTTGAGATAGAAATAAGGAAGAAAAAGTTGGTGGAAAGAGGATGGAAAATGGAGAAATATATGGCTATTTATAGGCAAATATCCTATGTCATCATTAGATCTAGTCACATCATAAATTATTTTAATATATATAATTACGTTTAATCACATCACTCTTTTGTGTGTGTATATATAATTATGTTTGGTCACATCACTTTCTTTTATATATATATGATTATTATGTTTAGTCGCATCACTTTATTTTATATATATAATAATTATGTTTAGTTGCGTCACTTTCTTTTATATGTATAATTATTATGTTTAGTCGCATCACTTATATATATAATTATTATGTTTAGTCACATCACTTTCTTTTATAAATATATATCAGTTTAATTATTAATTAACTAAGATGTGACAAGAGATAATTATAATTAATGATTGCAAAATCAAAGGCATGACAATACTTAATATATATATATATATGTATTTAAAAAAGTTGTTTACTATTTTAAAACTATGCCTTGTCACATCACTTACTAATCTAAATTAATACAATATAATTTATTTTTAAGTGTATTATTATTTAGCTAATCAACTTTTCTATATGTACATATAGTGCACAAAGACGAAAAACGTTCCTGACAACTTTTCGTTGTCAAAAGGTCGAAATTTCGAAAAACATTATTCCGTCACATTTTCTATTTTTATACGAACTATATAATTTGGTATAAAAAATTGAAAACGATTTTACCATCAGTATTAGTTAATTAAAATGAGTTTATTTTCACTATAAACCCTATAGATTAAATAATTAAATATTCACTAATCAAAGCAGTGAAATTCCTGGTCGTTACATTCTTCCACCTTAAAAGAATTTCGTCCCCAGAATTACACCTCAACCTGTCTCAGAAAACAATTAACACTACACATCATCCCATATGATGTACATAGATCATTCTTATACTAAGTCTGATTCGTTCATAACTCGAATACATAATTTCACTTCCGAACCAGTATCGCTCACCCGATTCTCTAGTGCGGGCTCCGACTAGGCTCCTTGATTTGGAACCTCTATCCTCTTTACATATTGCAACTATGATAGAAAATCCTAGTCCCACACCAAGAACCCTCGTCATGTACTTGCCGTCAAAAGACGAGTAATAGGTCCTTATTCGAAATGGTGCAAACACCACAGAGTCATATACTCCAATCTTAGATCAAAACTCTATGAAATGGAGAAATGATCTACGTCCACCCTATGCTCTTACTTAATTGGTTCTCCATAGTACCATTTATATTCCCACTAAATCATTTATGAAAACATTTTATAAACAACAATTTGTTTCAACAAGGATAATACCCCACTGTGGCCTAAGAGGATACACACCAATCTAATTCCACTATTCCTTTTTGAATTTTTCTCCCTGAGAAAACTCAAGATCCAAATACCCAGGTTTTATTTCAAAAACTTTTTGAAATGAAACGCTATTTTATAATCATATAACATAACATACATATAGCCTGAGTAACTCCAAAATGATACTAAGGAACTGGGTATCACCAAATAGTATCATACTTTCCTTTACCAAGAAAGGTAATACTCAAGAGAAATGTTCACCATCCGAACACATCTCTTCCCCAATTTTAATTTATTTTCGAGCCACTCGAACTAGTTAACTTAAAATTATTTCTGTTTTTATTTCAAAATCTCATTTTTGAAATAATTTTTTTATTCTTCTGAAAAAACATTTATCGCCAACTTACTTTGGGTTCGTTCGGGTTGAACTTGTTTCGATTGTACAATGATAGAGAGAATAATTTACTAAGTGCACTACAATGTACGCCTAGGAAAACATATGATTATCACTTAGAAGATTATTCTGATCATCAAAAACAATCAAGACTCATTCCCCTAACCAATCCAAAGAAAATCACTTTTTACTCAAATTTTCATTCCTAAAATTTTACACTTGAACCAAAGTTGATTTCAAATACTATTATTATTTTCAAAACCTTGCAAATCACTTTTAAAAAACACTGCGATTTAGGTTCTCAAGTTTTCATCCTAAATTCCTTTTTAATTAAAACACTTATCTTATTCAAAGGAAAGTACCTAAATATTTACACAATAGTCAATGCTCAATCTGGAGGAGCGTGACTAACCGAACCCCATATGATAATAATAAAATGTTATTATCTCCCAATAACATCACCTCATAAATACCTATACTGTTTTCAAAAATCATTCTTTTATATGGTAATAATATCCCAACAACATCACCTCATAAATACTTATACTATTTTCAAAAATCATTCTTTTATATATAAAATATGCCCTGCGTAAAATTATTTCATTTACCCTAATTTCAAAACAATATTGTGTCGGTTGTTCTGGTTCAAGCGTTTAGGAATCCCTGTCGATAACGTTGGCGAAATGCATCGGTTGGAATTCATATACCACTTAGTCGATTAAACAACACAATATAAAACATTTTCATATCACTAACAAATAAGCACTCTTATATAATATACACTCAAACTCATTCTAGGGTGTCACTTACCCTATCTCTAATGAGTTTACCCCACAAAAGCCAAAGTTCTTGCTTATCCTTCTGCTCTGGTACCAAATGTAATGAACCAATTTTTCGACCCACGAAAATCGACAATATAACATCCATTGTATGACATGCCAAACATTCAAGTGCCAAAATACCGAGTTGTTAGTGTGAAAGAAAAAGTAGAAGATAGAAGAAAGCTAAATAATACAAAATCTCACAACGTAACAGAATAACATATATTAATCACATAATGTTTTACAAAGTCATCTCTATACATCAGAGTTACACTAATACAATTCTAAACTTGGATAGTTATAAATCATGTCCTTATATATCATATATAGAGCATATAATGTATAATGGAAACAAGTAATAAGTATCTATCGATGAAGCCTTCTGCTCTGAGCTCCTCCAAATGCATCCATAGAAACCTGGACTGCTTGGCTGCTCATAAAAAATTGAGCATACAAGAGTTTTAGGAAAAGAAATAAAACTTCGGTTCAGACATGGGCCTAATGTGAGTAAACTTAAAGCAACTGAATCATTACTTTTCAAAACCCTTTCAAAAATCAAAGGTATCCTGTAAGACCACGCCACACGTAAACATGAACGTGTTTTTACCTTATGATAACCAAAACCACTTTTATATAAAAATCCTATGATATTACAATAGCGTCTAAGTACAAATACTTATTAAAATAGCCGAAATTGTTATATTAACTAAATTCTAGCATACTAGGCTCTACAATCAAAACCATAAGGCACATATTGAAGATTGGATTCCATACTATGACAAGGTAAAGAACTACTTTCTGAAGGTACATCTCTAGATAAATGCACCGGGGTCTGACAAGAACATCTTGTACCCCTGGCACACAAGATTGGCCAACCACTTGACTAGCAGTACCGAATATGATCATCCCTTCATTAATGGACTCGAAGAATACAAACGAGAGATAATAGCCAATCTAGATTTGGAATGACCATACCCTACTTGGGGGCGACCCACTTGGCCCTACTGCATGCCCGACTTTTGTCATTTCCCCGTTGATGAGGTTCGAGGCTACGTTTTACCTTTTGAATAGCAATCCCACTTAGAATACTAACACTGCCTCCAGGAGTCAATGCAATGCTAGCATTCATCCATACAAGTTCGTTCTGGGACTGAACGAAACCGAAGGCACTATTCTTATTACACCCATTATGAAAAATCCCTCCCAAGGAAAATAGAAAATAACACTTGCAGTTCAAAATTTCATCTTCGATTCCATGCTTCAAGATGTCTTCATTTCGAAACGCTTGAGTTGGATCGAAGTGGTTTTCGGATAACATAACCGATCCCTGTCTCTTCGAAATAATTTTCGATATTTTCGATAAAATCAACACCGGTTCTTTAGGAAATAAATAGACAAAATATAAGAGCAGAGTACACCTCCTAACCATTAATGGACGAATTTCCTTAACATTTATCCTAGAAGAACGAAACAAGTTTATACGTAAAGCATTACACCTTCGACGATAACTGTACTATATAATTCTCATGTTTGTTCTAGATATTGGCAAAGTTAAGTTTTGGTCCAGTTTTTATAGTCGGTTATTTAGCTATCAATTTATACACACGATCAAACATTGATTCCATTCTATATAGAATCCTCTAAGCGTTTATTAGTTAAACTTTAATTAATAAAATCATTTTATAGAACCTGATCAAAAGATCTTTTCAAACCCCATTTCCAAACCTCTTGCATTCCTTTTTTCTTGAAAAAAACAATATTTACTAAACATTTTGGAAATTCCATTTCCTCAAAATTCCATATTGAATGTCCAAACAATTCCTTTTCAATAACATAACCTTTTGTAAACCACATTTACTTATTCCTTATAAAATTCTTTTTATAAGTTCACTTCACATTTCAAACCACTTAAAAGTTTTCAAACTAGATTTAGATCTTCTTTCAAAAATATCTAAAATGATTTATAAAATCTCTTTCTATCTTTAAAACTATTTAAAAATATTCCTTCATAATTTCTTTATAGAATCTCCTATAAAAAATATCGTTTTCAAGATATCCTTTGTAAATAACTCTAGGTAAAACTTTTTATTTAATAAACCCCCTTTTGTAAGCAAGATATTACTAAAAAGTAACTTTATAATATATAAAATAATAATAAAATTTGAAAATTATTTATAACCTTTAAACCCAAATCAATTTAAGAATTAAAGTTAATTCAAAAACATACTTTAATAACTAGAAAAAAGGCTTAGCAAAGAGATCCACATTTTATACCAAGTGACCGTTTCCTTTACTTGACTCTGCCTTCTTCGTATCGATCATGTGCCATTCCTTTCGTATCGATGCTGGCATGTTCTTTTCGTATCGATCATTTGGTTTTGTATCGATGGAAAGTGATGGTATTCGTCCAACAGCTTACGTAATTGTAATCGAATGAAAGATAAATAAAACGTGAAGTGGATGTAGGCCAATATTGCTGAACAACTATAAAATCTTTATGTCCATTTACTTTTATGATTTGTTCTTTAGATTCCATTGATTTTTTTATCATGAAATTCTATCAGGTTTGCCTTTTAATCCAAAGTCTCTAGTTTTTTCTTTTTGTTTTTATCTAGGTTTTTGATATATTGAATTTTCTTCTTCTTTAGAAATCAAGTTGAAGCGATTTTAGTTGGTACCAATTTAATTTACCATTCAATTTTAATTCCAATTCACTTAATAGTTATTTACATAGGTTAACATATATATAAATATAAATCATATCCAAAAAAAGGAATAACATGTCAGTATGAACTAGTTATCATATACATGTCCACATAACATAATAGCAGGATGGTGATTTATTCTGCTAAACAGATGTCCAAACAATTCAATCAATTCATAAAAGAACGAGGATTTATTCTGCTAGAACATGTCCATGCAAATAAACCAAAAATCAATTTATAACAGAATGGGGATTTATTTAGCTAATACATGTCCAAACAACCCAACGATTTACATTATAACTCATTCACAGTTATAGGGTTTCTTAATGGTATCAACACTTGAATCACTTGTATTCAAAATCATCTTTGAAAAAGATGTACCTTTAAACAATTTTACTTTTGAAAACCAAAGGATTTAAAACTTTTAAACTCTTTTAAAAATAATTAATTATAATTTAAATCCTTATTTAAATCATTATTAATTTTAATTGAATCTTAACTTAGTTAAATCAAATAGTTAACAGTAATTAACTATTAACCAAATCTAAATTAATTCTTTATTAGTTATTAAATAATTAATTAAACCCTTATTATTAGTTAAATATTAATTAATCTTAATTAATTAATCTTTAATTAAACTTAAATAATAAATTAAACCTTTAATAATTAATTTATTATAAATTAAACCTTAATTAATTTATAGTCTAAAAAAATTAAACACTTGATTAATAATTAATCAATATTTAAATAATAGTTAATTAAAAATAAATCATATACTTAACTCATAATTAACAACCTTAATTGATAATTAATTAAAATAAATATTGACTTTAAAAGATAATTAATTAACAACCAAACTTTAATTAGTAAAATTTAATAGCCCATTTTTAATCCTTAATTAATTATTAATTTTCAAACCATAAGTAAACAAAAATTTATTATTAAATTCTTAATTTACCTTTTGAAATATCATGACTAGTTAATTAAAATGAGTTTATCTTCATTATGAAACCTATATATTAAATATAATATTCACTAATCAAAGCAGTGAAATTTCAGGTCGTTATACTATAATTCCAAATCCATAACCATTTATACAAGAATTACTTAATATTTATATATCACTATTTGTAAAAATCATTTATAAAAGGAATTTGATCAATTTATAAAATAGTTTGATATTTGTAAACTTAAAATAAACTCTCTTTTACAAAACTATTTATATATTCATGTTTAGAACATAAGTAAATACAGGTTTATAAAATTCCAAACGTTTGAATCGAAGTGATTCAAAATCCCTAGAGCACAAAAGGATTCACTACAACCAAATACTAAGCCATCACAAGATTTTAGGCATGAATTTTTCATATTGTTCTAACTTTATATCATTCCCAAATCTATTTTATAAGTTAGCAAACCAATGTAATTAGGCAGCAAAAGGACCACAAACGAACATACAAAACTCAAGAAAGCAACAATAACAAACTAGGAAAGAAAACTGTTGAACATATGAGCGAACGAGCGATGGAGGTGCAAAACGGGCACGACCTAGGGCTCAACCTAGGTCATGACCAGTGCACGGGACTGGTGGACCGATGACACCACCTGAGCAGAGCCCTATGTAGTGAACATGGCTCCCGAATTATCCGTTGGGTGGTGAATTTTCTACCGGTGATTGTTTTGACTCCTAGAGACTGATTTTGTTACCATGCAAGCATATAAAAAACTACAGTTTTATATTATTTAGGATCATAAGACAAGGGTTTCATCAAATAGAAGATTGAATAGCATGATAAAGAAATAACACAAGGAATTGAGATTAATTCTACCATATATTCGTCCAATTCAACCAAATAACGAATCTACTTTCATTTAGAGATAGTAGTGTAAGGTAAACTCACCTTGTTTTTATGATTTCTCTTAGCAATTAACTGCAATCAACTAGCCTTCTCATAACAGCAAAACCCTAGAACTCAGCCAAGAGAAAGAATCGCAAAAAGGATTCAAAACTCAAATAAAAACTGAAATAGGTTGTACAAGATGTTGGACAAGGGTTTAATTTACGTACCTTGATTTTTATCTTATTTTTCCGGAATTTATTTCTATTTTAAAATCACAATTTGATTGAAGATGAGAAGGTGAATAGAACCCTAATTTTAACTTATTTAATTTTTGTACGTATTGGATATTGTGAATGAGAAAACATGAGTATCAACTTCATTTTCTTACCTTAGAAATGGGTTTGGGTTGTACCAAAGCCCAATAACATAAAAACACAAGGTCTCATATTATTCAATACTTATATAATATACTCTTTCTCATTAAAAATTGTTAGTAAACATTCCTTCTTTGTTTAATAATTAAAATCTCCAAAACCATTTTGTTAAATCATGGATTGATTCCAATTTTGAAGCTTATGTAAATTTTATTTATTTTATTTGACAAAGCTCCAACATATCGAAATTCCCCTTTATAATAATATTAAGATAAAATTAATATAACTTTTGAAAATGAAAAATTTTCTCCTTATTTTTAATAAAAGAAATAAACCATACATTGTAAATTCTCGTTTAAACAATAAATCTCAATATTAACATTTTATCCTAAATGCCAAATATAAATAATTGATTTAATAATATTTCAAATTTAAATTGAAAACCTCTTTAAGAAATGAAACTCATTTCTTAAATAAGTTAAATAAACTACTCCCAAATAGTAGATTTAATTTTATAGTTAAATCTCACAAACCACAATTTAGAATTAATTATCCATAATTAAACTTAATTAATTAGATAATTAGCAACAGGGTTGTTACAATATTTTAAATAGCTTATATAATAATCTTGTGTATCACATTCTATTATTTAAATCTTATTTAATTAATGTTAATTAATTATCTCTTAAGTAATTTCATATTATTCCAGTATAATATTTATATTGAATAATATATAAATATATGCTATAACCTTTATAGTACAACATATATATCTAATGTATGTGTATTTTTATTTTATCAAATAACCTTTAATTAATTTACTCAATTAGTTAATCTTTAATTAATTTATTTATTTAAATAACATTTAATTAATTAATTTAATCAAACAGTTTAAATTAAATTAAATTATATTAATTTCAAAAAAAAAATTATATACATACATGTATACTTGTGTTATCTTATTTTTATTTTACTTATCACATATTTGAAGTATCAAACACCCGGAAAAGATCATGTCGAGTTTGTAGATAGAAAGGGGATTTTGAGCCTAAAGGAAGCGTTCGACGTATAAAAAAGGAAAGCGAGCTTCTTTCAATGGTGAAAAGATATCGAAAGACTAAAAAAGAAATATTGGACCTCTAAAGATGCTAAACATTAAATTGACAGCAAGTACAAGGGTTATCTAGCCTCGACAACCACATGAGTTGTTAGGCATATGAAGCAAAAGAATATCAAACAATAATAACCATGAAAGATGTCGATCGATGTCGAATGTTAATAGTGGGCTAAGTTATCAAGCTTGTAACATGTCAAAGATGCAAAATTAACAAGAACTTGTAAGATGTCGAACTTCAACAATGTAAGAGCCATCGAGCTTCTACTAGCGAGGTTAACAAAGATCAGTTTGGATAAAAAGAATATAGAGGACTTTCCCAACTGTATATTTCCTTAAAGAAGTTTCCAAATCATGCATAACCTATCTTGGACAACACGATGACCATTTCTGAACAAGGATCATTTGAGCATCACTTGGCCAAACCAGTTTACCAAGTCACTCATAGTTTACACTTCCATGAGGAACAAGTGTTGAGGTCATTGGCACTAAAAATTATGGAAGAAAATAGATAAGTGACTCCTTATAATCCGGATATATGGAGCATAAATCAGTTCCATATAGGCTCTATGCCGATCCATAGCTATTGTCCTAGTCCAGGGAAGAGAACACAAAAAAGGATAGTTTATTTTCAAAAATAAGGAAGGCTATACAACTCCAATATAATTGTAATGATTTTCCTTTCCAACCTTAGAATATCGACACTAATACATCTACGGTATTCACGTGCTGAATACCCAAATGCCGGAAAGAAGAATCGTTAGGTAAAATAAAAAAAAGGAGAAATAGGACAAGAAAGAAGAGAACACAATATCATAATCTCACTAGCGGAAGGGTAATATATAATATCAAAAGAATGGTGCAATAGGTTACTCTGATACAGAAATTTTGAAGTTACAGAATCTATGTATTATCATCAGCCTGGACAGTTATAACAACATGTCCTTACAAATGCTAATACATGTAATAGTAATGCAGTAGAACTAAGAATCAATGGTAGATGAAACATCCAGCTCGTCTTCTTGAGCTCCAAAGAACATCAACGAAAACTGCCTTTCTCAAACTACTCGAAAGAGCACGTGAGGAATTTACGGAAAACAAAAGCCATACGTCATACATGAGTCTGGTATGAGAAACTCAAGAAATATGCAGCCAACATATAACAGTAGTTTTGAGACCTCATGGTATGCCATAATGGTTATCCCCTCAAAAGAACCACCATCCAATAAGTACATAAGGTGATATAATATATAATGTTTAGGATGAAGAATATAAATATATAATATAGACGGAATGGTTACATTCATTACATTCAACAAAAAATTACAAGGTACAATCAAAACCGATAAGGAACGTTCGTATATTGGATTTTCCATAGACTTCTCTTTGGAGAATCCAAATTCAAACTCCATGCGCAAGGGTCAAAAGTTATTTCTGAGCATCATATATCTCTAGATAAATTATACCATAAGGAAAACACAAAGGCCCATGTCTGAACATAAATATAAACCACATGGTACCAAATACCATTAACTCCTATGCCCAACATCGACAAGCATACTCTAGATATAGAGTTAACAATATCCTGTCATGGGCTAGCAAAAACCCAGATTTTGCAGCTTACTCTGTCTTTAGCCATTTTTGATGTTGGGTCACTTTCGGCATCTTTCATACGAGTCTTCATCACTCGAATAGAACATGAATCCCTGATTGGACTCCCATATCTTGAACAGATCTTGAAACAACACATGGATCCTAGCATCTCGAACATATCCACTCCCAAAGGATAGCATATAAATATGAAGTGGTTTTCGATGGAGATAACATTACCAACACCGGTATCTTCAAGATTGAATTGACGAATTTGGTCATTCAATAATAAGGAGAACAATAACATATGGAAACCAAGTCTTGTATACTCATCACGTTTCTGATATCTTCATCTCACACTGTCCCTCGATCAAGAGTGAAGCCGATAGATTAGAGCTCTATTACTCATATCCGTACATGAACATCAGTCTTAATTCCCATAGATAGACAGGCTTACTTCATCGTCTTTTAGTGCTAAGCATACGACTAAATGTTTTCCATAAATGAGTAAACACATAAAGCACAATCAAGTCACACAAAGCACGATCAAACCACATAAGCGACCTTTAATCCCTTTTTTATTTAATTAAAACCCCTTTTATTATTAAAACTTCTTTTATCTAATAAAAAATTCTTTATTAATTTTTACTTTTCATTTGTACTCTTTTCAATAATTCAAGAAGTATTCATATACTTATCTCAGATGTATAAGTATATTTACAAATCGTTAACAAGATTTCCTAATTTAAACTTTCACTTTTTATACCCTTTTTCAAAAAGATTCCATTCTCATAGTTTACTTTAAAATATCCATTTTAAAGACCTAAGTACTTTCACAAATCCATTCAAAATGTTTAAGACTAATATTACTTAAAAATTGTCACAACAAACCCAAAACCATTAGTTCCATTCTTATTTTTTTTTGAACACTCATTTAAAGATCTAAGTTACGTCTAGTTGAGTTTGATAGCCGATTAATCAACTATCCAATTAAAAAATTACTTACACAAATTAATGTTTGCATACTTAACTTCTTTCTGAAATTTCAACTTAACTATTCCTCGTCTAAGTATGAAGCTAGTTAAGTTAAAGCACTGGTTGCATCAATGCATTTCCTAGACATTCTTGAATCTCACAAATAAACAAGTTTACTCGTTGACTTTTAGTGCTAAGTATAATATTAATGATTTCCATAAAAAAGTAACAAACAACATGATTAACCCATTTTCAACATTCCCGACTTAACTATTGCTCATTCAAGAGGGAATCCCGATAAGTTAGAGCTCTATTGCTCCGTCCATACTCGACATTAATCTTAACTCTTAGAACTAGAGAAGCCTACTTTGTCAGCTTTTAGTGTTAAGCAAAGTTAATTACCTTTTAAAAAAGTAAGTAATAGCATGTTTAACATGTTTTCGACATTCCAACTTAACTATTCCGCATTAAAGAGGGAAGCCTGGTAGGTTAGAGTTCTACTGCTCCGTCCCTACTCGACTTAATCTTAACTCTCAGAAATAGAGAAGTTTACATCGTCGGCTTTTAGCATTAAGCCTAATTAGTTACCTTTTTCAAAACTTATAATACGTTAAAAATAATTGTAAATATGTTTTAAATATCTATATAAACATTACATGGAAAAAACTAATTTATGATTTGATCAAAAACATGTTTTATATTATAAAACCTCTTTACATTGAAAATACATATATAATTATTAAAAATTTATTTAAACTTCAAACCAACATTAAGATACTTTAGTATGTGTTTGGAAACATCCCTAGAAAAATTAGAGATAAATACCAAATTTAAATATCATTTTTAAATAAAGCAACTTACTACAGCATTTGTAAATGCTGTTAAAAGTCCTTGTTAAAAACAACATTGAAAAGAATGATCTTTCCGACTAGTTTTAATCATTTGAAGAAACGATTTAAGACTTGAAATTTGTATAGTAATTACTACCTTAGGGTACTTAAAACTTTTGCAAAACACTTCTAAGAATATCTTCCTATTTATTTGTAAAAATTCCCAAAAACAACGGATTCAGAAGTGCACTTATAACGACTATTCACACTTCAAACACTTTCAAACATACTTAGATTTAACACACAAGTTAAACAAACATTTAAACATCAAGTCAAGGCCATGCCACATGTTTAAGAGGGTAATAGATGAGATGTTATATAATATAAAGTTATCATTTTCTTTCAAAAGCAAAATGGGTCCAAAGTTTATAATTTTAATTACCAAATGCCACTTTAACTTTATACTCTGTACACAACATATATATACACAAAATATATACTAATTAGATAGTCACATAACTCACTTAGATCCACGAAAAACCTAAGCACAAAGACACAAGAACAAAGAACCACCTCCTGCCATCACCAAAAGCCTAATGATCCAACCTTTAGCACTTCCAAACTAAGGCAACACCTCTCCTCCTCTTCCCATGCTCACGGCCCCTCCTTGGAACCTCCTCTTCCTCTCACCTTTTCCTTATTTTTGTTTGATAATCATGATTCCAATAATTTTTTAGGCCTACATCCAAAGTTTAGAAGAGATCGGAGATGATTTGGTTAATACGTGAAAAAGTTAAAAAGAATTGGTGGATTGGTGCTTAAGCACTTCCTCCATTTTTATTCCCATACTTCATTCCAAGCTTTATGAATTAGTGATTTATTATCTAAGGCATGTCCCTTCCTATACAGGCTTCAAAATATATAGCATATGGTTTTTCTCACCCCACTTTTATGACATGTAAGGCTTAACTCCCATCACTTCTCTTTTATCATTTCTTAAGAGCTAAGACTTTCCACTTAAGCTCATTCCCTAAATATCTTCCATTACATCATGTATGACATCATCAGATTTAGTTAGCCATATGCATGAAAGTTTTTTTAGTTGCTACTTATCTCCATAATAACTAATTAGGCATGCACAAAAAGTTTGAACAATCTTTGTTAAGGAAAAAACTATTTATCAATAAAACAATTTTCGGTCATATTATCAATATTTTTTCAAAGTATTTATTTTTGTAAACATTTTCCAAAATAAGCTTACCATCATTACTTATGATTTAGAATGGGTTAGAAAGGTTATTAAATCATTTTAATAACATTAAATCAAAGATTCAAGTATTTAAATAATTCAAATATTTAGAAGCGAAGTGTTTGAAATTCCGAGTCGTTACCCTCTCCTCTGCTTAGAATATTTCATCCTCAAAATTCCAACACAAGCTACAAAAGAAACAATCACATAGAAATACTTAAGAGTTTTCAATCACAAGCAAACAAAACTCATGGCTTGCTCAAGTTCAAAATCTTCTCATCGCACATGGATGATAAATAATCTACTAAGCATACCTTATGCCTAAAAGCCTTAAGTGGATTACTTAGTCGATAATTTACAATACCTCATAACAAATCTAAGAGTCATCATCTGAATCCTCCATAATCCAACAAAACATAGTATGTAAATCCTAAAACTGGTACGATTCACATGGACCATTCGTATGCAATATCAAATCCTATCGCTTTCTCGATTGCATAAATTTCATTTCCCAACTAGTATAGATCACTTAACCTTTCTAGTGCGGACTCCAATCAGGTCCCTTGATTAGAAACCTCTGTTCTCCTTACATAGACATATTTAATAATAGAAAACTTTGGGTTCATATGAAAAATCCATATCAAGTGTTCGTTGTTAAGAATTGAGTGAAAAATCCTTGTTCATAATGCTATAAATCACCTCAAAATCATATATTCGAACATTAGATCAAGAGCAGTCGTGCGAATAAAACGATCTACGTACGACTTACGTGTTTATCCTATTAGTTTCTTAACTATACCAATATCTTACATGATATTCTTTTATACAAATAGTACGTCATTCAAAACTAAAATCATTTACAAAACATTTCATAAAACATAGCTTCAAGTTTGTAAATAGTTATAACTTAAGATAATATTCGTATAATTCTCCACTACAATCTAAGAGTATATACGAAACATCAAATTTTGTTTTACCTAGCAAGCATGTTTAACCAATTAATTTTTTTTTTAACTTACTACCTTTCTTAATTTAAGTGTTATATAAACTCAACTATTATATTTTCATAAAACACTTAGCTCCAATTTCAATAATGTTTCAAAAGTTTTTGACCACCCAAAATCATTGAAAATCCCATTTCATTTTAACAAATGAGAACTACCAAACAACGTATCATATCATGACGCACATACCATATAATACTAATGCATAGGCTACTTGTGCCCATAAAATAACTTAACAAATTTCAATAATTTATTAAACGCACTATACCCAAAGAGGGAAAACATGAAAAGGTTTCATCATTTATTCCAGGCTATGCCACTTCCACTTGGGCACCCTACATAGCAGACATATAAAAATTTTCTACATAAAAAAAGCTCATAGCAAATTCCTTTTCCAAAGAAAAACTTAGGAAGTAAACAATCGGGTTTTATTTCAAATCATTTTGAAATAGCAATACATACGTATATCTTTTGTATATCAAATCATACTTTTGGAATCAAATAGAAATCCATTTTAATAAACTACCCTGTGGCATTCCCTAATAAGAAACCTAAAAATGAACACCGATGATGTTGAAGTCGTCACCAGAATTATTTTCAAGTGACAGAAGCGGGTATAGTACATCTAATTCATGCCTTTTGGACTTAATGAAAATTATTTCAAAACGGTATCAAATAAATAGTAAATATACTAATTTCCATAATCCCAATTTCATATGATTTCTCAAATACTTACTTTCAAATAGCATTGCTGTTATTTTTTCAAAATTTTGAAAAATATTTTCAAAGATACCGGGATTTAATTTATCAAAATATCCGTTAAATCCTTCTTGTTTATAAATCATGTTTTATAAACCATACATATATAAAATTGAAATTTTACATATAATCTTTACACATAAATTTATTTCCAAAAATAATAGGACAACCCGACTTTTTGATCTTTACAATTCGACACTAATACATCCATGGTATTCACGTGCCGAATATCCAAGTGCTGGAAAGACGGATCATTGGAGTGAAAGAAAATAAAGACAAAACATAATCTCACAAATGTGACGTGTAAAATGTAATACAAAAATGGTCTTTAGATAAAGAAAACTGAACTTTAATATACGTACATTAACCAGAGTACAATTATCCTATCACCAGCCCTGGACAGTTATAACAATCTGCATCACAATTGCTGATAACTACAACTATAATCAACAACGAAAGATAGCAGAAAAATATAGAAGTATGTCTTAGAGGATCCAGCTTGTCTCATGAAAGATCCAAAGTGTCAAGCTAAATCTAGAAAATATGCTCGGTATGACCTGAGCGTTATAGGAAAACAACCCTTGGGTGAATTAAGTAAAATCAGCGTAAGAAACACAATCAAATGAATTACTTAATGTTATGGAAACCTTTTGGAAATAATTTTTTTCCATAAGACCACAATGCACATAAACCCAGATGGGTTTTTACCTTACAATAACCAAAAACATTTATATTATAAAGTACATTGATGTTATAATAATGTCTAGGAGTTAAACATATAATAATCAAGTAGCTGTGATGTCTGTGAGTGTACATCACAAAAATAATAGGTATACAATCAAAAATCACTAAGGCACGTTCGCTAATTGTGTAGGATTCCACAGAGGGGCCCTTGGTACTTCGAAAATGATCCTCCTATACAAGGATCAGAGATAACCTTCTAGAGAAACATACTTGTCTAGCCGAGGTACATAGGAAATACATAGTTGGCCACCTAGGCCAAGTGCATCGCTCCCTGCATGCATAAACTATAGGTATCACTAGAAAAGAGAGTCGGCTACACCCTCATGGGTTAGCAAAACCCCTCAGCTATGCATCCTATCTCAGGTTTTAGTCATATCCGCTGATGAGGCTATATTTGGCAATCCAGCTCAAGTGTCACCACCTGAACAGATCTCGGAACCCTACATGGATTCCCACACCTCAACAGGTATCAGAATCACACATGGATTCCCACATCTCAATAGATCTTGGAATCACACATGGATTCACACACCTCAACAGGACTTGGATCCACATATTGATTTCCATATCTCAATATACCACGAAAATCCTCCAACGCATAGAATACGTATAAGGTTTTGGAGTGTTCACAATTTCGAGTCATCTTATATAGGTACACTCCCCCGCTTACCTGGCGCTCCAAAAACCAATCAACGATTTTTTGATAATCTCATCTCCGATTCTTCTAGAAATATATAGACAATACACAGAAGTGGGGATCATCCCCTAAACATTTATATGGATGGATCTCCCTATTATTTATCCTAGGAGAATGGAACAAGATTTATACACAGAGTACAAAATTATAGAAGTGACTGTGCCATATAACTCAAATGTTTTCTCTATATATTTCTAGAGTTATATCGTTCGGTGTAAATTATAGAGAGTTTACATACCACCAAAATTAAAAAGGATTATTTTGGCCAAGAGTTGATAGTCGGTTATTGACTATCAAATAAACAACAATCAAACTCATATTTAATTTCATAGGAAACTAAACTCGCTTAAGTCCATCAACAACCACTAAGCCTCCGTAATTAATACTTTTATCAATTAAAACACTTTGTAAATACTTAGAAACCATTTCCATATACTTATCTCAACGGAATAAGTATATTCACAAAACACTATATATTTTTTTTGGCAAGGCCAGCTGGTTTTATAGTGGACCGTCCACTTTTATTATGAACGTAATAAAAAACTTGAAGTACAGGAGTAAGGTAGAGGCACCTTAACTACTAAAAAAGAGAAAAAATACAGCACAGGAGTGTGACAGTCATGTCACAGCTACTAAAATTAACTAACAAAACTATGTCTCCTCCGAAGAGGAAGATACTCCACCGACAAAATCCACTTGGGAAGAATCAAGAGAGACATTCCCAAGAAGTCCAATATTGGGGCGAAATAGGAGAGCAAGAGAAGGATCATAAATCTCAACATCAGGAGAGTATAAAAAAGATCGATCCTAGGAAGAATCAGCAAGCATGACAGAATTTGACCTAGCATACGTACCATCCAAATCAAGAACCAAGGAATCACCAGACGGTCTGTAATAAAGGCATCGAGGGTCCTGAAGATCAGCGCTAACATATCTAAAATAGGAATCATCGATAGGGTTGAAACGCAAATTAGAGCTACGTTCAACCCAACATTTCTCAAACTCTACCCAAACTATAGGCAACTGAGGAGAAACAAATTCCGGAACCGCAATGGGATCCACAACATCATCAACATGGGCTTCGGACGGAGGAGGGGACGCAGGCCGAGAAATAGAAGTCAACGGACCCGGGACAAATAAAGGAACTTCGGGAGGAGGAGTTACCAGATCGACCTTAGGAACCCATTTCCTTAGGGGAGGCCGAGGCAGAGGAATCTTAGGCACAGGAGCCGAGACATCAGAGTGGGGGCAGGCAGAAACTAAGTGGCCAAAGGAGTGACAGGAGGTACAAATGTCCGGGACCCAACCGTATCGCACGCGGACATCCACTACATGGCCAATAGCTAGCTGAACAGGAATTGAGGTAGGGAGAGGCTTATGGGGGGTAATCTCAATCAGTGCCTTAGCATACACCAGCTTTTCACGAGCAACTGTATTAGCTTCAAAACATTTCAATTTACCAACGTTGCAAGCAAGCCAATTCAAACGCAGCAATGGTTGAAGAGCAGAAGGAATTTGAGTAAAATAAACCCAAACAGGGATAGAGAGAACTTGCTCACGAGCACTAGCAACTGTAGGGGACCAGGGAGTAATAATAAATGGTTTCCCATCAAAGAAGGAAGGCTCAGCCTCTAGTACACGACGGCGATCCTCAGAGGAGGAGAACAATAGGAAATACATAGAGTCAACCAGCTTAATACGAAGATTTCCGCGAAGCCTCCAAGCTTTACGACAAACTCAAGACGCATCTGTAAGGCGATGATTAGGATCCAAAAAGAAACCAACTAAATAATCTGACCAATAGTCTATGCCGGCTTGCATGACATTTGGAGGTGGGATCATCACTCCATTTTCCTCAACGATTTCAAATTCAACTGGTACATAAACACCAGCGTTTCGGGGCAGAGATGTAAATAGCGAGGACCATGGTTTAGGACTAGGAGGGGATGGAGCAGCAGGATGAATCGCATCCACAAAGGGTCGACCAATTGGGGCCGAAAGACCAGCTTGGGGGGAGGCCGCAGGCAATGATATACGTGAACTTAAAACAGTGCAATTGGAGATAACCTTCTCCTCAGCATTTGAACAAACATGTGGAGTGCATCGAGGCAAACAGGAAATATTTGCTTCGGTAGAAAACAACTCACCACCATCCACACGATTGACCACACCGTTAGCACCATCAACTACGTCTTCATTCATAAGCATATGCAAAGGACCACAATCTATATGGCACACATCACTGACCTTTGAATCTGTACGCAACCTAGGGCACACGGAATCACCTAGGTCAGTGAACTTACTGGACGGCAGCGGCGGGAACTCGGTAACAGATAGCATCGGCGGGATAGAGCACGAGGGCACAGCGTCAAGAACCTTGAAGAGTCTTCCAGATCGTGTAGAAGATGGCGAGGAGGTAGGATCTACGGGGAGGAACGGATGAAGAGGGGGAGAGCTTGGCATTAACGAACCGTGAAGGGGAAGGGAGGGAGGGATAAACGAAGATGAACGCAGATCTGGAAGGAAATATCACAAACGAAAGCGGCCGAAGCACGCCATTAACGCAGATCTTCAAATTTTAATTGAATTTCCTCTAAACTTTGGGGCCGTAAACTTTGGGGCTAAGTAAACTATGTTTGCCCTGGCCTTCGGTTAGCCGGTTTTATAAGTGGCTGTGCACTATGTCTCATTATTGTGGCCGCTGGGATTCGAACCGGTGCCACTACAACCATATGTAGCAACTCCACTATATTTTCAATACTTAGAAAATATAACAATATACTTATCTTAATAGGATTTTCACAAAACCAAGAAAGATATCATATTTTCCAAACCATACTAGATTAGGTCAAAAACGACTGTCATTTAAAACATTGTTTACTATAAACCCAAAATACTTATCCTTCTTTTATTCAAACATGTCTTTAAACCAATTACTAAATAATTATTAAAATATATTAATAATTCCAAACCCTTCTTAAATTGAATTTATAACTTTTCTAAATCGTACTTGAAATGGGTTCTTAAATGTCTAAGATATATAACTTTTTAACGTAAAGAAATCCTAGAGTTTCAAAACTACGTCCATAATGACTATCGCTATATGGACCATAATCCTTAAACTTGTTTATAATCAAATAGCCTTTAAACTTAATATCCTTTATTATAAAAAATAATTTATAAATTCATTCTATTATATTTATAAAATATCGCTTATAATCATTACCTTTATTATAATATATTAACTACAAACACTTTTAATTAAATCACTTTATTAACTTACACAATTAATTAAACCATTTAATTAACTTTAAGCATCATTAATTACACTGACTAATTAACTTTAAATACCATTAATTTAATAATTAGTTAACTAAAAAATCATTAGTAAATACTTAATTAATTTAATTTAACCTCATAAATAAAAATAATCAACTTAAACCTCATTAATTAAGTAATTAACTTAAACCACTTAGATTAATGTAATTAATTAGCCTTAAACCTTTTTATTAAAATAATTAATCGACTAAAACATTTTAATAGAATAGTTATTTATCTTAAAACACCTTTGATAAATAATTAATTAACTTTAAACAGCATTAACAATATAATTAATTTACTTAAAAATTTGTTAATTAAAAAACTTTACAAACTTAAAACACAATTAATTAAATATAATTAACATTGAAATATCATTAATAAAATAATAATTAACTTTAAACATTATTAAATAAAATACAATTAACTTTAAAACTTTGTTGATTAAATATGATCAACTTTAAAGCAATTTCGAGATAATTAACAAATTTAAAATATTGTGCAAATTGAGGCTTAACGATCACAATGGTACTTAAACAAGCTACCATTTGTTTTCATATCTCAAAGGAGTTTATATGCTAATGTCATATTCAATATAGCCTCTCAAAGGAGTTTATATGCTAATGTCATATTCAATACAGCCAGGCAATCAAGCTTCCAGCATTTAATAATTAACAATCAATAGTTAATTTGTCACTTCATCCATATTAATTAATCCATATGTTAATTAATTAAACAAATTAACCCTTTTTCAAGTACAGAACCGGGATTTATTTTGCTCAATAGATGTCCATAATAATCTATTCAATTTGATTTAACCTAATGGTGTTTTATTGGCCAAATAGATATCATTCATTAAGGTATATTAATTGAAATGACAATATTAATTAAAATAAACTAATTTAAATTCAGTCCGTTTTATCATTTCATAAATTTATACAATTCCAAATCTATCAAAAAATTACACAAAATGCTATACTCGTCAATATGGGTCCAATGAAAAATCCGCATGACAATCGAAATTTAAACAGGTGAGATATTAAATTCATAAGTTACCACATATAGTTAACCAACTAAAACATTTAAATTGCAATTTCTCACCCCACAACCAATTGGTTCCGGCCGAACATCCTTAGACCCGACACGCAACCCTATCTCCTTCTTTCTTCTTTCCTTCCTCCTCCATTTAAACTTCCTGAAGCTTAATAACATGCATGAATATGCAGATTGCACCACTCACCTCTCACCGAAATCAAAATCCATCTGTTGCATTAAACTCCATGACAACTCCTCTTTTCATCCCACTATTTCTCCCTGCATGCGACCCAACCCACCAGAATCCGACTTGACAAGTTCACCGAGCTATGCGAGATGTTGCACCTCCCAACACCATGTCGCGCACCACTAAATAATGGTCGTAGCTACATCTCGCCTTGCCGAACACACTAGCACTCGCCGCACGGCCTATCGATGCCCAGAACTCCCAAATTTTCCAGCCTAGATCGGCTATGACTGAGTCAAGCCTTCCCAAACACAATTGAACCCTTCGAAACCCATTCTACCAGGAAGATCTTGCTAAGAGAAAGTCCATAAAATTTACTTCATGATTTTGGCTAATTGATGGGTTTGATTTTAAATTTCAAACATAGGTTTCATTCTTTTGTTTACTGGCAAAATAATTGAATGAAAGAAAGAAAGAAAAAAGGAGGAGGGAAAGAACTAAAGGAATGAAAAAAGTGAAGTGTTTGTTTGATCTATAACAAAGCCAATTTCCTTTACATCACAACAACCCAAATCAAATGCATTCTCTTACGTATAAGACAAACAAACTTGCCCAAGCTAGCCAAATATTACAAGTAAACCAATATTCCCACCTAAACACCTATTCTAAGATTTTGACAAATCCATCGCATTTTTGTTTGATTCGATTTTATTAGTTTTGAAAAGAAAAATTTGCAGTATCCTGCTACACAGTAACGCGTTTGCGTACGAGCCACAAATGACAGAAATAAAAATACGATTATGCACAACAAAGTGAGATGATCGTAAACAAAAATAAAATATGTTGGTTTATTCTGTAGAGTTACAAAAATACCAACGTTTACCGTAAAATATGTCAAACGAAAATTTAATTATCTACCAAATTAAAAATTATGGAAAAATCTTATAAATTGAATTAAAAATACGTCATTAAAAATCAAGTAATTTTTTGAAACATGTATTTTATTACAACTAAATTCAAATTTGAATAATTAAATAAATTAAATATTCCCAAATTTAAAGTGATAAGATTCTGGGTCGTTACATACTTCCCCTCTTAAAAGAATTTTGTCCCAGAAATTTCATCCTCACCAAACCCAGGAAGAAGTAAATCCCATAAAAACTTAACATTACCAAAAGCCTATATGTTGTATATAAATCATCCATATGCAATATCTGCTTCGATCACTTACTCGAATACAAAATCATCTCTTCCAAATTAGTATCTTTCCCCTGGCTTCCTTAGTGCGGACTCCGATCAGGTTTCTTGATTAGGAACCTCCATTCTCCTTACATAGCCTTATATTTTGATAGAAAACTTTGGTTCCATACCAAGAACCCTCAACAAGTGTTTGTCGTCAAGAATCGAGTGTTAAATCCTTATTCGGATTGGCGTGAGTCACCTCAAAGTTAGGTACTCGAATCTAGGGTCGAGAACAGTTATGCAAACCAATTATCTATGTTATTTCGCCATTTGGCAAGGCTGTGACAACAAGAACTTGACCAAAAACCAAGGACAGTCTGTCCCAAAGATCGGTTATACATAGGTTCACTATGGATGCCAGTAATTTTTCCCAAGTTCGAATCGAGCTACAATCGATATGACGCGACAAGCAAAGCTATAAAAGCCAATATTTCAAATTTCAAATCAATCGGAGTTCGTATGCTTAGGATACAGGTCGACTAAGTTTCAGGAGGAACACATTCCACTTGTAACCATCTATTGGTAATCGTCCCATTCATGTCCATCAAATTTCGAGTGAAACATAACCGGTTTGTTTCCATGAAGGAAACCCCACATACATACCCTTCTGACATTAGCTTCCTTCATATCCAACAAACCAGAGCTATTTCATATCCATCAAGTTAACAACCTTCGTAACCATCAACGATCGTCATTATGTAACGGTCCCCTGAATGCACCTTACGTATCCATTCTCACATATGTGATTCGTATCGATCGACGCCGATCGATATGAGAGTGACCATATATTATTGATACGGGATCGAGTGCTTCATAATTGATACGAAGAGCCACTTGTCAATCCGCATGAAGAGGCTATCCACGAGCGATATGAAATAGAATGCAGTGTTCGTTTATGAAGAGACTACAAGGACTGCCTCGACCGCTACAGATTGGGAAGGAAGAGACAGAAAGAATCTTGCGCAGCTACCCGCTACCGGTCAAAACTCAATTGGACCGTCAAAACCTTAGGGCTCTATCACCATGGAGGAGTTTCGAACATTGATGCAAGAATTGACCCAAAGTCGCCAATAGCTTACCCAACAGATCCGTGCCAACACGAAGTTAACCAACCGACCGAATCAAGAAAGCGAAGGAGATCCAAAAGGGATCGAGCTTCCTACTCATCTACCGAGAGCTCTGCTTCTTCTGAATACTATAACAAATTTGCACATCCACGACTGGATGGAAGCTATGTGCAAGCTATCAGGCATCAGCACACTCTCAATCTTCGACGGGCAGTACCCGATCCATCTGGTAGTCACCAAGCTGGACCCTCCTCCCGAGGAGGGACAATTCCTTATCACGTTATCGATAATTATGCTTCTGCCGTCGTTATCGACTTGGAAGCTGACATTCGAGATCGAACAGATCCAAACCTTCGTCAACGCGATCGTACTCTTGAACCCTATGTGCCCAAAAACCTGAAACCAAGAAAGCAAGGTATGGACCGTCGACCGTGCCCGACCATCCTCGCATTGTGGAACCCGACCATACTTTGGCTCAGCATGCTCAGAATGTCCAGATGCCAGACAATTCCGAACATGATTCGTCAAATGATTAGCAAAAGTCAGGTCTACTCCAATGACGATTGAGGAATCTCCCAGAGTTATACACTCTTCACTAATGACATCATTTATGCTGAACCGCCTTGCCGATGCCAACTTTACTTGTTGACGAAGGGAGCTCAAACCCTAACCAACACATCTTAAAGTATTAAAGGCTGTTGAATGCTGCACGAGCTGATGATGTGGTCAAATGTAGAAGTTTTCCTTTCTCCGTCGGGGGTATTGCGACCATGTGTTTACTTTCCTACTACCCCAATCAGTTTCATGCTTTGATCAGTTAGCTACGAAATTCATCGAATAGTTTCGTATGCACATTAAAAGACCTAAGGATGTTAATACCTTATCTAGCGTCACTCAAGCCCTGGAGAGAAGCTCAGAAGTTATCTGGAAAGGTTCCATGCCGCTTTCGTGGAGATTAGTAACCCTAATGATAATTCCATCTTGATGGCACTGACTAAAGGAATCGATCCTGATTCCGAATTTGGCAACTGGTTGGCTAGGAAACCACTTGCATCATTGGACCATTTCTATTCCAAGGCAACCCAGTTCTTAAGGAGGGAAGATGTGAAACATTCTAGGAAGAAGGATGATGCAGGGCCTAGTGTGGAAGGAATCCAGAGCAATGTCGCTGTAAAACAAATCAGTGAGAGTTCTGGAAAGGTGTAGTTGAATATTCAAAACAAACAGAATCATCAGAAAGGCGATGGAAGCCAGGGTAAGAAGCGAAATCAAAATCATGGACCGCGACATAAAGCTCCCATGTTTGACACCTATACTCCTTGAGTACATCCCTGAAGAACGTGTACTTGCAAACCTATAATACTGGCCAATATAAGAAGCCTTCTCTGAAACAGTTGTCTGAAAAGCAGATTCAATCTGGAATTGTCTAAAGATTCCATTATTGCTATGGTCACAATACCAATGAATGTCACCATTTACAGGATATCATTGAGAAGCTAATCCAATGTAGAAAGCTGGAGCAGTTCGTTCGGGTGCCGCAGGCTGGAGGTGTGGGCCCGTCAAATCCGAACCAAGTACCGAATCAGGCTAGACTGGAGGAACACACGCGTACTGGCGGGAGGTTGGTTATTAGCACAGTAAGTGGTGGTCCTCACCCAGTGGATCGAAGCTGGAGGGAAACAGAATCATATGCTAGTTCGATTAGGCATGCAGACTTCGAGTGTTGCAGTAATCTTGGTAATGGAGCTCTGGCTAAACAATAAAAGATGATGACAGATGACATTTTTTTCCGTGATAGAGATGCCGTTAGTGTTGAAGCCTCTACCATTGATCCAGTAGTCATATCATCTCGGATAGGTCCTCCTTGGATGAAGATGATCTTAATGGATAGTGGAAGCTCCGTTAATATTCTTTTCAAGCGAGCATATGATCAAATGAAAATGGAAGCAAAGGACTTGAAGCTATGTCAGTCTCGTATTCATGGTTTCAATGGAAGTGCAACTATACCCTTCGGAATGGCAGAATTGCCAGTAGAATTGCGAGTTGGAGAGCGCCGGAGAGTCCGAATGTTTCAATTCATTATGTTGGATATTAATTCTCCATACAATGCTTTCTTGGGTCAACCGACCCTAGCTGAATTCAGAGCAGCTATCGCCCCTTGGTGTTTAACTTTGAAATTCCCCACTGACAACGAGGTTAGAGTTGTTCAGGGAGACCAGGCTGCTGGACGAGCCTGTTATTTTCCTGAGCTGTGGGAGGCACAGCGGAAAGAGAAGGGCAATAACGTAGAGGAATCTATCCACGTTCGTTTTACCGACAATTTAAAGCTAATGCCTGGGCCTAGGCTCGCGCGCCACAACCAATTACTAGAAGATCTTGATCTAAGACATGATGATGATAATGATGAAGACCGAATCAAAGACATTCAGGCTTCCCCGACAGAGCTGACGATCGATGTTCCGATCGATGATGATGGTGACTCCAAAATGATAAAGGTCGGATCTCAGCTAAGCCAACAGATGGGAGAGAAATTGGTTGAATTTCTTTGGGAAAACCTCGACGTGTTTGCTTGGATGCACTTTGACATGTGTGGGATCTCGCTGGACATCATGATCCATGCATTGAATATTGACCCACGGCATGTCACGATCAAACAGAATAGGCATGGTACGAATCTAGAGAGATCTGCTGCCCTAAAGGAAGAGGTGCATAAACTCAAGACGAACGGGTTTATCCGAGATGCGTTATATCCAGAATGGGTATCCAACCCAGTGCTTGTCAGGAAACTAAACAGGAAATGGAGGACTTGTGTGGACTACTCAGACCTAAATAAAGCATGCCCTAAAGATAGCTTTCCGCTTCCTAGAATTGATCAGCTTATAGATACAACGGCCGGACATGAGCTTTTGTATTTTATGGATGTGTATTCCAGCTACAATCAAATACTAATGCACCTACCCGACCAGGAGCATACCAGCTTTGTCACCAATTTTGGACTCTATTGTTACAAAGTGATGCCTTTTAGACTTAAGAACGTTGGGGCGACCTATCAAAGGCTTGTCAATCGAATGTTTGCTAGCTAGATTAGGAAAAATATGGAGGTGTACGTGGGCAATATGCTTGTAAAGTCACGACTCTTCGTCAATCAGGTCAAAGGCTTGGAAACAATGTTCATGATCCTTCGAGAGTACTAAATGAAGCTCATCTAGTGGAAGTGTCACATCGGTGTCATACCCGGATAGTTCCTGGGATTCATTATCAACAATCTTGGAATTAAAGCCAATCCTGAGAAGTTCTGGGCGATTCGGAATCTCGAAACTCGCACAACTATAAAGCAGGAGCAGAGCCTCAATGGGAAGGTAGCAGCATTAAGTAGATTCATCTCCAAATCCACAGACAAGTGCATTCGATTCTTCGATTTGAGCAGGAAAGAAAAGTAGGATGGACTGGGGAGTGTGAAGGCACATTCCGAGCACTGCTTTAGCATCTAGCTATGCCGCCTATTCTATCAAAGTCGATTGATCATGAGAGACTATACATCTATCTGGCAATGTCAGAGAATGCAATCAATGCTGCATTAATTCGGGAGGAGGATCGGATACAACGACTGGTCTATTAAACTAGCCAACAATTGACTGGAGAAGAGAGAAACTATCTGAAGTTGTAAAAGCTGGCCTATTGTCTCTTCATTACCTCGAGAAAGCTCCGTACCTACTTTTAGGCTCATCCTATCATAGTCTACACTGTCCAACCGTTACAACATGTCCTTACGTGGCCTGAGACGTCTGGCATGTTGCTAAAGTAGAACATCGAGTTAAGTCGGTTTTATATTGCTTACACACTAATGTGGGCTATTTAAGGACAAGTTCTGGCAGATTTCATTGCTGAATTCACTATCCCAAAGGACTTGCCTGAGATCGGTGAATCTCCTAGATATATATGGAAACTCTATACCGATGGTGTATCGAATAACCGTTTCTCAAGCGTTGGAGTTGTACTTGAAACCCCAAAAGGTCGATTCATATGTTATGCTTTGAAGTTTGATTTCCGTGCAACCAATAATGAGGCCAAATACGAAGCTTTACCGGTCAGACTCGGACTCACCAGAGACTTGAGAATTATTGCTGTGGAGATTTACTACGATTCGCAATTGGTCGTATGTCAAGTTTTAGAAGAATACCAAGCTAGAGGCTGGAGGTTGGCGCTTATCTTTCTCGAGTCCAAGATGTATTGAATCAGTTCGATTATTATGCCATCTATTGCATACCTCGAGATCATAACCAGAAGGCCGATTCTCTGGCAAAACTGGCCAACACCGGTGAAGTACAACAAATGGGACTTGTCCCTATTGAGACACTTACTTCTCCGAGCATCGATCAGTTAGAGACAAAATGGGTTCATGAAGCCATACCTGAGAAAGAGTCATGGACGACCCCTTTCAAAAACTATCTCGAGCATGGAGCTTTGCCTGAGCGTAGAAGTGAGAAAAGATAAGTTCTTCGGAAAGCTTCATGATTCATTATCCAGAATGGAGTCGTGTATAGAAGAGGATACTCTATTACTTACTCTAGCGTATTGCCCATGACAAAATCAAACGAGTATTACATGATGTGCACGAGGGAGAATGTGGCGATCACACTGGGGGCAAGCCTTTGCTAAGAAGATATTTCGATATGGGTATTATTGGCCGATTGTGAATCAGGACGTATTATACTATGCTAAGAAGTGTGACAGATGTCAAAAACATGCTCGGATACCAAGAGCCCCGCCTACTGAAATTACTCAAATGGTCAATCCATGGCCGTTCTCCCCGTGGAGCATCGATATAATTGGATCTTTACCACTAGCTAAACGTGGTGCGAAGTATTTCATCGTTGCAGTTGAGTACTTTATCAAATGGGGGAAGCTGAGTCCCTTGCGACTATCATAATGAAGAAACTAGTCAACTTTGTTGTCCGTAACATCGTTTATTGTTTGGGCCTCCCACATACCATTGTCACTGACAATGGAGCCCAACTCGATAGTATCGAGTTTAAAAACTTCTGTCAACTTTTCCATATTCAGAAGAATTACTTAGCAGTTGCCCATCCTCAGGCGAATTGGATAGGTCGAAGCTGTTAACAAAGTTATTAAACCCATTCTAAATAAGTGACTGGAAAAGGCCGAAGGAAAATGGGTCGACGAGCTTCCCATGGCTTTATGGGCATATCGAACTACACATAAGTCCACGACCGGCCACACTCCATTTTAACTTTCTTACGGCTCGAAAGCCATCATTTTGGTCGAACTGGAAGTACCTTCTCATCGTGTGACTTACTATGATCCGAAGAAAAATGCTATATTGCCTGTCGAATCTATGGACTTATTAGATAGGAAGCGTGAAGAGGCTGATTTGAGGGCAGCCATTCATCGAAGTCGATTCGCCCGATTGTACAATGCTAACGTCCGACCCCGAACCTTTGAACTTGGAGATCTTGTGCTTAAGAAAATTTATCCAGTCCCTTCGGATATGAGGCCAACATGGGAAGGACCGTATGTAACCGAATGGAGACTTGGAGATGGCACATTCAAATTGTCGACTGTTGATGGCTCACTTTGATGAGAGCTTGGAACATTGAAATTCTCCGTCGCTACTACACATAACAGGCTTTGTTTATTCATTTAGTCTGCTTTTCATTTGCAATCTATTTATGCATTTCCAAATTTGAACTTGTAATAAGGCAACTGATTTTGCCGTACTTTCTTATTACAGCAATAAATTGCAATGTCTTCGAGCTAGAGTAGTGATTCTTGAAATGCATCATGCAACCATCACAATGCATGGAGAGCTAAGTGCCATCCTATGGTGGGATTTATTCAAATAGGTAGTGGAAGTGATATTATTGCTCACTCGCTAAGTGAACCCCAAGCTCGGGGGGCAGACCATCACACTGAAGCAAGCAAGGACTGGTACATGACAATCCTCTAACTTGCTCCAGCTCCCAGTGTGCGAGCTAGATTATAAACATATAAACAACAATCTAAACTCGAGGAAGATGGCTCCGTCCATCCATGAATTCACTTGGTTATTTGGGATGGATGTGATCCGACCATCCATGATCCTGATCAGTTTATCGTTCCTAAAGTGCAAACGAGATCTCAAACTCAAAACATATGTGATCGACCGTCTATTAACTAACTCTAAGTCCATAAGCATGTACTGGAGTATGAACACAAATTAGGTATGACTGACTACCCACAACTAACTCTAAGTCCCGGAGCGCGGATTGGAATATAAACACAGATTAGGTGTGTCTGACCGCCAATAAATCAACCTAAGTCTCCATAGTGAGGACACTCCAATTATTAAAATAGGCGTGATTAACCGTCGAGAAACAACTTAAGTCCCCAGAGCGTGACGTAACTTTAAATATTAAGTGGGCGTGATCGACCGCTAACATGCGAGCTCAATCCCAGAGTATGGAGGTGATTGTCAATACATGAACGAATGTGATCCGATCACTCGAACTAGTCTCATAACATCTTAGTTTTGACTAAGTGAAATTAAAAAGTGTCAAAGGTGAAAAGCAATCATCGTCTGACCACTTCAACTCATCCCTAGCACTAAGGGCATAACTCGAGCACCAACTTCCAATTGAGATAGTACAATATTAGGACTCGACTTAATGTTGGGTTACGGCTCGGAGCCATGACTCCAAGACTTAACGTTCGACCATGAGTCCAATCCAAAGATTAAAGCTTCACAAGTGCATGAAATAGAAGTTCAAGTGCTGAAACACTTAAGCAAATAAACTCAGAGTTATGCCAAAAAAGCGAAAGGAGATTTTATTTCATTTATTCTTTGGAAACAAAATAAGTAAAAAAAAAAGCTTATTCTAAAAGTTTCTACTAGCAGGGACCGAACCAACATCTGTACACGGCCTATTGGAAGAAAAAAAGGAATTCCTACTTATATACCAAAAAAGGGACACAAAAAGACATGCCTACTCCTTATGTTTCTTCATTTTCTTCTCCTTCGGCGTCGATCCATTGGAGCTACCGCCGTGGTGCCATTTTGAACTCTTGCCTTTGCCCAACTTATCTCTAACTGGGGAAAGAATTGTAATCTCCTCCTCCGAACTCAAGGAAATTGGAACACTATCGGAATGCATGGTCAGAGGACGGGGCCACTTTCTATTTAAGGAAACGCAAGGGGTACCCCAATGATGATGATCGTACCACCCGAAGAGACCATACGTAAAGGAGCCAGGCCGGGACCTGCCATCCCACCTCCAATATTGCTACCCAATAAGGCGCTTGCCATCTCGGCACTGATCTCCGCCATTACTGCTTCATCATGAGCTGCTTGGGTGTTTGGAGGGATGCTGGCAGTTTGGCCGAAGAGGTGGCTGTGAACACGCTTTCGCCGTGACAAAAGGCAAATCTGTAAGTGGGTCGCTCTGATGACTGAGAAGCTCTTCCATCATCTGTTCATTGAAGATAAAAGTGCTCACACGAACTTCGTCGATCGATGCGGTAGTTGTGGTAGTCGTTGCCTCCATCTCGACTGCCTCCTGCTCTTGATGCTGCACTTGGGTTGTAGGGGGCACGGCCGGTGCAACTCCTATTGCTGAATGATGATAAGAGAAAATATTAGTAACTTATTCTGATAATACTCCAAACTTCGAATGAATTTGAGAAGTGTTTAGAATACCTTCCTCAGGCTGTCTTGCAGGTGGAGCCAAGACTCCTTCGGAGACGTGCTCATGATTAAGGGACAATTGCGGCTGATTGGGATCATAAGCAGGCACAGGTAGAGGATCGACTGCAGGGACAGATTCAGGCTAGGATGGAATAGGGATTTCAGAACTTATGACATGATGCTCAATACCAGAGCCCTCTCCGACCTCTGGATGCAGAGTGATAAGTCTCTTTTTTAAATATGATAGCGGTATCATAGAGAACTCTTCTCTCGTCGTCAATCAGCACCCGGTTCTCCAGTTCGAACTCATCTACGGATTCAGTATGATGCTCCGCCATTTCATCCGCAACCAAACTGCGCAAGGCGTTGTGCAAATGGGTGGGGTAATCATTAAGCCAATTGAGACCGTGGTATTTCATGACATTGGTGTTATAAGTGATTAAAAGATCTTCCATATGGCCTTCTAGTCTAGCTTCAGCTGCCCCGACTTCGGCTTCAATCCTAGCCTTAGCCTCTTGAACCTTTAGCACCGCCGCATCCCGTTCACCTTTGAGCTTCAAAGTTTGGTCACACGCCTCCTGAGCAGCCTTATCTGCGTCATTTTCTTTGATGGCTTCGGCGTACTTCACCTTAAGCTCATTAAGCTCTTTAAGCGCATCAACTCTTTCAGCTGTGACGATGGCATTCCTATGGCCCATATCATTTACCAGCTTTAAATGCTCCTGCCTCATTTGCTCCATTTCTTTGTTGGCCTCGTCAACTTTCTTTAGAGCCTATGTTTCATAATTCCTCAAAGTGTCATTTTCATTAGTGAGCACTATGTCTATTCAATCTTTCTCAGTGATAGTTCCTTATAACTCTTCAATTGTCTTTTCCTACTTAAATTCCACAGCCGAGGCCTTCTCTGTGGTTTTCTTTCACTCACGATATTGGCCTAAGGCATGATAGACATGATCGTGTATAATTTTCTCTACCAAATCTAGAAGCACTCGCAAATTTGGAATGAAGTGGAAGTCGTCGAAATAGATGTTAGGAGGCTCTCTTTACAATTGGTCAATTCGAGCGGCTCCCTCCCCTGTAATCTCTACAGCCGTTGAAGTGGTAGCAATACAAGTGTCCGCCCTAGTGTTGTGGCAATGTTCGCCAGGCCTTGGAACTTGTGGAGGCACTGGCTGGCACGAGGATCCAATAGTTTATGTTCTAGAACCGGAGGGTGGTAATGAAACCTTGGGTGGAGGAGAGCACAATCGGGAGCGGCGCCTATCTCACCTTCCTCTTTCCCTCTCTCTTTCTCTTTCTCTGTCCCTTTCGCTAGCTCTTTCTCTATCATAGTAATCCCTGTCCTAGCTGGAACGACAGCGACCATGGTTAGAATCATCCCTACAGGATTCCCTGTATAAACTAGAAGATTGGCGTGCAGTGCGGATGCTGCAAGCATAGATGGTTGCTTCGACATTGAATCTGTAGAGCGAAAAGAGAAACACAATTAGTTATCGACTGAAATTGAACTGCTCATATATTTCAGTTGTGTAATACCGTGAAGTGTGTGCGTGCATTTTTAACCCCCTAACCAACCGGTTGTTGTAGCCGTGCTCGGAGGAGTTGACTCTCCTAAATCTAAGACACTTTGAAGCCCTTCCAACCTGGTGTCTTGTTGAAGAGATACATCATCCGAAATTGGGAGATCTACAACTCCTTCAAAAGGGCTCTCCATGTGCGAGGAGGGAGCCTCTGAAATTATCAAACCCACCGCTGGTAGAGACATGACAATAGACTTGCATATTGGGGCCTTGTGGGCAGTGGCTTTGCCCCTCTTAATCCTCTCTGGGTGTCGAGGACTTTGTAAAGGCCCGGGTATGGGTTCACCTCCGACGGGCATGTCCACAACATCACCTCCTTGCTTAGTGATTACATTCCCAGGGACTCTCCACCTAACCTGCCTTGCCAGAACCGCCCTAAGAGACCCTTCAAGCCCGATGCTATGTTCCACCAATCAACCTGACGGCTCTCAAATTTTCATCTGTTAGAACTTCGCCAATTTCTCTGTCCTCAATGGGCACTCTTTAAAGAACCTTTACAGTCTCTTTAAACTGATCGCCTTCGGGTCGCGGAGTCGAAGTTGTGTAAGAAAGAAAGTATTAGATTCGACATCAAACAAGATTATCCCGTCAATCGGTATAAAATTTGAAGTACTTACGGCTGACTAGCCACCATCTTGTGATAGCCGATGGGCATTGAACGTAGAACCAATCAGGCTTGAAATAGCTAAGCTTGGTCCCGGCCCTGATCACAACTTGACAGTTCCTAACTGCCTCTACGAAGGTGGAAGATGGATTATCCCCTCGGCTCTTTATATTGAATAGGTACCGAACTTCCTCTGGAGTCGGGGGTTGAAAAAGATACTCCATGAAGATGATAAATAAGTTGTTCAGTGAAGCATATCCATTCGGGTGCATCTGTGATGGAGCAACCCCTAAGTAGGATAACACTTCCCGGATGTATTGATTGAATGGAAGGAGTGTCCCAACTATGCATGAGAATCTATTGAAAGTGGTATATCCTTCCTGGGAGAGTGGGGTCTGTCTTCTACTCCTGGTAGTAGGACGTCATCCCTTGATAATCCATGCCTGGTACAAATCCTACTAAGTATTTCCTCATAGATATTAGATGGAACAGAGTCATGTGAATTCCCGATGAAGGCTGCTCTTGTTAGCTCATCAAGAGTTGGATTTATAACTTTGGCTGCAATAACCGACATATCTATTATGGGAAGAGGCGGACTTTGTGCCTCCTGTTGTTGCAAACTTCCGGGTTCCATAGCAAATCAACTCAGCAAAAATCATCGTTAAATGATAATAATCCCGTGTTTTTCCCTTGTGAAATGCATGAATGTGTTATGCAGTGTAGTGTTGTATGTTATTTAAGAAATTCTACGAAGATTGAAAAGTGTTTGAACGACGAGACTTCAATAATCAGTCGGACATGACCGTCATCGCTGACCGTGACAACCATGCCATCCAAACTTTGGAGATCGACACAAGTTATAGTTTATTAAATTCGTCAAGTTATAATTCCATCGACGAGCTTCAAAGGGCAGTCAAATATGCAGGGATACAAAGGTTGAATCCAATTATGCAAGGCAGAAGCTCGTCGGAGTCAGCTGAAGTTGGAGCTTAGTAAGTTCTGATGGTCAATCAATATGCTAACTTGAGTAGGGATAACATCAGGCTTGGAAGGAAACCCTTTATTAGTATGCGATCGAGGTAAAAAATTGGCTACTGCATTGCGAGAGAATTTTCGCTGACTTAGGATTGAATGATGCATAGAAGAGAAGATTGGCTTAAGGTAGCTGTAGGGAAATGCTCCATTCTGGTGGTATAATGTTACTGCTGGAGTTGATGTGGAAACCATAATTTAGGTGGAGATTAGGAGAAGGTTTTCAGAAATATTTATGTCTATAATGGCACAGTCGGCATTGGTGAGGAAGTTTGTAGAGTTGGAACAAGGAGTTGGCCCAATACGGGTATGCTTTGGTAGACACCGTGATCAGGAGGAATGAAAAGTTTATAAGGGGCTTAAGGCCAAAATTGATAAGTGCCACTTTGCCGCATTTGAGAGATCCCGGTGATGTAGTGGTTGAAATGGCACTGAGGCAAGAAGAGGCGTTAGCTTGCTCGAGGAAAAAGATGAAGGAGGCGTAGATAAGACAGGTCCATAAAAGAAAGTTTTTCTAGAAGAAGAATGCTCAGAAGGGAGGATCACAGAAGAAAGGAAAGGCTGAAGTGGTTTGCTACAAATGCGACAAGAAGCGACACTATGCTAATGAGTGTCAAACCGGTAAAGGAAAAGGAAAATAGGTTGATGGTAAGAAAAATGTTAGATGTTTTAATTATGATCAGATTGGTCATTACAAGAACAAGTGCTCAAAGCATACAAAAGAAGGAAGGGGCAAGTTTATGCTCTAGATCCCACAACCTCAAGGCCAGTTGTGCAGGACAAAGGGAAGGCTGTTTTGGGAGGCTCGATGCAGATTCACGGTATGTCTGTTAGTGTTCTATTTAATACTGGAGCAATTCATTTTTTTATTTCTCGATGTTTGGAAGATAGGCTTAACCTAGAACCCTTATACTTAGTTACTTCCTTAAGGGTTGCAAATCCAATAGGAGGGTATGCAACACTTGGGATGTGGTGTGACCATTTTGAGTTTGATTTGCTAAGCTATACTTTTAATTGTTGTTTACTTGTATTTGACTTTGTGAGATTTGGGATTATCCTTGGGATGAATTGGTTAAGTAAATATGATGCTAAGATATTTTCCATGATAGGATAATATCACTTAGTCACCCGGATTGTAGTGATCGGATAGTTTATACCGTAGAGAAACCTAGTTTTGAAGTGAATGCTTTATTGGGTATTATGGAGTTGGAGGATGAGTTGTATCAAGTCTTTGTAGTTAGAGAATTTGCTGATGCATTTGTGCTGGTAGTCGGATTGCCACCGAAACAAGTCGCAGAGTTTCGGATTGATTTGGTGCTTGGAACAGAGCCGGTGAGTAGGCCACTGAGCAGGATGACAACCGTTGAGATGAGAGAGTTGATGGTGCAGTTGGTGGATTTGGAAGGAAAGAGTTTTAACCGACCATGTAGTTCACCATGGGGGGCTGCCGTAGTGTTTGCGAAGAAGCCGGACAGATCGTTGAGGCTATGTATCGATTATCTTAAGTTGAACAGGATGACGATAAAGAAGCGAAATCCATTGCTGAGAATTGACGATTTTTTTTGATCAATTAAGTGGAGCCAAGGTATTCTCTCAACTAGATTTGGCGACGGGATTTTGACAGCTTAGAGTGGCAGAGGATGGTATTCCTTTGATGGTATTTAGGACAAGGTATGGATCATATGAATGGTTAGTTATGCCGCTTGGACTAACTAATGTGTCGGCATTCTTTGTGGATCTGATGAATAGAATTTCCAGAGTACTTAGATATATTTGTGTTGGTCTTTATGTACGACATTTTGATATACTTCTAGGATGAGAAGGAGCATGAAGTTCATCTTGGAGTTGTGCTTGAAACGTTGAGGGAGCATCAGTTGAAGGCTAAGTTTTCGAAATGTCATTTTTGGAAGAAGAAAGTGAAGTTCCTTGGTCATGCCGTCTAAGAGAAAGGTTTGCATGTAGGTCCGACTAAGATTGAGACGGTGAATAATTGGAAGAGACCCAAGATGGTGACCAAGATTAAGAGTTTTCTTGAATGGGCTGGATACTATCAAAGGTTTATAAAGGATTTTTCGCGGATAGCTACACCGATGACTAAGCTTACACAAAAGGTGTGAAGTTTGTATGGAAGGATAAGTGTAAGGAAGCATTCCAAAACTTGAAACACTTATTGACCCACGCACCGGTGTTAGTGGTTCCGGAGGGGAAACAAAATTTAGTTGTTTACACAGATGCATGTGGAATTGGATTAGGAGCTTTGTTGATGCAAAGAGGTAAAGTGATTGCTTATGCTACTAGACAGCTCAGACTACATGAAGTTAGATATCTAATGCAAGACCTGGAGTTAGCTGTTGTTATATTTGCTTCGAAGGTGTGGATACATTATCTTTTAGGAGAGCGACTTGAGATTTACACTGATTATAAGTCGTTGAAGTACTTGTTCTCTTAAAATGAACATGAGACAGTAGAGATGGTTGGAGTTTATTGCTGCTTATGATTTTGGAATTGAGTACACACCCAGAAAAGGAAACAAGGTGGCGGATGAACTCAGTCAGAAACATCAGAATGCAATATTGGCTATGATTGCTGAGTGGAAAGATTTGAAAGTATTATCATCTTGTATAGTACTGTTTAGATCTGAGGCAGGTTCTAATGCAGGAAGTGTTGTATTGTGTTGTTTAGAAGTTCGACCAGTAATGATTGAGAAGGTAGCTTCTAAACAGGAGGAGGAACCAATTTTTGCTGAATGGATCAGAAGGTTGAGGGAAGGAACATAGAGCGATGAACCAAAGGAATTCAGTCTTGACCAAATGGTTGGATGAGGAAGAAGGAAGGTTGTGTGTTTCAAATGTAGGAGACATGAAGAAGGAAGTTTTAGATGAGTTCCATCGTTCGAAGTTCACTATTCATCTAGGAGGAGAAAAGATGTATCAGGATATGAAGAGAAGTTTATTCTAGGAAGGTATGAAATGGGATATCGGTTTGTGTGTTAAGCAGTGCTTGAATTGCCAACAGGCAAAGGCTGAACACTAGAAGCCTAGTGGATTGCTTCAACCGTTAGAAGTTCTGTTGTGGAAATATGATTCCTTCTCTATGGATTTTATTGATGGTAGAAGAGGAAATGAAAGCATATGGGTCATAGTAGATAGATTGACCAAGAGTTCCCATTTCATTCCGGTAAATTCAACTAGGATGACACTTATGTTAGCGAAGATATCTATGAAGAATGTAGTTAGACTACATAGGATTCCTAGTAGTATTGTCAGTGATAGAGATTATTTGTTAACTAGTGAGTTCTGGAAAATTATACATGAAGCATTAGGAACTAAACTCAACATGAGTACCGCTTACCATCCACATACTGATGGGAAAACGTAAAGAGTTAACAAAATCTTGGAGGATTTGTTAAGAGCTTGTGTATTGGATTTCAGGGGATCATGGGAGGACCATCTTCATCTAGTCGAGTTCTCGTATAATAATAGTTAGCAAACTAGTATTGGGATGGCACAGTTTGAAGCTTTGTATAATAGACCATGCAAGTCTCCCGTATGTTAGTTAGAGACCGGAGATAGACTGGTTCTTAGTTCGGATTTAGTATGGGAAGCTGCGGAGAAGATTGAGTTGATCCGAGTTAGGATGAAGAAAGCTCAATCTAGGAAGAAAAGTTACGCTGATAGAAGAAGGAAGGACTTGGTATTTTCTGTTGGGGACTATGTTTTCAATAAGGTTTCACCGATGAAGGGTGTGTTTAGATTTGGAAAGTCAGGGAAGTTAGCACCTAGATTCATTGGACCTTTCCGTATTGTTGAGAGGATCGGAGAACGCGCTTATAGAATAGAGTTACTGTTAGAGTCCATGATGTTTACCATGTTTCTCATCTTAGGAAATATGTTAGAGACCCGGAGACTACCATGGCACCTATAGTGTTAGAATATTTAGTAGTAGAACCGGATATGACCATAGTTAGAAAGCCGATTCAGATTGTAGCTAGAGATGAGAAGAAGTTGAGGAACAAGACAGTCAAGTTAGTAAAGATTCAGTGGAGTGACGATGCTAGAGATTGTACTTGAGAGATAGAGACCGGGATTAGAGACTCTTACCCTGATTTTTATGATGGTATGTTCTACCTTTGACTATTTTTTGTGTACCTTATCGTAATTTCAAGGACGAAATTCTTTAAAGTGGGGAGTCTGTAATACCCCATATTCTTATAACATTATTTATAATAATTAATTGGGAAAATTAAATGAAAAATGCAGAGATTAATAAGTTGATAATATGGGTAGTCGTGCCATGATAATGTGCAAACTAAAATGAAATAACTTAAGCTAATGTGTTAGGATACGAGAAGGGCAATGTGGGAAATAAGTGGAGCTTATACATTAAA
This sequence comes from Allium cepa, assembly GCA_030765085.1. Classification (NCBI taxonomy): domain Eukaryota; kingdom Viridiplantae; phylum Streptophyta; class Magnoliopsida; order Asparagales; family Amaryllidaceae; genus Allium; species Allium cepa. The sequence continues at coordinate 946,004,369 of CM060934.1, read as the reverse complement.
GCCTTAGGAGATAGAATGATCACGTACATTTCATTTTACTCAAACTATAAATACTAAGGCCGGCCACCATTATCATTCTCAAGAAGAAGATTAAAGCTAGGATTCAAGGGAAGGGAAACAATCAACTAAATCAACATCAAATCTTGCATCTATAATCTCAAAGCTAAGGTGAATAATTATTACATCCCAATTTCTTTTACTTTTCGGTTTTATGATTAGACCCGAAGTGATTTGCAAGTATATGTCATGTTTTGATGATTAATATATATGTGTGTGTGTGTGTGTGTGTGTGTGTTGCTGATGGATTATGCATGTTCATGTTAGTTTTATGGTATGTTTGACATGAAAACCTTATTTAGTGACATCCAAATGCGTTGAAAATTTAAATATAGGTCAAAAATGATATTTTAGAGATGGGTTTCAATTTTCATAATTTTCTGAATTAGTATGGATTTTATAATAATTTTCTAGTGAAGGAAATTGTTTATTGTGTTATAAATTAATTTCGGCTAGAATAATAATTATTTTATGTTGAAAATTTTATATGTTAGGAAACATATTAAAATAGATTTTATGGAATTTTTCTAGATTTTTCCTCGGTGTTTTGATGAATATATAAAATTATTTAAGGTTTGAGGCTTAAATGTTTTATATATTTAATTAAGGAGAAGGAGAATTTTTTAAAATAAAAATTGTTATTTAATTTTAAAAATAGTGGCAGCACCTTTTTGAAAAGTAATCGTTAACCAATGAGAATATGACAAATAAAGGCAGGTTAGTTGAAAATTATCCCTTTTAAGTTAAAAACAAAGAAATCGTACTTTTGGCATGTTTCAGCCAGTTTTGGTATTAAATCGTCCGACCCAGACCTTCTAAGCAGGTCGAGAGGTTCAAAGCTTTCTACTAGGTCAAACCATTGCATATGGTATTAAGTTACTTTGTACATAATGAATTGGACAGAGTCGAAGGTTCTTAGTCGATAGGTTGGTTGCCTAAGGGGTTGAAGTATGTTTGTTTTATAAGCCAAAGGATCACCTGCTTTACTTTCGAATAAGAGCTTTCGCTTGGTTGCTTTCGACCAGGACAAATGGTTAAAGTAAAGGTTCTAAACCTTTCGATATAGTCGAAAGGTTATTGGTGTTTCAACACTATTCTGTTTTGAAACCTTTCGACACAGTCGAAGGGTTACTACCACTTTATAAATGTTTTGTTTTGAACCTTTCAACAAAGATGTAAGGTTTATTTGTTTTAAAAACTAGCCGCTTCTCCATGCTTTCGAAAGGAAGCTTTCAACTTAGGTGATTCTCCCTAGTTTTATAAATTAAAGTAAAACCCAAAGCTTTCGAAAGAGTTGTTTTAAAGGATATGTTTAAAGCTTTCGAAGCAGAGCTTTCGACTTAGTCAAAAGGTTGTTTCCGATGAATTCGAAAGGTTTGTTTAAGTGAATGATTTCGAAAGGTTTTAGTTGAATGGTTTCGAAAGGTTTATATTGAATGGTTTTGAAAGATTTATATTGAATGGTTTTGAAAGGTTTAGTTCAATGGTTTCGAAAGATTTATATTGAATGGTTTCGAAAGGTTTATTTCAATGGTTTCGAAAGGTTTATATTATATGGTATCGAAAGGTTTTGTTCAATGGTTTCGAAAGGTTTATTGAATGGTTTTGAAAGGTTTTAATTGAATAATTTTGAAAGGTTTAGCTCAAAGGTTTCGAAAGGTTTATTGAATGATTTCAAAAGGTTTATGAAGGAAGGTTTTTCTAAGGCAATGTTTTAAAGTGGTTTTAAAGAAGGATGTCCAAAGTTTTATAGCTTTCGAATGGTTTGTTTTTCAGTAGTTTTGAAAGGTTTGAAGAATAGTTTTGAAACGTTTAATGTTTGATTTTGAAAGAGAGGATTTCAAAAGTTTAGAAACGGGTTCTTTCAAATGGTTAAATGTTTTAATCAACTAAATTTTGAGTAAGGAATATATATATGACATGGTGATATGATTTTGAGTAAAGTATTATGATTATATACCTTTCCTTGTCTAAGTTGATTTAAAAGTTTTGAATCATTTTGAAAATGTTTTCAACGAAAATTATGGGAGGGGATCCTTAAGTGAAAATGATTCAGATATTAGAAAACTAGATAGGACTAGTATGGGGTTGTGCACTATGCATTACCTATTAGCCCTAACTAATTGTTGTCCGAAATTCCAATGTGTTGGGCTTTGTCATGGGTAGACTAAAATTATGATTACACATTCAAAGGAATATATGTTTGTATACAGATAGGTTATTGGTGAGCTAGAAAAGCCATTAGGATCAGGAAGACCTGTGAGATGATTAAGTTAGGGATAGACCGTCTAGAAGTGAAATATTTAACAGATGTTGAGGACATATCGTCCAGATGGGAAATGTTTAGTTAAGGATAGGTAATCTAGAAGAAGAATATCTACCAGATGTTAGGTTAATTTTGATTTTATTATCTGGTAGGTCAGAGTCGGTGTGTTTGAACAGATTGTTCATTATTACCTGATATTTATGTATGTTTACATAATGATTGCTTTACAGTATTTAACCATTGTGGGTGCAGGAGCACAATATATGGTTTTATGGAAGGTTTTGCAAATATATGTTTCAAAAGGATGTTAGTGAGGCTAAAGCCGATCTGCTAAGCGGCGTGGTCTCACCTAGGATAGTTATTCCGAGATGTATGATATACTTCACACCAGGCTTTATGTCTGACTCGAAGTTTATATTTTCCCTTAAACTCTCGGGTGTTCAAAATTGATTTGAGTAGGCTGAGGGTTTAAGGTTCTTTTTCAGGTTTTAGAATGTTGACGAAAATGCTACCGAATGCATGCAGAAGGCAATGGATAGCTACTTAGGATTTGCAGTTCTTATTATATTTTTATGGATTTTCTGTTGTGTTGTTTGTATTAGGTCTTTTATGACTATATGACTTTGATCAATCAAGGGGGTATCTTCATATGCCTCTCTTGGCGTAATCTGTAATAATTATAACTGATCTACGCTTAGGAAGGATTTAGGGATTATGCGTTCTGAATGTGAAACATTTGATTTTGAAATATAATGAAGTAAATGTGGTTTTTTTGAAATCTGTGTTTTGTTTCATATTCAAGTGCTTCTGATATTATTGATACCATTAACATAGTCGTATTTAGTTGCCAGAAGCTAATACTATAGATGGCTGCAGCATATGTAGCGCTTAATTTTTGGGCCTCTATATAGGGGATGTAACGGTTTGTTTTATTTTGTGCAAGTAGAATGAAGAGAATATAATATTTTTAAGAGATACAAGGGTTAATATCACGGGTGTTGGGGTCTACTTTGCCTAATCTATTGGTTTCTTATCATCTCTTACTACAATATTATTCACACGGTTTCTCTTTTGTAAAACGGGTTTATATGGCAAATACACATGTAATCTATTTTTCATTCTTATTATTTTTATTTCATTAATTCATTATATAATATTTACTTTAATTAACCGTCTAATTTTCGCTCATTTTGTTAATCAACTTATTAGTTAAGCAATTAAATTTACTTCTCAAATTAAATAATTATTTAATTAAGTTATTTACTATAACATTTCCATGATTGGGTCGCTCAAAAATACAAGATGTTACACTATATGAGACCTAGAAGATAACATTAGATCTTATTTGGAATCTAATCCATTTATGGAGAAAGCATTGATACAACTAGTGATTTATTTAACATAACAATTTACCTCAGATAGGAACCCAACAAAGCACATAATGAACTTCAAAATATAAAGTTCAATGAAATGCAAGTGAAAGGAGAAGGAAATATGTTAGCATCTCTCGCATATTTGGTGACTATAAAAGGTCTAGGGAGGAGGTTGACAAGCTGCCTTCTGCACAAAATTAAAGATATTTCCCTTAAACAAGTAGCCTCTCAAGTCTCAAGGGACAACAAACTCTACCGAGAGATTGCCTTTAGAGACTATCTGAGAGCTTACATATATGCTAGTAATGAGTTGATATTGTAGTTATAACCTTTAACAAGTTAAAGAGGAATGGGTGAAAGTACATATGCTCGTCTTAATCAAGGTTGATCAAGATCATGGTAGAAGTGTTAGAGAATGCTGATCACCGAGTTAACCAAATGTGGTATCAACTACTAAGGACCAAAGGCTACCACGAGTATGATTTAGAAGAACTTGCAGCTTTCAACATTCCTTTATATTTATCCTTCATTTTGGATGAAAGTGAATAGGATCGTACCCTACAAGTCACACATTGAAGCACAATAAGATTTGCTATATATGACTCATCTGATTATATATTTCCTTTGCCTCAAAGGGTCAGGCATACATCCAATATTCAAGACCTTGATGAATTCTAAGTGATTGGATGTTCCCTTCATGAACCTGAAGAGGAGGTCAAAACTCATGGCAAAGTTATTGTCAAAACTTAGTGAGGACGGAGCTTTAATATTTGTATTTTAGTAGTCATGCTTCAACTGTAACTGATATACTTATTATCGCCTTTAAACTATAAATAATATGTTTTGTTTCTGCAAATCTTTCTAATTTTCTAAATGCTAAGCTCCTTAGTTTTTAAGTATTCATATCTATTTACTATCTCGATACCAGTAGCATATACATTTGTATTTGCGCATTTATAGTGTTGTCTAGTAGTTTATAGGGCATTCTTTTGTTGTTTCAATAAATAGATGATCCTTGTTTTAACATCTATTTGGAAGCAAATCCCAACATCTATGTTTGACACCTTGCCTTAAGCTTGATATTGGGATCTACCTAGTAAGATAGCAGTTTGCTATAACGTGTTAGGCATTTTTTGCACATTTCTATTAATATTTAGGAGCCATAATGACTATCTATAAATATTCGGGATTTCAATCAGTTAAATGTAACTAATTCTAGAGGTTATTTTTTTACTGTTTTATCTCGATCAATAATTAAAACTAGGTGAAGATGGTCATTATTCATAATGAAGGAGTAAATTACAAGGCTATCGTAGCACCAACAAGTGTAGACTAATAGGTAGTGAATCCTTCCTAAGTTCATTCCTCATCCTTCAAAGTCATTTGGCTAATATTATATAATAGAGAATGAAAAATATTTTAAAAATAATCAAAAATATATCATCATTATGAAAGCATGTCATTTTATAGTTGGAATTAACTGTAAAATGGTTTTGATTCATTATATAGCAGACTCATCCTTCAAATTACGATGATAAAATACAAAGTCATCAGATTATGAGGATGACCTTATGAGCGAAAAATCATATCATTCTAAGGTCGAAACCCAAAATATAGTTAGACAAATTAAATGCTTATTTTGGCAATCTTATATTCGTAAGAGTTCATAGCCATTACTCAAAAGATAACATGTTTACGACACATACCCTTCGAGTACTAGTGACTTAGTAGAAGGGGCTTAACATAAGGACCTATATTTCACGAAATAATGAGGGCTTTAAATTAAGAAATATGAAAAGTCAAAAAGAGAGAGTCCTTTTCTGCGTAAGCCATAAATACGAAGGCGGCAGAACACCAATGAAAGCAAGGTGTCATTTACTAACCTACAACAAGAAAACAAAAAATTAAGGCTACATTTTGTGGCATTGATGATATGCCTGGCCTTTATTATTTTCGCCAGTTGATGGAGGATAATTTGGATAGGGCAAAGACTTCCAGGTTTCAGGAAGACATCAATAATTAAAACTAGGTGAAGATGGTCATTGTTTCGGTCATGGGTAATTATAAAATTTCCGGTTCCATTCCGAAAATTTCAAAAATTCCGCTTTAATTCTAGTTTCCTAATTTTGATATTTTTTGCTTTAGTTTGCTATATACGTTAATAAATATTCAATACTGTCATAAATTCATAACATATTTTTACATTGCATATGAAATACACACTTTAATTAAAAACCCATTACTTAAGATTCTATATTGTTCGGTTGAGATTTTAAAATTTTGATCAACTTCAAAAAATTTAAATTTTTTATTATGATTCGATGTAAATTAACAAAAGTATAACAACTTTTTTATTGAAACTACATGATTTCTTGTTCATTTTTTTACTGTCCCATTTGATTTGTTTTTTTAATTACTATTTGTTTTGTTATATTTTTTTACAATTTTTTTCAATATTTGAAAAGAAAATCCGTAATTTAATTAGACCAGAACAGTAATTTTGATCGGATTCCATTCTGATTATGCGCTAAACCAGAATAGAATCACCGGAATAACCGGAATTCTGTCATAATTTTGAAAATGAGATAATGTATCATAAATAGGAGTGTGAGTCTTTTAAATTTTAGCTTTCATTTCTTATGGGATTTCTCCTCTAGATTTTCAAGGATTGGTTGTTTTATGGTCTGCGTCGACGAACCTTGATTTTTATTCATGAGTTGTGAACTACTTAGCTCTCTTACCTCTTCTTTCTCGACTTGTATACTATTCCTCAACTGAGCATTCTCCTAAAGAGATTCGTTAAGATATCTTGTAAGTTCCCTAGTTTGAACAGACTAGTGTTCACGAATTTGGATGGATGTTTCGTCACTAAAACTAATCGAGACTATTATAGTCGCATGTTGATGGTTATCTTCATCAATGAGCCAAATTTTAAGGATGACTGGCATATATAAGAATTGAATTCCTTTATGGGTTCCGATAATTTTAAAGTAGAGGTTGAATAAAGAGATGGATGTACAACCTCTTCTAGCATGAAATAGTTAGTATAGATTTTTGCTATTATAACTACTAAAGATTGGAAGGTAGATCTTTGGTAACAGGACCTTGGTTTAGAGTAAATCTGAAAGTCAGAGATGTCAAAAAGGTATAAGTGTTGAAAAATGAGTAAACATCGAAGGCATCAAAGTAAGTATCAAACGCAATAAAGAGACACAAATCAGCCGTGGTTTGAGACTTCCTACGCCCACTCTCGGTACTTCCTTCTTTAATGTTTATATGCCGATAGTTACAAGCCTAGGCTATCCACTTACAGAAATCTGTAATATAGAAAAATATACTTTCACATAGTATTGCAATGAATTCCTCTCCCTTTTGCATTGAAATATACGCTTTTTAATAACGATCTAGAGTGGATGCAGATCAACAATGTAGCATGCAAGGTTGAGCTAACAATTGGATTGCTGACATTTGGCGTTGATCCAACATAAGATTGATGGTGTGTCATTTACTGATGCCTCTCCATTCGTTAATGCCTTATGCGAATCTTAATGCAAATCTTGCTTAGATGGTGGAGATTTCATAGTGTAATAGTATTGAACATGACTATAGTACACTTGTCCAAGTTGATTTTCTCTTTAATTCCTTTAAACAATTGGCTAAATATCAAGAGAATTTTGGCATTACACAGCCTCAGCATTTGTTATTTAGAATATTTGCTTACATAACAACTAAAACATGATGTTCATAGGAGTTGGTGTTAATACCTTCAGGCTTAATTATTTAATTGCTTTATTTTAAATAAAATGTTAAAGCATTTAACTATCGCTTTGGTATCTCAGCTATTGAGTTAGGTGCTTACTTTGACATTTTTTAAATTTCCTATGGAAACATCTCGTCTTTTAGACCTTCACATACCGAAGGAATGAAAGAGTGACCTTCGCCAAAATATGGTATTATATACATACATACATACATACATATATATATATATATATAAAACTTTCGACTTTAATGAAATGGTATTTTTTGCAATTATCAATTACAAATAATTTTGAGAATTATTAAATTAATACACACACATTTTGAAATAATAATAATATTTCAATTGCCGAAGATATCTACGTATATTGAATTTACTTCGGCTACTAAAAGTTAAATATTATGTATATATATTCCTATATATATGCATTTTTTCTTTTTGAATTACGAAAATTTATTCAAGAATTGATTTAATCAATATCCTTATATAGAGAAATTAAAAAAGGAAATTTTTATCCAAAGTTAAAAGGGGGAATTTGATTGAAACATAAATTGATTAAATTAGATTAGCTCTGGATATTTTCACATGGATTATTATTTCATCATAATATTTTAACCGAAATAATCATAATTTTATGTAATTGAATAATTAAATTAAAAAGGGTAAAATCAGAATTTTAAATGAAAGCGAAAATAGTAAATTTTAAAAAGGTTGGAATTAGACTTTGATATCCCATTGTGTCTAAAGTGTTGTTTATAATTAGATAACATATATTACTTGTTGAATTTGATCAAACGGACTAGAAATTAGAAGAAGTCATACCCGATGGTATTTTTGTAATATAACGATTTCAAGATTTTATGCTAAATATATATTATTTCCGGCCTATAAATAGAATTGTAGCCCAATTTTCTAATCCTATTTTAATCTAAACATTGTAACACTAATCTCCATCACCTTTTTTATATAATCTACTAAACAATCACACCAACTCCATGTCAAATTGAAAAAGCAACAATAAAGCATTACAAAGCAAGCAATTTTGATGCAAATCAAGGCAGATCTAGGAGGAAATACGTTAGGCCAACAAGGAAGAAGGAGAATTCTAATCGAATCAGAGAAGAAAAGCAGCTAATCGTTGAGTAGGACTCTTTATATTTGTGCTTATATTGATAAGACATGGTGATCTATCCCTTATAGACTTAAACAAATTATAAATTATGAAATTGATAATTAAAAAGTGATTTTTATACATTCTGAATTATGATGTAGTATGTCATGGCTAGATGATTAGAAAATGATTTTTTTAAAACTATAATTAGCCCGAGGTTAATCTCTCTACTTAAAAAAGTGTGAAATATAAAAATGTTCCTAATTAACAAAATTGTAGTTCTCAAAGACTTAAATCCACTGGTGGTGTTCGTTAGTCGATTGAGTGTACAACTGATAAAAAAAGCATTAGGAAGCCATCCATTTTGATCCAATGGTAATGAAGATAGTATGATTATCAAAGGATATTAGATGTAATGAGGGGATCAAGATGATCATCATGCTAAGGTATGATCGAACCCAGGTGGTTGGAATTTTCCAGAATGGCGAATCCTAGCTCTTATACTCAAAAAGGTGGTGCGGCATTGATGGACGGTCGGAGGTGGGTCATAGTGGGTGGTGCAGCAACAGACCGGAAGTGGTATTGGATTTGAAAATTCCAGCCTAGGGCAACGGCGGTTGACGAAAATTGGTAGTGGCTGAACGGGTGTTAGGCTTTCTCCATTCCTATAGCATATGCAGGAAGAAAATAAAAATAATAATAATAATTAATAAAATATTAACTAATTTCGAAATTCCCACTCACATTTAATTGCCTATAACTCTTGCATACGACCTCTAATTCATGCATAGTTCGGGGCAATAAGATCGTGGCAAGACGAGGAATGTTTTGGTATGTTGTTGTATTTTGAGATACTCCTGAAAAGTGACTTGTTTTGGTAGATTCATTATGCATTGTTTGTGATGCATGGACATACTATGTACTTTTAAGAGGAACTGGGTCCACGATGTACGATTCAATAACGATTGTTTGAGACATGTTACGATGTACTTTTCAAAGGAAATGAATTCTTAATCTGGCAGGTGATGTGTAATAATGGCGATTTAAATAAGATTGGCGTTGTGGTACACTTTTCAGATGAAATGAGTTCTTGGTGTTGTTGTAACTAGCAGCATGCATATAACGATCTGCCTTTCTTCCACCAAAACATAACATTTAATACATCCATGGTATTTGTATGTTGATAATCTAGGCATCCAAAAGAATGACCATTGAGGTAAAAGAAAAGAAAGACAAGAAGAAAGAAACATCCAATCTCACAACAGATGGAAATCATATATAATAGAACATAAGATAGTGCATGCTGTCACTACCAAAATGAAACATCCGAGTTACAAAACGTACTAACTTCAGCCAGGGACAGTTATAAAGTTTGCCCCAACTATGCTGATACATAACTACATACAAATGATAGTAGAAATAAATAGATAACTAGATAACGGACAAGCTTCCTGCTCCATGCTCTTCCAAAATGCATCCGTAAGAGCCTGAACTACTTGGCTACTAAAAATTAGAGTACCCAAGAGTTTAAGGGAAAGAAAAATACTCTGAATCAGATATGGGTCTAGTGTGAGTAAACTTAAATCATACGCTTTGTTATAATTATAAACCCTTTAAAATAAAGCTATCTCATAAGACCACGTATCTTATAAACATGGACGAATTTTTACCTTACGATAACCAAACCATTTCAAATAGAAAATCCGGTGATATTGTAGTAATGTATAGTGTTTAAATAAATATTTAATCATAGTCGGAATTACATTAATTACATTCAACAACGTATTTAGTATAAAACTAAGTCCGTAAAGGAGGTATCGGAAAATGGATTTCATATAATGAAAAGGCTTTTGGAGTACCGCCTGTCACAATACGCCTTTAGAGAAAATGTACCAATGGCCTTACATGGACCCCTTGCAAATCAGAACCGACCTACCCTTTACCGGACATCACCGACTATAATCAGCCCTCAGTTGCGATCAACAACCATACTGGGGCTGAAACATACATCCAAAAATAATATTGATATAGATTAGGGATCATCATACCATAATGGTAGCAAACCATATAGCCTAAAGCATACCCTCTGTTTATTCATTTCCAGGCGTGAGGCTCGACGCAACGATTTCCATTTCTAGAAACCCATCTTGGAATGCTAATATTGCCCTCCGGACAACAATGCAATGCTAGCATTCATCCATACAAGTTGTTTAGGATAGGAATAAATCGAAGGCGCTACTTCTACTACGTCCTTAGGATTAGTAGCAAATAGCCCTTGCACTTCAAAGAACTCCATCTTCAATCCTATCATCTTCAAAATGTCTCCAATTCGAACATTTATGCCTGTTCAACATGGTTTTCGAATAAATCATGCTTATCCGATCCCGGACTCTCCAAACCAACGATCGATTGATCCTGGTTGATTCAATCCTGGTTCTTTTAGAAGTAAGTGGATGACATAAGAGTCCTAAGGAGATCTCGAATATCCGTCTTTAAAGTGAGAGACGTTTCACTGGAATGAATTCTCCGAAGGGAATCTCAAATGGTATGAAATTACAAAGCTTGTGTGTACTTCCTAAGTCAAAATAGGTAAAATTGTCAATAGTAGACAAACTACAATCTGACGTAAGTATATAGTTTGCATATGGAAAATTGGACATCATATACGTACCACCACTTCTCGATTTCAACCCTTTACTGTCCCTCAATTAACGATGAATCCTAATGAGTTGAGGTATTATTACCTCTCAAACATTGACTCAACAACATTCTTAATTGTCACAGATGGAAACGGGTTTCCATACCTCAAAGTTTAGTATCAAGTCTAAGATGAAGTACTTTCCATATATTTAATATGTCATGACTTATTTATAGAAATTAACCCTTTTATACTTATCGTGTTTCTGATATTTTGACTTCTTTGTCCCTTGCTTAGAATCAAAGCTAGGTAAGTTAAAACACTAGTTTCATATTAAAGCCTTGCCTTCAGTACTTTGATTTTGGATTTCATAGATAGAGAAAGTCTACTCATCGGTTTTTAGTGTTAAATATAAGATGACTTACTTTCAATAAATGTGTCAACATTTTAACACTTCTTATCATCTTATGTATGCTACTTAATGGCATAGACAAAGAAATCCGTTTTCTAAACAAAGTCTTTTTAAAAAAAATTGGAAAACTAACTTTATAAACTTATTTCTAGTCTTCATTTTCAAACAAGTATTTTTCATCGGTTAGAAATGAAGTTGTTCGAGTGGGGTATTATCAACTAAAGTAACTTGAATCATATCATAATCCTTTAAATAAAAAAATCAATTAATTCACTGCAAAATAATTAAAATAAATTGATTATACTCCCTGAATAAGTTATACTCACCACCTAACTTTAAATCTTTTTGATTTGGTTGAGCGAATAGAAACCTTGGTTGTCCTGAAGATGAAGAGGGTATTTAGTTTCTTTCTTTGGTTTGTGAATGAATTAAAATGAGATATGGACTTGGGTACTTATAGGTGAAGCAAAGGGTACTATAGTAATTACCCTACCTCCTATCGCCTAACCTGATTTGACCAAATTTTGGTCCAATGGCAACCAACCGCATGGCATAACCTGATTCAACCACATTTTGATCCAGTGGAAACCATCCACATGGCCTAACCTGATTTGACCACATTTTGGTCTAATGGAAACCGTCCACCTGGCCTAACTTGATTCGACAACATTTTAGTCCAATGACAACCATCCACATGGAATACAAGTTAAATGAGAATCATTATGCTATTGTATTTTATTAGGTAGGTTATTACACTATTTTGTTTTATTAGGAAAATTCTTTTCTTAATTACTAAGAATTAATCATTCTCATTTGTTTTATTAGACAAGGATAATTTTAAAAAGTGTGGTCCAATCAGAGAGAAGAAAATTTAATTTTTCTTTTGATTTTTAATTAAATTGGTAACCTAACCGTCTTATAATAAAAGCGTCTTTAAACTAACATTTTATCCGTAAAAAAACCCACTCGATAAATTTTATCTAAATTTTATTTGAGTTATAAAATCCATAATTTAATCATTTAAAAATATATTAAACACTCATAATTAAAGTGACTAAATTGCGGGTCGTTATATTTTCCCCCCTAAAAAAATTTCATCTTGAATTTAACACTCGAAGAAGATAACTCAAAATGAGCATATATCATATATGATGAAATCACATATAAAAGAGATACATGATAAGTGACTGCACCATAGATGGTAGGTACCATCGATACAATATATGCAAACTACTCATCTACTAGCAACTTGGAATAAGCCTTTCTCATGTTATCATAAGTTTTTCAAGTGCAATCTCTAGCATCATCACTCCATTAAACATTAACAAACCTCTCGACCTTAATACGCGATTGTTTTTACATCATGTTCCATAATGCCTTATAACAGTCAACTTCAGCTCCACTTTTAAGTCTTTCTGAACAATTAGCTCAATAATTAGTGTCAGATCATGCACATATGTCCTTAAATGAGACACATGGAAAATATTATGTATGCCCAACAATCTCTCAGGTAACTCAACTCAATAGGCAAGGAGGCCAATCCGCTTAAGAATCTAAAAAGGTCTAACATATCGAGATGCCGATTTTCTTGTTCCCCTAAACCGCGTAACTCCTCTCATCAAAGAAAACTTCACAAAAACAAAGTCCCTGAATTAGAATTCCAAGTCTCTAAGCCCCTGATAGGCATATATCTTCTGTCTATCCTATGGTTCATTCATCTTCCTTCTAATCATAGCTACCTTTTCTATAGCACGAATCATATCAGGACCAAGCGCTAACCGATCTTCGGTTTCAACCCAACATGATAGTGATTTGCACGACCGACTATAAAGAGCATCATAAGGCACCATGCCAATACTTGCTTGGTAAGTGTTATTATAAGAAAACTCAACTAAATGAAGATGATCCTCCCACCCTCTGAAATCCAATATGCAAGTTCTCAAAAGATCCTCCATAACTTGTTTTACTCTTTCCGTCTGACCATCAGTTTGAGGATGATATGCAGTGCTTAAACACAGCTTTATTCCCAAAGCTTCTTGTAATGCTTCCCAAAACTGACTAGTAAAAATTGGATCCCTATCACTTACAATGCTATTAGGAACTCCATGCAACCAAACAATCCCCTTCATCAAAATATCTACCAAGCTTGTTGCAATCCAAGTCGACTTCGTTGGAATAAAATGCATGCTTCTAGTTAGTTGATCAATAATAACCCAAACACCTTCGTTTCCCTTTCTTAACGTAGGAAACAGTCTGTCAATTCCATCAAAACCTACTCATATTTCCTACTTGGAATCTTAAGTGGCTATAGTAATTCAGCAATCCTTTGATGGCCACCATTTATTTATTGACAATTTGCACACTTATTGATATGAATAGAAATATCCCTCTTTATTCCCTTCCACCAGAATACTCGCTTCATATCCGATTCATCTTTGTATCATTAGGATGGATACTTAGTATAGACTGATGGCATTCTGCTAATACTTCTTGCCTAATACCATCGACATTCGACATATATATTCTTTCGTTCATCCGTAATATCCCACAGTGATCAATCTCAAAGTTTGAATAATATCCTTCGCCGATGTCCTTGATGATTTTCATTTAACGACTATTTTCTCTTTGCTTGCTTACAAGTCGGAGAGTCGAAGTAACTTCTAGATGAGCTAAAACTACATGCCTTCTAGTTAGCGCATCACCTACTGCATTGGCTTTCCTAGGCTTATAAAATATCAAGTTCATACGCCGTAAGAAATTCTAACCAGCATCGTTATCTCATATTCAGGTCTTTATGCGTGAAAAGATATTTCAAGATTTATGATCCGTGAAGAGCTCGAACCTTTCGCCTATTTAAAGAAGGAATTCTACTTACTGAGATCCCTTAGGTTATTAAGATAAGCCAAAGAGGATTAGAATGATTCTCACCTAGTAAGTAATGCCTCCCCATTTTTAATGAAAACACAACGGCTAATAATTCTAATTCATGTGTTGCATAATTACGCTCATGAGGCTCTAGTTGCCTACTAACATAAGCGATAACCCTTTCAAGCTGCATTAATACAGCACCTAACCCAATGCCACAAACATTCGTATACACTTTAATCCTTCACCTCCATCCGAGCTAGCTAGGTTGAGAGAGCTTGTTAACCTCTTCTTTAACTTATTGAATGCTTCTTCACACTTCAGAGTCTAGATAAACTGAACATTCTTCTTTATCAATTTTGTTGGATGTGAGACGATTTTGGAGAAGTCTTAGATAAATTTCCTATAATATCCCGCCAAGCCTAAGAAGCTTCGGACCACCATTGAAGTCTATGGTGTCTTCCAATCTTAAACAGCTACTACCTTCTCTGGATCAACTAAAATATCATCCCCCGACACATTATATCTTAGGGACCTTACTTCTGATTGCTAGAAATGTCATTTAGAAAATTTAGCTTTTAAAATGTGCCTCTTCAATGTTTCCAACGCAATTTCTAGATGGCATTTTTCTTCCTCCTTGGACTTGGAATAAATAATAATATCATCTATGAAAATCAATATAAATTTATTTAGCATATTTATAAAGACTTGATTCATAAGGTCCATAAAATAGGAGGGTGCATTGGTTAGCCTAAAAGGCATAACCAACCACTCATAGAAACAATCTGGACCTATGAATGTCATCAAGGGTATACTATCCTCTAATATCCTTAATTGATGAAATCCTATGGCAAGATCCATCTATAAGAATACTTAAGCACAATGAAGTTGGTTGAAAAAGTCATCCATACGAGGTAGAGGACACTTGTTTTGAATCGTCTGTTTGTTTAGCTCGCGGTAGCCAATACAAAGCCTTAGTGAACCATCTGACTTTGTAACAAAGAATATAGCTACTCCCTCACTTGAGTGACTTGGCCTAATCAGTCCCTTTCTCATCAAATCATCTGTTTGATTTATTAACTCCTACTTCTCTCTTGGAGCCATTTTACGGATAGGATGAATAATGGGTTTCCAACAAGGAATTAAGTCAATAAAAAACTCAATCTCTCAATATGGAGGTGGGTTGTTTACTTCTTCGAAAACATCTAGTAACTCCTTAACAAGTAATATCAATCCTAACTCTTTTTCGGACGAATCAAGTGCATATGGGAAACTACTCATTAATTTGCTATCCTCTTTACACTACACCTTAACTTCCCTCCCAGTCTCTCTCTTCAATGTTGTCATCCTCTTGACACAATCAAGAATAGCTCCATACTCCACTAGCCAATCCAAACCAAGTAAAAAATCAAACCCACTAAAATCTAAAAAAGACATGTCACATGAAAAATGGTGGGTAAGGTATATAACTCACACATTTTCGCAAATCATACACAGATTAATCTCAGCACCCATGGTGTTAGACATATAGGGGTTTCTACATTCCTTATGAAAAATTCCAATCTATCGACTAATCTTTTAGAAATAAAACTATGGGAAGCCCCGTTATCAAATAATATTCGCACTAAAATTCCATAAATTTATAAAGTACCTTCAAGAACTCCTTTCCCTTTGACATCCTCCGAGATCGATGGTTCCTTTTTGATGGCATAAACTTTAACTTGCTAGCCCTTTTGCAATAGTAGGAAATCCTTTATATATGCCTTGGATGATGGAAATTAAAGCAAAGTGTCTTTTGAACCATTGGAGAAATAGGTCCAGTTTGCTGCTTCTGGACTTTGGGATTCTTACAAAACCTTGTAAAATGTCCCTTCTACTTACACTCATAACACTCAACATCCTTGTACTTGTTTACTTGATCCCGACCTCCTGGCTTTCCTCCCCGCTGCTCTTTTTCCTTGCTGGTTGAACTTCCTCTTGTTCGGGTTGTTGCTATTATTGATTGGTGTAGCTGCTGGCTTCTTCTTATCAAGAACTTCATAATGCAAAGCCATATCTATGAGTTCTACTAAAGATCCTTTCAGGTGTGCTGTAATTTTCTCATGAAATTCTTCCCTCATTCCAACTACAAACATTTCATTCTTTTTTAGAAGAGTATAAATAAGTCCCATCTCGAAGTACGATAACTCATTGAACTTAGTCTCATAATTAGCTACATTCATTTCTCATGCTTAAGATCTAAAAAAATTCTATAAAGAAGGGTCTTCCCTGCTGCAGGTGATGCAGCGCAATCTACAAACTCAATGGAGTTGAATTGCTCAAAGGCCTTAGGTCGCTCATGACCTAGTGAAGGTCGCTCGCTAGGGAACACATCAGGCACCAAGGCATTCGAACGACCTAGTGAAGCAGCGCATCATGGTTCACATGTTTTAAGTTGCCAACAACCTAGTGTGTTAGGTCGCTCAGTTTTAGGTCGCTCAGGCCTTATGTCGTTTCTTACTTCAGGTCGCGTGGAGCTTGGGTTGCAAGGTCGCTTATTTTAAGCCGCCATCACGTGCTACTCTCTATAGGTCGCGAGCCTCCTTAAGTCACTCTTGGAGGGGTTTCTTATGTCGCTGATGATTAGGTCGCATGGTTGTAAATTGTTAAGTTGTTGTATTGAACTGTGTTGTTAGGTCGCGTGGATGTTGTACATATGGTTATGTGTTGTGTTTGTGATGTTTGTTCTAAAGTCGTAGGTCGTTGAGTCACCTACATGTATAAGTGTTGAGTCGCGTGTTGATAGGTCGTTACCGACCAATGTTAGGTCGTAGGTCGCAACCTATGTTAGATCGGTGAAGGCTGTGTAGTGTTGTGTTGTAACCCTATAAATAGGGATGTTGGGTCATTTGTAAATTTGGCTGATTTTGAATAAAACTTTGTGTTTGTGTGCTTTGTGCCACATTGAAATTGGAAGTTGAGCGTTGTCTCCTTTCTCCATTTGCGGTATTCAAATGCGCTCGAATCAACAGATTTGAAGCCGATTCACGGAATCTCGTGTGAGAAATCAACGTCGAAGAATCGTAGATCTTTTAACACGGTATCATGCGTGATCAACGTGTTGGGGATAGCTAGAATTCGGTATTTTTTGGAGATCAACGAATTTGGGCATTCGGTATCTTTCAATCCATCGATTTATATTGCTTCATCTAATCGTTCTTCGATTAGTTTGACACGAAATCTTCATTTCGTCGTCACTCCGTTAATATCCGCTGCGTCAGCATGCATATACTAAACTTCAAATACTTCTTTGAACCTTGCCCAGAAAAGTCATCCTTCAGGACATGTGCTGTAACCGAATCCCAACACGTTGAAGCTCCCTCCTGCAATTGTCAAGACGCCGAGAAGCATTTTTGCTCGTCAGAAATACCAAGTCCCTTAAAGACCTTCTCAGAAGAACGAATCCAAGCTTGGTCTTCGATAATGGATTCTATGCCTTTAAATGAATTTCCACCCAAATTAGTATAGTCTTTGTAGAGGGATGGAAAGTTAGCTCGGGGTTACATAGGCAGTACTTCTTCTTACACTCCTACCCTACCAGCATTTGGAGCTCGACCATTGATGGTCGTAGTACAGCGATTTCCCTTCCTCAACTTCCTCTTATACTCATTTCTTCTACCTAAATATAGTAAGATAACTTTTAGAATACATATATGAGACTAACTTAGGGAAAAGGGTAATAAATTAAACATGTAAATGTTGATCAAAACAACTCTAACATATATATATATATATATATATAGGATAAAAACTACAAATAAGCACTCCCATAAACTAAACTCATTTTAGGGCATTACTAACCCTATCTCTAATGTTTAACCCTAGCTAAAGCCTTGATGTTCGCTCATCCTAAGCTCTGATGTCATGTGTAACGATCTACCTTTCTTAGACCCAAAGATGACATTTTATACATCCACGGTATTCATGTGCCGATCATCTAGGCATCCAAAAGATAGACATTGGGGTACAAGAAAATAAAGACAAGAAGAGAGAAACGTAGAATCTCAAAATGCATGGAAATCATATATAAGAGAACATAAGATAGTACAAATAGTCATTCCCAAAATGAAACATATGAGTTATAACAAGTACTAACCTCAACCAGGGACGGTTATAACGCTTTCCCTCACTATGCTGATACATAACTACATACACAATAGTATAAATAAATAGATGATGGTGAAGCCTCTTGCTCCATGGTCTTTCAAAACCGATCTGTAAGAGCGTAGACTACTTGGATACTCAA
Organism: Allium cepa; assembly: GCA_030765085.1. NCBI lineage: Eukaryota > Viridiplantae > Streptophyta > Magnoliopsida > Asparagales > Amaryllidaceae > Allium > Allium cepa. Next base: position 945,985,602 of record CM060934.1, on the reverse strand, counting down.
AATTAGAGTACCTAAGAGTTTAAGGGAAAGAAATAAAAATTACGGGTAAGACATGGTTCGGTATGAGTAAACTTAAATCATATACTTTTAGTAATAAACCCTTTAAATTAAAGAAATCTCATAAGACCACGCTGCACATAAACACGAACGGACTTTTACCTTATGATAACCAAACCATTTCAAACAGAAAATCCGGTGATATTATAATAATGTATAGGGTTTAAAATAAATATTTAATCATAACCAGAATGGTTACATTAACTACATTCAATGGCATATTTAGCATACAACTAAGTCTGCAAGGTGCGTATTGGAAAATGGATTCTATATAATGACGAGGCTACTAGCGCACCAGCTGTAATAGTACGCCTCTAGAGAAAATGTACCAATGCCCTCATATGGACCCCTGCAAATCAAGACCGGCCTACCCCTTATGGATTGTACTAAATATAATCATCATACGATTGCGATCAATAACTGTACCGAGCCTGAAGCATACATCCAAAAACATTTTCGATCATCCAAAAACATTTTCGATCTAGATCAAGGATGATCATACCCTAATGGTAGCGAGCCACATAGCCCTAAAGCATATCCCCTGTTTTAGTCATTTCTGGGTGTGAGGCTTGAGGCAACGATTATCGTTTTTAGGAAACCCCTCTTGGAATTCTAACACTGACCTCCAAGTAACAATACAATGCTAGCATTCATCTATACAAGTTTTTCAGGATATGGACAAATCGAAGACATTACTTCATCTACATCCTCAGGATTAGTAGCAAGTTGCCCTTGCACTTCAAAGAACTCCATCTTCGATCCTATCATCTTCAAGATGTCTCCAATTCGAATGCTTATCCGATCCATATCAACAATCGATAGATCCGGGTTGACTCAATCTCAGTACTTTTAGAAGTAAGTGGACGATATAAGAGTGCTAAGGAGATCTCGAATATCTGCCCTTAAATTGAGAGACATTTCATCAGATGAGTTCTACCAAGGGAATTGTTATCAACATAATTTCTCAGGTAATATAGTGTTGAATCTGGAGCCTTAAGGAGATAATATCGAACCTCATTACAAGAAGGAGAGTCTAAGCCTTTATAATAGCAAACACGAAGCCACATTATGAAAATAAGAAAGCATTAATCCTGAAAGAAGATTATTGACGTCGCATCTCTTTAATGATGCACCGAATCAACGTCGCTCATTATCAATATAGCTACTCTCCAATGCCTCTTATTATCAGGGCCGCGCTTCATTAATATCACCACTCATCAACATCACATGTGGTCATTAATGCATCTCTTCAAAGAAGCATGGACAAAGGAATGGAAATGAGTTAATGCTAACGCCAACTATGATGATCCTTATCGACGTTGGCATCACATGTCATCAACAAATTCAAGAACCCAAGACAACATCGATACTATTTATTATCCATAAGGTTAAATACACTCACATCACAAAGAGATGCCGAATGGGCGACCAAATGGTATCAAAGAAAGTAATAATACAAGCATGATCGATATTGTAATTTATTAGTGTTATAATAGCATAATCTACATCACATTCCATGGATGTTGCATCCTATTGATTCTAGTTTTAATCTATGGAGATAATCCTTAGGTGCCGCTCTTCATCAACACCACTCGTTATTAAAGTCACCAATGATCAATGTCGTCATTCCATAGTGTTGATGACAATGTCGTCAACATCTACAGAAGTTATACTGCAATGTTGATGATGAATGTCGTCAATGACCATAGAAGCTATCGAAGCCGATGCTATGCTGGATGAATCTGCTCTTTCCCAATTCTACTCTATATCAACGCTATTCCTCATCAATGTTTCACGTCGTTCATATTTGATACCATCAACAACCAATTAAGAGCGTCTAAATGCATAAGGTCATCGACAACGAAGACAATTGCTACTATGGCGGCATCGAAGTTCTATTATTGTCGTCATCGAACAAAGACCAGTGCATAGCAACATTGAGATTGCCGAAGCTATTGCCGAGGCTATTGCTAGAGCATGTCAAAGTCATGCGACGCCAACCTCTATAAGTATGGGCCTAGAGGTTATGGAGAAGGGGCAATCATTTTTCTTCTCTCTCTTCTAAAATCAAGCAAATAAAATTAGGGAAATTATCAATTGATTGTAAATCCCATGATTATATGACAAGGAATATGGACAATGTCAAATATAGCCTATTAGACCATGAACGATGACAAGTATAGCCTATTTTTCCTATAGATAACATCGAACATGACTAAATTTTCCTATTAATGTGGCTATGCATTTTGAACGTTATGGACATGGATATGCATATAATAAGACTCCCTTGTCCCAAATCTTAAAATGATTATTCCGGAAGGGCTTCAGACTAAATGAGAACTTATATGCATAGTTACTATTTTGCCTATTTAATATGGACGTTGAACTTCAAATGTAAGGATCAATCACATAGCCTATAACATGCTTAATTGACTGGTGCAAGAATTTCCATTTGTCTTCTCTATCTCCTTTGATGGCATGAGCCTTTGAGTATTTTATTCCAAAAGGCCACACGGATTCTCGAATTTATATTCCAAGTGATTTAAGGACTCTCGAATGTTTCGTTCCAAGTGACCTTAAGGGATCTCGAATATCATATTCCACGAAAATAGCCGAAATTTTGAATATTTTGCATCAAAGGCTCAATTGCATTATAAATCCATCTTTTAATGACTTCATATCCAACCTCAAATGTAAATTTTCTCTTAATGGCACTCTTTTGCCATTACCAATTAAGCCATGCTTAGTTGTGATGTTATCAAGGGTTAGTTTATCATAATTAACATCATGGGTGTTGTGCCAATTTTATGATTTAACATTTTGGTGCTAAAAGGAGGGTTTGAACCTTCATTTCTATTTAATTCTTTTAAGCTAATGAAACGAGTTGTAATTTTAGGGAAAATGAAATCAAGACGGCTTAATATAATTTTAGAGCCAGGACAGCCATCGGAACCAGCACAACCTACCAACAACAAAGCTGAGATCAAAGACCTAGAGCATCATGTATCAATGATGAAAGAACTTGTAGATGGTATTCTTGCTTAAAAATCTTCCAAAACAACCAAGCTCATAGGAGAAGATGAGGTAGAGTCTCCAAGAAGGGGCTTAGATTTATCTTTGCTTAGAAACAAAAGCAAAAGTAAGCTTGTTATAATGCCATAGAGGAAGAAAAATCACCAACAAGCTAAAGCAACCAAGCTTTCTCTAAGGTCGTTGGCGAATAACAAAGGTAAGCAGATTACCATGGGAGATTGGAAAAGAATTCCAAGAAGCAATCTTGAATTTCAATCTCCAAGGGATATAAACCTGTTAGGATTAATTATCATGGTAATGAAGCTTAACTAAGAGATATGGTTGAGCAAATGGCAAAAGATATGCTTAACCTTAAAGGAAAAAGAACTTCCGATGACAGGGTCAACAATAACCACCAAGAAGCTCCCTTCACAGGGAGATCATGTCCATCAGGATCCCATATCATGTCAAAACTCCATCCTTGAGATATAGTGGAACCACTGATGCAGACAATCACTTAATGGCCTTTGAAAGTCAAATGGATCTGTGCAATGCTTCTGGAGTTATACGTTGCAGCTTTTCCTTACTACTTTCTATAGTGTGGCAATCAAGTGGCAATACTATGAGAAAACAATCTATTGGTGGAAGCATCATCTTAAAAATTCTCAGTGCAATTCTGTATTTATAATAACCCTACTAGCGACTACAATATACGAGATAATATCAAGCAAAGACCGAGGAAATTATTAGGTGATTATTTAAGGAGATTCAATATAGAGGCACTGAAGGCGAAAGGGATGACCGATAGGGACAAGTTGGTGGCAGTACACTTGGGACTGATTAAGCAAACTCCATTCTAGAAGGAGCTCTATGTAAATGGATGTAAAGATTTATAAGGTTTCCACTTCCAGGTTGAAAAATTCATTTATATGGATGAAATACTTCATGCTAAAAAGAAATCTCAAGCTATAAAATAGTCTAGAAAAATAGGCTATAACCCCAACCATAAGAAACCAAGGTGGGAGGAAATCCCTAACGCTAATCAAATTGTTGTGAGTAAACCGTTATCTTGTATATGTGCTACAACGAAGGAAAATGATGATTTCCTAATCTCATTCAAAGCTAGGACCAATCCTAAACCAAGAAGAGGGGAATAATATTATGCTTATCACAAGTCGATTGGACATAAAACTGATGAATGTTGTGTATTGGTGGGCATAATTCAATGTATGATTCACTACGAATGCTTAAAGGAGTTTGTTAAGGATAGCTAAAAAGTGGCTCATTATGAGGAACCCCACTGAAGACTCTAAAACAATGCTGCTAACTTAGTGGAAAGTGATGATCAACTAGGATTTGTACCACCCTTCAATAGAATCGATGTGATCCATGGAGGACAGCATCTCGTTGGGAATAGAAAACGAGCTAGGGATGGCTATATTCATGAAACAAAGGAGGGGGTTTTCTCCATTCATAAGGAACTGCGGCTCAAGAATCCTAGGTACCATATTCTGATGCATAGTCTAACTATCGCTCCACAAGATTTGAGAGGAGTTCGTCATCTATATAACGATCTACTCATGATTACTGCCCAAATTTGACTCTCCTTTCCAAATTGTTGGTAGATGTGGGAAGTGCGGTCAATGTGATTTTTAAACATGCTTTTGATCGAATGGGAAGTCTGGGGGAGAAGCTAGAGCCGAGCTTTGAACCCATTTTTGGGTTCAACAACAAAGAATTAATTCCTATCGGTCAAATAAAACTTTTGGTGCAGATGGGGATCCCGCTAAACTCTAGGACGTTCGAGACTCCCTTTGTCATCATGGATCAACCATCCTACTACAATGCATTCTTTGGGTGGCCATCTTTGGATGAATTTGATGCTTTTGTTTCGCCAAAATACTTGATGGTGAAATTCCTAACCAAGAATGGATGGAGAAAATAAGGGAAGAACAATTTAGCTCTCGTGAACTATATTTTTTCACTCTTGAGCAAAATAAAACAGACAATCTTTCTTGTTAGGATTTGAAGAAAGCTGAAAATGATACTAATAAGCCTTTGGATAAGGGTCCTTCAAACCAATCAACCAAAGCACGAATGAAGCCTAATGAGAAAACAAAGCACATATTAAAGAAATTCAATTTCTCTGAACAGAAAAGGAAGAGGAAGGCAACAAACCTAGTGGAGGACGAAGTAGAAGGTGAGGAAATAATCATTGAATTAGACAGTAAAGGTGATCAAGAATGAATGAAACCCATAGAGGATCTTTAAGAGATATGCTTGGATCCAATTGATCCAGCAAGGACAGTCAATGTTGGAAAGGAATTGGAATGAAAACTTAAAGCAAAACTAATTCAATTCCCGCAGTCTAGAAAAGATGTATTCACATGTATTCATTTAGATATGGTTTGGATAAATCCAATTTTCATATGCCTTGCTCTGAATATCTATTCTAGCACAACAGCTATTCGATAGAGAAAGAGGTAGTTTGATGAATTATGATTCAATGCTTTAAAAGACGAGGTTAAGAAATTGCTTGAGAATGGTTTCATTAGAGTGGTACTTTATCCAAAGTGGTTGGCCAATCGAATGTTGGTTAAGAAATCCAACGACAAGTGGAGAATGTGTATTAACTGTACTAATATGAACTAGACATGCCCAAAAGACTGTTATCCCCTTCCAAGAATAGATTAGTTGGCTGATGCAACTAGGAGGCATGGGCTTTATTCTTTCATGGATGCCTATTCTAGCTACAATCAAATTCATATGTTCAAGCCAAATGAGGAGAACACTAGTTTCATAATGGATTGGAGGACCTACTACTATAAAGTGATACCCTTTGGGTTAAAGAATGATGGTGCTACATACTAGAGATTGGTAAACAGGATGTTCACGGAGTAGATTAGCCGAAATATGGAAGTATACATGGACAATATGCTAGTCAAATCTCAGGAAGGGAGTGGCCATTTGAAAGATCTTTAGGAAATGTTTGAGATATTGCAAAAGAATCAAATGAAGCTCAAAATATAGAAATGCTCTTTTTGTATTCAATCAAGGAAGTTCCTTGGTTACGTCAGTGCCTTAGGAATTGGAGCTAACCTCGACTAGATTCAGGCTATTAAGGACATGGCAGAGCCCAAGACGAGTAAGGACATAATCAGCTAAAATTGAAGAGTAGAAGCTTAAACAGGTTCATGTCTAAGGCCATCGATAAATGCATTCCATTTTTCGATGTGACTAAGAAAAAGAAGACCTTTGAATGGGGAGTGGATTGTCAAAAACTTTCAAGGAGTTGAAAGAACATCTTGAGAAACCACTAGTCTTGTCTAGTCCTATGGAAGGTGAAAACCTTTATCTTTACATGGCAGTTCCTAAACATGTAGTAGGTTCTGTATTGATTAAAGAAGAGAAAGGGATTTAGCTCCCAGTATATTATGTAAGCAGAAGATTAAAAGATGCAGAGAGTATATATCTAGTCATAGAGAAGCTAGCATACTGCTTAATACTAATAGCATGGAAACTAAAGGCTTATTTTCAAGCACATCCAATCAAGGTTCTGACCAGTTTCCTACTTAAGCAAGTTTTTAGCAATCCGAAAGCCTTGGGAAGATTGGTAAAATTGGGGATAGAGCTTAGTCAATATGATATTGAATTCTTGCCTCAAGCTGCAATCAAAGGTCAAGCTTTAGTTGATTTTTTGAATGAGTGTACGGGTTTCATCGAAGTGCAGTCAGAAAAGGGAAAAGGTTTAATCTAAATAGCAGTTATTTATGGATATAGCTTCGAATGAACAAGGTGCTGAGGCCGGATATGTCATTATCGCCCCCAATGGACATCGCTTACATTACGCAATGAAATTGGGATTTCCTGACACAAAAAATGTAGCAAAGTACGAATCAATGGTGGCATGACTCACTTTGGCCCTACAACTAAAAATTCCCAGAATTAAAATTTTCAGCGATTCCCGACGAATGATAAATTAGTTGAAACAATGATACCAGACAAAGGACACCAAGTTAGTCTTATATGTAAGTAGGTGTTAAAATTGTTGAACCAATTCGAGGATTTCTTTATACACCAAGTACCGAGAGGAAAGAACTCCCAAGTTGATTCTTTACCCAAAATAGCCAGTTCGCACAAAGCGCCAAAAGCCTGGATTGTTCCAGTAGCCTATCAGCCAAATCCCAGCATAGAAAAGATTCCCGATTTAGGGAAAGAATTGGTGGTATTATCCAGATCTCAAGCTCTAGCACATAAAGAGGAGGAAAGAGAATATAAAGACGCGAACCCATAAGAGAAATTCTTCTATTATGGACAACCAATCACTATGAGAATAGTCGGATGATCCCTATTATTAAATTCCTTATATATAGAACACTACTAAGCGACATAAAGGAGGCAAGAAGGGTTGACCATTGGGCTCTGACTTTTCTAATAGTGGACGGAGTGCTTTATAAGAAGGGATACTATATTCCCTACCTAACATGTGTCAGTCCAAAATGTGGGGTAAAACTATTGAAAGAAGATCATGAAGGATTTTGTGAGGATCATTCTAAAGGAATAAAGCTAGCTAAGAAGGTCATGAGAAAAGACTTTTATTAGGTTCAAATGACTAACCATGCCATTGACTGTGTGGAAAGATGCAACGAGTGCCAAAAGTTCTCTAAAATCCCACATTTTCTACCAAGTAAGCTAACTTCAATCTCAAGCCCATGGACTTTCGACGTATGGGGAATCGACCTAATATGACCACTTCCTATATCTAAAGGAGGAGCGAAATATGATTAGTTTTAATGATCCCACCATGATACCCATATTATTAAAGAACATTATAGTAATGTCGTTTAATAATACGAAGAACACTGCTTGTTAAGGGCGACCAATTGTGAATATAACTTTAAACAAACACTAATACTTCATCCTTACCGTTTACTTAATCTCTAAAATAAAATTTAATGCATACAGTCTCAATTCAACGTAATAATCATACCGGTTTCTCAGAATCAGAATAGTATATCATATAAATAACAGTCATAGGTCATAGTGGCATAATAAAATTTTCCATATATACAAAACTGAGAATCTATCAAATATAACATTAGACTCAAATAATATACATTTGGTACAAATCTCTAACTCAATATGTATATACATCTCACACTACAAACACAAATCCTAAGTGAGATAAACTAAAGAGTCAAATGGTATATCTCTCTTCTAGCCCAGTTGTCCAAAAGTCTACCTGTCCTGTAATTTGAAAAGTCTCATCCTGACCCGAGTATTAAATAACACCCAGGTCAGACTATCTCTAAATATAAAAAGGTTGAGAATAAGATATAACAAATCACATAACTAATTTAACTTAGAACTTACTTCAAGGCATGTGTGTGCGTGCGTGGGGGGAGGGGGGTCACAAACACACATTAGTCACTAACATAGATTCACAGAATAAATCACAACATTCTTAACACACAGAAAGCAATTCCATACCATAGCAAACAAAATATTGTGATATCACTCGAACTGATCTGACACCAAAGATTGGAAACACGAAATCTTGACACGATCATAAGGATCAAGGAACAAAGAGTCTCGACACAATCACAAGGATCGAGAAAACCAACCAAATCTCGATTGATCAAGATGATCGTGGCAACCATGGTTTGAAAACTCTAGATTATTTATTATTATTCCATATCTCGAATGTTCACAAGGATCGTGGGAAAATCCAGGAGTATATCTCTTAAGGATTTATCGGCCCTCGATCGAACCCTAAAAGGAGATACATTAAAGTGCCAAATACTATCACTATCAGTAATAAATATAACTTAACCAAAACGTCCCATACCGCCTAGTGAAATTCAAGTATTTACTAGAAGCAAGTAAATTTCACGTGCTGCGGATACCACTGGAAAACACTAACTATATTCTCTTAAGGATCTATCGGTCCCACTGAACACCAAAAGAGAATACAACCCTAAAGTGTTAAATACTTCCTAAAAGCAAACACAAAAACTTACCCAAGGCATCCCATGCTACCCAGTGAAATTCAAGTATTCGCTAATGGGCTAGTAAGTACCACTCAAAAATTATATTCAATGAGTTGTACACTATTTGATGATGCGTTACTCGAGAGCATTTAAACCAATTGGCAACACTACATTGATTATTAATACTCCCTATATTATAGAACTAAGGCTATTAAAACATTTTTCCCTTTGAGTTTAAAGTTAAGAAAGCAACCATTATAATTTTCCATAAATTCCTTCATTAATTAACTTTATAAAAATAATCACTATTTGATAAAATATTCAATGACTCCAAATTATTCCAAGTTCCACTTATATACACAAAGTTGTCTCAAATTTCCATTTAGTTATATTATTCCAAAAACATATTCCAAGCCATATATATTTAAGTATTCATTTGATTTATAAAACTATATTATCGCCTTTACTAATTTAGATATATATATACATATAACTATTTTATTTTATTTTAAAAATAAAATAAGTTAATATTTCCTAAAATCAAATTCCCAAATCCCATGTGTATTAAACTATTTATTTAACGGAACTAGAATACTTATATTCTAAATCCATAACCATTTCTAGTGACACTACTTAATATAGTAAATATTCATTTAAAATCATTTATGAAGGAGAATAGGATTGATTAGAAAACAAGTTTATAATAAACTTCACCTATAAAATTTATTGTTTTATAATTTATATATAACAAGTAATTAAAATCCAAAACTTTAACTCTAATGAGAATGACTAAGTCAAACTCTAGAAATCAGCAAACAAAACACTCGGACATCAACGAACAAGTCATAGTAAACTCGGGTTCAAACAATTATTCGAAGAGAGGTTCGCGGTCATCTGGAACTCACTTTCTAATTGACGGTCGATGCACCAGTCTGGACGACCAGTCCACCGGTTACAGACCTGGAACATGAGTTTCAGGTGTCGTTTCCCCCTCCGAAGAACTTAACTAATTTCCGGCACAACTCTAGTTCGTCCTAGCAACTGATATCTGCAATACGACCTGAGTAACTAACATGCATTCATGTAGGCAACTATAATTATCCACCAAATGAGATCAAAGACTAGGATTTCAGCAATTTTAGAAATCGAACCAAATAAACATGAACAATACAAACAATTTTCATCTAATTTAATCCAAATAGCAACCAACAATCACATACACACGAATTTAGAGATAGTTAGTGAGGTAAAATCACCTTTTTAACTTCCTACAGCTTGCTAGATCCTCCATTAAGCTTTGTTAAACCCCTAGCTTCACCAACATCACCTAAAAACTCAAGAACGAAAACCCACCAGTAAGCAATTTGATCAAAAATGAGATCAGAATCATTCTCTTATAGATCTAAAAGGTGGAGATAGGGTTTAGAACACTTACTCTTTTACAATTAACTAAAAGCCCTATGTTTTGCAATAGAATTTGAGGATAATGGAGCTAGGATTTTAAAATAGGGAGTTTAGTTTTCTATTTAGTTTTATACTATTAACTTAAATGAGTGTACTGAATTTTAAAAAGGAAATCTCCTTTAACTAAATGGGCTTGGGTTCCGAACCAAATCCATTAAGAAAAGGTGTTACTAATTCACTAAGTGAAGTGTTGCTAAATTTTTTTTTTTATACTTTACCACTTATACTATACTCATTAACACTAAATAATGTTTTATAAAATATGAATTGAGTTCTAAATTTTACCAAAACTAATCATAAGTTAAAATTTTCATTATTTTTTAATAAGAATAAATTATTAGTTATAATTTCTCAAATTAAACAACAAATCTCAATATTAATATTTTATCTTAAATGCCAAATATAAATAATTGATTTAATAATATTTCAAGTATAAATTGAAATCCTCTTTAAGAAATGAAACTCATTTCTTAAGTAAATCAAATCAATTATTCTCAAAGACATTCCACAATTAAAATTCACAAATCATAAATTAGAATTAATATCCATAATTAAACTTAATTAATTAGGTAATTAACAATAGGATTGTTATAGACTCCCCCTTAAAGAAATCTATAAATTAAATTTACAAATTATTCTCAAAACTCACAACATTAAAGTTGTTTTTAGGAGAAAACCATTTTAAATCCAATTCTTTCTATTTTTATTTTCTAGACCATCAAAACTTTTAAACCCGTATATATGCTAGTAAATAAATTTTCCCTTTAAACTTATTTCCTAAAATATTATTCCCAAAATATTCAACTTTCACAAATAATAACATCAAGTTTCAAATCATTTGTTTAATACTAAATTCAAACTCTAGTTAAATAACCATATAACTTAAAATAATTCCTTTCCAAATATTATTTATATCCAAAATAATACTTTTTAGTATTTATCATATTTGTACATACAAAATATACACATAAATATACATACTTTTCCACAAAATATCCTTTTTACTTCCAAATTTTATTTTTCACAATTTCTTAATTTTTAACTTCTTATTATTAAGATTCATATACATTAATTTGCTTTCATTTAAATTTAATCTATACCAATTCCAAAATTTGAAACATTTTTCTTAATCTTATCTCATTATACAACAATTAATATTAAGCCACGAAAAATTAGTGATTCATTTCATCACTTGGTCGTTTATATAAAATATCAACATTCCCTCGCCATGCTCTCCACTTCTCACAATTTATTCGATGGCTAAAATATCATTTTAAACGCAATTATTTTCCAAATTTCCAAGATAATTATTTCTCATGTCGAAATGTCTCTTTCGATGTTTAGGAACTATCGATAACATTGCGTACCACGTGTAACATCCCGCCTTTTCGCACACTTTAAACCGACACACGTGCCAATTCAAACCATACGGAAGGGCGGATTGTTATGGGGTAAATAAGAAAAAAAACAGAGAAGAAAAAAAACTAAACAGAATCTCACAGCGGAAGGATAAAATATAATAATCAAATATACAGTTTATAAATCTGTTTACAAAACCATTTATATAATACATATCAGAGTTACACATACCAATAACAATGCAGCGGAACAGTGTGTAGTGCACTAGTATAAATAATAATAATACGACTCCTTCGTCTTCGTCCTTCAAAGCTAAAGTCTTCGATCCTGAAACGCTCGGACTGACCCGAGCGAATTTGAAAAGACAAAAACACTCGAGTCAGAACTAAAAGATCTTATGTGAGTTAAATTAACAGAAATAAATATGAGTACAGTAACTCAAGAGATGCTCGGGATTTACATCTCCTAAGGATCCGTTAAACTATTTACTATGTAGTATATTGCGCTATTATAATAGTGTCTATTTATAAAATAAACTTACTTTTTAATAGCGTTAAGGGGTTACCCATATAGCCCTTAACACAAATAATGCCAATAGTCTATACAGTACCGTAATACCTCCTGATTGGGAAGCTACCAGAGGATACTCCATAGGTACGACACAAATAGAAACTCGTAGTAAAGGCTCGGTATGGTAGGTGACACGGCACAACTAGACAATGCCAGGGTAGATATACCAATTGCTATCCAGGCTGGTGGAAACGCGTAGCCGCAGTTACCGCCCACCTCGGACTAACTCCCCAAAATCAAAATATAGAAGTGGCCACTGAATCAATCCAAAATCAAAGTATAATATCGAAGAGGAGGGTCCGATCAGAGGAATGACCTCATTGGCCTGAGAATCGCTCCTGTTTTAGCCACCTTATGCCAACTCACGGGAGTCGGGTCCACGGATTTACCTTACAGGAAACGTCGCCACCACCTACTTCATTCTGGAATCTCCACCGCATACACGGTTAGTCAAAGTGGTTTTCGGTATCGACAGAGAATATGTCCATATCCGATCCCGGTCTCTTTGCCAACCCATCGTTATTATAACACCGCGGTCATTTAAAAATAGCTCATACTTTAAAACCAGAATAAACATTTCCATTTTAAAATTTTGAATACGATATCATTTTAAAACCCAAAAAATATGATATCCTTTATCCCAAATATAAACCTTTTCAAAAATCCAAATGCTTTAAAATTTATAACATCTGAAAGCCAAATATCCTTTCAAAGCATAATATTTCGAAATTCATAATTTAAAAACCATAACTTTTAAAACTTGAATGGTTTGGATATTCAACGGTATATGAATTAAAAGGTTTAACTTAAATGTTACTTTGTAAAGAAAATAGTTCTCATGGCTTTACAAATACATTTCTTTATTAAAGTCTAAACCAAAATTTTTATTATCTCTCTCAAGTTCTAAAACCACTTCAATTTATATATATATATATATATATATATATATATACGTATATCCATTTTGAGTAACAATATTTCAAACTAAAATTGGATTTTATTCTTTCAACAGATCAATTGTTCTATTAATTAGTCTTGAATATTCACATAAAATCCATAAATAATAAGACTTCAGCTTCTAGTAATAAAATATATATATTTTCCCAATTCAAATTATACTAGAATATTCATTTCAATTTATTTTGGGAAAAATTCAATTATAAATATCATATCTTAAAATTTCCAAACTTAACATTTAAACATATGATATAAATTATTAAACTCCATTTTCTTATTTTCTTCCATTTTTAATAAAGATTTTTATACACCTTTTAATTTCAAAATTTTTCAACTTCATATGTATATATATATGGAAGAAAAATATTTATTCAATATAAAATTTAAGATTATTATAAACCGTATTTCATCCAAACCATAGAAATCACATAAAAATAGTTATATATAGACCGCAGTGCCTGTATATAATTTTCTATCCTATGGTCAAGTGATACGGATATTTATCATTTCAATCCGCAATTTAAAAGATATAAAATTTTGCGGTTATATATCATTTCAAACCACAATCCCGAATGAAATGAAATATGCATGATAATATGCAATTTAATGATATACAATAAACATCCATTCATCAACATCATCCATCATCCAAATTGCAATCATCAATCAATATCAATCAATAATAATATTATTTTTGGTACTACATAACAGGTAATACTGGCAATTTTATTCAAATTAAATTTAACAGCTATTAATCTACAGTCTATATTCAGTAATAAATTATATAACTGTTAACTAGCAGTTCATATCCAAACAAATAAATTTTAACTGTAAATTTATACGCAATAAATTAATTAAATTAACAGTTAAATTAAATAAATGCAATTCAACAGATATGAATAAAATAAACATGCCAAATACTCATAAATAAATTTCTATTCATTTCTAAAATTAGTTTAACAAACATAAAAGCTTCTAGTAGTTGTGAGTGGGTTAAAACACTCACCTTTGGAATTTAAATCGAATTTAATTTCGATTTAAACCCAAAAATTCGCCCTTCTCGGAATTCGTCCAAACCAGCGTCATCAAATCCGGAATTAAATTATGATCCTAACAAAAGAAATTTCGTGTGAATCCGACTTCGTATGAGAAAGTTATGGCGAAAAATGATGATTGAATTCAAAATTGAAAATAAATAAAACGACACACAAACCATATAGATGCGATCCCCATCGTCCACTCTACAAAACCCAGAAAAGGTTTGACGATCCGACGAAGTTTGCGACGACGATGATGAATGGTCACGGACTGTTTGAATTAATTCTGGTCAAACGAATGTTCAAAACAGAAAACGAATTGCACCAGTAGATTACGTGCCTCGAGAACATTAACATATATTTTTTTGTGGAATTTTTCTGAAGTGTTTGCATTGTCATTGAAATTTGGATTGAAGTAGATCTAGGTTTTGCAACCATTTGAGGAGGAGAAGGAGATGAAGAAATGAATATACAGCAAATGACAATAGAATGGAGCTAGGGTTTATAACTGTATATATATATATATATATTAAATTTCCAAAATTTAATTAAATTTACTTTCCATTATTTATTGTCAATTAGATTGA
Organism: Allium cepa; assembly: GCA_030765085.1. Lineage (NCBI taxonomy): Eukaryota > Viridiplantae > Streptophyta > Magnoliopsida > Asparagales > Amaryllidaceae > Allium > Allium cepa. The sequence continues at coordinate 945,970,569 of CM060934.1, read as the reverse complement.
TTTATCATTGGATTCATATTTCAATATGTAAATATCCCCAATTTCATCTGCACTTATATTTACATAGTTTCTAAATATTAAATTTCAAATATTACTTCATTTAACATTACGTATTTATTATTTATTACTTGCTGCAGTTGATTATCAATTATACTTAATATACTAAATAGATGGTAAATTTTGAATACTTGTTATCATTAACGTTTTATTTCCACTTACAAAATAAATGAAATTATTACATAAACTCCCTTAATTAAGTCAACCATTACCTTATATAACTTAACTGGTAATATATATATACCCAATTGCCCTAATTGGTTTATAGTTATCAGCTAAATACATACTAACTTGTAAATAAATTCGTTTAATTGCAAATGGATCTGATCAAATTTAATAGATTGAATAGATGGGTAAGCAAATAATAAATTTTCCTTTTTGTCAAATTCAAACCCATTCCTACTTAATTATCAATTACAATTTATTACGAAACATTGATTTTATGCAGTTACCTTTTATTTGCGTAGTATTACATCAATTCCTATAACCTTGGATTCATTCCCAATTCACCAAATTCAATTAATTACACTTTACAAATGTGTTTCCAATATATAGGTATTGCCCAAGTTAAATTTATTAGCTAACTCATATTAATAAACAAATGACTTATATGAATGATTAAAATTTTCAATTATCTCACTTTACTCCTAAACTTCTGTTATTTAATAATTATTGCTTAGAACCTGATTTTAATCTTCCCATTATCTATTTAATTCCTTCTAGAATCATAGCTAATATTTGTCATCCCTTCATTACCCAAATGTTCTTATCCCATCAAAATTTTAAGTTATCGAAATATTAAATGTCAATTTCTTTAATTGCACTAAATTTATCTATTAAAGGTTGCACTTAACCCAAATACATAAAACTTGCTTAATTTCTCCTTAAATCAATAACCTTCATATACAAATATGTTTATCATAAATTTTATCTACTCTTCCTTTTTAGGTAATGTCCTGTATATTAGATTTCCATGTAATTTGCAATAAATCATACTCGTAGTTATATCACATTAAATGAATAAATAAGTGTTGGCTCTATTCTTTTGATTCAACATTGGTTTACGTTATATTTCATTAATATTTCTACATACATCAGGATTTTTAAAAATGGTTGTAACGTGAAATCTCGTCTACTTCCCATTTTATATTTAAGGCTTATAAAACCGATTCATATCATTTCTCTAGTCCAAATTTTATTAATATAACCTTAAATTTAATTTGTTCCTATCGATGTAATGGTTAAACACAAATTTCACTTATTTGCAATAAATCCACAAATTGGATTTCAAATTTTCAAATAAATAAATAAATTTTAGTTTATCACTTCTTAAATACCCAAACGTCAATGCCTTAATTTAAACTGCATTTATTACATTTTATAAAAATCCTCCATCTTAAGTGACAAATCAAAACTACCCTAACTACACAAATCATCGTATTATAAAGATATTTACACTATCCTCCATTTATTACCTTAATTTATTTAAGGTAACCTTAAATTAATATCTATTGCAATGATTTCAAATTATTATTCCCCCATTCCTTTTTAATTTCAATAACGCCAAATTTAACCGTTATATTCTCTTTGTTTGTGCGATAAATGCAATTATTGAATCTAATACTCCATTTAATTAATAGATCCTGCTTCCTATAATCTATGTCAACAATAGGTCAAATATATACATAGAATTAGCCTTAACTTCACCTAAAAGAATTAGCTATTTCAACTACCGCACAAAACTACGCTACTGCACTATTTAATCAAATAAATTAATTGAACTTAAATCAGCATAAAGGTTATAAAATTATAAATGTAATCTTAATAAATTCATTTATTGATTTAGACTCTTCTATACAGTAATTAACCTATTTGTGGGTATAAATAACTTTGGAATTATATTACATCTCATTAGTGCGCGTTTTATTTTCTATAACTTCTCCTTATTTAACTATACCCATTAACAACCAAAAAAAATTAAATTAGCTTTATTTCAATCTATTTTCCCTCTTAACTAAATAAAATAAATGGTTAACCTAAACACTTGTTATCCTTTGATATATTCAAATTCACTTCCAACATTTATTAACAAAATGTTGCCATAGGTTTAGATTTACATAAATAAATTATATGAATAGGTAGAAAAATTGGTAATCCGCAAATGCCCAATATACACGCATTAATTACTACCTATTGTTAGAATCCATTTATTAATTTACTAGTTAATAACGATCTTTTTATTTCTATTTACTACCAAACTCTCTATTTTATTATAGTTTCAATATATTAATACTTAGGCACATCAAGTGCTAGCCCTTTTGTTATTTATATTAAATTGGGTATGCACAAATAAGTTGTTAATTAACTATTACTACAAAATTATATTCATACATTCAGTTCCATATCTTATAGGGTTAAATTCTAATTACTTACGCTTAATCTATCAATTTAATACTCTATTCAAGCATGCATTTAAATTCTTTTTATTCTAAATAAATTTTATTAAGTGTTGACATCCACTAATAGCATTCACCTTTATTACAACCAAAGGTGACATCTTCACTACTGATTTTATATTAATGAATCTCATTTTAGTTAATATTTTTTATATTAATATTCTCAATTCAACATTTATTGATTTCTTAAAATTTACTTTTAACAAAAAGTGACAAATTACATTATCCAAATCTATTGTCATAAAATTTATTGTTACACTAGGTTACAACTACTATACCAAATTTCTACATTTATTCTTAAACAAATTAGAAATTATATTAATTTAATTTATTAAATATTATTAATTTCAACGGGTCGTTACAATCTCCCCCACTCAAAACTTTTCGTCCCCGAAAAGGAAAAAGAAGGGAGAAGGAAGAATAAAACAGTCCATCTTATTTCAAATATTATTTATTTTAAAGTGAACTATTCAAGTGGATTCAATCATTAATTAACCAAACAATTCAACAACCATCAACCTTACAAACAACATACATACACTAACAAAGCAACCATTTAATCCATCAAACAAATAGTTGTTTGGGTTCAAACTTGAAATTTGTATGAAATGAAATTAACTATCAAGTGCATCCTTTACTCAACAGTCTTAGATGGAACAAAGATAGATACTTATTCATTTAACCACTTCAAATTTCTTACCCAACAACATAAATCAAACAACACAATTCAAACCAACACCCAAATTTATTTATTATACATTTATCTCATGCTTCAATGGTTTGATTTTCTTTCTTTCATTTATGGAGTGATTTCTTTATTTCTTACAAATTTTCATTTTCCATTTATCACAAAATTCATTATATTTGTATTCCAAATTATTTACTAAAGTTTCTATCATCTATTTATACTACTTACCTTTACTTACAGTAAAATTTCCAATTTAACTTAAGTCTACACAATTAATTCTCATTAATAATAGCAAATTAATAGAATACCTTTATTACCTTACTCTACACTAGTAAGATTTCCCCTTACATTTTCCTACTAACATTGCAACTTTTTATTATATGGTAAGTTATGTATGTTTTAAGAATGTAAGTGAAAATTTACAAGTTTCTTCTCCATTCCTTTAATTAGTATATATTTGTTTTATAAATTACAATTTCAACTTACCTTTAATCTCATTCATTTATTTAATGTTGAAGTTTCCATTATATTTAATTATAGTAACCCTCTACTTACACTTAATTTATTAACCTTATAACTTGCATTCCTATAAGTGAAAGATTTTACTCATTCATTAACTATGGATTGCAGTCATTTATATTTTTCCTACTAACATTTGCAACTTTTTATACTTGGTAAGTTATTTATGTTAAAGAAAAAGCAAAAGAACTTATACAAGTTTAAACTCAACTCTTTTAATTCATTGATTACTTCTTTTATTTCACTAACCTAAATTTTTACAACTAATTAATGGAAATTCAAGAATTAATACCGGGTCAAATTCCAAAATTTCTTTAAAATACTAGATAATTAATTTCTTACAACTTTTATATCTCTAATTACCTTTAACAATTAAAATTTTAAATAATTTCAAAACAAATCTGCAGTAGAATTTACTACAGTGGCCTTTCCCTTCGAAACTCGAAAATGAAAGTCGATGATGCGGCCGTCATCACCGAAATTATTTTCCAGCGACAGAGAGGAAAGTACAAACTTATTTTCTTCAAAATCCTCTTTAAACCAATTCTTTCGAATTATACTAAATATTTATATAAGAAAATATTTATAAACCAAATCATTATATTTCATAAATCCTTTGAAAGCAGATTTCAAAATCCCGGACTTAAGTTCAAAAATCTCCAATTTGATTTATTATAATTTCAGCTTAGCTTCAATTATTATAAATATTTTATTACCTAACACCCAATCTATAGCAACCAAATATATATATATATATATCTTTATAAAAATATTTTTATATATGGAAAATATAATAGGCAAAATTATTTCATTCACCTATATTAAAAACAAATATTATGTCGGTCTGTCCTATTAAGTGTTTAGAAATCCCTATTGATGACATAGCGTCCCATGCATCAACCAGAATTTATAAATACAAAGCGGAACAGATTAACACAATATCAAAATCTTTTATTAATACTAACAAATACGCTCTCTCATATATATATACACTCAGCGACTCCCATAGGGTATTACTACCCTATTAACAAAGAGTCAAACCCCACAAAGCCAAGGTTTATCGCTAAACCAAAGCTCTGATACCAACTGTAACATCCCGCCTTTTCGCACACTTTAAACCGACACACGTGCCAATTCAAACCATACGGAAGGGCGGATTGTTATGGGGTAAATAAGAAAAAAAACAGAGAAGAAAAAAAACTAAACAGAATCTCACAGTGGAAGGATAAAATATAATAATCAAATATACAGTTTATAAATCTGTTTACAAAACCATTTATATAATACATATCAGAGTTACACATACCAATAACAATGCAGCGGAACAGTGTGTAGTGCACTAGTATAAATAATAATAATACGACTCCTTCGTCTTCGTCCTTCAAAGCTAAAGTCTTCGATCCTGAAACGCTCGGACTGACCCGAGCGAATTTGAAAAGACAAAAACACTCGAGTCAGAACTAAAAGATCTTATGTGAGTTAAATTAACAGAAATAAATATGAGTACAGTAACTCAAGAGATGCTCGGGATTTACATCTCCTAAGGATCCGTTAAACTATTTACTATGTAGTATATTGCGCTATTATAATAGTGTCTATTTATAAAATAAACTTACTTTTTAATAGCGTTAAGGGGTTACCCATATAGCCCTTAACACAAATAATGCCAATAGTCTATACAGCACCGTAATACCTCCTGATCGGGAAGCTACCAGAGGATACTCCATAGGTACGACACAAATAGAAACTCGTAGTAAAGGCTCGGTATGGTAGGTGACACGGCACAACTAGGCAATGCCAGGGTAGATATACCAATTGCTATCCAGGCTGGTGGAAACGCGTAGCCGCAGTTACCGCCCACCTCGGACTAACTCCCCAAAATCAAAATATAGAAGTGGCCACTGAATCAAGCCAAAATCAAAGTATAATATCGAAGAGGAGGGTCCGATCAGAGGAATGACCTCATTGGCCTGAGAATCGCTCCTGTTTTATCCACCTTATGCCAACTCACGGGAGTCGGGTCCACGTATTTACCTTACAGGAAACGTCGTCACCACCTACTTCATTCTGGAATCTCCACCGCGTACACGGTTAGTCAAAGTGGTTTTCGGTATCGACAGAGAGTATGTCCATATCCGATCCCGGTCTCTTTGCCAACCCATCGTTATTATAACACCGCGGTCATTTAAAAATAGCTCATACTTTAAAACCAGAATAAACATTTCCATTTTAAAATTTTGAATACGATATCATTTTAAAACCCAAAAAATATGATATCCTTTATCCCAAATATAAACCTTTTCAAAAATCCAAATGCTTTAAAATTTATAACGTCTGAAAGCCAAATATCCTTTCAAAGCATAATATTTCGAAATTCATAATTTAAAAACCATAACTTTTAAAACTTGAATGGTTTGGATATTCAACGGTATATGAATTAAAAGGTTTAACTTAAATGTTACTTTGTAAAGAAAATAGTTCTCATGGCTTTACAAATACATTTCTTTATTAAAGTCTAAACCAAAATTTTTATTATCTCTCTCAAGTTCCAAAACCACTTCAATTTATATATATATACGTATATCCATTTTGAGTAACAATATTTCAAACTAAAATTGGATTTTATTCTTTCAACAGATCAATTGGTCTATTAATTAGTCTTGAATATTCACATAAAATCCATAAATAATAAGACTTTAGTTTCTAGTAATAAAATATTTTCCCAATTCAAATTATACTAGAATATTCATTTCAATTTATTTTGGGAAAAATCCAATTATAAATATCATATCTTAAAATTTCCAAACTTAACATTTAAACATATGATATAAATTATTAAACTCCATTTTCTTATTTTCTTCCATTTTTAATAAAGATTTTTATACACCTTTTAATTTCAAATTTTTCAACTTCATATGTATATATATATGGAAGAAAAATATTTATTCAATATAAAATTTAAGATTATTATAAACCGTATTCCATCCAAACCATAGAAATCACATAAAAATAGTTATATATAGACCGCGGTGCCTGTATATAATTTTCTATCCTATGGTCAAGTGATACGGATATTTATCATTTCAATCCGCAATTTAAAAGATATAAAATTTTGCGGTTATATATCATTTCAAACCACAATCCCGAATGAAATGAAATATGCATGATAATTTGCAATTTAATGATATACAATAAACATCCATTCATCAACATCATCCATCATCCAAATCGCAATCATCAATCAATATCAATCAATAACAATATTATTTTTGGTACTACATAACAGGTAATACTGGCAATTTTATTCAAATTAAATTTAACAGCTATTAATCTACAGTCTATATTCAGTAATAAATTATATAACTGTTAACTAGCAGTTCATATCCAAACAAATAAATTTTAACTGTAAATTTATACGCAATAAATTAATTAAATTAACAGTTAAATTAAATAAATGCAATTCAACAGATATGAATAAAATAAACATGCCAAATACTCATAAATAAATTTCTATTCATTTCTAAAATTAGTTTAACAAACATAAAAGCTTCTAGTAGTTGTGAGTGGGTTAAAACACTCACCTTTGGAATTTAAATCGAATTTAAATTCGATTTAAACCCAAAAATTCGCCCTTCTCGGAATTCGTCCAAACCAGCGTCATCAAATCCGGAATTAAATTATGATCCTAACAAAAGAAATTTCGTGTGAATCCGACTTCGTATGAGAAAGTTATGGCGAAAAATGATGATTGAATTCAAAATTGAAAATAAATAAAACGACACACAAACCATATAGATGCGATCCCCATCGTCCACTCTACAAAACCCAGAAAAGGTTTGACGATCCGACGAAGTTTGCGACGACGATGATGAATGGTCACGGACTGTTTGAATTAATTCTGGTCAAACGAATGTTCAAAACAGAAAACGAATTGCACCAGTAGATTACATGCCTCGAGAACATTAACATATATTTTTTTGTGGAATTTTTCTGAAGTGTTTGCATTGTCATTGAAATTTGGATTGAAGTAGATCTAGGTTTTGCAACCATTTGAGGAGGAGAAGGAGATGAAGAAATGAATATACAGCAAATGACAATAGGATGGAGCTAGGGTTTATAACTGTATATATATATTAAATTTCCAAAATTTAATTAAATTTACTTTCCATTATTTATTGTCAATTAGATTGATTTATCATTGGATTCATATTTCAATATGTAAATATCCCCAATTTCATCTGCACTTATATTTACATAGTTTCTAAATATTAAATTTCAAATATTACTTCATTTAACGTTACGTATTTATTATTTATTACTTGCTGCAGTTGATTATCAATTATACTTAATATACTAAATAGATGGTAAATTTTGAATACTTGTTATCATTAACGTTTTATTTCCACTTACAAAATAAATGAAATTATTACATAAACTCCCTTAATTAAGTCAACCATTACCTTATATAACTTAACTGGTAATATATATATACCCAATTGCCCTAATTGGTTTATAGTTATCAGCTAAATACATACTAACTTGTAAATAAATTCGTTTAATTGCAAATGGATCTGATCAAATTTAATAGATTGAATAGATGGGTAAGCAAATAATAAATTTTCCTTTTTGTCAAATTCAAACCCATTCCTACTTAATTATCAATTACAATTTATTACGAAACATTGATTTTATGCAGTTACCTTTTATTTGCGTAGTATTACATCAATTCCTATAACCTTGGATTCATTCCCAATTCACCAAATTCAATTAATTACACTTTACAAATGTGTTTCCAATATATAGGTATTGCCCAAGTTAAATTTATTAGCTAACTCATATTAGTAAACAAATGACTTATATGAATGATTAAAATTTTCAATTATCTCACTTTACTCCTAAACTTCTGTTATTTAATAATTATTGCTTAGAACCTGATTTTAATCTTCCCATTATCTATTTAATTCCTTCTAGAATCATAGCTAATATTTGTCATCCCTTCATTACCCAAATGTTCTTATCCCATCAAATTTTAAGTTATCGAAATATTAAATGTCAATTTCTTTAATTGCACTAAATTTATCTATTAAAGGTTGCACTTAACCCAAATACATAAAACTTGCTCAATTTCTCCTTAAATCAATAACCTTCAAATACAACTATGTTTATCATAAATTTTATCTACTCTTCCTTCTTAGGTAATGTCCTGTATATTAGATTTCCATGTAATTTGCAATAAATCATACTCGTAGTTATATCACATTAAATGAATAAATAAGTGTTGACTCTATTCTTTTGATTCAACATTGGTTTACGTTATATTTCATTAATATTTCTACATACATCAGGATTTTTAAAAATGGTTGTAACGTGAAATCTCGTCTACTTCCCATTTTATATTTAAGGCTTATAAAACCGATTCATATCATTTCTCTAGTCCAAATTTTATTAATATAACCTTAAATTTAATTTATTCCTATCGATGTAATGGTTAAACACAAATTTCACTTATTTGCAATAAATCCACAAATTGGATTTCAAATTTTCAAATAAATAAATAAATTTTAGTTTATCACTTCTTAAATACCCAAACGTCAATGCCTTAATTTAAACTGCATTTATTACATTTTATAAAAATCCTCCATCTTAAGTGACAAATCAAAACTACCCTAACTACACAAATCATCGTATTATAAAGATATTTACACTATCCTCCATTTATTACCTTAATTTATTTAAGGTAACCTTAAATTAATATCTATTGCAATGATTTCAAATTATTATTCCCCCATTCCTTTTTAATTTCAATAACGCCAAATTTAACCGTTATATTCTCTTTGTTTGTGCGATAAATGCAATTATTGAATCTAATACTCCATTTAATTAATAGATCCTGCTTCCTATAATCTATGTCAACAATAGGTCAAATATATACATAGAATTAGCCTTAACTTCACCTAAAAGAATTAGCTATTTCAACTACCGCACAAAACTACGCTACTGCACTATTTAATCAAATAAATTAATTGAACTTAAATCAGCATAAAGGTTATAAAATTATAAATGTAATCTTAATAAATTCATTTATTGATTTAGACTCTTCTATACAGTAATTAACCTATTTGTGGGTATAAATAACTTTGGAATTATATTACATCTCATTAGTGCGCGTTTTATTTCCTATAACTTCTCCTTATTTAACTATACCCATTAACAACCAAAAAAAATTAAATTAGCTTTATTTCAATCTATTTCCCCTCTTAACTAAATAAAATAAATGGTTAACCTAAACACTTGTTATCCTTTGATATATTCAAATTCACTTCCAACATTTATTAACAAAATGTTGCCATAGGTTTAGATTTACATAAATAAATTATATGAATAGGTAGAAAAATTAGTAATCCGCAAATGCCCAATATACACGCATTAATTACTACCTATTGTTAGAATCCATTTATTAATTTACTAGTTAATAACGGTCTTTTTATTTCTATTTACTACCAAACTCTCTATTTTATTATAGTTTCAATATATTAATACTTAGGCACATCAAGTGCTAGCCCTTTTGTTATTTATATTAAATTGGGTATGCACAAATAAGTTGTTAATTAACTATTTCTACAAAATTATATTCATACATTCAGTTCCATATCTTATAGGGTTAAATTCTAATTACTTACGCTTAATCTATCAATTTAATACTCTATTCAAACATGCATTTAAATTCTTTTTATTCTAAATAAATTTTATTAAGTGTTGACATCCACTAATGGCATTCACCTTTATTACAACCAAAGGTGACATCTTCACTACTGATTTTATATTAATGAATCTCATTTTAGTTAATATTTTTTTTATTAATATTCTCAATTCAACATTTATTGATTTCTTAAAATTTACTTTTAACAAAAAGTGACAAATTACATTATCCAAATCTATTGTCATAAAATTTTATTGTTACACTAGGTTACAACTACTATACCAAATTTCTACATTTATTCTTAAACAAATTAGAAATTATATTAATTTAATTTATTAAATATTATTAATTTCAACGGGTCGTTACACCACGTATCGATCAGAATCCTTAAACATTTTTTGGACAATTCAACACAAGAAATAATCCCTAGTTTTTCATAGTTATATTTATTTCATTATCACTAGCATCCATGCATCCAATATATGTAAATACAACCAAGCAATCAATTCTTAATAACCAGTCAACCAATACTAAACAGTCGCCATCAGCGGAACAGTTATAATTTTAAAATTCTACCGCGCAACTCTGAATATTCCTAGATCATTTAAATCTTAAAATTACATACTCAAATTTCCTAAATTTTTTATTACAAGAAAATTGTTCACTTTAAATTAATTCATTCCAATTTATCTCTTTAAACTTTATTTCCAAATAATCCAAAATTTTCTAAAACTCTAAAAGATTTTAACACATTTCTTTCCAAAATTTAATAACGCAATTTCCAACTTAACTAATTAAAATTTTAAATCAAGATATATCCCAAATTATTGCCCCTATAACCAATTTATATTCCTATCCCTAATAGATAATTACTATAACTATCGACCACACATCTCAAGGGCAAAGACACTAAATCTTACTACGTCTAGATCTGTGATATTATACATTATATTTTTCTGACTCTGTCTAACACCAAACTGTAATGACCCAACTATGATACCCATATTATTAAAGAAAAATATAATATTTTCGTCTAATGATACGAAAAATACGGCTTGTTAAGGGTGACCAAATGTGACTATGACTTTAAATTAACACTAACACGTCATCCTTACTATTTTACTTTATCTCTAGAATAAAGCTTGATGTGTATAACCCCAGTTCAAAATAATAATCACATGGATTTCTCAAAATCAGAATAGTATATCATATAAATAAAAGTCACGGATCATGACAGAATAATAAAAATTTTGACATACACAAAACTGGGAGTCTATCAAATATAACATCTGACTTAAATAATATACATTCGATACAAATCTTTAACTCAATATATATACATCTCATTCTGCAAACAAAAATCCTAAGTGAGATAAACTAAAGAGTCAAATGGTCTATCTTTCTTTTAGCCCAACCGTTCAAAAGTCTACCCATCCTGTAACATGAATAGTATTGGTCTAACCCAAGCATTAAAATAACACCAAGTTGGACTATCTCTAAATATCAAAAAGGGTGAAAACAAGATATAACAAGTCACATAATTAATTTAACTTAGAATGTACTACAAGGCGCATGTGCACGCACACACACACACATATATATGGTCACAAATAAACATTAGTCGCTAACACAGATTCACAGAATAAATCACAATATTCCTAATACATAGAAACCAATTCCATACCATAGCAAACACAATTGTGGTATCAGTCATACCGATTTGATACCAAAGATCGAGAACATAGAATATCAACACGATCATAAGAATCGAGGAACACAGAGTCTCAACACGATCACAAGGATCGAGTAAAACCAACTAATCTCGATAAATCAAGACAATCGTAGCAACCATGACTCAAAAACTCTAGATTGTTTATTATATATCGACCGATCACAAGGATCATGGAAAAGAAATCCAAGAGTATACCTCTTAAGGGTTTATTGGCCCTCGGTCGATCCCTAAAAGGAGATACTTTAAAGTGCCAAATACTATCACTTTCAGTAATCACTAGAACTTAACCAAAACATCCTATAATGCCTAGTGAATACTAGAAGCTAGTAAAGTTCACTCGTTGTGGATACCACTGGAAAAACCTGAACTATATTCTCTTAAGGATCTATCAGTCTCACCAAACACCAAAAGAGAATGCATTTCCTAAAATGTTAAATACTTCCTAAAAACAATCACAAGAACTTTACCACTCCCATACTACCGGTGAAATTCAAATATTCGCTAATGGGCTAGTAAGTACCACTCAAACATTCTATTCAATGAGTTGTGCAATATTCGATGAAACATTACTCAACAGCATTTACATCAATCGACAACACTAAATCAATTATTAGTATTTCCCATATTATAGAACTAAGGCTCTCAAAACAATTTTCTCTTTTGAGTTTAAAGTTAAGAAAACAACCATTATAATTTTCTATAAATTCCTTTATAACTTCTTAAAAATATTCACTATTTGATTAAATCTTCCTTGAATTCGAATTGTTATAACGTTTCACTTATATGCACAAAGTTGTCTCAAATTTGCATTTAGTTGAATTATTCCCAAATCATATTTCAAGCCATATATATTTAAGTAGGCATTCAATTTATAAAACTATACTTTTTCTCTTCCAAACTTATTTTGATACATGTATGTATGTATATCACTATTTTATATTAAAAATAAAATAAGTTAATCTTTCCATATTCCCAAATCCTATGTATACTAAACCATTTATTTAACAAAACTAATATACTTATATTCCAAATCCATAACCACTTCTAGTGACATTACTTAATATAATAAATTTTCATTTAAAATCATTTATAAAAGAGAATTGGATTGATTTGAAAACTACTTTATAATAAACTTCATCTATAAAATTTATTGTTGTATAATTTATATATAATAAGTAATTAAACTCCAAAATTTTAACTCCAATGAGAATAACCAAAACACTAAATCGAACTCCAAAAATCAGCAAACAAAACATTTGAAAGTCCATGAACAAGTCATAGCAAACTCAGATTTAAGCGATCGGCCAGAAAGGGGATCTCGTTTGCTTAGAACTCACGTTTCAAGCAATGATCGATACACTGGTTTGGCTGACCGATGCACCAGTCTGGATGACCGGTCAACCAGTTACGGACTTAGAACGTGAGTTCTAGGTTCCATTTCCCCCTCCAAGAATTTCATCAGTTTCCAACACAACTCCAGTTCATCTCAGCGACTAATATCTGCAATACAACCTCAGTGACTAACATTCATTCATATAGGAAACTATAATTATCAACCGAATGAGATCAAAGACTAGGGTTTCATTAGTTTTAGAAATTGAACCAAATAAACATGAACGATACAATCAATATTCATCCAACTAAATCCAAAAGGAGCAACAAATGATCACATACACATGAATGTAGAGATAGTTGGTGAGGTTAACTCACCTTTTTAACTTTCCATAGCTTTCTTGATCCTCCATTAAGCTTTGTTAAACCTCTAGCTTCACCACAATCACCTAAAAGCTCAAGAACAAAAACCAACCGCTAAGTAATTCGATCAAAATCGAGATCAATCATTCTTTCATGGATTTAAAAGGTGGAGATATGGTTTAGAGAACTTACTCTTTTAGAATTAACCAAAAGCCTTATATTTTGCAATTGAATTTGAGGATAATGGAGCTAGGGTTTTGAAAGAGGAATTTTAGTTTCCTCTTTATTTTTCTACTTTGAACTAGAATGAACGCAATGAATTTTGCTTAGGGCAATCAATGGATCCCATAAAAATCACAAATCCGTTCGCATCCACATCCGAAAAGCGGATGCATATCTGATATCCAAAAAACGGATGCAGATATAAAGACATCCGCCTCTGAAAATTATTCGTCCGATTTTGTCAAGATTATAGTTCAAATTATGTGTATTTTAGTGCAAAGAAAGATATCCATTTATTATTTTATTAAATTAGTAGTTTATATTATATGCACTTAATGCTTATTAACTGCTTGAAACTATTTATTACCGTCATATTTGTTAATTTTTAGTACTTTTACAATCAATGGGATTGAAAAATATTTATGTTAAACTAAAATTTTCTTTTTATAATTCTTGGTTTATTTATCGTTAGTGGATAGGACAATTATCTTATATCCGTCCGTATCCACAGATGTGCATATCCGATATCTGTAAACGATTTCGGATGCGGATGCGGATATGGTACTATCCGCATCCGAAAACATCCGTTGACAGGCCTACAGTTTTGCTAAGAAGAACTCTCTTTTAACTAAATGAGCTTGGGTTAGAACTAAATCCATTAAAAAAAGTGTTACTAATTCTCTGAGAGAAGTGTTGCTAATTTTATATTTTGTTTTATCGCTTATACCATACTCATTCACATTAAACAATGTTTTATAAAATATGGATCGAGTTCTAGATTTTACCAAAACCAATCAGAAGTTAAAGTTCTCATTATTTTTAATAAGAATAAATTATTAGTTATAATTTCTCAAATTAAACAATAAATCTCAATATTTCCATTTTAACCTAAAAGCCAAAATATTTGATTTAATAATATTTCATATATAAATTGAAATCCTCTTTAAGAAATGAACCTCATTTCATAAGTAGATCAATTATTCATGAAAATCAATTTAATTCCACAATTAAATTTCACAAATCACAAATTAGAATTAATATCCATATTTACACTTAATTAATAAGTAACTAACAACAGAGTTGTTACACTTGTGGCCATTGGTTATTTCACTAAATGGGTAGAAGTGGAGCCCCTACCAAATATCGTGTTTGGAAAAGTACTCAAATTTGTAATCAAGAATATCATCACCAGATTCCGAATTCCATAAAAGATAATATCAGATAACGGAACTCAATTTGAAAGTGAAGAATTCACTCGATTCTGCAATTGAAATGGAATCATCAAAGCTTTTCATCTATAGCTCACCCCAAAGCTAACGGAGCTATTGAGGCAACCAATAAAACCATCAAAACTATTCTCAAGAAATGAGTAGACAAGGCAAGAGGAAAATAGGTAGAATAGCTACCTCTATTGTTATGGGCCTATAGGATTTCTACAAAAACAACAACAGGACATACCCGTATTCATTAACATATAGGTGTAAAGCAATGCTCCCAATTGAGGTAGAGGTACCCTCTCATTGAAGAATTGCATACATGTTCGATCTGAATCAAGAATTAAGGAAAGAATCCCTACGTCTAATTAATAAATTAAGAGATGAAGCAGTTGTTGGCGTCAAAATTGGCCACCAACACTCAGTTATAAGTAAAAGCACCAATATCCAATCACGGATCACAGATACAATATATGTAGAGAATATAATACGAATAATGGCTAAAATTAAAATGAAAGCAAGTAAAAGAGAGATAAGATTTATAGTGGTTCGGCTAACTCCGATCTACGTCGACTCTAGAACAATCCTTTTTATTATATTGGAATTTGATTATAGTTACAATCCAAAATTCCAAAATAAAAATGGTAGAGTAGCCTCGAGGTAGAAGATGAAGAGAAGCCGAACGAAGATCCTATTTTGAAGCTAAGCCCTCTATATTTATAAGTGAAATCTCGGCTATAGAGCCTCCTCGCCTACATGGGCCAACCATAACAATCACCGAATCCAATTCGTCTATCCTACGTCAACCCGAAATTGTTCATATGCTGACCCGAAGCAAGTTCTATGCCGACCAGAACCAAACTCAATGCTAACCCGAAGTAAGCTTATAGCCAACCCAAAGTGAAACCATCTTTGCCAACCCAAAGCCAATCCAATTTGCCGACCCAATGCCAATTCCACACCGACCCGAAGAAATGACTATGCCGACCCAAAGTGAATTTTGCCGACCCGAAGCACTTCTTCTCAATGCCGACTCTAAGTGATACAACCCCCATCTTATGCTGACCTGAAGCCATGCCTACACTGACCTGGAGCAGAGATTAATGCCGACCTGACCCAACCTCACCTCAATGCCAACTCGAAGCTGAAGCCACGCCAACCCGAAGCACTTCCATATGCCGACCCCTCCTGCATTTCCGACACAAGGTATTGAATACCCAAAGTGATGCCAATGCCGACCCGACCCAACACGACCTGAAGCAACGTCCATCCTTGCCAAAATCCATATTCCAAGTACCCTGCATCATTTATCCATCGACTGTGATGAATCCTGGATTCATATTCTTATTTAATATCTATAATTAATCATCAATCCATCCATTCAAATGAAATCCATGATATTCTAGCCTCGATAATCGTGAAACCTATTAAGTTAAATCTGTTTGTATACGGCCTTGCCGAAAGGCAGGTGAACAACCGCTATATGAATAACAAAGTATCAATGAAGATTATACAAGTATTATAAGTCAAAATTAAAGGCAAGATCATTCCAAAAAGGGAATTTGGTGCGTCGAAAAATAATGGCAAACATTAAAATCCTATGGGATGGACTGCTTAAGTCAAATTAGGAAGGACCCCTAATTATACAAAAGGTAAACCCACTTGGGATATACAGATTATGCTGACTTGATGGCAATGTGACAGCAAAAACATGAAATGCTGAACATTTGCGATTATATTTCCTAACAATGGATGAATATAAAAGTTAAAGCTAGAATTCTATTAAGCCAAGAGAAAGGCTCTCCTCAAACAAATAAAAAGCCTTAAGTGTCATTATCAAAGACCTCACTAAAGCGCCTCCTAGAGAGAGGTAAGGTAAATCTCTGGTTCTGCTTGATATAGCTACCCAAAGCATCAGACTAAGCCTTCAATGTTGTTACCAAATGCCTCACTGAAGCATTCCCTAGAGGGTGATCGGGTAAGACTCTGGTTCTGCTTAAGGTAGCTACTTAGAGTGCCGAACTAAGCCTTTAGTGCCTTCATCAAAGGCCTTACTAAAGCGCCTCTTAGAGGAGGTTAGATAAGCCTATGGTTCTGCTTGATATAGCTAACCAGATGCACCGAACTAAGCCTTTAGTGCCATCATCAAAGGCCTCACTAAAGTGCCTCTTAGAGGGAGGTTTAGTAAGTCTATGGTCCTGCTTGATAAAGCTGACCAAACGCTCCGAACAACAAAACCTAAATCATCACCTAAGACGGCGATAAGGGGTTCGATCCAAGTAGAGATCATCACCTAAGATGGTGCCAAGAAGATCAATCAAAATCAAAGCCATATAGCTCTCTAAATCAATCAATTTTCTGAAGGAAGATCTACAAAAAATCAGAGCCAGTTAGCGCTCCAAGTCAAATAATCTACTAGAGAAAGATCCATCGAATATGAGCCATTTGTGCTCCTCAACAAACATAGTCTTCAATCACCAAATAAGGATTTCTGGTCTTCTTCTATTGTGATTACCAAATGGATTTTCTGGTCTTTTATTATTACCAGATGGATTTTCTTGCCTTCTATTATTTTCTAGTCATCTTCTATTATTATTACAGATGGATTTTTTGGTCTTCTATTTTGTTATGATCTTTTTTTTTATTGCTAGATAAAAAATTTTGATCTTTTTCTATTGTTATTACCAGATGGATTTTTTGGTCTTCTATTACTATCAAATGGGTTTCCTAGTCTTCTTCTATTATTATTACTATACGGATTTTTTAGACATCTATTATTATCGGATGTGATTTATGGTCTTCTATTACTGCCAAAAGATTTTCTAGTTTGTCGTTTTAATTACTATTAATAGATAGTTTTTCTAGTCTTCCATTATTGCCCAACGACTTTCTAGTCTTCTATTTAGATGGATATTTTGATCATCTTTTCAAATAATTTTCTAATCTTCCTATTCAAAATATTATTGCTGGAGGATAGTTTTTTAGTGTTTTACTAATTATGAAAGAAAATTTCTGATGCTCCCTTCAATGATATTACCAGATGATTTTATAGGCTTCCGTTTGAAAACTTATTGATATTTATTCATCTCTTATAGCAAAATTATAATATTAACTCATTTAGTTAATGTTGATAATATATACCCATTTATAACATAATCAAATCCAAAAGGAGATTGCTCGAAATTGAAATTGAGTATAAAGTTAATAACGAAGGTTATCACTCACTTTATGTTTTACAAGAAAATGAGGTTGGAAAGGTAATCTCATAAGGAATCGAGAAATTAAAGAAATTCTTAGTTTTACACTAAAGTGTAAAATGCTTCAACTATACAAGAGGGAAAATGTTATCCACATAATTTCTCAGGAGAATATGATGTTAAATCCAAAGCCTTAAGGAGATGATATTGAACCTCATTACAAGAAGGAGAGTTTAAGCATTCATAATAGCAACCATAAATGCAACAATAAGAAAACAAGCAAGCATTAATCCTAAAGGAAGATTATTGTCGCCTCTCTTTAATGACACACCTCATCGATGCTACTCATTATCAATATAGCTCCTCTCCGTTGTTGTCTATTATCAGTGCTACGCTCCATTAATATCATCACTCATCAGCACCGCATATGATCCGTGGTTCATCTATTTGGGTTATAACTTTACAACTACGAACCTCTTTGGGTTATAAATTTTGTATGACTCAATGAGGATTGGAATTTTTAAAATTTTAATCTATTAAAACAAGTTAAAGATTATACAAATCTTGAGAATTCTAATCAAACATTTGAGTTTATCTCAAATAAATAATAATCACAAACATATATAAGGGAAAAGTAAATAGAGAACTTCTAGTGGTTTGAATGTAATAAAATTATAGAAAGTTACCTCATGGTTATATTCTTGTCTTTGGTAGCATTAGGAGAACCGCGTCGATCTTGATTGAATTTTCCTATTGTTAATTAGTTTAATCCAGCATCGATATGGCTCCTTTTGATACTTTGTTTGAGAAACTATATCGATCACTCTCTTGATCAGCTTAAGTCGAGAAAAAAAGTTAATCTTAAGTCTTGACTCTATTTGTGAATCTTATAGAAAGATCTAGGAATTAGAAATCAAATCTCTATTCATGTTTCTTCCTTGATTAGATGACTAGTAATTCAGTCAATTTAAGATGATGACTCTTCAATATAGGGGATCTTACCCAACCATTGAGTATAGTGTCCCGATTTCTTATCGAGCTTCTTCACCTGTCTAGTTCTCTGGCATTCGTGGCGTTCTTCATGTGTTTCAGATTTGGAAACACCTTAGAAATTTTGGTTCTATTATCGAGCATCGAATCCTTATTGCATTTGAGATTCTTATTTAAGTTATCTCTCGATCATAGCTTATTTCTTTTGAATAAATGCATCATCCATAGTTGGTTATTAAC
This sequence comes from Allium cepa, assembly GCA_030765085.1. NCBI lineage: Eukaryota > Viridiplantae > Streptophyta > Magnoliopsida > Asparagales > Amaryllidaceae > Allium > Allium cepa. The sequence goes on along the minus strand of CM060934.1, from coordinate 945,950,859 downwards.
TCTTCCATTAAGGAAAATTGTGTAGATGCAATTTTTATAATGGGGAGTCTATAACAACCATGGTCGAGATTTCTTAAAATTAAACATAAAATATGATTTAATTTATCTTAACTAATTTTAAGATGAAACTGATGAATTTTATTTGGTTTTGTTTCCAATTTGAAATTAAGTAAATAAGATATTTGTTAATTGGTTTTTTCAAATGAGACTAATATAAATAGGAAATTTTATTTCTAGAGTAATGGTTAGAAATCGGTATGAACAAATTTCTAAGATGAAAGATCATATTGATAGACTTAAATATAATTTTTATGCATTTTTATACAGTTTATATGAATTTATATACATATATTTCGTAATATGTGAGAACGGACATGAAATTGTATTTTTAACTGATTGGATATTTAATCATGTTAAATTGATACAAATTATATTATAAAGTTGATATGGTGGTATCAGGTCTAAAAAATATTTTTATGTAATTTAGATTAATTTATATGGATGTGATTTCATAATATATGAAAATCAACCCGAATTTATGTAAAAAATGATTTGGGAAATAAAATCACATCAAAATGGTACAAAAATGATTTTTTAAGTTAAGAAACATACATACATACATACATATATATATATATATATATGAATTCATAAATTTAATTATGGATTTATAGTTATATATTCTAAGGGACATGATTTATTTAGTGAGAAATGGAAAATAAATAATGTTTTGAGCTATGAAATGAATTATATTGAAATAAATATATAAAAATTATATTAAAATATTTATAAATTGCAATTTGAAATATCAGTTCTTATTATAATTTTATTTTGAATTTATAATGATTTTTAAAGGTAGTTCGAAGATATATATGTGAAAAGGTAGTAGAAAAAACAGATCGAGAATCCGATAAAAATGAATGAGAAACAAGTAAAACAAAATTAGAAAAACACACACAATAGGCTGCCTGTTTTAGCCTGCTACAACAAGTGCACTGGTAGTCACAATAGATGCACTATTTGGACATACTATGATTAGGTTTTCTGGTCAATCGAAGCCAAATCAAAGGGTGCTTGGTCCAGGATTCTTCTAGGGTATTCGGGCAGCGATTAGGCTACGTCTTTGGACTTAAATTCCATATTTCATTTGATTTTATTTGGTATGCTGAGAATTGGTTAAAATTGAGAAAAAAAAATTTATAAACCAAAAAACCTTATTTTAAAGTGATAATAAGGGTTTAATAGCCTTAATTCTTCTTATTGGATCCACCTAAACCCTATTTGGCTTATTAGGCAACATTTGAGATAAGAAAAACAAAATACACGTACACTTTCATCTCATTCTTCTCAAACCAGTAAACAAACTCCTTATTCTTCAAAACCCTAGCTTCAATTTCTTCTCAAATTCAAGAATAACTAAAGTACTTTGGATTAGTTCATGTACACATCAATCTCAGGTAATCTTCCTCTCGATCTTGGGTGTTTAATTGATGTCTGTTTCAGCTTTTAGATTAGGGTTAATCCTTTTTTCTTTAAATTTTTAAGAATCAACTTAGGATTATCTTCTAAAAGTCATTAGCCTAAGAGAATCCGAGTTCATGCCATTAATTCAAGCTTACATTAGTGAGTTAATCTCATACTCCCAGAATATAGTTGAAAATATGTTGCAAGTTGTTATTTTTGGATGATTTTCGGTGCGAACTGGTATGTTATTACATCTTTTGTTATCAATTCTTTGTTTGCTGAAAATCTGTAATGACCCGCAAATTCATCACTTCAAAAAAAATTTGAAATATTTAGATATAAGATTTTTTTAAATATAAATGATGATGTTTAGAACAATAAATAATATTGATAATCTTATTTTGAATAAATATTTAAAAAATATGTACTTTGGAAGATATTGATAAAATGACCGAAAACCGTTTTATCAATAAACAACTCTTAGAGCATCTGACATCTTGCATCGAGCTGGATACATACACTCATTTATATATATGAGTGAGAATTTGTAATGACCCGTAAACTCATCAATGATATCACTATTTTGGAATAAATTATTTTTGAATTTAAATTGAGTTTAAATGATTTAATAATTATTTTAATTATTAAATAACCCATTTATTGTTATATAATGATATAAATATTATTACTAAACTTTGTTTACAATTATATATTATATATATATATTAAATAAGAAGTGAAAATATGACCGTAATCGAAATCAAAATCTGTAATGATCCAACGTAGAAAAGTTGTGCAACGTTGTGAATCATTTGAGATATACATATGCATACATACATGTACATATGAATTAGCACATCCACATGCACATGAATATATATATATATATATATACATAGAAATATGCTTATACATTTATATATAATTGCAAAATATCCAAGATATTTTTCTAGAACTTAACGCTTAAGTAAACCAAAGTCAACGTCTTTCACCCAAAGTACAAGCACATGGTTACACACAAATAAGGGGAGTTCGGCCGTGGATAATAACATGAGTGGGAGGAGTGGTGATGACTAAATGGTGATGTGTTTGTGTGGAAATATATTTTGAGCTATGGGCAGATCAAATTTTCAAAATAGTCGCAGTTTGGCAGTTCGAAAACCAAAGCGATAAATTCTTTATAAATGATATTTTTAATTCTAAAAAAATATGGAATAAATTCGATAAATATATTAAATTGTTTTAAAAGGGATTTGAGTTATAAAAAATGGATTTCTAAATGATAGAAAAATTGTTTTGATCAAATAAGCCTTAAAAGCACTTTTTGCAGCACTTTTTAATAACTTTTGAAATATGGCTGTAAAGTTTAAGTATTCCATCCCAAATCTTTTGTAAATGTTTACAAATAAATAGTTAAGTATTTTAAAGATGATTTGGAGGTTTTATAGATTATTTAAAAAGAATTTAAATAAATGATTCAAAGAAAAGCTGTTAAAATCAAGTGATTAAACCTTGGCTCTAAAAGCCAATGAGTAGACTGGATTTTTCTATTCGTGAGATCCAAATGTGAGGTGCTTAAATTAGGGAGATGTTCAAGAGAAACCAGTGCCTAGCTCAACTAGCCCTTTTCCTGGGTGAGGAGTAGAAAAGTTCAAAATATCGAAAATGAGACAAGTATAAAAGATTCAATTTTCCAATTTAATACAACTTGAATTGTATAAAAATAATCTTCTTACACTTAGTATTAAATTCTGAGGAGGGAGCCCATACTATCTCTGTGACTTTAAAAGATGATTTCATCGTTATTCGATGGATATTAAAGGCTGCATATGGAAATTGATGTTGAGTAGAATTAGTATAATTTCCGTCGATCCTTTTTACTCAATATGGTTTTGAAATTTGATTTAGGAGAAATGATTTTGATTTGGTATTTCCAAAGTTAAGGAGATGTTTAATGATTCTATATATATCGGAAAATAATATGATTTAAAGATTTATATCCCTAAAAGAGATGTTTTACTAAGTAAAAGAGATTATTGAGTGAAATGTTAGTTACCTTCAAACTTAACATCTTTTTATCAATGAATGGTTTGAAGGAACCGGGGTCGGATTTGAGTAATTCCTATCCTAAACCCACTACGAACCAATTTACATATTCGAAGTGAAGACATGCAATGATAATAAATGGAATGAAGGGCTACTTGTCACTGACCCTGAGGGGAAATTTCTCATATCATATATATGTGGTCGTAGTATATTCATTTGATCTTCGGTGCAAGGGCTGCTCACTACTAATTCTAATGGTAATTCCCGATAGGATTTAGTTGGAGAGTACCTTCGGTTTGTCCCGTTCCTAGACAACTTGTATGGACGAATGTTTGATATTGCATTTCTAACATACACGTACTAGGATTTTTACAAAAGCGCATATGTTTGGTGGTGTAGGAAGTAAATCTCCTATACTTAACACCTTTCTTTGAGACGTACGAGCTCAAAGGTTGCACATTTGTGGAAATCAATAGCATGTGATAGCACTGGCAATGTGGCATTCAAAGTGGAATGTGCTAAGTGAAAGGTAATCATTACCTCGGGCCTCATCACCCAGAAATGGCTTAAACAAGAGATGCTGTAAGGCTATGTGGTTCGCAACCATTAGGGTATGGTCGTCACCTTTCTAGATTACTCTCCATACGTCGAATATATTATGTATGTTATGGGATCCCAGATAGGTCAGTTAAGACCGAGATGATATCATATTCATTTTTATCTGCCACTAGATGGGTCTACGGGTAGGCCAGTCTTGCCAGCTACAGAGGTTTAAAAGTTGTTGATCCTAGGTACATCCCTATAGAAATGTACTTTATTGAGGGTGGTTCCTTATGTGACCCATAAATCCATACCCCTTTGAGTCGACAATATTCTCCATCAATGCAACTCAAATTGGACGGAAATACAACCATTCGGGTTAAAGAAGAAAGAGGTAGAAGAAGAAAATAGAAAACAACATCAGAATCTCACAATCATAGCGGAACAATATATAATAGTTAATAACTAATCTTTATATATCAAAAAGCTATACTGTTTTATACACTACATCATCAGAGTACAACGTAATCAATAGCACGAAACTGGACAGTTGTAATAACTCATCCTCACAAAACTAACTATACAACTTACATTGTACAGCGAAATATATGTCAAGTACGTGTGATATGTCTTACTATCCAGCTCGTCTCCTGAGCTCCACGACATCCTATCATATATTGTAATACTCGTTCTAACCCAAGCATTATAATAAAATAACACCCGAGTCAGTCTGGAAAACCCGCATGAGAAAACACACTCAATTGGATTATTAAAGTTTTTAAAATCCTTTGAAATCAAAGGTATCTCGTAAGACCATGCCATAAATAAACATGCTGGGTTTTTACCTTACGATAATCAAAACATTTTTATCAAGTCCAAAGGCATTATTGGAGATCAGATTTTATACAATGGCAGGGGTACTGGGATACCGCCCGTCACAATACCTGATCTAGATCAAAGTACCGAGGACCACTTCCGATCCTTTACAACACAAGACCGACCTACCCCTAACCTGGATAGACTGAATAAGATCACCTTACGGTTGGGATCAGTAACCGCTACACAGTCGAGATCAAAGGAACTCTAGATAGGGATGACCTTATCCTAATTGGGTGCTACCCGCTTAGCCTTACTGCACCTCCCCTGTTTTAGCCATTCCCGGTTGATGAGGCTTTAGGCTAAGCGTTACCTTTTTAGAACATATTCACTTAGAATGCTAATCGTTCTCTAGTGACGATGGTCTGATAGCATTCGTCCATACAAGTTGCCCTAGGTCTGGAAAAACCGAATCACTGTCTTCATCATCTTCATGGTATTCATTCGCTACGTTCGAACCGGATCGAAGTGGTTTTCGGATAACTAAATCCGATCCTAGCCTCTTCGAAACGATCAACGCATTGGCCAATATTGATAGTAGGTTATTTAACTATCAAATTTAAACAATCATTCAACCAATTATTTTATTTCCACTGAAAAACACCAAGTCTTATTAAATTTAGCTTTTAAAAAAATTAAATCACTTTATCCAAAAATATATACTTAAAATATTTAAAATAAAACTACTTAAATCACTTTATTCAAAATAATAGTTACGAAATTCTATAATAATTTCCCAAGTAAAACTTTAGCCAAAACTACTTTTAAAATAAAAATGTTATAAAAGGTATAAATATTTAATAGTTATCCTCTAAATTATAATACAATTTAACTTTTAAAAATAATTACTACTACAATTAACTCCATTAATATTTACTTTAACAATTTTAAAACTATTAAATAATAAATTTTCCAAAAAACTTTCTTTTAAAAACACCTTTAAAACTTCTAATTTATACTTAAAAAATCTCCCTCTAAAAATATACTTAGCTTTCTAGGAAAATACACTTTCCACTCTAATATGGCCCGTCTGATCATTTATAAATCCTTCCCGATATATCCTACTTTCATTTACGTCCAAATCCCATAAATTTTCTTTTCCGCACTTTTAAAAATAAAACTCTCTTTTTATTTTTAAAACGAATTACCCTTATAAATACCCACCGTGAATTTAAAATCTCAGATATCCACTTAAATTTATTCACTTTATTTATAAACCCAGTTTATAAATTCCATAGTCTCATTTTCCTTTTATCTCTGTTTCAAAACACTTTATTGATTTTCAAATCGCTTTTCAGAATTAAATTCCATTTTAAAGTTTATTTCTTGATTTACTCAAGTTTATTCCAAAATCCACAACTTCCAGATTCGCTCCTTTATTATGATTTAAAATCTTATTTAAATCTGAAACATTATATTCATATATTATATTTTGCCTAACTCGCTTAAATCTTACATTTAAAAAATATTCCTTCGTACTTACAAACAATATTGCTTAAGTCCTTATTTTTAAAATCCCTTTATTCACATTTTGTAACGACCCGTAATTTTCGACAATTAAAAATAGTTAATTTAATAAGATTTTTGTAATTAAATGTTGAAAGAAATTAAAATTTAAGATTTATGACTAAAATAATACTAAAATGAAATGTAACAATGTTAATTAAAGCCAATTATTAACAAATTAAAAGGAATTCCAATTAATTGAAATAGTGTAAGGTTATTCTTGGTTATAAAATGAACATAGGAAAAAGAATGTAAATATTGAATTCATTAATGAAATAATATATTGTTATTGGAAGTTGAATAAAGTTAGTGTTATGGAAGAAATGGTAACATTTATTTGTGAGTAATAAACTTATAAATGTAATTAAAAGCTAATGGTGACAATTATTATATATATTACCTATTTATTTGGTCTATTGAATTTAATTGGAAATAAATGGAAATTAATTTCCTTAATTAGTGCAGCTAATGTAATTTTAATTGATAATGGTAAAAATGTTGATTTTAGACAATGTAACCAATGTAATTTTTTATCATAGTATGACCATTGATTTGAATGAATTGATGGAAATCGGTTTACCCAAATTTATTGGAATTGGAAATTTTAATGAGTGAATGTATTACAATCAATGAAATAAAGGTTACGTAAATGAAAGGTAAGATGAAATGGTAAAAATTGATGTAATGGAAGATATAACAATGTTGACTGTTTATGCAAGGTAATAATTGATTTAATAAGAGATGAAACCGTGGTAAATAAATTAATTGAGAGTTTAATTATTGTTAATGTGCGAAATTGACCAAAATTCAATAAATTGGAAATATAGTAGTTAATACAAATAAAGGATGGAAATTGGAGTATATTAATGTAATGAAATGTAAAAAAAAAGGTTAACAATGTTATTAGATCATAAGTTTGGACCATAAATAAAATTCTAAAATAACAAACTACAATGAAGCAATGAAGTGGAAGGTTTTGACGCGTATTAGAATATAATTTAATAACAGGAATTGGAATAATAAATGTCAGTTTTAATGATTAATTAAATGAATATTGATTGATAGAGAAAAATATTTATTTAGTATGTAATTTAATGCTTGTTAGATACTATAATTTTTTAAACGTGTTTGCATGACTATAAATAAGGATTACAATGTTCATGTATTTATTTAATTGATTTCATCAATTAGAGTCTTTTTGAAGTGGAAGATTAAAAATAATTTGAAATAAATTTATTGTAACCTTTTCAATTGAAAAAGGAAAAAGAAACAAAGTCAATTAATAAATTTAATGCAAGAATGTTTTCATTTGGAATGTACATTTTTTGGAATATAAGAATGGATTTAATATTGTATAAGTCGATCATCTTAGAATGTAAGAATGTTTATATTTATGAATTGAAAGTAATGAATAAGAATTTAAAGGAAAATCAAAGAATGTTTGAGGAGAATAAAGTGAACGTTTCCATTCTGAATATAAATGTAACGTTGTAAAAAAAATTGAATTTTTAAGACAACATTTTACAGTAGTTAAATAACATGCATAGGTTGCACGGAAGTGATTTTATTGCTAACCTTGAAATTTAAAATAAATTAAATATTTGAGTTCATAATTACGTATAGAGAAAAATGTTGTTTTTAAATTTGAATTTTTAAATCATGGTTCATATTTTTTTTTATGTAGCCGTCGTCCCTATTATGTAAATTGGTGTGTTCAAATTTAGTTATGTTGTGGTAATTAAATCTTTAATGAATGTCAAATTTTATATGTTTAGGGTTAACAAAATTAATTGAGTGAACAAATGTTTTGAAATTTGAATTCCAAAAGCTTTTTTATAGAATAGAGTTGGTCCATTCATTCCCTTTCTAATTGATAATTGTCACACTTTTTTTCATTTTTTCCTCACTTGTTCCATTACACATTTCCACTCACATTGTCTAAAGCCTTTTCATTTCATGAACGTTACCTACTTTTCATATTTATAATTCTTTCCTTCACCTCTTTTAATACCTACCGTTTTTTAGGGTTGTTCATATTTTTACTTTATTTAAATTCCTACTTTGTTTATATTTAGCTTTATTAGCTTTTCACTAGTTTTAATCTTCATTCTTGTAGCTTCATTTCGTTTTTCTTTAATCTTATCTTATGTGGCTTCATTTTTTGTCTCTCTTCACCTTGCTCCTTCCTTTTTTTCATGTTTCTTCTTATAATTTGTTTTTTTCCACATTTTTGTTTCTCTTTTCTTTTTCTTATTCTTCAAATAGCTTCCTTTTCTTTTTTTCAATTCTTCTTCTTCTTTAATTTTTTTCTTTTTCAAATCTTTTCTTCTTTCTATGTCTTTTTCTTCAAATCCAAATCTATATAATCTTCTCTCCAAAACTTTCTATAAAAAAGATTAAGATAGCAAGTAAACAAAACAAAATGAGAAAGTAGTTGCAGATCCAAATATGGCTAGAAAAGGGAAAGCAAAAAGGTGAGTGATTCAACCCACTCACGCAATACTAAAAATTCCATTGCAAGTCAAATAAAATATATGATGTGATATATAATTTTTTCTATTGTTATTTGTTGATTTAAGTTGACATTTGAATTGATATTGAATCTGACATTTAATTTTATATTAGACTTTAATTGATAGTTAAACCCCGACATTGATAACTATTATGTGTTGAAATATATTGGTTGATTTGGATGTTATTTGAAATGGATGCTTATTGATTGATATGTTGGATGTATGGTTGTTTATTTATTTTAAAATGTCCCTGTTATCGGCTTGTATATTATTGACATCATTTAAGGGGTCCTTTGAATCATTTTATAATTGGATAATTAAGATAATTAAATTATGGGTTGAAATGATATATACCGATACAATTTCTTGTATTTGGATTATTTATTGAAACTGAATTATTTAAAAAGTTTAAGTTTTTAATTTAAACTTTAGATTTATTTTAAATAAAGTGGTTAAAATTGGTACTTCGAATTAGTAGAAATCTCGTAAATTACTACACTCACGTTGTACACTTGATAGGAGATGAAGTGTAACGACCCGATAATTTTTAATAATTTTATTTGTTTTATGTATATATTTAATTGAATTTTTGTGAAATTTTAAATAATTACATTTTGAAATAAAAATTTGATATTTGAAATACGTCTATTTAAACATAGCCACTGGTAAATATTCATCAGAAAATATGGAAGTTTATTTTTCTAGTGTTATTTTATTTAAATTTATACCGGTTAATATTTGATGATTATTAATGTTTTCCAAACCTAAATATTTTTCAATAGAAAAATTGTAAATCATCCTCTGAGTAAGACGTCATATTTGGTTTCTTCAAATTTTGACTGTTATTGCTCCGTCGATCTTATTTTCGGCGAAATATTTTCGTACCGATATTGATTTTTGATCGGATGATCACACTACTGATGTCTGTATATCGTTTTGATCATCTCGGCGTGCTGATCACTGCGGTACATTAGCTTTCTTACTTTGGAGTCTGAGAGACGATGAAGTCTACCAATCGCTTACTATATCGGTACCCGTTCGTTGCCCTTCTGTTCTTGTGACCATTTGTTATCTATCGTGAAACTGTATAGACAATAGCCTTTTATTATTCCTAGAAAATTTAATAATTTGACGTTCAAACTTTCTGGTGTCAATTTATTTTAATCGGTTCGTGTGCATTCTTTATCTGAACCTCTAAGCTTGTTTTACAAATAATAAAAATATAGATGATATTAGTTTCATTTAACATACATATTGAAAAGAGAGAAAAGAACTATTCTTCCCCACTCCATTTTTTTCTTCATTTTGATTTTCCCCACGAGATCTCGTACCGATCCTCCACCAGAGCAATCGAAGGCCACCTTCATCCTCCACGTTCCAGCAAGCATCTTTCCTTCGTCTTCTTCTGCCAAGCTGAGGCCAGTGTGGCATATATACATATATATAATAAAATAAATGAGTGAATTTTCTGTACGTCTGTCGACCATCAACTCTCCACTACCTCACCAATACATCACCATCAGAGCCGCCCTTCGCTCCACAATCTCTTCCTCCGCCAAGTCTAGCTGAGCACGGCCATCACCTTGGCAATACACGAGCACAACTTCGGTGACCTGTAGCCGCTCATCACCAAACGGACAACCACCACAACCGCGTCCTCTCCCCTTCGGCCGCGGCCACAGCCAAATTCAATGGCCACATTGTTATCCACCCACGAATCGACTCATGACCTCGACAATCATGCGCAGGAACCTATTGACCTTCCTTAGCCTCAACCTACCGTACATCTATTGTTATATTTAAGTTCTCTTATACCAATTATCTTCATCGATCTAGTTCTGATTTGATTTTGTCTATTCTTATGTATCAGCTTGTGTATAAAATTAGTCCCAACCTCGCTTTACTTTGGAATTCGTAACTTGTTCTATTGTCAAACTTCTCTAGCCTCGAAAGGTGAGCAATCATTCACGATTAATGTTCTTATATTTGTTAAATTTGATTTCAATTGAAACGATAATTGAAATATGATGCTGTTAGTTATTTACATTGCTATAGATATGCTATTACCTGTATCTGTTCACATGTAACATCTGACACCATTATCTGCTATTTATATTGATGATATATGCATTGTAACGACCCAGAATTTTTATTAATTTAAATTTGAATATTTAATTAATTCTAAATATTAATAAGTGAAATTATAAGTCGAATAAATTTTATATTGAATTATTGGATTTAATTGAATAATTAAATCGATAATTTAATATGTTAAATTATGGAAATAATTGAAAATTGGGTTAAATATGATTGAAAATGATTTGTAAAATTTTATTTTATCATATTGAAGTTAGAATGATATTTTAGAACTTTTAAAATCGAATTAAAAGTTAATTTGTGAAAATTGAATATTTTAATATTTAATCGACTAGTGAAAATAGCCAATTTTTGAATATTCTCAGAATTGAACGAAACCAGTTCCATTGGATCCGTAATAGTTAGTTATTACCGGATTTCAATTTTCGTAGCAATCGGAGTTATCGTTTGATCGTGGCAGCTCGAAACGCATCGAATTGTTTTTAATATTAATTTGGCGAGTTAAAATAGCCATTTTTCAAAAAGTCTCGGATTTCGACGAAACCTGTTTCATCGGATCTGTAATGTGATATTATTGTAAGGTTTCAAATTTCAAGTCAATTGGATTTACCGTTTGTCCGGTACAAACTAAAACGCCTAGAAAATCGTTTAAATCGGTTTAATTTAAATCGATCGTTTGTTGCCATATCTCGCACAGATGACCGAATTAGCTTTCGAAACCTATTCCATTGTATCCGGAACGCAGGATAAACCCTAGGAATGTCGGTCACTGCGCGTAAATCGGAGTTTGGAAAATCGAAATGAATAGTGTCGTTTTATTTCCTATAAATAGCCCCTCTCTTCACATAAAAAAAAAAAAACCCTAATTCCTAAACCTAGCCGCCACCATAGAAACCAAAGGCCAGAATTTTCCCTCCTTCCTCCCTCAATTACTCCCAATCCATTCATCGATTCAACGAAGCTTCAACACGAGAATTGTAGATGGTCTCGAGCACTACAGATCCTTACGGCGATGATGCAGTATGGCGCAGCGATGGAGGAGCTATGGACCCGCGTTTGGTGGCCATTCACCCTCGTCTCACGTGCAAAAGGGATGACCGGACTTTATGGGGCTTGGGCCGAGCATAGAATGGAGGGTGGCGCTTCCAGTGGTGGTGTCTGATCATGGTGGAGTAGTGTAGATAGGTCGCGAAAATTGGAGGGAAGGGGGCGGCTATTGGGTTCACGGTTGCATGAACGACCTGGGAAGAAGGAACGAAATGCGTGTGAGATGGAAGGAGGGGCAACGTGCGGCCTGATGTCTCAGTGAAAAATATCAACGGCTGAGATTGCTCTGGTTTGTATATAAAAAGAAATGTTGTAAATTTATGAATAAAAATTCGTTCAATGTTTAAAAATGAATAACTTTTTCATACGAGGTCGAAAATGCGCGAAACCAGTTGCGTTGGAATCGTATGGACGAGCACTATGCGATGGAGTTGGTTTGGAGTCATTTGGAGTTAGTGAAAATTTTGGGTAAAATTAAACGCGCGTTTAATTTTATTCGAAATAAATCGCTAAAACGAAATTAAAAATCAAGGTGAGAACTTCTCACTCAATCGAATCGGTTTCGATTTTATTTTAAATAGTTATATTTAAAATACTTGAATGCATGTTTGAATGATGATGGTTATCTATTGATTGTTAAAATAGACATTATGCGCCGTTAGTAAGCGGATGCTATTTATTAAAAACATATACCGCGAATATTTCATAAACAGTGAAATTGGTATTATAAATAATAGAAATATATATATATTGGCATATGTATATATTGCAGTTGTTGATTTCCCGCATTTTTTTAGCGGACGAGACCCTATTGCGCCGCATAATAGCGGATAATATTTTAAATCCCATATACCGCGATAATTACGTACTGGAGCGGAATTGGTATTATGCTAATATTTGTGATGCAGGAAACAGGTTGGAGGGATCCAACTGGATTCCTCAACTGTATTGATTTATTTACAGATATTGTGATATTTGTTGATTATCATATCGATATATGATATTTGAAGGTCGTGATTGACTATTTGGTGATGTTACATCATCGGATCCGTTTTGAAGTTTAAAAATAATGATTTAGTTTTTTTTTTTTAAAAAAAAGGTTTTAAAGTGATTTTTGAAAGTATATGTTTTATTTAAAATTTTGAATTGATTTATTTTAAATAAATTAACGTTATAAGTTTAATGTTATAAAAGTTATAATTTTTGTAAAATATAACCAAATTAAGATTTTTGAAATAAATAGTGATTTATTTATAAAATGGTTTAATTGGGATTTTTGAATCATTATAAACAATTTATATAAAAGATTTAAATTATTGATATTTATGGATTAAAAATATAGGAATTGTGAAACCCGTTTTATAAGCGTTAAAAAGAAATATAAATGGATTTTATAAGTGAATGAAGATTTATAGATTTATAAATCGTGAAGTTATAAATATAAATAGGTTTTGTAAAATAAAAGATTTATAAGCAATCAACTCATAAATCAGGATTTTGGCATTTAAAATGAGATATAAAAAGGATCTTTATAAATAGAAGTTTATAAAAATATGAATGGAGTTTATAAACGTTGTTTATAAATCCGAAATCAATTGAATTTGATAAGTTGGATATAGGAATATATGAAAGGAATTATATTCACGATTTTGGACAGTGAATATATTATTAAATGAAATGGATATGTTTTGGGGAAGGAACATTATGAAATGAAGTGAATGATTTTAAAGACGTTTTAAAATGCATTAAGTATCGAATACATAGATTTCAACATTTATTGTTGAAATAGACGTTTTCGAGAAATAGAAGGAAATGGTGGACTATAACACTGTTGTTATAGTAAATGGTTTCCGAAAGGAAATGTTTTGTATAGTATTGGGATTTATATATCTATTTAATCTTTGAATCCCTATACTAGTGATTTTTGGGTCGTCGTAACGATGTTTTACACAACATTCGTTTTTGACCCAAATAAATGTGTTAAGAGAATGATTTTCTTAAAGAATGAAATATATACTTAATTTCGATATTAAGTATATGGAATATTTTCTAAGTATTGAAAATAAATAGATTTGTGATGTACTTATTATTAAATAAGTATGGAAATGTTTTTCCAATGTGAAATGAATGTTTAGAATTTATCCTTGTAAGATAAATTGAAAGTGAATATTGAAAATCGATTGAAAATCGTATATCATAGATATTTTGGGATTATAAATTCACTATGGAATTTATAAAAGAAAGGCGAATTGGTTTAAAAATAAACGTTGATTTATTTTTAAAGTGTGAGAATAAATTTACGGATTTCGAACGTAAATATATAAAATAAATCGGTAGGGATTTATTTAATTGGTTTAAATGAACCGTGTTGAAATGAAAGAAATTCCGCGTAAGGAAAAGTGATTTGAAAATTTGTTTTCAAATGGTTGAAGTGTGGAAAATTATATATTCTAGTAAAGATATTTTGGAAAGTAAATAATTTGGGAAATTATTTGGATTTGGTGATGTTGAGCATGCCTATTGATAGTTAAATAATCCGACTATCAATATTTTCCTTTAAATAGGTATTTGTTGTGAATTGCTTGAATTTGAATGCCACACTTATTTTTGAATAAGCGCTCACTATTCGGGTTAACCGGGAAAGGACCATGGGGTCGTATAACCCATTCCGAGTATGTGATATGTCGTTATGGATTGCATTTGATGACCGGTGTTGAAGACCGGATGTTTGTGAAAACGGAAGGATTACCGTCGAGTTACTCTACATCGGCTGATCTCCGATATAGAGGTTTTATCATCCTTAGTGACGGGAAGTCCGGTCGTGATTAGTGAATATCCGGATTGCAAGGACTTCTTTGTACGTGCCTTCGGTTCTGTTCGATCCCGGAACAGACTTGTATGATTGTATATCTGACATTACAAATTGAGATATAAAGCTGATTTCTTTCAAATATATTTCTGTTGGTGGCGGAGAATTTATTCTCTTAGCTTAACACCCTTCTCTGAGACGTACGAGCTCAGAGGTTATATAGTTGAAGGTTATTAGTGATATACTCCCAATTTGGTAGTGTGGCATGCAGAGTGTTGCTGTGAAATGATCATTGTGTTGATCATTTGTGATAGGATCATTTATTTGATCGTTTATCTTTGTGATCATTTCTATGATCATTTGTGGACCCAAAGCATGGTTTTTGTATAAAGTATGTTTTTGTGGACGAGACTTCGTCGGACCTCACACCCCGGAAATGGTCAAAACAGGAAGGATGCGGCAAGGTTATTAGGGGTAGCGCCCTTTAGTGTATGTCATTCCTTCTGGATAGAGGTGGTATCATGGTATGGAGCCCAGATATTTAACCTATGTTGTTACTACATATTTCGTGGTTGTTGGAAATCGAGGATCCTCGGATAGATAGGTTACGATCGGGGGATGACTTATTCGTGTCAGTAGTTACCCAGTTAGGGGTAACCCGGGCTTGTGTTGGCAGAGATCCTGTTTGGTTCTCGGGGATGTCCTTCCAGAGGCATTCTCATGTGGCAATGGGAAGTTCCTTGGCCTGACCATTTGTTGGAAATCCAATTCCCAATACGAAACCCTGTACGGTTTTAGTTGTAGAACCTGCCATTCACTTATGGTGGCGCCCCACTGTTTGAATGGTAGCTATAGTAGACATAGTTCGAAATGTCTATGTTGGCTAAGATTTATATTCTATTTTCGAAATGAATTTTGCCTACACTATGCACTGGTAATAATATCAAATGTTCTTTTAATGCGTATCAAGCATCTTTGATTATCATAAGGAGAAATCTCCTCTGATTCTGCGTTTGCATGTGTGTGTGCGAGAGGCCTTATGGTAGTCTCATATTTTTTAAAAAAAGCATTGCGAATTGAATTAAAAATATTCCTCTATTTTGATTTTAAAGAAAAATAAACTGTTTTGAGTTCTCACACCAGTCTTATGACTGACTCGGAGTTTATTGTTTTCCTTCCTAAACTCTGGGTGCCCACCAATTTCCACACGGGCAGTCAAGAGTTAAGGTTTATTCAGGATATTCAGGAGTTGCTGGAGGCAAGCTGGACGGCATGGCGTATTACTAATTTATATAGGATTTCTTTTTCCGCTGCATTGTTTGTTGTTGTATGTTGTTGTACACTCTGATTATATAATGTAATGAAATGAAATGTAATGTAATAACTGATATAGTTCTTTGTTTAAAGATTATTCATTTATCTATTATATGTTGTTCCGCTGCGAATTGTGAGATTCTGATGTTGTTCTGTTATTTCTTCTGTTCTGTTCTATCTTTTTCTATCTTCTTCTACCTCTTTCTTTTTCTTAAACCCTAATGGTTCGTATTTCTGTTCATCTTGAGTTAATCTATGGAGATTAGTGTATATTCAAGGGGTACGGAAAAGCGGATTATTACATGCATGTTATATTATTATTATATATGTTATCAATCAGCAAGTTCTCTGTTAGTATAGAATTCCCTATGGGTTGAAATGATACATACTTGAACGATCTAGAATAGGAGAAAATCATTATGGGTTGAAATGATGGACCCAAGCGATTTTCATTTGAATTGAATTTGGGATTGCGGGTTGAAATGATATATACCCATATTTATATTTAAATTACGGATTGAAATGCTAAATATCTGTATCACTTGACCATAGGATAGAAAATTATATACAGACACCGTTGGTCCATATATAAATATTTTGAAATGATTTCTATGGTTCTGGAAAGAAATATACGGTTTAATAAATATTAATTTTTGATATTATATAAATATTTTTTTATATATAGTAATATTCTTGAATTTAAGCTATGTATAAATTTGTTTAATATAAAATAAGTTTAATAATAAAGTTTGATTTTATTAAAATATAATATGCGTAAGTATTTATTTAAATTATATTTTAATATAGAGTTGTATGATCTTTATAAAATAAGGATGAGAATATAGATTTGAAATTGGTTTGAAATTGTATTAAATTAAAAATCGATTTGGAACTTATTGAATTTGAGATTTTAAAGGATATGAACTTGATTGGTTTGAGGTGTTTAAAGTAATATATCAAGTTTAAATAAATAGAAGGAATATTCAGTTATTTGAAGTTTAAAAGTTTTATTTAAATAATATTGGATTTATTAAGTAAATATTTCAAAACTAAATAATAGTAAATTGAATTTGATATATTAGGAATTATCAAGAATTTAGTTTTGAAATCATGGAATATTTAAAGCTTTAAAATATATGGAATTTGAAATGGTTTATTTGAGGTTCAAAACTGTATTTGAAATTGATAAATTGAAATAGATTATTGAAAACTGAATTGAGATGAAATTTATGAATGGAGATTTGCTTTAAATTTGAATTTTTGGATCCAAGTTGATTTGAATCAATTTGTGCAGTTGAGGAAATTATTTTATCTTATAAAGTAATTTTAAATTGAAAACTATCTTATTATATAAACTGTTTGAATATCTAAAATGTTTAAGGGGGTAGAAGTTATGGTTTCGAAGCTATGAATTTCAAAGTATTATGTTTTGAAATGTTATGTTTTCAAATATTTGGTTTCGCAATGCTATAACTTTGAAATATTATGATTTTTGGAAATGATTATATTTGAAATGGAAATGATATCGTATTTGGTTTTGAAATAGAAATGATATCGTAATTGGTTTTGAAATGAAAATGATATAGTATTTGGTTTTGAAATGGAAATGATATTGTATTGATATTGTTGTTGAAATGTCAATGATATTTTGGTTTTGAAGTATGAACTATTTTGAAATGACCGCGATGTTATAATAACGTTTGGTTGTTAAAGAGACTGGGATTGGAAGGTGTCATAATTTCTGCCAACTTCGAAAACCACTTTAACAACCGTGCACGCGGTGGAGATTCTAGAATGATGTAGGATGGTGGCGACATTCTTGAGGCATATTACGTGGACCCGACTCCCGTGAGTTGGCTTAAGGTGGCTAAAACAGGAGCGATCTCGAGCCAAATGGGGTAGCTCCTATGGCCGGACGCACTTCTTCAATACAATACTCTTACTTGTGGTTGATTGATGGCCATCCCCCGATTTTGATTGGGAGTGTGTTTCAAGGTGGGCGTAGTGGCTGCTACGTTACCACCAGCCCATGTGCGTAATTGGTATAACTACCCTGGCATTGCCTCGTGTGCCATGTCACCTACCATAGCGAGTCTTACTACGAGTTTCTATTTGTATCGTACCTATGGAGTATCTTCTCATAGTCTCCCGATCAGGAGATATGCAGGTACTTTATAGACTACCGGCATTATTACGCGTTAAGGGCTATATGGGTAACCCCTTAATGCTATTAAAAAATTAAGTTTATTTTACTATAGACATTATTATAATAGTGAAATATTACTACATAGAAGATAGTTTAACGGAATGGTTATCCCAAACATCCTTTGATTTATTTATATTTCAGTTGTTATTTTACTTGAGTTGGATTTATTGATATAAGAATGTTAATCCTGACTCGAGTGTTTTGTGTTTTGCTTTACGCTCGGGTCAGATTGAGTGATTCAACATTAAAGACTCACCTTTGGAGTTGGAGCTTTTCTTGAAGATCCAGCCATCTATGTTTGCTTTCTGTACCCAGTGATTCCAGTGATGTATTCTGATTTATACCTAATGTATCTTGTTACTCTTCTGTTGTATCTTATTAACTATGATGTATCTTATTTTATATAGTGGCTTCATGAACTACTATCTCTTTTAATTCCGCTGCACTATTATTTACTCTGTGTCTGTGATCTGTGAATATTTATTTGTTGTATATTTTGAGATTTTCCAAATTTTATTTAAAACGCGGTATTTCAAGTCCGACATGTTCGGATGTGAATGGTTGAAAATATCGGGTCGTTACATTTGTTATCAGAGCTTTGGTTTTAGGCAAAACTCAACATAGAGGGTAAATTTAATTACGGAATCACTTTCGTTCGAGCTAGAATTCTTTCTTCTCTGATTCAGTTTCCTTTGAATTTTGGAACATTACCTCGGTTTCAAAATTCATTCTTGTCCCTCATTATTCGTATTCTTCTGAATTCTAGAGCATCCTATAGCTCAACGTTATGATTTGTAAAGGGTGAAACTTCTTTACAACGGGCATTGTTACACTGAAGATTTCTGTATCCTTGGCTCAGATGCTGTTATCTTTTGTCAAACCCAAATTCTATCTCTCGAGATCGGATGTAGATTTGCCTCTGAATTCTACATCGATCTTTTTATTGAAGTCATGGTTGACCCGGCTAAGGTTGCCCACGATTTATATAAGCTTATCCACCTCCATATTCTTTTATTTAATCACCTTATCTTTGTTCCGAACTTATCTTCGAATCAGAATTTTCTTTGATTTTAGTCCATCAAATTTGAATCTCTATCCTTGCTTTGAAAGTCTATTCCTATATCGTTCAACGAGGAAGGGTATTTGTAAATTAATATTTAAAAATGTATTATTATATATTGTGTTATTAGAGTTATTGAGGTTGATTTGGGTTTCTGATCGATTCGTCTGATCAACGCTATTGATAGGATTTCCAAAACACTTGAACAGAGCAAACTGACACAAAATTGTTTTCAAATTGGTTAATTTAATATAGTTTGTATGATTATATATATATATATATATGAGTATGAATTTTCAGTAACTAAACTGTTAATAAATTGATTGTTGAAATGACAATATTTGATTATCATTTAATGTTTTGTAAACCATTGGCTTCTGTCTCATATATATAAATAATTGAACTATAGATCATGGTTATAAACTAATTTGGAAATTGAAATGAATTTAAATCAAGAAACTAAGAATTTAATTTCCGACGGTTTCAAACTTTGGATTTAAAATTTTAAAACATATATTATTTAAAGTATCTTCGAATAGAAATTATTCCAAAAGAAAAATCTAAATGTTTAAAATCAGTGCTCTCCTATTTTGTCGCTGAAAAATAATTTCGGTAATGGTGGTCGCATCATCGACATTCGTTTTCCAGTTTTGAAGTGGAGAGACCATTCAGTAGCTTTGCTACATTGTTGTCTTGAAGAAAAATAATTGATTTGAATTCCAAAAAGTATGACTTGATTTATATATATGTATAGGTATATAATTTTAAATTTGATTTGATATATTATGTATATATGTTTAATTTTATCTCTATATGGTTTGAAGTGAAATCAGAAATTTAATTCTTAAATTTATGTTAAAGGATGTTTCCAATTAGAAAATGAAGTCAAAATTTTTGAATAAATATTTAAAGTTGAAATAATTGAATTAGAAAATTTTACTTGTATAATACTCAATTACATTCCAATATAAATTACCTAAATCATTCAGAAGTTGAACATATAATTGAATAATTTACAAAGTAGAATGATGATAAATAATTGTATAAATAAAAATTGAGTGGATGTAATAAGTGATACACTTGACTTTTAATTATAAAATGTTAATAGAGATAAATAGAATAATAAGTTGAATGAATAGTAAATGGGACAAATTAAATAAAATTTTGTTTTGAAGAAATCTTTTGGTATCAAATCTTAATAAATTGAAATTAAATCAACTTATGGAAATATCTTTAATTTTAAATCAAATATTGAGTATTAATTAAGGTAAACTGAAAATTATATGGTTTGAACTAATTGTTTTACTTTGTTTTCAATCCATTTTCTTTCTGGTTGTTTCTATTCCCCTACCTCCTTCCTTTTCGGGGACGAAAAGTTTTGAGTGAGGGAGAGTGTAAAGACCGGATAATTTTTAATAATTTTATTTGTTTTATGTATATATTTAATTGAATTTTTGTGAAATTTTAAATAATTAAATTTTGAAATAAAAATTTGATATTTGACTTTTATTTAAACATAGCCACTGGTAAATTTTCATCAGAAAATATGGAAGTTTATTTTTCTAGTGTTATTTTAATTAAATCTATATCAGTTAATATTTGATGATAATTAAATGTTTTTCAAACCTGAATATTTTTCAATAGAAAAATTGTAAATCGTCTTCTGAGCAAGACGTCATATTTTGTTTCTTCAAATTTTGACTGTTATTGCTCCGTCGATCTTATTTTCAACGAAATAGCAACATTTTCGTACCGATATCGATTTTTGATCGGATGATCGTACTACTGATGTGTGTATACCGTTTTGATCGTCTCGGCGTGCTGATCACTGCGGTACATTAGTTTTCATACTTTGGAGTCTGAGAGACGACGAAGTCTACGAAATGTTTACCATATCGGTACCTGTTCGTTGCCCTTCTGTTCTTGTGACCATTGGTTATCTATCGTGAAATTGTATAGACAATAGCCTTTTATTATTCTAGAAAATTTAATAATTTGACGTTCAAACTTTCTGATGTCAATTTATTTTAATCGATTCATGTGCATTCTTTATCTAAACCTCTAAGCTTGTTTTACAAATAATAAAAATATAGATGATATTAGTTTCGTTTAACCTACATATTGAAAAGAGAGAAAAGAACTGTTCTTCTTCCCACTCCATTTTTTTTCATTTCGATTTTCCCCACGAGATCTAGTACCGATCCTCCACCAGAGCAATCGAAGGCCACCTTCATCCTCCGCATACCAGCAAGCATCTCTCCTTCGTCTTCTTTTGCTTAGCCGAGGCCAGTGCGACATATATATATATATAAAATGAATGAATTTGCTGTACGTCTGCCGACCATCAACTCGCCACTGGCTCACCTATACATCACTATCAGAGCCGCCCTCCACTCTACAGTCTCTTCCTCCACCAAGTATGGCCGAGCATGGCCATCACCTTGGCAATACGCGAGCACAACTTCGGTGAGCTGAAGCCGCTCATCACCAAGCGGACAACCACCGAAACCGCGTCCTCTCCCCTTCGGTCACGGCCACAGCCAAATTCAACGGCCACGTTGTAACGACCCGCAAATCCACACCTCTTGAGTCCACACTATTCTACATCAACCAACTCAAGTCGAACAGAAATACAGACTATTTGGGTTAAAGAAGAAGAGGTAGAAGAAGAGAAAACAGAAAACAACAACAGAATCTAACCAATGCAGCGGAATAGAATATAATATATAATAACAGATCTTTACACAAAATAAAACTATAACTGTTTATACATACATCATCAGAGTATATCATCAGAGTTCCACATCAATAACATACAACTGTATACACAGCGAAATAATAACCAAATATGAAAGTACGTATCGCCATCCAGCTCGTCTCCTGAGCTCCACAGCTTCCTTCCCTGCATCCTATAATACTCGGTCTGACCCGAGCATTATAGTTAAATAACACCCGAGTCAGTCTGGAAAACCAGAGTGAGAAAACCGTACTCAAATTGATAATTAAAGTTCCAAAATCCTTTTGAAAACAAAAGCATCTCATAAGACCACGCCACAAATAAACATGTCGGGTTTTTACCTTACGATAGCTAAAACATTTTCTTATAAAATACTCTGATATTATAATAGGGTCTATATACAAATACTTATTAAAATAGCCGAAATTGTTACATTACTAAATTCCAGCTACTAGCCATAGTGTGGGTAATACAAACAAAACTCGTAAAAGGCATGTAGGGAGAATGGATTTCAAACTAATGACTATGCACTAGGGTACCACCTGTCACAGTACGTGGCCTAGATCGCAGTACCGAGGATCACTCCCGACCCCTTGCAACACAAGACCGGGACTACCCCTTACTGGATAATCTCGAGTATGATCACCCCATGGTTGGGATCAGCAACCACACCACTAAGCCGAAATAAAAAGGGACATCTAGACAGGGATGACCTAACCCTGAATAGGTGCTACCCACCTAGCCTTGCTGCATAACCCCTGATTTTCAGTCATTCCCAGTTGATGAGTCTTGAGGCTAAGCTTTACCTTTTAGAACATATCCCTTAGAATGCCCATCGCCCACCTGACGATGTTCCGAAAGCATTCATCCATACAAGTCCGTCCCAGGTTCGAACGGAACCGAAGGCACTACTCCTACTATATCCATTTTGGAAACATCCTCAGGATTAGTAGCGACTAACCCTTGCACTTCACTGCTCCAACTTCGAATCCAAACTCGTTTCCCACGAAACGTACAAACCGGATCGAAGTGGTTTTTGAGAAATAAATCCCGATCCCGGCCTCTTCGAAACGATCAGCGCATTTGACCAATATTGATAGTCGATGATTTAACTATCAATTAAAATTCACAAACAACCATCAACAATAAATAATTTCTCAAATTATTTATTAATCCTAAAAATATCTTCACAAGATATATTTCCACTTTTCATACCCTTTTGAAAACAATTTCAAAACTATCTTCCTTTCTCAAAATAAATTCCAAGTATGTTATATTTCCACTGAAATCACCAAGCATAAAACTTTAGATTTTTACAATAATTTAAAAACACTTTACTTTGAAATATACTTTAAAACATTTATTTTGAAAACTACTTCAATAATTTATTAAAAATACATACTATATGAATATTTGAAAATAAGGTTAACTTGGTTTTCACTTTTTAAAACAAAATACTAAGTCACTTTTTAAATAATTACTATGATAATAGATTTGAAAAATATTTACCTAAGAATTTAAACGACTAGAAATAATAAATTTTCTAAAACATGCTTTTTTTAAAACAACATTAAAGCTTTTTAACTTATATTTAAAAGTTTATTTTGAAAAAGTACTTGGCTATCCAGGGAAAAACACTTCTCTTCACATCCTTTAAAAATAAATCACTATTTATCCTTAAATAAATTTTCTCATTTCCTCTTAATAAATTCCCACCTTGAATTTATTCTTCCAAATATCCAATTTCAAACACTTCAATCAATTTCCAAATTGATTTCCAATTTACCCTATTTATTCCAAAATCCATTAACTTTAGATTTAAATCCTTAATTATGATTTAAAATACTTTTAACTGAAAATACCAATGTTAGATTTCTCAAATTACTTCTTTATCCTTTTAAATAAATTTAAACTTTGAATTTCAAAATAAATGCTTTATTCTTTTAAATAATAACGCTGAAGTTTAAAATTCATTAACTTCCTGTTTATTCAAATTCCCCTTTCATAAACGGAATTTATTTATTAGAATTTTACAATCACATTTATTCTTTCCCAATTTATTCTTAAATTCATTTAAATTTTCTATAATTATTTTCTTACAAATTCTCGCTCTTTCATTTTCTTTTCAGAAATCCAATTCCATATATATTTTGGTAACTCAGTGTGCCAAAATATATTCAAATAATCCATAGCATTCAATATTCTAATTATCAATAATATTCATCACAGAATATAGCATATTAAAAACAGAGAATATTAAACAATATAAATAATTTTGAGGAATCCAATTGGATCCCTCCAACCTGTTTCCCTACATCCAAGATGTTAGCACAATATAAATACCAATTCCACTTCAAGGTGGAATATCGTGGTATATGGGTTTTAAATAAATCATCCGTTATTATGCGGCGCATAGGGTCTCATCCGCTATATAATGCGGGAAATCAATCATTCCAAGATATATTATATACTACTATATATATAATATTGCACATCCAATCAAATAAATCAATCAACCAATTATTTAAATTTAACCATTTAAATTAAAATTATAACCAGATGAGTGAGATTAACTCACCTTTGATTTTTGCAATCCGATCCAACCTTGACTTGTTTTCTCCATGATTTTTAGACCTTGTATAATATTATAGTTTTTATTAATATTCGAAATAATCGAACAATTTATTACCAATTAAATAAATTTAATTTAACTAATTATTTAGTTTAAACAATTAATTAAATTTTAAACTAATTTCCCTTTTTGAAAATCTTTTAGTAACTAAAGTAATTAAACAAGCTTATTTAACAAACTAATTCCCTTACTCCATTATTTTATAATAACTTAGTAAACTAAAATATGTGTAGGTACATTTGTTTTAGGTTTAGTTTTGTAACCACATGTATATTTATAAAATAACTTATATAGATTTCATAAAAACTAATTTATATAAACTTTCACATTTTTTTTCAAAATTCCTATTTTTTTCAAAACTATATATATGCATTAAATTAAAAACAGAAATGTTTAAACTTTATTGTAACGTATATTTTTCCTCTGATTTGATATATGTTTCTGTTTTACATGTATATGAATATATATTATATTTTTCTTTTATTTCAGTAAATATAAAAAATAAAATTCTACTCTACTGTAATTATTTTCTTATACGTATACGTATATTGAAACTAAATTAAATTATAACAAGGCAAATATACCTTACCGACCCTTCGAGAAACGAACACCCAGATCGAATCGCGTCTCCATCTCGATCGACGAGCTTCCACGGCCTCAATGACGTGACCAGATCCCCAAAGCTTCGCACGCCCTACCTCCAATTCAACAAACCCTAAAGCCCCAAATTGCATTATCGCTGACAAACCTTGCCTGCCATGCACTCGCGAGCTCACACGAGCTATCTCCTCGACAAGCCAACAGCAAAGGAATCGAACGAAACCCCTCCACCACGCCGCCTTCTGCGGCTTCAAGCTTCTGCCCTAGTCGCGATCGAAACCCATGCGACTTGCCCAGTCCTTCAAATCGTGAGTGTCCCGCTTCATCGATCTTGCAGAACGAGGAGGATTCGATTTATGAAACAAGAATTGAGGCCTCTAAAATTTTCGAGCGGCCTTTTTTTTTCTTTCTTGAACTTTAATTTTGAGAGAAGAGATTTGATTGTATCTTTAAAGAAAAGGGTTGCGTGATGTTATCAAAAAAAGGAACATGGATACGAAAGGAAGTCGGCTGATGTTGAAACATTTAGACCAAGCACAAAAAATATATATTCAAATTTTCGATACAAATTTCAGGGAGTTTACTTACCGTACGGTCACACAACAACTCCGATCACTACGAAATTTGAAATCCGATAATAATACACTATTACGGACCCAGTGGCACTAGTTTCGTTGAATTCCGAGACTGTGCCTCGGAAGGCTATTTTTAAATATCAATTTAAACGATATATTTATAGAACTGAACTAACCACTGTTAATTTCAATTTTACAACTTCTATTATCCTCAGTACTATCAATATAAATTTTACAAGCCTTCAAATTATTTTTAATAGGCTTAGAACTCCAGATTCAACATCTTACCCAATTTTCAAATTATTAAATTCAAAAGTTCAATTATCAAATAAATAGTGATATTTGAATTCAAGTATAAAATTAACCTTTAAATATTTACAATTAATTTAAATATTCCAATTTTAAATGCTTAAAAATTCCGGGTCATCACATTCCTCCCCTCTTAAAAGAATTTCGTCCCCGAAATTACTAGTTAAGAGGAATGGTCCAATACCCGTTTACCTTTTCACAAAACAAACAGTTTCTAACAATTTCCCAAAACAACCTTTTTATTAAGAACACCCTGCCCCTGTTCCTAACTTTCCAAACTTCTCCCATTAGGTTCCCACTAATATCATATACCCAACCATTCAAAATTCAATTTAAAACCACACTTAAATTTTCAAAATTTCTCAAAAAATTTCTAACTCTCTAAATTTTCAAAAAATTTCGCCAGCATCTCCTTTGCGTGGCTAGCTCGGTACTACTACAAAATGCCTCTACGGGCCCCCAGATTCCAAAAGAAAACAAAAGCCAAGTGGCTAGATCAAAAACCCAATCAAATTTCATACAGAAATTTAAACACATACCTTTTTATCGAGAAATTCAAATTTATCTTCTGAAATCAAAACCCAATTTTCTTTTCCTTCATACTACTTGTATATTCTACTTAGCAATAATATCCAATCACAACATTCAAAAACATTTTATTGACTCCTTTATGAAATTTCAATATTCAATATCCACAATTATCCTATTTCACCACTTTCAGTTTAATCTTCATTCAATTATTCACCTAGAATAGTAAAAAAAATTCTTCAATGCCAAATTTACTTAAGGATTTCACCATTCATTTCTTAAGTTTAATATAAATATTTTATACACCTCTCAAATTTATTTTCACTATGCCCTTTACAATCCCATTTGAATTCAATTTGCCTTAAAACTTTGCATATTGAATTTTATTCATCTTATCTCGACCCATATTTAATTAACCATTTCCTTTTATTAGTTCCTCTTACTAATTTATTTAAAATCTCAAATAAAAGTTTATTTGCAAACTTTTCTTCCTTTAGTTTGTTCAAACAATTTCTTCAATTTCACCTTACTTTACATACACAATTTTAAATTAGATTTCAATATTCAATTTCATATATATTTGCTTTTCAATTTTAAATCCTTTGCCGTTAGTGAAAATTTTAAAAAATAATTCTAGCTTCCAAAATTTTCGAAATTTTTTGGTAGAGTCTCCTTTGTACGGAGGAGCTTTTGCAATTTGACAAAGATATAAGTATATATACATCGACCCACTCGGTCGGAAAAACAAAAACAGTTCATATTCCCTATTTTTATTGCGTAGACGTACCTTTATTTAGCATTTTTAAGCAAGCGGCTTATTATTTTAGCATTTTGCGCGATCAAATCTAGCCCAACGGCTTCCCGGTACCTGTACTTACTCAATTCAAACAGATTAGTACTAAATATATGCAATTTATTAACATTCCGCTTACTTTCAATAGCTAACACATAAATTTCACTTATAATGCAAGTTATATAATTTCCATAAGCATATATATGGTTTCGATACTTATTACAATTACTTACAACCAATTCTCAAACCATTCCATTCAGTTTAAGTGATTTACAACTAACTCGCTTATATTTAATTTATTCTAAGCAAACCAAACTCATATTCATTCCAATTGATTTCAAAATCATCCTATTTCACTTCTAATAACTCATAGAATTTTATCTAATCTCGTTTACATCAAATGATCTATTTTCTTATGCAATTTCTCCAATATTAATGTGAATAAATAATTACTTAAGCTTTATAACCATTTAAATTGATTCCAACTCAATTTACACTTGATTCCATCCCATTTTAATTTATTCAAAATCTTTCATTGCATCTTCTTTCATTTCCAAAAAGTTTGATTCCAAACCAATTTATTAAACTCAACAACCAATATATTAGATGACCATCTCTCAATTTACTTAAGTTATTTATTTTCTTCAAACTATTCCACCCAATAACTTAAGTTTATTCAATTCCACCAACTTCCATTTAAGTATTTGATTTGATTTTTCCTTTGATCAAATCCAAACCATTTTACTAACTTGTTTGATTAGTTTATTCTTTTATCCATTATTAGATTTTAATTCACATTAACAATTCATTATTGAATTTATTAATAACAAGGTCATTCAATTTACGCTTGAATTAGATTTGTTTACAACTCACACCAAAACTATTTTAATCTGATTCAATACTTACTTAGTTTACATTTATTTATTTATTTAAGTAAGAATTTTATTCCATTCAATATTATCTATAGCTCAACTGAATTTATTTCAATTCAATTTTATTTAGATTAACTCCAGTTAAATCTAGCTACATACCATTCCTTTGAATTTTGTTAAGCAAGGACTTAATTCCATTTAATATCATTCCAATACAACTTTCAACTCATGTGCTTACTCACATGGATCAATTAGTAGTTACAAATCTTAATTCCAATACTTTGTTTAGTTTAGTCCAACCTGGCTAATTTTCCCATTCCACATAATTCGTCACAATTCAATTCTAAATTCCAGTATTCAGTTTTCACTTTATTTTTACAAATTTAAATAAATTTGTCCTCCCATAAATTTACTTCCATTAAATTTACTTTTATTTACTAGATTCAATTACATTGTATTGGTTTACTATCTTATTTTGTTTCCTACTTCCTTTAATTTAACTCTTTCAAGTTGAATTTTATTTCAACAAATTCCAAATTTACAAGTTATCAAACTTATTATATGCCATAAACATTCTTAGTTAAGATTCCGGAGTTAACATTTCAAAATTCCCTTTGAAATTACCTATATCCAAAATTCCTTGCATTTCTAAAATCAAATTTATCTTTTGCAAACAATTTCAATTTAAGATAATTTGGCAGCAATTTCTCTCTCGGAAACTCGAAAATGAACATCGATGATGCTGCAGTCATCACCGAAGTTATTTTCTAGCAACCGGAAGAATTCAATGCTTTTATCTCTTTTAAAACCCTTTAAATATTTTTAACTTCC
Organism: Allium cepa; assembly: GCA_030765085.1. Taxonomy (NCBI): domain Eukaryota; kingdom Viridiplantae; phylum Streptophyta; class Magnoliopsida; order Asparagales; family Amaryllidaceae; genus Allium; species Allium cepa. The sequence continues at coordinate 945,921,504 of CM060934.1, read as the reverse complement.
AAATCTCTCTAGATTTCAAATCCAATTCAAAAATATTCTCAAATATATATTATTTTTCCTAACATTTTGAGAATTATTTTCAATTTCAAAGGAATTTAAATTCCTAAAATTTCAAATTCCAAATTCTTTAAATTTATATTCAAACATTACTTTGGAATTTTATCTTATTTTAATTATTAATCACGCTATAATTCACATTTATAATTTATATTTACAAATTTCATTTGTATATGAATTTGTTTCTAGTTTTTTTAATTATGGTTTCAATTCCTTATTCAATTATGAATCACATTTACATATTCCATTTATTTATTAACTTATTCCTTAATCTCTGGTAATTATTTTCAATTTCTCATTCACTTTGACACGTTGATAATAATAATTTTATATTATCATTCCTAACAACCAAGCATCCATACATAACTATAATAATTTACGAAAAATCATTTCTTTTATATACAAAATTATTTTAGGTAAAATTATCTCATTTACCCTAGTTAAAACAATATTGTGTCGGTTTATCTTGTTTAAGAGTTTAGAAATTCCTATCGATAACATGGCGTCCTACACATCGACTAGAATCCATAAACACTCAACCGATAAATCAACACAATATAAAAACAATTTTATATTCACTAACAAATACGTGCTCATATCTATTAATACACTAAAACTCATTCTAGAGTACTGCGGACTCTATTGATGAGTAATCCCCACCAGAGCCAAGGTTATCCCCAACCTAAGCTCTGATACCAAAAGTAAGGACCCGCAAATCCGTACCCCTTAAGTCAACACTATTCTACATCAATCAACTCAAGTCGAACAGAAATACGAACCATTTGGGTTAAAGAAGAAGAGGTAGAAGAAGAGAAAACAGAAAACAACAACAGAATCTAACCAACGCAGCGGAATAAAATATAATATATAATAATAGATCTTTACACAAAGGAAAACTATAACTGTTTATACATACATCATTAGAGTATATCATCAGAGTTACACATCAATAACATACAACCGTATACACAGCGAAATAATAACCAAATACGGAAGTACATATCGCCATTCAGCTCGTCTCCTGAGCTCCACAGCATCCTTCCCTGTATCCTATAATACTCGGTCTGACCCGAGCATTATAGTTAAATAACACTCGAGTCAGTCTGGAATACCAGAGTGAGAAAACCACACTCAAATTGATTATTAAAGTTCCAAAATCCTTTTGAAAACAAAAGCATCTCGTAAGACCACACCACAAATAAACATGTTGGGATTTTACCTTACGATAGCTAAAACATTTTCTTATAAAATACTCTGATATTATAATAGGGTCTATATACAAATACTTATTAAAATAGCCGAAATTGTTACATTATTAAATTCCAATTACTAGCCACAGTGTGGGTAATACAAACAAAACTCGTAAAAGGCGCGTAGGGAGAATGGATTTCCAACTAATGACTAGGCACTAGGGTACCACCTGTCACAGTACATGGCCTAGATCACAGTACCGAGGATCACTCCCGACCCCCTACAACATAAGACCGGGACTACCCCTTACTGGATAATCCCGAGTAAGCCCATCCCATGGTTGGGATCAACAACCGCACCACTAAGCCGAAATAAAAAGGGACATCTAGACAGGGATGACCCCACCCTGAATGGATGCTACGCACCTAGCCTTGCTGCATAACCCCTGATTTTCAGTCATTCCCGGTTGATGAGGCTTGAGGCTAAGCGTTACCTTTTAGAACATATCCCTTAGAATGCCCATCACCCACCTGACGATGTTCCGAAAGCATTCATCCATACAAGTCCGTCCCGGGTTCGAACGGAACCGAAGGCACTACTCCTACTACATCAATTTTGAAAACATCCTCAGGATTAGTAGTGACTAGCCCTTGCACTTCACTGCTCCAACTTCGAATCCAAACTCGTTTCCCACGAAACGTACAAACTGGATCGAAGTTGTTTTCGAGAAATAAATCCCGATCCCGGTCTCTTCGAAACGATCAGCGTATTTGGCCAATATTGATAGTCGGTGATTTAACTATCAATTAATATTCACAAACAACCATCAACCAATAAATAATTTCTCAAATTATTTATTAATCCCAAAAATATCTTCACAAGATATATTTCCACTTTTCAAACCCTTTTGAAAATAGTTTCAAAACTATCTTCCTTTCTCAGAATAAATTCCAAGTATTTTATATTTCCACTGAAATCACCAAGCATAAAACTTTAGATTTTTACAATAATTTAAAAACACTTTACTTTGAAATATACTTTAAAACATTTATTTTAAAAACTACCTCAATAATTTATTAAAAATACATACTATATGAATATTTGAAAATAAGGTTGCTTTATAAAATGTAAAACTAGGTTTTCATTTTTTAAAACAAAATACTAAGTCACTTTTTAAATAATTACTACGATAATAGATTTGAAAAATATTTACGTAAGAATTTAAACGATTAGAAATAATAAATTTTCTAAAACATGCTTTCTTAAAAACAACATTAAAGCTTTTTAACTTATATTTAAAAGTTTATTTAGAAAACGTACTTGGCTATCCAGGGAAAAACACTTCTCTTCACGTCCTTTAAAAATAAATCACTACTTGTCTTTAATTTTTTTTTCTCATTTCCTCTTAATAAATTTCCACCTTGAATTTATTCTTCCAAATATCCAATTTCAAACACTTCAATCAATTTCCAAATTGATTTCCAATTTACCCTATTTATTCCAAAATCCACTAACTTCAGATTTAAATCCTTAATTATGATTTAAAATACTTTTAACTGAAAATACCAATGTTAGATTTATCAAATTACTTCTTTATCCTTTTAAATAAATTTAAACTTTGAATTTTAAAATAAATGCTTTATTCTTTTATTATAACAATGAAGTTTAAAATTCATTAACTTCCTGTTTATTCAAATTCCCCTTTCTTACACGGAATTTATTTATTAGAATTTTACAATCACATTTATTCTTTACCAATTTATTCTTAAATTCATTTAAATTTTCTATAATTATTTTCTTACAAATTCTCACTCTTTCATTTTCTTTTCAGAAATCCAATTCTATATATATTTTGATAACTCAGTGTGCCAAAATATATTCAAGCAATCCATAGCATTCAATATTCCAATTATCAATAATATTCATCGCAGAATATCGCATATTGAAAACAGAGAGTATTAAACAATATAAATAATTTTGAGAAATCCAGTTGGATCCCTCCAACAATATAAAATACCAATTCCACTTCAAGGTGGAATATCGCGGTATAAGGGTTTTAAATAAAATATCCGCTATTATGCAGTGCATAGGGTCTCTTCCGCTATATAATGCGGAAAATCAATCATTCCAAGATATATTATTTACTACTATATATATAATATTACACATCCAATCAAATCAATCAATCAACCAATTTTTTAAATTTAACCATTTAAATTAAAATTATAACAAGATGAGTGGGATTAACTCACCTTTGATTTTTGCAATCTGATCCAACCTTGACTTGTTTTCTCCATGATTTTTAGACCTTGTATAATATTATAGTTTTTATTAATATTAGAAATAATCGAACAATTTATTACCAATTAAATAAATTTAATTTAACTAATGATTTAGTTTAAATAAGTAATTAAATTTTAAAACTTAGTAAACTAAAATATATATATGTATATTTGTTTTAGGTTTAGTTTTGAAACCACAAGTATATTTATAAAATAACTTATATAGATTTCATAAAAACTAATTTATATAAACTTTCACTTTTTTTTTTCAAAATTCCTATTTTTTTTCAAAACTATATATATGCATTAAATTAAAAACAGAAATGTTTAAACTTTATTGTAACATATATTTTTCCTCTGATTTGATATATGTTTCTGTTTTACATGTATATGTATATATATTTTATTTTTCTTTTATTTCAGTAAATAAAAAAATAAAATTCTACCCTACTGTAATTATTTTCTAATACATATACGTATATTGAAATTAAATTAAATTATAACAAGGCAAATATACCTTACTACCCCTTCGAGAAACGAACACCCAGATCGAATCGCGTCTCCATCTCGATCGACGAGCTTCCACGGCCTCAATGACGCGACGAGATCCCCAAAGCTTCGCATGCCCTAACTCCCATTCAACAAACCCTAAAGCCCCAAATTTCATCGTCGCTGACAAACCTTTCCTGCCACGCACTCGCGAGCTCACACGAGCTATCTCCTCGACAAGCCAACAGCAAAGGAATCGAACGAAACCCCTCCACCACGCCGCCTGCTGCGGCTTCAAGATTCTGCCCTAGTCGCGATCGAAACCCATGCGACTCACATAGTCCTTCAAATCACGAGTGTCTCGCTTCATTGATCGTGCAGAACGAGGTGGATTCGATTTATGAAACAAAGAATTGCGGCCCCTAAAATTTTCGAACGGCCTTTTTTTTCTTTCCCGAACTTTAATTTTTTTTGAGAGAAGAGATTCGGTTGTATCTTTAAAGAAAAGGGTTGCGTGATGTTATCAAAAAAAGGAACATGGATATGAAAGGAAGTCGGCTGATGTTGAAACATTTTGACCAAGCACAAAAATATATATCTAAATTTTTGATATAAATTTCAGGGCGTTTACTTACCGTACATTCACACAACAACTCTGATCACTACGAAATTTGAAATCCGATTATAATACACTAGTACAGACCCAATGGAACTGGTAACGTCGAATTCCGAGACTGTGCCTCGGAAAGCTATTTTTAAATATCAATTTAAACGATATATTTTTAAAACTGAACTAGCCACTGTTAATTTCAATTTTACAACTTCTATTATCCTCAGTACTATCAATATAAATTTTACAAGCCTTCAAATTATTTTTAACAGGCTTAGAACTCCAGATTCAACATCTTATCCAATTTTCAAATTATTAAATTCAATAGTTCAATTATCAAATAAATAGTGATATTTGAATTCAAGTATAAAATTAACCTTTAAGTATTTACAATTAATTTAAATATTCCAATTTTAAATGCTTAAAATTCCGGGTCGTCACACACATTGTTATCCACCCGCGAATCGACTCACGACCTCAGCCATCACGTGAAGGAACCTATCGACCTTTCTCAGCCTCAACCTACCGTACGCCTCCCCACTTCATCTACCGTCTTGAACAGCACCAGACCGAAACCCTCCCTGGCGCCGAGCTGTTCCATCACCTTCCTCGGTTGAAAGAAACTAAGCGACCACTTCATTTCTCCTCTTTCTCTTTTTAGGTATGCATTCTAGCTTTATTACATACATATAAATTTTGTTTTTCCTGCTAATCTTCTTTTCATTTCATTTTTACTGTATCGACTTATAGATAACAGGGTAAGTACAGATATAGATACCGTTTATTGGTTATATAAAATTGCATGCGTATGTGTTAGTTTAGTGCATGAGTGCATCTATATGTGTTTATCGTACTTGTATTTTATTTTATTTTAAAAACAAAATATATTGCTTATATAGAAGATATCTGTATAACATAATATATTGGTTAGTGGTATATAAGCAATTCCAAGTCTTTATATTCCATATATGTTTTACTGAAAAGGTCATCTTCGCACTTATGCATTGGAAGCAGCTGAGCCTCCTTCTTTGCTGGATTTTACGCATACCATATTATATTATTTTATTTTATCTTATATTATATTATATTTATTATATTATATTTTATTGTAGTATATATTTCGAATGCTGTTATATGATTGGTTATAAGTATAATATATATTGGTAATATAAAAGTTATACAATGTTTTGTTATATGTGTTTGAACGCGTATGCTTATATCTAGTACTTTTAAATGTGCAAATATATAAAGATAGGTTTGTTGCATAGTATTATATGTATACGGTACTACATTATTTATGTTCTAAAAATTTGAATCCGCTTGGTTACAGCCTATATAAATATATACATATACTCAGTAGTTTTGTTAAAGCAATTATTATACGTTTAGTGTTCTATTTATAAAATTTATATTTACCATTTTAACTGTCTCCTTCAAATCGATCTTTGGCAAATTTATATAATATGAATATATGTTGATTTTTTTGTATGTTTTATTTAAAACAATGAGTTTGAAATACTTGTATATTTTAAAATTTAAAATACTTATATATTTTAATTTAAAATGTATTTGGATTTTGAATATGATTTATACATCTATAGCTATATTTAAGTTCTCTTATACCAATTATCTTCATCGATCTAGTTCTGATATGATTTCGTCTATTCTTATTTATCAGCTTGTCTATAAAATTCGTCACAACCTTGCTTTACTTTGGAATTCATAACTTGTTTTGTTGTCAAACTTCTCTAGCCTTGAAAGGTGAGCAATCATTCACGATTAATGTTATTATATTTATTAAATTTTATTTCAATTGAAATGACAATTGAAATATGCTGCTGTTAGTTATTTATATTGTTATAGATATGCTATTACCTGTATCTGTTCACATGTAACATCTGACACCAATATCTATTGTTTATATTGATGATACATGCCTATTATATTATTATATATGTTATCACTCTGCAAGTTCCATGTTAGTATAGAACTCCCTATGGATTGGAATGATACATACCCGAAAGATCTATAGAATTGGGGAAAATCGTTATGGGTTGAAATGTTAGACCCAAGCGACTTTCATTTGAATTGAATTTGGGATTGGGGTTGAAATGATATATACCCGTATTTATATTTAAATTACGGATTGAAACGATAAATATCCGTATCACTTGACCATAGGATAGAAAATTATATATAGACGCCATCGGTCCATATATAAATATTTTGAAAATGATTTCTATGGTTTTGGAAAGAAATATACGGTTTAATAAATATTAATTTTTGATATTATATAAATATTTTTATATATAAATAGTAATATTCTCGAATTTAAGCTATGTATAAATTTCTTTAATATAAAATAAGTTTAATAATAAAGTTTGATTTTACTAAAATATAATATGGGTAAGTATTTATTTAAATTATATTTTAGAGTTATAATGATCTTTATAAAATAAGGATGAGAAGATAGATTTGAAATTGGTATGAAATTGTATTAAATTAAAAATTGATTTGGAACTTATTGAATTTGAGATTTTAAAGGATATGATTTTATAACTTGATTGGTTTAAGGTGTTTTAAATGAATATATCAAGCTTAAATAAATAGAAGTAATATTCAGTTATTTGAAGTTTAAAAGTTTTATTTAAATAATATTGGATTTATTAAGTAAATATTTCAAAACTAAATAATAGTAAATTGAATTTGATATATTGGGGATTATCAAGAATTTAGTTTTGAAATCATGCAATATTTAAAGCTTTAAAATATATAGAATTTGAAATGGTTTAATTTGAGGTTCAAATCTGTATTTGAATTTGATAAATTGAAATAGATTATTGAAAACTGAATTGATTTAAAATTTATGAATGGAGATTTGATTTAAATTTGAATTTTTGGATCCAAGTTGATTTGAATCAATTTGTGCAGTTGATGAAATTATTTTATCTTATAAAGTAATTTTAAATTGAAAACTATCTTATTATATATACTGTTTGAATATCTAAAATGTTTAAGGGGGTAGAAGTTATGGTTTCAAAGCTATGAATTTCAAAGTATTATGTTTTGAAATGTCAAGTGTTTGGTTTCGCAATGCTATAACTTTGAAATACTATGATTTTTGGAAATGATTATACTTGAAATGGAAATGATATCGTATCTGGTTTTAAAATGATATCGTAATGAAATGGAAATAATATAGTATTTGGTTTTGAAATGGAAATGATATCGTATTGACATGGTTTTTGAAATGGCAATGATATTTTTGCTTTGAAGTATGAACTATTTTGAAATGACCGCAGTGTTATAATAACGTTTGGCTGTTAAAGAGACCGGGATCGACAGTCGTCCTACTCTCTGCCAACCCCGAAAACCACTTTAACAACCGCGTACGCGGTGGAGATTCCAGAATGAAGTAGGATGGTGGCGAAGTTCTTGAGGTATATTACGTGGACCCGACTCCCGTGAGTTGGCTTAAGGTGAGTAAAACAGGAGCGATCTAGGGCCAAAAGGGGTAGCTTCTCTGGTCGGATGCACTTCTTCGATACTATACTCTTACTTGTGGTTGGTTGATGGCCATCCTCCGAATTTGATTAGGAGTGTGTTTCGAGGTGGGCGTAGTGGCTGCTACGTTACCACCAGCCCGTGTGCGAAATTTGTATATCTACCCTGGCATTGCCTCGTGTGCCGTGTCACCTACCATAGCGAGCCTTACTACGAGTTTCTATTTGTGTCGTACCTATGGAGTATCTTCTCATAGTCTCCCGATCAGGAGATATGCAGGCACTGTATAGACTACTGGCATTATTACGTGTTAAGGGCTATATGGGTAACCCCTTAGTGCTATTTAAAAAGTAAGTTTATTTTACTGTAGACATTATTATAATAGTGAAATATTACAACATAGTAGATAGTTTAACGTATCCTTAGAGGATGATTATCCCAAAAATTCTTCGAGTTATTTGTATTTCGGTTGTTATTTTACTTGAGTTGGATTTATTGATGTAGGAATGTTAATCCTGACTCGAGTGTTTTGTGTTTTGCCTTACGCTCGGGTCAGATTGAGTGATTCAGCATTAAAGACTCGCCTTCGGAGTTGGAGCTTTTCTTGAAGATCCAGCCATCTATGTTTGCTTTCTATATCTAGTGGTTCCAGTGATGTATTCTGATTTGTACCTAATATATCTTATAACTCTTCTATTGTATCTTATTAACTCTGATGTATCTTATTTTATATAGTGGCTTCATGAACTACCATCTCTTTTAATTCTGCTGCACTATTATTTACTCTGTGTCTGTGGTCTGTGATTATTTATTTACTGTATATTCTAAGATTTGCCAAATTTTATTTACAATGCGGTATTTTGAGTAATTCAAGTCCGACATGTACGGATGCGAATGGATGAAAATATCAGGTCGTTACATGAAAAATCCCATAACATCACTGAAGCCATCTCAAGTGTACTGGTTTTCATTATGTTCTGGTCAGTCTGAGCCTTTTCTGTGTATTGAAGACCATTTTATTTTATGGATGACGAAGACAAAGATTCAGTATATTATTGCTATTTATTGTTATTATTCCACTGCTTATTATGTTCCACTGCATTATCTTTTTATTTTCTGACGTATGTATAACTCTGATTTGAATTGTAAAAGTATAATCAAATGTCATTTGTTAAACAGTGTGATGACCCAGAATTTTGAAGAAAATGAAATATTTAATTGATTTTAAATGTTGGAAGTTATTTTAGACTTGAATTTCAAATATAACTATGAATTGACAATTAAATTATTAAATTTAATTTATTGAAGTTTGGTAAAATATTGAATCTTGATTTTTATGCTGATTAAAAATATTCTAAAGGCTTAGAAAATTCATATTGATGATACTGAAGGTGATAGAATTTTTGAAATTAAATTTAACAGTGTTTTGTTCAGTTTTTAATTTATATCATTTAAATTGATATTTAAAAATAGCCTTCTGAGGCACAGTCTTAGATTTCAAGGAAACCAGTTCCATGGGATCTGTAATATTATATTATTATCGGATTTCAATTTCCGTAGCATTCGGAGTTGTCGTTTGATCGTACGATAAGCTGACGCGCTTAAAATTTTACCGAAATTTAATAACTTGTCCAAAAAGCTATCTTCTCCATACGATCGAATTTGAACTCGAAACCTTTTCAATTGCATTCGGAATAGGCGTATAACATTATAAACGCCTGGCAGCATGCCTCGATTGAAGATCGAGATTTTGAGTTGCGTGATTTTTACGATTTGAATTTAAATTTAAAATTAAAAGATAATAATATTTCCATAAGACAAATTATACACGTTCTTCTCTCTTTTAACACCAGACAATCCTTCTCAGACACTTGGCAAAATTTAAACACGCGTTTGTTTAAGAGAAAAAATTTTATAAAACAAAACGAAAGCGTTTTCTTTCATTCATAATAAAAAAATGCGTTGTTTCAAAAGAAAAAAAATACCATAGCTAATTCAATCAAAAGAAATCGTTCGAAAATGGCCGATTCCCTTCCTCCCATTTTTCATTTTCGGTTCGAATTTTTAAAATTAATCTAGCGATGGCCGATTCGAATGAAATTCAAAATAAAAATCAGAAGCCTTTAACCTTTTCGCAATGGTTGTTCCCAAGCGACAATACTCGGCGATTGAGCTGGAAACTTCGGCATTTGTTCGAATTTACATCGACAAGAGGTTGTCGATCGAGCGCGACAAGAGATTGGGGGAGCAGTGGTGTAGGGATCGATGTTAGAGAAGGTGACAGCATGGATCGAAGTCGCATGAAATTTAGAGCGATGGACGCATGCAGGCAGGCTAGGGCTTGGGGCCGTGAGGGTGCTCGAGTAGTGGCCATGTCGTGGGTTTAGGTTGACGACTCGTTAAGGTAATTAATTCAAATTAATTCTGTTTTCAGTGTAATAAATATATATACAACAACTTTTAATTTACCGTAAAACAATTTGTATTAATATATTTTGATTTACTCGGTTATGTTAAAAATAATTTATTAAGGTAATAAATTTATTCAATTAACCTATTTAATTATTTTAGTTATTAAGAGAATTATTTAAAAGAAGATTTGTTTAAAATTAAATAAAATATATTTTTTAATCAATTTTTTTAATAAACTAATTTAATTTACGATACAAAAAGTTTTAGAAAGGAAAATTATCAGTTTGAATAAAATTGTTAGTCAATTAAATAATTCAATAATAATCGATTGTTCGATTTGTTCGAATATTAATTAAATCATCTAATGTTTATACAAGGTCAAAAGACATGAAAACAAGTCATGATGAGATGGAAATGGATTGCAAAACAAAAGCAAAGGTGAGATCTTCTCACTCATTTAAATGGAAAAAAAAATTTGTTGGATGTGTTGTGTTTAGATGAATTTTGATAATTTATCTATTTGTGATAGTGTGTGTGTGTGTGTATTTATATATATTAGAGCAATTGATTTCCCGCATCATATAGCGGATGAGACCCTATGCCCCGCATAATAGCGGATGATATTATATAATCTCATATACCGCGATATTCAACCTCGAAGTGGAATTGGTATTAAATTGTTGTGCTAACATTTATGGATGCAGGGAAACATGTTGGAGGGATCCAACTAGAATCCTCACATTGTTGAATTTATTTGTATATATTATCATGCGATAATCTATGAATGATTATAATTGTGTGAATGATTATATTGGTGGTTGAAATGTATTGTTGGCTATAGTTTCATCAAATATATTTTTTGGTATCGTAGGATACCAAAAATGTAAAATTGGATTTCTAGAAATTAAAGTAGAAAATTTTAAATAAATTCATTTTAGAGAATTGGATAAATTTAAAAGAAGGAATTTTAAAAAAGGATAAAGATTGATTTTTGTAATCCTATTGAATAAAATTCCAAAATATCGGAATTTTTTTTAATAAATGGATTTCGAGTAATATTGTTTAAAAGTTGGAGAATTTATTAAAAATTCAGATTTTATATAGTTTAGTAGAAACAAAGCAATTCATTTTAAATATAATCAATTTGGAATTTGATTCGGTGTTTGAAAATAAATTTTGAAAATCAATTTGGAATTTGGTTTGGTGCTTTGAAAATAAATTTGGAATTTGATTTGGTGTTTGAAAGTGAATATTTGGAAATTGATTTGAAAATCATATATCAGTGGATATTTGGAAATTTAAATTCACAATGGGAATTTATAAAGGAAAGGGATATTTGTTTTAAAAAATAAATATTGGTTTATTTTTAAAAGTGTGGAAAGGAATTTACGGATTTGGAATGTAAAGTAGAATAAATCAAGAAGGATTTATTGATTGATTTAAACAGTCCATTTTGAGATGAAAGTGTATTTTCCCTGGAAATCCGAGTATTTTTTTTAAAGTAGCTTTCGAATATAAATTAAAAGTTCTAATGTTGGTTTTAAAAAGGATGCTTTGGAGAAATTATTTTCTTAAGTTGTTTTTAAATCTTTAAAGTAAAGATTTATTTAGTTAATTATGGAAGTGATTATTTTAAAGATTTAATTGATATTCGATTTAGAAAATAGTTATTTAAATATTTATATTCTATCTGCTAATTTTATTTTAAAATTAGTTTGGACTTGAAGTTTTATATGAGATATTGGTATAATGTTTTCATAACTAATATTTTTAAATAAAGTGTTTAAAAGTAGTTTTTATTTTAAATGTTTCTAAGTATGTGTGTGTATATATATATATATATATATATATATATATATATGAATAAGTGCTTTAAATTTTAAAAGTATTTGGACTCGGCAGATTTTCAGTGGAAACAAATAAATATTTGGAAATTTATTCCACGCGAGGAAGATGATTTAAAATTTGTTTTCAAAGGGTCAAAGTGTGAAAAATATATCTTGCGAAGATATTTTGAAAATAAATAATTGGGGGAAATTATTTGAAATCTGGTGATTGTTGTGAATAAGGTTTGATAGTTAAACAACCGACTATCGATATTGGCTTTTTAATGGCATTTGAATTTCGATGCTAACGGTGGTCGGATTCCAAACGGTTGTCCGAAAACCACATCGGATCTCTGTGATGGATCTTTTGTTTAAAAGATTAAAAGTGAAAATTTGTTGTGGTTTACTTGAAATATGAATGTAACATTTATTTTTAAATAAGCGCTCATTATTCGGATTAGCCGGAAGAGGACTCTGTTTCATACCCATTTCAAATAATGATACGACGAAATGGGATTGCATTTGAAGATGGTGTTGAAGACCGGGTATTTTCGATAACGAAAGGATTACGTGTTGAATGTCTCCGCACTGGGTTGCTCCGGTATAGAGATTATATCACCCTTTGTGATGGGGAGTCCGGCCGTGATTAGTGAATATTCGGATTTGCAAGGTCTTCTTTGAAGTGCCTTCGGTTCCGTTCGATCCCGGAACGGACTTGTATGGATGTGTGTTTGACGTTACACTTTGAAATGTAGAGCTGGTTTCTATCAAATACATTTCTGTTGGCGGCGGAGAATTTATTATCTTAGCTTAACACCCTTCTCTGAGGCGTACGAGCTCAGAAGTTACGTAGTTGATGGTTACTAGTGATACATTCCCAATTTGGTAATGTGGCATGCGAAGTGCTACTGATCATTTGTTGATCGAAGCATGGCTTTTGTGAAAAGCGTAGCTTTGTGGACGAGACTTTGTCGAACCTTCAACTCGGAAATGGTCGAAACAGGAAGGATGTGACAAGGTTATTTGGGGTAGCCCCTTAGGGTATGTCCACTGGAAAAGGGTGGTATCATGGTATGGAGCTCAGATATTTATGTGGTTAGTGCAAATTTGTGCTTTGTGGTTGTTGGTGTTGAGGATCCTCGGATAAAGGTCGGTAATGACCGGGGGATGGCATACTTGTGTCAGTAGTTACCTAGTTGCAGAGGTAACCTGGTCTTGTGTTGGTAGAGATCCGGTTAGGTTCTCGGGGAGTCCCGACCCATGTGGCATAGGAAGTTCCTTAGCCTGACCATTTGTTGGAAATCCAAAGAAACAATACGAGCCCTGTACGGTTTTAGTTGTATAACCTGCCTTTTACTTATGGTGGTGACCTTCCGTTTAATTTGTAGCTATAGTAGGTATACTATAATGGTGGTATGTTGGCTAAGATTTATATTATACTTCCGAAATGTTTTCCACACTATGCACTAATGATAATATTAAAAAGATTTTGAGTATCAAGCATGTTTGACTATCATAAGGAGAAATTTCCTCCAATTCTGCGTTTGTATTGTGTGTGTGGCGGGAGGCCTTATGGTAGTTTTATTTTCCAAAAACATAGCGGGTTTCTTTTCCTTTTCTTTGTTAAAATAACTATTTCAAGGTCTCACACCAGTCCCATGACTGACTTAGTGTTTATTGTTCCCTTTCTAAACTTTGGGTGCCCGTAATTTTCCACACAGGCAGTCTAGAGTTAGGCTATCAGTTGTTCTGGAGCAAAGTCAAGAAGTTGATGTGGAGATCAGAAGCCAAGCTGGATGGCAAGGTTTATCACTAGTATATGATATTCTTTTTCGCTGTTTTGTTGTTGTAACACTCTGATGATGTATGTATAAACTGATATAGTTCTTTGTTTTAAGGATTACTCATTTATCTATTATATATTATTCCGCAATGTGAGATTTTTTTATTGTTTCTATTTCTTCTTCTATCTTCTTCTTCTTTAACCCTAACAGTTTGGTTTTTCGGCATTCGATTGTTCGGCATTGGATACAGTGGACGTATCGATGTCGACTTTCGGGCGTCGAAAAATTGGGTCGTTACAAACAGCTTCATGAACTTTTTCTTTGATTATTATATTCTGTCATTCCACTGCGACATTCTGTGTTTTTTTCCCTTCTTTTCTCTTATTTTCTTATTACCCCATTAACAATTCTCCCCTTTGAATGGTTTGAATTAGACATGTGTGGTTTATTGTCGATTTAAATCGTCCAGAAAGGTGGGTCGTTACAGCTAGTATCAGAGCTTTCGTTTGGACATACATTACCCCGTTGGGGTTAATTCATTAGAGATAGGGTAGTAATCCCTTAGAATGAGTTGTCTGAGTGTATATACGAGAGCGCGTAATTGTTAGTGTTATACAAAAATGGTTTATATTAGTTTTGAATTGAAAGTATTTTTCCTAATATTAGATGATATATATAAAGGAATAGATTTTTATAACTGATATAGTTATTTGTAATGTGTTTGATTTATGAAATGGTAATGTTTAGTTATTATCATTTATTGTTGATTAGTTAAATTTTTGTCAGTTTATAAGCATTAGCTAATTATTGTTGATTGAATTAATAGACTAAACAATAGACTAATAATGGTGTATTAAAGAGAATAAAATGAATAATTTGGATATTTGTTTATGGAATTGAAATGTTTTATTATGAAACTTATTGTTTGTTGATTGGTAGTTTCAACTATTGAAATAAAATGGAATATTTGGATATTTGGATAGTCAAAACTTCTGAATTAATATATGAATTGAAACTTAATAATTGTGTTGAATTATGCACTTGAATTTGATAACTGTAATTTGAAACCAAGAGAAACAAGGTTAATTTGTTATGGTTGAGTAGAATTATTGCATACATTATTGGCATGCAATGTAATAATATTTAAAAATTGAAATTGTCATATTAGTTAACATTTATGAAATGTGTCATAAATAAATTGAAAGGTAAAGGTGAACTAAAAATGAAATGAATATAAATAAATTCATGCCTTGTAAAATTATTTATGAAATAAATGGAAGTTGCAATAAATATTTATAATTAAAGTTGTGATAACTTTAAGCCCGAATAATGTTTATAAAATAATTTAAGCTTTTATAAATGGTTATGAACTTAAGAAAATTCCTTATGAAATGATTTGCAAATAAATGTAGTATTAAATGAGAAATATTACATGAGAAATGAATAAAATTTAAATTGAAGAGAAATACAAGCAATACTATGAAAATGAATATATTAGTATTTTACATTAAATGGAGAAATTCTGTGAAACAAATATTAAAGTATGAAGTGATATTTGTGTTAATCAATGAGATTAAAAAATGAATTTAATTGAAATGTAACTGGGATGAATCAAATTGGAATAAATACGTAAGTTGTGCATATATTATTTTATTCGCATAATTAATTTGATCCGGATTTGAGTACATAAGTTCGAGGTGAATTACACCATTTCGCGTTAGGATTTTTCATTCGATTCCTGATGGCGAATATTTGATATGGATTTGGATTAATTCTAGAATTATCTATCATAGTATATGGCTATGTAGGAAGAATGATGGTTTCTAGTCAAGAAACCATATCGAAGTCCGCATTAGGGGAGTTGAATGGACAATACTAGTTTGACGCGAACTTGTGTAATCGAGCGAGCGATCGAATGTGTTTTTGCGAAATGATGACATATGTACATCTTATGTTCTAATATTTTTGATATGCTTTGGCGCTGAAATTGAAAGTTGTTTGGGTTGGATATCTTTGTAATTTAAATTGGAATTTTTCTTGTATACAAAACTACTATTTGTAGGATCGATTTAACCCAAGAGGGGGGTGAATAGGGTGATACTATAAATTATAAAAATTTATTGTGGAAGTTTATAAAATATTTTCAACATAGATATATGAGAATAGCAACACGGATAATAGCTGAATAATAAATGCAGAAATAGAACAACATCGAATTTAACCAGCTTCGGCAAAACTCTGCCTACGTGTTGCCCTCAAGGTTTCTACTAGAAATTAAGCAGTCAGACGCTTAGACATGTAAACTCACAACACCCATTATCGAATAGCCTTAACTCTATGCTTAAAACCTTACCACAACTTAGCCACTGAGTTGCGAATTCTCGAACTACACCACCGTAGCTCGTCCCCTAGTCACACGACTAGTAATTACAAGAGTTCAAATGAAAAACAAAAATTTAAAACAACAATATAAAAACAAAACCCTAATTTCGAAGCCTAAATAATAAAAGAAACCGGCCCAAATAAACTTATCACTAAAAATTGCCGGCCCTTTTTATTTTTTATTTTTATGGCCTTTGCTCTATAAAAATGACTGTCTCGTTCCTTTGCTTGCTCGTTCTTCGATAATTAGGGCTTCGTGATGAAGTCGCTGGCTTTGTCGATTTGATTGATGATGCTTCGATATCTTTTCTTCGATTAATTCGTCCACGGCTACTTCAATTTGGTCGAGTTCGACTGTCAAAATGGTATGCAATTTTTCCTTTTTCAATATTAGTTCTGCTAGACCTTTTTGATTTGAGTTGAATGATTGTTCTTTGTTCCTTGAACTTAAACGATCTTGTCGGCGATGATGAATGGGTTTATATAGGGTTTGAATCCCTATATTTTCGTTTGTCTTAAATCATTTGAATTTGTCAATTGCTATGCTTTGGCCATTCGAATTTGTATGGATGTTAGTGATTTTTTTTCTGACTTGTTCATAATCGTATATTTTGGTGATGGCTTGTTCATTATGGTTTCGAATTTCTTTCGTGTCCACCACAGCTTGTTTGATTTGGTTTCTTTTTGACTTTGGCCATTTGTGACTTTGGCACTTCTGTTCATCTCTGTAGCATAGTTGACTTGTATCTGCTGTTGCATGACTGCGGCATTTATCATGAAACTTCATTTATCTGTACAACTGTTGTTGCTTGATCTTGTGCTGTTGAGCTTTGTTCGAACTTGTACCTTGGTTATTTTGAAACTGCTACCTCGTTTATGTTTTGTTCATCACTGTTGCAGTTTAGAGCTTGTGACTTTCATCCCTAGTCTGCTATACATGTTCACTTTGTTCATTTGAGTCGGTTTGCATTTGAATTGTATACTTGAGTCTTTTTGAACTACTATCTCATATGTATATAAGTGAAGTCTTGAATCTTGTGTCATTTGAGGTGTGATATTGTGTACATGTTGCTGCATTTTCTTGCATATCCATCACTGCACTGTTTACTGTATGTTGAGGTTGCTGTTGATTGGTTTTTGACCATAGGTGTTATGTGCTTGTATATTGTATATGTTGGTCTGGCATACTTTGAGTTGGTTAAGTTGTGGACTTGAAGCACTTGTTGCTAGTTTCCATTTTAGTTTGAGGCATAAATGCTTGCAGGCTTGGAGTCTTTGTACATTCGATGTTTTCTGTTCTTGTAGTCAAGTCTGCATTGTTGTCACATGAATTAAACTTGTTCGTCACAGTTTGGTTTGACCATGCTTCATTGAGTTGCTTTGAGTCTGTGCATTTAATCCTCATGGCTTGTATTTGAAGCCTTTGTTTCTGTTTGGTTTCCAGATCTAGTTCTTCATTCTTGTCACCTCAAGTCTGAGTTCCTTCACCATTGAATAGTCTGCACTTGAATATGCTACGCACATTATATGTCTGAAGCATTTCTGCATTTGAAACTTGAACTTGACTGGAGCATTTATTTTCATTGTGTACATTGGGGTTCTGGTTGCATTGCATATTGAACTGGGCATGCTTTGTACTTGTAGTCTTCACTACAACCACATTGTCACTTATATTGAGTTATTTGGTCTTCGACATTTCACTAGTGCATTTGTTTTGTTCAGGTTCATGTATATGCTCCATTGATTTGTATTTGCATGCATGTTGCTGCTTTGAAATCATATTATTGATGTATATCAATCATTTTGAAATTGCTTCACCATTGGCTGTTGACATATGTTCATGTACATTTGGGTCTGGTCTTGTTTCTCTTGACCGTTTTATTGAACTTGCACCTGTGTTGAATCCAGCTTATATCTCGGGTTTGACCTTGTGCTCGTGTCATAACTTTATTTGTATTGCACTTGAGTTAAACCCAGCTTTTCATTTGGGTTTGACCTGTGCTCACCTGTCCCTGTAATTTTATCGAGTGTATATCTGTGTGCACGGCCTTGTGGCATGTACGGTGATATACTGTGCATGTCAAAAGTTGTTCGTGTATTATGAATTCAAATTTAAATGATGACGAACAACCCAAATAACTGAGGCAAATAATATTTTCAAAATTACAACTTTGTTTTACACTGCAAAAATATTTTATTTTCAATTTTACTGCTCAGTGTATATTTTTGCAGATTACTCAGATGCAGGATTCAATCTGGAATGAAGTTGAAGATAAACACGGGTGAATGAGTGAATTGTAATGAGATGCATTTGTAAATAAAAATTGTGTTGTAATCAAATTTATATTGTGAAATTGTATATGTATAGTGAGAGCTAGAATTTGTACTATTCTAAATTGAAATAAATATTTATTTGAATAAAATATTTATTTGAATTTGAACTCTACGTTATTTATTTTATTCAGCAAATATTAATTTAATTATGTGAAAAATAAAATAGTACATTAACAATACATTTAAATATATACATATACATATACATATATACATATACGTTTATTATTATCAATCAAAAATCAGATACTCGCATATTCAACAATCTCCCCCTTTCGATGATAACAAACATATATTTAAGGTTTTGAATATATTAAATGTATTTGATCATTGATAGACTCTATTTTCTCCCCCTATTTAAATGCTCACTCTCTATACAAAGCTCCCCCTCCATATATGCATGAAAATAAATATTCACATGAGCTTAGATGCAATATAGAAAATACAAAATAAAATATTTGACCTTTATTTTCCAAAATATTAATCTTTCTCTCCTCCTTTTGTTATCAGCAAAAGAGTAATAGTGTAAGGAAAATAGAGATAAAGTGATAGACATTAATACACCATTAAAACTCAATCGAGTATAAATATTAAACTTCAATAAAATATCAAACAAAAATCATAAATACTCTATTTGATGCATATTCCACTTTAGAGTGATGTGGATGATGTCATCATATAAAACCATACAGTTGTGTCTATTTGTGGAATATTTATTTTAGGAATTTGAATATCTACTAACCATGCATAACCGTTAGGACTTTTAAATGAGACTAGTAGTATTCCAAATTTTTTATAAAAAATGAATTCAAGTATCTTCTAACCACGCATAACCATGAGGACTTTTAAATGGGATTATAACTTGTCTATTTAATAAATCAATTTTGATATGTGTTCCATACATGCATAACTGTGTGGACTTTTAAATGAGCATGAAAGCACATAATCAAAAATTCCAAGTAATTTACCCATGCACAACCGTGAGGACTTTTTAAATGAAAGTGAATACTTTGGACCTTTTAAAAAAATGTAAAAAAAATGAATGATTTCCTGTTTAAAATACCACATATTGACAAACTATATTGAATTTTGATGAGTGATGGTCATTAGAAATACGATACAAATACAGATGGTCATGGAATTTTTACCAACAAAAAATTTTATAACTCTTGTTCAAATATCTAAAGAAATTTACTAAATATACCATCTCAAGTTAAAATATATGATTAATATCAACACTCATCACTTTTTCGATCACTATTTATCTTTTCGATAATTAGTAGGGAGTCAGATTAGCCAATGTAATCATTTAAGCTCAAATTCAAAAATAATTATCAAATTTTCTGTAAATGACTAATCTGAAACAATGGTCAAAAATGATTTTCTAGAAGGGGTTTTATTAGAAAAATGTTTGCTATTTGAAAATTTTTTGAAATGAAAAATATGCAGATATTTTCTCTGAAAATGATGCAGTTACTAAATATCTCAACATAAATCACGTTCCACTAGTAGTTTTTCTACCAATTAGATTACTAGTGTAATCTGCATCTGAATTTTTCTTTCACTCAAGATTATCGTTAATTGAATGTCATAGACCAGATCGTGAAATTTGCAATGATTTCTTGAAATTCTTTTTTCAACTTTTTAAATGAAATTCTTTTGTATTTTAATTGAAGTCGTGCCAATAAACAAAATCGTGAATATAGAGTCAGCTGTAAAATAACCAAATATATTATCATCAACCAATAAAACATTATCATTAATCCAAACTAATATATATGAAGTAGTTCAAAGACTTTAGAGATTTTTATAGTGTTCTTGGCATAAGAATATAATTGGCCAACAATTTTGTATAAGTTAGAATCAAAATCATTATTCATTTCATCATCACATTACTGGTTGATTTAATTCAGATTACGGTGTAGATTATCACATTTAATAAATCGTACAAGATAAATATACCAATACCTGTTTTAACTTTATGGTAATTTTTCGTTGTTGCCCATTGTGATTCTGTCACCTTTGTACTAGGCTAAGGAATCTTTGCTTTGACGCCCGTTGTGTTCTTGGAATAGCCGGAATCCAAGTAACACTATTGTAGTTCCTTAGCCTGCTAACATACCTTGCTTGGCTCGTCATCGTCGCTATCTGTTATATCACCTCGAAGACACATATCTGCTTTCTCACTCTCACTGCTAGTAGTTTTATTACCTTTACACTTGTATTCCACGTGGCTGCAAAATTTATCCTATTTTATTTCTTTTCTAGGCCGTGTCGATGCTGAGGACAGTTGGGCTTGATGTGTCTAGGTTTGTTGCACTAGTGACAGATGATCTCCCATTCTTCTGGGTTGTCTAGTGCTTTGGCTATTATGTTTTTCAATTTTTGATTTAGAGCTGGATTTCCGTATTTGTGATTCCACTTTTTGATTTTCTTCATTAATAGTGCTAACTTTGTTGCTCCATCATCATCGTCATCATTACTTCCTTTTTCAAAACCTGCTAAGCACGTATCTTTAATTTCTAATTTGATTATGGAGGATCTCTCATGGTTGTTGACTTTTGCACCATATATTGCATCAAAATATTCCAGATTTCCTGTGCACTTTCACAATGAGACATAAAGTTAAAATTATCTTGATTAACATGAGAATATATTATATGCATAGCAAGAGCATTAATCGAAGTAATTTTCTCGTCTATTATATCACACCCATTTTCAATAATATTCCAACATTTAATATTAACAGATTTTAAGTAAAATTCCATTTTTAATTTCCTATTCAAAAAATCTATTCCATCAAAAATAGGAGGAACAATATTGGACCGACCTACAGTAAAAACATTATTAACAGAACCATTTTAAAATTTCAAATTTGTAAGAAAAATTGGTCTTTGAAAAGTCAAACTTTTTAAAAACAAAAATGGCTTTTGTTCCTAGCTTTGATGCCACTTGTAGGATCGATTTCACCCTTGAGGGGGTGAATAGGGTGATACTATAAATTATAAAAATTTATTGTGGAAGTTTATAAAATATTTTCAACATAGATATATCAGAATAGCAGCACAGATAATAGTAGAATAATAAATGCAGAAATAGAACAACACAGAATTTACCCCGCTTCGGCAAAACCCGGCATACGTGCTACCTCCAAGATTTCTATTAGAAATTAAGCAGTCAGACGCATACACACGTAACCTCGCGAGACACACTATCGAATAGCCTTAACTTTATGCTCAAAACCCTGCCACAACTCAGCCACTGAGTTGTAAATTCTTGAGCTACACCACTGTAGCTCGTCCCCTAGTCACACAACAAAAATTTAAATCAACAATATAAAAACAAAACCCTAATTTTAAAGCCTAAATAATGAAAGAAACCGGCCCAAATAAACTTATCACTAAAAATTGCTGGCCCTTTTTCTCTTTTATTTTTATGGCTTTTGCTCTGTAAACACGACTGTCTCGTTCCTTTGCTTGCTCGTTCCTCTTTTGATAATTAGGGCTTTGTGATGAAGTCGCCGGCTTTGTCGATTTGGTTGATGATGCTTCGATTTCTTTTCTTTGATTGATTCGTCTACTTCAATTTAGTCGAGTTCGATTGTCAAAATGGTATGCAATTTTTCCTTTTTCGATATTGATTTTCCTCGACCTTTTAGATTCGAGTTGAATGATTGTTCTTTATTGCTTGAACTCGAACGATCTTCTCGGTGATGATGAATGGGTTTATATAGGGTTGGAATCCCTTTATTTTTGTTCGCCTTGAATCATTTGAATTCGTGAATTATTATGCTTTGGCCATTTGATTTCTTATGGATGATCTTATTTTTTCTGACTTGTTCATAATCGTATATTTTGCTGATGGCTTGTTCATCATGGTTTCGAATTGCTTTCGTGACCACACGGCTTGTTTGATTTGGTTTCTTTTTGACTTTGGTCATTTGTGACTTTGGCACTTCTGTTCATCTCAGTAGCATACTTGACTTGTACCTACTGTTGCATGACTTCGACATTTATCATGAAACTTCATTGATCTGTACACTTGTTGTTGCTTGAACTTATGTTGTTGAGCTTTTTTCGAACTTGTACCCTGGTTATTTTGAAACTGCTACCTCGTTTATGTTTTGTTCGTCACTGTTGTAGTTTGGAGCTTGTGAGTTTCATCCCTAGTCTGCTATACATGTTCACTTTGTTCATTTGAGTCGGTTTGCATTTGAATTGTATACTTGAGTCTTTTTGAATTGCTATCTCATATGTATATAAGTGCAGTCTTGAACCTTGTGTCTTTTGAGGTGTGATATTGTGTACATGTTGCTGCATTTTCTTGAAATCCATCACTGCACCGTTTACTGTATGTTGTGGTTGCTGTTGACTGGTTTTTGACCATAGGTGCTATCTGCCTGTATATTGTATATGTTGGTCTGGCATACTTTGAGTTGATTAAGCTGTGGACTTGAAACGCTTGTTGCTAGTTGCCATTTTAGTTCGTTGCAGATATTCTTGCAGGTTTGGGTCTTTGTACATTTGATGTTTTCTGTTCTTGTAGTCAAGTCTGCATTGCTGTCACATGAAATAAACTTTTTCATCACAGTTTGGTTTGCCCATGCTTCATTGAGTTGCTTTGAGTCTATGCATTTAATTCTCATGGCTTGTATTTGCAGTCTTTGTTTCTGTTTGATTGCCAGATTTAGTTCTTCATTCTGACACTTCAAGTCTGAGCTCCTTCACCATTGAATAGTCTGCAGTTGAATATGCTATGCACTGTATATGTCTGAAGCATTACTGTATTTGGAAACTTGAACTTGAACTTGACTGGAGCATTTGTGTTCATTGTGTTTGTACACTAGGGTTCTAGTTGCATTGCATATTGAACTGGTGCATGCTTTGTACTTGTAGTCTTCACTGCAACCACATTATCACTATATGTTGAGTTATCTGGTCTTCGACATTTCACTGGTGCATGTGTTTTGTTCTGGTTCATGTATATGCTCCGTTGATTTGTATTTGCATGCTTGTTGTTGCTTTGAATTCATATTATTGTTGTATATAAATCTTTTTAAAATTGCTTCACCATTGGTTGTTGACATGTGTTCATGTACATTTGGGCCTTGTGACGACCCGAACTCGATGTCCGACAAACAACATCAAATTCGTATCGCTGGAGCTTGCAACAACATTAGATGATAAATAACACGGCGAAAACAAAAGATGATATCACTGATACAACATGAATACAATATCTAATACCTCAATTTGGTACAATGATAATCATCAACAACAGAGAATATATAAATCACAAAATACAGCGAAACACGACACAATATGAGATGAGTCTTCAACAGAATCCAATACTGCAACTCCAATCCAAAACGCCAAAGCCAAAAATCTAAAACTCTAAGCTTGAATCTCCAATAAGGTTGCACAAAGCTAAGCAAGGTCAGCCCGTGCACTCCAAAGACTCCAAAGAATACCAAATAGAAAGCTGAAGGCTACCAAATCGATATCTACTATCTGAAAAAAACTAATCTCTAGACTGCTCGTGTAGAAAATTATGGGCACCCAGAGTTTAGGAACGGAACAATAAACTCTAGGTCAGTCATGGGACTGGTGTGAGCAAAAAAACATTTGGTTTCTTAAAAACAAACAAAAGAATTTAAATTTGAAATCCGCAATACTTTTTGGAAAATGAAACTACCATAAGGCCTCCCGGCACACACACCATGCAATCGCACACTTGGGAGAGATTTCTTCTTATGATAGTCAAACATGCTTACTACGCAAAATCCTTTTGATATTATTATTAGTGCATAGTGCGAAACATTTCTAAAGTATAATATTAACCTTAGCCAGCATAGATACCATTATACTATGCCTGCTATAGCTACCATGTTAAATGGCAGGTTCTACAACTAAAACCGTACAAGGCTCGTATTGGATGATTGGATTTCCAACAAATGGTTAGGCTAAGGAACTTCCTATTGCCACATGGGAACGCCTCTGGAGGGACACCCCGAGAACCTACCCGGCTCTCTGCCAACACAAGGCCGGTTACCCCCTTCCTAGGGAGTAAAACCTAAGATATGCCACCCCTGGTCGTTTGCGACCTTTATCCGAGGATCCTCTACACCAAAAACCACAAAGAAAAGTATTTGCAGTAACCACATAGGTTAAATACCAGGGCACCATACCTAATACCACCCTTTCCCAGAAGGAATGGACATACCCTAGGGGAGCTACCCCTGAAACCTTGCCGCATCTTTCCTGTTTCGACCATTACCGGTTTGTGAGGCTCGATGAGGTTTCGTCCACAAAGCTACGCTTTTTCACAAAGCCATGCTTTGATCAACAAATGATCAGCAACACTTCGTATGCCACATTACCAAATTGGGAATATATCACTAGTAACCATCAACTACATAACCTCTGAGCTCATATGTCTCAGAGAAGGGTGTTAAGCTAAGAGAATAAATCTCCACCACCAAACAGAAATGTAATTGATAGAAACCGGCTTTAAATCTCAAAGTGTAACGTCAGACACACATACATACAAGTCTGTTCCGGGTTCGAACAGGACTGAAGCCACTTTCGAAGAAGCCCTTGCAATCCGTGTATTCACAATCCCGATCGGACTTCCGATCACTTAGGGAATCTCATACCGTAGCTACTCAGTGCAGAGACAATCGATAGGTTATCCTATTATTCTTGCAAATACCCGGTCTTCACCACCGGTCTTCAAATGTTATCCATAACGACGTATCATTATTCGGAATGGGTTATATGACACAAGGTCCACACCTGGCTAAACCGAATAATGAGCGCAATATTTAAAAACATGTGGATATGGGATTTCAGTTAAGTCACAACTTTAAAATCCAAAACTATTTCAAATGGTTTAAACAAATTACCATTTCAAATCTATAAACAAAAAGATTTATTTTACAAAGTTCACCTAGTTTCACAAAGACCCATTCACGGATTTCAAAACAATTTCCATTTCAATTGGATTAGCTCATTCAATCTTTAGATCAAAGATTTAACTCATAACTTTCAAAACCGTTTCCAAAGATTCATTCATAACTTGGAAAACCATTTCAATTCAAACTTGAAATTCCCTTAATACAAATTGGAAATTCATTTCTTATATGAAATCTTTTTTATTTTGAAACAAATAGTTTTCATTTCGGAAAAATCCGATTTATTTCCAAAACCATTGGATTCAAAATTCAACTTTTAAAACTATTTTCAAAAATCTATGACTTAACCAATTTCCACGTGCAATCCATATTTGTGTGTGTAAGGTGTAGTCCAGGGGTTTTACACAATGGTGCAACATCATCAATAATCATAGATTCAAGCACATCAATATTGATAAGCGGTATATTCCTATAATGCTTATCTTCCATTCACAGATTCGCAGATAATAAAGTTTATTATAGATAAATAAAAAACATTTATCGTAGATAAATAAATTACATTCATTACAGCTCAAATCAATTCAGTTCATATCACAAAGCAGCACGCATCACGGATATCACACAATTCAACATTCAATTAAGTCCAAACATTCATAAGTAAGATTAGCTAATCATCTGATTAATTCTAAATCAAATTTAATTACTTATAAGTAACTACTAATCCTGGTTAATTAATATTAATTAATTACAAATCTTAGTCATTAATTAACTTTAAATCATTTACTAATTAACCTTGATAAATTAATTAATTAACCTTTAATTATTAATTAATCAACCTTAATAAATAAATAAAACAACCTTTAATCATTAATTAGTTAGTCTCTAATTATTTAATTATTCTTTAATTAATCATACTTAATTGCATTAATTATTTAATCCTTAATTGATTACCCTTTGATTAATTATTCTTAATTAATCCTTAATTGAGCAATTATTCTTTAATAATAAAATAATAATAATTTATTACTCTTGATTAATTATCCTCTAATTATTTCACTAAGTAATTAGCTTTTAAATCAATTTCACAAAGTAATTAGCTTTTATTTCATAAAGTGATTTTCTTTAATTTACTTTCATAAATAAATTAATCTTTTAATTAATTGCATTAAATAGTTAACCCTTAATTTCTTATCCTTTAAATTAATTACATTGATTAATTACTTCTTATATTGAACCAAGACCTTAATTAATTTAAAAGATAACCAATAAATCTTACTTAAGCACCAAAATTTCATAAAACAAGACTTTAATTAAGTAGAGATAAACTTTTTAAATTACTTAATTTTATCATTTAATTTTATTTGAACATTATTGCCTTGGGACCTTAACAAATACTTTAACTTGAAAGGCTTGCTTCTATTTTGCTTTTAAATTTTGGAAACTTTGGTTTTCTTTTAAATTTTAAAACCTGGAACAACATTTCTTTTAAAATTTAAAACCTGGTTTACAAACCCGAGCTACAAGATAATTTCCCCGATCAAAATTCGAACCGAGACTACATTTACTTCGAGACAAACCCTGAGCTTTATCCTTATTCCCTAAACCATTATCACGAAGAAATTTCAAAGTGTATGCATGTACATGCACATACTTTCTGATCATCTCCGATCAGAGCCCCGACCACCCCTAAGTTACTCCTAACCACATCGATGAACTCCATCACCCAGAACTTAGATATGATTGCGAAATCGAATTCGAGCAAGTTAAGCACATCAGGCACCAAAACTCGATCATCAAAACCCATCTCATACCGCCGCCACAAGACATCAGAAAACTCGTCAACCTACCTGAACCTTTTCCACTGACCAACGCTTCATTTCCCCCATATGCATCGTCTATTGATCACCACTGTCGACGAAATCCCTCCTCAAACCTCGTCGACCCAAAACCCTACCAGACCACCATGTCGACGCCACAGCCCATTATAAATTTAACCACCAATTTTCCCGTGTTTGGCAACCTCCATACTACCTCCGACATGAGACACGACCCACGAATTATCGTCGTTGATCGGATATTGACGGAAATATGATTTCCGTTCAACTCGAGAAAACCCTTCATTCCAATTACTAAAAATCATGATATTATTTTAAAAAATCACCTTTTCTAAATTCAAACCAGATTATAACATTGAAACTCAAAAACGTGATTATGGATTATTCTGAATTAAATGATTTTTACTGTAATTTGTAGTTTTTGAAATAATTACTAATTATTTCTACTAGAAATTATTTTCAAAAATAATGTTACATTATCATCATCATTTCTTCTTTAAGAATTTAAGCCTAAAACAGATTGGGCAAAGAGAAATTGAATGGTTTTATTTGTTTAAAAACCTGTGGAGCTTTGGACAGAGGTATACTTTTACAGGCACACATATATTTACACATATCAACAAGCATGCAGGCATCATTTTCCGCAATAAAGCTTCAAGTATCAATTCATGTATCAAACATATAGATGGGTTCAAGTGAGTTTGCTCACATTTTAAATAGTTTGCTCACCTTGCTTTCCTGATAGAACAGAGGTTGTTTTATTTTAAGCTTGCTTGATTTTTTTTCTTCATTTCACTGTGTTTTTAAACTTCCCAATAGATCCATTCATCTTCAATACTTAAAAGTATTTTTATAATTCAAATCTTGCAAATTCAAGCATAAATTGTTAGACATCAACCCCTATAAGTGAATAAAAATTGAGATTTTGGATTTTGAACTACTTTTTTTTAAACCCTGTAAATCTGAACTGAGGCTTGAGTGCCAGTATTCAGACAATGCACATCAATTCTATGCATATATAAACACATGCAAACATATGTACACAATCATTCAGCATATAACCAATCCAAACATAAAAATATATAACAGGTCTAATGTTTTGCTCACCTGACATTTAGGTTTGAATAGAGGAAGCTTGGAATGTTTTTCAGGTTTGAAAGCTTTGATTTGTTGAAGTTAGACTTGATCCTTACTCATTGTTTTGAGTTGAATCCTTCCTTTGATTTGAATCGAACTTGTTTTGGCTTCAGGTTGATTGTCTTGCTTGATACTTTTCCAGATTTTTTTGAAGAATAGTTGATTTATAGGTTTTTGAATTGGATTTGCTTTTGCTTCAGAATTTGTTTTCCATCTTCTTTTGTTTTTTTCCAAATCTGCTCCTCAGGTTTTGAGATTTTAGTTTACTTTGGTTTCAAATTTAGTTTTGAAGAGGATTTTGTTTTCTTCTTTTCAGGTTTGAGAAGTTGAATGGCCTGGTTATATTTTTTTCTTTTTCTATGCTTACAAATTTCAATTCAAAAGAAAATGAATCTTTTTCCATTTGTCCACTTGACTTACACTTGTACCACTATTCCTTTGCATGTTTTACACTTGTTACATGTAGTGAAAATTGTGTTTATACCCTTTATTCAAATTGTTTTGTAAACTTTATTTTAATCTTTCATGTAAATATATTTTCATATGTATCATATGCGTTATTTTAAAATGTTTATGTTTTCTTTAATATTTAAATTTACACAAGTAAAATTTTATCTCAATTATTTTTCACATTACAACCTTTAATTTAGCTCATTATATTTACGTACATATATATATTTTTATACATTCTACATTCATACATTCTTTATTATTTATTTTTGTACAACTTTATAAAAAGAAAAGAATGATTTAAATATTTTGATTTCATATTAACAAATGATCACTTTTATTTATATATGTATATATATAAGAGGATTAAATCTTAAAAATAATATTTTGAAAATTAGTACATTAATTCTTTGAAAATTAATACATCTTCAAACATATGTTAAAATTTTAGAAAACAAGCTATCATTAACTTTTTAAAGCTTTTAAATTCTACTTTATTTATAATACATTTATTTTTAAACCCAATATTTGTTTACAAAATATTTATTCTTATATTTCAGATCAAATTGCTACTTGTAATCTAAATTTTTTATTTATTCATAGAAATTTCTAATTAATTCACAAATAATCTCACAATTTAATTTCAAAATTAAATTAATTATCAAATTAAACGTGGTTGATTTTCAGGAATGTTACAGGCCTGGTCTTATTTCTCTTGACTGTTTTATTGAACTTGCACTTGTGTTGAATCCAGCTTATAGCTTGGGTTTGACCTTGTGCTCATGTCTTAAACTTTATTTGTATTGCACTTGAGTTGAACCCGGCTTTTCATTAGGTTTGACTTGTGCTCACATGTCCCTGTAATTTTATCAAATGTATATCAGTGTGCATGGCCTTATGTCATGTACAGTGATACACTGTGCATGTCACAAGCTGTTCGTGCATGATGAAGTCAAATTTATATGATGACGAACAACCCAAATAACTGAGGCAAATAATATTTTAAAAATTACATTTTATTTTACACTGCAAAAATATTTTATTTTCAATTTTACTGCATCAGTGTACTAGGCTAAGGAATCTTTGCTTTGTCGCCCGTTGTGTTCTTGGAACAGCCAGAATCCAAGTAACACTATTATAGTTCCTTAGCCTGCCACCATACCATGCTTGGCTCGTCATCGTCGCTATCTGTTATATCACCTTGAAGACACATATCTGCTTTCTCACTCTCACTGCTAGTACTTTTATTATCTTCATCACTTTGTATTCCACGTGGCTGCAAAATTTCTCCTTTTTGATTTCTTTTCAAGGCCGTGTCGATTCTGAGGAAAATTAGGCTTGATGTGTCCGGGTTTGTTGCACTTGTGACAGATGATCTCCCATTCTTCTGGGTTGTCTAGTGCTTTGGCTATTCTGTTTTTCAATTTCTGATTTAGAGCTGGATTTTCATATTTGTGATTCCATTTTTTGACATTAATAGTGTCAACTCTGCTTCTCCATCGTCATCATTACTTCCATTTTCAAATCCTGCTAAGCATGTATCTTTAATTTCTGATTTAGTTATGGAGGATCTCCCATGGTTGTTGAGTTTTGCACCATATATTGCATCAAAAGTATTCCAGATTTCCTGTGCACTTCCACAATGAGAGATAAAGTTAAAATTATCATGATTAATATGAGAATATATTATATGCATAGTAAGAGCATTAATCGAAGTAATTTTCTCGCCTATTATATCGCACTCATTTTCAATAATATTCCGACATTTAAATTAACAGATTTTAAATAAAATTCCATTTTTAATTTCCAATTCAAAAAATCTATTCCATCGAAAACAGGAGGAATAATATTGGACTGACCTACAGTAAAAACATTATTAACAGAAGCCATTTTAAAAATTTTAATTTGTAAGAAAAATTGGTCTTTGAAAAATCAAACGTTTTAAAAACAAAAATGGCTTTTGTTCCTAGCTTTGATACCACTTATAGGATCGATAACAACTTTGAGGTGGGGTGAATAGGGTGATACTATAAATTATAAAATTTATTCCGAAAGTTTATAAAATATTTTCAACACATATATATCATAATAGCACCACAGATAATAGCAAAATAATAAATGCAGAAATAGAACAACACAGAATTTACCCAGCTTCGGCAAAACCCTGCCTACGTGCTGCCCCTAAGGTTTCTACTAGAAATTAAACAGTCAGACGCTTATACACATAAACTCGTGACACATGCTATCGACTAGCCTTAACTCTATGCCCAAAACCCTACCACAACTCAGCCACCGAGTTGCGAATTCTCGAACTACACCACCATAACTCGTCCCCTAGTCACACGACTAGTAATTACAAGAGTTTAAATGAAAAACGAAAATTTAAAACAGCAATATAAAAACAAAATCCTAATTTTAAAGCCTAAATAATAAAAGAAACAGCCCCAAATAAACTTACCACTAAAAATTGCCAGCCCTTTTTCTCTTTTATTTTTATGGCCTTTGCTCTGTAAAAACGACTATCTCGTTTCTTTGGTTGCTCGTTCCTCTTTAGATAATTAGGGCTCCGTGATGAAGTCGCCGGCTTTGTCGATTTGATTGATGATGCTTCGATTTCTTTTCTTCGATTGATTCGTCCACGGCTAATTCAATTTGGTCGAGTTCGATTGTCAAAATGTTATGCAATTTTTCCATTTTCGATATTGATTCTGCTCGACCTTTTTTATTTGAGTTGAATGATTGTTCTTTGTTGCTTGAACTCAAACGATCTTCTCGGCGATGATAAATGGGTTTATATTGGGTTCGAATCGCTTTATTTTCGTTCGTCTTGAATCATTTGAATTTGTCAATTGCTATGCTTTGGCCATTCGATTTCGTATGGATGATAGTGACTTTTTATGACTTGTTCATAATCATATATTTTGATGATGGCTTGTTCATCACGGTTTCGAATTGCTTTCGTGACCACCACGGCTTGTTTGAATTGGTTTATTTTTTTACTTTGGTCATTTCTGACTTTGGCACTTCTGTTCATCTCTGTAGCATACTTGACTTGTACCTGCTATTGCATGACTTCGGTATTTATCATGAAACTTCATTGACCTGTACACTTAATGTTGCTTGATCTTGTGCTGTTGAGCTTTGTTCGAACTTGTACCCTGGCTATTTTGAAACTGCTACCTCATTTATGTTTTGTTCGTCACTGTTGCAGTTTGGAGCTTGTGAGTTTCGTCCCTGTCTGCTATACAAGTTCACTTTGTTCATTTGAGTTGATTTGCATTTGAATTGTATACTTGAGTCTTTTTGAACTGCTATCTCATATATATATATATATATATATATATATATATATATATATAAGTGTAGTCTTGAATCTTGTGTCATTTGAGGTGTGATATTATGTACATGTTGCTGCATTTGCTTGCATACCCATCACTGCACCGTTCATTGTATGTTGAGGTTGATTTTGACTGGTTTTTGACCACACGTGTTATGTGCCTGTATATTGTGTACATTGGTCTGGCATACTTTGAGTTGGTTAAGTTGTGGACTTGAAACACTTGTTGCTAGTTTCCATTTTAGTTCAAGGCAGAAATGCTTGCAGGCTTGGAGTCTTTGTACATTTGATGTTTGCTGTTCTTGTAGTCAAGTCTTGCTGTCACATGAATTAAACTTGTTCATCACAGTTTGGTATGACCATGCTTCATTGAGTTGTTTTGAGTCTGTGCATTTAATTTTCATGGCTTGTATTTGCAGTCTTTGTTTCTGTTTGGTTGCCAGATCTAGTTCTTCATTCTTGTCACTTCAAGTCTAAGTTCCTTCACCATTGAATAGTTTGCACTTGAATATGCTATGCACTGTATATGTCTGAAGCATTTCTGTATTTGAAACTTGAACTTGACTGGAGCATTTTTGTTCATTGTGTTTGGACACTGGGGTTCTGGTTGCATTGCATATTGAACTGGTGCATGCTTTGTACTTGTAGTCTTCACTGCAACCACATTGTCACTGTATGTTGAGTTATCTTGTCTTCGACATTTCATTGGTGCATGTGTTTTGTTCTGGTTCATGTATATGCTCCATTGATTCGTATTTGCATGCTTGTTGCCGCTTTGAATTTATATTATTGTTGTATATCAATCTTTTTGAAATTGCTTCACCATTAGCTGTTGACTTGTGTTCATGTACATTTGGGCCTAGTCTTGTTTCTCTTGACCGTTTGATTGAACTTGCACTTGTGTTGAATCAGCTTATAGCTCGGGTTTGACCTTATGCTCGTGTCGTAACTTTATTTGTATTGCATTTGAGTTGAACCTGGCTTTTCATTTGGGTTTGACCTGTGCTCACCTGTCCCTGTAATTTTATCAAGTGTATATCGGTGTGCATGGCCTTATGGCATGTATAGTGATACACTTTGCATTTCACAAGCTGTTCGTGTATGTTGAATTCAAATGTACATGATGACGAACAACCCAAATAACCGAGGCAAATAATATTTTCAAAATTAAATTTTATTTTACACTACAAAAATATTTTATTTTCAATTTTACCGTGTTAGTGTATATTTTTGCAGATTGCTCAGATGCTGGATTCAATCTGGAATGAAGTTGAAGATAAATACGAGTAACGAGTGAATTATAGTGAGATGCATTTGTAAATAAAAATTATGATGTAATCAAATTTGTATTGTGAAATTGTATATGTATAGTGAGGGCTTGAATTTGTGCTATTCAAAATTGCAATAAATATTTATTTGAATAAAATATCTATTTGAATTTAAACTCTGTGTTATTTATTTTATTCAATAATAATTAATTTAATTATGTGAAAAATAAAATAGTACATTGACAAATACATTTAAAAGAATATATATATATATATATCATCAAACAAAAATCATATACTCGCATATTCAACGCTATTAATTTAGAACCATTTTTCAAAAACTATTTTCTTTTATTTTTCTTATACAACCTATTTATTCTATTTTATTTACAAAACTATTTTACAAACTACTTTATTTATAAAACTATTTTACAAACTATTTTATTTACAATTATTTTACAAAACTATTTTATATACAAAACTATTTCACAAAACGATTTATAAATGAAACTATTGTAAATTCAAAACCTTTTATAAAGTAGATATTGAATCTCATATGGCCTTCCATACAGGGAAATTGATTATGGAAAATTTTGATTCTTATATAAAATGGACTTTATATAAGTGCAAGTAATTTTGAAACTGTTCATCTTGGAAGGTATTCGATCTGAAGAGATAAATCTTATACATAACGGAATGTATATAAGAATGATTTGATATATTCAAGATTATTGATTTTGGAAAGTACTTTATTTGAAAATGAAATCTTATATATAATGGAATTTATATAAGTGCGATATTTGAAGTTATGATTTTGAAATGGTACTATATATGGTATGTTATATTTTGAAGTAAGAGGTATGGGAAATTACCCTCTATGAAGAAGTACAGTATGATATGCTTCGACCCAGATGGACTTAGGGATCCATGAATGGATTCGACCAATAAACCCTAATGGACTTGGGTGAATTCAGAAACGGATTCGAACTGATATGATTGTCCGTATTGAATATGCACTTATATGATTTTTTTTTTGATGATAATAAACATATATACATTCGTTTAAATGTATTTGTTAATGTACTATTTTATTTTTCATAGATTAAATAAATATTTGCTGAATAAAATTAAATAACACAGAATTTGAATTCAAACGGAAATTTTATTCAAATAAATATTTATTACAATTTTGAATAGTACAAATTCAAGCTCTCACTATACATATACAATTTTGATTACATTACATCACAATTTGACATATACAATGCCTCATTACATATCACTCACACTCGTAGTTCATCTTCAACTTCATTCCAGTTAGAATCCAGCATCTGAGCAATCTGTAAAAATATACACTAACGCAGTAAAATTGAAAAAGAAATATTTTTGTAATATAAAATAAAATATGGATTTTGAAAATATTATTTGCCTCAGTTATTTGGGTTGTTCGTCATCATTTATATTTGAATTCATCACACACGAACAATGTGACATGCACAGTGTATCACTGTACGTGCCACAAGGCCGTGCACACCGATATACACTTGATAATGCTACAGGGACAGGTGAGCAGAAGGTCAAACCCAAATAAAAAGATGGGTTCAACTCAGGTGCAATATAAATAAAATCTCGACATCAGCACAAGGTCAAACCCGAGTTGTGAAACTGGATTCGACACAGGTGCACTTAAAGATGTGCAAGTATAGGAAAACGGTCAAGACAACTAAAACAAGTCTCGACCAAAAAACAGTGACTCAAGTCAAGTCACACAATGAATGCATAAAGATTAGCTGCTGAATTCCAAATAACCAAACTACAACAACTCAAATGTCAAGCACAAGTCTGAAACTCAAGACCAGTTCAGCAAAAGTCAACAATGCAAACAGTGGACAACAAAAACACTTCAAGCCATGGACAGGTCGAAACCATTAATCCAGACACGATGAATACATGAAGGCGGTTCACAAGTCAAAGACCAGAGCATCAAAACAATGTCGAAGTCATTCCAGCAAAATGACAGTGCAAACAAGTGCACACTGGAAATACCAGCTATAACATGAAACAACCCAATATATACATGCAAATTCGACAAGCACATGAGCAACCATTTTTCACATAGCAAAGAGCAAATGAGAGCGAAGTACAACTATGCAGTGTTCAAGAGTGAAGCCACAAACACACATGAATATGAAGACCGCAAGTGTACAACCATTGCAGACTAGTTCAGGTAGTACAAAGAATGGTCAGAAACAACAAGGAAGATGCAAACTAACCAGCACATGAACAACTACAACAGGTAAGGGATACATAACTGACTACAAGAGCACTGCACCAGTTCAATATGGAATGCAACCAGAGATATGCTACAACTCCAATGCTTAAGTGGAAGTACTAACTACTAAGTGCAACATACAATGACGAAGTGAAAACAAGTCAAAGTCAAATATTCTTTTATCAAAGTCAACAGAAAAATGATCGGAGCCGAAGCCGTGGCAATCATCGAAGTCAACAAAATCAATATTGTCAAAAGAATTCAACATAGTGGTGGTCACGAAATCAAGTTAGAAACAGAGCCATCAGAAATTCACAAGGCCGAAGCAATACAACAAGAAATTCATGAAACCAAAAAAATGATCGAAATCAAAGTATGAACAAGTCAAATTCGAAATCGTGGTTGCCAAGATAATTGACTGAGTTAAACATCAAAGTCGTGGGAAGCAAGTATCATAATATACAAATTTGAAAAAGTCAGTGAAATCTCAAGCATTAAAACAATATCAAATGGCCGAAACTAAAACGTTGAAGAAATCAGACGAACGCAATTCTAGGAATTCAAATCCTATATAAACCATTCATCATCGGCAATTTCAATATATCGAGTTTAAGTACGAAAACACAAAAGCACAACAGCATAAATTACATACCGAAGCAAGGAAAGAACTCGATCAACGAAGCAGCCGAAGTGAGCAACAAGAAAAACGATCGATCAAGGATACACGCGAATAATCACTGATTCGATCAATTTAAAGTCAGCACTTCGAAAAGCCCTAATTTCCATAGCAGAGAAAATGAAGCCCTAATTTAGTTGCAAAGAGGAACGGCCGCCATATTCACATAAATGAACGGAGGAAATAAAAGAGACGGGCCAAAATTATAAAAGGGGCCGGTGTTTTTTAATAAGGGGTTTTATTTTAAAATTAGGGCTATTTTAATTTTAAATTGTTTTTAATTGTATTTTCCTTTTTAAACCATTTAAATTTCTAGTCGTGTGACTAGGGGACAAACTACATGGCGTAGTTTGAGAATTCGCAACTCAGTGGCTGAGTTGTGGCAGGGTTTTGAGCGTAGAGTTAGGTTTAGTCGATAGCGGATGTCGCGAGTTTATGTGTGTAAGCGTCTGACTATCTAATTTCTAGTAGAAACCTTGGGGCAGCACGTAGGCAGGGTTTTACCGAAGCTGGGTAAATTCTATGTCGTTCTATTTTTGCATTTTATTATCCTGCTATTTTTCTGTGCTGCTATTAATCTATGATCTGTGTTGAAATAATTTTATGAGCTTCCGCAGTTAATTTTTATAATTAATACCATCACCCTATTCACCCCCCTCTAGGATGAAATCGATCCTACAAGTGGTATCAAAGCTAGGAACAAAAGCCTTTTTGTTTTAAAAATTTGTTTTTTTACAAAAACCAATTTTTGTTTTAAAAAAAGGTTGAATTTTTAAAACGGCTTCTTTTAATACTGCTTTTCCTGAGGGTCGGTCCATAGTTAGACCACCAGTGTTCAATGGTGAATATGCTTATTGGAAAAATAGGATGGAAATTTTTCTGAAAACCATTGACGCTTGGAATATTGTTGAGACAGGTTATAGAGCACCAACTATAACTGTAGATAATCAAGAAATAGAGAAACCAAAGGATCAATGGACAGAACTAGAAAATAAATTACAAAATACTAATGCTAAAGCTATGAATTCTATTATCTGTTCATTGGATCAATTTGAATTTAATCGTGCCTCACATTGTCTAACTGCGCAGGAAATATGGCACACACTAGAAATGACTCACGAAGGAACATCTCAATCAAAGAATCTCGCCTTGCCATGATAAGCAGCGAATACGAGAACTTCACAATGGAAAAGGAAGAAAATGTTAAAGAGATGCATGGACGACTTTCCAATATCGTATACAAATCGAAAGCTCTTGGAAAATCATACACAGAGTTGGAGATAGTCCGAAAAATCCTCAGAGTCCTGCCACGAAGATTTGAATCAAAAGTGACTGCCATTCAAGAATCAAAAGATTTAAAACAGATGAAAATTGAAGAACTCGTCGGTAATCTCACCACTTATGAGCTAGAAATAAAATTCAAGGAAGAGCGTGAAGGAAGTGACACTCGAAAGAAATCAATAACGCTAAAAGGAACAACCGAAAGTGATGATGATAACGATGATGATGATGGAGCAGTAGAGATGGCACTACTAATAAAGAAATTCAAAAGGTGGAATCGCAAATACAGAAATCCAGCTCGAAATCAGGAATTGAAAAGGAGAATAGGCAAAGCACTTAACTACTCAAAAGAACAGGAGATCATCTATCATAAGTGCAACCAACCCGGACACATCAAGCCCAATTGTCCTCGAAATCGACGCGACTTTGGAAAGAAACAGAAAAAGAAAAGTTTCGCAGCCACTTGGGATGAAATGGATGAGGATGATAAAAGCACTGGCAGTGAGAGCGAAAAAGCAGATTCGTGCCTTCGAGGTGAGATAACTGACAGTGATGATGATGAGCCAAGCGAGGTATCAAAACTTACTCATTCAGAGTTGCTTATATATTTTCATGAAGTAAATGGCTGTTTTGAACGACTTAGGGAAAAATACGCTAAACTTGAATCAAAAAAAGACACTTTGATAGAATTAAATGAACAACTTGACCAATTAGTTAAAAACTATCAAAAAAGGATCCCTAAGTGTGATAAGTGTCCAACATTTGAAGAGGAAATTAAAAAATCATAAATCAATATAAAATCACTTGAAAATGAAATTCTGATTTTAAAAGAGAGTGAAAATACTAGGAGAGAGAATTCTATTAAAAAATGCACACAATTGTTAAACGAAAATGAATCTCTCAAAACACAAGTCCAACAGTTGCCAACGACTTTAGATAAATTTTCCAAAAGTGAAAAATCGTTGAATATGCTCTTAGGGAAACAAACTATTAATACGGTTAGACAAGGACTTGGATACAATCAATCTGAAAATTTTGAAAGCAATATTAATCGAGTTAATTCTATGTGCACAATTTGTAGAAAATATGGACACAATCACAATAATTGTTGGTATAGACCCAAACACATGAAAACTATAACAATTTGGGTTCCAAAAGGCACAAATATAAAATCTCTCAAAGTTAAACAAATTTGGGTGCCGAAAGGAACATATATAAATAGTTTTGGGTCACCACAAAATTATTTTTCAAAATTTTCTGCCACTAACAACCATGGAACTATAAAAACAAACAGGTCACATAAATCTTTTCCCGTGTAGGTGTGGTGGGAGGCTAAGGAACAACAATAGTGTTCTTTGGATTTTGGCTGTTCCAGAAACACAACGGGCGACAAAGCAAAGCTCCTTAGCCTAATACAAAGGTGACAGAATTACAACAGACAACAACGAAAAATATCGTAAAGGTAAAACAGATAAATGTATATTTATTTGAACGATATATTAAATGTGATAATCTGCACCATATTCTGAATTAAAGCAGCCAATAATGAGATGATGAAAAGATGATGATTTAGATTCTGACTTATTCAAAATAATTGGCAAATTATACTCTTATGCCAAAAACATTATAAAAATCTCTAGATTCTTTGAATTGCTTCATATATATCAGTTTGGATTAAAAATAGTGTTTTGTTGGATAATAATACATTGGTTATAATTTGGCTAACACTATATTCACGGTTTTTGATTATTAACACGGCTTTAATTCAAATTCAAGAGAATGTCGTTTAAATTGCTGTTAAAATTGAGTTTGAAATTTTTGGTACACACTTCATGGTTTGGTCGATAAAATTCTAATGATAATTTTGAGTGAAAAAGAAATTCAGATGCAGATTACACTGGTAATCTAGTTGATAGAAAAATTACTAGTTGACGTGATTTTTGAAACATTTAGTAACTGCGTCGTTTTTCAAAGAAAATATCAGCATATTTTGCAATTACAATAATTTTCAAATAGCAGAAATATTTTCTTATAAAACCCCCTCGAGAAAATCATTTTTGACCATATTTTTAGATTAGAAAAATTGATTTCATAATTATTTTTGAATTTGATTTTAAATGACTATTTTGACTAATCTGACTCCCTAATAATTATCAAAAAGATAAATAGTGATAAAAAAGTGAGGAGTGTTGATATTTATCATATATTATGACTCGAGATGGTATAATTAGTAAATTTCTTTAGAAATTTAAACAAGAGTTATAAAACTTTTTGTTGGTAAAAATTCCATGACCATCTCTATATCTATCATATTTCTAACGACCATCACTCATCAAAATTCTATATAGTTTGTCGATATATGGTAATTTAAACAGGAATCGTTTGTTTTTCATTTTCACATTTTTTTAAAAAAAATAATAGAAAAAAATTTATATAGTAAAAAATAAAATAAAATAAATAAATACCAAAGTATTCACTCTCATTTAAAAGTCCTCACGGTTATGCATGGATGAATTACTTGGAATTTGTTATGTGCTTCCATGCTTATTTAAAAGTTCTCACGGTTATGCATGTATGGAATGCATATCAAAATTTAAACTTTTTTTTAAAATAAACAAGTTGATTCTAATCCCATTTAAAAGTCCTCACGGTTATGCGTGGTTAGAAGATGCTTGAATTTATATTTTAAAAATAAAATGGGAATACTACTAATCTCATTTAAAGTCCTAACGGTTATGCATGGTTAGTAGATATTCAAATTCCTGATATAAATATACCACAAATTGACACAACTATATGGTTTTATATGATGACATCATTCCCATCATTCTAAAAGTGGAATATGAGCCTAGCAAAATATTTATGATTTTTGTTTGATTTTTTATTGAAATTTAATATTTATATTCAATTGAATTTTAATGTTGGATTAATATCGATCACCTTATCACTATTTTCTCTAACATTATTACTCTTTTGCTGATAACAAAAGGGGGAGAGAAAAGTTAAGATTTTGTCAAAGAAAATCAAGCAAAGGTCAAATATTTTCCATTTGCATCTAGGCTCATTTGCATATTATTTAATTGTATGCATATTTGTAGGGGGAGCTACGTGTAGAGGGGAAGCATTTAAATAGGGGGAGCAATTAGAGCATATCAATGGTCAAATACATTTAACATATTCAAAATCTTAAATATATGTTTGTTATCATCAAAAGGGGGAGATTGTTGAATATGCGCTTATATGATTTTTGTTTGATGATAATAAACATATATACATTCGTTTAAATGTATTTGTTAATGTACTATTTTATTTTTCATAGATTAAATAAATATTTTCTGAATAAAATTAAATAACACAGAATTTGAATTCAAACAGAAATTTTATTCAAACAAATATTTATTATAATTTTGAATAGTACAAATTCAAGCTCTCGCTATACATATACAATTTTGATTACATTACATCACAATTTTACATATACAATTCCTCACTACATATCACTTACACTCGTAGTTCATCTTCAACTTCATTCCAGTTAGAATCCAGCATCTGAGCAATCTACAAAAATATACACTAATGCAGTAAAATTGAAAAAGAAATATTTTTGCAATATAAAATAAAATATGGATTTTGAAAATATTATTTGCCTCAGTTATTTGGGTTGTTCGTCATTATTTATATTTGAATTCATCACACACGAACAATGTGACATGCATAGTGTGTCATTGTACATGCCACAAGGCCGTGCACACCGATATACACTTGATAATGCTACAGGGATAGGTGAGCACAAGGTCAAACCCAAATAAAAAGACGGGTTCAATTGAGGTGAAATATAAATAAAATGTCGACATCAGCACAAGGTCAAACCCGAGTTGTGAAACTGGATTCGACACAGGTGCACTTAAAAATATGCAAGTATAGGAAAACGGTCAAGACAACTAAAACAAGTCTCGACCAAAAATCAGTGACTCAAGTCAAGTCACATAATGAATACATAAAGACTAGCTGCTGAATTCCAAATAACCAAACTACAACAACTCAAATGTCAAGCACAAGTCTGAAACTCAAGACCAGTTCAGCAAAAGTCAACAATGAAAATGGTAGACAACAAAAACACTTCAAGCCATGGACAGGTCGAAACCATTAATCCAGACACAATAAATACATGAAGGTAGTTCACAAGTCAAAGACCAGAGCATCAAAACAATGTCGAAGTCATTCCAGCAAAATGACAGTGCAAACAAGTGCACACTGGAAATACCAGCTATAACATGAAACAACCCAATATATACATGCAAATTCGACAAGCACATGAGCAACCATTTTTCACATAGCAAAGAGCAAATGAGAGCGAAGTACAACTATGCAGTGTTCAAGAGTGAAGCCACAAATGCACATGAATATGAAGACCGCAAGTGTACAACCATTGCAGACTAGTTCAGGTAGCACAAAGAATGGCCAGAAACAACTATAAGGCAGATGCAAACTAACCAGCACATGAACAACTACAACAGTAAGGGATACATAAATGACTACAAGAGCACTACACCAGTTCAATGTGGAATGCAACCAAAGATATGCTACAACTCCAATGCTTAAGTGGAAGTACCAACTTCTAAGTGCAACATACAATGACGAAGTGAAAACAAGTCAAAGTCAAATTTTTTTTATCAAAGTCAACAGAAAAATGATCGTAGCCGAAGCCGTGGCAATCACCGAAGTCAACAAAATCAATATTGTCAAAAGAATTCAACACAGTGGTGGTCACGAAATCAAGTTACAAACAGAGCCATCAGAAATTCATAAGGCCGAAGCAGTACAACGAGAAATTCATGAAACCAAAAAAAATGACCGAAATCAAAGTATGAACAAGTCAAATTCGAAATCGTGGTTTCCAAGATAATTGACCGAGTTAAACATCAAAGCCATGGGAAGCAAGTATCATAATATACGAATTTGAAAAAGTCAGTGAAATCTTAAGCATCAAAACAATATCAAATGGCCGAAACTAAAACGTTGAAGAAATCAGACGAACGCAATTCTAGGAATTCAAATCCTATATAAACCATTCATCATCGGCAATTTCAATCTATTGAGTTCAAGTACGAAAACACAAAAGCACAAAAGCATAAATTACATAGCGAAGCAAGGAAAGAACTCTATCAACGAAGCAGCCGAAGTGAGCAACAAGGAAAACGATCGATTGAGGATACACGCGAATAATCACCGGTTCAATCAATTTAAAGTCGGCACTTCAAAAAGCCCTAATTTCCAGAGCAGAGAAAACGAAGCCCTAATTTAGTTGAAAAGAGGAACGGCCGCCATATTCACATAAACGAATGGAGGAAATAAAAGAGACGGGCCAAAATTATAAAAGGGGCCGGTGTTTTTTAATAAGGGGTTTTATTTTAAAATTAGGGTTATTTTAATTTTAAATTGTATTTAATTGTATTTTCCTTTTTAAACCATTTAAATTTCTAGTCGTGTGACTAGGGAACAAACGAATATAGATATGAGAACATATGTACAATGTCCGCTTCAAGACAGATGCGCGTACAAAGGGTCATCCTCTCATACACGACGTATAGGTCATTTGCTCCACTAGGCGTATATATATATCCAAATACCAATCAATATATCATATATCATCCAAACAATCATCAGTCATCATAAAATAAATTATTTCTCACTTATATAAAAATATCAGTGAGTCAGAAAGAGTGAGTTGTACTCACATTGCTTGTAGTCGTAATTTCAGCGTTTTATTCTGAATAAAATTAAACATGCGTTTAATTTTACCTAAAATTTTTGCTAGCTCAAATAAATCTCTATCCATCTCCATAATGTAGTGTTCATCAATACAAACCCAACGCAATTCATTTCATGCGAAACGGACCACGTATGAAAAAGTTACAGCATTTTAAACGTTATACGAATTAATATAAATTAATTTACTATTTTCTTTTTATATTTTTAAACCTACTTTAATTCCTGGCCATTAGATCTTCTTATCCACATCAGGCCATCCACGTTCTTCTACCCTCCTTCCTATTCACGTATCCAACAACAAGTCCATAGCCGTCGTTGTTTGGTGAATTATCACGGCCTATACGAACGACGAGATGACGATCGGGTAACACCGTTTCGATGACCTAGTCGCCACGCACCCATGCCATCGATCCGTTGAGGCTCGGCTGGCCTATGCCTTCAAAAATCATGCATGAAACGTAGATGAACTCTGCCAAATTTCATCGTCGACGATGAGCTCCCGGCGATCGTAGCCGTATGAATTTATCGATATCGTCGAACCTTATCACTTTGTAGTTGAAATGTTTTGCTAAATGTTTATGGATCGAGAGAGATTAAGGGAAGAAATTCGATGATTTCTAGCCATGGAATAGAACACGGAGGCTAAGGTTAGTTTGGCCTACGTTTGTTGCAAAAGAAGAAAATCAAGGGCTTTCATAGAGAATTTTACACCCACTATTCATCTGGAAATTTTTCGAACTCGAAACGAAGCATGTAACAACCCGATGTTTTCAGCCATTCGCATCCACACACGTCGGACTTGAATTGCTCAAAATATCGCATTGTAAATAATTTTGAGCAATTGAAATACAATCACAGAATCACAGACACGGAAATATCAGAATAACTCACAGCGGAAATTAAAATACCATAGTAGTTCATGAAGCTACTATCACAAACTCTCAAAACATAATACATAATATC
Source organism: Allium cepa (assembly GCA_030765085.1). NCBI lineage: Eukaryota > Viridiplantae > Streptophyta > Magnoliopsida > Asparagales > Amaryllidaceae > Allium > Allium cepa. The sequence continues at coordinate 945,876,729 of CM060934.1, read as the reverse complement.
AGTCTGAAAAAAACATATACAATAGAAATCTCAATTACATAATAGTTTATCAATACCAAAGCTGAAATAGAACAACTAAAACTGAAGGGATAGATAACTAGACAAGCAGAATCTCCAGCAATTCGTAGCTCCAAAAAAGAAATCCAAAGCTAAGCTGTAAATACTCAGACTGACCCGAGCGTAAAGTAAAACACAAAACACTCGAGTCAGGACAATATATACCCATATAATGTAAACCAACTCAAGTGAACTGTAGTAGAAATACACAATAACTTAAAGGATGCTTGGGATCACGCATCCTTTAAGAATTAGTTAAACTATAAATTAAATACATCCCGTGGTTAAAATTTCAAAATGGTATTTTATACTTCAAAATCAAATATCATTTCAAAATTCAATATCGTTCAAAATCCATTTCAAAATATCAAAAATATAATATCTTCCAAACCACATTCATTTTTATTTAATTTAAATACCATTACAAAACACATTTCAAAATAGTTTATATTTCGAAACAAATTACTTCCTTTTTAAATGATAAAATGAAGTTATTATATTAAATAATTAAATTATTAAATTTCCAAAATTTTAGTCTTTCAACATTCATTTATTCACTTAATTTATTAAAACAGATGGAAATTCAACTTTCATAGCATTTAGAAATTGCTACAGAAAGTTACATTCAAAACAGTTCAATTCAACAAAAGATGGCATCTAAAAATGCTATAATAGAGTTACAACAGTTTCAGTAAAACTTAGTTAAATTCAACAATTATAACATTTACGAAAATGCTATAATAGCCTTTAATTTAACTTAGCCATTTGGTTCATTATTATCCACTACAGCATTTACAAATACTATATTATCATTTACATTAGAATTAATAGCATTTTAGAAATGCAGTTATTTAACTTCAAATATTCAGTAGAATTTCACAACAATTATATGTTTATTTAAATCATTTTTAACTTATAAAATCATAAAATTTCACTTTTATAATCATCATTTAAATACCCTTATATTCATGATTTTATAAAGTTAAATTTCCATTCAAAAATCACGATTTAATAATAATTCACTTATTAAATTCCAACCTTAAATTTTATATTCATTAAATTAAATTTAACTTAACATATAAGTTTAAAATTTTCAAATATAACTTAACTTCATTTTTATTTTCTTAACTAAAAATTCACTTTCAAGCCAAATTCATAAATTTCCAATTTTAGTTATATTTCAAAATTTCAACTTAAATATTCATTCATTTCACACTTTAACTTTATTAAAAATCATTAATGTATTATAAAATCATTTTAAATTCATTTGATTCAAAATATCATAAATTTATCATATTTCATATTAAATTCAAATTCCATTTCATTACCAAATTAGAATTTCCAAAATAACTTACATTTCAAATTTCTAACTTTACCAACTATTTATTTCATTATAAATTCTCAAAAAATCAATAATACTTTACAAAAATCATTTTTAATTAGGTTTTAAATCAATATATTATAATATTTACATTTCTAAAATATTTTAAAAATTTTAGAAAAACATATTTTAACAACGGGTCTGTATTTCATTTTCTATCCTAGGTAAAGTGATACGGGTAAAATATATCATTTCAACCCATAATTTACAAAGAAAACCCGGGCTTGATCATTTCAAACCCGTAATCCCGAGTAAATAAAAATAATTGAAAATCATTGAGGCCTATCATTTCAGCCCATAACGATTTTCTCCTATTCTAAAGTCCGTTTGGGTATGTATCATTTCAACCCATGGTGATTCTGTTCTACAGTGAACTTGCAATGGTGATAACTGATAAAAATAACAGAATAACATGAAATAACAGTGACATATGATATAACAGGTGTAATAATAGGTATGAACATCATGTGATAATAATATAGCAGTTATAACATGATGAAATGCATTACAGATTCAAGCGATGTCAGTTTACTACTTATATAAGTACAAATTGTCTGGTGAGTATTACTCACCTGTCAAAGCTGGAGATTTGCCAACAAAGCACACAACACAAAGACTACGAAGGCACAACAACTCGAATACGATTTGAGTGTGGAGAGCCAACAATATTGCCTTGAATATATTTACACACAAAAAAACATGAATTACAAACCAAAATATTACAAACAATGCTAGGAATAACTACACAATTCAAAGCTAGAGCTTTTGCACTTGCATTCAACCACTTATACTTCAGCTATGGCCTAGAAAGACACAGTAATGGGATGGTTTTGGATCAGGTTTGGATCAGGTTCAGGTCATAAAGGGGTCGGCCATAGCAATATAAAGAGGAGATGAAGGATATGTGCTTGAATTTCAAAACAAGGCAACACAACTACAAGCAACAACATAGATTTCAATGCCTAAATGGGTTCGGCCAAGGGACTATTGGGCATGGCCTAATCTGGAAGGATTAACTATAGGTGCTACGAAGGTCCAAGGCTCAGGTTGTGGCTGGTGGTGGTGGTGTTTGGCCAGCCAAAGTGGAGGAGAGAGGTGGTGGAACAAGTTAGGCTAGGTTATGAACATTTAGGTGGAGTGTTGTTCATTTTTTAGGTGGATCTACTTCATGAGAGGCCATGGCTATGGAAGGTCAGTTGGCTGGAGGAGATGGTAGCTTGATGTGCTAGTGATGGAGGTGGTCATGGTGAAGGAAGAGCAAGGGCTGAGCTACGAAGGTGAAGGCAAGTGCAAATACATAAGAAAAACAAGGAAGAAATGAGAAGAAAAGAAGAAGAATTTTACCAAACTTTTGCATAGGAATGGAGGCCATGAATTTTGAGGATGAGAAGGTTTCCAATACGTGAAAATGGAGTGAGAGAAGTGCCTGAAGAATGTGAGGAGTAATTGCCAATTAATGAAAAGATACAGTTAAAATATGAAAAGGTAGGAATATAAAAGGCCTTAGGAGATAAAACGTCACCAAAACCTTTCAAATTTCTATATTTTCATTTTATAAGTTTAAATATCTGAAAATACATATAATTTCAGTTAAAAATTCGAAAATATAAAAAATATAAATAAATATAAATAAATAAATATTAATTATATATGATTAAAATAAGAAAATAGTACAAAATGAAAACTAGTCTAGAAAATTTGAAATTAAATGGAATAAATTTTGGAAAATTCATATGGACTTGTAAAATATTTTTAAACAAAGATAACAACATAAAATAAAAATTCATTCACAAAATAAATATATAAATTTTAATCTAAATAAAATTTTAATGAAGAAAATAGCAGAAAATAAGAAAAAGTCTTTAAAAATAGGAAATAAATACAGTAAATTTTGGGAAAATTATGACATCGCTTTGAAAAATTTTTAAAATAAAATATCTATCTAACATGTCATATAACACATATTAGAACATAATTTGACAAATAAAATATTATTTATATAAATTAAAATAGATAATTTTATTAAATAAATCAATTTACACACAATATTGTAAAAAGCACAACTTTCACAATATAAATCAGATTTCAACGAAACGAAAAGCAGTATTCTTGAAATTTAATATATTCACATAATAAAAGATAAAATTAGAAATTTAAATATTTAAAATTTAAATTTAAAAGTCAAAGTTTGACCAGATTGACCAAAAATCCACTTTTTGGAAAAATATTCAATTTATACCAGTTTGAAATTATAATTCATATAATAATCAACATTTATGTTTAAAATGATAATGTTTGAAATAAAACAAGTTTTAAAATAATTTCAAAATGGAAATAAAGTCAAAATTAAAATAGAAATAAAAATCTAGGGTTGTTACAAAGCATGCCGCCTAACATTTATAATATTTTACCCCTATTCCGAATACAATGAGATATATATATCGGGAGCCAATTCGATAGTATTTGGAAGATAGGTTTTCGAATCGACTATTTAAATTTAAAATTGACTTAAACGAATTTCTACGCGTTTTAGCTTGCCCTGGACAAATTCTAAATCCGATAGACACAAAATTTGAAATCTTACAATAATATAACATTACGGATCTGATGAAACTGGTTTCGCCAAAATCCGAGACTGTTTGGAAAATGACAATTTTCACTCGTCAATTAAATATTAAAATATTCAATTTTTTACAAATTAACTTTTAATTCAATTTTAAAAGTTCTCTAACATCATTGTCATTCAAATAGAATTTATTTCAACTTTGTAAATCATTGTTATTCACTTTAAATTCAAAAATATCAATTATTTTAACAATTTCAAATATTAAATTAACAATTTAATTGTCCAATTAAATTACTATATTCGAAATATTATTTATTCAGCTTATAAACTTAACTTTTAAATGTTTAAAATTAATTAAATATACGAATATAAAATGATGGAAATTCTGAATCGTTACAATTAGCGTAATGAAATGTAAAACAAATGTTGACTATGTAATTAGATCATAATTTTCGCCCATAAATAAAATTCTAAAACAATAAACTGCAATGAAGTGGAAGGTTCTAATGCGTATTAAAAAATAATTTAATAACAGGAATTGGAATAATAAATGTTAGATTTAATGATGAGTCAAATGAATATTGATTGATAGAGAAAAACATTTATTATGTAATTTAATGCTTGTTAGATACTGTAATTTTATAAATGTGTTTGCATGACTATAAATAAAGATTACAATGCTCACGTATTTATTTAATTGATTTCATCAACTAGAGTCTGTTTTGAAGTGGAAGATTAAAATTAATTGGAAATAAATTAATTGAAATCTTTAGGTTGAAAAAGGAAAAATAAAAAAGTCAACTAATAAATTTAATGTAATAATATTTTCATTTGGAGTGTACATTATTTGGAAATATAAGAATGGATTTAATATTGTATAAGCTGATCATTTTAGAATATAAGAATGTTTACATTTGTGAATTGCAAGTAACGAATAAACATTTTAAGGAAAATAAAATAATGTTTGAGGAAAACAAAGTGAACGTTTCCATTCTTAATATAAATGTAACGTTGTGAAAAGAGAAAATTGAATTTTTAATACAACATTTTACGGTAGTTAAATAGTAGTCATAGGTTGCACGGAAGTGATTTTATTGCTAACCTTGAAATTTAAAATAAATTAAATATTTGAGTTCATAATTACGTGTCGAGAAAAATGTTGTTTTTAAATTTGAATTTTTAAATCATGGTTCATATTTTTTATGTAGCCGCGGTACCTGTTATGTAAATTGGTGTGTTCAAATTTAGTTATGTTGTGGTAGTTAAATCTTTAATGAATGCCAAATTTTGTATGTTTGGTGTTAACAGAATTAATTGAGTGAATAAATGTTTTGAAATTTGAATTCCAAAAGTTTGTTTATAGTATAATTGGCCCATTCATTCCCTTTCTAATTAATAATTGTCACACTTTTTTCATTATTTCCTCATTTGTTCCATTACTCGTTTCCATTTACATTGTCTAAAGCCTTTTCATTTCATGAACGTTACCTACTTTTCATATTTTTAATTCTTTCATTCACCTCTTTTAATACCTACCATTTTTTTAGGGTCGTTCATATTTTTACTTTATTTCAATTCGTACTTTGTTTATATTTAGCTTTATTAGCTTTTTACCAGTTTCAATCATCATTCTTGTAGCTTCATTTCATTTTTTTAATTTTATCTTCTATAGCTTCATTTTTTGTCTCTCTTCACCTTTCTCCTTCCTTTTTTTTCATGTTTCTTCTTCAAATCTCCTTTTTTACAAAGCTTTTTTTCTCTTTTCTTCTTCTTATTCGTCAAATCTTCTTCTTCTTTTTCAAAGCTTCCTTTTCTTTTCTTTTTTCAATTCTTCTTCTTCTTTAATTTTTTTCCTTTTTCAAACCTTCTCTTCTTTCCATGTCTTCTTCTTCAAATCCAGATCTATATAATCTACTCTCCAAAACTTTCCATAAAAAAAGATTAAAATAGAAAGGAAATAAAACAAAATGAGAAAGTAGTTGCGGATCCAAATCTAGCTAGAAAAGAGAAAGCAAAAAGGTTAATGATTCAACCCACTCATGCAATACCAAAAATTCCATTGCAAGTTAAATAAAATATACGATGTGATATATGATTTTTTTATTGTTGTTTGTTGATTTAAGTTTACATTTGAATTGATATTGAATCGGAATTAACATTAATTTTATATTGGAATTTAATTGATGGTTAAACCCCGATATTGATAGCTATTATATGTTGAAATATATTGGTTGATTTGGATGTTGTTTGAAATGGATGCTTATTGATTGATATGTTGGATGTATGGTTGTTTATTTATTTTCATATGTCCCTGTTATCACCTTGTATATTATTGAATTCATTTTAAGGGTCCTTTGAATCATTTTAGAATTGGATAATTAAGATATTTAAATTATGGGTTGAAATGATATATACCCATACAATTTCTTGAATTTGGATTATCTATTGAAACGAATTATTTAAAAAGTTTAAGTTTTTAATTTAAACTTTGGATTTATTTTAAATAAAGGAGTTAAAATTTGTATTTCGAATTATTTGGAATCTTGTAAATTACTGCACTCACGTTGTACACTTGATAGAAGATGAAAAATCCCATAACATCTCTTAAGCCATTGCACTCATATTTTTATTTGAGATTGATTTTACTTGCATAGGAATTTTTAACTCTGACTCGAGTGTATTGTTATTCATTATGCTTGGGTTAGTCTAAGCTTTTTCAGTGTATTGACGACCATTTTATTTTCTGGACAACGAAGACGAAGATTCGGTATATTATTGCTATTTATTATTATTATTCCACTGCTTATTATGTTACGCTGCATTATTTTTTTATTTTCTTATGTATGTATAACTCTGATTTGAATTGTAAAAGTATAATCAAATGTCATTTGTAAAACAGCTTCATGAACTGTTTATTTGATTATTATATTTTGTCATTCCACTGTGAGATTCTGTGTTTTGTTTTTTCCTTCTTTTCTATTAATTTCTTATATACCTCATTAACAATTCTCCCTTTTGAATGGTTTGAATTAGACATATGTGGTTTACTGTCGATTTGAATCGTCTAAAAAGGTGGGTCATTACACATTTATAGAAAATCCTGTTTTCCCCTATTCCGGAATAATTAAATAGGATTTAAAAATCTAACTATTTATTTTCCAAATTATTTTCTTTTTAATTGATCCAACTTTCTATAAATACTTTACTTAAAAATTTCCTTTTTTCTCTTTTAAAAATCCATTATTTATATTTTTTATATTTTAAAGTACTAAAATATTCAGCAAAACCATAGCATTCAATTAACTTCATTTCAATATCATCTATCATAGATTATCCAATAAATCATATCACAGGATATGAAACAAATGTCAATATTTTTTTTTTGAGGAATCCAGTTGGATTCCACCAACCTGTTTTGCTGCATCCATAGATGTTAACACAATATAGAAATATCAATCCCACTTTGATGGGGATATCGCGGTAAATAGGGCCATCCGCTATTATGTGGGGCGCATAGGGTCGCATCCGCTATATAATGCGGGGATATCAATCACTCCAATATATATGTATGTATATGTATACACACTATTTTTATAATACCACATCCAAGTTGATAATAATTATCAATTTTCAATCAATCAACCAATAATTTAAATTAGCAGTAACCCAATTTGAGTGAGATTAACTCACCTTTGACTTTTAATTTGCAATTCGATCCAAACCAGCTTGTCTCTCCATGATTTCTAAACTTTTATAAATGAAATTTTTGAATTTTATTAGCATTTGCCATGATTTAACTACCATTACCATTCTCACTTTAAATTTAAATTTATTAGGTTGATAAAAATCCCATATTTATCTTACTGTAAATTTATGATAATTTAAATAATAAACAACAAATTAAATTAAAGTTTTACTAAATTAAAAGTAGAACTGTTAATACCTTACTGTTTAATTTTATTTTCTTTTCTTTCTATTATTGATTTCAGACTAAAATAAATTTAATAAATTTACAAATAAATCAATAGATTTCATTTACCCTTTTTAAACTTAAGTAGCTTATAAATTAAAATGTTAAAAAACACGTTACCTATTCGAACGAGAGAACCCAAAAGCACCGAGCTCCTACTCTAAGCTCCGCATGAGATCTCGTACTCAACGCTCAACTCCACTACGTCGATGGCCTCCATCACTAGCTTGACATAACCGCCGCACTACCAACTCCTCCACGAAGAGGTCACGACCTCCCACTCACTCCCTCAATCGAATACTAGATCGCTATACAAACATCGCTTGAGGACCCACCACGGACCGCTGCCGATCTACAACCCCCTACTGCGGTACCTGCCACTACGATTCCTACCTGAACGTTGCCGCCCATTGCCACGTTCCATGAGACCCCTTTGATAGAAATTCTTCATTTTTGCAAGAGATGAACCGGAGGAGGAAATCAAAATCATGAATTTGCCTTCGAGATACAGGTTTGATTTGTGAATGCACCCGAAGGGGAAGGGAGAGGAATTGTTTTGAATGAGAAGGACATTACGGTTTCTTGGTCGGCCATTTATTATATTATTTTTCTGCTTTCATTATACTTTGTTTCTTTCTTTTGTATGAAATATTGACTTCGGCTGTTAATTTAAAAGAAGAAGAAGATACCTTGCGTGATGAGATGCTCTATGTGAAGGAGTGGGTGTACAGTGTTCTGAAATTGAAAAAGCTTTGAGCGAAAGAAATATAGCTGAATGTTGGCTATTATATGTGAATATATATATATATATATTAAATTGAATTTCAAATTGTCTCGATTTACACAACATAAAAATTCGAACCCTTATTGAGGCGTGCCGCTAGGCGTTTATAATGTTATACCCCTATTCCGAACACAATGGAAAAGGTTTCGAGGTCTAACTCGATCGTATGGAATTTTCGATATAGATTTTAGCCCGTTTACGTAACGACCAAACGATAACTCCAAATGCCACGAGATTTGAAATCCAATAAAAAATTACTATTACGGATCTAATGGAACTGGTTTCGTCGAACTCTGAGATTATGCGTAGGAAGGCTATTTTTAAATGTCAATTTAAACGATATATTTTTGAAACTAAACAAATCACCTTTAAATTCAATTTTAAAACTTCAATTATCTTCAGTATTATCAATACAAATTTTATAAGCTTTTAAAATATTTTTAACAGGCTCAAAACTCAAGATATTTACCTAATTTTCAATTATTTAATCCAATAATTAAATTATCCAATAAGTAGTGATATTTGAAATTCACGTTAAAAATTAACTTTTGAATATATAAAATCAATTAAATATTCCAATTTAAAATATCTAAAATCCCGGGTCGTTACATTCTTCCCTCAGTACAAGAATTTCATCCCCGAAATAGCTAGTTAAGAAGAATGATCCACAGCCTGTTAACTATTTTTCCCAAAAACAAATAGTTTCAAACACTTCCCAGAACAATTTTTTTCTTATTGAAGCTACACTATCACCCTTACTAACTTCCCTGAACTAATACATATGTTCCAAATAATATTATTCACTCAACCATTCAAATTATAATTCAAAACCAAATTTTAAATTATCAACATTTCTTCAAATTTTTCTAACTCCTTAAATTTTTGAAAAATTTCACCAGCGCCTCCTTTGCACGGCTAGGTCGGAACAACTATAAAATTCCTCTGGGGGCCCCAACTTTCAAAAGAAAACAAAAGCCAAGTGGCTAGATTGGAAAATCATCAAGTTTCATACAATAATTTAAATACATACCTTTTGTCGGGAAATTCAAATTTATCTTCTGAAATCAAAAACATTAACTTTCTTTTGCTTTCAATTACCTGCATCCTACTTAGCAATAATGTTCAATCACAGAATAAAAAATCATTTTATTCATTTATTTTAGAAATTTTTTAATATTTGCTTTACTTAAGCCCGTACGCAATATCGAATCCGATCGCTCACTCAATCACACAATTTCACTTCCGAACTAGTATCGTCTACCGATTTTCTAGTGCGGACTCAGATCTGCTTTCTTCATCAGAAACCGTCATTCTTCTTGCATAGCTATATACTATGATAAGGAATTTACAGAATCAATCAAAAATCCATATCCAGGATTTGCCGTCGAAAATCGAGTGAAAAATCCCAACTCGGATTGATTAAAATATCTCGAAATTCTATGCTCAAATCTGGATCAAATCGTTAGTATATGTACATCCTATGTATTTATCCCAATTGATTATTATTTATACCAATTCTCTTTTTGTTCACATTTATTTTTATGTCTATCCACTTATTCACAATTATCATTTCACACACCATTATTAAATCTTCATTCAAATACTTACTCAATATATTTCTTAGTTCCGCATTTATTTAAGAATTTCACCATCCATTTCGAAAGTTCAATATAGATATTTTATACAACCTCTTATATTGATTTCCTCTTTATCACTTTGGTTGTATGTCCATTTTTATTCACTTTGCATTTTCAATTCCATTTGAATTCAATTACCATCTAATTACTAATTTATTTCCAAATCAAATCAAATATTGCCTTCTTTTATTAGCCACCTAACCAATTCCCTTAATTAGTTCCATTAAATCATTTATTTATATCTCAATCAAATTTATTTCCAAACCTTTCATTTTATTTAGCCCATTCAAACTAATTTTCCAATTTCACTTTACTTACACAATTTAAATTAAATATCATTCCAATATTCAATTTCAATTCATTTGCTTACCCATTTCAATCAATTAGTTTACTTACTAATTTTGTTTCAATCCTTTGTTTTGTTTAGTCCAACTTTTGCTAAATTTCAGGTCCCTCTTATTTAACTTAGTTCAAGTTAATTCCCTTTTCTGTTAAATTTTCAAATTTATAAGTTCAGTCTTACCAATATTCTATTTACCCATTTCTTCCGATTTATTTCACTTAATTGGTTTATTTTACCTATTTATTTTAACATAATTCAACTTTAAACATTATTTAAATGTTCGGTTCCAATTTCCATTTAGTTACAGTAAATAAATTTGTTCATTTAGAAATTATTTCCAACTTGATAAATTTTTATTTAATAATTATTTCCAGTTAGCCTACTTAGTCTTGCTCTCTCAAATTCACTTTTATTTAACTTGACTCAGTAACATTCCAATTTAATTCCAGTTTTAAAATTCTAAAAGTTTTCCCACTTATTTAAATTCCATTTAATTCAAATCTTATAAATCTTCAAACTTATTGATATTCTATAAACATTTTTAAACCAACTCCAAAGTCTTTGAACAATCACTTAAGTATTTAAAAATCATTTTTGAAATTAATTGTATCCAAAATCCTTTGGTATGTCAAATTATCTTGTGACGACCAGCCCTTCTACTTGTAGAAAGACGTATCATCAATAAGAAAAGAAAGGGATAGAAATAGAAAAGAATAGAAAGGAATAACAACATCAGAATCTCACAACGGAATGGAACAAAATATAATACATCACATAACTATTACATAGTTTTACATATATCAGAGTTACACAATATCATATATATGACAATCATACATACATTTGTCACTACATACATCTCACAATACCGCATACATCGACTAACACAGCGGAACTAGATAGATATATAGATACGTCTGGAACTCCTGCTCCAAGCTCCTCCAGAAACTCAATACTCCAAAACCTATCACTTGGCTACTCATAAAAATTTGAGTACCCAAGAGTTTATGAAAAACAAAATATAAACTCCGGTCAGACATGGGTCTGGTATGAGTAAACGGTTCAAAGTTATTTAACTTTGAAAAACATTTGAAAATAAAGGTATCACGTAAGACTCCCCACACACAAATACGGGTAAGTTTTTACCTTACGCTAACCAAAACATTTTATAGGAAATCCAGTGATATTATAATAGTGTCTAGGGTTTTCAAGTAAATAGAAAATAGCCGAAATTGTTACATTCATTAAATTCTAGCTACTAGCCACAAAAGTGTGTAATACAAATCAAAACCGTAGGGTCTCGTAGGGAAAATGGTTTCCATCAATGGCAGGGCCACTAGGATACCGTCCGTCACAGTACGTGGCCTAGATCATCGAACCTAGGAGCCACCCTAACTCCCCTGCAACACAAGGCCAGAACCATTTCTTACTGAACAGTCCCGAACAAGATAACCCCAGTAGTTGTTGCAATCAACTGCCCTATAACAGCCCGATATTTTCAACCATTTGCATCCATTATAAGTGTATAGGTAGACACTCATGCCAGAATTGAATTGCTCAAAATACCACGTTGTAAATAAAAATTTGGAAAATCTCAGAATATACGGTAAATAATAATCACCGATCACAGACACAGAGTATTTAATAATGCAGCGGAAGTAAAAGAGATAGTAGTTCGTGAAGCTACTATATAAATATATCAGAGTTAAACAAGATACAACAGAAGAAATAAAGTACAATAGAAGTTTCAATATGATAACCAAGTACAAGCTGAATGGAACAACCGAACTGAAATAGATAAGACTACATAAGAAGATAATCTCCAGCGATTCCAATCTCCAGAAAGTGAAATCCAAATCTATGAATACTCAAGCTGACCCGAGCATAAATAAAAATACAAACACTCGAGTCAGGACATACATACTTATGCAATGTAAACCAACTCAAGTGAACTGTAGTAAAAGTACATATAACTTAGAAGATGCTTGGGACCTCCCATCCTCTAAGGATCTGTTAAACTATTTATTATATAGTAATATACGCTATATACGGTAGTGTCTAATTAGTAAAGTATAATCATATAGAAAATAGCGTTAAGGGGATGGTGAACCTTAACGCGGTTGGATCTTTAAACCAAAACCTTAGTGGGCTCGATATAAGGAACATATGACAAGGCACGCGAGGTAATGCCAGGGTGGATACACCGTTTGCACTCTCGGACCGGTGGTGACGGCAAGCCAGCAGCTTCCGCCCACCTCGAGACATACCCCGAATCAAAGTGGCGCCACCATATCGAATCACAAAAGTAATAGAATGGTTTCCGAAGAAGCATGCTCGATAAAAGGGTGCGACCCTTTGTGTAGCCCGGTATAGCTCCTGTTTTAGTCATAATTAGGCCATCCATCAGCGTTCTCGTACTTCATTCCAGTAGCGTTCGCCAACCAACCTACTTTGTTCTGGATTCTCCATCGCGTACACAGTTGTCAAAGTGGTTTCGGTATCAACAGAGAGTATGCCAGACATCTGATCCCGGTCTCTTTGTCAACCAATCGTTATTATAACCCGTGGTTATAACTTTAAAATAATATTTTACTTCAAATGGAACATCATTTCAATTTCAAATCTTTATCAAATAAAAAATATATCATTTCCAAATCATTTCAATATCAAAAATATCAATCTTTCAAACTTCCTTTTCAAATTATTATTTGAAATTCAAATCCAAATATCCAATTTAAGTATCTTTTAAAACCAAAGATAACATTCATTTATTAAAATTCGAACCCCCTTTTAAAATGATTCATTTCCAATTTAATTTATTCATTGAAATCATTTTAAAAGTGGATTTATTATTCTTTCAATTCAAGTATTCAAATTTCAAAGTTTCAAGTCATTCTGAGCTTATTTACTAAGTCAAAAATCATATTTATTAAAATTTTAGCCTTTCGCAGCATTTAGAAAAAACTGTTATAAGTTATACTTGAAAACATTTTAATTCAGCAAAGACAGCACTTAAAAACTGCTGTTAAAACTCAGTTTTAGTTAAATTTTAGTTTAAAACAGCAAAGACAGCATTTTCAGAAATGTTGCGGTAGCTCAAATTTCAAAACAAGGTTTTAAATTGATTTCAGAAAAGGCGGCAGACCACTATAGCATTTCTAGAGAATGCTATAATAGACCTGAGTCCAATATTAGCTTATAAGTTCAATTACAGCAACGACAACATTTCAGATTTGGTGTAATAGCTCTTTTTACATAATTTTAGTTCATTTCAGAAACTATAGCATTTCTGAATGCTATTAAAAGTTAATTCCAGGTTTTAGTGTATTTCCAGCCAATAATAAACATCATTTTAAATCCTTTAAACATTTTAAAAATCAAAATTTAACATTAAAAATGTTCATTAGCATATCATTAAACATATTGACTTTTATAAAACCAATTTCTTATAAATAAATCCAAATTTCAATAATTCCACTTATTAGTTCAAGTGTATAATTTCCTTTCTTCACTTTTCAACAAATAAACTTAACACTTCAGATTTAAATTACCATTTCACAAATTTAACCGAATTTCAAATTTATTTAATTAATTTAAATCTTTAATTAAAACTCAAATTTCACATTTCCTAGTCAAGTTATATTTTAAAATTTCACTTTTAAGCATTCATTTATTTAACCACTTAAATTCATAGAAAAATCAATAATACTATAATAAATCACTTAAATTCAAATTTAAATCAATTTATCATATTTACCATTTTTCAAATAAAAATTTAAATTTCCATTTGATTTATATAACTTAAATATCATTTCTTTTACCAAAATTCCAAAATTCCAAACTTAAGTTATATTTCAATAATCCAATTTAACCATGCATTAATTACATTTTTAACTCATAGAAAAATCATATTTTAAAACATTCAAAATCTATTTAAATCAAATTTAATAAATTTATATTTTAAAATACTTAAAAATATCCAAAAACACTTTATAAAATAACCAGGGTCTGTATATAGTTTTCTAGCCTAGGTCAAGTGATACAGATATGTATCATTTCAATCCGCAGTTTAAAAGAAAAATCCGGGTTTTATCATTTCAAACCCACAATCCCAAGTTAAATAAATTAAATAAAAACCGTTCAGGCCTATCATTTCAGCCCATAACGATTTTTCCCTATTCTAACGTCCGTTCGGGTATGTATCATTTCAACCCATAGTGATTTCTAATCTACAGGGAACTTGCAGTGTGATAAACAGATATAAATGAACAGTAATAATATATATATAATAACAGATGATATGACATGAAATTTAACATGTTTAACATCATATATAATTAATCACAAGCAGTTATACATCATATGATTTTCTACACATTCAATTGTTGTTGTTTCACAACTGCATAAGTATAAACGTCGTGTGAATTTTACTCACCTTAATGGCTGGAGATTGCAATCCAAATGACACAATGGATTTCAGAAGGCACGATGACACAAAAATAGGCTCAAATGGGAAGAGATCCAAGTTTAGAACTTGTGTTACAACTCAAAACAAAACAAAATAATATTACAATTCAATACAACATTGAATAGGAATAACTTTGAAATAAAAAGAGATATGAATGTCAAATCTTTTACCTTGTTTTCTACAATGCTTTACACGGCCTAGCGGTTTATTTAGTTCAGGTTTTACATGACTTTGACTTGGGTTTGATCATAGGAATGCATGGCATAAAGGCTAGAACATGTGGAGGAAGTTACAACATAAGAATATCAAAAGACTAGGCAACATAATGGAGTTTGGTTCAACTTTTGGCTCGGTCTATGGGTCAAATGGCTCGGCCATCATCAGGTACAGGTCTGGATAGAGGTTTAGGTGGTGATTAGTGGTGGTATAAAGGTGGTGGTGGCGGCTCAAGGTGGTGGTGGTGATGAAAAATGGAGTGGTGAACAACTAGGTGCTCGACTATGCATTGTTTTGGACATTGTTTGCATTTTTGGTGAAGTTTGGCTTCAAGGAGGGTTCGGCCATGGTCTAACCTAAAGTGGCAGGTGGTGATGATGCCAAGGAGGAGTGATATGGGATGGTGGCCGTGGCTATGGTGAGGAGGCCATGCAAATAGAAGAGAGAAACAAGACAAAAGTATGAAAAAAAATGAAAGAAAAGTGCAAAAAGAGGAGGACATTACCAAGGATGTTTGAAGAAGCCATGAGAATGAGAAGTGCTGAGTTGTTTTTCACGTGAAAAGTAAAATTATACATGGCCAAAACTGAAGAAGTGGACAGAAAAATGAATTAAAGTGAAGGTTATGGCATTAGAAAAGTTTTGAAGGTGAAAGGACTTATGTTTTGCACTTTTTTAAAACCTTGATTATTTCCTTTTCTCTTTGATTTTATAAAAGCAAAATAACTCAGAAATAAAATTTAAAAACCGAAATCAAGTAAAATATAAGTAAATAAATAATTAATTTTAAAGAAAATATAAAAAGAATGAAAGAAATTACTTAAAAAATACAAAACAGTGTCCAGAAATTACAAATAAATCACTACTAGTCTTGGAAAAATATCCACTTCATTTTAAAAATATTATGAAGTGAAAAATTGAAATAAAATAATTAATTTATCATTTTAAAAATAAAAAAATAAAAAAATTTGATAAAAATAGAAAAAGAAAAAAAGAAATTGTTTAAAAATAGCAAACAGGACAGAGAAATTACAAGAAATTTACCAATGGCTTTGGAAAATTATTTACTTCATTTTAAAAATATTATAAGACAAAATATACATACAATAACATATTAACACATATTAAAATAAAATATGACAAGGAAAATATAATTTTTATAATTTAAAATAACCAAAATTGCTAAATAACTCAAATTGTACTGAATATTGAAATATACATAACTTTCACAATTTAAATCCGTTTCCAACGAAACGAAAAGCAGTATTCATGTTATTAAATCTATTTTCATAATAAAATATAAAATTTAAGGATTTAAATATTTAAATTTGAAATATAAAAGTCAAAGTTTGACTAATGTGACCAGAAATCCACTTTTCAGTAAAATATTCAATTTATACAAGTTTGAAACTATAATTGACATAAAATCAACATTTATATTTAAAATAACATAACTTATTCATTTTAATAAATAAAATAAAATTTTTAAATCAAAATTTAAAATAAAATAATCAAAATAAACAATTAAAATAAATCACAAAATTCAATGTTGTTACATGCCCACACAGCCGAAATAAAAAGGGACATCTAGACAGGGGTATATCTCGTCCTGCTTGGGCATGACCCACCTAACCTTTCTGCACATCCCCTGTTTTAGCCATTCTCGGTTGATGAGGCTTGAGGCTGCGATTATCTTTACAGAACATATCTCTTAGAAGGCTCATCGTCTGCCTGATGATGTGCTGACAGCATTCATTCCATACAAGTTCATTCCGGGTTCGAACGAAACCGAAGGCATTATCTTGTTACACTCATTTTGGAATCACCCTCAGAGTTAACGACAATAACCCTTGCATTCTAAAACACCATCTCGATCTCCACTTAAGAATTCACGGCCTAACGTTTAAATTGGATCGATGTGGTTTTCGGAATATCAAATTGACACCCGATCCCGGTCTCATCAAAATCCAAACGCCATAATAGAGGCCAAGTTATCTAATTAATTTAACAGTTTAAATTCAACTCTTGAATTCACATAGCATATCACAAATAAATCATACACAATCAACATAGATATATCAAGGTATATCATAGAACATTACAGAGTATCACCAATAAATATCACAAATCAGATATTCTACATACATAACAATCCATAAGCAATCATTTGTGAGTCTTATTGTAATTAATTCAATTTAAATTAATTACTTGAGAATTAATGACTTAACCCTGTTTAATCAATCATTAATTATCAATTAATTACTTATTTCATTTCAAATTATTTATTTAATAAATCATTTCTTAATCATTTATTAAGTCTTAATTATTTAATTAATTATTTTTAACCATTAATTAATAACCTTAATTATTAATCAAACTTAATTAATCATTTATTAATCACTAATTTCTTGATCAATTATTAGTCCTTAGTTAAATTACTTAATTAATTAACCACTAATCATATATTAATCATCTTCAAGTAGTTAACTATAAATATATTTATTACTTAACTACTTATTAATCCAAACTCTAATTACAATTATAATGTAATTATTCTCAATTGCTTCCCAAAAATAATTAATTTGTATTAATTACTCATCTTATTTTATAAGTCTTCTTTATTGAAATCCAATTTATTATTAACTACAAACTCTAAACGTTAATTAATTTTATCCTAACTTAAATTAAATACTTAACTATAATAATAATTAAGAGTTAAACGTTATTATTAACTAAAATACTTAAACTTGTATTAAGGACTTAACTCAAATTCATTAAACCTTTAGTAAGTTTACAGTGCTTAAACTTGTTTGAAAAACAAACTGCTTAACTAAATTTTGTTTTACAATACTGCAGATGGGAAAAGAACCCGAGACACGCCTACGTTTTACTCGAGTAGTACTTCGAGTACCTCACCAGTTTCCCCGAGACACACACCCCATTCCCACGCAAACCTTCTTCTTCTCCCTCTCCCTTTTTTTCCAGTAAGTTTAGTTTAACTTAGATATAAATTAAAACATCAGTAAACATACTTGCGCACTCGACTCGAATACAAACCCGAAGAAAATCACCTCAAAAGTCGAGCACGACTCGAGACGTACGACCCTAACCGCACTGACACACTCACCGCGTCGTACACGTGCACGGCGGTGCCATCCAGCTCCGACGAACCCCAATGTCGCAGGCACAACACAAATCACCCATAGGTTCGGAAACTAAACCCAATTCGTCTTCAAAAGTTCGAAATCGAATTTTAGCAGTTCGATCAAAAAAAATGCAAACACCATCCTGACTCAAATGCCTCATCACTGGCGCACATACCACCAGAGACCCTCAATCTTCGGCCACTCCACGACAACACGACAGGCTTCCACCCTCTTGAATCGCGTGAAACTCGATCACACATAAATGGCAATCTCGTCACGTTTACTAACATGACCAAATCCTTAAACAAAACCCTAAAATGATCCAGTTTCTTAAATTTACTCAATGTAAAAATTATTGCATATTTTTGTAAGGATCACTGATGACCATACTATCCTCATACCAAATTTCAACTTTTTAAATTGATTAAAGTGTCTAAAATTTGTAAAATGCAATTTTTACTCAAATTCAAACTGCTCATAAAATAATAACCTAAAAATCTTAATTTTTTTTTAAAATCATGACTTGCAGTATGAATTCAATATGTAATCGTGAATTAATATTTTACAACAATTGATTTTATCACATTTCTACTTACTTACCTGTAAAACAAAGTTTCAGTGTATATTTTCAGACAGGATTTTAAAACAACTTTTAAAATCTAAATTTAAAGTTTTAAACCTCTTGTTTGATTGAAAACTAGCTTAACAATGATTCAGTTGGATAAAATTCAAATTTGAATGATAATCAATCCCTGTAATTCATAACGGAGAAGAACAACACACAGAGTAACCTATATACACAGAATTTTATGCAAAGATACAACATATACAATACCATATATTAAAGGAATCACCTTTACTGATTTTAATTTAAACTTAAAAATCTTAAAATTGATTGTTTACTCACCTGGAAATTCCTTTGAACAGAAAGCACTTGATGTTTTGAAAACGTGTTGTTGAAAACTGCCTGTGTATTTTCCTGTTTTTGATTTTAAACTTGAGCTTTGATTCTTTTTCTTGTTTTAGCTCTCTCTGGTTATCTTATGGTTTACTGAACGAGCAAAATAGCAAGATGGACACCCATATATATAAAAGAAAACTGTTGTAATATGGAAAGGTATTAACTTGTTAGGTTGTTTTCTTATTTTTGTTTTACTTTGACCAGATTTTACTTACTGAAATGTAAAGATTTGTAATATTTTGACTAGATAAAATGTTAGGATGAGAGATTGGCATTTAATGCCTTGCTTCTTAATATGTTTACACTATTATAATTATGTTTTGCTGTGCATATAGATATTTGTATAAAATTTACTCTTTGCAGGTATGCATATGGCTTGTAAATGAAGATACTTTGTATAAAGATGTTTGCTTTTATTAACTTCTAGTTTGAATAGTTTATATTTACATGTTTGTTTTATATGTGAAGATATTATGTAGGCAAATGTTCACTTTGCAAGTAGGCAATGGTGTTGTATATGAAGATAGTTTGTATAAAAATATTTGTTTATTGACTTCCAACCTAAATAATTTATACACATATGTTTGTGTTTGGTTTTACATTACATTTGGTTTTATTTTACTTTATACTTTGTGTTTCATTTAATTCTTGTTTTTATTTACATTTGTATTTTATATTCTGACTATCAATATTAAATTATATTCAATATGATTTACTTACATTTTTATACTTATATTTATTTCTATTTTTATTTTAACTATCAATATTTAAGTTTTGTTCGTAAGTTTTACCTGCATTTATACTTATTTTTATATTGATAGAATTTGATTCTATTTCAAACGTTATCATTCATAAGTATATTTACCAAATGTAAACAAAGTAAAGTATTTTAATTCAATTATATAAGATAGATTTTTTTTAAAATATTATTGAGATATTTTATTTTAAATTTTCAAATCAATTTCCTTTCAAATACAAATATATACGAACAAATAGCAAATATCCCAAAAGATTTATTCATTTTAAAATGATAAGTTTACATTTTTTAAATTAGATTAAATATTTATTAAAATAATAGGGCCAAAATCCAGGGTCGTTACATATCTCCTTTGAATTCAAAATCAAATCCAATTTTGCAAACAACTCCAATTTAAAATATTCAGGTAGCAATTCCTCCTTTAGAAACTTGAAAATGAACATCGATAATGTCGTAGTCATCACCGAAATTATTTTCTAGTAACCGAAGTGAGTTTAGTGCCTTTATTCTTTTTCAAAAACATTTCAAATATTTTTAAATTCTAAATCTCACCAGATTTCATATCCAATTCAAAAATATTTTCGAATAATATCACCGTTATTCCTTCAAAGCCTTTGAAAATCATTTTCAAACCCAAATGAAATTAAATTTTCCAAATTTTCGAATTTCAAGTCCTTTCAATCTATATTCAAATATTACACTAGAATTTTATTCTATTTCAAATTATAAGTCCCATTTATAATTCACATTTACAAATTCTGTTCTGTTATATGAATTCTTTTCTTATCTTTTTGGTTATATATTATTTTCTTATTTCAATTTCCACACAATAATGATAATAATTTAATATTATCATATAATAACAACCAAGCAATCATATATAACTATAATAATTTATGAAAATTATTCCCTTCATATATAAAAATAATTTGGGTAAAATTATTTCATTTACTCTATTAAAGCAACACTATGTCGAATTGTTCGATTTAAATGTTTAGGGATCCCTATCAACAACGTCAATTACTCGTATTGACCAAAATCCATAAACCACTCAACAAACCAATTAACACAATATAAAACAATTTTATATTCACTAACAAATACGCGCTCATATCTATTAATACACTCAAACTCGTTCTATGGCACTACTGACCCTATCTCTAATGAGTAATACCCACCAGAGCCATGGTTCTTGCTTAACCTTCAGCTTTGATACCAACTGCAATGACCCACAAATTCGTACCCCTTTGAGTCGAAAATATTCTCCATCAGTGCAACTCAAATTGGACGGAAATATAAACCATTAGGATTAAAGAAGAAAGAGGTAGAAGAAGAAAAGAGAAAACAACATCAGAATAACACAATCACAGCGGAACAATATGTAATAGATAATAACTTATCTTTATAAAGCAAGAAGTTATACTGTTTTATACACTACATCATCAGATTACAACATAATCAATAGCACAAAACCGGACAGTTGTAATAGCTCGTCCTCACAAAACTAACTATACAGCTTACACTGCACAGCGGAATATACATCAAGTACGTGTGATACGTCTCGCCATCCAGCTCGTCTTCTGAGCTCCATAGCATGCTATCCGGTATCTATAATACTCGGTCTGACCCGAGTATTATAATAAAATAACACCCGAGTCAGTCTGGAAAACCAGCGTTAGAAAACACACTCAATTGGATTATTAAAGTTTTCAAAATCCTTTGAAATCAAAGGTACCTCGTAAGACCACGCCACAAATAAACATGCCGGGTTTTTACCTTACGATAACCAAAACATTTTTGTCAAATCCATCTGATATTATAATAGTGTCTGAGTACAAATACTTATTCAAATAGCCGAAATTGTTACATTCATTAAATTACAGCATAATAGGTATCAATCAAGTCCGAGGGCACTTATTGGAGATTGGATTCCATACAATGGCAGGGCTACTAGGGTACAGCCCGTCACAGTACCTGGTCTATATCAGAGTACCGAGGATCACTCCTGATCCCCTGTAACACAAGACCGGCCTACCCCTAAACTGAATAGACCGAATAAGATCACCTCGCGATTGGGATCAGCAATCGCCACACAGCCAAGATCAAATGGACTCAAGACAGGGAAGACCTTATCCTAATTGGGTGCTAACCACTTAGCCTTGCTGCACCTTCCCTATTTTAGTCATTCCCGATTGATGAGGCTTGAGGCTAAGCGTTACTTTTTTAGAACGTATTCACTTAGAATGCTCATCGTCCTTCAGTGACGATGGTCTGATAGCATTCGTCCATATAAGTTGCCCTGGGTCTGGACAAACCGAATCACCGTCTTCATCATCTTCACGGTATTCATTCACTATGTTCAAACCGGATCGAAGTGGTTTTCGAATAATAAAATCCGAACCCGGCAACTTCGAAACGATCAACGCATTGGCCAGTATTGATAGTTAGTTATTTAACTATCAAATTTAACGATCATTTAACCAATTATTTTATTTCCACTGAAAAACACCAAGTCTTATTAAATTTAGATTTTAAATAAATTAAATCACTTTATCCAAAAATATATACTTAAAACATTTAAAATAAAACTACTTAAATCGCTTTATTCAAAATAATAGTTATGAAATTCTATAATACTTTCCTAAATAAAACTTTAGCCAAAACTACTTTTAAAATAAAACTGTTATATAAGGTATAAATATTTAACAGTTATCCTTTAAATCATAATACTAATTTAACCTTTAAAAATAATTACTACTACAATTAACTCCATTAATATTTACTTTAACAATTTTAAAACTATTAAGTAATAAATTTTCCTAAAAAATTCTTTTAAAACACCTTCAGAACTTCTAATTTATACTTAAAAAATCTTCCTTTGAAAATATATTTAGCTTTCCAGGAAAATACACGTTCCACTCTAATATAGCCCGTCTGATCATTTATAAATCTTTTTCGATTTATCCCACTTTAATTTACGTCCAAATCCCGTAATTTTCTTTTCCACGCTTTTAAACATAAAACTCTCATTTTATTTTTAAAACAAATTACCATTTCTTTATAAATTCCCACCGTGAATTTAAATCTCAAATATCCACTGATATTTACTCACTTTATTTATAAACCCAGTTTATAAATTCCATAGTCTCATTTTCCTTTTATCTCTGTTTCAAAACACTTTATCCAAATCGATTTTATGAATTAAATTCCATTTTAATGCTTATTTCTTGATTTACTCAAGTTTATTCCAAAATCCACAACTTCTAGACTTGCTCCTTTATTATGATTTAAAACCTTATTTAAATCTAAAACATTAATTTCATATCTTATATTTTTCCCAACTCACTTAAATCTTACATTTAAAAATATATTCCTTCGTACTTACAAACAATATTGCTTAAGTCCTTATTTTTAAAATCCCTTTATTCAGGTTTATTCAAAATCCCTATTTTCCCCTATTCTGGAATTGATTAAATAGGATTTAAAAATCAAACTATTTATTTTCCTAATTCTTTTCTTTTTAGTTAATCCAACTTACTATAAAAACTTTACTTAAACATTTCCTTTTTATTCTCCTTTAAAAATCCAGTATTTATATTTTTTGATATTTTAAAGTACCAAAATATTCAGCAAAACAATAACATTCAATTAACTTCAGTTTCAATATCATATATCACAGATTATCCAATAAATCATATCACAGAATATGAAATAAATGTCAAAAAAAAATTATTTTTTTGAGTAATCTAGTTGGATCCCTCCAACCTATTTTCCTGCATCCACAGATGCTAGCACAATATAAAAATACCAATTCCACTTCGAGGGGGATATCGTGGTACATAGGGTCATCTGCAATTATACGAGGCGCATTGGGTCTCATCCGCTATATAATACGGCAATATCAACCACTCTAATATATATACTATTATGTATAATATCACATCCAGACTGATTGTAATTATCAATTTTCAATCAATCAACCAATAACTTAAATATTAACCATTTAAATTAGCCAGTAATCCAATTGGAGTGAGATTAACTCGCCTTTGAATTTTAATTTGCAATCCAATCCAAACCAGTTTGTCTCCCCATGATTTCCGACCTTGTATAAATGAAATTTTCAAATTTTATTAGCATTTGCCATGATTTAACTACCATTACCATTCTCACTTTAAATTTAAATTTAAATTTATTAGGTTGATAAAAATCCCAAATTATCTTACTATACATTTTTGATAATTTAAATAATAAACAACAAATTAAATTAAATTTTTTACTAAATTAAAAGCAGAACCGTTAATATCTTACTGTTTAAATTTTTTCTTTTCTTTCTGTTATTGAATTCAAACTAAAATAAATTTAATAAATTTCAAAATTTACAAATAAATCAACAGATTTCATTTACCAGTTTTTAAACTTGAGTAGCTTCTAAATAAAAATGTTAAAAAATCACGTTACCTATTCTAACGAGAGAACCCAAAAGCATCGAGCTCCTGCTCTAAGCTCTGCACGAGACTCGTACTCAATGCTCAACTCCACTGCATCGATGGCCTCCATCACTAGCCTGACACAACCCCCACACTACCAACTCCTCCACGACGAGGTCACGACCTCCCACTCACTCCCTCAATCGAATACTAGGTCATGATACAAACATCATTCGAGTTTGCTCGAGGATCCACCATGGGCCGCTGCCGATCTACAACCCACTGCCACGGTCCCTGCCATCGCGATTCTCGCCTGAATGCTGCCGCCCATCTCCACATTCCACGAGACCCCTTCGATAGAAATGCTTCAGTTTCGCAAGAGATAAACTGGAGGAGGAAATTGAAATCATGAATTTGCCTCGAGATACGGGTTCAATTTGTGAATGCACCCGAAGAGTAAGGGAGAGGAAATGTTTTGAACGAGAAGGACATTACGGTTTCTTGCTCGGCCATTTTTTTTTTCTGCTTCATCATACTTTCTTTCTTTTGTTTGAAATATTGACTTCGCTGTTAATATAAATGAAGAGGAAGATACCTTGCGTGATTAAGATGCTTTGGGTGAAGGAGTGGGTGTATAGTGTTTTAAAGTATTGAAAATGCTATGATGTGAAAGAAATGCAGCTGAATATTGGCTATTGTATGTGAATATGTATACATATATTAATTTGAATTTCAAATTGTCTCGATTTACACAACATAAAATTTCGAACCCTTATCGAGGCATATCGTTAGGCGTTTATAATGTTATACCCCTATTTTGAATGGAAGCGAAAAGGTTTCAAGGCTAAACTCGATCGTATGCTGTTTTTGGAACCAGTTACTATATTGAATTTTCAATATAGATTTCAGCGCGTTTACATACCGTATGACCAAACGATAACTGCAAACGCCACGATATTGGAAATCGATAATAATACATTATTACGGATCCAATGGAACTGGTTTCGTCAAATTCTGAGAATGTGCTTCGGAAGGCTATTTTTAAATGTTAATTTAAACAATATATTTTTTGAACTGAACAAATCACTTTTATATTCAATTTAAAACTTCTATTATCTTCAGTATTATTAATACAAATTTTTCAAGCTTCTAAAATATTTTTAACAAGCTTAAAACTCAAGATTTAATTTTTACCTAATTTCCAATTATTTAATTCAATAATTAAATTATCCAATAAGTAGTGATATTTGAAATTCACACTAAAAATTAACTTTTGAATATTTAAAATCAGTTAAATATTCCAATTTCAAATATCTAAAATCTCGGATCGTTACACTTTACCTGCCATTATATGGATGTCCATTTTCAAATAAGTGCATTTGGACTTGATTAAAACCTATTATGCTGGAATTTAATCAATGCAACAATTTCAGTTAAGATTATATAGGTTTACTTGAAAAATATTTTCAAAAGAAAGTCATTAAAAATAATATCCCCAGATTTTGCATTGCAAATGATTTGGATATCATAAGGTAAAAACCAATTCCGTGTTTATGTGCAGGCGTGGTCTTATTAGATACCCTTTGTTTTCAGATATTTGTATTTTGAGTTTCTTATACCAGTCTCATGACTGACCGGGAGTTTATTTTCTTTTCCCCTTGAACTGTAGGTGCCCTATTTTCTTGGGTAGCCAAGTAATTAGGTTGCATGGAACATTTTGAGATGGAGCATGGAGCATATTGGGTCCTTTATATAAGCTATCTATTTCTAATTCTGATGCATTATGTATTATGTATCTACCAGCACTTATGAGGATAGGAAGTTATAACTATCCTAGCTGGATTAGTACTTACTGGAACTCCGATGAAGTAATTTGGAGTAATTACATATACTAGTCGTATGTATAACTAAATGTTGAATGTGATGTGACATTCTATTTTTTGTCTTCTATCTTTATTTTCTTTTACCCCATGATAATCTGCCTCTCCGGCACTTGGATGTATGGCACGTGAATACCGAGGATGTATTAGTGTCGATTTCTAAGCATCGAGGAAGCGGGTCGTCATAAAATCCCTGTAATACGATCACTTGAATCATCAAATTGTAGTTGAATATATGTTTTCATGATACCAAAATCAGTGTTCTTAAAGCCAAAATCATATATAGCCTGAAATTCACCATCGATGAACCTTAGGGAAGCAATGAACACTACATAGGGATCAGCCTAGGCAGTGCCACCGGTTGACCAATTACGGCCTGGCCAGTTTAACGATCCGCTATTTCAAACCATTCAAATCAACAATCATCCACACATGTCAGACTGAATTGCTCAAAAAAATAGATTGTTAATTTATATTTGAAAAAACTTAGCATATACCGTAAATAAATCAATCGCAGAATCACAGACACAGAGTAATACAACAATAAGCAGTGAAAATTGATAAATAGTTGTTCATGAAGCTACTAAGAACATTAGAGTCTAAAGCAAAATACAACAAAAGTTCAACACAGAATAGTCTCGATACAAAAGCAAATGACTAGTCTAAACATAAACAACTGGAAACAACTGAAATAACTGAAAGCGGAATGGATAAAAGATAGATCTCCAAGCAATGCTCCAAGCAACAAAGGTGAGTCTTAAATGCTATGACACTCAGACCGACCCGAGTATAAAGAAAAACACTAAACACTTGAGTTAAGATTAACATTCTTATGCAAGTAAATCAACGCAAGTGAAATGTCCAAGTGAAATGCAATATAACTTAAAGGATGTTTGGGTTTCCCATCCTTTAAGGATCCGTGGAACTATCTACATACGTGATACAATATGCTACATAGATAATGTCTACAGTAAAGTAAAATATTACAATAGCGTTAAGGCGTTACCCATATTCCCATTAACACTTTTTTATATAAATGCCATAGTCTATACAGTACCGTAAACTCCATCGAACCGATGGGCTATCGGGGAGCACTCCATAGATACGACACAAACCAATCTCATAGAGGGTGCGATAAGGCATGTATGTGACAAGACATACGAGGCAATGCCTAAGGTAGTATTTTACTGTTTTGTAAAACCGAGCTGGTGGTAACGCATAGCAGTTACTACCGTCCACCTCGAAACACACTCCCACAATCAAAGGTGCACCCAAATTAAATCACAAAATAATAGATGTGGTTCGAAGAAACATGCTCGATCGGAGGTGCGACCTCACTTGGCTTAGGTATAGCTCATGTTTTAGTCACATCAAGTTGACTCACGGGAGTCAGAGCTACGTTCATACCTCATATAGGCGTCGCCAAACCATCCTACCTCATTCTGGATTCTCCACCACATGCGTAGTTGTTAAAGTGGTTTTGGTATTGGTAAAGAGTATGACAATATCCGATTCCGGTCTCTTTAACAACCAAACGCTTATTTCACACCATGGTCATTTTCCATTTCAAATAGTTCATACTTTAAGTCAAAATATCATATTCATTTCAAAACCATATCACTTTCGAAATCATATTCACTTTCGAAATTATATCAATTTCAAAATCATATTCACTTTCGAAATCATTATTCACTTTCAAAATCATTATTCTTTTTAAATCATATTCATGTCCAAAATCATACCAACAAAATAGGTTAAACCAACAATCAAAATATTCACATTTAAATCCGTCAAATTTAAATCATAACCATTCCAACTTAAAA
The DNA here is from genome assembly GCA_030765085.1 of Allium cepa. Taxonomy (NCBI): domain Eukaryota; kingdom Viridiplantae; phylum Streptophyta; class Magnoliopsida; order Asparagales; family Amaryllidaceae; genus Allium; species Allium cepa. The sequence continues at coordinate 945,848,313 of CM060934.1, read as the reverse complement.
AGGTTTGAATATTTAAAGTAGTTTATATATCGGAATAGTTATACAAAAAATTAGTTTATATCCTAAAATAGGTTATAGATTAAATAGTTTATTATTAAAATAGTTTATATATTAAAAGTGTTTATGTGGAATACAGTTTCAAACTAGAATTGTTTCTTCCAATTTCATAAATCAATTCAAATCAACCTTAGTTCCAGAATTCAAATTAAATCAATCTCAGTTCACAATTTCAATTAAAAAGGTTAAAGGTTCAATTTAAATTCTCATTAAAAAACATTTAATTTATACCGATTTCAAATCCAGGTTTGAACTACAAATTTAGTCCACTTACAATTCAATAGGTTTGAAAGTTTAAATATTCAAACAATTTACAATAATCAATTTGATAAATTTTTATTTATATTTCCAAAATTTAACTTTAGTTTTATTTAATTTGGAAACATTCACTGAATCATTTCTAAAACATTTAAATAAAATCTCAATTACAAATTTTAATCAAAATTAAATATTTCATTTTATTTAAATTTTAAAATCTTTATTTAATCATCTTTAATTAAATCAAGTTATAAAATCATACCTTTTAAAATCTCAAATCAATAAGTTTCCAATCAATTCTTATTTATATTCAATTCTCAAGCAAATTAAATTACAAATTAACTTAATTTATCTTTTCAATCTTAATTTTATTAAAGTTATTACAAAATCTATTTTCAAAATATTAATATAAATTTTAAATAAATATTTTATATACAATATATATACTTATCCAATTAATTTATATTAAATTTAATTTAATTATATTAATATTAAATTAAATCTTATTTTTTATGAAATATATTTTAGTTTATATTAAACTATATTACATATATTTAAAAATAACTAAATTATAAGTAAAATCTTAAAATTAAATTTTTCAAAACTTAAATTATAATTTAAAATTTTCAAACATATAATTTAAAAATATGAATTTTACATACATATGCTAAAATAAAAATCTTTATATTGTATTTTAAAAATCAATATTTAATAAAACCCATATATTTCCTTTCAAAACTTTGAAAATCATTTTTCAAAATAGACCAATGGTGTCCATATATAATTTTCTATCTTATGGTCAAGTGATACATATATTTATCATTTCAATCCGCAATAATTTAAAATTTACGGGTATATATCATTTCAAACTGCAATCCCAAAATTTCAAATCGGTAAAATCTCTTGGGTTTATCATTTCAATCCATAATGATTTTCTCTAATCAATAATATCTTTCGGATATGTATCATTTCAACCCATAGAGAATTCCTAACTACCAGGGAACTTGCAGAGTCAGAACAATAAAATAATAACATAAAATGATATCAATGGAAAATATGATCATAATTAACAATTTAGATATAATATACACATACTAGCAGGTTATTAGTGTCAATATTGTCAATTAACATAGATAATTTTTTTTAAATATTGACATATCCTACTTAACAATTAAATCACTAATCAATACAAATTCAACAATACATTTCAATCGTTGTTTCATGTTAATATAAATTTACTAAACATAAAAATATTAATCGTGAGCGATCGTTCACCTTTCGAGGTTATGAAGATGATGATAAATTAATGGAGCAAAGCAGAAATCTACAACAAATCAAATCTAAAATCGAAGAAAAACCAATTCCAACAACACGAATCAACAACCAAGCTATTGAAGGCAAAATCCATAGCAAAGCACTTGAACTTGACTTCGATGAAAAAACAACATATATATATATATACACCTCTTCTTTTTTTATATATAGGAAGAGAAGAGCTATAGGCGGAGAACTACAGCTTCAAATGGAGTGGAGAGGTTTGCTTGGAAAGGCTGGGGAAGTGAGTTCGGCAAGTTTCTTGGAGGGGTGAGTAGGATTGGCAGCTGTGCTACGAGGGGTGGGTTTGAGCTGTTGCGACAAGGTGCTGCTTGGTCAAAGAGGCGAGGAGATGAGGCGGGTCTGGGTTCGACGCTGGAGGGGAAAACGTGGTAGACGGATGAGATGTGGTTAGACCTGTCAAAATTTGATCCAACCCATTTACCCTACGTATAAATGGGTTGGGTCAACCCATTTATGAATATTATTAAATGGGTTATGGGTTGGGTTGACCCATTTTTAAAAGGGTTATAAATGGGTAACCCATGTACCCATTTATTAAAAACATTAAATTTTAATATAAATTTGAAAAAAAAAAAGAATTTTGAACCTCCATTATAATTTTTCATGGAGACTGACAGTTGTACTTATAAAATAACAGACTACTGCGATCCCATATTTGAATTCCGCATAGTGCAAGAAGCCGCTATTTTTTTTCTTCAGACTGCAATAACTTCTTCCTTCTAGCTCGGAATCAGGCGAGACTTCGAATGATCAACTCCAACCTAAGTTACGGATGCTATGGAACGCTTGGATACTTCATCGTGTGAATGCACACTGTAGTTCTCCAAGGTGACTGACTATTGTACTTAGAAAATAACAGGCTACCACATCCCATATTTGAACGCCCCTTAGTGCAGAATTCGCTATTTTTTTGTTCGGACTGCAATAACTCCTTCGTTCTAACTCGAAATCTAGACTTTGATCGATCAACTTCCACCTAAATTACGGACAGTATGGAACACTCGGATACTTCATCGTATGAACGCACATTGTAGTTCTCCAAGGGGACTAACAGTTATACTTAGAAAATAACAGTATGCCACATCCCTATATTTGAACTTCGTCTAGTGCAGAAGTCGCTATTTTTTTGTTCGGACTGCAATAACTCCTTCGTTCTAACTCGGAATCAAGCGAGAATTCGACCGATTAACTTCCACCTAAATTACGCATAGTATGGAACACTCGGATACTTCATCGTGTAAACGCACACTGTAGTTCTCCAAATGGACTGACAATTGTACATAGAAAATAACAGGCTACCACATCTACATATTGAACTTCGCCTAGTGCAGAAGCCGCTATTTTTTTGTTCAGACTACAATAACTCCTTCGTTCTACCTCAGAATCAGGCGGGACTTCAACCGATTAACTACCACCTAAATTACGGATAGTATGAAACACTCGGATACTATCGTGTGAACGCACACTGTAGTTCTCCAAGGGGACTAACAGTTGTACTTAGAAAATAATAATTTATCGCATCCCCATATTTGAATTTTGATGAAAATTAGAATTACAATTTTAATTTTTTGTCGGATCTCAAGACATAAAAATTAGAATTATTTTATATTTATTTATTTTTATTAGTCAAAGTAAATTTAAAACTTTAAATGGGTTAAATGGGTAACCCACTTATTAAGTGGGTTGGGTCATAAATGGATAAAAGAGAATGGGTCATAAATGGGGTGGGTCAAACTCGACCCAACCTATTTTGACCCAACACAACCCGTTTGACAGGCCTAGGTGTGGTCGATGTTATGAGCTGTAGCAAAGTGGAGGGGTGGAAGTTTAGGTGAGGAGGCGCTACAGGCTAAGGTGGCGGCTCTTGGTGATGTTTGGTAGCTGGATAGGTGGGTCTAGATCGGAGCGGGTGGTGGATGAAGGCTGTGGAGTTGAAGAGTTAGGGTCACTTGGTTTTGTGGCCGAAGGGATATGGTGGAGGAGGAGGATGGCGGCGGTCTACTGTGGTGGCTCGCTAGTGGAGAAGTGGGCGCAGCCGGTGACGGTGAAACGGATGGAGGTAGAGATACAGACGAGTATGGGGAGGGAAGTTCGATGATAGAAACGGACGAGCAGACTTAATGAAGGAGAGGAGTGGTTTCAGGCATAGAGAGAGAGGTTCGAAAATGAAGGGAGAAAGACGAACTATTTATCAATGCAATATATATATACATACATATATATATATATATATATATATATATATATGAAACTTTATTTTATATTATTATTTTCCCAAATGAAAGAACAGGACGAATCAGAGAGGAAAGAAAATGGAAATGAACCACCAGTAAACGAATCAAATATATTAAAATGGTAGGAATAGTAAAACTCCAATATTAAATTCTAGGAATATTAAAAGTTAATGTCCATTAGCTTCAGCCGGTAGACAATTGAATGGACACTAAACAATCAAGAAACTCAAAACAGGTATCGATACGGCCAACCGTTTCGCATATTTCACCGTGTACCGGACACCAAAATGCACAAATGAATATACTATAGAGTACAGTATGATCAGACAAACAGAATGGTACATAGATATCAGAGATATGACCATCCTATCAAAACTCAATATTCGCTGCCAAAAATCTGCTAACGCCGAAAATAATATAAACGGAGCTAGAGCTGTCCAAATTCAGTGAAATGAAATACGAAGTCTCAATCAGAAAATGATTTACATTTTTCTTATATAAATTTTTTTCAGATTTCAAAAATATTTTATTTTCATCAATTTTTAACAGATTTAAATTTTAAATTGAAATTTCACAACTGATCAAACTTTCATATTTTTCGATGAAAATCTACCACTTGCTATGCTTAAATAGATGCATACCAAATATCAAATTTTCATTTCTAATTTTTTGTATATATTTTCATAAAGAATTTAGTTAATTACATTATTTAAATCATTAAAATTTTCTTGGTCGTTACACTCTCCCCCCTCAAAACTTTTCATCCCCGAAAAGGAATGAGATTAGAGAATAGAAGCAACAGAAAAGAAAGATGGATTCGAAATACATAGTACCAGATACAAAAATTAATTCAAAGCCATATAAATTTCATTTTTGGGCATCTTATTACTTACATTTTATATTGTATACTATTTAATTACATGTTCATATTAACATTCAAACTTTTCCAAGTAAATTTTTTAATGTTTCCAAATGTAATTGAGCACTACACAGATTTACCATTTATTTACAGCATTTCTGTTAAGCAACATTTAATTTGAACATTTTTATTACTTAAGTTTTCTCTTGTGTAACCTTCAATTACATATTCACATTATATTTTAACCTTTTGAATATTTCAGGTAAATTATAAATGTTTTAGAATGCAATTGAGTATTATACAAAATTAATTTTATCCTAGTTAACTGTTTCAAATTGTTTCAGTTCCATTTCTCATTTTTAAAACTCGAATTAAAAAAACTATTTTTTTGCTTCATTTCAATAATTGAGGTTATAAGATGTGCTAAAATTTATTATAAAGAGCAACAAAATAAAGCTATGGGATGCTCCAGTATCAAAAAGAACACGAAAAGGAAAAGACAAGAATGGATTTAGAACAAAGGTAAAGTTCTGAAATTCAATAGAAATTCAAATCAAAGAAGATTCTAACAAAGAATTTCATGCTCGAATGAAGATGATTCTATGATTTATTCCATTCATTCTAGGTTATTACTTCCCTATCTCCAATGATTTTTTACTCCATATGCTAAGTTTTGCCTAACCCAGAGCTCTAATACCAACTTTAATGACCCAATATTTCGAACCATTCAAATCGACAATCATACATACATGTCAGACTTGAATTACTCAAGACAACAGATTGTTAATTTATATTTGGAAAAAATTAGTATATACAGTAAATAAATCGATCACAAAATCACAAACACAAAGTAATACAATAATAAGAAGCGAAAATAGATAAATAGTAGTTCATGATGCTGCTACAGAACATCAGAGTCTAAAGCAAAATACAACAGAAATCCAATACATGAAGGTCTCAATACAAAAGCAAATGAAAAGTCTAAATATAAACAACTGAAAACAACTGAAATAACTGAAAGCAAAATGGATAAAAGGTATATCTCCAAGCAAGGCTCCAAGCTGCATAGGTGAGTCTCTAATGTTGTGACACTCAGGCTGGCCCGAGTATAAAGCAAAACTCAAAATACTCGAATCAGGATTAACATTCTTATGCAAGAATCAACTCAAGTGAAATTGTCCAAGTGAAATGCAATATAACTTAAAGGATGTTTGAGATTCCCATCCTCTAAGGATCCGTGGAACTATCTACATACATAATACAATACGCTACATAGCTAATGTCTACAGCAAAGTAAAATATTAAAATAGCGTTAAGGCATTACCCATATTCTCCTTAACACATTTTATTTAAATGTCGTAGTCTATAAAGTACTATAAACTCCACCAAATCAGTTGGCTATCAGGGAGCACTCCATAAGTACGGCACAAACCAAGTTCAAAAAGGGCGCGGTAAGGCATGTGACAAGGCACGCGAGGCAATGCCTAGGGTGGGATTTTACTGTTTTACAGGACCGAGCCGGTGGTAACGCATGGCAGCTACTACCGCCCACCTTGAGACACACTCCGATAATCAAAGGTACACCAAAATCAAATCACAAAGTAATAGATATGGTTTGAAGAAGCATGCTCGATCTGAATTGCGACCTCACTTGGCCCAGGTATAGCTCCTATTTTAGTCACTTCAAGCCGACTTGCGAGAGTTAGTGCTACGTTCACAACCTGATATAGAAGTCGCCAAACCATCCTACTTCGTTTTAGATTCTCTACCACGTTCATAGTTGTTAAAACGGTTTTCGGTATTGGCAGAGAGTATGGCAATATCTGATCCCGGTCTCTTTAACAACCAAATGCTTATTTCACACCGTGGTCATTTTCCATTTCAAACGGTTCATACTTCAAATCAAAATATCATATTCATTTCAAAATCATATCACTTTTGAAATTATATTCACTTTCGAAATTATATCACTTTGTCATATTCACTTTCGAAATAATTATTCATTTTTGAAATCATATTCATTTCCAAAATCATACCCACAAAATAGATTAAACCATCATATCAAAGTTTTTGCATTTAAATCCATTAAATTTAAATCATAAACGTTCCAACTTAAAGCATTTTGAATATTTAAAGTAGTTTATATATTGGAATAGTTATACAAAACATTGTTTATATTTAAAAATAGGTTATAGATCAAAGAGTTTATATAATAAAATAGTTTATATACTAAAAGAACTTATATCGAAATTAGTTTCAAATTAGAATTATTTCTTCCAATTTCACAAATGAATTCAAATCAACCTTAGTTCCAGAATTCAATTTAAATAAATCTTAGTTCAACAATTTCAATTAAAAAGGTTAAAGGTTCAATTCAAATTTTCATTAAAAACCATTTTTAATATATATCGATTTCAAATCCAGGTTTGAACTATAAGTTTAAATCACTTCCAATTAAATAGGTTTCAAAGTTTAGATATTCAAACAACTTACAATAACTCAATTTGATAAATTTCATTTATATTTCCAAAATTCAACCTTGATTTTATTTAAATTTGTATATATTCAATTAATCATTTTAATAACATTTAAATAAAATCTTAAATTACAAATTTAAATCAAAATTAAATATTCAATTTTATTTAAACTTGAAAATATTCATTTAATCACCTTTAATTAAATCAAGTTTTAAAGTCATACCTTAATGGTCGCCCCGTACGACAATTTGTTCGCCTGGTTGTTTCTTTGATGGATATTTGCATTGTTATATGCTCTATTTTAAGTTGATTTCAATGCAGATTTTGGAGATTTTATTTATGAATCAGTGGATTCATCTTAAAGTTTCTATTCCACAGAAATGCCCTATGGGTACATGTTGCTACACATAGGTTGTATTACACATTATTAACTTGAGTGTTCTAAGGAACGATTTTCAATGCAAACTGTTTTCTCAATTCATTTCAAGTATGAATATATTTCCTTTGAAGACTATTTGGAATATTTATATATACAATATATTTATTCATAATAATAATGGTTTTATAGTTGATTCATAACAACGATTTAAAATCATACTTATATGTGTGTGTGAGAGAGAGAGAGTGTGTGTGTGTGTGTGTAACAAAGGCTTTCCAACACACACACACACACACACACACACACACACATACATACATACATACATACATATAATATTCTAGTTCACAGAACAATACTTTCAAGAAGGAATTCAAAGTAAATTATTTTATAAAAATTGTACAACATCGATCGAATGAGGAATCAGTTTAAACGGGTAAATAAAACAGGTGGTATGGAATGCTCTATTTATTTTTTCGATTAATTCTGCAGACTTGTTCGATTAAGCCATTTATACAAACTGATGGAGTTTACTAATCTATAGTAAACATTTAAATAAACCCGTATGGTATGTGACATAAGATTGTTATTAATTCGATTACTATTCGAAGGTATAGGACACTTACTGGCGAGTTTATGACTCTACTTTGGAGTCTATAGGACTCATTCCTAACTTGGAGTTTATAGGACTCATACCTATCTTGATTTTATAGTGTTATTTCCTGAGATGATGGTTTTGATGACAACAACCTTAGGACTTGTTATAAAATATAAATACTAATATCTTTGTCTAGATATATCTGTATATGCAGATTATATATACGCAGGTAGTGAGAATGAAGACTGTATAGTATAGAGATTCAAGACAGACGAATTCAAGATTGTAGAAAACAAGACTGATGACTCATGAATATCAAGATTATCAAGAGCTCAAAAGTTCAAGATATTAAGATAAGTAATAGAGTCTAGATTTATGTTGAAACTTCATAATCACACTAAAATCTTTATTCGAATTTTAATTATAGAATGGAATCCACCTTCTCGGTTTATAAGTGGGATGGAACGCACGACCTCTTTAGTGGGATGGAACCCAAGACCTTCTCTAGTGGAATGGAATCCATGAAATTTTCAAAATGACTTATTTTTAGATTTTTTCAAAACTATTTTTTTAGAAGTCATCTCTCTTAGCTTGAATATTTTAGCCTTACTTCACAAACTACGTTTAATCATATTAATTTCAAAATCATTTCTTGTTTTTAACTATCTCCTGGTTTTAATGTTTTATCTTTAATCTCAAAATATTTATATATTTAGTTTTTATTACTTTTATATTTCGTAATATCACTTTCCAAATGTTATTATAATCATAAAGTATATTCAAAATAGTTTAAAAAGTTCTAAGATTGTTTTGAAAAACTATAGAAAAAAAATCTCTTTTAAAACAAAAATCAATTTCAAAAAATACTAGGGGATGTCGACATGCCTATACCCCCCATGTCGACATGGCAGTCATAGATTTTAAAATTCAAATTTTCAAAAGAAGTGTTTATTCGTCATAACCTTTCACGGATGGGAATGATCGTTGTTCTCCTATATATGCCAGTTATTTTCAATGAATTTTCACTTGAGATTTCTTTGTTTCCTCTCTTCTTTCTCTTCCATTCTTATTTTCAAACATTCTTAACAAAACTCTACCGAAATCCTAAGTGAATCAAACTCGATCGTCTCTAGTTTGATTCTTTGCCACTCTCTCTCAAATATCTCGGTGCTATTCAGAGTTATAGGATCATTTATAATCAAAGATCGAAAGATCGAAGTGTATCGAGTCTCGCTCTATCAAAGTGTGATTGGAAACAGTGTGATTGTGGCTCGTAAATCAATTGGGTGTGATTTTAGCCTCAAAGTAAATTAGGTGATCTTGTAGCCTAGTTAAATCAAGAGAGTTTGCCCTAGACTCAGGGACAGGAGGGTGTATCTCGTGGCCTTGAAATCGAGGTTGTAATATCGACATTATCTTTGAAAATAAATCTGCATAAGAAATTATGTTGGACTTAATGTAACTCCTAACTAGTATATAATTCCGTTGTGTTCTTTCCTTTACTTCTTTTATTTACTATTTGCATCTGTGTCTGGTTCTATGATTGTCTCTTTGTTTGTAAATTGCATCCGTTTGTGTTTAATTTGAAAAGATTTCAAAATTTTCATAAAGTCCATTAAACATTATTCACCCCTCCCCCCTTCTAGTGCTAATTCTGCCTTAAGATCCGTAATCCACATTTCGTGCATTTTATATTAGACCATTGGTTTTCAAAGTTATCATAATCTGCATTTTGAAAACTTTAAAATGGCAATTTTTGGAGATTCTGTTAACATTAGTTCAAAATTGTCCAAATCATCATTTTCTCATAAGTATGCATATTTTTATTATAGAAAATCAAGTTATCTACCAAATTAGTGTGTTGTGCAGGAACAGATGTGTTATATGGCTTTTGAAGAATCAACACTCAATGGACAAATGGTGCAAATTAAGAAAAAAATTGATACTTGATAGTGGATGTTCAAGACACATGATTGGTAATCCAGAAATACTAAATGGCATAATTTATGAAGATGGAAGACCGGTCAACTTTGGAGACAATTCAAAAGGATATGTGATTGGCATCGGTAATGTCTGTAACTCTAAAAGTTCTAATATTTATGATGTTCTGTTTGTAAGGAATCTAAAACACAACTTACTTAGCATAAGTCAACTATGTGACATAGGTTACAAAATTAAATTTGAAAAGGATAAGTTTTACATCGAAGATAATAAATCATTATTATCTTTGAAGAAATTAGGAAGAAAAATATTTATATTCTTAGTATGAAAATCCTAAATGATAACCTATGTCTTTTGGCTAATAAAAGTGACCCTTGGATTTGGCAAAAAAGATTTGGGCATTTGAATTTCAAACTATTATCTAAACTTTCAAAACTTGATCTAGAAAGAGGTCTTCCTAAAATGGATTTTAATGTAGATAGTGTATGTAATGCTTGTAAATTAGGAAAACTTAGGAAGAGTTCATTCAAATTGAAAGATATGATTTCAACTTCAAAACCTCTTGAGTTACTTCATTTAGATCTATTTGGTCCATCTCAAATTCAATCAATAAATCACAGTAAATATATTTTTGTAATTGTCGATGATTATTCTAGATTTACATGGACAATTTTCTAAAACATAAAAGTGATGCGTTTGATTTATTTAAACCTTTTGCAAAAATAATTCAAAATCATTTTTTGTAAAAATCAAAACTATTCGTAGTGATCACGGTGGAGAATTTAAAATGAAAATTTTGAGAATTTCTATAATAAAAAGGAATAACTCATAAAAAAATTTCAAGAACTTCACAACAAAACGGAGTGGTTGAGCATAAAAATAGGATGATTCAAGAGTGTTAAGAGCCATGCTTTCAAATAGTAAATTACCAAGAAATTTTTTGGCTGAAGCAGTTGCTAAAGCTTGTTACAATTTGAACAGGATTTTAATTAGACCTCTAACCAATAAAACACCATATGAACTTATTTTCAATAAGAAACCAATGGTATCTTATTTTTAATTTTTTGAAAGTAAATTCTTTATTCTAAATACAAAGGACAATTTAGATAAATTTGATCCTAAATCCAACTAAGGATCTTTATCGGATATTCTAATAGAAGTAAAGCATATAGAGTTTTCAATTTAAAAACTAACAACATTGAAGAAACAATGCATGTATCTTTTGATTAAAATTTTCAAGATTTTGTTCAAATAAATGATGAAGATGATTTTGTTACTTTAAATAACGAATCAAATAAAACAAATTGTGAAACTGCTCATCCTAATAAAAGGATCAGGCTTTTAAAAATCATCCTATAGAAAATATGCTGGGAAATATTGAATCTGTTGTTAGAACTAGAAATCAACTAAATAAGGTGAGTGATGTAGCTTTTATATCAACTATTAAACCCGAAAATCCAAAGGAAGCATCATCTGATGATTCATGGATTCTTGCTATGCAAGAAGAACTGAATCAATTCACCAGAAATGATGTATGGGAATTGTTCCTAGACGTGAGGACAAAACTATAATAGGAACTAAATGGGTTTATAAAAATAAAGTGAATGAACAAGGTGGGGTCGTTAGAAATAAAGCTCGGTTAGTCATGCAAGGTTATTGTCAAGAAGAAGGAATAGACTTTGATGAAACCTTTGCACCCATAGCAAGATTAGAAGCCAACAGAATTCTACTTGCTTTCGCAGACCACAATAATTTCAAATTATTTCAAATGAATATCAAAAGTGCCTTTCTAAATGGTTTCATTAAAGAAGATGTTTATGTTGAACAACCTTCACTTATCGAAGAAGAAAAGTTTCCAAATCATATTTACAAATTAACGAAAGCTTTATAGGGTCTGAAACAAGCTCCTAGAGCCTGGTATGACAGACTAAGATCTTACCTATTGCAATCAAAATCTGAAATTGGTAGGGTAGATAATACCCTTTTTATTATAAGAAAAAAAATTGATATCCAATTAGTACAGATTTATGTAGATAATATCATTTTTAGATCAACAAACAATGAAATGAACAAAGAGTTTTCTGAAATAATGACAAAAGAGTTTGAGATGAGTCATGTGGGTAAACTTACTTTCTTTTTTGGATTGCAAATAAAACAATTAGATGGTGGTATTTTCATTAGTCAAGAAAAGTATGCTTGGGATCTAATTAGTAAATTTGGTATGGCCACTGCGAGTAGAAAACCTACTCTTATGGCAACCAATGAAGCCTTGAATAAAGAAGACAGGTCAAAAGATGTTGATCAAAAACTATACAGGGGTATGATTGGATCTCTACTCTATATAAATGCAAGTAGGCTTGATATCATGCATAGTGTTTGTCTCTGTGCAAGATACCAATCTCAACCCAGAGAAACCCATTTAAACGATGTTAAATGTATCCTACGATATATTAAACACACTTTAGACTATGGTCTATTTGACCCTAAAAATGATTCATTTGATTTAATCTCATATTGTGATGCTGACTATGTTGGTTGTATATTAGACCAAAAAAGTACAAGTGGAATTTATCACATTTTAGGACATTCTATGATTTCCTGGTTTAATAAAAAGCAAAATAAAGTCTCACTATCAACAACTGAAGCAAAATATATCTCTAATGTTTTAACTTATTCTCAAGTTATCTATATGCAACAGACCCTAAAGGACTTTGGATTAAATATTTCAAAATCACCAATTTATTGTGACAAAACAAGTGCAATATATTTGTCCAAAAATCCTACTCATTATGCCAGAAAAAAACATATTGATATTAGACATCATTTTCTCAGAGATAATATAAGTAAAGAGATTATTTCTCTTGAATTTATCAACACCAAGAATCGAATAGCTGATATTCTAACCAAACCCTTGAATCTATCAACCTTTACCAAATTAAGAGAACTATATATTTGTTCTATAATTGAGATATATAATATAGAGATAGTAACATATATATTTAAATAAATAGAGAAAAACAAAGTTGTCAAAATTTTCAAAGGGATGTCGACATTCCCCTACCCCCATGTCGACATGCAACGGTCAGATTTGAAATTTTGATTTTCCCTCTAAAATATGGTGATTATATAACCATAATATTTCGAATTCATCTGTCTTTTCACTTCATTTTCTCTGTAATAAACTTCTGAAAATACAGAGTAATGGCCTCCGCTTTTAAATTAAACCAAAATGCAACCATTTCTTTCCTTTCTTCTAATTCCGATCCATTCCAACGTACTATATTCGCTCAAGTAATGAACATCGAGGAAATTATGAAGGATTCTGTGCAAATGCCAACTGAATTACAAGTCATGCAAATAAAGGCAAAGGAATAAGAGAAACAAGGCAAGATTCTTTGAAATTTGCAAAAATTTCTAATGAATAATCATGCAGATCTTATTGTGATTAAAGATGATTCCTCTAACATACCTATTCATAATCCATTAGAAGATGACGAAGAATAAGAAGAAGAGGAAGAAGCGCAAATGGACAAGGACGATGATATTGCTTGCATTTGAGAAGTTTGTTTTGACAAAAAAGGTAAATTGGTCAAACAACATGGAAACTTTTATCTCCATTACCCTAATTGTTCAATTCACAAGTCACCAATTGTCAAGGACTCTTGTTAGATTGTTATTATATTAATGTTTTTATATTTTGTGTACTTGTATATATTTGTGTCCATGTTTCATATATTTGTGTAATGTAACATCATATATAGTAAAATTAGATTTATGTTTCGCTTATTATACTTCGTTATTAGCATTTAGTTTCATAGTATTAGTTTAAGAGGGATATGTAGTTTAGGCTTAGTTTTTGTTGTGAAAAGGGGAAGAATTATAAAATAGGATAGCTAGTCTATTAGTTAGGCTTAGATTAAGAGGGAGTTAGTAAATTAAATGGGAGTTATTGGAATAAGGGGAAGTCAGAGTAGAATCAGAGTTTGGTGGAGTATATTTTATAAACATAGGTTACCATCATCAAAAGGGGGGAGATTATTAGTTCCTGAGATGATGATTTTGATGACAACAACCTTAGGACTTATTATAAAATATAATACTAATATCTTTGTCTATATATATATATGTATATGCAGGATATATATATATATATATATATATATGCAGGTACAGAGAATGAATACTGTATAATATCAAGATTCTATACTGACGAATTCAAGATTGTAGAAATCAGGACTGAAGACTGAGTATCAAGATTATCAAGAGTTCAAGAGTTCAAAGGTTCAAGATAAGTAATAGAGTCTAGATTTATGTTAAGACTTTATAATAGCACTAAAATATTTATTCTGATTTTAATTGTGGAATAGAATCCACCTTTTTGCTTTAATAGTAGGATGGAACACACAATCTCTTTAGTGTGATAGAACCCACAACCATCTCTAGTCGAATGTAATCCATGAAAATTTCAAAATGACTTATTTTTAGATTTTTTTTCAAATCTATCTTTTTTAAAAAGACATCTCTCTCGATTTAAATATTTTAGCCTTAATTCAGAAACTATTTTTAATCATATTAATTTCAAAATCATTTCTTGTTTTTAAACTATCTCTTGGTTTTAATGTTTTGCTTTAATCTCAAAATATTTATATATTAAGTTTTTATTACTTTAATATTTTGTAAGATCACTTTCAAATATTTTTATAATCATAAAGTATATTCAAGATAGTTTACAAAGTCTAAGATTGTTTCGAAAAACTTTAGAAAGAAAATCTCTTTTAAAACTAAAATCAATTTTTAAAAAATAACATGGGATGACAACATGCCTATACCCCCCATGTCGACATGGCAGCCGTAAATTTTAAAATTCAGATTTTCCAAAAGAAGTGTTTATTTGTCATAACTTTTCACGAATGGACATGACCGTTGTTCTCCTATATATACCAGCAGTTTTCAATGAATTTTCACTTAAGATTTCTTCGTTTTCTCTCCTCTTTCTATTCCATTCTTATTTTCAAACATTCTTAACAAAACTCTGCCAAAATGCTAAGTGAATCAAACTCGATCGTCTCTAGTTTGATTCTCTGCCATTCTCTTTCAAAGATCTCAGTGCTAATCAGAGTTATAGGATCATTTGTAATCAAAGATCGAAGTGTATCGAGTCTCTCTATCAAAGTGTATTGGAACCGGTGTGATTGTGGCCCATAATCAATTAGGTGCGATTATAGCCCGTAAATCAATTAGGTGATCTTGTAGCCTGCTTAAATCTAGAGAGTTTGCCTTGACTCGAAGACAGGAGGGTGTATCTTGTGGCCTTGAAATCGAGGTTGTAATGCCAACATTATATTTGAAAAGAAATTTGCATAAAAAATTATGTGGGACTAGATGTATGGTAACTCTGAACCAGTATAAAATGTGGTGTGTTCTTTGTTACTGCTTTTATTTACTATCTGCATCTATGTCTGGTTCTATGATTGTCTCTGTGTTTGTGAATTGCATCTATTTGTGTTTAATTTGAAAAGATTTCAAAATTTTCATAAAATCCATTAAACATTATTCACCGCTCCCCCCCTCTGGTGTTAATTCTGCCTTAAGATCCGTAATTCGCATTTCATACATATAAGACTTGTTACTATCTTGATGTTTATAGGTCTCGTACTTATTTTGATGTTTATAGGTCTCATAGCTATCGTGTTGTTTATAGGACTTGTTCCTATCTTGATGTTTATAGGTCTTGTACGTATCTTGATGTTTATAGACTTATGCGTCTATCTTGGAGATACATGCATGTAGGTGAATTTATTTCACAAATCTTGGAGTTTGGCGCTTTCCCTCATTTTGTGAGATTTTTGATTTTCTATTTGTGATATTTTTGAATTTGATGTTGTTTAAATTATCACCAGGCCATTTCGGGAATTTTTTCTTTTAATAAGCTATCATGAGTTTTAGTATTTGGTGATTTAAAGTTATTGATGCATGTTTGATATTTGTCAATATATGACTATATTAGAGATCTAGTTGTTATGACCCGTCTCCTTGACTCTTAGAAATCGACCCTACTAGATTCACGGTATTCACGTACCGTAAATCCAAGTGCCGGAGAGACAGTTTATCAGGGGTGTAAAATAAAATAAAGATAAAAGATAACACAATAATAGAATCTCACATCGCATTTAACATTTTAATTATACATAATTGATCAGAGAAAAATACAAATCCAGCGGGATAGTTATAACTGTCTATCCTTACATATGTTGGGAAATACATACTACATAACACAGCGGAAAATGGGTAGATATCTACATAAGGTACTTTAGCTTCATAGCTCCCAAAAAACTTCTCCAAAATGCTCCCCAACATGCTCCAAAATGCATCTAAGGTATAATGACTACAAGGCTGCTCGAAAATAGGGCACCTAGATTTTAAAGGAAAAAAAACTTCGGTTCAGTCATGGGACTGGTATGAGAACTCAAAGTACGATGTTATGAAAACAAAAAGGTATCTAATAAGACCACGCCGCACATAAACGCGGAATGGATTTTTTACCTTATGATAACCAAAACTCTTTATTACGTAGAATTTAGGGATATTATTTTTAAGGACATTTTTTGAAAATATTTGCAAATAAACTTATTAATCTTAGCCAAAATTGTTACATTGATTAAATCCAGCATACTAGGTTCTACAAACAAAACCGCAAGTTCTTATTAGAGAATGAATTTCCATACAAATGACCATGTGAAGGGACTACCTTCCGATGGGTACACCTCTAGATGGATGCCCCGTGGACCATCACAAAGGATCCTCTACCAACACAAGACCGACCTATCTCTGTAATTAGATAGTACCGAATAAATCATCCTCCGATCGTTACCGACCTTAATCCAAGAGTTCTCTTCACATACATCCACATTAATTGACCTCCCGAACGTCATAGCGGGAAGAAATATATCTAAAAGGGGATGAACATACCCTAATTGGGAATGACCCACATAGCCTTGCAACATCTAACCCTGTTTCGGCCATTTTCAGTTGATGAGGTTTGAGGCAATGATTACCATTTCACATAGCACATATCACATCTTTGAATGCAACATTGCCATCTCAATGAGGGTGTTAAGCTAATAGAAGTTGCCTTCTCCACCCCCACTGATGTACGTTTGTAAAAACCAATGTACGTAATCTTTAGAAATGCAATGTCGGACAAATGTCCATACAAGTTGTCCAGGAATAGGACAAACCAAAGGAAATCTCTTACTACCACTAGTAGCGAGTAGTCCTTGCAATCCAAAAAATTACCACAACGAGGAGACCACTGCTATAAATAACTCTATAATGGGAGCTACCCAAAGTATGTCAACAAGCAGCCCTCACGCTACGAAGGTCCACGGTATTCAGTAATCATCATCTTTAACATATCTTTACTTTCAAACTTATGCATTGGTTCGAAGTGGTTTTCGGATAGGAATCACCCAAATCCGACACCAGTTCCTTCGAACTCCAAACATCGATAAAAAATGATGTAATTAGGTGATTTTTTTTGAGTTATTATTTTTATTTACCAAAATATCTTCGTGGGATACATATGTTCAAAATATTGTTTTAGTGAATACGGAAACATTTAAACCTCATTTTGAATATTTCTCAAATCATTTTTAAGAGTCTCTTTTGAGAAAATAGGATTATAGAAATCATTCTACTTTTGTCCAAAATTAACTTCTGTATTCAATGAGTGCTATGGGCGGGAATAACGGTGAGATCACCTTTTAATTCCACGAAAATAAGTTCCCTGTTTGGATTTTAACAATGAGTATATGATATTATTTCTATAAAATCCAAGTTGAGCATCTGGGCTTTCCTTTCGTTGTGTTCCACCCATCTCCTAAAAAAGAAAACTAAGGCCAGGTAAGTTTAGGGCACTGGTTGCTCCATCCCTAACCGTAGTTATACACCTTGTTTTCACTTTTAGATCTCACAAGCGGGACAAATGTACTAGTTGTTTCCGCATACTCATTTTCCCTTTTGAATCACTTAACTATTTGTTTAACCATCTTTGAAATAATTTTAAATTGTTTAAATTGCTTTTTAAATGCTTTATTATTTACTTAAAAATATTTACTAAGGATTTGAGAAAGAATTGTTAAGTTTCAACCATTATTTCAAAAGTTATTGAAAACCATGGCAAATAGTGTTACAAAAAGTGCTTTAAAGCTATATTCTTCAAATCGACCTTTATATCATTTAGAAAACCATCTTTTCAACTAAAATAACTTTTGAAACATTTTAAAATATTTTTAGAATTTATTTCATATTTTTAGACTGATTATTTTATCAATTTCCAACCTTGGTCATTTAGTGCAAAAACTGGATTTTTCTTGAAAATTGATTTTGCCATATTTCACAATATACAATATGAAATCTTGATTTTCTTTTTTTATATGAAAGGTATGGATAAAAGGATTTGTAAAACTTTTACTTCGAAGAATTCAAAACTATATTCCACTTCGTGTATTCATTTGAACTTTTGGCGCGAAAACACTAACTACCGTTATAGGACGCTTCAATTTTTATGCGTATTTTAAGATTCATATCCAAACTTTGCTGAGACAAGTTTAAACACTTAGGAATCGTTTCTAAAGCATATTCAAACATTTTTAAAAGGTATAAATGTTTCCAAATCACATTTCATTTCTTTTGGCAAGTGATTTCCATGTAATTATAGGTCATATAAATCTGTGACTTGTTTCAACATATATATTCAATGTACAACTAATAAACATCCAAACAATGTTTATAACCATTTTAACATGTCATGTGAACTTGCATATCAATTTAACAACCTTTTTTATTACAATGTCATATGATTTTCATTTATGTACATATTTGCTTACTAACTTTTGCAAATGACTTAAAGGTGGTTGCTTTCTTTATCAAACACTTATCAAAAATCATTATTAACATCCAAACAACGTTTACATTTTTGAAACATCATATAGACATTTCCTATTTATCGATTTGGAGTTCTCACCTTTTGTCGCTTTCAAACAAGTTTTAAACTTTCCTAACTTTGCTAAACTTGCCTTAAGCTTCTAGGACTTGCTAAATTTTCTTATACTTGTCTTAGGAGGCCATGACTAAGATTGAAGTGGAAAATGTGCTCGGCCAAATGGAGGAGGAAGCGCGAGCAATAAGAGAGAGAAGGAGGCATTTTGAAGTGGTTCGGACGGAGTTTTGTCAATATTTTTCTTTGTTTTATTTTTTAGGAATATTTTAGCATAACTATGTTAAGATTGGAAGCCATTAAAAGAATGAGAAGAAGCTTGAAATTTTAAGAAGAAGAAGTGAGAAAGTGGGTGCGTATCAAAAGAAAATATTTGAGATTAAAATATAGATTTGTGTTTTTACTTAAATAACCTTCCTTAAGAAATAAGTAAACTGATTTAATTCAAAACTTACCATTCACATCACATCACACTTTTAAAATTCAAACACTTAAGAATTAAGTAAAGAATAAGAATGATTACTTTACTTAATGTCACATTACTTTATGTTACATTTGATGTGACATGTGTTTTGTCTTTTTTAATTTACTTTTGCTAATTACTTTCTAAAATTTCCTAAGTGTGATTATTAAAAGTAACCTTGTTTAGTTAATTGTTAACTATCTTTATATGTTAACATATTTACTAAACTGTGTACATAAAGGTGCAACAATGTTGCGACAACTTTAAATTAATAAAATGTTGATTTTTGACAAAATGTTTTACGGTCGCATTTTGACATTTTAGTTAAACTATTTATTATTTAAACCAAACTTAAAAATAAATTTGTATAATTTTATTTAGAAATATAAACACTCATAAATAAATAAAAATAACTAATTAAACCATTTAAACTTACTTTTCTGAAATTGGGATTTTGTCATTTTTGTCGATATAAGCAAATGCTACTATTTTTATGTATATTTCTATTTGCAAATCCTATCAAATATTATTTGAATCATAAAAACTTTTATATATTATATTAAAATCACTTTAAATACTATATTTTGAAGGGGTTACATTTTGGGTCATTGCATTCTCCCCTACAGAAAATAATTCCATCCTCGAAATTAGATACTTTATCTATCGTTTAAATATGCTCGCCACATGTAGTGTAGTCGCTTATTGTATATATTCCATACATCGATTCTAAACTCGGGATATACTTTTCTCATTCTATCTTCTGTTTCCTATGTGCAATCATCAGCATCCCTAGTCCGTTGAACATCGACCAATCGTATTACCTTTCTTAATCGTTTTTCATCTTGACCCACGATTCAGATGGGCTTTCTAATAACAGCTAAGTTTGGTTCTATCTCCAAGTCATCCTGAGCAGCTGTTTCTACGATTGGTTCTGGGTCATATGCATGCTTCCATAAATATGATACATGAAAAACATTGTGTACACTAGACAATCTTTCAGGCAATTGTACTTGATAAGTTTGTGAGCTGATTCTTTCGAGAATTGGAAAAGATCCAATATATCGAGGTGCTAACTTCCCAACTCTTACAAATCTTACTACTCCATTCATTGGAGAGACTTTCAAAAAGATTGAATCTCCAATTAAGAATTCCAGATTCCTACGCCTTTGATCTACATAACTCTTTTGCCTACTTTGGGCTTCTTTTAGATTCTTTCTAATCATATCAACTTTCCCTAAAGCTTCTCGCATCATATCTGGGCCAAGCACTAACCGATCTCCGAATTCTATCCAACATGCTGGCGATTTGCATGGACAACCATACAAAGCTTCATATGGTGCCATGTCAATACTAGCTTGATGACTGTTATTCTAGGATAACTCTACTAAATGTTAATGATTTCCCCACTAGCCTTAAAAGTATAGAATACATGCTCCCAAAGATCTTCCAAAACACGGATGACTCTTTCCGTCTGTCCATCAGTTTGGGGATGATATGTAGTGCTTATGCTCAAGTTGGTTCCCAAAGCCGTCTGTAGTGTTTTCCAAAACTGGCTAGTGAAGATTGGATCACGATTGCTTACTATACTACTCGAAATTCCATGCAATCGGACAGTCTCCTTCACATATATATCTGTAAGGCTTGCTGTAGTTCTTGTTGGCTTAACTGGAATAAAGTGTGCACTTTTTGTTAATCAGTCTATAATAACCCAAATGCCTTCATTTCCATTTCTTGTTCGGGGTGAGCCATCAATGAAATCCATGGATATTTGATCCCACTTCCAAGCTGGAATCTACAAAGGTTGAAGTAATCCTGCCGTCTTTTTTTGTCACTTTTAATTCTTTGGCAATTTTCACAACGGCTGACATAGATAGATATGTCCCTCTTCATGCTTCTCCACCAAAATGTACGCTTCATGTCCTTGTACATCTTATGAATCCTCAAAAGAATGCTAAGTTTGGCTGTGTGGCAGTCAACTAATACTTCTTGCTTAAGATTTCCAACATCTGGAACACAAATTCTTCCATTTAACCACAATATTCCATGGTTATCTATTTTAAAGCTTGAATTTCTTCCTTCTTCAGCTGCTTTAATGTATTTCTCAAACCGTTTATCTTCTTCCTGTTTACTAGCAATTCTTTCCAAAAGATTTGGAGTTAACACCAAAAGAGAAATAGTAGCTAACTTTCTACTCAATGCATCAGCTACTACGTTGGCTTTACCGGGTGTATATAGAATATCGAGATCGTATGATGCAAGAAATTCTAACCAGCGTTGATGTCTCATGTTCTAGTCCTTCTGGATGAGAAGATACTTCAAAGATTTGTAACCCGTGAAGAGTTTGAATTTTTCACATAAAAGATGTAATATTATTTACTAAGGTCAATTCATAGTTTTATCAAAATAAACTATGAAATCTTCTTATCCAATAAATAATGTCTCCATATCTTTAGAGCGAACACAATGGCTAATAATTCTAAGTCGTGCGTTGCATAATTCTTCTCATGCATCTTCATCTGTCTACTTGCGTAAGCAATCACCTTCCCATCTTGCAAAACTGCACCAACTCCTTCTCCACAAGCATCTACATAAACGGTCTATCCACTATTTCCATTTATAATTGCTAAAACTAAAGCGGTTGTTAATATCTTCTTTGGTTCTTGATACTTATTCACACTTAGGAGTCCAAATAAATTTAGCATCCTTCATTGTCAACTTCGTTAGGTGATAGGCAATTTTAGAGATATTTTGAATGAATCTTCTGTAATATCATGCCAAACCTAAGAAGCAACAAATCTCTTTAGTAGTTTGTGGCTACTTCCAATCTTGAATAGCTGCAACTTTCCCTGGATCTACTGAAATTCCATCCCTTGTCCAAGGAATCTTACCTCCTTCTCCTAAGAATTTAGCTTTAAGCACATTATTTTTCAATATCTCCAACACAACTACTAGATGCCTTGCGTGTTCTTTTTTTTGTCTTTGATTAGATAAGGATATCATCGATAAAGACTAACACAAATTTGTTTAGCACATCCCTAAACACTCTATTCATAAGGTCAACAAAATAAGCGGGTGCATTAGTTAGCCCAAAAGGCATAACCAACCACTCATAGAAAATATTCAGACCTTTGAATGCCGTTAGATGGATGCAATCTTATGCGATCCTTAACTGATGGAATCCTAGAGCTAGGTCAATTTTAGAAAAAACTCGATCTCCCTGTAACTGTTCAAAAAAGTCATCTATTCCGGGTAGAGGATACTTGTTTTTAATGGTTTACTTATTTAGATCTCGATAGTATACAAACAATCTCAAAGATCCATCTTACTTAGCAACAAAAACTACTGTTGATCCCCAACTTGAACGGCTAGGTCTTATTAATCCTTTTTTAATAGCTCTTGGGTTTGGTTATTCAACTTGTCCCTTTCTTTTGGAGCCATTCTTCTATCTTGCTATTTAATTGGCATCGCACCAGGAACTAAATCAATACGGAATTTGATTTCTCGATGTGGTGGCATACTTTTTACTTCCTTAAAGACATCTGTAAAGTTTTTAACAACAGGTATTGTTTCTAATCCTGTCTGGGATGCATCTAAATCATAAAGCAAACTTCTTGGACTATGATCTTCACAAGATATTTCTATGATTTTCCCTAACTTTGTTTTTACTACAACTGTTCTTTTCAAACAATGTAGAATAGCTTCATGTATAATTAACCTATCCATACCAAGTAAAATTTTGAATCCAATGAAATCTAAGACGAAAAGATCAAAAGGAACGTGATGGGGAGGATAGGAAATTGGGATTTTTTCGCAGTGCATACAAAGATTAGTTGACCCTCCTATAGGATTTTTCACGTAGATAGGGTCATCAACAATATTAGGTTCAAGTTCTAATTCTTCTACAGTTAGTTTAAAGATAAAACTATGAGAAGCTCCTATATTAAACAATACTCTAACTAAAACATCTTTGAAAAAAATATTACCTTCCAACACTCCTTTGCCCTTCACACATTTGGAGGTCGAAGGCTCATCCTTGATAGCGTTGACTTTGGCTTTCCTTTCTTCATTAAGGGACAATCTTTTACCATGTGCCCTGGTTTATGACAATTATAACAGCTCCTTGGTGGTGATCCTCGAGTTCCTTGAGTTTTGGGTTTTCTATAACGAGTTGATAGGTGGCCCTTTTGTTGGCAATTGTAGCAAGTGACATCTTTAAAGCGGTTATCCTGAGATCCTCCTTTGGGTTTTTCCTACCATGGCCTCTTGCCATTGAACTTCCTCTTTTTCTGTTGTTATCGTTGCTTTCTTATACTACGGGTGGATCTACCTTACCCAAAGCTTCATACCCGTATCCCATGTCTATTAAGTCTATAAATGGTTCTTTTACATGCCCAGTCATTCTGACATGGTATTGCTTCTTCATTTAGAAATAAACTTTTTTGAGGGGCATATCTATCAATCCAGGCCCAAAACGAGATAATTTGTTAAACTTATTAGCATACTCCTCAAACGACATCTCCTCCTCCTGCTTAAAATCCATAAAATTTCGGTAAAGACGGGATTTTCCTACTTCCGCGATATATTGTTCCTCCAAAACTTCTTTGAATAGTTCCCATGAGAAATCATCATATGAATCATTTTGAGTAATATATTCCCACCAAACTAGAGCTCCACCTTGTAGTTGCCAAGTGTGATGCCCCACCTCTGTACTCACACTAGCCAAGGACACTACGGAGTAATGCCGCCAGCTAGCACGAAGAATAAGGCTGTTGAGAAGCGACCATCCCTGTAATTGCTATGTGTGAGTATCGTAATGCCAGATAGAAGATCACATATTTCATTTAAAGAGGAAATCAAACATATCAAGTAAAAACTCAAAGCTTCTACATAGTGGCTATAAGGTCTTCGGAAACAAATATAAAATAAGCATAACACAAATCCGTCACGAATATTCATATAACAAAGGCGGAAACAAATATGAGTATAACACATAAAAGTGTACATCAAAGTAGTGGTGATGTAAGATCCACTACATCACAAAAGAATAGGTACAAGTGTTAGACAAAGGAATGTGTATGCATCAAAGAGTCTCTATCTTGAATGTATAAAAGAAAAAATTACTAAGCTAAAGTAGTTAGCCAAAAGTCAGATGATGGACTCTGATAGGAAGTCAAGTAGAAGCACCTGAAATACCTCGGTCTGACCCGAGTATTATTTAAGAAGAAAATAATAAACGGATCAGTATAGCTATAAATATCAGATAAAATAAGATAAGATAAGAGATATGCCAAAAATGTGTGATAACAATAATGTCATATCGTGTCAAGAATGCATTTAACAAAAAATAAAAAATCATACCATATCTCAAGAATCTCATACACTAAAAAGAATGTTATATTCTTTAGCATATTCACCAAACCACAAATATTGATAAAACTTATCAATGCATATCAGAAAAATTGGTGAAATACAAATTCTAGAAATCATCAACTAGAAATCTAGAAATCGAAAAAAAGGGGAGGCCTCTCGCAAACGGAAGCACGAAAACTCACCAAGACATATATCACAAACAGGTCGCTAACCATAGAGTCGGTGCAACGATGTAGTACAGTAACGGTACGCCCAAAGAACCTAAAACTTGAATAATTCATAACATGGACGTAGTACAATAACAGTATGCCCGATGGACCTGAAGCTCCAATAATTCGGAACGACGACGAAGTACAATAACGGTACGCCCGAAGAACCTAATAAGTTGGAACAATGACGTAGTACAATAATGGTACATCTGATGATCTTAAGAAGCCGGAACAATGACGTAGTACAATAATGGTTGCCTCCGACGAACCGAACTCCATAAAAGAACAGGGATCGCTAGCCCATAAAAGAAATGAGACGAAGCTTAATAAAACTAGGTACAGTCCCCCACGTGGGCTAAGAGACATTGCATATTGCTAGTCTAAACCATAAAATGATCACCATTGATCAATAAAAAGTGTGAATTACACTAAGCTAGTAAATAAATGAGTTTGTCTTCATGTCCCACAACCACTAGCTTAACTTAAGTATTTACGAACAAATTGTAGATTTCCACTAGAAAATTATCACAAGAGTTCAATAGAACAAGTCCAAGAATTAACTGACAAAGAAAACGCAAGCATTTCATACCATTTGTTTTGCTAAGGCGTCTAATTAAATTTCTCATAGGAATGAGATAAAGGTTTGTACACACTAATAGATTGGAAAACGATTTGGAAAACGAGTTCTGTATTAAAAGTAACATTGAAACCGATTTGTGAAAGCGTTTGAATATTTACTGCTAGTATAGAAACCTTTGTATTTCAAAGTGACAAATTGCAGAAAACGATTGTAAAAACAATCGATCACCAAAAATTCACATTCGAAGACGTGAATCAAATCCAAAGAAATCGATACAAAAAATCCATCAAAATGGATATTCTAAAAATCCAGAAAAAGAAGTCATCAAAGTCAATAAAAGTGATAACAACTAATTGGATCAACAAAAATCGATAAACATTGGAAATTTACTCAAAAAATAGGCAGATATGCAAAACTAAACAAATCCAGACGTTTGAGGGTTAATCCAGATGTCTGGATTTGGGTTCTGGAAATAATTCAGAAAACCTCCAGATGTCTGAATTACAAAGCAGTCGTCAGAACCCTAACCAGACGTCTGAACCAATAAATCAGACGTCTTGAATTTGTCTCTGCCGTTTTTTATTTTCTGCCTAGACCATAACCAGACGTCTGGACTTGATCGACCAAAAGTTTGGTTGCCTGATCTGGGCGACATTTTGCCTAGGCCAATGATGGCCAAATGGATTCAGAAGCGATCGGACGAGCAACGGAGGCTAGCGATTTATGCCAAGTGACAACCCAGCCCTATAGGCTCTTCGATACACTCCAAATAACATGTCTAAGTATCCAAGATAGGATCTGTAAAGATTTTAACTTCAAAACACCAAAATTTGGAAAATTCACAAAATCAATTCAAATCAAAATCAAATGAACATGAATAAATGTTAGGAATTCATACCTAACAAAAATGAAAGTTATCGACATGGATGTGAGTTCAAGAACTTACCTTTAAACCCAAACACAACAAATGAGAAGCTTTAAACAAAGGAAATATCAGCGACTCTTCAACTTCAACTCTAGAAGCTCCAATCTATGATCAAATGCAGATATTTCCTAAGTTAGGGTTTAATAATTTCTGAAAATTGAAGAGAAATTGAGGTGGAGATGAAGAAGAGGATGCTTACCAAAGCTTCTCTTTGATTTTAGAGCAAGATCTTGAATTTCCTATCAAAACTAGGGTTTAGGAATTCTAACTTCCTATCTCTTCCTCCATTTTTCTTTTTAGCTTGAGTGTTAGGAAATAATAGAATGAGTGAAGAGGAGTTGGATGAAGCGTTAGGGTATAGGTTGAGTTCAAGGGTTGAAACACAAAGCCCAATAGAAAAATAGCAGAATTCAACTCAACTCCAAACATATCGATTTATAAAAGGTCGCAAACGCCATTTTGGATTTAATGGAAGTGGTCTCGAGTCCTAATTTGACTGTTTATGAAAATTAGCATTTCGGACTTTAATCCGACTAATGATGCTATATTTAAATAAAATATTTAAATATATAATCGTAAAATATGCGAGTTATTCAAAACTCCTCTCCTTAAAGAAATTGCATCCTCGCAATACATAAGAAGAAAACAAAGAGTAACAACCATAAAAGCATATCAAAATAAAACATAATTGAAATAAGAAGTTCACCTTAAAAGGCACGAGAGAGTAAGTCCGGATGTGTTCGCTCGATGAATTCTCTGGATTCCCAAGAGCAATCCTTAGAATTTAAGGACCATTGAACTTTCACAAGCGGAACATCTTTATTTCGAAGGCGTTTAACCTCTATAGCAATGATACAAATAGGATGTTGCTCATAAGTCAAATTAGGTGAAACTTCGATTTCTTCAGTAACATCGGGCTCAAGAATAGAATCGGAATGCCTAAGGCATTTCCATAGTTTGAGAGATGTGGAAAACGTCATGAATAGCAGAAAATTGAGCCGGCAACAAAAGGCGATAAGCCATGGAACCAATGTGTTCGGTGATGGGAAATCGACCAATATATCGAGGTGCTAATTTTCCCGATTGACTGAAACGCACAACACCCTTCATAGGTGAAACACGGGTAAACAACATATCTCCCACAGAAAATTCCAAATTCCTTGTTCGGTTATCGGCATAGGATTTCTATCTACTCTAAGCTTCTTTCATGCTTGATGAATAAGTTCAATCTTTTCTGTGGAATCACGAATAAAATCTGGACCTAAAACCAGCTTCTCGTCGGCCTCAAGCGAACATGAAGGAGATCGACATGGCCTTCCATAGAGTGCCTCGAAAGGTGACATACCAATACTAGACTGGAAACTATTATTATATGAAAACTCAACAAGAGAAATATGATCTTTCCAGCTTCCACTAAAATAAAGAACACATGCACGAAGAAGATCTTCAAGAGTTTGATTCACATGCTCTATTTGTCCATCGGATTGAGGACGATAAGCAGTATTAAAAGAGAAGGATGAGCATCAAAGTTACATAAAACAAGAGATGAAAACGAATCGGATTTACGATCTCGAATCTCACAAGTAAACAAAGTCTTGAGATCATTCCATTTGGATATCATCGTAGAAACAACCGCTTGTTGCTTTGGGCTAAGGGCATCGGCAACACGACTCCCCTTTCCGGGAGTATAAAGAATATCAGGATCATAAGATGCAAGGAATTCGAGTCAACTTTGTTGACGCAAATTATGTTCCTTTTGATAAAATAAATATTTCAAAGATTTATGATCGGTGTAGAGAACAAATTTCTCTCCCAAAAGATAAAGACGCCAAATTCTAAGGGCGAAAACAATAGCCGCGAACTCTAAGTTATGAGTGGCATATCTAGTCTCGGCAGGCTTTGATTGCCTAGAAGCAAACACGTACCCCTTGCATGAGAACGGCTCCAAAACCAATACGATTAGCATCGATATAAATAATAAAGTTTTGGTTCTCTTTGGGAATCACAAGAATAGGAGCATCGGAAAGGAGTTATTTTAATTTCTGAAAAGAAGCTTCACATTTGTTTGACCAAATGTACTTAACTTACTTCTTTGTCAAACTAGTAAGAGGCACGGAAAATTTAGAAAATTCTTTTATGAACCGACGGTAATAGCCTGCCAATCCAAGAAAGCGACGAATTTCCATCACACTCTTTGATTTCGTCCAATTTTGAATCGCTTCAATCTTTAAACGATCCATGAAAATTCCGGATTCAGAAATGATATGTCCTGAAAATTTCAGACGAGATTGCCACAAGTGGAACATAGAAATTTTCTCTCTCAATCGATTGCTCCTAAGAATTTCAAACACAATCTAAAGATGTCTTTCATGCTCTTTCTCGGTTTTAGAATAAACAAGAACATCATCTATAAAGATGAGAACAAATCGATCAAGGAAGTCTTTGAAAACTCGATTCAGAAGGTCAACGAAATAACCTGGAGCATTCGTTAAACCAAATGGCATAATAAACCATTCATAAGATCCATAACGAGTACGGAATAATGTCAAAGGAATGCTATCCTCTACAATACGAAGCTGACGAAAACCGGTTGCTAAGTCTAACTGTGAAAAGACTCTAGCACTGCTAAGTTTGATCAAATAAATCATCAATCAGAGGTAAGGGATATTTATTCTTGATGGTGAGATCATTAAGCTTGCAGTAGTCAACGCAAAGACTAAGTGTATCATCGGATTTCTTCACAAAAATGGCTGAAGCTCCCCAAGGAGAGGAACTAGAACGAATAAACTATTTCGCTTCCAATTTGGATAATTGCTTACGCATCTCCTCATTTTCCTTATTGGACATACGATAAGGAGGATGAGTGATAGGTAGAGCTCTAGGAATAAGATTAATTCTGAACTCGATTTCTCGCTTAGGTGGTAATCCTAAAACGGGATCAAATATGTTGGGAAACTCACGAATATCGTGAATGAGGAAAATGACATCTTCCTCATCATCATTATCGTCATCAC
Organism: Allium cepa; assembly: GCA_030765085.1. NCBI lineage: Eukaryota > Viridiplantae > Streptophyta > Magnoliopsida > Asparagales > Amaryllidaceae > Allium > Allium cepa. Next base: position 945,818,613 of record CM060934.1, on the reverse strand, counting down.
GGGGATTTAGAGAATATATGGATGCAACCAAATTGGGATTTAATCTTTAGAAATTTGCTTAACAAATTGAGGATGTCAAAGATGAATAGTCCTCTCGGGACATAGGATGTGGGATTCATAATGGTTAAGCCAATCCATTCCCAAAATCATTCTGAAGCCTAAGTAACGCATAACATGCAAATCGGCTCGAAAAAAATAATCACATAAAATAATCTCGATATCTTTAAAAAGCAAACTTAGTGTTGCGGATCCGCCAACCAGATTTGCAATTCTCAAAGAAGTCATCAAGCACATAACATTTAAAGAAAAAGTATCAGCATATTCTTTTGATATAAAAAAAGGGATGCACCCGTATCAAAAAGAACTCGAATAAGATGATCACGAAACATAATAATGCCATCAAGGATAGAATGAAAAATACCTTGACCAAGAGAAGTGTCACTAAGAGCTTGCACAACATTTAGCTTTCCCTCTTTATTGCTTGGAAGTTTAGGACATGAAGATAGAAGATGGCCCGAACTTTTGCAATAACGACAAAATAGGGGTTTCAGGCACCTATTAGCATAATGGTTCTTAGAACCACAATTGTAGCATTATCCACGACTAGAGATAGGAGTCTTTGCTATCGAAGTTGCTTCTTTCCCTTTCTTGTTGGGATTAGGATTGAACTTAGTAGGCCTCTTCTTGTTGATGTTGAAATTCTGTTGGGTACCCACAATTTGAACATCGCCTTCTTTATCGGCCTCTTCAAGTCGAAGAGCGATATCAATAAGCTGATCAAAAGAAACTTCCAGTTTCAGGAGTAGAGGCTTTTTGAGGTTCTTATTCAACCCATAAACAAATCTCTGATTTTTTTTCAATGGGGTATTAATATACTCGACCCCATATTTAGAGAGAGATTCAAAAGTTGTGACGTAATCCGTTACAGAAGATTCACCTTGAACAAGGTCAATAAAGCATCGGGCTAAATTTACCTTCTCAGCCTCTGGCACAAATTTTAATTCGAATCTTTCCCAGAATTGCTCCCAAGTAAGATCCGCTTCGATAATCTCCGAAATCAAAAGCTTATATCAATTTAATGCTCTTTCTTGGAGCATGCTAGAAGCCAATTGGACTCGATGGAGGTCAACAGGATTCATGCGAGAAAAGATGCATTCACATGATTTAAGCCAAGCTTGGACTTCTATAGCACTTTCGGATCCCTTGAATGGCCTTTACCTAAATCGGTATAATCTCTACACAAGCATGCAACCCCATATTTAGGATAAATAGGCTCTGGAATGGGTCCGATAGCTTGAGTATTCTTTACAAGATCTAAAAGCTGCTGGGCAGACATGAATACTCCATCCTGAGGAGTAGCACTAGATTAACCAGCGTTGGGACGGCATGGTCTAACCATTTCTCGTCTTTAAGAAAGAAAGAAAGAAATAAAGAAGAAAAATGTTATTTTCGAAATGAATATCAAACAATCATGATTGATAAAATAAGGCATCATAAAGAAAAATAGGATAGAATAGGTCCAATGACTCAAATAAATCCTAAGGCATGATTCCTAAGAAAGACTTAGGACAATTATCCTTTCTAGATTATTCTAAATTGTTCCGAATTTTGGCTCTGATTCCATGCTGTGATGCCCCACCTCTATACTCACACTAGCCAAGGAAACTATGGAGTAATACCGTCAATTAGCACAAAGAATAAGGCTGTTGAGGAGCGACCATCCATGTAATTGCTATGTGCGAGTTTCGATATGCCAGATAGAAGATCACGTATTTCATTTAAAGTGGAAATCCGACATATCAAGTACAAACTCAAAGCTACTACACAGTGGCTATGAGGTCTTCGGAAACTAATATAAAATAAGCATAACACAAATCAGCCATAGATATTCACATCACAAAGGCGGAAACAGATATGAATATAACACATAAAAGTGTACATCAAAGTAGTGGTCATGTAAGATCCACTACATCACAAAAGAATAGGTATAAGTGCTAGACAAAAGAATATGTATACATCAAGAAGTCTCTATATCAAATGTATAAAAGCAAAAACTACTAAGCTAAAGTAGTTATCCAAAAGTCAAATGACGGATCCGATAAGAAGTCAAGCAGAAGCAACTGAAACACCTCGATCTGACCCGAGTAATATTTAAGAAGAAAATAATAAACGGATCAGTCTAGCTATAAATACCAGATAAAATGAGATAGGAAAAGAGATATGCCAAAAATGTATGATAATAAGAATGTCATACTTGTCAAGAATGCATTTAACAACAAACAAAAAATCATACAATATCTCAAGAATCTCATACACCAAAAAGAATGTGACATTCTTCAGCATATTCACCAAACCATTAATATTGATAAAACTTGTCAATGTGTATCATCAAAATTGGTGAAACACAAATTCTAGAAATCATCAACTAGAAATCCAGAAATCACAAAAAGGGGGAGGCCTATCGCAAATGGGAGCACGAAAACTCACCAACACGTGTATCACAAATGGGTCGCTATCCTATGATCGCTAACCATAGAGCCGGTGCAACGACGTAGTACAGTAACAGTACACCCGAAGAACCTAAAACTTGAATAATTCAAAACATCGATGTAGTACAATAACGGCGCGCCCAATGGACCTGAAACTCCAATGATTCGGAACAACAACGTAGTACAATAACGAATGCTCGATGAACCTAATAAGCTGGAACAACGACGTAGTACAATAACGGTACAACCGATGATCCAGATAAGCCGAAACAACGACGTAGTACAATAACAGTACCTCTGATGAACCGAACTCCATAAAAGAACATGGGTCGCTAGCCCATAAAAGAAATGAGATGAAGCACAATAAAACGAGATACAGTCTCCCACATGGACAAAGAGACATCGCATATCGCTAGTCTAAACCATAAAATGATCACCATTGATCAATAAAAAGTGTGAATTACACTAAGATAGTAAATAAATGAGTTTAGCTTCATGTCCCATAACCACTAGCTTAACTTAAGTATTTACGAACAAATTGTATATTTCCACTCGAAAATTGTTACAAGAGTTCAATCGAACAAGTCCAAGAATTAACTAACAAAAAAACGCAAGCGTTTCATACCACTTGTTTTGCTAAGTCGTTTAATTAGATTTCTCATACGAATGAGGTAAAGGTTTGTATAAACTAATAGATTGGAAAACGGTTTTGAAAACGAGTTCTATATTAAAAGTAACGTTGAAATCGATTTGTGAAAGAGTTTGAATATTTACTACTCGTATAGAAACCTTTGTATTTTAAAGTGACAAATCGTAGAAAACGATTGTAAAAACAATCAATCGTCAAAAATTCACATTCGAAGACGTGAATCAAATCCAAAGAAATCGATACCAAATCCATCAAAATGGATATTCCAAAAATCTAGAAAAAGAAGTCATCAAAGTCAATTAAAGTGATAACAACTAATCGGATTAACAAAAATCGATAAATATTGGAAATTTACTCAAAAAATAGGCAGATGGCAAAACATAACAGCTCCAGACGTCTAAGGGTTAATCCAAACGCCTGGATTTAGGTTCTGGAAATAATTCAGAAAAGCCCTAGACGTCTAAATTACAAAGCAGACATCTGAACCCTAACCAGACATCTGAACCAATAAATCAGATGTCTGGAACTTTCTTTGCCGTTTTTCATTTTCTGCCTGGACCATAACCAGACGTTTGGACTTGATCAACCAAACGTCTGGTTGCCTGATCTGAGCAACATTTTGCCTAGGCCAATGATGGCCAAATGGATTCGAAAGCGATCGGACGAGTGATGAAGGCTAGGGATTTGTGCCAAGTGACAACCCAGCCCTATAGGCTCTTTGATACACCCAAATAACATGTCCAAATATCCAAGATAAGATCTCCAAACATTTTAACTTCAATACACCAAAATTTGGAAAATTCATCAAATCAATTCAAATCAAAAGCAAATGAACATGAATAAATGTTAGGAATTCATACCTAACAACAATGAAAGCTATAGATATAGATGTGAGTTCAAGAACTTACCTTTAAACCCAAACACAACAAATGAGAAGCTTTAAGCAAAGGAAATATAAACCACTCTTCAACTTCAACTTTAGAAGCTCCAATCTATGATCAAATGAAAATATTTCCTAAGTTAGGGTTTAAGAATTTCTAAAAATTGAAGAGAGATTGAGGTGGAGAAGAAGAAGAGAATGCTAAACTAAGATTCTCTTTGATTTTAGAGCAAGAATTTGAATTTCCTAGCAAAACTAGGATTTAGGAATTCTAATTTCCTATATCTCTTCCCCCATTTTTCTTTTTAGCTTGAGTGTTAGGAAATAATAGAATGAGTAAAGAGGAGTTGGATGAAGAGTTAGGGTATTAGATGAGTTAAAGAGCTGAAACCCAAAGCCAAAGCCCAATAGAAAAATAGCAGAATTCAACTCAACTCCAAACATATCGATGTTTATAGTCAAAAAGGTCGCAAACGCCATTTTGGACTCAATGGAAGTGATCTCGAGTCCTGACTCTACTGTTTACAAAAAGTAGCATTTCGGACTTTAATCCGACTAACGATGCTATATTTAAAAAAAATGTTTAAATATATAATCGTAAAATATACGGGTGTTACACCAAGAAGCTAAGAATCTCTTCTGCTCATCTCCAATATTCATTCCTTTGAAAATTCTTTCACACGAGCGGATCCAAGCTTGTACTTCAATGATGGTTTCTGTTTCTTTGAAAGGTTTACCACCAAGGCTGGTGTAGTTATTGCATAGAGTTGCAAAGTTAATTTGGAGCTGTACCGGAACTACTACTTCCTCGACTACTGTAGCTGCGGGAGTTTGACTGTTTGTGGTATTACTTCCTCTCTTACCTCGTACTTTCCTTCCACTCATTTTCTACTATTTGTATATAGTAGGAAAAAGATCTTTAGGATATATAGACGAGATATCTTAGAGAATGCTATATGGTATGAATATACTTATTCATGTTAAATGTTTCAACTATGAGCTCTCTCAGACTAAACTCATTTTAAGGCATTACTAGCCCTATCTATAATGAGTCATACCCCTAACAAAGCCAAGGTTCTCGCTTAACCATAAGCATTGATACCACTTGTGACTACCCGTCTTCTTGACCCTCAGTGATCGAGACTTATACATCCACGGTATTCACATGCCGTAAATCCAAGTGCCGGGAAGGCAGATTATCTGGGATGTAAAAGAAAATAAAGATAGAAGATAACACAATAATAGAATCTCACATCGCATTTAACATTTTAATTATACATAATTAATTAGTGTCAAATACAAATCCATCAGGATAGTTATAACTGTCTATCCGTACATATGATGGGAAATACATACTACTGAACACAGCGAAAAATTGGTAGATATCTACATAAGGTACTTCAGCTTCATAGCTTCCAATAGACTTCTCCAAAATGATCTCCAACATGCTCCAAAATACTCCTAAGGTATAATGACAGCGCGACTGCCCGAAAAATAGGGCACCCTGAGTTTAAAGGGAAAAACAAACTCCGGGTCAGTCATGGGACTGGTGTGAGAACTCAAAGTACGATGTTTTGAAAACAAAAAGGTATCTAATAATACCACGCCGCACATAAACATGGAACAGGTTTTTTACCTTATGATAGCCAAAACTCTTTATTACGTAAAATTAAGGGATATTTTTTTTAATGACATTCTTTGAAAATATTTGCAAATAAACTTATTAATCTTAGCCGAAATTGTTACATTGATTAAATCCAGCATACTATGTTCTATAAACAAAGCTGCAAGTTCTTATTAGAGAATGGATTTCCATACAAATGACCATGTGAAGGGACTACCTTCCGATTGGTACACCTCTAGATGGATGCCTCAAGGACCATCACAAAGGATCCTCTACGAACACAAGATCGGCCTATCTCTATAACTAGATAGTACCAAATAAATCATCCCCGGTCGTTACGGACCTTTATCCGAGAGCTCTCTTCACATACAACCACATTAAGTTATATCCCGAACATCATAGCGGGATGAAATATATCTAAAAGGAGATGATCATACCCTAATTGGGAATGACCCACTTATCCTTGCTGCATCTAACCCTGTTTCAGTCATTTTTGGTTGATGAGGCTTGAGGCAACGATTACCTTTTCACAAGGTACATATCACATCTCTGAATGTCACATTGCCATTTCTGTTGACTTAATTGTCTTCCACAAAAATACAACCCTTGAGATCGTACATCTCAAGGAGGGTGTTAAGCTAAAAGAAGTTGCCTTCTCCGCCACAACTGATGTACGTTTGTAAAAGCCAATATACATAATCTTTAGAAATGCAATGTCAGATAAACGGCCATACAAGTTGTCTAGGAACAGAACAAACCGAAGGAACTCTCCTACTACCACTATTAGCAAGTAGTCCTTGCAATCCGAAAAATTTCCACAACGAAGAGACCACTGCAATAAATAACTCTATAGTGGGAGCTACCCAGAGCATGTTAGCAAGCAATCCTCATGCTATAAAGATCCATGGCCATCAATAATCATCATCTTAACATGTCTTCACTTTCAAACGTATACATTGGTTCGAAGTGGTTTTCGCATAGGAATCACCCAAATCCGACCCGGGTTCCTTCGAAATCCAATCATCGATAAAAAATGATGTAATTAGGTGATTGTTTTTTGATTTATTTATCTTTGTTTACCAAAATATCTTCGAGAGACATATATTTTCAAAATATTATTTTAGTGAATACAGAATCATTTAAACCTCTTTCAAATATTTCTCAAATCATTTTTAAGAGTATCTTTTGAGAAGATAGGATTATAATGTTCATTCTACTTTTATCCAAAATCAACTTCCGTATTCAACGAGTGCTATATGTGGATTAACGATGAGATCATCTTTTAAATTCCATGAATAGGACAAGTTCCCTCTTCAGATTTTAATAATGAGTATAGGAAGATTATTTCTATAAAATCCAAGTTGAGCATCTCGGCTTTCCTTTCAATGTGTTCCACCCTTTACCTAAAAGAGAAAACTAAGGCTAGGTAAGTTCTGGACACTGGTTGCTCCATCCCTAGCCTTAGTTGCACACCTCGTTTTCACTTTTAGATCTCATAGGCGGGACAAATGTACTAGTCGTTTCCGCATACTCATTTTCCCTTTTTGAATCACTTAACTATTTGATTAACCATCTTTGAAATAATTTTAAATTGTTCAAATTGATTTTAAAATGCTTTCTTATTTATTTAAAAATATTTACTAAGGATTTGAGAAAGAATTGTTACCATTATTTCAAAAGTTATTGAAAAGCGTTGTGAAAAGCGTTGTAAATATTGTTAAAAAAAGTGCTTTAAAGCTATATTCTTCAGATCGACCTTTATATCATTTAGAAAACTATATTTTCAAATGAAATAACTTTTGAAACATTTTAAAAGATTTTTATAATTTATTTCATATTTTTAAACTGATTTTTTATAAATTTCCAACTTTGGTCATTTAGTACAAAAACTAGATTTTTCTTGAAAATTGATTTTGCCATATTTCAAAATATACAATATGAAGTCTTGATTTTCATTTTTTTTATATGAAAGATATAGATATAAGGATTCAGAAAATTCTTACTTCGAAGAATTCTGAACTATATTCCACTTTGTATGTTCATATGAACTTTTGACGCGAAAACACGAACAACTGTTACGCGACGCGTTAATTTTTAGGCATATTTTGAGATTCATATCCAAACTTTACCGAGACAAGTTTAAACACTTAGGAATCATTTCTAAAGCATATTCAAACATTTTTCAAAGGTATAAATGATTCCATATCACAATTCATTTCTTTTGAAAAATGATTTCCATGTGATTATACGTCGTGTAAATCCGTGACTTATTTCAACATATATATTCAATATACAACTATAAACATCCAAACAATGTTTATAACCATTTTAACATGTCATATGAACTTTCTTATCAATTTAACAACCTTTTTCATTACAATGTCACATGATTTTCATTTATGTACATATTTGCTTACTAACTTTTGCAAATAACTTAAAAGTGGTTGTTTTCTTTTTCAAATACTTATCAAACATCATTATTAACATCCAAACGACATTAAAATCTTGCAAAACATCATATAAACATTTCCTACTTATCGATTTAGAGTTCTCACCTTTTGTCGCTTTCAAACAAGTTTTAAACTTTTCTAACTTTGCTAAACTTCGCCTTAAACTTCTAGAACTTTCTAAACTTCCTCGTACTTTCCTTAGGAGGCCACGACCAAGCTTGAAGTGGAAAATGTGCTCAGCTAAATGGAGGAAGGGGGCACGAGCAATAGGTGAGGAAAGGAGGCGTTTTGAAGTGGTTCGGACGGAGTTTTGTCGATATTATTCTTTGTTTTATTTTTAGGTTTATTTTTGCATAACTTTTTTAAGGTTGGAAGCCAATAAAAGAGTGAGAAAAAGCTTGAAATTTTGAGAAGAAGAAGCGTGGAAGGAAGTGAGAAAGTGGGTGTGTATTTATAGAAAATATTTGAGATTAAAATATAGATTTGTGTATTTACTTAAATAACCTTCCTTAAGAATTAAGTAAACTTATTTAATTCAAAACTTACCACCGACATCACATCACACAATCAAAATTCAAACACCTAAGAGTTATGTAAAGAATAAGAATGATTACTTCACTTTATGTCACATTACTTTACTTTATGTTACATTTGATTTGACATGTGTTTTGTCTTTTCTAGTTTACTTTTGCTAATTACTTTCTAGAATTTCCTAAGTGTGATTATTGAATGTAACCTTGTTTACTTAATTGTTAAATATCTTTACATTTTAATATATTGTTAAATTGTGTACATAAAGGTGCAACAACATTGCGACAACTTTAAATCGACAAAACGTTGATTTTTGACAAAATATTTTACGATCACATTTTGACGTTTTAGTTATACTATTATTTATATAAACCAAATTTAAAAATAATTTTTTATAATGTTATTTAAAAATATAAACACTCATAAATAAATTAAAATAATTAACTAAACCATTTTAACTTACTTTTCTGAAATCAGAATTTTGTCACTTTTGTCGATGTAAGCAAATGTTACTATTTTTATATATATTTCTATTTCCAAATCGTATCAAATATTGTTTAAATCATAAAACCTTTTATATTTTATATTTAAAATCACTTTAAGTATTGTACTTTGAAGTGGTTAAATTTTCGGTCGTTACACTAGTTCACTTTATCTATCATTTATCTTGCTAACACATTCATTATAGTCTAGACTGGCCGGTTTCTTTATTTACAATACTCGGGTCAAACCGAGATATTTAAGGAGTTTTAGTAGATAGCTTTAGAGAGAATTCCACTCCAGATATCTAGTTATCTTTCATATTACTAGCATCTCATATGTATGTGTACCTATTTCTTGTAGTGTTGTATCTTGTATCGGTTTAAACTCATTTAAATGTATGTATTTGTATCCATGAGATATAGTAGTTATGTATATTGTGGATCATAATAACCACAGTCTTGTAGTTGACATCATGTATCTATTTTCTCCATTCGGATTGTATCGCTTTTATACTCCATTGTGTACATTTTATACTCTACGATTCTGTGTTTTATGAATATTGTTCTGAATTATTATTATAGCCACTGTGGTTTTTTAAGCCTGGATTCCATATGTCAACTCTAACTGAGAAAAGAACTTGCATCCAAATCGATGTAGCAATACTCTCTTAAAGAAAATTCACGAATGATCGCTCCTAATCAGCCTTATTCTCTACACTAACAGACGGTATTACTCTATAATATCTTTTGTTAGTGTGGGTCTCGGGGTGGGGCATTATAGATTTTATTGTTGAAACTAGGCCAAGATGTAGCAGGTTAAATGGGTAATTTTAAAAAATTTAACATTTTATATCTTAATGGGCCTATTAAGTCTAAATTAATTTAGATCCAGTCTAATTAATTTTAAACAAAATCTTTAATTTATTTAACTAATTTAATTTCATACATATATGTAATATATGAAATGTATATGTGTATCATATATACATGTGCGTGAAACAAATAAATATGTGCATGGTTTAATGCACTCATGTATAAGTGTTGGGATTTACACCGCAATGAACAAATTAGCCCTTTATATTCACACTACTATCCAAAAAAGTTTAAATTATAAATTAAATTTCAAATATTTATTTTTTGATAAAAAATTTATTTTCGATAAGTCAAAAATCTTAAAATTCAAAATTCATTTTCAAATTATCTAATTTTTTAATTATTATAACAGTTTAAAAACAAATCTATATATACATATATTTAAATTTAATATATATACTATAAAATTAAATAAAAATATAACAATTATAAATAAAATTATTTATTTTTACTAAGTTAATAGTTTTTAAATTCAAAATCATTTTCAAAATATCAGTGTGTTTGTTTAGTTCAATTAACGTTCTGTGCATTGTAAAAAAATGGCGACTAGCTTCAAGGATTCTTCCAGCATTAATTTCTACTCATCTTTCCTAAAGTAATCTTCAATCACGATTGTAGTTATGTAATCCCTACAACCCCAAATTCAAAACCTAAGCGCAAGTTATTAGAGGAACCAATCAACATCAGTGGCCTCCAATTCTTCATCACAGTCCAAAGCAATGGAGAGGAAATAAAAATGAAGGCTTTATTTTCTATGTATGTAGTGGAAATTCACATTTTGCGGGAGATTGTCATTAGCTATTAAGATGTTTCGGTTGTGGTTTTTTGCCACAAGATGAGTTTTTGTTCATATTTTTTAAACAAGGTGCGAATAGGTAAGAAAGAAATCTTCCTCATTTGATGATATGAAAATCTCTGAACATGGTTTTAATTTTGCTCTGAAGTGGATGAAATTAAAAGGGATTTTATTAGATCATTTATGCGGATTAAGAAATGAAGGGATTGAGTTATTGGAGGATATATTCAAGCATTTTGATGTTAACAACTCAGTAAATATAGGATCTGGTTCGACTTTTTCCAGAGACAATTCGAAAAAACCTATATCAAAAACAGTTAATAACAATAATGCTAAAGGTATTATGAAAAACAAAGCGAGAGTTACAAGATTGATTGGAAATAAAGGTGAAATGATGATGGTTGCTAATGATAACAATTCCAAGATTTTATTTTCTGATGTCATGCTTTACGATCCAATAGTAATGGAATTAGGCCCCATTGAAAAACTTTCTACTTTTAGTTCTTGTTCGAATAAGTTTGAAGGTTGTGCTAATATAAAGATTCTGAAGATTAGTGTACCTGCTTAAAAAAGATGACTTCAAATTTATTAATGACGATCAAAAGAACAGGAAACTTTTAATGAGTCCAGATTTTCAAATTCAGGTTTCAAAACAGTTTTGAGGCTTTAACAAATATCGATGAATAACCTTTATTTATATGCGCTTGGATTAATCTTATCCGTTTTAGATTGAAATAATTAAATCCTAGACGGTTGCCAAGGTTCAAACCCTACCCGCCATTCTCGAACTGGTCGACCGCTTCCCTGTAAGCGGTCCACCGGCCTATGGAAGCGTCGACCGGTAGGGTCGCGAATATTAATGTTATTTATTTCCATATTTTTCTTTTTAATTATTTTCGTTTTGAAAACTTTAAATGTTCGTAACTTCTTTGTTTGAACTCCAATCGTGAAACTCCAAATCTGAAAATTGCTTAGAAAATCGCCACGAACGCAATTATTCAAGTTTCGTGGCCAAATTCTTACGTTTTCTTGAATTCATTTTTTTAGTCTTAATAATTATTAATCTATTAAAGTAAAAATTTATGGGTGTAGCATGTATAGGAAGGTCCACACAGGTTTCAAATATCTATAGCAGGTCATGATCACTTATGCTAGTTATAATAGTTAGGTCTACATGAGTTCCGTCAAGATAGCTACATTAGCTCGAGGTATGTAGTACAGCTTGGTACCAACTCCAGTTATTTTGGGCACTCAATGGAAATCTTTGGATCATGGTAATTTAAATTATAGATTGATTACTAATGCGAACTTAGGTTTTCCGATATCTAGAGTAGATCATATATCACTCGTGCTCGTTGTAGGGGTACGGTGAGATATGCATGTGTTTGATCATTGAGGATTTGGCTCGAGGTTTATGGTATATTTGGATACTAACTATATTTATCTTGGATATAAGTCTAGTATGGACTCCACTCATCAGTAATGATGAGTATTAATTTATATTCTCCGTCTATTGCGTATTAATTTATATTCTTCGTCTATTGCTTATCATTATATTGTGTGTTATATTAATTGGTTGATAATATTGTTGTGTAATTTACGATATGCTTATATTGTGATCTTTGAATTGCATCTGCATTTGTATACCGGGTTACCTTATCATGGTATACTGTTAAGTATCTGTCACATTATATTAGTTGTGATGATTCGTTAATTATAGTGGAAGAGAAGATTATGATATAATTCTCTACTTTTAGATGGGCTTACTTTACTTGTATATAGGCAATCTGGATTCTCCCTGAGCGACATTTGTGTAGAGGATCGCCTGCACCTTAGTAGTTCTTGTTCCATTTGTATATAGTTCTGATACAGTATTTTGTGACAATTTCCCTCACAACAGGCTTTATGTCTGACCCGCATTTTATCTTTGTCTATTTATGTCATGATAACTCTTGGAAACTTGATTGAATAGTTTGAGAATCGGACGTTTGTGTGGATATGCTACCAAAATGCACAACGGATTCTATGGAGACTAAGACGACATTTGGATATATATATATATATATATAAATACACACACACATACTTGACATTATAGTAGTACATGGTAGATGTATTACTTGTAATTGAGACTTGTTGTATAAGATATTCTATTCTGATTTTTTGTATTGATATTTATTTATCAGTTACTTCCGCCATTATAGTCTCTTATGCATTATTCATCCTATTCTATTCATGTACATTTAGTATATTATACGCTATCATTCTGCTATGAGATTATATCATTATGTCTTAGTATAGTGTTTGTTTTTTTATTTTACCCTGATAATCTATCTTTTGTGGTTTCCAGAAGTCAGGCATTGATGTAAGACATTGATTTTCGAGTATTACAAAGGACATCATGTTAAATTAAGTGAGTGAACAAGAAGATTAGAGTATAGAGATTTATTTCCTTACTTTACTCGTTCCCATCGATTTTCAAATCATGTTTGAAAACCCTTCCCTTCTCATCATGCATCGCCGAATCAGGAAAGAGGCATATGGGCCATTTTTTCCCAAAACTACTTTGCGTTTAATTTATTTGAATCCCGTTTAATATTTCTATCAATATGATATATCAATACATACGTTTATAACTGTTACACACAAAATTTATTAAAAACTAATGTTTTAAAACAAATCAAATAATGTTTAATAATTAATGTTCATAAATATTAATTAATTTAATTAACATACAGTGATTATAAATTAATTAAATCTTATTGTTTTATAAAATATTCATCATTATGATTGTACGATTTAACGGTGCAAATTCAGTCAATGGTTAATATCGATCAATTCAAATATTAACGTTCACGCATCACCTTAGCTAGTGGTGTGATATTTTGAGTGAATTTATCGCTTACGCATCTTTTTGGTAAATCTAATGTACATATTATAAGCGGTACCTAGTAGTAACGATTATTTACACCAATTCTCTTCCTCAATACCATATCACTTTAGGACTTAAGGAATTTAGTTTTGACCGCAGTCCAAACATCGTCAACGCTCAACTAGAGTAGTCCAAACACAAAATTAGTTGATAACCCGCTCTAGCAAGAGGTCTTCACTTTGAGTTGAGTATAGTTACCGTGATAATAACCCTACATAAATGAATAGAGAAATTCTCTATCAAATAGTGTTTCACTTCCAATGCTTTAACTCAAGCCCAACGATAGTTGTTTGATGAATGTCGTGCCATGATTTAACAATAATCAACATGGAATATCCATATTGGAGTTCCTAAGTATTCTCAAGTGAAGGGAATTACATAACGTCTAGCTTCAAAATTCTCTATTTGACCTTAGTGATATTAACCAACATTAAAATCTCTAGTATGGAATTCCATATTTATCAAATAATTATCAGTATGTAACTGTTTAGTGCCCGATAATAGCTATGAGAAATACACTACCCAACATTTGGAGAGCAATTACGTACTTCAGTCTCAACGAAGGTATTTATATCCCGTCTCAAAAATTCTTAACAAAAAATATTTAAAATAATACTTTATTTTTAATGTGATATATTTCTCATGATTACAGCACAATGCAACTACTATTACACAACATACCATCTAAGGATTTTCTATTCGATATACATTAAATTAGTTACTTAATTAATTACATTATGATATAATAATTATATAACAGAAAGAAAACATATTTTATTTTGGATAAGATAGGTGTGATGACCCGCCTTTCTATCCACGGAAAGACGTATCATCAATAAGAAAAGAAAGAGATAGAAATAGAAAAGATAGAAAGCAAAAATAACAATATCAGAATCTCACTGCGGACGGAACAAAATATAATACATCACATAACTATTACATAGTTTTACATATATCAGAGTTACACAACATCATGATAGTCATATATACATCTGTCATTACATACATCCCAAAATACAACATACATTAACTAACATAGTAGAACTAGATAGATAGATACGTCTGTACTTCTGCTCCAAGCTCCTTCAAATCTCAACAATCCAAAACCTATCACCTGGCTACTCATAAAAATTTGAGTACCCAAGAGTTTATGAAAAATAAAAATAAACTCCGGTCAAACATAGGTCTGGTGTGAGTAAACGGGTTAAAGTTGTTTGACTTCGAAAACCATTTGAAAATAAAGGTATCACGTAAGACTTCCCACACATAAACATGGGTTTGTTTTTACCTTACGCTAACTAAAACAATTTTATAGGAAATCCAGTGATATTATAATAGTGTCTAGGGCTTTCAAGTAAAATACAGAAATAGCTGAAATGCTTACATCTCACATTCCAATGTAGTTGGGCACAATCAAAGCGTACGACGTTTATTGGAGATTGGATTCCATACAATGGCAGGGCTACTGGGGTACCTCCCGTCACAGTATGGGGCCTAGATCACCGTAGCGAGGATTACTCCCGACCCCCTGCAACACAAGGCCGGAACTATTCCTTACTGAACAGTTTCGAACAAGATAACCCCGTGGTTGTAGCTAGCAACCGCCCACACAGCCGAAATAAAAAGGGACATCTAGACAGGGGTATATCTCGTCCTGCTTGGGTGCTACCCACCTAACCTTGCCGCACCTCCCATGTTTTAAACATTCCCGGTTGATGAGGCTTGAGGTTGCGCTTACCTTTATAGAACATATCTCTTAGAATGCTCATCGTCCACCTGACGATGTTCTGAAAGCATTCAATCCATGCAAGTTCGTTCCGGGTTCGAACGAAACCGAAGGCATTATCTCGTTACACTCATTTTGGAATCACCCTCAGAGTTAACGACGATAACCCTTGCACTCTAAAACACCATCTCCATCTTCACTTGGAGATTTACAGCCTAACGTAGTTTAATTTGGATCGAAGTGGTTTTCAGATAATCATAACTGACACCCGATCCCGTCTCATCGAAATCCAAACGCCATTTTAAAGGTCAAGTTATTTAATAGTTTAAACAATTTAATTCAACACTTTGAATTCACATAGCATTTATCACAAACAAATCGTACACAATCATCTTAGATATATCAAGGAATATCACAGAATATCACCCAATAAATATAACAAATCCAGATATTCTTATACAATCATCCATAAGCAAGCATCTTTAAGCCTTATTGTAATCGATTCAATTTAAATTAATTATTTGAGAATTAATCACTTAATCCTGCTTAATAAATCATTAATTAATTAACTATTCCATTTTCAAACTACCTAATTAATTAATCACTTCTTCATCAATTTATTAAACCTTAATTATTTAATTCATTACTCCTTGATTATTAATTAATTAATCATTAATTGTTAATTAAATAATCATTAATCCTTAATTAATTACTTAATTAATTAACTACTATTTATTTATTAATTAACTTTAATTAGCTATTCTACAATTCTCAATTACAAATTAATCGGACACTTAATTATTAATTAACCAATCTTTAGTTACAAATTGATACATTTCTTATTATTTAGTTAATTACAATTATAAATTAATTAATCATCCTTAAATCCCCATTTTAACAATTAATTAATTATGATTATTCATCTTAATTAACATTTTAAAATCTTCCTTAAAAATCTTGAAATCAAAACTTTAACGTTAATTAAATTTAGACACTTACCTTAAATTAACTACTTAATTAAAATATTAATTAAGATTTAAAAACATTCTTACGTATTCACTTAATTAATTAAAACTTAAAATTGTCAAACATTAATTACTTCATTAATACTAAAATTTGTTTAACATCATTAACTTAAATTTATTAGGCTTAACCTTTGAAACAAAACCCGAGAAAAATCTCAGGTTACTCGAGCTTTTCACCCATTTTCCCGAGTCTCCCCTCTTTCTTCTTCTCAAACTTTTCTTCTCCTCTTTTTCTTTCTTTAGTTTAAGTTTTAAACTTAATAAACTATTTTCTAGGCTCGAGAATCCCGCGTTCCAACCCGAAGCAAGCACTTCGTTTACTCGAGTAACAACTCGAGTTGCCCACTGTCGAAATTTCTTGACACCATCTCAAGGTCGTACACGTGCACGACGCCTCGCCGGCACTCTGGCGAACTTCGAATCCTCCAGCGAGTCGCAAATTAATGCTAAAATCGAAATCAAAGATCATCTCGATGCCAAAATTACCAAATCGAAATTTCGCCCTTCATTTGAAAACCTGTAACTCAACTCTCCTCAGCAAATCACTTTGCTTCACTCACGCCAACCACTGGAAGCGCTATGACTTCGGCCTCACCTCGCCAACCCCCTACACTACCATTCCTTTGAGTTTCTAGAAGCTCGATCAAAAAGAGGATACGAACTCAGCTCGTTTTCTGACCACAAAAACTCAAGCCTTAAATCCTTATCTAGACTCGTCCCATCAATTCTTGCAATAGAAAAATTATCTAACAATTTTCCTAACTTCTTCGATGGTCAAGCTAGCTTCAAGCAAAAATTCAACATCCAATATTGGTTCGATCATCAGAAAATGGTTAAAAAGCATATTCTGTTCAACTATGAACTGCTACTAGCATACGCGATTAAAAATCACCATATTAGTTTTAAAAATCCTATCTTTGAATGTTGTTTCAAGTTATATAATCGAACTAATATTTTACAATATTCGAATTTATCATATGATTGTCTCTTTACCGTAAAACTGAATTTTACAGAGTCCATTCTTCATTATCAAGCTTAAAACAAAATTTAGCTCATAAATTATGTTTAAACTAACTTATTTGTTTAAAGATTAAGGCCTATCAGGGATTAGGGAAGTGAAGTTTAAATTTTTTACTTGATTGACACAAAGATGACAAACATTTATGCACAGAACAAATATAAATAACATACATAGAAATGCTCATCTATATATAATCATATAGCATAACATTTTCCATAAATCACCTACACAGTTTTAATTATACTTAAATCTTTAAAATTTGTGTTTACTCACCTAAAAAGTTTGTGAACAGAGAGCCAATATCTTTTTTGAAAAAAGCGCAGTTTGATCTGCCTTTAAACCTGTTTTGTTTAGTTGAATGAATTTCAGTTTATAAGAATGGTGATGTTTACTTCTTATTTTTCTTTTCTTTCTGGCTTGCTATGTTTTCACTGAACGAATAGGAACAAGTTGCATTGCATATGCAGAGAAAAGTTTTACATGGGAGGCTTGCTGTACAAGATTTTTTTTTCTTTTCTTTCTTTGACTAAACAAGATTTTGTTCTCTGAAATTGAAATGATTTCTAAATATTTGAAATGACTTTATTTTGTGCTTGAGAAGATAGCATTAAATGCAATTGTTTCCTTCTATGTTTACATACTTATCCCCTTTTGATTTTTGTATACAGATATTTTGTTTTATTATCTTCTTGTTTTGCATAATTCACAAACATATCTACATGTATTTCAAAAGTTTATATATTTCTAGAATTATCTAATGTGTCCATATAACCATATAATTTATTACTAACATAAATCCTTAGCTTTTATTTCTATTTAAAGTTTAACTATCCAAACATTTAATTTATATTATATGTTATATGTTATATTTAATATTGGTAAGATTGATTTTATTTTAAATATTTTTAAAAGACTTTATTTATATTCATATATTTTTATAATTATATTTTATACTTATATTTAATATTGATAGGATTAATTTCATTTTAAACATTATTATCTATGTTACATTCATTGCATATATTATATCAAATGTTAATAATGTAGAACATTTTAATTTAATTCAATGTGAATAAGAAAATTTTATTTTAAATATTTTTGAAAGACTTTATTTTAAATTTTCAAATCATAGTTTCTACACAGATACCCATATAAATATAAATAAATGGCAAATGTCCAAAAATCTTATTTATTTTTAAATTGAAAAGCTTGTATTTTATTTAATTATATTAAATACTTATTAAAATAATATTGCCAAAATCTTGGGTCGTCACATTCCTCCCCCTTAAAAGAATTTCGTCCCCGAAATTTAAAGCACAACAATTCAAACATACATATCATCCATACAATAACAATCAACCAAACAGTCTATCCTAACAAACATCACTAGTTATCAGGACATAAATCCGGATAGGCTTTCCTAAAACTATCCAGAGTTTCCCAGGTACAATCTCTGGGATCCTCGCTCCACTGCACTTTGACGAGCTTCACTACCTTGCTCCTAAGTTGCCTCTTGTCTTGATCAACAATCCGAACAGGGTGCCTGACCACAGTCAAGTTTGGCTCGACCTCCAAATCTTTCTGGACTACTGGTTCTACAACCAATGATGGGTCAGGAACAAATTTCCTTAGATGGGATACATGAAATACATTATGAATTCCAAACATCCATTCTAGCAATCCAATTCTGTAAGCTACAACACCAATTCTTTCCAGCACACGGAATGGACCAATATATCTTGGGGCAAGTTTTCCCGTCTTTCCGAATCTAATAGCTCTTGATCGGGGAAACTTTGACAAAGACAAAATCACCAATCTCGAATTCCTATTGTCTTCGCCTCTTATCCGCGTACTTCTTTTGACAGTCCTGAGCAGCTTTCATCCTTTTCTTGATAAGCCCAACTTTCGTAGATGCTTCACGGATTAGATCGAGTCTAAGCACAAGACGATCTCTTGACTCTATCCAACAGGATGGGAATCTACATGGTCTTCCATACAAAGCTTCATAAGGAGCCATCTTAATACTTGCCTGGTAACTGTTATTGAAAGAGAATTCCACTAGATGTAGATGGTCTTCCCACGATCCACCAAAATCCAATACACAAGCTCACAGCATATCCTCTAGAATTCGATTCAGCCTCTCCGTCTGCCCATCTGTCTGAGGATGATAGGCTGTACTTAATCTCAAACTCGCTCCCATAGCTAATTGCAGAGCCTCCCAGAATTTGCTGGTGAAGATAGGATCACGATCACTTACTATACTAACTGGAACACCATGCAATCTGACTATCTCCCTCAAGAAAATCTCTGCTAGAGAAGCTGCAGTACGAGTTGCCTTAACCGATATAAAATGGGCGCTTTTAGTTAGACCGTCCATAATAACACATATTCCTTCGTTTCCTTTCTTGGTTCTAGGCAAACCATTGATGAAATCCATCGAAATCATCTCCCATTTCCATTCTGGAACTTCTAAAGGCTGCAACAATCCGGCTGACTTATGCTGATCTCCTTTAACTTGCTGGCAGATAGCACAACTATTGACAAAAGCAGCTACATCCCTCTTCATGCTCGGCCACCAAAAAACTCTTCTCATATCTTTATACATCTTAGAGATTCCTGGGTGGATATTCAGTTTGGAGCGATGACACTCAGTTAAGACTTCTTGCCTCAATCCATCTACATTAGGTACACACAAACGACCATTAATCCTCAAAGCACATTGATCGTCCACTTTGAAATCCGAATATTGACCATCCTTGGTTCCAAGAATCAGTTCCTTAAAAGATCTATCCTCCATTTTCTTGCTTATGATTCTTTCCTGGAGAGACGGAACAACTTCCACAAGAGACAGAACTGCATTCCTTCTAAGATCATCAACCACAACATTTGCCTTTCCTGAGGTATACTGAATATCCAAATCATAGGATGCCAGAAACTCAAGATCGTGCGTAGCATAGTTCCTTTCACATGGCTTTAATTGCCTACTCGCATACGCAATTACTCTTCCATTCTGCATCAAAACTGCTCCCAGTCCAACTATACAGGCATCTGTATAAACTTCAAATTTGCTCTTCCCATCCGAAGTAGCTAGCACAGGTACACTGATTAGCCTCGTCTTCAACTCCTGGAAAGCTTCTTCACCCTAGGGTGTCCACTTAAACTTAGCTCCTTTCCTTGTCAGCTTAGTTAGGTGTGAAGAGATCTTGGAATAGTCCTTGATAAACTTCCTGTAATAGCCAGCTAATCCAGAAACCTATGGACTTCAGTCGATGTTTGCGGCTGCTTCCATTCAGAATAGTCTCAACCTTCGCTGGATCTACAGAAATACCTTATCCAGAAACAATGTGCCCTAAAAATTTGACTTTCGATTTCCAAATTGGCACTTAGAGAATTTCGCCTTCAAAACATGCATCATCGGTGTCTCCAACACTATTCCCAGATGCTGCTTGTGCTCTTCTTCGGACTTAGAATAGTCCAGAATATCATCGATGAATACCAGAACGAACTTATTCAATACATCCCGAAAGACTCGGTTCATCAGATCGACAAAGTAAGAAGAAGCGTTGGTTAACCTAAAAGGCATAACCAACCATTCATAGAAACAATTTGGTCCCTAAATGCAATTAAGGGGATACTGTCCTCAGCTATCCTTAACTAATGGAAACCTGAAGCTAAATCCAGTTGAGAAAAGACAGAAGCTCCATGCATCTGGTCAAAAAGATCATTAATACGAGGAAGAGGATATTTATCTCGAATGGTCACTTTGTTCAATTCTCTATAATCTACACAGAACCTTAGTGAGCCATCCGACTTGGTGACAAACATCGCGGCAGAACCCCAACAAGAAAAATTGGGTCTAATCAATCCCTTCTCCAAAAGATCCTGAGTCTGCTTAACTAACTCCTCCCTCTCTCTAGGATCCATCCTCCTACTAGGCTGAATCACTGGTACTGCTCCTGGAATCAAATCAATGCGAAACTCTATTTCTCGATGCGGAGGTAAACATTTGACTTCCTCGAATACATCTGGGAAATATTGGACCACATCGATATGTTCAACCTTCGCTTGAGAAGTCTCAACTCCATGTAAAAGACTACTCAAATGAATTCCAGAATTATCACATGCCACTCTAACAATCCTACCCAGATCGGTTTCCAACGAAACTGTTCCCTCATCACAATTCAGGACAGCCTTATACTTGTCCAGCCAATCCATCCCCAATATAAGGTCAAACCCCTTAAAATTCAATACATAAGCTTCACAAGAAAAACTATGGGACAGATAGGAAATCCTCAAATTCTTACAGATCATATCTAATTTGGTTACCCCTCCTATAGGATTAGATACAAAGATGGGACAGGTAACTCAACAAATTTAGATAGGTATGTAGTTATATAAAAATACAAATACGCACTCTCAAGATAAATATTATTCCAGAGCCTAGGTATTATCTCAACCTATGCTTTGATACCAACTATGACGGCCTGCCTTTCTATCCACAAAAAGACGTATCATCAATAAGAAAAGAAAGAGATAGAAATAGAAAAGATAGAAAGAAAGAATAACAACATCAGAATCTCACAGCGGACGGAACAAAATATAATACATCACATAACTAGTACATAGTTTTACATATATCAGAGTTACACAACATCATGATAGTCATATATACATCTACCATTACATACATCCCAAAATACAACATGCATTAACTAACACAGCGGAACTAGATATATAGATACGTCTGGACTTCTGCTCCAAGCTCCTTCAGATCTCAACAATCCAAAACCTATCACTTGGCTACTCATAAA
Source organism: Allium cepa (assembly GCA_030765085.1). NCBI lineage: Eukaryota > Viridiplantae > Streptophyta > Magnoliopsida > Asparagales > Amaryllidaceae > Allium > Allium cepa. The sequence goes on along the minus strand of CM060934.1, from coordinate 945,796,324 downwards.
AATTTGAGTACCCAAGAGTTTATGAAAAACAGAAATAAACTCCGGGTCAGACATGGGTCTGGTGTGAGTAAACGGGTTAAAGTTGTTTAACTTTGAAAACCATTTGAAAAAAAAGGTATCACGTACGACTTCCCACACATAAACACGGGTAAGTTTTTACCTTACGCTCACTAAAACAATTTTATAGGAAATCCAGTGATATTATAAGTGTCTAGGGTTTTCAAGTAAAATACAGAAATAGCTGAAATGCTTACATCTCACATTCCAACATAGTTGGGCACAATCAAAACGTACCGCGCTTATTGGAGATTGGATTCCATACAATGGCAGGGCTACTGGTGTACCACCAGTCACAGTACGGGGCCTAGATTACCATACCGAGGATCACTCTCGACCCCCACAACACAAGCCCGGAACCATTCCTTACTAAACAGTTCCGAACAAGATAACCCTGCGGTTGTAGCTAGTAACTGCCCACATAGCCGAAATAAAAAGTGACATCTAGACATGGGTATATCTCGTCCTGCTTAGGTGCTACCCACCTAACCTTACTACACCTTCCCTGTTTTAGCCATTCACGATTGATGAGGCTTGAGGCTGTGATTACCTTTATAAAACATATCTCTTAGAATGCTCATCATCCACTTGGCGATGTTCTGAAAGCATTCAATCCATACAAGTTCATTCCGAGTTCGAACGAAACCGAAGGCATTATCTCGTTACACTCATTTTGGAATCACCCTCAGAGTTAATGACGATAACCCTTGCACTCTGAAACACCATCTCAATCTTCACTTGAAATCCAAATGTCATTTTAAAGGTCAAGTTGTTTAATAGTCTAAACAATTTAATTCAATACTTTGAATTCACATAGCATTTATCATAGATAAATCATACACAATCATCATAGATATATCAAGGCATATCATAGAGTATCACAGAATATCACAAATCCAGATATTCTACTTGTACAATCATCCATAAGCAAGCATCTTTAATCCTTATTGTAATTCATTCAATTTAAATTAATTATTTGAGAATTAATCACTTAATCCTGCTTAATAAATCATTAATTAATTAAATTTCCATTTTCAAACCATTTATTTAATTAATCACCTCTTAATCAATTTATTAAACCTTAATTATTTACTTCATTACTCCTTGATTATTAATTAATTAATCATTAATTACTAATTAACTAATCATTAATCCTTAATTAATTACTTAATTAATTAACTACTATTTATTTATTAATTAACTTTAATTAGCTATTCTACAATTCTCAATTACAAATTAATCAAACACTTAATTATTAATTAACCAATCTTTAGTTACAAATTGATGTATTTCTTATTATTTAGTTAACTACAATTATAAATTAATTAATCATCCTTAAATCCCCTTCTTAACAATTAATTAATAATTATTATTCATCTTAATTAACATTTTAAAATCTTCCTTAAAAATCTTGAAATCAAAACTTTAATGTTAATTAAATTTAAACACTTACCTTAGATTAACTACTTAATTAAATTATTAATTAAGATTTAAAAACATTCTTACGTATTCACTTAATTAATTAAAACTTAAAATAAATTCTTAACTTAAAATTGTCAAACATTAATTACTTCATTAATACTAAAATTTGTTTAACATCATTAACTTAAATTTATTAGGCTTAACCTTTGAAATAAAACCCGAGAAAAATCTCAGGTTACTCGAGTTACAACCTGAGTTTTTCACCCATTTTCCCGAGTCTCCCCTCTTTCTTCTTCTCATACCTTTCTTCTCCTCTTTTTCTTTCTTTAGTTTAAGTTTTAAACTTAATAAACTATTTTACAGGCTCGAGAATCCCGCGTTCCAACCCGAAGCAAGCTCTTCGTTTACTCGAGTAACAACTCGAGTTACCCACTGTCAAAATTTCCTGACACCATCTCAAGGTCGTACACGTGCACGACGCCTCGTCGGCACTCTGGCAAGCTTCGAATCCTCCAGCGAGTCGCAAATGAACGCTAAAATCGAAATCAAAGATCATCTCGATGCCAAAATTACTTGATCGAAATTTCGCCCTTCATTTGAAAACCTGTAACTCAACTCTCTTCAGCAAATCACTTCGCCTCACTCACGCCGATCACCGGAAGCGCTACGACTTCGGCCTCACCTCGCCAACCCCCTACACTACCATTCCCTTGAGTTTCGAGATGCTCGATCAAAACAGAGAAGCGAACTCATCTCGTTTTCTGACCACAACAAACTCGAGCCTTAAACCCTAATCTAACCTCGTCCCATCAATTCTTGCAATAGAAAAATTATCTAACAATTTTCCTAACTTCTTCAATGGTCAAGCTAGCTTCAAGCAAAAATTCAACATCCAATATTGGTTCGATCATCATAAAACGGTTAAAAAGCATATTTTGTTCAACTATGAACTGCTCCTAGCATACGTAGATAAAAATCACCATATTAGTTTTAAAAATCCTATCTTTGAGTGTTGTTTCAAGTTATATAATCGAATTAATATTTTACAATATTCAAATTTATCATATGATTGTCTCTTTACTGTAAAACTGCATTTTACAGAGTCCATTCTTCATTATCAAGCTTAAAACAAAATTTAGCTCATAAATTATGTTTAAACTAACTTATTTTTTTGAAGATTAAGGCCTATCAGGGATAAGGGAAGTGAAGTTTAAATTTTTAACTTGATTGAACTCTGTATTTTTTAAACAAAAACATAGAGATGACAAACATTTATGCACAGAACAAATATAAATACATACATAGAAATACTCATCTGTATATAATCATATAGCATAACATTTGCCCTGTGCAATTAATGCGCTCGGTAGATTCAAAGCGGTGGAGGTGCAAAAAGTCATAGCGGGGATACAGTGAGGATATAGCGGGATATAGCGGATGGCTCTAAAATAGCATATAAAATTCGTACTTAATGTTTTTACAAATATATAAGTGGTAATTAAATGAAAAATTGTCATTCAATTGAATTATAAATAATACATAAATAATTTTAAATAAAAACATGTGCGAATATACTTTAAATAAATGAAAAACTGTTATTACATAATTGAATTTGATAGAATATTAGAGTATTTTCATTTATGAAAATATATTAAAAATTAAATCAAATAAATTAGTTTCATAATTCTATAATGTATAAATGCAATTTTTTAATTCATTTTATTAAAAAAGATATAGCGGGAATAGCGGAATATAGCAGAAATAACGGGATATTGCGAAAATAGCGGGGATTAAAGCGGAAAGGCTATATTTTTGGGCTATATGAAAAAATCATAGCGGTAGAAATCCGCTATGAGATCTAGCGGGGTTGTAGCGGGGTAATAGCGGGGCATTAACTACACAGCATTTGCCATAAATCACCTGCACAGTTTTAATTATACTTAAATCTTTAAAATTTGTGTTTACTCACCTGAAAAGTTTATGAACAGAGAGCGAATATCTGTTTTGAAAAAACTGCAGTTTGATCTGCCTTTAAATCTTGTTTTGTTTAGTTAAATGAATTTGAGTTTATAAGAATGGTGATGTTTACTTTTTTTTGTTGGCTTGCTATGTTTTCACTGAACGAACAGGAACAAGATGCATTGCATATGTAGAGAAAAGTTTTACATGGGAGGCTTGCTGTACAAGATTTTTTTTTCTTTGTTTGACTAAACAAGATTTTGTTCTCTGAAATTGAAATGATTTCTAAATATTTGAAATGACTTTATTTTGTGCTTGAGAAGATAGCATTAAATGCAATTGTTTCCTTCTATGTTTACATATTTATCCCCTTTTGATTTTTGTATATAGATATTTTGTTTTATTATCTACTTGTTTTGCATAATTCACATACATATCTACATGTATTTCAAAAGTTTATATATTTCTAGAATTATCTAATGTGTCCATATAAGCATATAGTTTATTACTAACATAAATTCTTAGTTTTTATTTCTATTTAAAGTTTAACTATCCAAACATTTAATTTATATTATATATTTTATTCTTATATTTAATATTGATAAGATTGATTTCATTTTAACATTTTTAAAAGACTTTATTTATATTCATATATTTTTATAATTATATTTTGTACTTATATTTAATATTGTTAGGATTAATTTCATTTTAAACATTATTATCTATATTACATTCATTTGCATATATTATATCAAATGTTAATAATGTAGAATATTTTAATTTAATTCAATGTGAATACGATAAGTTTATTTTAAATATTTTTGAAAGACTTTATTTTAAATTTTCAAATCATAATTTCTACACAAGTACCCATATAAATATAAATAAATGGAAAATGTACAAAAATCTTATTTATTTTTAAAATGAAAATCTTGTATTTTATTTAATTAGATTAACTACTTATTAAAATAATATTGCAAAAATCTCGAGTCGTCACAATAGGTTATCTAGCAAGGTATATGTTACGAATTTCATAATATTCCATAGGGGATACACCTAAATCTATCAATTTTCCACTTTCACTTGGAGTCAATTATGGAATCTCATTCCAACTCTTTCGATCGGTTTTCTCAAAACTAAGTAGGCCAGTCCCTTAATGAGTGGATATGCTATTTTGTCTTTATTATATACTCTATCAATTAACTAACTCCAATGCTAATAAGACACCTTCACAATACGGAACACTTCAAAATATGTTTTTCGACTTCTAGTGATCTTTAGGTGCTCTATGAGTTGTATCACAGCATTCTTATCATATAACAATATCATAAGATTCTCAACTTTTGGAATCACCCTAGCTCAAATTTATACATTTATTTATACTTTTTTTATTGTAGCGCTATTCATGACGATGTACTTAGCCTTTGGTTGAATCAACCACTACGTATTGTTTGGAACATTTCTAACTTAAAGTTCTCAACTTAAGATTGAACATGAATTTAGGATATACATACTACACTTGATATCACTTATGAAGTTCGAGTATGCAGACTCCTTTATAAGGTGTTTGTTTATACAAACAATTCTCTATTATTTCATTTATACTTAAGAACACTCTAATTTATCATATAGTAATCTTAATTAGGATTTCATACTCGCTCTATGTATAAAATACTTAAGCTAAGTGTATTATGGACAATATAACATGTATGACAATTCCTATTGCTAAGCATAAGAAACCCGTCTTACATACTCCATATTAAACAATTTAATATAATGTTTGTGTACATCATTTTAGGACATTCCAAACATCCTTTTATACTGATTATAAAAGATGTCTTTTCAAATCACGTACCGAGAATTAAACAACCAAACTAAAATGATTTTAACATAGATAAATCTTTAACAATCATAAATTTGTCGTTTACTTATTGTTCTATAAATATATTAGTACCTTTATAGTATTTTCGTACAAGCACGCGCTTTCTCTACATTTCGACTAAAATTCAAGCTAATAGATTTCTCCATCAAAATACTTCTTAACTCTGATTCTTATCGAAAATACTTTGTATTATTTATTGGATCATATCCAATATCAACAAACTCAATAGTCACTCTCATTGACATGAAGAATCTTTTGTTGTGTGCAAATAGTCCATTCTAGATCATTATTGAGAATTGCTGTTTCAACGTGTATTATGTACAAAACTCAAAGCAACAAATTTTGTGATAAAAGTCCAAATTAACTTAAATATGTTGAATAATGAATCTATTACCTTAATTTCAATAATTGAAATTTACAACAATATTCTATCAACGTAGCTCATATTCCTACTGCATTGATCTTCTTCTCGAAGACACATTTGCGACCGATGGATCATATTCCTTTGGGTACAAATACCAAAATCATATTTTGCCAGTGTATTTAGAATCCATTCTATATAAGCAACATATGACAGATGCTATTAATTGATGACATATGTTCGACATATAACTAGAAATAAATGGATAGCTAAACACATAAAGGAGATATGGGAAACAGTAAAGATAATATTTCCCATTTGGTAAACTTAATTAATGCAGCGTATAAATGATAATCAATTGGCATCGTGATATAAGGATATAAGCAGTCAACAACAAAAGTATGTATGTATTATTAACTAATTGTGTGTGTGTGTATGTTTAAATATTCTTTTATACATATTGTTAATTGAATCCTTCAAATATACTAAATTAAATTCAGCCAAGACAACTATAATCCACTCAAGGATTATTACCAAACATGTAGAGATCTGATTTAATAAATCAATTTGTAATCAATAAATCAAAATGTGACCATTATGTATGTGTTAATAATTTAGTGTAGAATCAAATATAGATATTTATTATAATAAAATTTTTGTCCAAAGTATATTTTGTATAATAATATTATGTTGATTCATGTTTATTTATACATAAATACAGTGTACATATATGAATGTGTATGCATGTATACATAATATATATACATACATATATATGTGTGTGTTTTAAAATATTTCTATATGTATTGTTGATGAATCCTTTAAAATTAATAAATCAACTCAACCAAATCAATTGTAACCAATTTAAGATTTATTACTAAACATGCAATAATCTAATTTAATAAAACAGTCTGATAACAGATCTGAATTAAAAAATCTAAGTATAATTTATATGTATAAGTTAATAAACTGTTCTTAAAACCTTTTAAAATATTTCAAAATTATTTTAACATACACATACATGTATATACATACGCATTTATGTATATGTATGAATCTTAAAGTAGAAAACAAAATTGAAATTAATGTAAAAATTTGTTAGAAATTAAATAAAATAAAGTTAATTAGAATAATAAGTTAACTTCCAGATCTATATTTAGATCAAAATCAATAGAAATTAACATAGAAAATCATGAATAGAAGTTTTCAACTTCAAATGAAAACCAATTCTAATGATAACAAGTTATACTACTTTAAGACCTATAATTGTATGCTTATAAGGGACAAAAAATGCATATATACAATTTTCAAAATGAATTAACTACTAGATCTATAATATCATGGAATAAATAAATAACTAACTGAATTTACCTTGTTGATTTTGCCTATGATTCGTGCCTTGAATTATAAATGCTTCTAGACCCGATTGAATCACCTTCAGAATTTGCAACAACCCGAAGCATCACTTTTGGATTTATTTTATTTGATTTGTTTTAATTTTGTTTGGGAATTATTGTGGCTTAGAAGCCATGAAATTTTGGCCATGAACGTAGAAAAATGAAGATGGAAACTAGGGTTTAGAAGGAGAGTGATTAAGAGAAGCCAGTGAATTGAAGATAACATATTTATAGAGAGATCCTTCCTTGACCTCCTCCCTTCATTTTTCAGATCCAACCATTGAATTTTATGCCTCTTTTCTTATGGCCTTCTATGAATAAGGCTATATAGGCCTCAAAATATTCCCAAACCCATTTAGCAATTAATCTATTTAAATCTGATTTAAATATTTTATCAGTATCATATATCGATACGTACATACATAACTTTATATACGTACTTTATTAAATACTAATAGATTCAAACAAATAAATAAATAAAAATTTAATAATTAATATTTCATAAATACTAATTAATTTATAACGGTTATAAATTAAGTAAATCTTGTGGTTTTCAAAGCATCCATCATTACGCTTGTGCGACTCAAAGGTGTAAATTCAGTCAGCGATCAATATCGAACTATTTGAATATTAACGTTCACACATCACTTAGCAGGTGATGTGACATTCTGGCTAAATTTAACGCTTACACATCTTTTAGGTAAAATCCAATTTTACTTATTATAAGCGGTACCTAAGAGTGATAATTATTTACACCAATTCTCTTCGTCAAAACTATATCACTATGGATTTATGGAATTTGGTAATGATCAAAACTCCAATATCATCCACATTCAATTTTATAGTCCAAACACAAAGTCCTTCGTTCAACTATAACAATTATTATTAACCAAAATGCTTTGGTCAAAGAATTTGACTTTGAGTTGACTTTAGTTGACCGTGATACTAACCTCATATAACTAAGGAAACGAATCCTTTCTTGAATAGTGTTTCACTTCCAATGCTTCCACTCGACCCAACTATAGCCGTTCGATGGACGTCGTGCCACAGTTTAACTATAATCAAAGTAGAGCTTCTATATTGAAGATCAACAGTATTCTCAAGTCGAGAGAACTGTGTAAATTAGTCACATCGATATTCTCTGCTTAACCGTAGTTATATTAACCAATAGAAAACTATCGAGTGAGTCATTCCATAGTTATCCAATAACTATCAGTATGTAACCCCTTGGTGCCCACAACAGTCATGAGTAATACATTGCCCAACATTTAAAGAGTGTTACGTACTCTAGTCTCAATGGATACATCGATATCCAGTCTCGATGCATCTTGATTAGAAACATTTAAAATGATGCATTTACTTCATTGTGACAAATTACTCATGGTTACAACACTTTGTAATTACTATCACAAAACATACCATTTATGAATTTTCTATTAAATATACCTTTAATTAAATTGATTAATTAATATAACCAGATTATATCAAATATATAATAGAAAGGAAATACCTTTATTTCAAACAAGATAGGTCAATGAGTTAGATATATGTAACAAATTACATAATTGCCCCTAGGGCATACCCCATAACTCTATGAATAATATTCAACAATATCATATAATTCATAATCGTATAATTAAAGAATTATTTCTCAAAACCATGGCTTAGACCATAATCCAAAATAGTTATAAAAAATTAGATACTGGTTTGTTATGCGGCTATTGCAACAAATATATTTATTTTAATAGATTTAATTCATAATGAATATTCAAAATATTCATACAAAACATAAATATATTTATTTTCAGTTAATACTAAAAACTGTTATTATTTCATAAATAATATTCAATATATTTACGAAAATAGTTTTTCGTTTCTTGATGCATCCATTTATATGTATTAGATGGCACGCTCGCATATTTCTACCACTACTATAATAGCGTATGACACATGAAGATTCATTTAAATACTTATTTTGGGTTATTTATTTATTTTTACTTTAACTAGTTTACAGTGATAGTTTTTGATCAAATATCATAAACTCATAGAAATAACCATTATGGAAAACAAGTTTTTATATTATAAATAATTGGAATAGGATCACATTTTTTGAAAGGTAAATTGATTTTTTAATTGGCCCATCCACTTTTTATATATCATTGTAAAACAAATGTGGGAAGAGATAAACCTACCAGTTACAATAAACAAAAAAGAGAGTATCTCTAGACTATCCGTACCAATAAGAAAATAAAAACAGAGCATAAAATAAGATACCCCCCACCAATAAAATTATAGCACTAAGATGGATGTAACGACCTTGAGAAAACCATCGACATAAACCCTAAATCATCGCCATTCGTCTCCTCCTATGATCTATAAAATCTATCACCATTTTTTCAAAAATCCCTGACCTCCAAACATACTCCAGCCAAAAACTCGAACCTTCACCTCTCATCGATCGCTAGGAATCGAGCAATTACCCGTTTTGTTCAACTTGAAATCCCCCTTGATTTACAAACCTAAAATTCGTGAAATGAATCTCAAAATTCATCAATTTCCAGTATGATTCTGGTTATGTAATCAAAATGTATATTTTAAATGATTGATTTCCTGATTCAAGTAAATCATCCCTATTTATTTTCCCTTTTAAAAAATTAATTACTTAATATGTTTTCTTGAAACTATTTTTAGAAATGATATTACATCCATATATACATTTTCACTTCAAAGATCATACCCTAAAATTTACTATACAAAGAGAAATTAATTCTACTTGATTTAGCTTGAACCTGCTGTCTAACAGGGACATATGTAAACATTCAAACAGACATGCATAGATTTTCCACATCAATACATATCAACTATATTAATTTATTCACGCAAACCTTTATTCACACATCACTACAAGAGTTTATGCATCGGAATTAGCTTTTCAAGGATGTAATTTACTCACCTATTTTGTGCAAACAGAGGACAGAGCTACAAGCTTTATACCTTTGAACTTGATTTTGAATTTGAACACTTTGGTTTGGGATCTTGTTTATTTGCTCTGACACTTGATTGTCTACGAATTTTTGATTTGCGTAATTGTTTATACTGAGTTGATCTTTGCTCTAGGATCATGTTTGAGATGCTCCGATCTATTGTTTGATTTTATTTCTTTGATTCTTTCCTCAGGTTTATGCTTCCAGGTTTTGAAAGCGAGGAGAAAAATGAAAATATGGTTTTCTTATTTTCTGATATTTATTTACATAAAAATTGTAAATGAGAATTGATTGCCATTTGTAAAATTGTCAGCTACTTAACTAACATTCGTCTCTTGCATGAACTCTAGCTTACAAATGTATAAAGCCCTTATTTATATGTATCTTATGTTTTATAAATTTGTTTTTTTTATGTTTTTAAATTATATATAAACTATACTTAGTACATGTGCAAATTTGAAAGAAAGAAACATTAATTCTTTTTATTAAATCTTGTTTACATGTTATACTTAAGTTGTCATTATATTTAAATTGGTAACTATATATATACACACACACGTACTAGAGTTAAAAATGTAGAATTGAACTTTTAAATAACTCTTGAAAATTATCATATTAATTTTCAAAACATAACTTCCAATTCAATATATATATACCTATATATTATATATTATGATTAGAAAATCATTTTACTAGCTTTGAAAAATAAAACATGCAAAATTAAATTATTATATTAATATGTTTAATATGATTATATATTCACAATGAATTTGTATATGTTTACACTTATGATTTTCAACATCATGGAGTTTTGTATAAATCTTATATATATATATATATATATATATATATATATATATATATGTTAATTTACCGTAAAATCTATTATTTCTAGACATTTATATTTTAATATTTATTATAGATTCAAATTTATTATATTTTCAAATATTAGAATTTGATATGTTCAACTGAATAAACCAGTTAATTATCCAATTATCAGATGCCCAAAAATCTGGGTTATCACATTCCTCCCTCCTTAGAATCTTTTGTCCCCAAAAAGGAACGAAGCCAGAATTTATTCAATACTTAAAATCAGATAAATTATTCTTTGATCATTTTTAAAACACTTTTAAAATCTAAATAATATTATAAAATAGTTTTCACAAAATACTTTTATAACTCGATGTCTCAACAAGTCCATCCTCGTTCTCACAGAAATTCGGTCATACGTTGATCAGGCGTAGGACTGAAAATCTATAAGTACTTGGTAAACCCGTTTTCAACACCCAGTGAAAATACTTGAAAATAATTTTATTAAAAAATATAGAAAACATTTTTGAAATAGAGAAAACATCTTTGGTGAGAATGCTCTGGAAATCATCACCCCCATCCATGGTCGCAGTTAACCCGATGGTTACGTTGCCATCCCAACAAAATCCACAGATAATTGTAGGTACTCTGCACCCCTCGATTACACCATGGAACCCACTATAGATCGCAGTTACATCTGGGGTTACGTTGCTGTCACAGCAAAAACCCATGTAGCTGTAGGCATCAGCGCCCTCGAATTTCACTTCCTAAAGAATGAAACTTCTCCACTCGACCATAGATCGCAGTCTACCGATGTTACGATGCCATCCCGGCAAAATCAAGCGTAGACCGTTGATACTCACCTCCACATGATTTCCGCTATAGTCCACAGTAGATCGCAGCGACATCGAATTACACTGTCATCACAGCATAATCCAAATGCCTCTATAGGCATCAGCGCCCTTGACTTTCGCTACCCAATAATCCTCAGGACCTTCAGTTTGTCCGGACTTCCTTCCAGGATCCACTTTAGAGTCTCCCCCTTAGGGCTCAAGGCAGTACCAACCTATGGTACTTCTGAGAAGTTCATTTAAAGGGAGCGCCTTTTTCTCCAGAGCCATTTAAAACACTTCATAGTATACACATATAGTATCTTCCAAATAATACACCTAGTATGAATCCCATATAAATCTCCTTTTCACAAAATCGATTATTCCAAAATTGGTAATTTTCCAACTAGGCTTTCCAAATTTCTAAAATTGATTTTTCCTCAAAAACCAAAAGCCTTTCCAAAGTCCATAGGTTCCCAAAACCTTTTTCCCAAAATCATTCTCATAAGATCCTTTATATATATATATATATATATATATATATATATATATATATATATATATATGTATAACCTCAATTGGATCATTTCATACTTGTATAAAGTCCCTTTTTATACAATAAATACTTTCAGAAAACTTTTCTTCTGGCTATAGATTCAATAATGGGAAGTTTTATCATATATATAACAAAGATACATAACTTTATTTATTTCAAATCAAATATTCAAATTTGATTTCTCGTTGCTTTTCTTCATAAAGTGAACCTTTAATCATAGAAATTTCCAATTTCCATTCTACTTCATCATATATTTCGCAAAATATACTTTTCATTTCAAAAACATTTTACAGTTCTTATCCACAAATTTTCAATATCAAGTTCATTCAAACTCGTACGATGCACACATATCATCCGAACGCTATATCAATCGATCGCTCATCGATCACACAATTTCACTTCTGAACTAGTATCGTCCACCCGACTTCCTAGTGCAGCTCAGATCTGGTTTCTTGATCAAAAACCGTCATTCTCCTTGCATAGTCATAACTATGATAGAGAATTCCTAGAACCAATCAAAAATCTATATCCAGGTTCGCCGTCGAAAATCGAGTGAATGAATCCCAACTCGAATCGATATACTATCTCGAAATTCTGTGCTCGAATCTGGATCAAATCACTCTACGAATAGAATAACATACGTACGTCCTACGTATTTATCTTCATCGATTATTAGTTAGATCAATTTCTCCTTTCTATTCACATTCCCTTATATTTTTATTCATTTATTCACAATTGCCTCAATCCCCATTTGGATTATCACCTCAATTCTTGTCTCAAATGGATATTTAATCAAAAACAGTTTGCACTCTGATTAGCCTAAATTTAGAAAATAGCTTGAAAAGTTAAAAATAGGTAAGTAGTTGAAAAATAATTATTAGTTTGTAAAATAGCTGTAAAACAGTTAAGTAGTTATAAAATAGTCAAATGGTTATAAAATAGTTAGATAATTGCAAAATAATTGTGAAATAATAATTAGTTATAAAGTAGTAAAAAATAGTAATTAGTTTATAAAACAGTTGTAATATAGTTAAATAGTTCCAAAAATAATTGTAAAATAAGAATAAAATAGTTTGGCTTTAAAAAGAAAGATTGTGTAGTAAATAGCTTGGAAAAATAGGTTTATATTAAAACAACTTATTTTGAAAATAGTCCAGAGCCAAACTGTATAATTTCCCAATCTCCATTTCCTATCAATTTCCCATCCCATTAAAATTGATCCAATCCCAATTCAAGTTGAATTAACCTCGATTTCTTATCTAAATTCAAATCAAATTCCATTTGAATTTACTTATTCAACTTTAATCACAATTTCAATTAATTCAAATAAATTTCAAATTGAACCATTTCAATTCGTTTCAATTCCAGTTTAAAATAACCCCAATTCCAATCTCCACTTTTAAATCATCTCGAATTATATTCGAGTTAAATTTTCAATTGCTAATTTAATTCCTTTAAATCAAATTAACCTTTACTTCCTCACACACTTATTTCTAGGTTCAAATAATAGTTCACATCCTTTTTAAACAATTTAGTCTTTGAAATTCAATTTATTACCCAATTTCAATCTTGAAACTAATCCTTAACCATTTCAGTTTACATGTTCATTTTAAACATTCAAATCTAAAAGTGATCTCATTTCCACAAGTTCAATTTTTATCGTTAAAATCAAAATTACTTAAGGGATTTCAAATTAAAGTTTAATTCCATTAAATTCCAATAATGGAATAGATATTATCTCAAGCAACCTACTTATTAATTTATTTTAAACAAACCAATTCACAGTTCCATAGATTATTGATAACGACAGGATGATATTAGGATAAGTCAAAGTAAATAAACATCCAGTTTATTTAAAACATCCACCAATATCATCTATTACCTATTCCCAGAACTCAAACCCGTTTGAGATCTTATATATCTCCCTTCTAAATCAACTCATTTAGCTTCCCTAAGCTAAATCTTAATTTCATCTTGAAATTCCCAGCTCAGGTTATTTGTTCTAAACTTATTTAACTTTCCTTAAGTTAAATTCACTTCAATTTAATCCTATCAATTTTACCCAATTTAATTTTTATTTCAAATTTTAAACTTCATATTAATAATCTTCCCACTTAAAAGTTCAAAACTTATATCACTTTGGGTTTTTACATCACATTCCAAGTAAAAATTTAAAACTCAACACTTAGAGTTTATTTCTAATCATCTTTGGTATTATGTATATCCTCATCTATACATATTTATTTCCTTTACACACCAAGTTATACCTTAAATTTTTAAACCACCTTTGGTTTTAATTCAAAACAAATTCCAAATTTTCAGGACTTAAATTTAAAACTTCACAGCTTAAATTATCCTCTATTCCAATTTATACGACATACTCACCTAAATTTATTTCCTTAAAACATTTCATTTTGCTTACTCATTAACATGCATTTCATTATTAAATACAACAACCATTTATGATAGTAACCAAGATTATCATATCTGGAAACCAATTCATTATCATCTTATTCTGAAAATACTTTTACAAATTTAGGATTTTACTTTCAGTTTGGAACCATTTCAAACTTATCTTCATTTAATTCCAATTTGGTTGTATCACTTAATTCTCTTATTTTATTTAATTCCAATAATCAATAACCAATTTCTTTATATATTTGAAAAACTATTGCTTTATATATATTCAAAATATAAACCTATATAAAAATCATTTTTAAAATCATTTTATAAGAAAATAACAAGTATGCTCTCTCATATATACTACACTCAACTCATTCTAGGGTACTACTTATCCTATCCTTAATAAGTAAACCCAACAGAGCCAAGGTTCTCGCTTATCCTTCTGCTCTGATTCCAAATGTAACGACCCTGAACAAACTATCGACTTAAACCCTAAAGAGTTGCATTCGTCTCCTCCGATGATCTATAAAATCTATCACCATTTTTCCAAAAATCCCTGACCTCCAAACTTGCTCTGGCCAAAAACTCGACCCTTCACCTCTCTCCGATCTCTGGGAATCGAGCAATTACCGATTTCGTTCAACTTGAAATTCCCCTCAATTTACAAACCTAAAATTCTTGAAATTAATCTCAAAATTCATCAATTTCCAGTACGATTCTGGTTATGCAATCAAAACGTGTATTTTAAATGATTGATTTCCTGAATCAAGTAAATCATCCCTGTTTATTTTCCCTTTTAAAAAAATAATTTCTTAATAGGTTTTCTTGAAATTATTTTTAGAAATGATATTACATCCATACATACATTTTCACTTCAAAGATCATACCTTAAAATTTACTATACAAAGAGAAATTTATTCTACTTGATTTAGCTTGAACCTGATGTCTAACAGAGACATATGTAAACATTCAAACAAACTTGCATAGATTTTCCACATCAATACATATCAACCATATTAATTTATTCATGCAAACCTTTATTCCCACATCACTACAAGAGTTTATGAATCAGATTTAGCTTTTCAAGGATGTAATTTATTCACCAGTTTTATGCAAACAGAGGATAGCGCTACAGACTTTATATCTTTGAACTTAATTTTGAATTTGAACACTTTGGTCTAGGATCTTTCTTATTTGCTCTGACACTTAATTGTCGTATGAATCTCTGATTTTCTTAATTGTTTATACTAAATTAATCTTTGCTCTGGGATCATGTTTGAGATGCTATGATCTATTGTTTGATTTTATTTCTTTGATTCTTTTCCTCAGTTTTATGCTTCCAGGTTTAGAAAGTGAAGGGAAAAATGAAAATCTGGTTTTCTTATTTTCTGATATTTATTTACATAAAAATTTTAAATGAGAATTGTTTGCCATTTGTAAAATTATAAGCTACCTAACTTACATTTGTCTCTTGCATGAACTCTAGCTTACAAATGTATAAAGCCCTTATTTATGTGTATCTTATGTTTTATAAATTTGTTTTTTTATGTTTTTAAATTATATATATACTATACTTAGTACATGTGTAAATTAGAAAGAAAGAAACATTAATTCTTTTTTATTAAATCTTGTTTACATATTATACTTAAGTTGTCATTATATTTAAATTGATAACTATATATATAAGTACTAGAGTTAAAAATGTAGAATTCAACTTTTAAATAACTCTTGAAAATTATCATATTAATTTTCAAACCATAACTTCCAATTCAATATATATACACCTATATATTATATATTATGATTAAAAAATCATTTATTGGCTTTGAAAAGATAAAACTTGCAAAATTAAATTATTATATTAATATGTTTATTGTGATTATATAATCACAATGAATTTGTATATGTTTACACTTATGATTTTCAACATCATGGAGTTTTGTATATATCTTATTTATATCTATGTTAATTTACTGTAAAATTTATTATTTCTAGATATTTATATTTCAATATTTATTATAGATTCAAATTTATTATATTTTCAGATATCAGAATTTAATCTGTTCAACTGAATAAACCAGTTAATTATCCAATTATCAGATGCCCAAAATTCTGGGTTATCACAATGGAAATAGATTGCAATGTTGTACTCGATCCCGTCATCTAAGTCATTTAGGTCCATATGCTTAGAGGAGTTGGATGGGTCTAAAGAGTCGTAAGTAGCTAAAATAGGCTACTTGTTGAGCATAAAATGATCAACCGCCAAAGATGATATATCCGTTGGGATGTCAGTCAGTCCAGATGTAAAGACATAGGTCACGTTAACATCCATACTGTCAACTTCCCCAAGATTTGGTAGGGTGGAAGGGGGAATAACCAAAGGTGTCACAAGATCTGACTGTTCCATGTTAGGAATAGAGGGGTTTTTAGCCCTTCATTTCCATTTGGAAAGCTTTCAAAGAGGGACCTTTCCAGGTAAGGAAGGAGGTGAAGTGCATTCGCTAGGTCGATGAGACCATGTTATGTCAATATGGTCAAATAAGTAATAATATGAGTGCATATAGGCGGCTACCAAGGGTATGTCGCCAAATCACATTTCTCATTCTATATTAAGTATATTTTAGTATTTTATACAATTCTCGTTTCCAACGTCCCTTTATGAAGTATAGACGACCATTCACTATCTTCATCCCAACTGTGCCTAAGTCACATCCACTCTCGTACAATTTCCCTCCATTCCAAAATGGTCGAACCATTCAAAGGAAATTCTTATTATAATCAATTATATTGAATATATAATTTTGCATTATGCTTTATTTTCTTAATTCTAATGAACTAATTTCATTTAAGTTTCGTACATTATGAACTGCGATCATTCACTAAATAACATGTATATGTGATCTAATATAGATCAAATATCTATGTTCTTGCATTGCCTAAGAGTTCAAAACTCATAAAAGGCAATACATAATCTTGGACAAATAAATGATTAAGCGACCAAGGCATGAAATGGTTTTGTA
The DNA here is from genome assembly GCA_030765085.1 of Allium cepa. Classification (NCBI taxonomy): domain Eukaryota; kingdom Viridiplantae; phylum Streptophyta; class Magnoliopsida; order Asparagales; family Amaryllidaceae; genus Allium; species Allium cepa. The sequence goes on along the minus strand of CM060934.1, from coordinate 945,778,643 downwards.
AATTGGCTCTTTCATGGGTTTGAAGTGAAAAAATGTCAAAAGATTTACTGGAAAGCATATTTTATATTTCTTTGTCAATCTTAGTTCCGTTTATTTATATATTTTAACTAGAAAAAATTATCAATTATAATGGTTGTACAAATTTATCTAAGTAGATTATTTTAACTTGTATAGCCTATATTGTTACGGTATTAGAAAAGTTAAATTTTAGCATTTCATTTTTCTTATTAGGATCTCATTAAATTTTAATGTTTCCCAAAACCCTAAGAAAACACAAAATATTTTGATTTTTCTAGTGAGTATTAGGACTCATTTGCCTTAGGATTTTGACCTTTAGGAATATTAACAAATCATAAGCCTATGGGTGATGGCTAACACTTTATCGGTTATATCATTTACTACTCCTAACCCATGGCCTTTTTCCTAATCTCGTTTCAAACTTGAGGAATATCGACAAATCAAAATAGATTATTCACTCGAACCCACCATTTCACGATGGCCTAAGTATAATGCACGTACCTTGAGGAATATCAACAAACAAATGCATGTATCTTACCTTGTCTAGTCCATATACTAATAATACTACACACAAGATCTCGAACTTGAGGAATACTAAAGAGTATGGAAGCAATCTATTAAATATATATATATATATAATAGAGGACAACTTATATAATAAAGATTCATAATCTTTAATACACATACAGTTGAGTAATATCGACTGAGAAAGCAATGTATTTCATATGAAATACCCTCGTAATTCAAGTGTCGGACACATCTGAAATCATAGTATATGTACAGTGCTTATATACTTGTTCCTTAAATCTGAATTAGGTTTCTTTCCTGTTCATTTAATTTTATACATATATATTTATATAAGTATTAACTTATTTATAACTTTTATAATTTAATTCATTCATATATTATATACTTGTATCTAATTAATTAAATCTTATTTAATTAATTTTCAGTTCTCATTAATTAAATCATATTTAATTAATTTATTTTATTTTATATAAAATTAAAAACTTTATATTACACATCTTACAACTTAAGGCTGTTAATCAACTATAACATTTATAGTTTGTTTATTTGTACATATGTTGATTTAATTATTTCATTTTATATAAAAATAAAAACTTTATATTACACATCTTAAACAACTTAAGACAGTTAATCAACTATAACATTTATAGTTTGTTTATTTGTACATATCAACATATGTATATGTTTAATCGATTAACTTTCAACAAATTTTATTTAATTAAACAACTTAATTAAATATTTTAATTGATTTGACATTTTAGTTTAATTTATCATAAACAACTTTAGGATAAACAAATAACTACAATAGTTACATTTATACACAAATATCAATATGTATGTTATAACCAATCGCTTTTAATTATATTATTTAATTTGATTAATCATATTAACTAAATTTTAGACTTCAAATTTTCAGAATTAATTATTTAGTGTCTTAGAACAAGTTTGAAAAACTTGAATACATTTTATAACTTTTATGAATTTCACTTTATATTTCAAGCTTAACTTTTAAATTTAGAATATAATTTAAAATTTTCAAACAATTTTTGAAAATTAGCTCATAGCGCAAAATCAATTCAGGCCTTTAAATTAGGGATATCCATTAGGTTTGCTTCATCTTTTGGATCAGGTTAATACTTAGGTAAGGCGGAGTACTTGTTACCCCAATTCTAACCTTTGACATCACCTTTCTGGACACCTTACTAAATTGATAGGCTTTAATTAGTTAGCTCTAGCATTTAGACCACATAGACCATTAAGCCTCTGACACCATTGAGGAAACCAGGTCATTTAAAAGCGGTTGAATTTTTTAACAAAAATCTATTTTAGATTTTTGTTGAGCCTGTGAAGTCTAAATGGATTTTAGATCCTATCAAAAATATTTTAAATAAAATCTTTATTTAATTTAATTTGTTTAGAGAAATATTCTTTTATTAAATTTTGGTCTATAAATGGATCAAATACATTTATTTGTGTGGAGTGCACGTGATGTAGACAAGAAGTGTATATCATAATGTAACTATATGTAAGTGCTGGTACTTACACCGCAACAGACCAATTTCCCTTTTACATAAGCCTTTGTTGTCCAAAGTTCTGAATGAAAAGTATAAACATAACAAAATATGCATAATTGTAAATGCATATATATATATATTGAAATTGTATTTAGCAATTTTGTATGATTTAAATCAAATTGACAATAGTGGGTGGATTACTTTTAATGAAGAAGAACTTGAGATTAAATATTATAGTTTTACACAAAAACATCTCTTGAATTTGAGTTAATGCAACACATACATATATGTTTCTATGTATATAAATATTGCAAGTAGTTTTTTAGACTTGAAATTTTTTAAATATATGTAAAGAATTCAATTTATAGTATATATGTATAGATATACATGAATTTAAAGTTAAAAATTTAAAACAAACCTTTAACTTAGAAAGGAAACAGAAGATATATGATCTTTATGCAAAAATTTAAGCCAGAAAGAAATCAAAAGGTTTTGGACTATACATAAAAGTCCACTCATGAATCTATGTTGAAAAAAACACCGTTTTTCTTTTGTGAAATAAATACCCAAATTATTGTATTCAAAACATCAATCATGTAACATAAGGAATTAATTTTCAAAGAAAATTTAAATAATTAATATATACATTTAGTTAATATTTATGTATGCAAAATTATGAAATTATAAAATAAATTTCGATAAAATAAGTTTTTTAGCATAAATTTCCAAAACAAAAGAAAATGGAATTAAACAACTTAATCATTTGTAAATTCGTCATAAGGACATTTAAATCTAAATAATACAAAGAACAATAATAAATTCGCATAGGAGAAAGAGGATCTATATTATATCAATTATGATGAACATAAAGTAAATAGAGATAGAGAACAAAAGTGAATCTAAATCAAATCAATATAATAAAGATATTTATTAATTAACAAGAAAAAAAAATGGATTTGAATTACATGTTGCAAGACAAACAATTAAAAGACAAAATGAATCAAATAAAGTCCATCTTTGTATTGTTTAATTGATTCGATTTTTTTTTTTTTGGGAATTTCTCCATCCAAGAAGACATGGATTTTTGACCACGTGGGAGATAGAGAGGAGAGATAGGAAGTAAATAAGAATAATGAATGAATGAAAATTTTGTTCTAAGGCGAAAAGTTAAAAGCTATCAGTTTCCACTTTTAAAACATTCCCTATTTAATTCATTATTAAAATATCATTAAATTCTCTCTTCTTCTTATATTTTATTAGAAAAATAGAAACAAAGAAAAAAGGACAAAAATCATTTCATAAACGAGATTTAAGTGAGTAATAAATAAGAGCAAAGGATGGAGATTTATTTCCTTCATTTAATAGCTCCTGTTAGTCCATGAGATGATGGTTTTGATGACAACAATCTTAGAATTGGATTATAAAATATAAATACTAACATTATAGTTTAGAAATATATGTATATGCAGGATTTAACCATGCAGGTATCAAGAATGAAGACTGTATAGTATAGAGATTCAAGATATCAAGATTGAAGACTCATGAGTATCAAAAATATCAAGATTATCAAGATTTCAAGAATAAGTAATTTTAATTAGGAATTTTTGTTAAAACCCCTAAAAAAGCAATGGCATCTTAAAATCCAACTTATTCATGGAATGGAATCCACTTCGAGCCCGTTAAAGGGATGGAACCCTAAGTAGGATGGAACCTACGAAAAATCTAGTGGAACATTGTTTTGTATCTGTTAATTTTTATTCAAAATGATTTTACAAAATTATATCTTGTTTTCAAAATGTTTTCAAAACCTTCCTTTTAAAAGAATCAAAAAATTCTATCTTGATTTCAAATACTTTTAGCCTCAAAATAATCTTTAATTTCAAAATCAAATTATTCTTAGTTTTAAAACTATCTTTAATAATAATATATTTAACTTTTAATATTTATATTTATATTTAAATATAAAATTATATATATTATTCTCTATATTTACTTATGAATTTTAACTATAGTCAAGTACATTTTAAACTGTAATATAAGATAAAAGTTATTTTCAAAGAAAAACAAACCACCAAAAATTCCTTCGGGATGTCGACATGCTCAATATACCCATGTCGACATAGTGTCAGTTAATTTCAAAACGTAAATTTCAAAAGAAGTTTCTATTCATCATATCTCTTCACGGATGGACAAGGCTGTTGTTCTTCTATAAATACGGGCTGTTTTCAACGAATTTTTAATCATATTTTCTGGTTTTCATTTCTCTTCTTCTTCCACATTTCTTTATGCATATTCCTACCACTACTCTGCCGAAATCAACATTGAATCTAACTAGATTATCTCTGGTTTGTTTCTCTATCACTATCCCAACAAGATCCTCAGTGCTATTCAGAGTTATAGGCTTCTTTGTAATCAATTAAATGAGAAAAGGTGTAATCGTAGCCTTGGAAATCAATCAAGCGAGAAAAGGTGTGATTATACACTTGGAAATCAATTGGGTGAACTTGTTCCCGTGAAATCAAGTATCTCTACCCAGAGGATTGTGAACTGGAGGGTGTACCTCGTAGCCTTGAAATCGAGGGTGTAATTGTATAATTTCTTTTGAAAGGAAATCCGTACTTGTGTGCGGGATTGGATGTACGGTAAATCCGAACTAGTGTAAATTCGGTGTGTTTTTTCCTTTACTGCTTTTACTTTATTTCTGCATCTGTGTTTGATTCTGCGATCATATCTGTGTTTGAATATTGCATACATTTGTGTTCAAATTAACAAAAACTCAAAAGGATTTAATAATTCCTTAAAACACAGTTCACCCCTTTCTAGTGTTTATCCTATCCTTAAGATCTGTAATCCGCATTTCTCACATTTGGTATCAGAGAAAGGTTTTCAAAGTTTCATAATCTAATTGTTGAAAAAGTTTTTAAAATGGCTATGTTTGTTAATACTAGTTTAGAAATATTCAGATCATCATTGTCTCATGAGTCTGCATATAATCAATGTTCAAATTCAAGTTGTGTAACGGCCCTGACTCAACCTTCGAAAATCGGCACCGAATACTACACTCATATTCAAATGCTGCAAATCCAAACGTCGAGTCTGGTTCGTCGGAGCTTATAACACAATTAAGTAAAACAACACAGCGGAAGAAAAAGAAATGAATATCACTGATATACAACAATTGATACAACAATGATACAATAAGAATAAATATAAGAGATACAAGATAACAATGCTACAACGGAATAGCAATATGATATAGCAGCGGAAAACAAATAGCCAAGAGATAACTCCAAGTGAACTTTAGATAAGAATGAACCCACAACAGCAATTCCAAACCAATGCTCGAACCACCATCCATTTCAACAAGACAAGAAAGTCTCGTCCACCAAAGACTTCAATATCTAAAGTCTCTGAAGAATTACAAAGAGAAAGCTGAGAGCTACCGGATCGATATCTATATCTACTATCTGAAAAACCCAACTTTAGACTGCCCATGTGAAAAATAGTGGGCACCCAGAGTTTAGGAAAGGAACAATAAACTCCACGTCAGTCATGGGACTGGTGTGAGCAAACAAAAACAGTTTTATCTTTTAAAACAAACAAAAGAATTAAAATTTGAAATCCGCAATGCTTTTTGGAAAATGAAACTACCATAAGGCCTCCCGCTATATACACCATGCAAACGCAGAATTGGAGGAGATTTCTCCTTATGATAGTCAAAAATGTTTGATACGCGAAAACCATTTTGATATTATTGTTAGTGCATAGTGGAAAATATTTCGAAAGTATAATATTAATCTTAGCCAGCATACAACATTTCGTCGTATGCCTACTATAGCTACCATGTTCAATAGTAGGTTACCACCACATTCCATGGCAGGTTATACAACTAAAACTGTACTGGGCGCGTATTGTTTCTTTGGATTTTCCAATAAATGGCCAGGCCAAGGAACTTCCCATTTCCACATGGGTACGCCTCTAGAGGAACGCCCCGAGAACCTAACCGGATCTCTGCCAACACAAGGCCGGGTTACCTCTGTAACTAGGTAACTACTGACACGAGTATGCCATCCCCCGGTAGTAGTAACCGACCTTTATCCGAGCGCTCGATACCAACAACCACAAAGTAATGTATTTGTAGTAACCACATAGGTTAAATATCTGGGCTCCATACCATGATATCACCTCTATCCAGAAGGAAATGAACATACCCTCAGGGGGCTCTACCCCCAAATAACCTTGCCGCATTCTTCCTGTTTCGACCATTCCGGTTTGTGAAGTTCGACGAAGTCTCGTCCACAAAGCTATACTTTTCGCAAAAGCCATGCTTTGATCAATAAATGATCAGCAACACTTTGTATGTCACATTACCAAATTAGGAATGTATCACTGGTAACCATCAACTACACAACCTCTGAGCTCGTACGTCTTAGAGAAGGGTGTTAAGTTAAGAGAATAAATCTCCACCACCCAATAGAAATGTATTTAATAGAAACCGGTTTTACATCTCAAGGTGTAATGTCAGACACACATCCATACAAGTTTGTTCTGGGTTCGAACAGAGCCGAAGCCACTTCCAAAGAAGCCCTTGCAAATCCGGGTATTCACAATCTCGATCGGACTTCCCATCACTTAGGGAATCTCTATACCAGCGCGACTCAGTGCAGAGACAATCGATAGGTCATCCTATCGTTCTTGCAAATACCCGGTCTTTACCACCGGTCTTCAAATGTTATCCATAACGTCGTATCATTATTCGGAATGGGTTATATGACACAAAGGTCCTTTCCCAGCTAAACCGAATAATGAGCGCAATATTTAAAATCATATGGATAATGGGATTTCAGTTAAGTCACAACTTTAAAACCCAAAACTTTTCATTCAAATGGTTAAACGAATTACCATTTATAAATCTTTTTAACCAAAAAGATTCACTTCCAGAAACCTTTCAATGGTTTAAACAATTTCCACGTTTTAATCTTTTAAACAAAAAATTTATTTTTAAGACCCCTTTCAATTTAAAACAAGGTTCACCAATCTTTTAAACAAAGATTCATTCATAACTTTCAAAACAATTTCGGGTTTCAAATCTTTTATATAAAAGATACATCATTTAAAATCCTCTTCAATTTTAAATAGGGTTCAACTATCTTTGACAAAGATTCAATTTCAGCTTTCGAAACCATTCAATTTCAAATTTGAAATCTTTTCATCATAATTATTATTTGAAACTACTTGTTTTCGTTTCAAAAAACCCAATTCCATTTCTAAAGTTATTTGGATTCAAACTTCAAACTTTAAAACCATTACAAAATATTATATTCAACTATCTGTGACTTAATCGATTTGCTCGTGAAATCCATATTTGTGTGTGTATGGTGTACTCCAGGGGTTTAACACAATAATGTAACATTATTCAATCATCACAGATCAAAACACAGAAATATCGATAAGCGGTAAAATCTATAACGCTTATCTTCATTTACAGATTCACAGATAAATGGATCACAGATGAATAAATAAATAAATAAATTGCACACAGCTCAATTCACAGAACAGAATATCACAGATCAATCAATTCAAGGCAATTCATACAAGGCAAACATTCATAAGCAAGGTCCAACATTCAATAATCATTTATAGGTAGGATTAATTAATCGTTTAATCCTAATTAATTCAATTAATTTCCAATTAAATTAATTACTTATGAATTAATTATCCAATCCTGATTAATTAATTACAAATCATTTGATATAAATTAATTAATCAATCACCTTATTTAATTACATCAATTAATCACCTCATTATTAATTATTTCCTTAATTAGTCCATTATAAATTACATCATTAATTATATTAATTAATGATCTCTAATTATATTTAAATTAAACTACTTTATTTAATTTAATTAAACACAATTATTAATCATCCTTGATTAATAACAAAAGTAATCACCCAAATTACTTCATTTATAAATCATATTCACTAATTACCTCCCAGTAATTATCATTTATTACTTTCCTAAGTAATTATCTCAATTAATTACACAAATAATTACACTTATCTAATTATCAAATGATTTTCTTAAGTTAATTAAACTAAATTAATTAATTTAAATTAATCACATTACCAAAATTAATTACAATGAGTAATTAATCCTTGATTAATTATATAAAGTAATTTGATCCAAATTACTTTCACAATTAAACCATCTTCCACTAATTGCATCCAATAACTATCATTAATTACTTCACTGAGTAATTACATTCCATTAATTACATTAAGCCAACAAGTGATTAAAATTAATTAAACTTAATTAATTATCTTAAACAAATTACATTTAAACTTAATTAATTACATTAAGTAATTAATTTCTTAATTACTTCCATCAAGTAATTAATCTTAAAATAATTTACAAATGATTATCATTAATTAATTAATCTAATTAATTATTAAAAATTGATCATATTAATTATTATTTTTTAAATAATCCTTAGTTAATGACCTTCATTAACTATTAAAAATTCTTTAATTACTTTTCCTAATTTACTTCTTATTTAATCTCTAATTATAAATTAATCTAATTTATTAATTTATAAATTAAATAAATAATTCATTCTTTAATTAATCTCTAAGATAAATCATTTCTTTATTAAAGACCTCATAAATATTAAAGTGTATTTAGAACATTACATTTTAAATTCAAAATGATTTATTTAAACATTAACCAAATTTAAATTCAATTTATAATCCTTTAAATAAATGTAAATAACCTTTATTGCTTACATTTGAAACTTATATAAGATAAGCCTTGAAACTAATTTACTTAATTTTATTTAAAATTAAGTTTTTTAAGTACATTACTATTAACTTGCAAATTCAAGTTAACAAATCATTTAATTTCCATTTATAAACCTTTTTATAAAGAACTTCATTCAAAAATCAAGTTTAAGTATTTGCTTGGAAAAAAAATTTACCTTTAACAAGCTACTTAAATTTAAACTTGTTTTGGAAACATTCAGAAATTTAAAAAAAACTTATTCAAATACCTAGATTTGAATTCAAAAAATTTGAATCCATTATTTATTTAAAACATTTGATTGTAATCTTAGATTTAAACTTGTTTTAAACCTTGATTTAAAACTCTTTATTTTTTAAGCCTTAAGATTCAAAAGTATTTTTGAAAAAAAAACTGAACTTAATCTTTGAATTCAAACTACTGTTTAAATTATGTTTTAGATTTTAAAACAAAATTCAAATTCTAGAAACTGTCAGGTTTTTTTTTAAACTGAAAAACCCACTATAAAATTTTAAAAACTTTTAAGATTCAAAACCATTTGAATCTACACTACAAATAGATTTAAACTTGTTTTAAATCTTATCATTACAACTTTTGAATTCATTCAAAGTTGTTTTAAATTTAAATTTACAGGCAGGTTTTATAAAACCTGTAACAAACAAAATCAACCCAAGGGAAACCCAAAATTTGCTTCGGGTCAAAACCTTTGTTGCTTCGAGTAAACCCTTACTTTTACTCGAGTAAATTCGAGTTCAAAAATTCCAGCACAATCAAGTTCATCAGAACTTTTCAAATTGCACGGTGCACATGCACCGTGACTCTGGCCATCTCCGGCCATCCTCCCAAGCTTCAACACATCGTCGATTGCTCCCAGTCTCGATCACGATCACCAAATCCATCACAACCACTCAAATCAAAATCAAGCAGCTAACCCAAACCGAGAAACCAAACTGCAATTAATACCCAAAACCTGTCAACATTTCATCCACGGCGCTCCGACCACCAGAGAGCGTCCACCACCGGCCACAGCCTCGCCTACCTTCCCCCTAGCGATTCCCAAAAACCCATAACACTTGATGTTCCAGGGAAATCAAACCGAGCTAAAATCTAACACCCAGATGAACTAGGTTTAGAAACTAAAATCCTATCACCCCAGCCACCACTGCCACTGACCAACTACCGGTCATTTTTCTTGGCCTCTCCAGTCACCCAACTACTATCAGAAAGAAACTTATCCCTCCCAATTACTGGAATCACCAGTGATTCCCAAAATCCCAAAAACAGTGCTAATCAAAACTACACCCTCAATCCTACTTTAAAAATTTTGATTTTAGTGTTATAAATCATGATTTGGTTTATGAATTCATTCCCTAATACTGAATCTTTAAATTTCATAGGTTGAAATTCTATGTTTTTAGAGCATGCACTGATGTTTTAAGATATACAGAGATACTCAAGTTTTTAATTTAATTAAATTAAGTTTTATACCTTAATCTATGTTAATTCAACATCTTGTTTGTAAAATAGGTCCTAATAATGATTGTTTACAGAGAGGATTGAATTCAAATTAAAAACATGAATCAGGAAATATTAAACAGAGTAAATTTTGTTGAAACATAAACATATATCTCACATATATGTATACATAGCAGGTTTACACAAACATATTCATCTCATCATCACAAGCATGCAACCAGAAATTTATACTAAATTTTTATTCTAAAATAAAGTTACTCACCTTTTAAAATGCAGAGAGCCTGTTTGATTTGTTTGCTTTGATCAATTTGAAATGTATTCAGGCTTAGTTTCTTTATTCAACTTGCTTTTGTTTGATTGCCAGGTTTCAGATTTTTTTTTTTGGATTTCCAAGATGAACTGCTTAATCATATTTTTGTTTTGAATTTCAGGTTTCATTTTCTTTGATCTGTACTGTCTAGATTTTTATTTGCTACTTGATTTCCAGATCTTGAAGAATGAAGACAAAATTTTGATCGAATTTTCTTTTTGGTTTGAGGTTTGTAACAATTTGATTTACTGATTATTTTCTGATTTTAGCTTCAGATCTTTAAACTGCTTCAGATCTGAAGCTTTTCTTTTGTCTTTTGAATAAAATTCATGGTCTTGATTTCTCTTTTATTTTCTTTTTTTAAATTTTAATCAAGAGATAAATGCCACTTGTACAAATTTGTGAACACTTGTTAATTGTACAAAGAAAAATCTTTACACTTGTTTAATTCACATTATATAAATCTAACACTTGTTACCATATAAGTATTTTGTGTTTTTAACCTTGTTTAAAAATAAATTTATAACTTTGTTTTATATCCCTCTTTTAAATAATTTTATTTTTAAACCTTTATTCCTTTTGGTTTTAAAATATATACATTATTTTTTAAAGTATAGAGTATTAACTCCTATTAGTATTAATTTATAGAATTTTTAAATCCAAATATTGTTCAATACATTTATTTTTAATTTACAAACTTGTATTAGGAATCCTATTTTAAAATGGTTTAATTCCAGTTTATACTAATTATGGGTTTAAATGTTAAAAACAATTATTTAATACTTATACAAATTAAAGAAAAATGGTTTGAAATTAAATTATACATTACTAATAAACAATTATAATTAATGTTTTATTCTTGTTTATATGTTCTCATTCAAAATGTCTGTTTAATATAATTTGGAAAACAAATCTTTATAAATTGAAAATATAATATTCTCGAACCCAATATATCTATAAGATTTTTAATTTTTTAATTTTAATTCCAAGATTTAATTTAAACTAAATTTATAAATATAAATAAATAACAGAACCTATTTTTAATAAATCTTAAAACTTTATAATTCTATTTATAATCTAAAATATTTATTTATCCCAGAGATTTCTAATTAATTCACAAATAGATTCACAATTTAATTTCAAAAATTAAATTAATTATCAAATTATCCTGGATAAAATTCAGCGATGTTACAGATTCCCCCCTTAAGAAAATTTCGTCCTCGAAATTTGAAAGTAGGGAGACAACAAAAGAACAGATGAAAAACAGAGAGATATCTTTCCGATAAAATTTAATATCTATTCTGCATTTGGCTTACCAACTCAGAATAGCAATAATGGATACAAGAACGAATCAAGATACTTGGGTCACCGGATCTACGAATATACAGGGTATTGATTAGTTCAAAAGATAACTAACCATTTGTAGAATATATCGAGACCCAAAAGAATAAACAGATATATGGATACAATCCAAAAAAATTAGTTTTAACAACCAAAATATACTTATCAACTATAGCAATCAAAGCAAACAATTCATCCAAATAAATAATTCTGACCCATTTGGAGTTTGTGTCCCATGCAAAGATATCAAAGCTTCTTCCTGGAACTGCCAGGAATCGTCAAAGAATTGAAAAGACGAATCAAAGGAGATAAATAGAGAAAGTTGTTTCTACTGTCATAGGGTATTGACCATTTGTAGTGGTATTCCCCTGTCCCCTATCTCGTTCTATTCTTGCACTCATACTCACTATCAGTTGATAGTAAGAGAATTTACTAAGGCATTCGAATGGATATCTTAGGGATATACTCATTCTAGGGTATAATTCACCCTATCTCTAATGAGTTACTTAACGTGTTATACTCCTAAGCTAAAGTTTCAACCTTCAGCTCTGATACCACTGTAACGACCCTGACTCGACCTTCGAAAATCGGCGCCGAATACTACACTCGTATTCAAATGCCGCAGATCCAAACGTCGAGTCTGGTTCGCCGGAGATTATAACACTATTAAGTAAAACAACACAGCGGAAGAAAAGGAAATGAATATCATTGATATACAACATTTGATACAACAATGATACAATAAGAATAAATATAAGAGATACAAGATAACAATGCTACAGCGGAATAACAATATGATATAGCAGCGGAAAACAAATAGCCAAGAGATAACTCCAAGTGAACTTTAGATAAGAATTAATCCACAACTGCAATTCCAAACCAATGCTCGAGCCACCATCCATTTCACCAAGACAAGCAAGTCTCGTCCACCAAAGACTTCAATATCTAAAGTCTTCGAAAAATTACAAAGAGAAAGCTGAGAGCTACCGGATCGATATCTATATCTACTATCTGAAAATTCCAACTCTATACTGCCCGTGTGGAAAATAGTGGGCACCCAGAGTTTAGGAAAGGAACAATAAACTCCAGGTCAGTCATGGGACTGGAGTGAGCAAACAAAAACAGTTTTATCTTTTAAAACAAACAAAAGAATTAAAATTTGAAATCCGCAATGCTTTTTGGAAAATGAAACTACCATAAGGCCTTCCACCACACACACCATGCAAACGTAGAATTGGAGGAGATTTCACCTTATGATAGTCAAACATGCTTGATATGCGAAAACCATTTTGATATTATTCTTAGTGCATAGTGGAAAATATTTCGAAAGTATAATATTAATCTTAGCCAGCATACAACATTTCGTCGTATGCCTACTATAACTACCATGTTCAATAGTAGGTTACCACCACATTCCATGGCAGGTTATACAACTAAAATCGTACTGGACGCGTATTGTTTCTTTGGATTTTCCAATAAATGGTCAGGCCAAGGAACTTCCCATTTCCACATGGGTACGCCTCTGGAGGGACGCCCCGAGAACCTAACCGGATCTCTGCCAACACAAGGCCGGGTTACCTCTGTAACTAGGTAACTACTGACACGAGTATGCCATCCCCCGGTCGTAACCGACCTTTATCCGAGCGCTCGATACCAACAACCACAAAGTAATGTATTTGCAGTAACCACATAGGTTAAATATTTGGGCTCCATACCATGATATCACCTCTATCCAGAAGGAAAAGAACATACCCTCAGGGGGCTCCACCACCAAATAACCTTGCCGCATTCTTCCTGTTTCGACCATTCCGGGCTGTGAAGTTCGACGAAGTCTCGTCCACAAAGCTACGCTTTTCGCAAAAGCCATGCTTTGATCAACAAATGATCAGCAGCACTTCGTATGCCACATTACCAAATTGGGAATGTATCACTGGTAACCATCAATTACATAACCTATGAGCTCGTACGTCTCAGAGAAGGGTGTTAAGCTAAGAGAATAAATCTTCGCCATCCAACAGAAATGTATTTGATAGAAACCGGTTTTACATCTCAAGATGTAATGTTAGACACACATCCATACAAGTCTGTTCTGGGTTCGAACAGAGCCGAAGGCACTTCCAAAGAAGCCCTTGCAAATCCGGGTATTCACAATCCCGATCGGACTTCCCATCACTTAGGGAATCTCTATACCGGCGCGACTCAGTGCAGAGACAATCTATAGGTCATCCTATCGTTCTCGCAAATACCCGGTCTTTACCACCGGTCTTCAAATTCTATCCATAACGTCGTATCATTATTCGGAATGGGTTATATGACACAAAGGTCCTCTCCCGACTAAACCAAATAATGAGCGCAATATTTAAAATCATATGGATAATGGGATTTCAGTTAAGTCACAACTTTAAAACCCAAAACTTTTCATTCAAATGGTTAAACGAATTACCATTTATAAATCTTTTTAACCAAAAAGATTCACTTCCAGAAACCTTTCAATAGTTTAAACAATTTCCACGTTTTAATCTTTTAAAAAAAAGATTTATTTTTAAAACCCCTTTCAATTTAAAACAAGGTTCACCAATCTTTTAAACAAAGATTCATTCATAACTTTCAAAACTATTCCGGGTTTCGAATATTTTATATAAAAGATACATCATTTAAAATCCTCTTCAATTTTAAAATAGGGTTCAACTATCTTTGACAAAGATTCAATTTCAGCTTTCAAAACCATTCAATTTCAAATTTGAAATTTTTTCATCATAATTATTATTTGAAACTATTTGTTTTTGTTTTAGAAAACCCAATTCCATTTCTAAAGTTATTTGGATTCAAACTTCAAACTTTAAAACCATTAAAAAATATTAAATTCAAATATCTGTGACTTAACCGATTTTCTCGTGAAATCCATATTTGGGTGTGTATGGTGTAGTCCAGGGGTTTAACACAATAGTGCAACATTATTCAATCATCACAGATCAAAACACAGAAACATTGATAAGCGTAAAATCTATAACGCTTATCTTCATTTACAGATTCACAGATAAATGAATCATAGATGAATAAATAAATAAATAAATAAATAAATTACACACAGCTCAATTCACAGAACAGAATATCACAGATCAATCAATTCAAGGCAATTCATACAAGGCAAACATTCATAAGCAAGGTCCAACATTCAATCATCATTTATAGGTAGGATTAATTAATCGTTTAATCCTAATTAATTCAATTAATTTCCAATTAAATTAATTACTTATGAATTAATTATCCAATCCTGATTAATTAATTACAAATCATTTGATATAAATTAATTAATCAATCACCTTATTTAATTACATCAATTAATCACCTCATTATTAATTATTTCCTTAATTAGTCCATTATAAATTACATCATTAATTATATTAATTAATGATCTCTAATTATATTTAAATTAAATTACTTAATTTAATTTAATTTAATTAAACACAATTATTAATCATCCTTGATTAATAACAAAAGTAATCACCCAAATTACTTCATTTATAAATCATATTCACTAATTACCTCCCAGTAACGATCATTTATTACTTCCCTAAGTAATTATCTCCATTAATTACACTAAGTAATTACACTTATCTAATTATCAAATGATTTTCTTAAGTTAATTAAACTAAATTAATTAATTTAAATTAATCATATTACCAAAATTAATTACAATAAGTAATTAATCCTTGATTAATTATACAAAGTAATTTAATCCAAATTACTTTCACAATTAAACCATCTTCCACTAATTGCATCCAGTAATTATCATTAATTACTTTGTTGAGTAATTACATTCCATTAATTACATTATGTAATTATTATCAAACCAACAAGTGATTAAAATTAATTAATCTTAATTAATTATCTTAAACAAATTACATTTAAACTTAATTAATTACATTAAGTAATTAATTTCTTAATTACTTCCATCAAGTAATTAATCTTAAAATAATTTACAAATGATTATCATTAATTAATTAATCTAATTAATTATTAAAAATTAATCATATTAATTTTTTTTAAATAATCCTTAGTTAATTTACTTTTCTTAATTTACTTAATGTAGCAATAATGAGACATAAGTATCACCGGGCACAATAATGAGACATAAGTGTCCGGGCACTATAAATCCCGGTCTAACCAAAGGTCAGGGTAAACATAGTTTCCTTGTCCCCAAAGTTTAATTAAATTAATTTAAAAGACAAGTGTTAATGGCATCGGCAGCAGCGACACGTTTCCACCCCGCGTCGCTCACGTTTCTGGTCCCCTCTCCCTCTTCTCCCTAGTCCCCGCGCCCTTGCCCTCCCGCCGCTTTCTTCGTTCCTATGCCTAGCACGTCTCCACCCCGCGTCGCTCTTTCCACCTCTCCTTCCTCCACGCGTTCTGGTAGGTTATTTAGAGTTAACCGTTTAACTTCCTCAACTTCGACGCCGCCATTGCTCTCTGATGCCGATTATCCTCCCTTGCCTCTGCTTCCTAGCAAATGCGCTGACCGTGAGCATGTTTTGTGCTCCACTGAGTGTCCTGAGTCCTCTTTGGATTTTGAAGTGTGCCGCCCTGTTTGTGGTCTTTTGCAAACTGGGTTGAATGATATGAACGTTGACGGTTCCAATGGAGCGAATTTGGGAGCGGTTGAATGTGAATTGAAGCAAGTTGATGCTAATTTATTGTGTATTAACCAATGCTCTCCTAGTGTTCGTCGAAATTCTCTTGAGAAGGATGTTTTAAAGTGCAGTGGTTTGACTTCTGTGCATGTGTTACTGGTGAGATGGCAGTCCCTTCTTGCTGTGAACTTCCTTCTGTTGTGGCTAAACCTGGGCCTCCTTCGGCTTCGCCTGTTTGCACCAAATATGGTTCAGCTAGTGGCACTCCATCTGTTCGGCTAATTGCCAATGATAATGACATGCATGCGGTATCTTCTCCCATAGTTGCTCAATGCCCCATTCCTGTGGCCTCTTCAGGTTCTGTGGAGTGTCACCCTACTGCTCCTTGTCCTACTGTTCCCAGAACTTGGTCTTCCCTTTTTACTTCCATTCCCCGTAATGCGGGAGTTCATAAACCAGTTGATTTCGAAATCGTTGAGGAAAACGGAGTGATGATCCCGCCCCCCTGTGTAATGCAAGCCGGTTTGGATTTTTGGTCAGGATACGTAGTTGGATTCTTTTTGGACCCTAATCATCGTCTTCTTGATGTGGCTGCTGTTTGTCGTAGGGCCTGGAGATTACAGGGTGGTCTTAGAGTTAAGTTGGTTGATTCCTTGTACTACCTTTTGTTCTCCTCCCCTGAGGAACGTAGTCGTGTTCTTGAGTCCGAGCCTTCCTTCATTGATGGTCGGCCTTTTATTATTACTCCCTGGTCACCGACGGTGGCTAGTGCTCGTGAACAAGTTTTATCTATCCCTGTTTGGGTATATTTCTCTCAAATACCATCTGCATTACAACCGTTTCTTGGTTTAAATTGGCTTGCATGCAATGTTGGTAAATTGATTTGTTTTGACTCTAATACGGTTGCGCGTGATAAGCTTGTTTACGCCAAGGCCCTGACTGAGATTTCTCCCCTTAAGCCGCTTCTGGCCTCTATTCCTGTCCAGCTTGCTGTTGGTCACGTCGTGGATGTACGTGTTCGTTATGGATGGGTCCCTGACATTTGTGGCTCTTGTCATTCATTTGGCCATGTCGCCTCTGCCTGCACTCACTCTGCTGTATCTGCTGCTGCGACTAAGATCCCTCTGCCACGGCCTCCGCTTAGGAAATGGATTCCCAAAGCTTCGGATCCTTCTCCTGAGATAGTGCGGCCTCCGTCCCCAGTTGCTGCAGATGTTCCTTCTATTCTGTCTGTCGAGCCGGATCTCCTTCCGCCTCGCGTTGTTTGGGCTGAGACTGAACTTTGTTGGGTTGACCGTCATACAGCTATGAGATTCAACCCTGTGGATGACTCCTACTTTAGATATGTATCTGATGATCTTTTGGACCTACGATGCCTTTATTACAGAATTTCAGGTGATTCCTTGGTACTTGACATGGATGGTTCGTTCGCTGTGACTAATTCTGTTATTCTAGCTGATACTGCCTGCGATCGATCTTTTATTCACTCCTCTGACGTTGTCAGTTATGACCCATCTCTTGCTGTTCTTTTCCACCCCTTTATTGGTCTTCAAGGATGTGGTTCGCTGGATTCTACCCGTGTAGTTGAGGGTGTTGGTGATTCTTCCTCCGCGGAAGAGAACTAATCTAGTTATATATTTCTTGTAGCTGTGACAAGTCTGTCACACTCCGGTGCTGAATTTTTATTTTTTCTTTCTATCATAGTAGCTAAGGTGGCTCAGCCTTTCTCCTGTACTTCAACTTTATTACGTTCGTAATAAAAGTGGTCGGTCCACTATAAAACCGTCGGCCTTGCCAAAAAATTAATCATATTAATTAAAAAATTTGAAATAATCCTTAGTCAATGACCTTCATTAACTATTAAAAATTCTTTAATTACTTTTCTTAATTTACTTCTTATTTAATCTCTAATTATAAATTAATCTAATTTATTAATTTATAAATTAAATAAATAATTCATTCTTTAATTAATCTCTATGATAAATCATTTCTTTATTAAATACCTCATAAATATTAAAGTGTATTTAGAACATTACATTTTAAATTCAAATGATATTTATTTAAACATTAACCAAATTTAATTCAATTTATAATCCTTTAAATAAATGTAAATAACCTTTATACCTCACATTTGAAACTTATATAAGATAAGCCTTGAAACTAATTTACTTAATTTTATTTAAAATTAAGTTTTTTAAGTACATTACTATTAACTTGCAAATTCAAGTTAACAAATCATTTAATTTCCATTTATAAACCTTTTTATAAAGAACTTCATTCAAAAATCAAGTTTAAATATTTGTTTTGAAAACAAATTTACCTTTAACAAGCTATTTAAATTTAAACTTGTTTTGGAAACATTCAGAATTTTAAGAAAAAATTATTTAAATACCCAGATTTGAATTCAAGAAATTTGAATCCATTATTTATTTAAAACAATTGATTGTAATCTTAGATTTAAACTTGTTTTAAACCTTGATTTAAAACTCCTTATTTAAAATCCAAATTTCATTTTTAAGCCTTCAGATTCAAAAGTATTTTTGAAAAAAACTGAACTTAATCTTTGAATTCAAACTACTGTTTAAATTATGTTTCAGATTTTAAAATAAAATTCAAATTAAAGAAACTGTCAGGTTTCTTTTTTTTTAAACTGAAAAACCCACTTTAAAAATTTAAAAACTTTTAAGAATCAAAACCATTTGAACCTATACTACATACTAGATTTAAACTTGTTTTAAATCTTATCATCACAACTTTTGAATTCATTCAAATTTGTTTTAAATTTAAATTTACAGGCAGGTTTTATAAAACCTGTAACAAACAGAATCAACCCGAGGGAACCCAAAATTTGCTTCGGTTCAAAACCCTTGTTGCTTTGAGTAAACCCTTACTTTTACTCGAGTAAATTCGGGTTCAAAAATTACTGCACAATCAAGTTCATCAGAACTTTTCGAATAGCACGTTGCACATGCATCATGACTCTGGCCATCTCCGGCCATCCTCCCAAGCTTCAGCACATCGCCGATCGCTCCCAGTCTCGATCACGATCACTCCCAGTCTCGATCATGATCACCGGAATCTATCACAACCACTCAAATCAAAATCAAGCAGCTAACCCAAACCTGGAAACCAAACTGCAACTAATACCCAAAACCTGTCAACACTTCATCCACGGCGCTCCGACCACCAGAGAGCGTCCACCACCGACCACCGCCTTGCCTACCTACCCTCTAGCGATTCCCAAAAACCCATAACACTTGATGCTCCATGGAAATCAAACCGAGCTAAATCTAACACCCAGATGAACTAGGTTTATAAACTAAAATCCTATCACCACAGCTGCCACTGACCAACTACCGGTCCATTTTCCTGGCCTCTCCACTCACCCAACTACAATCAGAAAGAACTTATCCTCCCAATTACTGGAATCACCGGTGATTCCCAAAATCCCAAAAACAGTGCTAATCAAAACTGCACCCTCAATCCTACTTTAAAAAATTTGATTTTAGTGTTATAAATCATGATTTGGTTTATGAATTCATTCCCTAATACTGAATCTTTAAATTTCATAGTTTGAATTTTTTTTTTTTAAAGCATGCACTAATGTTTTAAGATATACACAGATACTCAAGTTTTTAATTTAACTAAATTAAGTTTTAAACCTTAATCTATGTTAATTCAACATCTTGTTTGTAAAATAGGTCCTAATAATAATTGTTTACAGAGAGGACTGAATTCAAATCAAAAACTTGAATCAGGAAATATTAAACAGAGTAATTTCTGTTGAAACAGAAACATATATCTCACATATATGTATACATATCAGGTTCACACAAACATATTCATCTCATCATCACAAGCATGCAACCAGAAATTTATACTAAATTTTTGTTTTAAAATAAAGTTACTCACCTTTTAAAATGCAGAGAGCCTATTTGATTTGTTTGCTTTGATCAATTTGAAATGTATTCAGGCTTAGTTGCTTTATTCAACTTGCTTTTGTTTGATTGCCAGGTTTCAGATTTTTTTTTTGATTTCCAGGATGAACTGCTTGATCATACTTTTGTTTTGAATTTCAGGTTTCATTTCCTTTGATCTGTACTGTCTAGATTTTTATTTGCTACTTGATTTCCAGATCTTAAAGAATGAAGACAAAATTTTGATCGAGTTTCCTTTTTGGTTTGAGGTTTGTAACAATTTGTTTTACTGATTATTTTCTGATTTTAGCTTCAGATCTTTAAACTGCTTCAGATCTGAAGCTTTTCTTTTGTCTTTTGAATAAAATTCATGGTCTTGATTTCTCTTTTATTTTATTTTTTCAAAATTTTAATCAAGAGATAAATGCCACTTGTAAAAATTTGTGAACACTTGTTAATTGTACAAAGAAATTTTTTCATATTTGTTTAATTCACATTATATAAATCTAACACTTGTTACCATATAGGTATTTTGTGTTTTTAACCTTGTTTAAAAATAAATTTATAGCTTTGTTTTATATCCCTCTTTTAAATAATTTTTTTTAAACCTTTATTCTTTTTGGTTTTAAAATATATATATACATTATTTCTTAAACTATAGAGTATTAACTGCTATTAGTATTAATTTATAGAATTTTTAAATCCAAATATTGTTCTATACATTTACTTTTAATTTACAAACTTGTATTTGGAATCCTATTTTAAAACGGCTTAATTCCAATTTATATTAATTATAGGTTTAAATGTTAAAAACAATTATTTAATACTTATACAAATTAAAGAAAAATGGTTTGAAATTAAATTATACATTACTAGTAAATATTTATAATTAATGTTTTATTCTTGTTTATATGTTCTCATTCAAAATGTCTATTTAATATAATTTGGAAAACAAATCTTTATAAATTGAAAATATAATATTCTCGAACCCAATATATTTATAAGATTTTTTATTTTTTATTTTTAATTCCAAGATTTAATTTAAACTAAATTTATAAATATAAATAAATAACAGAACCTATTTTTAATAAATCTTAAAACTTTATAATTCTATTTATAATCTAAAATATTTATTTATCCAAGAGATTTATAATTAATTCACAAATAGATTCACAATTAAATTTCGAAAATTAAATTAATTATCAAATTATCCTGGATAAAATTCAAGGATGTTACAAGTTGTCTACCAAAATTGTTTGATGTGCAGGAAACATGCTTTAGGGGAGTTGAGGAATCAATCCATAACGGACAAATTGCGCTGATCAAAAAGTACAAATGGATACACGATAGTGGATGTTCTAGGCATATGACTAGCAATCCAGATATATTGAATGATATAATATACAAAGACGGAGGACTAGTTAACTTTGGAGACAATTCGA
Source organism: Allium cepa (assembly GCA_030765085.1). Taxonomy (NCBI): domain Eukaryota; kingdom Viridiplantae; phylum Streptophyta; class Magnoliopsida; order Asparagales; family Amaryllidaceae; genus Allium; species Allium cepa. Next base: position 945,756,668 of record CM060934.1, on the reverse strand, counting down.
AAGGTATGTGATTGGCATCGGCAAAGTCGGTAACTCTGAAGCCCCTATTATTACTAATGTTTTTCTAGTTAAGAATCTGAAACATTATCTGCTAAGTATAAGTCAACTCTGCGATAAAGGATATAAAATTAAATTTGAAAAAGATAAGTGTCACATTGAAGATAATAATTCAACCATAATATTTGAGGGAATTAGGAAAAAGAATATTTATATTCTTAGTATGAAAGTTTCAAATGATAACTTGTGTCTTTTGGAAAATACAAGTGACCCTTGGATTTGGCATAAGAGATTTGGGCATTTGAATTTCAAACTCTTATTTAGACTGTCAAAACATGATCTGGTAAGAGGTCTCTCTAAAATGAATTTTAAAGTAGATGGTCTATGTGATGCATGTCGATTAGGAAAACTTAGAAAAAGTTCTTTTAAATTAAAAGATATGATTTCAACCTCAAAACCTCTTGTATTACTTCATCTTGATTTATTTGATCCATCTCAAATTCTGTCAAAAATCATAGTAAATATGTTTTTGTAATTGTAGACGATTATTATAGATTTACATGGACAATATTTTTGAAACATAAAAGTGATACTTTTGAATGTTTTAAGAACTTTACAAAAAGGATTCAAAATCAACTTTCTTTAAAAATTATAACCATTCGTAGTGATCACGGTGGTGAATTTGAAAATGAAAAGTTTGAGGAATTCTGTAATAAAAAGGGAATAACTCACAATTTTTCATTTCTGGGAACTCCACAACAAAACGGAGTAGTAGAACATAAAAATATGACGATTCAATAGTGTGCGAGAATTATGCTTTCAGATAGTAAATTACCAAAGTATTTTTGGGCAGAAGCAGTCGCTACCGCCTGTTATATTTTAAATAGAATTTTAATTAGACCTTTAACTAATAAGACATCTTATGAACATATTCATAGAAAGAAACCTAAAGTATCTTATTTTAGAATTTTTGGAAGTAATTGTTTTATTTTAAATACTAAAGATAACTTAGATAAATTTGATCCTAAATCCGACAAAGGTATCTTTATCAGATATTCTAATAAAAGTAAAGCGTACAGAGTATTTAATTTAAGAACTAACACCATCGAAGAAACAATGCATGTTTCGTTCGATGAAAATCTCAAAAAATTTGAAGATACAAATGATGAAGAGGATTTAATCACTCGAAATCAAGAATCACTACAAGAAAATATTATATCAATAGCAAGCGTGGATTGCACGAATACTTGATTTGCTATAGTTAAGTGGCTATTCTTTATTCAACTCAAAAAGACAACAACTTCAAGTGCAATTATATTAAAATGTATGCAATTATATTAATGCTGTTCACGGTGAATTTGCGGTCCACTCTCTCGTTTCCCTCTAATTTTTTTTGGCCGCCAAAATTTCATTTTCGTTTTCGTTTTCTCCCCCTTAGGCTTCTCATCTTCACCCTCTTCACACTCTTTTTAACATCGGTCAAGCTATTCTTCAAGCTCAATTCCTCTTCTGCAATTATATTTAACATCGGTCCTCTTCTACCGCTCAATTCTTCATCGTTGAATCCTCAAACTCAGTCGATCCGAAGTTGGTCCAAAGTTAAAGCGATTTGGTCCAGATGCAATTCCCAATTCCTCAAACTCAATTCTTCATCGTTGAAGCGCTCTGAAGTTGGTCCAAAGTTAAAGCGATTTGGTCCAGACGCAATTCCCAATTCCTCAAACTCAATTCTTCATCATTGAAGCGCGATTTGGTCTGAAGTTCAATTCGTCAAGCGCGAGGATTAGGTATATTTTTATGTCATTGTTTATATACAGGTTGCGGTATAATTATTTCTTGTTACTTTTGCCTCTCTCTGTCAATGCTGTTGCTTTTTTTGACAAGAATTCAATAGAGCTGATGGATTTTCTTATTTGGGAATTCTCTTTGTTTACAATATTTGTTAATTCTGTTAATTCTTTTAACAATGTTAATTCTTTGTTTACAATATTTGTTAATTCTCACGGTGAAATTTTTAAGAATGTAAATATTTCTACAATATGAATTCCTCTGCTGCAAATGTTAAGTGTTAGTGCCAATTGGAAAATTAAGTAAATATTTCTACAATATGAATTCCTCTGCTGCAAATATTTCCTAATGCTAAGTGTTAGTAACAATTGGAAAATTAGGATGCCACTAACTATCAACGCTGTTTAATTACTGTTTGTTTAGTATTAAAACTACTGTTGCCATTATAGGTTTGTTCACTTACTGTTTGTTCACTTCAAACCTCAGACTCTTACTGTATGTTCACTTCAAACCTCTACTGTCTCTATCTTATTATTATTTTCAAGATCGATTTGTTTACTGAAGGAGATGGACATGATGTTGCTAATAAAAAACTATAAAAGAAAAAAAAGGTGGAGAAAACAAACAAACTGAGAAAAAACAAAATGCTTAGAAATAGGATAAATTATTAAATAAAATTATATTAGCTAAGGCGATGATAAGACTATAATCTTTTGATTAAAAAAACCATTATAGGTTTGGTGATACATTTGTTTTGTAATTAATACACTAAGTTAATTACTTGAACAAATGAATGTACCGGAGGACTTCAAAAAAAATTATAGTAGGTGACAGAAAGCGACTCCATGGCCATTAATGCAGGGGTACTAAATAACGTATCACATTATAATAACAATTTGAAACCAGCCCGTTAGTTGTTGAATTTAATCAAACATTTACCTCTTAAAAAAGGAGTAGAAATTGCTCATTTTATTTGAAGTTAAATGGATATAGGATCTGCCTATGATCCTATTGGATATAGGATAGTAGAATGTTTTTATAACTTGATGAGAATCAAATTTGTCTACACATGAATACCAAGCAAAGTAGGCAACTCTTCTCTATTTTCAATAGCCTACTATAAATCAAATTTGCAGATAGTGAATTCAAGGGAGCCTATACATAATTTGCAGATAATTTGCGATGGAAAAAGATTGGGTGCATTTACACAGGTAATAATACAATATTTAGCTTAAAATTTAACCTGAAAATTAAAATAATAACTCGATTTTTTATGTCGAAAACTTTGTTTTTAATTTTACCTTAGAACTAGTAGCGAGTACGAGCAAGGAGCATGGAATTTTGTGCATGCCGCAAAGAGAAACTTAGGAAGCCTGGAAAATTTTTTATGTCCTTGCTTAGATTGTCGAAATCTCACTCATCAAAATGATGATATTGTTGTCGAGCATTTGATTATAATAGGAATGGATCCTTTATACAAGTGCAGTAAGTGGTACAGTCATGGTGAGCAAATGAATATAACTGAAAAGGTGGAGGTGGATGACACGTATGAATTACTTCAAGCCGTTCACTTTGAAGATGAAGCGTTTGTCAACCAAACTTTTTTCTCCGATGATAAAAATAATGATGATGCACAAAAGCGAATGGATGATTTTCTTAAAAATTTGGAAGATGCGAAAACTCCACTGTACCCTGGTTGCGTAGATCAAACAAAATTATCTACTATCACTGCATTGTACAATCTTAAATGCGAAACTGGATTATCTGATACTGGTCTTGATAAGCTTCTAAATGTGCATCAAATGTTATTACCCAAAAATAACGTCCTTCCGAAAACTTTATATGAAATAAAGAAGTTCCTCAAAGTATTTGACATGGGATTCGACAAGATTCATGCATGCAAGAATGATTGTTGTCTTTTTAGAAAAGAGTACAATGATTTGAATAACTGTCTGAAATGTGGTTCTTCGAGATGGAAGATAAATGAGCGGACGAAAGAGATAATGCAAGGTATTCCGGTCAAAGTGTTGAGATATTTTCCAATTATTCCAAGATTCAGAAGAATGTTTAGGTCCCCACAGACGGCAGAAGATTTAAGATGGCATTTTAGTAATAAAAGTAATGATGATAAAATGCGTCATCCTGTGGATTCTTTGACATGGACCATGGTGGATGATAAATGGGAATCATTTTCAAGTGATCCACGTAACCTTCGGCTTGGTCTTGCTACCGATGGTTTTACCCCATTTGACATTAAGGGTACCAAGTATAGTTGCCGGCCAGTGATGCTTGTGACATATAATTTTTTGCCTATATTGTGTATGAAAAAGGAAAATATTATGTTAACATTATTGATTCCTGGTCCAAATCAACCTGGGAATGATATTGATGTATATTTAGCTCCTTTGGTAGAAGATTTGCAGCAGTTATGGAGTAACGGGGTGGAGATTTATGATGCATTTAGCAAGACACTTTTTAACTTGAAAGCAATCTTGTTATGGACTATAAATGATTTTCCAGCTTATGGAAATCTTGCTGGATGTTGTGTAAAAGGAAAAAAAGGTTGTCCATTATGTGGCGTGAATACTCATCATCGATGGCTAAATCATAGTCGGAAAAATGTCTATATGGGACATAGAAGATTCTTACCTCTGTCAGATCCACAAAGAAAACAAAAGGCTTGGTTTGATAACACCGTGGAGGAAGGTAGCAAACCCAGGATTCTTACAGGTTGAGATATTTCTGTTATTTTGAAAGATTTTTCAAATGATTTTGGAAAAGCTAAAAATAAAGAAATAGCAACAGCCAAGAAGAGAAAGAATAAAAAGTTAAATAAGAAGCAAATTATAAAGATTACGTGTAGCAAGAGGAAGTGTACTGACAACCAAGAAGATGAAAACAGTCCTGCAAAAATAGAGCAATCAAGGTGGAAAAAAAAATCGATTTTCTTTGACTTACCATATTGGGAGGTTAGTGTTCAAATTATATTTTATTCACAATAATCTAATTATAAAATTATATAATGTTAAAGCGGTCATATTGTTGATGTTTATAGGAACTTCCACTACGCCACAATTTAGACGTGATGCATGTTGAGAAAAACGTGGGCGAAAGTTTACTCAGCACAATATTGCATGATAGCAAATCGAAAGATGGTATTAATTCTAGAAAGGATTTAGAGGATTGGGGAATCTGACCTGCTCTATATGCACAACCTCGTGGGAAGAAAACATATCTTCCACCGGCTCCATATACTATGTCTAGTTCTGAAAAAAGAATATTTTGCAAAAGATTGTATGACTTCAAGGGACCTGATGGTTATTGCTCAAATTTCAAAAGATGTGTGTCGTTGGAGGATTGCAAAGTTAGTGGATTGAAGTCGCATGATTACCATGTTTTAATGCAACAAATGTTATCGGTTGCAATGAGAGGACTGCTTCCAAAAAAGCTAAGGAAAGTAATAACTCGTTTGTGTTTATTTTTTAATAAACTATGTCAGCGTGTTCTTGACAGAGAGAAGCTGCAACAAATCGATGATGAGATCGCTACAATTTTATGTGATCTCGAAAGATATTTTCCACCTTCATTTTTTGACATAATGATACATCTAACAATTCATCTTGGAAAAGAAGCTCGATTGTGCGGACCAGTTCATTTTCGTTGGATGTACCCCTTCGAAAGGTATATGAAAATGCTTAAAGATTATGTTAGGAACTATGCACGTCCTGAAGGATGCATTGCAGAAAACTATCTTGCAGAAGAATCCGTAAGATTTTTTGGCGAATTTCTAAAGAAGTCATCACAATTTGAGGAGAAAGAGGGTAGAAACAGAGATTATGAGAACGATGATGCAATACTCGAAGGACGTCCGATATCAACATACAAGACAATTACATTGACAACTCATGAGAAGGAAGCTGCTCACCTTGCTGTGCTAATGAATATGGCTATAACCGAGCCATTTTTAGAGTAAGCACATATTGTTTTCTTTATCAGATTTATCGTAATATGCGTAACTATAAATGTAACTTAATATCTTTTATATTATGGTAGTATGCATTTGGAAGAGTTACAAAGTTCGGACAAGCGCATGGAAAGAAATGCTACATTGCTATGGAAAATTCACACAAAAAACTTTGCTGATTGGATTAAAAAGAAGGTTAATCAGCTCTTTAAAATTTTGTGTATAAGTTTGAAAATATTGTTTTTGAATCTATATTGAATCTATATTTGAAAATATGGTTTTTTCAGATACCTATTAACTCAAGCGAACACGATGAATTATTAAAATGGATTGCCTATGGTCCAAGTAGTAATGCTTCGTCCTACAAAGGATATATAATTAATGGGTTACGTTTTCATACAAAAGATGTTGAGAGAGAAACTCAAAATTCTGGAGTGACTTATGATGCTACTACCATGTGTAGAGAAAGTGCAAAAGATGTCTCTCAAGTAGTTGATGTGGTCACGTACTATGGGATTTTGACTGACATAATCTTATTAGACTATCATAAATTTTATGTTCCAATTTTTAAGTGTCATTGGGCAAACATTGGAAATGGGGTGAAGGTTGAAGATGGATTTACTCTTGTTAATTTGCATCAAAATCAAGCTTCATTTTCGAGGGATCCATATATTCTTGCATCTCAAGCGAAACAAATTTTTTATTCAAGAGAGAATGATTCTTCTAATTGGTATGTTGTAATGAAGGCACCACCAAGAGGTTATCATGAATTAGAGACAGATGATTATATTGAGGACACAAGCAATGTTATTCAAGATTGCGAAGAAAACATGATGGATGTGGATTATGTGGAGGATGGTAGCTATGTTAGAGAAGATTGTGAAGGCATATTTGAGAAAAGTTTAAAATACTTGAATAAGGTGATTTGACATATCGGTATTTCAAAATATATGTAAATGGTTTTGTGAAAAAAACCCAATAAAATGCAAGTTGTTTGTTTTAGTAAGAAAATTATTTTGAAAATATTTTGACGTCCAGTTTAATAATTCATGCAGTTGTTTCGGTGACTTCAAATTTCTTCAATGCAGTTCACTGTATATTTTAGAGTTTTCACTGTATATTTTAATTCAAAATTATATTCAAAACAAAAACCTGAAAGCTAAAACCAGAAAAGAAAATCAAACAAATAACCTCTTTCAATCTAAAACCTGAATCAAGCAAAGTTCAACTCAACTCGGTTTAATCAGGCAAATCAAAATCAAAGAAATAGATCAGATCAAAGTCAAAGCAATCTCCAGTTTGCAAAGTTAAAAGATCAATTATTAAGTTCCAGGCTTCTCTGTTCATATATATACGGTGAGTAAACATTTTTTTTTAAGCTTAAATCAGTTTATATCTTGATTTCATGTGATAATCCTTGAATTTATGATGTGAAATATGCTTTGCATAAGTGTGTAAATATGATTGCATGTATATATTTATGATGATATTGGTGTGCATGTCTGTGCTTGCTCTGTTCTAAGTTTAAGGTTTTAAAACAAATTCAAAAATCAAAATCTTTTCACTTGTTCTCTTATAGGCTTTGATATTTAAACAAGATATGTTTGAATTAACATGATCTAAGTTTAAAAAATATTTTTATGTACAATATGTATGAGTTTTTCTGGAAAATTAAAATATACAGTGAAAACACTTACTTTTAGAAACAATATATGCAGTTCTTAAATGCAGTTCTCAACCTTGAATGCATTTTAACATCCAGTTTTTTCTTTTACACGCAGTAAATGGGTAAAAAGAAGGCGGCTGCTTTAAAATGGCTAAAAACAATTGATAAATCCATGGCTAATGCAAAACACAAGGACAATAGGGTCAGTAGCGACGTTGGTATTGAAGACAACTCGCAAGAAATTGGAAATTCTAAGAACAATGAAGCTCAAATTCAAGACATCGCTGAAGTAGTTGACGAAGATACAATGCAAGTTGAAGAAGATTTTGAAGCTGACATGAATGAGAGAACCACTCGAGATGCCACCGCAAACGTAGAGGTCCAACTAAAGTGAAAAGACTTCCAGTAAATCCATTGAGTTGCATTGAAATCGAATTTAATGCGGATGGCAAACCAATAGGAGATGGGTCTGTCAAACTATCTTCATATTTAGGCCCGCTAGTAAGGGAACATGTTCCTGTTACACTTGATAAGTGGAAGGAACTAAGTGACAGATTACAAGTTGCTTTGTGGGGATGCATTCAGGTATATACCATTTTTATGTCATATATGTCTTATTTATTTTTCTAAATTTAGTTAAAGTATATATGAAAATGATGCATTTTATATTACCAGTTTTAACAATGTCTCAATCTCCTGAAACTAGTTGCTTTGTTGTCTGTTACAATAACTGTTACACAAAACTATATGAAGTAAATTCTATAACTGTTAGGACTGAGTTGGAGGAAGTAAGGGATTGCATGTTTGTTGAAGTATTATGATGCTGAAAGAAGAGTTGCGTTTTGAAAATACAAGAGTTCATTTGATACTGTAACTTTTTTGTGCTGGGTGTTTTATAGACATGAGTGATGCATTATTCCACTAGATGACATCAAGAATGTTTGAGATGTGGTTTCGGGTATGGGTAAGTTTTTAAACATTTTTGTAATAGTCTGCAATTTGAAATTTGTGATTACAGACTATTACAAATTTTGTAGGAGTCTGTAATTTGAAATTTGTAATAGTCTGCAATCGATTTCTTTTTACTGTAATTACTTATTTACCAGCTGATTATCTAATAATTTTACTTGCAAACATTTTTAAAATTTGCATTTCATCAATGCAGACAAGTTTCCTCTGAACATCATATGTTATAAGTGATCAGGTGAAGGGATTTTAATTTTTGTAATTTATTAAGGCTGTTGCATTAAGAACAGAGACATTTATATCAATATACAGACATGCATAATCAACCCATACATATTAACAGACATGCAAACATTTTTTACTTTTATGAAATCATTTACCACAACATTATTTCAAATATTAATCACATGAATCAAAGTTTAAACAGATAATAAATCACTCACAAATTAAAGAGGCAGAGGACTTGATTTTTTTTTACTGGGAAACTTTGAAAACTTGAATTGTTGAAGCCCGATTAGTTTTTAACTGGAAAACTCGATCTTGTTATTACAGGAATCAGTGAATTGCTGAGATGATTTAAGGTTTTCAAAACTGATCTGAAATTGCTTGATGATTTGTTTGATTTCAGGCAGATGTTAGATTTTTTTTTTTTATCTCTAGGTTTTTGGAAGTGGCAAGAAAATGAAAACCTGGTTTAACACTTGTCTTTATTTTATTTAAAATGTTTTATAAAGTTTGTAATAGTCTGTAATTACAAATTCAAAGATTGCAGACTATTACAAATTTCAAATTACAGACTATTACAAACTCCACTACAAATTAATTTATTAATATTGGCCTTTAGGAATTTAAAACATTGTCAATTAAACTTGAACAGTCCCTGCCTTTTAACTTGAACAATTCTTTGCATGCTACCCTCTTCAATACTTAGCTTTCAGTGTTGAGTTAAAAAGCCCCACGGTTAAACATTATCTCTGATTGATCCATTATTTTTGTTTGATTTGTATTTAGAACCTGCCATCTTTGAATTATATGCATTTGTTTCGTTTGTAACTAGCAAATGCCATTCTTCAGTAGTATGATTTTGTGCATTATGACTATAAAACAGAATGATCCATGTCATTTTTAGAGAGAATCAGATACCATGTCATTTATTTAGAGGATCAGATACCATGCCATTCTTCAGTAGTATGATTTTGCCCAGAATGATTTTGTGCATTATGACTATAAAACAGTATGATTCAGTAGTATGATCCATGTCATTTATTTTTAGTTTTGCTACAATTTGACTATACAACAGAATGTAAACAACTGTTAATTAATTGGTATTAGTGTTGGTTTATAAAAGTTTTCTTCTTAGCTAACGCTGATATTGCAGGCTAGATTTAAATTGGACGAGGAATGGCAAAAATCGTCCATATTTCAGCAAATGGGGTGCATTTTTAGAGGTTCAAAAGCTAGATTAGTTCGCAAAATAGCAGACGCAAAGAACGAAGAAGAAAGAATTCGGTTGAAACCCGATAACCTAAGTATGAATGAGTGGAAGAAGTTTGTCAAGTCCAAAACAACGCCAGAGTTTAAGGTATTTTAGTATTGTTGAAAGTTGTGAAGTTTGAATTAGTGAACGAGCATAAATAATATATTTTTTATTCTTAGGAATTGAGTCAGAAATTCAAAGCTATTAGAGAAAATCAGATACCACACACATGTAGCCGTAAAGGAATGGCTCGAGTAGCTGATGATTTGGTAAGAATTGCCAATTTATTTACCGTAATATTTATTAACTAGTTAGTTAATGTGTTGTGCTGTAATAAATATTCTTCAAACATAGAAAAATACGAGTCCTCATCCATCTTCCGTCTCATGAACTCACGTTTGGATCAAATCCCATACTCGAAAAAATGGCGAACCGGTAAATGCGACTGCTGCAGATGCTATCGTAAGTACTTTGATATTTTATTACATAACAATTTTTTTGCTATTGTGATATTTCAGTTGTGTATAATATGCATATATGACAACATGTATAGGAAAAAATTAAACAAATCGAGAACGAATCAAATCCTAGCTCAACATCTAATTACAAAGAAGATGCGCTTACAAAAGTTTTGGGACAAGACAGACCTGGACGATTAAGAGGCATGGGAAGGGGTATAACTTACACAAAGGCAGTATGGTCACACATAAAGGATAAACAGACGGCCGACATGCATAACAAAATTTCAGAATTAGATGCGATGGTCCGCATGCTTCTAAAAAATCAGGTATGAAAAATGTATCTCAATGGTAGAATCAAGCTACGAAGCCGAGACACAAGAAAATACAATCTTATTTTAGTTTGCTCATGAATGACTTGACTATTGAAGATAAAGTAGCACAAAAATGAATATAACTAAATTGCTTCTTTTAAATGTCGTAAAACAGGATGTAGTGATACTACTAAGTAAATTATTACTCCAATGTTATGAAAGTGTTACAAGCACCTTGCCTAAAATTTGCTTTTATTATTTGTTTGATAGAGAAAAGAAAACTTGGATGAAGCGAATGAATCTCAAGTGGCAAATGTTGAATTGCACAACTCCGGTAACTTTGAAAAAGAAGATAATGCGGTAATCTTCGATCTTTATACTTATTAATTTGTCATTTTGAATGTTTAAAAATAAAAATCAACATGTTCTTTTTGTATAGAGTAAAAGTAGCAGCACGGATCATAAGTGCAAATTAATTGATTGGACAGGGAGTGGAGAATTAGTTGCAGAAAGACGACTACATTCAAGTGATCCAAAACAACTTGTTAATGATCTCCCTCTTGGACCGGGTGCCGTTGCAGTTTGGATAGATAAGCCAAAAAGTAAAGATGCTTTTCTGTGGAGGCCCACTAAAGGTTTGACACTAGTTGGAGATGCCATTGGCATCAAAGTCGCATGGCCTGAATCAAAAGTAGTTATTGAAACGGCTAACATTGCATTATCGAATAATCATACGAGTAATGTCGGAGTTGTCGAAAAGGTAAACTTGTTTATAATTAACACTGTATTATTTTTTTCATCGTACAAATTGTTGATGCACATAATAATATAACCTATTTGTTTAATTGATAGAGTTCAAATTATATGGCAAATGATAAATGCAAGCTGATCGATTGGTCGGGAAAGAGAGAAATAGTTGCATTAGGACGCGTGTCTTCGACCGATCCAACTGCAATGGTTCATTGTGTTCCTTTGGGAAGAAATGCAATTAAAGTTTGGGTAGATCTTGTAAAAATTCCAAAAGCCCGTCTATGGAGAACAACATCCGATTTAAAAGTCATTGAAGATGCTCTTGGTACTACGATAGCTTGGCCTGCTGCTAATGTTATAATGGAGTCAACTTCTAGTAAGTATAATTCAAATTTGCGTTAGTATAGTTACTGGATTCGATTTTGCTTGTCTAGTATTGGCCATATACACGATGCACTCACACACATTTCTTTTAGTTTGTGTTTAATGAATATGAACGTTCTATCATTACGTTCTTCCATATATTCCAAAGGCACACTGAGAATGTTAACTTAGTTATATTACTGCTATTGCACTTAGTATTGAAATGCCGCTTAAGTTTTTGAATTTCTATAAATTTTCTACATACTTTATTGATCACCCAAGTTTAACCCTCCACCACTTCCACACATAAGCTGAAAACTTACACCTGAAAAATAGATGATCCACACTTTACTCCTCCTTCTTGCATAACACACAAGTAGGATTAACCTGCATTAACCTTTGAACAGGCCTATCTTTCATTGGTAGCAAATTCATTAATGCTTTATAGCAACAAACACTTGTTTTAGTATAATTAATGCGGTCCCAAATCCATTTCCACAAAGAAGTCTAATCATACTTCACCCTTATCCTTTTGACCACCTTGCTGAAGTAGATATGTTTGCAATCTCCAGTTTGAATGTCCAGTTTGAATGTAGCGTTGGCAGTAGCAAGTTGTATGCATGTATAGAGTATGGAGTAGGGACTGAGTATGTATGTAGATGTGGAGTTGTTGCTTGAATTGTGGGTATGTTGGAAGTGTTGGTGATCAGATTGTAATGAAGTGTGTATGCGTGCAATTCAAGTAGCTCAGTGTAGTGGTTGACAGTAAGGATGATGTTGAAGTGATGATTTCGGTGACAGGCAGTGGAGAATGATGTAACAGTTTCAGACAGTGTGGTTGTAGGCTATTGCGTGAAGGGTGAAGGGGAGTACTGATGATTTGGGAAGGCTTTGAATATTTTGAATGTCTGATGGCAATGCAATGGACTTGGCCTGAGGTTCTGGAGGTTGTCACCAGTGGTAGGTGGAAGTGAGGTGATGGTTTATCAGGTAGCATGACGGCAAGGCAGTGGCACAGTTTCAGGGGTTTGTGCAGTGGTTGATTGGAGGAAAAAGGCAGCAGGATTGCAGGTGAAGGCAGTGATATGAAATAGCAGTTGTGTGCGGTGATGGAAGTTGTATAAGGCAGTCGTTGTTTGTTTTAGAAATGAAGTGACTTTTGTTGATGGGCAGAGCTGATGGTGAGTGTAGCTGTCAATGAGTGGCAGTGGAAGTTATATGAGTGTCGACAATATAAAAGAGAAGTAGTAAATAGCAGAGGAGATGGTGTTGTGATTACTTTGCACTAGTGAAATGAGGCAGAAAGATGGATGATAGACTGTGAGTATGTATTGGTCAGGGAATCGAAGTGATCAAGTGGCAGTTGAAACTGTAGCGTTGGCAGTAGCAGTTGTATGCATGTATAGAGTATGGAGTAGGGACTGAGTATGTATGTAGATGTGGAGTTGTTGCTTGAATTGTGGGTATGTTGGAAGTGTTGGTGATCAAATTGTAATGAAGTGTGTATGCGTGCAATTGCGCTGTGCAGGGGAATGTATGGATGATCTGTTGAGAGAGGTGGCAGAAAAGTGGTTTAGATGGTTGTTGTATCACTGTTCAGGGGAAGGCACAGTCCACTGATATTGGTGGGTTTGGCAAGGCAGAGGAAGTTTGGTGGAAACAGTATTTGTGGAGTTATTTGCTGTCAGGTAGATGGTTGAAAGGAAGCAAAATGATGTATGGGTGAAATCAATGTAAACAATAAAATGATGATGGAGATTTGTAAAAACAAAGTAAAGATTGTAAAAATAAAGTAAAGCTTGACTGGAAGCAAATGATTATGTGATGCTTTCCCAAGTTGCACCAAACAGAGCTAGTTGCATCAAATGAAGAGAGAGGAACACGGGCACACGATGTAGGGTCTGGTAACAGGTGTTCGGTTGCGGTTTAGAAGGAGGGTGGTGGCAGTGTAGAGGTTGGAATGATTGGAAGCATATTTAGTAATATAATAAACTATTAAACAACTCTAGTTTGTACTTTACTGTTTACATTAACCAGATTTTCATTCAATAATAAACTAAATAATTACCAGTACATAGAATCAGTGCATAGAATGATTTAGCTGTTAGTTTTGAGTATTTTCTTTGTTTGCCGCACATATTTTTTCCATATTTCGGTATTCATGATAATTTATGTTTGCTTTTTATGACTAATAGACGTATGTGCTTTTTGACAGGTGGTGTATGATGCTCTGGGTTTACGCTATGGTGGAAGGCATGAAAAAATATGTTGCCGCACTCATTCTCCTTCAAATGTATTTTGTGTCGATGTTCTTACATCTTTACTTTTACTATGTATTGTTTTGGTCAGCTATGGTTATATGGATTGTTACTTTTATTATGTATTGTTTTGGTTAGCTACGATTGTATGAATTGTTACTAATATTTATATGATTAATATTGTGCACGAAATGCTTTTATTCATATATATTTTTTATGCTTAATTGTTAATACTGTGTGAGATACCGTATATTACATCCTTTTTATATTAATGCTAGGAATAAAAATTGTCATGGCTATACATATTATAGCATTATGCTAGTGCAATAAAAATATTCTGCAACGATTAAATAGTTTTCATAGCAAGTAAATAATGCTATGAAAGACTAAAGTAAACATTCTATAGCGTTTTTTAAGCATTTATAGTTGCTATAATAATCAGGCAATGATATTTCTATAGCATTTATAATTGCTATAATAATCAGGTAATGATATATCTACAGCGTTTACAATTGCTATAGAAAGGTACTTGTATGTCATGAACCATCCATTTAATAGCAATTCAGAAACGCTATAAGTAACGTCAATTATAGCATGTTTTTTATAGCGATTCCGAGGTTGCTATTATAGATCCCTGACATATTACAACTTGTTGATATACAGCGTTTATAAAAACGCCATCGTATCCTTTTACAGCGTTTTTTAAATGCTATAAAAAGGTATTTTTCTTGTAGTGAGTCAACTGAAACTTATGATAAAATTGGTCATCCTAATAAAAGGACTAAACTTTTAAAAGATCGCCCTATTGAAAATATACTAGGAGATATGCAATCTATTGTTAAAACTAGAAATCAACTAAGTCAAACGACTAATGTAGCTTTTATATCAACTATTGAACCCAAGAATCCAAAAGAAGCATCAATTGATGATTCATGGATTTTGGCTATGCAAGAAGAATTAAATCAATTCACTAGAAATGATGTTTGGAAACTTATTCCTAGACCAGAAAATAAAACTATAATTGAAACTAAATTGGTTCATAAAAATAAAACGAATGATCAAGGAGAGGTAGTTAGAAATAAAGCTCGATTAGTCGCTCAAGGTTATTGTCAAGAAGAAGGAATAGATTTTGATGAAACCTTTTCTCTAATAGCAAGATTAGAAGCCATTAGGATTCTACTTGCTTTCGTAAATCATAGTAATTTCAAATTATTTCAAATGGATGTTAAAAGTGCTTTTTAAATGGATTTGTAAAAGAGGAAGTATATGTTGAACAACCACCACTTTTTGAAAATGAAAAATTTCCAAATCATGTTTACAGACTTAAGAAAGCTTTATATGGTCTTAAACATGCTCCTAGAGCCTGGTATGATAGACTAAGATTTACTTATTACAATCAAACTTTGAAATTGGTAAAGTAGATACTCTTTTTATTAAAAGAAATAAAAATGATATTCGACTAGTACAAGTCTATGTAGATGTTATCATTATTGGATCAACTAATTTTGAAATGAATAAAGAATTTTCTGAAATAATGACAAAAGAGTCTAAGATGAGTCATATGGGCGAATTAAACTTCTTTTTAGGATTATAAATAAAACAATTAGATAATGGTATCTTTATTAATCAAGAAAATTATGCTAAAGACCTAATTAATAAATTTGGTTTGACTACAGCGAGTGGAAGACCCACTCCCATGGCAACCAATGAGTACCTTAGTAAAGAAGATCTCTCGAAAGATGTAGATCAAAAATTATATAGAGGAATGATTGAATCACTACTCTATATTACTGCTAGTAGACCTGATATCATGCATAGTGTTTGTCTCTGTGCAAGATATCAATCCCAACCTAAAGAGACCCACTTAAAAGCCATAAAACGTATCATAAGATATGTTAAACACACCTTTGTTTATGGCTTACTTTACCGTAAAAATGATTCTTTTGGCTTAATATCTTACTGTGATGCTGATTATGCTGGTTGTAAATCAGACCGAAAAAGTACAAATAGAACTTGTCACTTTTTAGGGCATTCTCTGATTTCCTGGTTTAGTAAAAAGCAAAACACAGTTTCTTTATCAACAACTGAAGCAGAATATATTTCTACTGCTTTGGCTTGTTCTTAAGTAATATATATGCAACAAACTTTAAAAGATTATGGTTTAAATTTTTCAAAATCACCAATTTATTATGATAATACTAGTGCGATAAATTTATCCAAAAATACTACTCAACATGCTCGAACTAAACATATTGATATAAGACATCATTTTCTCAGAGATAATATAAATAAGGAAGTAATTACTCTAGATTATATTAATTCCGAGAATCAAATTGTTGATATATTAACAAAACCATTAAATGAATCTATATTTACTAAATTAAGAAGAGAATTAGGTATTTATTCAATAACTGAAATATAAAAAATATAAATAACAAAGTATAATTAAAAATTATATCAAAATAAATTACATAGCAAAAATTCAAGCACCATGTCAACATCCCCTTGAACCCCATGTCGACATACAACAATTTTTTATTTTTGAAATTTTTCCTACCAAAATTCAAATAAGTGGTTATATATTATTCTCATTTTCAAAATTCTATTCATTCTTTCTGTTATTTCTCTGTTCTACCTTATGAAATTAAATAATCAATGGCCTCCTCTTCCAAATCAAACATAAATTCAACCTTTTCGTTCCCTTCTCCTACTTCTGGACCGTTTCAACAAACAACGCTCGCTCGTGTGACGAAACTGGAGGATTCTCTAAAGGATGCACTTCAGTTAACGACTGAAATCCAAGTGATGCAACTTCGAATGACCAAAGAACAAGAGAGGAAAGGCAAAATCCTTAGGAATTTGCAAAAATTTCTAATGGATAATCATGCTAACCCAATCTTGATTGACAAAGACTCTTCAGGAGATCAAGTACAAGAGGCCAGCGAGGAAGAAGAAGAAGAAGAATAAGAAAAAGAAGAAGTCCCTATGGAAGAAGTGTACGCGGAAGATGACGTCAAAGTCGTTTGCGTTGGTGAAGTGTGCTTTGACAAAGATGGAAATCTTGTCGAACAACGTGGAAATTTCTGTTTCCACTATCCGAATTCTTCGATTCATATATCTCCCATTTTCAAAGACACTCATTAGTTTCTTTTCTCTTTTTCCTATTAATGTGTGTTCTTTCTTACATTTCCCACAAAAATGTAAATATAGCTATATGATTAATAAATAAGTTGTGTTCTATTAAAAGTATTATTATATACTTAGGATAGTTAGTAGTTTAGGACTAAGTTTTAAGTTTTAGAGAAAAGTGTTGATTATTTATGATAACACTATCATTATAATCACATATCATAGAGTACTAGATTTAGGGGGCGTTATATAGTTTGGAGTGATATATTTAGAGTTAGTTTTTTATTGATGACAAAAGGGGAGAAATATAAATAGGATAGTTAGGCATAGATTAAGTGGGAGTCATTAGGATAGAAGTAATATTTTATAAACAAAAGTTGTCATCATCAAAAAGGGGGAGATTGTTAGTCCATGAGATGATGGTTTTGATGACAACAACCTTAGAATAGGATTATAAAATATAAATACTTACATTATAGTTTAGAAATATATGTATATGCAGGATTTAACCATGCAGGTATCAAGAATGAAGAATGTACAGTATAGAGATTCAAGATATCAAGATTGAAGACTCATGCGTATCAAGAATATCAAGATTATCAAGAGTTCAAGATTTCAAGAATATGTAATTTTAATAGGAATTTTTGTTAAAACTCCTAGAAAAGCACTGGCATCTTAAAATCCAACTTATTCATGGAATGAAATCCACTTCGAGCCCGTTAAAGGGATGGAACCCTAAGTAGGATGGAACCTACGAAAATCTAGTGGAACATTGTTTTGTATCAACTAATTTTATATTCCTTTGGGATGTCGACATGCTCAATATATCCATATCGACATAGTGTCAGTTAATTTCAAAATTTAAATTTCAAAAGAAGTATCTATTCTTCATATCTCTTCACGAATGGACATGGTTGTTGTTCTTTTATAAATAGGGGATGTTTTCAACGAATTTTTAATCATATTTTCTGGTTTTCATTTCTCTTCTTCTTCCACGTTTATTTATACATATTCCTACAATTACTCTGCCAAAATCAACATTGAATCTAACTAGATTATCTCTGGTTTGATTCTTTATCACTATGTCAACAAGATCCTCAGTGCTATTCAGAGTTATAGGCTTCTTTATAATCAATTAAACGAGAAAAGGTGTGATTGTAGCCTTGGAAATAAATTGGGTGAACTTATTGCCCGTGAAATAAAGTATCTCTACCCAAAGGATTGTGAATCTAGAGGGTGTACCTCGTAGCCTTGAAATCGAGGGTGTAATTGTACAATTGCTTTTGAAAGGAAATCTGTACTTGTGTGCGGGACTGGATGTAGGGTAACTCCGAACCAGTATAAAATCTGGCGTGTTCTTTCCTTTTCTGCTTTTACTTTATTTCTGCATCTGTGTTTGATTCTATGATCATATTTGTGTCTGAATATTGCATACATTTGTGTTCAAATTAACAAAAACTCAAAAAGATTTAATAATTCCTTAAGACACTATTCACCCCCCCCCCTCTAGTGTTTATCCTAGTCTTAAGATCCGTAACCGGATTTCTCACAGCTCCTTCAGATTTTCAAATCACATTTGGAAACACTTCCCTTTCCATTATGCATGGCCAACCAAAAAGAGGCATATCGAACTAACTTTTTCCCCAATTTTTTTATTAATTAATCTGCTTAAATCCAATTTAAATATTCTACCGACATCGTATATCAATACATGTGTTTATGACTTTTATATACATAGTTAATATCAATGATATTCAAATAAATCAAAAAAAAGTTTAGTAATTAATAATATTGGAACTGTGCCAACAGTACGGGAAGAAATGAGTGAATTTCAAAATTTTAGTCATTTTGGATCTCTAACGGGACTATTAAGTCTAAATTCATTTCTAAATTCATTTAGAACTTTTCTAAGTTTCTTTTTAAATAAAATCAATACTTTATTTAATTTTATAAATAAAGTTTTACTTTAATTTAATGTGTATGTAAATTAGAGTAAATCAAATATACTTTTATGTATATATTTTTGTGTAATGGTAATTTATTAAATTTATTCAGAGAAGAAAATATTTTATTTCCTCTCTCTTAACTTATTCAATTAATGAGAAGGCATAAATCTATTTAGAGAAGGAAACTTTTCATTTCTTTTCTTTTAAATTACCCAATAAAAGAGATATCATAAATTTGGTTAGAGAAGGAAAATTTTCATTTTATTCTCTTAATTATATTTATTAAATTGATTAATAAAATAACATTAATAAATAATCTAAATATGACATGAACTGTAAATATATCCACGGTAAATATTGTGCAAGTGCAACATATAGGTAGTGTGTATGGTCAGCAGTAATTGATATGTGTACATACAATAAACAAGAATAAGTTGACTGGTTATTACGTAAGAATTGAAATGAAAATAAATAAAGGATGATAAGGGTGATTGATACAGTTTCCCTTTTGGTAAACTTAATTAAATTAATGCAACATATTAATGACAATCAATAGGTACCATAATGTAAGAATATAAAAGGTAAACAATGAATTGTATTTATACATTATTGTCTTAATTAAAAAAGAGAAATGATTTCATACTATGACAATATATGTAAAAAAAAATTATGTGAGCGCATACAAGTAGATCCAAATATGTATATATAGAATTCAATCAAAGCTTTCTAATAATATAAATTAGATAGCTATTATAGTCAATTTCAAAATTTGATTTGTTATTAAAATTCCTTTTATTCATATGTAAATATATAATGCAATAAAAAGTGCAAGTAATACATGAATACATACATGCATATATATTAACATTCAAAATTAAAATTACACTTTGTTATGAAAGATTAGAACACAGATCAACAATTGAAACATTGTATTGGTGCTATATAAATTTTATTTTTAACATTAAATATAATTCAATCAATCAAAATGACAATATAAATTTTCAGATTTAAAGAAAAGGAATTTAATTTAAATGTTAAAACATAGAACTAAAATAAAACATTGTATTTTAAAATATATAGGTTTAGTTTCAAATTAAGAAAGTAAAGAAAAGCGGCTATTCAATTCGAACATGTAACCAATTAGATTTGAAGAATTACGCTTTAATTCGAATGTTTAAAAACATAGATCTACACTTGAATATGGTTTTAAAACAGAAAAAAAAATTAATTTTGATCTATCAAATAAAAACTCATTCATATCACTCAACAAATAATTCAGTCTTCATAAACAATTTTTCTAGTTAAGCAAGACAGCAATACATCATACAGATTATGAAAGTCAAATTAAATTTCCATCAAACATTACGAAATCGCTATCTTTATATAGAAAATGACATACATTGCTACCCAATTTCTAAAACAAACATTGTTGATGTTGCCTTTGATTTGCACCTTGAATAAAGAATACATATAGATCCGATTGAATCACCTTAGGATGTTGCCTAGAAATCACACCTTGAATGATTGATATCTCCTAGGATCTTCAAGTTCCACAACCTATCCTTACAAGAGATGGATGAACCGCTTTTTTTTATTTTGTTTGATCATTTTATTTAAAGTTCAAAGATGTTGGAAATTCATTTTCCTTTTTTTGTTTCTGCCAAGAAAAGTTGGGAGAAAAGGTGAAAGAATGAATGAGAAGGAAAATGGTTTGTCCATGTAGAATGAATTAGAGAATATTTTTATTTGAAAGAATGAAACCGTTCTTTAATTAAAACTACCATAATTAATTCTCTTGATTATCTATTTCTCTCCAATCCTTTCTTTACACGTATGTCATCCAACGGCATAAAATTTGATGAAATAACCATAAATATATCGTCAAATGACATAAAATTTCCATAAATAATTTCATGCAATTATCTTTAAATTACACTGACATCGTATACCAATGCGTGCAAATATAAATTTTATAAATGTATTAAAATAATTACAAAAAAAATTCCAAACATTAAATAAATAATAATTAATATTTCTAAAATATCAATTAATTTAATTAATTTACGATATTTTATAAAATAATTAAATCATGTGGTTTTTCAGAAAATTCATCATTATGTTTATGCGACTCAAAGGTATAAATTCAATCAGCGATTAATATCAAACTATTCGAATATTAACGTTTACACGTCTCTTAGCAGGTGGTCTGACATTTTGGCTGAATTTATCGCTTACATATCTTTTGGTAAAATCCAATTTTTCTTATTATAAGCGGTACCTGATAATGACAATTATTTACAACGATTCTCTTCGTCAAAACTATATCATATTTGGACTTATGGAATTTGGTAATGGTCGAAATTTCAATATCGTCTATGTTCAACTTTATAGTCCAAACACAAAGTCCTTGGTTCAATAATAACAATTATTATTAAACGAATTGCTCCGGCTAGAGACTTTGACTTTAAGTTGTCTTCAGCTGACCATGATGCTAACCTCATAAAATTGAGGAAAAGAATCCTCTCTTGAGTAGTGTTTCACTTCAAATGCTTCCTCTTGACCAACTATAGTCATTCGATGGATGTTGTGCCACGATTTAATATAATTAAAGTGGAGCCTCCACATTGAAGATTAATAGTATTCTCAAGTCAAGAGAACTATGTAAATTAGTCACATTAATATTCCCTGCTTGACCGTAGTTATATTAACCAATAGAAAAACTATTGAGTGAGTCATTTCATAGCTATCCAATAACTATCAGTACGTAACCCGTTGGTGCCCACCAGTACTCAAGAGTAATACACTATCTAACGTTTGGAGAATGTTACGTAATCTAGTCTCAATGGATGTATCATTATCCAGTCTCGATACACCTTGAATAAGAATATTTAAAACCCTAATTCGACGAATTTCAATGGTGGCTGCATCTTCGTCCTCCAACCCTAGTTCGACGAATCCGACCTTATCTTCGGATCAGGAAGGAGAAGACGATGAAAATTGGAAAGAGGTAAGGAGAAAAGGAAAGCAAAAGGTGGCGGAAAACCCTAACGTTAATCAAGTTCGATCGACGTAT
This sequence comes from Allium cepa, assembly GCA_030765085.1. Taxonomy (NCBI): domain Eukaryota; kingdom Viridiplantae; phylum Streptophyta; class Magnoliopsida; order Asparagales; family Amaryllidaceae; genus Allium; species Allium cepa. The sequence continues at coordinate 945,734,519 of CM060934.1, read as the reverse complement.
GCAGATGTGCTCAAATCTCAAGTTTTTGCAAACGAAAAAGAATAAAAGCTGGATAAAAGCAACAGGATACAAAGAAAGTATAGATAGCAGCGTTCGATTCTATGAGAATATGGAGGATGATAAAGGAATCTTCGTAGAAATTGATGAAGAGGATTTTGCTGAGGCTAAAAGCATGTGGAAGAACTCAATCTATATTTACATGGCAGGAAAGAGACCTTACTATATTCACTTTAACGCATACATAAAAAGTGAGTGGAAACCACAAGGAGGTTGGAGCATCTTTGCGAGAGGAAATGGTTTTTACCTGGTCAAATTTGATATGGAATCTGATTGCCAAAAAGTTATAGACAATGGACCATGGTTTATGGATAGCAAATTATGATTTATCAAAAGATGGGAGGCAAATCTTAGATTGGAGAGGATATGCTAGATTCACATCCTATATGGATCAGATTAATGAATCTGAATCTTGCATTATGGAGTAGCAGGGGGATCAGTAAACTGGCTAGTCTCATAGGAAAGCCAATTAAGATGGATGAAGACACAAAACATCTCAGGAAGCTTAAATTTGCAAGGGTTCTGGTAGAGATATCAGCAGAGTCAAAACTACCAAACAAAATTAGAGCTAAAGACAGTTCTGGAAAGGAGTATGTTCAAGATGTGGAATATGAATTTATTCCTCTAAAATGTTCACAGTGTTTATGTTTTGGACATACACAAATGCAATGCACAAGAAATAATGTTCAAGAATGGAGGATCAAAGAAAAAACAGTTGAACATCAAATAACTAATGAACAGGAGAGCAATCCAGAGATAAGGATTAATAATATACATCATAGCCAAAATGAGAAGTTGCCTGAACCATTACAAGCACTACAAAAACATCAGATAAGAATATTAACAATGCATCACCAGTCACCCAAAATATACAAAGCGGTATTAGTAAGGTTACTGATTTAATACATCAAAATACTGTTGATAATCAAACAATCCCTGGCTGTTTAAGTTCTGTAAAGGAAATCCCTGAGAAGCAATTGGAGCACAATTATAACTTGGAACAGAAGAAGGAACATGAACAGGAGCTTGAGGATTTATTGCAGAATGAAGAGGAACCTGAAACAGTAGAAGATATCAATAAGATGAACATAAACCTGGGTTCTAGTGATGAGGAGATAAATGATCATACAAAAACAAAAACTTACACTAAACCAAACCAGGAATACATAGAACAGTTCAATAAGAAAGCAAGTAAGCATGGTCTAAAGAACATTGCTCCTAGGAACTTGAGGAGTAATAAAGCACCATCCTCCCAATGACAATAATTTGCTAGAATGTCAGAGGTCTTAATGGTGATGAGAGACAACTAGACCTCTTTAATTTAAGTAATAAACATAAGCCATCATTATTTGCTTTACTTGAAAATAAAATGAATAATGAAAATATAGATAATTTCCATTCTATTTTGGGGGCAAGCTGGAGTATATATCATAATAATTCTACTACTTGTAAAGGAAGAATGTTAGTTGCCTGGTGTAATAATTTCTGGTCGTGCAGTTTGACAAGCAAAGATGATCAACAAATAACAATAAAAGCTACAAATATGGGAGGTTTGAAAATTAATATTACTTTCATATATGCCAATAACCTTGCAACAAAACGTTCATGCTTCTGGAATCAAATTAAAAAACTGTCAAATCAAGGTCCATGGTTAGCAATGGAAGACTATAATGCAATGTTGAAAGCAGAAGATTAAGTTGGTGGTCTCACATTAAAAGCATCCCAGCTGGAGGAATTCAATGACTGCGTTGTTGCTGCAGGATTGACTGAAGTAGCCCACACTGGACTGAAATATACATGGAGAAGTTAAAAGATAGCCTGCAAATTGGATAGAGTCCTAGCAAATTCAGATGCAATTAACATGTTCCCCTCAACGAAAGTCAATATTCTACCTTGCTCTACAAGTGACCACTCCCCTCTTCTAGTTGAACTTATTCAACTTAATATTGAGAAAGTTAAGCCTTTTAGATATGAAAATTATTGGCCTTTATGTAAAGACTACTTTAAAGCTGCAGATTTTTCAAAACTTGATATATATGAGGGTAATAACTCTTTTGTTCTAATTATTGTTCTCAAACATATTAAGTTGAGAATTAAAGAATGGAACAAATGTAGAATAAAGCAAAGTATTGTGGTCGCTCAACTTCAGGAAACTCTAGGCAATATCCAGTCTAGACTGGATGTAGACCCATATAATGATGAATTAAACAGGTATCTTTTCGAAGTGTAACAAGAATTAAAAAATGCTTTGCATATCCAATCTATGGAGCTAAAACAAAAAGCTAAAGAAAAATGGTTGACAGAAGGTGATGAAAGCTCAAAAAAATTTACACAAAAATGTTCATCAGACAGAATTATAACAATCTACACAATGTTGTTGATGACAAAGGTGAACTAATATCTAATCTGAGGAATCTTGAAAAATAAGCAATTGAATACTTCACTGATCTTTTTAATGATAATTACCCTCAAAAGTTACCTGACATTAAAACCGGATGCTTGATTACTGAAAGTAGTAGGTACATGCTATCCAGAGATATTGAGACCAGGGAAATTGAGGAAGCTATGAAATCCATTCATCATGATTCCAGCCCAGGGCCGATGGGCTGGGTTCTCATTTCTATGTAACCCACTGGAAGGATCTGCAAGGAAAACTAAGGTTAGCTCACCAGGAAGCACTAGATACTGGGAAAATCATAAAAGAAATGAACCACACTTTAATATGTCTAATACCAAAAAAAGAAAAACCAACTCAGATTCAAGATTATAGACCTATTTCGTGCTGCAATGTCTCTTATAAAATCTTGAGTAAAATCATTTGCAACAGAATAAAACCAAGTTTAAATGAATGAATTAGTGAATGCCAAAGTACATTTATTAAAGTAAGAAGCATATCTGAGAACTCCTTACTCGCTCATGAGCTGGTTAGGAATTTTAAAAAGAAAGGCACTGGAAAAATTTGCTTAAAGGTGGATCTTCAAAAAGCTTATGATAAATAGAAGCTTCATCATTCACATGTTAAGAAACATGGAATTACCAGGAAAAATATTGAAACTTATTGAAGAATGTATATGCTCTCCAACATATTCTGTCTTAATTAATGGGGTTCCAAAAGGCTTTATTAAAAACAATAGAGGGTTGAGGCAAGGAGACCCCCTCTCCCCATATTTATTCGCAGTGTCCATGGAATACTTTTCTTTGCAAATGGAAATATACACTCATAATAACATTATTCAGCCAATATATATAATCCAGCCTCCAATAACTCATCTCCTAGATGCAGATGATCTTATTATTTGCTATAAAGCTACAAATGATGAATCAAGGGTATGAAAGTAATATTTCAAAAACTGGAGAGATATGCAGGTTTAAAAGTAAATGAACAAAAGACAAAATGTTATTTTAATGAGCACTGCACAAACAAAGAACAATTCTGTTTTGTTCCCTCCTTAATTATGAAGAGAGCTATCTACCAGTCAATTACCTTAGCGTGCCACTATCTACAAATATGATTACAGATAGAGAATGTGGAGTTCTAGTAACACAAATAAGGAATAAACTACAAAGTTGGAGCTCAAGATTACTATCCTTTGCAGGTAGGATAGAACTGGTGCACACTGTAATAACATCTATGGTTGGATTTTGGATACAGACATTTCAAATTCCTAGTGCTTCCATTGAAAAAATTGAAAGTGTTTGCGCAAATTTCATTTGGAGAGGGGGGATCCATAAAATATCATATCAAACACTATGCAGACCCAAAAAGGAAGGGGGAGTAGGTCTCAAAAACCTCAGGGACTTAAAAAAGCATATGCAACAAAACTGGCATGGAAAATTTTAAATGGGAAAGGTCTTTGGGCCACTTGGATGAGAAGTAGATATTTAAAAGAAAATTTCTGGATTCAAAAGGAGGACCCAAATGCCTCAGGCACATGGAAAACAATTCTTAGAGCTAGACGTGATCTCAAAAACTTAGTAAACAGGAAAATTGCAAATGGTGAATGCACGAGCTTCTGGTTCGACCCCTGGCAGAACAATGAGTGTGTTATAAACAAGCTAGGATGTGATAGTTTCAATGCATATGGAGGGAGAGATTATATGCTAGGAAAAATTATACAAGGAAAATCATGGCGTTTTCCAGCTGATTCCCCAGCTACCCAGATCAAACATGAAATAATGAGTATTCCTATAAGTGATTACTCTTCAGACACTTGGGTATGGCAACCAAACAATAAAAAGTTCAGTCTAAAAACCTGGGAACATCTAAGGGAAAGAAGCACTGAAATTGAATGGGCACAAATTGTTTGGAATAGAGCAAGCACACCAAAAATGTCACAAACAACTTATAAAGCACTGCTAAATAGACTTCCTACAAAGGAAGGCTCAAAAAGTGGGGGATTATTCAAGACTTGGCTCGTGTATTTTGTAAACATGTGGAAGAAAATCACAAACACGTATTTTTTCAATGTACATTCACTAGACAAATCTGGGACAAGCAAAAATTAATTCTAAACTATAATCTACAAGACTATTACCTAATTGAAATCATGATTTACCTGACACAAAGCTGGAAATCCAAAAGCCTGATGGGGAAAATGGCCTCCATTATGTTGACTACTACTGTATGGCATGCATGGAGAGAAAGAAATAGAAGCATTTTCCAAAACAATTGAAAAAACGAGCAGTCAGTTAACGAAATGATAAAAAGAGATGTTCGAGTTATCATGAAAATAGCAAGGAAACTTATAGATCTATCAATTGCTGAACTAAGTGCATTGAAGATGATAGGACTAGAAGCACATAGTATCGAGACTCAGACGGCGCATCCATGGATTCCTCCATGAAGAGTTGGAAGACGAAGCAGTTTCTTCTATTATTTTATTATCTGGAATGAATTGTAAAATATAGAACCAATGTCATTTGTATGGGTCGGGCCGACCTTAATCTTTGGTATTGAATAAAGTTTACCCAGTTTTAAAAAAAAGATAAATTACTCACGGTTGCAACACTTTGTAACTACTATCGCAAAACATACCATTTATGGATTTTCTATTAAATATACATTTAATTAAATTGATTAAATAATAGAACCACATTATGTCAAGTATAAACAGAATTAAAATACCTTTTTTTTGAACAAGATTGGTCAATGGGTTAGATATATGTAATAAATTACATAATTGCCCCTATGACATACCCCTAACTCTATCAATCTCTCACTTTCACTTGGGGTCAATTATAGAATCTTATTCTAACTTCTCCAATCAGTTTTCTCAAAACCAATTGGGTCTGCCCCTTTGTGAATGGGTATGCTATTGTGTTTTAATTATCTACTCCATCGATCAACTCACTCAGGCGGTGATAAGCTGTTTTATCACGTGGAATAATTCGAAGTATGTCTCTCGACTTCTAGTGAGCTCTAAGTTCTGTTATGAATTATATCCCAACACTGTTATCATATAACAATGTTATGAGATTCTCAACATTTAGAATCAGCTCGGTTATAAATTTATGCATCTATATATTTTATATACATTATCTTTATTGTGGCGCTATTTAAGGCGATATACTTAGCCTTTTTCATTGAATCAGCCATGGTCTTTCATTTCGAACATTTCCAACTTAAGGATTCTTAACTTGAATTTATTATTGACATATTATACCCGATATCACTTATGAAGTTTGAGTCCAAACACTTCTTCATAAGGTGTTTTTGTTTCTGTAAACAATTCTCTAGTATTTTATAAATACATAAGAACACTTCAAACAACCATTTAGTGATATCATCTTGGATTTGATATTTTCTTCATGTATCAAATACCCAAATAAATTGTAATATTATAAACAACATAACATGTATGATAATTTCTATTGGTAATGCATAAGGAAACCATCTCACATGTTCCATATTAGAAAATTTAATAAGGTGCCTTTGCATATCAAGTTAGGACATCTCCAATATTTTAATACTTATTATAAATGACATCTACAATCCAAAATTGAGCAATGAACAACTAAGGTCGATTTTAACATAAATCATTTAAAATCAACAGTGTTGTTTACTTATCGTTTAGAAATATCAATGTACCTTTTAACATTCTGTCTTATGAATACACGCTTCCTCTGCATTTTGATTAATAATCAAACTATTTGGATTGAAATATTTGTTCAATTTTGATGCTTATAAAATTATACTTTCTATCATTTCTTGGATCATATCCATAGACTCACAAACTTAATATCTCTCCCACTGACTTCGAGACATTTTGGTTATTACGTGTAAACAGCTTACTTTAAATTATTATTTAGAATTTTATGTTTCAATACATACGTACCAAACATAAAGTCATATTATGAGGTAATTTTGTGAGTAAATCCAAATTAACTTCAGCATGTTGAATACTGAATCTATTACGCTAATTTCAATATTATTCTTTTCAACATTGCTCATTTAATTCCAACTACATTAGTTTTTTCATAAAGACACAATCATGTAAAATGGATCACATCCCTTCGGTTACGACTACTTAAATCATATTTGACAGCGTCTTGGAATTTTTTTGGATTTGCGCATCATACCTTATTATAGAGTCAATACTATTAATGGTTTAATTAGACAACCGAGGATTATATATTTTCGACATTGATAAGAAACTCATAATTTCTCTTCAATGTGCGAGAATACTTTTTAGACGCTCGAATACGATGTGTTCGTTTAGGTTAATTAATTTCATTTCATCTTGTCTAATCAGTTTTATCAATGGATCTTATCCAATTCCATTTTACTACCAATAATTCCTTTAAAAAATTCCCCCATAATGAAGTTTGTATTTCTTGAAATAACAATTGTTCCTCAATGCAACAAAATATGTATTTATAAATGTTTTATGAATTTCTTTATTTATAAAACTGATTTGGTTTTAGTTTACAAAACTTATGTTCAAAACATAAATATGTCATCCAACGACAGTCTTTTCCAATATCCTTTTGGGCAGATTCATACAAGATCCCTCAAGAACAATTATTACGTGCAATCTTTTGACTTGCACAACCTGCCATCTCCTTAGCCTAGGATATGTTTGAGTTTGTTATAAACCATTATCTTGTGTCATTTTGTAAACTTTTATTCAGATGAAATAATATTAACCTTGTGTACTACTCTTAAATACATGACTTTATAGAAAGAAACTAGTTCAACTTCACTCATAATTAATCATACATTGTCTAACAAAGTTCGATTACTCCTTATCGATGCATCATTATGTATCACATTGAGGAGTGACTTTTTGAGATTAAATCTTTATTCATTTTAAGGTACCTTCGGAACCCTTTCCAATATACTCACTCATTCAATCAAATTGAATCATTTCTATCCTATACTGTTTTATTTAATTCCGTTTTATACTCTCTGAGTTTACTATAGACATACAACATGTGTATCAAAGACACATGTCCATGTTAGTGATAACTCATCGGTGATAACTCAACCGCTGTTATTACAATTCTCGTTTCCGTTGTTTCATTATGAAGTAAACATGATTATTCACTCTCTTCATCCCAACTGTACCTTAAATCATATCTGCTCTTGTACATTCGCTATTGTTTCTAAATGGTCAAAGCATTCATAACATAATACTTACTACAATATCATAACGAACTCTTTACAACAGCGCACTAAATTATCCTATGCTTTTAAGGATATTACGTATGTTCCGCTTTACGTAAATTGATCAAACTGACATTTCAATGATCGAGTTCTTAGATTTATATTGTATTTTTGGTCTAGTGTTACATTTAACATGATACAATCCTTTTGTAATCATTTAGAGTGAACACTTGATCTCACACTAAGGTTCATTTGGTTTTTCAGACGAATTAATTTCATCAAAATATTGTACATTACAAACTTTGACCTTTCACCATACAACATTTATATGCAATTGATATGGATCAAATGTTCAGAGTCTTGTATTGCTTTTGGAGTTCAACACTCATAGAATGCACATGGTCTTAATCAAATAAATGCATAAGTGACCAAACCATAAATGTATTCAGTAGTTGTAAAATCCGACATTTGCATGGGTACCGAAACGTTAACATGCAATAATCTTTTATTGGTAAGTATATGTTATATTTTTTGTCAATCTTCGACTCATTTGTATATCCTAATTGATAAACATTTTACCAATCTTATTAGATGCAAACTTTTATCATTATAGATAATTATAACATTATTTAGCCTACGTTTTTACAAAATTAGAAAGGTTAAATATTACCATTTCATTTTTCTAATAAGGGTCCTACTAGTCTTTTATGTTTGTCCAAACCCTAAGATGAAACGTAGAAGTCTTTCGACTTCACTATTGGGTGTTAGGACTCGTTTGTCTTGGTATTCTAACCTTGAGTTTTCTCATCAAGTCGTAGCCCCACAATCGATGGATAACTTCTTATCGATTATATCACATACAACTCCTAATCCATGTTTCCTTGTCCTAACCTCATTTCGACCTTGAGTTTTCTCAACAAATTGAAAGAGATTATTCACTCATAGCTACCATATCATAATAACCTAATTATAGTATATGTACCTTGAGTGTACTCAACAAATACATGTAGTTATCTTATCTCGGCTATTCAATATATTTATAATATTGCACATAACATCCCTAGCTTGAGTATGCTCAACAACTAAGAAGTACGAAAAATTTATTAATATATATGGTAGATGACAACATTATATTGAAGATTCATAATCTTCAATATATTATATTAAGCGATATCGATTTATGGGATAATGTATTTCTTATGAAATACCCCCATTATTTAAGTGTCAGACACATCAGAAATCACAGTATATGTACATTTACGTATCTATTTATTTCTTAAGTCTATTTGGGTTTCTTTAATGCTCCACTTTTAGTTTATACATTCACATTATATAAGTTTTATTGTTGCATAACTTTTATATTTCATATTACTTATATGATAATCTCATGTATAATAATTCATTAATTAAATCTTATTGAATTAATTAGTTAACTCTTTAATTAATTTTATATTAGTATTCCAATACAACTTTTATATTGGACATACTCTATTATAAACTTTATACTGTAACACACATATGTTATATATATGTGTTTTTATTTAATTAAGTGACCTTTAATTTATTTATTTATTTAAAAAAATTAATTAAGCTATATTAATTTCAAAATTTATCTTACACACATATACGTATACTTGTGTTATTTTAAATACTTTTAAATAACATAAAATATATCAACATATATATATGATGCATGCATAAAATTATTAATTAATTAATTCATTTAATTAATTTATTCTTATTAATCTTACTAATAAATTTTGAATTTTGAAATTAATACTTAAATAGTTTCAAACATCTTGAAATTTTCATTATCTTTTCAGACATTTTGAAAATCTATGTTATATTATAACCTTTTATAATAAATGTGTTTTTATTTTACATTTTGCTTTTAAATTTACCTTTTTTATCAGGATCAACATTTGGGCTCACTCCATCTTTCAGGCCAAGTAGATAACCAGGTAGGATAGGGTACTTGACTACCCAATTCCAATCCTAGACATCACCTTTCTAGACAACGTACTAAGTGCGTAAGCTTAATTAGTTAGCCCTAACACGACTAATTTTGACCGCATAGGGTATTGGGCTCTAATACCATTGTTGGAACAGGGCTAGCCTACGATGACCCACCTTTCTGACCCTTAGGAACGACAATTAATACGTCCATGATATTCGTGTACCGTTGCCCAAGAATCCGAAAGATGAATTGTCATGGGGTAGAAATAAAGGATGGAACATAAAATCTCACAATAAAAGTTGTTAAATAGAACATAACAATAATATAGTACATGAGGTTACTCCCTAATTTCGAGATACTAGAGTTACAAAAAAGTACTATAATCAGCTTAGGTAGTTATAACAACTTACCTTTACACATGCTGAGGCAAAATATACTAACACAAACTAAAAAAACTGCAGAATAGATGGCTAAGAGATAAAAGCTTCCTGCTCGAGCGCTGTCTTCAAAAGAGCCCACAAAAGATCTCTATTCTCGGACTACTTAAATATAGATGAGTACAAGAGAGTTTAGGAAAAACAAACAACTCAGGTCAAACAATATGCCTACTATAAGTAAAAGTCAAAACAATAAGTGTAATTAAAACAACAACCTGTGAGACCACGCCGTCAAATGCGGAGTTCGATTCTTCTCACAAGAATAACATCCAAATGTAAATAATGAATACAAATAATTAACCTCGTGAAGAGTGTTATACTCTTCCTGATGCAATGAAGTAAAACATTTGAAGGTTCAAATTAATATAGAAAAGGATATTTACCAATAATGACTAGGAGGGTGCACCCCTTTACCGAAAGTACACCTCTAGAATATATACTTGGGAACTCCGATGACTCTCAGAGACCTCCAAGATGGACCCCGCCAACTATTACCGAATATCTAAGTATTTCACATCTCAATGTGTACAACCAAATCCAATTTAGAGTGCATGTGAAAATACCTTAATGGGAGCAACTCCACATAGCTTGACCCCCACTCTCTCTTTGGGTTTAGTCATTTCTGACAAAGGATAATAAAGCTCAATTGAGTTACACATCGTCTTAGAGTGACGAATACAAAGAAGGCTGAGAAAATCGATATTTGACAAAGCGACCATCGAAGATAACAAAACAATCATTTCTGGATAGTAAAACTCATTTCCCTTCCACTATTCGTCGATTTAAAACTTGTACTATTTCTTGGTTAAAAATGAAGTGGGGCAAGTATAGGTAGTGTTCCTCTAGGCATTGCCTTGACGATAATTTTAACTTTCAAGATAGTGGCAAGTTTTCATACCTCTAAATTTAATGCCAAGAGTATGACTAAATTCTTTCCATAAAAGTGATATCGTTTATGGAAATTTCTTTTAAATAACCGAAATCGAACTTGTACTACTTAAAATTGAATTTATGCTTGAGCTTCTCATTACAAGTTTATAAATTTAAAATAACTCTGTAAAAATGGTTCATTAAAATTAAAACACCATTATCAAAAGGTTTAATCACTTAAAACATCCTTATTCAACATGTTAATTATCCTTAATTAACATTAATAAGAATGATTAATATCTTTATGCTTCGTTAATTAATTTAATTAATTAACTTTAAATACCCATAGTTAAAAAGGGTTAATCATTTTAAAATGTCATTAATTAAATTAATTAATTAATTTTAAATCTCATTAACTAAGTTGATTAATTAATTTTAATACATCATTTACTAAAAAGGATTAACTAATTTAAAATATCAATAATGGAAAAGATAATGATGTTTAAATTGATTAATGTGCTTTAAAATTAATTAATTAAAAATGATTAATTAATTTTTATACACCATTAATTAAAATAATTAATTAACTTTAATCAATCATTATTTAAGGGATTAATTAAACTAACTCACCGTTGCATAAAATGGTTAATTAATTTTAAACATCATTAACAAAGTAATTAATTAATTTTAAACACGTCATTATCAAGATAATTGATTATCCGTAATCCATATTAATTAAAATAATTAATTACATTTAAAATCATTATTAAATTAGTGAATTAATTTTAAATCCATCCTTATTCAAAAACCTCATTAACTTTGTAAAGTAAAACCCAAGCTCGAAAGTAAAATAAAAGCTGTTGAAAAGATGGTGTTTTCCAAAAGTGTCGATATAGCGATAGTCGCTATACAGACACTTTGAGAACTAATTTTATGTTATAATGATTTTCATCCAAGCCTTACATCACATAACATAAACATGGCATATAAACAAAGTAATCAATATTTATGAATATAAAGAAAGCATCACTTCTAAAAATTTACTTCGAACTACAAAACTTATTTTGATTACTTACAAACTACTCAAGGTGTCAATTTCTTAATAAGCAAACCAAGTAAAAAATAGTACAACCAAAAATCCATAATAAAGTGACTTAAATAGTTATCATAATGTGAATGAAATAAAGTTCAAAACTTTAGTTAAAAATGCAAGATTTACCCACCTAAAAGCAAACCAAACATCCTAAAATTTAGTCATTTTCTCATGAATTTTTGGCTGGAGAAGTTATCACAAAGAAAGTTCTTGGAAATTCTCTTCCCTATCATTTAAAATTACTCAATTTGGATTTGTTTTGAGGGAGATTTGGTCACAAGAAGAAGAATTATTTTTAGATATGCAAATTTGGTTCCGAAAATGAGTATAAAAGAAATGAATTTTTAGCCCACTAACACTTGGAAATGGAAGAAATGGCGTAAATGAAAATTGTAGCCAATTAGATTCTTTTGAATTTAAAAATAAATCTTTATTTGGAGTAGTTCAGAGGGAGTTATAGCCATGATAAAAGGAGGTAAAATTTGAGAAGAAAATGAAAATGAGAGCATGAAGTTGCTATGTATAATCTCATGCAAAGTGGCTAATTCCACTTATACCCTCATATCCATGGTTTCCATATCATAATTCTTGCATTATCCCCTTGTCCTTGAGCCACCTTCTTGTCCCCCCTCCTTGCTCTAACATGCCATAAATGCTAATGTACTTTATGTCTCTTAATTTCTCATTTTACTTTTTATTTCTTTTAATTTTATTTTTAAACCTTACATACATAAGTAAAATACACATGTATAGCACATACTAATTTATTTATAAATGTGTATGCATTTACACTAGAATTCATAATGTTTTCCGACAACTTTTAACAACGAAAAGTCGAAAATTCAAAAAACGATTTCCGGCCACATTTTCAATATTTCTTCGAACTAAATATTTTTGTAATTAAATTTTGAAAACATTCCATCATCACTAGTTATTATTTAAATGAAATTTATTTGAGTTACAAAATCCATTTATTAATTATTTAAAAATATATTAAGTATCCATATTTTAAAATGATTAATTTACGGGTTGTTACACTCTTCCATCCTTGAAAAAATTTCATCGTCGAAATTAACACTTAAGGAGATAACTCAAAAAGATCATATATATCTTGAAACCCATATAACATATGCACGCTAAGCAACTATATCACAAACAATGCATACATAATTCATACAAACAAACAAACACTATCCTAACATCAACTCAGGGTAAGCTTTCCTCATACTATCTATAGTCTCCCAAGTGCAATCTCTAGGATCTTCACTCCACTGTACTTTGACCAAGTCCACAACCTTAGTCCTTAATCGCTTCTTATCCCAATCGACAATTTGAATAAGTTTTCTTACAATGGTCAAGTCAGGCTCAACTTCCACATCCTCCTGTTGAGATGGTGAAATAATCAAAGTGGGATCATGTACATACTTACGTAGATAGGATACATGAAAGATATCATGTACTCCCGATCATCTAGTCGGTAACTCCACTGTATACGCATGAGTTCCTATCCTCTTGAGTAAAAAGGTCTAATAAAATGAGGAGTCAGCTTTCCTCCTTTCCCGAATGGAATAACCTCTCTTATCGAAGAAACTTTGATGAACACATAGTCCCAACCATGAATTCTAAATCACGATGCCTCGCATCGGCATAGCGCTTCTACCGACTCTGATCTATCTTTAACTGCTTCCTAATCCAATCCACCTTATTCATGGCATCACAATTAAAATTTGATCCAAGTACCAAGCAGTCTCCCGGTTCCACCCAACAAGATGGAGACCTACAAGGCCTTCCATACAATGCCTCAAAAGGATCTATCCCAATATTTTATTGAAAAATTTTGTTATAAGCAAACTCAACCAATGGTAAGTGGTCCTCCCATGAACCTCCAAAGTGTAGCACAAAAGCTCGAAGTAAATCTTCTAGAACATGATTCACCCTTTCGGTCTGCCCATCTGCGTAAGGGTGATAAGCTATGCTCAAACGCGGCTATGTCCCAAGTGCATCATGCAAACCTTTCTAGAATCAACTTTTGAAAATCGAATCCTAATCACTCATAATACCACATGGAATGCCATGAAGCCTATCAATCTCTTTAACATATAATTGAGCCAAACTAGCAGCTGTCCTTGTTGCCTTGACTAGTAAGAAGTGAGCACTCTTAGTTAACCTATCAACGATAACCCAAATTCCTTCATTACCTTTCCTTGATCTAGGTAACCCATTGATGAAATCCATATAAATCTACGCCCACTTCCACTATGGTATCTCAAGTGGTTGAAGCAGTCCGGCTGTCTTCTGGTGACTTCCTTTTACCTTCCCATAGTTAACTAATAAATATGGCCATGTCTCTTTTCATCCCTTCCAACCAAAAAGTACGCTTTATGTCCTGATACATCTTAGTGACTCCTGGATGTATCGTTACTTTAGAATGATGAGACTCTGTCAGAACTTCCTTTGTAATCCTATCCATGACCACAACACACAAAAGACCATTCATCCTTAGAACGTCACGGTCATCTACCATGAATCCAGGCCACTTCTATGGCGAAACATTTTCACTAACAGCTCTAGCTATCTGAGAAAGACGAATGTCCCCCTGTTGATTATTTTCAATGCGTCGGATAAGAGTAGGACGAACTTCCATATTAGCCAAAACTGCACAATTATTGCTCAGCGCATCAGCTACAACATTAGCTTTTCTCGGTGTATACAGAATCTCAAGATCATAAGCCACTAGAAACTCTAGCCAACATTGTTGCCTTAAGTTCAAGTCCTTCTGCGTAGAAAGATACTTTAAAGATTTGTGATCCATATGTAACTCGAACTTTTGACCCAAAAAATAATGCCTCCACATCTTTATGCGAAGACAACTGCTAAAAGCTCTAAATCATGCGTAGCATAATTCTTCACATATGGTTTCAGCTGTCGACTTGCATATGTAATAACTTTTCCACTCTACATAAGCACTGTTCCCAATCTCATTCCCCAAGCATCTGTGTATAGAGTTCACTCCCGTTTGGAATAGTTAAATCAAAAGCACTGATCAATTTCTCCTTCAATTCATTCAATGCTTGATCGCACTTAGGTGTCCACACAAATTTAGCATCTTTTTTCGTCAACTTTGTTAGATGAGAAGCAATCTTTGTGAAATCTTTCATGGATCTTCTACAAAAACCAGCCAATCCTAAGAAACTTCCAACCATTATCGCATTTTCGAGCTTCTTCCAGTCTTGAACCGCAACCACTTTAGGTGGGTCCAATGATATGCCTTCTCCCGAAACTACATGCTCTAGAAACCTAACTTTGGATTTTCAGACATGGCACTTGGAAAACTTTTCTTTCAACACATGACTACTTATAGTATTTAGAATGACTCGGAGATGATACTTGAGCTCTTACTCTATCTTTGAATAAATAAGAATACAATCAATAAAGACGAGGACAAATTTATTAAGAAAATCTTGGAATATCTAATTCAATAAGTGCATGAAATAAGCGGGTGCATTAGTCAGTCCGAACGACATGATTAACCACTCGTAAAAACTATTGGGAGCACAAAAAGCTGTTAAGGGCACACTCTCCTCTACTACCCTTAATTGATGAAAACCAGTGGCAAGATCTAGTTGAGAAAATACTCGAGCTCCGTGGAATTGATCAAACATGTCACCAATACTAGGTAAAAGATACTTATTCTTTATAGTTCTCTTATTTAACTCTCGATAGTCCATACATAACTAAGAGAACCATCTTCCTTTGTAATGGAGATCCCTAACTTGATATGCTACGCCGAATCAAACCCTTTTGCAATAATTCAAACATCTGCTTCACTAATTCCCTTCTCTCTTTTGGGGCCAATCTTCGAGGAGGTTGTACAATCAACTAGGTTCCTGAAATCAAATCAATATGGAACTCCACTTCACACTGAGGAGGTAAACCTTGCACTTCATTCGAAATATCCTTGAAATCCCAAACAATCGGTATATCTCTTATCTCCACTTTGACCACTTCAAGCAAATAAAGAGACCTACTCATTAACTCATTTGGCCTCCTACAATTTATATCTACACCAATGTCTCCAGCATCACTAACTCTAAAAATCCTTCGATCAAAATCTAAGATCACTCTAAACTTAGACAACCAATCCATTCCCAACAACACCCCATAACCCATGAACCCAAGAACAAACAAGTCAAAAGAGAAGTGCCGATCTCGATACGGAATAGGCACATTTAGACACATAATGTCAAGATTCGTCGGACCCCCAGTAGAGTTTGTTACACAAAGAGGGTAATTTAGAATAACACACTTAAAATTTAACTGGTTCGTTAGGTCATATAAAATAAAACTATGGGAAGCACTGATGTCGAACAACACTCGTATAGGAATATCCAAAATGGATAAGGTACCTTGCAACACTTGCTTTCCCTTCCGATCTATAGAAGTAGAGGGCATTTCCTCGATAGCCAAAGCTCGACTTTGTGACCTATTCACTGGGAAGCAACACTCATTCTTCGTGTGTCCCAACTGACCGTAGTTGTAACAGGAGACACTTGGACACTGATTTGCAAAGTGGCCCAGCTTATTGCACTTGAAACAAAGAACGTTGGCCAAGTTAGGTTGCTTCTTTTGAGTTGGAGTTCCACCTTCGGGTTTCTTTCCTAACCATTTCTTCTTCACTTTAAACTTGCGCTTGAAATCCGACTTATTTGCGATAAGGATAACTGATAAAGGTTGGGCTCTAACTACTAGCACTGCACGTTTTGAACTTCTTGCTTAATATCCAAAGCTTCAAACCTCAAGGCCACGCTGATCAGATTGGTAAAGGTACCATTAACATGATTGGTCATCTCATGATGGAATTCTGGGCTCAGTCTTTCCACGAACATCTCATTCTTTTTAAGTGGCCTGTCTATCAATCTTGGTCCAAAGCGAGAAAATGCATTGAATCGATGCTTGTACTGCACCACTGTCATATCTCCCTGCTTCAAATTCGTGACACTCCTGAACAACTAAGTCCTCCTCGCTTCTAGATTAAACTGAGCTTCTCGGACTTCTTTAAATTGAGCCCAAGTAAAATCTTCCTATGGGGTACTAACTATCACAGAATCCCACCGATCCATTGCTGACTTTTGGAGCTGTCGCGATGCCAACAATCACTTCTTGCATCCTCCGACTGAAGATCCCCAAATATCCTTTCACAAGAGCGGAGCCATGTCTGAACTCCCAGAATATCTTCAGTTTTATAAGATTGTTTACCACCCAAGGCAATATAATTTTTACATAGAGCAGCAAAGTTCCAAGGCGGTTAAACTTGTACTATTGCTTCTTCTACCTACTCTACAACTGGCCTATTTCTAGCAGCTCTGCCATTTGTAGCCACGTTGGTCCCAGATCCTCTTTCTCTTCTTCCTCTTGTACTCGTTTTCAATTACCTGAACAATGACAGGTATTATTAGAATACAAAGGTAGGACCAAAATGGTTGAAGGGAAACAACACTAAAGGATCTAAAATAATCATTATGATAGGTGATAAAAAACACTCTCTTAAGATTAACTCATTCTAGGGTTCTTCTCACCCTATCTCTGGTGGATTTTACCCTAATCAGGCTAAGGTGTTCACTCAACCAAAGCTCTGATAGCAATTATGACAGCCCACCTTTCTGAACCTTGGGAATGGCAGTTAATACATCCACGATATTTGTGTGGCGTTACCCAATCATCCGAAAGATAAATTATTGTGCGGTAAAAATAAATAACATAATAGAAAATCTCAAATAAAAGCTGTTAAATAGAACATAATAGCAATATAGTACATATGGTTACTCCCTAACTTGGAGTTATCAGAGTTATACAAAAGTACTACAATCAGATTAGGTAGTTATAACAACCTGCCTTTACATATACCGAGACAAAATACACTTACACAAACTAAACAAATAGTGGAATAGATAGCTAAGTAGGTAAAAGCTTCCTACTTGGACGTCGTCTTCAAAAGAGCCCACAAAAGACCTGCCGCTCTCAGATTACTCAAATATAAATGAGTACCCAAGAGTTTAGAGAAAACAAAGAACTCGGGTCTGATAATATGTCTGGTATGAGTAAAACTCTAAGCAATAAGTGTATTTAAAACAGCAACATGTGAGACCACATAGTAATATGAGGAACCGGTTCTTCTCACAAGAACAATGTCCAAATATAGAGAATAGATACAAATAATTAACCTCGCGAAGAGTGTTATACTCTTCTCGACGTAGTTAAGTAAAACAAATTTAAAGGTTCTAATCAATATGGAAAAGGAAATTTACCAAAAATAACTAGGAGGTTGCACCCATTTTACAAAAAGTGTACCTCTAGAATATATACTTAAGAACTCCGATGGCTCTCGAAAATCTCCAAGTCGGACTCCGCCAACTATTACTGAGTATCTGAGTATTTCACATCCCAATGTGCACAACCAAATTCAATTAAGAGTGGATGTGAAAATACCATAATGGAAGCAACTCCACATAGCTTGGCCCCCACTTGCACTTTGAGTTTAGTCATTTTTGACTAAGGATAATAAGGCTTAAGTGAGTAACACCTCGTCTTAGAGTGACAAAATACAAAGAAGGTTGAGGTAATCGATAGTCGACAAAGACTACCGATGATAACAAAATGATCTTATAGGGATAGTTAACCATATATTCCTACCACTACTCATCGATTTCAAAGTTGTACTATTTCTTGGTTAAAAATAAAGTCAGGCAAGTGAAGGTAGTGTTACCTTTGGACATTGCCTTGGCGATAATTTTAACCTTCGACATAGTGACAAGTTTCCATACCTCGAAGTTTAAGGCCAAGAGTATGGCTAAATTCTTTCCATATAAGCGGTACCGTTTATGAAAATTTCTTTTCCATAACTGAATCAGACTTTTACTTTTTAAAATCGGATTCATGGTTGGGTTTCTCACTGCAAATTTTTAACTTTAAAACAACTTTGTAAAAATGGTTCATTAACTTTAAAACACTATTATCAAAAGATTTGATCACTTAAAACATCCTTATTAAATAGGTTAATAATCTTTAATTAATAAGAATGATGAATTATCTTTAAACATCGTTAATTAATTTTATTAATTAACTTTAAATACCCATAATTAATAAGGGTTAATCATTTTAAATATCATTAATTAAATTAATTAATTAATTTTAAATATCATTAATTAAGTTGATTAATTAATTTTAAAACGTCATTTACTAAAAAATATTAACTAATTTAAAGTATCATTAATGAAAAAGATTAATGAAATTTAAACAAAGTAATTAACTATAAAAGTAATTAATTAAAAATGATTAATTAATTTTTAAACACGTTAATTAAAATAAATAATTAACTTAAGTCAATTATTATTTAAGAGATTAATTAAACTTAATCACTATTAGATAAAATGGATAATTAATTTTAAACATCATTAACAAAGCAATTAATTAACTTTAAACACATAGTTATTAAAATAATTAATTATCCTTAATCCTCATTAAATAAAATAATTAATTAAATTTAAAATCATTATTAAACTAGTGAATTAATTTTAAATCCATCCTTATTCAAAAAATTAATTAATTTTGTAAAGTAAAACCAAAGCTCAAAAGCAAAACAAAAGATATCGAAGAGGTAGTGTTTTCCGAAAGTGTCAATATAATACTGGTCGCTATACGGACACTTCGAGAACTACTTTTATGTCATAAGGATTTACATCCAAGCCTCACATCACATAACATATGTAATATCCCAATTTTTATCTAATTTAAAATTATTAATTAATATAAAATTTTGGGATTGAATTAAAATTTATTTGAAAATTTTCTAAGCAAATAAGATAAGTGTTTGATTCTACATATATATGAATAGATTTTAATTTGAATTTGAATTTGAATTTAAAAATAAATATTTTGGTAAAATAATCTAGATTTGAAAATTAATACATGTGATTATTAATATATATTTTAGTTTTAAAATTATTATTTTTAAAGATTATATATATAAATAAAGAAAACCTATTTATAAAATATAATCTAAATTTATATAAAAAGGGAAAAAGACAAGTGTTAGGCTTTTAGCACATAAATTAACAAGTGTAATTCATGAAATAAGAAAATAAATAAGTGTAATGATCCTGTAATTAAAATGAACAAGTGACATTTTGTTTTTATTTTTGAGAAAAATTGATAAAAATAGAAAATGAGATTATATAAACTATTACATCTCCTCCTTCTCATTTCTTTTAACTTTTCAAATATTTAGAAAAAAAATTAGAAATAAAAAATCAGTAAACTTTCTCAAACCAGAAAAATCATCAAGCAAATTTAAAGACAAATCAAATAAACATTTCAAACCAGAAAAATAAAAATCTGAAGCAATTAAAGAAAATGAGGATTCAAAGCTAAAGTCTGTAAACAAATCTTAAACAACCAGCAGTTCAACAATCAAGCAAAGAGTAATTCAATTCAACTAAATCAAAGAATTTCAAGATCAAGCCAAGATCAAAAACCATATTCTAGTTTCCAGTCTTCAAGTTTTAAAACCCAGGCTTCTTCTCTGTTTTCAAAGTGAACATGTGAGTAAACCTTTTGAAACTCTGGCAATTGATCTTTTGTTTGAATTCATGCTTGAAATAAGATTGAAAATTTGTTTGCATGTGTACAGATATGTGTATATGTGTATATATTGTCTGTGCATGTTGATATACAGGTATATTCATCCCTGTTTCAAGTTCCAGGTTTTCAAAAACCTGTCCATAACCCCAAAGATCTCTGCTTCTAATTATTGTTATATTGGGATGTTAAAATAAAACGTGTTCGAATTCTCACTAAAACAAAATTTTAAAACTACTTTTAAAGACAAACAACAAGGGGATGCGATCTGGAACAAGGAAACCCAGCAAACTCAATTCATGATAAAATATTGATTTCTTTAATTATTTGATTTGATTATATAACCTAAAATATCTTCGAAAACATTGATTTTTAAAATTGAAATCGAGATTTTAAATTGTGTATTGAGTAAGAAATTCGAGTATGAACAGAAATCACATTTTGGGGAAATTTTGTTGATCGGTGGCATGTTTGGTCTCGTGATCGAAGTTGAAGCTTCCTGGTAGGTTTGGGAGATTGAGAAAAAATGCTAGGTAAAATTCTAATACGCCATGGCGACGGTGTGGCAACATTTCAGGGTTTTAACCCAGTTTTTGGTCGGTCTTGGTTTCAAGGCAATTTCGTCGACGACGTCGAATAGAACGAAGCCGGACATGGGGGAAATGACTCACGGGTTATCGAAGAAGCTTGGGCCAGGATCGCGTGGCCTCCGGTGGCCCGTGGCGATAGAGTGAGGCAGTTATGGGCGATCAAATTTAGTTCCAGGTGATATCGAGTGGCTTGATTATGAGTTCGACGTTGTTTCATTGATTTGGGTGATCAGAGGATTTGGGTGGATGGTCGTTGACGTGTTGAAGTCGGCGAAGTCAACTGGAGATGGTCGGAACACCTGTGCATGTGCACGGTGTCATGGTGGTGTCAGTGATGTTGTGGTTCGGGAGAGAGGGATGACTCGAAGTTGTTTTCGGGGAAACATGTTACAGGCTCGAGTTTTGATTCGAGTATTTTTTGAGTTGTACCGGGTATCAAAACTTAAACAAAATCTAAGATTAAAAAAGAGAATTTGGGGAAGCAGTCGGGGAAGGCCCGAAGTAAACATGCATTCGTCTCGGGGAGCATTCGGGTAGTTCTCGAGATTGATTGAAAACAGTTTTCAAAATTACAAAATAAATTCAAAATTTAAACATTTTTAACCAATGTTTTTAAATAATTGTTTTGGTTTAAATTTGTATTAATAAAGGTTTTAAGAAATTTATGTTTAAAGTAACTAAGTTTATTTTAATTATGTAATCATAATTTATTAATAAATTCTTAATTTATTTTAATTATATAATGTAATTAAAAAGTTAATTAAGATGAAATGTTGTTTTAAATTTTTAATTAACCTTAATATCTTGAATTATTTATGTGTTAATAATGATTAATTATAAGGTTTATTAATTAAAGATTTTGATAATAATTATATGATTAATTAAGATAAATGATTTATAATTACTTATTAATTAAAGAATAATTAATTAAAGGTTAAATAATTATTAATTAAAGGTTAGTTAGTTATTAATTAAAGGTTAATTAATTACTATTTAATTAAGTATTAATTTAAGGATAATTAATTATTAATTTAAGGTTAATTATTTATAATTAAGGATTTATTAATTAATATAATTAATTAAGTAATATTTAATTAATGAAAGTGATTAAGATTAATTAATTCGTAATTAAGGACTAATTAATTTATAATTAAGAATAATTAATCATTAATTAAGGATAATTAATGAAAATAATTTGGTGATTAATTAATTATAATCACACGATTAATTCATCTTACTTGTAGATGATTAATTATTATTGAATGCCTTGAACTGATTGACACCCTTGTTATGCGATTGTGATACTTAGTGATGTGAATTGCTGCGATTTGAACTATGTTATCTGTGATGTATTTCTGTGTGAAAGTGAAAACTGTTGGCCTTTAACGGCATTTGAATTTCGATGCGACAGGGAGTCGGATTCCAGTTGGTTATCTAAAACCCACATCGAATCTTAATGATGAATCTTTGTGATTGAAATATCCACATGTTTTTAAATTAAGTGCTCACTATTCGGTTTAGTTGCGAGAGGACTTCGTGTCGTATAATCCATTCCGAATAGTGATACGACGGAATTGATAGCATTTGAAGACGGTGGTGAAGACCGGGTGTTTTCGAAAACGATAGAAAAACCTGTCGAATGACTCTCCACGAAGTTGTTCCAGTATAGGGATCTTTATATGTGATGGGGAGTCCGATCGGGATTGTAGATACCCGGATTGCAAGGGCTTCTTCCTTTATTAGACGAAGTGCCTTCGGTTCCGTTCCAACCCAGAACGGACTTGTATGGTTGTATGTCTGACATTACACTTTGAGATATAAAGCTGATCTCTATCAAATACATTTCTGTTTGGTGACGGAGAATTTATTCTCTTAGCGTAACACCCTTCTTTGAGACGCACGAGCTCAAAGGTTATGTAGTTGATGGTTATCAGTGATATACTCTCAATTTGGTAGTGTGGCATGTTGAGTGTTGCCGATCATTTGTCGATCGAAGCATGGCTTTTGTGAAAAGCGTAGCTTTATGGATGAGACTTCGTCGGAACTCACAACCCGAAAATGGTCGAAACAGGAAGAATGCAGCAAGGTTATGAGGGTCGCTCCCTTTAGGGTATGTCCATTTCCTTCTGGAAAAAGGTGGTATCATGGTATAGAGCCCGTATATTTAACCTATGTGGTTGCTACAAATTCATTACTTTGTGGTTGTTTCTTTGGGGTTGAAGGCCCTCGAATAAAGGTCGGTAACGACCGGGGAATGGCATACTCGTATAGTAGTTACCTAGTTACAGAGGTAACCTGGCCTTGCGTTGGCAGTGAGCTGGTTAAGTTCTCGCATTGTCCCTCCAGAGGCGTACCCATATGGCATAGGAAGTTATTTAGCCTGACCATTTGTTGGAAATCCAAAGAAACAATACGAGTCATGTACGGTTTTAGTTGTATAACCTGCCATGCAGCATGGCGGTAACCTGCCATAAAACATGGTAGCTATAGTAGGTATACCATAATGGTGGTATGCTTGCTAAGATTAATATAATACTTTCGAAGTGTTTTCTACACTATGCACTAATAATAATATCAAAAAGAGTTTTCTCGTATCAAGCATGTTTGACTATCATAAGAAAAAATCTCCTCCAATTGTGCGATTGCATTATATGTGTGGCGGAAGGTCTTATGGTGGTTTCATTTTTCAAAAGCATATCGGATTTCTTTTATCAATTGTTTTTGTTCAAACAACTGTTTTTGTTTACTCATATCAGTCTCATGACTGACCCGAAGTTTATTGTTCCCTTCCTAAACTCTGGATGCCCATAATTTTCCACACGGGCAGCCTAAAAGTAGGTTATCTGTGTTTTGGAGCCAGCTTGGATTTAGAAGCCTTTTGGAAGCTATTAGATTTTCAAAGCTTTTGGATTGAAGTCTTTGGAAACTTTGAATTTTGGAAGAAGGTGCTTAGTTTGGATTCTCGCTCTTTCTTTTTAAAGACTCTGTTGTTCCACTGTGGTGTTGTGGTTTCGTTGTGTATCACATACATTTTACTCTGATGTTGGTGGTCGATGTTGTAATGAATATTGTATAAATGTTGTACCTGTGATGTTTATCAATGAACCATCTTTTGTTTCCGCTATTTTGTATTCATCTAACGTTATTATAAGCTCCTCTGAACTGGAGTTCAATGTTTGAATCTTCAGCAGTCGAATACAAGTGAGGTATTTGATGTCGACTTTTTGAACGTTGGATTTCAGATTTTGACAAGTGCTATCAGAGCTAAAGGTTGAGTAAGAAATTTAGCTATGGAGTATAACACATTAGGTGAATCATTAGAGATAGGGTTAGAAATACCCTAGAATGAGTATATCCCTAAGATATCTCGTCTGTATGGTCTAAATCAAGTTTTTCTACTATTTACAGATAGTGAGAATAAGCACCAGAAGAGGGTGAGGTAGGGGACGGGAAATACCATTACAACTGGTCAAGCCCCTGCAACAACGGAAACAGCTATTCCCACTTAACCTCAGTCGAATTTGGCTTATTTTTATTAAAGATTTTCCAGACTGGGTGGAAAGCCGTTCATAGGCAAAGAGTCTATTATCGAAGCACAAGCCTGGATTTGATTGTGTGAAAGAATTTTTAGAGGACTGAAGTTGGAAGAGGATCAAATGCGATTGATAGCTTCTTGGCCACTCCAAGAGGAAACTCTAGCCTGGTGGGAAACTGTTATAGTGGATGAGCCGGAAGATGAGTTCACTTGGATTCAATTCAAAGAGGTGTTTGAGAAACGCTATATGCCGTCTGCTGGTATCTCCAGAATGTATCAGGAGTTTATGGACTTGAAGCGGGGAAGTTTATCGTTCGAAGAGTATTTGAATAAGTTCAATGAGTTATCTCGGCTTGGTCCAGAGTTGGTGAACACCCTTTTGAAGAAGAATGAAAGATTTATTCGTGGAATGAATAAGAAGTTCCATGAGAGAATGACTGCCCACGTGAAGGAAACCTTTTCTGAATTGATAGATATGGGTTACAGATATGCTACCCTGGATAAGTAGGAAGTTCCGAAGGAGAAAGGAAATGCAAGTAATCCGAATGGAAGAAAAGGAAGTTCGGAGGGAAGAAACCGTGGCAAGGCAAGGAGAAGAAGAATAATCAGGAGGATAAGGCAAAAGACGTTACTTGTTTTAATTGTTTGGAAAAGGGCGATTCTCGAGTAGAGGTATGAAGCCTAAGAAACAAGGAAAGACAGATCAATCTATACAGAAGGACACGAAGTTAAAGATTGCCCAACAATGAAGCAAGCTCAAGTAGCGAAGGTGTATGAGATCAAAGATAAACCTTCAACCTCTAAAGCAGATAAAGGAAAAGGAGTTTTAGAAGGTAACCTTCTTATTTATGATAGAGTTGTTAGAGATTTATTCGATATGGGAGCCACACATAGCTTTATCTCCCAACAAACCGTAAATGAATTAAAACTTGAACCCGAATTTGTCGATGAGCCCATTTGCGTGAAAAATCCAGTTGGCGGCCCTGCAAACCTTTGTCTATGATGTAGAGAAGTTCCTATCTTGTATTCTCGTCATTAATTTCCTATCATTCCCTTTGTCCTCGATTTTAATGAATTTGAAATCTTACTCGGAATGGATTGGCTGACGAAATACGAAGCCAAATTAGATTGTAACAACCGAACAATTACATTCAAAACAAAACTTGGGAATCTCATTGTGATTTCTTATGAAGACCCTAGTATGAAAAGGGATAAGTTGATGTATACTTTAGGATATCCCGAACTTAGTCTGGAGTCCAAACCTATTATCTGGGAATTTCCAAACATATTCGAAGAGGTTAAATCTTTACCTCCACATAGAGAAATTGAATTCGGAATTGACTACATTCCGAATGCTCGTCCTATTATTCATGCAAGTCGTAGGATGGCACCCAGAGAAAGAATAGAGTTAGTCAAGCAAACCCGAGATTCGCTAGAGAAAGGATTAATACGTCCTATTGTTTCCTATTGGGGTTCGGTTGTGGTGTTCGTAGCCAAGTCTGACGGATCCTTGAGATTGTGCGTGGACTACCGCGATCTCAATAAACTAACTCTCAAAAACAAATTTCCGTTGCCTAGGATCGACGATCTATTCGATCAACTTTATGGCGCTCGATTCTTTTCTAAGATGGATCTAGCTCAAGGATTCCATCAACTAAGAATTGCTGAAGATTGTATTCACTTGACTGCTTTCAGGGGTCCAGACACATTCTACGAATGGTTAGTCATGCCTTTCGGACTAACCAATGCTCCCGCATACTTCGTAGACATAATGACACGTGTATTCCGAGAAGTGTTGAATAAATTCGTTCTTGTGTTTATTGATGATATTTTGATCTATTTCAAAACCGAAGAAGAACATGCTGAACATTTGAGAATTGTTTTGGAAATATTGAGGAAGAACATTCTGTTTGCAAAATTTTCTAAGTGTCATTTTTGGGTCAAGGAAGTTAGATTTCTAGGGCACATTGTTAATGAAGAGGGAGTTTCTGTAGATCCTAGCAAGGTTTCCTCTATTCTAGACTGGAAGTGTAACGACCCATAATTTTTTTCATTTGAAATTCGTATATTTAATTGATTTGAAATATTCAAAAGTTAATTTTATAAGATGAATGAATTAAATTTCGAATATCTGGATTTAATTGGATAATTAAATTGTTAATTTAATATTTGAAATTGTATAAATAATTGGAATTTGAATTAAATGTGAATAACAATGATTTATGAATTTGAATTAAATTATATTTGAATTAGAATGGTGTTAGAGAACTTTTAAAATCGAATTAAAAGTTGATTTGTAGAAATTGAATATTTAATATTTAATTGACTAGTAAAAATAGCCATTTTTCAAACAGTCTCGGATTTTGACGAAACCAATTCCATTAGATCCGTAATGTTGAACTCTTGCAGGATTTCAAATTTCGTGTCAATCGGATTTACAGTTTGTCCGGAGCAAGCTAAAACGCGTAGGAATCGGTTTAAGTGAATTTTAAATTTAAAATAATTCGATTTGAAAACTATCTTCCAAATACGATCGAATTGGATTTCGATATATATTCCATTGCATTCGGAATAGGGGTAAAACATTATAAATGCCAGTCGGCACGCTTCATTTGAGTTCGGAAAAATTACGGATGAATAGTGCGCATAAATTTTCTATAAAAGCCCCTCATTTTTTCCTTTTTTCACAAACACTAGGGTTTCATAACCTAGCCGCCACTTTCAATTTCTACGACCAGAAATGCACAAATTTCTCCTCTTAATCTCTCTCAATCCATAAATCTATTCGAGAAACTTCCAACACAAGACTTGTAGAGCTTGTCGTGAGCTTTTCATCTATACGGTGATGATCGTGTGAAGTCGATCGACGTGGCGGCAATTCGTGCTCAAATTTGCTGCAGTTGCATGCATTTATCAAGGAAGATAAGTGGTCGAGCTTCACGTTGTCCAAGGTATAGGGGCACGGTGGCACGAGCTTTCGATCGGTGGTACTTGATCAACGTGGAAGTCGACGATGGTGGCTCGATAATTAGGGCAAAAGGGGCGGCTATGGGTTTGATTTTAACGTAAAGGAACGATGAAGGAGAAGAAAATAGCAACGGCCCAGATCTGAGTAAGCATAGTGAATGGCCAAATTTTCTTTTAGGGTTAGAAAATAAAAATAAAATTGAAATTAATTTATATTTAAATCGTATAAACTTTGTAATGTCATAACTTTTTCATACGAGGTCCGCTTCGCACGAAATGAATTGCGTTGGTCCGTATTGACGAGCACTACGCGATGGAGCTGGTATGGAGTTGA
Organism: Allium cepa; assembly: GCA_030765085.1. Taxonomy (NCBI): domain Eukaryota; kingdom Viridiplantae; phylum Streptophyta; class Magnoliopsida; order Asparagales; family Amaryllidaceae; genus Allium; species Allium cepa. The sequence goes on along the minus strand of CM060934.1, from coordinate 945,706,439 downwards.
TTGGAGCTGGTGTGAATTTTGGTTGAAATTAAACGCTTGTTTAATTTTAATCGGAACAAATCGTTAACGCGACGACTACAACCAATGTGAGTACAACTCACTCTTTCTGACTCACTGATATTTTTATATAAGTGAGAATAAATATTATTTATGATGATTGATGATTGTTTGGATGATATATTTATTGGTATTTGGATATATACCTGCCTAGTGGAGCAGATGACCCTATACGTTCCCGTGTATGAGCGAATGACCCTTTGTACGCGCGTCTGCCTTGAAGCGGACATTGTACACATATTTTAATATATATTTGTTGCAGGTGACAAGTTAGAGGGATCCAACTGGATTCCTCACCAGCATTGATTTATTTACAGATATTGTTATATGTTCTGTTATCATATTGATATATGATGTTTTGGATGTCGTGATTGTTGTATTTAGTGCTGTTGCAGCATTAGGCCATATTTTGGAAATTTAAAAATACTAAAGTGATGATTTCCAAATTTAAAAGGATTTTAAAAGTGATTTCAGAAATAAACATTTTATTGATTTTTTAAATGGGAAGGAATTGAATTTATTTTGGATAAATAAATATTATCATTTTTATGTTGTAAAAATTATGATATTTGAGAAATATATTGAAATGTGATTTTTGAAAATATGAAGTTGATTATTTTATAAAATAGTTTAAATTAAGATATTTGATTTATTATAAAAGGTTTATATATAAGATTTATAAAAGTGATATTTTTATAAATCGAAATGATGAAATTGTAAAGGAGATTTGTAAATGTTAAAAAGAAGTTATAAATGGGGTTTATTAGTAAATGAGATTTACAGATTTATAATTGACGAAGTTATAGGGAATGAAATTGTAAATAAACGAAGTTATAAGCAATTAACTTATAAATTGGATTTTTGCATGTAATTGAAATATATATAGAATTGGTAAATAAAGGGATTTTATAAGTTGAAGTTTTTATAATATATAATGGAATTTATAAACATTGTTTTATAATTCCAAAATCTATTGAATTGGATAAGTTGATTATTATAGTTTTTTAAAGGAGATATATCCATGATTTTGGACAATGGATAACCCTTTAAATTAAATGTTGAAATAATAATGAATTTGGGTTGAGAAGTATATCCGCGATTTTGGACAGTGGATAAATCTTTAAAATAAATGTGTAGAAATATTGAATTTGGTAAAGACATTATACTCACGATTTTGGACGGTCAATAATATATTAAATAAATGTTTTGAAAAAGTGATATTGTAAATGGAGTTAAAATGATTTTGAAGATGTTTTAAAATGTGTAAAGGATCGAAACCATAGATTTCAACATTCATTGTTGAAATAGACGTTTTCGAGAAATAAGGAAATGATAGACTATAACGTTGTTGCTATAGTAGATGATTTCTGAAAGGAAATATTTTGTATAGTATAGGGATTTATATATCAATCTTATTTTCGAATCCCTATACTAGTGATTTTGGGTTGTTGTAATGATGTTTTATGCAACATTCATTTTAACCCAAATAAATGTGTTTAAAAAGAATGCTTTCCTTAAAGAATGAAATATATACTTAATCGTTATTTAAGTGTATATATAGTATTTTCTAAGTGTTGAAAATAAATTGAACTGTGAATTACTTATTATTAAATAAGTAAATGGAAATGTTTTCCAATGTTGAAATGTTTTGAGATTATATCTTTGTAAAGATAATTTAAAGTGAATATGTGGCAAGTGATTTAATTAATAAAACATTCATTAAAAGGGCCTAGTGATTGTATATGGTGTTGAATATTTGTTTGTTTGTTTTGATAGTTAAGTAACCGACTATCAAACTTTGCCAAATTTTAGTTCCTCGACTTGATGTGGGAACTATATAGTCGTACACTTAGTACATTGCCTTCTGTGTAGGCTTGATTATCGTTTGTGTTGAGGATGTTGATTCGTATAGTGTGGAATATTACTCCAATCTATCGAGCTTCCTTCTTGGCCTGAATGATAGCAAGTTGAAATTTGGAGACGTGATAAGTCTATGAGACTTAGTTGCTGTGTGAGGTTGAGAAACGCTTTTACGATGTTGGTGCGAAGAGATCGGAATCAAATTTATCTGAAAACCACTTCGGACCAACGTATATGCGACGATTGTGCAGGTTGCTTGTGATGATAGTGATATTTCGAATTTTCATAATGGGGACTGCATCTTGATTGTTTGGGATTAAAATCCCAATATACATCTAGTAGCAGTGGTCTCTTCATTACGAAATATCCAATGCAAGGATTATTCGCTACTAATCCTAGGAATTTCCCGACAGGATTTGGTAGGAAAGTACCTTCGGTTTCCCTGTCCATGGACAACTTGTATGGATGTTTGTTTGACATTGCATTTCTATAGATTACGTACATTGGTTTTTACAAATGTACATCAGTGGTGGCGGAGAAGGCAACTTCTCTTAGCTTAACACCCTCCTTGAGACTTATGAGCTAAAGGGTTGTATTTTTATGGAAGGCAATTAGTAGTCAACGGAAATGGCCGTGTGACATTCTAAGTGATGTGATATGTGATTGCGAAAGGTAATCGTTACCTCATCGGGCCTTATCAACCGGAAATGACCAAAACAGGGTTAGATGAGGCAAGACTAAGTGGGTCATTCCCAAGTAGGATATGATCATCCTCTTCTAGATATATCTTGCACGCTATGACGTTGTGTATCTGATTATGCGGTTTGTATGCTAGAGGGACCTAGGTAAAGGTCGATAATGACCAGAGGATGACATATTCGGTACCATCTAGTTATAGAGTTGGGCCGGTCTTGTGTTGGTAGAGAAACTTTTTGATGGTTTCTCGGTACATTCTTCTAGAGATGTACTGCCGGAAGGTAGTCCCTTCACCTGGTCATTTGTATGGAAATCCAAACTCCACTACGTACCTGCCATTTTATTTGTAGAGCCTAGTATGCTGGAATTTAATAATGGTAACAATTTCGGCTACTTTGAATACTATTTGTGCAATAGACACTATTATAATATAAGAGGATTTGATATGAAATGATTTAGTTATCCTAAGGTAAAAACATGTTCGTGTTTATGTGTGGACTTGTCTTACGAGATACTTTTGTTTTGATAAAGGAAAAGTTTTGGTAATTTAATAAATTCAGTTGAGTGTGTTTCTCACGCTGGTTTACCGGACTGATCCGGGCATTCTTACCTTTCAATGCTCAGGTCAGACTGAGTATATTTACAGGTCTAGATTTAATGCTTTTGGAGCTTCAGCAGGAGAGTTGGAGATCTTCATTTCATATACGCGTTTCTGATTAGATTATTGATTATCCGCTGCATTGCCTGGTTGTTTGTCCTGTTTGTCTTGTTCCTAGACAACTTATATGGATGTTTGTCTGACATTGCATTTCTACAGATTATGTACATTGGTTTTTACAAACGTACATCAGTGGTGGCGGAGAAGGCAACTTCTCTTAGCTTAACACCCTCCTTGAGACTTACGAGCTTAAGGGTTGTATTTTTGGTGAAGGCAATTAGTAGTCAATGGAAATGGCCGTGTGGCATTCTAATTGATGTGATATGTGATTGTGAAAGGTAATCGTTAACTCGTCAGGCCTCATCAACCAGAAATGACCAAAACAGGGTTAGATGTGGCAAGGCTAAGTGGTTCATTCTCAAGTAGGATATGATCATCCTCTTCTAGATATATCTTTGCACGGTATGACGTCATGTATCTGATTATGTGGTTTGTATGCTAGAGGGCCCTCGGTAAAGTTCGGTAATGACCGGAGGATGACATTTTCGGTACCATCTAGTTATAGAGGTGGGTCGGTCTTGTGTTGGTAGAGAAACTTTTTGATGGTTTCTCGGTACATTCTTCTAGAGATGTATTGTCGGAAGGTAGTCCCTTCACCTGGTCATTTGTATGGAAATCCAAACTCCACTACGTACCTGCCATTTTATTTGTACAGCCTAGTATGCTGGAATTTAATAATGGAAATAATTTCGGCTATTCTGAATATTATTTGTGCAATAGACACTATTATAATATAGTGGATTTGATAATGAAATGATTTAGTTATCGTAAGGTAAAAACATGTTCGTGTTTACGTGTGGACTTGTCTTATGAGATACTTTTGTTTTGATAAAGGAAAAGTTTTGGTAATGTAATAAATTCAATTGAGTGTGTTTCTCACGCTGCTTTACCAGACTGATCCGGTCGTTCTTCCCTTTCAATGCTCGGGTCAGACCGAGTATATTTACATGTCTAGATTTGATGCTTTTGGAGCATCAATAGGAGAGCTGGAAATCTTCATTTCGTATACGCGTATCTGATTAGATTATTGATTATCCGTTGCATTGCTTAATTGTTTTATATTATCGGCATTTGTGAGGACAGATTATTATAACTGTTCAAGCCGATAGCTGTAACCTGGTTTGGAGATTACCATAATTATTAAATTATAATGAGAATTATAATTTAATAATGGAGAAAATAAATTGATAAGGAGAAAATAATGTGAAATGTTGTTTAATTGAAATAAACAATATTATATGAATAACTTTTGGGTGAATGTAATAAAATGACATTTATTTCAATTTTTAATGGTTGAAATAAATTTAAGATGGTGAAAAATAAATTTAACTACTTATTTGAGAATTTGGGTGGATAAATATCAGTTGTTAGTATTTATTATGGTTAATAAAAGGATGTGGGTGATGTATACCAATAATCACCTTTTAATGTTTAATAATAAAAGTAAAAGAAGAGATAATTGTGAATGTGCCTAAACATGATGAACATGTATGTGAAATAAAGTATTTATTTTATTTCATGAATTCGAATGTAGTTAGTGGCAACATTTGATTAAATTGAATAATTTAAACAATATTGTGTTTGTTGCCAATATTGTCATTTTATTTAATAAAATATATGTATGTGAGAATGAGTAATAAAATAATTAATCATGATAAATATGATTAAAAATGTGAGAAATAATCTAATAATGTCTAAATATGTATTTGCTTTGTTTTGGGTGCATAACATCTTTTTATTCAATCAATTGTATTAAATTTGCAATTTATTTTTGCAATTATGGGAAAATTGGTCAAATTGAGTAATAAATGGAAATTTAATAACAAAATTGTTGAAACTTATGTTTTGATAATTTAAAAAAAAAACTAGATGACATAACGAATTCAACGCATCCAAAATCATTAAAAACGGATTGAAAATGTAGAAGTTATGAAGATTTAAACATTGTATAAGTGTAAATAAACTTAAACAAATTTTTGGTCAAGTAAAATTAATATGGGCTATTAGGGTTAAGCCCAAACCCAATATCCACTAGAGAAACTTAGCCAGGAAAGAAGTACGTACGTTCTTCTTATCCTCAAAGCTTCTGAAACTTAAAAAAAGAAAAAAAAATGGCTGTCTTCTCAAACCCTAGCCCCAATTAACAAATTCTTTGCTAAATCTATAGAATTTTGGGTCTAATTCAACAAGAAGGTAATCTCCATCCTTCGCTATCTGGAATTTGAGGAGAAATTCATATTTGTTTACTGTATTTTTTGTTTTGTAATTTTTCTTCTTTGCATGCCTCTTTTCCTAGGTTCTGCAGGTGCTAGAGCTCCGCTACCTTGTTAAAGACCTCATCTTTGCTCCAATTTTTGCTTCATAATCTCCTCTTTTCGCTGCCAAAGGTAAGTTAAAAGCTTATGCAAACTGAATTGGTTATCTATCAAAAATGAAAATAAAATCTGAGGCTATAATGTTGGTTTATGCATAGAATTTTGCTCTTGGTGTTTGTTGTCTTGCTGAAAATGGTGCAACCTTGTTGCCCATATCTTGTTCAACCTGCATCGGATTGCGGTCAAATTTTTTTCAGTTTGTATTACATTTGATAAGTTTCATTGCTGCAGATTTTCATTGAGTTTTGAGTCCGTTTGGACCTTTTTTTTTTGCTGTCAAATGCGAAAATCCGAGAGGAAATATGCACAGAAAATTTTATTCGCTGAATAGTATTTTTAGCATAACTTTTGCGTTTCAAATCGGAATTTCAAAATCTTAGATGTTCTGGAATCCATGTAAAATATTACACAACTTTTATTCGTTGAGTTTTCAGTAATTTTGAAGTATGCTATGCAAAAATTGACAATGTTTGTCACTGTCCTGAAAATGTATCAGTCCAGGCTTAACTTTTTAACTTTTAGTAATTTTGCCATAACTTTTGTGTTTCAAATCGGAATTTTAAAATCTTGGATGTTCTGAAATCCTTGTGAAATATGCCATAACTTTCATGTTTTATGTTTTGAATAGTTTTGAAGTATACATAGACAAAAATTGATTTTTTCTTTGCTGGCCCGTGTTAATAACCAGTGCATAATTTTTTTCTATGTAGTATTTCGATCATAACTTTCACGTTACTGATCGGAATCTTGAAATTCAAGATGTTCTGGTATCCTCAAGAAATATGCTACAACTTTTGGAAATTTGTTTGATTTCTTCCTTGATGTTAACCACATTGTGGTATGAGTTTGATATTATATTAGTCCTTTGGGCTAATATGTATAGTCCGAGATCCCCTATTCGGGAGTATATACGAGATTAGGACTATATTGATGGAGATATAATTGCCAATGATATGAGGCAAGATTTTTATGGAATTTGACAAGTTTGATGTTTTTATGGAGTTTCTACTCGTCGATGACATGAGACGAGTTTAGCATCTTATACCATATGCCGATGACATGAGGCGATTCTTTTGATGATGTTGATGATTTCTTAGTGTGGCACGAACTAGCGGCTAGAAAACCGCTAAGTGAGAGCGTATGGTATGGGACATACGTTAACACTTTTCGGGTTACTGTCCGAGAGTTACTGACACATTCAGGGAGAACTACCAGTACTTAGAGTCCCGATCGGGTTAAGTAATACTTGACTCGATCACTTTTGATGGCGGGGACTCAGCGGACACCGATTGGAGTGAGGTGCTCCAATCACTTTTGATGGCGGGTGTTCGTGGGGAATATAGATGACGTCATAGACCGAATTAATTCAAGATGATGATTCCGGTCGAGAGATGGATATGGTACCATGATGGTGAACAGTACTGGTAAATTGCACGTGCAACATGCTTTTGCATGTAATAATTGGCCAATATTAGGTTTCTTTTATGAGTTATGATGATTTCGATTTCACCATTTTTGATGTGTTTACCTAGCCTTATAGATGAAAATAAGGCAGATATGATTTCTTTGAGGATTTTGGTGATTTCGAATTTTATGGATTTATACTTGGGAATTATATACGACATGAGAGATTTATTTATTCATGGATAATGTTTGAATGTTTTCCCCTATATCATATACATGAATTCCCTTAGATTAACCCATGTGTGTGTGTGTGTGTGTCTATATATATATATATATATATATATATATATATATATATTGATGCAAACCACTTGTAGTGACATGTAGAAGTTATATGTTATCTACTCTAGAAGTTCTTTCTGCTTATGTTTCCCTTTAGGCTATAAGGGTAAAAGTTCCCTTTTACCTTATCGTATTTCTCTTCTAACGATAAGATTCAGTTTGCCTGACCCGTGTGTTTGTCACTCGGGTCAGACCGAGTTGCAGGTTAGGTCGGATATCTATCTTTTGTGCTTGGACCCATTTTGATTTTTGAGGGGCTCATGACTATGGACTTGGCTACATCTTTCGTGTTGTCTCTTTTGTGTCAGCTTATTGTACATATTCTTTTATAGAGACAGAGATGTATGTATATTGTGTGGTTACACGCCACCATGATGTAGGGTATTACATTTGATGTTCGTCTGTATTAGTATATATATCTGTGGCTGCTGTTCTGTGATGTGATTGTTATATTTATTGCATTTTGTTTCTGAATAGATCCTACAGCCGTGTAGTATCGTATTAGTTAAACATTGAGTATGTCGATCACTTGAGATATACGAAAAAAAATATGGTAAAAATCGACGTACTTAGTCTTTAGCTAATGCATTACTATTCGGTCGCCCTTAACCAGCCCTATTCTCCGCATTAGTAGACGGAATAACTCATTAATTCTCTTTACTAATGTGGATCTCGAGGTGGGGTGTCACAGCTTGGTATCAGAGCAAGGATTCAGAACAAAATGGAATAAACACAGAACAGTGAACACGATATACCATACATCAAGTGTATTACCCTTGTACAGCTCATCCCGTAAACAAGGCCAGCCTAGTCATGACCCAATCCTTTTTAATTCCTTTGGGGTGGATAGAAAGGAATACGTCTAGGAATGTTAAATGTTATACTGTAGTATTCCTTAATTACTGCATTTCAATTGCTTTATATATATATCTACCCAGTGAATAATCTTCTCTCATTTTTTTTAATCTTTCAGCTATGTCTGGAAGAGGTAGAGCTCGCCCTTCGGCATCGGGACCGTCAAGTGGTTCATGACCCGAAGGTGTTTATATGACTACTGATCAGATTCGAGAGCTTCATGGGAGCACCCAACCTCCCGCTCCTATTCCATCTTCATCTCCTCGCAAGTCTGTATTTGCACGACTATGCAGTGACTTTACTAATCTTGGAGGCAAGCCATTCAAAGGCTCCGAGTCACAGAAGATAGTATTCCTCTCACCGCATTCCGCACTCGCTATGGTTCTTATGAGTGGCTTGTCATGCCGTTCGGATTGACGAACTTGTAGGATCTAGATTAACCCTAGAGGGGGGGTGAATAGGGTTATAGCAAATTTTCTCGATTTAAACACAGAAATAAACTACAGAAATAAATATGCAGTAAAGTAAATCACACACAAAATTTACCCAGCTTCGGCAACCCCTGCCTACTGCTGCATTCACAGATTTCTATTAGAATTAAACAATATCACGCTTACAAACATTCTACTAGACTCGCAGACCCTTTTGCTCCCGCTCACAAACACTCTACTAGACTCGCACACCCTGCTCCCGCCTATAGAGTTTCGCTCACTCGCAAACACTGCTCCCGCCTATAGAGCTTTGCAAACTCGCACACTCTGCTCACTGAACTAATTCTAAATAGACAATCTGACACTACCTAATCCCTAGGTGGTGATTTACAAATTCTTCGACTCGAAAAGAAAAAACAACTTCAAAAATAACCGCAGGAGCAAAAATTAAAATACGAACTTGAATGCATAATTTTTGCTCAAATAAAATAAGAAAACCCCTTTAATTTAAAACCCTAAGTAACTAAATCCCCTTTGAAAATAAACAAGGCCGGCCTTTGTTATTTTTCACCCGATCCACTGTGAAGTAAAAATGCGGCCTCTCTTTGTCAAATTAGGGCTTCGGCTTCTTTCTCGAATTAGGGCTTCGTTCTGATGATCGATTCTCTGATTTGTGACCGATGGCTTGCGTCTCTTGTTCTCTGATAATTGATTCTTGTTGCTAGCTCGTTCTCTGATGATCGATTTGCATTGACAGTTCGTTCTCTGATGATCGAGTTGTTGATAATTCGGTATGCTATTTCTTTTCGTTGCTGGTTTTAATGATTTGCTTGACTCTATATCTCGATGCCGATGATGATAGTATGGGGTTTGTATTTATATGAATTCGAATCAATTGATTCGTTCGTATTCACTTTGATACTTTCCCAATTTTGTTGCAACTTGATGCGCACGGCTTCTATTCTGTAGCGTTCGATTTCGCTTGATTCACACGGCATTAAAAATTTCCTCTTTTTGATACTTTGACTATTTCAAAGAATAATGATACGAATTTGATACTTTCATGAATTCGAATTGGACTTGGTCTACTTTGTAATCTCTGGTATTTTATTGCTGACTTTTTCATTCGGCAACAACTTGTTGATTACCTGTAGTTGCTGCCATATTACTTCGAATTGCATTCTGTGCATACTGTACTCGGTCGAGTTCATCCCCATTCTGTAGACCTGAACCTTGCATTTTATACAAAAGTATATGCTCACTATCTTCTGTTCACCTGCATGTTTACTGTGACGTTGGTCTTTATGTACTTGATATTGTAGTCTTCTTCGAACTGTCTTCATGTCTTGTTTCATGTTGCAACTGACTTGTGTATGCATTGTATTGATGATTTTGTATGCTTGTAACTTTGGTTTTATACTGCTTCACCATGTCACTTGAGGTCTTGCAGTTTGGTTACTGATGCATTGTTGTACATTGGTCGTTTCTACTATGTTATCTTAACTGCTGCCACTTTGTAGTTGCTCTGCACTTTGGTGGCTCTGGCTTGTTTATCTGAACTTGTTGCATATATCACTGAGTTCCCATTTCATATGCTTGCACTACTTCTCTTTGGTCATGTCTGATGGCATTTCTTTTGTGGTCTTTGTTGTTGGCATTGTCTTCTGTCCACACTTGACCAGTTTACACAGATGCTCCACTTGTTCATTTTGTTCAAGTGTACTACTGCAGTTTGCATTTGGTCTTGATCGTGTATATTCTCAAGTTGGTTGTGCACTGTTGATTAGTTGTGAATTATTTGACTTGTACATGCTGTAGTGTCTGGTCTTTTCATTCATGTTGCAACTGCACTCATGATGGCTGTTCATTTGTATTCTGGTCAGTGGTGTTCATTGTAGTTGCACTGCAGTTTCATTATGACTGCTCTATGTTGTCACTTGATCTTGTATCACTGCTTCCATTTTGACTTGGTCTTTGTTGAACATGTCATCTTCACTCTGTTCTCTTCATGCCTGACTTGATGCTGCATACATGTTTGTTGCAGTCCCTTTTTGCTGTTGCTATCCACATTGAACTGCCTTTGATGCACTTTTGAACTTTGTTGCATTCATGTCTTCGACTGTTTGGTCTGAACTTGACGTTGCAGTTTGTAGCTGTTGACCGCATCACCATATATCAATTGCTCGGCCTTTGGTTTCATGTGCATTGAGTTTTGACCCTTTGTTGTTCATTTGGACTGTTGGACTTGTTGTACATTGCATAGTGCATTGCCTTGTTTGTTGTGATTGTGCTTGCACACTTGCTATTTTTGGCTGCGCACACAAGTTGGCGAGGCAGTGCACACGTGTATGAATGTACACGTGTGTATTGCAGCCACTTATGGTTACATGTCCCTGTAATATCTATATGCACGACTTTGTGATGAAAACAAGTGTGAATTATGACGAACAACCCAAATAACTGAGGCAAATCATATTTTCAAAAATCGTATTTTATTTTATATTGCAAAAATATTTCTTTTTCAATTTTACTGCGTTAGTGAATATTTTTGCAGATTTCTCAGATGCTGGATTCAAACTGGAATGCAGTTGAAGACAAAATACGAGTGTGAGTGATATGTAGTGAGGTTATCAATGTAAAAATATTTGTGATGTAATCGTGATGTAATCAGAAATGTATATGTATAGTGAGAGCATGAATTTGTACTATTCAAGATTGTAATAAATATTTGTTTAAATAAAATTTCTGTTTGAATTCAAAATCTGTGTAACTTGTTCTATTTGAATTCAAATTCAAATTCTGTGTAATTTATTTTATTCAACAAATATTTATTTAATCTATGAAAAACAAAATAGTACATTACCAAATACATTTAAATGAATATATATGTTTATTATCATCAAACAAAAACATATAAGCGCATATTCAACAATCTCCCCCTTTTGATGATAACAAACATATATTTAAGATTTTGTACATGTGTTAAATGTATTTGATCAATGATATACTTTAATTGCTCCCCCTATTTAAATGCTTCCTCTCTACATGATGCTCCCCCTACATATATGCATACAAATAGAAATATATTCAAATGAGCCTAGATGCATATGGAAAAATTATTTGACCTTTGCTTGATTCTATTTGGCAAAATCTTAACTTTTCTCTCCCCCTTTTGTTATCAGCAAAAGAATAATAGTGTGAGAGAAAAATAGAGATAAAGTGATCGATATTAATCCAACATTAATCTCAAATTGAATATAAATATTAAACTTCAATAAGAATCAAACAAAAACCATAACTACCCTTGTTAGGCGCATATTCCACTTTTAGAAATGATGGATATGGTGTTCATATAAAATCATACAGTTGAATCAACTTGTGGTACATTTCTATCAGGAATTTGAATATCTACTAATCATGCATAACCGTTAGGACTTTTAAATGAGATTAGTAGTATTCGAATTTAATTTTAAAAAATGAAATCAAGTATCTTCTAACCACGCATGACCGTGAGGACTTTTAAATGGGATTAGAATCAACTTGTCTATTTAAGCAATTAATTTTGATATGCGTTCCATACATGCATAACCGTAAGGACTTTTAAATGAGCATGGAAGCACATAATCAAAAATCCAAGTAATTCACCCATGCATAACCGTGAGGACTTTTAAATGAGAGTGAATACTTTGGATATTTATTTATTTTTAAAAAATATGACATGAAAAACAAATGATTCCTGATTATAGTACCACATATCGACAAACTATATTGAATATTTGATAAAACATGGTCGATAGAAATAATGATAGATATAGAAATGGTCATGGAATCTTTACCCAACAAAAAGTTTTATAATTCTTGTTTTAATTCCTAAAGAAAGTTTTTCAAATATACTCTCTTGAGTAATGTATGTTAAATATCAACACTTATCACTTTTTCAATCACTATTTATCTTTTTGATAATTAGTAGGGAGTCAGATTAGTCAAAATTTGTCATTTAAAATCAAATGACTAATCTGAAAATATGGTCAAACAATTATTTTCTCGACGGGGGTATATGAAAAAAAATTCTGCTAAATGAAAAAATTATTTCAAGTGAAAAATATGCAGATATTTTCTTTGGAAAACGATGCAGCAAATGAATGTTTCAAAAATTAATCACGTTACACTAGTAATTTCTCTATCAACTATATTACCAGTGTAATCTGCATCTGAATTTTAAATTTCACTCAATATTCACTCGTTGGATGTCAAAGACCAGACTGTGAAATTTCAACAAAACTATCTCAGAATGTAATTTGAAATGAAGCCATGTTCACACTCAACCAAATATCATGGTGTTAATTTTAGAAACCATAGGATAAACAACTATCAACAGTCATTAAAACTTCATTATTATTTCAGAGCAATTTTTGAAGTTTCAACAATTTCTTAAAATCCTTTTTAACAGCTTTCACATGAAATTTGAAATCGTGCAAATTTACAAGCAGTGACCAAAATGTCAAAATATATCTAAGTGTAGCATGAGTAGACAGTAATCAATCAACATCATAATTTGACCAAACAGATTAAGTTCAATGATGAAAGGATGGTTGGTCTACTTTTAAGCACAAATCAAAGTAAAACAAGTCAAAAGAAATCATATCAATTGAGAATAAGTCAGAATTAAAGTCATCATCACATCATTATCACAATTTTGGTTGATTTTATTCAGAATATGGTGCAGATTATATTTAATATACCTTCACCTGTTTTACCTTTACGATAATTTCTCGTGATTGCCCATTGTGATTCTGTCACCTTTATATTAGGCTAAGGAACTTTGCTATGTTGCCCGTTGTGTTTCTGGAATAGCCAAAATCCAGAGAACACCGTTGTTGTTCCTTAGCCTGCCACCACACCTACACGATGAAAGATTTTTGTGACCTATTTCTAGGTCCATGATTGTTAGTGGCAGAAACATTATGAATAAACAAACCTTTTGAAACCCAAACTTGTTTAGACCTTTCATTCTTGTTCCAATAGACATGAAATTTGTTTGTAGAATTCTTAGGAACCCAAACTTGTATAAATTTTGTGTTCTTGTTCCTATGACTACAATTTTCAACACGATGTCCAATTATTTCACATCTATCAAAGACACTCTTCCCTTTTGCATTGTCCTCAGCTTGTGTTTTCCCAAAACCTAGTCCTTTTCTGTTGTTAGCAAAAAATTGATTTCCTAATAGCATGTTGAAAGATTTTTCGCCTCTTGAAAAGTTATTCAAAGATTTCTCAAGATTTTGGACTTTGGTTTTTAGTGATGTATTTTCAGTGACAAGTGAGGTGCATCGATTTATAAAATCCTTTTTCCTAGTGTCAATGGTTTCCTTAAGATTCAACTTTTCTTTTTCAAGATTTTCAAAGCTATTCTTAAGTCTTGTCAATTCTGAATCTAAAATTTTACATTTTTCACATTCTAGGTTTTGAATATTTTCAAGTTCAGTTTTTAACCTAAAATTTTCACGAGCAAGTTCTCTCCTATCAGATTTCAGTTTTTCAAGTTTAGATTCAAGAGCATCAACTACTTTAGTAAGATCAGAACACATAAAAACAAGATCTCTATATGAATTCTCACCTTCCTCACTAGATTCCTCTGAGCTTGAATCTGAATTTGATTTCACCATAAGACACAAGTTAGCCTCCTCTGAGCTGCTATCCGAAGCTTCTTCTCCTTCTTCATCATCCCAAGTCGCTGCAAATACCTTCTTCGTCTTTTTCTTTCCTTTGTTGTTTTTGAGAAGTGGGCATTTTTGTATGAAGTGTCCGGGCTTCTTGCATTTAAAGCACGTCGGTTCATTATCGGAATTGTCAGAATCTTTTGGCCTATTATGATTTGTTTTCTTCTTGCGTGGCTTGAATCTCGACCATTTTCTAAGATTATTGACAGCCATTGCAAGCTCTTCAATTGGATCTTCTCCTTCTTCATCGCTTTCTTCTTTGCTCTTTAAGGCAATCGTCTTTTTCTTTGGTTCGGAGTTCTTGCGTTCTTCCTTTGCTTTTAGCTCAAGCTCATATGTCATCAGGTTTCCAATCAACTCCTCCATGCTTAGCTTACTCAGATCTTTCGATTCTTGGATTGCCGTGACTTTTGCCTCAAAGTTCATCGGTAAGACTCGTAGTATCTTCCGCACAAGCTCTACCTCAGTGAATACCTTTCCAAGTGCTCTAGCGTTGTACACCAAAGTTGAAAAGCGTCCAAACATGTCCTTTATGCTCTCGCCTTTGTCCATCACAAAGTTCTCGTATTCATTGCTGAATAGGGCTAGACGAGACTCCTTGACTTGAGAAGTTCCTTCGTGTGTCACCTCCAAAGTGTGCCAAATTTCCTGTGTTGTTGTACAATGAGAAATTCTATTAAATTCATTTTTATCAAGAGCACATATCAAAGCATTCATGGCTTTAGCATTTGTCGTTTTCAATTTCTTATCGTTAGCATCCCACCTATCCTTAGGTTTAGGAATCTCAGTACCACCAACGATTATAGTGGGAGGTTTATAGCCAGTTTCAATAATATCCCAAACATCATAATCAACGGAACTAAGGTAAATACTCATCCTAACTTTCCAGTAAGCATAATCATTTCCGTTAAACATGGGTGGCCTAACAATAGATTGCCCCTCAGAAAAAGCATTATTTGATGGATTCATGACTCTAGAGTTAAATAAAAATACCAGGCTCTGATACCACTTGTAGGATCTAGATTAACCCTAGAGGGGGGATGAATAGGGTTATAGCAAATTTTCTCGATTTAAACACAGAAATAAACTACAGAAATAAATATGCAGTAAAGTAAATCACACACAAAATTTACCCAGCTTCGGCAACCCTTGCCTACTGCTGCATTCACAGATTTCTATTAGAATTAAACAGTATCACGCTTACAAACACTCTACTAGACTCGCAGACCCTTTTGCTCCCGCTCACAAACACTCTACTAGACTCGCACACCCTGCTCCCGCCTATAGAGTTTCGCTCACTCGCAAACACTGCTCCCGCCTATAGAGCTTTGCAAACTCGCACACCCTGCTCACTGAACTAATTCTAAATAGACAATCTGACACTACCTAATCCCTAGGTGGTGATTTACAAATTCTTCGACTCGAAAAGAAAAAACAACTTCAAAAATAACCGCAGGAGCAAAAATTAAAATACGAACTTGAATGCATAATTTTTGCTCAAATAAAATAAGAAAACCCCTTTAATTTAAAACCCTAAGTAACTAAATCCCCTTTGAAAACAAACAAGGCCGGCCTTTGTTATTTTTCACCCGATCCACTGTGAAGTAAAAATGCGGCCTCTCTTTGTTGAATTAGGGCTTCGGCTTCTTTCTCGAATTAGGGCTTCGTTCTGATGATCGATTCTCTAATTTGTGACCGATGGCTTGCGTCGCTTGTTCTATGATAATTGATTCTTGTTGCTAGCTCGTTCTCTGATGATCGATTTGCGTTGACAGTTCGTTCTCTGATGATCGAGTTGTTGATGATTCGGTATGTTATTTCTTTTCGTTGCTGGTTTTAATGATTTGCTTGACTCTATATCTCGATGCCGATGATGATAGTATGGGGTTTGTATTTATATGAATTCGAATCAATTGATTCGTTCGTATTCACTTTGATACTTTCCCAATTTTGTTGCAACTTGATGCGCACGGCTTCTATTCTGTAGCGTTCGATTTCGCTTGATTCACACGGCATTAAAAATTTCCTCTTTTTGATACTTTGACTATTTCAAAGAATAATGATACGAATTTGATACTTTCATGAATTCGAATTGGACTTGGTCTACTTTGTAATCTCTGGTATTTTATTGCTGACTTTTTCATTCGGCAACAACTTGTTGATTACCTGTAGTTGCTGCCATATTACTTCGAATTGCATTCTGTGCATACTGTACTCGGTCGAGTTCATCCCCATTCTGTAGACCTGAACCTTGCATTTTATACAAAAGTATATGCTCACTATCTTCTGTTCACCTGCATGTTTACTGTGACGTTGGTCTTTATGTACTTGATATTGTAGTCTTCTTCGAACTATCTTCATGTCTTGTTTCATGTTGCAACTGACTTGTGTCTGCATTGTATTGATGATTTTGTATGCTTGTAACTTTGGTTTTATACTGCTTCACCATGTCACTTGAGGTCTTGCAGTTTGGTTACTGATGCATTGTTGTACATTGGTCGTTTCTGCTATGTTATCTTAACTGCTGCCACTTTGTAGTTGCTCTGCACTTTGGTGGCTCTGGCTTGTTTATCTGAACTTGTTGCATATATCACTGAGTTCCCATTTCATATGCTTGCACTACTTCTCTTTGGTCATGTCTGATGGCATTTCTTTTGTGGTCTTTGTTGTTGGCATTGTCTTCTGTCGACACTTGCCCAGTTTACACAGATGCTCCACTTGTTCATTTTGTTCAAGTGTACTACTGCAGTTTGCATTTGGTCTTGATCGTGTATATTCTCAAGTTGGTTGTGCATTGTTGATTAGTTGATCTGAATTATTTGACTTGTACATGCTGTAGTGTCTGGTCTTTTCATTCATGTTGCAACTGCACTCATGATGGCTGTTCATTTGTATTCTGGTCAGTGGTGTTCATTGTAGTTGCACTGCAGTTTCATTATGACTGCTCTATGTTGTCACTTGATCTTGTATCACTGCTTCCATTTTGACTTGGTCTTTGTTGAACATGTCATCTTCACTCTGTTCTCTTCATGCCTGACTTGATGCTGCATACATGTTTGTTGCAGTCCCTTTTTGCTGTTGCTATCCACATTGACCTGCCTTTGATGCACTTTTGAACTTTGTTGCATTCATGTCTTCGACTGTTTGGTCTGAACTTGACGTTGCAGTTTGTAGCTGTTGACTGCATCACCATATATCAATTGCTCGGCCTTTGGTTTCATGTGCATTGAGTTTTGACCCTTTGTTGTTCATTTAGGCTGTTGGACTTGTTGTACATTGCATAGTGCATTGCCTTGTTTATTGTGATTGTGCTTGCACACTTGCTATTTTTGGCTGCGCACACGAGTTGGCGAGGCAGTGCACATGTGTATGAATGTACACGTGTGTATTGCAGCCACTTATGGTTACATGTCCCTGTAATATCTATATGCACGACTTTGTGATGAAAACAAGTGTGAATTATGACGAACAACCCAAATAACTGAGGCAAATCATATTTTCAAAAATCGTATTTTATTTTATATTGCAAAAATATTTCTTTTTCAATTTTACTGCGTTAGTGAATATTTTTGCAGATTTCTCAGATGCTGGATTCAAACTGGAATGCAGTTGAAGACAAAATACGAGTATGAGTGATATGTAGTGAGGTTATCAATGTAAAAATATTTGTGATGTAATCGTGATGTAATCAGAAATGTATATGTATAGTGAGAGCATGAATTTGCACTATTCAAGATTGTAATAAATATTTGTTTGAATAAAATTTCTGTTTGAATTCAAAATCTATGTAACTTGTTCTGTTTGAATTCAAATTCAAATTCAGTGTAATTTATTTTATTCAACAAATATTTATTTAATCTATGAAAAACAAAATAGTACATTACCAAATACATTTAAATGAATATATATGTTTATTATCATCAAACAAAAACATATAAGCGCATATTCAACAGAACGCACATGCCTACTTTGTCGATCTTATGAATCGAGTATTCCGGGAATATCTCGATAAATTTGTGCTTGTATTCTTCGATGATATCTTAGTATATTCCAAGTCTGAAGAGGACCATGCTCGACATCTTAGAATTGTTTTGAGTACTCTCCGAAAGCATCAACTCAAAGCAAAACTTTCTAAGTGTCACTTTTGGGAAAAGCAAGTGAAGTTCTTAGGCCATGTTGTATCTTCAGAAGGTATTTCCGTTGATCCTTCTAAGATCGAAGCTATTCAGAATTGGAAGAGGCCTGAGAATGTTCACGAGATTCGTAGCTTTCTCGGTTTAGCGGGTTATTATCATCGTTTCATTAAGGATTTCTCTCGCATCGTGCTTTCTCTTACAAACCTCACTAGGAAGGGTGTTCGTTTTATCTGGTCTGACAAGTGTGAGGCTGCCTTCCAGCGATTGAAGGAGCTTCTCACACATGCTCATGTGCTTGTGGTTCCTGAAGGGAACCAAGATCTCATTGTTTATACTGATGCAAGCCACAGTGGGCTTGGTGCGGTTCTTATGCAGAAGGATCGGGTTGTTGCCTATGCTTCAAGGCAATTACGTCCGAACGAGGTTCGGTACGCGACCCATGATTTAGAGCTTGCAGCCATCGTCTTCGCCTTGAAGATATGGCGTCATTATCTCCTTGGTGAGCGTTTTGTCCTTTATACCGATCATAAGTCTCTCAAGTACCTCTTTTCGCAGAAGGAATTGAATATGAGGCAACAACGATGGTTAGAGTTCCTCGCCTCATATGATTTCGATATCGAGTATACCCCAGGGAAGGGTAATCGTGTAGCTGATGCGCTTAGCCGCAAGCATTTGACAGTTGTTTCCATGATGTTAGCCGAATGGGATGTTCTTGAGACCTTATCCAGCTTCGACATTCATGATCGAGCACCGTCATCTGATTCACCGGTCTTATTATTCAGTATGGTGGCTCGACCTTCTCTTCTTGATCGTATCTCTGAGGCCCAGAGACGTGATGCTTATATTATGCGCCTCATTCAGTCTTGCTCATCTGAGTCCCGTGATGAGGTGTTGCGGGATTATTCGATTGATTCTCATGGTTGCCTTCGTCTGAGGAACCGTATAGTTGTTCCATCTGATTCAGCACTTAGGCGTGACATACTTGATGATTGTCATCGCTCTAAGTATACCATCCATCCGGGTAGCAGTAAGATGTACGCGGATATGCATCGCCTTTACTATTGGGAAGGCATGAAGCGTGATATTGCAAGTTATGTAAGCAATTGCATGACCTGTCAGCTTGTTAAAGCCGAGCATCAGCGGCCATCCGGTCTTCTTCAGCCTCTTGAGATTCCACAGTGGAAGTGGGACCAAGTATCGATGGACTTCGTTGACGGCCTACCTCGTTTGAGGTCGGGTCATTCTAGCATTTGGGTTATTATGGATCGTCTTACTAAATCCGCCCATTTCATCCCTATTAAATCTAATAGGAATGCTCCTCTCTTGGCTAAGCTCTACATTAAAGAAGTCATGCGATTACATGGTGTTCCTTCTTCGATTGTATGTGATCGTGATCCCTTGTTCACCAGCCATTTCTAGACCAGTTTTCAGCAAGCTTTGGGTACAAAGCTTAATCTTTCTACAGCTTATCATCCTCAGTCTGATGGACAGACTGAGAGGGTGAATCGCATTCTTGAAGACCTTCTACGTGCATGCATTCTTGATTTCAGTGGTTCTTGGGAGGATCATCTACCATTGGTAGAGTTCTCCTACAATAACAGCTATCAATCCCGTATCCGTATGGCTCCATTCGAGGCACTATACGGAAGACCATGCCGTTCTCCTTCTTGTTGGTTAGAATCTGGAGAGAGGCTTATACTCGGCCCCGATTCGGTTCGTGATTCTTCGGAGAAGATATCTCTTATTAGACAGAGAATGAAAGAGGCACAGAGTCGCCAGAAATCCTACGCGGACAACCGTAGGAAGCCTCTTGAATTCTCCGTGGGTGATCTTGTTTATATCCGTGTATCTCCAATGAAGGGAGTAATGCGCTTTAGCTCCACTGGGAAGTTGGCTCCTCGCTTTATAGGGCCATTTCCGATTACCGAGCGCATTGGTCTGGTTGCTTATAGATTGTCACTTCCATCTCATTTATCTGGTATTCACAACGTATTCCACGTCTCTTAGCTTCGGAGGTGCATTCGAGACTCTGATTCCGTTATTGATCCATCCGAACAGCTTAAGCTTGAGATCTCACCGAGTCTATCTACTGCTCAGCAGCCTATTCGCGTGCTTGATTCGGAGGTGAGATGCCTTCGAAGCAAGAATGTACCTCTTGTAAAGATTCAATGGACAGAAAACCCCAACGATTGTACTTGGGAAACCAGAGAATCTATCGAGCGATCTTTTCCTGGCTTTCTTTCTTCTTCCAGTGACGGTGAGTATTTATTATCTCATGCTATTTCTTGTTCCTTTTAGTTGAATCGTCATAAGTGTTACGGATTTTCCTTAAGAATTGCGTGGACGCAATTTATTTAGGGGGGAAGTTTGTAACAACCCTGGTTTGGAGATTACCATAATTATTAAATTATAATGAGAATTATAATTTAATAATGGAAAAAATAAATTGATAAGGAGAAAATGATGTGAAATGTTGTTTAATTGAAATAAACAATATTGTATGAATAACTTTTGGGTGAATGTAATAAAATGACATTTATTTCAATTTTTAATGGTTGAAATAAATTTAAGATGGTGAAAAATAAATTTAACTACTTATTTGAGAATTTGGGTGGATAAATATCAATTGTTAGTATTTATTATGGTTAATAAAAGGATGTGGGTGATGTATACCAATAATCACCTTTTAATGTTTAATAATAAAAGTAAAAGAAGAGATAATTGTGAATGTGCCTAAACATGATGAACATGTATGTGAAATAAAGTATTTATTTTATTTCATGAATTCGAATGTAGTTAGTGGCAACATTTGATCAAATTGAATAATTTAAACAATATTGTGTTTGTTGCCAATATTGCCATTTTATTTAATAAAATATATGTATGTGAGAATGAGTAATAAAATAATTAATCATGATAAATATGATTAAAAATGGAGAAATAATCTAATAATGTCTAAATATGTATTTGTTTTGTTTTGGGTGCATAACATCTTTTTATTCAATCAATTGTATTAAATTTGCAATTTATTTTTGCAATTATGGGAAAATTGGTCAAATTGAGTAATAAATGGAAATTTAATAACAAAATTGTTGAAACTTATGTTTTGATAATTAAAAAAAAACTAGATGACATAACGAATTCAATGCATCCAAAATCATTAAAAACGGATTGAAAATGTAGAAGTTATGAAGATTTAAACATTGTATAAGTGTAAATAAACTTAAACAAATTTTTGGTCAAGTAAAATTAATATGGGCTATTAGGGTTAAGCCCAAACCCAATATCCACTAGAGAAACTTAGCCAGGAAAGAAGTACGTACGTTCTTCTCCTCCTCAAAACTTCTGAAACTTAAAAAAAGAAAAAAAAATGGCTGTCTTCTCAAACCCTAGCCCTAATTAACAAATTCTTTGCTAAATCTATAGAATTTTGGGTCTAATTCAAGAAGAAGGTAATCTCCATCCTTCGCTATCTGGACTTTGAGAAGAAATTCATATTTGTTTACTGTATTTCTTGTTTTGTAATTTTTCTTCTTTGCATGCCTCTTTTCCTAGGTTCTGCAGGTGCTAGAGCTCCGCTACCTTGTTAAAGACCTCATCTTTGCTCCAATTTTTGCTTCATAATCTCCTCTTTTCGATGCCGAAGGTAAGTTAAAAGCTTATGCAAACTGAATTGGTTATCTATCAAAAATGAAAATAAAATCTGAGGCTATAATGTTGGTTTATGCATAGAATTTTACTCTTGGTGTTTGTTGTCTAGCTGAAAATGGTGCAACCTTGTTGTCCATATCTTGTTCATCCTGCATCGGATTGCGGTCAAATTTTTTTCAGTTTGTATTACATTTGATAAGTTTCATTGCTGCAGATTTTCATTGAGTTTTGAGTCCGTTTGGACCTTTTTTTTTGCTGTCAAATGCGAAAATCCGAGAGGAAATATGCACAGAAAATTTTATTCGCTGAATAGTATTTTTGGCATAACCTTTGCATTTCAAATCAGAATTTCAAAATCTTGGATCTTCTGCAATCCTTGTAAAATATTCCACAACTTTCATTGGTTTAGTTTTCAGTAATTTTGATGTTTGCTATGCAAAAATTGACAATGTTTGTCACTGTCCCGAAAAGGTATTAGTCCTGGCTTAACTTTTAACTTTTAGCAATTTTGGCATAACTTTTGCATTTCAAATCAGAATTTCAAAATCTTAGATGTTCTGGAATCCTTGTAAAATATTCCACAACTTTCGTTTGTTGAGTTTTCAGTAATTTTGATGTTTTCTATGCAAAAATTGACAATGTTTCTCACTGTCCCGAAAATATATCAGTCCAGGCTTAACTTTTAACTTTTAGTAATTTTGGCATAACTTTTGTGTTTCAAATCAGAATTTTAAAATCTTGGATGTTCTAGAATCCATGTGAAATATGCCATAACTTTCATGTTTTATGTTTTGAATAATTTTGAAGTCTACATAGACAAAAATTCATTTTTTCTTTGCTGGCCCGTTTTAATAAGAAGTGCACAATTTTTTTCTATGTAGTATTTCGATCATAACTTTCACGTTACTGATCGGAATCTTGAAATTCAAGATGTTCTGGAATCCTCAAGAAATATGCTACAACTTTTGGGAATTTTTTTGATTTCTTCCTCGATGTTAACCACATTGTGGTATGAGTTTGATATTATATTAGTCCTTTGGGCTAATATGTATAGTCCGAGATCTCCTATTCGGGAGTATATACGAGATTAGGACTATATTGATGGAGATATACTTGCCAATGATATGAGGCAAGATTTTGATGGAATTTGACGAGTTTGATGTTTTTATGGAGTTTCTACTCGTCGATGACATGAGACGAGTTTAGCATCTTATACCATATGCCGATGACATGAGGCGATTCTTTTGATGATGTTGATGATTTCTTAGTGTGGCACGAACTAGCGGCTAGAAAACCGCTAAGTGAGAGCGTATGGTATGGGACATACGTTACCACTTTTCGGGTTACTATCCGAGAGTTACTGACACATTCTGAGAGAACTACCAGTACTTAGAGTCCCGATCGGGTTAAGTAATACTTGACTCGATCACTTTTGATGGCGGGGACTCAGCGGACACCGATTGGAGTGAGGTGCTCCAATCACTTTTGATAGCGGGTGTTCGTGGGGAATATAGATGACGTCATAGACCGAATTAATTCAAGATGATGATTCCGGTCGAGAGATGGATATGGTACCATGATGGTGAACAGTACTGGTAAATTGCACGTGCAACATGCTTTTGCATGTAATAATTGGCCAAATGAGGTTTCTTTTATGAGTTATGATGATTTCGATTTCACCATTTTTGATGTGTTTACCTAGCCTTATAGATGAAAATAAGGCAGATATGATTTCTTTGAGGATTTTGGTGATTTCGAATTTTATGGATTTATACTTGGGAATTATATACGACATGAGAGATTTATCTATTCATGGATAATGTTTGAATGTTTTCCCCTATATCATATACATGAATTCCCTTAGATTAACCTATGTATATATATATATATGTATATATATATATATATTGATGCAAACCACTTGTAGTGACATGTAGAATTTATATGTTATCTACTCTAGAAGTTCTTTCTGCTTATGTTTCCCTTTAGGCTATAAGGGGAAATGTTCCCTTTTACCTTATCGTATTTCTCTTCTAACGATAAGATTCAGTTTGCCTGACCCGTGTGTTTGTCACTCGGGTCAGACCGAGTTGCAGGTTAGGTCGGATATCTATCTTTCGTGCTTGGACCCATTTTGATTTTTGAGGGGCTCATGACTATGGACTTGGCTACATCTTTCGTGTTGTCTCTTTTGTGTCAGCTTATTGTACATATTCTTTTATAGAGACGGAGATGTATGTATATTGTGTGGTTACACGCCACTATGATGTAGGGTATTGCATTTGATGTTCGTCTTTATTAGTATATATATATGTGGCTGCTGTTCTGTGATGTGATTGTTATATTTATTGCATTTTGTTTCTGAATAGATCCTACAGCCGTGTAGTATCGTATTAGTTAAACATTGAGTATGTCGATCACTTGAGATATACGGAAAAAAAATATGGTAAAAATCGACGTACTTAGTCTTTAGCTAATGCATTACTATTCGGTCGCCCTTAACCAGCCCTATTCTTCGCATTAGTAGACGGAATAACTCATTAATTCTCTTTACTAATGTGGGTCTCGGGGTGGGGTGTCACAGCTTGGTATCAGAGCAAGGATTCAGAACAAAATGGAATAAACACAGAACAGTGAACACGATATACCATACATCAAGTGTATTACCCTTGTACAGCTCATCCCGTAAACAAGGCCAGCCTAGTCATGACCCAATCCTTTTCAATTCCTTTGGGGTGGATAGAAAGGAATACGTCTAGGAATGTTAAATGTTATTCTGTAGTATTCCTTAATTACTGCATTTCAATTGCTTTATATATATATCTACCCAGTGAATAATCTTCTCTCATTTTTTTTAATCTTTCAGCTATGCCTGGAAGAGGTAGAGCTCGCCCTTCGGCATCGGGACCGTCAAGTGGTTCACGACCCGAAGGTGTTTATATGACTACTGATCAGATTCGAGAGCTTCTTGGGAGCACCCAACCTCCCGCTCCTATTCCATCTTCATCTCCTCGCAAGTCTGTATTTGCACGACTATGCAGTGACTTTACTAATCTTGGAGGCAAGCCATTCAAAGGCTCCAAGTCGCAGAAGATAGTATTCCTCTCACCGCATTCCGCACTCGCTATGGTTCTTATGAGTGGCTTGTCATGCCGTTCGGATTGACGAACGCACCTGCCTACTTTGTCGATCTTATGAATCGAGTATTCCGGGAATATCTCGATAAATTTGTGCTTGTATTCATCGATGATATCTTAGTATATTCCAAGTCTGAAGAGGACCATGCTCGACATCTTAGAATTGTTTTGAGTACTCTCCGAAAGCATCAACTCAAAGCAAAACTTTCTAAGTGTCACTTTTGGGAAAAGCAAGTGAAGTTCTTAGGCCATGTTGTATCTTTAGAAGGTATTTCCGTTGATCCTTCTAAGATCGAAGCTATTCAGAATTGGAAGAGGCCTGAGAATGTTCACGAGATTCGTAGCTTTCTCGGTTTAGCGGGTTATTATCGTCGTTTCATTAAGGATTTCTCTCGCATCGTGCTTCCTCTTACAAACCTCACTAGGAAGGGTGTTCGTTTTATCTGGTCTGACAAGTGTGAGGCTGCCTTCCAGCGATTGAAGGAGCTTCTCACACATGCTCCTGTGCTTGTGGTTCCTGAAGGGAACCAAGATCTCATTGTTTATACTGATGCAAGCCACAGTGGGCTTGGTGCGGTTCTTATGCAGAAGGATCGGGTTGTTGCCTATGCTTCAAGGCAATTACGTCCGAACGAGGTTCGGTACGCGACCCATGATTTAGAGCTTGCAGCCATCGTCTTCGCCTTGAAGATATGGCGTCATTATCTCCTTGGTGAGCGTTTCGTCCTTTATACCGATCATAAGTCTCTCAAGTACCTCTTTTCGCAGAAGGAATTGAATATGAGGCAACAACGATGGTTAGAGTTCCTCGCCTCATATGATTTCGATATCGAGTATACCCCAGGGAAGGGTAATCGTGTAGCTGATGCGCTTAGCCGCAAGCATTCGGCAGTTGTTTCCATGATGTTAGCCGAATGGGATGTTCTTGAGACCTTATCCAGCTTCGACATTCATGATCGAGCACCGTCATCTGATTCATCGGTCTTATTATTCAGTATGGTGGCTCGACCTTCTCTTCTTGATCGTATCTCTAAGGCCCAGAGACGTGATGCTTATATTATGCGCCTCATTCAGTCTTGCTCATCTAAGTCCCGTGATGAGGTGTTGCGGGACTATTCGATTGATTCTCATGGTTGCCTTCGTCTGAGGAACCGTATAGTTGTTCCATCTGATTCAGCACTTAGGCGTGACATACTTGATGATTGTCATCGCTCTAAGTATACCATCCATCCGGGTAGCAGTAAGATGTACGTGGATATGCATCGCCTTTACTATTGGGAAGGCATGAAGCGTGATATTGCAAGTTATGTAAGCAATTGCATGACCTGTCAGCTTGTTAAAGCCGAGCATCAGCGGCCATCCGGTCTTCTTCAGCCTCTTGAGGTTCCACAGTGGAAGTGGGACCAAGTATCGATGGACTTCGTTGACGGCCTACCTCGTTTGAGGTCGGGTCATTTAGCATTTGGGTTATTGTGGATCGTCTTACTAAATCCGCCCATTTCATCCCTATTAAATCTAATAGGAATGCTCCTCTCTTGGCTAAGCTCTACATTAAAGAAGTCGTGCGATTACATGGTGTTCCTTCTTCGGTTGTATGTGATCGTGATCCCTTGTTCACCAGCCATTTCTGGACCAGTTTTCAGCAAGCTTTGGGTACAAAGCTTAATCTTTCTACAGCTTATCATCCTCAGTCTGATGGACAGACTGAGAGGGTGAATCGCATTCTTGAAGACCTTCTACGTGCATGCATTCTTGATTTCAGTGGTTCTTGGGAGGATTATCTACCATTGGTAGAGTTCTCCTACAATAACAGCTATCAATCCAGTATCGGTATGGCTCCATTCGAGGCACTATACGGAAGACCATGCCGTTCTCCTTCTTGTTGGTTAGAATCTGGAGAGAGGCTTATACTTGGCCCCGATTCGGTTCGTGATTCTTCGGAGAAGATATCTCTTATTAGACAGAGAATGAAAGAGGCACAGAGTCGCCAGAAATCCTACGCGGACAACCGTAGGAAGCCTCTTGAATTCTCCGTGGGTGATCTTGTTTATATCCGTGTATCTCCAATGAAGGGAGTAATGCGCTTTAGCTCCACTGGGAAGTTGGCTCCTCGCTTTATAGGGCCATTTCCGATTACCGAGCGCATTGGTCCGGTTGCTTATAGATTGTCACTTCCATCTCATTTATCTGGTATTCACAACGTATTCCACGTCTCTCAGCTTCAGAGGTGCATTCGAGACTCTGATTCCGTTATTGATCCATCCGAACAGCTTAAGCTTGAGATCTCACCGAGTCTATCTACTGCTCAGCAGCCTATTCGCGTGCTTGATTCGGAGGTGAGACGCCTTCGAAGCAAGAATGTACCTCTTGTAAAGATTCAATGGACAGAAAACCCCAATGATTGTACTTGGGAAACCAGAGAATCTATCGAGCGATCTTTTCCTGGCTTTCTTTCTTCTTCCAGTGACGGTGAGTATTTATTATCTCAAGCTATTTCTTGTTCCTTTTAGTTGAATCATCATAAGTGTTACGGATTTTCCTTAAGAATTGCGTGGACGCAATTTATTTAGGGGGGAAGTTTGTAACAACCCTGGTTTGGAGATTACCATAATTATTAAATTATAATGAGAATTATAATTTAATAATGGAAAAAATAAATTGATAAGGAGAAAATGATGTGAAATGTTGTTTAATTGAAATAAACAATATTGTATGAATAACTTTTGGGTGAATGTAATAAAATGACATTTATTTCAATTTTTAATGGTTGAAATAAATTTAAGATGGTGAAAAATAAATTTAACTACTTATTTGAGAATTTGGGTGGATAAATATCAATTGTTAGTATTTATTATGGTTAATAAAAGGATGTGGGTGATGTATACCAATAATCACCTTTTAATGTTTAATAATAAAAGTAAAAGAGGAGATAATTGTGAATGTGCCTAAACATGATGAACATGTATGTGAAATAAAGTATTTATTTTATTTCATGAATTCGAATGTAGTTAGTGGCAACATTTGATCAAATTGAATAATTTAAACAATATTGTGCTTGTTGCCAATATTGTCATTTTATTTAATAAAATATATGTATGTGAGAATGAGTAATAAAATAATTAATCATGATAAATATGATTAAAAATGTGAGAAATAATCTAATAATATCTAAATATGTATTTGTTTTGTTTTGGGTGCATAACATCTTTTTATTCAATCAATTGTATTAAATTTGCAATTTATTTTTGCAATTATGGGAAAATTGGTCAAATTGAGTAATAAATGGAAATTTAATAACAAAATTGTTGAAACTTATGTTTTGATAATTAAAAAAAAAACTAGATGACATAACGAATTCAACGCATCCAAAATCATTAAAAACGGATTGAAAATGTAGAAGTTATGAAGATTTAAACATTGTATAAGTGTAAATAAACTTAAACAAATTTTTGGTCAAGTAAAATTAATATGGGCTATTAGGGTTAAGCCCAAACCCAATATCCACTAGAGAAACTTAGCCAGGAAAGAAGTACGTACGTTCTTCTTCTCCTCAAAACTTCTGAAACTTAAAAAAAGAAAAAAAAATGGTTGTCTTCTCAAACCCTAGCCCTAATTAACAAATTCTTTGCTAAATCTATAGAATTTTGGGTCTAATTCAACAAGAAGGTAATCTCCATCCTTCGCTATCTGGAATTTGAGGAGAAATTCATATTTGTTTACTGTATTTCTTGTTTTGTAATTTTTCTTCTTTGCATGCCTCTTTTCCTAGGTTCTGTAGGTGCTAGAGCTCCGCTACCTTGTTAAAGACCTCATCTTTGCTCCAATTTTTGCTTCATAATCTCCTCTTTTCGCTGGCAAAGGTAAGTTAAAAGCTTATGCAAACTGAATTGGTTATCTATCAAAAATGAAAATAAAATCTGAGGCTATAATGTTGGTTTATGCATAGAATTTTGCTCTTGGTGTTTGTTGTCTAGCTGAAAATGGTGCAACCTTGTTGTCCATATCTTGTTCATCCTGCATCGGATTGCGGTCAAATTTTTTTCAGTTTGTATTACATTTGATAAGTTTCATTGCTGCAGATTTTCATTGAGTTTTGAGTCCGTTTGGACCCTTTTTTTTGCTGTCAAATGCGAAAATCCGAGAGGAAATATGCACAGAAAATTTTATTCGCTGAATAGTATTTTTGGCATAACTTTTGCGTTTCAAATCAGAATTTCAAAATCTTGGATCTTCTGCAATCCTTGTAAAATATTCCACAACTTTCATTGGTTTAGTTTTCAGTAATTTTGATGTTTGCTATGCAAAAATTGACAATGTTTGTCACTGTCCCGAAAAGGTATCAGTCCAGGCTTAACTTTTAACTTTTAGCAATTTTGGCATAACTTTTGCATTTCAAATCAGAATTTCAAAATCTTGGATGTTCTGGAATCCTTGTAAAATATGCCATAACTTTCATGTTTTATGTTTTGAATAATTTTGAAGTCTACATAGACAAAAATTAATTTTTTCTTTGCTGACCCATGTTAATAACCACTGTACAATTTTTTTCTATGTAGTATTTCGATCATAACTTTCACGTTACTGATCGGAATCTTGAAATTCAAGATGTTCTGGAATCCTCAAGAAATATGCTACAACTTTCGTAAATTTTTATGATTTCTTCCTCGATGTTAACCACATTGTGGTATGAGTTTGATATTATATTAGTCCTTTGGGCTAATATGTATAGTCCGAGATCCCCTATTCGGGAGTATATACGAGATTAGGACTATATTGATGGAGATATACTTGCCAATGATATGAGGCAAGATTTTGATGGAATTTGACGAGTTTGATGTTTTTATGGAGTTTCTACTCGTCGATGACATGAGACGAGTTTAGCATCTTATACCATATGCCGATGACATGAGGCGATTCTTTTGATGATGTTGATGATTTCTTAGTGTGGCACGAACTAGCGGCTAGAAAACCGCTAAGTGAGAGCGTATGGTATGGGACATACGTTACCACTTTTCGGGTTACTATCCGAGAATTACTGACACATTCTGGGAGAACTACCAGTACTTAGAGTCCCGATCGGGTTAAGTAATACTTGACTCGATCACTTTTGATGGCGGTGACTCAGCGGACACCGATTGGAGTGAGGTGCTCCAATCACTTTTGATGGCGGGTGTTCGTGGGGAATATAGATGACGTCATAGACCGAATTAATTCAAGATGATGATTCCGGTCGAGAGATGGATATGGTACCATGATGGTGAACAGTACTGGTAAATTGCACGTGCAACATGCTTTTGCATGTAATAATTGGCCAATATGAGGTTTCTTTTATGAGTTATGATGATTTCGATTTCACCATTTTTGATGTGTTTACCTAGCCTTATAGATGAAAATAAGGCAGATATGATTTCTTTGAGGATTTTGGTGATTTCGAATTTTATGGATTTATACTTGGGAATTATATAGGACATGAGAGATTTATTTATTCATGGATAATGTTTGAATGTTTTCCCCTATATCATATACATGAATTCCCTTAGATTAACCCATGTGTATATATATATATATATATATATACACACACACACATATATATTGATGCAAACCACTTGTAGTGACATGTAGAAGTTATATGTTATCTACTCTAGAAGTTCTTTCTGCTTATGTTTCCCTTTAGGCTATAAGGGGAAAAGTTCCCTTTTACCTTATCGTATTTCGCTTCTAACGATAAGATTCAGTTTGCCTGACCCGTGTGTTTGTCACTCGGGTCAGACCGAGTTGCAGGTTAGGTCGGATATCTATCTTTTGTGCTTGGACCCATTTTGATTTTTGAGGGGCTCATGACTATGGACTTGGCTACATCTTTCGTGTTGTCTCTTTTGTGTCAGCTTATTGTACATATTCTTTTATAGAGACGGAGATGTATGTATATTGTGTGGTTACACGCCACTATGATGTAGGGTATTACATTTGATGTTCGTCTGTATTAGTATATATATCTGTGGCTGCTGTTCTGTGATGTGATTGTTATATTTATTGCATTTTGTTTCTGAATAGATCCTACAGCCATGTAGTATCGTATTAGTTAAACATTGAGTATGTCGATCACTTGAGATATACGGAAAAAAAATATGGTAAAAATCGACGTACTTAGTCTTTAGCTAATGCATTACTATTCGGTCGCCCTTAACCAGCCCTATTCTCCGCATTAGTAGACGGAATAACTCATTAATTCTCTTTACTAATGTGGGTCTCGGGGTGGGGTGTCACAATAGCTATTGATCGATTGTTGAACTCTGATTGATGTGTGTATATACAGTTTCTGTTTTGTAAAGATCATTGATATGATATTATATGTTTTCCACTGCGATGTGAGATTCTGTATTGTTCTTTTTTCCTATCTTCTCTTTTTTTCCTCTTCTCCTCTCTTCTTTTCTTTCTCTTGACTTTCCATCAGTCGGTTCTTTTTGGGTCGGACATGTGTGGATTATTGTCGTTTCAAAGGGTACGGATTTTCGGGTCGTCACAAGTGGTATCAGAGCTTAGATTTTGTATATTCTTAAGCTTTTATGTGTACTCAGCATAGATAGGGACAGTAGCACCCTAGATTGAGTTTGAGTGTATTATTTATATAAGCATGTATTTGTTAGTGAATATAAAATGTTTTATATTGTGTATACTTATCCATTGAGTTGCTTGTGAATTCTGGTCGTGATGTGGGACGCCATGTTATCCATAGAGATTTCCAAACACTTAAACGAGGCAAGTCGACATAGTATTATTTAAATTGGGTAAATGAAATAATTTTACCTCGATTATATTTTATATATAAAAGAAACAATTTTTCAGGAATTATTAAAGTGTATATAAATTGATTTGATTGTTTGGTTGTTTGAAAATGTAAATATATAAAAGTTAATAAAAGAATCTAAATAGAAACAACAATTGCAAAAGAATAAATTATATAAGAAAAAAATTATAAGTATGGAATTATAATTAATATGATTTACAATTGTGAAATATCTTATATATAAGAGATGAAACTATATGAATATATTTATAAATATGTGTTATAAATGAAAATGGATTTAAACTAAGAATTTGTGAAATTTGAATCCCGTTGATTTTGAAAGTTGTTTTTCAAAAGTAAAAGAGATTATATTGTTATAACTATAAATCTAGATAAGATAAATGAATTTGAAATGAATCTTATATAAGTGAACTGAAATTATACAAGTACAGTAAAATAAGTGAAATTATATAAGATTTATAAATGTAATTTATAAATGGAAAGAATTTTTAAAAAGAATAGAAAGCACTGAATTCACTACTGTTACTGGAAAATAATAAGGGTGATGACTGCAGCAGCATCAGTATCATTTTCGAGTTTCTGTGTAATGGATTTGCTACCAGTAGTAAGTTGAAAATTGAACTTTTGTTATGATAAACAAATTTGAATTTTAAAATCCCAGTTGAAATGGATAAATATAAGTGAAATGAGTTTTGGATTTATAATATGAAATAAAATTTTAGCTTTGGTCAAGTTGAAATAAAATGTGAGTTATCATAATTAATATATGATTTCTAATTTAACTGAGGAAGGTTAAATTGAATTGAATTTGAAATTATAAAGAATGATTTTAGTGAATGGAAGTGAGCTTAGATAGATGTTCACGGAATTATAATTAAATAAGATTTATAACTTATAAAAGTGAGAAAATGTAAGTAAAATCAATTGTTAAAAGGGTTAAACAATTTTGTTAAGCAAAACAAAATCTGAATTTGAATAGTGATATGAAATTAGACTTAAGTAAAAAAAGTTAAATAAAATAGAATTTGAAATGAATTAGAGATGAACTTAAGTTGTACAGTGAAAGTGAAAGTAAATGCAAGTAAGAATTAAATGAAACATAACTTAAGTGATGTTGAATGAAGTTGATTTTGGTATCGAAGTAAATTAATAAAGTGAATTAATAAAATGAAGTGATGAACGTGAATTTGAGTTATATAAAGAAATTCAACTTTATTTGTAAAATGAATTAGCATTTAAAATGTTGTTGTTAAGAAGTTGTGAATTAATAATAATATTGGAAGTGTCGTATAAAAATGTGAATAGTGAATACTAGAATTCAATCCGAATTGAATATTAAACGAATTGAAAAATTGAATGAAAGTCAATGTTAAATTAGTTGGAATTAAATGTGTTAAACCAAATTGAATGTAAGCGAATTAAATAAATTTTGTTGTGTTGGATACACATTGGTTGTTAAATGGTTGTTAGTTGATTGAATAGAAATTTATATAGAATTGAATCAGTGAA
Source organism: Allium cepa (assembly GCA_030765085.1). Taxonomy (NCBI): domain Eukaryota; kingdom Viridiplantae; phylum Streptophyta; class Magnoliopsida; order Asparagales; family Amaryllidaceae; genus Allium; species Allium cepa. The sequence goes on along the minus strand of CM060934.1, from coordinate 945,672,737 downwards.
ATTGAAAGCTATAAATAACCGAGTCTAAATTGGAAGTGAAGTGAATTCAAATAGAACTGAATTTTGTTTGATTTGAATTGGAAATGAACAAACTTGAATATGAATTAGTGAATGTAAACTAATTGAATATGAATGAATGAATATTAGTAAATCCAATGTTAATGAATCAAGTGTGATTAATTGAAAAATCAATTCAATGAATATTATTAAGAAGTGAATGTATATTGATTTGGTTATGCAGTTGTTGGATGTTTGTTAGATGATAGTTGTTTGATGGTTGGATTTATTGCTTTTGTTCCATTAGCTATATTTTTTTCGGATCGAACCGCGCAAAGGAGACTATGGCGAAATGTTTATAAAAATTTAAGGCGTTAGAAATTTTTTAAGATTTTGGAAAAAATTTGGTTTTAGAGTTAAAAGTTAAACGATAGTAGTTGGTTTTGAAAAGAATAACTATGTATGAATTTGAAAACTTAGTAAAGTTTTATAAGAAGTTAAACTAATGGATTTTGGGAAAAGTTAAAATGTTTAAATTGGATTTGATATCTAGTTTTAACGAATTTTTTTGAAAAGTTAATTGATTTTGTGACTTTTTCTTACTTTGTGATTTCGAGGACAAAATTCTTTTAAGTATGGGAGAATGTAACGACCCAGAATTTCTGTCATTTGAAATTCGTATATTTAATTGATTTTAAACATTCAAAAGTTATTTTTATAAGATGAATGAATTATATTTCGAATAAGTGGATTTAATTGGATAATTAAATTGTTAATTTAATATTTGAAATTGTGTAAATAATTGGAATTTGAATTAAATGTGAATAAAAATGATTTATAAAGTTGAATTAAATTATATTTGAATTAGAATGATGTTAGAGAACTTTTAAAATCGAACTAAAAGTTGATTTGTAGAAATTGAATATTTAATTGACAAGTAAAAATAGCCATTTTTAAAACAGTCTCGAATTTTGACAAAACCAGTTTCATTGGATCGGTAGTGTTAAATTATTGCAGGATTTCAAATTTTGTGTCAATCGGATGTACGGTTTGTCCGAAGCAAGCTAAAACGCGTAGAAATCGGTTTAAGTGAATTTTAAATTTTAAATAATTCAATTCGAAAACCTATCTTCCAAATACGATCAAATTGGCTTCTGATATATATTCCATTGCGTTTGGAATAAGGGTAAAATATTATAAATGCCAGGCGGCGCGCTTTGTTTTGAATTAGAAAAAATTTCGGATGAATAATGCGTGTAAATTTTCTATAAAAGCCCGTCATTTTTTCCTTTTTTCACAAACACTAGGGTTTCATAACCTAGCCGCCACTTTCAATTTATATAGCCATAAATGCACGAATTTCTCCTCTTAATCTCTCTCGATCCATAAATCTATTCGAGAAACTTCCAACACGAGAATTGTAGAGCTTCTCGTGAGCTTTCCATCCATACGGTGGTGATCATGTGAAGTCGATCGACATGGCGGCAATTCGTGCTCAAAGTTGCTACAGTTCCACGCGTTTATCAAGGAAGATAAGTGGCCGAGCTTCATGCTGTCCAAGGCATAGGGGCACGGTGGCACGAGCTTTCGATCGGTGGTTCTTGATCGACGTGGAAGTCGACGATGGTGACTCGATAATTAGGGTAAAGGGGCGGCTATGGGTTTGATTTTAACGTAAAGGAACGATGATGGAGAAGAAAATAGCAAAGGCCCAGATCTGAATAAGCATAGTGAATGGCCAGATGTAACAACCCGATATTTTCAACCATTCGCATCCATTATAAGTGCATAGGCAGACACTCATGTCGGAATTGAATTGCTCAAAATACCGTGTTGTAAATAAAATTTTGGCAAACCTCAGAATATACAGTAAATAAAAATCACAGATCTCAGACACAGAGTATATAAAAATGCAGCGGAAGAAAAAGAGATAGTAGTTCATGAAGCTACTATATAAATATGAGATACATCAGAGTTAAATAAGATACAACAGAAGAGTAACAGGATACATCAGGTACAAATCAGATACATCACTGAACCACTGGATACTGAAACAATATAGATGGCTGGATCTTCAAGGAAAGCTCCAACGCCGAAGGTGAAGCTTGAATGCTAACTCAATCAATCTGACCCGAGCGTAAAGCAAAACACAAAACCCTCGAGTGAGGACATAAATACTTATAAACTGTAAATCAACTCAAGTGAACAGTAACAAAATGCATCAGTAACTTAAAGGATGCTTGGGACCGCCCATCCTCTAAGGATCCGTTAAACTATTTACTATGTATTAATATACGCTATATACGGTAGTGTCTAATCAGTAAAGTATAATCATATAGAAAATAGCGTCAAGGGGATGGTGAACCTTAACGCGGTCGGATCTTTAAAACCAAAATCGTAATGGGATCGATATAAGGATATGACACGGCACGCGAGGCAATGCCAGGGTGGATACACCGTTTGCACTCCCGGACCGGTGGTGACGGCAAGCCAGCAGCTTCCGCCCACCTCGAACAATACCCCCGAATCAAAATGGCGCCACATATCGAATCACAAAAGTAATAGAATAGTTCCCGATGGAGCATGCTCGATGAAAGGGTGCGACCCTTTGTGTAGCCCGGTATAGCTTCTGTTTTAGTCATATATGCCAACTCACGGGAGTTGGGTCCACGTAATATACCTAGAGAACGTCGCCACCATCCTACTTCATTCTGGAATCTCCACCGCATACACAGTTGTTAAAGTGGTTTTCGGTATTGGTCGGCTATAAGACAATATCCGATCCCGGTCTCTTTAACAACTAATCGTTATTATAACCCGTAGTTATAACTTTAAAACAATATTTTATACTTCAAAATAAAATATCCTTTTCAATCCAAATCTTTATCAAAATAAAGATTAAATCATTTCCAAAACCATTTCAATATATCATCGTAAAATATCTTTCAATTCAAATATTTATCAAAATAAATATCAAGTCATTTCTAACCATTTCAATATATTAAATTTTCATACCCTTTCAACACTACCTTTCAAATCATTTTAATATATCAAAATATCATAACCTTTCAAAGCTTCAGTTCCAAAATATCATATCTTTCAGAACTTCTTTTTAAATCATGTTAATATCAAAATGTCCTATCTTTCAAACTCCGTTTTTCAAATCATTAAATATCAAAAATATCATATCTTCCAAAACTTCGTTTCAAATCATTTTAATATATCAAAATATCATATCCTTTCAAAACTTCGTTTCAAATCATTTTAATATATCAAAATATCGTATCTTTTCAAACTTCATTCATTTCAAATCATTATTCATTTTATTAAATTTAAAATATCATTTCAATCCATATTTCAAAACAGTATATATTTCAAAAATCATTTTTAATCATTAAAATGAAGTTATTATGTTTAATAATTAAATTATTAAATTTCCAAAAATTTCAACTTTCAAAGTTTATTTATTCACTTAAGTTTATCAAAGCAGTGAAAATTCACTTTTCGTGTCATTTAGAAAACGCTACGGAAAAATACATTCAAAACAGTTCAATTTAACAAAAGACAACATTTAAAATGTTGTAATAGGGTTTACTTAAATTTCGAATAAACTTAGTTAATTTCAACAATTTATAGCACTTACAAAAATTGCTATAATAGCTTTTAAGTCAATTTAGCTTTGTAGTTCATTATCATCAACTACATCATTTTCAAATGCTGTAATATCATTTACATTGTAATTAATAGCATTTCAAAAATACAGTCAAATAACTTCAAATATTCAATATAATTTCTCAACCAATTATATTTTTAGTTAAAACATTTTTAACTTATGAAATCATACATTTTCACATTTATAACATCATTTAATTTTTCCTCAGGTTCATGATTTTATAAAGTTAAATTTCCATTCAAAAATCAAGATTTAATAATAATTCACTTATTAAATTGCAATGTTGAATTTTTAAAATCCATTACATTAAATTTCAACTTAACACTTAAGTTCAAATTCTCAAATATAACTTAGTTTTATTTTTATTTGCTTAATTAAAAGTTCACTTTACGTCAATTTCATAATTTCCAATTCTAGTTATATTTCAAAGTTTCAACTTAAAATATTTATTCATTTCACATTTCAACTTTATTAAAATCATTAATATGATATAAAAATCACTTTAAATTCATTTAAATTCAAATTATCATAAATTTATCATAATTTCATATTCAATTAAATTTCCAATTATAATTAAATCAAAATTTCCAAAATAACTCACGTTCAAAATTCTAACTTTTTCATTAATTCATTTCACTTACAATTATTCAGAAAATCAATAATAATTTACAAAAATCCTTTTTTTTTAATTTAAAATCAAAATATTATAATAATTAAATTTCTAAAATATTTAAAATTTTAGAAAAACATATTTTAACTACGAGCCTGTATAAAATTTTCTACGCTAGGTAAAGTGATACGGGTAATATATCATTTCAACCCGTAATTTACAAAGAAAATCCGGGTTTTATCATTTCAAACCCGCAATCCCAATTTAAAATAAATTAAATAAAATAAATCAGGCCTATCATTTCAGCCCGTAATGATTCTATTCTAACAGGGAACTTGCAGTGTGATCATATACAGGAATAATATAAACAATGTCAATATCACAATATACAGTCATATATCAGATGTCAGGTGAAAATTAACAGTTTTAACATGGTAATAACATGGTAATTACATGGCATAGCATATCATATGATCATCATTAACTTGCATAAACATTTTATATTACTAAACACTTGTCATCAATTCACTTTTCATAAGTATAAATGTCAGAGTGAGAAAGACTCACTTTTTCAAGCTGAAGACCAAAACAACAAACACAAGTGCGATTCCAAAAGCACGACAAGCACGATATAGCATGACTTTTGATTTGAATGAACGGAGAGCCTTGATATTTGTCTTGTAAACAATAACCAAAACAAGACAATACACACATAAATATTCAACGCAAAACAATGTTGAAACAATGAAAATACGAAGCAACAAAGGAATAGATTACTTGACCTTGCTTTAACCATTCAAATGCTTGGCCTAGGAGGTTCTTGGGTTCAGCCATGATGATGATATAACTCAAGTTTGGCACCATAACTCACGGCTAGAAGGAGTATGGAGTGGTAGGGTTATAACATGAAGCATACAATTGGTCAAGGCAACATATATGAAGTTTTTGAGCACAACAAGGCTCGGCCTTGGGTCAAGTGGGGCTTGGACATACTTGTACAGGTTTGGATAGTAGATGGTGGGGTGTGGGGAGGTCTGGAAAAGGTGGTGGTAGCGGCCTATGGTGGTGGCCAAGGTGGTGGATGAAGATATGAAGTGATAAGGTGGCTATCATGAATGTTTCAAGGCTTTATGCAGTGTTTTTTGTGGAGTTTTGGTTCATGGAGTCTTGGCCATGTCAATTTCAGATCTGGAAAGAGGCTAAAATGAAGTGTAGTGGTGGTAGCAAGGTGGTGGTCATGGCTAGAGGTGGTGGCCATGGTGAAGTATGAAGGTGGTGAAGTAATAGTGGTGGCTAGTGCATTGTTTTGGACATTATTTGCAATTTTGTGGAGTTTTGTCACCAAGGGAGGTGTGGCCATGGATGGATCTGAAATGATGGATGGAGATGATGCCAAGGAAGAGTGGTAGGGGATGGTGGAGAGTATGGTGGTGATGGTGGGTGGTAGAGGCCAATCCAGAAAGCATAGAAAACTAGGGAAAATACATAGAAAATGAGAAGAAAAAGGTAGAAAAAAAGATGTAGCCATTACCAGATTTTTTTTCTCAAGATGGAGGCCATGATTTTTAGGGTTTTGGAGCTTGAAAATTCATGAATAATATGAGGGAGTCGGCTGCAAAGGATGAGGAAAGGAATGGATAAGATAAATTGATGTATTAATTGCAAAAGGAAATGGAGAAAACATCTTTACGTTTCAGGCTTCTAAGATCTCTTAACTTTCTAAACCTTTTGCATTTCCTTTTCTTTTTAATTTTATAAAAACAAAATAAACTCAGAAATGTTATTTAAAACCGAAACTAAGTAATAATAAAATAAAATAAATAATTTATTTTAAGTAAAATAGAAAAAGGAAATAAGAAATTGATTAAAAATAGCAACCCTGACATAAAAATTACAAGAAAATCTCCAATGACTTTGGAAAATTTATTACTTCACAAAAAAACTATTATAACACAAAATTTGAATTAAAAATGGTTTTAAAACATTTTCAAGGTAAAATAATAATTTAATTTTTATTAAATAAAAAGTTAAATAAAGAAAAATGCAGTAAATACCAACTAGGCTTTATAAATTGAAATAAATTCAAATAAACTTTAGAAAAATTATATTATCATTTTATAAATACTTAAAAGTCAAAATATACATAATATAACATATTATCATATATTAAAATAAAATATAACCAAGAAGAAGTAACTTATACAATTTAAAATAGTCATTGTTATATAACCCTATATACGCACAATATTGTAAAGGGTATAACTTTCACAATTTACATCCAAACTCAACGAAACGAAAAGTGGTGTTCTTAGAATTTTATGTACTCTCATAATAAAAGAAAAAATTAAATTTTTAAACTTTTAAAATTTTAAATTGAAAGTCACAGTTTGACTATTTTGACCAAAATCAACATTTCAGGCAAATATTCAACTTACACAAGTTTGGAATCATAACTCATATAAAGATCAAGATTATATTTAAATAATAAATTTAATCATTTCAAATAAGTAAAATAAGTTTTTAAATCAAAATCTTACATTAAAAATAATTAAAATATACAATAAAATAATTACAAAATACAGGGTTGTTACACCAGATTTGCTTTTAGGGTTAGAAAATAAAAAATAATTGAAATTAATTTATATTTAAATCGTATAAACTTTGTAATGTCATAAATTTTTCATACAAGGTCCGTTTCGCACGAAACGAATTGCATTGGGTCAATATTGACGAGCACTACGTGATGAAGCTGGTTTGGAGTTGATTGGAGCTGGTGTAAATTTTGATTGAAATTAAACGCTTGTTTAATTTTAATCGGAATAAATCACTAACGCGACGACTACAACCAATGTGAGTACAACTCAGTCTTTCTGACTCACTAATATTTTTATATAAGTGAGAATAAATATTATTTATGATGATTGATGATTGTTTGGATGATATATGATATATTGATTGGTATTTGGATATATACCTGCGTAGTGGAGCAGATGACCCTATATGTTCCCGTGTATGAGCAGATGACCCTTTGTACGCGCATCTACCTTGAAGCGGACATTGTACACATATTCTAATATGTATATTTGTTGCAGGTGACAGGTTGGAGGGATCCAACTGGATTCCTCACCAATATTGATTTATTTACAGATATTGTTATATATTTTGTTAACATATTGATATATGATGTTTTGGATGCCGTGATTGTTGTATTTAGTGCTGTTGCAGTATTGGGCCATATTTTGGAAATTTAAAAATGTTAAAATGATGATTTTCAAATTTAAAAGTGATTTTAGAAATAAACGTTTTATTGATTTTTGAAATGTGAAGGAATTGAATTTATTTTGGATAAATAAATATTATAATTTTTATGTTATAAAAATTATGATATTTGAGAAATATAGTTGAAATGTGATTTTTAGAAATATGAAATTGATTATTTTATAAAATAGTTTAAATTGAGAATTTTGATTTATTATAAAAGGTTTATATATAAGATTTATAAAAGTGATATTTTTATAAATCGAAATGCTGAAATTGTAAAGGAGATTTGTAAATGTTAAAATGAAGTTATAAATGGGTTTATTAGTAAATGAGATTTACAGATTTATAATTGACGAAGTTATGAGGAATGAAATTGTAAATAAATGAATTTATAAGCAATTAACTTATAAATTGGATTTTTGCATGTAATTGAAATATATATAGAATTGGTAAATAAAGGGATTATATAAGTTGAAGTTTTCATAATATATAATGGAATTTATAAACATTGTTTTATAATTCCAAAATCTATTGAATTGGACAAGTTAATTATTATAGTTTATTAAAGGAGATATATCCACGATTTTGGACAGTGGATAACCCTTTAAATTAAATGTTGAAATAATAATGAATTTGGGTTGAGAAGTATATTCACGATTTTGGACAGTGGATAAATCTTTAAAATAAATTTGTTGAAACATTGAATTTGGTAAAGACATTATATTCACGATTTTGTACAGTGAATAATATATTAAATAAATGTTTTAAAAAAGTGATATTGTAAATGGAGTTAAAATGATTTTAAAGATATTTTAAAATGTGTTAAGGATCGAAACCATAGATTTCAACATTCATTGTTGAAATAGACGTTTTCGAGAAATAAGGAAATAATGGACTATAACATTGTTGTTATAGTAGATGATTTCCGAAAGGAAATATTTTGTATATTATTGGGATTTATATATCTATCTTATTTTTGAATCCATGTACTAGTGATTTTGGGTTGTCATAACGATGTTTTACGCAACATTCGTTTTAACCCAAATAAATGTATTTAAAGAGAATGTTTTCCTTAAAGATGAAATATATAATTAATCGTTATTTAAGTATAACAAATATTATCTAAGTGTTGAAAATAAATTGAATTGTGAATTACTTATTATTAAATAAGTAAATGGAAATGTTTTCCAATGTTGAAATGTTTTGAGATTATATCTATGTAAAGATAATTTATAGTGAATATTTGGCAAGTGGTTTAATTAATAAAACATTCATTAAAAGGGCCTAGTGATTGTATATTGTGCTGAATATTTGTTTGTTTGTTTTGATAGTTAAGTAACCGACTATCAAACTTTGCCAAATTTTAATTCCTCGACTTGATGTGGGAACTATTTAGTCATACACTTAGTACATTGCCTTCTGTGTAGGCTTGATTATCGTTTGTGTTGAGGATGTTGATTCGTATAGTGCGGAGTATTACTCCAATCTATCGAGCTTCCTTCTTGGCCCGAAGGATAGAAAGTTAAAAGTTGGAGACGTGATAAGTCCATGAGACTTAGTTGCTTTATGAGGTTGAGAAACGCTTTTGCGTTGTTGGTGCGAAGAGTCTGGGATCAGATTTATCTGAAAACCACTTCGGACCAACGTATATGCGACGATTGTGCAGGTTGCTTGTGATGATATTGATATTTCGGATTTTATAATGGGGGACTGCTTGTTGATCGTTTGGGGTTAAAATCCCATTATACATCCAGTAGCAGTGGTCTCTTCATTATGAAATATCCAATGCGAGGACTATTCGCTACTAATCTTAGGGATTTCCCGACAGGATGTGGTAGGAAAGTACCTTCGGTTTCTCTGTCCATGGACAACTTGTATGGATGTTTGTTTGACATTGCATTTCTATAGATTACGTACATTGGTTTTTACAAATGTACATCAGTGGTGGCGGAGAAGGCAACTTCTCTTAGCTTAACACCCTCCTTGAGGCTTATGAGCTAAAGGGTTGTATTTTTATGGAAGGCAATTAGTAGTCAACGGAAATGGCCGTGTGACATTCTAAGTGATGTGATATGTGCTTGCGAAAGGTAATCGTTACCTCGTCGGGCCTTATCAACCGGAAATGACCAAAACAGGGTTAGATGAGGCAAGACTAAGTGGGTCATTCCCAAGTAGGATATGATCATCCACTTCTAGATATATCTTTGCACGCTATGACGTTGTGTATCTGATTATGTGGTTTGTATGCTAGAGGGACCTAGGTAAAGGTCGGTAATGACCAGAGGATGACATATTCGGTACCATCTAGTTATAGAGTTGGGCCGGTCTTGTGTTGGTAGAGAAACTTTTTGATGGTTTCTCGGTACATTCTTCTAGAGATGTACTGCCGGAAGGTAGTCCCTTCACCTGGTCATTTGTATGGAAATCCAAACTCCACTACGTACCTGCCATTTTATTTGTAGAGCCTAGTATGCTGGAATTTAATAATGGTAACAATTTCGGCTATTTTGAATACTATTTGTGCAATAGACACTATTATAATATAAGAGGATTTGATATGAAATGATTTAGTTATCCTAAGGTAAAAACATGTTCGTGTTTATGTGTGGACTTGTCTTACGAGATACTTTTGTTTTGATAAAGGAAAAGTTTTGGTAATTTAATAAATTCAGTTGAGTGTGTTTCTCACGCTGGTTTACCAGACTGATCCGGGCATTCTTACCTTTCAATGCTCAGGTCAGAATGAGTATATTTACAGGTCTAGATTTGATGCTTTTGGAGCTTCAGCAGAAGAGCTGGAGATCTTCATTTCGTATACGCGTTTCTGATTAGATTATTGATTATCCGCTGCATTGCCTGGTTGTTTTATATTATTGGCATTTGTAAGGACAGGTCAAGCTAATGATTATTGATTGATTGTTGAACTCTGATTGTTGTGTGTGTATATACAGTTTCTGTTTTGTAAAGATCATTGACATGAAATTATATGTTTTCCGCTGCGATGTGAGATTCTATATTGTTCTGTTTTTTTCTATCTTCTCTCTTTCTTCTCTTCTCTTCTTATCTCTTCTTTTCTTTCTCTTGACTTTCCGTCAGTCAGTGCTTTTTGAGTCGGACATGTGTGGACTATTGTCGATTCAAAGGGTATGGATTTTCAGGTCATCACAAGAAGCAACCCACTACTCCAAAAGAAGTCAGAAGTTTTCTGGGTTTAGCAGGATACTACAGAAAGTTTGTCCAATATTTCACCAAGTTGGCCAGTCCGTTGATTAAGCTAACTATGAAAAATGCTAAGCTTGATTGGACTCCGAAATGTGATGAAGCGTTCCAGGAGTTAAAGAGGAGATTGACTACTGCTCTTGTTCTTGCTATTATTAGCGGGAATCAAGGCTTATCTGTTTATGCCGACGCTTGTAGTGATGGTGTGGGTGCTGTGCTAATGAAAAATGGCAGAGTAATTGCCTAAGCGATTAGACAATTGCGTCTATATGAGAAAAACTACCCAACCCACGATCTCGAGCTTCTAGCCGTTATCTTTGCTTTAAAAATCTGGCGTCATTATCTTCTGGGTAAGAATCTCTTTCAGCTTTCCTACAAATTTAAAATTTAACTTAACTTAATAAATATTCTTGTTTTCGGTGAAAATTTTGAATTATTCATTGACCACAAATCTCTGAAGTATCTCTTTAGTCGGAAGGATTTAAATCTGAGACAACAATGTTTATAATTTCTAGCGTCATACGACCTGTATATTCAGTACATACCCGGAAAAACCAACGTAGTAGCTGATGCTTTGAGTAGAAGGCATGCCGTTCTCGCTTATCTGGTTGTCACTCCTACTCTTCTTGAAAAGATCGCAAGCAAGCTGATATAAGACAAGTTTCTTCGAGAAATTTATAGAAGAATATGTCATGGTGAAGATTCCAGTTTTGGAAACGATAATAATGGAGTTATAAGACTGAAAGGCAGAATGTGTGTTCCAAACATCCCTGATCTAAAACGTGAAGTTTTGGATGAATGTCACAAGTCCAAACTTAGTACCCATCCAGGAGTTAATAAGATGTATCGAGATATCAAAAGAACTTTCTGGTGGAAAACAATGAAAAGAGATATACCTAGTTATGTCAGTTGTTGTGCAACTTATCAGCAAATCAAAAGTGATCAGATGAAAATGGCGGGTTTACTCCAACCATTAGAGGTGCCTAAGTGGAAATGGGATCAAGTGTCTGTGTATTTCATAGACGGGTTGCCACGCACTCGAAAGGGAAATGAAGCGATTTGGGCTATCGTGGATCGTCTGACCATGACTGCTCACTTTATCCTAGTAAAATCTACCCAAATAGTGGAAAGTTTGGCAGAGTTATATATAAAAGAGATTGTTCTTCTCCATAGTATACCCAACAGTATAGTGAGTGATCGTGATCTGATCTTCACTGGCAGATTTTGGGAGGCATTTCAAGCCGCATTAGGAACCAAACCGAACTTCAGTACTGCTTACCACCCGCAGTCTGATGGGCAGACTGAAAGGATTAATCGAATCTTAGAAGACCTTTTGCACGCTTATATTCTCGACTTTGGCGGTTCTTGGGAGGACCATTTGCATCTGGTTGAATTTTCATATAATAATAGCTATCAGGCCTGTATCGAGATAGCTCCTTTCAAAGCTCTATATGCTCATCTGTGTCGATCACCTGCATGTTGGATCGAGTCAGGTGATAGACTCGTTCTTGGACCAGATATGATAAAGGAAGCTACTAAGAAAGTTGATTTTATTCGAAAAAAATTAAAAACGGCTCAAAGTCATCAGAAAAGTTATTACGACCACAGGAGAAGAGAGTTATAATTCCAAGTTGGAGATTCTGTTTTCCTAAAGGTTTCTCCAATTCGTGGAGTATTGAGGTTTGGAAAGACTGGTAAGCTGGCACCACGATATATTGGTCCTTTTCCTATACTAGAGAGGATCGGTCCTTTGGCATATCGAGTGCAGTTACCTAACTGGCTGTCTGGCATACACGATGTGTTTCATGTTTCTCACCTTCGAAAATATGTGCACGATCCAGACTATATTATTGAAGAGGCCGCACAGCAGGATTAGGAGATCACACCAAATCTGGCAGTTAAAAGAGATCTGTTGAAAATAATTGATTGTGATGAAAATAGCCGAGGAATAAAATTGTGAAATTGGTTAAAGTGCAATGGAGTGGTGATCCAAATGGCTATACTTGGGAAACAGAGGATAGCATGCAAAAGTCCTATCCTAATTACAGAGTGGATATTTCGACTTAATCTGGTAAGCCATTTCTCTATCTTTTTTTGTGTTTTTATATTCTTTGTTTGTCTCTCTCTCTATCAAATTTCGAGGACAAAATTTTCTTAAGGGTGGATTCTGTAACATTCCAATTTTTATCTAATTTAAAATTAGTAATTAATATAAAATTTTGGGATTGAATTAAAATTTATTTGAAAATTTTCTAAACAAATAAGATAAATGTTGGAATATATATATATATATATATATATATATATATATATGAATAGATTTGAATTTGAATTTGAATTTCAAAATAAATATTTTGGTAAAATAATCTGGATTTGAAAATTAATATATGTAATTATTAATATATATTTTAGTTTCAAAATTATTTTCTTTAATGGCTATATATATATATATAAATAAAGAAAATCTATTTATAAAATATAATTTAAATCTATATAAGAAGGGAAAAAGACAAGTGTTAAGCTTTTAGCACATAAATTAACAAGTGTAATTCATGAAACAAGAAAATAATCAAGTGTAATGATCTTGTAATTAAAATGAACAAGTGTCATTTTGTTTTTATTTCTGAGAAAAATTGATAAAAACAGAAAATGAGATTATGTAAACTATTATATCTCCTCCTTCTCATTTCTTTTAACTTTTCAAAGTTTTAGAAAAAAATCAGAAATCGGAAATCTATAAACTTTCTCAAACTAGAAAAATCATCAAGAAAATTTAAAGACAAATCAAACAAACATTTCAAACCAGAAAAATAAAAATCTGAAGCAATCAAAGAAAAAAAGGATTCAAAGCTAAAGTCTGTAAACAAATCTTAAACAACCAGCAGTTCAACAATCAAGCAAAGAGTAATTCAACTCAACTAAATCAAAGAATTTCAAGATCAAAAACCATATTCAAGTTTCCAGTCTTCAAGTTTAAAACCCAGGCATCTTCTCTGTTTTCAAAGCAAACATGTGAGTAAACCTTTTGAAACTTTGGAAATTGATCTTTTGTTTGAACACATGCTTGAAGTAAGATTGAAAATTTGTTTGCATGTGTACAAATATGTGTATATATTGTCTGTGCATGTTGATATACAGGTATATTCATCCCTGTTTCTAGTTCCAGGTTTTCAAAAACCTATCCAAAACCCTAAAAATATCTACTTTTAATTATTGTTAGATTGGGATGTTAAAATAAAACGTGTTCGAATTCACTAAAACTAAATTTTAAAAATACTTTTAAAGACAAACAATAAGGGGATATCATCTGGAACAAGGAAACCCAACAAACTCAATTTATGATAAATTTTTGATTTCTTTAATTATTTGATTTGATTATATAACCTAAAAAATCTTTGAAAACATTGATTTTTAAAATTGAAATCAAGATTTTAAATTGTGTATTGAGTGAGAAATTCGAGGATGAATAGAAATCACATTTTGGGGAAATTTTGGTGATCGGCGACATGTTTGGTCTCGTGATCGAAGTTGAAGCTTCTGGTAGGTTTGGGAGTTTGAGAAAAATGCTAGGTAAAATTCTAATATGCCATGGCGATGGTGCGGTAATGCTTTAGGGTTTTAACCCAGTTTTTGGTCGGTCTTGGTTTCAAGGCAATTTCGCCGACGACGTCGAATCGGACGAAGCCGGACGTGGGGGAAATGACTCATGGGATATCGAAGAAGCTTGGGTCAAGATGGCGTGGCCTCCGGTGGCATGAGGTGATAGAGCGAGGCAGTTATGGGCGATCGAATTTAGTTCCAGGTGATTCGGGTGGCTCGATTATGAGTTCGTCGTTTCGTTGATCTGGGTGATCAAAGGGTTTGGGTGTATGGTCGTTGACGTGTTAAAGTCGACAAAGTCGACCGGAGATGGTCGAAACACCTGTGCATATGCACGGTGTCATGGTGGTGCCAGTGATGTTATGGTTCGGGAGAGAGGGATGACTCGAAGTTGTTTTCGGGGAAACATATTACAGGCTCGAGTTTTGATTCGAGTATTTTTTGAATTGTACCGGGTATCAAAACTTAAACAAAATCTAAGTTTAAAAAAAAAAGAGAATTCGGGGAAGCGTTCGGGGAAGGCCCGAAGTAAACATGCATTCGTCTCAGGAAGCACTCGGGTAGTTCTCGGGATTGATTGAAAACAGTTTTCAAAATTACAAAATAAATTCAAAATTTAAACATTTTTAACCCATGTTTTTAAATAATTGTTTTGGTTTAAATTTGGATTGATAAAGGTTTTAAGAAAGTTATGTTTAAAGTAATTAAGTTTATTTTAATTATGTAATCATTATTTATTAATAAATTCTCAATTTATTTTAATTAACTAATGTAATTAAAAAGTTAATTAAGATGAAATGTTGTTTTAAATTTTTAATTAACCTTGATATCTTGAATTAGTTTATGTGTTAATAATGATTAATTATAAGGTTTATTAATTAAAGATTTTAATAATAATTAAATGATTAATTAAGATAAATGATTTATAACTACTTATTAATTAAAGAATAATTAATTAAAGGTTGAATAATTATTAATTAAAGGTTAGTTAATTATCAATTGAAGGATGATTAATTATTAATTTAAGATTAATTAATTTATAATTAAGGATTTATTAATTAATATAATTAATTAAGTAATATTTAATTAATGAAAGTGATTAAGATTAATTAATTGGTAATTAAGGACTAAATAATTTATAATTAATAATAATTGATCATTAATTAATTAATGAAAATAATTATGTGATTAATTAATTATAATCACACGATTAATTCATCTTACTTGTAGATGATTAATTATTATTGAATGCCTTGAACTGATTGACACCACTGTTATGTGATTGTGATACTTTGTGATATGAATTGTCGTGAATTGAACTATGTTATTTGTGATGTATTTTTGTGTGAAAGTGAAAACTGTTGGCCTTTAACGACATTTGAATTTCGATGCGACAGGGAGTCGGATTCCAGTTGGTTATCCGAAACCCACATCGAATCTTAATAATGAATCTTTGTGATTGAAATATCCACATGTTTTTAAATTAAGTGCTCACTATTCGGTTTAGCCGGGAGAGGACTTTGTGTCGTATAACCCATTCCGAATAGTGATACGACGAAATGGATAGCATTGGAAGACGGTGGTGAAGACCGGGTGTTTTCAAGAACGATGGGATAACCTGTCGAATGACTCTGCACTGAGTTGCTTCGGTATAGAGATCTCTATATGTGATGGGGAGTCCGATCAGGATTGTGGATACCTGGATTGTAAGGGCTTCTTCCTTTATTGGACGAAGTGCCTTCGGTTCCGTTCCAACCCGGAACGGACTTGTATGGTTGTATGTCTGACATTACACTTTAAGATATAAAGCTGATCTCTATCAAATACATTTCTGTTTGGTGGCAGAGAATTTATTCTCTTAGCTTAACACCCTGAGACGTACGAGCTCATAGGTCATGTAGTTGATGGTTATCAGTGACATACTCCCAATTTGATAGTGTGGCATGCTGAGTGATGCTGATCATTTGTTGATCGAAGCATGGCTTTTGTGAAAAGCATAGCTTTGTGGACGAGACTTCGTCAAACCTCACAACCTGAAAATGGTCGAAACAGGAAGAATGCAGCAAGGTTACGAGGGTCGCGCCCTTTAGGGTATGTCCATTTCTTTTTGGAAAAAGGTAGTATCATGGTATGGAGCCCAGATATTTAACCTATGTGGTTGCTGCAAATTCATTACTTTGTGGTTGTTGCTTTGTGGTTGAGGGCCCTCGGGTAAAGGTTAGTAACGACTAGAGGATGGCATACTCATGTAGTAGTTACCTAGTTACAGAGGTAACCCGGCTTTGTATTGACAAAGAGCTGGTTAAGTTCTCGGGGCGTCCCTCCAGAGGTGTACCCATGTGGCATAGGAAGTTTCTTAGCCTGACCAATTGTTGGAAATCCAAAAAAACAATAAGAGCCATATACGGTTTTAGTTATATATCCTGCCATGCAGTGTAGCGGTAACCTGCCATAAAACATAGTAGCTATAGTAGGTATACCATAATGGTGGTATGCTGGCTAAGATTAATATTATACTTTTGAAATGTTTTCTACACTATGCACTAACAATAATATCAAAAAGAGTTTTCTCGTATCAAGCACCTTTGACTACCATAAGAAGAAATCTCCTCCAATTGTGCGATTGCATTGTGTGTGTGGCGGGAGGTCATATAGTAGTTTCATTTTTCAAAAGCATATCGGATTTCTTTTATAAATTGTTTTTGTTCAAACAACTGTTTTTGTTTATTCATAGCTGTCACATGACAGACCCGGAGCTTATTGTTCCCGTCCTAAATTCTAGGTGCCCATAATTTTCCACATGGGTAGCCTAGAAGCAGGTTATCCATGTTTTGAGCCAGCTTGGATATATAAGTCTTTTGGAAGCTATCAGATTTTTGAAGCTTTTGGTTTGAAGTCTTTGGAAGCTTTGAAGTTTGGACGAAGGTGCATAGTTTGGATTCTCGCTCTTTCTTTTTGAAGACTCTGTTGTTCCGCTGTGGTGTTATGGTTTCATTGTGTATCGTATACATTTTACTCTAATGTCGGTGATCGATGTTGTAATGAATATTATATAAATGTTGTACCCATGATGTTTATCAATGAATCATCTTTTGTTTCAGTAAGTTTTATATTCATCTAATGTTGTTATAAGCTCCTTCGAACTGGAGTTCAACGTTTGAATCTCCAGCAGTCGAATACAAGTGAGGTATTTGATGTCGACTTTTTGAACGTTGGATTTCAGGTCATGACAACATAAACCCGGCATATAAACAAAGTGAACAATATTTATGAACATAAAGAAGGCATCACTTATACAAATTTACTTCAAACTATAAAACTAGTTTTGATTACTTATTGACTACTCAAGGTGTCGATTTTTTAACAAGCAAACCAAATAACAAACATTACAACCAAACAACCATAATCAAGTGACTTAAATGGTTACAATAATGTGAAGGAAATAAAGTTCAATACTTTGTTAAAAAGGCAAGCTTTACTCACCTAAAAGCTAACCAAAGCCTAGAATTTAGTCATTTTCTTATGAATTTCTGGCAATGTTACTCTCGAAATTTGGAGAAGTTATCACAGAGAACGTTCTAGGAAATTCTCTTATCTACTATTTAAATAAAGGAATTTTCAATTCGAATTTGTTTTGTGAGAGATATGGTCAAAAGAAGGAGAGTTATTTTCGGACTTGAAAATCTGGGTCCAAAAATAAGTCTGAAAGAAATGAATTTTTGACCCACTAACACTCGAAAATTGAAGAAATTGTGTCTATGAAAATTATAGCCATCTCAATTCTCTTGAATTTGAGAAAAAAATTATTTATTTGGAGTAGTTTCGAGGAAGTTATAGCTGTGAGAAGTGAGGTAAAATTTGAGATGAAAATGTAAATGAGAGCATGAAGTTGCTATATATAATCTTATGCAAAGCAGCTAATTCCACTTATACCCTCCTATCCATGATTGCCACATCACAATGATTGCCTACTCCCCTTGTCCTTGAGCCATCTTCTTGTCCCCCTCCCTGTCCTTTGCTCCAACATGCCATAAATGCTAATGTACTTTATGTCTCTTAATGTCTCACTTTACTTTTTACTTCTTCTAATTTTATTTTTAAATCTTACATACAGAAGTAAAATACATATGTATAAATAAATATTACTACCACATGCTAATTTATTTATACATGTATGTTTTAGCATTTACACTAGAGTTCACGATGTTTTTCGACAACTTTTAACCAATGAAAATTCGAAAAATGATTTCTGGTCACATTTCTGATTTTTCTTCAAACTAAATATTTTTGTAATTAGATTTTGAAAACATTCCACCATCATTAGTTATTATTCAAAAGAGTTTTATTTGAGTTATAAAATCCATTTATTAATTATTTAAAAATATATTAAATATTCATATTTTAAAGTGATTAACTTATGGGTCGTTATAGAGCCTGTAGTAGAAGAAATGGCA
Source organism: Allium cepa (assembly GCA_030765085.1). Taxonomy (NCBI): domain Eukaryota; kingdom Viridiplantae; phylum Streptophyta; class Magnoliopsida; order Asparagales; family Amaryllidaceae; genus Allium; species Allium cepa. Next base: position 945,653,923 of record CM060934.1, on the reverse strand, counting down.
AATTTCAGAGATTTTACCCATTTTGATTCTTAATGGGACTATGAAGTCTAAATTCATTTAGAAAATTTCTACATTTCTTTTTAAATAAAATTGATATTTTATTTAATTTTATAAATAATTTTTTACTTTAATTTAATGTGTATATAAATTAGAGTATATCAAATATACTCTTATGTACATATTTGTGTGTAACGGTAACTTATTAAATTTATTTAGAGAATGAAATATTTCGTTTTATTTCTCTTAACTTATTCAATTAACGAGGAGGCCTAAATTTATTTAGAGAAGGAAACTTTTTATTTCCTTTCTTTTTAATTATTCAATTAACGAGGGATAATAAATTTAGTTAGAGAAGGAAAATTTTCATTTCCTTCTCTTAATTAAATTAGATAATCGATTAATAAAATAACATTAATTAACTAATCTAAATATGACATGAATTGTAAATATATCCACAGTAAATGTTGTACAAGTGCAACATATAGGGAGAACGCATAGTCAGTGGTAATTAATATCTATATATAAAATAAATAAATAAAATGATTAATTGGCTTTTTACATATGAATTTAAACGAAAATAAATAAGGGATGACAAGGGATTTATATAGTTTCTCTTTTAGTAAACTTAATTAATGCAACATATTAATGACAATCAATAGTTATAGTAATGTAAGAATATAAAAGGTAAAGAATAAATTTTATATATACATTATTGTCTTAATTGAAAAGAGAAATATTTCATACTATGATAAAATATGTAAAAAAATTATATGAACACATATAAGTAGATCTAAAATATGTATATATGAAATTCAATCAAAACTTTCTAATAATATAGATTAGATAGTTATTACAACCAATTTCAAATTTTGATTTGTTGTAAAATTCCTTTTATTCATATGTAAATATCTAATGTAATAAAAAGTGTAAGTTATACATGCATTACATAGATGCATACATATATTAACATTCAAAACTAAAATTATACTTTGTTATGAAAGATTAAAACATAGGTCAACAATTGAAACATTGTATTGATGCCATTTTTAACTTGAAATATAACTCAATCAATAACATGAAAATGTAAATTTTTAGATTTAAAGAAATGGAATTTAATGTAAATGTTAAAACATAGAACTAAAATAAAACATCATATTTTAAAATATATAGATTTAGTTTCAATTTAAGAAAGTAAAGAAAAGCAGCTATTCAATTCGAACATGTAAATATTCAAAACTGAAGAAGAATTAGAGTTTAATTAGAATGATTAAAACATAGATCTACACTTAAATATTGTTTTAAAACATTAATAAATTTAATTTTGATCTATCAAATGAAAACTTAATCATATCATTCAACAAATAATTCAATCTTTATAAATAATTTTTTTTATTTAAGCAAGACAGCAATACATCATAAAAATTATGAAATTCAAATTAAATTTCGATCAAACATTACAAAATCATGATCTATATATAGAGAATGACATACCTTACTATCCAATCCTTGAAATGCACCTTGTTGATGTTGCATTTGATTTGCACCATGAATGAAGAATGGATCTAAATCTGATTGAATCAACTTAGGATGTTGCCTAGAAATCATATCTTGAATGATTATATCTGCTCGGAACTTCAAGATCTGCATCCTATCATTGCAAGAGATGGATGAACCGCTTTTATATTATTTTATTCGATCATTTTATTTGAAGTTGAGAGATTTTAGAAATTCGTTTTTCGTTTTTGATTCTACCATGAAAAGTAAGGAGGACAGAAAGAGTAAGAATGAATGAGAAGGAAAATGAATTGTCCATACATAATGAATTAAAAAATATGTTTTATTTGAAAGAATGAAACTTTTCTCATTTTTTAATTAAAACATTCCTAATTAATTCACTTGATTGTTTCTCTCCCTCGCTCCATTCCTTTCTTTACACGTATGTTATCAAATGACATAAAATTTTCAAAAATCATGTCATCAAATGACATAAAATTTCCATAAATCATGTCATCAAATGACATAAAATTTCCATAAATCATGTCATCAAATGACATAAAATTTCCATAAACCATTTCATGCAATTATCTTTAAATTACATTGACATCATAACCAATGCGCACAAATATAAATTTTATAGATGCATTAAATTAATTACAAATAAACTTCCAAACATCAAATAAATAATAATTAATATTTCTCAAATATCAATTAATTTAATCAATGTACAATATTTTATAAATTAATTAAATCATGAGGTTTTTTAGAGAATTCATCATTACGGTTGTGCGACTCAAAGGTGCAAATTCAGTCAGCGATTAGTATCGTGCTATTCGAGTACTAACGTTCACACATCACTTAGCAGGTGGCGTGACATTTTGGCCGAATTTATCACTCACACGTCTTTTGGTAAAAATCCAATTTTACTTATTATAAGCGATACCCGATAGTGACAATTATTTACACAAATTTTCTTCATCAAAACTATATCACATTAGGACTTATAAATTTTGGCAACGGTCAAAATTCCAATATCATCCACTTTCAACTGTATAGTTCAAACACAAAGTCCTTGGTTCAATAATAATTATTATTGTTAACCGAAATGCTCTAACCAGAGGCTTTGACTTTGAGTTGACTTTAGTTGATCGTGGTGCTAACCTCATATAACCGAGGAGATGAATCCTCTCTTGAATAGTGTTTCACTTACAATGCTTCCACTCAACCTAAATATAGTCATTTGTTGGAGGTTGTGCCACGATTTAACTGTTATCAAAGAGGAGCTTTCACATCGAAGATCAACAATATTCTCAAGTCAAGAGAACTTTGTAAATTAGTCACATTGATATTCTCTACTTTGACCTTGGTTATATTAGCCAACAGAAAACTATCGAGTGATTCATTCCATAGTTATCCAATAACTATTAGTACGTAACTCCTTAGTGCTTACAACAGTCATGAGTAATACACTGCTCAACATTTGGAGAGCGTTTGTACTTTAGTCTCAAGGGATGTATTGATATTCGGTCCTGATGCATCTTGACTAGGAATATTTAAAATGATATATTTGTTTCATTATGATAATTACTCACGGTTACAACACTTTATAATTACTATCGTAAAACATAACATTTATGTATTTTCTATTAAATAGACTTTTAATTAAATTGATTAATTAATATAACCACATTATTGCAAGTATATAACAAAAAGAAAGTACCTTTATTTCGAACACGATTGGTTAATAAGTTAAATATATATAATAAATTACATAATTGTCCCTAAGACATACCTCCAACTCTGTCAAATAATTCATAAATATTAATTAATTTATTTATTTTAAATGATTATAAATTAATATAATTGTGTAATTTTTTAGAGCATTCATTATTACGACTGCGTGATCCAAAGGTGTAAATTTAGTCAGCGATTAATATCAAGCAATTCGACTATAGCCGTTCATGCATTACCTTAGCTACTAGTATGAAATTTTGTCTATATACATCTTCGGTTTACATGTTATAAGTGGTACCTGGTAGTAACAATTATTTACAATAATTCTATTCGTCAACACCATATCACTTTATGACTTAAGGAATTTAGTTTTGTTTAAAATTCCGATATCAACCACATTTAACTAGAATAGTCCAAACACAAAGGCCTTGGTTCAATAACAACAATTATTATTTACCATACTGCTCTAGCTAAAGATTTGATTCTGAGTTGACTACAGTTGACCGTGATACTAACCCCATATAACCAAGAAGATGAATTCTCTATTGAATAATGTTTCATCTCTAATGCTTCAATTTAGACCTAGCTATAGTAGTTCGATGAACGCCATACCACGATTTAACAATAATCAAAGTTGAGTGTCCACATTGAAGTTCCACAAGATTCTCAAGTTGAGGGAACTATGAAACATCGTCACTTCGAAATTTTTTACTTGACCTTAGTTGTGTTAACCAACAGAAAACTCTCGAGTGAGTCATTCCATGATTATCCAACTACTATCAATATGTAACCTCCCTGTCCAGCAACAACCATGAGTAATGCACTACCTAACATTTTGAGAGTGTTATGTATTCTTGTCTTAATAGATGTATTAATATCCCACATCGAAATATCTTAACTAGGAATATTTAAAATAATATGTTATTTTTAGTATGACAGATTTCTTATGATTACAACACATTGTAATTATTATCACACGATATATCATTTAAGGATTTTCTATTCAATATATGTTAAATTAATTACATATAATTAATTATATTACAATCTAACAAGTATATAATAGTAAAAAAAACACCATTTATCTTGAACAAGATTGACTATCGAGTTAGTATATGTAAAAAATTACATAATTACCCCTAAAATATACCCCTAACTCTATCAACAAGGTATTTGATGATGGAAATATGCTAGTAGTGAAGTCTGTTTAAATTAAAGTTATACTGGGACATTATATGATTAGAGACACTACAATGAAAGTTGAATTGATACGCAAAGGAATTGAAACCGTATAGGATTTGCATGCATAGAGAGTACACGGTATGTGGAATGGTGTAGGTGTGAGACTCGCTATTAAGATGGAAGCTAGCACCATAAATTGTTGGGTCTTCCCAAATTTTATAGAGAGTATGAAACTTAGCACACTTAGTGTCATTTCTTAAGAAGTTGGTGGGCGTTCATGCATTTTGTTTATCCCAACCTCGAACATATGCAGATGATATAATGGTTATAGTATAGTCTAGTTGGTTTGACGAAGTGAATGCAATGGCAAGGTCTTGAATACTTTATAAGCGTATTTGCATCCTAGAGATTGATGTGAAACCGTGTTGGAACAAAGAAATTAATTGGTCCAAGTATGACGAGGAATAGATTTGGATGGGAGTATGTGAGAACTTGAGGAGAGAATTTGAGTTTCCCATCACAAGCCCTCTTCCAAATAAGTTCATCTTCTAGTTAGTTTGTAGGTCAATTACTCTACCACAACTTTATTTTCAACAATACCCAATTCATTCACCTTCATCTGAAGAGCATGACTTCTTCTTCAAGTTCTACTATCAAAATAAAAATTAATCCGTGAATCAATAAATATTGAAACCCAAAGATTTGTAGATACTTAGCACCAGATAATGGAGTTTAGGAGACATAATGATTTCATCTGGGGTTCCAAGCTTACGTAAAGATTATTTTGGTGTAGAGTATACCATCTTTATTTTTAGCATAAATGAGATAACCATATCAGGATGTGTAAAGTTTTAAATTATTAATGGAATTGGAGGGGTTTGGATGAAAGGCTAATATAATCTTATTAGTAGCACGAAGCATTATGGGAGCAGATAAAAGTTGCAAATATAAAGTTTTTGAAAACTTTGTTTAAAGTCTTTGTACGGATAAGAGGTGGCTGATTACCTGCTCCATGGGCTTTTGAACAAAGAAATACGTCCATTTAGTGATAAAATTTATTTTAGGCTTCCACCGTAGCTTGGATTTGAGGACGCAAGGATTTGGCTCGTCGGGAGTTCCTACAGCCTCTTATAAGAATGTAAAATGATGCAAGCACTAAAAAATCCATGGATGGGCTTGATCGAAAAAACATTAACGAATTCACTAGTACACATTTACTCTCGAATAGCTGAATGTCTCACAACGGGCTCTATCCCACTTGCACCATTGGCTTAGCAGAAAACCCAAACTATTATACTATTGTTGGGCCTTGTTCTGCTGCTACCTCTATTACAGTCCACATTGTAAACTCCTAATAGGACACCTAGTCAAGATTTGGCCATTTTCTTTCGTTGTTTGCTGAACCACGATAATTTGGACTATATATGTAGTCGACAATGCTGATGGTTCTAATTTAATTAGAGATATCCGCGTTCATATTTTGATGTAACTTAAGAAACATGGGATTGATATGTTTTTTCGCTTAAGCGTTGTTTTTTTTGGAAAATGACGGTAGTGATGAAATTTTTATACCGTCGTTTAAAATTTTCAGCATCGTTAGTTATCAGTTTTTGCCTAAAATAATATTAGTTAATTTAAAAAATAATTTAACTAATAATAACTAAAATAATAAAATACACAAAAGTTACATCATATTCACCTCCGATCCAATCTCTAACCAAATTCTTCCTTAAATAATCTCATTGGACTCCAAAGTTTTAAAATTGTATATTATCTCGTTGAACTCTAAAATTTTAAAATTGTATATTATTTGCATCTTGCTTCTGCTTCGTAAATACGTATAAAAGAATCGCATGTAGGCGTTTACTTGTACTTACCTACAAAATAACAGTGTTGCTAATTACATTACGTTTTACCCTTTTTTTACAATGGTTGAACCACACAACTTTAAATCACATTTGAAATTACCACCACACACCATAGTTTTTATTTTAATATTTTATATTAAGCTCAACAACGATCAAACGAGTAAACCTTATTTCACTCAGTTGTCAATTTCTTAACCTACTTGTATGAATTGAAATACTCTTATTGATCTTATATGAAGTAAGACAGTCATTGAAAACCACAAATGCTTGTAGAACAACAGATGTGTAAACTGAACATGTTTGTTAAATAATGATGTGTAAAATTATTTGCTTAATATTTTGTTTGACAATATATATGCGTCTGCAATCTTATACTGTCGGAAAAATCAATCTCCGTTGGATGTGGTAAAATTAAGTACGAAAAAATTATTAGGGACAGAAAATCTATGTGGTAAAAACCAGTAGAAAACATGGTGTAATTAGCAACACTTCAAACAAATGTATAACGATTGTGTTCACAGATATTAAGGGTGTGTTTACATTAAGGGTGTGTTCATAACATTAATTGTGCTCACAGACAAATTTGATCAGAAGCAAGATGTTACAGATTAGAGGTTGTGACGTTCATGAACAAAAATTTAATTAGAGGTTGGTTAGAGTTTGGATTAGAAGTAATGTAATAGTAGTTTGATTTTTATTTTTTACTAAATAATAATAAATGATCGATTTTAAATAATTAAACAATTAGTATTTAATACTAAATTAATATTTAATAATGTAAATTCGAATTCAAATTCAACTACCAATTTAAATAATTACTACAGATTCAAATACTTCAAATTCAACTACAAATTCAACGGCGTTCTCGCAATACTCTCAGCTCTATTTTTATCCACTCACGTGCTATATCGGCTAAGTCGCAGCTTTTTCATACCACTTTGAAAATTCTTATCGAGAGATAATTTTATAATCTTGGTCCACAATATTGGCCCAACTTCATGCACCGTTCGTGACATGCCATACCATAACTTCAGCCAACTTATGATCCATCGATAAGGAATTTCACTGCCTTTACAAGAATTTGACGACGTAAAACGCGTTCTTCTTTCCATCACTTCCACCATCTTGAACAACTTCATAAAACATGTGTTGCGTGCGCCTTCAACCAGAACGAGCAGCAAAATGAGCAGTGGTAGAACGACAAACCGAAGAAGAACTGTCCACGTCAACACCAACATCAATGTTGACGTTGAGCGAATTCACCTAGTTGGAAGGATTGAGAGCCCAAAGGATCATTCCATTCCGTTGGTGTGCGCTCTTCTTCTCAAAAGTTTTTCGTAATGGGATTTTGATGTAGTGGTGTGAAAATCAATTTCTACTTTATCTCGGGTTTTAGTGGTTGGCAAATCAACCTGAGTAGAGAGGATGACATGTTTCTCGGTGACGACATTTCTGAATATTTGCTTCAAATACTCTAGATCGTGTATAGGTGCATCTCTTCATTTCAGAACTATATTACTGATGTTGTAAAAAATTTCGAAAAATTCTTAAACAACCGTAGGAAAAGGGAAATAAAAAGCAGCTTTTTTACAAAAAAAAATTACGAAATAAACTTGCTCGATCCGTCCACCAGTAGTCGTCTCCAGCAATAGTATTTCTCTGGCCATCCTGGTCTGCACAAGTTTTATTTCTTAACTTCTCCCATTTGATGTAGTCTTTTCGATTACTGTTGTGTTTGTTTTTGACACCACCTAGCAATTGAGAGGTCTTTTTACAAAAAGTTAAACGTATTAGCAATTTTTTAGCACACTCCGGTTATGGCCTTCTTCTGATTGTTGTAAATTCTTACGAATATATTTCTGAGAATAGAATGAATAGTTCGACAGTCCAGTGAAACATCTGCTTTTACTCGGGTCAATTGCGTTGTTATTATTTATAAGAAGAGAAGAGTCGAATGGAAAGTGTAATAAGGAGGATCAAAAATTATGTCCAATGTGCCAATAACCACATCGGATGTAAAAATTACATCCTTCTCCAATCAAAATGTTTCATTTTAAAACGGACAAACGCTTTAAAAGAAACACTAACATAAATTTAATGTACTACTAAAGGTACTTTTAAAAACTGTTCTGACAACCAAAGCTAATGGCCACCGTACAAACTCTATTTATGTGCTTACTAATACCATCAATTATTTTGTTTTATTAAATAAACATATAAATATGGATGCGGCTATTTTGACACAAATTGAGGACAAAATCACGGCAGTCAGATATTTTGGTCTTTATATGAAAGATGGAAATCATGGGGCAATTCAATAGTGCAGATACATTGTGTCACCGATTATGTCTAAATAGACTTTGTGTGTTTTTTTATCAACGCGACGCTGAAAAATCTAAGTTGCATGGTTGTTGGCGGCAGCAAATGACCATTGAAAATGAAAGATACGCTGTCTAATACTGAACGAAAAAATTGAACACGGTGTTACCAAGCTTATAAAAAAATTGATTTATGTTAGCAAACTATCACACTAAGATTACGTGAGATAAGTCTAACGTGATTCCTGAACGCGTTTTTGTTGTTCATGAAAGGACCCTAAGAAAGGAAGCTTAATCTGAATTTTGTGGGGATGTTCTCTACACTCTTGCTGGAAGCTCCATTAAGTAATCTTTCTCATCTTCTTCTTTGGACCTTTAAATCAATTTCAGTGTTTCTAACTAAGCAAACCAATCTGCATTTGCAATTCACTAGATCTAAACAAGTACATTTCATCTCCTCCTTTTTTCTGTTTTGAATCGACCAGAAAAAGCTAAGTGTTCTATAATATGTCTGCTAAAAATGTGTATACCTATAACTCTATGCTTTCCAGATACGGTAAGATGGGTAGGATTACCGATGCTAAAAAGTTGTTCGAGAAAATGCCTGTTAAGGATGCTGTGTCTTGGAATACTATGATAATCGCGTTTGCCCGAAACGGAATGTGCAAGGATGCGTTGGAGTGGTACTCAAATTTCAGGAAAACAGACATCGAGTATAACGACTACACATATTCAGGAGTGATGAGTGCATGTGTAAAGCATGGGGACGTTAAGGTTATCCAGCAACTTCATTGCCAGGTTTTCGTACTAGGACTCTTGAAGTTCAATGTCGTGATTGGTAGTACACTGGTTGATGCTTACTCGAAAAATGGGTACGTGGATTGTGCAAAAAGAGTTTTTGATGAGATGAAAGTGAAAGACATGCAATGTTGGACTACACTGGTGCATGGTTATGCAAAAAGTGGCAATTTAGTGTTGGCGCGTGAGCTTTTTGATAAAATGCCTGAGAGGAATTCAATATGCTGGACTGCATTATTTGGTGGATATGCTAGATATGGATTTTATTTTCATGCTTTAGAATTGTTTAGAAATATGGTGAAGGAAAGTGTTAGACTTGATCAATTTACTTTTAGTAGCATGTTATGTGCTTGTGCTGAAATTGCTTCATTGAAGCATGGAAAACAAATACATGCACAGTTGTTAAGGACACATTTCAGATCGAACGCTATAGTTTTAAGCTCTCTAGTCGACATGTATTCAAAATGTGGGAGTTTAGAAGGTGGTAGGCTAGTTTTCAACATAACATCTGTCAGTGAAAGAGATACAATAATGTGGAATACCATAATGTCAGCTGAAGGTCAGCATGGCAATGCTAGAGAAGCAGTTGAACTATTTAAAGAGATGGCTATAGCTGGTACTGAACCTGATGCTAATACCTTTATGATTCTTCTTTCTGCATGCAGTCATTCAGGTTTAGTAGCTGAAGGGGTGCAGTTTTTCAAATTGATGTCAAAAAAATATGGTGTTGTTCCAGATGAGGATCATCTTTGTTGTTTGGTCGATCTTTTGGGTAGAGCAGGACATTTAGAAGAAGCTGTAAGTTGGATCCGTAAGATGCGGTGTGAATCAAGTGTATGTGCATGGAATGTATTGCTTGGAGCCTGTAAGACTCATAAGCATATGAACTTGGGTAAAAAAGTAGCAGAGAAGCTTATTGAGTTGGATCCTACGAATCATGCACCCTACGTGCAGCTATCAAATATTTATGCTGAAGAAGGGCAATGGGAATGTGTGGAGAAGCTGAGAAGTGCTATGGAAGAGAAGAATGTTAGGAAAGAACCTGCTGAAAGTTGGACTGAGTTTCGAAACAGGAAAATTTTGGCTTAGCTTAGATGGCACTATATCTCATCAGAAGTTTCTCAACTGGTAAAACACTTATCGTTTCCTTCTATATATATATATATATATATATATATATATATATATATATATAATATCAGGAGCATTCAATAACACTCCAAACAACACAGTACCTTAAATGCTCCATGATTTCCGCCACAAGTTCCAATTTAAATAATAGTTTCTTCTCTTTTTCCACAACCATTATTATTTAAAACAGAATTTGTGGTGGAATTAGGGGCATTTAGGATGATGCACTGTTTGGAGTGTCATTGTCTATACATATATGTATGTGTGTGTACGAGTACTTTGACACGTGCGATGCACATGCGCAGGAGGAATTGGTTATAAAACATTGTTTGTAAGATTTTTTGGATGTTGAAAAATTACGTTAACGTGTACGTAATATTGCATTTTTTATGTGCGTACATGCACAAATCAAACCGTTTTTCAAAACATGAACGAGTCTAAGTTATTTTAGAAAATAATTAAACAAGTAAAGAAAGTAATTAACTGTTACATTAATATCCGGGGAAATATCACAAATATTAAAATTGGCATTTCCTGTTGTTTGGAACTTAGGAAACTTGCATCATCACTCTTTTAAGAAGTAATATTTCTCGTCTACCATAAAAATTGCACTTCCCATGATACCTCCTTCCCCACAAACCCCTCAATATTTGCTAAAGTATAAAACTATGTGACGGTAGTGTATAGATTTCGAATTTTCCTTTACATTAATGTCATTATAAAAATTTGTAAGATTTACGATGATGTAATAATTTTTCTATATGTTTTTAAGGTTGATGTCAATAGTTGTAGCATGTAAGTAATCTGTAAGAACTAAAGTGTAGTTGTAGCAATCATTTTCTCTCCTCTTGTCCTAGGCTCAAGACTGACATCAATAATATGGACGGAGTTGTAAAAAGCATAGTATCGTCCTCAAATTGGAGGACAGAGATACCATAACTCATAATCTCATTTCTATTTTATAAAGTAGTAAAAACTCAGATGAAAACATTTACCAAGACATTAAAAAATATTATTGTTGATAATTTTACATTATATCAATATTAGATTATAAGGATGATAAGAAATACAAAATTAAAAAAAATTAAAATCCAGATTGTGTTTATTAATAAGCATGCGGGGGAAATTTTATCATAATATACAAACATATATCCACCAATATGTAATCTAATAATAGCTTGCAAGCAAAATTTCCCTTGTACTGTTAACCAACTCAATATATCATCATGGAATATGCAATCTTTCAAGACTTAGTAAATAATCAACAATATAATAGAGAAAATATACAATAGATTCAAGATTAACGTCACATTTTTAATGTCACTTAAAAAGCTGCATTGCTATAAATAAATGCTAATCTCGTCACATCAGCACAGTACAAATGTATAATATAGTTGCAAATTATTTTCTTTGATGACCATCCACTCCCATAATATGCCTTTCGCCAGTGAAAAAAGAATACATAGAACCACTACAATTATTTGGTCAAATGTGCACATGAGTACTCTTGTATCCTCACAAATAAAATGTCACATGCTTGTAAAATAAATATTTAGTAAACAATATATGATAGACAGAAGGGAAAAGAAATTAACCTCAAAAGGAAAATCACTTTGAATGTTGTTGGAATGACGCACAGTGATGAAACTCCAAAACCCACATTTACTTCCATATAATGGTACAACTCTTCAACTACCATAACCTCCTGTAACCGACCATAGCTTCAGCAATGCTCTAACCACCGATCTGCGATATTATATCTTTTAGTTAACAGATTGTGCAATGTCATCTTTTTAACATGCATCCATTTTATTTACGCTATATGATCATCATTCTTGCTGAAAGGCATGTTATATAACTTCATAAATTCAAATTTATGGTTTGTACCCCCACACAGCTCATAGTCCACTAATATTTCTATTTATAATTACATTGCCAATTCAAAATTCATCATAAATCATGATCATTGATTATGTTTCATTCGATATAGAGTAAGAAATAAACATTTTTACTGTAAAGAATATGTTGTCATAACCACGATCATTTGCATCTCTGCTTACAAAGATAACTGTTCTGAGATGCCTTTGCCCAAACATATAATTGCCATATTTAGATATTTAATACAACTTTGTCCCTCGAAATTTATGTTATAAGTAACACCCTACAACTACATTTTCTACACAATGAACGTGCACGCGTGTACACACACATGCCTCTCAATCGAAAATTGACACACTATAGAAATAACTCAGTACTTCATTGTCTATATAATAAGGACCGACTGATCATTTGAATGAAAGAAAATCATAGTCCTCTCATTAATTATTTGACTAAGGTGATATTAAAGATCTCAATTCTTCAAAAAGGAATTTCCTAAAATTACAAATTAGCCTGACTCATATATTAGACATGATTTTTCATAACATGTTTTTTACAGTTAGAAAGTTGCCAATTTGATTCAAAATTGAAATACATAGTGCTTTTATATTTAAAGTCAGAAATAATTGGTTAGGAAAACAGTTGGCCTTGTAATTGAAAGGAACATAACAAAGAAAAGAGGATATCCTAAAGCTAGGTACAACCTTATTAGGGTGTTTGGGAGAGGCTATCAGTATAAGTTTTGCTGAATACAGCGTTAAGTGAATTGACATCATACTTAGCATGAAACAAAAAACAATTAATATAAACCATCATGTGAATATATTCAAATAACAGTCGGTCAATCACTCTTAGACACTCACATTTAACAAAATTAATGAACTGTGACTGAACTTAATCTCCTTTATCAATTAATTCGATGTGCCTTAATGAGTGTTATGGTTTAAAAAAGTACCACTCATATTCTATAAAATGTGTCTTTAAAGCTAAGGATTACAAAATTAACTAATCTAGATAAGGTAAAAAGGTGCAACATTATCATGTATACCATAAAGAGGAAGAGGGAGTTTGGTATCTTGTATCTCTATACAAAAAATTCCATACATTTATTTTTTCTTAATGTGTAGATTAAATGAATTGATGTTAGTGTAATACTTCAAAAAATTATATACTAAATAAACCTACGTTAATAAGCTTGGAGTAACTATTTACTATCAAACAAATAATCAAGGTGCTTTGAAAAATTGAATCCTTGTTTATTCTGTTTAATATTGCACAAATTATGAAGGTAAGTGCAAAAATTAAGCTCCTTTAGATAATAAAGGAAATAACATTATGTTTGTTACCGAAATAATGTTCCAAACTTGCATAAGCAATCTTATTCCCTAAACGAAATTCTATATATCAATGGGTATGTTTTGATGATGTTCTTCTGCTTAATTTGTTGATGTTGAAATATTCTGTCTTAGTAAAGAAATTTGAGTTGGTAATCAAATGTGAGCAGTATTTATCCAAATCATAGATGCACTTGTTGATTTTAAGATGAACTCATTTGAGAAAACATAAGAAGTGTAAAGAAGTCATTAAAATTAGAATAACTAATTAACCTTACTGTACAGAAGATAAAAATGAATTTATGTCAATATATAGCTGAAGCCGAAACAATAGCGATTAAACTTTCGAGAACCAAGTCCGGATATATATCTCTACTATAGTAAATGTAGTAGTTGTGGATATTTTTTTTCTCGCCTCACGAAACAATCTTGATTGCCGTATATGGTTTATCGATTCTAGCTAGCTACCCTAAGAATTCTACTGTTATTAGATTGAATAAAAGCGTAAATACTTCTCAGTCAAGGGTATGTTCCGTTATATGCATTTTAACTTGTTATAAGTAAAATGTATGCCTCTTATACCAAAAGAAATCTAGATGTGCTTATCGAGATGTATCAGTAGAAAATGCAAAAAAATCTCATCTGACAATGAACTGATTATTTAAGATGTGAAAGAGGCTAACAAAAAGAGAGCAGCAAAATTTCAATTAATAATATTAAAAAAAAAGATGCATCATTCCATGATTCATTTGATATATATGTATGATTATTAACACAGAAGAGAATTACATTAAGAAAATATACCTTGTCATCTCTTATTGGAAACACCTTATTCACTTTGTAATACTTCTACGAACACAAATTCCTAATAACAACTAAAAAGAAAAACGGTCATTAGGCTGAATTACAATTAAACAAAAGAACAGTAAAATAAACTCATGATAAATTTTAGATATAAATTCTTCTAAAAGCGACGGTTATCAACATCAGAGGTTATAGATCGGTAGATTCTTGGATCCACTATGGAAAAACTTGGTGGAGAAATCGGCTCCATTTTAGATCGATTCCAAATTCTTCAAAGCATTAAGAAAGATAATATTTTAGTAAGAGTTGAATTTCCTCAAACATGAGAAGCATGATAATTATCATGCCGACTGCTAATGTAGGTTCGTGTAAATGTTACTTGTAAAATAATTAGAACGTGAAGACGAAAAAGTGGAAGGGGAAATCACGAATTAAAATGTGAAGGTAGCAATTACCAAAAAACCATGGATGGTGAGTTTTGGAGTTGAATATTTCAAATTTACGAAAGTACCCAGGTGCAAATCTATTTGTTGTGGTTATCTTAAAAGGGTGTTTTGGACAGTTCAAAAAAGGCTTCAGTTGGACCCGTTGACCAAGGTTTTGCTTTATAGTATAAGATATGTAGGTGTATCTGTGTATGTATATGTGTATGTGTGTGTGGAGCAAAGGATCAGCTACACCTCATTTTTGCTACACCTCCAATATCAACCACAAGTTTCGAATTAAATAATAGAGTAAAGTGGTGAGAGAGTGAAAGTATATTATTTAATTCACACATGTGGCTGAAATCGAGGGATCTGAGATATAGAAAAAATGAGGTATAACCGAATCTTTGTGTGTGTAATATATATATATATATATATATATATATATATATATATATATATATATAAACCAACAATTCTGAGAATTTGCCTACAACAAATTTTGAAATTGACTTCATCTGAAACAATTTGGGTTGTGTTTCGACAAATACATATGTCCTTGCCTTTAACAAACACTAGAAAAGTATCGGAAACTATACAGTGCATTTATTTTTTTATTTGTTCATTATAACTCTGAGTTATATGAATCAACTTACAATAATTATGCTTAACTGCTTTTCAGTTTAGCATAATTATCTTAAAGAAATCAATGTATCTAGCTTCGCTTGCACATGTTAACACGCTACGATTTTTTGTCATTGGTCTATAGGTTTTTCGTACATGATTTATTCTGGTGCTGTACATGGCATTGATGTGCTGTTGTCACTCCTTTCTGTATATCTTTATTCATGCCTTTCAGCATCATATGATGTTATGTACAAGTTGACCGCTTCCCTAGTAGAAGAACATCAAAATTTTAAACATATACCATGCGTTGTAGTTTGCACCATAACTAGCATATTTCTCACCATATTCAATTTGGTGGGTGAAAATCATTTCTTTATTGAGTAAATGGTGTGACAAATATATATAGAAGGAAAACAGTCAATGAAATTTCCCTTAGAGTTCACTACTTTAAGTTTGGTTCTTTGAATTTAAAAAAAGACATAATAACAACAACAACAATCAAGCCACTATTTCCAAATAAGTTGGGGTCGGCTAGAGATGAAACCCAAAACTAAATGTCAAAGTCAGTTTAAAAGTTACAGCAACAACAATAATAAAACCATGCTAATAATAATAAGATAAAGTCAAATAAGCAAACAAATAATAATGATAACAACTAAGTAAAAATAAATAAATAAACAAATAAAATAAAAAAACCATGATAATAATAATACTAATAGTAATAATGATACTAATTGTAATATCGACCAAAGACCAAACACTGCGTTTTAGGCTCTTATTCACTAGTCCTATAATTTAAAGCTTATAACACCACCCTTAAACCAACTCTAAGCAAAAACCTCCTAGCTCATGGTTCTGATACGTGGATCGCTAACTTCCATATGCTCTTGTCCGACACCAGCTCTTCGGATATATTTCAATCCTTCAAGTCTCTTTTAACTACTTCCTCCCATGTCAACCTTGGTCGACTTCTACCTTTATTTGAGCATTCGACGTGGTCTATAATTCCAATGCGCACAGGTGCATCGGGAGGCCTCCGTTGGAGATGTCCAAACCATTTTAAGCGGTATTGGACCAACTTCTTCTCAATTGGCGCTACTCTAAGTTTGTCACGTATATCATCAATTCTAATTCGGCTTCTTCTTGTATGCGCAGCTCCATCGTAGCAACGCATCTCTGCTACACTTATCTTCTGGACGTATCGGTTTTTAGTAAGCCAACATTTTGTACCATACAACGTTGCAGGCTTGATTGTCATTCTGTAGAACTTTCCTTTAAGTTTCTGTGCGACTTTTCTGTCACAGAGAATGTCAGACGCTTGTCGCCATTCCACCCATCTCGCTCGAATTCTATAACTAACATCTTCATCAATCTCACCATTATACCACAACATTGATCATAAATATCGAAAGGATTTCTTCTTGGACACTACTTGTCCGGCCAGAGTGACATCTCCATCCTCTGACCTGACACCGCTGAACTCGCACTTCATATACTCTGTTTTAGTTCTGCTAAGCCTAAAACCCTTTGATTTTAAAGTCTGTCTCCACAGCTTCAGTTGTCTATCAACCTCAATCCTACTTTCTTCAATTAGCATGACATCATCAGCAAAGAATATACACCAATGAATCTCACCATGTATACTCTTTGTAACCTCATCCATCACTAGGACAAAAATGTATAGGCTCAAAGCTGACTATTGATGTAATTCTTTGTTAATAAAAAGTCGCTGGTTTCACCCTTGCATGCTCTGACACTAGTCACAATACCATCGTACATAACCTTGATAAATGTAATGTACTTTATTGGGACTCTATTTTTTCAGAGTCCACCACATGACATTTCTCGGTACTTTGTTATAAGCTTTTTTAAATCGATAAATATCATGTGTAGAGCCTTTTTTGCTCCCTAAACCTCTCCGTAAGTTGTTTTATCAAGAAACTCGTCTCTGTGGTCGATCTTTCAAGCATGAAATCAAATTGGTTTTTTAAAACGCTTGTCATCCTTCTTAAACGATATCCAATGGCTCTCTCCCAAAGCTTCATTATATGACTCATAAGCTTAATTTCTCTGTAGTTTGTGCAACTTTGAATATCACATTTATTCTTAAAAATTGAAACTAATATGTTTTTCCTTTACTCATCTGGCATCTTGCTTGATTTGAAAATATTATCGAACAATTTAGTTAACCAAGCTATCCCTGTATCTTTAAGGCATCTCCAAACCTCAATAGGGTTGTCATCAGGCCCCAATGCCTTACCCGCTTTCATCCGTTTTAGGTCTCCTTTAGCTCGGACTCTTGAATTCTTCGAACAAAATGTCTACTGGTGTTATCAAAAATGTCGTCTAACTCGATCGTAGTGCTATCACCTTTTTCATTGAATAGCTTATCGAAGTAATCTATCCATAAAGGAGGAGGATTGTGATAGGTTTGACGAGCCAATATAAAAACCATAGCCTTCTTATAGAAATAGAACCTTATTCAAAAAAGACAATCGATAAAATTTGTAACGATGAATTGCTAGTTAGAATTTCGTAGATTTCATCTAATCGTGTACAATAGTAAATTTTGTAGTATAACAATAAACATAAAGATATATGATTATTAAAGTAAACAAACAAACTAGTATTAAAGAAATATTTATTATCACAAAAATAATCGATAATGTGAAAAAGACTCTTATAGAGGTTTTTTATGTTTTATTTTAATGCTAGATTATTCCCAACATGCTCACTCACATGCGATGTATCTTGAGCCAAACAAGTGGACGTTTGTATTTGATAAAGTGGAACAAGTGTGGCAGTTATGCTCACATTTGTTGGGCATAGCCTTGCTACCATATTTGAAAATCATCAATATCTCAAAATGATAACGCGAAGAGTGGTATCTTAATATTTTATAAAGATCTCTTTATATTCATTTCCGATGCACGATTATTCTCAACAACAAGTATTAATCTCGTACAGAGTACACTACTATTCTTCTCAACTTTCATAAGCCATACAGTCTAAGCGTGTATAATTGACATATTATCACTTCCAGAGCTTTCCCAATCTTTGTGTGCTTCATCATAACTTTACGTTCACATAATTCACTTACCTTTGCTTTGTTAGGGACCATCAACATACAACTGTAGAGCTTTCATCGGCGAACATGCAATGTGAATCCCCATCATGAGTGTGTGCTCATGTGTGGATTCAAAAACTGTGATTGCATCCATAACCTATCAATTTGATCATAGAAGAACCACCAATGATTTGGGTGATGATGATCTTTATTGTTAGTGCAATCACCAAGTTTGTTGAGGACTTAGGTGAGGAACTCTTGCACGCCCTCTCATTGTTCGACTTGGAACAAAGGTTGGTATCCTTTGTAGGTTAAGTACAACTTGTTTGGAAAATATGGCGCCATTTTCTTTAGTGCACTTATGAAAATCCCTTTAAATGCGTTTAAAATGCAAAAATCTTCAACATTGTTGGATGATGTTTTTTGAGTTTTGATTGAGAGAGTTAGGGGTATGCTCCACGGTTAATTATTTAACAATTACATATATATGATTCCGTGATCAATCTTGTTCGTAATAAAAATGTTTGTTTTCTTTATATAATTTATTATATTATGATATAATTAATTTAAAGTATATATATATAAGAAAATATGTAAATAAAATGTTAAGTGATTGTAGTTGCAAATAGTTGTAACCATGAGTAATTAATCACAATATAAAATAACATTTTATTTTATATATTTCTGGTCAAGATGTCTCAAAAAAGGATAATGCTCTCTAAATAGTTTCATACTGGCTGATAATAACTAGGTCAAATATGAAATCTTAGTATGACGATGTTACACAGTTCTCTTGACTTTAGTTATTGGTTTGTTTCAAAAAAAATTGTTTTGCTCAGCTTATTTAAAAAAAAATCAATGCCAAAAACAAAATTTAAATTATCAGCAATGTTTTAGTTTAAAATATAAAATTATATTCAAAATATATTTATATATGTTTTATTAAAATTCTTGGCCGAAAAATACTATTATATATATATATATGTTAGAATTAGTATTTTTTATTTTTCATGTTCTTGATATTTATTTTTAATATTTCAGCTTAAGAGTTTTAAAATAGTCTTCTAATTTGAGATTTAAATTTAAAATATTTTGACTTGGTCAAATATAGATTAAAATTTTAAAATTAAGTATATTTCATTTCAATTTTTTTCTTTTACATAATCAATCAAAATTAAATATTACAATATTAATATATGTATACACACATCAAAATTTTATATATATATATATGACAATATGTATTGTGTGTATATATGTCTAAACTATATACACACACACATAAAAAGGAGCGTTCAATGACATTCCAAACAGCGCAGTACCCCATTAGCCCTTTGATTTACACCACAAGTTCCGAATTAAATAATATGGTTTTCTCTCTTTTTTCGCCAATCATATTATTTAATTTAGAAATTGTAGTGGAAATCAAAGGGCTAATGGGGTGCTGTACTGTTTTGGGTGTCATTGAATGCTCCTTGTACATGTATACAATATATGTGTGTAAACTATATACATATATATACACATTATAGTATATCTAAAAATATGTATATATTTAAACATTTATATTCCCAATATGCATGTGAATTTATCTTCTGTATATGTAAGTATAATATATATGTACATACAATAGATAAAAATTCCAATATCTATATGTTTGTGTATAAATATGTGTGAGTATTTATGCACATGCTTATATATATATAATATGTGCGTGCGTGAGAGAGATGTATTCAAAATCAATAGTAAATAATTTAATAAATATGATTAAATAAATATAAAATATTTTAAAATAAAATACGATTTTATTCTAATAACTTGATTGAATTTAATGCCAGTTAATAGACTTCATTGGCTCGTTGAGATTCAAATAAGATTTCTTTTCTTTTCTTAATTTACCAATTTCACCCACTTCCAAACCGGTTAGTTCCAACATTGATAACAATGGTGCATCGTAGAACATGCATTGAAGCAAGTGTTGTAGTAATTGAGTCTCATGTTGTTTAATATGGATCCAAGTAAATCATATGGATCTAAGTTGCTTTGTTGATCTGAGTTGCTGGCTGTTGCATTGGGTTTGTAGATCGGAATTGTTTTGGAGGAAGATTGAACATACAAGCATGATTAGAACCCTAACTACGTAAGGGTTTAAGGTTCCAAAAATTTAAAACTCCTTCCTAGTTGAGAAATTCTCACCCAATCATGTAAGGAAGTGAATGTGAGAATATACGGTGTTTTATTTAAAAGAAGAATGATATGGGATGAGAAGTAAAATAATAAAACTCAGGGCTAAAACTTTTTGGTTAACTAGTAGAGGAAATGATAACCAGAGGCGGTGGGGAACAAAGAAGTTAATATAATTGGTTAAATTTAAATTGGATTCTTAAAGAAACAACAAAGATTTGAACCTTTTGATTTTATATTTGACGTTTATCATATTTTAAATCAAAATACTCTAGCTATTATAACAAATTAAATCATTGAAAACTCAATTGCTATGATTTTTAAGATATGGTTTAAATCGCTTGTGATCTTGATAAACCCTATAAGCCTCTAATTTCACCATGTTTTTTAATACTAAATGCCAAATATATTTTAATAAATGTCCAACGTAACTTTTTCATGGAGTTTATTCGTAAAATTATTGCATTGCTTTTTGTAACAAATGATTGCTTAGCTTGAAAATTCAACATTCGTTGTTTTTAATCTATTTAATTCAAAAGTGAGCAAATATCACGTTACAAGCATAATATTTGACATCAATGTCTCCAATCCATATAAGGTCAAAGTATACGTCGTTATTTGTTTTATTGATACATCTTTTTTTCACGAATTTCGAATGGCTCGGGTGGAGATTTCCTATGTATTTACAATGGATATTATTTACTAATATTGTATATGAAGAATGTGATACATCATTTTAAATATAAGCATGAAAATTCAAGTAGTTGCTAGGGATTTCTGATAGAAGTTTTATTTATTATTAAAATATTTTAATTCTTAAATTGGGAAATAGTTGTAACAAATAGTTGTGGATTTTCCATGGTTTTTTACACAATTTTTTTCTGTCCATCACTATGTTATAGAAAATGATAACTATAATCGAGTAGATAAAATATATAATTCTAGCTTGTAATTCATTATCACAATCACCTACTACTTTCTCATTTTATTCTCTCTCTATATGTACATATATGTGTTTATGTATACATATGTGTTTATATATATGTGTGTACATACAATACGTGGGTGTATTGTATGTGTAAATGTATAATTTGGTTTGTGACTGCCTTTGTTTCATTTCTCTCTCTTTCATGTATGAATTATTCATATTTTCGCATTGTGGGTTTACATATACAATACATATCACTGTCAAGGGAGATTTTTCTTTTCTTTGTATTTCTATTTTTTGATTCGAAAAAGTAACCAAATTCAATTTAAGATGTACAAACGTCATTTTAAATTAAAGTCAACATGAATGGTCCTGAAATTCTATATTATTGTTTAAAATATTTACCAGCAGACCTCAATGAATGATCTCACATTCCACCCTTTGCTTTTACACTGATGTGAACCTTATAAGGTATACACCGTCTATGTAAAATCATGATCTATAATTTCCAGGTTTAAATCATGAACCATAATTTCTAGGTTCACAACCATGTCTACTTTAGTCACTGTTCCTCTATCTTATTTGCATAGAATTGCCTCAGGCAAGTATTATATATATATATATATATATATATATATATATATATATATATATATATATATAGAGAGAGAGAGAGAGAGAGAGAGAGAGAGAGAGAGAGAGAGAGAGAGAGAGAGAGAGAGAGAGAGAGAGAGAGAGAGTCAGTTTTAGTTCTTCCCTAATGACCAAAATCTAGATGAATGTAACAGGAATCGTAAGTTTATTACTTTTGAGTAATCACGTATAATGACTCATCTGGATTTTAGCAACTCTGTTTATAAATCCCATACACATATTTAATTGCTAGAAATAGCACTAAAAATAGAGGAATCCATCTCATGATATCGCATGTTTTCTTATCTTTGTCACGATTCAGATAACTTTTGCTACCAATTCCTATTGGATCCTATACTCTGATGGCAATAAAATTTAATTTTTGTGGAGGGTGAACGCTATTTAGGGCTTCAAATGGGAGGATTATCCTTTTCGGTTATCTTATTTATCACTTGACTATCGACACACATTCTCCAACTCCATCTTTCTTTGGAGTCAATTATGCACACAAGGAGCACTCTTGTAGACGGCAGACCCTTTGGAAGCTCAATGGGCACGACATCTTGAAATCTGTCTTCCAGCTCCAGTGGAATATTATGAGCTCGATCCATTGACCTCTCTTACATTATATGTAAGAGCATCACAATATGTTGATCTTGAAAACATGGATGAATATTATTTAATGCTGGTTCCAAATCTAAGGTACCTAAAGGTTTCAAAATAACAACTTAAAAGCATAGCTAATTTCAGTTTTGTTCGTATACCACATATTTATCGTATACTATCATTTATAGTCCTCTCTTTAAGCACATTTTGAATGTGAACTTTGTTCTGGTCCTTCACCAAACATGCTTTGCTTTACTCTACTTTTCCTATACACCGGATATATTCAGTTTTACCCTCTTCAAACAAACATTAGATGTAATGTATCATCTCAGTCTGCTGCCAGTTTTTTTAATCTCGAGCAGAACATACAACCGCGTAATGGTCAAATCCTTCACATTTGTGACATTGGGGAACTTCGCCTGCCATTTTGGTATTTTCTGTCGTGGATTAAACTTTGATGTAAAACTCATGGGATGCGCAGCTTCCCATTTGACCCTTTGAAAATTTCTCCACTGTCTTGCATCAGTCGATACTTCCTCACTTATGATTTTACTGTGAAAATTCTATTTATATCAGATTTGCTTGGCTGCTAACGAATTTTGGCAAAGGTCTTAAGCTGGTTTGTGTTGTTGACATATATTGGAAGCCAAAAAAATGATATTTGGATGCATATTTCTCATGGAGATTGTGGGTATTATTTGGTTTAACTTGGTCTAAACTATTTGACATGGTAGAACGCATGAATAGTTAGTGGGAGTTGTGTCTTTTATAATTATTTCTCTGAAAAATAGTTTCAGAATACTTTACAGTCTTTAAATTTCAATGGAAAAAAAAGTAATGACTTGTATTCTTTTTAAATATCATAACAATAATACAAAACATGTTCATAATTATGTTATCCAGTTAGTTCAATCTGTATACCCCTTCTAACTACGCCTTGCTAACATACAATTTTTCTGGAAGGAACATGCAAAATTATACTGATTACTGGTCTTACATTTGTAAATGAATACCAAATAATAAAATCAAATACTTTCATATATTGATTTTACAGTATGGAATTGTTAGTTGCATCATAGTTTATGTAAAAGTGCGTTGATTACCCATTTCAGTCTTCATATTTGCATGTTATCTCGCTCAACGAAGTTGTGGCTTTGTTGTGAATATTAAACAAAAGGCGACTCATTTGACCAAAAAAATCGATGAAGTGTGAGGAACAATTCCATTATGCAATAAATCTCTTTGGTAATAGTCCAAGGTCTCCGTACTTTGTGAAATGCTTCCTTGGAAGTTTGCTGCAAGTGCCTGTATGTTTTGCCGAAGTACTCGAAAAGAAATTGCAAGGAAAACATATCATATATATGTTGTTACATAATTTCTGTAGATTCATTATACCACATTAATACCACTAATCTTACGTCTAGAAGTGTAGGGATGTTCAATAAACTAACTAGCTCTTTTCACACGATGACCATATATATTAATTTTATCATTTCACTTGATAAAACCAGAACTTTGGAGTGGGGTTGAGATTCACACATCTACACACACTGAAGACAGACTAGATGAATGTAGCATTGCCATTCAATGCTGAACACCACAATCCATGTGAACTTAGATTATTGGAAGTTGGAACTCAAGTTCCCAAAAGGTTATATATATATTTTTGTATAATACTTCAGTGAAATGATTTTTAAGTTCGTTGTATGCCTGTGTGACATTTAGTTTATGACTGCATACTTGTTTATACAGATTTCATGCTTCGATAACACTTTAATTTTTTGTTCACATTATTGCATCTCAGTAGGCTTTGGTCGGTGCACAATGACACAAAGCATGATGCTATATGTAGACTATCCATGCAGTACTATCATGAAATCAGCGATTATCAAATGTGGAAGTCTCTTGTCAAGCTCAACAGGTTTGTATTACAGTATAAACATTTTATTTCGGAAGAAAATCTTAATAATCAACTAACCTGGTCACTGTAGAAATCTGATTGAATTTTTTTTTATAATCATATTTTGATCAGTGTGAGCGCGTGTGTGATTAGGTGGCCAATTCGTCTTTCCATGTCCTTTTAAGCTAATTCATTATCATAGGATACCATCACGGCTTAAAAATTATTATTCAATTTGGCATCTTACATCACACTTCAAACTATATGGGTAAGTAACCTTGACAATGATAACTGCTCAACTAGTTCATGTAGTTTGCTCAGATATGATAAGATGGAAACAGAACCCAACAAGTAAACATCAAAGAGAAATAATGCACCGACGATGACCATTTTAATGAATACTAGCAAAACGTTCAAATTTCATGCATAAAAGATATGATAAGTTCTTAAAGAAAAACGAAGTTGATTAGAAGAACGAACTAAATCTTCCCTCTTGGCTTACAATTGATATAAATAATGCAGTATTATTGCTATGAAATCAGCATTCATAAGATTTGCGTGAAGTTTGCACATTATTTTATCTTATAATTAATGCACATAAAATTTACTGAGGTTAAACTCCTTACATCCGACGTTGAGATGCAAGTGATAAAGGCAGTGGAGCAGGCACCGGGTAGGGAAGATGGTACTAGATACGGCGACGGTGAAGCGGAGCAGATGCGGCGATTGTGAAGCGGAGTAGATACGGTGGCGGTAAAGGATAGGCTATCGAGCGGTGGGGTAAAGGTTAGCGATTGATGAAGGAGAACTAGGGTTTTATTTAGTGAATATTAGACACGCATCTCTGAAAGCAAAGTTAATTCACTAAAACTTCTTCCATAAGAAAACATACTTTGCAGGTACCTGTTTTATCATTTCGTCTGTTTTTCCCTAAAGTACCCTTCCGCTTCTTGCACAATTGATTTTAATAACGAATTTATCTTTCTTGATTTCATCTTCTTCTACATTGGCGAACTTATTTTTCTTCATTTTATTTTCTTCTTCAATGGCGAGCTCGACTTTCTCGATTTCAATGGAAAACTGCAATTATATGCAGTAGTTGCGCAAACATTTCTACAAGTATATGCAATAGTTGCATTTCTGCAATTATACACAATAGTTGCAGAAATGTCTGCAACTATACCATATAGTTGCAGAAATTTCTGCAACTATTAAATAGTTGTAGAAATTTCTGCAACTATATGCAATAGTTGCAGACATTTCTACAAGAATATGCAATAGTTGCATTTCTGCAACTATATGCAATAGTTGCAGACATTTCTACAACTGTACCAGATAGTTGCAGAAATTGCTGCAACTATATGCAATAATTGCAGACATTTCTGCAAGCATATGCAATAGTTGCATTTATGCAAATATGCAATAGTTGCAGAAATGTCTGCAACTGTATGCAATAGTTGCAGACATTTCTGCAATTGTACCAGATAGTTGCAGAAATTTCAACTATATGCAGTAGTTGCAGACATTTCTGCAACTGTACCAGATAGTTGCAGAAATTTCTGCAACTATGTGCAATAGTTGCAGAAATGTCTGCAGTTATTTGCGAATTTGAAAAAAAAAATCGAAAATGTTCAAAATTTGCTGAATTGTCTGCAAATATATAAAATAATTGCACCTTTACTACAAATATGAATTTTTGGTACCAACAGTGGATCTCATTTTAAAGGTTATAAAATTTGTGATTTTTTGGTGAAAACGTTATGTTGATCCGATTTTTCTACATAAAATTATACGCATTTGAAATGTTAAAAACATAAAAGGTATTTGGGTCTTTTTGCATGTGCGAATTTGAAAATAGGGACCGGAAATGTAAGTTTAGTTTGGAAAGGATGTTTTCTTTATTTTAAAATTTATTAAGGATGTGAGCCTAACTTACCCTTTTATTTATATTGGTGTTTCTTAGAGAGTTTTTTTTTTTGAGCGAGTATTGGTCGATGGATGATATACGGCTTTGGGCAGGTTTGGTCTTAGCGTAGGAATTCCTTAGTTCTTTTGAGAAAAAGTTATTTTATACCTGTTAAAAAAAGGTCTGATAAAAAATCAAGAAAGATTTATTAATAATGTTATTTATCGTATAATATAAACTAAAAGATAATTCAAAATGATTGATTTGGTTTTTCCAATATAATATGTTTAGACATATTCGACCGTTAGATAGTTTAATCGAAAACTATCCGGTTCATTCAAAATTAAATAACTTAAATTGATGTAAACTATTTGTGAACAAAGTGATAAGTACGTATGTGTCTTCCAACATATCGTGGGTTGAATTTAAAAAAACAAAAATATTATTTTTAAATAACTTTCTTTAATAAATATTATTTAATTGGAAAAACCACACCATTAGTACATCGGTAAAATGGTAGAAAATATATAAAACCTATACCAAAGTTTGTATCATTAACCAATTATATAAATAAATAAATAACTTAATATGTAATAAAAATAACATTTATTATTTTTTAAAATATACTTAGTTAATTGGAAATGGGTAATATTTACTGGTGTGTCAATTTTGGTAGATCATTATGAAATTATAATAAAATATATAGTAAAAGTAAAAAAATCAATGAAGTAAAACCGTGTTTAGTGATACGATTTTAGTGTTATGTAAGGAGATTTAGTACGTGTAGGAAATGTGTAGAAAAATTATACGCCATGTCTATAGTCATAGACAAGGCATAGAAAATTTTCTACACCTAATTGAATATGTAGAAAAATAGCTAAGGCATAGGAAATACATAAGAAGCTCTATATATCTTTCCTACATATTTTTAATCGTTGAAAATTTTCTACGCCTATCCTACATCATAATTGTATTTTTACAAATTTTGTAAGGCATAGGAGATACATAGAAAAATGCCTACGTCTTTTCTAGCCACTAACTCTTTGTACGCCTTTTCTACATCCAGCCTCATGCCGTCGAAAAGATGTAGAATGTATAACGTAGGAAATTAAAGTGTTTTCTTGTAGTGTTTGCTAATTTGTAGTATACTAGGAGGAAATTAATGGAGATTACATCCAAAATTTGATACATATGTACCAAGGTACTTGCTCAAAATTAGTTAACGAGTTTAATGCTTTAAAGTCATCGATTGGCAACTAAAGTTTAATGCTTGTATGAAACATGGAATATGACACCGCTCGTTCCAAATCTGAGCCACGTCACTATTGGTGGTACGTCCGACGTCTCAACGGTCCAAATGCCCTAGATGGACCTTGTAAGAAAAGAAGGGAATTGACATGTTGACATCAGATGCGCCATGCTGTCTCCCCTATAAATGGCTCTTTTCCTCCTCTTTTCTTTTATTTATTCCTCCATCTCCTCTTCCACCTAGGCGCAACCAAATCTGAAAATTCAACAATTTCTATACACCAATTTGACTATCTTTTCAGGTATATTTTTATATTTTTGCATTTTTTTTTGTTCGTATCTACAACATATATTTTTCTAAATTTTTTTTGTTATATTTTGTAATTTTTGATTTTTAGAATTTGTATGGATCTTCTGCTTCTGCTTACTTTCAGCCTATTGCATTGTGAACATCCGAAAGGCTTGTAGTTTTTATAGACTTGCTGGTGAAATTTTTACCAGAAACTAGGAATTCTAATAGCTCGATGTATACGTCGATGACAAATGCATTTAACGACAGACTGAATCTTGATTGGTCCCAAAAACAAATAAATAACGAATAGAGAACCTGAAGCGTTTTTAAATTGACCATGACAAACTAGTGTAACTAAAAGGAAAGATTTGGGATCTGAAGAATGATTACATGGACAGTCCTAAGGAGTGATGGAATATGACTGCATGAAGATTCAAAAGATTGAAAAAAGAGTCTGTTTTCATATTTGGACAGTTGGATCAATGTTTTGGAGGCTGCATAGAAAATGAGACCTGTAGATATCCTATAGCTCCAAACCCACACGCTCAGCGTTTTACTAGTGTCACGATCGAGATTTTCGACCTCCAGAAATTGACATCAATACGTTCACTGTATTATATGCCGAACGATCGAATGACGAAAATACCAAATCGTTAGGGAAAAGAAGAAAGAGGTAGAAGAAAAAAATAAATAACAACACAGAATCTCACAATTGCTGCGGGACAATATATAATAAATAATAAGTGATCTTTATACAAAAGGAACTATAACTGTTTTTATACATTACATCATCAGAGTACATCACAAATCAATAGCACAGTACTGGACGGTTATAATAACTTGTCAACACAAAAGCTGAATGTACAGCATACCATACACAACGGAATATAAATCAGATATGAGTAATATGACTTCGCCATCCTGCTCGTCTCCTAAGCTCCATAGCATCCTATCATGAATCTGTAATACTCAGTCTGACCGAACATTATAATAAAATAACATCCAAGTCAATTTGGAAAACTAACATGAGAAAATACACTCAATTGGAATTATAAAAATTTCAAAATCCTTTGAAATCAAAGGTATCTCGTAAGACCACGCCACAAATAAATATGGTGGATTTTTACCTTGCGATAATCAAAACATTTCATATCAAAATCATAGTGTATAAGTACAAATACTTATTCAAATAGCCGAAATGCTTGCATATCACATTTCAGCATAATTGGGCACAATCAAAACCGTACCGTGCTTATTGGAGAATGGATTCCAACTGAATGACTAGGCACTGGGGTACCACTTGTCACAATACATGTTTAGAAACATTTTACCGAGGACCACGTCGGGATCTCCTGCTACATAAGATCGGACTATCCCTGACCTGGATAGACCGAATATGCTATCACTTCGGGTGTTCCCACCCTTTCCGAGCTCCTTCCATAAATAATTCTCGAGGGTATCTAGAAAGGTGATAGACATACCCTACTTGGATGCTACCCACTTAGCCTTGCTGCATTCCCCTTGCTTTTTAGTCATTCCCGGTTGATGAGGCTAAAGGCTACGATTACCTTTTTAGAAATATTCACTTAGAATGCTCATTGCCCTCCAATGATAATGTATCGATAACATTCCTCCATACAAGTCCGTTTCGGGTCCGAACGAAACCGAATGCACTACTCCTACTACATCCATTTTGCAACCACCCTCAGGATTAGTAGCGATTATCCCTTGCACTTCACTGCTCCATCTTCTACTCCATGCTTCTGTTCTCACAACGAAAACGTAGTCATTGGACCGAAGTGGATTTCAGATAACTTATTCGATCCCTGTCTCTTCGAAACAACGTTCGCTATTTTCAAGTAAACTCAACCCCGGTTCTTTAGGATACAAACAAACAAAAATAAGATCGTAGATCACCTCCTAACTGTTAGTGGACGGATTTTCTTATAAACATCCTTGAAGAACTAAACGAATTTATACGTATAGTATAGCACCTCAAGCGGTAACTGTATTATATAACTTCCGTATTTCTTCTAGATCTAATAGTCGGTTATTTAACTATCAAATAAACAATCAATTCAACCAAATAGTCCACTTTCCATTGAAAACATCTAAATCTCCTTTTAATTTAATTTTTATAAATTAAATCTCTTCATCCAAAATATATGCTTATCTTGCTGAATTATTAAATTTACAAACTGTCTTTCAAAAATATTTGAAAACCCTTTAAAACATATGCGGAAAGTACCACTGTGGTATCAAACCATGGATCACAGCTCAATGGTTATGTCTTTATTCCGGAGAAATCCAAAACTTTACTGCAGGCACTCGTGCCTCCGATTTATGCCACACGAGTATACCGTTACTTTTCGAAAACTCTGTTTAACAATTATCTAAAAATAATGCTTGTAAATTCTAAAATAAATTTCAAGTTAACTTTAGACAAAACTAATTTTTAAAATAAAAGTTATTAAAAATAATATTAATATTAAATAATTTATCCCTTGAAATAATAGCATTGATTACTTCTTAAATAATAATTAATTTAATATAACTATCTTATTTCATAATTTAAATTATACTTAAACCCATTTAGATACAGCTAAAGAATTAATTTCTGAAATATTCTTTAAACACTTTAAATTTTCTAGTTAATATTTTAAAATTCCTTTTTTAAATAACTTAACTTCTCAGAAAAATATATTTGCAACTTCCATATTGCCAGTCTAATATTAATATATCCTCCTCGATTTATTTCCAATTAATTTACGTCCCAATTCCATAAATTCATTTTACACATTTCTAAAAATAAATCTACCATTTTTTTAAACCGAATTATCCATCTCCTTATGAATCCTCTCCTTGAATTTATAATTTTAATTTATCCACTGATAATTACTTCACTTTACTTATAAACTTCGTTTATAAATTCCATAGCCTCATTTTTCGTTTCAAAACGTTCTCACAACACTTGATCGATTTTTAAAAAGATTTTCTAAATTAAATTCCATTTTTAATATAAATTTCTTAATTAATCCCAAATATATTCCAAGTCCACTAACTTCAGATCTCACTTCCTTTTTATGATTTAAAATCTTATTTAAATCTGAAACATCAATTTCATATTTTAGTTTCAAACCTCCTTTTTATTTTCCCAAACTATTTAGAATCCTAAATTTAAAAATACATTCTTTTGTACTTAAAAACAACATCGCTTAAGTTCTTATTTTCAAAAACCTTTTTATTCACATTTATTCAAAAATCTCTATTTTTCCATATTTGGGGATTGTTAAATAGGATTTTAAAATCAAACTATTTTTTTCCCAAACTCATTTCTTTTTAATTTATCCAACTTTACTGTAAATATTTTACCTTAAAATTCCCGTTTATTTTCCTCTAAAAATTCAATATTCATATTTTTGATATTTTAAAATTGCCAAAGATGTATCCAGCAATACCATAGCATCCAATAAATTCAATTTTCAATATAATCTATCATGGATTATTCAAATAAATCATATCACTGAATATGAAAGCAATTTCAACATTTTTAAGGAATCCAGTTAGATCCCCCCAACCTGTTTCCGTGCATCCACATATGTTAGCACAAATATAAAAATACCAATCCCACTTCGAGGGGGATATTACGGTATATGAGGTCATCCGCTATTATGTGGGGCTTGTAGGGTCTCATTCGCTATATATATGTGGGAATATCAATCACTCGAATATATATATATACACACACTACTATATATATATATAACGAGTGTAATGGCACGCGCTTCGCACGTGAATTATTGTTCTTATAAATTGTATATATTTAAATCAGTCAAAAAAATAATTTTTTTATTTCAAGTGATACTAAGATTTGTATATTTGTAAATAAGTATTTTGAATTTTAAAGTAAGTTTAATTTTATATCCTAATTTTAGAAGCGTTTTGAATTTTTAAAGTATGTTTAATTATTAGATCCTATTTATAGGGACGTTTGAATTTTTATTTCTATTATTAATTACTAAAGAATGGATCTAATTTTATATTGGTTTAAATTTTTATTTCTGTTATTAATTGGTAAAAAATGACTTTGAAAAAAGTTTATTCGTATTATCCTATTTCTAAGTGATAATAAGATAAGTACGTTTTGAATTGTTAAAAAAATTAGCCGTTAGATTCTATTTTTAAGCAATAGTAATATTTAATAATATTTGAAGAGGGGCATTTTTGGTAGTTCACGTTGATACCAAAAAGGTGTGACACCAAAGGTATTACAACTATTATTAAAGATATCACATCAACTTGATAAAAATGATCAAACTCAAGAATTAACCAATAATTAATTTTAACTATTTAAAATTAACTGTTGTAATCCAAAATTGAGTGAGATTAACTCACTTTGATCTTCCGAAATTGTTAATTGTTCCAATTTCAATTTCATTCCATCACGTAGATTTTCAACTACGAATCCATCATGACTTGTTCTTCACGATTTTTAGACTTTGTGCGCAGGAGAAAATCATTTTATAAGTATTCAAATTTAAAAATATATATTTATCTGAATTAATCAAAATTAACACAGTTATGTACCCTTAACTAATAACTTCTTCCTCGCGAACGAGCCTCGCATGCAATTGCAACTTCTCCATCGCATGCCTAGGCTGATCAAACGTTCGAACCATCACCACCATAAGATTTCGATCACCGTTTCCTTGCCACTGCCGAAGTTGCGACTCCCTATGAATCGCCGCACCTCACCATCATCCGCTCACAGTTGCGCCCCACCAACCCGAAGCTAATGCCGCAACCGTCGATCCTTAACAACCTCCCTACCACCCCCAAAGCCAAACTCCAGGCGAAAAGCTACTTCAACATGACTGTCGACTCCCTCAAACCCCAATCGCAACCCCTCTGAACCATACTTTCACAGACGAGCAAAGTGCCTCACCCCATTCAACTCGTACCGCGCTTCCCCCTCCCTTCAATGCTCCTCCACGTGGTCGCGATGCTCGTGCTCCTTCTCTCTTTTTTTTCTTTCGAAATCAAGACGACATCAATTTCGATCGATTCACTTTGAATTGAAACTAGGAGGGAAAATTTCGGTTTAGGTCAGAAGAGGAGTGAAAATTTGTTTTTTTTTTGAAATATTCGACCATTTATTTTTTCTTAGCTGTGACGTTTTAAAAAGGTGAAAAGAGGGGGATGTTGCGTGTTAAAATGTTTTTATGTGTTTGAATATACTTACTACAGTGTTTGATAGGAAGGAAAAGACTGATGAGAATTGATTTTGACTGGTCAGCCTATTTTATATATATTTTAAAATTTCAAATCGTCTTGATTACATAGCTAAAAATCTCGAACCCCTATCGAGACGTGCCGTTAGATGTTTATAATGTTATACCCCTATTTTGAACGTAATGGAAAAGGTTTTGAGTCTTAATTCGATCATATAGAGATGATAGCTTTTTGAACCCAATTATTATATTGAATTTTTGACATTAAATTTCAGCGCGTTTATAACCCGTACGGCCAAATGATAACTCCAAATGTTTCGAAATATGAAATCCAATAATAATACACTATTGCGGATCCAATGAAACTTATTTCGTTGAACTCCGAGACTGTGTCCTGGAAGACTATGTTTAAATGTCAATTTAAATGATATATTTTTAAAACTGAGCATATCACTTTTAAATTCAATTTTAAAACTTTTATTATCTTCAGTATTATTAGTATAAATTTTATAAGTCTTTAAATTATTTTTAACAAGCTTGAAACTTCAGATTCAATATTTTATCCAATTTCCAATTATTAAATTCAATAATTAAACTGTCCGGTAAATGGTTATATTTGAAATTCAAGTTAAAAATAACTTTTAAATATTTAAAATCAATTAAATATTTCAATTTCAAATATCCAAAATTCTAGGTCGTTAGATTCCTCCACCTTATAAGAATTTCGTCCCCGTAATTGCTAGGTAAGAAGAATGACCCAAACTTGTTACTATTTTTCCCAAAACCAAACAGTTCTCAACAACTTTCCGAAAACAATTTATTAAAAACCACATTACCATTCTTTCTAGTTTTCCAAATTCATCCATAAATTACAACTAATATTATTTCATCAAATTTTCAAATTATAATTTAAAATCATATTTTAAATTATCAAAATTTTCTTCAAAGTTTTTTCAACTCCTTAAATTTTCGAGAAATTTCGCCAGCGTCTTCTTTGCGCGGCTAGATCCGAATCACTACAAAACTGCATCTATGGCCCCAAATTTTCAAAAGAAAACAAAATCCAAGTGGCTCAATCAGAAAACGATCAAATGCCATACACAATTTAAATGCATACCTTTTTTTTTCCGGTCAATCAAATTTTATTTCTGAAATCGCAGACATCAATTTATCCTTTGCTTTTAATTACCTGCATCTTTCTTACCAATAATGCTGATCATTCAATTCAAACCATTTTATTTTGCAAAATTTCAAACTTCCAATATTCACTTTACCAAAACCCATATTGTGTGCACATATCATCCGTACGCAAAATCAAATCTGATCGCTCACTCGACCACACAATTTCACTTTCAAGCTAGTATCGTTCACACGATTTTCTAGTGCGGACTCAGATCTAGTTCCTTCATCAGAAACCGTCATTCTCCTTGCATAGCCATATACTATGATAGAGAATTTTCGGATCAATCAAAAATCCATATCCATGGTTCGTCGTCGGAAATTGAGTGAAAAATCCTGACTTGGATCGATATCACTATCGTAAAATTCTGTGCTCGAATCTGGATCAAATCGTTATGCGAGTAAGATAATATACGTACAACTTGCGTATTATTTCCAATTGATTTTTAGTTATATCAATTTCTTATTCACATTTACTTCTCAATCGTTATCCACTTTTATTTTATCCACTTCCAATTTTCCACCTTTATTTACTTACCTTCATTCGGTCTTCATTTAAATATTTTCTTAGTATATTCCCCATACCAACTTCACTTAAGAATTCACCATTAACTTTTTTAAGTTCATTAAATATTTTATACAATTACTTATATTTATTTCCACTTCACCATTGGAGTTATATCCATTTTTATTCAAATTAAATTTTCAATTCCATTTGAACTCAATTTGCCTTCCAATCTTTAAATATTGAACTTTTACCGACCATATCTCAACTCATACTTAATTCACTAATTTATCTCATATCTCAATCAAAGCTTATTTCCAATTTTGGTTTTATATAGTCCAACTTAAACTAAATTTTCTATTTCATTTTATTTTAACATAATTCAAATTAAATATCATTCAAATATTCAGTTTCAATTCCATTTACTTACAAATTAAATCAATTTGTTCATCCACTAACTTATTTCCAACTTAATAAATTTTATTTTAATACTATTTCATTTAGCCTTCTTAGGCTAAATTTGCAAGCTTCTCTTATTTAACTTAGTTCAAGTTAATTTCCATTTCAATTCAATTATCAAATTTCATAAGTTTCAACTTTATTTATATTCCATAATACTTTTTAGATCAAAATCCAGGGTTTAAACAATTTCTTAAGTATTTCAAAATCATTTTTGAAATCATACATATATACACACCCCAAAATCCTTGGTATATCAAATTATCCCTTTGCATTTCAAATCAAAACCAGTTTTGCAAACAAATTCCAATTTCAAACATTCAGGTAGCAATTCCTCCATTGGAGACTCAAAATTGAACATCGATGATGCTATAGTCATCACCGAAATTATTTTCCGGCGACTGAAGTGAGTTTAATGCTTTTACTTCTTTTAAAAAAAATACTTTTAAATATTTTTATTCCAAATAACATCACTTTTATTTTTCAAGACTTTGGAAAATACTCAAAACCATAAGGGATTAAATTCTCAAATTTCCAACTTCAGAATCTATTTTTAAACCTATATTTAAATATTCCTCTAGAATTTTATTCTATTTCAAATTACAAATCACATTTATAAACTCATATTTACAAATTCCATTTATTGTCATATGGATTAATTTCTTAACTTTTGGTTATAACATTAATTTCTTATTCGATTTCCACAACAACAATGATATAATTATTATTTCTAAACAACCAAGCACACCATATACACTATAATAATTTACGAAAATTATTCCTTTTATATATATAAATAATTTGGGTAAAAATATCTCATTCACCCCATTTTAAAACAATACCGAGTCAAACTGTTCTGTTCAAGTGTTTAGAGATCCCAATCAATAATGTTAATTACTCGTATTGACCACAATCCATAAGCCACTCAACAGACCAATCAACACAACATAAAACGATTTTATATTCATTAATAAATAAGCGCTCATATCTATTAATACTCTCAAACTCATTCTGTAACGACCCGAAATTTTCTAACCCGAAAATTGCAGATAATTATGAAAAGAAGAAAAAGATAGAAGAAGAAGAAGAACAGAACACCAAACATCTCACATTCGCAGCGGATAAAATATAATAATAAATAATAACAGTTTACAAGAATACTATATCTGTCGATTACATTTAACATACATCAGAGTTTCACATATATACACAGAACTGAATATTTACAATTATCATGACTGAGATTAACAATAATATAAATGCAGCGGAATACTTTATACGATATCGCCATCCAGCTCGCCTTCTGAACTCCAGAACGTACCTACCTGAAAATCTGTAATACTCGGTCTGACCCGAGCATTACATCAAAGTAACACCCGGGTCAGGCTGGAAACCAGCGTGAGTAATCTCGACTAACATGTAATACCAAAACAACAACTTATATAAACCCGGGTAACATATATCAATTCACCAGCTACAAATTATTACAGACAATCCCTAGTCCACATTTAAATTTCTAAATACCAAAGATTTAGATTTTAAAAGAATCCAATACCTTCAAATCACTTCAATCCAGCATATAATTTTATATATCAATCCACAAACATTCGAAGTGGTTTCGGGTATTTCTCCTATACCCGATCCCGGTCTCTTCGAATCTCATGTTATCCTATCCCAAATTATTTAAATGGAATATACAACATTTCATATTAGTGATATCAACACATTCAACGCTTACTAATTAATTCAATGGTCCTAATTGAATGCTAACCACATTCATTTAAATTCCTTCATTCAGTATTAGTTAATTCCAAATTCGATTAATTAGTCAACCCTTCACTATTCATCTTAATTAATCAATCTTGATTTATTAATTTCCAATTACATTCAAGTAAATTACCTTAAATTAACTTCACAATATTAATTAATCTCGATTACCCTCGACCTGTAATTAACTATCTTTCATTTTACTCCATTCATAAATTAATTACTTTTGATTAGTTACCCTTAATCAATCAATCAATTCTTAATTAATTTCACTAGGTAATTAATCAATAATTACCTCCATTTGGTAATTTCCCTTCAATTAATCACTTCCATTGAGTACTTATCTCATTGGTTAATTATTCTCAATTAATTAACCTTTGACATATTAACCAAAATAATTC
This sequence comes from Allium cepa, assembly GCA_030765085.1. NCBI lineage: Eukaryota > Viridiplantae > Streptophyta > Magnoliopsida > Asparagales > Amaryllidaceae > Allium > Allium cepa. The sequence goes on along the minus strand of CM060934.1, from coordinate 945,616,021 downwards.
TATTGATTAATTAGTTTTCAATTAATTAATTAATCACAGAGGTTAATTATTAATTGATTAGTCTTTATTAATTTATTAATTAATATAACAATCAACCCTTAAGTACTCTTATTAATAAATCTTTAGTTGTCAAACAACTAATAACTCTTTAACTACTTCTATTCATTATTTAATTAATTTTTATCACCCAAAACATAATCAATTTAAGAGGTAAGTCTTTTACCTTAATTATCTTCTTAATTATCATTTAAATACTTATTAATTAGGTAAACTTTAAAAAAATTTAGTTACTAAATTAAATGCTTAAATTAACTTAATTAATCAACCACTTAATAATATTTTATTTATCAAGAATGGTTAAGTGCATTATTAGAACTTGATTATGTTTAATTATGAAACACTAAGTTACAATTTATCCTTACCCGAGATAAAACCCAAGATGTCTCAACCAAACCGAGTTCCACACTTTCATTTCCTTTAAACCAGTCTAAATTTAACTGCAGCAGGATATTATTCATACGAACAAATTGCGATCGAGAACCAAGAACTAACAAAAAATCTACTCAAAACAAAATTCACAAGTTAAAACTCAAGTTCACCTCAAAACCCATTTCTTTTATTTCTGATAAATACAAACTATCCCAGTAAAACAAATACACGAGCAACCTGTACTCATTCTCGAGCTCCCATACGTCTTTCTGAAACTACTTCGAGACGCAGTCCCTCCTTCCCCAAAACAGCCCCTGACACACTCACTTCCGCTGTGCACGTGCACGGCTAACCAACTCGTCACCTATCATCCCTCCGGTCTCCTACAAATTGTCAATGGCTTCGACCATCACAACGATCACTAAGACCAGCGATTAAGTCAACCCATCAAAATTTGACACAATGCTCAAAAATCTGGAACCACCACCGGTCGGAAACCACCCTATTACAGACGAACTATGCCTCGAGAATCCATACCAACCTCTCCCAAACTTCGCCATAACCTCCTCTACCCTCTCCTTAAAACTCGTACGTCTCGATCATCTCATGGCGACATAATCAATGAATTTCCAAACCACTGAAAACTCGCACCCAAAACCCTATCTTCATTTCGCCCCTCAAATCTTTACATTAGAAATTTTTTTAAACATTTTTCCTGGATTCACAAACCATCAAGCTAACTCCACCGCAAATTTTAACATCAACAATTTGTTAGATCAACAGGAAGGGATAAAAAGGCATTTTGGGTTTCTTAATAAACCGCACCTTGAATACATGCCTAAAAATTACCATTTTTGTTTTAAAAATCCTACCTTTGTATATTTATTCAAGAAATGAAATCAAATCAACGATTTAAGATATTCGATTTTTTTTTATTACACACAGTTTAGCTTTCACTGTAAACTTGAATTAACCATATTTATAATCACGGTCAACCTAAAAACCATTTTCCAGATTATGGTTTTAGGTTTAAACAACTTATTTAGTTAAAATCCTAAGTTTAAATGTTTTCATATGAAGAGTAAATCTTTCTCTACTTCTTTTGGCTCAGAAACTCGAGAATATTGAAGAACAACATATAGCAAAGCTTCCAGAAATCAGCAAAACACACAGATCTTCATATTAACAACAACAACAAAAATAGCAAGCACAAGATTTTCATAAATCAATTATCAAGATTTAAAACTTCGAGATGGTTTGTTTACTCACTTGGAACAATCTGAATAGAGAACAACTTCTTGATTGGAACATTACGGTTTGAATTCCTGAAAGCCTCTCTGTTTTGTTGTTGAATTTGCTTGAGTTGTAAAGTAAAGATGTTTATTTTCTTTATTTTCTCAGGTTTACTCTAAGTTCTGAACGAACCAGTGAAAATAAGATAATGGATATATATATATATAGTAATGGCTTTAAACAATGGTATAAGCTTCTGGTACAAGCTTCAGCTTGTTATATTCAAACAAGATTTTGTACATGGAGGCTGATTTGATTTTCTACAATTGAATTGACAAAATGTTGTGCTAATTTAATGCATGTCCTCATATTAGTTTACACATAATTAATACCGGCTGATATGTATAGTTTGTACAAAGGTATTTTGTCTTGTTTTCTTAATATGCTTGCATATTACTATCATGTTTACTGCATAAAGGTATTTTGTATTTGATGTGAATACTCTATTTCTTTGCACTATACCTATGTGTTATACGGTTTATGAAAATAGTTTGTCTCCTTCTTGTATTAGTTACACATATATTGTACAGGTTATTCTTTTCCAAACTTTCCTTCTATGTTTATGCCAAGTTGATATAATTATTGTTTTGGCTTATTTATTGATTTTGTCATAGTTAAACATAGAATTGTTATAGTGTACATTTATCTTTGGTTTCTATTTAACCATATAAGTTGTTATTAACAAACTTCTTAGTTTTGTTTCTATTTGTACTTTTAATTTTCAACCCTTTGATTTATAACATATATTTGAACTTATATTTTATATTCCATAATTATATCTTATCTTTATATTTAATATTGATAGGATTGTTTATTTTATTTGGATTACGTTCATATATGAATTATATCAAATATTAATAATATAGAACCTTTGATTTAATTGAATGAGACAGATTTCATTTCAAATATATATATCTATATATATTTTTAAAGATTTTATTTTAAATAGTATTGAAAGATTCTATTTCAAATTTTTAAATCAAAATTTTCTTTACAACCACAAATATAACTGATAAAAATCAAAGATCTTATCAGTTTATAAAATGAAAACTTGTATTCAAATTAAATTCGATTAAACATTTATTAAAATGATGTTGCGCAAAATACCGGGTCATCACATTCCTCCCCCCTTTGAATCTTTTCGTCCTCGAAAAGAACCGAACCCAGATTCATTCAAATTCAATGATTCGCAACTCAATTTCTATTTTATTTTTATCTTACAATATCTCCTCTTGTTTAATTCAATATCAAATCCAAGTCGAATTCTATTTATAATTCGAATTCATTTCTAAACTCCATTATTAACTTACCATTTATTCATTAATATACTCAATCAAATAATTATTTAGCCAATTAGCTTATTCCAATTCTATAACAAGATTCGGTTTTTATTACAGAATCACTTTATTAAATTTCCCGAGTTCAAATTTTATTTTATAATTCCAGTTTGGATTTTCCCTTTTAATCTCCCAAAATTCCAACATCTTATTATTAAAAATTTTAGGAATGCTTTTAAATTCAGATATTACTATTAAAATAGTTTTTTTTAATAAAAATTACTTTTATAACTCGATGTCTCAATCAGTCCATCATTGTTCTCACAGAAATTCAGTCATACGTTGATCAGGCGTAGGACTGAAAATCTATAAGTACTTGGTAAACCCATTTTCAACACCCAGTGAAAACATTTGGAAAACAATTTTATTGAAATATAGAAAACAATTTTGAAAATAGAGGAATTTTTTTTAGTGAGGATGCTCTGGAAATCATCACCCCCATTCCATGGTCATAGTTACATACCAGGGTTACGTTGCAGTCGCAACAAAAGTCCATGTAACTGCAGGCTCTCCGCGGCCTCTCGATTACGCCATGGAACCCTCACAACAGATCACAGTTACATCCAGGGTTACGTTGCAGTCGCAACAAAAGTCCATGTAACTGCAGGCTCTCCGCGACCTCTGATCTCGCTATCAAAATGAAACTTCTCCACTCCTACATAGGTCGCAGTCTACCGAGATAAACTCAAATGCAGACTGTTGGCTCTCAGCGGCACACACGACTTCCGCTATGTTATACCATAGGTCGCAGTATACCGATATAGAATCAAACGTAAACTGTTGGCTCTCCGCGGCACACACGACTTCCGCTATGGTATACACTACTCATAATCCCCAGGAACTAGTTTTGTCCGGACTCCTCACAGGATCAACTTTAGAACCCCCTTGGGGCTCAAGGCAGCACCACCCGGTGGCACTCTTGAGAAGTCCATTCCAAGGGAGCGCCTTTTTCCCCAGAGCTATCATCAAAACACTTTATACTATACATATATAGTATCTTTCAAATCATACACCTAGTATGGATTTCATCAAAGCTCTTTTACACAAAATCGATTATCCAAAAATCGATAATTCTTCAAACTAGGCTTTCCAAATTCAATATTGATTTTACCCAAAATCAAAAGCCTTTCCCAAATCCTCATAAGATCCTTTATATATATTCATATATATATATATATATATAATTTTTTTTTTAAAACTTTGGATCCTTACTTTCTTGTATAAAACCCTTTTATACTCCAAACACTCTCAAAAACCATAGAAATATCCAATTTCCATCTTTATTCATTTCATATATCTCAAAATATTCTTTCAGTTCAAAAGAACCATTTCACATTCCTTATTCACCTTTACATTAATCCCCATTTGGATTATTACTTCAATTCTCATCTCAGTTGGGTATTTTCCAATAACAGTTTGAACTCCGACCAGTTTAGAAAAATAGCTTGAAAATTTTAAAAATAGATAAGTAGTCGAAAAATAATTATTAGTTTAAGTTAGTTGGAAAATAGTTAAATAATTTCAGGAATTTTAGATAATTGTAAAATAGTTGTAAAAATAGTAATTAATTTGTAACGTGGTTGAAAAATAGTAATTAGTTTAGAAAATAGTTGAAAAATGGTTAAATAGCTTCAAAAATAATCGTAAAACAAGTATATAAAATAATTTGGCTTTAAGAAAGAAAGGTTGTATATATTTAATAGCTTAGAAAAATAAGTTTATATCAAAACAATTTATATTGAAAATAGTCAAGAGCCAACTGTTCACTTCCCCAACAATTCAATTTAAATCTCCATTTAAATTGACCCAATTCCAATTCAAATAACTCCAAATTTCATTGGACTTGATTAATTCCCAATTCAAGTTGAATCAATCTTGATTCCTTCCCAAATTTAAAAAAAATTCTAGTTGATTTTAATCCTGTTAAATTTAATTATAAGTTCATATTATTCCAATCAATTTGAATTATTATCAATTTAATTTCAGAATCCAAATCACTTCAATTTACTCCAATCCAATTTCCATTTAATTAAATTTTTTTTCTCTTAAACTTAGACATCTTCAATCACCAATCCCATTACTTCAAACCAAATTAAATTTTGAACTAATTTAATTTTAATCTTGAATTTTAAACTACCTCGAATTACATAAATTCGAGTTAAATTCTCAAAGGTTGATTTAACTTTTTAAACCAAATTAATTTTTATTTAAAGTTTTTAAACAATCTCAAATTTCTGAGTCCAATTCTTCATTTCAACTTATCTCTACTTATATATATATATATATATATTTATTCCATAAACATTTAATCAAGGTTCCAGAGTTTAAACAAATTTCCGAAATTTCAATATCACCTTAGAATTCAACTATATCCAAAATTCTTTGGCAAATTCAATTATCCCTTTTTTGAATTTCAAAACCAAACCCAATTCACAAACAATTCCAATTTTAAAATAATTTGGTAGCAAAATTTCTCTTCTAGAAACTCGAAAACGAACATCGATGATGCTGTAGTCATCACCGATGTTATTTCCCAGTGACCGAAAGAGTTTAATGCTTTTATCTCTTTAAAAACATTTCCAAACATTTCTAATTTCAAATCTTCCAGATTTCAAGTCCAACACAAAATATTTTTGAAATAATATTATTATTTCTCCAAAACATTTGGAAACCATTTTCAAATCCAAAGGAATTTTAAATTTTTCCAAAAATTCCAAATTCCCAATCCATCCAATTCATATTTAAACATTTCCCTGGAATTTTTATCTTACTTTATTTGCAAATATTTTCTGGAATTCTATTTCAGCTTATAATCTCATTTATTTATAAAGTTTATTTCAATTAATAAATTACGTTTACAATCTATATTTCAAATTCCTTTTTGATTTTTAAACCCATTCCACATTAATTACAATTCCAAAGTTATTCCAATTACTTTGGACTAATATTCATTCAATTGAACTCACTTCAATTCCAATCATTCCAATTCAATCCAATTCAAATCTCCTGTTTAAATTTTTGAACTTATACATCTTCAATTCCAAATTCAATTAATCCAAATCGGATTCAATTTAAATGAGTTCAATTCCAACTTCAAATTTAAACCATCTCGAATTATATAATTCGAGCTAAGGTCTCAAAGATTAGTTTAACCTTTTTAAACCAAATTTAACTTGTTCATTTAAAGTTTCAAACAATTTTAATTTCTGAGTTCTAATTCTAGAACTTCACTTTTAATTAATTTAATTTTTATTTGGTTGTATTATATTACTTCTTAATTTAATTCCAATAATTTAACAACCAATCTTCTTAATATTTATTAGAAGAAGATATAGCTTTATATATCAAATTACATTCTTATATAAAATCATTTAAAACCTTTATATAAGAAAATAACAAGTACGCGCTCATATATATATATATATATATATATATATATAGTCACTCAACTCATTATAGAGTACTACGGACTCTATTAAATGAGTAATCCCCACCAGAGCCAAGGTTCTCGCTTAACCTTTCAGCTCTGATACCAAATGTAACGACCCGAAATTTTCTAACCCGAAAATTCCAGATAGTTATGAAAAGAAGAAAAAGATAGAAGAAGAAGAAGAACAGAACACCAAACATCTCACATTCGCAGCGGATAAAATATAATAATAAATAATAACAGTTTACAAGAATACTATATCTGTCGATTACATTTAACATACATCAGAGTTTCACATATATACACAGAACTGAATATTTACAATTATCATGACTGAGATTAACAATAATATAAATGCAGCGGAATACTCTGTACGATATCGCCATCCAGCTCGCCTTCTGAACTCCAGAACGTACCTACCTGAAAATCTGTAATACTCGGTCTGACCCGAGCATTACATCAAAGTAACACCCGGGTCAGGCTGGAAACCAGCGTGAGTAATCTCGACTAACATGTAATACCAAAACAACAGCTTATATAAACCCGGGTAACATATATCAATTCACCAGCTACAAATTATTACAGACAATCCCTAGTCCACATTTAAATTTCTAAATACCAAAGATTTAGATTTTAAAACAGTCCAATACCTTCAAATCACTTCAATCCAGCATATAATTTTATATATCAATCCACAAACATTCGAAGTGGTTTCGGGTATTTCTCCTATACCCGACCCCGGTCTCTTCGAATCTCATGTTATCCTATCCCAAATTATTTAAATGGAATATACAACATTTCATATTAGTGATATCAACACATTCAACGCTTACTAATTAATTCAATGGTTCTAATTGAATGCTAACCACATTCATTTAAATTCCTTCATTCAATATTAGTTAATTCCAAATTCAATTAATTAGTCAACCCTTCACTATTCATCTTAATTAATCAATCTTGATTTATTAATTTCCAATTACATTCAAGTAAAATACCTTAAATTAAATTCACAATATTAATTAATCTCGATTATCCTCGACCTGTAATTAACTATCTTTCATTTTACTTCATTCATAAATTAATTACTTTTGATTAGTTACCCTTAATCAATCAATCAATTCTTAATTAATTTCACTAGGTAATTAATCAATAATTACCTCCATTTGGTAATTTCCCTTCAATTAATCACTTCCATTGAGTACTTATCTCATTGGTTAATTATTCTCAATTAATTAACCTTTGACATATTAACCAAAATAATTCTATTGATTAATTAGTTTTCAATTAATTAATTAATCACAGAGGTTAATTATTAATTGATTAGTCTTTATTAATTTATTAATTAATATAACAATCAACCCTTAAGTACTCTTATTAATAAATCTTTACTTATCAAACAACTAATAACTCTTTAACTACTTCTATTCATTATTTAATTAATTTTTATCACCCAAAACATAATCAATTCAAGAGGTAAGTCTTTTACCTTAATTATCTTCTTAATTATCATTTAAATACTTATTAATTAGGTAAACTTTAAAAAAATTTAGTTACTAAATTAAATGCTTAAATTAACTTAATTAATCAACCACTTGATAATATTTTATTTATCAAGAATGGTTAAGTGCATTATTAGAACTTGATTATGTTTAATTATGAAACACTAAGTTACAATTTATCCTTACCCGAGATAAAACCCAAGATGTCTCAACCAAACCGAGTTCCACACTTTCATTTCCTTTAAACCAGTCTAAATTTAACTGCAGCAGGATATTATTCATACGAACAAATTGCGATCGAGAACCAAGAACTAACAAAAAATCTACTCAAAACAAAATTCACAAGTTAAAACTCAAGTTCACCTCAAAACCCATTTCTTTTATTTCTGATAAATACAAACTATCCCAGTAAAACAAATACACGAGCAACCTGTACTCATTCTCGAGCTCCCATACGTCTTTCTGAAACCACTTCGAGACGCAGTCCCTCCTTCCCCAAAACAGCCCCTGACACACTCACTTCCGCTGTGCACGTGCACGGCTAACCAACTCGTCACCTATCATCCCTCCGGTCTCCTACAAATTGTCAATGGCTTCGACCATCACAACGATCACTAAGACCAGCGATTAAGTCAACCCATCAAAATTTGACACAATGCTCAAAAATCTGGAACCACCACCGGTCGGAAACCACCCTATTACAGACGAACTACGCCTCGAGAATCCATACCAACCTCTCCCAAACTTCGCCATAACCTCCTCTACCCTCTCCTTAAAACTCGTACGTCTCGATCATCTCATGGCGACATAATCAATGAATTTCCAAACCACTGAAAACTCGCACCCAAAACCCTATCTTCATTTCGCCCCTCAAATACTTACATTAGAAAAAAAATTAAACATTTTTCCTGGATTCACAAACCATCAAGCTAACTCCACCGCAAATTTTAACATCAACAATTTGTTAGATCAACAGGAAGGGATAAAAAGGCATTTTGGGTTTCTTAATAAACCGCACCTTGAATACATGCCTAAAAATTACCATTTTTGTTTTAAAAATCATACCTTTGTATATTTATTCAAGAAATGAAATCAAATCAACGATTTAAGATATTCGATTTTTTTTTTATTACACACAGTTTAGCTTTCACTGTAAACTTGAATTAACCATATTTATAATCACCGTCAACCTAAAAACCATTTTCCAGATTATGGTTTTAGGTTTAAACAACTTATTTAGTTAAAATCCTAAGTTTAAATGTTTTCATATGAAGAGTATAAATCTTTCTCTACTTTTTTTGGCTCAGAAACTCGAGAATATTGAAGAACAACATATAGCAAAGCTTCCAGAAATCAGCAAAACACACAGATCTTCATATTAACAACAACAACAAAAATAGCAAGCACAAGATTTTCATAAATCAATTATCAAGATTTAAAACTTCGAGATGGTTTGTTTACCCACTTGGAACAATCTGAATAGAGAACAACTTCTTGATTGGAACATTACGGTTTGAATTCCTGAAAGCCTCTCTGTTTTGTTGTTGAATTTGCTTGAGTTGTAAAGTAAAGATGTTTATTTTCTTTATTTTCTTAGGTTTACTCTAAGTTCTGAACGAACCAGTGAAAATAAGATAATGGATATATATATATAGTAATGGCTTTAAACAATGGTATAAGCTTCTGGTATAAGCTTCAGCTTGTTATATTCAAACAAGATTTTGTACATGGAGGCTGATTTGATTTTCTACAATTGAATTGACAAAATGTTGTGCTAATTTAATGCATGTCCTCATATTAGTTTACACATAATTAATACCGGCTGATATGTATAGTTTGTACAAAGGTATTTTGTCTTGTTTTCTTAATATGCTTGCATATTACTATCATGTTTACTGCATAAAGGTATTTTGTATTTGATGTGAATACTCTATTTCTTTGCACTATACCTATGTGTTATACGGTTTATGAAAATAGTTTGTCTCCTTCTTGTATTAGTTACACATATATTGTACAGGTTATTCTTTTCCAAACTTTCCTTCTATGTTTATGCCAAGTTGATATAATTATTGTTTTGGCTTATTTATTGATTTTGTCATAGTTAAACATAGAATTGTTATAGTGTGCATTTATCTTTGGTTTCTATTTAACCATATAAGTTGTTATTAACAAACTTCTTAGTTTTGTTTCTATTTGTACTTTTAATTTTCAACCCTTTGATTTATAACATATATTTGAACTTATATTTTATATTCCATAATTATATCTTATCTTTATATTTAATATTGATAGGATTGTTTATTTTATTTGGATTACGTTCATATATGAATTATATCAAATATTAATAATATAGAACCTTTGATTTAATTGAATGAGACAGATTTCATTTCAAATATATATATCTATATATATTTTTAAAGATTTTATTTTAAATAGTATTGAAAGATTCTATTTCAAATTTTTAAATCAAAATTTTCTTTACAACCACAAATATAACTGATAAAAATCAAAGATCTTATCAGTTTATAAAATGAAAACTTGTATTCAATTTAAATTCGATTAAACATTTATTAAAATGATGTTGCCCAAAATACCGGGTCATCACACATTCTAGAGTACTACTAACCCTATCTCTAATGAGTTATTCCCACCAGAGTCAAGGTTCTCGTTTAACCTTCTGCTTTGATACCAAGTGTCACGACCGTGATTTTCGACCTTCGAAAATCGACATCAATACTTTCATTATATTACATGCCGAAAAATCGAATGTCGAAAATACTAGAATGTTAGGAAAAAGAAGAAAGAGGTAGAAGAAGATAATAGAAATAACAACACAGAATCTTACAATCGCAGCGAAACAATATATAATAGATAACAACTGATTTTTATACAAAAAGAACTATAACGGTTTTTATACATTACATCAATAGTTTGCATCACAAATCAATAGCACAGTAATGGACAGTTATAATAACTTGTCTACACAAAAGCTGAATATACAGCATACCATATACATCGGAATATAAATCAGATACGGGTAATACGTCTTCATCATCCAGCTCGTCTTCTGAGCTCCATAGCATCCTATCTTGAATACGTAATATTCGGTCTGACTCGAGCATGATAATAAAATAACATCTGTGTCATTTTGGAAAACCAATGTGAGAAAATACACTCAGTTTGAATTATTAAAGTTTCAAAATCCTCTGAAATCAAAGGTATCTCGTAAGACCACGCCACAAATAAACACGACAGGTTTTTTACCTTACGATAACTAAAACATTTCATATCAAATCATCTGATATTATAATAGTGTCTAAGCACAAATACTTATTCAAATAGCTGAAATGCTTGCATATCATGTTTCAACATAGTTGGGCACTATCAAAACCGTACAGTGCTTATTGGAGAATGGAATCCAACTGAATGACTAGGCATTGGGGGTACCACCTGTCACAGTACATGTCTAAAAACCCTGTACCGTAGACCACGCCAGGATCCCCTGCTACACAAGACCGGACCATCCTTGACCTGGATAGACCGAATATGCTATCACCCTAGGTGTTCCCACCCTTTCCGAGCTCCATCCATAAATAATATTCGAGGGTATCTAGAAAGGTGATAGACATACCCTACTTGGGTGCTACTCACTTAGCCTTGCCGCATCCCCCTGCTTTTCAGTCATTCCCGGTTGATGATGCTGTTAGGAACTGAGTTGATGATGTTTTGATGACAACAACCTTATATAGTTATTATACTTTACTTTATAAAATATATACTAACATTTTCATATATATATATGTATGTATGTATGTATGTATATAGGAAGTATATGCAGGTATTATCGAAGACTGATCAGTATAAAGACTCAAGCATCAAGATGAAGTTAGAGATTCAAGATTCAAGACTCTAGAGAATCAAGATTTCAAGATCTCAAGATAAATGTCTAGTATTTTGTTAAAACTTCATAATAGCACTCTCATCTTTCTTTCAATTTTCTTTTGGGATGGAACCCAATTTCTATCGAAACCAGTGGCTTACAAACCCACGACAAGCAGCTTACAAACCTACGACAAGTGGCTTACAAACCCACGAAAATCAAAATCATTTAAACTACTTTGTACAAGTTCTCGAGTCCTATGGAGGAGCTCTGTAGGAAAGTTCTTGCAATTTCAGTTTGAATAAATATTTCAAAATGTTTTTAAATCTGTTTTCAAAATGTTTTAGCTTTCAAAATCATGTTTTCAAAAAAAATTTCAAACTTTGTTTTAGCCTTGAAATATTCCTCCATTCTGATTTTAAAAAACTTCTATTTTTAAAACATCAAAACTTATTCTGATTTTAAATATTACTTATATAATTGACGGTCTATATCAATTATATATATATATATTTAAAATAATGTTTTATATTCATTCTCTATCTCAAAGTATTGTTTAAACACTTTATTTTGCTTCAGAGAAGTTTCAACTTGTTTTAAATTCAAATGCTTTTACAAAACAACATCTCTACAATTTTGAACTGAGGGATGTCGACATATGGGGATACCCCATGTCGACATGGTGACAGTTGGATTCAAAATTCAAATTTCAAAAAAAGTGTCCATTCGTTCAAAAACCTTTCGCCAATGGTTATGACTGTTGAGCATCTATATAAAGGCTTCCAAAACGAATTTTTTAACAACTACTTTCTTATTTTTCTTCACTCTTTCTTCTCCACCATTCCATATCCATAAAACTTCATATTTTCAAGATCGTGCCATCATTCTGCCAAATTCTCAATAGGAAATCATTTAGATACTCTCTCTATTTGATTCTCCATCATTCTACTAAAGATCAAAGTGCTATTCAGAGTTATAGGATTAATTTGTATTCAAAAAATCCATAGAGTCTATTCATTCAAAATGATTGTTATTAAGAAGTATTAGGGTGATCTTGTGTCCCGTAAATCAAGAGAGTTTATCCCAGATTCGGAGATAGGAGGGTTCCTCAAGGCCTTAGAAATTGAGGGTTGTAATTTGGATATTGGCTTATAAAAATCTGTACAAGGATATTGCCTTGGTGCAGGACTGGATGTAGGAGGATTTCGAACCAGTATAAAATCCGGTGTGTTCTTTCCTTTTACTTGCTTTATTTTACTATTTGCATTTGTTATACGTTCTGTGATCATTCCGTGTTAGAATTCTGTTTAGATTTGTGTTGAAAGTTTTAATTTAGTCATATAGTTTACATATTCTTTAAAACACTATTCACCCCCCTCTAGTATTATTTCTGCCTTAAAATCCTTAATCCGCATCCCCAACAGAGGCTAGAGGCTACGATTACCTTTTTAGAAATATTCACTTAGAATGCTCATTGTCCTCCAATGGAAATGTACCGATAGCATTCATCCATACAAGTCCGTTCCGAGTCCGAACGGAACCAAAGGCACTACTCCTACCGCATCGATTTTGGAATCACCCTTAGGATTAGTAACGATTAGCCCTTGCACTTCACTGCTCTATCTTCGACTCCATGCTCTTGTTTTCACATCGAAAATGTACTCGTTGGACCGAAGTGGTTTTCGGATAACTTATCCGATCTCGGTTTTTTCGAAACAACGTTCGCTATTTTCCTGTAAACTCAACCCCGGTTCTTTAGGAAATAAAGAAAATAAGATCGAAGATCACCTCCTAACCGTTAGTAGACGGATTTCTTTAAAAAACGCCCTAGAAGAACGAAACGAGTTTATACGTATAGTATAACATCTCAAATGGTAACTGTCCCATATAACTTCCATATTTCTTCTAGACATTCCCAAGTTATATTTGGATGCAGATTTGATAGTCTGTTATTTAACTATCAAATAAATAATCATTTCAACCAAATATTCCACTTTCCACTCAAAACATTTAAATCTCTTTTTAATTTAATTTTTATAAATTAAATCTCTTCATCCGAAATATATACTTATCTTACTGAATTTAGTAAATTTACAAACAGCCTTTCAAAAATATCTGAAAACCCTTTAAAACATATATGGAAAGTCCCACTACGGTATCAAATCATGGATCATAGCTCAATGGTTACGTCTCTATTCTAGAGAAATCCAAAATTTAATTGTAGGCACTCACTACCTTCGATTTACGCCCAACGAGTATACCATTACTTTCCAAAAAATTTATTTAATAATTATCTAAAAATAATGCTTGTAAATTCTAAAATAAATTTCAATTTAACTTTAGAAAAAACTACCATTTAAAATAAATGTTATTAAAAATAATATTAATATTAAATAATTTGTCCCTTGAAATGATAACATTAATTACTTCTTAAATAATAATTAGTTTAATATAACTATCTTAATTCATAATTTAAATTATACTTAAACCCATTTAAAAACAACTAAAGAATTAGTTTCTGAAATATTCTTTAAACACTTTAAATTTTCTAGTTAATACTTCAAAATTCCTTTTTAAATAACTTAACTTCTTAGAAAAATATATTTTCAACTTCCATATTGCCAGTCCAATATTAATAAATCTTCCTCGATTTATTTTCAATTAATTTACGTCCCAATTCCGTAAATTCCATTTTCGCATTTCTAAAAATAAATCTACCATTTATTTTTAAACCGAATTACCCATCTCCTTATAAATCCTTTCCGTGAATTTATAATTTCAATTTATCCACTGATAATTACTTCACTTTACTTATAAACTTCATTTATAAATTCCATAGTCTCATTTCTCCTTTTAAAACGTTTTCACAACACTTAATCGATTTTTAAATCGATTTTCTAAATTAAATTCCATTTTTAATTTAAATTTCTTAATTAATCCCAAATATATTCCAAGTCCACTAACTTCAGATCTCACTTCTTTGTTTAAAATCTTATTTAAATCTGAAACATCAATTTCATATTTTAGTTTCAAATTTTCTTTTTATTTTCCCAAACTATTTAGAATCCTAAATTTAAAAATACATTCTTTTATACTTAAAACGATGTTACTTAACTCCTTATTTTTAAGAACCCTTTTGTTCACATTTATTTAAAAATCTCTATTTTTCCGCATTTCAGGATTGTTAAGTAGGATTTTAAAATCAAACTATTTATTTTTTTCCAAACTCGTTTCTTTTTTAATTATCCAACTTTATTGTAAACATTTTACCTTAACATTCCCTTTTATTTTCCTCTACAAATTCAATATTTATATTTTTGATATTTTAAAATTGCCAAAGATATATCCAGCAATACCATAGCATCCAATAAATTCAATTTGCAATATTATCTATCATGGATTATTCAAAAAAATCATATCACTGAATATGAAAGTAATTTCAACATTTTTGAGGAATCCAGTTGGATCCCTCCAACATGTTTCCCTGCATCCATAGATGTTAGCACAAATATAAAAATATCAGTCCCACTTCGAGGGGGATATCGCAGTATATGTGGTCATCCGTTTTTATGTGGAACGTATAAGGTCTCATTCGCTATATGTATGCGAAATTATCAATCACTCCAACATATATACTATTATATATATAATATCACTTCAACTTGATAAAAATGATCAAACTCAATAATCAACCAATAATTAGTTTCAACTATTTAAAATTAATTGCTGTAATCCAAAACTGAGTGAGATTAACTCACTTTGAGCTTCCGAAATTGTTAATTATTCCAATTTCAATTTTATTCCATCACGTATAATTCCAACTACAAATCCATCGTGACCAGTTCTTTGCAATTTTTAGACCTTGTACGTAGGAGAAAATCATTTTATAAGTATTCGAATTAAAAAAAAATATTTGTTTGAATTAATCAAAATTAACATAGTTAATTACCCTCAACTAATAACTTCTTCTTCGCGAACGAGTCGTGCACACAACTGCTGCTTCTCTATCACGTGCCCAGGCAGATCAAAAGTTCGAACCATCATCACAATAAGATTTCGATCACCGTTTCCCTGTCACTGCCGAATTGACAACTCCCTACTAATCACCGCACCTCACCATCATCCGCTCACAGTTGTGCCCCACCAACCCAAAGCCGATGCCGGCACCGTCGGTCCTCAACAACCTCTCTACCACCCCAAAGCCAAACTCTAGGAAAAAAGCTACTTCGACATTACTGTCGACTCCTTCAAACCCCAATCGCAACCCTAGTTTCACCAACGAGCAAAGTGCCTCACCCTATTCAACTCGTACCACGCTTTCCCCTCCCATCAATGCTCCATGACGTGGTTGCGACGCTCATGCTCCTTTTCTTTTTTATCTTCTTTCGAAATTGGGCCGACATCGGTTTCAGTCGATTCACTTTGAAATGAAACTAGGAGGGAAAATTTCGATTTAGGTTAAAAGAGGTGTGAAAATTTGTTTTTTTCTTGAAAAATTCGGCCATTTTATTTTTTCTTGGCCGTGACATTTTAAAAAGGTGAAACGAGAGAGATGTTGCGTGTTTGAATATACTTGCTACAGTGTTTGATAGGAAGGAAAAGGCTGATGAGAATTGATTTTGACTGGTCAGCCTATTTTATATATATTATAAAGTTTCAAATCATCTCAATTACACAGTCAAAAATCTCGAACCCCTATCGAGACGTGCCGCTAGATGTTTATAATGTTATACCCCTATTCCGAACGCAATGGAAAAAGTTTCGAGTCCTAATTCGATCGTATGGAGATGTTAGCTTTTTGGACCCAATTATTATATTGAATTTTTGAAATTGAATTTAAGCGCATTTGTAACCCGTACGGCCAAACGTAACTCCAAACGTTTCGAAATATGAAATCCGATAACAATACACTATTACAGATCCGATGAAACTATTTTCGTCGAATTTCGAGAATATGCCTCGAAAGGCTATTTTAAATATCAATTTAAACGATATATTTTTAAAACTGAACAAATCACTTTGAAATTCAATATCAAAACGTTTATTATCTTCAGTATTATTAATATAAATTTATAAGCCTTTAAATTATTTTTAACAAGCTTGAAACTTCAGATCCAATATTTTATCCAATTTCCAATTATTTGAATAATTAAACTATCCGGTAAATGGTTATATTTGAAATTTAAGTTAAAAATAATTTTTGAATGTTTAAATCAATTAAATATTTCAATTTCAAATATTCAAATTCTGGGTCTTTACAACTACTGTCGGCATGGATTAATATTCTGATTTGGTAGGCCGTGACATCGACACTTTTGTTACTCAATCGTCTGGACAGAGTAAGCATACCGAGCAGGGTAGTTTGAGCAGGCATGGCACAAGAAGGTTGATCGTGAATGCAGAATGTTTCAACGATGTCGTGCCGCGTTGTTATGGTCTATTTGCTCCTATTCTACCTGTTTAGTGGGGGAGCTTATGTTAATTTTTCATCACGAATCCACAAACTTGAATATAATGGAAAAATTGAGTGATGAAGAAGTACCAGGATTTATAATGTATGAGTTGGATTTGTTGCGTGCTCGTCGTCGGTAGTTTTCATTTTTTTTTAATGTATTTGAATTTGAAAATCACGTCTTTCTCCAATTATCTTTGCTCATTGGAATGAAATAGACTCCTCATGCTCAAATATTCTTCGGTTTCTTTCTGACCAAACGTGGTACACTGTTGAAACGAGAACAACAAAAGAGAAACAGCGTACAATGGATTCTCTTTGGAACAGTAGTTGGAATAAGTGCACTTCTTGCTGTAGATCACCAAACGTAAGATTTGAAATTCCAAGCTTTGACTTGAAGAAGCTAAAATTTTTTTTGCTGTACGAGCACTGAAAAAAGATGATTATGTGACTCTTGTTCAGCATGACATAATGAGCATCGATTGTCAATTTGGATACACCCTAATTTATCGATTATCAATTTGGATACCCCAATTTGATAATCGATCCGATGTAGGTAATCTCTTGTTTATAGCTTTGAATGCATATGTAGACATTTTTTTGCACTTGAGTTTTTTCCATACTAACCTAAACCAGTGAAAAGTAGGATGCCTTACATGAATTTCAGTAAGTACGAAGGAAAACATAAATCTATCTGATCCACAAAACCTCCCAGTAATCTTCATTTCTATTTGTTGCAATAGTGATAGCTTGAATATGTTGTTTAACTTCCCTAGTTTTTGGTAACAAATTGAGTACAAATTGATTATCCTAAATAATTTTAGACACCGTATAATTTGTAGAGTTAAAAGTGGCCACCCTTTGCCATTTCACAATATCAATCAAGGATTTATGATTAAAGTAAGGATCAAACCACAGTGAATTTGTAGGTCCATCCACAATATCCTTGTAAATAATTTGCATGCTATGTCTCTGCTTCTCAAGATATGTTTTATGGTAATTGAGTAATTATTGTTGATAGGCATGGTCCAAAATTTCTATTTGTTATGTATTTTTTCTTGATCCATACTCCCCATAAAAACTGGTTATTTAAAAGAATCCAGCTAAGCTTTAACATTGCAGTAGCTCTTAACTCTATTAGTTGCATCAATCCTGCGTCTTCTTCACTTTTACGTCTACATAACACATGACATGCTATCTTGTGTGTCCTCCCACCATAGTTAAATTAGCACACATTGATTCAATCTTATTAAGAACAGAGGTGGGCAAGTGATATATTAGTAACCGATAGAGGACAATTGGTATAATTGCAAATTGAATAAGCTTAAGCCCTCCATGTAGTATATAGTAGATTACAATCCCAACTTTCAAGTTTAGTAGAATTTTTTTGAAGGAGAGGAGTGCATTGAGAAGCATTAACATAGTCTAATGAGAGCGGTACTCCCAAATACTTTACCGGAAAATTCTCCTCCGACATGCCTAATATTTGCAAAATATCAGTCTTGTTTGGCACAACAGTACTAAAATATCAGTCTTGCATCAATCCTGCGTCTTCTTCACTTTTACGTCTACATAACACATGACATGCTATCTTGTGTGTCCTCCCACCATAGTTAAATTAGCACACATTGATTCAATCTTATTAAGAACAGAGGTGGGCAAGTGATATATTAGTAACCGATAGAGGACAATTGGTATAATTGCAAATTGAATAAGCTTAAGCCCTCCATGTAGTATATAGTAGATTACAATCCCAACTTTCAAGTTTAGTAGAATTTTTTTGAAGGAGAGGAGTGCATTGAGAAGCATTAACATAGTCTAATGAGAGCGGTACTCCCAAATACTTTACCGGAAAATTCTCCTCCGACATGCCTAATATTTGCAAAATATCAGTCTTGTTTGGCACAACAGTACTAAAATATACTATAGACTTTAACTAGTTAACATATAGCCTTGTAACTTGACTTAACTCATCTAAAATGTCTTTAATTGATGAAGCATTTGTTAGAGTAGCCTTTAAAAAGAACATCGCATCATCTGCATATAGCATGTGGGACACAATGGGATAACTTTTTGAAATTGCCTGCAAGCAATTCTGTGTTATACTGTCTTCCATCCTTGTAGATAAATACTCCATTACAACACATAATAAATAAGGTGAAAGGGGGGCCACCTTGTCTTAAGCCTCTATTAGATTCAAAATCATTTGGTGAACCATCAACCAAGATAGAAAATGTAGGGGTGCTAATACATTCATAAATAAGATTGAACAGAGATTGAGAAAAAATCTATTGCAACCAGCATGTGGCATGTAAATTCTCTATTTATGATGTCACATGCCTTATGCAGATCTATTTTGATGCACATTCTTGGTTTGTCTCTTTTTTTGAAGTCTCTAATTAATTCATGAGCAATTAGAATATTCTCCCCAACATTCCTTTTCGGCACAAATGCGATTGATTTTCATAAAATTAAATAAAGCCAATTTTTTTAAATTCTATTGCATATAATCCTAGCTACTAATTTATAAATGATGTTAGCTCAAGCAATAGGCCTATAGTTAGTAAAGTTTGAGGCTTATCTTTCTTTGGAATTAAAGTAAGAAGGTGTGATCAACTCCTTTACAAACTTGGGTTGTTGAAAAATTTCTTTAATTACTACAAACAGTTCTTATGTAACAGGTCATATGGGGACAGGGCCGGCCCAAAGGGGAGTCGAGAGAGCCCGTCGACTAGGGCAAGCGACTCAAAAGGGGCAACAACTAGAAATATTTTGTATGGAAATAGCTTTTGATAATTATATTTTGTATTGATATAATGGTTGAGTGGTAAGCAACATGAAAATTTAGGGCATCAATTCAGGTTCGGTCCTAGGATTATTTTTGTTTTTTGGGAAAAACTTTTGCTATGTCAAAACCTCGGCTAGGGCAACAAAAACAATAGGACCGGCTCTGTATGGGGACTGAAAATTTTGGAAGAAAAAACATTTGGGCCTGGGAGTTTAGCATAATTAATGGACCACAAAGCTATCTTTAATTCTTCAGCTAGTACTGGGCCAGATAAATATCTTTATCCGTCGTCATTAATTGATCTTCTAGTTTCAATATGGGGAAATGAAACTATATTATCTCGACTATATAAGTTGGAATAATAACTCATAGATTCCTAAGTTATTATTTCATGATTATAAATAAACCAGTGGGAGAGAGTAAAGTTTGAATCCTATTTCTATGTTGTCTCATAGTCATTGGAGAGAAGAAAAACATTGAGTTAGTATCACCTTCAACAAGCTATAGGGTTTTGATCTTTTGCATAAGCGCTTCACTCTGAATTTTGATTTGTTGTTTTAATTTCAAATTTATATGCATCATACTCTCATATAACTGTAGGTTCTCTGGGTCATTTTCCTCTAGGTCATTGTTAGTTTGTAAGAAGGCTTCCTGGTACTCGCCTGAAGCTTTTGAACTGCATCTGGTTCATTAATGTCTTTAAGGTTATGTTTGACTTGCTTGGGCTTAGCCATAAAATTATGAGTGTAGTCCCCCCATGTAGAAGCTTTGATCCTTTCTTGAACATAATGTAGATAGTTGTTAATGTTACACCAAGTGTTAATATACTTAAAAGGTAAGTTCTTTTGCTATTTAATTTCTGTAAAATAAACTAAGATTAGTGTATGATCATTGAGAGTTATAGGAAGTGCAACAGCAGATACAGCAAGGAATGTTTGTATGAAGTCTTGATTGACCAACACTTTGTCTTACTTGTCAGCCCACTTTTCCTCCATGTAAATTTGCATCCCTGTAAATTACATTCAGCAAGACCACATTTTATAATACAACTTTTAAATCCAGTAAGATAAGAAAAAGGAATAGGCAATCCTCCCTTCATATCTTTAGGGTTAAAAGCATTATTAAAGTCCCCAAAGACAATCGATGATGTGTGAATAGAAGAAGCATTGAGAATTAAAGTAGCCTGCAATTTCTCCTCTCTGAATACAAGTGTTACTGGTATAGATAAAAGTGCATGTGCACTAAAAGCCCTTAGAAATTGTCAAGGCAGCAGCAATATGCTGATAACTAAGGTTTTAAATGCGAATATGCCAAATATGCTTATCTATGATGACAACAGTTCTTCCCTTAGTACCCATGTCATTATTATGTATGGAAGCCCAATAGGAAGGAAGCTTATGCATTAATTTACGAATGCCATTATTTTGTAGTTTTGTCTCAGATAGAGCAATCATAGATAGCTTACGACCTGAGGAAATTGGGTATACATAACATTTTGTTATCTATATCGAACCCATAACATTCTAAGAACATGCATTCATTTAACAGTGGTAGAGCCCCTTGTATGCCTTTTACGAGGAGCTAGATGAATGGGTTGTTCTTTCTCCTGCCGCTTTGTGTATTTCACATTTGTCTCTGCATGTGGGCACCATTTTTGTGTGACTCACCTGAGCAAATTCTACCAAGCGCATCGATGACCTCCAGTCCATGAGGTCATTTATTCTTCAAAGACCTTTCATCACGTACGCTAGCCTTCTATG
Organism: Allium cepa; assembly: GCA_030765085.1. Taxonomy (NCBI): domain Eukaryota; kingdom Viridiplantae; phylum Streptophyta; class Magnoliopsida; order Asparagales; family Amaryllidaceae; genus Allium; species Allium cepa. The sequence goes on along the minus strand of CM060934.1, from coordinate 945,594,153 downwards.
CACTTTTGTATGCTTCTTATCGTGGATTTCCGGCCCGATGCACCTCCACCCCATCCATGTTTTATTGGAAACTCTATATAGGTTAACTGGTCTTGTCCTATCAAACAAACTAACAAACAACTGTGGCGGTGCATAACCCAACCGAATCAATCCTGGTAGTCTGTAGAGACCAGTTAGGTGTAATCCTGTCCTTCCTGGAGACCAATGATGGGCTCGCTAAATATGCAACTCCTACCCCTAGTTTTGGCACCAATGTATGCCAGCCTTTTGCGCACCCTATTGCAACTCATTTGGTACCTATGCATGCCAACTTTTTGCTCTCTCTGTTGCATTAGTCCAATCTCACCCGTTGTCCATTTAGATTGCGTAGTGTAATCAAGGAAATACCCTCTCAAGATAAATTTGAAACATACCACTAGTGCTTGTACAGTCTCGCCATCCGTAAAAGGTCTGCCTGATGTCTACAATTACAGAGGTTTCGATTCAAGCACACCTAACCTGAGGGTGTCCCTTCAACTACATGCAAGCGTATACTCTCCACGGGTCCTATTGGTTGGATATGATTTTAGCATCCCAACCCAGTCTAACGACCTTCGGTCATTGTTCCTTATAATTATAACAGTGTATAATTATTCATATCCATCATAAATGCATATCCAAGGCTATATATATATATATATATATTTCAGACTCATGTGTATTTATTCTTCTTTCATTTTCTTTATTGCCTTACATCTTTTATGTCTCACTGTAAGTCTTTATTCTTATTATGCGTTTATCTTTTACTGCATCAAATTTATTTACTGTCTCTCATTTTCAGTCATTAATATTGTTGATACTACATTCATTAGTTCATCCTTTGATTTCTAGTTCAATTCATTTAATTATCAGACTTAACCTAAGCATCTTTCAATTTACTTGTTTTAAGCAAATTAATCCATTTCATTCGATTATCAGACTTAATCTAGATATCCGATTCACTTCTTAGCTTGTTTTTCTTGCCTATCACTCGAACTTCATTTTTCATTAGTTTCCATTTTATCTACTTCAGTCTTGTCTTAGTATTCCAGTTTTATAATTTACTACATTTTAATAAATTGGAATTTAAACTTTAACAGTTAATGGTTACAAAGTAAATTTCCATATCTTATCCAAAAGAGATGGTTTGTGTGACGTTTGTAATTACAAAAAATTCTCTTTTAATTATTGAAATATACAGTACAAAGTGCAGCAACTATCTTTATTTTGTACATCTCTTTCTTTTAAAAGCATATATTGACTTCTTGTTATTTCAAACATCTCACTTTTACTAAATTTAAACTTAACAATATATGGAAATCCACTTACAATTATATACATTCCAATAAATTAAAATATCACTAAAATTTCAGATGTTTAATTAACTTTTATTTCAGCCTCATTCATCAATATCAAATAAAATGGAATTTCAATTCCTTGTGTGTTTCAGTTAATTAATCCGACGTAGAACTGATAATTAAAAATCATTTTGCAATTACAGAATTAAATCTAATCATTATGCTTTTGTAATTATCAATACAAATTTGTAGGCAAGTTTACAGTATTCAACATTTCATACATGTGAATTTATTGCAATTTAAATACAATTCTCTAACATATAGGAATAGATCCGCAATGATATAATCTAGTATCATATAAAAATTATAATATTCCCACTCATATTTAATTAATGCTTTTAAATCTCTAAATCTAATCTAGATCAAACCCTACTATATATATTCTCCATTTTCGACTCCCTATTTGGATCCACAGACAATATTTATATTGATCTCATTAGAAATTGAATTAGGAAGAAGAGATTTAGATATATTAATTAGAACCATATCTTATTGTTTACCTTTGACATAACAATCCGATTTAAACCCGGTTCTTATCGTTTGTACTTTTTTATTCTTCTCTAAAGTACATCCATGCAAATCTAGAACTATTTCTGTATATTAAGAAATTTTGAAGAAAGAAAAATGGCAGAGCTTCCACTCTCATTAGAAAAATAATCAGTTGGAAATGAAGCCCTAAGTCCTAATTTATAGAGATTCAAATCAGCACCAATCGTTGGATCAAGCTCAATCAAATATGGGCCATGCGGTCATATTTACAGCCACCATCAACCTAGTGCGATTTGACTGCCCTAGGTCCACCTGGGCATGGTCTGGGTTGACCTGGCTAGGCAAGATCAGTGAATTCTTGTGCGTTCTCTTATCTTAATTGATTTATTTCCATCCCGTCTTCAATTAACGTTAACTAGCATTAACTTCTATTGTAATTAATTTTCTTAAATATTAAGTTACCGTTAATTTTAGCGGTGTTAATCAATCATTAATTAATTTTAAAATCTTTCCTTGGTTACATATATAATTATTTCCTGCTACGAAGATTAAAACGCTCATTTTTTTGTTTGAACTCCGATTGAAAAGGTTTATATATGAAAATTGATCAAAAAATCGCTGCGAATTCAATGGTATAAGTTTTGTAGAAAAATTCCAATATTTGTAAAAATCTCATTTTTAATTATTTGCTATTAATTAATTAATTTCCTTTTTAACTAATTACCATAAAAATGCGGTGTGTTACATTCTACCCCTCTTAAAAGAATTTCGTCCTTGAAATTCCACAAGGATTCGATCATGTAAACTGTCACACATTCATTCTACACTAATGATCAACTAGTGTAGAACAAATTTTGCAACAATCCGTGTACACGTGCACAATGCGTCACATACATATGATATGTATAACAATAATTTCTAATCGACGTCTCCTATATGAATGATTTCTTTTAAATCAATTTTGAAAATATAATGCTAGCATACCAGCAGTTCTACATGAATGCAACTTTTTGAAAAATCAAGATGGTTTTTATCCAAATTTTCCACACTCATGTAAATAGAAGCATAGTTCAACCAATTTTTCATCAAATTATTACCACCCAATTTCCTAACGCACCATTGCTAACATCCGTATATCTCTAAGTTTTCAAAACTTATTTCTTATGCTTGGAAATGGTCTAGATGGAAAATTCAATATTTTCACCCTTCTATTATGTGTCCTTTCACCCTTGTACCTTGGGATCTACTATACTGCCTCCAATCTTTTTCCCACTTTTCCAAGTATAGTTGGCATATATAATTTTTATTTTTAACTTTTAAAAACATCGATGTTTAAAAAAAATCATCTTTTTAACTTTTCACTCATTGACATGGTATACAAAGAAATGCTCCATCAACAACTAGCTTCCTTTTCGCTCATCGTATCCATTTTACTGCAACTACTACTATACAGTATAATCTACACTAATCAACTTACATACTATTCCCCAACGACAAGATGCGGTTTTTAAAATTTCTAAAACTTAAAATCCTTAACTTTTAAAATATTTCAAAGATACGTATATTTTTATGAACACTTTTCATAAATAATTTTTTCATAAAACTTTTCTCTTACAAAATATATATTACTATATTTTATAAATAATTTTTCGAATTTCTGATATCAGGGTTTAGCCAATAGTTCATCGCCCATAATGGACGCCACTCAATTGGACGGTAAAATTTCAAGTTCTTAAAAACTTTTCTTGCATATTAATATCAACCAGCACACATGCTAAATTTTAAATTTCAATCTTTGAGGAATATGAATATTGACTCATGACTCACCTCTCTAGACCAATGTCCTCCATCAATTGAAAATTTTCTTCCAAAAAATTCTTACTTTTTTCAAAACCTATATTTTTAAATTTTATTTTATTTGTTAGTTAGTTAAATACATTTCTTAATTTATTACTTAACTTCCAGTTTCAACTATTTTCTTTTCCCTCGCATTAGTTAAGTGACTCCCTTTTATTATTTTCTCAAATCATTGCAATCTACCTAAAAACACATAAAAAGGTCTCCAAACGTGCGCAGTTCATAGCAACAACTAATACTTATTACCTACAAAAAGAAAAACTAACACTGGAATGAAACACAACTTCATTAACTACTATTGCAAGAACGGGCTTTTCTAACATGCCATCCTTCTACTACAACCTTCATACCTTATCCTTCCCTTATTACTGCCTATTCTCACTATAGCGGATAAGAAATGCAGTCTGTGAAATCTTCATATTAAATGGCAACTAAGCTTGGGGAAACAAACTTTCCAATTTCCTTTTTAGCTTCCCGAACTTAGGTCTACCAATATTCTTTATGTGTGTTTACCATTTCATTACCATCTGTTACTATTTTCTCTTAATCTCATTCTTTGATAGTATCCTCAATCCTTGGTATTCCTTTTATTCACAATCCTCACATAACAGTGTCCAAAAACTTATAGAAGTGTACCTCAATACCCTATTTATGGCTCACATGTATCAACATAACATTTCTAGGCTCTTCCTAGTGTCCTTCACATTCTACCGGGCTCCCTTGTTACTATTTCAAAAGCAATCATCATTATCTCCTTCATAGCCTTTCTTTTTTCCGTTTCACCTAGGTACTAAACCCTATTTGCTCCATACTTAAAATTCTGTTTTAGTCTTTATCATTTTTTTAGAAAATAAAACTTCAAAATTTTAGAAATTTTTAATCCCAAAACTTCTATCTTTAAAAGTGCTATGTAGAAACTTTTATTTAACTCGGAAATACTTAGTGTCTTAACCCATTTCAAAACTTACAATTTACGATTTTTGAATTTCACTTATTCACTTAACTTTAAAAAGGAACATTAACAAATCTAAGTTTAAAGTCAAATCATCCTTTTCTTTTAGTAACCATTCTAACTTTTGTTAAAAAATTAGGATTTATAGTTCAGTCGTTTTTTCTTTCAAAAAATTATTTATTTCCTCTAATCCATTCCTTTCAAAATAGAATTTACAATTTTTATAAAACATCTTTCATAACTTTTAAATTATAAAAACTAGAATAGATAAGGAAAACTATCATCATATTACTTTTCTTACATCTCATGCTCTCCCTACATCCAATATTTGGAAGAGTTTCTACGATCATGAAAGGTGGACTTCTAACAGACATTAGAAACAAATGCACATAACGACGAAAAATATCCATTTTCCTTTGTTATGCTTCTCTAATAAGGTTGCTAGAATTGTTTTAAAATAGTTTGCTAACACTTTTTATTATACTTAAGGATCCTACATTTTAATGCATTACAACTACATTTCCCTTTAAGAGGAATCGTTGACGCTGTAATTCTCTATGGATCGCTTAAAAGTGGATTCGTGTTTTGTGTGAAATTTGGAGGAATTGTATTTAATTTTCTTTATAGAAATAGACGGTACAAAATACAGAGTTTTCGAGATTTTGTACATCTCTTCCTTTAAATCTACATTCCCGATTATTTCAAACAAAACAACTTTATTTGTATCTTGATTTATTCATACTTATTTTGTTACCTCTTTTCACTCCAATGAATTAAAATGTGTCAAATCCCAACATAATTACAATAAATCAAATCTCTCTTTCATTTATACTTCCTAACTTCCTACTACCCAATTCTTCAGCCTAAACTGCACCAATTCCAACTATTTTTCTCTTAATTTACCATGCTTTTTCCTAAACTATTGTAGTGCAACCGCTTACGGCTTAATTTTTAAGATCCTAAGTTTTCTTTTTCTACAACATCCACCCTATTCCGATTTATACACCACTCATATACTCCACCCATAAATTATTTAATATCTTAAAAAAAATTCATTACATAGAAAGATTCATGAGCTATATTGCTCTATCATTTCTTTTCAAAAGCAAACACTCTTAAAAATTTCCTTTACCAAAATCAAATTTTATATATATATATATATATATTCTTACAAGACCTTTACTATGTATATATATGTTTTTCCAAAATTCAACCCTTACTTATTTTTTCATAAAGTCCTTAAAGAATGAAATTTATACTTTTTCTCAAATTTTCAAAATTACTTATTATTGGGTTGACTCAAAGTGGACTTTTAACTATTCTTAAGAACATCATTCATTCCAAATCTAAAAATCCAATCATTAATTAAGAATGACCATTTTACCTACTTCTTTGAAAACTTATCCACCTTCCACAATTTATAACACATGGACCCTTATTTTCCCTTTATCTGGATCTCCTATACATCATCAGCTGGTAGCCAAAACGGGGATTAACAATCATTAGGCTATCAAGGCCCGATTAGGAAGCCATATACCATCCAGTTATAGACGCTTTTCCATATGTAACTAATCTATAGTTGGAATCATTGGGATTTTAACAAATACTTTATTTATAGTCAAAATACAAATACGTTCACTTTACGTTCCCTAATTTTTTAGGATTCGACTAACATATGCTTTGGTACCAAATGTAACAACCCGCACTCCAATGGGCTCATATTTTTTTACAAACCCACCAAAATACGAATCGTTGGTTTGTCATCCTGCAAAAAATAATAATATCAAAGCACTAATGGTAATAACTCACAACGGAAGTAAGTAAATATAGTATATCAATATAATTATTAACCAAAAATAGATATCTCAAACATCAAGAGCCTTAGCCAGACAATTGCTCATAATCAATATCAATATTTGCCCTTCTAAATCCCGTGGGTTGTAATGAGAAGGAGGTCAGAACAACGTTTCAGTGATTAGTAAATTATACATCTTATACATAACACTAACTTATGCCGATTCTTCACTATTTCATATTATATTAGACTTTATCCTTAGTCATTATGACTCCATCACTGCGTATAATCTGTACCCTTCTACAACATGTAGATTTATACCTATATATATATACATCCTATTGTCCACTAAGGGACGTAGATGCTAACTAGGGGTGGACGCGGTCGGTTAATCGATTCAATCGGTTAGAATTTGTGGTTGACCGCAAAAACGTTGACGATTCGGTTAACCGATTTTCGGTTAATATGCTTCTGGTCTACCGGTCGAACCGACTAAAATTAACCGCGGTTAACTGGTTAATTTAACCGGTTAACCGATTAATATAAATGGTTAATTGCTAATCAGTTAACCGATAAAATTAACCAATTAACCAATCAAACAACAGCATACATACACTTACCAGCATTAAAAACGCACAATATATGCAAATAATCACAGTTTTATATTCCAGTTCATACATTACAAGCATCGTTGCAGTGGGCTAATTGCAACTACAGTTTAGTTCACACATTACAAGCATAATTACAATGATTGCATTACTTTAGTAATTCGTTCCAAAGTCCAACTAGATAATTGGAGTACATTGATACAACTACAAAGTCTCCAATATCCAACTTCTGTTACCATTCCCCAACTCTGTCAAACAAAGGTAAACACAATAATTGAGCAATTAACTGAAGCATGTGAGTGTAAAAGTATAAACATGTATAACTATAGAGAACTGAAGGATGAACTTAAGGCATACATGTTTTAATTTATATATACATTGCTACACAAAGTCAACATTAGTTTGCAATATATAAACTGTTATACATATGGAATATAGACCATATGTGAACTGTTATATATATATATATATATATATATATATATATATATATATATATATATATATATATATATATATATATATATATATAACAGTTCATATATATGGTATAGACTGATATATAGTATATACCTTATACAATATATATGTATAGAGTACAGTCTAAACCCTATAATTGTAATAGTCTATATCAGTCTACGCCATATACGCATGGCCACAACAATACATGCAACCTATATACACACACTGACCTTTTTTTAAATCTCAAGCAAAAATTGAAAAGGCATCAGGTTGGGCAAATATAAATATAAGATGGATATACAAAAGCTATTCTTATAATTATATCAGACAAACAAAGGTAGTAATATAATGATGCTCAGGCCAAAACAAAAGAATCCGTTGCTAGAAAACCCAAATACGTGCTGTACTTTTATCTACCAAGACCGTAGGCACGGACAAAACTTGTAAGCAGTAGTTCATAAATATATAAGCATAACATTCCCCCAAAATTGCATTCACATATTTAAACCCATATGCACTATATATGTAACACATATTCACACTAAAATTATACTCTATCTCACGTCTGTACTTTGTACACACACGCCTTATGTTGCTCAACAATTACACAGGCACATACAAATGTACATTAACACACACATCACATGCACACCCATCTAATACACACCCATTATCACATAAACACAAAGATTTTTTTTATTAAAGGCTAAAAATATCCAAGTCTAATTTGAAAAACTGTCCTACTACGACTGTTGATATATGTGCTTATAAGTAACAAGGCATACGAGAATAGGATGAGGCCAAAGATTTTCATGCAGCTAGAACAAAACATAAAACACAAGCACATATATCACTATACGAACAAGAAAATTTGTTTCAACTTTCAATTGTTAGTAATCGACTCTTTTAGTCTGAAACACAACTGCTACTATTACATATTAAGGATTAAGGATGTACCTCCAACAATTTAATATATATTATCTATTTAGTATTTTAAAGTGCACTTAACGTGCCAGTCATTATTTTATAGTATATTAACAGATGAAAATGATTTTTTTTCTTACTTCTGTTCAAATATCAATATTTTAGTATACTGAAAACATAATGATTAACAGTGAACCAAATTCAATAATCAGTATATGAAATCTATGTTATATGTCTAGTGTACTAAAACAGATAGCACGCTACAATAAACTCGTCGCACAAGTTTATTAATTAGAATTCCACTACGCTGGAATTCTGCATTAGATAAATGTAACAATAAGTTACGTTGTAAATAAATTACAACAACAACGTTATACTATTGTAAAAAATAGTACAACTTATAAACGGGAAAGATTACAGTGAATCTAACCAATATATAAAGGAAATTTCGTCTGAGGCTTGTCGTAACAATTTACTTAAGAATTTTATTTCAAAACTCTCACAAGATACAACAGACGTAATCTGCACGAGATTGTAATGAGTATGTTAACTCTGTGATATGTATGGAATATAGAGCAGTGGAGCAAAGAAACAGAAGAAATTAGATTGAAATCGAATGAGAATGTGATCAGTATTCTCTTCTATTTATAATTTCGTCCGCAACCCTTCAAACAGTCGCGTCCGCTTGACGGGTCGCACCCGTTGCCTTTTGGTCGCTGCTGTTCGTTAACGGGTCGCACCCGCCCATCCAACGGTACTGTTTCGTATCTGCTCGCACTGTTTCGCCCGCGCCTGTTCAGTCGGGTCGCATCCGCTTGCGCCGGCGTCCGCTTCAATCGGCTCGCTCGCACCTGTTTGCTTCCAATGGGTCGCACCCGTTACTATTCGCGTCCGCTCATGAACAGTCGCATCTCCTCAGGTAAAAACCCCGTCCACTTCTCTTCAAATTCCAGGCCCAGCCCAGTTTCAGACAATGCCCAAAACCGTTAAACAATGGCCTGGTAAAAAGAATGGTCATTTTAGACCCGTACCCGTAACCGAGCCCGGTTCGGTTCGGTCGGACGGCCGGCGGCGGCGGCGCGCGTGTGTGGTGGTGATGCATGATCTCCCTCCTCACAACGAAGCATACATTTGGGAGCCCCAGGCCCCCAACCTCCAATTGAGAAAGTCATATATAAACTAATATACCTCTCAATAAATTGGCGATGTGGGACTTATGTTATTTTTCATTCACTTGACCTTTAGGAATTCTATCAATCCCCCACACGAATGATAATATACATATCCCCCACACGAAGCGAAATATCACAGAGTACATATGGAATAATGCTTTATCGTGGATAAGTAGATATTTCACTTTGAACTTTCCCTAGTTAAAACTTATCGGATCTACTTGGCTAATCGGTGAATTATTTCATCTTGAACCGTCGGCCTTTATTGTATATCCAGACAATAAACTTTACGAAGCATTGGTTCCCTTCTCATCCAATCTCTTGGTTATGTTCATTTTGGTCCTGAACAATTTTTGGTTCTGCGAGTGTTTTAGAGAATAAAGCCTTTTAGTATTCTCATAGAGCCGACCCAGCTCACACTAACATAGGTGATCGCAACCATTAAGAGTATCCTACATATACCCCACTTGTTATTTCCAAAATATGGTCATCATTAAAAAACATAGTTTTAACCTTTAAAACTTCTGTAGGCATGCATTATATTTTGCACCATAGGAATGGAGTAGCACCAAGTCCAGACAAATGCATTACTTCTTGAGTTACTCATAACTGGTTTGCCTATTGATCCTAGTCCGTGGGATCTCCAGTCGCTAGGATAGGTTTCCGTATAAGGTAACTCTTGTTGGTTTAGGCTTTTAAACCCATTCCCCTCGATGCGCAGTCAATTTTCTCTCTTGATAAACCTTTAGTAAATGGATCCGCTAGGTTATCATTTGTTCTCACATAATCTATGGAAATAGTTCCATTTGAGAGTAACTGCCTAACTGTATTATGGCGTCGACGAATATGTCGTGACTTTCCATTATACACAAAGTTTTGCGCTCTGCTTAGCGCTGCTTGGTTATCACAGTGTATGCATATGGCCGGTACAGGTTTAGGCCAAAACGGAATATCTTCTAAAAAGTGACGAAGCCATTCTGCTTCTTCGCCTGCTTTATCTAATGCAATGAACTCTGATTCCATAGTGGATCGAGCTATGCATGTTTGTTTAGTAGATTTCCATGACACAGCTGCCCCTGCTAGGGTAAAGACATAACCACTCGTTGATTTTGATTCCTCTGAATCTGCAATCCAATTTGCATCACTATATCCTTCTAAGACGGCAGGATATTTTCCATAATATAAGGAATAGTTAGTGGTATTTTTTAAATATCCAAGCACTCTCATTAGTGCTTTCCAGTGTTCCTTCCCTGGATTGCTTGTATACCTGCTCAATCGACTTACTGCATAAGCTATATCTGGTCTGGTGCAATTCATCAGATACATTAAGCATCCTATTACACGAGAGTATTCCAGTTGCATTACACTCTCATCAGTGTTTTTATGCAGTACTTCCGATGGATTAAAAGGTGTCCTCACTCCTTTAATTCCATACTCTTGGAATTTTTCAATCACTTTGTCTACATAGTGTGACTGAGATAGTTCAATTCCATTAGGTGTTCTTATTATTTTGATTCCCAAAATAACGTCCGCAACTCCTAAGTCTTTCATATCGAAATTGTTGATTAACATCTTCTTTATAGTCTCTATTACTTTAGTATTAGGACCAAAGATTAGCATATCGTCTACATATAGACAAATCATCACATATGATTGTCCAACCTGTTTGTAATAAACACATTTATCACATTCATTTATACGAAAACCATTTTTCATCATGAAACTATCAAATTTTGCGTGCCATTGCTTTGGAGCTTGTTTTAGTCCGTATAATGATTTGACTAATCTACAGATTTTGTTTTCATTTCCTTTGGAAATAAATCCCTCAGGTTGCTCCATGTAAATCTCTTCATCGAGATTTCCATTTAAGAATGCTGTTTTTACATCCATTTGATGAATCTCTAGATTATAAATGGATGCAATTGCTATTAACATTCTTATAGAGGTTATTCGTGTAACCGGTGAATAGGTATCAAAGAAGTCTACTCCTTCTTTTTGACGATATACTTTGGCTACTAATCTGGCTTTATACTTGTCGATAGAACCATCTGCTTTCATTTTCTTCTTGAAAATCCATTTGCAGCCAATTGGTTTTATTCCTGGTGGAATATCAACAATTTCTCAAGTTTTATTACTTAGAATTGAATCAATCTCACTTTGGATTGCTTCTTTCCAACATGAAGATTCAGAAGATGACATTGCTTCCTTGTACGTTTGAGGTTCGTGTTCTAACATATAAGTTAAAAAATCCGAACCAAATGTTTTGGAAGTTCTTGCCCTTACGCTTCTTCTTGGTTCAACCTCCTCGTTGTCCTGATGAGTTTCATCTTCACATGTCTCATCTCTGTTATCTCTTGTCCTTTTTGGGACAGGATTTCCATCGTTTCTTTTATGTGGGAACACAACTTCAAAGAACGAGGCATCTCTTGATTCCATGATTGTATTTACATGAATATCATTTATATCAGACTTGAATACCAAAAATCTGTAGGCACTACTATTTTGGGCTGGCCCAAGATAATAACAATCTACTGTTTTTGGTCCAAGTTTGACTCTTGGGAGGCGGAACCGAAAATTTTGCCAAGCACCCCCACACTTTGAGGTATTTAAAGCTTGGTTTGTGTCCTTTCCATATCTCATATGGAATTGTTCCCATTTTATTGTGAGGAACTTTGTTTAATATGTGATTAGACATATTTAAGGCTTCCCCCCACAAGTTCGTCGGTAGACCAGGAGTTAAAAGCATGGCAGTAATCATGTCTTTTAACGTTCTGTTCTTCCTCTCGGCTACACCATTTTGTTGTGGTGAATATGGAGCTGTTGTTTGATGAATTATACCATTTTCGGCACAGAATTGTTCAAATGGTGATTCATATTCTCCACCTCGATCAGATCTCAATATCTTGATCTTTTTATTTAACTGATTTTCTACCTCAGCCTTGTATTTTATAAACGCGGTTATTGCTTCATCCTTACTATTTAAAAGATATACATAGCAATATCGCGTATAATCGTCAATAAAAGTAATAAAATACTTTTTCCCACCTCTTGTAGGTAATGATTTAAAATCACATAAATCTGTATGTACCAAACCTAATGGTTCGGTGCTTCTTTCAACAGATTTAAATGGTTGTTTGACCATTTTTGCTTCTACACATGTCTCACATTTGTAGTTCTTATCTACTTGGAAATTTGGAATCAATCCCAAGTTTGATAATTTCTTCATTTTTCGGAAGTTTATGTGTCCTAATCTATCGTGCCATAGTAAAATTTCGTGCTCAAGCAAGTAAGAGACTTCAATTTTATTATTAGCACAATCAGAATACATAGATTTATTGCCGGTAACGGCTATATTTGCCTTAAATAGGCCATCACATAAATATCCCCTTCCGATATACATTCCAGCTTTGGACAGAACCATCTTGTCTGACTCAAACACCATCTTGAATCCCTTCTTTGATAGGACTGCACCAGAGATGAGATTCTTGCGTATGTCTGGAACGTGAAGCACGTCATTCAATTTGACAGTTTTTCCAGAAGTAAACTTGAGGATAACTGTGCCACTGCCTTCGATCATGGAAACTGCAGAATTACCCATGTAGAGTCTTTCTTTCTGATCGAATTTCTGGTATGTTGAAAACATGGATTTTTCAGAGCAAACATGACGAGTAGCTCCTGTGTCAACCCACCATTGGTTAGGGTTATGAATCAAATTGAATTCAGAAATAACCGCTGAAAAGTTGGACTTATCCATTTTCATGTTGTCAACTGTTAACATCTCTGTTTTAGTGTAAAACAGTAAAATTCTTAAGATGTTATATGTCTAGTGTACTAAAACAGATAGCACGCTACAATAAACTCGTCGCACAAGTTTATTAATTAGAATTCCACTACGCTGGAATTCTGCATTAGATAAATGTAACAATAAGTTACGTTGTAAATAAATTACAACAACAACGTTATACTATTGTAAGAAATAGTACAACTTATAAACGTGAAAGATTACAATGAATCTAACCAATATATAAAGGAAATTTCGTCTGAGGCTTGTCGTAACAATTTCCTTAAGAATTTTATTTCAAAACTCTCCCAAGATACAACAGACGTAATCTGCACGAGATTGTAATGAGTATGTCAACTCTGTGATATGCATGGAATATAGAGCAGTGGAGCAAAGAAGCAGAAGAAATTAGATTGGAATCGAATGAGAATGTGATCAGTATTCTCTTCTATTTATAATTTCGTCCTCAACCCTTCAAACAGTCGCGTCCGCTTGACGGGTCGCACCCGTTGCCTTTTGGTCGCTGGTGTTCGTTAACGGGTCGCACCCGCCCGTCCAACGGTACTGTTTCGTACCTGCTCGCACTGTTTCGCCCGCGCCTGTTCAGTCGGGTCGCACCCGCTTGCGCCGGCATCCGCTTCAATCGGCTCGCTCGCACCTGTTTGCTTCTAATGGGTCGCACCCGTTACTGTTCGTGTCCGCTCATGAACAGTCGCATCTCCTCAGGTAAAAACCCCGCCCACTTCTCTTCAAATTACAGGCCCAGCCCAGTTTCAGACAATGCCCAAAACCGTTAAACAATGGCCTGGTAAAAAGAATGGTCATTTTAGACCCGTACCCATACCCGAGCCCGGCCCGGTTCGGTCGGACGGCCGGCGGCGGCGGCGGCGCGCGCGCGCGTGTGTGGTGGTGATGCATGATCTCCCTCCTCACAACGAAGCATACATTTGGGAGCCCCAGGCCCCCAACCTCCACTTGAGAAAGGCATATATAAACTAATATACCTCTCAATAAATTGGCGATGTGGGACTTATGTTATTTTTTATTCACTTGACCTTTAGGAATTCTAACAATCTACAACTAATTTAGTAAATCCTTGTTACAAATACAATAATTTACTACTCATTTATAAATACAGTAGTCAAAATCAAAGCAAATTCGGTAAACCGATGTGAAAATGACTATTCCACATATATATCATATATGTGTCTTGATTTTCTAAGAAAGCAGAAAAAAATAAACACATTTTAAAATAAAAAGCTGCGAATATAGGATATTTAACAAACGAAAGCGGCTTCATTTGTAAAATCACTAATTTACAAATTAATTACATAAACATACAACTGAATTCGGGTAATTAATTAGACTAGAACTAAATTTAAATATGTACAGTAGATCAATGGAGTAATTAATAATATACTCACATGCTTTCTCTTTCTTCTTGACACCGTTGATTTCTACAATTGCTCTGTGGTGGTCGTCACTAGCGTGAAGCGTCGAGGCTAACGCGGAGAATAGAATAGTCGACGCCAGCAATTAGCAGGTGAGATAAGAAAGCAGATCTAGGTTTCGACTTCTCTCATATTTTATATTTTATCTAGATCTAAAAACTGGAGAGACTAGACAATTCAAGAGAATACAAGGGCACGCGGTTATTGGAATTTTTTAGGGGATGGGTTCTTTACAAATGGGCTAAATGGGCTATGATTAAAAAAACTTGATTTTTTGGTCGGTTAATGGTTAACCGACCGACCAAATATTATTAACCGTTAGCCGAACCGAAAATGGTCGATTAACATCGGTCGGTTAACCGAAAATTCAGTTAATCTATTTTGTCGGTTAAATCGGTTCGGTTAAGGTCAGTTTAGTCGGTTAGATCGGTTAAGTCGGTTAAATGCCCACCCCTAATACTACCACCACTACCGCTCAGCACCTCGTAAGGATCCATCGCCTTGCTACATCGCGATAATCGTATCACCGAGGAAATCCTACCATGCACACTGACGACCTCCAACCCATGAGGCCATGTATTCTTCGGGGACTTTTCACCACATACGCTAGCCTTCCGTGCACCTTTTTCCGCTTCTTATCGTGGATTTCCGGCCCTATGAACCTCCACCTCATCCATGTTTGAAAGAAGCACTATATGGGTTAACTAACCTTGCCCTATCAAACAAGCTGATGAACAACTGTGGCAGTGAATAACCCAACTAAATCAATCTCGATTGGCAGCAAAGACCAGTTAGGTGTAATCATGTCCTTCCCGTTGATCGAAAGGGACCGATGTTGAGCTTGGTAAATATGCAACTCATACTCCTAGTTTTGGTACCCACGTACACCAACCTTTTGTGCACCCTATTGCAACGCGTTTGGTAACTACGCACGCCAGCTTTCTACGCGCCCTATTGCATACGCCTGATCTCACCCATAGTCCATTTGGATTGGCCTTTACAATCAAGGAAATACCCTTCTCAGTCAAATTTGAAACATACCACTAGTTCTTTTACAGTCTCGCCATCCTAAAAGGTCCGCCCTAGTGCCTGCAATTACGGTGGTTCCAATCAAAGCATACCTAACCTGAGGGTATCCCTTAAGCTATACGCAAGCGTACGCTCTCCATGGGTCCTATTGATTGGATATGTTTTTAGCGTCCTAACTTAGTCTAACTATTAGAACCTCAATTATTGGATTTTAATGACAACAACTACACAATTATGCCAAAGAATCTCTAAGCTAATTTGCAGGTACATGACCATTAAAAAGAGACAAACAAATACATTCAAAATGAAGTTTCACAGTACAAAAGAGGATGAAAGTATGTATATGGAGATACAAGAAGAGATATATACGATAGAGACAAGACGAAGGTGACAAACAGTATTATTAGTCATAGAGTGTCGTGTCTAGAGTTTACAGATGTTAAAATCTTCTCAAATTGGTATACACATATATACATTCATATTTTAAATGAAATATCAAGTTTTCAAAATATTGTACGGAGCAAGACTCGAACCCGAGAGAAGGCAAGTGCTCTAACCAAATGAGCTATGGTAACTTTTTCTTATTACAGAATTCAGCCGGATGAATAATATCATTCAGACAGTTGAATGCCGAAACTTTTCATAAATTGATATGAAGTTTAAGCTGGCTGAATAGTTTTATTCAGCCGGCTGAATTAGGCCAAAAATAGCCTATTCCTTGCTATTTACTGTTTTTTAATAAATTCAGCCGGCTGAATATTTTTCAACGACTATTTTCTGGAAAGACACTTCCCTTCATCAAAGAGAAACATCTTCAAACCAATAGTTGCACCTGTTTCTTTTCATCGTTACCTTTAGACAATGATTGCAACTTTTTAATCTCTATAAATGGATTTCAGAATTCAACAAACAATCAACTGAAACCGATTTTAATGTTCTTGAATTCTTATCTATTCTATATTTTCAAACTGCACTCAAACTACTTACATTCTCTGATCGTTGATCACTTTATCTTCCTCAATTCTCAAGTACAGTACACTATATATCATAAAGGAGAAGATTATAGGAAGACTGTACTTAATTGACTTATCAGTGCTATTTAAAAGAGCATACTACGGTAGATACTTTTTTTATTTGTAAAGAAGTCATGTTCGGTTGCTCAGGCAGTAAAAGTCCTATTCGATTGTTTAGGTGGTAGAAGTCCTGTTCGGTTGCTCAAGTGGGGTAAACTTATTCCTCCAGGTTAAGTGAGGATTGCTGGTTTAATTTCAGAAGGAGTCTGCGACTAGACGTAGAACGAGAGTCCGAATCAGTATAAAAATCTCTGGTGTCATTTACTTTACTACTTTTACTATTTACTTACTTATTCCGCATATGTAGTTTATCCATATTACACGATCCTATAACACAGTCACTTTCATTTAGTATCGGAGCATAGTCACTTAAACTAACGACCTTAAATCATTTATTCTTTATAATTATAAGACAATTTATAATTATAACAGACAATTTATAATTATTCATACCCGTCACAAACGCACATCCGAGGATGCGTTAATACATATTCCAGACTCATGTATATTTATTCTTCTTTCATTTTCTTTATTGCCTCACGTCTTTTATGTCTAACTCTAAGTCTTTATTCTTACTATGCATTTATCTTCTACTTCATCAAATTTATTTACCATCTCTCATTTTCAATCATAGATGTCGTTGCTACTACATTCATTAGTTCAACTACGGAAGGCAGCTTTCGAAAATGTCCTTATTGATTAATGTGGAACCTCCATTTTCTGGTGTTTGAGAAAGCCATATTGGAGTCATATAAGCTTTCCTTTGTAACCTTGGATAGTTTCTACTGATTCGAAAGGCTGATCTATGCTTTCGAAGGGGTAGTTTTGGCGAAACATTCTTCTGCGAAAGGAAAATAACAACGAAATCCATGGTTTTGAATGGTTTGGCGAATATATTGAAGCATGTTATTTGATACCTTTTAAAGGTTCTTTTTCCTTATACAAATCTCATTTATGCATGTAGATCTAACTATTTCGAAAGGAGTTAAATGAAATGGAAGGGTAGCCTCACCCCCTTTTTAACCTCTTCGAAAGCCTACTACTCGCCAACATTTTACAGAGGCATCCCTTTGATTCTTTATAAAGATCTTGCCATCACCGTCATTTTCTTGAATCCATCTTCTATATTCTTTAACAATTCGATGAAGTTAAAGTGATTTCTGATGATAACACTTATGGCAAAAACATATGAAATTGATTATTTCGTTATAGAAATTCTAATTGAGATATATCTTTTTTTAGTTCTTTTTTTGCTTACAGATTATATAGGTACAGTTATTTTTAAGTATTATAGTTCATTCCCTAGATGTAAATATGACTTGCTTACTAAATTTAAAGTTCAAAGAAGGAATAAAATGTAATATTGTTGTCACTTATGTCCTCAAACATGTTCGAGAAACCATAAAATAGCCCCTTCTCTTTTCCAATAATCTTCATGTTAGAAAATTTATATTCATCGAGTTTTTGATTTTTCAGTGCTCAGAAATTAGGAGTAATGAGAATGTGAAGACAAATATGATATTTGATCAAGCTTATGGATCCACAAGCTAATATGCAATAAGTAACGACTCATATTTAAACAATACAGTTATATTCAAACCAATCCTTAAACATTTAAAGAAGAAATCAGGTTTAGTGATTTGATGGAACATGAGGGGTAACCATTGATTTTAAGAGAGCCCACATCGATTTATGCAGTATGCACATTTGGTGTGCGCTTCTATGATAATTAGTAGGAAAAAAATTAAGTTATTAGTTCAGTAGTTTATCATGGTTCAATCGCTCATAGTGTTTCTTATTGTGCTTCTAATTTCATAATTTATAAATGTGGTTTGGTTCTTTGGTCATAAAAAAGAGCCTATATGTTACAGATAAAAAGAAAAACCTCAATGTTACATATTAAAATAAAAAAAGACGGTCTGAAGATCAAATGCAGGTCTATCTTGACATGCATATATACTTGTCTTTATAATAATAATTCTTGAGTTGGAAGTGTAAAGCCCAGATTTGATTGTTCTATTACAATCATCTAACTTTTCAAGTCATATTATGATAAACCCCTTTTTCTTGTAATATATATCAACTGCTCCCTTAAGCTTCCATAAGTTGTCAACATACTTGATAAACTAACCATATAATGGTTTGCTTCCAATTACATAAGCGACTAGAGAATTCTTCCAACATGATTGTGCTATTTCCTTATTCGATGTCAAAATATTGAATATATTTGCCCTTCCTTCGATTTTGGTTGAATCAATTGCAAATCTGTGTCCTGTGCATTGAAATCCTGATTAGCCGCTTCTTTCACCATCTCGACACCAAGACCTGCTCCAAGTCGATGATGTTGGTTGACGTACTGGTGGATCTAGGGTTCAGGAGAAGGCTTCTCTTTGTTAACCGTTCCCTCTTCATTTTCCTTGTCCACCATCATTAACCATAATATATATGTATATATCTTTGTTTTATATATATGTATATATGTATATATGTATGTACATATGTTCGAACTGCTTCAGCTCCCAACGGAAGAAATGGGTGAATTTTAATTTTTTTTAACCATTTTGTATCTTTATTGTGCTTATGCAGTATAATTTATTTAGAACATTTCTAAATTATTTTTTAATAAAATCATTATTTTATTTAAATTTTTATTATAGTTTTAAATAATGTAATTAATGTTATATTATATGTATACGTGTATCATACACACACGTATATGTGTATGCACACACACATGTATCATATAGCAATCCGTGCAATGTTTAACTTGCTTGTGTATACGTGCTGGGATATACAGTATAACATACATATTAGCTTATCCAATATACAAATATATCATCCAAATGTATGCTTATATGCTTTAATTTATGTATACAAAATATTACAAATATGTTTATGTATGTAAATTTATATTTTATTTTCAAAATTATAAATATATACAAATATGTGCAATTTATAATATGTGTGTGTGTGTGTATATGTATGTAATTATTTGCATAAACATTTAAAATATATTATAAAATTTTAATTATTTATTTTATTGTTAAATCGGAAACTAAATCGAATTTTTGTGTGTATATATATTCTTATAAATGGTTAAATAATAAATAAACACACACACACACACACACATATATATATATGAATGAAATATAGATTATATATCTCTACTATTAATAATGATAATTCAATGAACTATTTTCAACCATGTCTTCCTGGATTTATAGAAATACCCTTTTGTCCAGTCTGGTTAAAACTAACGAGTAAAAACACGATCGTTCGCTATTTCGTTTACATCTTTGAAGTGGTAACTTTAGTTATCCTTTGACCTACCAAATCAAAACCTCCCAAAAATCGGCGGTGACCGTGACAATAGTCACCGTCTCCTCACATATCAAATAAATAACGTGGCGTTTCACATTTCTCTATTCACTCCACTAAATTCAATTGAACTTGACAAAATGCACGAGCGGGAAGAACAACGCGAAGAAGACGAAGAATTCTACGGATCGCTCGATTGAATCCTCTCCTCATCCTGCTCCTCCACCTCCTGCTCCTCCACCTCCTGCTCCGACAATGATTCCAACCACCAACGATGCTTACCTCGCTTTCCTCCTCCCACGGCCACGTCCTACGACGCCTGGACCATACCTCTCGCTCCCATCGAGGAGCGCCTTCGTCTCCTTCTCATCCACTTCGGTATCAATCCCCAATTTCGCTCCAGATCCGACGACGATCGTTCTGTTGATGTTGTTGAACAAATTTAAAGGTCTGTTGCCAGATCTATTTCTGATTCGGGCCTTCAAGACTTAATAATTCTATAGATATTTGTAAAGATAGCCAAAATATTGCGTTGGATGTGGATGCTAAACGAAAATGCACGATAAAGAATTTGGACAATGGGGAGGAATTAGTGGTGAAGGAAGGTGGGATGTGGGGCAGACCGAGGGAGTTGACAATGGAGGAGTTTGAGATGTGTGTTGGGAAATCGCCAATTGTGCAGGAGCTTATGAGAAGGTAATGTGTGGAGAGTACAGGTAAAAGCAACGACTTTTGTGGGCAGAATACTAATTTTATGGCAGTGGGGAAGGCCAAGAATTTCAGGAAGAGAGGGTGGTTGAAAAGTATTAAGAGCATTGCAGGTAATGAAGTGGCCGGTGGTTATTATAGGGAGAGGTGGAGTAGTAAGGAGAAAGATTATTCAAGTTCAGATAAAGGGGGAACGAGGTTGAGTTCTGCTACTGATTATAGCCAAGAAAGCCCATCATGGAGTTCAGAGAGTGAGAGTTAGGCAGTATGGGAAGTCAATCAAAGAATTTAATGGGCTCTGCTTGACTCAGAAGAGCCAGGCGTATAATGGTTCGATACAGTGTATAAATGTCAGCTTGGATGGGAAGTATTTGGCGAGTGCGGGTGAGGATTGTGTTATTCATGTGTGGCATGTTTCAGTTATAGAGAAGAAGGACGATTATATGATTGAGTAAGGTGTTCTAATCCATTTAGTAATAAGGAGTCACTGGAATCTACAATGGTGTCGACTTGCATTGAAGGGAGTCACTCAGAGAAAAAAAGAAGAGCTAGGCTGTCAACTGGTAGGAAGTCTGTTAGTTCTGATCATTTAGTTGTGCCTGATCAATTGTTTGCTCTTGGAGAGAAGCCAATTTGTTCTTTTAAATGGCATTCAGCTGATGTTCTTGATCTATCATGGTCCAAATCAGAGGTATTCTTCTATTTTTTTTCTATGTCACTTTCCTGTTATTGTCGATCCGTGGTCGAAATTTATTGCTGTACCAGTCATGGGTGACCATTATAAATTCAAAAAGTTTGAAGTTGAGAGTATAGAGTGCTTGGAAACATTCCGGGGTAAAATATCAGGGAAAATAATAAATGGGTCGAAACGTAGAGGGGAAAAGTAGATTCCAACATAGCATTGAACCTTAGACCTCTTTTGAACAGACCTGTCAAACGGGGTAAAATATCATGTCATATTATTCTCTTTTATTTGTTTCATTTTTGCTATTTCTTTGTCATACCATTTTTGCATCTTAAATTGATATGCTTTTGCAAAATCTTCTTTGATAGGCTAAGACAAGAAGAACCTCTATGGTCTTATGAAATAAGTGGCGTGAACATGTCATGTGCTTCAGTTGCAGTAACTTATGAAAAGAACAGCCTCAAACATTTCAAAGGGATGGTGCAGACAAGCCATATCGGTAAGTATATGTCTCCATTTTTTCTTGATTCGACTTAAATGGTTTTATTTTTCCCATTCCTTCACAATATTTATATTTCATGTTATTATTCTTATAATTTACAGACTTCTGTTATTTATCCTCTTATATCCACATCAAAGGTGTTCAAAGGTAAATAAGAGTTCACCACCATGAAATCTTTTTCTCCTTATTATTGTCTTCAAAATATAAATAATTGTAATCAATAGATGACCAACATTTTTCAAACAATTGCTTTTTAAGCATGATTGTGCAAATTATTAAATCCTGTGGATATTACTTAGTGATTTTATGCACTGAAAATTGAAAACAATGCACATGTAAATTGTTTTTGATATATCTAAAATGAACATGTGGTTAGGTGTGTAATTTATTCTATAATTTGCCATTGAAATTCAGTTAATTTTTCCTCTTCTTCGATATATTTTATCCACTGAGTTGAGTCATATTTAAAATATTCTCCTACAGTTAGTTTAAGTCTATTTGATTAAAAGGGGGAAAAAGAAAAAAAGAAAAGGAAAAAAAAAACAAGAGAACAAAAGTCAGCATGTGAGTCTACTTCCAGATTCTTGCTTACAATCAGATCTCAGGGTATATAGAATTCAACAACCTTCGAGTATTCTACAATTTAATTTTGTTTCCTCGGAATAGTTACTTGAGACTTGATACCTTAATATGATATATTATTGAAAATGTAATTCAAAGTTGGTATTTATGGAATTCTATAAACATTGACATTTATCAGCTTTAATCGCAGGTATAGTTTTCTATGCAACTTCAATGCTGATTAATGGTAGTATTCCTTATAAGATGATGATGCTCCCTAAAATACTGAAATGGTCCCTATTGTCTCGTGTGTATGAACTAGATGAACTCATTATTAGTTACCAACCAATTTATCTGTTGTATTATACATCATGGAAAAATAGAAAAAAGCACATTTCAAGTTTTAATGGCCAACATTTTATATTTTGCTGAAGCAAATGACTAGACAAATATGACTCAAATATGACTCCATTTTATATTGAATAGCTGAGCATATATCGATTATGTGTGCTGACGCACGGTGTTATGCATGCTGCTATACTAGTATGCATAATATACTTGCCTAATAGTACTCACAGCAAAATCAATAATTTTTATTTTATTTAAAATTTATTTAATTTAAAATTTTAAGTCAGAAATAAATGATATATATATATATATGTTTTCAAAATTACAATTTATGTTTTAATATGCTATAAAAAATCTGGATGATATTTTAATATTTCAATATACATATATGGTAGTTTAAAATCTATTTCAAATTTATTTTTAATTTCAGAATTTATATTAATATTTAACATATATATATATATATATATATATATATATATATATATTTCTACCAAGAGTTTATCCGTTGTGAAAATAATTTTATAAAATTTAAATTATATTTTATGGTATATTTTATTATTTATTTAAGTGATTTGAATTATTTAATATATATATATATATATTTGTGCTGAAAAATATTTTATGTAAAAAGCTATCTATATGTATGTTTAAACATATTTCTTATAGTATAATGTTTAATATTTAAATTATAAATTTTATGTTAATTAAATAATGAATATTAAACTAATGTAAATAAAAAATCAATTTTTTAAAATCTTAGCTATTTGTTTCAAGGCATGCATATGTAAAAAAATTATAATAAACAAACAACCATTCTAAATGTGATGATAAACTGATATACTAGAATCATCACCTAACTAATGAAGCAATATATAGTTTATAAATTATATAATAGTAGTATATAATTATAGATCAATAATTACCTTTCACTAATGCCAAAGGACCACACCTTAAAGGGTTGAAATTAACTCCTGAATCAAATTCCGATTATGAAAGAGTTGTCTCTCGAATTGCAGACCACCGGTTATCAAATATTATTTATTTTAATTTGATTTGAGCTTGGAAATGGAAGATATGGGAAGATGAATTTTGGCCAGAGGTAGAGCTAATGGAGGCTTTAAAAAGTTGGTAGAAGAGTGAGGATTATGAACTATTTATAGAGGAGAGACTGGAGAGATAAGTTAGAATCCAAATCCACTTTTCTCTCCTTCCCATCTCTTCCTTTATCCTATCAAAACCCCAGCCTATTCTACATCTCCAAGCTGCCCTTATCTAGTCTATTCATGGCAAAACTCACAGGCCTCCATATGGGCTTCAAAACCTTTTAAAGTCCATACAATATTCGTCACATTTAAATCCTATTTAAACGCGTATCGATATCATATATGATTAATATCTTTATAATTGTTATAAACATATTTATTAATATTGTTTAAGAAATAAAAATAAATTTTTATAAATAATATTTAATAAATATTAATTAATTTATTACTATTATAAATTAACAAAATCATGTGGTCAAAGGAATATTGGAGGATTCTATTGTGCGACTTTTTAGGTGTAAATTTGGTCATCGATAAATATCAAACTATTCGAATATTTACATTCACACATCGCTTAGCAAGTGATGTGACGTTTTTGTTAAATTTATCGCTTACTTGGTTTTAGTAAAATCCAATTTTACTTTGTTAAGCATTATCCGATTGTGAATATTATTTACGTCAATTCTCTTCGTCAAAACTATATAACTTTGGACTTACAGAATTGGTTATAGTCAAAATTCCAATATCATCGACATTCAATTCTGTAGTCCACACATAATTTCCGTGGTTCAATAACAACAATTATTATTAACCGAGATGCTCTGGCCATAGGTTTTGACTTTGAGTTGACTTTAGTTGACCGAGGTACTAACCTCATATAATCGAGGAGACAAATCCTCTGTCGAATAGTGTTTCACTTCCAGTGCTTCCACTTGATCCAACTATATTCGTTCAATGGATGCATGCCATAGTTCGGTTAGTACTGCAGATATTGATTTTGATGACAACAACCATATAAATATAGGTACTAATGTTTTTCTAAGTTGTATAAATATTTTGCAGGATATTACACAGGTTTATACAAGTACAGGATAATCCGAAGATTGATTAGTAAAAAGATTAGAGATCAACATTCAGAGATGATCAAGATAATTAAAGACACATGAGTTTAAAGACAAAGACATGAAGAATTCAAGACTATAAATTATAGTTAATAGACATTAGATTAATTTGTCAAAGTCCTTAAAATAGAAACTTTCTTTTCTTTTAATGCTCTTTTATCAAAATATTTATTTCACTATCATAATATATTTCTACAAATTTTTTATAAGAGTTTTTATATATTAAAGTATTTAAAAACTATGTAATTTTTGAAAATATTAGAATATTAAATGTATTATTGTTTTTCTCAAAATACAAGGGTATGTCGACATACCCTACCTATGTATGTCGACATATGAACCGTTGAAGAGATGTTTTTAATTTTTTTAAAAATTGTGTATTTGGGCTCCATCTCTTCGCGAATAGAGATGTCCTTCAAATACCATTTAAAGGGGACTGGGAAATAAATTTTAATAACTACTTTCTCTTTTCACTCCGAATTCTCATTGTATATTTCACGAAAACCAATTTCTATACTCTTCAAATTCAATTTCTACTTTACTATGTTCATTCTCTGTACTGATTTGCAAGTATTCCCTCTTCAATTCAAAGATCAAAGTGCTTTCAATAGGATATAGGATACCTTGTATTCGAAGTACAACTATTTTTATTTGGAATCAATAATTTTCTACTAGTATGACTGCTTGTTGCCCGTTCAAATCAAGTTGACGTACTTGTTTTGCATTCAAATCAAGTGAATGTGCTTGTTGCCTCCAAATGAGTGATCATGTTTCCTAGTTAAATCAAAAGAGTCTACCCTGAGCTCAAAAAGTCAGGAGGGTGTGTCTTGTTTCCTTGAAATCAAGACTATATTTTGGTTTGCTTGCTACCTGATTAAAGTAGGCTTTTGAAAGGAAATATATACATATACTTATAGGACGAAACGCGGGATTGGTTAATCTAAACAAGTATAAAACTCTTTGTGTCATCTCTCTTACTTTTACTTTATTTTTTATTGCATTTATATATATCCATTACATCCTATTTTATATATCTAGGTTGACTATCTTTGTTTGGATTTAAATCTTGGAACTATTTAGAGAAGTTCTACATAAGTTATGAAACACTATTCACCCCCCTCTAGTGTTAAAGCAGTCTTAAGATCCATTCACACCAGTATAATTTATACTACACTATTTTTCGTAGATTTAACTATAATTAAAGCAGAATTTCCACATTGAAGCTCGATAATGTTCTCAACTCGAGGAAATTGTGTGATATTATCACATAGATATTTTATGTCTGACCATAGTTATATTAACCAATAAAAAAAATCCAACGAGTATTCCATAGTTATTCAATAACTATCAGTATGTAACCGCTTGGTTCCCTCAGTAGCCATGACTAATTCATTTCACAACATTTAGAGAGTGTTACATACTCTAGTCTCAATGGATGTATCGATATTCAGTCTCGATACATCTTGACTAGTAATATTTAAAATGATATATTTATTTTAATTATGATATATTACTCATGGTTATAATACATTGTAACTGTTAATCTTCTATTAAATATACTTTTAATTAAATTTATTAATATAACACATCATATCAAGTATATAACATAAAGAAAACACCTTTTATTTTGAACAAGATTAGTTATCGAGTTTGATATATGTAACAAATTACATAATTTCCCTAAGGAAATAGCCTAAATCTGTCAATATATATATATATATATATATATATATATATATATATACACGTATACATATGTATATATTATTATCTGGCTTTTTGAATAGGCAGTTTTTGGACTAACTTGACGAATCGAGCTTGAAAGCTATCGAGGCAGGAGGCTTGGAGAGATAGGTGTGAAGTCCATAATCCAAGTACAAACAAGATGATAGGATAGAGGCAAGAACATCCCAAAAATTACAAAACCAAAACCATCAAAGTGATGGATCGGTACCAATCAATCTCCATTGATTGATACTGATCCATAAAACTTACACCCCTATCACTCTAACTTCCTCCGACAATCAAGTGTTGATGGTAGCAATCCATAAACTCCATTGATCTAGCATATCGTTTAAATGCCTCAAACATCTTAAGTTAGCAACTTTATTCCTCCACTGATCCATCTCTTGGACTCAGAAATAAGCTTAAAGAAGTACAAACAAGTAGGAAATCTTGAAGCTTATAGCAAGTTGCTTCATCCAAAGTAACAAGAATGATCCATAAGTCAATCTTATGAATCGGTACCGATCATTAGCTGCTTGCTGACCTGGCCATGTTTTTCGAGAGCAGCTAGCGCTAGATAGTGGAGATCATAGAGGAAGACGTGGTGGAGCATTTCTCAGCAACTTACAACTATAAATAGAAGGCCAGGGCTCCTTTACGAGGATCTTTTTGCTTCCTTGTAATTACTAAATATTTTCTTGTAAACACCCATAGAGTGGTACCGAACCACAATAACTGTACCTGTAAAAACACATGATAGTCAATACAAATCTCAAGTGAACGTAGACAACAGTTAGTCGAACCACTTATCATTTTTATATATATTCTTCATTTCATTCTCTACTTAATTTCTTGGGTGGTTATGCCACTTTTTAGTGCTAACATTTTGGTGCTCTCTTTGAGAATATGATTCTCAATCTGTTTGGATCCATCATCTACTATTGGATTGCTTAATTCCGAGAGATAGATCCAGTTTTCTTTGTCTTTGGAATTTTTAACTGCTCAGATTTTCAAAAATATACAGAAATGATTTTCGCCATGGCACCTAGAAGAGATCGATCCACCACTTCATGTGCTGCTAATGATGTTGGAAATGTTGACCCTTAACAAGCTGAAGAAGTTACGCAACTTGATGCTACAGACATTCAAAACCCAACGGATATGGTAACAAGAGTTGAGATGGACCACATGATGAAGCAAATGGAAGACAGGCTCTGGGAAAGCCGCAACAAATTTAATCAACAAATGAAGAAGAGCTTAGATTTTTTAAATCCATTGACAAACAGACATGGGAGAAGCAAGAGAGACAAGACACCTTCTGGTTCATAATATGATAGTTTCTTATCATTGGAGCAGAGGCAAAGGGACGGAAAATGGAAGATGGTCAGGAAGGAGACTGGAAAGTTGAAACAGAAGTTGTGACCGAACCATGACAAAGGCCTATGGATCAGTACCGATCCATCAAGTGGGCTCGATATGGAACCATCTAATTATGGTTCGGTTGGTCGACTTTTGGGTGATGGTGCTGGTTTGGCTTCTGGTCATGCTATGGATAGTCAGAGTGTGAGAGATTAGGCGGCCACCGTGGACCCTCCATGAAGAGACTATGTACATGGAACTACTGAATGAACGATTTTCCTAAAATAGGAGAACATAGATATCATGAAACTAACGAAGATTGTTTGCGAGGCCAAATACTCAGGACGGATCATGATTATCGCTGTTTAATAGATCCACCTAATTCAGATTTGACTGAAATGGTAAGAACACTTATAAGTGAGATCCAACATCGGATTATGATGATTGGGGCTCCTCCTCTAGATGGAATCCTTTTACAGGAGAGATCCTACAGGAGGAGTATCCAAGGAGATTTATGATGCTGACAATGCCGTCATACAATGGGAAGATGGATTCGAAGCAACATCTGATTAAGTATGACTGGAAACTGGCTCTGTAAGAGCTACTGATGTTGTATGATGTTGTTGTTTCTCGATCTTCCTTAAGGGGCAGCGACGATGTGGTTCATCTAGCTATTGCCGAAATCCATATCATCTTTCGAGCAATTAGCGTGGAAGTTCATTGAGCAATTCCGTATGCATACACTCGTTCAAAAGATGTAATATCACTTTCTAACCTCTTCCAGGGAGCAAAAGTGGTCTTGAAAGATTTATTGCACATGTTCAATACTACAGTGAATGAGGCGAGTAATGCTCAAGAAGATATTGTGTTGATAGTACTAATTATGGGGATTCATCCCAAGACTGCTTTTGGGAGGTGGTTGAAGATGAAACCCCACCGACAATGAATGTGTTCTATAGAAAGGCGAATCACTTGCGCTTGAAGGAGGAAAGTACTACCACCAAGAAGGCCAATGCTGATTAATCGGCCGAAGTGATACAAAGCATTGTCGTTGTAAAACAATCTGGAAGGAATTCTGGCAATGTCGATGTTAATATGGAAAATAGAAGTGGTGGGCAGAACAAGAACAACAATGGCGCTAAAGATAAGAAATCGAATTCAAGGAGGCATCCAAGGATATTGAAATTTGACAAATACACTCCTTGAATAACTCAATTGAGAATACATACTTGGCCACTTAAGGCAAAGAGCAGTATAGAAAGCGAGCTCTGAAGGAGTCAACTAAAAAGGAGAAAAAGCCCGACATGTTTTGAAGGTTTCATTAAACATATGGTCACAACACCAACGAATGCAGGCATTTGCATGATGTGATCGAAGAGTTGATTCGTAAGAAGAAGTTACAACAATTTGTGCAGGCCCCACAGGATGGTAGGAAAGGAACTTCAAACCCCTAGTAGGGTTAAGTCGAGCCCAGAATTAATGGGAACAAGTGGCTTGAGAAGCGATTGGTGATCATTACTATTATCATAGGACCATGTCTAGTTGAGAGGAGCTGGAATGAGATAGAGCTGTAGGTGCACTGAAGCATGTAGAGAATGAGAGCTGTTTCACCGTTGCAGACAATGTTTTGGCAAAACAACTCAGAATCATGACAAATGATATTGTTTTCCGATAAAGAGATGCTGATGGTTAGAGGCCCCGACGATTGACCATTAGTGATATTGGCCATGATTGGCCATGTTATGTAAGGAAAGTGCTGGTTGACCGTCTGAGTTCAGTCAACATTCTGTTCAAGAGAGCCTACGACCAGATTCTTTTGAAGGGGAAGAACTTAAAATCATGTAAATCTCGGATCCAGGGATTTAACGGGATTGCTACTGAGCCAGTAGGATGCATGGATTTATCGATGATGCTTAGAGTAGGAGACCGTAGGAGAGTGCGGGTCATGCATTTTATTATATTGGATATTTATTCTACCTATACCACCTTTTAAAGTCGACCAACCCTTGCCGAATTTCGAGCGACCATTGCTCTATGGTCCTTAAGGATGAAGTTCCCGATAGAGAATGGTGTGGGAATAGTACAGGGTGATCAGGTGCTTGGCCGCGATTGCTATGTTGCTGAGCTGGAAGTGGCGAGGAAAAGAGAGAAGGGAAATGATGTGGAGAGGACTCTCCACATCAAGACTTTGGATGCTTAACAACCACCGCTCGAGACCTCATTCGGGAAACACGGTCATTTCCATAAAGATGTCGATCCGTTAAAGTGCAAGAGGATAGGAGAGAACATTTGATCGAGCTGACGGTTAACATTTCGATCGGCCAGGATAACCCTACATAGGTCCTGAAGGTTAGATCGTAGCTCGACGCGAAGATAGTGAAAGAATTAGTTGGTTTTCATCCGACAAACTTGGTTGTGTTTTCCTAGACTCACTCAGACACGTCGGAGTATCATCGGAGATAGCGAGTCATGCATTAATATATATCCTAAATGGTTTCCTATAAAATAGAAGTGCCACAGCCTATGCCAGGAGTGATCTACTGCACTCAAAGAAGAAGTGGAGCAGTTTAAAGACATCGGCTTCATCTGCAACGCCCTATACCCGGAGTGGCTTTCTAATATAGTCCCGGTGAAGATATATAACAAGAAGTGAAGTACATACATCGATTATGCTGACCTGAATAAGACATGCCCGAAGGAAAGCATCCCGCTCTTGAGGATTGATTGGTTGGTAGACTTAACGGTCAGACACGAATTACTATCATTCATGAATGTATACTCTGGATACGATCAGACTCTGATGCATGCCTTGAACCAGGAATACACCATCTATATTACCGACCTAGGACTGTGTTGCAATCTGATCATGCCCTTTGGGTTGAAGAATACTAGCCTAACTTACCAAAGATTGTTGAACAAGATGTTCAAAGATTAGATAGGGCACTCGATGGAGGTCCATGTGGATGATATGCTCATAAAGTCATAACAATCGAGGAACCACATTGATGACTTGGTAGAAATTTTCAATGTTCTCCTTATGTATGAGATAAAGCTTAACCCTTTGAAATGCTCGTTCGATGTTGCATCAGAGAAATTCTTATGCTTCATCGTGAACTCCTGTGGAATCGAAGCTAACTTAGAGAAGATCAAAGCATTGAGGAACATCAAAGCCTCGAAATGATGAAAGATGTTCGAAGCTTAAGTGGGAAGTTCATTTCCTTGAGTAGATTCATTTCCAAAGTCAATGACAAGTGCATCCCTTTCTTCGAAGTGATCAAAAAGGGAAGAAGAATTTCGCTTGGACGCCCCATTCTAGGCTCTAGTGGATCACTTAAAGGGACCCCCTATTCTATCAAAGCAGCTGGAGGATGAGAACTTGTTTATTTATCTAGCAGTGTCGATGCACGCTTTGAGCGCCCACTCATACACGAGGAGCCCGAATCCAAAGGTCAGTGTATTACATTAGTAAGTGATTGATAGGAGCATAAAGAAACTATCAAAAGATGGAAAAGCTTGCATATTTCCTGTTGATTGCTTCGAAAAAGATCATTCCTATTTTCAGGCTCATTCGATCAAAGTTCTGACCGACTAGCCTTTGAGATAAGTCCTATAAAGACCTAATACTTCTAGAAGGCTATTGAAATAGAACATTGAGTTGAACCAATATGACATAACCATAATCCTCGGAGAGCGATCCAAGGTTAAACTTTAGCAGATTTCATTGCTGAATACCCTGCATGAGATGATACTCCGGAGAGTAATGGAGAGCAGAATGCCAAATGGAAACTACACATAGAATGTGCATACAAAGAACATTGTTCTGGTGATAGAGTCATGCTGGTGACTCCCATGGAATGTTCAATTTGTTATGGTTTCAAAACTTGACTTCCTGCAACGCACAATGAAGTGGAATATGAGGCCTTAATCGCATGAATCCAAGTTGGCAAAGAGATGGGAGTTAAAACTTTGCATATCCTCTATGATTCCTAACTAGTGCTATGTCAAGTAAGGAAAAAGTTCCAAGCGAAAGGAGCAAGACTAGCTCCTTATCTCAGCTAAGCTCTTGAGCTGCTTATTGATATTAAATATTACACCATAACATATATTACCAGGGAGGAAAATGCGAAGGCCAACTCACTGGCTAAGTTAGCCAGTTCTGCAGATAAGAAGATCGTGGGCTTGGTACCGGTGGAAGTGTTATCGGCTCCAAGCATCGACTAGATGGACGTCGACGTGATCTTGGAGGTCGAATGTGCCAAGTAGTCATGGATAACTCCAATAAATAATTATTTGCAGAGAGGAGTCCTTCCAGATAGAAAAAGTGAGCAACATCGACTCCTTCCTAAAGGTTTAAGGTTCATCATTCAAGAAGGAGTACTTTACAGGAAGAGATTCTCAGTTCCTACTCTAGTGTGTTGCCAATGCTAAGGCCAAGTTAGTCCTAAGGAAAGTACATGAAGGGACCTACGGTGACCATACCCGAGGGGAAACCTAGCAAAGAGGATCCTTCGTTATGGGTATTTTTGGCCTACTATCAACCATGACACAACTGTTTACACCAGAAAGTGTGACAAGTGCTAGAGAGTTGCTAAGATTCCAAGAGCCCTGCCAATGGAGATTATCTCAGATGGTCGGTCCTTGGCTGTTCGTTGTTTGGGGGAATCGATATCAATTGTGTGCTGCCAATGCCCAAAGATGGTGCAAAGTACGACACCATCGCTATTGATTACTTCACCGAATGGGCCATGGCAGAGTCACTAACAACAATCGCTGTAAAGAAAGTAATCAACCTCATGGTCAGAAACATCATCTGTTGCTTTGGGGTTCCATAAAAAATTATTTTCAATAATAGAACCCAATTCGACATAGTCGAGTTTAAAGATTTCTACCACCGACATCACACTGGGAAGAGATTTGTAGTAGTGGCGCAACCTCGAGCAAATGGATAGGTTGATGCGCTGAATGAGATTATCAAGTCTATTCTTATGAAGAAACTGGTGAAAGCGAAGGATAAGTGTGTTGATGAACTTCCTTTAGCACATTGGGCCTATTGAATGACTTACAACTCAGCGATTGGCCAGTTTCCATTCGCCCTAGCTTATGGATTAGAGGCTATGATCCCAGTTGAACTTGAAGTCCCTTCGAGTGATTCACTACAATCCACGGATGAATGTGGAACTCCTGCTAGAGTCTCTTGATATAATCAATGAGAAGTATTAAAAAGCTGAGTCGAGGGCAGCTGCCCACCGAATCCGAGTCGCGCGATACTAAAACACCAAGGTCAGGACGCAGACGTTGAAATTGGCGATCTAGTTCTTAAACGAATCTTCCCAGGCCCTGGGAGCTTGGGACAAAGTTGGGAAGTTCCGTACGCAATTGAACATAAACTTAAAGATGGCACATTCAAGCCAGAAATGGTTGATGGGATCTCACTCCTGCAAGCGTGGAATAGCAAGTGCTAAAGACGCCATTTCACTTGAAAATAAATTTGTACATATTTAACCAAAGTTGTGTAGCAGACATAATCTGTCATTTCTATGTTTATAAAAGAAGTGAATTCCAGAGCTCCTGAATCTATCAATACTTGATTTTACACTATGAACAGTGTTGTGTTTAAATGAACTTCATATGCAAAATGCAGGTACGTAGGTACTAGAGATAGTTGTTAACTAAGCTTCCATAGTTCATGATTGGATGCATGAAGCTCAACCACTCTTGGTATTCAGAGAAAGATACCCTGTAACTCCTTTAACCTATGACTTGGGGGTAGGGGTATAAACATTCAAAGGTCGAATGAGACTGTTCACCTTTACAGCTCATACCTAGAGCTTGGCAAAGCATCCATACCTTTCACGTAGTAGGCAAGATGAAAGGACTATTCCCTGGGTTAGGCAAGATCTCCTACAAATTTTGATTGAAGCCCGGAGTTAGGTGCGATCATACGTAAACATGCTAGATAGGGGTGTTCAAACCACTATCTTAAGCAGTTAACTCTCAACCGATGCCCGGTGTTTTGCATGGTCAAAGCATGCATCCCGAAGTAGGATGCCCAAATTTCCATCCAGAGATGAATCATTTTAACTGATGTCCGGAGTTAGGCGCGATAGCACTCAAAATATTCCCAAAAGGAAGGTGTAAGTTATTCCTCCAAGTAATTGAAATTCGACCAAGTTTCAGAGTTGAACATGTTCATGTGCGGGCATGTGCAAATAGATGCTCTGATAACCGTCTCTGACCAACCTAAACAAGAAATGGACTAGTAACTTACTTCAATGACGATGATGAGAAGTGGATCACAAGCATGTTGAATATAGAGAACATTTACCAAGCACCTAGCCAAATTAACACAAGATTTGAGTGAAACAAAAAGCCTATATTATTCACAGTCAAAATAAGACCTGGAAGAAAAGTACAAGTGTTATTGACATCTAAACCAAAAGCTAAATTGTTTCCGAACATACATAAAGCTATCTTGAAAAAAAAAGAAAATCAGTTCCTACAACTTTACAACCAAAAACATGAAGGAGACAGATAATCACTTCTTGGACTTCTTCTTCTCCTTTATAGTAGATGGCGCACTAGACCCCTTTGGCTTCTATTTTATTCTTCCTCGCATCCTTTGCCTTTCGAAGGCAAGCTATACGATCAAATGACAGACATGCTTTGAGTGTTTCCTATCACAGGTAGTGAGACCGAAGCAAAAATGGACTTGCTGGACAAAGCTATTGATAGAGGAGGAGGAAAAAGCTAACCAGCTCTTACTTAATCTCTGCAGCGAATTTGTGCTGTTGTTCAAGAAGCTCGCTCATTGAAAGTCCTTCGTCATGGTCAATGGACCCGGTGATCTGAACATCATCGTCAGCTTGCATACCCTAGAGGTCGCCATTCCCCTCTTATTGCAAAGCTTGAATCATTTGCGCGCTAGGGCTTGGAGTGTCGCCAATTGGAATGCTCGGAGCCGTCCCGAAAATAGCCACGACCGTTGAATCGGTCATTGTCGCTTGTTCTTCTGATTGGTTACCCTCCTTTACGAGACAAGAAATCGTAGGATGATTTGAAATTTGAGAAACATGAAAGGAGAGATTAGTGACATCGACCAGTATCATATGCGCCTTCTCAAATATAGGTGAGGTCAACGATATATCTCCGTTGGATTGAGACTCCATATGAGCAGGCATACCATGTGAATTCCCTTCTTAAAAAGGAGATATCATGCTTGTTTTCTGCACTTGCAGCACATTCGGATTACAGAGAAGGACATATTGAGCAATAGATGTAACTAGAGGTCCAGCGGTGAGACCCGTAAAAAGTTCCTGAGGAGTGACGCCAGAGCATTCGGCTTATCTTTCTGAAATGTAGTAGCCAAACTCTAGGTATAAGATAAGTTCACATGCTCTAGGTGCCTTAAATTCTGTTGAACTTAGAATATGCTCTCTAGCTCTATCAGATTTACTTCACGTCCTTCTGAATTTTGTTGCTCTTCCCTCACAATCTGCTCCTAGGATAACTCTAGTGCTCGAGGATAACTTTTACCAAGCCACGCCAAATCTCGGAACTTGATTACATTGACATTGTAATTGGCAATGAGTGGCTCGATCTTGTCTTTAACCCGCCTCACCGGAATAGTCACCTACTCATCAACTTTCTTGGCTTTCTCCAATGCATTGTCCCTCTGTTTATGAGTGTCCAACATTTCTATAGTAATTTGAGCTATTTAAAGGGCCTCATCTTTCTCCTTATTTTCTTTTCAAGTTGTGGTTTTAGCTCCTTCACCTCTTCAGCCATCTCAAAATTCCTATGATGAATAGATTCAACTTGGTTTAAGTGGTCTTTTCTTTCCCGTTCGATCGCCACGTTTAAGTCCTTGACTTTTTGGCTAGCCTCCACCTTTGCCTTCTTCATCTTGGCACCTCCGCATCAAGATGAGCGATAGTCTCGTTGTTCTAGTTCACCATAAGCTGCAGTCCCGCAGCCTTAGTCTCCAAGCCCTCGACATGCTCAGAAATTTGCTTGGCAAATCTCCTCCAAGTGTAAGTACTAGTTGTACACATCACCAATGTATATTACTGTCTAATCCTTTATATCAGAAGAACTATCATTCAAACTGGGGAAAAACCTGCAACCTTTAAATTTGATTTTGGAAATTGATGCTGTAATTCAGCTATTGGTGGATTTGAAGAAACCGGTTGTTTTTTTCCGATAACATGCTACTTAGTAGGCTGCTCGATAGGCTAGAGCATCGGGAAGCATGAGACAACATTGTTTGTTTAGCAGAGAGGGAAGTATGAAAGGGATTACCATAAGGAATGTCATCGTGATGGCTAGAGTTCCTTTCCAAAACCCTTGATAAGGCAATCTGCATATGGATTGATGGCTAAACGACGAGTCATATGATCTATAGTCCATCTCTTAGGCCCTTCGATCACGGCTTGAATGCCGGCTAGAATGAGAATCATGACTAGATTTGTAAGGTCGTATGGTTGGTTTGTGTCTTGGCTGATAAGACATTTGATCCTCAAGATCCTTGTACAAGCCGCATCATTTCATTGAACCTGCAAATGAAACAATGACGAATTTGTCTTAACAAGAAAGAATATAACATAAGTTGAGTAGAGTGTACTACATGTGTGTATGCGTGCAAGTTTCCTAGCATTCCCAAACAGACCGTGGGTTTGAATTTTGCTGACAAGGGTAATCTTCCTTGCCTTAGTTGAAGGCACATCTTCTTGAAAACGAATAAGGGATCCAACATTCCCAATGATCATATGGCCAATACCGAAAGAGTCGATTACATCTAGGATTGGCCTAAAGTTTCCATAAGGATCCTATAAATGCTATATAGGAGTTTCAAATGCAGTTGAGGTCGGCAGAGGTGGGGTCAGAGTATGCCTTTTGGTAAGCCTAATCTTCAGACTTCTTTTTGGAAGAGGCTGTTGGTCATCATCATCCCCATCATCAACAGATGGATCATGACCTACATCAGTACCAACTTGGCTTCCTTCTCCTTCGTTACCTCCTCCTATGCATTCTTCTTTGATTTCACCTTCTTCGGTATGCTCTTACATGTTGCTAGTCTCGATCACTGTACTTTGAATGGGTACCGGTGAATGATCCCTATTATCTCTGGATGAAGAATTTTCCTCCTCACTATATGTGGCTTTAGGAGTGAGACCGACTCTACATTCTGGATGCAACAAGTTATAGGCTCGTAGATTCTCATCACTAAGCAATGTCTTAACCTCTATTTGTCTTTGGAATCTCATGAAGTTATCGATGGTTTCTGCCATACCATCATTTCTAGGCCTGAGCGATACATCTACAAAGAATAATA
The DNA here is from genome assembly GCA_030765085.1 of Allium cepa. Taxonomy (NCBI): domain Eukaryota; kingdom Viridiplantae; phylum Streptophyta; class Magnoliopsida; order Asparagales; family Amaryllidaceae; genus Allium; species Allium cepa. The sequence continues at coordinate 945,556,477 of CM060934.1, read as the reverse complement.
GGGACATTCAATGGTATCAGAACTATGAATCTAAACTTGTGTGTAAAGGATAAGAATAGAACTCTTGGGAGATAAATCATCGCTGTGCAAACTTGAAAGGACAACAAACAAAGAAGAACTCATCTTTGAAATAGCTCAATTCTAGGTCTCGACCACGATTCGATAACCCCTAGATGGCTCTAAGAAAATGAAGGAAGGATTTCCTTTACGATGCTTGAAGATGAATAGATATCGAATCACTTGATTATTGGGAACCCTACTGAAATGGCGAGCAAAGATTTTAAATAAGCTATGAAGGAATGCATAGCTGTTCGAATGGAGCTGAGCTGGAGCTAGCCTCTTCAAATGTCGAACTCGTCGAATGAACTGATTAAATGGTGGGACACATCCTGCCAAGCAGATATATTTTTTGCATAATGTGTACCCGTCAGGGGATAATTTGACCTTTGGTGGCGTGTAGGAACTAAAATGTCCTCAAACGGGATACCATGTTTCTCGTAGATCCTCCTAAGCGATCCTTCCTCAATTTTGGATGATACCACATCTACTATATTGTCTAATATGGTAGCATTGTCAAGTGTGCCAGGAGCATCCTCTACCGCTGGGCCTTCCACAGGCTCTATTGGAACTTCCTGAATAGGTGGACCTACTTGAGGATTTTCAAGTTGAGGAATAGGGTGAATCGGGGTTTTCCGTGTAGATGGAACCGTAGGTGAGCTTGAGTCAATACTGACTCGGTGTATCTGGAAACTGATGGACCTACTTCTTAAATGGAGAGATGCTTGGAACATCTATGACCCATACTATCAAAACTAAACACACAATTGACATCAAATTAGTTAAAAGTTATGCCCTATGCCGAAGTGAAAACATAGTGCAGTGTTGTGTAGTGTCATGTGGTGTCGATATCCGATATTATGCAACGTTTCACTTAAAAACCCAGATGCTGTCCAAAGTGACCGTTGTCATTGACCGTCCCAACAGGCTTTATGCCCTCAACCATGCTTTGGAAATGTTTCAGAACTTGGTAGATATTTTTTTAGGAAAATTCCAAGTATGACACATATCACAATGCTCTAAGACAGATGAAGAATCGAAATCCACCAAGGGTTGGATCGATATTGATCCATCCCTTTAGATGGATTTTGGTTATTTCTCATCTTCTCCCTAACCCAAGTCATGGCATCCACATGATGATCTCCAACCTCACCGTTATCTCTATAGCCTAACTAAGGAATTTGAAGTTCGAAGGAGATTGTTTGGTTTGAATGTTGGGCTAGGAATAAGGCTATGTTCGATGACAAGATGGATCGAGTGCGATTCTACTGGCATGGTCAACGGCGAGTTCAAGCCAATGGTGGGATGGTGGTGTGTCGAGAATCAAGGGATGAGATTGAGAAAAAACTTTAATGGCAGACGAGGGCTTGAACACGATGACAAAAATAAAGTGAAGACAGAAGGAGACGGTATGGATATGCAACCGACGAACCAAAAGAATAGGCACTAAAATTGTCTACTTTAAGGCTTGGATCGGTACCGATCCTTTCCCATGGATCTATATCGAATGATCTGATAAATAATAATAATAATATGCATGTATATGTAAAAAATACGTGTATGCATGTAGTCTGATGTTTCACAGGGATGCGTTTCCATGTTGAATCGTTGCATGATTGACCATTAGAGCAGATATGTGTACACATACTTAACATTCCATAACTAGATTGGAAGAAAGTAGATTCAAATCTAGAAAATCTAGAAAGGGAACTAGTTCGGATCGATAAGGTCAGAATGATTGATCATGAGAGCACATTTTAGTTTTATAATCATATATGTTAGTGAAGTGTCATAATGAATGGTTAAAAACACAACACTCCATCAAAACGGTCCGGAAGAACGATAACAACTATTCGAAGCATGGGTTGGAAATTGATATGGCAATCCCGTATTATCTCGATTTAAAGCACATCATGTTTAAAACAAGATTTACTTTAGGGGTTAAGTGTTATTTGGCCCTTTGACCAGGCAGTATCTGGACTAACTTGATGAATCGAGCTTGAAAGCTATCGAGAGAGAAGACCCGGAGAGATAGTTGTAAAGTCCAGAAACCAAGTACAACCAAGATCATAGGATGGATAAAAGACCATCCCAAAAATTACAAAGTCAAAACCATCAAAGTGATGGATCGGTACCAATCCGTCCCCATGGACTGGTACCGATCCATAAAACTTGCATCCAAATCACTCCAACTTCCTCCTACATTCAATTATTGATGGTAGCAACCCGTACTATGCTCTATTGATCAATTGCATATTGTTTGCTATCGAACGCCTTGAACATCTGAAATAAGCAACTCCGTTCCTCCACCGATCCATCTCTTAGACTTAGAAACAAGCTTATAGCGGTATAAACAAGTTGGAAATCATGAAGCTACAAATAAGTCGCTTTATCCCAAAGAAACAAGAATGATCCATAAGTGAATCCTATGGATCGGTTCAACCCATAACGGCTTGCTGACCTAGCCACGTTTTCTCGAAAGTAGCTGCTGCTAGGTAGTGGAGATCATGGAGAAAGACATGATTGAGCGTACCTATGCAACTTACAGCTATAATAAGAGGCTAGGGGCTCATTTATAAGGATATTTTTGCTTCCTTACAATTATTATATATTTCTTGTAATCACCTATGGAATGGTGTCGAACCATAAGAACTGTACTTGTAAAACAACTAGATAATCAATAAAAATATCAAATAGACGTAGGCAACAGTTAGCCGAATCAGTATAAACGTTTGCTGTCTTATTTTTGCTCATTTTCCATTTATATTTCTTCATTTCATTCTCTAATTAATTCCTTGGGTTATTGTGCCACCTTTTAGTGCTAACACACACAAACACACACACACACACATATTTTTGTGTGTGTATATTTATATATAATGTTATCAGTGTGGTAACTAGGCTCACTTTCCATGGTCCCATTGAATCCTTGAAATCCTACCATTCCTTCTTTTTTCTATAAAAGAAAAAAATGAATGGTGGAGATATGTGTGGCCGATAGGGACCATATAAAATAAGACGATTGGTAGTTTGCACTCGATACATACGTACATGCTTGATAATTAAAATATGGAAATTAACATGATAGATAAAGATAACTACATTCCCAACATATATCTTTCATTGAACCAACTAGCTTTATTTATCATTATTATTGTATTTTATATGTGATGATGATATGATCAAAAAATGTTATGTCAAATCAATCAAGTCTTCAAGATAGGGCAACAATAGGTAACCACCCGAATTGTGGGCCACAATTTTGATGATGATAGTTATATTTTCTTCTAAATTTAAATAAACAGTATTATAATTATTCCAATGAAATATAGGTTGCCGAGAAATATCCATAAACCTTATTTGTGTTAAAGTGGTTAACCTGTGAAGTGTCCGCTCGCACGAATTAATATTTTTAACTTAACCCACACGTGTTAAAATACGGGTAGGGCAACACAACGCTAAAATAGGTATTATATCCGAGAAATATTTTTGATGGTATTTTTTCTCTAGCAAGTATAGTTAACATCTTTATGTGCATGGGAATACTTCTAACTAAACTTAGTATTATTATGGAAACACATCCATTTTAGCGTAAATTAACCATTAAATAACAGATTCATCTATATTAGACCTAAAGCAAAGTAACAACGTAGGTGTTAAAAGATTCTTTAAATAATAATGTCCATTTGGTGGTGCGTACATATTAAACCTTTTCTAAAAGTCGTTTGGAAACCAATTTGTTTGAAGACTATATTAATATTAGATAACATGTGTGTGTAGAGGGGAGAGAGAGGGGGAGAGGTCGTTAAACATTTTCCTAGCAGATAAACTTTGGTAGTAAAAACATAAAATGTTATAGGATACAAATATCCCCAGATATAATTAATCTTATATCATGTTTGATTCTAAAAACCATATGTTATAATTATAAATTGTTCGAATAGAAGGAGCATTTTGCAGAAGACCAATATATATTCATATAAAATATTAGATAATCAACTAAAAGTCCATAATTATTATGCTAAATATCCATAATCATTATGCTAAATATCTAATAGGTAAATACCAAAATCAAGATTACCACAAGACGACCAAATTATCCATAGAAGACCAAAAAACCCATTAATGCTAAAATCTAGATAATGCCAATGGCTAGAAAACTAATATCAAAAGCAAGATGTCTATTAGACAGACTATCGAAAAACCAAAAGAATTCTAACAGTATAGAATAATTCCAATAAATGAAAGCATAAGGTTTTTAAAACAAAGTTTAGTTCTTCGAAACCAAGAAAATTTTAATACCAAAACTTTGAAACTCATTACTTTGTAACAACTATTTAGTAACACCCTCTAATTGTAACGATCAAATATTTAAATGATTAATTTAAATATTTATTCTTTAATTAACGAAACGTCTATTATATTCGGTTTTTCAGAGATGGAAGAATTGGAATTTGGGACACACATGGTTAAGATCGCTTTTCCCTTCGAGAAGACTGAGTATAAACTTGATGATTTTTAGATTCGATAAGTTTTCATAGTGAATAGTGATTTCTTGAAAGGAATGGAAAACTTATTTTGGTTAAGGCCCATTAGCTTCCCTATAAGTTGGCTAATTCCTTTATTACTTTCATTTCATTCTCATTTCACTCTCATTTCATGTTACTTTTTTCATTTCTATCTCTTAATCATTTAAATATTTCATATTTTCCTTAAGCCTAAACCTAAATCCACTTTAATCCCTTCATAGAAAATTTCTAAATTCAAACTAAGTTCGCTGTAATTCCTCTCTACTCATTCCTCACATAATTCATCAAGGAATTAGCTTGATGTGGTGTTTGGAGCTCCATTCTATGATTTCAAGAGAAGGAAACCATGGGTTTTGGTGATTAGAGCTTGATTTAGGGAAGAGAAGCTGAGTGGGATGATTCTCCATCTATATTTGCTTGTTAATCTTCATCATTTCATTTATTGATGATTATGAAATTATATGTAGTGATTTGGTGATTGTTTGAGTTGATTTAGACTTGTGATCATGTTATAAACATGATTTTATTAACTCATTTGTTTTAAGACCTTAATAACCATTTTAAAATATTTGGCTAGCTAAGAAATGAGTTTTGGGTTAATTGAATGATTATATGTGATGTTGTAATGGATTTGAGGCTAATTAGATGACACAATTAAGTGCACATCATTAGTTTGACATAATGAAATTAACTTAAATGGTTTTTGAAAAGGCAGCAAACTAATTAAGCGAGTTTTGAACTCTACACTTATTATTAAAGTGTTTAAAGGTTTAATGAAGCTTACTGAGTAGTTATGAATGTTATTTAAAGTCAAGCAATGATCTTTATTAATGAATGATTTACTCATAAATATTATTTAAGTAAAGAAATAATTTTTCCAGAAAAAGAGGTATTTTATAAAATGATGTGATAGTTTATAAAATGGTATTAAATAAAGCTTATTTAACATTTCTAAAATGGCTATATGATATTATAAATGAAGTATTGAGTTTATAAAATGGAAATGAAATTTTATAAAATAGTAATATGTTGTATATTTAATTTTAATGAGGTAATTAAGTATTTAAAGGCTTAAAAATGATTAATAAGCTAATAATTTATTTTATAATATAGTTGTAAGAATTTATAAAATAGTATGAAACCATATTAGACTTTTATTTAAAAGATTTTGTAAATAAAAGTGAGATTAGATTAAGTAATAAATGTATTACGTGTTTAAATGTACATGTATGTATTTGTGTAAGGGTAAGTATACGTATATGTGTATGTGGAGTATATAACAATCAAAATAATTTGTGTATTGTAGTTAGAATTATTATGTGTGTTTGTTATTTTATATATATGTGTGCGCAATCGTTTGAATATATTTATATATTGATGTGTACAAGTGCGTTATGGGCTCTTCACATAACCATAATGACTATCGCGCGCGCTAAGTTACATGAGAGTACAACAGATCGTGTAATCCCTCCGACAAAGTCCAAAACGTGATTTGTGTTGTGAAGTATGCTTGTATGAATTGTGTAAATGTGCACGAATGAGCATACTAGATGGTATAGACGCGCATGCGGCTAGATGGATAACTGAGTACATTTTGCATGATTAAAGGAAGTCAGGTTGCTGGAATCGCCCATTGATCTCTATGCAACTGGAGATTATATTTCGTATTGAAGTTGGTTTTCAAACACATAAGGAACCACTTCTAAAACATCAACAAATGAACTTCAAAGGAGGTCCGATGGGATGAAGGCAGACTCAAGAAGCAAGGAGGCTCATCGGGCGAAGCAACGGAGGGATCAACGCGTGAATCAACGGCCGTGGCAATCGAGTGGCACCTGCCCAAGTTTTATTGCCTAGGACAAGCCACCACTAGCAGACCAATGGTAGACCACCGGTCGATAGGTGGTGCATGGACTTGGGCAATAAAACCCGAATCAGGTGCCATTAGAGCAAGGATTTTCCCCTTGGACCCGTGCGCATTGTGATGTGAGACTTCGGCATAACTTGCGGGAAGCTTCAGGCTACTCGAGAAGGTGGAATGCAAGGCAAGGCTTGGGATTTGGATGTAAATATAAGGGATGCACAAGTGGTAAGTAACGATCAATAAAGCATTCAGGCAAGCGGTCGAGGCAAGGAGCGGAAGACATGAACTATTCCTACACCGGAGTAGTAAGAGATCGAGATGGTATTCAAGAGACAATCAGATATGAAACTGGGATATGATCAGTTTAATGACCATGTACGATGAGCGTGTTGGAACTGGGCCAGCCCATAGTGGAAGAAATGAGTGAATTTTATTTTTTTTAACCATTTTGGATCTTTATTAGGCCTATGATGTCTAATTCATTTAGAACTTTTCTAAATATATTTTAAATAAAATCATTATTTTATTTAATTTTATACATAAAGTTGTACTTTATATTATTTTGTATTATGTTTGAATATGTTTATCGTAAACACGTATGTGTATGTGCACATGAAACATAATAAAGTGTGCATAGTTTAACACACTAGTGTATAGGTGCTAGGATTTACACTACAACGGACATGTTAGCCCCTCTAGTACTCTATGTGCTATCTAAATATTGAGCATATACATATATATGTGTATGTGCGCACATCAAACGTTATACATACATCCTTTTTTTGATTTGAACTTTATACATACGTACATATTTACATAAAAGTATATATTTACAAAATACAATTATATATTTATATATAAAAATATGAAAATAACTATTGTAATAATTTATATAAAATCTTTAAGATGTATCGTACAAATATTCATTTATATTAAATAAAAAAATTAATTAATAATTTATACAAAATACATTTTATTTTATTTTTTTACTGCTGCTACAAACCCAAGAATAAAATTAATTTTTATTTTATATTGGGTAATAAATAATTATAAATATACAGACACAAGTGCATATATATAAATAAATAAATATTATAAAATTAATGCTAGCTGATATTGAGCTCATGGTAAAAAAATATGGATTCATAAAATAATTTTAAAATAAAAATTATAAAATAATTTAAAAGCTAATCGAAATTAATTATTAAAAATATTTATGAAATCTTAAACTTATTTAATGTTATTAGATTAAATTAATAACTAATTTCAAATTAGGTTAACATATATAATTAAGTTATAGTCAAATAAATAGTCATATTAATCTATAAATATATAATAAATATAAATATATATTAAAATGGAGTAACATTTGCTGTCGGATTATTATTGAGCAAATCCAAAATTTCAAAGATTTCAAAATAATTATCATATGATTTTAATCTTTAGGATATAATTTATTAATTGATAAAACCATGTACAACATTACCTAATTAAAAAATGGTTATTTTGTTTATTTTTTATTTTTTACTTTTATTCCATGAGTTTAATACTATTAAAAGTATAAAATATTTTTTTAAATATATAGATGTACCAATATCTTCAACTGTCCAATATATGATAGAACATCAATGCACTAGATTCATAATATAATCTACTAACCTGCAGTATATTGCAACAATAGATAATAATATTAAATAAATTAGGAAAAATATTGAATACCATTCACTAGGGCCTGGAGTTCTTACTTTGAAATTATGAAATGGCTCCTTAAATCAAATTTCAAGTTCTAGAGTTGTTCGCTCCCGAACTGCTTTACCACCAACGATCGAATCGAAGAATTTTGATGTGATTTGAGCTTGGATTTCTTTTGGGTTTAAATAGCGTTTGTTGGTCGAAATTTGGAGAGAGAGAGAGGAGAGAACGAGTATAAAAAAGAATGGGTAGAGAGTGTCATACAAATAGGAAGTCAAATGGAGAAAAAGTGGATCTTATCCTAATCTCTCTCTTGCCAATCCCACTGATTTAAACCATTCAAAAATCTCCCACTTTTACCAACATTTAGCTGGCCTATCCAAACTATTTCAGCTTAAATCTGCATGCCCCATATAGCTTTGTAGCCAATTCTAACTCGTACAATATCCTTGCATTTAAATCTAAATTTAAATGCATACCGATATCGTATATCGATTAATATATTTTTAGCTATTATAAATTCATTGTTTAACATTGTTCAACATACCAAATACAAAATTTTGCAATTAATATTTACTAATATTAATTAATTTATCACAATCACAAATTAATTAAATCAAGTAGTAACAGGAGAGTTTAACATTTCAGTTGTGTAACTCTTATGTGTAAATTTGGTTAACGATTAATATCGAATAATTCGAATATTAATGTTCACATGTCACTTAGTAGGTGGTGTGAGATTTTAGCCAAATTTATGGCCTACTTGGTTTCAGTAAAATCTAATTTTTCTTTAATAAGAGTTACTTGGTAGTGATGATTATTTACCACAATTCTCTTTATCAAAATTATATTACTTTGGACTTACGGATTTGGTAATGATTAAAATTTAAATATCGTCCATATTCAACTCTATAGTCCAAACGCAATGTCCTTTATTCAATAGTAACGATTATTTTTATCCGAACTACTCTAACCAAAGAGTTTGATTTTGAGTTAACTTTAGTTGACTATGATACAAGCCTCATATAACCGAGGAAATTATTGATTGATTCATTCCATATTTACCCAACTATTAGTATGTAACCTCTTAGTGCTCCCAGTAGCCATGGGTAATACACTGCCTGATATTTAGAGTGTGTTACGTACTATAGTCTCAATGGATGTATTGATATCCAATCTCGATATATCTTGACTAAGAATATTTAAAATAGTATGTTTATTTTATTGTGATAAATCACTCATGGTTGCAACACATTGTAACTACTATCACAAAACTTACCATTTATTTATTTTATATTAAATATACTTTTAATCAAATTAATATATGAAACATTGTATCAAGTATCTAATAGAAATAAAATACATTTCATTTTGAACAAGATTGATTATTGAGATACATATTTGTAAAAATTACATAATTGCCTTTAGGTCATACCCCTAACTCAATCAATCTTCCACTTACACTTGGGGCCAATAATGGAATCTTAATTCCATCCCTTCGATCAGTTTGATGAGAACTATCTAGTTAGGCCCTTTGTGAATGGATCTACCATGTTATTTAATTTTTTACCAGTTAATCAACTCTCTCCGATGCTAATAAACTACCTTTATCATATGGAATTATTCCAAGTATGTTTCTTGACCCTTGGTGAACTCTTATTATTACATTGCTATCATATAATAATGACTAGTATTCTTAATACTTGGAATCACCCCTGGCTTAGTTATAAATTCATGCACTTATATGTATATATTGCCTTTATCATAGCATAATTCAAGGCGATGTACTTAACACTATTCAACTTAAAGCTTCGTAATTAAGGTTTGAACATGAATTTAATATTGAAATATTATACTCAATATCACTCATGAAGTTTGAATTCGTACAGTCCTGCATAAGGAGTTTGTTGTAGAGCTGTATTTCATAAATGTTAACAAGAAATGTTGTCAACACCCCAAAGTTGAGTTTTTAAGATAAGGTCAATTCCTTAAGGTTTCTTTTAGCAGAGTTGAGATGGATGGAATGTGTGTATTTACTTTGGTATCCTTTTCAGATAGGTTGTTGTCGTGAAAACTTTCTTAGCCTACCTTTTGACCTAGTCGAAATAGTTATTTCGTTTTCTTATTACCCTTTTGGTTTTGTTGAGATAACTGGGTTTCCCTTCGAAAGCTCACCTTTCGAAGTGGAAGCAAAATTCAGATGGATGGTCCTTGGAATCACCAGATGAAAGTTGACTTAGAGGGTTTCGACCTTGTTGAGAGCTTAAGTTGTTAAGCAGCTTGGGCTTTGGTCAATTATCCGAGGTAGAGGTTACGATCTTGTCGAAAGCTGTGGACATAAATGTCTTGTATTTGGATTAGAAATCTCAAGTTGTAGTAATTTGAAGATAGATTTTGACCCCGTCGAAGGCAGGATCCTTAGGTTCCTTATGTCAATCCAAGGTTTCAGTGGACTATGGTTAGGTTCCGAACTTGTCGAATGCAGTAGCCCAAAGGAAGATAGCTTGAATCATTTAACTGAAGTGATTTGAATATGCAAGGTTTCGATTATGTTGGAAGGGTCCTTTCGATATAAGCGACGCTTGAAATACAATGTTAAACTGATAAAAGCTTTAGGAACAATAAAGTTATCTGTAAAATTGAAATCTTCCCTTTTGCAAGCTAAAGATGATTTTACTACTCAAAATCCCTAAATCAATTTAGAATTTAGGGTTACAACTCTTTTAGTTAAGAAAATACAACTTTTAAATGGAAAGGATCCCCAAAACCTGACCCCTTGGGTCTTATTTATAGATGTAGATCAGCATCTTTTGACCCTAAAATTTTCGACTTGGTCGAAAGGTGACTGCCGAAATGATACTAGAATGCTTCTTCCTTCTTTAGAAGGACAGGTTGTGCTCCTCTTCTTTATGTTTCCTTGTAAGAGCTTTCAAATCTGTCGATAGGCTTTGTTTAGTTGTTTTGATGATGTTTAAATGCTGATGGTTTCGATACCGTTAGATGCTTCTAAACTCTTGTTTGTGACTTGATGCGGAACCTCCCTAGATGATAATGGCTTCGGACGGTTCGAAAGGCCTGGTATAACTTTCGAATGGGTTGTTAAAACCGATACATGCTTCTATGTGGTCTGACTGAAGGTGAAACCTTTGGTTTCGAAATATTTGGTGCAAATACAAAGACATGTTCTTCATTGTCTTCGAAAAATGTTACTTTGACTCGTTCTAAAGTTTTTCATGCATATGGAGTCACCTATTCGAAAGGTGGTTACTGAAAGCGGAAGGGTGCTTCGACTTCTTCGAAAGGTAAGATCCTATTGAATCTTGATTATAGAAACTTTCGACATCTTCGAAAGGTTATAAAGCTTTTAGACTTTGGTTGTAGCATCCCTTCGACTCCTTCGAAAGGTCTAGTTGGAACCTTTTCCTCTTGTTCTTCTTTGACCTCTGCTCAAGATGGTTTCGATTAAGTCGAAGGGAGATTTTGGTATTAACATTTGCCCTCCCTTTTACGAAGGGATCCAGTTGACTTTCCAAGTCAACTTTGTCGAAACCTAGAAACTGCCCGCCTCTAGATTTTTCCCGTGTAAATCTAGGCCTCCTATTTAAATCTGATCTAACGGCTGATAGTTCTTGTTGACTTTTCTTATAAAGTACGTTCTTCTTCCTCTTCCTTTTTCACTTTTCTGCAAACCAAATTTTAAGTAGAAATAAAAAAATCCAAAATCCTCAAACTTTCTTTTTCCTAAATCAAAGATTAACTTGATCTAATCGTAAGTGGGATTATTTTTGCTTTTATAATCTTTTTCTTCTTACCTTCGTTTTACTTCTTATATCTAACAGTGAATTTAATCATACTGATCTCTTTATCGATATTCCGGCTTAAAAACCATTTGAACTTTGATTTTGTTAAAAAGCATGTTTGATTTGATTTTTTTTAGATTAGTTAAGCTTTAAAAATTCAATTTGTCTGAGAAAACTTTGCAATTTGGTTTCATGAATCGATAAGGTTTATTTCTCATTTTGAATTTTATTTCAATGTTTTTGATCAATTTTACTTTTAAGGGAATTTGAGTTCTTATTTATAAATTTTGAAATTGAAAATGGTTAGTTCATGTTAAAGTCTATTTCCTTAATGGGTTTGGTTCATTTATCCAATAAGTTTTTGAAATTTTGGATTTGCAATCGGGTTCGAGGAAGACAAAAGCTTCTGTTTTCTTCACCCGGAAGCATCAAGTTGTATGGATGAAAAATTGGTGCCATAAATTAACCTTTCTACCCTTTTGATTGGGATTAAGGCGACAACATTCATTTTGCTTTCTTAGCCCCTTTCGATGGGGTAGAAAGATATTGTAGCGTGAATTTGATCAACATGGTTGAAGGGTTGTATAGTGAAGCAGAATACAATCATCTCTCTCAAAAGAAAAACTTTTCGACTTAGTCGAAAACTTTTGTGTCGGTTGAAATCCCTTCTTTTAGTATGCTTTCGGAAACATAATGCCCCTTCGACCCTTTCGAAACCTTTTGTATATTCTAAGTCGAAACCCTCTTAAATCATCTTTCTCTAACATTGTCGAAATGTTCTAATTACTCATGATTTTGACTTAGGACCTTTCGACTTAATGAACATATAAGGCATCGACGACATTTATACATATTCCTCAGAAAAGCTCAAGTCTTAGGTTTTAACATTGTCGAAGGGTCTTATTATCTTGTTTATGAAATACTAGTTGCGTATACATTATTTAAGTTTTTAAGTTAGCTTTAACTATTCACTTTTAACAACCTGGTTCTTTATTGAGCTTTCGACATTATTGAAGAGTGTCGATATGATACATATTCCAACCCATCCTTTCGACCTTGTCGAAAGCTCAATGAACGTTTATATGTAAGCTTTTGACATTGTTGAAAGGTGTATGCTAAAGGTTAACCTTTTTTCCTCTTTTGACTCAGTCGAAAGCTTTAAATTTTTTATTTTTAACATTAATATTCTTTCAAGAATTTGAAGTCATATAATTGGTTTCGTGTTTATGTTACTTCGATAAGTTTTTACTAATTCTTGAAAGAATACCAAGTTAATAATAAACTGAAAATTTTAACTGAAACATTCTCACCTGGCAGAACCATGAGCTCTCCGAAGAAGCTTGAAGCTATTTCAAAGCATTCCTTAATATCCACATAGGATAAAGTAGATGCCATTCTGAATGACTACGGAATCTCTGGTGTCGAAGCTATCCCACCCCAAGATCTGACACATCAGCAATCCTCCCAAAGGGTTGTTTGCCTATACTACCATCCATATATGGCATGGGAGGTTCCTGCTTTTTTCAGAGTTCCTATCTAGGTTTTTTTATCTTGGGATGCTCCAATCCAACTATCCCCAATGTCTACACCTACCTCTTATCTATGGAACCAATGGCGTTAGAGTTTGGCCTTCCCTTTCTAAACACTGAAGTCTTGAATTACTTGGCTAGACTAGTCAAGCTTAGCAACCTCAACATTAAATCTTCAAAGCAAACCCCCCAAAGAAGCTGATCTCAGAGGGGCTAATAAGTTTAAAGATTGATAGAACCAGTTTTTCTCATTAGATGCTTCCCAAATATCAGTGGGGCCTTTTCTACTCCTCGTAAGTTTGGATTTTCATTGTCTTCCTTTTATCCTGTTACTTCTCTAATCTAATCTTTGTCTTATGTTATGTTCTCCTTCCAAAGAACTTAATGAGGCAGACAAAACGGTGGAGTCTCTGATAAGACTGGAAACCGACTGAGGCTGTTGATTCCTTCCAATTGAAGAAACATTCTCTTCTCCCCCTTCTCCCTTCCCAGTCAAAGGATTTTGGGGCTTCCTCCCTTGATCCAACATACATCAAGGAGTAAATGTTTCCTTTCCTTAGGAGATCTCAGACGTTTCTCTCCCATGACACCTATTTGCTCTGACAGTTTCGGTTAGTTATAAACACCGCCTTTGTTTTCTATTCCCATTTTTTATTTTGAATTATTTTGCTAAATTTTAATCTGTATGAATCCTTTACAGCCACGTCATAAGCTACAAAGCCTGATAGTGGTACTTTTCCCCCTCTAGTTGCTTCTCGTGTGCCATCCGTCATTCAATCTCTCGCTAAAACTAAGATAGCCATCGAAACGAAATTAGCGTCCTCAACTAAAGCATGACCTTCTCTGAAGATAGCCAAAATTATTAATATAGAAGAGAAGGAACATTCATCTTTTCATAAAGCTCCAAAGAGCCCAATCGTTGAAGCTCCCCAAGATAAACTCGAGCAAACTCTTACTGCTACCGATCCCCTCTCTCAAATTACCATTACATGCTCTCCGGCTGCACTTGAACAAATGCAACAAGCTTTGTAAGCAAACCCTGCTCAAGAGCATATACCTTCGAAGTTGTCTACTTCTTCTCGTTCCATCAACTTTGAAGAGATAGCCCAGTCTATTGAGTCCTTCACTTTCGTCCACCCGCCTTCCTTCGCCCCTGATTTTGAGATGCATTACCGTTCTCTAATAGAACAATTCTCGGTATGTTTCACTTCAATTGACTTTATCATTACTGGTTTTCTCTAAGTATCTAAATTGCGTTGCTCTTCCTCTTTCAAATTTCCAAATGCTGGTTAGTTTTACATGAGTAGGCATCCAAATCCTACGTTGAGTCCTCCAAGTTTCAGGAGGAAATTTCTGCTCTAAAGAATCAAGTGTCTTCTCTTTCTACGAAAAAAGATGAAGCAATCTCTGAACTTGAGTGATTGAAAGCTTCCCTCGCACAGTCAGAATCTGCTATTTCAAAGGAAAGAAAGGCTCATCAACTCTTCGTAGATGAGAACTTTGCCATGCATCTATCCATAAGAGAAACTGATAAGGAGAGGGCCCACATGGTAGTAAAGAATACTTCTTTGAAAGAGAAGTTGCAGAAGAACAAGGCCTCCCTGAAATTTGTCGTCGATACCATCTCCGATGCTAAAAGCGAATGTCACAGTTTCTCGACACTACACTCGGGGAGATGATGTTGAGTTCTTTTGAAGACACCTTAATGCTGCCCTATATAGATAATATTGACAAATGCCCAGAGCTCAGCTCTCCTACACTCGATTTTACCCTCGTAGACAGAATTATGGGCAAGATAAAACAGATGAAGCAGGGAGCCGAGGCTGTTGAAAAGGAAGAGATTGATGCCTCCAGATTCTCTCTTTCGAAGTCCCCTTTTTTGAAATCGAACCCGACTTAGAGGATGAGGGCAACAAAGATGATGCTGCCGAGGAAGAGGGCAATGGTGGTGGCGATGGTAATGAGGATGACCATGACGACGACGATGATAACAATAAGGACGACCAAGGCTTAGGTGGTGATGGAGGAGGCTACATTATAGCCTCTGATAAAGATGGAGATGATAACACAAAAGCTTCTGAAAAGGAGCCATCTCCTCATGAAGCTATGCCGCCTGAGTATGCTACCCCTCTGCTCCTCAAGAGGATCTTGCTTCCATTAATGTTGTAGAACCAACAGAAAAGGACTATGTTTCTCAAACTCCTGTCCTGGTATCTCAGGTATGGGACTCTTTGTTTAAACAACTTTTACTTCGAAAGTATAATAGTGTAATTATTTTATTTAGATAAGGAAGAAATCCGTCCTCCTCTGTAAAACCTAACTCGAGAGAAAACATGCAGAAATAAACAGATTATATAGGGAGTCAGACAAGCAAATAAGGGAGCATAATGTACTTTCCGATAAGCATAATAAGCTTGATAGAAGTACATCAGTGCTAGCATCTTTTAAGCATCAAATAGCTGCCCCCTACTAAAGAGAGCATGCCTCCACTATGACGCTCTCTTAAATAAAATCGAGAGTTAATCACTTTATTTTAGATGTCGACTGAAGAAAAATACATTTTAATCAACTTCTTATATAAGGATTACTGTAGACAATCAATTATCGATTTTTCATATTTAGGCGAATTAAGTAGGGGCCTACTTAGGTGTTTTCATAACAGACTTGGACAAATTCGGATCTAACCCGTACGTTGGACCTTGTTGGAATTTACCACTGGTCATACTGATCCCCTAAGATCTACCCCTAGAAAAGCTTAAGTACTATAAGAAAAAATTTGTCTTTGAATTAATTTCTAAGTCTATTTTGTATAAACCATATAAATAATTATAAACATGCAATAATGTATTGATTTATAAATATTTGTTTTAGTCTTGCGTTTTATGCTTAGCTTCATTTTATTATATTATCACAGAATGATTTTTCTTCTGGCCAAGTTGTTTCTGAAGACCATGTAACACCCCGCATTTTTATATAGTTAAAAATAAATTTAACTGATAACTATGAAAACAGTGAAAAATGATTTTTTTCTAATGTTGGAATTTGACCGTGAAACTTATACCATTGTGTTCGTGACAATTTTCTGATTAACTTCCATAAATAATGTTTTCTAAATAGACTTCAAATGGAGAAGTTATAGCTGTTTGAAGTTTTAGCGTCAGAACCAATTACATATTCACAATTATAAACATCTGCAATTATTTCATAAGATATTTATAAAAGTAGTAACAAATTTATTATGTTTGTAAAAATGTAAATTATTAAGAGAATTAGAGTAAGAGGGAAAAAAATAAGGGGAATAATTAACATTGCATACTGAATCTGCTAAAAAGTGCAATTAATTATATGCGAATTAGTATGGGAGATTAATATATAATGTGTGTGCGTGCGTGTGTATCAGATCCCTCAATTTAAAGAGGTTTACATATAGATGTAACAAATAAATGTTCAAATTCAAATCTAGATAAAAAAATATGCATATTAAATATTTACAATGTGTAAAATATTAGTTAAGAAAATTAGCTAATAAAGCTGAGGTGTTAATCTATTAATGGGGCTATTAATTAGGATTGTAACGTAATCAGTAGAAAATGTCAATTAATAACGAAAAAAAAATAGTTGACGTAGATTTGAATGTGCATATAGGCAGTGTATTGTTGCACATATTGAAGGATCAATTAAGTAGAGGATTAACTATATAATTGGTGGACTGCTCTATTTAAGAGAGAACGTAATGTAATTCGTTTCATCAGTCGTCACTTTTTTCTCCTCTCTTACAGTAATAATGGCTACTTTCCTTATTCTTTTCTCCTATTTGTCACAAATCATCACCAAATAAATCCAAAAAAAATATGTATACAAAATAGAGGAATTGAAACAAATTAAAGGAGAGAAGTTGTAGAATGGCGTAATAATTTTAAAAGATAGAGATTTAAAGCTAAGGACGACATGTGAGTGGATTTAATTATATATCTTTTACACTTATGTTATATTATCGAGATTCCCGTTAGATAATTTTATTCGGTGTTTATTTCAGTAATTAATTCTATTAATTAGTTATGCTGAGACTGTAAATTGTATAGAAAAAACCTTTTATTTAACTAATATCAGGCTTGACAGTTAGAGAAAGGCATAAGCCTATAGGTAAGAAATTTACATCTATTTTAAAAGTTTAAATTTAGCCTGTAAATATTAGCTTCTTTTTATTCCATTTTACGCCAATAAATTAGTTAAAGAGAAAAATAGAAATTTGCAGTAAATTATGCTAAAATGGAAAAAAATGAATAAAAAAGGAAAATCTAATAACTTGATTTGGAAGTAAGTGATAGATTAATTGGCTGGTTTAGAAAAGAGAATACAATTCTATAGTTTGATATTTAAAAGATAACGATAAACATAATCGCAAGAATAACAGAAAGAAAAAGGAATTATGTAAAATAGAGGAACTTCTGTATTTTACACTATCCAAAAAGTAAAGCAACAATAAAAGAGATATCTTGCAGTTACAGATTATTGTTATAGCATTATTTGGTATTAAAATATGGAAATGGATTTTTTGCACAGTTTTTGTAACCAGCCAATAAATAGAATCGAACTACTTCCTAGAATATAAGAAGTTAAATTGAAGAATTAAAGAAGGAATCAAGTTAATTATTAGACAAGACTAGAAGCTCAACATTTACAGCGCAGATAATAGAATAGAAGTAAAGCAGTTATTATGATGAGTAAATTTGTGACAATTGGACGTAGGCCCAAGCCAAGATTGCATATAACATAAGAGAATTAAAGAGAATTCAATATCATAATAAAAGAAGGCAGACTATAATAGAAAAGAGACACTTGTAATTATATTTATAATATATAGATTATAAAAGAGAATAAAAGAGACAATTACAAGTAAAATTATAACATAGGTTATAATTAAGTAGAAAGAATAGAAAAGGCTTATTTTAAGATTTAAATGAAGTTAACAGGCAAATAGAACAGAAATAATAGAAGAGGTTTATTTTAATAAACTTAGATCTTGGATTAAGTTAATAAGAAAGATAATAAAAGTGGCCCATGCCAACAGCATTCCCTTTTAGGTAGGAACCGATAGTCTCACAATAGTTAGGTGAGGCTGGAACAAGATTATGCTAATTAGGGTAAATATGTAGCCAACATAATAAGAAGAGTAAACTAAACACAAAATAAAATATTAGACTTAGGGTCTAATAAAAGAGCAAGATGCGTTTGGAGCATCCCAAAGGATGAAGAGCCTAAAGAAGCAGTTCATCACATATTTCTGAATAGAAGAAGCACATCCAACTTAGTTATTTTGAGCCAGAAGGAAGTACTAGATTTCAACGGGACGTGAGGGTACTCTAGGATGGCCCTCTAGGGTAGACGTAGTAGAGCAGTCCTCTAAAGGCAGGTCGTGTAGGTGTTCCATCAAAAGAGTATGCCTTGATTGCTTTTTGCATGGCAGACCTATTGTAGGCAGTCAAAAGGGGTCAATATTTGCAGTAGGATATTCATATGTGCTAGTACTTGTAAGTAAGTTTTAGTGGCATGACCTAAAAGGATAGTCACATGCTGATATCGGGCCAGCATCAAAACCAAGATGCGAGTTCGAGAAAGACTAGAGTTAATTCAACAGCCCAATGAACCTTTCACTATCGAGACATTGGATGAGGGGCGCAGCCAATTAGATGTTTAGACTGTTTGCAGTAGGGCACAACCACTTAGCTCTTTAGAGGTCTTTCGATTAGTTGAGGGGTGGCTGCATAGGGCCATAGCTGCGATAAGAAAAGAGATAGACAGAATAAAATATCTGTATTGTAGGCCTAATAGGACAGTCCTTTACAGACATAGAAAATCCCCGACTGAGCTCCATACAAGGTACATGATTCAGGGAGTAGATAGAATGATTACTTATAGTCCTCAAGGTATGCATTGGGTGGTACATTGTGGACGTCCGAGCATTAGTATAGACTAGTGCAGACGCAATTTTACGTTTTCATAGTAGACGATGGAACATTTGTATTGAAGTCCTTATGAGGCAGTCCTTTATAGATGTAGTCACAGAACGCCATAGAAGAAAGATGATGGAGTTCTTTGCGAGGAGGATATGGAAGGTACAATGGGTAATATCTAGGACTGATTCCGTCAAGGGGAATATAGCTACATATATATATATATTAATTAATTATTAGGTTTTAATCTACTAGGGAGTACTACGGTGAGAGTATTATAAACCCAATAAACCAAATACAATATTAAATGGAAATAAAACAATATATGTAGAATTGAACGTAGAAGTATATAATTTGTCCATTCACCAAAAATTTAGTTCTGATCCCCTCCTCATAAAATCTTACAGGTTAGGTAGATGGCAGAGACTTTCAGCTTTGAGACACTTGTTTAGAAAATGTTATTATGTTGGTGAGTATTTACTTACTATTATATTTTAGTTAGTTTCGCTGTGATATATTTATCTAAGCTTTGATATATTTGTCTTTGCCTATTTGCAGGATACTAGAAACCTAACTCGGGCTTAGGCTTGGATTTTAGCATTTTTGTGAAAAATCCAGACCCATTGGTATTCGGGTTGTTACATCTGGTATCAGAGCCTAGGTTAGGAATCCTAAGTAGATAAAGAGTGAACGTATTTGCATTTTTGAATAAAATATAAACATATTATGTACTAAAATTCAAATAGTCCTCAATTATAGATTTTAACATATGGAAAGTTTGTAAATGGTTTGCTAGTTGGGTTTGGGATGACCCAAGTATGTTGAGTTCTATGTTAATTACCGATTTATAGCATACATATAAACAATGTTTTGAGAGAAGATTAGTATCCATATATTATAGGAAGTGGGGGTGTTCCCTCAGGAGAGTAGGAAGAGTGTTTTATTTTGGAAGGAATAAGAGGTTTTGGTAAGAAAAAAACCCACTTTATGTCTTGCCCAATAAAATGAAACTTTTGAATTGAAAAGCTGGAAAATATAATTGTTAATATATTTAAGGAAGTAAATATTGGGCTTTTGAAAAAAAATAAGTGGTAAGAAACTTGAATTGGTTTTTATATGATGTAAATTTTGTTAAAAGTAAAATTCATTTTAAAGAATTATAGAACGTGTATAGCTCGCTAGTTTCCTTGCAGGTGAACAAATATTTTAAAATATAAAAGCCAAGAGTGTATTAAGTATCAAAAACGAAGGTTGCAACATTTATTATTGTAATAAATGTTTTCAGCAAAAATAAAGGAAGCATAGACTGTGACATTATTGTTATTGTTGGTGACTCAACGTTTTTACATAGCAGATGAGATTTATTAATATTTATTTTAATTAAATCCATATATTAGTATTTTTGGGCTGTAGCAACTATGTTTTACACAACATCTGTTTTGACCCAAAGATTTTTAGAGATTATTTCTGAAGTGGTTTGTATGTACATTTATTATTTAAATCAGTTTATGAAAATATTTTCTAATTATGAAAATATTAAAACAGTTTTGAAAATGAGTTCTTTTAAAAAATAATGTACGTTAAATTAATAAATTTAGTAGGAAGTATCTTATGTAAGTGAATATAGAGAAAACATACTTTAATCTATTGGAATGAAATAAATAATGAATTTTTTTTCTATGAATCACAAATAAAGATGTTTGGTGCAAGTTATAAGAAATACGTGAAAGAGATGTACAAGGTATGGAAAAAACCATATTTTATATAGCATATTTCGATAAAATATAAAATAAATTCCTAAAAATTTCACATAAACATGAAATCCTCCTTTAAAGGATTCATAGAAGTTTTTGGCGTTAGTGATTTCTCATAAGAGAAAGTAATTCCAATAAATTTGGGTATAAAACCACTAAATGTAGTAAGTTAGAAACTCCTTCAAGGTTAAGTAATTGGAAGAGTGGAAAAAGCTAAGTGATTTTTGATAAAATAATTGTTCTTATCTACTCCAGTTTTAGCAAATCTATGACAAGAAGATATTTTGAAAACATGTGAGGACATTCACTTTTAAGTCAAGAAAAAAGAAAAATGTTTTAAAACAAGCAAGACATGTTTTCAAGAGAAATGGTTTGGTGGAAAGGTAAATAAGTTTTTGCAAAGATAAAATTTTAAGTAACCAATTACCTTTGAATTTAACAGAAAACTTCAAAATAACATTTTCAACGCAAGAATTTTGGGATTAGAAGAAGCTTAAAATTTTAAAGTGAGATGATAAATATCAAACCAAACCAGACTTTTAAATATAGAATAGATAGGAACCAATTCCTAGGTGTAATGGGAGAAGTGTAAAGCTATAGCAATAATTACTCGTAGTAGTAATAATAAAAGTTTCCGTAAGGTGTATAGGACACTAGTGAAAACCTAGAAACGTTGCTTCATGTGTATAGACTATAGAAGAATAGTGAAATGATATTAGTAAGAAGGTAAGACGCACGTGGTTAGGATGATAGAACTTAGTTGGTGAAAAATGAAAGCTAAAGAGAGAATTTCCCCACGTTTAGTTGCTTTTTAGATAGAGATTGCATAGATTGAAATCCTGATCCATTATAGTTAATGAGACTTAGTTATTCCTTTTTGATCATGGAATAGAAGAGATGAATAAATTTTATTTGCCATGAGTAATACAACATAAGTGAGTAACAAGTAATAGGCGGCAAGAGGAGCATATGAGTTTCTTGGATCTCTAGAGTAGGACCATTTTGTGTCAGAGTGGACATGACCCTAGACATCCTAGGTTTATATGATATGTGTGTTTAGTTGCTATATTAAAAGAAAAGTTAAAACAGATAAAAGATAACTAAAAAAAGTAGTAAGATCTAAAGAAAGCAACAGAAACATCAATAGAAATAAATGAGAATTGTAAAAGAAAAATACATCTTTCCCAGAAATTAAGCCGGGGAAAAAGTTTGAAAATAAAATGTTTCTTATGTAAAACTATGCTTGGGAAAGAAAATATAGATTTTATAGGATATCGGCACAAGTTCCAAGTACGGAGAGAGGTATACAAAAGTAAAATGGAGTAATGTGAAGTTTTTCCGTTTTCTACCTTCTTCTGGCATAAGAAATCGAGTTCGGAAAATTATATTTTTTTGAAATTCGAATATGAAAGATGTGTGTTAGGATTTGGATGAAAAGTTCAATGAACTACACCCCTATTCAGTAGGAGTGTGGAAAATTGAAAAATGCTTTGAGTTTTCAAAAGATTGCATTTATATAGAAATTGCGAGTATATCTAGAATATGTGCATCATGTTTTAAAAATAAATTTTTGAAGAAGAAAAGCATTCATATATGAGGTACCGCTTAGAAATTCACGTACATGCATATTTTGTATTAAATAACACTTTTGCACAAGAAGACGGATGGTCGCAAAATTGGATATACGCAAAATGGATGTGATCAATGCAAGGAATTACATATTTTTACCGTTGTCAAATTTCAGGGACAAAGCTTCCTAAAGTGTGGGAGAATGTAATACCTCACATTTTATATAATTAAAAATAAATTTAATTGATAACTATGAAAACGGTGTGAAATCAATTCTTGCTAATGTTGGAATTTGACCATGGAACTTATTCCATTGTGTTCATGGCAATTTTCTTATCAACTTCCATATAGAATGTTTTCGAAATGGACTTCAAATGAAGAAGTCATAGCCATTTGAAGTTTTAGCATCAGAAACAATTACATATACAAACATGGAAAATTTATCAATTATAAAGATTTGCAATTAATTGATATGATATTTATAAAAGTAGTGACAGATTTATTATGTTTGTAATGAATATAATTTATTACGAGAATTAGATGTAAGAGGAAAAAAATAAAGGGGAATAATTAACATTGCAAACAGAATCAGCTAAAAAGTGCCATTAATTAATATTGAATTAATATTGGAGATTAATATATAATGTGTGTGTATATATATCAGATACCTCAATTTAAAGAGGTTTACATATAAATATAACCAATAAATGTTCAAATTCAAATCCGAATAAAGAAATATATATGCATATTAAATATATAAGTTAATTGAATGGTGGAATTAATTGACCTGCCAATTAATGAATTGTTACAATGTGTAAAAGATTAATTTAGGAAATTAACTAGTAGATGTGACATGTTAATCTATTAATAAGGCTATTAATTAGGATTGTAGCGTAATCAGTAGAAAATGTCAATTAATAAGGAAAAGAAATAATAGTTGACCTAGATTTGAATGTGTACATATAGGCAGTATATTGCTGCACATAAAAATTAACTGAGGGATCAATTATCTAGATGATTAATTAGATAATTGGTGGGCTGCATCTATTTAAGAGAGAACGTAATGTAATTCGTTCCATCAGTTGTCACTTTCTTCATCCCTCTTTTACAGTAAACAATGGCTTATTTCTTCATTCTTTTCACCTATGTCTCACAAATCTTCACCAAATACATCCAAAAAAATATGTGAAGAAATAGAGGAATTGCAACAAATTAAAGGAGAGAAGTTGTAGAATGGCGTAGCAATTTTGGAAGATAGAGATTTAAAGCTAAGGATGACAGATGAGTGGATTTAATTATATATCTTTTACGTTTATGATATATTATCGTTAGGTTCCCGTTAAATAATTTTATTCAGTATTTATTTCTGTAATTAATTCTGTTAATTAGTTATACTGAGACTGTAAATTGTATATGAAAGCTTATTTTAATTAATATTAGGCTTGACAGTTAAGAAGGGCATAAGCCTAAAAGCAAGAAATTTACATTTATTTACATCTATTTTAAAAGTTGAAATTTAGCCTGTAAATGTTAGCTTCATTTTATTCCTTTTTAGGTGAATAAACTAAGTAAAGAGAAAAATAGAAATTTACAGTAAATTATGCTAAAACAGGGAAAAATAAATAATAAAGGAAAGAGGGAATTAGGCTGAAGGAAAAACCTAAGAACGCTTTTAGTCTGAAGGACGGAAGTTTTAAAATTTAGCCTGAAGGACAAAAAATGATATATTCATATAGCATTACACATCCATAATGCTATATTCATATAGCATTACACATCTATAATGCTATATACAACACAATTTTATAAGTTTCTGCATACACAAACAAGCAGTTGTGTAATGCTATATGAATATAGCATTATGGATGTGTAATGCTATATGAATATATCATTTTTTGTCCTTCAGACTAAATTTTAAAACTTCCGTCCTTCAGACTAAAAGTGTTCTCAGGTTTTTCCTTCAGCCTAATTCCCTGTAAAGGAAAATTAAACAATTTGATTTAGAAGTAAGTGATAAATTAATTAGTTGGTTTAGAAAAGGAAATACATTTCTATAGTTTAATATTTAAAAGATAACGATAAACGTAATCGCAAGAATAAAAGAAAGAAAAAGGTAATTAGTGTAAAATAGAGAAACCACTATATTTTGCACTACCCAAAAAGTAGTTACCCTTTCTGCTAATTCATTAGATAAAATTAGAAAAGTAGTTTCTCAGCTTTAGACGTAAATCAATTGTTTATTGTATATTTTAGTTTCGTTGTTGTTTGAGTTGTAATTTGTTATTATAATAATAAAGATTTTTCATCTTGATTCTGACTTTATTTGGTTTCTTTTCGCTTAAATAGAAATTATAGTTATCTACAGCTCTTCTCCCACTTGATTAAACATCACGCATTGCTAATCTTAGAGAGAAACTGTTAAAAGAATGTAGAAGGAGTGAACCCCTTGATGATATCTTATTGGCATGCTTCTATGGCAATGCCGAAGCCTTGAAATGGCATAAAAGATATCTACTTCAGAAAGCCATTGTTAGTAATCTTAAAGATCAAATATCTTATCTTGAGGCCGATGTCAAAAGCAACGATAAAATGATAACTTCACTGAAGCGACAAGTAAAGTCAAACCCTTCAATTGACTTTGATCAAAGATGTTAGAACTTATTCAATAAATTAGTGGTATGGATTGGAAACTGAAAGACAGTCAAGCATAGTGTGAATCATTGGAATACATTATGGGAGATAAGATTTCGAGCATTGATTTACCGGCTTCTCGCACTACTCCCTCTATTTCCAAACCTACGAGGTCTACTTCACTTACTGCCCAGAAATTCCACACAATGCTCACCCCTCCTCTTGGCTTAGATGAGAACGTTTGAATGCTACAGGAAAGTAAAGTATGAAATAGATAGGTATTTTGATGAGTAGCAAAAAGCGAAATATTCGCAAAGTATCAATGAGCATGCCGCCAAGATCCAGAAGCTTGAACGCGATAATTACTTCCTTCATAAGCGCGTCGTTGAACTAGAAAGAGGAAACAAGACCCTTATTGGCACAAACAGAGTTTTCGACCGCTGAGTTTTCGACCGCGCTTTGAAGACAAATATTGATGCAATCGATAACGCCGACAGGTTGAGGAAGAAGGAAAAGAAACTTAAAGTTCTCTACATTGCAATTCGTCACATAGATTATCCTTCGATGGCTGAGAATCATAGCAAGGCTACCCAAGACTTATGACATATTTCTATCTTTGAAATATATAGAATTGTCTTGTATATAAGTGAATAAATTCATAAGTTTTGTATAATTTCATGAGTTATGCAAATCATATAAACTTTGTAAATATCACCTACTTTGTAATCCTTTTTGGTAATGTCGCTTCTGAAATGCTTTTAGATAGCTCGTACATAGATTTTTGTACTTGCTGAATATTTCATTTCTCTTTGTTGTGCTTATTTCCCTGAAAAGTATGAAGCAGACAATACTATGATGATAAACCTTGATGCTCGGGTCTATGAAATCTTTTTTCCTTCTATTTTTCTGCAAACTTTGGTTTCTTCCTTAGTTGTATAGACTTTTATTTGGTTTTTCTTGGTTGTATGGGCTTTTATTTTGTCAATTGAACTTTCTGGTGATTGGATTTGGATTAATAAAACAAATAATACAGGTCACGCGATTACGGTCCCAACCGGTGAGATGGGTCAGTAATCTCAAATTATGAGTCCATTCGTCGGAGAGTGATGGAATGGACTCAAATGCAATATAAAAGTCCTCGACAAGAAAGTCGAGGCAGGAGAATATAAAAGTCCTCGACCTGGAGAATATAAAAGTCCTCGACCAGAGAACCAAGGCAGGATAATATAGAAGTCCTCGAGAGGAGAGTAGGGCCGGTGAAAATAAACGTCCTCGACCGAAGAGTCGAGCCTAGAGAATATAAAATTCCTCGATCGGAGGGTCGAGGCAGGAGAATATAAAATTCCTTGACCGGATAGTCGAGGCCAAAGAATATAAATGTCCTCGACCGGAGAGTCGAGGCCAGAGAATGTAAAAAGTCCTCGACCGGATAGTCGAGACTGGAGAATAAAATGACTTCGACCGGAGAGGCATCGCTGGAGAAGGATAAAATGACCCAAAGAGGTCTACGGATTTGGATTTGGACCCGGAGAGGTCCCGGCTTTGGATTCGGACCCAAAGAGGTCTCAGACTTGGATAAAGCAACCCGGAGGGGTCATGGATTTAGTTACTGGATTCTACATATGGATGGATTTAAACTCAGTTGATGGATTCAAATGGATATGGATTAGCTAAGAATTTTGTTACCGGATTCAAAATCGGATATCGACTCGGAGCAGTCATGGATTTATACAAGGATATGGCTATAGCACTTGGATAGAATGGCTTGGTAATGGTTGGGTTATGGATCGGGTGGTATGGCTATCGATGGAATATGGATTTAGGATGACGGATTTAATGCTATTCAAAACACATATTCCTACCGCAAGACATGTTTTGGCGGCAAATGTTACCCCACCTTTTGGTCAAGGGCGGGATATCAATAAGTTAGCTAAAAAGAATGGATATCAGGATCGGAGATCGATTGAGAACAAGGCTTTGATCGGTATCATCAAAATTGGAACAAGCTCCAATTAAGGTGGGATCGATTGGGAATGATGAACAAGGCTTGGAGATAGTACGTTTCGAATTTTAGGTCAAATGGAGTTCATATGCTCGAGTTACGGATGGATCAAGGTTCATGGAAAACTGGTTCATATAGGTAGTTTCTTATCGATCAAAATGGACGTGGACTTCAGACGGAGTTCAAATTAATTTTAACATGTGTACTACTCTAAAGTACACATCTTATAGAGATAATTTAATTTAAATTCATTCATCTTTAATCATGCTTTATCAAAAAAGGTCCGATTACTCCTTACCAATATATCATTATGTATTATAGGAAGGAGAGACCTTTGAGACTGAATCTTTATTCATATTAGGTATATACATAACTCTTTCCAATATAATCGCCTATTCAATCATGCCATAGGTTATATAATTTACTTCTATTTTATATTATATAAGCTTATCATAGACTTATGCATGCTTATCAAATACACATGTTCATATCCGTGATAACTCAGCGGTGAATATAAAGAAGTACGTGGAATTGTTTTCGTATTAATCGAATTATGATTACATACATCTATATGTATCAATCTGAAGAGTTCATCAATCCTTATGGCACCCCCACTAAATGAGGGAAAGCCCTAACTTGTTTGAGATATAATTAACTAGTATCATATGATTCATTATCATACAATAAAATTTATTTCTCAAACTATGGCTTAGTTTATGATTTTAAAATAATTGTAAATAATTTTAGATATTTTAGTATTTTCCAATGCATCGCTTTTGTTGTGAAAACTAATAATACATTATAGTTTTATTTCACAATGAATATTCATAATATTCACAACCATGTCTATTATCCAGTCGACACCGAAAAATAGTCATTATTTCATAATAATGTGGACCTAATTTTTCCAAAAAAACTTATTAATTAATATATCTAAATCCAATTTAAATATTCTATCAGTATATCAATACGTGCATTTATGACATTTATATACGTACTTTATTAAAAAGCAATGATATTCAAACAAACCAAATAAATTTTAGCAGTTCATAATTCATAAACATTAATTAATTAAATTAATTTTACAATGATTATAAATTAATTGAATTATATTTTTTTTGGTGCATTCATTATTTAGGTTGTGGGATTTAAAGATGTAAATTTAGTTAGCAATTAATATCAAGAAATTCGACTATCAACGTTCACACATTACCTTAGCTACTGGTATGAAATTTTGATTGATTTTTTTGCTTATGCATCTTCTTGGTAAAATACGATTTACATGTTATAAGCGGTACTTGGTAAGAATGATTATTTACACCAATTCTCTTCATCAATCATATCGCTTTAGGACTTAACAAATTATGTTTAGGTCAAAATTCGAACATAACCACATTCAGCTAGAATAGTCCAAATACAAAGTCCTTGGTTTGATAACAACTAGTATTATTTACCGCACTGCTCTGGCTAGTGGCTTTGACTTTGAGTTGACTATAATTGACCATGATATTAACCCCATATAACCGAGGAGATGAATTCTCTATTGAAGTGTTTCACTTCCAATGCTTCAACTCAAACCTAGCTATAGTCGTTCGATGAACGCCATAGTACAATTTAACTATAATCAAAGTGGAGTGCCAATCATGAAGTTCCATAGTATTCTCAAGTTAAGAGAACTATGTAACATTGTCATTTCGATATTCTCTATTTGACCTCAATTGTATTAACCAACAGAAAACTTTCGATTGAGTCATTCTATGGTTATCCAATAACTATCGGCATATAATCCTTTTATCCCCAGGAGCCATGAATAATACTTCATCTAACATTTTGACGATGTTACGTACTCTAGTTTCAATGGATGTATTAATATCCCACCTCAAAACATCCTAACTAGGAATATTTAAAATAACATGTAGTTTTTAGTATAACAGATTACTTATAATCACAACACATTATAATTTCTATCAAAAGAAATATCATTTAACAATTTTCTATTTAATATATGTTAAATTAATTATATAATTAATTATATTACAGTATAACAAGTATATAATAGAAAGTAACACCATTTATTTTGAACAAGATTAGTTATCGAGTTAGGTATATGTAGAAAATTACATAATGCTTGTAAGATATTCCCTAACTGTATCAACAAGTTATTTGAGGATAGAAATATGCTAGTAGTGAAGTGTAACGACCCGAAATTTCCGAACCGAAAATTCCAGATAGTTATGAAATGAAGAAAGAGATAGGAGAAGAAGAAGAACAGAAACATCAACAACTCACATTCGCAGCGGACAAAATATAATAATACATAATAGTTTACAGAAGAATACTATATCTGTTGATTACATTTAATATACATCAGAGTTCCTCATATACACAGTCACTGAATATACACTATTATCATGTCTCAGATTCGCAATAATATACTACATCGGAAATACTCTACACGTTCTCGCCATCCAGCTTGCCTCCTGAGCTCCAGAGCGTACCTACCTGAAAATATGTAATACTCGGTCTGACCCGAGCATTACATCAAAGTAACACCCGGGTCAGGCTGGAACCCAGCGTGAGTAAACCCAACTAACATGGAGTATCTAAGCAATCAACTTATATAACCCGGGGTAACTTATCAATCAACCAATTCACAATTTGCTGTAGACAATGCTCATTTCATATATAAATTTCTAAGTATCAAACTTTGATAAAATAATCCAATTCACTTAAATCAATTCACTCCATCCTATTGATTTCACAAATCAATTTATAAAAATTCGAAGGGGTCGATACCCGACCTCTATCTCTTTGAAATTCATGATATCCTATCTCCAGTTATTCAATTGAAATACACAACATTCATATTAGAGATATCAACACATTCCAAACATCCATTACCAATCGATCATCCACCACATATAGATCAATTCGATTTACTCAATTGGAATTTCAAATCTCAATTACTTATATCCCTTCACTCAACGTAAATTAAATTCCAAGTTAATTAATTTGTCATCCCATCCTCATTCATCTTAATTAATTTCCTGGATTAATTATCTTTCAATGTCATTCAAGTAATCATCTGTAATTAGCTTCACGATTTTAACTATTCCTAACCAAAGTCAATAGGTAAATTTAATTACTTATTAATTAACTTCATAAGTCACTTATTTTTATTAATTCATCTTAAATTACATCCATAAGTACATGATTTATGAGTTCCAATGTCATTTCCATTTATCTTAATCCAAATTAATTACATTAATTAAACCCCAATATTAATCCCTCTCAAACAACCTCTACCTATATTTAATTTTTTTTATTTACCTCATTAAATAAATTACTTACTCCTTAATTAATTATCTCATATAATATCTTTCTTTCTTCCGTAATATAAATTTTATTTCATTAATTTCATTTAGAAATTAATTGACTTGCCATTCGGTTATTATTCTGAATTACTTGCACTTAATTATTTTACTTGAAATTTAATTAATTCAACTCATTCGTTACTAAATTAGTTAAGCCAAATCATTAATTAATTAAATTAAACAATTACTCATTTTAAATTCCCTACTAATTTAATGAATCACAGCACATCAAGCCCTTACCAAATTTAAAATGAAATCATTGTCTTATTTATGATTTGAGTGTAAAACAATTTAAAACCCCATATACTTCGATTCAATCCACACTTAACTCGAGAATCATTCAAAACCAAAGTCACATCACCATTAGTATACATCCAATCAACTTAAACACTCAACCAATTATTTAAATTCAACCATATAAATTTTAAATAAAAGAAACCCAAGAGAGTGAGGTTTACTCAACTTTGACTTTGTTTGGCAAACCAATTCCATCCCAATCATCTCTACCCGATTTGAATCTTATATAAACATTATATGGTTTCATTAATATTTGTAATAACCAAACAATCCGACAATTTAATTTAACAATTTCTTTTTTTAAAATAATTCCTTAGTAGCTGAATAATTTAAATAAGTTGATTTAAAACAGACTGTTAAAAGTATTTTCTATTGTTATCTATATACACATATACTTAAATACTTAAAATAAATCACGGGGAAAAAACTGGTTTTTATAACTTTACACTTAAAATTTTCTATATATATACATAAATTTCAAAATCTTTTTATATAAAAGTCATTTCCATCCTAAAATTCATATATATTTCATTCTATATTTATTTGAATTAATATCAAAAATAGAACAACCTATGTTTACTGTAATAACAGTATCATCTTTTTTTTTTCACAACTCAAACCGGGTACAAACTCAATAATTATCAACTCAGAAATCTGATACCATAGATAAATGAGGATTTTAAACTCATCATGCCGTCGCCGAACTTGCTATCAGTCGCGATACAAACCCAAGACCCGAAATTCCAAATCGCGGCCCCTATTCACGCAAACCACCACCATGTTCGCAATGCTTCCTAGGCTTCAATCAATCGCCCCGACCGCACACTTGCTCGAACTCGACCCTTTTGTCGCCGCTGCCTGTCGCGATCCACGCGAGTCACACCCTTGCTTCGAGAAACGTCGAGATGCCGCAACCCCTCTCCCACAATCAACACGAACGACGACGCTGCCTTGCTCGAGAGTTCGAGCTACCTCGGCTCTTTGATTTTCGAATTAATTTGAGAGGAATAGATTAGAAATCGAAAGGGAGGAGGACGCGAGTCTATGTAGCAGCCATTGCTATATTTTTTTTCTTCTGATGTCGAAAATAATCGAATTTGAGTAGAGGAGATACGGCTTTAAGGAAAGAGGATGGCCTCTTTGGGAAGGAAAAGAAGCGTCTTGAAGAAGGTTGTTTATTATTTTAATTTTTATGAATATTCTTTTATTTTACAAGCTGTTCGAACGTACTCCGAAACAAACAAGCAGCCAGGCATTTATAAGGTTTTACCCGCGTTCCGAACACAATGGAACGTGTTTCGGAGGCTAATTCAATCATATGCGCGAGTTACAGAAGAAAACGATCAATTTTAAATTGAATCGATTAAAATATTTCTAAGCGTTTTGAGCTGCTAGGGTCAAACGACAACTCCAATTGCTACGAAAATTGAAATCCGATAATAACTAACTATTACGGATCCAATGGAACTGGTTTCGTCGAATTCCGAGACTGTGCCTCGGAAGACTGTTTTTAAATATCAATTTAAACGATATATTTTTAAAATTGAACAAATTACCTTTAACTTAAATTTCAACCATTCTATTATCTTTAGTCTCATCCTTATCAATTTTATAAGCCTTCAAATTATTTTTAACAGGCGTAAAACTCCAGCTTCAATATTTTACCCAATTTTCAGTTTATAGAATTCAATAATTTAATTATCAAGTAAATATTAATATTTGGAATTCAAGTTAAAATTAACCTTTAATTATTTACAAATCAATTAATTATTCCATTTTAAACTGTTAAAAATTCTGGGTCGTCACATTCCTCCCCCCTTAAAAGAATTTCGTCCCCGAAATTACTAGTTAGGAAGAATGTCCCATACCCGTTTACCTTTTTTCCCAAAACCAAACAGTTCAACATCCTACCAACTATCTTTCATAAAAAGCCCTTATCATTCTTACCAACTTCCCAAACTCTCCCACAGTTTTCAACAGTACCCCTTTGTTCAATCATTCAGATTTCAATTTAAAAATCAAATTTTGAATTATCAAAAATTTTCTCAAAATTTATCTAACTCTCTAAATTTCCGAAAATTTTGCCAGCGTCTCCTTTGCGCGGCTAGCTCGGTACTACTACAAAAGGCCTCTAGGGGCTCCCAAATTCCAAAAAGAAAACAAAAGCCAAGTGGCTACATCAAAAACCCAATCCAATATCATACAGAATCACAATACGTACCTTTCAGTCGGGCAATTCAAATTTATCTTTTAGAACCAAATCCAATTTCCTTTTTCCTTTATAACACCTGCATATTCTATTTAACAACAATATCCAATCATAATCTTTCAAATCATTGTATACATTTTCTTACAGAAGCCTTCACATTACTTCTATTCAACTTAGTTTCCACCGTTTCATATGAATTCAATTTATTTTCGATTTATAATATGGAGTTATATCTTTCATTTAAACTAATTCATATTAGTTTCGTTTACTAGTTTATTTTAAGTTTCCCATTTGAAATTGTTCTGCCGTTAACCAAAATTTTCCAAAATTTTTCTAACTCCCAAAATTTTCGAATTTTTTTGGCAGTCTCCTTTGTACGGAGGAGCTTTTGCAATTTGACAATAGATATAAATATGTATACATCGACCCACACGGTCGGAAAAAGAAAAAACAGTTCATATTTTCTATTTTTATTGCGTAGGCGTACCTTATTTAGCATTTTAAGCAAGCAGCTTATAAATTTTAGCAATTAGCATACCCCAAATCTAGCCAAACGGCTTCCCTGTACCTGTACTTACTCAATTTAAATACGTAAGTGTCATACATAGAAAATCTATTAACATTTCACTTACTTTTAATAGCTAAACAGAAGCATTACATAAATAACAAGCACCAAACACTTCCAATAAGCAATTTATATGTTTTAAAGCACATCTAATTGTTTCCAACCAAATTTATATGCCTTTTCATTCAATTTTAATGGTTTACACACAATTAATTGCATTCAACTCATTTTAAGCGAAACAATCTCATATTCACTTTAATTGATTCAAAAATCAATTATATCGCTTCCACTAATTCATATCATTTAATTTGATTAAATCTCGCTTACGTTAAACGATACTCATTTCTACGCAATTTGATAATATCCATGTGAATAATTAATTATTTAAGTTTTATAACCAATTAAAATTGATTCCAACTCAGTTTTATTTAATTCAATTCCATTTTAATTTATTCACAATCATTTTATTTAGCTCGACACATTCCATGCTTGTGTAATACTAACCAATCGCAAATTAATTTAAACCGAGCTTTTATTCAATGGGCTTTTATCCTTATTCGAAGCCAAGCTTTCATAAATTTTAAACTTAGGTTAATTACTTCAATCTATTTCCATCTCAACTTAAGTTCACTTCCATTAAATTTGATTCTCATCAAATCAAATCCCATTAAATTTAGTTAGCCCATCCACCTTAATTTTAAATCACCTCCACAATTAATCAAAATAATATCCAAGCACCTACTTAACTCATTTATACTCCAAATTAATATGCCACCGAACTTAAGTTCAGTCTGATAATTTAATTCCAATTAAAGTTTGATTCAATCAGGCTTCATCCGTTTATTATATAATCCCAGTAACCCATTTAAATTTTTAATTTACTTATTTAATTCAATTTCGAATTTATTTTATTAATACAGGGCCATTCTCAAATTATTTCTATTCACTTGGGTTTTGTTTGCAACCCAAACCATTTCTATTATATTTCACTTTCATTTCATCGACAACACTTCCATAATATCTAAATTTGCTTGCAAACTTCATTAAATATTATTCAAATCACACTTGAATTTTATTTGTAATTCAAACCATCGCTATTTCGATCCAACTCTATTTTATTTTTATTTACATCTCCTCTTATTTAATTCATTATCAAACCCAAGTCGAATTCTATTCACAATTCGAATTCATTTCCAACTTCATTATTAACTTACAATCCATTTTATTTAACCGAGTTAAATTTTATTAACATACTCAATCAAGTAATTATTTTGTTAATTAGCTTACTTCCAACTTTCAAATCAATATGCAATTTTATTTCAAAGAATCGCTTCATTGAAATTTCCCGAGTCCAATTTTATTTTAGAATTCCAGTTTGAAATCCCCTTTTTACTTTAAAATTTAGGAATGCCTTCAAATTCAGACAATACAATTAAAATAGCTTTTTATAAAAATATTTCTTATAACTCGATGTCTCAACCAGTCCATCCTTGTTCTCACAGAAATTCAATCATACGTTGATCAGGCGTAGGACTGAAAATCTATAAGTACTTGGTAAACCCGTTTTCAACACCCAGTGAAAATACTTGGAAAACAATTTTATTGAAATTATCGAAAACAGTTTTTTTTTTTGAAAATAGAGGAAATATCTTTAGTGAGGATGCTCTGGAAATCATCACCCCCATCCATGGTCACAGTTACATACCAGGGTTACGTTGCAGTCGCAACAAAAGTCCATGCAACTGCAGGCTCTCCGCGGCACTCTCGATTACGCCACGGAACCCACACAACAGATCACAGTTACATCCAGGGTTACGTTGCAGTCACAACAAAAGTCCATGTAACCGTAGGCTCTCAGCGGTCTCTTATTTTCGCTATCGAAATGAAACTTCTCCACTCCTACATAGGTCGCAGTCTACCGAGATAAACTCAAACGCAGATTGTTGGCCCTCAGCGGCACACACGACTTCCGTTATGTGGTATACCATAGTGTCGCAGTTTACCGATATAAAATCAAACGCAGACTGTTGGCTCTCCGCGGCACACACGATTTTCGCTATGGTACACTACCAATAATCCTCAGGAACTAGTTTTGTCTGGACTCCTCACAGGATCAACTTTAGAACCCCCCCGGGGCTCAAGGCAGCGCCACCCAGTGGCACTCCTGAGAAGTCCATTCCAAGGGAGCGCCTTTTCCCCAGAGCTATCATCAAAACACTTTATACTATACACATATAGTATCTTTCAAATCATACACCTAGTATGAATTTTATCAAAGCTCCTTTACACAAAATCGATTATCCCAAAATCGATATTCTTCAAACTAGGCTTTCCAAATTCAATATTGATTTTACCCAAAAATCAAAAGCCTTTCCAAATCCAAAGGTTCCCAAAACCTTTTCCAAAATCCTCATAAGATCCTTTATATATATATATATATACAGATATATATAATTTTTTAAAACCTTGGATCACTTTAAACTCGTATAAAATTCCTTTTATACTTCAAACGCTTCCAAAATCCTTTTTCGTCCCACAATAGATTCAACAAGGGAAGAATATATAACAAAGATATAACTTTGTTTACCCAAAATCAAATATTCACATTTGATTACTCTTTCCAATATCAATTCCTTTCTATTCACATTCACTTAAATTTCCATTCACTTATTCACATTTGCCTAAATCCCCATTTGGATTATCACCTAAATTCTTATCCCAGTTGGGTATTTAATCATAAACTGTTTAAACTCCGACCAGTTTAGAGAATAGCTTGAAAATTTTAAAAATAGATAAGTAGTTGAAAAGTAATCAATAGTTTGCAAAATAGTTGTAGAATAATTGACTAATTGTAAAAGAGTTGGAAAATAGTTAAATAGTTATAGAAATCTTAAATAATTGCGAAATAGTTGTGAAATAGAAATTAATTCGTAACTTAGTTGAATATTAGTAATTAGTGTATAAAACAGTTGTAAAATAGATAAAGAGTTCCAAAAGTAGTGGCAAAACCAGTATAAACTAGTTTAGGTTTTAAAAAGAAAGTTGTATAGTAAATAGATAAGAAAATAGATTAAAAACTATTTATATTAAAACAATTTACATTGAAAATGGTCTAGAGTCAAAACTGTTCACTTCCCCAACAATCCAATTTAAATTTCCACTCCATTTAAATTAACCCAATCCCAATTTAATTAACTCCAATTTCCATTGGACTTGATTCATTCCCAATTCAAATTGAATTGATTCTCAATTTCCTTCCAATTTCAGATCAAATTCCATTTGATCTTTAAACTTACAACCTTAAGTATAATTTCAATTTTACACCTTCTATTTATAATCAATTACATTCACATTTACTTTTAACTTAGAATTATACATTTTATTCAGCCAATATATTTTTATTATTCCATAAACATTTAATCAAGATTCCAGAGTTTAAACAAATTTCCAAATTTCAATATCACCTTAGAATTCAACTATATCCAAAATTCTTTGGCGAATTCAATTATCCCTTTGAATTTCAAAACCAAACCCAATTCACAAACAATCCCAATTTAAAACACTTTGGTAGCAATTTCTCTTCTAGAAACTAGAAAATGAACATCGATGATGCTGCAGTCATCACCGACCTTATTTTCCAGTGACCGAAAGAGTTCAATGCTTTTATCTCTTTAAAAACATTTCCAAATATTTTTAATTTCAAATCTTCCAGATTTCAAGTTCAACACAAAATATTTTTGAAATAATACTATTATTTCTCCAAAACCTTTGGAAACCACTTTCAAATCCAAAGGAATTTTAAGTTTTTCCCAAAAAATCCAAATTCCCAATCCATCCAATTCATAATTAAACATTACTCTGGAATTTTCATCCTAGTTTATTTTCAAATATTCTCTGGAATTCTATTCCAAATTATAATCTCATTTATTTATGAAATTTATTTCAATTTATAAATTACATTTACAATCTATATTTTAATTTTTTTTTTGATTTTAAACCAATCCACTTTAATTACAATTCCAAAGTTATTCCAATTACTTTGGACTAATATCTATTCAATTGAACTCACTTCAATTTCAATCATTAAATTTCAATCCAAATCTTCCATTTAAAATTTTGAACTTTTACATGTTCAATCCCAAATTCAATTAATTCAAATCGGGTTCAATTTGAATGAATTTAATTCCAACTCCAAATTTAAATCATCTCGAATTATATAAATTCGAGTTAAATTCTCAAGTATTGGTTTAACCTTTTTAAACCAAATTAACTTTGTTTATTTTAAAGTTTCAAACAATTCTAATTTCTGAGTTCTAATTCTAGAATTTCACTTTTAATTAATTTAATTTAATTTGTTTGTATCTTACATTACTTCGTAACTTAATTCCAATAATGTAACAACCAATCACCGAAATATTTCATTAGAAGAGAATAATGCTTTATATATCAAAATATACTTTTACACAAAATCATTTAAAACCTTTATATAAGAAAATAACAAGTACGCGCTCATATATATATATATATACACTCAACTCATTCTAGAGTTCTACGAACTCTATTTAATGAGTAATCCCCACCAGAGCCAAGGTTCTCGCTTAACCTTTCAGCTCTGATACCAAATGTAACGACCCGAAATTTCCGAATCCGAAAATTCCAGATAGTTATGAAAAGAAGAAAGAGATAGGAGAAGAAGAAGAACAGAAATATCAACAACTCACATTCGCAGCGGACAAAATATAATAATACATAATAGTTTACAGAAGAATACTATATCTGTTGTTTACATTTAATATACATCAGAGTTCCTCATATACACAGTCACTGAATATACACTATTATCGTGTCTCAGATTCGCAATAATATACTACAGCGGAAATACTCTACACGTTCTCGCCATCCAGCTTGCCTCCTGAGCTCCAGAGCGTACCTACCTGAAAATATGTAATACTCGGTCTGACCCGAGCATTACATCAAAGTAACACCCGGGTCAGGCTGGAACCCAGCGTGAGTAAACCCAACTAACATGGAGTATCTAAGCAATCAACTTATATAACCCGGGGTAACTTATCAATCAACCAATTCACAATTTGCTGTAGACAATGCTCATTTCATATATAAATTTCTAAGTATCAAACTTTGATAAAATAATCCAATTCACTTAAATCAATTCACTCCATCCTATTGATTTCACAAATCAATTTATAAAAATTCGAAGGGGTCGATACCCGACCTCTATCTCTTTGAAATTCATGATATCCTATCTCCAGTTATTCAATTGAAATACACAACATTCATATCAGAGATATCAACACATTCCAAACATCCATTACCAATCGATCTCCCACCACATATAGATCAATTCGATTTACTCAATTGAATTTCAAATCTCAATTACTTATATCCCTTCACTCAACGTAAATTAAATTCCAAGTTAATTAATTTGTCATCCCATCCTCATTCATCTTAATTAATTTCCTGGATTAATTATCTTTCAATGTCATTCAAGTAATCATCTGTAATTAGCTTCACGATTTTAACTATTCCTAACCAAAGTCAATAGGTAAATTTAATTACTTATTAATTAACTTCATAAGTCACTTATTTTGATTAATTCATCTTAAATTACATCCTTAAGTACATAATTTATGAGTTCCAATGTCATTTCCATTTATCTTAATCCAAATTAATTACATTAATTAAACCCCGATATTAATCCCTCTCAAACAACCTCTACCTATATTTAATTTTTTTATTTACCTCATTAAATAAATTACTTACTCCTTAATTAATTATCTCATATAATCTCTTTCTTTCTTCCGTAATATAAATTTTATTTCATTAATTTCATTTAGAAATTAATTGACTTGCCATTCGGTTATTATTCTGAATTACTTGCACTTAATTATTTTACTTGAAATTTAATTAATTCAACTCATTCGTTACTAAATTAGTTAAGCCAAATCATTAATTAATTAAATTAAACAATTACTCATTTTAAATTCCCTACTAATTTAATGAATCACAGCACATCAAACCCTTACCAAATTTAAAATGAAATCATTGTCTTATTTATGATTTGAGTGTAAAACAATTTAAAACCTCATATACTTCGAGTCAATCCACACTTAACTCGAGAATCATTCAAAACCAAAGTCACATCACCATTAGTATACATCCAATCAACTTAAACACTCAACCAATTATTTAAATTCAACCATATAAATTTTAAATAAAAGAAACCCAATAGAGTGAGGTTTACTCAACTTTGACTTTGTTTGGCAAACCAATTCCATCCCAATCATCTCTACCCGATTTGAATCTTATATAAACATTATATGGTTTCATTAATATTTGTAATAACCAAACAATCCGACAATTTAATTTAACAATTTCTTTTTTTAAAATAATTCCTTAGTAGCTGAATAATTTAAATAAGTTGATTTAAAACAGACTGTTAAAAGTATTTTCTATTGTTATCTATATACACATATACTTAAATACTTAAAATAAATCACGGGGCAAAAACTGGTTTTCATAACTTTACACTTAAAATTTTCTATATATACACATAAATTTCAAATTTTTTTTATATAAAAGTCATTTCCATCCTAAAATTCATATATATTTCATTCTATATTTATTTGAATTAATATCAAAAATAGAACAACCTATGTTTACTGTAATAACAGTATCATCTTTTTTTTTCCACAACTCAAACCGGGTACAAAGTCAATAATTATCAACTCAGAAATCTGATACCATAGATAAATGAGGATTTTAAACTAACCATGTCGTCGCCGAACTTGCTATCAGTCGCGATACAAACCCATGACCCGAAATTCCAAATCGCAGCCCCTATTCACGCAAACCACCACCATGCTCGCAATGCTTCCTAGGCTTCAATCAATCGCCCCGACCCCACACTTGCTTGAACTCGACCCCTTTGTCGCCGCTGCCTGTCGCGATCCACGCGAGTCACACCCTTGCTTCGAGCGAAGTCGAGATGCCACAACCCCCCTCCCACAATCAACACGAACGACGACGCTGCCTTGCTCGAGAGTTCGAGCTATCTCGGCTCTTTGATTTTCGAATTAATTTGAGACGAATAGATTAGAAATCGAAAGGGAGGAGGACGCGAGTCTATGTAGCAGCCATTGCTATATTTTTTTTTCTGATGTCGAAAATAATCGAATTTGAGTAGAGGAGATACGGCTTTAAGGAAAGAGGATGGCCTCTTTGGGAAGGAAAAGAAGCGTCTTGAAGAAGGTTGTTTATTATTTTAATTTTTATGAATATTCTTATATTTTACAAGCTGTTCGAACGTACTCCGAAACAAACAAGCCGCCAGGCATTTATAAGGTTTTACCCGCGTTCCGAACACAATGGAACGTGTTTCGGAGGCTAATTCAATCATATGCGCGAGTTACAGAAGAAAACGATCAATTTTAAATTGAATCAATTAAAATATTTCTAAGCGTTTTGAGCTGCCAGGGTCAAACGACAACTCCAATTGCTACGAAAATTGAAATCCGATAATAAGTAACTATTACGGATCCAATGGAACTGGTTTCGTCGAATTCCGAGACTGTGCCTCAGAAGACTGTTTTTAAATATCAATTTAAACGATATATTTTTAAAATTGAACAAATTACCTTTAACTTAAATTTCAACCATTCTATTATCTTTAGTCTCATCCTTATCAATTTTATAAGCCTTCAAATTATTTTTAATAGGCGTAAAACTCCAGCTTCAATATTTTACCCAATTTTCATTCTATATAATTCAATAATTTAATTATCAAGTAAATATTAATATTTGGAATTCAAGTTAAAATTAACCTTTAATTATTTACAAATCAATTAATTATTCCATTTTAAACTGTTAAAAATTATGGGTCGTCATATGAAGTCTGTTTAAATTAAAGTTATACTGGGACATTGACACGGTAGTGAAAGAGTGATATGTAAAGGAATTGAAACCATATGTGTAACGTCCACTCTTTCCGCACACTTTAAACCGACACTTGTCCCAATTCAAAGCATACGCAAGGGCGGATTGTTATGGGGTAAATAAGAAAAATGGAGAAGAAATAAAACGAAAATAGAATCTCACAGCGGAAGGATAAAATATAATAACAAACATACAGTTTCATAAACAGTTTACAAAAGCTTGATTCTTCTTTTACAATAAATATCAGAGTTACACATACCAATACAAGAAATGCAGCGGAATAGAAAGAGTGTGGTGCAATACTATATGTAAAATAATACTGATTCTTCGTCTTCGTCCTCCAATGCTAAAATCTG
Source organism: Allium cepa (assembly GCA_030765085.1). NCBI lineage: Eukaryota > Viridiplantae > Streptophyta > Magnoliopsida > Asparagales > Amaryllidaceae > Allium > Allium cepa. The sequence goes on along the minus strand of CM060934.1, from coordinate 945,514,342 downwards.
CTATCCTGAAATGCTCGGACTGACCCGAGCGAATTTGAAAAGACAAAAACACTCGAGTCAGACTAGAAAATCTTATGTGAGTTAAATAAACAGAAATAAATATGAGTACAGTAACTCAAGAGATGCTCGGGATTTACATCTCCTAAGGATCCGTTAAACTATTTACTATGTAGTATATTGCGCTATTATAATAGTGTCTAATTGTAAAATAAACTTACTTTTAAATAGCGTTAAGGCTTTACATTTTCCACCTTAACACGTAAAATGCCAATAGTCTATACAGTACCGTAATACCTCCTGATCGGGAAGCTACCAGAGGATACTCCATAGGTACGACACAAATAGAAACTCGTAGTAAAGGCTCGATATGGTAGGTGACACGGCACAACTAGGCAATGCCAGGGTAGATATACCAATTGCTATCCAGGCTGGTGGAAACGCGTAGCCGCAGTTACCGCCCACCTCGGACTAACTCCCCAAAATCAAAATATAGAAGTGGCCACTGAATCAAATCCAAGTCAAAGTATAATATCGAAGAGGAGGGTCCGATCAGAGGAATGACCTCATTGGCCTGAGAATCGCTCCTGTTTTAGCCACCTTATGCCAACTCACGGGAGTCGGGTCCACGTATTTACCTTACAGGAAATGTCGCCACCACCTACTTCATTCTGGAATCTCCACCGCGTACACGGTTAGTCAAAGTGGTTTTCGGTATCGACAAAGAGTATGTCCATATCCGATCCCGGTCTCTTTGCCAACCAATCGTTATTATAACACCGCGGTCATTTAAAAATAGTTTATACTTTTAAAACCAAAAAAAAAATCCATTTCAAAACCATAATATTACGATATCATTTCTTCTTTAAAACCCAAAAAGACTCATTTTGATATTATTTTTATAAAACCCAAATCAATGATATCATTTCCCAAATATAAATCTTTTCCAAAAATTATGCCACTTTTAAAATTTATAATTCCTTGTAACCAAATATTTGAACATTAACTTTCAACATAATACTTCGAAATCCATAGTTTTTAAAACCATTACTTTCAAAACTAAATGGTTTGGATATTCAACAATATATAAAATAAGTGATTTAACTTTATGGTTACTTTGTACGGAAAATAATTTACATGGCTTTGTGAATATTTCTTTACTCAATGTTAAAACCATAATCCAAAATATTATTTCAAGTCCCAACCATTCCAATTTTATATATTTTTATATCCATCTTGAGGGTTAATATTTCAACTAAAGTTGGATTTTTATTCTTTCAACAAATCAAATGTTCTATTAATTAGTTTTGAACATTCACATAAAATCCATAAATAATAAGACTTCAATTTCTAGTAATAAAATATATATATTTTCCAATTCAAATTATACTAGAATATTCATTTCAATTTATTTTGGGAAAAATCCAATTGTAAATATACTATCTTAAAATTTCCAACTTAACATTTAAACATAGGATATAAATTATCAAACTCCATTTTCTAAATTTTCTTCCATTTTAATAAAGAGATTTATACACCTTTTTATTTCAAATTTTTCAACTTCATATGTATATAAATATGGAAGAAAACATTTATTCAATATAAAATTTAAGATTTTTATAAACCGTATTCCATCCAAACCATAGAAATCTCATTAAAAATAGTTATATATAGACCGCGGTGCCTGTATATAGTTTTCTATCCTATGGTCAAGTGATACGGATATTTATCATTTCAATCCGCAATTTAAAAATAAAACCGCGGTTGTATATCATTTCAAACCGCAATCCCGAATGAAATGTAAATGCATACTAACTTGCAGTCTAATGATATCCAAATAAAACATTCATTCAACAACACATCCATCATCCAATCACACATCGATCAATATCAATCAATAACAAATATATGTGATCATATATAACAGGTGATAACTGGCAGTTTATTCAAATTAAATTTATCAACTATTAATCTAACATTTTATTCAATAATAATTTATACAACTGTTAACTAGCAATTAATATGCAACAATAATTTCCAACAGTCAATTAATACGCAATAAATCAATTAAATTAACAGTTAAATTTAATAAAATGCAATTCAACAGATATGAATGAAATAAACATGCCACATACCCATAAATAAATTTCTATTCATTTCTAAAACTTATTTAACAAACATAAAAGCTTCTAGTGATTGTGAGTGGGTTAAAACACTCACCTTTTGAATTTAAATCGAATTTAAAATTCGATTTAAACCCAAAAATTTGCCCGTCTCGGAATTCGTCCAAACCAGCGTCATCAAGTCCGGAATTAAATTACGATCCTAACAAAAGAAATTTCGTGTGAATCCGACTTCGTATGAGAAAGTTATGGAGAAAATGATGATTGAATTCAAATTGAAAAACAAATAGAAACGACACACAATTAACAACTTACTACGCCACGTCACCTTCTCTCCCAGGCTTCATGCGCAGGCACCAATTTGCACGCAACAGAGAGAAACGAACCCAACACGTCCCTTTTTGACCAAAATCCGACCGTCGATTCGACCAACGAACCATATAGATCTAACCCCCTTAGTCCCCTCTCCAATACCCAGAAACCGTTTCTCGATCCGATGAAGTTTTGTGCGATGATGATGAACGGTTTTGGGGCTGTTTGAATTTATTCTGGATGAACGACAGCTCCAATTGAAAAACGAATTTCACCATGAGATTACGCGTATCGAAAACATCAACATAATTTTTTTTTGAAAATTTTCTGAGGTGTTTGAATTTTCACTGAATTTTGCAATTTGAAATTGGATCTGAGATGTATACATTGAGGAAGAAAGAAGGTTGAAGAAAATGAACGTACAACAGATGAAAAAAGAAGGGAGCTAGGGTTTATAACTGTATATTTATAGATAGGCTAGAGGTAGGGTAGCTAGACTGGATACGCGAACGTACGGAATAAACTATGGCCCAAAAATGGCTATTTTTAATATTTATTAAATAAATTAAAATAAATTATAAATCCAGTTTTTATGTTTCAACTTCTAATATTGGCCAAATTTTGTGACTTATATAATTCAAACAATCCCAAATGGTTTTCCAAGCTTGGATGTGAATTAAAATTTATAAGTATATCAATTTTGCAGTGTTAATTTCTGCGTTTTCTTATTATTTGGGAATTATAAATTTTATTCGCAAAAACTCAATTATTAAATCATATACTCTTATGCTCTCACTTAAATCCAATTAGATAAATAGATTTGACTTCCATTCCAACTCATTTGATTGCAAATAAACTTTTTACCGTAAATAAAATTCCAAATTATTAATAACTTTATTCCCATTTCCTTTACACACAAACATCGTATTATAAAGGTATCTACATTATTCTCCATTGGTTTGCCTTAACTTATTTAAGGTAACCTTACATTAATATCTATTGCTATGTTTTCAAATTATTCTTCCCTCATTCTTCTTTACTATTATTAATTCCAATCTTAACGAATTCAACATTATAAGTTTGATAAATTTATTAAATTCACTCAATTGTTTACAAATTCCATTTTAAATTCAATAACGTAATATTTTACGTTTAATTCTATTTTATTTGTAGTAAATACCCTTTGTTGGATTTAATATTCAAATTATAAATAAAATCTTGCTTTCTAAAGTTATATCAACAATGGTCCAACTAAATTTGAATTAGCTTTAACTTTATTTTATGGAATTAATTATTGCAATAAATCCAAATTGATAAATAAGGCTTGATTCCTATATTAACTACTTTGGTTCCAATTAATCTTTTATGGTGAATATGAATTTCAAGGTATAATTGAAATCTTTATATCCATTTGATTTCACTGTTTCATTTTTATTATTAAATCCATTATAGCCAAATGCATGAAATTAATATACACAAATATTTTAAATCCCAACTTAAGTTTTACTTAACGTATAAATAAACGTTTAAATTTTCTTAATTGCAATAACTCAATTACCTTCATTCTTTTTATTCACGTAGCCAAATCTTGATTTAAAATCTTTACTATAACCCATAGTCTTATTAAAATAGGAATTTACACTACCTGTAACGTTAATTTCCATCAGTAAAGATCTTACACCCTTTGTTCCATAGATTTAGATTTCACAAATTTAGCTACTGCATTAATTCTTATTTATATAACATAAATGTTCATATACTTTGAATTCATTCCCAATTCACCAACTCAATTAATTATGCTTTACAAATGTGTTTCCAATATATAGGTATTTTATACTAATTGTTATCATACCCATAATTACACGCTTATAACTAATTCCCACATTTGCATAAATTTATTAAGTTAGAATGTTTATTAAGGTTTATGCATTTCCAACTTGTACTGATTTTACACAATTATTATGATTTCTCACAGAACGTTAAATTTATTAAATGACCATTTATTATAATTTAATTCCCTTAATTGAATCAATTGCTTATTATTATATATATTCTTTTCATTCTACCATTCCTTCCCATTATAAATTCATTAACGTATTTACACATCTCTATCTTTCAAATATCAATAACCAAACTTGATTACAAACACTGTCCTTATCAATCTTCATAAATTTGTTCAGATCTATACTCCTTTATATAATTAGAGTTTATGTCTCTATTAGATTTCTTTTCACTACAGGCATAAATTATTACTATCTTACTAATTACATCTTTGTATTAATGAACACCATTCAAGTTAATATTTGTACTACATTCACAGATTCAACATTTGTTTGTTTCTTAAAATTAACTTTAAATCAAATTGTGACAATTTGCATTATCCACATTTATCGTCATAAAATCTAATTTACAAGCCTATACTTAATTATTACCCTACAGTACGTTTACGTTACTATAATATCCACTCTTCCGTTACTACGTTTCTATAAATTTATTCGTTTATAAATTTATTGTCTGAAAGTTCTCCTTTTATTGACTAGACACAACAATAACCAAAATAATTAATTAGATTCATTTATATACATTAGATAAATGGGTACACTTCTGCAATAATCCTATAAATGAAAATATTTTGGTGCATAAATTTCTACATACTTAGTGCATTCATTTATTAAATTACAAATTTCCTCAATCCACATAAATCACCCATTCACATAGTTTAATTTAGCGTTTATTTAAATCTTCGTTTATACATTTAGAGTTTCTACTAAATTGAATTACACAACTTATGAACTTTAACAAATTTAGTTCACTTAATAAATTTTCTAATGTTTATTAAATTGCAATCCAATCCAGTTATCATTTCATTAATACCATTTAATCAGCTAATTATAACTAATAGCCACCCACCAATTTACGTTAATTCAATCCATGCCATATAAGTATTTAATTGTCAACATTAAATTACAATCACTATATCAATTTCTACATTTATTCTTAAACAAATTAAAATTTATATCAAATTAATTTATTAAATATTATTAATTCACGGGTCGTTACACTCTCCCCCACTCAAAACTTTTCGTCCCCGAAAAGGAAAAGAAGGGAGAAGGAAGAATAAAATAGTGCATCTTATTTCAAATATTAACTTATAAACAATATTTTACTGGATTAATTCCCTTTAATGAAATACACTTGTTTTATAATCATTATATCCTTTAATACTTGAATTATTAAAGTTGGAAAAATATTTTCACAAAATTCTAAGTCCAAAATTTTCTGAAAATTTTGGCAGAGTCTCCTTTGTACGGAGGGACTCTGGAGAAAATATAATATCCAAGTATAAAAATATATTACACATATTATCCAAATAAAATATCCCACAAGGGAAAATATATAAAACAGCGCTTTAAATGTAATCCGAAAACGTACCTATTTGTCGGGCAATACGCTTATATTTTTATGGAACCAAAGCAATAGCAGTGGCTTCCATCACCTGTATTCACTTATATAATCTAAAAGTTAAATATTTATTTTACAGTGAAATGTTTGGGTAGATTCAATCCTTCATATCTAATCAATTGCAACAACCATACATTTTAACAAACAGCACACACCACAACAAACAGTCGTTCAATCCAACAAACAATCAGTTGTTCGGGTTCAAATTTTTGAAATCATACATCAACCAAACAATTCAAACCAACATCAAGATAGCTTATTATACATTTATTTCATAATTCAGTGGTTAAATTTTCTTTCCTTCATTTATGGAGGAATTTCTTTGTTTCTTACAAGTTTTATTTTCCAACTATCACAAAATTCGTTATATTTGTATTTCCTTTTTATTACTTAAGTTTATAAAATAAATTCTCATTAATAACAACAATTATTTGAATATCTTCATTTCCTTACTCTTCACTTGTAAGATTTCCCTTAAATTCTAAATCTGCTAACATTCATTCTTATAAGTGGAAGTTTTTATTTATCCATTGACTATGAATTGCAGTCATTTAATTTTTCCTATTTTCCATTATATTAGAATAGGGAAAATTAAAACATACTTAAGTCAATAATCATACAATCAATTCTTATTTTGAATTTCATTTTATATACTTAGGTTCATATCATCTATTAATAATTCTTAACCCTTTTCAGTAAAATTTCAATTATAACCTAAGTTTATACCATTAAATTCTTATTATAACACTAATTTATTGAATACTTCATTTTTCCTAAATTCCTACTTGTAAAATATTCAATTCCAGTTTCTCATTTAACGCTTCAACTTTTATATTTGGGTAAGTTATTTATGTTAAGGAAATTGCAATTGAACTTATACAAGTTTAATCTCCATTCTTTTAATTAAATTTAATGTTTATCCATATTACTCTTTGTCTCATATGTATGCAAATTCATCTTTATAGCTTTGCAATTATTCTCTTATTTCAATTAGAGGTTTCAATTCATTTATTACTTAACTTTTATTTCACTAACAAATTTTAAACAATTAATTAACGGAAAAATTTAGAATTAAGTACCGGGTTAAATTTCAATTTATTTTCAAATAATAGATAAATAAGTTCTTACAACTCAATATCTCTAATTATAGTTAGAGCAATAAAAGAAATTTTTTTTAGAAAATTTCAAATAAATCTGTAGTAGAATTCACTACAGTAGCCTTTCCCCTTCGAAACCCGAAAATGAAAGTCGATGATGCGGCCGCCATCACCGAAATTATTTTCCAGCGACAGAGAGGAAAGTACAAAATTTATTCTCTCCAAAATCTTCTTTAAAACAATTCTTCCAAATTATACTAAATACTTATATAAGAAAATACTTATAAACCAAATCATTATATTTCATAAATCCTTTGAAAGCAGATTTTCAAAATCCCGGACTTAAGTTCTAAAATCTCACATTTGATTTATTATAATTTCAACTTAGCTTCAATTTATTATAAAATATTTTTTTTCCTAACACCCAATCTATAGCAACCAAATGTATATATATATATATCTTTATAAAAATATTTTTATATATAAAAAATATAATAGGCAAAATTCTTTCATTCACCTATATTAAAACAAATATTATGTCGGTCTGTCCTATTAAGTGTTTAGAAATCCCTATTGATGACATAGCGTCTCATGCATCAACCAGAATTTATAAATACAAAGCGGAACAGATTAACACAATATAAAAATCTTTTTATTAATACTAACAAATACGCTCTCTCATATATATACACTCAGCGACTCCCATAGGATATTTCTACCCTATTAACAAAGAGTCAAACCCCACAAAGCCAAGGTTTATCGCTAAACCAAAGCTCTGATACCAGATGTAACGTCCACTCTTTCCGCACACTTTAAACCGACACTTGTCCCAATTCAAAGCATACGCAAGGGCGGATTGTTATGGGGTAAATAAGAAAAATGGAGAAGAAATAAAACGAAAATAGAATCTCACAGCGGAAGGATAAAATATAATAACAAACATACAGTTTCATAAACAGTTTACAAAAGCTTGATTCTTCTTTTACAATAAATATCAGAGTTACACATACCAATACAAGAAATGCAGCGGAATAGAAAGAGTGTGGTGCAATACTATATGTAAAATAATACTGATTCTTCGTCTTCGTCCTCCAATGCTAAAATCTGCTATCCTGAAACGCTCGGACTGACCCGAGCGAATTTGAAAAGACAAAAACACTCGAGTCAGACTAGAAAATCTTATGTGAGTTAAATAAACAGAAATAAATATGAGTACAGTAACTCAAGAGATGCTCGGGATTTACATCTCCTAAGGATCCGTTAAACTATTTACTATGTAGTATATTGCGCTATTATAATAGTGTCTAATTGTAAAATAAACTTACTTTTAAATAGCGTTAAGGCTTTACATTTTCCACCTTAACACGTAAAATGCCAATAGTCTATACAGTACCGTAATACCTCCTGATCGGGAAGCTACCAGAGGATACTCCATAGGTACGACACAAATAGAAACTCGTAGTAAAGGCTCGATATGGTAGGTGACACGGCACAACTAGGCAATGCCAGGGTAGATATACCAATTGCTATCCAGGCTGGTGGAAACGCGTAGCCGCAGTTACCGCCCACCTCGGACTAACTCCCCAAAATCAAAATATAGAAGTGGCCACTGAATCAAATCCAAGTCAAAGTATAATATCGAAGAGGAGGGTCCGATCAGAGGAATGACCTCATTGGCCTGAGAATCGCTCCTGTTTTAGCCACCTTATGCCAACTCACGGGAGTCGGGTCCACGTATTTACCTTACAGGAAACGTCGCCACCACCTACTTCATTCTGGAATCTCCACCGCGTACACGGTTAGTCAAAGTGGTTTTCGGTATCGACAGAGAGTATGTCCATATCCGATCCCGGTCTCTTTGCCAACCAATCGTTATTATAACACCGCGGTCATTTAAAAATAGTTTATACTTTTAAAACCAAAAAAAATCCATTTCAAAACCATAATATTACGATATCATTTCTTCTTTAAAACCCAAAAAGATTCATTTTGATATTATTTTTATAAAACCCAAATCAATGATATCATTTCCCAAATATAAATCTTTTCCAAAAATTATGCCACTTTTAAAATTTATAATTCCTTGTAACCAAATATTTGAACATTAACTTTCAACATAATACTTCGAAATCCATAGTTTTTAAAACCATTACTTTCAAAACTAAATGGTTTGGATATTCAACAATATATAAAATAAGTGATTTAACTTTATGGTTACTTTGTACGGAAAATAATTTACATGGCTTTGTGAATATTTCTTTACTCAATGTTAAAACCATAATCCAAAATATTATTTCAAGTCCCAACCATTCCAATTTTATATATTTTTATATCCATCTTGAGGGTTAATATTTCAACTAAAGTTGGATTTTTATTCTTTCAACAAATCAAATGTTCTATTAATTAGTTTTGAACATTCACATAAAATCCATAAATAATAAGACTTCAATTTCTAGTAATAAAATATATATATTTTCCAATTCAAATTATACTAGAATATTCATTTCAATTTATTTTGGGAAAAATCCAATTGTAAATATACTATCTTAAAATTTCCAACTTAACATTTAAACCTAGGATATAAATTATCAAACTCCATTTTCTAAATTTTCTTCCATTTTAATAAAGAGATTTATACACCTTTTTATTTCAAATTTTTCAACTTCATATGTATATAAATATGGAAGAAAACATTTATTCAGTATAAAATTTAAGATTTTTATAAACCGTATTCCATCCAAACCATAGAAATCTCATTAAAAATAGTTATATATAGACCGCGGTGCCTGTATATAGTTTTCTATCCTATGGTCAAGTGATACGGATATTTATCATTTCAATCCGCAATTTAAAAATAAAACTGCAGTTGTATATCATTTCAAACCGCAATCCCGAATGAAATGTAAATGCATACTAACTTGCAGTCTAATGATATCCAAATAAAACATTCATTCAACAACACATCCATCATCCAATCACACATCGATCAATATCAATCAATAACAAATATATGTGATCATATATAACAGGTGATAACTGGCAGTTTATTCAAATTAAATTTATCAACTATTAATCTAACAGTTTATTCAGTAATAATTTATACAACTGTTAACTAGCAATTCATATGCAACAATAATTTCCAACAGTCAATTAATACGCAATAAATCAATTAAATTAACAGTTAAATTTAATAAAATGCAATTCAACAGATATGAATGAAATAAACATGCCACATACCCATAAATAAATTTCTATTCATTTCTAAAACTTATTTAACAAACATAAAAGCTTCTAGTGATTGTGAGTGGGTTAAAACACTCACCTTTTGAATTTAAATCGAATTTAAAATTCGATTTAAACCCAAAAATTCACCCGTCTCGGAATTCGTCCAAACCAGCGTCATCAAGTCCGGAATTAAATTACGATCCTAACAAAAAAATTTCGTGTGAATCCGACTTCGTATGAGAAAGTTATGGCGAAAATGATGATTGAATTCAAATTGAAAAATAAATAGAAACGACACACAATTAACAACTTACTACGCCACGTCACCTTCTCTCCCAGGCTTCACGCGCAGGCACCAATTTGCACGCAACAGAGAGAAACGAACCCAACACGTCCCTTTTTGACCAAAATCCGACCGTCGATTCGACCAACGAACCATATAGATCTAACCCCCTCAGTCCCCTCTCCAATACCCAGAAACCGTTTCTCGATCCGATGAAGTTTTGTGCGATGCTGATGAACGGTTTTGGGGCTGTTTGAATTTATTCTGGATGAACAACAGCTCCAATTGAAAAACGAATTTCACCATGAGATTACGCGTATCGAAAACATCAACATAAATTTTTTTGAAAATTTTCTGAGGTGTTTGAATTTTCACTGAATTTTGCAATTTGAAATTGGATCTGAGATGTATACATTGAGGAAGAAAGAAGGTTGAAGAAAATGAACGTACAACAGATGAAAAAAGAAGGGAGCTAGGGTTTATAACTGTATATTTATAGATAGGCTAGAGGTAGGGTAGCTAGACTGGATACGCGAACGTACGGAATAAACTATGGCCCAAAAATGGCTATTTTTAATATTTATTAAATAAATTAAAATAAATTATAAATCCAGTTTTTATGTTTCAACTTCTAATATTGGCCAAATTTTGTGACTTATATAATTCAAACAATCCCAAATGGTTTTCCAAGCTTGGATGTGAATTAAAATTTATAAGTATATCAATTTTGCAGTGTTAATTTCTGCGTTTTCTTATTATTTGGGAATTATAAATTTTATTCGCAAAAACCCAATTATTAAATCATATACTCTTATACTCTCACTTAAATCCAATTAGATAAATAGATTTGACTTCCATTCCAACTCTTTTGATTGCAAATAAACTTTTTACCGTACATAAAATTCCAAATTATTAATAACTTTATTCCCATTTCCTTTACACACAAACATCGTATTATAAAGGTATCTACATTATTCTCCATTGGTTTGCCTTAACTTATTTAAGGTAACCTTACATTAATATCTATTGCTATGTTTTCAAATTATTCTTCCCTCATTCTTCTTTACTATTATTAATTCCAATCTTAACGAATTCAACATTATAAGTTTGATAAATTTATTAAATTCACTCAATTGTTTACAAATTCCATTTTAAATTCAATAACGTAATATTTTACGTTTAATTCTATTTTATTTGTAGTAAATACCCTTTGTTGGATTTAATATTCAAATTATAAATAAAATCTTGCTTTCTAAAGTTATATCAACAATGGTCCAACTAAATTTGAATTAGCTTTAACTTTATTTTATGGAATTAATTATTGCAATAAATCCAAATTGATAAATAAGGCTTGATTCCTATATTAACTACTTTGGTTCCAATTAACCTTTTATGGTGAATATGAATTTCAAGGTATAATTGAAATCTTTATATCCATTTGATTTCACTGTTTCATTTTTATTATTAAATCCATTATAGCCAAATGCATGAAATTAATATACACAAATATTTTAAATCCCAACTTAAGTTTTACTTAACGTATAAATAAACGTTTAAATTTTCTTAATTGCAATAACTCAATTACCTTCATTCTTTTTATTCACGTAGCCAAATCTTGATTTAAAATCTTTACTATAACCCATAGTCTTATTAAAATAGGAATTTACACTACCTGTAACGTTAATTTCCATCAGTAAAGATCTTACACCCTTTGTTCCATAGATTTAGATTTCACAAATTTAGCTACTGCATTAATTCTTATTTATATAACATAAATGTTCATATACTTTGAATTCATTCCCAATTCACCAACTCAATTAATTATGCTTTACAAATGTGTTTCCAATATATAGGTATTTTATACTAGTTGTTATCATACCCATAATTACACGCTTATAACTAATTCCCACATTTGCATAAATTTATTAAGTTAGAATGTTTATTAAGGTTTATGCATTTCCAACTTGTACTGATTTTACACAATTATTATGATTTCTCACAGAACGTTAAATTTATTAAATGACCATTTATTATAATTTAATTCCCTTAATTGAATCAATTGCTTATTATTATATATATTCTTTTCATTCTACCATTCCTTCCCATTATAAATTCATTAACGTATTTACACATCTCTATCTTTCAAATATCAATAACCAAACTTGATTACAAACACTGTCCTTATCAATCTTCATAAATTTGTTCAGATCTATACTCCTTTATATAATTAGAGTTTATGTCTCTATTAGATTTCTTTTCACTACAGGCATAAATTATTACTATCTTACTAATTACATCTTTGTATTAATGAACACCATTCAAGTTAATATTTGTACTACATTCACAGATTCAACATTTGTTTGTTTCTTAAAATTAACTTTAAATCAAATTGTGACAATTTGCATTATCCACATTTATCGTCATAAAATCTAATTTACAAGCCTATACTTAATTATTACCCTACAGTACGTTTACGTTACTATAATATCCACTCTTCCGTTACTACGTTTCTATAAATTTATTCGTTTATAAATTTATTGTCTGAAAGTTCTCCTTTTATTGACTAGACACAACAATAACCAAAATAATTAATTAGATTCATTTATATACATTAGATAAATGGGTACACTTCTGCAATAATCCTATAAATGAAAATATTTTGGTGCATAAATTTCTACATACTTAGTGCATTCATTTATTAAATTACAAATTTCCTCAATCCACATAAATCACCCATTCACATAGTTTAATTTAGCGTTTATTTAAATCTTCGTTTATACATTTAGAGTTTCTACTAAATTGAATTACACAACTTATGAACTTTAACAAATTTAGTTCACTTAATAAATTTTCTAATGTTTATTAAATTGCAATCCAATCCAGTTATCATTTCATTAATACCATTTAATCAGCTAATTATAACTAATAGCCACCCACCAATTTACGTTAATTCAATCCATGCCATATAAGTATTTAATTGTCAACATTAAATTACAATCACTATATCAATTTCTACATTTATTCTTAAACAAATTAAAATTTATATCAAATTAATTTATTAAATATTATTAATTCACGGGTCGTTACAATATGGAATATGTATGCATAGAGACTTCACGGTAGGTGGAGTGCAATAGGTGTGGGACTCAGTATTGAGATATGTATTATGTTGAAGCTAGCACCACCAATTGTTTGGTCTTTCTAGATTTTCTAGATTTTATTTCACAGATAAGTAATGATTGATTACCTGTTCTATGGACGCTTGAACAGAAAAATATGTCCATTTAGTAATAAGATTTATTTTAGGCTTCCACCATCTTAGATTCGAGGATGTAAGGATTTGGCTCGTCGGTAGTTCCTACAGCCTCTTAGGAGAATGTAGAATGATGAGATCACAAAAGAATCCACAGACAGGATTTATTGAAAAAACATTAGTGAATTCATTAGTACCACCTTTATTCTTAAATAATAGACTTTCTCACAACAGGCTTGATCCCACTTGCACCATTGCCATATCAGATTACCCCAAGCATCATAATGTTGTTGGGCCTTCTTCTACTCCTACCTCTATTACTTTCCACATTATGAAGTCCAAATGAGGAACGGAAGTTATGACAAATTTGCACAAGATAGGACTAACTAGTCGAGATTTGGCTATTTTTTTTGTTATTTGTTGAACCATGATAATTTGGACTATTCGTAGTCAACGATATTAACGATACTAATTTAATTAAAGCAATTCATGTTCTTATTTTGATGTAACATGAGAAACATGGGATTAATATGTTTTTTGCTTAAGCAATTTTTTGGAAAATGATGGTAGTAATGAAATTTTTATTCCATTGCTTATAATTTTCATCATCGTTAGTTATTAGTTTTTTCCTAAAATAATATTAGTTAATTTAAAAATTAATTTAACTAATAATAACTAAAATAATAAAATACACAGAAGTTACGTCATATTGACCTCCGATCCAATCTCTAACCAAATTCTTCCTCAAATAACCTCATTAGACTCCAAAGTTTTAAAATTGTTTATTATCTCATTAAACACGAAAGTTTAAAAACTGTATATTATTTGCATCTTTCTTTTGCTATGTAAATACCTATAAAACAATTACATGTAGATGTTTACTTGTACTTACCTACAAAATAAGAGTGTTGCTAAATACACCATATTTTAACCTTGTTTTTATAATGGTTGAAAACTACCAAACAACTTTAAATCACACTTAAAATTAACAATACACACACCGTAGTTTTATTTTTATATTTTATATTAAATATGAAAACGATACAAGTTCAAGTAGAAGCTCAATAGTGATCAAAAGAAGATAGCCGAATAAACCTTATTTCACTCAATTGTCAATTTCTTAACCTAACTGTATGAATTAAAATAATCTTAGTTGATCTTATATGAAGTAAGATGGTCGTTGAAAACCGAAAATGTTTGTTGAACAATAGATGTGTAAAACTGAACATGTTTGTTAAACAATGATGCATAAAAATGTTTGCTTAATACTTTGTTCGACAACATATATGCATTTGCAATGTTGTACCATCATAAATCGATCTCCATAGGATATGGCGAAGTCAATTACAAAAAAATTATTAAAGACACAGAAAAACCGTGTGGTAAAAACTAGTAGAAAGCATGGTGTAATTAACGACATTTCAAAACAAATGTGTAATTCTTAGCTTGTTGGAATTTTTTTAAAATTCATATTCAAAATATTCAGGGTGTGTTCAAAGAAAAATTTGATTAGAGGCTAGATATTAGATGCTAGAGATTAGTGGTTGCGATATGCATAAACAAAATTTTGTAACGACCCGTAAATTTCGTGGATTTAATTTGCTTAAATTAATAAGTTTTGTAATTAAATTTAGTAGAAATAAAAACTTTATAAACAAATATTGAAATGAATGCTAAATTAAATTTTTACAAATGGTGACTTAAAACCTATTTACTAGCAATTTGAGTAAATTTCAATAAATGAATTGGGGTAAGTATTATACCTGGATATAAATTCATTTAAAGGGAATTTATTTAATATGTTAATGTAAATTTAGAAAATATTGGAATAAATGATAATTCCATTCATACTTGTAAGCAGTTATTATAAGTTGCATGTTGAAATGGTTGATTGAATTGGAATTTAAAATTTAATTTAAATGAAAAAAATTATAAAGGCTTACAATAACGGAAATTTAGGAAATAAGGTTAGAACAAGTTGATAAGTAATTAGCAAAATAAGGGAATAATATTAATGTAAATAAAGTTGGAATAAATTGGATATAGAGAAATAAATATAAGCATTTAATAAATTAATTAATGGGAATTACAATAAATTGATAATTGAATAAAAGTCAACGTTCTCTAAGTAATCATATTTCTTGCTGGAAAGTAATACGTAATTGATTGAATGTGATTACGAAATATAAAATTTGTGTATACACGGGATTTTTAACGGTGATTGTTAAGTAATAAACCTATAAAGACATGTAAAGGAAATAGGTAACAATCTATATGTTATTTATTTTATTTAGTATGATGAATAAAGGTTGGAATTTAAATTTCAATTAAAGGAGAATAGGTAGTACGTTATTAGGAAGTAAATTTAAAGGTAGATAACAACTATTATAAATTTCCTAATAAATTGGTCAATAAATTTATTTGAAATAACGATCATTTAAAATATGAGTAATTACAATGTCGTTATTGATTATAAGCGTTACTTTAATAATTATGATTAATTGAGAAATTAATACAAGAAGTATGTAAATAACTATGAAAGTAACACGTTATAAATTGATTATGGCATAAACTTAAGTATAAGTTAAAGGTTGAAATTAAATCTAATCCGTTTAATTGGGAACTTATTAAAATAAATGGGATTCAATTTATAATAAAGGGGTTATGTTAAGAAATTGAAATAAATTCTATAATGGATGAATTAAGTTACTTTAAATTGAGATGGGAATTTGGTTTAAAGAGTTATAAATTTATAAGTAAATCAAGACGTTAAAATTTATGAAGTTTAATAGTGGGTTAATTTATTTAATTTATAATAGTTGGATTTATTTCCAATCAATGAAATCAAATATTTAATTATTACGTTAATTCAAAAATGAAGTTGAAAACGGGAAGTATTTATGTATTAATTTTAAATCCAATGGTAAACCCTTCTATTTGAAATTTTGAATGGAATAATGATGGTAAAATCCAATTTAATGGAAATTTTGGAAATTTATCTATAATTTTGAATTTTATGAAATTGAAGATTTCTATTGATTAATCTTTAATAGATTGACTTTTAAAAATTGTTAAATCATTGTAAATGTTGAAAATTTTAAAAGTGATAAAGATTGCAAAGTTCAGAATTTTTAACGCGAAATTTGATTTAATTAATTTATTTTAAATTTATTTAATTAATATAAAAATAGACATTTTGGTCACGGACTCGGATTTCGACGAAACTAGTTTCATCGGATCCGTAACAGTGAATTATTGTAGGGTTTCAAGTTTCATAGCGATCGAACTTGTCGTTTGATTGTACGAATGCGAAACGCCTTGAAATCGATTTAATTGAAATCAATTTGAAATCAGTTTGAAAATATTGTTTTCAGCATAACATCTTCATACGATGGAATTTGGACGTGAAACTTTTTCCATCGCGGTCAGAATATTTTAAAACACCTATTTTGATATATGGGCTTACCCAATTTCGTTCCGGGGTCAAAACGGGCTTTTTGGGCCATGTTGACGTTAGCACGTATATCTATCAACCCGATCCATATATTTTTCAACTTTATCTATAAATACCCTACTAAACACTAGCCTCCGCCTATTCTCATTGTCTACGCGTAAATTTCATCAGTTCTTCCTCTTCCTCAATCGGTGCAAACCCTAGATCCAATTACAATTCAAAATCAAAAGTTAGAAATTCAAAGTCCTCAGAAAATTCCAAAAAAAAATATATCGAAAATTTCATCGATACAAATCTGCGGCAACTGTTTGTTTTTCGATCCGAATTATCGTTTGTCCTGAAACTTAAGATGAATTTCTGGCCGTCGAAACTAGGGTTTTGGTTTTAACGGTGGATCGTCGATTTGGGGACGATCGGTTGGTACGATTGTGTAGGGGGAGTCATATGCTTTCGATCCATGGGTTCGTGTGGTTTGCAGTGCGGTGGAGTTCGCCAGAAATAAGGGAAAACCAGCGATGGCGGAGGTGGTTCCGGCCATGTGGGGGCGCGCGCGAGGTACCGGTCATGTCCGCCGAAGGGGAGCAAGGTAATGGCGATCCCTGATCGAGATGGAGGAGCTCGGGGTGAGGCGTTTTCCGGTCAAGCAGGTGGAGGCCTGTAGTGTGATTGGCGTGAATAAGGGTCGTTTGTGTTCCTGTAGCCGAAACCGCGTGAGGATGAGGAGTGGTCAACGGCTGACGTGGAAACGTGTGAGGGGTATATTATTTTATTTTTGTTTTAATTTAAATTTTGTTTTCAACTCGTCCAAATTGAATAACTTTTGCATACGTGATCCAATTCACGCGTGGTCTTCTCCGCTAGGTTCGTATCAAAATTCTGGACTTGATGACGTTGGTTTGGACGAATTCTGAGACGGGCTAATTTTTGTGTTTAAATTGGATTTGAAATCAATTTAACAAAAGGTGAGTGTTTAACCCACTCACAACTTCTAAAATTTCTTATGTTTGTTAAATTGACTTAAAATATGAGTAGAAATTTATTTATGACTGTTTCGCATGTTTTATTCATTATCTCAGTTAAATCGCATTTATTTAATTTAACTATTGACTAATTTTATTATTGCATATAAATTGACAGTTAAATTTATTTATTTGCATATAAACTGCTAGTTAAACAGTTATTAAATTTATTATTGAATATAAACTGTTAATTAATACCTGTTATTTATTACCTGTTATATTTTATATGCTCTATATGATGTTTGTTTAAATTGGATGATGATTGTAATAAATGGTTGATGATTGATATTTGGATGAATGGATGCTATATTTTATATTGTATAAACTGCAAGTTGTTATACATTTTTATTTTATTCGGGATTGCGGTTTGAAATGATATATAACCGTAATTTTTATTTTTTAAATTGCGGATTGAAATGATAAATATCCGTATCACTTGACCATAGGATAGAAAATTATATACAGGCACCGCGGTATATAGATAATTATTTTTGAAATAATTTCTATGGTTTGGATAGGATACGGTTAATAAATATGAATTTTGATATTATATAAAACCTTATTATATATATATATATACACATCTATAGTTAAAGTATTTAATTTAAGCTATGTATGGATTTGTTAAATAAAATAAATAAGTTGAATAATGGAGTTTAATTATTTTATATTATATGGTTAAGTACATGTTAAGATATTGAAAATATATAGAGTTTTAAATGATTTAAATCAATTAAGATTGGGAGTTTAATTGAAAATTTAATTTGGAATTGAGCTTAATTAAGAATTTAACTTCATAAGTTGATGTAAAATTTATTAACTTGAAGTTTTAAAAAAAAGGTATGATATTTATAACTGAATTTTTATTCAAGGTGAATTAAACGAATATTTCTAGTATAAATAAATTGAAGGAATTTTTTTAGTTAAAAGTAATTTGAGTTTTATTTAAATAATTTCGGATTTATTATGCAAATATTTCAAACTAAATAAATAGGACTTTAAATTGTTGAATAGAAATTTCCAACCTTAGTTCCAATTGTTTAATATTCAAAGTTTGAAATATATTGAAACTGAAGTGGTTAATGAAATTGAAAGCGATTTTGAAATTTATGGATTTTGACTTAATTTTTAAATAAAATAAATTGTAAGTCGTGGAAATTATTTTATTTTAAAGTAATTTTAAATGCAAACTATTTTATTCTATATACCGTTTGAATATCCAAACCATCCAAGTTTTAGAAGTTATGGTTTAAAGCTATGAATTTTCGAAGTATTATAGTTTGAAAGTTATAATTCAATGTTTGGTTTCCAATTATTATAAATTTTAAAGCAATATGATTTTTGAAAAGAAATATATTTGAAACAAAATGATATTATATTTATTTGGGGTTTATAAAAATAATATCAAATGAGTTTGTTTTGGAAATGGAAAGGATATCGTATTTATACGGTTTTGAAATAGATATTTTATTCTGGTTTTGAAAGTATAATTATTTTAAATGACCGCGGTGTTATAATAACATTTGGTTGTTAAAGAGAATGGGATCAGAAGTTGTCATACTCTCTGCCAACTCCGAAAACCACTTTAACAACCGTGTACGCGGCGGAGATTCCAGAATGAAGTAGGTTGGTGGCGGCGTTTCCTGTAAGGTAAATACGTGGACCCAACTCCCGTGAGTTGGCATAAGGTGGCTAAAACAGGAGCCATTGACGGGTTAATAACGTAGCACCTTCGATCGGACACTTCCCTTCGATACTATACTCTGACTTTGGATTGATTCGGTGTCCACCTTCAATTTTGATTTCTTTGATTTAGGGGAGTTTGTTCGAGGTGGGCGGTAGCTGCGCGCTACGCATTACCACCAACCCGGAAGTTTAATTAGTATATCTACCCTGGCATTGCCTAGTTGTTCCATGCCACCTACCATACCGAGCCTTCTATGAGTTTGGATTTCTCCCGTAGCCCGTGTGGTATCCTCTGGCGGCTTTCCGATCAGGAGGGACTATGATATTGGATGGACTACTGGGACTATTATTGTGTTAAGGGGGAGATTGGGTAACTCCTTAACGCTATTTAAAAGTAAGTTTATTTTACAAATAGACAATATTATAATAGCGAAATATACTACATAGTAAATAGTTTAACGGATCCTTAAGAGATGTGAATCCCGAGCATCTTTTAAGTTAGTGCACTCATATTTATTTCAGTTGATTTAACTTACATAAGATCTTTTAGTTCTGACTCGAGTGTTTTGTCTTTTCAATTCGCTCGGGTCAGTCCAAGCGTTTTAGGACCGAAGACTTTAGCTTTGGAGGACGAAGACGGAGATTATTATTATTATTATATATTCCACTACACACCGTATTCCGCTGCATTGTTATTATTGGTATGTGTACTCTGATAAATGTTGTAAGTATCATCAAATGTTTTGTAAACAGCTTCGTGAACTATAAATTTGATTATTATATTTTATCCTTCCGCCGTGAGATTCTGTTTTCTTTTATTTCTTATCGTTTTTCTTATTTACCCATAACAATCCGCCCTTTGTATGGTTTGAATTGGCACGTGTGTCGATTTAAAGCGTGCAAAAAGGCGGGACGTTACAAATTTGATTAGAGGTTGGTTAGAATTTGGATTTGAAGTAATGTAAAAGTAGTTTAATTTTTATTCTTCAGTAAATAATAAATGATTGATGAACAATTTTAAATAGTTAAATAATTAATATTTAATACTAAGTACTACAAATTCAACTTCAAATTCAACCACAAATTTAAACAGTTACTACCCATTCAAATACTACAAATTTAACAGCATTCTTGCAATACTCTCAGCTCTATTTTTATCCACTCGCGTTCTACATTGTCAGAGTGCGGTATTTTCATACCTCTTTGAAAATTCTTATTGAGATATAATTTTGTAATCTTAGTAATGCCATATTGGCCTAATTTCAAGCGCCGTTCGCGACATGGCAGAGCTTCCGTCAATTTATGATCCCCTTGATAAGGAACTTCCCCGCCTTTAGAAGAATTTGATGACCTGAAGCACACTTTTCTTTCCATCATTCTACCATCTTATAAACATCTTTATAAAAAATCTGTTTTGTGTGCCTTTGACTAGAACGAGCAACAAAATGAGAAGTGGTAGAACGACGAATCGAAGAAGGACTATCCATGTCAGCACCAACATTGGTGTTGATGTTGGTGTCACGTCGGGAAAATTCACCTCGTTGGAAGGATTGGGAGACCAAAGGATCATTCCATTCTATAGGTATGGACTCCTCTTCTCAAATGTTTTCCATAGTGGTATTTGATTGGCATGAATTTTTTTTTTTACTTTATCCTAGGTTTTAGTGGTTGGCAAATCAACCCATGTGGAGAGGATGACAAGTTTCTTGGCGGCAATGTTTTTGAATATTTGCTTCAAACGCTATGAGAAAAAATGAATCAGACGACAGATATGCTCCGTTGTCTGAATGAATACCTATCTGTCCTCTATTTCCATGCCATCTCATTACACATCAGACCACAGATATGCCCCGACGTCTGATATACACTAACACATCAAAAGGAAAAAAACCCATACGTTGTTTGATGTTATAGTATCATTTCTGGAATTTTCTATTAGACAACATATAAATATTGACTGATAAGCATTCCAATTACAATTATATTATATATTTAAAGAATGAAGTATATGAGTCACAATTTTATTTAAACAAATAATTTATTTCAAATTAAATTCAGATATAAAACAACTTTCACTATACTTACATTTTCAAATACAATACAACTTTAACTATCACTCTCATATATACAATTTTTCACAACACTCTCGCATATAACTTTTTTTACTAGCACTCACTCACACTCATTTGAGTTTATTTTTGATGTTAATCTTGATTTGCTTGCTCTGGCTTGCGTCCAGCCTTTTCCTGTACCAGTTAAATAAAAAATGCAGTAAAATGGAAAAGGAAACCGATCTAAATTGAAAAAATAAAATTGAATTTAAATATTGATATTGCCTCAGTTTATGGTATCCTTGGGCTCAACTCAGATGCATAAAGAAATGCAACTTAAATCAGAAAATCAAACTAAAGGAAGCAACATAGTTGAAAATGGTAACAAGAACTGAAAAATATCAGTTATTAGGCGTGCACACATAATGTAAGTGATGCAAATGAACTGCAATCAAGTATCAACAGTATCAATTGCAATTAGTTCAAAACAAATTGCCAAACCACGGAGCATTAAAAGTATATGTGAGCAATACATATATACACATGTAAAAAATACAAAAGATGCTAATATTTCACAGATATACACACACATATGTATGTGTGCATATACATGGAAGCAATAAGCAAGAAGACTGCATATTGCAACAACAAGCGCACTCAGGTACCAAAATCAAAATGGTTCAGAAAAACAAGTTCAACTAGGCAAGAATTCAAGATAGTACACATAAGCAAGCTCAAACAAAACAACAAGTGCCGAGGCACATAAAATGGTTCAGAAAAACAAGTTTAACTCAAAGTGGTTTAGAAATCAAAATGGTTCAGAAAATGCACATTCAGGTGCCACTTCACATAAGAGCAGCTCACTCAGGTGTCAAAACATTCAAAGATGTATATATGTATACATAACTTCAATAATGGAATATGCATACATATATATATATATACATAAATACATATATACATATACATATACATATATATAAATATATATTTATGTATATGTATATGTACACATATGGTTCACAAATATATACAAAGATACGTATGCATGTATATATGGTGCAGCGAACACAAGAAGATTGGAATATAATGCGGCGAACACAAATGCAGTGAATATGGTGTAGTAAACTCAAAATAAAACAACCAAGTGCATGCATGTACATGTGTATCAGATCTGCTCGGATCAATTTCAATTTTAAGCAATAATGCACTAGAAAAGATGGATATATGTATAGTTCAAACCATAAAGTAATGCACTGAAACAGTTTCAGGCAACATGTGCACATACAAGTATATGTGAGCAACAAATGCATATACAAGCATGTATTTGTGAGAAATACCCATATACTTATATGTATGTACATGTATGCCCTGTAGTTTAAATTGATTTCCACTACGAAGTGGGTGGAAAACCCCATAGGTGGGGGTGCGGGGGCAACGCCCCCGCTGACAGCGGTCTACCTGAATTATCGAAAAGTGCAGTGACTAAGGTTTGCACACATATATAAACTACAACAGGAATTATCCAAATGGAACAAGTGCACACATATATACATACATATGTATGCGTGTATATGCATGGAAGTTCTATGTGATGAATTAATATAGTGAAATGCATGAAATCTCAAAATAGTTTAAGCATAGTGCATGTGTATATACATACGTATAGAAACATAAGCACATATTCACACAACCAAGAATGGTGCAAACATATATGTATATACATGTATATATAACTAACAATAAACAAGAAGACACTTCAAGAACCAACTAGCACTAATGCAATAGGCTGGCATCAACTAGTTCAACAATGTTGATTTGATACAGTGAACCATAAGCATACTTCTTCTAGCACTTCAAGCATCAACTAGTTCAAAAACAACAATCACCAATGATACAACAACAATGGAGCATCAAAAGAGATACAAACTAACAAAGTTATAAACAAATAGAGAGAAAAACTCATATACGTACAAACCAACAGATATAATACAAATCGACAGAGATAAAAACTCCAGGAAGCACAGAAATCATTGCAAAGATCAAGTCAGAATCAAAACCCAGCGGTTCAAAAGAGGTAAAACTCTAGGAAGAACATAAACCAGCAATTCAAATCATAGTATATAATCGAAAATATAGGAAATCGATTCCTATATGTACCCATATCATCATTGGTAGGAAAAATCATGTTGAGTTTGAGCATAAAATTGAAAAGGGGCAAAACTATACACATGCCAAATCGACAACAGTCTACGTAGAAGCAACTGAAAGCAAATCCAAGCAATCGAAACCAAATCCACAATCAAAAGAAAATCTAAGCAAAAAAATCCAAGAAAATCGAAAGCAAATCCAAGCCACCGAAAGCAAATCCAAGTAATCGAATGTGACCACAAAATATAGCAGATCAATTTCTATATAAACCCAAATCATCACCGGCAAAAAGTGGAAATTGAGAATGCTGCAAAAAAATTAAAAGTGGAAAAAATCATACCAAACATCTACTTTTCTTTTAACTAGGGTCGGCAGCAGATGATGGGTAGTTTCGGTTGAAAATGATGGGTAGGAGAAGGCAACGGCGAGGGTGGAGAGGAGGGAGAAGATTTTTTGGGTCTCCATATTTTCTTTTAGCTAAGAACGAAATAAGAGAGGGAAATAAATGAAAAAATACGACCATGAAATATCAAGACAATTTTGAGAGAGGAAACAAAATATTGATAAGGAGTAAAAACCAAATTTTTGATAATTTCATTCAGACAACAGATGAAATGTTGTCTGTACGGCATTAGTGAAATCTCAACAGAACAAAGATTTCACAATCTATGACACATAACAGATGGTTTTTCCATGTGTCGTGTGAAACAGTAGTAAATATTGGGATAACAGTAAATCTAGCTTATGTTGTGTGATGTTGATGTTGTCTGGTTCACTTTGTGGCATAGTGAATTATTCTAGGTCATGTATAGGAGCATCTTTCCATTTTAGAACTATATTCCCAATGTTCTAAAAAAATTGGAAAAATTCTTAAACTACAGTAGGAAAAAGGAAAATGGTAAGTAGATTTTTTTAAAAAAAAGGTTGCAAAATAAACTTGCTCGATCCGCCCACCAGTCGTCTTCTCCAGTAATAGTATTCCTCTGACCATCCCAGTCTACATCAGTTTTATTCCTTAACTTCTCCCACTTGGTGCGGTCTTTTTGATTGCTTCGTGTTTATTTTTGATGGCCACAACATCTAGCAATTGGGAAGTCTTTTTACAAAAGTTAAATGTATTAGCAATTTTCTAGCAGATTTTGATTTTGGCCTTCTTCCGATTGTTGTAAATTCTTTTGAACATATTTTTGAGAATAGAGTGAATAGTTTGGCATTCCAGTAAAATGACTATTTTTTTTTGCTAGGTCCAATTGCAATGGAAGTCATTGTTATAATTTATAAGTAGAGAAGAGTAGAATGGAAAATTTAATAGGGAGGATAAACAATTATGTCCGATATGCTGGTAACAACATCAAATGTAAAAATTACATCCTACTCCTACCAAACCATTTCATTTATAACCAGACAAACGCTTTAAAAGAAACACTAACATAAATTTTGTGTATTACTAAGGTACCTTTAAAAACTCTTCTAACAACCAAAGCTAATGACCACAATACAAACTCTATTTACGTGCTTACTAATACCATATATTATTTTGTTTTATTAAATAAATATATAAATATTGTGTGGTTTTTTTATCACCGTACGACGGTGATTGAGCATTCAAATCATATTTGCATAGATGTTTATTGTTGTACGGTAGTGAATAACCATTGAAAATCAAAGTTACATGGTCATTTCGGGATGAATGAAAAATTAGATTACGTTACTACCAAGCTTATAAAAAATTAATTTCTATTAGACAATATCGCATTAAATTACGTGAGGAAGTCTAACATAATTTTTGAATGTTATGTCTTGGAATACTATGATAATCGCGTCTACACGAAAAGGGTTGTGGAAGGATGCATTGGAGTGATGCTCAAATTTCATGAAAATATACATTAAGTATAACGATTACACATATTCAGGAGTGATGAGTGCATGTGTAAAGCATGGAGATGTTAAGGTTATCTAGTAAGTTCTTTGTCAGGTTTCGTACTTGGGCTCTCGAAGTTCAATGTTATGATTGGTAGTTCATTGGTTGATTCTTACTAAAAAAGGGGTACGCGGATTGTGCAAAAAGAGTTTTTGACGAGATGAAAGTGAAAGACATGCAATGTTTCACCTATACCGGTGCATAGTTATGAAACAAATGGTAATTTATTATTGGAACATGAGCTTTTTGATAGAATGCCCGAGTGGAATTTAATATGCTGGACTGCATTATTTGGTGGGTATGCTAGATATGGATTTTACTTTCATGCTTTAAAATTGTTTAGAAATATAGTGTAACGACCCGTAAAAATTCGATGTTTAAAATGGATTAATTTAATAAGATTTTTAATTTAAATTTAGAAAGAAATAAAAATCTTATTAATTTATATTGGAGCGAATGTAGAAATTTGATGTAGCAATTGTACTTAAAATTTACCATTTAAAAATTTATATTGCAATTAATTTAAAACAATGTAAATTTTCATACTTGGTTTTTAGTTTAATATAAGAAACAAATAGAAATGTTGAATTTGTGAATTATCAATAAAAATATTAAATAGAATGGAATTCAACTTAATATAATAATCAAATGTGAAAATTGCGGAATAGATTCAAAGTTATAAATAAATTGTTGAAATAATACGTAAAAAGTGAAATTTGAATGAATCAATATTAGTATAGATTAAAGTAATGATTGGGAATCATATCTATGAAATAATAATGAGAATGCAAGGTAATAAGTGCTAATTAAGGTTAATAATTAATAAACTTGAACGAAATTCCAATTTTATATAAAATAATTTAAATGTCATATTTGGCTATAATTTGAACATAAGTGAATGAAATTAGTAGTACGAAAATAAATGCCAAAATTGATTTTAAGTAATAAAAGCTTATTTATGTGACAAAAAAGTAACGGTAATGTTTATGGTACCTATTTATTTGTGTAGATTGTTAATTTGAAGTTGAAAATAAGTTTGTAATAAATGTAAAGAAATGTTACATTAATGTGAAATGTAACCAATGTTAATTTTATTTATAATATAACAAGTGGTGGAATTAAGGAGTGAAAATCAAGATTTATTAATTTATTTGAAATTTAAAATTCAATAAGTGGATTAATTGTAAATAAGTGGGATTTAATATTAAATTATTACGTTAATGGGAATGTGGATGAAATTTTGTGGGTATTAATGCAATAACTACGAACCGATGAAAATTCATCCAATTGATAATAGGATGAGAACGGTGTATGTAATCAATTACAACACTTATCCATTAGTGATAACTTATGAGTGTAATTTAACGTTAATAGAGTCTAATAAGTTAAAATGTGTTATCAATTGTAATTAAGCTAATTTAAGGTTATATTAGTATAAATTAGAGTAGTAATGGTTTATAATGTATTGCTAATGGTGTATGA
The DNA here is from genome assembly GCA_030765085.1 of Allium cepa. Lineage (NCBI taxonomy): Eukaryota > Viridiplantae > Streptophyta > Magnoliopsida > Asparagales > Amaryllidaceae > Allium > Allium cepa. The sequence continues at coordinate 945,486,826 of CM060934.1, read as the reverse complement.
ATGAATTGATGATCTAAATTAAAGGAAATGATGTCAAAGTTATTCATATTGGACAATTTGTTGAATTATAAGGAAGGGAAATAAAGTTTTATTTATATATAGGAATTTAATTTCTGATAATAAGATAAATTGCAATTAAATGAAATTGAAATAGCTAAATAATACGTTATTTGAGATTTAGATGGAATATAAGAATAATTAATGTAATAGCTTGAATCCAATGGTAAATCTTTTTATTTGGTAATAATAAATGGAATAATAGTTAATTTATTTAATTTATTGGAATCATTGGGAATTTTTTTGATAATTTTTGAATATAATAAAATTTAAATCTACGCTGAAGTATATGATGCAACCAACATTTAATTGACCTCTGGATTTGTCGAAATTACTGTAATTATTTAAGAAAGCAAAACTGATAAGATTTGTAAATTTTGGAAGTGAAATTGAAAAGTGATTTAGTTAATGAATTAACAAATTATTTAATTAATGGAAAAATAGCCATTTTTGCCACTGACTTGGGTTTCTACGAAACTAGTTTCATCGGATTCGTAACAATAAACTATTGTAGGATTTCAAGTTTCGCAGCGATTGGACTTGTCGTTTGATCGTACGGACTCGAAACGCCTTGAAATAAACGAAGTTGAAACCAATTAAAATCAATTTGAAAAATATTGATTTCAGCATAACTTCTTCATATGATGGAATTTGAACCTGAAACCTTTTTCATTGCGTTTAAAATAATTTAAAACATCTATTTTGATATATGGGTTGACCAAATTTCGTTCCGGAGTCGAAACGGGCCATTTGGGCCACTTTGGCGTTAGCGCGTATATCTGTAACGACCTAAAATTTTTATTAATTAAAAATTGAATATTTAATTAATTTTAAATATTAATAAGTGAATTTATAAGTCGAATAAATTTTATTTTGAATAACTGGATTTAATTGAATAATTAAATTGATAATTTAATATGTGAAATTATAGAAATAATTGAAAATTGGGTTAAATATGATGGAAAATGATTTGTAAAATTTTATTATATCATATTACAGTTATAGAGATGTTATAGAACTTTTAAAATGGAATTTAAAGTTAAATTGTGAAAATAGAATATTTTAATATTTAATCGACTAGTGAAAATAACCATTTTTCGGACAGTCTCAGAATTGGAAGAAACCAGTTCCATTGGATCCATAATAGTTTGTTATTATCGAATTTCAATTTTCGTAGCAATCGGAGTTATCGTTTCATCGTGGCAGCTCGAAACGCATCGAAATTGTTTTAATATTAATTTGGCAAGTTAAAATAGCCATTTTTCAAAAAGTCTCGGATTTCGAACGAAACTAGTTTCATCGGATCCGTAATGTGATATTATTATAAGGTTTCAAATTTCATGTCAATCGGATTTACCGTTTGTCCGAGGCAAGCTAAAACGCCTAGAAAATCGTTTAAATCGGTTTAATTTAAATTGAACGTTTATTGCCATAACTCGCACAAATGACCGAATTATCTTCCGAAACCTGTTCCATTGCGTCCGGAACGCGGGGTAAACCCTAGAAATGCTGGTCACCGCGCGTAAATCGAAGTTTTGAAAAGTCGAATGAATAGTGTCGTTTAAACTTCTATAAATAGACCATCCGCTCTTCCAAAAAAATATATATATAAGGGTTTAAAACCCTAGCCGCCACCCCCTCAACCAACGGCTAGAAAATCATATCCTTCTCCCTCCTTTTTCTTCCAATCCATCGATTATTTCCAGAAAACTTCAACTACAACATGGAAGAGCGTGAGGAGAGCTTCAATTCTATACGGGTGTGATCGTTTTTAGTGGCACGAATCGATGGCAATCGAAGCTGGGAAGGCCGAACTTCACACACGCGTTTCGAGGTCAGGTCAGGGCCGAGCTCGAAGCCCTTTATGCCAAAGGTGGAGCGCGAGGTGTGCTTCGAAGTGATGTTGTTTGATCGATATGGAACGTTCGATGGTGGCCGAAAGTTTTAGCCCTAGATAGTTGCGTTGGGTTTGTGTGTTGCGTGCGGTTACTGGTTGGAACGAAGGGGAGGGAGAAAGAAGGGGGTGGCTGCGATTTTTCTTGGCAAATCGTGTGGCTCTGATGTAAAGAGGTTAAGAAAATAAAATTTATTTGTAAATTATATATATTATAATTCGTATAACTTCAAAATGCCATAACTTGTTGATACGAGGTCCGTTTTGGACGAAACTTTTTGCGTTGGGATCGTATGTACGAGCACTACGCTATGGAATTGGATTGGAGTCTTTTGGAGTTAGCGAAAATTTTGGGTAAAATTAAACGCGCGTTTAATTTTATTCGAAATAAACGCTGAAACGGAAATTGAAATCAAGGTGAGAACTTCTCACTCAATCAAATTGGTTTCGATTTTTATTTTAAATAGTTATATTTAAAATTCTTGAATGCATGTTTGAATGATGATTGTTATCTATTGATTGTTAAAATAGACATTATGCGTCGTTAGTAAGCGGATGTTATTTATTAAAAATATATACCGCGAATATTTCATAAACAGTGAAATTGGTATTATATATAATAGCAATATATATATATTGGCATATGTATATATTGCAGTTGTTGATTTCCCGCATTTTATAGCGGATGAGACCCTATTGCGCCGTCTATTAAGCGGATAATATTTTAAATCCCATATACCGCGATAATTTCGTACTGGAACGGAATTGGTATTGTGCTAACATCTTTGGATGCAGGGAAGCAGGTTGGAGGGATCCAACTGGATTCCTCAACTGTATTGATTTATTTACAGATATTTTGATATTTGTTGATTATCATATCGATATATGATATTTGGATGTCGTGATTTACTATTTGGTGCTGCTGCATCATCAGATCCATTTCTGAAGTTTTAAAAAAATGATTTTTGGTTTTAAAAGGAAATTTAAAGTGATTTTCAAAAGTATACGTTTTATTAAATTTGAATTGTTAAAATAAATAAACGTTAAAATTTTATTTTCATAAAAGTTATGATTTTTGGAAAATAATGCTTAAGTATGATTTTGAAGTATATAAGCTTTAAATAACGATTTTTAAGTTATTAAAAGAATAAATTGGTTTAAATTGGGAATTTTGAATTATTAAAAATGATGTGTATAAAAGACTTATAAAATTGATATTTTATAAATTAAAAATATTGGAATATTAAAACAAGTTTTATAAGTATTAAAAATGAAACAAAAATGGATTTCATAAGTGAACGCAATTTATAGGTTTATAAATTGTGAAGTTATAAAATGGATAGATTTTGTAAAATATAAGATTTATAAGTAATCAACTTATAAATCGGATTTTGGCATTTAAAATGAGATATAAAAAGGATTTTTATAAATAGAAGTTTATAAAAATATAAATGGAGTTTATAAACGTTGTTTATAAATCCGAAATCAATTGAATTTGATAAGTTGGATATAGGAATATATGAAAGGAATTATATTCACGATTTTGGACAGTGAATATATTATTAAATGAAATGGATATGTTTTTGGGAAGGAACATTATGAAATGAAGTTAATGATTTTAAAGACGTTTTAAAATGTGTTAAATATCGAAATCATAGATTTCAACATTCATTGTTGAAATAGACGTTTTCGAGAAAGAAGGAAATGGTGGACTATAACACTGTTGTTATAGTAAATGGTTTCCGAAAGGAAATGTTTTGTATAGTATTGGGATTTATATATCTATCTAAATTTCGAATCCCTATACTAGTGATTTTGGGTCGTTGTAACGATGTTTTATGCAACATTCGTTTTAGCCCAAATAAATGTATTAAGTGAATTTTTTCCTTAAAGAATGAAATATATACTTAATTTCGATATTAAGTATATGGAATATTTTCTAAGTATTGAAAATAAATGGATTTGTGAATTACTTATTAATAAATAAGTATGGAAATGTTTTTCCAATGTGAAATGAAATGTTTTGAGAATTTATCTTTTTGAAGATAAATTGAAAATGAATAATTGAAATCGTATATTCATAAATATTTTGGAATGTAAATTCACTATGGAATTTATAAAAGAAAGGGGGATTAGTTTAAAAATAAACGTTGATTTATTTTTGAAATTATGGGAATTAATTTACGGATTTGGAACGTAAATATAAAGTAAATCGTTAAGGATTTATTTAATTGGTTTAAATAAACCATTTTGAAATGAAAGTATTTCCGAGAAAGGAAAATGATTGAAATTTGTTTTCAAAAATGGTAAAGGATTGAAAAGTGAATTGAAAATTAGTTTTCAAATGTTTGAAGTGTGGGAAATTTTATATCTAGTAAAGATATTTTGGAAAGTAAATAATTTGTGAAATTATTTGGAATTTGGTGATGTTGAGCATGCCTATTGATAGTTAAATAATCCGACTATCAGTATTTACCTTTAAATAGGTATTTGTTGCGATTTGTTGAATTTGAATGCCACACTTATTTTTGAATAAGCGCTCACTATTCGGGTTAGCCGGGAAAGGACTTTGGGGTCGTATAACCCATTCTGGATATGTGATACGTCGTTATGGATTGCATTTGATGACCGGTATTGAAGATCGGATGTTTGTGAAAACGGAAGGATTACCGTCGAGTTACTCTACATCGGCTGATCTCCGATATAGAGGTATTATCACCCTTAGTGATGGGAAGTCCGATCGTGATTAGTGAATATCCGGATTGCAAGGACTTCTTTGGAAGTGCCTTCGGTTCTGTCCGAGCCCGGAACAGACTTGTATGGATTGTATGTCTGACATTACAAGTTGAGATATAAAGCTGATTTCTTTCAAATATATTTCTGTTGGTGGCGGAGAATTTATTCTCTTAGCATAACACCCTTCTCTGAGACGTACGAGCTCAAAGGTTATATAGTTGAAGGTTATTAGTGATATACTCCTAATTTGGTAGTGTGGCATGCTGAGTGTTGCTGTGAAATGATCATTGTTTGATCATTTGTGATAGGATCGTTTATTTGATCATTTATCTTGGTGATCATTTCTATGATCATTTGATTGACCCAAAGCACGGCTTTTGTATAAAGTGTGGCTTTGTGGACGAGACTTCGTCGGACCTCACACCGCGGAAATGGTCAAAACAGGAAGGATGCAACAAGTTTATTAGGGGGTAGCACCCCTTTAGTGTATGTCATTCCTTCTGGATAGAGGTGGTATCATGGTATGGAGCCCAGATATTTAACCTATGTTGTTGCTGCATATTTTGTGGTTGTTGGAAATCGAGGATCCTCGGATAGATTGGTTACGATCGGGGGATGACATATTCGTGTCAGTAGTTACCCAGTTAGGGGTAACTCGGCCTTGTGTTGGCAGAGATCCGGTTTGGTTCTCGGGACGTCATTCCAGAGGCATTTCCATGTGGCAATGGGAAGTTCCTTGGCCTGACCATTTGTTGGAAATCCAATTCCCAATACGAAACCCTGTACGGTTTTAGTTGTAGAACCTGCCATTTACTTATGGTGGTCACCACTGTTTAGATGGTAGCTATAGTAGGCATAGTTCGAAATGTCTATGCTGGCTAAGATTTATATCTTTATTTTTGAAATGATTTTCTCTACACTATGCACTAGTAAAAATATCAAATGTTCTTTTTAATGCATATCAAGCATCTTTGACTATCATAAGGAGAAATCTCCTCCGATTCTGCGTTTGCATTGTGTGTGTGTGCGGGAGGCCTTACGGTAGTCTCATTTTTTAAAAGCATTGCGAATTGACTTTAAAAATATTCCTCTATTTTGAATTTTTAAAAGATAAATAAACTGTTTTGAGTTCTCACACCAGTCACATGACTGACTCGGAGTTTATTGTTTTCCTTCCTAAACTCTGGGTGCCCACCAATTTCCACACGGGCAGTCAAGAGTTAAGGTTTATTCAGGATATTCAGGAGTTGCTGGAGGCAAGATGGATGGCATGGCGTATTACTAGTATATAGTATTTCTTTTCCGCTATAGATGTTGTTTGTTGTTGTACACTCTGATGATGTAATGTAATGTAATAACTGATATAGTTCTTTGTTTAAAGATTATTCATTTATTTATTATATGTTGTTCCGCTGCGAATTGTGAGATTCTGATGTTGTTCTATTATTTCTTCTGTTCTGTTCTATCTTTTTCTATCTTCTTCTCCTTTTTCTTTTTCTAAAACCCTAACGGTACGGTTTTTCGGCTTTCGATTGCTCGTCGGTTGATACAGTGGACGTATTGATGTCGGTTTTCTTCAACGAAAAATCGCGAACGTCACAATATCTATTTTATCCATCTATTCTATTTTTAATTCTGTCTATAAATATCCTACTATAAACCTAGCCTCCCTAATTCTCATTTGTTTATACGTACATCTCAACTCTCTCATCCTCAATGGCAGACAAACAAACTCTAGATCCAGATCCAATTGCAAATCATATCCAAAGCATAAATTTCAAAGTCCTCAGAAAAATCTAAAAAAAATATAGATTGAAGCTCTCAATGAGCATAATCTTCTGGGGGAATTCGTTTTTCAATCCGATTCATCGGTTGGCCAGAAATCGCGATTTAATTCTCGGCCGTTCGTAGTGCCACGATCAACTTCATCAGATCATCAAATTGATTTAGGGGTTTTGTTGAGCTCGCTGGGGGGATTGCATCGGCATAGGTAGAATGTCGATATGACGGTTGGATTGTCTTGGAATTTTCGATTAGGTTTTCCAATTCCAAACGGCGGCTGTATTTTTTTTGAGGCAATGGGGTGGAGGGGCGCGTGTCGCGAGGCCTTGGGGAGCAGCGCTAGGAGATAGGCGACGCGGCGATGTAAGGGGGTAGCGACGTGAGGCGCGGCGTGGCGGTGATGTGTGCGTCTTCGTTTAGGTGGCGATGTTCCCTGCTGTTCGAACGAGCAGGTGCTGTAGCCTTCACGTGAGAAGTGGAAGCCCAGGGTGATGTGGCGTTCGGTAATTGTTTGTTTTTTTCTTTTTATTTATTTCAATTTTCAAACATTCTAATTTATATAACTTTTGCGTACGAATTCGGATTCATGCGCGGTTTTCTCCGCTATGTTCGTATTGGAATTCTGGACTTTTTGTGATGCTAGTTTGGACGAATTCTGAGACTGGTCAATTTTTGGGTTTAAATTGGATTTAAATTCAATTTAAATTCAAAAGGTGAGTGTTTTAACCCACTCACAATTTGTAAATTTCTTATGTTTGTTGAATTGATATATGATGTGATTTAAAATTTATTTATGGTTGTTTGGCATATTTTAATCATCATCTCAGTTAATCGCATTTAGTTAAATGTAATTGCTATTTAATTTATTCATTGCATTTAAACTGCCAGTCAAATTTGAAAATTAATTATTCATTGCATTTAAACTGCCAGTTAAATTCATAAATTGATTACTCATTGCATATAAACTGCCAGTTAAACAATTATTTAAAATATTATTGAATTTAACTGCTATTTATACCTGTTGTTTATTTTCCGTCATATATTGATGCTATTGATTTAATTGGATAATGATTATGATAAATGGTTGATATTGGATGAATGAATGTTGTATTTTATATTGTTATAAACTGCAAGTTATTGTGCATTTTCATTTCATTCGGGATTGCGGTTTGAAATGATATACAACGGCATTTTTATTTTAAATTGTAGATTGAAATGATAAATATCTGTATCACTTGACTATATGATAGAAAATTTTATATAGGCACCACGGTATATATATAAAAATATTTTGAAATGTTTTCTATGGTTTTGGAAAAGAATATACGGTTAAATAAATATTAATTTTTGATGTTATATAAATATTAATATATATATATATATAGTTAAAATTCTTGAATTTAAGATTTGTATAAATTTGTTAAATAAAAATAAGTTGAATAACGGAGTTTGATTGTTTTATTTTTATATGGTTAAGTACCTATTTAAGATATTGTATATATAGAGTTTTGGTGACATAGATAAAAATTAAGCTGGAAGATAATTATGAAATTGGTTTGAATTGAAGGATTTAAGAATTTGACTTGAATAAAATGGATGTGAAATTTAAATAAAAATTGACATTTTTAAAAAGGGTATGATTTTATAACTTGATTTTGGGTAAATGTGATTTAAATAAATATCGAGTTGATTTAAATGAATATATCAAGTTAATAAAATTTAAAGAACATCCAGTTATTTAAAGTTTAAAGGTTTTACTTAAATGATATTTGATTTATTAAGTAAACATTTCAAATCTAAATAATGATAATTCAATTTGAGATATATGGAATCATCAAAGAATTGTTTTGAAATGGTGGAATATTTAAAGATTTGAAATATATGGAAATTAAAATGGTTTATTTGGAGATTCAAATAGGTATTTGGAATTTTTTTTGGATATTAAAGAAACTATATTTATTTTATATAGTATTTTAAAACCATTTAAGTATTAAGAGTTATGATCCAAACCTATGGGTTTCAAGGTATATAGATTTAAAAATGCTATAATTTTGGAAGAGGATATATTTGAAATAAAAATGATATCATTTTAATTTGGGTTTTTAAAATAGAAATGATTTCGTACTTATATGGTTTTAAAATGGATATTTTATTCTGCTTTTAAAAGTATAAACTATTTTGAAATGACCGCGGTGTTATAATAACGATTGGTTGTTAAAGAGACCGGGATCGGAAGTTGTCATACTCTCTGCCAACTCCGAAAACCATTTTAACAACCGTGTATGCGGTGGAGATTTCAGAATGAAGTAAGATGGTGGCGGCGTTTCCTTTGAGGTAAATACGTGGACCCAACTCCCGTGAGTTGGCATAAGGTGGCTAAAACAGGAGCAATCGACCGGTTAAGAAGGTAGCACCTTTTATCGGACACATCCCTTTGATATTCTACTCTGACTTTGGATTTATTCGGTGGCCACTATTGATTTCTTTGATTTGGAGGCGTGGCTCGAGGTGGGCGGTAGCTGCGGCTACGCATTATGTAACAACCCGCATATTTGTCGAGTTTATATTTAAATATTTTATTTAAATATTAAATCGTTAATCGAATTTTGGTCCGAAAAGATACTTTTTGCAAACGGTCAAATTAGGACTCGAGACCACTTCCATTGAGTTCGAAATGACGTTTACAATTTTTTTAAGTATAAACATCGATAGGTTTGGAGTTAGTAAAATTTACTAACTTTTCCCGCTTTGGACTTTGGGATAGTTTAGCCTATTAAGCCCAAGTTCCAACCCCCTTCTCCTCACTCTTCATAAATTTCCTAACTAACTCAAGCTTTGGCATTAATGGTGAAGAGAATGGAAAATTAAAACTCCAAGCACAAATTCAATTGCTAAGCCAACATTCAACTCCAAATTCAAGTAGAAGATATTGGATTCAAGCTTTGGATTGCTTCTCCTTGCTTTCAAGCTTCATCTTCATAAATTTTAGTGCAAAGGTGAGATTTTTATCCCACAAATCTAGTCTATATCTATATTAGACTGTTGGGAATGATTCCCTATCACTTTAGTAAGCACATTTGCATTTGGTTTGGATTGGATTGGCGAAAAACTCCAAATTTTAGTGATTTTGGTGAAAAACTGCTACTAGGTCGTTCTGGCCATTTTTAGCTCGTTCGGAGTTAGGTCGCTCGTCCATAGGTCGTAGGTCGTTTACGAGTTAACGTTGGGTCGTTTTGGAAGAATTTGGCACTTCGGAATTAGGTCGCTCACGAGTTAACTCGTTAGGTCGCTCGCGAGTCAGTACCATAGGTCGCTGGGCCATCTAAATGCTTGTTCGGTGTTAGGTCGTTCGGGCTTAGGTCGTAGGTCGTATGGACCTTAGGTCGTAGGTCGTATGGACCTTAGGTCGTAGGTCGTAGGGACCTTAGGTCGTAGGTCGTATGGACCATAGGTCGTAGGTCGTATGGACCTTAGGTCGTAGGTCGTAGGGACCTTAGGTCGTAGGTCGTATGGACCTAGGTCGTAGGTCGTTAACTCGTTAACACGTACGGCTCTTTACTACTTTAGGTCGCATGACCTATAGGTCGCTTGCTCCAGTTAGGTCGCTCGGCCACTTTGTTAAGTCGCTCGTCCTGTTGCTCTGTTAGGTCGCAACCTCTGTTAGGTCGGCCATGTTGGGTCGCGAGTCATCGTTAGGTCGCGAACACCCCTAGGTCGCAACCATTAAGTAGCTTGACCCCTTAGACCCCTAGGTCGCAACCATTAGGTCGTACCATTTTGGACGGGGCGCTGCCCCCGGATCCCCGCGACCTGACCGGGCAGGTCGAACCCCGTAGCGGTGGCGTTGCCCCTGCACCCCCACCTTGGGGGGTTGCCACCCCCTGGACCCCCCCTCCGTAGGGGATCTTATCTGAAAAACATTCAACAAAACTTACTTTGTTGTGATGCTGAGTTGACCACTCTTCGAGACAAACTATCTTTGGCTCTCGGTCGATTTTATGGATTTTTGAATACCTATTTCAATGGATTCTTTATTGGTTTCTTTGGATTTTATTCACGTCTTCGTATGTGAATTTTTATGATTGATTGTTTCTACAATCACTTCTATGATTTGTCACTTTAAAATATAAAGATTTTCTGTACTAGTAGTAAATATCAAAACTCTTTCTCCAAATGATTTCAACACTACTTTTATAACAAAGCTCGTTTTCTCAAACCGATTTCCAATCTATTAGTATATACAAACCTTTACCTCACTCGTATGAGAAATCTAATTAAACGACTTAGTAAAACAAGTGGTATGAAACGCTTGCGTTTACTTCGTCGGTTAATTCTTGGACTTGTTCGATTGAATCTCTTGTGACAATTTTCTAGTGGAATTCTACAATTTGTTCGTAAATATTTAAGTTAAGCTAGTGGTTATGGGACATGAAGCTAAGCTCATATATTTACTAGCTTACTGTGGTTGATACTTCTCGTTGATCTTGACGATCATTTTATGAATTAGACTAGCAATTGTGCGATGTCTCTTTCATTGTAAGGTTAGGCTAGACACCATTTATGTGATTCCACTCACACATACCTTTTTGCTTTTTGGTTAGCCTAGACACCATTTGTGTGATTCCATTTACACATATGGGGTAGCTCCCCATGGTCTTCGGACCGTCATGTGATAGGCCTCTTTCTCTTTTTATAATTTCTGGATTTCTCGTGTTGATTTCTGGAATTTATGTCATTGACTTGTTATGAGTACAAGTTTAGGGTATGATGGCCTCTTTGGATCTTTGAGAAGATTCTTGTGATATTGATTTACCTCTTATTGATTGATCTTCTGTTGATCATCATTTGCATACTTATAGTAGTATGTCAGTATGGATATTTTAGGTTTATGCCATATCTTTTATTTTATATCATGTCATCTGATATTTATAGCTAGACTGATCCGTTTATTATTTTCTTAAATAATACTCGGGTCAGACCGAGATGTTACAGGTGCTTCTGCTTGACTTCTTCCCGGGATCTGCTACTCTGACTTTTGGCTAACTATTTAGATTAGCAGTTTTTGTTGTATACACTTGAGATATAGACTCATAGTTGTATTCTGTTGTATAGCACGTGTTGCTATTCTTTTGTATTATCGTGGATCTTTTTGACCACTACTCTGATGTACACTTTCATGTGTTAGTTATATATTCATATCTTCTTCCGCCCTTGTGATATGGATGTCTGTGACTGATTTGTGTTATGCTTATTTCTATGTTTGTTTCCGAAGATTATTTATAACCACCGTGTGATAAGCAATTACATGGATGGTCGCTCCTCAACAGCCTTATTCTCCGTGCTAGTTGACACACTACACCGTAGTGTTCTTGGCTAGCGTGGGTATAGAGGTGGGGCGTTACAGCTTGGTATCAAAGCCAAACTTCGGAACAATGTAGAATAACTTAACAAGGATCATCGCCCCAAGTTTATCTTAGGAGTTATACCATAGGATTAATTCAAGTCTTTGTACCGATTCATCCTATTTCCCTTATGATTCCTTGTTTTATCTATCAAGATTGCTTGATATTCATTGGTGAATAACCTTCTTCCTTCTCTTCTTTCTTTCTTAAAGGAAGAGAATGTCTAGACCCGGCCGTCCCAGAATTGGACCATCTAGTGCTCTACCCCAGGATGGAGTTTTTATGACCGCTCAACTGCTTCTTGATTTAGTAACAAATGCTCAAGCAGCTGGAGCTAACCCGGAACCTACTCACTCAAAGTCGGGATTTGCACGCTTGTGCAGCGATTACACCAAATTGGGTGGGAAGCCCTTCAAAGGTTCAGAAACTATCATCGAGGTCCAGGCTTGGTTAAAATCATGCGATCGGATCTTTTCTTGCACGAACCTTATCGATCTCCACCGCGTTCAGGTGGCTTCCAGCATGCTCCAGGAGAGAGCATTGGACTGGTACGAACTCCTTATTTCAGAAATTAATGAAGCGGATCTCACCTGGGAGCAATTTCAGGGACGCTTCGAGTTAAAGTTTGTACCAGAAGCTGGGAAAGTAACCTTGGCTTGACGTTTTATAGACCTTGTTCAAGGTCAATCCTCTGTGACTGATTACGTCGCAGCCTTCGAGTCGCTTTCCAAATATGGGATTGAATACATCAACACCCCATTGAAGAAGAACCAGAGGTTCGTTTATGGCTTAAATAAGAATCTTAAGAAGCCACTACTCCTGAAACTAGAAGTCTTGTTTGATCAACTCGTCGATATCGCTCTTCGTCTTGAAGAGGCTGATAGAGAGAGTGATGTTGAAGTGGAAGGTGCTAAACCAAACTTCAACAACAAGAAGAGGCCAAACAAATTCAAGGGCCCTTATCCCAACAAAAAGGGTAAGCAGGCAACCCCTGCGGCAAAGTCTCCTTCTCCTAGTGGCGCGAGTTGCTTCAACTGTGGATCTGGGGATCATTTTGCGAATAAGTGCTCTAAGCCCAAATCTTGTCGCTATTGTAGGAGCCCGGATCATTACATACATCAATGCCTCAAACGTAAAGGGAAGAAGGAAGGAAAGTTGAATGTGGCTCAAGCCCCGGGCAACACATCTCGTGGCCAAGGTATTTCTCATTCCATTCTTGATGGTATTATTTTATTTCATGATCAACCTATTAGAGTTCTCTTTGATACGGGTGCATCCCATTCTTTTATATCAAAGGAACTGGTAGACACTTTTTCCTTAAGTGTTACTACATTAATGACTTCTTTAAAAATTGCGAATTCTGTTGGTGGATCTGCAACTCTTAGTTTGCTTTGTAAAGATGTGGAGATTATTTTTTGCGATTTTTCTTTCCTAGCCGATTTGCATGTCATGCGTTACTTAGGTTTTGGAATAATTTTGGGAATGGATTGTCTTAACCGTTATCAAGCCCATATCCTATGTCCTGAGCGGACTATTCATCTCTGACATCCACTATTTGTTAATCAGATTTCTGTTAATCTTAAAGATTCAGAATCCTGTTTGGTGGCATCTTTATATTCTTTAAATCCTCGGGATAACGACGATGATGATGAAGATGATATTATTTCTCGTATTCACGTTGTTCATGAATTTTCCGACATATTCGAGCCCGTTTTAGGTTTACCACCTAAACGAGCAATTGAGTTCAGAATTAATCTTGTTTCTGGAGCTCAACCTATTACTCGTCCTCCTTATCGCATGTCCAATAAGGAAAATGAAGAGATGCGCAAACAATTATCCGAATTGGAGACGAAGCAATTTATTCGCTCTAGTTCCTCGCCTTGGGAAGCTTCGGCTATTTTCGTAAAGATATCTGACGGTACGCTTAGGCTTTGCGTTGACTATAGCAAGCTTAACGATTTGACTATTAAAAATAAATATCCTTTACCTCGAATTGACGATCTGTTTGATCAGCTTAGCGGAGCTAGGGTCTTTTCACAGTTGGACTTGGCTACCGGTTTTCATCAGCTTCGTATTGCTGAGGATAGTATTCCTTTGACATCGTTCCGTACTCGTTATGGATCTTATGAATGGCTTGTTATTCCATTTGGTTTAACGAATGCTCCGGCTTATTTCGTTGACCTCATGAATCGAGTTTTCAAAGATTTCCTCGATCGGTTTGTTCTCATATTCATTGATGATATTCTTGTGTATTCAAAAACCGAAGAGGAACATGAGAAACATCTTCGGATTGCATTGGAAACTCTTAGGAGCAATCAATTAAAGGCAAAATTTTCTAAATGCCACTTTTGGCAATATCGTGTGAAGTTTCTCGGTCATATTATTTCCGAATCCGGAATCTCCGTGGATCCTTCAAAAATTGAAGCGATTCAAGATTGGAAGAGACTGGAGAGTGTGATAGAGATTCGTAGTTTTCTCGGATTGGCGGGTTATTACCGTCGTTTCATTAAAGACTTTTCTAAGATTGCCGTGCCTCTTACTCGCTTGACTAAAAAGGGAGTTAAATACATTTGGTCGGACAAATGGGAAGCCTCTTTTCAGAAATTGAAAGAACTCCTTTCCGATGCTCCTATTCTTGTTATTCCCGAAGGGAATCAAGATTTTGTTGTTTATACTGATGCTAGTCACGTTGGTTTGGGTGCCGTTCTTATGCAAAAAGAACATGTTATTGCTTATGCCTCTAGGTAATTGAAGCCGGCCGAGACTAGATATGCCACACATGATTTAGAACTCGCGGCTATCGTTTTCGCCCTTCGAATTTGGCGTCATTATCTATTAGGAGAGAAATTTATTCTTTACACGGATTATAAGTCTTTGAAATATTTATTTTCTCAAAAGGAACTTAATTTGCGTCAACAGCGTTGGCTCGAGTTCCTTGCACCTTATGATCTTGATATTCTTTATACCCCCGGTAAGGGTAATCGTGTCGCCGATGCTCTTAGCCGTAAACAATAAGCAGTTGTTTCTATGATGATATCCGAATGGAACGATCTCGAGATTTTATCCACTTGTGAGATTCGAGAGCGCGTATCCGATTTGTGCTCATCACTTGTTTTATGTAGCCTTGAGGCTCATCCTTCTCTTTTGGACCGCATTCTTGAAGCTCAAGGGCTAGATCCTGAATTGGCACTTCTTGGACAAAATGTTAAGGATAAAATTGATATTGAAGGTTTGAAAGACTTTGATATTGATTCTCGTGACGGCATTCGAAAATTTGGTAGACTTATCGTACCAAATATTGGTGATCTTCGTAAAGATATTTTAGAAGATTCCCATCGTTCTAAATTCACCATTCATTCCGGTAGTAGTAAAATGTACGCTGATATGAAGCGACTTTACTATTGGGAGGGAATGAAATCTGATATTGCTAACTTTGTTAAGTGTTGCATGACTTGCCAACTTGTCAAGGCCGAACATCAAAGGCCTGGTGGGTTATTGCAACCTTTAGAAATTCCAATTTGAAAGTGGGACCAGATTTCCATGGATTTTATAGATGGCCTTCCCCGTTCTCGTCCGGTCATGATAGCTTATGGGTGATCGTTGATAGACTTACTAAATCCGCCCATTTTATTCCCGTTCGGTCTAACCGAACCGTTCCTCTTTTGGCCAAACTCTTTATCAAAGAAATTGTTAAATTGCATGGAGTTCCTATTTCTATTGTTAGCGATCGAGATCCATTGTTTACTAGTGGATTTTGGAAGAGTCTTAAAAAATCTTTAGGAACGAAGCTTAATTTTAGCACTGCTTATCACCCCCAGTCCGATGGACAAACCGAGCCTGTGAATCAAACTCTTGAAGATCTTCGTGCATGTGTGCTCGATTTTGGTGGAAGTTGGGAAGATCATATTTCACTTGTCGAATTTTCCTATAATAATAGCTTCCAGTCTAGTATTGGTGGAAGTTGTTAAAGGATTCTGAATTTACCAAGTGGTCCAAACTGACAAAATTTGCAAATAATTAAAGTTGGATTGTAAATCTGATTCAATTAACCTATTATTAATTTATTTTTTTGGAATATAAAAAGTAATGATAGGGTTAATTGAAATTAAGGGTAGTTTAATTTGTATGTTATTTGGGATTAAGGCAAGATGGGTGGATATTAGGAGTTATATACTTAGATCATTCAATTTATTTGGATAACATTGTAATAAATGTAATTAAATGTACATTTACGTGAAATATAATACCATGCTTAATAGATTGCTAAGTTGTATATATTAAAGAGAATCTTATTAATTGTTTTTAAAAAAAACCTTAATTAATATGGTTGATAAATTTAATATAAGAAAAACCAATGAAATTCTTGGGAATAATGTAGGTTAATATGAGTTAGTAGTTAGGGTAGTGACTAAAATTGGTAATACATTGCAAATAATGTTAATAGTGTTGACATAAGCTAATAAATTTAAAAGTTAATGCAATACCAATTTATGTATTTAAGGTGATTGTGAAATTGGAATTTGATAAATGCAGTAACTAACTCAGGGCAAATAGATTTTATGGAATCAATAAAAGATAGGTAAATTTAATGATTATTTGGTGGTAATTTAAGCATGAATGGGAATAAATCGGGAAATAGTGAGAATTATTAATTATTACCCATCAATTTACTTAGAATCTAAATCAAATGCAACATTCGTTGTTATTTGTAGCTTATAGGTGGAAATAACGTAAACTTTATTCAGAATATGATAATTAGTTAGATTAAAAGAATGGAAGGCAGGATATATGGATTCATTTGGATTTAGAACATGATAATTTGAATTTATTGAATTTATTGGAAACTGAATAGAACATTTTATGTGATTGAAATTAAAGTTGGAATTCGGAGATGTTTTAGGAATTCCCATCTGTGGGATACCAATAGATAGGATAATTAAATGAAAGGTCAACTAAGGATTTCTGCAAAGTTAATTTATAATTTGTAGATAAAATAAAATTGAAGTTTTACGCAGAAGTTAATAATGTACTCAGTAATTAAGAAACATCTTAAATTGTCTAAATTTGAATAAACAATGAAGTAATAAATAATAATTATTAATAAAATCCAAAATTTGGTAACCCGTTTTCAAATTAATGATAATTAGTGTTGGTATAGGCTATTTATTTAAGTAAACAGTGCGATGCCAAAAAAAAAAATGGATTGGAAGTAATTGCGAAATATAAATAAAATATTTTAGTAGGGAATTCAAATGTATATATACATAAAATGTGGATTTTTATAGTATAAAAACTTAGTCAATTTACAATAGTTAAATCTATTGAGAATGAACAAAAATCTAAGATAATTATTACAGTAATTTAGAAATTTAATGGAAACTTATCTATGAATTTGGAATTTAATGAAATTGTGAATTTATATTGAAACTTATAAATGAATCATTTATATTTATATTTGTAAATACGTTTAAAATTCAATGTAAATGTCTGAGGAAGAAATTAATTTATTTACTAACGTATCCAATTAATATAAAATATTCTGGTGGGCCAACAACCGTTTGCGCGTTTATGATTCGTGCCCACCTATCCTATTTCACTTTGTCTATTTATAGGCTGTGTAAATCCTAGCCTCCATCTATCTTCATTTCTCTCTGTGTGTTCTTTTCTTTAACTTCTTCTCTTCCAATGGCTGCAAAATTTCTAGATCCAATTACAGTCCAAATATATATATATATATATATATATATATATATATATATCAAACTCCTCTAAAAATTCCAGAAAAATTATATGTCATAATTCTCAAAGAGCGTAATCTGTTGGTACTGTCCGTTTTTTTGATTGGTGCTGTAGCGTGCTCGAATTTGAGAAGAAGGACGTGGCCTGTGACGTGGCATGGTGATGGGGTATATTTGTTTATTTTGTTTTATTTAATTTTTGTTTCAATCGAAATTTTCGAATAAATTTCTCATACGTAGTCCGTTTCACGCGAGATATTTTTTGTTAGGATCGTAATTAAATTCTAGATTTGTTGACGCTGGTTTGGACCAATTCGGAGACCGTCGAATTTTTGAGTTTAAATTTAATTTAAATTCGATTTAAATTCAAAAGGTGAGTGTTTTAACCCACTCACAACTTCTAAACTTTCTTATGTCTGTTAAATTAATTTTAGATATGTGTAGAAATTTATTTATGACTGTTTGGCATGTTTTATTTATTATCTCTATTAAATTGCATTTATTTAATTTAACTGTTAATTTATTTTATTTATTGCATATAAATTTGACAGTTAGAATTTATTTATTAGCATATTAACTGCCACTCATAGTTATGTTAAATTTTTATTTCATATCAACTGACAGTTAAATTTGAAATTATTTTTGCATATAAACTACTAGTAACAGTTATTAAATTTATTATTGAATATAAACTGTTAGTTAATACATGTTATTTATTACCTGTATAATTTATATGCTCTATATCGATGATTGTTTAAATTGGATGATGATTGCAAATAATGGTTGAGGATTGATATTTGGATGAATGGATGCTATATTTTATATTGTACAAAATGCAAGTTATCATACATTTCATTCATTCGGGATTGCGGTTTGAAATGATATACAACCGCATTTTTATTTTAAATTGCGGATTGAAATGATAAACATCTGTATCACTTGACCATAGGGTAGAAAATTTTATACAGGCACCGCGGTATATATATAAAATTATTTTTTTTGAAATGTTTTTCTATGGTTTTTGCAAAGCTATATATATGGTTTATGGGTTTTTGATTTGGTTATTAACAAAGGTTATTTATATATAGTAATTTCCGGTTTTAAGCTTTGTATAAATTGTTTTGAAGTATAAAATAAAGTTTGATTTTTAAGATCAAATACGATTAAGCATTTATTTAAAATTTAAGTTCTAGAGTTTTATTGACTTAAATGAGAATAAGGTCGGAAGATGAATATTGAGTAAAATTTGGAATTAAATAAAAAGGTTATTAATTTTTAAAGGGTATGATTTTTATAACTTGATTTTTGTGTAGAGTGATTTAAATGAATATATCAAGTTTAATAAATTGAAAGATTATCCAGTTATGTGAAGTTAAAGGTTTTACTTAAATTATATTGAATTCATTAAGTAAACATTTCAAGTCTAAATAAGAAGTAATTGAATTTGATACATATGGATTTGTCAAATGAGTTGTTTTTTTTGAAATGGTGAAATATTTAAAGCCTTGAAACATAAGAATTGAAATGGTATTTGGAAGTGTAAATCGATATTTGAAATTGACTTGTGAAATCTAAAGAAGCTATTTTGTTTTATAAATGTAGTTGAATATTTAACCATTTAAGAGATGTAAATTTGTTTCAAAGATATGTTTTTCAAGGTAGTATAATTTGGAAATATTATGTTCAAGAGTTTGATTTCTAAATATTTTACTTTGGAAACCCTATGATTTTGGAAGGAATATATATTGGAAAATAAATGATATCGTATTGATTTGAGGTTTTAAAAATATAAATGATATCGTATTTATATGGGTTTAAAATGGATATTTTATTCTGGTTTTAAAGTATAAACTATTTTGAAAAGACCACGGTGTTATAATAACGATTGGTTGTTGAAGAGACCAGGATCGTAAGTTGTCATACTCTCTGCCAACTCCGAAAACCACTTTAACAACCGTGTACGCGGTGGAGATTCCAGAATGAAGTAGGTTGGTGGCGGCGTTTCCTTTAAAGGAAAATACGAGGACCCAACTCCCGTGAGTTGGCATAAGGTGGCTAAAACAGGAGCGATCGACGAGTTAATGAGGTAGCACCTCTGATCGGACACTTCCCTTCGATACTGTACTCAGACTTTGGATTTTCGATGGCCACCTTCACTTTTGATTTCTTTGATGTGGGGAGTTTGTTCGAGGTAGGCGGCAGCTGCGTGCTGCGCGTTTCCATCGGCTCGGAAGCGTAATTGGTATATCTACCCTGGCATTGCCTAGTTGTGTCGTGTCACCTACCCTAGTGCGCCTTATACGATTTTGTTTTGTACCATACCTATAGAGTGCCCTCTGACGACGCCCATTACGGGGGAGATTACGGTACTGCATAGACTATGGGAATATATAAATGTGTTAAGGTGGAAAATGTAAAGCCTTAACGCTATTTAAAAGTAAGTTTATTTTACAATTAGACACTATTATAATAGCGCAATATACTACATAGTAAATAGTTGAACGGATCCTTAAGAGATGTACATCCCGAGCATCTCTTGAGTTACTGCACTCATATTTATTTCTGTTAATGTAACTCACATAAGATCTTTTAGTTCTGACTCGAGTGTTTTTGTCTTTCCAAATTCGCTCGGGTCAGTCCGAGCGTTTCAGGATTGAAGATTTTATTTTCGGAGGAAGAAGACGAAGATTTTATTATTATTACTATAGATAATATGGTTTCACTACACTCATATTGTTCCGCTGCATTGTTATATGGTATGTGTACTCTGATATGTATTGTATAAATAAATCAAAGGTTTTTTTAAACAAATTTATGAACTGTATATTTGATTATTATATTTTATCCTTCCGCTGTGAGATTCTGTTTCTTTCTCTGTTTTCTTATTTATCCCATAACAATCCGCCCTTACGTATGGTTTGAATTGGCACGTGTGTCTGTTTAAATCGTGCAAAAAGGCGGGATGTTACAGTGTTTTAACCCACTCACAATTTCTAAATTTATTATGTTTGTTAAATTGATATATGTTGTGATTTAATATTTATTTATGGTAGTTCGGCATATTTTAATCATCATCTCAGTTAATCGCATTTAGTTAAATGTAATTGCTATTTTATTTATTCATTGCATTTAAACTGCCAGTTAAATTTGTAAATTAATTATTCATTGCATTTAAACCGCCAGTTAAATTTGTAAATTAATTATTCATTGCATATAAACTGCCAGTTAAACAATTATTTAAAATATTATTGAATTTAACTGCTATTTATACCTGTTGTTTATTTTCCGTCATATATTGATGTTATTGATTTAATTGGATGATGATTGTGATAAATGGTTGATGGTTGATATTGGATGAATGAATGTTGTATTTTATACTGTTGTAAACTGCAAGTTATTATGCATTTTCATTTCATTCGGGATTGCGGTTTGAAATTGTGACGACTCAGAATTTTTAGGCATTTAAAATTGGAATATTAAATTGATTTTAAATATTTAAAAGTTAATTTTAACTTAAATTCAAATATCACCATTTATTTGATAATTAGATTATTGAATTAAATAAGTCGAAGTTGGGTAAAATGGTTAATCTTCATTTTTAAGCCGGTTGAAAATAATTTGAAGGCTTATAAAATTTATATTGATAGTACTGTAGATAGTAGAAGTGTTAAAATTGAATTTGAAAGTGTTTTGTTAAGTTTTGAAACTTTATCGTTTAAACCGATATTTAAAAATAGCCTTCCAAGGCGCAGTCTCGGAATTCGACGAAACCAGTTTCATTGGATTCGTAATGTTATATTATTATCGAATTTCAATTTTCGTAGTGTTTGAAGTTGTTGGGTGAGCGTACGATATATAAACGCGCTGAAATTTGAATCGAAAATTTGAATTAATGTATATATTTGCATAGTTGGTCAACCATCAGCTAAATTCTACTCATGTCACTGTTTTCCGATCACTTCAGCGCACAACCTTCCTCTCAAAATCATGTTCCCCCATTTTGAAACAGCACACAACTGTCAAAGCATGTTATCAAAAAATAATAATAAATAAGAATCATGTTTTCTTTTACTTTTGTAAAATCAATTTCAGACTCGAAACTTCAGAGAGAAATGGTCAGAAGGAAAGAAGGTTACTGCGGTACCTTCTCGTCTACTTTTTCCCCACTTTTCAATTTCACTCGCATTTCAAAAAAAAAAAAATTAAACAAGCCTGTTAAAATAAATGGCGGATGTATATGAAATGAATCGAATTCGAATCCGATTTCGAGGCAGAAGTGATTCGACTTCAGAAGGAATCAGGTGCGACTCGTATGGCCGAGCTCGAGAGCATCACGGTGTCGATGGGTTCTCGCGAGTTGTTCGTACGAAGCCAGGCATCGTAGGTGCGTTCAGTCGAGGAAGGTGTGTTTGCGATTTCTGGTGGGAGGCCGCCAATGTCGAGATTCGATGGTAAAGCCGATTTGGGGATTATCGTGCTATGTTGGGATTCGTGTGGGTTGTGTTGTCGGCAGTCGCGATTGGAGGTGGCGATGCAGACAGGCTCGAACTCGAATGTGGGAACGTCGCGCGCTAGTGGCGGTGGGGTTTGCGAATGGAGGGTTCGTTATGGTGGATCTGTCATGGTCATGGTGGCAGTGGGTGGTCGATAGAGGTAGCAGTTTTTACGATTTCATTTTATTTATTTATTTATTTTTATTTATATTGATCTGGAAAAGAAATTTTACAGCAGGATGCAAAACCTATTTGTCTTAAATATATATATATATATATACACACATGAGCCGTATAATTATGCATGTGGAAGAATTTTTTTGAAAACCTAATTTTGTTTATATATATATTGGGAGAGAAAAGTTTTATAGTTTAGAAAATTTTAAAATGTTGAAGGATATTTATATAAATTAGATTTTTGAAAATCTGATAATATACTTTTACTGTTAGGTATATTTATAGCTTAATTTAAAATTTATTTTAGATTTGAATTTTTAGTTCAGAAGTTTTAAAAATAAAATATACAGATATGTTCAGAAAAATTAAATACAAGTATACTCACGTGCATGTTCAATATAAGGGTAGAATAGGGAATTCGTAAATTTCAGTAAAGTAAATCTGGAAAATTTTATTGACACTTTTTAATTTTTAAAGTGGATTTCAATTCGAACAAATCGGTTTAAATAAAATTTTTAAATAAATGTTAATAGATTGTCCAATATTTTCAAAATATTAGTAAACCATATGAATGTTTGTACAAGGTCAAAAATAATGAAAATCAAGCTGGATTGGATCGGATTGAAAATTTAAGAGCAAATGTGAGTTAATCTCACTCAGCTGAATTAAAATTAAATTTAAATAATTGTTTGAATGATCGAATTGATTGATGTGCTATAGTATGGTATATTTTGGAATTGCCTATTATATTGTGCTAACATCTGTGGATGTAGGGAAAACAGGTTGGAGGGATCCAACTGGATCCCTCAACATTTATTTAAATTATTTAATATTCTCTGTTGTGATTATTTGGTACTCTATGATGTGTTATATTGGAATATTGAATGTTATGGTTTGATTGGATATATTTGGGTATAATGAATTTATCAAAAATATATAAATTGGAATTTGGAAAGAAAATAAAAGAAGTGAATGTGTAAGCGAAATCATTATAGGAAATTTGAATAAATTAAGAATGAATTGAAAGAAATGGAAGTGATATTAAAATACTAATAAATAACTACGAGTATGGAAAGAAAAGAATTTGAATAAACAGAAATTAGTGAAGTGAAAAATTAATTGATATTATTTAAAGAAATAAAGAATTATTTTAAAATTCAAAGTTAAATTTTATTTAAAAGAATAAAGAAGTAAATGGAGAAATCTAAATTGGTATTTCAGTAAAAATATTTTAAGTCATAATAAGGATTTAAATCTGGAGTTAATGGAATTTGGAATAAATGGGGTTAATTGTAAATAAATTTGGAAATTGATTCAAGTGTTTGAAATTGGAAATTTCAAGAAGAATGTGAAGAGAAGTATATTTCTCTGGATAGCCAAGTACGTTTTCAAAGTAAGCTTTTAAAAATAAGATAAAGGTTTTAATGTTGTTTTAAAAAGTATGTTCTTGGAAATTTATTATTTCTGTATGTTTAAATTCTAAATAAATATATTTTTTCAAATCTATTATCGTAGAAATTATTTAAAAAGGGTACTTAGTGTTTTCTTTTAAGAGTGAGAACCTCATTTATATTTTATAAAGTAACCTTATTTTCAAATATTCATATAGTATATATTTTTAATCAATTATTGAAGTAGTTTTAACTTAAATGTTTTAAAGTAAATTCTAAAGCAAGTATTTTGTTTAATTCTATTATCTTAATAATTATTTAAAGAATGATTTGGTATTTTGTTTAAAGAAGAAAATCTAATGTATAGTTATAAGGTAACCTTATTTTAGTTATTTCTAAAAGTATTATTATAAATTAAGTATTAAAGTAATTTTTCTAAATTAAATGTTTAACATATTTTTTTTCAATAAAGTGTTTTAAATTATTTTAAAATCTAAAGTTTTGAGCTTGGTGATTTCAGTAGAAATAGAAATACTTGGAATTTATTTTGAGAAGGGAAGATAGTTTGAAACTGTTTTCAAAGGATTGGATTTGAAATATATCTTGTAAAGATATTTTGAGATAAATAAATAATTTAGGAAATTATTTATGAATGTTTGTGAATATAAATTGATAGTTAAATCACCGACTATCAATATTGGACAAATACGTTAATCGTTTCGAAGAGACCGGGATCGAGATTTATTTCTCAAAAACCACTTCGATCCGGTTTGTACGTTTCGTGGAAACGAGTTTGGATTCGAAGATGGAGCAGTGAAATGCAAGGGCTAGTCGCTGCTAATCCTGAGGATATTTCTGAAATGGATGTAGTAGGAGTAGTGCCTTCGGTTCCGTTCGAACCCGGGACGGACTTGTATGGATGAAAGCTTGCGAAACATCGTCAGATGGGCGATGGGCATTCTAAGGGATATGTTCTATAAAGGTAACACTTAGCCTCTAGCCTCATCAAATGGGAATGACTGAAAATCAGGGGTTATGCAGCAAGGCTAGGTGGGTAGCATCCAAGCAGGGTGAGGTCATCCCTGTCTAGATGTCCCTTTTTACTTCGGCTTAGTGGGAGGTTGCTGATCCCAACCACGGGGTGATCTCATTCGGCATTATCCAGTAAGGGGTAGTCCCGGTCTTGTGTTGCAGGGGAGCGGGCGTACTCCTCGGTACTATGATCTAGGCCATGCACTGTGACAGGTGGTACCAGATTGCCTAGTCATTAGTTGGAAATCCATTCTCCCTACGAGCCTTGTACGAGTTTTGTTTGTATTACCCACTTTGTGGCTAGTAGCTGGAATTTAGTAATGTAACAATTTCGGCTATTTTATAAGTATTTGTATATAGGCCCTATTATAATATCAGAGGATTTCTATAAAAATTGTTTTAGCTATCGTAAGGTAAGAACCCGATATGTTTATTTGTGGCATGGTCTTACGAGATGCTTTTGTTTTCAAAGGATTTTGAAGCTTTAATAATCAATTGAGTGTGACTTTCCTCATGCTGGTATTCCAGACTGACACGGGTATTATTTAACTGTAAGCTCGGGTCCGACCGAGTATTATAGGATACATGATTTGATGCTGTGGAGCTCAGGAGACGAACAGGATAACGATATGTACTCTCGTACTTGCTTTTATATATTCCGCTGTGTTGAGTTGCTGTGTATCCAGTTGTATGTTATTGACATTGAACTTTGATTGATGTACTCTGATGATGTAATATATATAAACAGATATATTTGATCTTCGAGTAAAGGTTATTTATTATTTATTACATTTTATTCCGCTGCGATGGTTAGATTCTGATGTTGTTTTCTATTTTCTTCTTCTACCTCTTCTTCTTTAACCCAAATGGTTCGTATTTCTGTACAACTTGAGTTGATTTAGTTAGAATAGTGATGACTCAAGGGGTACGGATTTGCGGGTCGTTACAGTTGGTATCAGAGCTTAGGTTAGCGATAACCTTGGCTTTGGTGGGAATTACTCATTGAAATAGAGTAATAATACTCTAGACTGAGTTTGAGCGTATTAATAGATATGAGTGCATATTTGTAAGTGAATATAAAATGATTTTATGTTGTGTTGATTGGTTTATTGAGTAGTTTATGGATTCTTGTCAATACGAGTAATTAACGTTATTGATAGGGACCTCTAAACACTTGAATAGAACAATTTGACACAGTATTGTTTTAAAGTAGGGTAAATGAAATAATTTTACCCAAATTATTTTTGTGCATAAAAGATATAATTTTTGTAAAGTATTATAGTATTTGGATGCTTGATTGCTAACGAATGACAATATTAAATTATTAACACTATTGTGTAGAAATTGAATAAGAAATTGAAAACTTATAACAAAGTTGAAGAATAAATTTATATAATAAAATGAAATTTGAAATATATATTATAAATGCAATTTATAAATTGAAATAAACTTGATATACAAATGAGATTTGTTAATGTAAAATGTAAAGGTGTTTATAATTTTAAAATAGAATGCCAGAGAAAAATTTGAAATTGAAATGAGATAAAATTCCAGAGAATGTTTGAATATAGATTTAAAGGAATTGTAATTTGGAATTTTTGGGAAAAATTTAAATTCCTTTGGGTTTGAAAACAATTTTCAAAAGGGTTGGAGGAATAATAGTAATATTTTGGAAATATTTTTGTGCTGAATTTGAAATCTTGTGAAATTTGGAAATTAAAAATATTTGAAATGTTGTTAAAGAGATAAAAGCACTAAACCCTTTCGGTCGCTGGAAAATAATTCCGATGGTGATCGCGACATCATCGGTGTTCATTTTCGAGTTTCCAAGAGAGGAATTGCTACCTGAATATTTTAAATTGGAATTGTTTGCGAACCGGGTTTGGTTTTGAAATTCAAAGGGGTAATTGAATTTGCTAAAGGATTTTGGATGTAGTTGATTTCAAAGTGATTTTGAGATTTTGGGAAGTTGTTTGAACTCTGGAATTTCATTTTAAATGTTTATGGAATAATAAAAATATATTGGCTAAATAAAATGTATAATTCCGTTAAAAGTAAAACGTGAATGGGATTGGTTGTCCATTGATGGAAGTATGAAAATAAATAATTTTGTGACTTATAAATTTAGAAGTGGAATAAATAAGCCAAAATAAAATTAATTTGAATATTGGGAAGTGAATGAAAAATTCAAAACTTAAATTATAAAATAAACCGACCTCCAGTAAAATAGTTAAAGTGGTTTTGAGATAAAAATAAAATATTGGGAATAAACCTTGAATAAACAAATTAATAATTAATTGGTAACGAAATATGGAGATGGAACTTGAATTGGTTAAATGAAAGTCGAATACCAATTTAATGTGACAAATGTTTAGTTTGCAAATAAATTATGAAATGAGTATTTAATGTAACCAATATGAAATGTTCCAAGATTAATAAATGGATTTAAATAAATTGAATGTGGATATGGAATGCGAAATAAATTGAATGGAATCAATTAAGATGAAATCGAATTAAGTATAGATTGAATTGGTATCAATTCAAATTAGTTATAAACTGGAATGAATATTCTTTAAGTAAATATTTTTGAACTTGCACCAAAAATAATAATTTTCATTTGACGTAAACGAGATTGTATAAATAAAATGGGTTAACAGAAGCCAATAAAATTGGTTTTTGAATCAATTGTAATAAATATGGGCTTGTTTGGATGAAAAATAAATTGAATGTACGCAATGAAGTGTAAATGAATTCAATTTGGATTGTCGGTGAATTAAATATAATTGGAAAGTGCTTATAATATATATATATATATATATATATATATAACTTGAGTTTTAAAGTTGAAATAACTTGACGAAAAATAAATTAACTTAAGTAATATTTGAATAAAAGCTTGATTTAAGTAAAATTGTGAAATGGTTGTATCGAGTTTTATGAAATGATTTTGAATAAAACTTGTTTGGTAAATGAAATGAAATTAGTAATTGAGTTAATTAACGTAAGTTATATTAATGAAGATTTGACTTCGGGAA
The DNA here is from genome assembly GCA_030765085.1 of Allium cepa. Taxonomy (NCBI): domain Eukaryota; kingdom Viridiplantae; phylum Streptophyta; class Magnoliopsida; order Asparagales; family Amaryllidaceae; genus Allium; species Allium cepa. The sequence continues at coordinate 945,459,089 of CM060934.1, read as the reverse complement.
ATGGGAGTTGGATTGTTTTTGGGATAAATTCATTTTAAATAAGTTTGTTTGGACTAAGAATGAAATTGAGTTAAGTAGAGAGTGGTGTAATCATTTGAATTGAATAGGATGTTTGAGTATGGATTGAAAGCATTTAAATTTGCGTCGCAACCTTATAGATTTGCTTATGGGCAGTGTTTAGTGTATATTGCTTCTGTGTACATGTGTTTAGCTATTGGAATTAATTGAAATGTTAAATAGCTTTGTATATTTGTCACTTACCTGTTTAAATTGAGTAAGTACAGGTTTTTGGGAGCCGTTGACTGGTTTTTCCCACGCTCACAGCTAAAATATATAAGCCGTTTGCTTAAAATGCTAAATAAGGTACGCATACGCAACACAAATAGGAAATATGAACTGTTTTTCTGTTTTCCGACCGTGTGGGTCGATGTATATATATATTTATATCTCTTGTCAAATTGCAAAAGCTCCTCCGTACAAAGGAGACTCTGCCAAAAAATTTCGAAAATTTTAGGAGTTAGAATTTTTTTGAATCTTTTGAAAATTTTCACTAACGACAAATGATTTAAATTTGTTACGCAAATAGAATTATAACTGAATATTGAAATTTAATTTAAATTGTATAAGTAAAGTAAGATGAACTGAAGAATTGTTCAAGAAACTAAAAGAAGGAAAAAGTTTGCAAATAAACTTTTATTTGAGATATAAAAAAACAAATTAGTAAAACTAATTCAATATTCAAAGTGGAAACCAAATTGAATTCAAGTGGAATTGTAAGGGCAAAGTGAATAGAAATGAATATAAACTTCAATGGTGAAGTGAAAATAATGTAAGAAGTATGTAAAATATTTATATTGAACTTAAGTAATGAATAGTGAATTCTAAGTAAATTTGGTATTGAAAGTATGCTAAGTGAATAATTGAATTAAGGTTGAAACGGATAGTTGCGATTGTGAGGATTGTGGGAAAAGTGAATAAAGATCAAAATGAATGTGAATGGAAGAGAATTGGTATAGCTAAAATAAATTGGGCTAAATACGTAGGGTGTACGTATCTTATTTTATTCGCATAGCTATTTGATCCAGATTCAAGCACAGAATTTCGAGATAATTTTATCGATCCAAGTTAGGATTTTTCACTTGATTTTTGACGACGAACACTGGATATGGATTTTGATTGATACTGGAAATTCTCTATCATAGTTATGACTATGCAAGGGGAATGACGGTTTCTGATCAAGAAACCAAATCTTAGTCCGCACTAGGAAGTCGAGTGGACGATACTAGTTCGGAAATGAAATTGTGTGATCGAGTAAGCGATCAGATTCGGTATTGCGTACGAATGATATAGGTACATTGTACGGGCTTAAGTAAAGCAGATATTGAAATTTTGGAAAGGAGTCAAACAAATGATTTTGAATGTTGTGATTGGATATTATTACCAAGTGGGATATACAGGTATTTACAAGCAGGAGAAAAATGGTTCTGATTTCAGAAGATAAATTAGAATTACCTGACCAAAAAGGTATATGTTTAAATTTCTATGAAATTTGATTGGGTTTTTGGATCTACCCACTTGGCCTTTTGTTTTCTTTTTGAGATTTGGAGGCCTTTGAGCCATTTTGTAGTTGTACCGAGCTAGCCGCGCAAAGGAGACGCTGACAAAATTTTTCGAAAATTTAGAGAGTTAGAAATTTTTTGAGAAAATTCTGATAATTTTAAATTTGATTTAAAATTGAAATTTGAATGATTGAGTAAGTAATATTGTTTGAAACTATGGGAAAGTTTGGGAAGTTAGTAAGTATGGCAATGGGTCTTTATAAAAGATAGTTAACAAGATTGTTTGGTTGATGTTAAACAGTTTGGTTTTGGAAAAAAGTAAATGGGTATTGGATCATTCTTCCTAATTAGTAATTTTAGGGACGAAATTCTTTTAAGGGGGGAGGAATGCGACGACCCATAATTTTTAGGCATTTAAAATTGGAATATTAAATTGATTTTAAATATTTAAAAGTTAATTTTAACTTAAATTCAAATATCACCATTTATTTGATAATTAAATTATTGAATTAAATAAGTTGAAGTTGGGTAAAGTGTTGAATCTTCAGTTCTAAGCCGGTTGAAAATAATTTGAAGGCTTATAAAATTTATATTGATAGTACTGAAGATAGTATAAGTGTTAAAATTGAATTTGAAAGTGTTTTGTTAAGTTTTGAAATTTTATCGTTTAAACCGATATTTAAAAATAGCCTTCCGAGGCGCAGTCTCGGAATTCGACGAAACCAGTTCCATTGGATCCGTAATATTGTATTACTATCGGATTTCAATTTTCGTAGTGTTTGGAGTTGTTAGGTGAGCGTACGATATATAAACGCGCTGAAATTTGAATCGAAAATTTGAATTAATGTATATATTTGCATAGTTGGTCAACCATCAGCTAAATTCTACTCATGTCACTATTTTTCGATCACTTCAGCGCGCAGCCTTCCTCTCAAAATCATGTTCCCCCTTTTTGAAACAGCATGCAACTGTCAAAGCATGTTATCGAAAAATAATAATAAATAAGAATCATCGTTTTCTTTTCCTTTTGTAAAATCAATTTCAGACTCAAAACTTCAGAGAGACATGGACGGAAGGAAAGAAGGTTACTGCGGTACGTTCTCGTCTACTTTTTCCCCTCTTTTCAATTTCACTCGCATTTCAAAAAATAAATAAATTAAACAAGTCTGTTAAAATAAATGGCGGATGTATATGAAATGAATCGAATTCGAATCCGATTTCGAGGCAGAAGTGATTGGACTTCAGAAGGAATCAGGTGCGACTCATATGGACGAGCTCGAGAGCATCACGGTGTCGATGGGTTCTCACGAGTTGTTCGTACGAAGCCGGGCATCATAGGTGCGTTCAGTCGAGGAAGGTGTGTTCGCGATTTATGGTGGGAGGCCGCCAACGTCGAGATTCGATGGTAAACCCGATTTGGGGATTATCGTGCTATGTGGAGATTCGTGTGGGTTGTGTTGTCGGCAGTCGCGATTGGAGGTGGCGATGCAGACAGGCTCGAACTCGAATGTGGGAACATTGTGTGCTAGTAGCGGTGGGGTTTGCAAATGGAGGGTTCGTTATGGTGGATCTGTCGTGGTCATGGTGGTAGTGGGTGGTCGATAGAGGTAGCAGTTTTTACGATTTCATTTTATTTATTTATTTATTTATTTTTATTATTATAGATCTGGAAAAGAAATTTTACAGCAGGATGTAAAACCTATTTGCCTTAAATATATATATATATATATATATATATATATATATATATATATATAGACACACACACACACACATGAGCCGTATAGGTTTGCATGTGGAAGAAGAATTTTGAAAACCAGATTTTGTTTATATATATATATATTGGGAAAGAAAAGTTTTAGAAATTTTTAAAATGTTGAAGGATATTTATATAAATTAGATTTTTGAAAATCTGATAACATACTTTTACTGTTAGGTATATTTATAGCTTAATTTAAAATTTGATGTTAGATTTGAATTTTTAATTCAGAAGTTTTAAAAATAAAATATACAGATATGTTCAGAAAAATTAAATACAAGTATACTCACATGCATGTTCAATATAAGGGTAGAATAGGGAATTCGTAAATTTCAGTAAAGTAAATCTGGAAAATTTTATTGACTCTTTATAATTTTTAAAGTGGATTTCAATTCGAACAAATTGGTTTAAATAAATTTTTTAAATAAATGTTAATAGATTGTCCAATATTTTCAAAATATTAATAAACCATATGAATGTTTGTACAAGGTCAAAAATAATGAAAATCAAGCTGGATTGGGTCGGATTGCAAATTTAAGAGCAAATGTGAGTTAATCTCGCTCAGCTGAATTAAAATTAAATTTAAGTAAATTAAATTTAATTAATTGTTTGAATGATTGAATTGATTGATGTGCTATAGTATGGTATATTTTGGAATTGGCTATTATATTGTGCTAACATCTGTGGATGTAGAGAAAACAGATTGGAGGGATCCAACTGGATCCGTCAACATTTATTTAAATTATTTAATATTCTCTGTTGTGATTATTTGGTACTCTATGATGGGTTATATTGGAATATTGAATGTTATGGTTTGATTGGATATATTTGGGTATAATGAATTTATCAAAAATATATAAATTGGAATTTGGAAAGAAAATAAAAGAAGTGAATTTGTAAGCGAAATCATTATACGAAATTTGAATAAATTAAGATGAATTAAAAGAAATGGAAGTGATATTAAAATACGAATAAATAACTACGAGTATGGAAAGAAAAGAATTTGAATAAATAGAAATTAGTGAAGTGAAAAATTAATTGATATTATTTAAAGAAATAAAGAATTATTTTAAAATTCAAAGTTAAATTTTATTTAAAAGAATAAAGAAGTAAATGGAGAAATCTAAATTGGTATTTCTGTAAAAAATATTTTAAATCATAACAAGGATTTAAATCTGGAGTTAATGGAATTTGGAATAAATGGGGTTAATTGTAAATAAATTTGGAAATTGATTCAAGTGTTTGGAATTGGAAATTTCAAGAAGAATGTGAAGAGAAGTATATTTCTCTAGATAGCCAAGTACGTTTTCAAAGTAAGTTTTTAAAAATAAGATAAAGGTTTTAATGTTGTTTGAAAAAGTATATTCTTGGAAATTTATTATTTTTGTTTGTTTAAATTCTAAAGTAAATTTTTTTTTTCAAATCTATTATCGTAGAAATTATTTAAAAAGGGTACTTAGTGTTTTGTTTTAAGAGTGAGAACCTCGTTTATATTTTATAAAGTAACCTTATTTTCAAGTATTCATATAGTATATATTTTTAATCAATTATTTAAGTAGTTTTAACTTAAATGTTTTAAAGTAAATTCTAAAGCAAGTATTTTGTTTAATTCTATTATTGTAATAATTATTTAAAGAATGATTTGGTATTTTGTTTAAAGAGAAAATCTAATGTATAGTTATAAGGTAACCTTATTTTAGTTATTTCTAAAAGTATTATTATAAATTAAGTATTAAAGTAATTTTTCTAAATTAAATGTTTAACATATTTTTTTTCAATAAAGTGTTTTAAATTATTTTTAAATCTAAAGTTTTGAGCTTGGTGATTTCAGTAGAAATAAAAATACTTGGAACTTATTTTGAGAAGGGTAGATAGTTTGAAACTGTTTTCAAAGGATTGGATTTGAAATATGTCATGTAAAGATACTTTGAGATAAATAAATAATTTGGGAAATTATTTATGAATGTTTGTGAATATAAAATGATAGTTAAATCACCGACTATCAATATTGGACAAATACGTTAATCGTTTCGAAGAGACCGGGATCGAAATTTATTTCTCGAAAACCACTTCGATCTGGTTTGTACGTTTCGTGGAAACGAGTTTGAATTCGAAGATGGAGTAGTGAAATGCAAGGGCTAGTCGCTACTAATCCTGAGGATATTTCCGAAATGGATGTGGTAGGAGTAGTGCCTTCGGTTCTGTTCGAACCCGGGACGGACTTGTATGGATGAATGCTTGCGAAACATCGTTAGGTGGACAATGGACATTCTAAGGGATATGTTCTATAAAGGTAACGCTTAGCCTCAAGCCTCATCAAATGGGAATGACTGAAAATCAGGGGTTGTGCAGCAAGGCTAGGTGGGTAGCACCCAAGTAGGGTGAGGTCATCCCTGTCTAGATGTCCCTTTTTACTTCGGCTTAGTGGGCGGTTGCTGATCCCAACCGCGGGGTGATCTCATTCGGGATTATCCAGTAAGGGGTAGTCCCGGTCTTGTGTTGCAGGGGAGCAGGTGTACTCCCCGGTACTGTGATCTAGGCCACATACTGTGACAGGTGGTACCCCAGTGCCTAGTCATTAGTTGGAAATCCATTCTCCCTACGAGCCTTGTACGAGTTTTGTTTGTATTACCCACTTTGTGGCTAGTTGCTGGAATTTAATAATGTAACAATTTCGGCTATTTTCTTTGTATACAGGCCATATTATAATATCATAGGATTTCTATAAAAATTGTTTTAGCTATCGTAAGGTAAAAACCCGACATGTTTATTTGTGGCGTGGTCTTACGAGATGCTTTTGTTTTCAAAGGATCTTGAAACTTTAATAATCAATTGAGTGTGATTTTTCTCACGCTGGTATTCCAGACTGACTCGGGTGTTATTTAACTGTAATGCTCGGGCCAGACTGAGTATTATAGGATACAGGATTTGATGCTGTGGAGCTCAGGAGACGAACAGGACGACGATACGTACTCTCGTACTTGCTTTTATATATTCCGCCGTGTTGAGTTGCTGTGTATCCAATTGTATATTATTGACGTTGAACTTTGATTGATGTACTCTGATGATGTAACATATATAAACAGATATATTTGATCTTTGAGTAAAGACTATTTATTATCTATTATATTCTATTCCACTGCAATGGTTAGATTCTGAAAATATATGTGCTCTAAGGGGGATGTAGGGATATCCAATCATGACACTGGCACCAAAAAAGCTTCTCGATAATTTCAACATGGTATCAGAGCCAATGGTGTGAGGGGACTAATATGATGCATCATTGGCCTAAGCATGCTCTAGTATGTGTTTTAAGCTCAGGATTCTCATCAAGGTGGAGTTATAAGTTAGAACGCGGTCTGCTCCAACCGTGGAAAAGAGAATTCTTTATGAAACAGCTTGACCCAACTGCTGAAGGTAGTAGCAACCTAATCTAAACTGTTGGAGGTGTTAGCATCCTTATTCCAGTGTTTGAAGACTTTATATAACTTCAAGTTGAATGGAGAAAAATGCTCACCAAGGTGGAGATCTGTTAGGCGTGGCTTGCATTGTATTAGAGTGGGTGTGTAGCTGGCTTTATGGTTAGTCACACATCACAAGATATTCTAAAAAAGATCAGCATATATATGGGATTGGTAGCATGTAACAATAAGGGATTCCTTTTTTTACAAATAAACGTTGTCATGAAAATATATGTGCTTTAAGGGAGATGTAGAGATATCTAATCATGTCACTGGCACCAAAAGTTCCTCATTCAGTGGTCTTGCGTCTTCTGCACTAAATGAAGTGCGCACATAGCAAAAGATGCGAAGGGATGCTGAAATTTCAGCATATGGTTCTTCTTTCTACATGCAATCATTCAAGTTTAGTAGTTGAAGGCGTGCAATTTTTCAAAGTGACGTCAAAAACATAAGGTGTTGTTCCAAATGAGGATCACCTTTGTTGTTTGGTCGATCTTGTGGATAGAACACGATATTTAAAAGAAGCAGTAAGTTGGATTCAATAGATGCGGTGTGAGTCAAGTGTATGTGCATGGAATTTATTGTTGTAAGACTCAAAAGAATATGAACTTGAGTAAAAAAGTAGCAGAAAAGCCTATGAACCATGAAACATACGTGCAGCTATCAAATATTTATGCTGAAGAAGGGCAATGGGAATATGTGGATAAGTTGAGAAGTGCTATGGAAGGGAAGAATGATAGGAAAGAACCTATTAAGAGTTGGACTGAATTTCAAAATAGGAAAACTTTATCTTAGCTTAGACATCACTATATCTCATTAGAAGTTCCTCAACGGGTAAAACACTTCTCGTTTCCTTTTGTATTGGTCAACATACATATTCATACACATACACATACACATATACATATACATATACATATACATACATATATACATACATATATATATGTATATATAAACACACACTATACATAAATAAGGAGCATTCATTAGCACCACAAACAGTGCAGCATCTCAAACGCTACATGATTTCCACTAGTTGTTTCGATTTGAATAATAGTTTCTGCTTACTCTTCCCACTACCACTATTATTGAAATCGGAATTTGTGGTGAAAATCATGGGCATTTGGCATGTTGCACTATTCGAAGTGTCATTGAACGCTCCTATGCACAAACTATATATGTGTGGGGAGGGGGGCAAAAGATCGACTGCACCTCTAATCTCCTCCAATATCAACCATAAGTTCCGAAATAAATAATAGAGTGAAGAGGCGAGAGGGAGAAAATATATTATTAATTCAGAACCTATGGCTGATATCGGAGGGAATTTGAGGTATAGAAAAAATGAGGCGTAGCCGATCCTTTGCCATATATGTAATCTTTATTAATAGTTGGCTTGGAAGCGTAAAATTTTGGTCTGACCATGAACGTCCCACATTGCCCTTTATATGGGACATAGAAAATATATATGTTAATATATAATTAATTTAAACAAATGAATATATCTTGATTCGTTCTACACCATATCTTAAGATTTATGAATTTCAGAGTTATGCATTAAGCTGTGAATAAATGATACAAATATCAAAACGGAAATGGTTTTACAAGGTTGGAAACGATTTAAAGTTGATTCTGATTAACTAATTTAAACAAATGGATATATCTTGATTTATTGTATACCAAATATAGAGATTTAGGAGTTTTAAGGTTTTGCATTAAATTGTGAATAAATGATACAAATATCAAAATGAATATGCATGAGAAACTTAATGAGTGAAAAAAATTATTTAAGGAAAGAGAAATAAAATGTTGAAAAGTATAATTAATTTGCATTAATTCAATAATGTCATTATTATATCAATTTACTACACCATCAAGCAAGTGCATGATATAATGTTATACAACTATGAGAATAAATGCATAGCAAAATTAAGGGCGACAACTATATAACGTTATACAATTATGGGCAATAATCATATAACATTATAGAATTCCATTTACAAATTGAAAAATATAACATGTTATATGTATAGCAATGATATCGCTCTATTAACTTTTCTATAGAAAAACCTATTAGAGCATTTATGACCAATAGATATCACTTAGTAGCATATACCACGTATAACTTTAAATAATATTTGACCATATTAGCCAGTTAAGATTTCTCTAGACTGTAACTTTTTTCCCACATTGATCTGAAAATTTCTAAACCAATGAATGAATTAAGATACCGCAAATGAGTTAAAATAGACGTGGCATGCAATCCATAATCCTTAATCGGTCTAACATATAAATATTCAAACTTCATAACATAAATATAGCATTCTAGAAATATCTACCACATTCTATAAATGCCACTTACTCTATCCATCCATATTCACATCTTATTTCAACCATATTTTTTTCCACTTCTCTTTCCTGTCATCTCAATTCAGATCTCTCATCACCACTGTTTCTTTTTGAACACGCTTCATTGAGTTTCTCGCCATTCTTAATCTGTGATATCACAGATTTATTTCAGTGTAATTATACCACTGAAACCGTGCTTTACATTATAGCCCTATCTTGCACTTATATATTTGAATCTTGTCCTACAGAAAAAATCACTTCTACGACTGCGATTTCTGCATTTTTGTTTCATATTAAACACGTAATTTGCATTTTTTAGAATTTGTTTGTAATTTTTTATTTAATTGCATTAATCTTTGTATTCTCAAAATAATAACATGATTAAATGTTAGTACGGACATAAAATCAATCGATCGATGAAACTTTATTCATTTTTTATGTTATTTTTTTTAAATATATTTAAATCTTATTCTATAGGGAAAAAAATCATTTCTGCAACTCCAACTTCTGCACTTCTATTTTATATTAAAAAGGTAATTTGCACTTTTTAGAATTTGTTTTTATTAATTTTTTAAGTGCATTGCTCTGTGTATTCTTAAAATAATACGATTACATGTTATTTACAGACATAAAATCAACTAATCGATGAAAATTTATTCTTCTATTTTTAAGTGTATTTCAATCTTTTTCTGTAGAAAAAAATCATTTCTATGACTACAACTTCTATACTTCTATTTTGTATAAAAAGGTTAATTTGCACTTTTTATAATTTGTTTGTATTGTTTTTTAGGTTCATTGTATTCAAAAAATTATATTAAATTACAGGAAAGCGCTCGATTTTTGATGGTTGAAAATCATCGGCGGCTGTTGATAAAACTTGAAAACTGGCACAAACAACCGTCGCAAGTTGTCATGTCGCCACATAGTGTTTCTAATGGCTTCCAACAACATCCATCGTTCAATTTCCAACGGCTGTCGATAGAGGATCCAATGGCTCTAGACGCCTTCGAAGACACATGGCCTATCAAGTGGATGTAAAAAAATTGCCGCTAGCCATCGAAAGTCGTCAGAAACTGTTGACCCGTAAGTCGTCGCCAGCCGTCGGAAACCATCGGAAAACCTAAAGCATTTTTCTTGAATTCTGCTACATGTTAGCCTCACATACACAATTCAGAAATATTATATAGTCACACACAACCACATATCAAATTTAGATATTCAATATAATCTTAAATCATACAAATATACTCAAATCACCTGAAGAAAATAAAATCAACCACAACTCATATAACATCAAACCAACCAAAACATCGTTAACATAATATACATATGTGTCATCATACAATATATACACCGTTAAACACCAACAAATCTCCCACCATCAAAACTCAAATGTTAGCATCAAAAACTCACCACCATCAACTCATAGATGTCAAACTGATCATCACCAAATTTACCATCAAATAATATACAAACAAATCTCAATGTATCATCAAACAATATTAAAAATTTCAAATAACAAAAAAAACATACCTATTACTCCTGTCAATCACCTGTAGAACCTCTAGAACCAATTGAAGATGGTAAGCAGCCATCATACTGCTGCTTGTACCCAACAACGTGCTGGTCCAACAGCTGTCACCTTAATAGCCTACCGATGGTTCGGCTCCTCCAGTTGCGCCACCCTAGCTCTTAATTCCTCGATCTCTGCTAGATCGATCAAAGCTTTGCTTTGGCTGGCTATCCTCTATTAACCCTGCAATATTTATTTAATTTAGTAAAACTTCAATTACTATAATCTTACTATCGAAGCTAAAGCATAATATTTTAAATGTTGTACCTATAAACTTATTATCGAAACTAAAGTGATGTGAAGTTCTTTAGAACTGAAAGAGTACTAAATTGTAATATCTAAATATATTATTCATTACGGCTTGATTGCGAAAACCATAACCCTATTCTGTGAAGGTGAGTTCATGACTGACTCAAAAATGACATCTTTCTCATCCGTAGTCAGCTGCTCTCGACCTGTTTCCTCTAGGAGAATCTGCCTTTGTTACATAAACTGTGCCTACATGAACAAATAAAAATACATTTGAAATTAATAGCATAGTATATTAATTCATTATACTTTAGTAATTAAAACAAGCACTAATAGTATATAAACTAAAATAGCTTACATGGCTCTTCCACAATTTATCGTCATGCCATGTATATGAAGCAGTCCCGTCTGGATTTACATGCTCGACGGCATATGTACAGGTATATACATCCATGTACGATATAGGAACTTGCGCCTCCGCTTCTTGAAATTGATTATTATGTACTACTATTATATATTCAAAATTATACAGCTTAATAATTATTTACAATTCAAATTTAATAAATTTTACCAACCCCTGGCGATATTGTTGGAACGACTTGGACCCTCCTCGATGAGTGAAAGTCTATACATTTAAATAAACAATACATTATTTACTTACCAAATATTATTTGACATTTACATATCAATCAAATAATCAATAAATGATTAGTACACTTACCTTCGCTTCGTCACCATCCCAATGTTCCAACCAACCCTCCCATTCACTCGCTCCCATCCAGTTTGACTTATGCCCTTTATGCTTCACAACCAACATAGAATCCCAGTAATTCTTCCTCATCTTCTACATCCAGTAATGTCGTACCAACTGCAAGTCATCTGCTTGGACGTCGAATGTGGCCTGGATTTCATGATAAACAGACAATAAATAATTAAACAATATAAGGTGAACAATAAATAAGCGACAAACGAATTGAGAATGGAATAGAAGATTATACTTACAATGAAATCCTACCATATGCACTCCATGATGTGGGAAGGGATATTAACTCACTTGGGTCAGCAAGCCATCATCCTGCTCTTATATGAGTCTCTAGAAAAAGATAGTACTAAAGTTGACGGCTGTAGGTCGAACCCCCTATGGTAAATATGATACAGATTATTATATCGTACACAAAATATTTCTGATGCTAATTTTTTTTTAATACTTGCCCCTCTGCTTTAAGGAAAAAATACACAGCTGGATGCTATGGCGGTTGTGATGGGCCATTACCATTGCTTCCAGATGAATGGGATATGCTCGTCCTTCTGGATGACATGATACCTGCCACAGACACATCTTTTTATAAGAGAATAATAGCATAATAATGATACATATTGTATAATAATGACATAAATGACGTAAAGTACATAAATTGCAAAATATATCCGATTCAGATTGGGTCTCATATTCTAATGATAAGCAGAATATAGCATTTTTAACATAAATTGCTAACTAAATGACATAGATTATATAAATGACATGAATGACATAAATTACTAAATGACATAAATTACGTAAATGACAATAAGCAGACTCGGTTTCATAAATAACATAAGTTACATAACTTGCAAAATAAATGTCATTAGTTACATAAATTGCATAATACATCAGAGTTCAACGTAATATTTCTATCAATCCTCATCATCTTTTGGTTCAGACTCAGTCTCATATTCTACTTTGTTTTCCTCTCCACCCTCAAATGCTTCTACCAAAATGTTTGACTCATTATTCAGAGGTTCAAAATTAGTAAGACCATCTATTATTATTATTTCATTGCTTTGCTCAAGATCCGCCTGATAAGTAGTTTGTCTGGAATATTCTTTCCATCAAATGTAAATCTTGCCTTTTAAGTTGCATACAAATCTGCTTTATCTCTTTTTAGAGAAGGATAATGAGTGTAATAAACTTGTAATGCTTGTTTGGCTAGCACAAAAGGATCATACTTGAGATAATGCGATGTGTGATCTATTTCAATAAGACGATGATCCTTGTGCGCACTAATTCCATAACGAGGAACATCGCTAAACCAATTGCATCTAAAAAGAAAAACATCCTCCATGGGTCGTGAGAAATACGTCAATTGCATAATCTATGTTGAAATGCCATAAAAATCATTTATGTGATTTCCTGGATCATCATTACCTTTAACAAATACACCTGTATTATTAGTTAATTTTTCAGCACCATATTCTTTGGTTTTTTATTTATATCCATTGACAAAATATATTGGATATGTTTTGACATTTTTTTGGTCCCAACGTAAGATGTTTCAATCCTTCATCGATCATACAATTTAGCATTCATAAACGTATTTGGAAAGCAATCATAAAATTCTTTACTGAGATCTTTGCGTGAATGTTCTCTTTCATAAATACTGCATATATGAATAAAATATTGCATTAAATTCTACGCGCGCATGCATTATTCAAATGAATAAATCAATAATTATTATTTCATATTACTTGACAAATGGTGCAAGCATAGCACAATTAAGAAGAATATAAGTGTGTGTTACATGAAGATCTCTAACGTCTAACCATACATCTACACGTTTTCTAGAAGGTCGACTTTGTTATCTAAAAATAGGTAACATTATTTGAAAGGACTCTTGTTCGTCGTCCTCATCATTATGTGGAACACATTCAAATGATATGTTCACATGGTCACTGAAATAGTAAAGAAAAAGAACGAAGCTTCTTCTTCGATGTATGATTTACAGATCGAGCCTTCAACTCATGCTTTTTGCCTCACTTTTTTCTTCAAATGATTTAAGTATATATGAAAAATAATTTCCATTAACTTTTACTTTCAAATATAATTAAATTAATAGGTAACATATTTCATACCTCTCGAACGGATACATCCATCCATATTGCATATGACCTCGAAATCGTGCTTCGGATGGGAGATGAATAGGTGAATGCTTCATTACATTAAAACAACCTGGTGGAAATGTTTTCTCCAATTTGCGAAGCAATATAGGAATATCTTCTTCAAGTTTAAGTAAATGTTGAATTTTTAATGTAGTCAAACAAAGCTCTTTGTAAAACAGACTAAGTTCCGTTATTACCTTCCAAACTTTTAAGGGCAATAATTCTTTGAATACAACGGGTAATAAATTTTTTATCATTATATGACAATCGTGGCTTTTCATTCCACTCAATCTACCATTTTTAAAGTCAATACATCTACGAAGATTTGGTGAAATCCAATCAGGAAATCTTAATCCTTCCATCCTTTTTTTGAGAAAAATGCATGATCCTCTTCAAAAGAGGAGAGCACACATGTAAATATATATAACAACAATAGTAAAGGTGCTGTTAACAAGTATGGCAGGTAGCGAAAGACCCCCCCGGCATGAAAGGAAAAAAATAATCAAATCCTTCCAAACGCCAATGAAACTTAAAACTAATCGTAGTTGTCAACTCTATCCAGAATCCAAGGCTTGAAGCAACACTAAAAAATAAGCAGCCATTTGAAACAACTTCCGCAACCGCAACCATAATAACCAAAATGAAAAACCACAACATACTGCATCTACAAAAACACGAACAAACTCCAAAATAACAATTATTATAAGAGGTCCCTAAAATATCACCAATCCTTAAGCCAAAGACTTAAAAGCTTTACGATTTAAACGAGGACTTCTCCTAATATTATTAGTTAATTCATACTATTCCTTCTAAAGATCCATAAATAACGTAATTAACTAAAATTTTGCTTGAAATTTTATAATTAAATTTGAAAATGAAAATTTGATATTTGGAATATGTCTCTTTAACATAGAAAATGGTAGATTTTCACTGGTAAATATGAAAGTTAGTTCTGTTGTTTAATTTAAAATTTCAATTTAAAATCAGTTGATTTGATGAAAATAAAATGTTTTTGAAATCTAAATATTTTTATACAATAAATTTGTAATTTTTTTTTCTAAGTGAGTCGTTACAATTCGTTTCGCCAAATTTGAACTGCTATTCCTCCGTTGATCTTATTTTCGGTGTTTTAGCAACATTTTTGGCAAAGAAAAATCGACTTTGATAGGATGATTTTATCACTCATATCTGTGTACCATTCGGATCGTCTCGTCATGCTGATCTCCACAATATATTCATCTCTATATTTTGATGTTTGGTACATGACGGAATTTGTAAAAAAATAACCGTATCAAAACCCCTTTATTACCCTTTCGTTCTTGTGTCCTTTCACTGTAAACGTAATAATAGCTATTAATAATTTCAGAATTCAATGCGTGCGTTTTGTTATTCACTATGTTTCAATATTTTGTGTCCATTGGTTTCACTGATTCATATCAGTTTTGTCGGTTTTGGGTTCGTCCATTTTTCTCCTCTTCTTTCTGAAAGAAAATTTATTATATAATAAAGTTCATATAAACTATTTTCATATATACTCACCTGTTTGAAGCATTTCATTATTTTTTTGAAACCTTTGCTCTACCGTTTGAAAAAAAATTATAACAATAGTATATAAAAGAATTGTTCGCTTATATATTTGCTGAAGATTTGCTGAAGAAACTTTGCTCTTCCCTTCCCCATGGCCATAGCCATTCTCCCCTCCGAAAAACGATAGCTGAACCAACTCCGCCTTTCTTCTCCTTCTCTCCATGTTCCTCCGCCATGGCCACATCACCTGCTCATTTCCTGACCTCACCACCCTCACCTTCTCCTCCATACAACCCGAGCACCAAAGTTGCCCATTGTCTTGTACAGCTCCTCACCCATAACAGCCTAGATCCAAAAGCCACCGCCCACCCACTGTCGGATCCAGCCTCTCTCTGCCTTCCAGTACCCAGTTTTAGGCGAACAACTCTGCCACCACTTCACTGCACGCAAACTCGAGCCTCTATCCCTAACCCGCCTCTCCTCATGTCGAGCCATCAACAGACCCGCCTTCGCTCAAACGTTCCTCCGCCCTTCCCTTCGAGCTTACGACCACCGCACGCACCTCCGCCTCCTCCTCCTTGCAATGCCACGTGAGCAACCTAGCAGCTTCTCTAGTTTTATTACATATATATATACACATCCACTTATGTATACATATATTTATATACGTAATTTTGAAATAAATATATGTGAGTTTATATGTTTTGTTATACATATATATATTGTTGTTATAAGGTATACGTATATTGTCTTTATGTCACGGCCCGAATTTCAGCGTTCGAAAATCGACATCCGTACTTTACTTGTGCTCGAACGCCGCAGATTCAACCATTGAAATCCGATTCGTGCCGGAGATTTTAACACATTAAGTATAACAATACAGCAGAAGAAAAGAGTATATCATATAGTTCCAATGAATACAATATACAATGATATACAAATATGATCTCAAATACATATCAGAGATCAAATACAATGCTACAACGGAATAAATAACTTGAACTCCAAAGAAGGAGCTCCAATAATCTCCATCTCCAAAGCATCAATCCAGAAATAGCTCGAACTCCCAATCAAGTTGTACTAAGCTGGCCCAGTCATCCAAAGACTAAAGAAGACTTTCAGATCTATATCTATAAGCTGGTTATCTGAAAAACTCAACTCTAGACTGTCCGTGTGGAAAATTATGTGCACCCAAAGTTTAGGAAGGGAGCAATAAACTCCAGGTCAGTCATGGGACTGGTGTGAGCAACAAAAACAGTTTTTTATCTTTTAAAACAAAAAATAGAAGAAGTAAAAGAATTCGCTATGCTTTTGGAAAATGAAACTGCCAGAAGGCCTCCCGCCATACATACAATGCAAATGCAAACTTGGAGGAGATTCTGCTTATGTCAGTCAAAAATGCTTGATATGCGAAAACCATTTGATATTATTATTAGTGCATAGTGGAAAACATTTGAAAGTATAATATTAATCTTAGCCACCGTAAATACCATTATGGTATGCCTACTATAGCTACCATATTAGATGGCATGTTCTACAACCAAAATCGTACAGGGCGCTTATTGGATGATTGGATTTCCAACAAATGCTCAGGCCAAGGAACTTCCTATTGCCACATGGGAACGCCTCTGGAGAGACGCCCCGAGAACCTACCCGGATCTCTGCCAACACAAGGCCGGTTTACTCCCTTCCCGGAAGCAACGCCTAAGATATGCCATCTTCAGTCGTTTGCGACCTTTATCCGAGGTACCTCAATCGCAAAGCAATAACACACAGTAATAAATTTACAGTGTCCATATGAGTTAAGTATCTGGGCTCCATACCATGATACCACCCTTTTCTAGAAGAAATGGACATACTTTAGGGGTGCGACCCCTACAACCTTGCTTCATCTTTCCTGTTTCGACCATTCCCGGTTTGTGAGGTCCTGATGCAGTCTCGTCCACAAAGCTACGCTTTTTCGCAAAGCCATGCTTCGATCAACAAATGATCAACAGCACATCGTATGCCACATTACCAAATTGGGAATGTATCACTAGTAACCATCAACTACATAATCTGTGTGCTCGTACGTCTCAGAGAAGGGTGTTAAGCTAAGAGAATAAATCTTCGCCACCAAACAGGAATGTATTTGATAGAAACTGGTTTTACATCTCAAAGTGTAACGTCAGACACACATTCATACAAGTCTGTTCCAGGTTCCAATAGAACCGAAGGCACTTCCAAAGAAACTCTTGCAATCCGGGTATCCACAATCCCGATTGAACTCCCCATCACATATGGAGATCTCTATACCGTAGCTACTTAATGCAGAGACACTCGATAGGTTATCCTATCGTTCTCGTAAACACGCGGTCTTTACCATCGGTCTTCAAATGCTATCCATATCGTATCATTATTCGGAATGGCTTATATGACATAAGGTCCTCTCCCGGCTAAACCGAATAATGAGCGCAATGTTTAGAAACATATGGATATTGGGATTTCAGTCAAATCACAACTTTAAAACCCAAAACTTTCCTTTCAAATGGTTTAAACAAATTACCATTTTCAAATCTTTAAAGATTTACTTCACAAAGTTCACCCATTTTTCACAAAGATTCATTCATAGATTTCAAAGCAATTTCTACTTCAAATCGTATTAACTCATCCAATTCTTAAATCAAAGATTTAATTCATAGCTTTCAAAATCATTTTCAAAGATTCATTCATAACTTGGAAAAACATTTTATTTCAAACTTGAAATCCTTTTAACGCAAATTGGAAATTCATTCCTTATATGAAAGCTTTTATTATTTGAAAACAAATAGTTTTCGTTTCGGAAAAATCCGATTACCTTTGCACAAGTTAAAGCTCTTTAAGTATAAAATTTGGGTTAAATTCAAATTCCCAAAATAATATTGTAAAAGTGGTTTAAAACCTACATTTATAACTTATATAATCTTGTTAAACCATAATTCCCAAATATAGAATTCAATTCCAAACTAGAATTTAAAATTAAATCAAATTATTTAAATTTCAAAACACTATTGAGTTATCCAAAATAACCTTTTATCTTTAAAACTGCTTTTCAAAAACTTTTCATATTGAACCCAATTCCAAACCATTGAATTCAAAATCCAGCTTTAAAATTATTTCAAAAATATATGATTTAACCGATTTCCTCGTGCAATCCACATTTGTGTGTGTAAGGTGTAGTCCATGGGTTTTACACAATAGTGCAACATCATCAATCATCATAGATTCAGGCACATCAATATCGATGAGCGGTATAATCTTATAACACTTATCTATATACACAAAATCACGATAGATGATATAAATGCATTATAGATAAACAAATTACATTCAATGCTCAAACAAATCACAGAACATCACACATCAGAAATATCACATAATCCGAAGCATTCCATATCATGCAAACGTCCATAAGTACGAGCATTAAGTCATCTGATTAATTTAAATCAGATTAGTCACTAATCGTGTTAATTAATATTAATTAATTACAAATCATTTAATTAATTACCCTTTAATTTTTATTAATTAACCCTTAATTATTAAGTAATTCTTTGTTTAGTTATCCTTAATTAATTACAATAATTAATTTATTAATCCTTAATTAATAATCATCCCTTAATTACTTTCATTAAGTAATTATTTTTAGGTAATTAATTATCCTTTAAATTAATTATTCTTTAATTACTTGATTTAATCAACTTAATTTTTTTATTTTTCTTTAATTACTTTATTAAGAAAATTAACTTTAAGTAATTAATTTCCTTTAACAAATAAATTAACTTAGACTTTAAAAGTTAATTAACAATTAAAACATTCTTTATATTCATTAACCAACCTTTAATATTATTGATTTTATTTAAAATAAACTTTCAAAATAAGGTTATATTTATTTCAAGCCATTTTTAAACTTTGTTAATTAAAACGATTTTATTTAAAAAAACCTTCTTAACCAATCTAAAACTTAGATAACATCTAATATAAAAAGGAAATTGGTTTAAACAAAATCTAATTGAAATAAATTGATTTTTCTTCAAAATTCAAAACTGCTTTTGCCACAAATCAAATGACTCGAGCAAAATCATGTTCTACCCGAGCTATTCCCGAGCCAACCAAATTCCAATCTGCTTCGAGAAAACCATCGATTTCTCATGCTTGCCTCCGAGTTTTCCTTCCTTCTCCCCCAAACATCTCAACATAGCCATGAACATATGCATGTGCACGTGCACAACCAATCGCCGGAGCTCTGGCCAGCCTCGCCAATGTTGACAGAACGCTCATCAACTCCTGAGACGCCACGAACATCCAAATCACCAAAACGAATACGAAACGAAAACGAGTCGTTCGACTCAAATGCTGGAACCAAAACACCGACCAAAAAAACTCCTTGCTTGACCACTATCGATCACCTGCAACTACGCCGACCCATCCCCGCATTCGTCAATGCCTCCTCCTTCTATTCCCCCTAGTGCGATTGTCTGAAATATGGTGACGACGGGGAAATTGCCATGCGAATTCCACTAACCAAATGCAGGACTAAAACCCTAGTTTGATCCAAACCATTATCCATAATGAACTAAAAATTCATTTTGTATTTTTCTTATGATCAGTGATCATTCCCGCACCCACTGCCACGATCCCAAAGTCCAACACCGTGTTGATCACCAGGATTTCACGAAAACCCATTCTCCGTTCAACCAATATGTGACGCCCCACCTCTATACCCACGCTAGCCAAGAACACTCCGGAGTAGTGCTGTCAACTAGCACGGAGAATAAGGCTGTTGAGGAGCGACCATCCATGTAATTGCTTATCACACGGTGGCTATAAATAATCTTCGGAAACAAACATAGAAATAATCATATCACAAATCAGTCACAGATATCCATATCACAAAGGCGGAAGAAGATATGAATATATAACTAACACATGAAAGTGTACATCAGAGTAGTGGTCAGTAAGATCCACGATAATACAAAAGAATAGCAACACGTGCTATACAAAAGAATACAACTATGAGTCTATATCTCAAGTGTATACAACAAAAACTGCTAATCTAAACAGTTAGCCAAAAGTCAGAGTGATGAATCCCTGGGAAGAAGTCAAGCAGAAGCACCTGTAACATCTCGGTCTGACCCGAGTATTATTTAAGAAAATAATAAACGGATCAGTCTAGCTATAAATATCAGATGACATGATATAACATAAAAGATATGGCATAAACATAAACATCCATAACGACATACCACTATAAGTATGTAAATAATGATCAACAGAAGATCAATCAATAAGAGATAATCAATATCACAAGAATCTTCTCAAAGATTCGAAGAGGGCATCATACCCTAAACTTGTACTCATAACAAGTCAATGACATAAATTCCAGAAATCAACACGAGAAATCCAGAAATCATAAAAAGGGAAAGAGGCCTATCACATGACGGTCCGAAGACCAAGGGGAGCTACCCCGCATGTGTGAATGGAATCACACAGATTGAGGTCAAGACTAACCAAAAAGCAGAAAGGTATGTGTGAATGGAATCACACAAGTGGTGTCTAGTCTAACCTTGCAATGAAGAGACATCGCGCAATTGCTAGTCTAATTCATAAAGCGATCATCAAGATCAACGAGAAGTGTCAATTACACTAAGCTAGTAAATATAGAAGTTTAGCTTCATGTCCCATAACCACTTGCTTAACTTAAATATTTACGAACAAACTGTAAATCTTCACTAATAAAATTGTCACAAGAGGTTCAATCGAACAAGTCCAAGAATTAACCAACGAAGTGAACGCAAGCGTTTCATACCACTTGTTTTACTAAGTCGTTTAATTAGATTTCTCATCCGAGTGAGGTAAAGGCTTGTATATACTAATAGATTGGAAAACGGTTTAAGAAAAGAGCTTTGTTATTAAAAATAGAGTTGAAATTGTTTGTTAAAAGAGTTTTGATATTTACTACTAGTATTGAAACCTTTATATTATAAAGTGACAAAACACATAAGCAAGTGTAGAAACAATCAGTCACAAAGATCGCATACGGAGATGCGAATAAAATCCCAGGAAATCAGCTCAATGTTTTTCAGATAAGATCCCCTACGGAGGGGGAGTCCAGGGGGGGTGGCAACCCCCCCCCAAGGTGGGGGTGCGGGGGCAACGCCACCGCTTACGGGGTTCGACCTGCCCGGTCAGGTCGCGGGGGTCCAGGGGGCAGCGCCCCCGGCGGGGTGCGGGGCAACGCCCCGACCAAAACGGTACGACCTAGTGAAGACAAAATGAGGTCTAACGACCTAACGACTCAAGGGTCATACGACCTAACGACTCAAGGGTCATACGACCTAACGACTCATGGGTCATACGACCTAACGACTCATGGGTCATACGACCTAACGACTCAAGGGTCATACGACCTAACGACTCATGGGTCATACGACCTTACGACTCATGGGTCATACGACCTAACGACTCATGGGTCATACGACCTAACGACTCATGGGTCATACGACCTAACGACTCATGGGTCCAACGACCCAACGACTCAAGGGTCCAACGACTTAAGGGTTGCACGACTTAAGGGATTAGGCCAGGAGCGACCTAACGAGATAAGGTCCAACGACCTACGAGTTAAGGGTCCAGCGACTTATCGGGATAACTCGTAACCGACTTAAGGGTTGCGTGACTGAAGGGCTGCACGACTTAAGGGTTAACTCGTAAACGACTCACGACCTATGGACGAACGACTTAACTCCGAACGAGCTAAAAATGGCCAGAACGACCTAGGGTTAACTCGTGAACGACTCACGACCTATGGACGAACGACTTAACTCCGAACGAGCTAAAAATGGCCAGAACGACCTAGGGTTAACTCGTGAACGACTCACGACCTATGGACGAACGACTTAACTCCGAACGACCTAAAAAATGGCCAGAACGACTCAAGTGCAGAAAATTCAACAAAACGCTAAAAATTGGAGTTTTTCGCCAATCCAATCCAAACCAAATGCTAACATGCATGCAAAAATGATAGGGAATCATTCCCAACGGTCCAATATAGTTATAGGATAGAGTTGTGAGATAAAAATCTCACCTTTGCACTAAAGTTTATGAAGATGAAGATTGAAAGCAAGGAGAAGCAATCCAAAGCTTGAATCCAATATCTTCTACTTGAATTTGGAGTTGAATGTTGGATTTGCAATTGAATTTGTGCTTGGAGTTTTAATTTCCCATTCCCTCCGCCATTAATGCCAAAGCTTGATTAGTTAGGAAATTTATGAAGAGTGAGGAGAAGAGGGTTGGAACTTGGGCTTAATAGGCTAAACTAACCCAAAGTCCAAAGCGGGAAAAGTTAGTGAAATTTCACTAACTCCAAACCTATCGATGTTTATACTTAAAAAGTTGTAAACGACATTTCGAACTCAATGGAAGTGGTCTCGAGTCCTAATTTGACCGTTTGCAAAAAGTAGCTTTTCGGACCAAAATCCGATTAACGAGTTAATATTTAAATAAAATATTTAAATACAAACTCGATAAATATGCGGGTTGTTACACAATAAATGCAACCCCAATTCGTAACTAAAAATTCTAATTTTTGTTTTAAAAATCCTTGCTTTCGAAATGGATTTAGATGAAGTAATTCAATTTTGAATTCTTGCAAATCGAAAATTGGGTAAAAATTTCAATTTATACTGTATTCAACTTCCAGACAAAACCATCTCATATTATCTTGAAGTTATATTTTTAAAATTAATTTATGATGATTTTGAACATATTTTATTTTAAGATCACTAGCTAAAAAGGATCGGAGCAAGTGAAATTGAATTTTTGAATTAAACTGAAACCTGTAATTTTGTTTTAACAGAGGCCTTATTCCTTATTACCAGTTATATACACAGGATATTCATGCATACATGCACATTACACAACCATACAAGTATAACTTTATCCATAACTTCCCAGATCAGATGCAAACAAAATTCAAATAGATCCAAGGTCAAATAAGTAGTTTACTCACCTTGAATTGAAGAACACAGGAGAAGAAAAACTGGAAATGATATTTGGGTTTAAAAAAATCTGATCTGACGTTTTGTTTTGATGGGCATGAGTTGATCTTAGTTTTGATCTTCTTGTTGAATTGTCTTGATTCAGGTTTCAGCTTGATGTTGCTGAAGTTGTTTTGAATTCTTGTTTCTCAGACTTGAAATTGTTTACTTTGGTTTTAAATTTCCAGGCTTTGATTTAAATCTCTGGCTTCGATCCAATTTCCAGATTTTTGATTTTCGAATTGATCTGTTTTCCAGATCTTAGATTGAAGATAGTTTTGATTTTTTTTTCTTCAGATTTTAGATTTGAAGAAATTATTTATTCTCAGATCTGAGAAGTTTTCCTATGCATGATTTTAAAATTTTGATTCAAAGAAAGCAATCTCCTTGCCACTTGTTTAATTAAGCTAACACTTGTCTATACATAGTTTAGTTTTCTTACACTTGTATAGTTTAGTTTTCTTACACTTGTATTTACATAATCTCTTTTATTTACAAATGTCACACATGAACTAAATTATGTGTATATCCTTAATCAAATTATTTTTGTAAATTTTATTTTAACCCTTTATGCAAATATATTTTTTCATATGTTAACATAAGACTTTATTTTAAGATATTTATGTCTTCTTATATATTTACATTTGCACAAATAAAATCTCTTTAATTTGTTTTTCACATTCAAACTAAATTTAGTCTCGTGTATATAATTATATATACATATTCATATTTTTCATTCATATATTTCTTATCATTTCTATTTGCATAATTTTTTATTTAAAAAAGAATGATTTGAAAATATATAATCACATTTATTTATATATGTATACATATAAGAGAATTTAACTTAAAAATAATTCTATGAAAATTATCACATCTTCCAAATATCAATATATATTAAAATTTAGAAAAAAAACTTTTATTAATCTTAAAGCTTTATATTCTCTTTACAGTCTAACATTTTTATTAATTCTGGATATTTTACGATCAATTTATCATTAAATTCATAATTCAATCCTAAAATTTAAATTAATTACCAATTAAATTTGACTAAAAAATGGGGATCGTTACAGATTCCCTCTTTAAGAAAATTTCGTCTCCAAAATTTGCTAGGGAGTCAACAAAGAATGGATACACAAAGATAGAGAAATATCTTTCCACATCAAACTGAATATCTATTCTGCATTTGGCTTAACAAATTAGAATATCAGCAATAAATATGAGAACAAACTCATAAGATATTTTACCAAACAATCGGGTCACCCAAATCTACGAATATGTAAGGCATTAGTTAGTTAGAAGGAATAACTAACCACTCGTAAAATATATGTGGACCCAACAAAACAAACAATGGATACGTAATCCAAGTTGGAATATCCCAAAGTAGGTATTAACTTGTCCCTCTTCGGACTTTGATCCTCATAAGAATTTATAACAGAATTTCAACTTTGGTTTTAATCGAAATCGTTTTATCGATACAAATTAATTTTAACTTTATATTTTATTAACCAATAAATTTCAATTTTAAAATTTCAAGTTCATTAAAGTTAAAACGAAAAGCTGATGGGGATCCGACGTAGAGAATACGAATTAGGAACCTATTTATAACGATTTGTAGAGCCACCACACCAAAACTTCTCCCTCGAGCTGCCACGAAGCAATCAAAGAATCAAAATTGAATGGTGATTAAAACGGATTGATAGGAAGATATTGTTTTCGTTGTTGCATGGGTATCGACCAATTATAGTGGTACTCCCTGTCCCCTACCTCATCATATTCTTGCACTCATACACACTATCAATGAATAGTAAGAGAATTTACTGAGGCATACAAATGGATATATTAGAGATACACTCATTCTAAGGTATACTTCACCCTATCTTTAATGAGTTACCTAATGTGTTATACTCAAAAAGTTGAAGTCCAACCTTCAGCTCACATACCAAGATGTCACGGCCCGAAATTCAGCGTTCGAAAATCGACATCCGTACTTCATTTGTGCTCGAATGCCGCAGATTCAACCATTGAAATCTGATTCGTGCCGGAGCTTATAACACATTAAGTATAATAACACAGCGAAAGAAAAGAATATATCATATAATTACAATAAATACAATATAAAATGATATACAACAATTATCTCAAAGACATATCAAAGATAAAATTTAATGCTACAACAGAATAAATAACATGAAATCCAAAGAAGGAACTCCAATAATCTCCATCTCCAAAGCATCAATCCAGAAATAGCTCAAACTCCCAATCAATTTGTACTAAGCAAGGCCAGTCATCCAAAGACTGAAGAAGACCATCGGATCTACATCTATAAGCAGGTTATTTGAAAAATCCAACTCTAGACTGCCGGTGTGGAAAATTGTGGGCACCCAGAGTTTGGGAAGGGAAAAATAAACTTCGGGTCAGTCATGGGACTGGTGTGAGCAACAAAAACAGTTTTTTATGTTTTAAAAATAATAATAGAAGAAGTAAAAGAATTCGCTATGCTTTTGGAAAATGAAACTTCTATAAGGCCTCCCGCCACACACAAAATGCAAGCGCAAACTTGGAGGAGATTTCTCCTTATGACAGTAGAAAATGCTTGATACGTGAAAACGATTTGATATTATTATCAGTGCATAGTGGAAAACATTTGAAAGTATAATATTAATCTTAGCCAGCATACGTACCATATAGTATGCCTACTATAGCTACCATATTAGATGGCAGGTTCTACAACTAATACCGCATATGGCGCATATTGGATGATTGGATTTCCAACAAATGGTCAGGCTAAGGAACTTCCTATTGCCACATGGGAAGGCCTCCGGAGGGATGCCCAGAGAACCTACCCGGATCTCTACCAACACAAGGCTGGTTTACTCCCTTCTCGGGAGTAACACCTAAGATATGCCATCCCTGGTCGTTTACGACCTTTGTCCGAGGTACCTCAATCACAAAGCAACATCACACAGTAATAAATTTACAGTGTCCAAATGAGTTAAGTATTTGGGCTCCATACCATGAAACTACCCTTTTCCAAAAGAAATGGACATACCCTAGGGGCACGACCCCTGCAACCTTGCTGCATCTTTCCTGTTTCGACCATTCCCGGTTTGTGAGGTCCTGATGCAGTCTCGTCCACAAAGCTATGCTTTTTCTCACATCCATGCTTCGATCAACAAATGATCAACAGCACTTCGTATGCCACATTACCAAATTGGAAACGTATCAAAAGTAACCATCAGCTACATAACCTCTGAGCTCTACGTCTCAAAGAAGGGTGTTAAGCTAAGAGAATAAATCTCTGCCACAAATAGAAATGTATTTGACAGAAACTGGTTTTACATCTCAAAGTCTAGACACACATCCATACAAGTCTGTTCCGGGTTCGAACAGAACCGAAGGCACTTCCAAAAATGCCCTTGCAATCCGGGTATCCGCAGTCCTAATCTGACTCTCCATCACATATGGAGATCTCTATACCGTAGCTATTCATTGTAGAGACATTCGATAGGTTATCCTATCGTTCTTGTAAACACCTGGTCTTCACCACAGGTCTTCAAATACCATCCATATCATCATTCATTATTCAGAATGGGGTATATGACACAAGATCCTCTTCCGGCTAAACCGAATAACGAGCGCAATATTTAGAAACATATGGATATTGGGATTTTCGTTAAGTCACAACTTTAAAACCCAAAACTTTCCTTTCAAATGATTTAAACAAATTACCATTTTCAAAACTTTAAACAAAAAGATTCACTTCACAAAGTTCACCCATTTTTCACAAAGATTCATTCACAGATTTCAAAACAATTTCCACTTCAAATCATATTAACTCATACAATTCTTAAATCAAAGATTTAATTCATAGCTTTCAAAATCATTTCCAATGATTCATTCATAACTTGGAAAACCATTTTTATTTCAAACTTGAAATCCTTTTGACAAAAATTGGAAATTCATTCCTTATGCGAAAGCTTTTATTATTTGAAAACAAATAGTTTTCGTTTCGGAAAAATCCGATTACCTGTGCACAAGTTAAAGCTCTTTAAGTGTAAAATTTGGGTTAAATTCAAATTCCCAAAATAATATTGTAAAAATAGTTTAAAACCCACATTTATAACTTATATAATCTTTTTAAACCATAATTCCCAAATATAGAATTCAATTCCAAACTTGAATTTAAATTTAAATCAAATTATTTAAATTTCAAAAATTTATCGAGTTATTCAAAATAACCTTTTATCTTTAAAACTCCTTTTCAAAAACTTTTCATATTGAACATAATTCAAAACCATTTGAATTCAAAATCCAACTTTAAAATTATTTCAAAAATCTACGACTTAACCGATTTCCTCGTGCAATCCACATTTGTGTGTGTAAGGTGTAGTCCATGGGTTTTACACAATAGTGCAACATCATCAATCAGCATAGATTCAGGCACATCAATATCGATAAGCGGTATAACCTTATAACGCTTATCTACATACACAGAATCACATATAAATAATATAAATGCATTATAGATAAATAAATTACATTTCACAGCTCAAACAAATCACAGAACATCACACATCAGGAACATCACATAATTCAGTGTATTCCATACCATCCAAACATCCATAAGTACATCATCAAGTCATCTGATTTATTTAAATCAGATTAGTCACTAATCCTGGTTAATTAATATTAATTAATTACAAACCTTTTAATTAATTACCCTTTATTTTTTTACTAATTAACCCTTAATTATTAATTAATTCTTTGATTAATTCTCCTTAATTAATTACAATAATTAATTAATTAATCATTAATAAATAATCATTTCTTAATTATTTTCATTAAGTAATTATTTTAAGTAATTAATTATCCTTTGAATCAATTATTTTTTAATTACTTGATTTGATCAACTTATTATTTTCAATTCACTTTAGTTACTTTATTAAGAAAATTAACTTTAAGTAATTGATTTCCTTTAACAAATAAATTAACTTAGACTTTAAAAGTTAATTAGCAATTAAAACGTTCTTTATATTCATTAACTAACCCTTAATATTATTATGTTTATTTAAAATAAACTTTCAAAATAAGGTTATATATATTTTAAACCATTTTTAAACTTGGTTAATTAAAACAGTTTTATTTAAAAAAACCTTCTTAACCAATCTAAAACTTAGATAACATCTAATATAAAAAGGAAATTGGTTTAAAAAAATCTAATTGAAATAAATTAATTTTTCCTTAAAATTCAAAACTGCTTTTGCCACAAATCAAATGACTCGAGCAAAATCACATTCTACCCGAGCTATTCCCGAGCAAACTCAAATTCCCACCATCTTTAAGAAAACCCATCAATTTCTCGTGCTTGTCTCCGAGCTTTCCTTCCTTCTCCCTCAAACTTCTCAACACAGCCATGAACATATGCACGTACACGTGCACAACCAATCGCTGGAGCTCTGGCCAGCCTCGCCAACGTCGACCGGTCGCTCATCAACTCCTGAGTCGCCACGGACATCAAAATCACCAAAATCGAATGCGAATCAAAAATGAGTCGTTCGACTCAAATGCTGGAACCAAAACATCAACCACAAAAAGTCCTTGCCCGACCACTATCGATCACCTGCAACTTCGCCGACCCATCCCCGCATTGGTCAAAGCCTCCTCCTTCTATTCCCCCAGGTGCGATTGTCTGAAATGTGGTGACGACGGCGAAATTGCCACGCGAATTCCACTAACCAAATGCAGGACTAAAACCCTAGTTTGATCCAAACCATCATCCATAATGAATTAAAAATTCATTTCGTATTTTTCTTATAATAAGTGATCATTCCAGCACCCACTGCCACGATCCCAAAGTCCAACATTGTGTTGGTCACCAGGATTTCACGAAAACCCATTCTCCGTTCAACCAATAAATGCAACCCCAATTCGTAACTAAAAATTCTAATTTTTGTTTTAAAAATCCTTGCTTTCGAAATGGATTTAGATGATGTAATTCAGTTTTGAATTTATACTGTATTCAACTTCCAGACATAAACCATCTTACATTATCTTGAAATTATATTTTTAAAATTAAGTTATGATGATTTTGAACATATTTTGCATTAACATCACTAGCTAAAAAAGATGACCAAGTGAAATTGAATTTTTGAATTAAACTGAAACCTGTAATTCTTTTTAAGCAGAGGCCTTATTCCCTGTTACCAGATATATACATAGGATATTCATGCATACAGGCACATTACATAACCATACAAGTATAACTTTCTCTATAACTTCCCAGATCAGATGCAAACAAAATTCAAACATATCCAAGGTCAAATAAGTGAGTTTACTCACCTTGAATTGAAGAACAGAGGAGGAGCAAAATCTGGAAATGATATTTGAGTTAAAAAACCGATCTGACTTTATGTTTTGATGGGCATGAGTTGATCATAGTTTTGATCTTCTTGTTGAATTGTCTTGATTCAGGTTCGAGCTTGAAGTTGTTGAAGTTGTTTTGAATTCTTGTTTCTCAGGCTTGAAATTGTTTACTTTGGCTTTAAATTTCCAGGCTTTGATTTAAATCTTTGGCTTTGATCCGATTTCTAGATTTTTGATTTTCGAATTGACCTATTTTCCAGATCTTAGATTGAAGATAGATTTAATTTTTTTTGTTTTAGATTTTAGATTTGAAGAAAGTTTTTTTTTCTCAGGTCTGAGAAGTTTTCCTATGCATGTTTTTAAAATTTTGATTCAAAGAAAACAATCTCCTTGCCACTTGTTTAAATAGGCTAACACTTGTCTATACATAGTTTAATTTTCTTACACTTGTATTTACATAATCTCTTTTATTTACAAATGTCACACATGAACTAAATTATGTGTATATCCTTAATCAAATTATTTTTGTAAATTTTATTTTAACCCCTTGTGCAAATAATTTTTTTCATATGTTGACGTAAGAATTTATTTTAAAATGTTTATGTCTTTTTATATATTTACATTTGCACAAATAAAATCTATTTAATTGATTTTTTCACATCGAACCATATTTAGTTTAGTATATACATACATATACATATTCATATTTTCATTCGTATATTTTTTATCATTTTTATTTGCAATTTTTTTTAAAAAAAAGAATGGTTTGAAAATAGATAATCACATTTATTTATATATGTATATATATAAAAGAATTTAACTTAAAAATAATATTTTGAAAATTATTACATCTTCCAAATATTAATATATATTAAAATTTAGAACAAACTTTTATTAATCTTAAAGATTTATATTCTATTTATAGTCTAAATCATTAATTTATTCTGGACATTTTTCGATTAATTTATCATTAAATTCATAATTTAATCCTAAAATTTAAATTAATTACCAGTTAAATTTGACTCAAAAATCGGGATCGTTACAGATACCCTCCTTAAGAAAATTTCGTCCCCGAAATTTGCTAAGGGGTCAACAAAGAATTGGATACACAAACATAGAGAAATATCTTTCCAGATCAAACTGAATATATATTCTGCATTTGGCTTACCAAATCAGAATATCACCAATAAATATGAGAACAAACTCATATGATGTTTTA
Organism: Allium cepa; assembly: GCA_030765085.1. Taxonomy (NCBI): domain Eukaryota; kingdom Viridiplantae; phylum Streptophyta; class Magnoliopsida; order Asparagales; family Amaryllidaceae; genus Allium; species Allium cepa. The sequence goes on along the minus strand of CM060934.1, from coordinate 945,428,057 downwards.
CCAAACAGCCGGGTCACCCAGATCTACGAATATGTAGGGCATTGGTTAGTTTGAAGGAATAACTATCCACTTGTAAAATATATCTGGACCCGACAGAACAAACATCGGATACCCAATCCAGGTTGGAATATCCCAAAGTAGATATTAACTTGTCCCTCTTCGGACTTTGATCCTCACAAGAATTTATAACAGAATTTCAAATTTGGTTTTAATCGAAATCATTTTATCGATACAAATTAATTTTAACTTTATATTTTATTAACCAATGATTTCAAATTTAAAATTTCAAGTTCATTAAAGTTAAAACGAAAAGCTGATGGGGATCGGATGTATAGAATACGAATTAGGAACTATTTATAACGATTCGTAGAGCCACCACACCAAAACTTCTCCCTCGAGCTGCCACGAAGCAATCAAAGAATCAAAATTGAATGGTGATCAAAAGGGATTGATTGGAAGAGATTGTTTCCGTTATTGCAGGGTATCGACCAATTATAGTGGTACTCCCCTGTCCCTTATCTCATCCTCTTTTTGTGCTCATACTCACTATCAATGAATAGTAAGAGAATTTACTAAGGCATACAAATGGATATCTTATAGATACACTCATTCTAGGGTATAGTTCACCCTATCTCTAATGAGTTACCTAATGTGTTATACTCCAAAAGCTAAAGTTCAACCTTCAGCTCTGATACCAAGATGTCACAGCCCGAATTTCAGCATTCGAAAATCGACATCCGTACTTCACTTGTACTCGAATGCCGCAGATTCAACCATTGAAATTCGATTCATGCCAGAGCTTGTAACACATTAAGTATAACAACATAGCGGAAGAAAAGTGTATATCATATAATTCCAATGAATACAATATACAATGATATACAGCAATGATCTCAAACATATCGGAGATCAAATACAATGCTACAACGGAATAAATAACATGAAGTCCAAAGAAGGAACTCCAATAATCTCCATCTCCAAAGCATCAATCCAGAAATTGCTCGAACTCCCAATCAAGTTGTACTAAGCAAGGCCAGTCATCCAATGACTGAAGAAGACTATCGGATCAACATCTATAAGCTGGTTATCCGAAAAACCGGACTCTAGACTGCCCGTGTGGAAAATTGTGGGCACCCAGAGTTTAGAAAGGGAACAATAAACTCCGGATCAGTCATGAGACTGGTGTGAGCAACAAAAACAGTTTTTTATCTTTTAAAACAAATAATAGAAGAAGTAAAAGACTTCGCTATGCTTTTGGACACACACAATGCAAGCACAAACTTGGAGGAGATTTCTCCTTATGACAGTCAAAAATGCTTGATACGTGAAAACCATTTGATATTATTATTAGTGCAGAGTGGAAAACATTTGAAAGTATAATATTAATCTTAGCCAGCATACGTACCATTATAGTATGCCTACTATAGTTACCATATTAGATGGCAGGTTCTACAACTAATACCGTACAAGGCGCATATTGGATGATTGGAATTCCAACAAATGGTCGGGCTAAGGAACTTCCTATTGCCACATGGGAACGCCTCTGGAGGGATGCCCCAAGAACCTACCGGATCTCTACCAACACAAGGCCGGTTTACTCCCTTCCCAGGAGTAACACCTAAGATATGCCATCCTCATTCGTTTATGACCTTTATCCGAGGTACCTCAATCACAAAGCAACATCACACAGTAATAAATTCACACTGTCCACGTGAGTTAAGTATCTGGGCTCCATACCATGATACAACCCTTTTCCAGAAGAAATGGACATACCCTATGGGCGGACCCCTGCAACCTTGCTGCATCTTTCCTGTTTCGACCATTCCCGGTTTGTGAGGTCCTGATGTAGTCTCGTCCACAAAGCTACGCTTTTTCGCAAAGCCATGCTTCGATCAACAAATGATCAGTAGAACTTCGTATGCCACATTACCAAATTGGAAATGTATCACTAATAACCATCAACTACATAACCTCTTAGCTCGTACGTCTCAGAGAAGGGTGCTAAGCTAAGAGAATAAATCTCCGCCACCAAACAGAAATGTATTTGATAGAAACTGGTTTTACATCTCAAAGTGCAGACACACATCCGTACAAGTATGTTCTGGGTTCGAACAGAGCCGAAGGCACTTCCAAAGGTGCCCTTGCAATCCGGGTATCCACAATCTCGATCGGACTCCTTATCACATATGGAGATCTCTATACCGTAGCTACTCAGTGCAGAGACATTCGATAGGTTATCCTGTCGTTCTTGTAAACACCCGGTCTTCACCACCAGTCTTCAAATGCTATCTATGTCATCGTATCATTATTCTGAATGGGTTATATGACACTAGGTCCTCTCCCGGCTAAACCGAATAATGAGCGCAATATTTAAAAACATATGGATATTGGGATTTTAGTTAAGTCACAACTTTAAAACCTAAAACTTTCCTTTCAAATGATTTAAACAAATTACCATTTTCAAATCTTTAAACAAAAAGATTCACTTCACAAAGTTCACCCATTTTTCACAAAGATTCATTCACAGATTTCAAAACAATTTCCACTTCAAATCAGATTAACTCATCCAATTCTTAAATCAACAATTTAATTCATAGCTTTCAAAATCATTTCCAACTATTCATTCATAACTTGGAAAACCACTTTTATTTCAAACTTGAAATCCTTTTAACGCAAATTGGAAATTCATTCTTATATGAAAGCTTTTATTATTTGAAAAAAATAGTTTTCATTTCGGGAAAATCTGATTACCTTTGCACAAGTTAAAGCTCTTTAAGTATAAAATTTGGGTTAAATTCAAATTCCTAAAACAATATTGTAAAAGTGGTTTAAAACCCACATTTATAACTTATATAATCTTTTTAAACCATAATTCCCAAATATAGAATCCAATTCCAAACTTGAATTTAAATTTAAATCAAATTATTTAAATTTCAAAACTCTATCGAGTTATCCAAAATAAATTTTTATCTTTAAAACTCTTTTTCAAAAACATTTCATATTGAACCCAATTCCAAACCATTTGAATTCAAAATCCAACTTTAAAATTATTTTAAAAATCTACGACTTAACCGATTTCCTTGTGCAATCCGCATTTGTGTGTGTAAGGTGTGGTCCACAGGTTTTACACAATAGTGCAACATCATCAATCATCACAGATTCAGGCACATCAATATCGATAAGCGGTATAATCTTATAACGCTTATCTATATACACAGAATCACATATAGATAATATAAATGCATTATAGATAAATAAATTACATTTCACAGCTCAAATAAATCACAGAACATCACACATCAGGAATATCACATAATTCAATGCATTCCATACCATCCAAACATCCACAAGTGCGATCATTAAGTCATCTGATTAATTTAAATCAAATTAGTCACTAATCCTAGTTAATTAATATTAATTAATTACAAACCATTTAATTAATTGCCCTTTAATTTTTTATTAACCAATCCTTAATTATCGATTAATTCTTTGATTAATAATCCTTAATTAATTACAATAATTAATTAATTAATCCTTAATTAATAATCATCCCTTAATTACTTTCATTACGTAATTATTTTTAAGTAATTAAGTATCCATTAAATCAATTATTCTTTAATTACTTGATTTGATCAATTTAATTTTTTTAATTTACTTTAATTACTTTATTAGGAAAAGTAACTTTAAGTAATTGATTTCCTTTAACAAATAAATTAACTTAGACTTTAAAAGTTAATTAACAATTAAAACTGTGACGACCCGATACTTCTAACAATTTAAATTGGAATAATAAATTGATTTTAAATATTTAAAAAGTTAATTTTAAACTTGAATCCCGAATATAAATATTTACTTGATAATTAAATCATTGAATTGTATAATTTAAATATCGAACACCACCTTATTAACACTCAATATAAGCATATATATAGAGGTGAAAATAAATGTAGTATGATGCTTAAGCTTGAAAAATATACAAGGCAAACAGACAAAATAGTTTGCATACATACATACATACATATATATATATATAGTATATGTATAAGTATGCAAGGGTGGAGATATACATGTAAACAAGAGAGGAGACAAGCATTTAAAGTTAAGCCTACAAAACATTGAATCAAGGTCAAAACAAAAATCAAAATCATGTCATACGAAATCAAATCACCTTTTATTAAATCAATTCACCTATTTTCAAATCAAAATTTAAGAAATAATAAAAAAACAAACAAGTGCAAAGCCTGTCCACAACATGTTTCAGCCAGAGCTTTCCTTGCAATTTTACTCTCTCTTATATATATGTGTGGTCCTATAACATACATTGGTATATATATAAAAAAAAGAGAAGAAAAAGAGTAAAATACAAATACAACAAAGAAAAGGGCTGCTACTGAAGAAGAGGAAAACTGAAGAAAAGAAGATGTCAGCAAATTCAATTTTATCAAATAAAGCAACAAGCTAGTACATAAAAACGACATAGACAAGTAGTAATAAACTGAAATAAGACAAGGAACAATATACATTGTACATAAAAAAAAAGATATGTATAAGCTTGTGAAACAAGCCAATGCCCATTTAATGCAAGCACGTACATAAATCATCTCAGCCTCCATAAGAGGAAAACAAAATATCTCTGACCACAATTGGTACCAATAAAATATCAACAGCCTGCATACTTGGTTATATTTATCAATCCCTTCATTTCATTTTTTTTAATTAATTTATCACAACTTCGCAAATCTGAAATTTATCCTACAACTAAAACTAAAACTTACAGCTGGAACTTAAATAACAATTTTATCACGTAAACAAGAAGATCAAAAACAAAAGGGAGGTCAGGTTGATAGTTTCCAAACCCAGGAAGTTGTTTTCTGTTCGAAATTGTTTTCAAGTGAGTAACATCACACCTTTACAATCTTTAAGTTAAATTCTGATTTTATGTTAAGTTCTGGAAGGCATGTGTTTTTGTGTGAATATATAGATAAATTTAAATATGTGTATAAATGGATACTTGCCTAGGAATGATAACTATCTCTCTATTTAAAACTTCAGTGAATAAACACAGAACTTAAAACAGTTCTAAGATCTGTAAATATGTTTGTCCAGTAGTGATGAATTTTTGAAGGAAGAATAAAATAGTAAAAATAAAATATGGTTTATAATGTTGTCCCTGAGAATGTAGATGTGCATTTGCCTGTCAAACTGTTTGTATGTATTTTGTTCTCTGTATCTTTATACAGGCTTCTAAATTTAAAAGAAGATTCATATTTCTCCAGATCTATGGTGTTAGGCTAAAAGGTATAAACATGAAATATTTGTAAGAGTATAAACTTAACTAAAAAAAATAATAGATTCCTTTATATTTATACATTGTTATTCTATAAATATATGAATTTATAGATCTGATCAATTCATGGGCAAAAATAAATTGTCAAGAATTAATGAATTGATTTTAAAACCTAGTTCTAATGTATAATCCATGAATTTAGAAGTAGGAATTGTAATTTTTAGATTGCAAATGAATAAGATATTGTGGAATAATGGTTTTCGACATTTTAGTCGAATTCTGATGATCTATGTGGTTTGGGGAGTGTGGGTCTCTGTCAAGGCTAGAGAGGTGATCGAGGATGTTGGGAAAAATGGAGAGGGAGGCGATTGGTCGCTGGGGTGGTGGTGGTAGGCCGATCTAAATTTTTAACCTAGTTTTGTGGAGGTCGGGTTTTGTGATCACTGCAAACTCACCAAGTGATCGAGTGGTTTGGCATTTTGGGAAATAGTGGCATGGGGTGTCAGCAAGGCATGGCTAGAGGCGCAGCAGCTCCGATCATCGGAGATGAGGACGCGAGTGAATTTCTGATTGGTTATGTGTTGTGGCTGTCAGCGGGTTGCTCAATTTCGATTTGAGGCTCGAGCAAGTGTATTGGTGATCGGAATGGATTTCTACGACGATAGTTGAAGTATCTGAAAGATCATCGGTGGCCAGAGGTGACTCTGGCGTTCGTGCAAGTGCACGGTCATGGCCTTGTGTTAGTGGTTTGGGTTTTGAGTTGGAGCATCAGGGAAGAAGGATTTTTTTCTCGAATTGTAACTCGTGTACGTGGAATGTTCGCTTGAGCTTAAACTCGAGTAAAGGACTGGGTGTTTTAAACTTCGCTACTTGTTTTGGTTATAGGCTTTATAAATCAAAACTTAAACTAAAACTAACTGGAATGTGGAATTGGAAGAACTTGGGTTAGGCTCGAGTGTAATACGGTGTTACCGATGTAAGTGTAAAAAAAAAAGAAAAAAAAAAGAAAAAGAAATCATTTAAATCGATAATCAACTTAAACTATTATTTGATAAAAGTATAAAGTATTTAGAAATAAGTTGTGATTGAAAAATTCATCAAGTTGAATATCTCTTCACGTAATTATTTAGTCTAATTAACTAATTACTTAGACTAATTAATTACTGATTGGTAGATCATGGAATTTAAGCAAGGTTTTAGTTAATTAATTTGAGTAATTAATTAGGGGTCAATTACTTATTGTAATTTCAGAATGATTAATTAAGGTTGATTTATCAGGGAGAATAATTAAGGGTTGATTAACTAATTGAATACAATTAATCAATGTTGAATAAGTAAGATTTAAGATTTATAAGTAGTAAAGAAATTAATTAAATTCATGGGTAGTTACTTAAATATATCAGAAATGTATGGATAATTTATCTTGCCTATGAAATAATATTTGTAAATTTATATGAGTTACCCCAGATTTAAGTAAGATTTGTGCTTTTGTATTCCCTTGTTAATGGGTTTACTCACGCTGGTTTCCAGCCTGACCCGGGTGTTACTTTGGTGTAATGCTCGGGTCAGACCGAGTATTACAGATTTTCAGGTAAGGTACGTTCTGGAGCTCAGGAGGCGAGCTGGATGGCAAGAGCGTATAGAGTGTACAGAGTATTTCCGCTGTATTTCTGAGACATGATCATTGTGTATATATATATTCAGTGACTGTATATATATGTGAAACTATGATGTATAATAAATGCTATCGACAGATATAATATTCTTTTGTAAACTGTTACTATTTATTATTATATTTTATCCGCTGCGAATGTGAGATGTTTGGTGTTCTGTTCTTCTTCTTCTTTCTATTTCTTCTTTTCACAACTATCTGAAATTTTCGAATTTTCGCCTTCGAAAATTTCGGGTCGTTACATTTGGTATCATAGCCGAAAGGTTAAGCGAGAACCTTGGCTCTGGTGGGAATTACTCATTAAATAGAGTCCAAAGTACTCTAGAATGAGTTGAGTATATCTATATGAGCGCGTACTTGTTATTTTCTTATAAAAAGAGTTTAAATGATTTTATATAAAAATATATTTTTGATATATAAGCGATATTTTCTTCTAATAAATATTAAGGTGATTGGTTGTAAAATTATTGGAATTAAATTAATATAATACAACCAAACTAAAATTAAATAAAGATAAGTTTGAAATGGATTCAAACTGAAATTGAAGTCTTGAAGTGGAATTAAACTGAGTAGAAATAACAAAAAAATAATACAACTAAATTAAAATCTAATGGATTGGAATTAAAATTCTAAATATGGATCCAGAATTTGAAAATTTATTCCAAGGTAATGAAAAATAATAAATAATAATTATTTAGATAACTGGGACTTGTTGAAAACAATGGTTTGTTTGAAGTTTGATTTGAATTTAAAACCAAGGATGGTTTAAAGTTTTAAATCATGGCTGGGAGGGCCAAGAAATAAATATGTATATATGTATGAATATACATGATATCAAAGATAATTTAAAATAATGAAGTAAACTCTAAGAGTTTGAGTTTTGAGTTTTCCCTGAAATGTGATATAAAAACTTAAAGTGATATAAGTTTTGAACTTATAAAATGGAAAGAATTTGAAGTTGAAGTGGAAAATTCAATGTGAAGTTTAAGGATTGAATGGGGTTGACTGGACTAAGTAAATTGAATTTAACTTGGAAGAAGTTAAATAAGTTTGAATGAACAACTTGGATTGAAGATTTTAAGATGAAATTGCAATTTAAATTGGACAGATAAATGGTTGATTGGAATTGTATAAATAAAATAAAATAAATTGAATAATTGAATTGTAAAATAAACTTGTTTAAGAACTGGCTTCAAACTGGAAAATTAAATTGAATAATAAATTAATTTTTTTTTAAAATAAAATTGTATTGAACCTTGAAATACATAAGTGAAAATAGTTTAAAATGAGAATTTTGAGAAATTGGGCTCAGAAATTAGAATGATTGAACACTTTGATTTAAAAGTTAATTTGGTTTTAAGAGTTAAACCAGCCTTTGAGAATTTAACTCGAATTTCTATAGTTCGAGATAGTTTAAATTCAAGGTTTAATTGAATTAGTTCAAAATTGAATTTAGATGGAATTAAGTGAATTGGTGATTGAAGATGTATAAGTTTAAAATTTTAAATAGGAAATTAAATTGGATTATACCGAAATGATTTGAATTTGAAATGGGTTCAATTGATAATAATTCACATTGATTGGAATAATTTGAAATTATAATATAAGTTGAACAGGATTAAAATCAAAAGGAAGTGTACATTGGATTGTTGGGAAAGTGAACAGTTGACTCTTGACTATTTTCAATATAAATTGTTTTGATATAAACTTATTTTTCTAAGCTATTAAATATATACAACCTTTCTTTCTTAAAGCCAAATCATTTTATATACTTATTTTGCGATTATTTTTGGGGCTAGTTAACCATTTTTCAACTGATATCTAAACTAATTACTATTTTTCAATTATTTTACAAACTGATTTCTATTTTACAACTATTTTGCAATTATCTACAATTTTTGAAACTATTCGATTATTTCTTAACTATTTTACAGTTAGTTACCTATTTTATAGCTATTTTGCAAACTAATAATTATTTTTCACCTACTTATCTATTTTAAAAAAAAATTCAAGCTATTTTCTAAATTGGTCGGAGTTCAAACTATTATTGGTTAAATACCCAACTGAGATAAGAATTGAAGTGATAATCCAAATGGGGAATAAGGCAATTGTAAATAAGTGAATGGAAATTTAAGGAAATGTGCATAGAAAGGAAATTGATATTGGAAAAGAAGAAGTCAAATTTGAATATTTGGTTTTGAATAAACAAAGTTGTATATCTTTGTTATATGAGATGAATCTCACCTTGTTGAATTTATTGCTAGAAGAAAAATGATTTTGAAGATGTCTGAAGTATAAAAGGGATTTTATACAAGTTGGAAATGATCCAAAGTTTTAAAAGTTATATATATTTGAATATATAAAGGAATCTTATGAGGATTTTGAGACAAAATTTTTGGAAACCTTCGAATTTGAAAAGGCTTTTGATTTTTGGGTAAAGTCAATATTGAATTTGGAAAGCCTAGTTGAGAATTATCGATTTTGGGAATAATCAATATGGTGTAAAGGAGCTTTGATAAAATTCATACTAGGTGTATGATTTGAAAGATACTATATGTGTATAGTATAAAGTGTTTTGATGATAGCTCTGGGGAAAAAGGCGCTCCCTTGAAATGAACTTCTCAGGAGTGCCACCGGGTGGTGCTGCCTTGAGCCCAGGGGGGTTCTAAAGTTGATCCTGTGAGGAGTCCGGACAAAACTAGTTCCTGAGGATTATTGGGTAGCGTAAGTCGATGGCGTTGATGCCTACAGAGGCATTTGGGTTATGCTGTGACGACAGTGTAACTCGATGTCGCTGCGATCTACTGTGGGGACCATAGCGAAAATCGTGTGGAGGATGAGTGTCAACGGTCTACACTTGATTTTGCCGGGAAGGCAACGCAACATCGGTAGACTGCGATCTATGGTCAAGTGGAGTGGAGAAGTTTCATTTTTGGCAGTGAAATTCGATGGCGCAGATGCCTACAGTTATATGGGTTTTTGCTGTGATGGCTACGTAACCTCAGTTGTAGCTGCGATCTGTCATGGGTTCCATGGTGTAATCGTGGGGCGCGGAAGTCTACAGTTATCTGTGGATTTTGTCGGGACGGCAACGTAATCATCGGGTTAACTGCGACCATGGATGGGGGTGATGATTTTCAGAGCATTGTCACCAAAGATATTTCCTCTATTTTAAAAAACTGTTTCCTATATTTGTAATAAAATTATTTTCGATGTATTTTCACTGGATGTTGAAAACGGGTTTACCAAGTACTTATTGATTTTCAGTCCAACGCCTGATCAACGTATGACTGAATTTCTGTGAGAACAAGGATAGACTGGTTGGGACATCGATTTATAAAAGTATTTTTATAAAGCGCTATTTTATTAAGTATGTTGTGAATTTAAAAGCATTTCTAAAATTTTGAATAAAGGTGTTGGAATTTTGGGAAAATAAAAAGGAAATCCAAACTAGAATTTCAATGAAGTGATTTGTAAATTAAAATCGAATATGGATTTAGAAATTGGAAATAAGCTAATTGGTTAAATAATTGTGTGATTAAGTTTGTTAATAAAATTTGACTTTGGTAAATAAATGGATTGTAAGTTAATAATGGAATTTGGAAGTGAATTCGGATTGTTAATAGAATTCGACTTGGATTTGATAATGGATTAAATAAGAAGAGATGTTGTAAAAGTAAAAATAAAATAGAATGGGATCGAAGTAGTGATGGAATGAATTGCAAATAAAATCCAAGTGTGATTTGAATAATATTTAATGAAATTTGCAAGTAAATTGGATATAAGAGAAGAGATTATAATAGAAATGGTTTGTGTTGCAAAACGAAACCCATATGGATAGAAATAAATTGAGAATGGACTTATATTAATAAAATAAATTTGATAACAAATTAAGTAAGTAAATTAAAAATTTAAAATGGGTTGATTGAGTTAAATAATAATGGATGAAGTCTGATTAAATAAAAACTAAAACAAAGTTGTGACTAGAATTGGATTATCAGACTTAACTTAAGTTCGGTGGCACATTAATTAGAAGTATAAATGAGTTAAGTATGGGTGGGATATTATTTTGATAAATTGAGAAGGTGAATTAAAATTAAAATTAAAATGGATGGGTTAACTGAATTTAATGGAATCTGATTAAAGGAGACTCTGCCAAAATTTTCTGGAAATTTTGGGAGTTAGAAAATTTTTGGTAAATTTTGGTTAACGACAAACAATTGCAAATTGGAAATTAAGAGAAACTAGGAAATGAAACTAATATGAATCAGTTTAAATGAAAGCTAAAAACTCAATATTAGAAACTGTAAGAAATGATGAAAACTAATTTAAATAGAAGTGGGTATGAAACTTATGTAAAGAGATGTATAGAATAATTTGGAAAGTTGCGATTGAATATTACTGCTTGGTAAGTTATGCAGGTATTATAAGGGAAAAGAAAATTAGATTTGATTCCAAAGATAAATTTGTGTTGCCCGACAAAGAGGTACGTATTTAAATTTCTAGATTGGATTGAGTTTTTGATGTAGCCACTTGGCTTTTGTTTCCTTTTTGGAATTTGGGAGCCCATAGAGGCCTTTTGTAGTAGTACCGAGCTAGCCGCGCAAAGAAGACGTTGGCGAAAAAAAAAATTCGAGAATTTAGAGAGTTGGAAAAAATTTTGAGAAAATTTTGATAATTCAAAATTTGATTTTAAACGTAAACTGGAATAAATGAAGTAATGTTGTAAGGAAACTGTGGGAGATTTTGGAAAGTTGGTTGAAAGGATAGTTGGTAGGATGTTGAATTGTGAGTTTTGGGAAAAGAGAAACAGGTATTGTACCATTCTTCCTTACTAGTAATTTCGGGGACGAAATTCTTTTAAGGGGGGAGGAATGTGACGACCCGATACTTCTAGCAATTTAAATTGGAATAATAAATTGATTTTAAATATTTAAAAAGTTAATTTTAAACTTGAATCCCGAATATAAATATTTACATGATAATTAAATCATTGAATTGTATAATTTAAATATCGAACTCCACCTTATTAACACTCAATATAAACATATATATAGAGGTGAAAATAAATGTAGTATGATGCTTAAGCTTGAAAAATGTACAAGGCAAACAGACAAAATAGTTTGCATACATACATACATACATACACATATATATATATAGTATATGTATAAGTACACAACGGTGGAGATATACATGTAAACAAGAGAGGAGACAAGCATTTAAAGTTAAGCCTACAAAACATTGAATCAAGGTCAAAAAAAAAAAATCAAATTCATGTCATACGAAATCAAATTACCTTTTATTAAATCAAGTCACCTATTTTCAAATCAAAATTTAAGAAATAAAAAAAAAAACAAGTGCAAAGCCTGTCCACAACATGTTTCAGCCAGAGCTTTCCTTGCAATTTTACTCTCTCTTATATATATGTGTGGTCCTATAACATACATTGGTATATATATAAAAAAAAGAGAAGAAAAAGAGTAAAATACAAATACAACAAAGAAAAGGGCTGCTACTGAAGAAGAGGAAAACTGAAGAAAAGAAGATGTCAGCAAATTCAATTTTATCAAATAAAGCAACAAGCTAGTACATAAAAACGACATAGACAAGTAGTAATAAACTGAAATAAGACAAGGAACAATATACATGAATACAAGTTGTACATTAAAAAAAAGATATGTATAAGCTTGTGAAACAAGCCAGTGCCCATTTAATGCAAGCACGTACATAAATCATCTCAGCCTCCATAAGAGGAAAACAAAATATCTCTGACCAAAATTGGTACCAATAAAATATCAACAGCCTGCATACTTGGTTATATTTATCAATCCCTTCATTTCATTTTTTTTAATTAATTTATCACAACTTCGCAAATCTGAAATTTATCCTACAACTAAAACTAAAACTTACAGTTGGAACTCAAACAACAATTTTATCACGTAAACAAGAAGATCAAAAAAAAAAGGGAGGTCAGGTTGATAGTTTCCAAACCCAGGAAGTTGTTTTCTGTTCGAAATTGTTTTCAAGTGAGTAACATCACACCTTTACAATCTTTAAGTTAAATTCTGATTTTATGTTAAGTTCTGGAAGACATGTGTTTTTGTGTGAATATATAGATAAATTTAAATATGTGTATAAATGGATACTTGCCTAGGAATGATAACTATCTCTCTATTTAAAACTTCAGTGAATAAACACTGAACTTAAAACAGTTTTAAGATCTGTAAATATGTTTGTCCAGTAGTGATGAATTTTTGAAGGAAGAATAAAATAATAAAAATAAAATATGGTTTATAATGTTGTCCCTGAGAATGTAGATGTGCATTTGCCTGTCAAACTGTTTGTATGTATTTTGTTCTCTGTATCTTTATACAGGCTTCTAAATTTAAAAGAAGATTCATATTTCTCCAGATCTATGGTGTTAGGCTAAAAGGTATAAACATAAAATATTTGTAAGAGTATAAACTTAACTAAAAAAAAATAGATTCCTTTATATTTATACATTGTTATTCTATAAATATATGAATTTATAGATCTGATCAATTCATGGGCAAAAATAAATTGTCAAGAATTAATGAATTGATTTTAAAACCTAGTTCTAATGTATAATCCATGAATTTAGAAGTAGGAATTGTAATTTTTAGATTGCAAATGAATAAGATATTGTGGAATAATGGTTTTCGACATTTTAGTCGAATTCTGATGATCTATGTGGTTTGGGGAGTGTGGGTCTCTGTCAAGGCTAGAGAGGTGATCGAGGATGTTGGGAAAAATGGAGAGGGAGGCGATTGGTCGCTGGGGTGGCGGTGGTAGGTCGATCTAAATTTTTAACCTAGTTTTGTGGAGGTCGGGTTTTGTGATCACTGCAAACTCACCAAGTGATCGAGTGGTTTGGCATTTTGGGAAATAGTGGCATGGGGTGTCAGCAAGGCATGGCTAGAGGCGCAACAGCTCCGATCATCGGAGATGAGGACGCGAGTGAATTTCTGATTGGTTATGTGTTGTGGCTGTCAGCGGGTTTCTCAATTTCGATTTGAGGCTCGAGCAAGTGTATTGGTGATCGGAATGGATTTCTACGACGATAGTGGAAGTATCTGAAAGATCATCGGTGCCCAGAGGTGACTCTGGCGTTCGTGCAAGTGCACGGTCATGGCCTTGTGTTAGTGGTTTGGGTTTTGAGTTGGAGCATCAAGGAAGAAGGATTTTTTTCTCGAATTGTAACTCGTGTACGTGGAATGTTCGCTTGAGCTTAAACTCGAGTAAAGGACTGGGTGTTTTAAACTTCGCTACTTGTTTTGGTTATAGGCTTTATAAATCAAAACTTAAACTAAAACTAACTGGAATGTGGAATTGGAAGAACTCGGGTTAGGCTCGAATGTAATACAGTGTTACCGAAGTAAGTGTAAAAAAAAAACAAAAGAAAAGAAAAAAAAAATCATTTAAATCGATAATCAACTTAAACTATTATTTGATAAAAGTATAAAGTATTTAGAAATAAGTTGTGATTGAAACTTTAAATTCATCAAGTTGAATATCTCTTCACGTAATTATTTAGTCTAATTAACTAATTACTTAGACTAATTAATTACTGATTGGTAGATCATGGAATTTAAGCAAGGTTTTAGTTAATTAATTTGAGTAATTAATTAGGGGTTAATTACTTGTTGTAATTTCAGAATGATTAATTAAGGTTGATTTATCAGGGAGAATAATTAAGGGTTGATTAACTAATTGAATACAATTAATCAATGTTGAATAAGTAAGATTTAAGATTTATAAGTAGTAAAGAAATTAATTAAATTCACGGGTAGTTACTTAAATATATCAGAAATGTATGGCTAATTTATCTTGCCTATAAAATAATATTTGTAAATTTATATGAGTTACCCCAGATTTAAGTAAGATTCGTGCTTTTGTATTCCCTTGTTAATGGGTTTACTCACGCTGGTTTCCAGCCTGACCCGGGTGTTACTTTGGTGTAATGCTCGGGTCAGACCGAGTATTACAGATTTTCAGGTAAGGTACGTTCTGGAGCTCAAGAGGCGAGCTGGATGGCAAGAGCGTATAGAGTGTATAGAGTATTTCCGCTGTATTTCTGAGACATGATCATTGTGTATATATATATTCAGTGACTGTATATATATGTGAAACTATGATGTATAATAAATGCTATCGACAGATATAATATTCTTTTGTAAACTGTTATTATTTATTATTATATTTTATCCGCTGCGAATGTGAGATGTTTGGTGTTCTGTTCTTCTTCTTCTATCTATTTCTTCTTTTCACAACTATCTGAAATTTTCAAATTTTCGGCTTCGAAAATTTCGGGTCGTTACAAAAACATTCTTTATATTCATTAACTAACCTTTAATATTATTAAGTTTATTTAAAATAAACTTTCAAAATAAGGTTATATATATTTTAAACTTGGTTAATTAAAACAGTTTTATTTAAAAAAACCTTCTTAACCAATCTAAAACTTAGATAACATCTAATATAAAAAGGAAATTGGTTTAAACAAAATCTAATTGAAATAAATTGATTTTTCTTTAAAATTCAAAACTGCTTTTGCCACAAATCAAATGACTCGAGCAAAATCACGTTCTACCCGAGCAAACCCTAATTCCCACCTGCTTCGAGAAAACCCATTGATTTCTCGTGCTTGCCTCCGAGTTTTCCTTCCTTCTCCCCCAAGCATCTCAACACAGCCATGAACATATGCACTTACACGTGCACAACCAATCACCGGAGCTCCGGCCAGCCTCGTCAACGTCGACAGATCGCTCATCAACTCTTGAGTCGCCACGAACATCCAAATCACCAAAAGCGAATACGAATCGAAAATGAGTCGTTCGACTCAACTGCTGGAACCAAAACACCGACCATAAAAGCTCCTTGCCTGACAACTGTCCATCAGCTGCAACTAGTTACTTTTGAAATATAATATAAATTTTAGATTTTAAAATAATATGTTTTGGAAATTTTAATTTATAAGTTAGTTTTGAAAAAAAATACAAATTTTACGATTCCTTAAAATTGTTATTTTTAAAAATATATAAAATAATATTTAATATAAGATATACATTTAATAATAAGATTTAATTTAATAAAAATTTGATTTAATTAGTATATAATATTTTTAAGTATTTATATAAATTTGTATTAATATTTTAAAAATTGATTTTGTAACTTTAATAGTAAAGGTTGGGAAGATAAATTAATGTTGACTAGGTATTTAAATTGTTTAATAATTGAATTTAAATAATAAATTTTTGAACTTATTGATTTTTAGGGGTTAAAAATATGATTTATAACTTGATTTGATAAAGAAGTGATTAAATGAATATTCTCCATTTCAAATAAAATTGAGATTGAATATTGAATATTTATTTATATTTATAAATTGGGAATGTAATAAATTGTTATTGAAAGATTAAGTGAGTACTTTCCAATTTGAATAAATTTAAAGTTAAATGTTGAAATATTAATGAAATTTGTATTGTAAATGTATGAACATTTAAACTTGAAACTTGAAACTTAAATTGAAATGGTTAAACTGGAATTGATTCAAATTGAATTTATGGAATTTAAGATGATTTGAATCGATCTACGAAATTGGAGAAAACTATTTTATTATATAAAGTATTTTTAATATATAAACTATTTTAATATATAAATTATTTTATTATATAAACTATTTTAATTTATAACTATTTATTTTATATATTATATTTCAATCTCTAAACTGTGTAAGTCGAAAGTGTTATGATTTC
This sequence comes from Allium cepa, assembly GCA_030765085.1. Lineage (NCBI taxonomy): Eukaryota > Viridiplantae > Streptophyta > Magnoliopsida > Asparagales > Amaryllidaceae > Allium > Allium cepa. Next base: position 945,411,319 of record CM060934.1, on the reverse strand, counting down.
AAAAGTGTTATGATTTCCAAAGTGTTATGATTTCAAAAGTGTTATGATTTCGAAAGTGTTATAAATTTGAAAGTGCTACGATTCTGGAAATGAATATTATTTTAAAGTGAATAATGATATCAAATTTATATAGGTGGAAACGAATATGGTATTTTGATATGAAGTATGAACTATTTGAAAGAAATGACCATGGTTTGAAATAAGCGTTTGGTTGTTAAAGAGACTGGGATCGAATATTGTCATGCTCTCTACCAATACTGAAAACCACTTTAAAAACTGTGTACGTGGTGGAGATTTCAAAATCAAGTAGGATGGTTTGGTGACGGTTCTATATGGTATTTACGTTGCCCTGACTCCCGTGAGTCAGCTTGATGTGGCTAAAACAGGAGCCACGTCGGGCCAAGTGAGGCCATTCTTCCGATCAGACACATTTATTCCATACCATTATATTTCTTTTGTGATTTGATTGGGTGCACAATTGATTTGGAAGTGTGTCACGAGGTGGGAAGTAGTTGCTGCTACGCATTACCACCAGTCCGGATATGCAAACGGTATATCCACCCTGGCATTGCCTCAAATGCCTTGTCATATGTCCTATCGCATCTTCTACGAGTTTGTTTTGTGTTGTACCTACGTAGTGCTCCCTGATAGCCCACTTGCGAGTGGAGTTTACAGTATTTGTGTAGATTACGACATTATATAAAATGTGTTAAGAGGGATATGGGTAACGCCTTAATGCTATTTTAATAGTTTACTTTACTATAGACATATTATAATAGCATATGTTACTGCATAGTAAATAGTTCCACGGATCCTTAGAGGATGGAAATCACAAACATCCTTTAAATTACTTGCATTTCAATTGATATTTCACTTGAGTTGAGTATAAGAATGTTAATCCTGACTCGAGTGTTTTGTGTTTCGCTTTACGCTCGGGTCACATCGAGTGTCACAACATTTAAGACTCACCTTTGGAGATTGGAGCTGTGTTTGAAGATCTGTTTTATCTATTCAGCTTTTCCAGTTGATTTGTTCAGAGAGGTTATCTATTTGCATTCAAGACTTCAGTGTATTTAAAATACTTTGTTGAATTTTATTTCAAACTCTAATGTTTATATAGTAGCTTCGTGAACTACTATTTATCTATTCCGCTGCTCATTGTTATATTACTCTGTGTCTGTGATTCTGTGACTGATTTATTTAATGTATATGCTGAGTTTTACCAAATATAAATTTACAATCTATTATTTTGAGCAATTCAAATCTGACATGTGCGGATGCGAATGGTTCGAAATACCAGGTCATTACATTCTTCTACCAGATTTGGAAGCATGAGTCAAATCACTAGCAAGGATAGGAGAATGAGGAAATTTACCTATAAACGCAAGATAACAATACATGACAAATCAGGAACCCTTGGTCCAATAATAAACAGCTTGATCAGAACCAACATCTCCAGTCATTAAAGAACACACATCAGTCATAACTGTACCCAAAGACTCCTCATCCAAATCACTAAGAACCAAATCATCATCAAAATAATCATACTTCTCCTCAAATTCAACTCTATGTATGCTATCAAAAAACATTTTAGACGAAATGTTATTTAAAGGAAGCCTATCTAATACCCTATTAGCAATAGGAGCAATAAAACAACATTCTCAACCAAGTCATTAGATCTCAAAATTGATCTGAACAAGACCCAGAGCATCTCCTTAAAACCAACCAAAAAACTCGAAGCAAATGAACCATCAAACTCTGAACTCACTAATTTTTTTATCATGCAACTTAAAATTATCCAAACCCCAGTTTAGCACATCATAATTTCTAAAAGAATACAAACTATCAAAACCATTAACAACCGTAACCAAACTATGACCTGATTTACAACAAGCAGAATCATGAACATGCTCCAAGCAAACAACCATGTCATCCAATTCACTTAAACTATCAAAACGAAACAAAATATCACTCTTCAAATTCTTTTCTCCACAAGAACTAATCTTGACATCAGAACCTAAAGGCTTGAAAACAGAGTTGTTGCACCTACTAAAAAAAGGACTCATCTTCTTACAAAATCTATAATCAATGTCAAGAATATGATCATCAAAGACAGTTTTCCTCCAATACACGTTAAACAGTCGAGCAAGAAGACTGATTAACATTGTCAAACTTCAACATTGGAATCTTAGTTCTAGCAGCAAAGTTTATAACTGTATCCACCAATCTATCATTCATATTACCCTCTGCTTGTTGAATATGCGCTTATATGTTTTTGTTTGATGATAATAAACATATATATTCATTTGAATGTATTTGGTAATGTACTATTTTGTTTTTCATAGATTAAATAAATATTTGTTGAATAAAATTAAATTACACTAAATTCGAATTTGAATTCAAACAGAACAAGTTAAACAGATTTTGAATTCAAACAGAAATTTTATTCAAACAAATATTTATTACAATTTTGAATAGTACAATTTCAATCTCTCACTATAACTATACAACTTTGATTACAATCACATCACATTTCACATTTACAGTTAACCTCACTACATATCACTCAAACTCGTATTTTTATCTTCAACTGCATTCCAGTTTGAATCCAGCATCTGAGCAATCTGCAAAAATATTCACTAACGCAGTAAAATTGAAAAAGAAATATTTTTGCAATATAAAATGAAATACGATTTTTGAAAATATGATTTGCCTCAGTTATTTGGGTTGTTCGTCATCATTCACACTTGATTTCATCACAAAGTCGTGCACATAGATATTACAGGGACAGGTATACATAAGTGGCTGCAGTACACACACATACATTTGTACACGTGTGCACTGCCCCGCCAACTCGTGTGCACAAATCAAACAAAAGCACTGTTAACAATTCAGCACAAGGTCAAACCCAAATAACACACGGGATTCAACTCAAGGCAGAATACAAGCTGCAGTATACCAAAGTGATACAGATACATGCAAATTCGACAAGCACCTGAAGGCAAAAGGTCCAAAGTATCACTTACAACATGTATGCAGCCCAATGAACCAGTGACAACAAACTACAAACTCAACAAGACATGTACACAAAGCATAGTGCACCGAAGGAGCAGCAACAATGAAACTGACTCGAAGCAGTAGTGACAGTAAGGCAATGCACAAAGTAAGTAACAGTAAGAACAGAGACCATAGCAACTGCATAGCAACAGCAGAGCCTCAAGTGACATGGTGAAGTAGTACAAAAGAGCAAGTGCAGACCAAAGAAATGTCACCAAGAATATATGAACAGAGTACATACATGAAGCATGAATCCACAAGTTACAAACATCAAGTCAGGCAAGAAGACAACACAGTTCATATACAAAGTTCAAGTCACAATGTCGAGCATGCATGAAACAGTACAATGAAACAGTGATACAAATGCAACAGTGAAGCTACTGAAGGCAACATGAAGCAATGCACATGTCACCAGTACATTGAAGACTGCAGCATCAATATATATGCACAGATGCAACTTAAGTTAAAAACTGTGCATGTAAAGTATACTAAGAGAAAATGAACCAACTGCAAGTGCAAATGACCAGAACACAATGCCACAATGCAAGTAAATCATGCAAGATATCCAAGACTCAAGAATGCATCACCATGACACAGTTCCAAACTATATAGAGCTGTGACAATCAAGAACTCAAAGAACCAGACACAACAGTGCACAAGTACAGGGAACAACCAAATCAACTGCAAGAACTCAAAGTATACGTGGAACAATGCAAGTAGACCAAACGAAGAATATGCAGTGTACTGTAATACAACAGTGAGCACATTCATATGTACAGATACTAAGAACAGTGGTGATGCAGTGCAACTACAATGAACACCACTGACCAGAATACAATGCAACAACACAGTCAACAAGGCAACAATGCAGATGAACAACAAAGGGTCAAAGCTCAATACAACATGAACCAACTCCAAAATGTATCACTAACATATACTACAGGGATGAACACATGAGAATGGACAAGGCACAAATCAAGTCCAGCTACAAGTTGCAGACTCAAAGCATCAGTGGACACAAATAAACACAATGCACATGCCAACAACAAGTCCAGCAAACATGACACCAAGCTACAAACTCAAATGCAAACAGAAACATCAATATGCAATGCCACAGTACTGAATACCATATGGACACAGCAATGTTCAAGACCAAGGTGGTCAAGGCCAAAATCATCAATGCAATGCACAGCAAAGTCAAGGGCATATGAAGACAAGTGTAACATCACAACTAAGTACAATGAATTCACAGGGCCGAAGCAAACACATGAATTCACAAATCAAAGCCGTGCCGAAATCAAAGATGAAAAAGTCAGAGCCTTAGCAATAAAGTAATTCACAAATCAGAAATCAAGTGTGAGACAAATTGAAACAGTCAATGCCAAGTCGAACCAAGCAAATTGATCACGAAATCAAATCAATATCGTGTGAATCAAGCTACCAAAAATACGAAATTGACAAAGTCAGATCAATCCCAAGCATCAATACAAGATCGAACGACTATTGACAAATTCAAATATATTCAAACGAACGTAATTCATGGAATACGAACGCATATAAAAGCCCCAAATCATCATCGGCATAAGTGAGAGTTCGAGTACGAAAATCGAAGAGGAACAGAACTAAAAATCTTACCTGAAGCAAAATCGAACTCACCAAAGCGAAGCCAAGCCAAGCCGATAATCATCTCAACCCTAATTCGCAAGCAGAGCACTCAAGGGATCGAATCCCCAAATCCATAAACCCTAAATCACAGTACCACGACAAAGCGAACCCGTGAATTCAAGAGCAACGAAGATTGAGCAATAGCCAAGATTAAAGAGCATCGAAACAAAGCCGCCTCTCATAATATCTCAGATCGAAGGAACGAAGAAAGAAACGGCCACCATTATCAAGAGAAAAAGGAACGGGCCGAAGTTTATCAAAAGGGGAATTAAAAAATACTATTTACTTTTTTGGGCCGGCCTTATTATTAAAAGGAGGGGTTTTAGCTTTTAATTTTATAATAGGGGTTTTAGTTTTTAATTTTATATTAGGGGATTTTAGTTTGAGCAAAAATTACGTGTCCAAAGTTCATATTATAATTTTTTTCTCCTGGTTGTATTTTTGAAGTTGTTTTTTTCTTTTCAAGTCAAAGGAGTAGTAAATCACCACCTAGGTTTAGGTAGTGTCAGATTGTCTATTTTGAATTAGTTCAGTGAGCAGGGTGTGCGAGTTTGCAAAGCTCTATAGGCGGGAGCAGTGTTTGCGAGTAAGCGAAACTCTGTAGGCGGGAGCAGGGTGTGCGAGTCTAGTAGAGTGTTTGTGAGCGGAAGCAAAAGGGTCTGTGAGTCTAGTAGAGTGTTTGTAAGCGTGATACTGTTTAATTCTAATAGAAATCTGTGAATGCAGCAGTAGGCAGGGGTTGCCGAAGCTGGGTAAATTTTGTATGTGATTTACTTTTCAGCATATTTATTTCTGCTATTATATTTCTGTGTTTAATTCGAGAAAATTTGCTATAACCCTATTCACCCCCCCTCTAGGGTTAATCTAGATCCTACAAGTGGTATCAGAGCCTGGTATTTTTATTTAACTCTAGAGTCATGAATCCATCAAATAATGCTTTTTCTGAGGGGCAATCTATTGTTAGGCCACCCATGTTTAATGGGAACGATTATGCTTATTGGAAAGTTAGGATGGGTATCTATCTTAGTTCTGTTGATTATGATGTTTGGGATATTATTGAAACTGGCTATAAACCTCCCACTATAATCGTTGGTGATACTGAGATTCCTAAACCTAAGGATAGGTGGGATGCTAACGATAAGAAATTGAAAACGACAAATGCTAAAGCCATGAATGCTTTAATATGTGCTCTTGATAAAAATGAATTTAATAGAATTTCTCATTGTACAACAGCACAGGAAATATGGCATACTTTGGAGGTGACACACGAAGGAACTTCTCAAGTCAAGGAGTCTCGGCTATCCCTATTCAGAAATGAATACGAAAACTTTGTGATGGACAAAGGCGAAAGCATAAAGGATATGTTTGGACGCTTTTCAACCTTGGTATACAACGCTAGAGCGCTTGGGAAGGTATTCACTGAGGTAGAGCTTGTGAGGAAGATACTACGAGTCCTACCGATGAATTTTGAGGCAAAAGTCATGGCAATACAAGAATCGAAAGATCTGAGTAAGCTAAGCATAGAGGAGTTGATTGGCAACTTGATGACATATGAGCTTGAGCTAAAAGCAAAGGAAGAACGCAACAACTCCGAACCAAAGAAGAAGACGATTGCCTTAAAGAGCAAAGAAGAAAGCGATGAAGAAGATCCAATTGAAGAGCTTGCAATGGCTGTCAATAATCTTAGAAGATGGTCTAGATTCAAGCCACGCAAGAAGAAAACAAAGGGCAATAGGTCAAAAGATTCCGAAAATTCCGATAATGAACTGACGTGTTATAACTGCAACAAGCCTGGCCACATCAAACCAAAATGCCCACTTCTCAAAAACAACAAAGAAAAGAAAAAGGCGAAGAAGGTATTTGCAGCGACTTGGGATGATGAAGAAGGAGAGGAAGCTTCGGATAGCAGCTCAGAGGAGGCTAACTTGTGTTGCATGGCAAAATCAGAATCAGAAGCAACCTCCGACGAATCTAGTGAGGCAGGTGAGTTTTCTTATAAAGAACTTGTTTTTATGTGTTCTGATCTTACTAAGGTAGTGGATACTCTTGAATCTAAAATTGAAAAACTGAAATTTAATAGGAGAGAATTTGCTCGTGAAAATTTTAGGTTAAAAACTGAACTTGAAAATATTCAAAACCTAGAATGTAAAAAATGTAAGATTTTAGATTCAGAATTATCAAAACTGAGGAATAACTTTGAAAGTCTTGAAAATGAAAACTTGAATCTTAAGGAAACCATCGACACTAGGAGAAAGGATTTTATAAATCGATGCACCTCACTTGTCACTGAAAACTCAACATTAAAAACCAGAGTCCAAAATCTTGAGAAATCCCTGAACAACTTTTCAAACGGAGAAAAATCTTTCAAAATGTTATTGGGAAATCAAATTTTTGCTAACAATAGAAAAGGACTAGGCTTTGGGAAATCACAAAATGATGATAATGCAAAAAGTAAAAGTGTCTTTGCTCGATCTGAAATAATGGGAAATCATGTTGAAAATCATAGTCCTAGGAACACAAAATTTAATCAAGTCAATTTAATGAGCACGTTTTGTAGAGAATTTGGACATAATCGAAATAATTGTTGGTATAGACCCAAACACGTGAAAACTAAACCAATTTGGGTTCCAAAAGGCACAAATATAAAATCTTTGAAAGTCAAACAAATTTGGGTGCCAAAAGGAACATATATAAATAGTTTTGGGTCTCCAAAAACATATTTTTCATATTCTGCCACTAACAACAATGGACCTATAAAAACAAATAGGTCACATAAATCTTTTATCGTGTAGGTGTGGTGGCAGGCTAAGGAACAACAACAGTGTTCTCTGGATTTCGGCTGTTCCAGAAACACAACGGGCGACAAAGCAAAGTTCCTTAGCCTAGTACAAAGGTGACAGAATCACAATGGGCAATCACGAAAAATTTATCGTAAAGGTAAAACAGGTAAATTTGTTTTGAACGATATATTAAATATGATATCTGCACCATATTCTGAATTAAAATCAGCCAATATTGAGATGAATAAAAGATGATGATTTTGATTCTGATTTTTTCAAAATTGTTAGCCAATTATGCTTTTATGCCAAAAACACTACAATCCTTGAAATACTTTATATCGATTAATTTGGATAGTTGATGGTGCTTTTATTGATTGACGATAATATTTTTGGCTAAATCTATATTCATGATTTCTTCTATTTACATGGCTTCAACTTAAAATCCTAATGAATTCTATTTTTTAAAAAAATATTTGTAAAAAGGATTTTAAGAAATTTTTGACTTGTTCTTATTTATGACATTGATTTGTGCTTAATCGATGACCAATCAGATTTTCAACTTTGAACTAATCCATATAAATTTGTTCGGTCAAATGATGGTATTTGATTACTCATGCTACACGTAGATATTTTTTGGTCACTGCTTGTAAATTTGCACGATTTCAAATTCATGTGAAAAAGGATTTTAAAAATTGTTGAAACCTTAAGAAATTGTTTTTGAAATAATTATGATGTTGATTGACTGTTGATTACTCATGAACTTGTTTATCCTATGGTTTCTGAAATTAACACCTTGATATATGTTTGAGTGTTAACACGGCTTCAATTCAAATTCAAAAGAATGTCATTTAAATTGATGTTAAGTTTGAAATTCTTGGTGCACACTTCATGTTTTGGTCAATCAAATTCAACGAGTGAATATTGAGTGGAATTTAAATTCAGATGCAGATTACACTGGTAATATGGTTGATAGAAAAATTACTAAGTGTAACATGATTAATTATTTTGAAACATTCATTTGCTGCATCATTTTTTTTAAAAGAAAATATCTGCATATTTTTCACTTGAAATAATTTTCAAATAAAAAAAAATTTCGTATAAAACCCCCTCGAGAAAATCATGTTTGACCATATTTACAGATTAGTCATTTTTGAAAAATTGATTTTATAATTTTTAATTTGATTTTAAATGACAAATTTTGACTAATCCGACTCCCTTTGATTATCGAAAAGATGAATAGTGATTGAAAAAGAGATGAGTGTTGATATTTATCATATATTATAACTCGAGAAAGTATAATTAGAAAATTTCTTTAGAATTTCATAACAAGAGTTATAAAAACTTTTTTGTTAGGTAAAAATTCCATGACCATTTCTATTTCTATCATCTTTCTATCGACCATCACTCATCAAGATCATATTTAGTATGTAAATTTGTGGTAGTTTACAAAGGAAATCATTTGTTCTTCAATATTTTTAAATCTGTGAAGGAAATTATTTATGCTTCAACTTATTATATTTAGCAATAAAAATAAATATCCAAAGTATTCACTCTCATTTAAAAGTCCTCACGGTTATGCATGGGTGAATTACTTGGATTTTTGATTATGTGCTTCCATGCTCATTTAAAAGTCCTCACGGTTATGCATGTATGGAACGCATGTCAAATTTAATTGATTTAATAGACAAGTTGATTCTAATCCCATTTAAAAGTCCTCACGGTCATGCGTGGTTAGAAGATACTTGATTTCATTTTTAAATTAAATTGGAATACTACTAATCTCATTTAAAAGTCCTAACGGTTATGCATGGTTAGTAGATATTCAAATTTCCAGAAATAAATATACCACAAATAGACATATCTATATGAATTTTTGATGATTTTATCTCCATCACTTCTGAAAGTGGAATATGCGCTTGACAAGGGTAATTATGATTTTTGTTTGAGTTTTTATTGAAATTTGATATTTATATTTAATTGAGTTAAATGTTTGATTCATGTCTATCACTTCATCCCTATTTTATAACACTGTTATTCTTTTGCTGATAACAAAAGGGGGAGAGAAAAGTTAAGATTTTGTCGAATAGAATCAAGCAAAGGTTAAATAATTTTCAATTTGCATATAGGCTCATTTACATATTTTTATTTGTATGCATATATGTAGGGGGAGTATTATGTAGAGAGGAGCATTTAAATAGGGGGAGCAATTAAAGTATATAATTGGTCAAATACATTTAACATGGTCAAAATCTTAAATATATGTTTGTTATCATCAAAAGGGGGAGATTGTTGAATATGCGCTTATATGTTTTTGTTTGATGATAATAAACATATATATTCATTAAATGTATTTGGTAATGTACTATTTTGTTTTTCATAGATTAAATAAATATTTGTTGAATAAAATTAAATTACACTGAATTCGAATTCGAATTCAAACAGAACAAGTTAAACAGATTTTGAATTCAAACAGAAATTTTATTCAAACAAATATTTATTACAATTTTGAATAGTACAATTTCAATCTCTCACTATAACTATACAACTTTGATTACAATCACATCACATTTCACATTTACAGTTAACCTCACTACATATCACTCAAACTCGTATTTTTATCTTCAACTGCATTCCAGTTTGAATCCAGCATCTGAGCAATCTGCAAAAATATTCACTAACGCAATAAAAATGAAAAAGAAATATTTTTGCAATATAAAATGAAATACGATTTTTGAAAATATGATTTGCCTCAGTTATTTGGGTTGTTCGTCATCATTCACACTTGATTTCATCACAAAGTCGTGCACATAGATATTACAGGGACAGGTATACATAAGTGGCTGCAGTACACACACATACATTTGTACACGTGTGCACTGCCCCGCCAACTCGTGTGAACAAATCAAACAAAAGCACTGTTAACAATTCAGCACAAGGTCAAACCCAAATAACACACGGGATTCAACTCAAGGCAGAATACAAGCTGCAGTATACCAAAGTGATACAGATACATGCAAATTCGACAAGCAACTGAAGGCAAAAGGTCCAAAGTATCACTTACAACATGTATGCAGCCCAATGAACCAGTGACAACAAACTACAAACTCAACAAGACATGTACACAATGCATAGTGCACCGAAGGAGCAGCAACAATGAAACTGACTCGAAGCAGTAGTGACAGTAAGGCAATGCACAAAGTAAGTAACAGTAAGAACAGAGACCATAGCAACTGCATAGCAACAGCAGAGCCTCAAGTGACATGGTGAAGTAGTACAAAAGAGCAAGTGCAGACCAAAGAAATGTCACCAAGAATATATGAACAGAGTACATACATGAAGCATGAATCCACAAGTTACAAACATCAAGTCAGGCATGAAGAAAACACAGTTCATATACAAAGTTCAAGTCACAATGTCGAGCATGCATGAAACAGTACAATGAAACAGTGATACAAATGCAACAGTGAAGCTACTGAAGGCAACATGAAGCAATGCACATGTCACCAGTACATTGAAGACTGCAGCATCAATATATATGCACAGATGCAACTTAAGTTAAAAACTGTGCATGTGAAGTATACTAAGAGCAAATGAACCAACTACAAGTGCAAATGACCAGAACACAATGCCACAATGCAAGTAAATCATGCAAGATATCCAAGACTCAAGAATGCATCACCATGACACAGTTCCAAACTATATAGAGCTGTGACAATCAAGAACTCAAAGAACCAGACACAACAGTGCACAAGTACAGGGAACAACCAAATCAACTGCAAGAACTCAAAGTATACGTGGAACAATGCAAGTAGACCAAATGAAGAATATGCAGTGTACTGTAATACAACAGTGAGAACATTCATATGTACAAATACTAAGAACAGTGGTGATGCAGTGCAACTACAATGAATACCACTGACCAGAATACAATGCAACAACACAGTCAACAAGGCAACAATGCAGATGAACAACAAAGGGTCAAAGCTCAATACAACATGAACCAACTCCAAAATGTATCACTAACATATACTACAGGGATGAACACATGAGAATGGACAAGGCACAAATCAAGTCCAGCTACAAGTTGCAGACTCAAAGCATCAGTGGACACAAATAAACACAATGCACATGCCAACAACAAGTCCAGCAAACATGACACCAAGCTACAAACTCAAATGCAAACAGAAACATCAATATGCAATGCCACAGTACTGAATACCATATGGACACAGCAATGTTCAAGACCAAGGTGGTCAAGGCCAAAATCATCAATGCAATGCACAGCAAAGTCAAGGGAATATGAAGACAAGTGTAACATCACAACTAAGTACAATGAATTCACAGGGCCGAAGCAAACACATGAATTCACAAATCAAAGCCGTTTCGAAATCAAAGATGAAAAAGTTAGAGCCTTAGCAATAAAGTAATTCACAAATCAGAAATCAAGTGTGAGACAAATTGAAACAGTCAATGCCAAGTCGAACCAAGCAAATTGATCACGAAATCAAATCAATACCGTGTGAATCAAGCTACCAAAAATACGAAATTGACAAAGTCAGATCAATCCCAAGCATCAATACAAGATCGAACGACTATTGACAAATTCAAATATATTCAAACGAACGTAATTCAAGGAATACGAACGCATATAAAAGCCCCAAATCATCATCGGCATAAGTGAGAGTTCGAGTATGAAAATCGAAGAGGAACAGAACTAAAAATCTTACCTGAAGCAAAATCGAACTCACCAAAGCGAAGCCAAGCCAAGCCGATAATCATCTCAACCCTAATTCGCAAGCAGAGCACTCAAGGGATCGAATCCCCAAATCCATAAACCCTAAATCACAGTACCACGACAAAGCGAAGCCGTGAATTCAAGAGCAACGAAGATTGAGCAATAGCCAAGATTAAAGAGCATCGAAACAAAGCCGCCTCTCATAATATCTCAGATCGAAGGAACGAAGAAAGAAACGGCCACCATTATCAAGAGAAAAAGGAACGGGCCGAAGTTTATCAAAAGGGGAATTAAAAAATACTATTTACTTTTTGGGCCGGCCTTATTATTAAAAGGAGGGGTTTTAGCTTTTAATTTTATAATAGGGGTTTTAGTTTTTAATTTTATATTAGGGGTTTTTAGTTTGAGCAAAAATTACGTGTCCAAAGTTCATATTATAATTTTTTGCTCCTGGTTGTATTTTTGATGTTGTTTTTTTCTTTTCAAGTCAAAGGAGTAGTAAATCACCACCTAGGTTTAGGTAGTGTCAGATTGTCTATTTTGAATTAGTTCAGTGAGCAGGGTGTGCGAGTTTGCAAAGCTCTATAGGCGGGAGCAGTGTTTGCGAGTAAGCGAAACTCTATAGGCGGGAGCAGGGTGTGCGAGTCTAGTAGAGTGTTTGTGAGCGGGAGCAAAAGGGTCTGCGAGTCTAGTAGAGTGTTTGTAAGCGTGATACTGTTTAATTCTAATAGAAATCTGTGAATGCAGCAGTAGGCAGGGGTTGCCGAAGCTGGGTAAATTTTGTATGTGATTTACTTTTCAGCATATTTATTTCTGCTATTATATTTCTGTGTTTAATTCGAGAAAATTTGCTATAACCCTATTCACCCCCCCCCCTCTAGGGTTAATCTAGATCCTACACTGCTGACCCAGTGTCAGACTTACACTTATTACCCATGTCTCCTGCTTTGGATTCAATAGCCATGGCAACTTCTTTTAACCCATGGTCCAAATATGAACACGCATCATTGACAAAACCCATTTTCAACAAAGCTGAACCATAAACAATATCACAGCCTCCACAAGCTTTACACTCTCTACCATTATTGAACAATTTCTCTTGAATCTCCCAACCAGTACCTGTCTCATGATAACCATATTTTGAAGTGAACTTCGTTGCCGATGGATCTAAAAGCATTGGGTCTAAAAGATCCAAAGCATTCAACCCCGTGACACTAGTGTTGAAATCTAAAAACTCATCTAAACACTCATCTTTCGATCTAAAATTAGAAAACTTAGAATTTTTGAAACAAGCAACATTCTAATCAAAATATAGATCTCCAAATTTATCTCTAAAATTTGTACCTATATTGACAGAGTTAATAGCGTCGAAATGCAAAAAAAAAAAAAAAATCTTCTAAAAGTTTGATGGCTTCAAATCTCTAAACCCATAAATGATCCAACAATATATGCTTAAGCTTCATGCTCATAAAAATGAAATGGAAATCTCGGTCGGGGATACTCAGCCGTGTTTTACTTCCAACAACTGAAAATTTTGATTTCCTTAAGCAACGTCTCTTCTTATGACCCAGAAGACCATTACTAAAGTAACGAATCTAGGTATGACAATCTCTAGCATAATGTGAAACATCCGCAAACCTAAAACAAGAATTCGATCTCCAAACAAAATTGCTCCAAACATTGATAGATTATATACGATTTATCGAATCAACATTGGGAATAGAAACTCTAGGGGGAGGATGCGCAACTAGATGAGATTAGAAAGAATTGAATCTTCTTGAATTTGAAGAAAAGAATTAAATTCTTCCACCCATTTTAAAACGACTTTAACTTGATTATTTTCTAACTAATAATATGCTTTGGGTTTTTTTTGTCGTTTGATTTCATATGAAGCTTAGGACGTTTGCATAATTCTTGTACATCACATCTTGATTTCAAATAGTCCTTAATCTTCCCCTTGACATTAAAAATTGTGTTAAAAACATTTTCAAATATATTTTTCTCATTGTGCATCACATCAATATTATGATGAAATAGACATCTTTCCAATAAGGCAACTCCCAAAATATACTTTTTTGTACCAATTATGAATAGCCGATTTACCTGCAATTTCAGTTTGTGCTCTAGTTCCATGTATCTTTGGATAGTCCTGTACAAGTTCATATATGTCTTCACTTGACTATGTCGTTGGTGGTTGTCTGGTTTCTAATCTATTAGCCAAAAAGTTTTTTTCCATCTCCTCTGAAGGGATTTTTGACATGAAGAAAACATCGATGGCGGTCAAACCATGCAATTTTCTTACCATTCAATAAAGAAAATGCTCGTGTTTCTTCCATGCAATAAGGATTAGCTAGACAACCGGATGTACTCCATTCTAAAAGCATTGCATAAGCAAGAAAATCACTTATAGTCCACAACAAAGAAACAAATATACGGAAAAATAATTTCTTTGAAACGTCATATGTTTCTACTCCTTCGTTCCACTGTGTATTTAACTCCTCAATCAATGGTTGTAAATAAACATCGATTCCTCGTGTCGAATCGTCAGGGACAGGAACGACAAAGTAAGAAATGTATACTGAGTTTTCATACAAATCATGGAGGTAAACTATAAGGTTTGATGATAATGGTCAAGATGAATATTTAGCACCAAATTGATAAATGGTGAAAAATCATCCGTAAATAATCCAAGTCTCACATTACGACTCTCTGTTGCAAAAGTGGATAAGTTTTGTCAAAAAGCTTCTATGCTTCTCTATTAGCTGGATGTGTCACATGCCTTCTTCCTCCGTACTCACACTGTGCCGTTTTATATGAGGTGCAGTTACATAAGATGCATATAATCTTTGAAGCCTAGGAGTGACAGGCAAGTAATGCATACATTTGTATGGAACTTCCTTTCCCTTCTTTTTTCATGGTTTGTACCTTCTCTCGTTACATATTCTATACTTCCTAAGAATGTTGTCCTCTTCCCAATACAACATGCAGCTATTTAAACATGTATCTATTTTTTAATAAGGTAAACCAAAAGCCGACATAAGATTCTTAATTTTATAGTGGTTTTACGCATTAAATTATCAGACACCATATGTCATTTTGCACTTGTACAACACCTGTAAATCAGGCTTCAGTGATGTTGTTTTTGACTTCATCGCAATATATTCTGCGGTTACTGATAATTGAGTGTCGCTTTTACAACCATCCCAAAGAGGTTTCTTAGCAGCATCTAATAAATCATTAAAAAAATTTGCTTCAATATTTGGTTCTTCAACATTTACATCATCGTCATCAACATCAACCATAGAGAACATTGATTGTGCTGCATCTTCAACCATATTTTCTATACGATTCGTCTTAACAATTTCATTACCAGCCACTTCTAATTCAAACTCTGCAGGAGTATGTCCTACAACTTCTCCATGACGATCCCAAACATAATACTCCGGTACGAAACTGTTTTTGCAAAATTGAACTTTCACAATATCTGGCAACAAACACTTCAAATATTTACACCTACTACACGGTCAATGAATTTATGCATCATTTCTATTATTACCTAAAGTGAATTCAACAAATACGTTTATACCATTATAAAGATCTTTTTTTATTGAGCCTCTTAGTCCTCTTCTTTGATACATCCATCTGCTTTAGTCAACAAAATAATCAAAAAAAATTCTACATAAAAAAATATGTCACAAACTCAAAAATAAATCTTGGCCATTTTAGGAATTGAGATTTTATTTTTCAATGTATTGATACATAATCTTATATGCATCAATTTAACCCAACTTAAGAATATAATATTGAAATGTTGGTTTGTGGTTTTCTATTTTGATGGTAAGTCATCATACTTCCAAATACAAACACAGTAAACAATTACTTACGTGAATTATTTCATTTTAAATGATTCAACAACATTTCGCAGCACTTCTCCTTTGTTTCCTGTATTGTTCACAAATACGTGTACATAGAAAAAAATGATGGCGAAATTTTGTTAATCGTTTAAAAAGAAATAATATTCGAAATGTAATTGTTTATTATGTTTATAACTTGTCCAATACAGGGACAAATCCAGTAAGTATTGTAGCACATGGATATAAATGTCTGTTTTGTGACAATACCAGATATTTATATAACGATCACGTATAACACTTGTCGGATGGGGACAAAAACTCTCTAATGAACTCAATAAAAAAGTAGTTTATACAAAAATTGAAAGTTATATAGCTTGTCCTCTTATTTATTATATAATATATTATTGTTTGTAAACGGTTCAAAATTAACTAATTTTACATATTTCTAAAATTATTAATTTATCTCATTATTCCGCGTATTTTATCAAATAAGATTAATTCAACGTATTATAGTAGATACATATATTATTTTTTTATGACATTTTCGATAGAAAATAATTTATTTAATTACTAATATGCGTTTTTGAGTGTGTATATAATGATTAACACATACACACAAACACACACATATATGAATACATAAACACCTAAATTAACACAAGACAATGCTAAAAATAACACATATAAAATGGTTTGCACATATACTCAAATTCATGAATTATACATACTTTTCACAATTTAAAACTAACGAAATAAGTATTCCATGAGATACCATAAACAATCATTAGGCTAGCCCTAATTTATCAATTTAGGCAAATTTTGGTTTAGGTTAAAATTTTGCTTTATTGCAAAAATTAAAGGTTCTACCTTAGATTGTAAGCAAGTCGTGCAAGATCCAAAAGCATGAATTTGAGGTTTGGAAGCTTGAAAATGGGTTTTAGGGATTTTAGATAATAATTTTCATTCATATCAATTGAAGAAGAAAGGTCTCGGTCGAGACCTGTATAATGCGAACTTCTGATGGTTTCTGAACGCCATCGACGGCCACTTTCTGACGGTTTTCGATAGCCGTCGACAGCCCGTTGAAAGCCGTTAGAAACAATCGCAATAGGCCGTCGAAAACCATCGCCAAGTGTCCTCGGTATTTCAAGTTTTCTAGCAGTGTTATGATTACATGTTATTTACGGACATAAAATCAATTAACCAATGAAAATTTATTCTTTTTTCATGTTGTTTTGTATTTTTAAATATGCTTAAAGATTACGATTCTTATAAAAAATGTTCAAAGGTACATTTCAGTCACCACGTTATTATTATTTTAATCTATATATTAAAAGATTAATTTCAGCATACAACACAATTTATCAACCAACCAACAGATATTAAACACTATGATAAGCAAAGATGGACTCAAAAAGATAATATATCTCCAAAAGCATCTTCAACGAAAGATAGCATACTTGTCCAGAAATCAACAAATGATGATTAAAAATCTACCTTGAAAGATGATTATGGTTGGGATGATAAATTTACTTCCGAAGTGGTAAGTGATACATCATTCAAAAACTTTGAAAAAAATAACGTAATTAAATTTTATTATCTTATCGGTTTTCACTTCCTGGTTTTGCTATCAACGTACACTTCCACAAACGCATCTCTATAGATATTACCAAATGTTACTATCACTTAAAAATAGAGTCTGGCAACTGTGTTATTTTACAAATTCAATACTCTATCCTACATATTTTCCAAACATAGCATGACTTAACTATATGATCAAGCATTAAAACTTCCTATACATTTTTGCTCTTTATTAAGTAATATCAGAAACAAAATTTTAATCTAAAAAAAATAAATGTTCAAATTTAGGAGTGAAATTCAAACTGATTACACATGATTCCAATACAAAAACATAGCTAAATATTTAAGAAAATTATTT
This sequence comes from Allium cepa, assembly GCA_030765085.1. Taxonomy (NCBI): domain Eukaryota; kingdom Viridiplantae; phylum Streptophyta; class Magnoliopsida; order Asparagales; family Amaryllidaceae; genus Allium; species Allium cepa. The sequence continues at coordinate 945,393,289 of CM060934.1, read as the reverse complement.
CTCTTAAATATGTTAAACACATATAATTTGTAAAAAAAATATCGATTTACTTCCGAAGCGTGTGCTATCGTCATGCACGAAGCGCATGTCGCATGCCATAACATAAAATATATATGTTAATTGGGGATATATTTTGATTATTACTTTCTTGAAGTAAAAAATTAGCTCATGTGAAGTGTAGGAACAGCCTTCTCGGGCATTTTCGTTAACCCAGTCGGGAACATTTCTTCTGAACCACTACTCATTACTACCGATCCAATAGGTCCAGTTTTCAACAATCTCTAATCAAGACTAACAAGTGGCGGCTAGAGCAAGCAATATAAGGCAAGGCACTACTTGAGAAGGGCATGATTGTTTCATTCATTCCATCGTCTATCTCAGCTGTTAGATGGCCCGAAGAAAGTACGTATTCGAATTCATTATTACCCATAGGCCCCTAAACAATAGGTTAGATCACCCCTCTATAGAGCACACTATGTATCATAGACTTACTAATATACGCTCACCTCTCGTTGATCATGAGGATGGAAATGCGCAAGTCAATAGTACAGACTATTCCCTCTTAGGTATCATAAGCACCATGTTCTCCCATTGGTTGAAGTGTACCAGAGCTCCGTTTGTAAGAGCTGGCCTTCCATCTAAGTATTATACCTCACTAAAGCTATGAACCTCTTTAGGGTTAGTTCATGCAGAGACATCTGCTATGGAAATACAGGGGCATTGAATAACTGTCTTGTTATCTTTAACCCATTAGTCACCTTATCAGCCAGAAAGATGCCCGTTTAATATACTTGGCCTTATGAACCATAGTTGGCAATAATGAAAAGAAGTTCCATAATGTTTGAAAAACTATCAAACAACTGGCATGGCCAGAAGGTAGAAACCAGGTGGATATCATACCTATCCTAACAATCAGGAGTAGAACCATCCCGCCCGTAATGTTTATACTGCACTTGGTATACTAGGCGCCAATGTTTATATTGGCCCTATCTGTCTCAGCTATCCCTCCAATAAACCAAGGAACGAGGGAAGCTAAACAACTGGAAGACTGGACTGACAGGAGTGTTCTTCCTACTAGAATGAGGGAAGTATCACTATGGGAAGGACGAAGGGATAAGGCAGCACCACTGGGGATGCAGCCCGGTCCAAACACCAAGGAATTCTTCATTTTGGGTAGCAGTATTGGTCCTCGACCTTGAAAGAGTATTAGTTAGCCAAGGTAGCGAAGCTAAGGTCTAGTATGAACTCTGATAGAAGGATCAACCTAAGGCAACCATAGAGAGGAAACTCATAGTTATAGTAATGGCAGGCGGTTGCTAAGCTGGTCATAAGACTGAAGGAAAGATGGGTAGTCAACCAGAGGTTGTACTTCTTTCAAGCTCATCTGCATGAGCCAGGAGATAACGAGGGGCCATTTTAGTTACTAGATGATCAACTGTCTTATAAATTTCTTCGTCTACTATATTAATATTAATTGGACCGTTATTACTTGTTAGACTATTCCTACTAATATGAATACTTAGGAAAAGGAGAGTTTCATCCTACCAGAATGAGGCCCGTAGCAGACAAGCAAAGAAGCTAGTAACAAGAGCTACATTAGAAACACCAACCCTTGACTCATCAGCAAAAACAAGGCACCCAAAGGAAGGCCAATATATTAATTGGGTGACATCAGGTCCCTTTTCCCTACTTCGCTCTATCTCTCCTCCGCTCTTCGATAGCATCTATACTGGCTTAATTAGCTACATGACTCAGGAGGATAGTGCGGCAACCCTTACGTGATCTTCTCGAGTTATAGTCGGAAGCTCTCCATCGCTGCGCTATGAGAAGCCTAGCAGTTCTTCTCTTTACCTTCTTGGATCTAAATTTTCTATACCAGTAAATGGGCTGGAGGCCACCCAAACACACCTAGTTAGCTATTACTGATTAGTCATATGATCTATTCTTATCTGTCTTTGCTTGATATAACCAAAAAGCTCAAAAGAAAGAAGCTTAGAGGCCTTTTCCCTCTCCTAGTACATTAAGGTGCGTAGCGCTGACAAGCAAGGATTAGCAGATGCAGATGATAAGATGAGTTGTTGCGTCTTCGTCTTATAGATAGTAGAAGATCCCGAAGGCTTCCTTAAGTTAGAAATAGAGTCCGGCCTTTCCCTCAGCCTCTGTAGCTATATTTTTTTCCCTTCTTCTAAATGGGATTTTCCTTACGGGAAAGTGCCTTTATTGGGAGGTGCCTTAAGGCAACTTACAGTAGAAGTCATAACAATCAGACTCACCTACATCATATGATCCAGTAGCTTAGAATCGGGACAATGAGAAAGCAGCCTGACTTCAATAGCGCAAAGTACAGGCAAGGGAACACGCTTTGGAACAAGAAAAAAGGGAGATTACTCAGGTAGTTATGAAAATGGATCGCATAACGTTCCAAAAGAATGGAGCGAAGGTGTACCAACTTATTGATTGGGAAGGCGCCATAATTGAAAATCACTATTTTGGTGGGCGGGACGAAAGCGCAAAGTGCTCTATGACTGGATTTCACCAATAGGTCATTCCTTTACTCGATAGGATATTTAATTAAGAAGGAGTAGCCTCAGATGTAGATGAAAAGATGGCCAAAGATCTTATATTATATGTCCCCCTTCTCGTCGGATCTGGCTAGCTTGAAGTTGCCCAAACGCTTTCTTCATTTTCAACGAGCTTTCACTTTCCTTGAGTTGGCCGCTGGCTCCTTGTCCATAGGGCGTTCTACTCTCTTTTCAAGGGTCTTCTTTTTTCCGAAGGTATGATAGTCGAAAAGGAAATACTTAAATAAGGGATGCTAGTACTGTAACTAACTACTTTCTTCTTTGTGATAAGGGTCGTCCTTTCTTTTCCTTTGCTTTCCTCTTCTCTAATGCACATATTGAGACTGAGCTTTATTTCCTTCGCTAACGAAAAGCACGATAAATAGCTCTTCACCACTCTGTCCGCATTGCTGTCATATCGACGAATCATTTCGAGATGATGAGAAGGTATTATGCGAGGCAGGCCACCTCTCTTCAAATAGATGAACTGTAAGCTTTTTCGATATAGGTAGCTTACGCTCTCTAAGGCGATACCGCGCACTACTCTAAATAAAGAAAGGGCAGTATGTGTTATCCCACCTTTTGGTTAAGGCCAAATATCAAAAAATTAGCAGGAAATGATGGATATCAGGATTGGAGATCGATTGGAAAAAAGGCTGTGATCGATGTCGTCAAAATTTGGCCAAGCTCCGATCAAGGTAAAATTGCTAAAAAGTGAGGAGCAAGGCTAGGAAAGGCTGCGTTTCAAATTTCAAGTCAAAGAAGTTCGTTTGTTCGAGATATTGATGGATGCATATTCAAGGGAATCTCGTTTATATCAATACCCATGGATACGAACAGGACGTTCGTATCGATCCCCATGGATACAAACAAGATATTCGTATCGATCAGGAAGAGGGATTAAATGGGTTTCGAATTGATGGCTATTGACTTGGATTGAATAGATAGGCGCATGTTGATTTTTTCAACTCGACGATTCCGTGTCGATTAGGATGAAGCGTAGCAGTATACTTCGGATCGATAGTGTTCATATCGATCAACATGACTACTTCAAAACGATACTGTTCGTGTCGATCAACATTGGATAATTTGATCGATGTGAAGGAGGGTTGGTCGATGGATACGAATGGAGGCATTGTTGATGGATATGAAGAAGACCGAAGGCATTGATAGGTGGATGATAGCATATGGATAAGAAGGATTCAGAAGCCATGTTCGTATCAATCATGTTCGTATCGATCGATACGAAGGAATCAGTCAACACGGCATGAAAGGAAAATCTTTCCTAGATCTTCAAGGCACATCATCGATGCAAAATTGATCAATTCAAAGGGAGAAGTGATGGATATGAATGCGATAGCGAACCTGTGAACACGAACTTCCATCGATCATAACTTGCAACCCACAAGTCCAAATGCTATGAAATTTTCAAAGGAGCTTACGTACCACCTAAGGAATGTTCACACAGTTTTGGCTCAGTTGGGCCAAATCTTGATCGATATGAAATTGATTCATATCGATCACGGACCGAGTGCAAATTGCAAGGGATCGATCGCGTGGGTCTACCTACATGCCAAAAGAAGTCTCCTGAGATATGAGCGAGATATTTGCAGCCTATGCCTATAAATAGCACCTCAGAGCCTACAGAAAAAGGATCTTTTGGCTATTCAATGTCCAGACTCTGCCAAAAACATCTTTGCGCTACAAGGCTGCTGTTGTACTTGAATTTCATCACTGTAATCTGTTGTAATCAATTGTAACTAGCAAGGAAAGTCAATAAAAGATTAACTTTCAAAGTGGACGTAGGCCAGAGATAGCCGAGCCACTGTAAATCTTATGTCTCTGTCTACTTCTTTCAGTTTTAAGTTTATTATTCTTCATTCTCTACATTACTTAGATCTGTGATTTGTGATCGTACACTATTATTTTGTGTTCTTATACTGGTGCTTTCACGATATTTAGGGTTTGTGACCAATTTTAGCGCACACTTTGGTGCTTTCACTGAAAATAGCTAGCACCCGCTATACCAGATTTGGAGTTTAGTTTTGAAAGGCTAAAGGATTAGATCTAGAAGGAACAATGACAAAGCAATTAATAAGGAGGCAAAGAGCAAAGAGAAGTCAGCATGTAGGAAGCCAAGAAGCGTCTTTAGGAGCTAATCAGACTTCAGGCTTTATCACCAAAGACGAGATGGAGATGACGATGAGAGCTATGCATGAAGAGTTTCTGAAAAGATAGAAATAAATGATGCAGAAACTTCTCAGACAGTTTGGACAAGCGAGAACAGTTGGGGCTTCAGGAGTTTAGATCCACGGAGCTGGAGCGAAAAGACTCAATAGGTAATCAGATGGAGCAGCTCAACAGGGCGTAGCCCCTAATCAGCACACGACTATTAATCAGGAGGATCTTGGCTCGGGGGCATACCACCTGGCAACGATGGACCAGTTCATAGAGAAATTCCAGGTGACACCACACAACAAGATGCCGGCAGGAATGTAGGAGCGCGTAATGAGGAATACGTACCAGAATTCCCTCAGGGACTCGGGGGGAAAACCTTGACGGACAATGCAGGATAGGCCGAGATTATCAGGCGAACTATGCACGGAGGTTCAACAAACAGAGATCTAAAAGGAGTAAACAGGAGTCTGTTTACCCATGAAATCAGAATGGCCTGGTACCCACTGGAGTACAAGCTACCTACTCTTGAAGTGTATAATGGCAAGGTTGATCCAACTGCTCACTTGATGAGATACACAAGACATATGGAAATGCTGGGGGCATCGAAGGAAGTGATGGCTCGATGTTTCCCACTGTATTTGACAGATATAGCAGCTATGTGGTTCAGACAGTTGGAAGTGGGATCTATCAGGACATGGACAGAATTGGTGGAAAGGTTTCTGAAATAATTTCGGGTTCATATCAAAAGGCCAAAGAACATAATGATGCTAACATCGGTAAAGTAAAGGACAGGGGAATCTCTTAGAGCTTTCTTAACTTGGTTCAATGCATCAGTTGCTTCGGTGGATCGGTCAGATCCATCGATGGTTTTAATGGCAGTAATGTCGGGAGTCAGAGAGAATTCGGATTTCAAAGTGTCATTGATACGGGACCCACCAATGGATCTTGGGGAATTCCTTCACGAAGCTGAGAGATTCCTTCGGCAGGAAGATGCATGTTCAGATATGAAACTAAAGGAAGTGAACGTGGCTGAGGATGAAGGACCATCCAATGGAAGCTCATATAAAAATAAAGATAAAGGAAATAGGAAGTTGGATGACGAATCAGGAAAAACTAGGAAGCGGTGGAGAGAGCCAAAATTTTCCACATACACAGGATTGAACGAGATGTTAGTACAGATATTCATTGAGACCCGAGATCGCCTTCCCTACCAAAGGCCTGTAGGGAGAGAACCCTCGGAACGTGAGAGGGCATCAGGAAGGCACAGTCTCTTTCACGGTTTGGATGGACATGATACCAACAGGTGCAGGCATCTAAAGGATATCATCGAGTAGCATGTAAGAAATGGCCAATTGCGACAATATCTCATGGCTCAAAATGCCGTGGTGGAACAGAAGCGGCCAACATCTACCTCAAACAAGGATGGTGCAAGGCCCAGGAATGATGGCCGAATAGTTAACAACTAACAATGATGATGTGGAATAAGTAGCAAACTTTGGACGAATGACCAAGTCACTTACTCACGTACGGGGATGGGGATGGGGATGACCCCTAGGCATGCTCTGAGATGATGATAAACAGCGGTGCAATGATTTATGAAATCTATTTTTTCTTTTTGGTTTGGACACTCGCTTTTTCTGTCTTGATTTTGGAGTTTGGTTTGAACTCTTGATTTTGTTTGTTTTTTGGTTTGGACTTTTTTTTGGATGATTGCTTTAATGTTTGGATATTTGTTTGGATTTCTAATATGGATTTTCGGTTTTCTGATTTGATCTGGATTTCAGATTGGTTTTTTGTTTGGATTTTTATCTGGTTTTTGGTAAATGGTCGTCAGATATGGATTATGCCTAGTAAGGGGTAATTGTCTACGTCCGAACGTGGCGAATTGGCTTATTCAGGTCGTCGAGTATATGGACTATGCTTGGCAAGGGTCCGGAGAGACAAGGATTCGGTCTAGGACTTAGGCGCCACAATATCTATCGATAACTATTTTAGGTCATCGAATATGGACTATGCTCGGCAAGGGTCCGGAGCGACCATGATTCGACTTAGGACTTATGCCATGGCATTATTCAACGTTCAGGGACACTAGACCACGGATAATAAGGCATCGCTTGGAACAGGTCGCTGAGTGTGGATTATGCTTGGCATGAACCCGGAGAGGTTATGGACACGAATATTGGCTATGAACGGCAAAGGATTTGGATATCGACCCCGGGAGTTTTTCGGTTATTTGTTATTGGATAAGGATGGATTATGACTCGGTTATCGGGTTCGGATGGATATGGAATTGGCTAAGTCTTTGGTTACTGGATTTGGAATCGAACATCGACTCGGAGCAGTCAAGAATGATGCACTCAGATGGGATGGCTTGGTAATGGATTGATTATGAATCGGATGGTATGGTTATAGATGGAATACAGACTTCGAATGTAGGATTCAAAACTATTCAAAACACACCTTCTTACCATAAGGCATGTTTTTGGGGAGGGGTATGTTATTCCACCTTTTGGTTAAGGTCGAAATATAAACAAATTAGCTGGAAAGGATGGATGTCAGGATTGGAGATCGATTGGAAACAAGGCTGTATCGATGTCGTCAAAATTTGACAAAGCTCCGATCAAGGTGAAATTGCTAGAAAGTGAAGGGAAAGGCTAGGAAAGGCTAAGTTTCGAATTTCAAGTCGAACGGGGTTAGTTTGTTCGAAATATTGATAGATGCGTGTGTTTGCACCAAAATTGGTCACAACACTCTTCGGGAGTCGTTGAAGAGATAATAATGAAGAATATAGATTCAAAAAGAATATTATCTAATAAAAACTCCAATAAACAGTAAAGTAAATGCGTAGACAAGCGATTTATAGTGGTTCGACGTGTTGCCTACGTCCACTGTGAAGTTTTTTGATGTTTTATTGATTCTCTTTCAATGATTACAAATTGTTACAGCGATCAGCAATAAGCTACAACTGGAAATTCGAAATCAACAGCAAAGTAATGGTGTAGGATGATGGAGATCTCGATCCGGCAGAGTCTGGGTGCTTCGGAGTCAAAAAAGATCTTTTTCTGTTGATTCTGTGGCTCTATTTATAGGTGTAGGATGCTGATATTTCGCTGAAAACTCGGGAGACCACTTCTGGCACGTGAGGGGCCCACGCGCCCAGCCTTAGGAAATTTGGGCCCACTTTGGCATCGATTCGAACTCCATTCGAATCAATCAGGAATTCACCCAATCGAGATGAAATTTGGTGTGGACATTCTTCAACATGTATGCAAGCTTCTGTGAAAATTTCGTGGCATTTGGATCAGTGGATTGAGAGATATGATGGATTCGAGATGGGATTCATTGCGTGGCTGTTTGGTTCAAAACCATCCTTTCGAATCGATGGTTTCGAATCGATGGTGGCACGTGTCTTCGTGTTGACGTGGAGCACACACTTCGCCTCGATCCGGGTTTTGCTCCGAGTTGACTGCTTCGACTCCATATATCTCGACGCATTCGAACCGATGAAAGACACGTCACCATGGCTAGTTGACCCAGTGGATTCGAACGAAGCTTCTTAGATGGATTCGAATAGGGCTCCAATGATGGGTTCGAACAAGGATTCATTGATGGAGTCGAATGACCGATGCTTGATGGATATGAACTTGCGTTTCCCTGACGAATACGAGCTTTGTAACTACTCCATGGATGCGAAGTCAACACTGGTTGATGGATACGAGGTCCATCGATACGAACTCGATGGATTCGAAGTTGATGGAGTCGAACCAAGGCACTCCGATGGATTCGAAGCTAATCGATACGACGGTGATCGGTTCGATCGGTGTTTGGTGATGGATTCGAAGACACCTACAACGATGGATTCGAAACCAGTGTTTTTCCCTCCAAGTTGAATCGATCATAACTTGAGCGTATGAACTCGGATTGACTTGAAATTTGAGATGCTGACTCCTATGATCTTTCTTATCATGTCCTATCAATTGTAGCTTAATCTGGACTCGGACAAAATTCAGTGATATCTATAGCGAAACGAAGTATGACCAATCTCTGAGACGAACTGTTCTCCGTTTTTGATCGATCTTTTGGTATCGCGGCTTTGCCAAAAAGCGGGATAACACTTTGCCCCCCAAAGTACGTCTTGCAGGAACATGACGTGCTTTGAATAGCTGCAATTTCTCTCCAAACAATCATTGCTCTCTTTTTTGTTGAGACTCGTATTCCATATTGTTGTAACCTTGTGTTGATATGATTGATTGCTGTATAATAGCGCTTAGCCATTGGCTGTTGCATTTGTAACAAGATGAGTACTCGATCGCTGTAAATGTTTAAAATCGAATGTTAGCTCGACATATATGCACATATGTTAGTTTGACCCTTGTTAACGTCGTGCGTCCATGAGTCGTTGTCAGTTTGGTTTGCTATTGAATTACGTATCGATTCTCTCCTGAACCGATTTGGAAATTTGAGTTGAGACAACGCTTGATGGTTGTCTTGAAAAGTCCCTTTGTATCGATCCTCTCCTGAACCGATATAGAAGGTCGAAGGAAACGAGTTTGGGTTGCGCGAAGGTAATACTTCGGACCGATGTGTTTGAGCATCGATGGATTCGAAATCTACATTCATATGGATGGAGCGCGCTTATGCTATGATGGGTACGAAACTGACATTCGAACCGATGGCTTAGACGAGTATGAAACGTTCATTCGTACCGATGAGAAAGGATGGATACGAAATAATAGTTCGTATCGATAGGAGATGATGGATACGAAGTCGTCGTTCGTATCGGTAGGTTGTGGATGGAGTTGAGAATTTTTTGATGTGAACAGGGGCTTCGAATCGATGTGCCCACTGTTTGTTTCGCGTCGATGCAACTCATCGCCCTGCTGTGTGTTTCGTATCGATGAAGTGTGAGGGTAACTTCGAATCGATAGGGCCTTAGGCTGATGGATTCGAAGGCTGACTTCGAATCGATAGGGCCTTAGGACGATGGATTCGAAGGCTGACTTCGAATCGATCTGATAATTGACCGGTTGTGACCGGTTGAGTTAACTGGGATGCGAAACGGCCCGGTCACTTCCTAGGCTTCATATAAATAGTAGAGGGTTTGCCACTTTTTCACTTTTCACTTTTTACTCTTGCCTTGCATTTACTGTGTTCTGCATCGTTTCGAAGCTTCTGAGAGAAAATACTGCGTCACGTCGCCGAAACAATCAAGATCCAAGTCTTTAATTCCTCGAATCCGTCACTCAAACTAGGTAATTAGCCTTGAATCCAAACGGCAAAGCTATTTCGAACCGATAGCTGTTCTTCATCGATTGGCCACTCTTATGATTGGTAAAACCAGATCTGGTTTGGGGGAGCTTCGAATCGATTCGTGGACTCGAGTTCGAATTGATGATGGCGGAGTCATTTTTCCTTGGATTTCGCATCGATCCCTGGGATGACTTTATAAGGGTGACGCAGTTCGCACCGATTGACTATCTTGATGGGTCCATTCGAATCGATGGATTCGAATCCATCGGCTATCGGTTCGAAGTTCTCAACTTTACATCGATACGAAGGGTATCGATTCGAATGTGATCGATGTTAAGTTGAGGGTTTCCAGATTGGTATGAACCAGCTAACCAAGGATCGATTCGAAGTCATCCGTCATTGATCGATTCAAACTTGACACCTGACCATCGGTTTGAAGCGTGCCTTTCTGCATCGGTTCGAAATGATGTTAGGATGGGTTCGAATGAGTTCCTTGTGATCGGTTCGAACCCTCTATGATGGATACCAAAGTTTGACATTTTCTAAGCATAATTCCGACGAGCTTCATCCTTGCATATTTGGACTTGATAGTTAAACTGCATACTTGACCACCTTTTGAAGCTCGTCGATGGAACCACAACGACTTCTATCCGAATCAACTTCCATCATATAAACGGTTTAGTGATGACGGTCAGCGATGACGGTCATTATAACTGGACTTCGTAGCTTTCTCATTTGCATATTTCCTTTGATTCTGCGACATTTATTCAAGTAATGCATGACACTGTACAACATACATTCATACACTTTACACTGGGGGAACGCACAGGTCCTTTGTCGTCTAACGATGGTTTCTCATGAGTTAGCTAGTCATGGAACCTTCAAGTTCACAGCAGCAGGAGATTCAAAGCACAGTCACTCCGAGACTAGAGGTTTCGGATATTGAACCCGAGATCATCGGTCCAGCCCCGGACGAATTCCCCAATGCGTCTTTTATTGCCAATCCATAGGATTCCGTTCAATCCAATATTTCTGAAGATATGTTAGGGAGAATATGCTTGAGGCACGGCCTGTCACTGGATGACGTGTTATTGCTGGGGCCGAATGATAGAGCACACAACCCGCCAGAGGGATATACCGCATTTAATCGCCATGCGTGCGCGGCTGGGACGCTTCCTCCGTTCAACGAGTACATAAGGGAAGTGTTGTCTTTTTTGAGGATCACTCCATCTCAACTACACCCGAACGGATATGCTTCCGTGAACAGTTTATTCATCGTCTTCATGGAATACCTTCAAAGACCATCGATCCCGACCGAGATCAGATATCTGTTTAATTTCAAAACCCGAGGTGATTACCCTTCCTTCACATTTCTGGAAGCAGTGAGGAATTGCCAAGTGGTCACTGGGTCCTGAACCAGGTTGAGTTATTATAGGACGGAATGGTTCTATGTCAGATGTCCCCCGGGGTTTGCCCGGCGATGGTTATTCAGACGTGAGTGTAGTTGAGTTATCAAATAATTATTAAGGCAATTGCAGTCAAAGTGAAACTTATGTTTTTCCTTTTTTACAGCGACGATTCAACGACCTGAAGGCGAACACTTTAAGGAGATGGTGCGAGTACTTTGAGAAGTCCCGGGCGAAGATAGGGATATCGAGTTGCTCTTGACGGATAGGAATCTCCGGACTTACGGGTTGATTGAACGAGGGCAGAGCATAAATTTTGATGGGGCATTAAGGACCGTTTCGAAAAAACGAGTCAAGCACAAGAAGCCCAAAGTTATTATAGCCAAGGAGGCTGATTCTGAAAGAACTCATCCTGATGAAGAGCCGTTGTCGCAGCCTACAGACGTAGTTCAGGACGTCGCAGAGCAGAGAAAAGGCAAGGCAGCCGTTGTCAAGTCACCTAAGAAGGGGAGATGAAAATCGGTTGTCACGGCCCGATCCTCTCCCGGAGTTAGAATTTCGGAGATGTCTCCTCCGAGAACTGAAAGTCTTTATGAAGGGCTCGCCGATATTCCAATTCCGGACGATGTGTCCCTACAGCATGATGCCGGATTGGAAGAACTTTCAGAAACTTTAGTTTTGAGCGAGTCTTTTCCCACTGGTGTGGCAGACACATCCGGTTGGTCGGGGGGTTGCACATTCATACATATTTCACAACACTGCATAACCTTTGACTATAAACTACCTGTATCAAAGGGTTAATCCTACTTCATTTTGCTCTGCAGATACCATGTCCGGGCAAGGTTCAATGTTAGGGAGTCTCCGACACGCGTGCAAGTCTTCATATCATGGGTCGTGCAGACGAGAAGGGGACAGGGATTATGACCAGTGGCGCTCTGGATACTCTGGTCAAGAAAGATATGATAAAGATAGAGGCTATAAGCGCCGATCCCGATCGCGTACTCCTCCTCCCCCCAGAGATCCCATACAACCTCCTGCTCATGTCTCCCGTCCTTTTGAATCTTCACACTACATGTCGGCTTCTCAATCTTCTAGGCATGAATCTCGCCATTCTAGGAGCGAAATAATAACTGCTGCCGTTACAAAACAGCCCTCCATGGAAATTTCAGGGGAAGGAGCAATTAAGCTTGCTCAGCTAAAGAAAGATTTTTCGAACATTTGCTTTGACAACTACATCTTTCCTCCTCATTTAAAAAGGATCCCAGAGGAAGCCGAGCAGCTGGTTCATGACTACGTGCATGATTTTTATGCCCAGTACAAGGCGTGGGTGAAAGCGTCTGACAAAGCGTCGACATTGGCCTTTGAGCGTGGGGCCACCGTCGAGAGGTTGCAGGCTGAGTTAGCTCAAAAGAGCCGTATTATTGAGGTGCTAAACACTGAAGCTGAATCTTCTCGGAAATCTGAAATGGAGGTTATCAAAAAAGCCGATGAAGCCCAGGCAACGATGGATAGGATGAAACGTGAGCATTATGCCACGGTAGAGGATATGGGCCATCGAAAAACCATGGTCGCTGCCGAGAGGGACGCAGCCTTGAAGGAGCTAAATGAGCTTAAGTCCAAATTTGCCGAAATCGCCAAGGATAGGGATGATGCGAAAAATGCAGCCTAGGAGGCGTGTGAACAAGCCGTGATGCTCCGGACAGAATGGGATGCGGCAGTGGCCAAGGTCCAGGCGGTTGAGGCGGAGGTCGAGGAGAAAGTTCAACAAGCGGAGGCCAGGCTGGAGGCTGATATTGAAGATCTGCTCATCACTTACAACGCCAATGTGTTGAGACATAGAAATTTGGCCTGGCTTCAAGATTACCCGGTACACCTCCGTAGCGCTTGGGGGTCGATTAGTTGAGGAGGAAGAGGAATCGCATTCGGGTGAATCGGTCGACCGATTTGAACTCGAAAACCGGTTGCTGACAGATGATGAGAAAAAGATCCTCCATGACGCTATTATTGCTCATGAGAAGGAGATGATTGGTGGCCGATCTCTGGAGGTTGGAGAGGGATCAAGTGTTGAGCATCACGCTACTGTTGTTGAAATCACCGCTCCACCTTCGTTAGAGCCTGTATCTGTAGTTGGTTCACAATCTGTTCCTGCTTATGACCTAGAACAGCCATGGTTATCTCCCATTCGGGAGCACGTCTCTGAGGCCGTCCAACCGTCAACGAGTCAAACTGAGGATGGTACTTTGAACATATCTCAAGTGTGTTTCTATTAAAGCGTTTGTTTTGAAGTGATTGCTCATAACTCCTTCTCTTCTTTGCTCAGTAACCGAGACTACTCCTGCATCTTCGGCTTAGGAGTCTATTCAAGGGCAAAAGGCCATCACCACTGAAACGACTGTCGTGACGACGACAGTGTCTACTGAGATGGCGCATGGGAGATCCTTATCTCTTGACGAACAAATGGTGAGTGAGCTGCTTGGCCAACAGGGTGACCCTTTTACAGACTTGCCATTTATCATCAGTGATCTTCCGCCGGCCTCTAGTTTTGTAACGTAGACCACAGCTGCCTCCAGCCAAACCCAATCAGCTCGAGACGAGGAAATCTTGGCTGAGATCAACGCCGAAATAGAGGCTGCGGGGCGTGAGGGCAGTGCTGGAGTTAGGACTATGATGTATGGTCCAGCACCTCTAAATGTGATATTGCCAAGTGGCTCTGTGGCCGGTACTCGAGTGTCCTCCTCGTCTTCTATTGCAGGTCCGGTCCCTTCAACTCCTCCAACGGGGAGCCTTCATTTAAGTTCAAGTTCTGAGGAGGACGCGGACATTATGCCCCCGGCCGAAGAGCGACCACCGGAGAGGAAACCCTCCAAACGAAGGATTTCTGTTCCTAGTGATTCCGACGACGAACCACTGGTAAGAAGGTCGAAAAAGAAGAAATAGATCGGCCTCTCAAGCAGATGTTTTGGTAGATAGGGACTGGTGCTTGTTTTTTGTTAGTAGGCCATGTATAGATGCAGGTTCGGCCCCTGCTAGTAGGAATTCTTTTTGGAAGAACTTGTCTGCATGTAAGTTCTTGCCTCTGGTTAGTTGAAATAAAATTCAATTTCTTTGTTTCAATTCTCATTTCATTTGTGCTTAAGTACTTGCAGTGTTTAGCTTTTAGTCCGGTGTACTTGTGACGTTTTTACCGTCAAGTAGAGTTCGTTTTATTTGCTAAGTCTGAAAATCTCGGTCATATGTTGTGATCGATGAATAAGTAGAACTTCGGACATCATATCACTTTGGCTAGTGATTAACACTTAGCTTTTTTGCCCCCCTCCAGTTTTGGGAACAACATTTGTATTTTGGTGGTTGACCACATTTATTGCGCATCTGAAACACATGTCCATGCTTTGGGGACTTAGGATAATTAGAGATCGATAACTCGGCTCGCACTCCGGAAATTTGAGAGTTATCGATGTTTATAACATGGTTCGCGCTCCGGGAACCTGGAATTGATGTTCATACTCCAATTCACATTCTGTGAACTTGGAGTTAGTATTGATGTTTCGGTTCATAGTACGGAAACTTTGACTTCGTATTTGTGCTCCAATTCACACTCTGGGAACTTGGAGATAACATGTATGTTTGGGTTCGCGCTCCGGGAACCTGGAATTGATGTTTGTACTCCGACTCGCGCTTCGAGAATCTGGAGTTAGCCGCTGGATGGTCAGTCACATCTATTTGGGCTTTTTAGGAGTCCGTTCACACTCTGGGAACGATAGATTTGACGTTTATACTCCAATTCATGCCCTGGGAAGTCGGAGTATGTTCGCACTCCGGAAACGAGTTGTTGAATGTTTATACTCCAATTCACACTCTGGGAAGTTGGAGTCCGTCCGCGCTCTGAGAACGAGTTATTGAATGTTTATACTCCAATTCACGCTCTGGGAAGTCGGAGTCCGTTCGCACTCCGGGAATGAGTTGTTGAATGTTTATACTCCAATTCACACTCTGGGAAGTTGGAGTCCGTCCGCGCTCTGGGAACGAGTTATTGAATGTTTATACTCCAATTCACGCTCTGGGAAGTTGGAGTCCGTTCGCACTCCGGGAACGAATTATTGAATATTTGTACTCCAATTCACACTCTGGGAAGTTGGAGTCCGTTCGCGCTCCGGGAACGAGTTATTGAATGTTTATACTCCAATTCACGCTCTGGGAAGTTGGGCTCTGGGAAGTTGGAGTCCGTTCGCGCTCTGGGAACGAGTTATTGAATGTTTATACTCCAATTCACGCTCTGGGAAGTTGGAGTCCGTTCGCGCTCTGGGAACGAGTTATTGAATGTTTATACTCCAATTCACGCTCTGGGAAGTTGGAGTCCGTTCGCGCTCGGGGAACGATTTATTGAATGTTTATACTCCAATTCACGCTCTGGGAAGTTGGAGTCCGTTCGCGCTCCGGGAACGAGTTATTGAATGTTTATACTCCAATTCACGCTCTGGGAAGTTGGAGTCCGTTCGCGCTCCGGGAACGAGTTATTGAATGTTTATACTCCAATTCACGCTCTGGGAAGTTGGAGTCCTTTCGCGCTCTGAGAACGAGTTATTGAATGGACTGTCATGTGTTCGTCCAGTTCAGCCTTTGATGTATTGTCTTGCTCCCGAGATGAGGTTTCACTTAGTGACTGGACGGTCGTATCACAGTCACTCGCTATTTGAATAAATTCCATTGTTTGATGGAATTTAGCTCTTCGTGTGTCGTGATTGTTGAACGTTGCATTCGGTGAATCACAGCTTTAGCTTGAAGAGATAGTACTTTATTGCTAAAATAAGAAAATATGGCAAAGTCAGTGCCTTATTACAAATTCAAATTTCAGAATGTAAAAGAAACTGCAAAGTATTCATAGATTGAGTGAGCCTTTTATGTGTGACAATGACGATGATCTTCGTCGTTCCAGGCTCCTGAGAAAGTTGGTCCGCAACTGATGGCGTTTATCACCAATCTTCCGCGGGGACAAGTCGAGTCCTCCTGTCTCGGTCGATTGGGTTCATTGTTCTGATTTGATGGGCCCGCTTCTCTAGGCTGCGGTGTCCGTACATACTGTTCCAGCTTCCTTTCTCTGATCAGTTTTTCAACGAGGTCTTGTAAGTGACAACACTCGTTCGTATTGTGCCCGTAGCTTTCATGGAACCTACAAAACTTTCCCGTCTGGATTTGTCTTTCTGATGACGGTCTTGGTGCAGGCTTTTGATATTGAATTGTATCACAGGTTTGTAAGTACAAGTCCTCCAGTGATGTATTCAGAGGAGTGTAACTGTTAAACATCGGGTTCTTGCGCTGCGGGCCATGATTTTGATCTCGTTTCCTGGTTTGATTCACGCTCTCTCTTCGCCGAGCTTGTTTTTTTTTAACGTTCAACTGAACTTTTCCGGAGCTCTCGCCGGACTGTTTGATTGCAACATTGCTTTGGATTCCTTCCGTACTTGGTCCTGCATCAGTTTTCTTCCTAGACTGTTTCGCATCTTCCCGTCTCAGGAATTGGGCCGCCTTGGCGTGGAAACGGTCCAATGATGCAGGTGGTTTTCCAACTAGCCAGTTGCCAAATTCAGAATCGGGGTCGATCCCCTTAGTCAACGCCATAAGAATGGAGTTATCATTTGGATTACTAATCTCCACGCATGCAGTATGGAATCTCTCTAAGTAGTTTCTGAGCGTTTCTCCAGGAGCTTGAGTGACACTAGACAGAGTGTTGACATCTTTGGGCCTTGCGACGTGCATGCGGAATTGCTCAACGAATTTTGTGGCCAACTTGTCGAACGAAGAGATGGATCGAGGTGGCAGTCGAGTGAACCACATGGCAGCGATGCCCCCTAAGGATATGGGGAAACTACGACATTTCACTGCATCGTCAGCTCTGGCACGGTCATTGACCGTTCATATTTCAGAATATGTTGGTTGGGGTCAGAGTTTCCTTCGTACATGGGTAGAGTTGGCATTCTGAATCGCCGTGGAGGTTCAGTAGTAAGGATATCGTCTATAAAAGGAGTGTGACTTCGGGAAACTCCCCAATCGTCATTTGTGAATCCCTGGCTTTCACGGATCATCTGACGTATCATAGTTGAAAGATCCGGCATTTGCGCCTGAGTATGATTGCGTTCCATACTTTGGGTTTGAACCAGATGTCGTCAACGGTCCAAGTCTTGCCTTCTTGGCTCATAGTCCTCTGGGACGTATGGTTCAGGAGTACGTCCGCTATGATGACGGTCCAGGTCCGACTGATCTTGGACGTCGACCCCTGTTTCAGCCGCAACGTTAGTAGTGCGGTATCCTGTAGTGTGGTGAGGGATGGCACCTCCTCGGGATGAAGGTCCGGATTGGAAACTGGCCGATGGACCAACTCTCAGTTGTCCAACGGTCAGTGTGGGTTGATCTCCAGTAGTTGGCATGCGACTCCCATCTAGTCGGGGTCATGGAGATCGATTATGGTAATCAGAAGATGAAGAACTCTCGATGGACGAGCGAGACGCGTGGTTTCTCTTGGATCTCTTTCGCTTCTGGCGATCCAGCTTGTTGATCAGCTTGGCATTAGCACGTAGCTGTTCTGCTAGTTGTTGCCGACTCTAAGTCAGCTCTTGGAGTAGCAACTGTAAGTCTTGTCGGGTAACCGGACCCGACGGTTCCGAGTGTCCAGTAGCATCTTGATTAGATGGAGGTAGTGGAGCAGGATCCTGTCTATCCTGTCCTTCTTGATTGATGGCGTTAGAGGTGGTTCTCGCACTAACCATCTTGAAAGTTGAATTCCTTTCCTAGACTTTATGCAAATCTGAATAGATGGGAAGGAAATTGGATTCGATGATCTGGATCTCTCTCTTAGATTTATTCAATCCGGTATCGATGACAGATTCAAAGAGCAGGAGAAAATCTGGGTTTTCTCAATGAAAGCACCAAAGTGTTTGCACCAAAATTGGTCACAACACTCTTCGGGAGTCGTTGAAGAGATAATAATGAAGAATATAGATTCAAAAAGAATATTTTCTAACAAAAACTCCAATCAACAGTAAAGTAAATGCGTAGACAAGTGATTTATAGCGGTTCGGCGTGTTGCCTACGTCCACTGTGAAGTTTTTTGATGTTTTATTGATTCTCTTTCAATGATTACAAATTGTTACAGTGATCAGCAGCAAGCTACAACTGGAAATTCGAAATCAACAGCAAAGTAATGGTGTAGGATGATGGAGATCTCGATCCGGCAGAGTCTGGGTGCTTCGGAGTCAAAAAAGATCCTTTTTCTGTTGATTCTGGGGCTCTATTTATAGGTGTAGGATGCTGATATTTTGCTGAAAACTCGGGAGACCACTTCTGACACGTGAGGGGGCCCACGCGCCCGGCCTTAGGAAATTTGGGCCCACTTTGGCATCGATTCGAACTCCATTCGAATCGATCAGGAATTCACCCAATCGAGGTGAAATTTGGTGTGGACATTCTTCAACATGTATGCAAGCTTCTGTGAAAATTTCGTGGCACTTGGATCAGTGGATTGAGAGATATGATGGATTCGAGATGGGATTCATTGCGTGGTTGTTTGGTTCGAAACCATCCTTTCGAATCGATGGTTTCGAATCGATGGTGGCACGTGTCTTCGTGTTTACATGGAGCGCACACTTCGCCTCGATCCGGGTTTTGCTCCGAGTTGACTGCTTCGACTCCATATATCTCGGCGCATTCGAACCGATGAAAGACACGTCACCATGGCTAGTTGACTCAGTGGATTCGAATGAAGCTTCTCAGATGGATTCGAACAGGGATCCAATGATGGGTTCGAACAAGGATTCATTGATGGAGTCGAATGACCGATGCTTGATGGATATGAACTTGCGTTTCCCTGATGGATACGAGCTTTATAACTACTCCATGGATGCGAAGTCAACACTGGCTGATGGATAGGAGGTCCATCGATACGAACTCGATGGATTCGAAGTTGATGGAGTCAAACCGAGGCACTCCGATGGATTCAAAGCTAATCGATACGAAGGTGATCGGTTCGAATGGTGTTTGGTGATGGATTCGAAGACACCTACAACGATGGATTCGAAACCAGTGTTTTTCCCTCCAAGTTGAATCGATCATAACTTGAGCGTATGAACTCGGATTGACTTGAAATTTGAGATGCTGTCTCCTATGATCTTTCTTGTCATGTCCTATCAATTGTAACTTAATCTGGACTCGGACAAAATTCAGTGATATCCATAGCGAAACGAAGTATGACCAATCTCTGAGACGAACTGTTCTCCGTTTTCGATCGATCTTTTGGTATCGTGGCTTTGCCAAAAAGCGGGATAACAACGTGCTCAAGGGAATCTCGTTCGTATCGATACCTATGGATACGAACAGGACATTCGTATCGATCACCATGGATACGAACAAGACGTTCGTATCGATTAGCGAGAGGGATTAAATAGGTTTTGACTCGATGGCCGTGGACTTATATTGAATAGATAGGCGCATGGTGATTTGTTCGACTCGATGATTCCATGTCGATCAGGATGAAGCGTAGCAGTATACTTCGAATCTATTTTGTTCATATCGTTCAACATAACTACTTCAAGTCATTACTGCCCATATCGATCAACATTGGATACTTCGAGTTGATGCGAAGGAGGGTTGGTCGATGGATATGAATAGAGGCATAGTTGATGAATACGAAGAAGACCAAAGGAGTTGACAAGTGGATGATAGCATATGGATACGAAGGATTCAGAAGCCATGTTCGTACTGATAGTGTTCGTATCGATCATGTTCGTATCGATCGATACGAAAGTCAACACAACATGAAAGGCGGATCATTCCTGGATCTTCGAGACACGTCATCGATGCGACCTTGATCGATTCAAAGAGAGAAGTGATGGATACGAATGAGATAGCCAACCGGTGAACATGAACTTGCATCGGTCATAATTTGCAAACCACAAGTCCAAATGCTATGAAATTTTCACAGGAGCTTATGTACGACCTAAGGAATGTACATGCCAAGTTTCGGCTTGATTGGGTCAAATCTTGATCGATACGTAATTGGTTCGCATCGATTACGGACCAAGTGAAAATTGCATGGGATCCACTGCATGGGCCCGCCCACGTGCCAGAAGAAGTCTCCTGAGATCTGAGCAAGATATTTGCAGCCTACGCTTATAAATAGCACCTTAGTTCCTGCATAAAAGGATCTTTTGGCTAACCGATGTCCAGACTCTGCCAAAAACATCTTTGTGCTATAAGACCTCTGTTGTACTCGAATTCATCATTGTAATTCGCTGTCATCAATTGTAACCAACAAGGAAAGTCAATAAAAGATTAACATTGTAAGTGGACGTAGGCCGGAGATAGCCGAACGACTATAAATCTTGTGTCGCTGACTACTTCATTATGTTTTAAGTTTATTATTCTTTAGTTTTCATTCTATACATTATCTAGATCTGTGATTTGTGATCATATACTATTGATTTGTGTTCATATACTGGTGCTTTCACGATATTTGGTGTCTGTGACCAATTTTAGCGCAAATAGTATGCAACAGCCCCTCTTTCCTAGCAGCAAGCCAGATCGCTGACTTTGCGAACAGATACAAAGAAAGTGTTGGGAGTGGCACTGAGCGAGGTAGCTTCTAGAATCAAGGGATGATTGGAGATGCAATTATGTATTCATATTTTAGAGATACCAAATTTGTAATGTTGATCTGCCGGGATATCGATGTGGTGGATTGATGTACCAACATTACTATTCAAACAGTGGCCTTACAATCACCGGATCTAGGCCTAATAGTAATAGTATGTCTCAAGACACCTATGTAAATCAGATATGATATGCTTAGTCATCCCAGCTACTTCTTAGTCATGCTTTCTTTATCGAATCAGCTATTTTATTTCGGGGACAGTTATATCTGAACACGGGAGGTGGATATTTCAATCCCAAGAAATTTTCTTGTGCCGCCCCCTCTTCTGTACATTCCGTGAGTTTGTTCCAAGTTATTTGTATGTATTGATTAGGGCCAAAATCAATTCCAAACTTGTAAGTGACAGTTAGCTCCGATCATCCACTTCCTCGGAGCCGGTGGATTCATCCCTCGATCTAACGATCGCTTTCCTTTTCCCATCAATCTCTTTCTCTAGGTGGTGTGATTTTTCTTGAAGAAAGGCCTCATGGAGGGAATGTAGGGCTCAGCGAAGGAGTACGGATAGAACGAATAGAAGGGTGGGAAAGAGCTGGTATTTCTTTATACCCGTTCAGCTAAAAAATAGAAAGTAGGCACCTAAGCACATCCGTCCATTTTCATCTCCTGTGAACAGATGCACAAGAGTTCCTTTGGTATACGCCGCTATATTTTTAACCATTTAACCAAGAATAGTCAAATCACACAATTCATAGCTGGAAGGAAGTCAAAACCACATGCTTCGTATCACCTATACGAATCCTAAGCTATGGTAGGGGCTCTTCACTCTTCCTTTTCCTTAGTCCTAGTAAAATAAGGAGTAGAACTCAGTATCAGCAACCAATATGCTCAAGTCATCTTATCGAAAACATGGTATTGGAACGACAGGACAGAAAGGAGTAGCTTAGGAAAAAATCGTATTAGAATAGTTTAGTTCCTTTTAGTCGCCCTTCACTTTCTCATTTGGAATTTCATCATAGGTAAGGCAAAGTGCTTTTAAGCATCTAGTTCACTCTTTGTTGGAAGACGAACGAGATCAGAAAGGCCATCATTAAGGAAAACAATGCAATAGCTTCGGTTGGAGCAAAGCCCAAAATGGCATAACCAAATGATTACTTTACCAATGAGGGATTTCTAGCCACGGAATGAATCAAATAACTGAACATGTTTCCAATACCGACAGTTGCTCTTGCTAAAGCAATTGTAGCAGCTCCGGCACCGATTGATTTAGCACCTTCTAACATAAAAGCAAGCAAAAAAGAAGTCATTCTCATTCATCCACCAAATAAAGTAAGCGCTTGTTGGAAAACTAGGCTTACTGGCCCATTCAGCTCTAAACTGAGAAACATATTTGGAAGATTGTGTAAATGCTCCAACGTATTACCATTGGGAGCAATGGTATCCAAAATTTCATACTGACTCTGTGTGGAGGGGCGATTGGGTCGTTGAGAAAAAAGATCCTCAGCTCGCCTGCCTATTTGTTCCTTTATGGTGAATGCTAAACTTTCGTTGACTTTGGACTAGAAATTAAGCAAAGTGAAGCCGTGAAGGGTGACGACACGCCACGTAGCTAACACCCACAAATTTCCAGGTAAAATAATATTAGGGTTTAGACTTAACTCGATAATTTAATTAAGAGCCATGTCGCACACACTCATAACGGAAATGTGGAATATTTGAGAAATTAAAATTGATAGTTTGGACTTGGTATACTAGGCTCCTGGTTATCTCTCTATATAAAATATTTGTTGTCAATAGAATGGAATAGAACAGAAATAGAATGGATCGGTCTCCTCTTGTCAGCTTTAAGGCTATAGTTAAACCAGATTTAGAATGAGTTGTGGGTTGATTCCATCTCAGTCATATCTTATCCTGACTTAGTGTTTTGGTTCTATCAATAATAGTAATATATTCACGTCTTAACACTCATTATCAATATCTCTACCTTGCTCTGGTAGTTCGATAATCGGATGTGGAATATACTTGCATAAAACAACAATCTGCGATGACCGGGAATTTTGGACAATAGCAATTTGATAATATTTATTTATAGGCATTTAAATTGGATTAATAATCTTCTTTTATAAATATTTAATTGGTAAATTTTTCCTTTTAAAGCTGATAAAATTATTTTATATTTATAATATATATTGATATATATATTGTAAATAGGAAGTCTTTGGTTTTAATTTAATAGAAATGTTTTCAGATTGTAATATATATGTATGTATGTATTGTAATTTGAAGTTATGTGTTAAATTCAATCTAAACTAAATATAAGAATATTTTCTAATTATTATATATATATATATATATATATATATATATATATATGCATTTCAAATAGGGAACTTTGGTTTATATCCAATATAATGCTTTTCAAAGGCTATTTAAAGTTAAACTTTATATTTCTTAATAACAAAGATAACATCTATGTTTATTTAAAAATATTTAAATTATGTTTAAATTCTAAATTTTAAATAAGATTTATAAAAGGTCTATTTTGCTTTCTTTTTAAAATTTGCTTGATAAATATGGTTTGTAAATTTATATAAAAGTCTAAAACATAATCCATAAACATATAAAACATACAATACATTAATTTATTCAAACATAAGTAATATACAAATAATTATAATCATAAATTCATATTTACATAAATATATATACATAATTACTTAGTAAGATAAGGATATAGACATAATAATACATGTTTTAACATTTGTAAGATAACTTGACATTTGTATCTTATTTGTAACATGCAAATAACAAGTAGCAACCTTTTTTTAACTAATCTATATTAACGAAGTGTTTGGAAGAAACCTGATTATTTACAGTTCAAAATTCCTCAAATTTTCTTCCTGTAAACCAAATCTGAAATCAAAAATCAAAAGAAAAAATCAACTGGAACTTTCAATCTAGCAACAATATCAACTACTAATACAACCTGATCGAAAGCCAAGTTAACAACAGTTTTACAAATCTTCAACAAGCAAGGATCAACTTATTATAAGTTCAACTCAATTTCAATCAAACAGCGAGCTTTAAAGCATTCTCTGTTCTTTAGAACTGGTGAGTAAACCTTTCTTTAAAAAACAGCTTTAAAATCTATGATTAAACTTTGATTCTTGTAATAGATTTGTGTTGTGATGATGTATATATGTTTATATAAATTTTGGCTGTGAATGCATATTCGTATTTAGGATATGTCTGGGTATGTTTGAGTTTCTGTATATACATATCTCTTGAGATGACCGGACTTTTTCTCCACAAAAAGTCGTATCGTCCTTAAGAAAGAAAGGGATAGAAAAGAGGAAAGAAAGAAGAGAAAGAAGAAACAACACAAGAATCTCAACAGTGGAACGAATAAATTATATTAACAACATAAGTATTACATAGTATACAACAATTATCAGAGTACACAGACAATACAACACATACTAGACAGTTATAAACACCTGTCTAGTTATTACAACTCAATCACAATACAGAAACACTCAGAGATACCAACACAGCGGAAAACTATATAACTATACGCAGAAGCCTCCTGCTCCATTTGCTCCTACACAATTCGTCAAAGCTAACCTGAATCCTAACCTGAATTCCCTTGGCTACTCGTAAAAATTTGAGTACCCAAGAGTTAAAGAAAAACAGAAATAACTCCGGGTCAGACATGGATCTGGTGTGAGTAACAGGTTAAAGTTGCTTAACTTTGAAAAACCTTTGAAAGAAAAGGTATCACGTAAGACTTCCCACACATAAACATGGAAAAGTTTTTACCTTACGCTAACCAAAACATTTGATAGGAAATCCGATGATATTATAATAGTGTCTAGGGCTTTCAAGTAAATAAGAAATAGCGGAAATTGTTACATGATTAAATTCCAGCTACTAGCCACAAAAGTGGGTAATACAATCAAAATCGTTGGCAATTATTGGATTTTGGATTCCATACAATGGCTGGGCTACTGGGGTACCGCCCGTCACAGTACGTGGCCTAAATCACCGTACCGAGGATTACTCCCAATCCCCTGTAACACAAAGCCGGAACCGTTCCATACTGAACAGTTCCAAACAAGAGAACCCCGCAGTTGTGATCAGCAACCGCACCACTAAGCCGAAAGATAAAGGGACCTCTAGACAGGGATAAATCTTGCTCTCAAGTGGGGGCTACCCACGAAGCTTTGCTGCACCTCCCCTGTTTTAGCCATTCCCAGTTGATGAGGCTTGAGGCTACGATTACCTTTATAGGGCATATCACTTAGAATGCTCATCGTCCACCTGACGATGTTCTGAAAGCATTAAATTCATACAAGTTCATTCCGGGTTCGAACGAAACCGAAGGCATTATCTCGTTACACTCGTATTGGAATCACCCTCAGAGTTAATGACAATAACCCTTGCACTCTGAATCACCATCTCGAATCTATAAGTGCTATTCCGTCAACTCATTACGGAATCACCCACAGAGTTATACTGACGTATAGCCCTTACACCTCGAGTCTTCACTCTTCACATAAGATTCACGACCTATCGTTAATTTGGATCGATGTGGTTTTCGGATATCCAAATATAGAAACCCGACCCCGGTCTCATCGAATTCCAAAGCGTGTCTTTTAAGGTCCAAGTTGTTTTAAATTTTAAGACAATTCAATTCATTATCTATATACACACAGATAGATAATTTATAACACAATAGATAATCAACATTATCATTATCAACAGATAATTCATATCAAAATCAGATAATCCATATTATCATCCAAAACAACCAATGCATCCATATCACATACATAACTTATCTCATAGCTGAGATTACAACCCATACATGGCAATTAATATCAATCATCACACATAAGCAATGATCTAATGATCATTCCATTTATAATTAATTTAAAATGAATTAAATTAAATACTTAATTTCTAATTAATTTAAAATGAATTAAATTAATTACTTCATCATTAAAATCCTGCTTAACTTAACCATTAATTGATTACAAATCAATTTATAAATCATCATCTCAATATTCATTTCACTTAATCCTTATTGATTAACTATCTATAATTACAATAAGTAATTAGCATTTAGTTTTAATTACACAAGTTAATTACTTAAACCCCTTGCAAATAATTAACTTGTAATTTCTTAATTAATTAATTAGCTAAAATTAATTACATTAATCATTTATTCATTATTAATTATTCCTTAATTAATCAATTCCAAATTACATCATTAATTAATTAATTAATGATTTCTGATTATGTTTAATCAATCTCTCAATATAAATTAATTACATAAGTAATTAATCTTTAGTTTAAACCATATATATTAATCACCTATGATTAATAACCATCCAGTAATTAACTATTTTAATTACTCATCCCATAAATTAATTATTCTTAATTAATTATCCCAATTAATCCTTGATTAATTTCAAAGTAATTTAAATCCAAATTATTTCGAAAATAAATATCTTTAATTACATAAAGTAATTATTAATTAATTACCTCCTTAAGTAATTACAAATCCATAAATTACATAAAGTAATTATCAAACAATCCTCAAATGTTTAAATTAATTTATCTTAATTAATATAAACTAATCACTTTAATCAAATTAATTACACTAATTAATTAATTAATTAATTAATTTCATTAAGTAATTAAGATAAACAATTGATTATTATTAATTAATTAATTTAATTAATTATTAAAATTAATCACATTAATTAATTGTTAAATAATCTTAAGTTAATGACCTTCATTAACATTTCTTAATTACTCAATTAATAATTAAGTTATTTAAATCATTATTAATTAATTACAATTTAATTAATCTCTGATTATTTATTAATTAAGTGTTAATTACAATCTTAATTAATCATTAATCACTTGATTAAATAAATCTTAATCATTAATTAAAATTTAATTAACCATCCTTAATTATAGATTAATTAACCTTAATTAATTAATCTCAAATCTTAATTAATTAACTTAAAAATTATTAATAACTTAATTAAACATCCACATTATTAATTAAATAATAATTAATATTCCATTTAAATTAATTTAATAATTTAAATGAAACCAATTTTCTTAAGTTCTAATCTTAATTTATGAAACATTTCTTTTTATATAAAGTATTTTAAACAATTTGTTTCCATATTTATTTCAAACTTCACTTTAAATTTTATTTTAAATTTTAAGATTTTAAAATGAAACAATTCATTTACACAAGGTTTTTAAACCAATTTTAAAAATCCTTTTTGTCTCACATGTTCAAAAACATACTTTTTATAAACTAAAAGTTTAAAAGATTATAAAACAATTTTATATCAAACAAATTAAATTTAAAAACTTATTTTATTTTAAAAACTGACATAAAAATCAAATTCCAGGTCTTAAAACTGAACTTAAACTTATTTTAAATTTTATTTCATAATTTAAAACTCATAGCTCAAATTCAAAACCAAGGTTCCTTAATACTGTAAAAGTTTAAAATCTAAATTTAAATTTAAATTCCAAAATTTAAATTAAATTCAAACTTAGATTCTTCTAATTGAATTTCATATTCAGTTTCCAGATTTAACTTGGTTTTAAATTTCAGTTGCATCAAAAAAAATTTACCTTTAAATTTAAAACAGAAAGTAGTTTCCTGTTTTAATTTAAAACATGTTACATATTTTTTACTCAAAAATGATTCAAAATTCAAGATTTTAAATTATTGAATTCATATTTAAATTTCTGGTTTAAAAATTCCTGTTTGAACTTCATCTTTCAATTTTTAAACTTTACTTTTTAAATTTAAATAAAAACAGAAACAGTTTCTGATTTTAGTTTAAAACCCAACTTGAATTTAAAAAGCATTTCAAATTAATTTTAAAAATCTAAAATTTAAACTTAATTGAATTCAAATTCATTTTCAGGTTCAAGGCTTATTTCATATTTTTGTTTTGCAATTTACTTTTTTACTTCAACTTTCTAAAAACTGGAAACAAATTCCTGTCTAAATACTAAAACCTGGAAACATTTATTTCAAATACCCAAGTTTAAACTTATAGAATTCAAATCAAATTCTAGATTCAAACATAGGTTTACTTAATTTAAACCTTAGTTTACATTTTAAAACCTGGTTTTAAAACCTAAACAAAAACAGGTTCTGTTTTTATATGAAATCCTGAAACAATTAGTTACCCGAGCCACCCTAGAAATTACTTCGAGTTAGAAGTACATTTGCTTCGAGATTCTACCCAAATTTCCCGAGACAATCCCGAGCAACAAAACCCTGCAACCCAAAATAACACCACCATCATCACCAACATGCACAACACCCCTGTGCATCCACTTCCCAACTCCGGCATCACTGGCCATTATCTCTGGCCATCCTCCACCAACCAAAAATCCCTACATCAACCTTCAACCCTCGAAATCCCATAATTCAACTTGAATTTGAATTCAAGTTTTAAACCTAAAAACCTGGAACATCATTTCCAAACCTGGCAACAGCCAATACCCAAAACCACCAACCTGTCAACATGCTATAACTCACCACTCCGGCCACTATAAATCTTGAAACTCCGGTGAAGACTTCATCAACCCTTCATCTACCAATACCCTAAATATCTCAGAACTCGATCAACTCAGGCGATCATATTCGAACCAAACACAGAGACTAAATAAAGCTAGGGTTCACACTGGAAAATCCCAAATTACCATCTCAAAATTGAATTTCAATACAATTCAATAATTTTCCTATCATATTTGATGGCTACTCTATCAATAGAATCAAATTCAACCAAATTAAAGGCAAGTATCAACTGTGCTTAGCTAATATGTAAAATACAGTAATTTCAAAACTGCATTTTGTATAAAGCATTAAAATTTGTGATTTTCCTTTTAAAAATCATGATTTAGTATGGGGATTTGATTTATAATTCTGAATCCATAAATTTCTAAACTTGAAATTTCACTACTTTATAGATTAATCATCTGTTAGCAAATCCAGAGTTAATACAGAGTTGTTTTTACTTAAGTAAGTTTTCAAACTATAGTTTATGGGGAAATAGACATATCTTGTTTTTTTCTTAAATATAAACCAAGATTTAATCCAGAGATAATGATTTAAAATCAAGCAGCAACTTGAAAATTAAATAAAAACAGCATTGTACAGGAAAACTGCATGCACACATATATATTCATAAATATTAATGTTCACTGCAAATTTCATAAAATATATCCATTTCAGATTAAAACATGCAATCAACCTACTTAATTTTTGAAAAGAGGAGTTACTCACCTAATTATGCAGAGCCCGGATTCAATTGCATGTTCCAGATTTTGAAAATTCATGAATGCAGGCCCTTGCTTCCAGATGCAAAGAAATGCAGACCTTTTTCTTGCTTTTAATCTTGATTTATACATGCTTCCAGATGAAATGCAGGTGTAACTTGAAATTGTTGCATGCAGGAACCATTTCATGATTTATGCTATGCATTTGAAGATGAAATAGAGGGTGATTGTTTAGATTTGCTTTAATTTGTAAATGCAGAGCTTGCTTGAAAATGGAATGTTTATTTGCTATGCATTTACTTTGCAGGTTTGTAGAGATGAAATTTTGCAGATTTGAGGAATGCATTTGAACAGATTTTCAGATTTCTTTTTAGAATGAAAATGAGAAAGGGAAAAAGAAATGAGTATATGCAAGTTTAAAAATTGAGTTTATGATTTATTGAAAACAAAGAAAAATAAAAAATCAAATTTGACACTTGTCTAAAATGTTAACACTTGTTAATTATATTTATAATTACTTACACATGTCATTTTAAAATGATTTGTTATCTTAATTAAAGTTAATTAATGTTTAAATTAAAGTAATTAGTTCTTATACTTAGTTATGTATATATTTAATTTCTAAAGAAAAAGCAAAGTATTATTATAAATAAAACAATATACAAATTAATCATTTGAAAAAGAAACTTTTAAACAATTAAAATAAATTTATAAAAGAGTTTGTAACTTATTGAATATATGTTTCATATTTTAAATTGTATTTTAAATTTCATATTAAACTTACAAATCACATTTTATAAATTAATATTTTAAAAAGAATAACACAAACATTTTATAACTTATTTTAATTTTCAAACTTAAGTTAAAATGAATTTCAAACAAATTAAAACATTTATCTCATATATTTAAAATCATATAGTATTTTATTAAATATTTTAAAAAGGCTTAAATCCAAAAATAAATCACAATTTCTAATTTCAAAATATTAAAATTATGCTATACTGATTTAACAACTTATCTATTTAAAATATATATAAATACATATACATTATTAAATAGAAAATAGATTTATCAGTTTATTAAAATAAATTTCACAAATTAAATATTTAAATAAAGAAGATTATTAAATCAAATCAAATTTATTAACAAAAATTATCAATTCAATATAAATTTAAACACAGATTAGTAAATTTAAATTGCCATAAATTTCGGGATATTACAATCCTTCCGCCTTAAAAGAATTTCGTCCCCGAAATTTAAAACAAAGGTAATTTAATAATCTATTAACAGATTTCATTTTAAAACACAGCATATGTTAATCATATGCAAACAACCATAGCAATCAATTCACACAATCAGAACAAATCTAACTATCCAAAAGAATTTTGGATAAAACTTTCACGAGTTTCCCCTGTATATATATATATCGGGATACTCGCTCTATAGAATCAAATCAATCAATACTACTAAGCTATAAAGCTCCTAACAACAATTCTATACAAAATATCAGACTACAAACGAATCTGATTCAACAACCAATCCATCCTAAACTGCTGGTCCTACAAGCAGAAATATCAAACACGTACTCCCTCAAAGATACGTCAAAACACTCTGAATCCCAGTTATCCAAACTGGCAATTCAACTTTAAAAAACCAAACACTGATCCCACCAAAACATAGAAGAAACCAAAACACTTCGGAGCTAGCTTCCCAAACTTATAGCTCCTTGAATCAGAGAAAAACTTATCCCAAATCAAATCTTCGACTCCAGAATCCAAATTTTCCGCCTCTTATCCATAAAAACTCTTCGGACGATCCTGGGCTACCAACATCCATCCAGATCAGCTCAACTCTTGCTGATGCCTCTAGAAACAGACCGGATCAAACAATCCAATGATCTCCCCAAGATACTCAGAAACCAAGAACACACACCCTGCTTCTCAACAACAGAAGACAGAACAAACTTCTTCTTATCCGAAAAAAGAAAAAAAAACAGAAACACTCCAAACTGCTTCCGCTGCACAACTCTGATCTGAAACAGAAGAAAATGCTGAAGAACACAAGCACAGACTAGACAACCCAGCACAGAAATATGGTTCCACATATCCATAAGAAAACTCAGATATTCCTCCCAAACATGAGTGCTTCACCAACTTCTATCTCAAGGAACCATCCATCTACTAACTGAACCACCAGTTCCATTCCTAGAAAGAAAACTCGATCTCCAGATGCAGACAAACTCTGACTTCCTGGAAGAAAATCCGAAAAATCTCCAACAACTCAAAAGAACATACTATCGCAAGTCACTTTTGCGATCAACTCAGTCTAAATCCAAAGAAACTGCTCTCTCTACCAAACAGAACAGCTTATGCTGGCCTAGCCAACTTACCAGAGAAACGAATCTACTCAGCTGCTTCTGAACTCCACTTCAGAAAAACTACTCAGCCAAAAGACTCCTTACCAACTCAGAATACTCTGCTAAACTCAACCACATCACCGAGCAGACTCACTCCTTACTCTTGTTCCAAAGAAACATCTTTGGAAATATCCATAGTCACTGCATCTCATCACGCAGCTACTATTTCCTGAGATATCAAGATACCAAACTATCATCACTCACTAGCTTCTGCCCTACCGACAGATTCAAACTCAACTCAGCACTTCAAAGACAAACTCCGAACCTTTACAAGGTTTCCTTCAGAGATCGATGAAGTACTTATTCCAAGCAAAAACTTACTCGAGACGGTATTTTGGTCTACAGTCTCGATAAATACACTTCCTACCTCATTCATACAAACTCCAACCAATGATAGTTGTGTTACACACACTTCTACCTCATCTACCTTTATAACTTATATTGGAAAACCTGAACAGTTAACCCAACGGATAGGTAGAAACAATTATATATATATATATTAAAAATACAAATAAGCTCTCTCAAGATAGACACCGCTACAGAGACTAGGTATTCACTCAACCTAATGCTCTAATACCAAGCTGAGACGACCCGACTTTTTCTCCACAAAAAGTCGTATCATCCTTAAGAAAGAAAGGGATAGAAAAGAGGAAAGAAAGAAGAGAAAGAAGAAACAACACAAGAATTTCAATAGCGGGACGAATAAATTATATTAACAACATAAGTATTACATAGTATACAACAATTATCAGAGTACACAGACAATACAACACATACTAGACAGTTATAAACACCTATCTAGTTATTACAACTCAATCACAATACAGAAAGACTCAGAGATACCAACACAGCAGAAAACATATAACTATACGCAGAAGCCTCCTGGTCCATTTGCTCCTTCACAATTCGTCAAAGCTAACCCGAATCCTAACCTGAATTCCCTTGGCTACTCGTAAAAATTTGAGTACCCAAGAGTTAAAGAAAAACAGAAATAACTCCGGGTCAGACATGGGTCTCGTGTGAGTAACAGGTTAAAGTTGCTTAACTTTGAAAAACCTTTGAAAGAAAAGGTGTCACGTAAGACTTTCCACACATAAACATGGAAAAGTTTTTACCTTACGCTAACCAAAACATTTGATAGAAAATCCGATGATATTATAATAGTGTCTAGGGTTTTCAAGTAAATAAGAAATAGCGGAAATTGTTACATGATTAAATTCTAGCTACTAACCACAAAAGTGGGTAATACAATCAAAATCGTTGGCAATTATTGGATTTTGGATTCCATACAATGGCTGGGCTACTGGGGTACCGCCCGTCACAGTGCATGGCCTAGATCACCGTACCGAGGATTACTCCCAATCCCCTGCAACACAAAGCCGGACCCATTCCTTACTGAACAGTTCGAAACAAGACAACCCCGCAGTTGTGATTAGCAACCGCACCACTAAGCCGAAAGATAAAGGGACCTCTAGACAGGGATAAATCTTGCTCTCAAGTGGGGGCTACCCACGAAGCTTTGCTGCACCTCCCCTGTTTTAGCCATTCCCGGTTAATGAGGCTTGAGGCTACGATTACCTTTATAGGGCATATCACTTAGAATGCTCCTCGTCCACCTGACGATGTTCTGAAAGCATTAAATCCATACAAGTTCGTTCCGCGTTCGAACGAAACCTAAGGCATTATCTCGTTACACTCGTATTGGAATCACCCTCAGAGTTAACGACAATAACCCTTGCACTCTGAATCACCATCTCGAATCTATAAGTGCTATTCCGTCAACTCATTACGGAATCACCCACAGAGTTATACTGACGTATAGCCCTTACACCTCGAGTCTTCACTCTTCACATAAGATTCATGACCTATCGTTAATTTGTATCAATGTGGTTTTCGGATATCCAAATATAGAAACCCGATCCCGGTCTCATCGAAATCCAAAGCGTGTCTTTTAAGGTCCAAGTTGTTTTAAATTTTAAAACAATTCAATTCATTATCTATATACACACAGATAGATAATTTATAACACAATAGATAATCAACATTATCATTATCAATAGATAATTCATATCAAAATCAGATAATCCATATTATCATCCAAAACAACCAATGCATCCATATCACATACATAACTTATCTCATAGCTGAGATTACAACCAATACATGGCAATTAATATCAATCATCACACATAAGAAATGATCTAATGATCATTCCATTTATAATTAATTTAAAATGAATTAAATTAATTACTTAATTTCTAATTAATTTAAAATGAATTAAATTAATTACTTCATCATTAAAATCCTGCTTAACTTAACCATTAATTGATTACAAATCAATTTATAAATCATCATCTCAATATTCATTTCACTTAATCCTTATTGATTAACTATCTCTAATTACAATAAGTAATTAGAATTTAGTTTTAATTACACAAGTTAATTACTTAAACCTTTGTAATGTCTTAATTAATTAATTAGCTAAAATTAATTACATTAATCATTTATTCATTATTAATTATTCCTTAATTAATCAATTCTAAATTACATCATTAATTAATTAATGATTTCTGATTATGTTTAATCAATCTCTCAATATAAATTAATTACATAAGTAATTAATCTTTAGTTTAAACCATATATATTAATCACCTATGATTAATAACCATCCAGTAATTAACTATTTTAATTACTCATCCCACAAATTAATTATTCTTAATTAATTATCCCAATTAATCCTTGATTAATTTCAAAGTAATTTAAATCCAAATTACTTCTAAAATAAATATCTTTAATTACATAAAGTAATTATTAATTAATTACCTCCTTAAGTAATTACAAATCCATAAATTACATAAAGTAATTATCAAACAATCCTTAAATGTTTAAATTAATTTATCTTAATTAATCTAAACTAATCACATTAATCAAATTAATTACACTAAGTAATTAATTTATTAATTAATTTCATTAAGTAATTAACATAAACAATTAATTATTATTAATTAATTAATCAAATTAATTATTAAAATTAATCACATTAATTAATTGTTAAATAATCTTAAGTTAATGACCTTCATTAACATTTCTTAATTACTCAATTAATAATTAACTTATTTAAATCATTATTAATTAATTAATATTTATTACAATTTAATTAATCTCTAATTATTTATTAATTAAGTGTTAATTACAATCTTAATTAATCATTAATCACTTGATTAAATAAATCTTAATCATTAATTAAAATTTAATTAACCATCCTTAATTATAGATTAATTAACCTTAATTAATTAATCTCAAATCTTAATTAATTAACTTAAAAATTATTAATAACTTAATTAAACATCCACATTATTAATTAAATAATGATTAATATTCCATTTAAATTAATTTAATAATTTAAATGAAACCAATTTTCTTAAGTTCTAATCTTAATTTATGAAACATTTCTTTATATATAAAGTATTTTAAACAATTTGTTTCCATATTTATTTCAAACTTCACTTTAAATTTCATTTTAAATTTTAAGATTTTAAAATGAAACAATTCATTTACACAAGGTTTTTAAACCAAATTTAAAAATCCTTTTTGTCTCACATGTTCAAAAACATACTTTTTATAAACTAAAAGTTTAAAAGATTATAAAACAATTTTATATCAAACAAATTAAATTTAAAAACTTATTTTATTTTAAAAACTGACATAAAAATCAAATTCCAAGTCTTAAAATCTGAACTTAAACTTATTTTAAATTTTATTTCATAATTTAAAACTCATAGCTCAAATTCAAAACCAAGGTTCCTTAATAATATAAAAGTTTAAAATCTAAATTTAAATTCCAAAATTTAAATTAAATTCAAACTTAGATTCTTCTACCTGAATTTCATATTCAGTTTCCAGATTTAACTTGGTTTTAAATTTCAGTTGCATCAAAAAAAATTTACCTTTAAATTTAAAACAGAAAATAGTTTCGTGTTTTAATTTAAAACATCTTACATATTTTTTTCTCAAAAATGATTCAAAATTCAAGATTTTAAATTATTGAATTCATATTTAAATTTCTGGTTTAAAAATTCCTGTTTGAACTTCATCTTTCAATTTTTAAACTTTACTTTTTAAATTTAAATAAAAACAGAAACAGTTTCTGATTTTAGTTTAAAACCCAACTTGAATTTAAAAAGCATTTCAAATTAATTTTAAAAATCTAAAATTTAAACTTAATTGAATTCAAATTCAATTTCAGGTTCAAGGCTTATTTCATATTTTTGTTTTGCAATTTGCTTTTTACTTCAACTTTATAAAACCTGAAAACAAATTCCTGTCTAAATACTAAAACCTGGAAACATTTATTTCAAATACCCAAGTTTGAACTTATAGAATTCAAATCAAATTCTAGATTCAAACATAGGTTTACTTAATTTAAACCTTAGTTTACATTTTAAAACCTTGTTTTAAAACCTAAACAAAAACAGGTTCTGTTTTTATATGAAATCCTGAAACAATTAGTTACCCGAGCCACCCTATAAATTACTTCGAGTCAGATGTACATTTGCTTCGAGATTCTACCCAAATTTCCCAAGACAATCTCGAGCAAAAAAACCCGCAACCCAAAATAACACCACCATCATCACCAACATGCACAACACCCCTTTGTATCCACTTCCCAACTCCGGCATCACTGGCCATTATCTCTGGCCATCCTCCATCGACCAAAAATCCCTACATCAACCTTCGACCCTCAAAATCCCATAATTCAACTTGAATTTGAATTCAAGTTTTAAACCCAAAAACCTGGAACATCATTTCCAAACCTGGCAATAGCCAATACCCAAAACCACCAACCTGTCAACATGCTATAACTCACCACTCCGGCCACTATAAATCTTGAAACTCCGGTGAAGACTTCATCAACCCTTCATCTACCAATACCCTAAATATCTCAGAACTCGATCAACTCAGGCGATCATATTCGAACCAAACACAGAGACTAAATAAAGCTAGGGTTCACACTAGAAAATCCCAAATTACCATCTCAAAATTGAATTGCAATACAATTCAATAATTTTCCTATCATATTTGATGGCTACTCTATCAATAGAATCAAATTCAACCAAATTAAAGGCAAGTATCAACTATACTTAGCTAATATGTAAAATACAGCAATTTCAAAACTGCATTTTGTATAAAGCATTAAAATTTGTGATTTTCCTTTTAAAAATCATGATTTAGTATGGGGATTTGATTTATAATTCTCAATCCATAAATTTCTAAACTTGAAATTTCACTACTTTATTGATTGATCATCTGTTAGCAACTCCAGAGTTAATACAGAGTTGTTTTTACTTAAGTAAGTTTTCAAACTATAGTTTATGGGGAAATAGACATATCTTGTTTTTTTCTTAAATATAAACCAAGATTTAATCCAGAGATAATGATTTAAAATCAAACAACAACTTGAAAATTAAATAAAAACAGCATTGTACAGGAAAACTGCATGCACACATATATATTCATAAATATAAATGTTCACTGCAAATTTCATAAAATATATCCATTTCAGATTAAAACATGCAATCAACCTACTTAATTTTTGAAAAGAGGAGTTACTCACCTAATTATGCAGAGCCCAGATTCAATTGCATGTTCCAGATTTTGAAAATTCATGAATGCAGGCCCTTGCTTCCAGATGCAAAGAAATGCAGACCTTTTGCTTGCTTTTAATCTTGATTTATACATGCTTCCAGATGAAATGCAGGTGTAACTTGAAATTGTTGCATGCAGGAACCATTTCATGATTTATGCTATGCATTTGAAGATGAACTAGAGGGTGATTGTTTAGATTTGCTTTAATTTGTAAATGCAGAGCTTGCTTGAAAATGGAATGTTTATTTGCTATGCATTTACTTTGCAGGTTTGTAGAGATGAAATTTTGCAGATTTGAGGAATGCATTTGAACATATTTTCAGATTTCTTTTTAGAATGAAAATGAGAAAGGGAAAAAGAAATGAGTATATGCAAGTTTATAAACTAAATTTATGATTTATTAAAAACAAAGAAAAATAAAAGATCAAATTTGACACTTGTCTAAAACGTTAACACTTGTTAACTTATATTTTAAATTACTTACACATGTCATTTTAAAATGATTTGTTATCTTAATTAAAGTTAATGAATGTTTAAATTAAATTAATTAGTTCTTATACTTAGTTATGTATATATTTAATTTCTAAAGAAAAAGAAAAGTATTATTATAAATAAAACAATATACAAATTAATCATTTGAAAAAGAAACTTTTAAACAATTAAAATAAATTTATAAAAGAGTTTGTAACTTATTGAATATTTGTTTCATATTTTTAAATTGTATTTTAAATTTCATATTAAACTTACAAATCACAGTTTATAAATTAATATTTTAAAAAGAATAACACAAACATTTTATAACTTATTTTAATTTTCAACTTAAGTTAAAATGAATTTCAAACAAATTAAAACATTTATCTCATATATTTAAAATCATATAGTATTTTATTAAATATTTTAAAAAAGCTTAAATCCAAAAATAAATCACAATTTCTAATTTCAAAATATTAAAATTATGCTATACTGATTTAACAACTTATATATTTAAAATATATATAAATACATATACATTATTAAATAGAAAATAGATTTATCAGTTTATTAAAAATAAATTTCACAAATTAAATTTTTAAATAAAGAAGATTATTAAATCAAATCAAATTTATTAACAAAAATTATCAATTCAATATAAATTTAAACACAGATTAGTAAATTTAAATTACCATAAATTTTGGGATATTACAATCCTTCCCCCTTAAAAGAATTTCGTCCCCGAAATTTAAAACAAAGGTAATTTAATAATCTATTAACAGATTTCATTTTAAAACACAGCATATGTTAATCATGTACAAACAACCATAGCAACCAATTCACACAATCAGAATAAATCTAACTATCCAAAAGAATTCTGGATAAAACTTTCACGAGTTTCCCCTGTATATATATATATATATATATATATATATCGGGATACTCGCTCTATAGAATCAAATCAATCAATACTACTAAGCTATAGAGCTCCTAACAACAATTCTATACAAAATATCAGACTACAAACGAATCTGATTCAACAACCAATCCATCCTAAACTGCTGGTCCTACAACCAGAAATATCAAACACGTACTCCCTCAGAGATACGTCAAAACACTCTGAATCCCAGTTATCCAAACTGGCAATTCAACTTTAAAAAACCAAACACCGATCCCACCAAAACATAGAAGAAACCAAAACACTT
The DNA here is from genome assembly GCA_030765085.1 of Allium cepa. NCBI lineage: Eukaryota > Viridiplantae > Streptophyta > Magnoliopsida > Asparagales > Amaryllidaceae > Allium > Allium cepa. The sequence continues at coordinate 945,354,191 of CM060934.1, read as the reverse complement.
CGGAGCTAGCTTAACAAACTTATAGCTCCTTGAATCAGAGAAAAACTTATCCCAAATCAAATCTCCGACTCCAGAATCCAAATTTTCCGCCTCTTATCCATAAAAACTCTTCGGACGATCCTGGGCTACCAACATCCATCCAGATCAGCTCAACTCTTGCTGATGCCTCTAGAAACAGACCGGATCAAACAATCCAATGATCTCCCCATGATACTCAGAAACCAAGAACACACACCCTGCTTCTCAACAATAGAAGACAGAACAAACTTCTTCTTATCCGAAAAAAGAAAAAAAACAGAAACACTCCAAACTGCTTCCGCTGCACTACTCTGATCTGAAACAGAAGAAAATGCTGAAGAACACAAGCACAGACTAGACAACCCAGCACAGAAATATGGTTCCACATATCCATAAGAAAACTCAGATGTTCCTCCCAAACATGAGTGCTTCACCAACTTCTATCTCAAGGAACCATCCATCTACTAACTGAACCACCAGTTCCATTCCTAGAAAGAAAACTCGATCTCCAGATGCAGACAAACTCTGACTTCCTAGAAGAAAATCCGAAAAATCTCCAACAACTCAAAAGAACATACTATCGCAAGTCACTTTTGCGATCAACTCAGTCTAAATCCAAAGAAACTACTCTCTCTACCAAACAGAACAGCTTATGCTGGCCTAGCCAACTTACCAGAGAAACGGATCTACTCAGCTGCTTCTGAACTCCACTTCAGAAAAACTACTCAGCCAAAAGACTCCTTACCAACTCAGAATACTCTGCTAAACTCAATCACATCACCGAGCAGACTCACTCCTTACTCTTGTTACAAAGAAACATCTTTGGAAATATCCATAGTCACTGCATCTCATCACGCAGCTACTATTTCCTTCAGAGATCGATGAAGTACTTATTCCAAGCAAAAACCTACTCGAGACGGTATTTGGTCTACAGTCTCGACAAATACACTTCCTACCTCATTCATACAAACTCCAACCAATGATAGTTGTGTTACGCACACTTCTACCTCATCTACCTTTATAACTTATATTGGAAAACCTGAACAGTTAACCCAACGGATAGGTAGAAACAATTATATATCTATATATATTAAAAATACAAATACGCTCTCTCAAGATAGACACCGCTACAGAGACTAGGTATTCACTCAACCTAATGCCCTAATACCAAGCTGAGACGACCCGACTTTTTCTCCACAAAAAGTCATATCATCCTTAAGAAAGAAAGGGATAGAAAAGAGGAAAGAAAGAAGAGAAAGAAGAAACAACACAAGAATCTCAATAGCGGGACGAATAAATTATATTAACAACATAAGTATTACATAGTATACAACAATTATCAGAGTACACAGACAATACAACACATACTAGACAGTTATAAACACCTATCTAGTTATTACAACTCAATCACAATACAGAAACACTCAGAGATACCAATACAGCAGAAAACTATACAACTATACGCAGAAGCCTCCTGCTCCATTTGCTCCTTCACAATTCGTCAAAGCTAACCCGAATCCTAACCTGAATTCCCTTGGCTACTCGTAAAAATTTGAGTACCCAAGAGTTAAAGAAAAACAGAAATAACTCCGGGTCAGACATGGGTCTGGTGTGAGTAACAGGTTAAAGTTGCTTAACTTTGAAAAACCTTTGAAAGAAAAGGTATCACATAAGACTTCCCACACATAAACATGGAAAAGTTTTTACCTTACGCTAACCAAAACATTTGATAGGAAATCCAATGATATTATAATAGTGTCTAGGGTTTTCAAGTAAATAAGAAATAGCGGAAATTGTTACATGATTAAATTCCAGCTACTAGCCACAAAAGTGGGTAATACAATCAAAATCGTTGGCACTTATTGGATTTTGGATTCCATACAATGGCTGGGCTACTGGGGTACCGCCCGTCACAGTGCATGGCCTAGATCACCGTACCGAGGATTACTCCCAATCCCCTGCAACACAAAGCCGGACCCGTTCCTTACTGAACAGTTCCAAACAAGACAACCCCGCAGTTGTGATTAGCAACCACACCACTAAGCCGAAAGATAAAGGGACCTCTAGACAGGGATAAATCTTGCTCTCAAGTGGGGGCTACCCACGAAGCTTTGCTGCACCTCCCCTGTTTTAGCCATTCCCGGTTGATGAGGCTTGAGGCTACGATTACCTTTATAGGGCATATCACTTAGAATGCTTATCGTCCACCTGACGATGTTCTGAAAGCATTCAATCCATACAAGTTCGTTCCGGGTTCGAACGAAACCGAAGGCATTATCTCGTTACACTCGTATTGGCATCACCCTTAGAGTTAATGACAATAACCCTTGCACTCTGAATCACCATCTCGAATCTATAAGTGCTATTCCGTCAACTCATTACAGAATCACCCACAGAGTTATACTGACGTATAACACTTAAACCTCGAGTCTTCACTCTTCACATAAGATTCACGACCTATCGTTAATTTGGATCGATGTGGTTTTCGGATATCCAAATATAGAAACCCGATCCCGGTCTCAACGAAATCCAAAGCGTGTCTTTTAAGTTCCAAGTTGCTTTAAATTTTAAAACAATTCAATTCATTATCTATATACACACAGATAGATAATTTATAACACAATAGATAATCAACATTATCATTATCAACAGATAATTCATATCAAAATCAGATAATCCATATTATCATCCAAAACAACCAATGCGTCTATATCACATACATAACTTATCTCATAGTTGAGATTACAACCCATACATGGCAATTAATATCAATCATCACACATAAGCAATGATCTAATGATCATTTCATTTATAATTGATTTAAAATGAATTAAATTAATTACTTAATTTCTAATTAATTTAAAATGAATTAAATTAATTACTTCATCATTAAAATCCTGCTTAACTTAACCATTAATTGATTACAAATCAATTTATAAATCATCATCTCAATATTCATTTCACTTAATCCTTATTGATTAACTATCTCTAATTACAATAAGTAATTAGCATTTAGTTTTAATTACACAAGTTAATTACTTAAACCCCTTGCAAATAATTTACTTGTAATGTCTTAATTAATTAATTAGCTAAAATTAATTACATTAATCATTTATTCATTATTAATTATTCCTTAATTAATCAAATCCAAATTACATCATTAATTAATTAATTAATGATTTCTGATTATGTTTAATCAATCTCTCAATATAAATTAATTACATAAGTAATTAATCTTTAGTTTAAACCATATATATTAATCACCTATGATTAATAACCATCCAGTAATTAACTATTTTAATTACTCATCCCATAAATTAAGTATTCTTAATTAATTATCCCAATTAATCCTTGATTAATTTCAAAGTAATTTAAATCCAAATTACTTCTAAAATAAATATCTTTAACTACATAAAGTAATTATTAATTATTACCTCCTTAAGTAATTACAAATCCATAAATTACATAAAGTAATTATCAAACAATCCTTAAATGTTTAAATTAATTTATCTTAGTTAATCTAAACTAATCACATTAATCAAATTAATTACACTAAGTAATTAATTTATTAATTAATTTCATTAAGTAATTAACATAAATAATTGATTATTATTAATTAATTAATCTAATTAATTATTAAAATTAATCACATTAATTAATTGTTAAATAATCTTAAGTTAATGACCTTCATTAACATTTCTTAATTACTCAATTAATAATTAACTTATTTAAATCATTATTAATTAATTAATATTTAATTACAATTTAATTAATCTCTAATTATTTATTAATTAAGTGTTAATTACAATCTTAATCAATCATTAATCACTTGATTAAATAAATTTTAATCATTAATTAACCATCCTTAATTATAGATTAATTAACCTTAATTAATTAATCTCAAATCTTAATTAGTTAACTTAAAAATTATTAATAACTTAATTAAACATCCATATTATTAATTAAATAATAATTAATATTCCATTTAAATTAATTTAATAATTTAAATGAAACCAATTTTCTTAAGTTCTAATCTTAATTTATGAAACATTTCTTTTTATATAAATTATTTTAGACAATTTGTTTCCATATTTATTTCAAACTTGACTTTAAATTTCATTTTAAATTTTAAGATTTTAAAATGAAACAATTCATTTACACAAGGTTTTTAAACCAATTTTAAAAATCCTTTTTGTCTCACATGTTCAAAAACATACTTTTTATAAACTAAAAGTTTAAAAGATTATAAAACAATTTTATATCAAACAAATTAAATTTAAAAACTTATTTTATTTTAAAAACTGACATAAAAAATCAAATTCCTAGTCTTAAAAACTTAACTTAAACTTATTTTAAACTTTATTTCATGATTTAAAACTCATAGCTCAAATTCAAAACCAAGGTTCCTTAATACTATAAAAGTTTAAAATCTAAATTTAAATTCCAAAATTAAAATTAAATTCAAACTTAAATTCTTCTACCTGAATTTCATATTCAGTTTCCAGATTTAACTTGGTTTTAAATTTCAGTTACACCAAAAAAAAAATTTACCTTTAAATTTAAAACAGAAAATAGTTTCCTGTTTTAATTTAAAACATCTTACATATTTTTTTCTCAAAAATGATTCAAAATTCAAGATTTTAAATTATTGAATTCATATTTAAATTTCTGGTTTAAAAATTACTGTTTGAACTTCATCTTTCAATTTTTAAACTTTAGTTTTTAAATTTAAATAAAAACAGAAACATTTTCTGATTTTAGTTTAAAACCCAACTTGAATTTAAAAAGCATTTCAAATTAATTTTAAAAATCTAAAATTTAAACTTAATTGAATTCAAATTCAATTTCAGGTTCAAGGCTTATTTCATATTTTTGTTTTGCAATTTGCTTTTTACTTCAACTTTATAAAACCTGAAAACAAATTCCTGTCTAAATACTAAAACCTGGAAACATTTATTTCAAATACCCAAATTTAAACTTATAGAATTCAAATCAAATTCTAGATTCAAACATAGGTTTACTTAATTTAAACCTTAGTTTACATTTTAAAACCTGGTTTTAAAACCTAAACAAAAACAGGTTCTGTTTTTATATGAAATCCTGAAACAATTAGTTACCCGAGCCACCCTATAAATTACTTCGAGTCAGAAGTACATTTGCTTCGAGATTCTACCCAAATTTCCCGAGACAATCTCGAGCATAAAAACCCTGCAACCCAAAATAACAACAACATCATCACCAACATGCACAACACCCCTGTGTATCCACTTCCCAACTTCGGCATCACTGGCCATTATCTCTGGCCATCGTCCATCGACCAAAAATCCCTACATCAACCTTCGACCCTCAAAATCCCATAATTCAACTTGAATTTGAATTCAAGTTTTAAACCCAAAAACCTGGAACATCGTTTCCAAACCTGGCAACAGCCAATACCCAAAACCACCAACCTGTCAACATGCTATAACTCACCACTCCGGCCACTATAAATCTTGAAACTCCGGTGAAGACTTCATCAACCTTTCATCTACCAATACCCTAAATATCTCAGAACTCGATCAACTCAGGCGATCATATTCGAACCAAACACAGAGACTAAATAAAGCTAGGGTTCACACTGGAAAATCCCAAATTACCATCTCAAAATTGAATTTCAATACAATTCAATAATTTTCCTATCATATTTGATGGCTACTCTATCAATAGAATCAAATTCAACCAAATTAAAGGCAAGTATCAACTGTACTTAGCTAATATGTAAAATACAGTAATTTCAAAACTGCATTTTGTATAAAGCATTAAAATTTGTGATTTTCCTTTTAAAAATCATGATTTAGTATGGGGATTTGATTTATAATTCTGAATCCATAAATTTATAAACTTGAAATTTCACTACTTTATTAATTGATCATCTGTTAGCAACTCCAGAGTTAATACAGAGTTGTTTTTACTTAAGTAAGTTTTCAAACTATAGTTTATGGGGAAATAGACATATCTTGTTTTATTCTTAAATATAAACCAAGATTTAATCCAGAGATAATGATTTAAAATCAAACAACAACTTGAAAATTAAATAAAAACAGCATTGTACAGGAAAATTGCATGCACACATATATATTCATAAATATAGATGTTCACTGCAAATTTCATAAAATATATCCATTTCAAATTAAAACATGCAATCAACCTACTTAATTTTTGAAAAGAGGAGTTACTCACCTAATTATGCAGAGCCCAGATTCAATTGCATGTTCTAGATTTTGAAAATTCATGAATGCAGGCCCTTGCTTCCAGATGCAAAGAAATGCATACCTTTTGCTTGCTTTTAATCTTGATTTATACATGCTTCCAGATGAAATGCAGGTGTAACTTGAAATTGTTGCATGCAGGAACCATTTCATGATTTATGCTATGCATTTGAAGATGAAATAGAGGGTGATTGTTTAGATTTGCTTTAATTTGTAAATGCAGAGCTTGCTTGAAAATGGAATGTTTATTTGCTATGCATTTACTTTGCAGGTTTGTAGAGATGAAATTTTGCAGATTTGAGGAATGCATTTGAACAGATTTTCAGATTTCTTTTTAGAATGAAAATGAGAAAGGGAAAAAGAAATGAGTATATGCAAGTTTAAAAATTGAGTTTATGATTTATTGAAAACAAAGAAAAATAAAAAATCAAATTTGACACTTGTCTAAAATGTTAACACTTGTTAATTATATTTATAATTACTTACACATGTCATTTTAAAATGATTTGTTATCTTAATTAAAGTTAATTAATGTTTAAATTAAAGTAATTAGTTCTTATACTTAGTTATGTATATATTTAATTTCTAAAGAAAAAGCAAAGTATTATTATAAATAAAACAATATACAAATTAATCATTTGAAAAAGAAACTTTTAAACAATTAAAATAAATTTATAAAAGAGTTTGTAACTTATTGAATATATGTTTCATATTTTAAATTGTATTTTAAATTTCATATTAAACTTACAAATCACATTTTATAAATTAATATTTTAAAAAGAATAACACAAACATTTTATAACTTATTTTAATTTTCAAACTTAAGTTAAAATGAATTTCAAACAAACTAAAACATTTATCTCATATATTTAAAATCATATAGTAGTTTATTAAATATTTTAAAAAATCTTAAATCCAAAAATAAATCACAATTTCTAATTTCAAAATATTAAAATTATGCTATATTGATTTAACAACTTATCTATTTAAAATATATATAAATACATATACATTATTAAATAGAAAATAGATTTTTCAGTTTATTAAAAATAAATTTCACAAATTAAATATTTAAATAAAGAAGATTATTAAATCAAATCAAATTTATTAACAAAAATTATCAATTCAATATAAATTTAAACATTGATTATTAAATTTAAATTGCCATAAATTCCGGGATATTACATCTCTGCTCTATTTGAACAAAACTGGCTCCAAATCTATATAAAAGTTTATGTCTTCCAAAAGAATTTGTTTCAGACCAAGATCTTTAAGGGAAAAAGGATTATATCGGGGTTATATAAATTTCTAAAATGGTTTCAAGATTTTACATTTAGTAAATATTTCAAAATAAAGGAATACAGTGATGAACTAAATATAGGTCAAAAATCATGAACTAAATTTCATGTTTGAATTCCATAATCAGGTTCGTGTTAACAAATGATGATTTTGGAAAATAATTTCATGATTTCTTAAGCGTGTGAAGGTCGAGATTTCTCGAGATGATTGTTTAATGGTTTTTCGTCGAATTCTTTTGATCGGCTTGGTGGTGTTCGTTGTGGTCGTGGTCAAGGCTTGCCTGAGGGTTACGATCATAGGAAAATAAGGAGACAATTTTTAAGATGGCTATGGCGACTGGTCGGCGTCGAACTACAGTCGAATGCTAGGTTTCGACAATGTTGATTCATGAGGTCGTGCACCGCTGTTGGATCTTCCGAGGTGATCGCAATGGTGGGGAACGTCGCGTAGGTATGAGATGCAGCTATGGCCGGAAGGATGTGAACTCCGATGGGCGAGGTCATTGGCGGTGATAGATTTTCATCGTTCAAGTGGTTCCAAGATTGATCGACTTGCTTGATTCTCGTTTTCAATGAGATAGTCTGATCTGGTGGGACGGGAGGACTAGGGTAGGTGTCGTTGTCTTGTCGACGATCACGGTAGAGGTCAGAGGCGTTTTGATCGGGTGTGCACGTGCACTTGTGCGCAGTGGTGTTAGTCGTGGTTGTGGCACCGGGAAGGATGAGTTTTTGCTCGAAGTGGATTGGGATTTCGCACGGGTTTGGCTCGAGGTGTTCGTGTGTTGATCTCTAAGAAGATGGTGTGTGAGTAGCATATGGATTTCTTGTTTTTGCTCGATATTTCTGGCGGGATGGCTCGGGTTTTGTTTGGCTTGAGCTTGGGTTTTAATGCGTTTTAGCTACCAGGGTAAAAGGAAGTTAAAACATAAATAGTTTTAAAGTTTTAAAGTCTTAAATTGACTTAGTTTTCAAAGAATTTTATTTGTTTTAAAGTGTAATTTAAACGAATATGTTTCAAAGTAAAAGTAAATCTAGTTTCAAAAATATATAAGTTAGTTTTCAAAAGAAAAAATGTAAGTTTTTCAAAAGCAAAGTGTTAACAATTTTAAACAAGTTTTTTAAAAAGATTTAAAATGGTTAAAATTGTTTGTTTAAAATTAATTATGAAATTTATTTCAAAATGTTTTTCAAATGTAGTTTAATTATCTGATTAAGGAAATGATTAAGACAAGTGTATTTACAATGTTGTGGTATAAGTTGATTTCAAGTTTAAATTTAATAAGAACTAAATGTAATTAAGAAATTTATTTAGATAAGGAATTTATCTTTAATTAATCAAGATTGTGATTAATTAGGAATGATTAATTAGTGAAATTAGTTTATAGTTAATTAGTTAATGAAATTAATAATGGTAACTTATTTTATGTTAAAAATCAAAGCATAATTACTTAAGGAGGTAATTAAAGGTTAGTTAATGAATGAAATTAAATTGAGGATCATGAACTAGTGATTATGAGGTAATTAATTAATGTAATTAATTTAAGGTAATTGGTTTAATTTATTAAGGATATTTAATTACTTAATTAATTAATTAAAGGTTAATTAATCTAAGTAATTAAAGTTCAATTACTTTAAGAGTAATTAATTAATGAAAGTTATTAAAGGGATTAATTACTCGATGTAATTAATTAAATTAATGTGATTAATTTAAGTTAAGTAACTAGATTTATTAATTCAAGATAATCACTTGATGATTGATTGAGTATAATTACTTAATATAATTACATAGTGTAAGTAATTGCTGGATGCAATTTATTTAAGGGGAATTACTTAATGGCAAGTAATTGAAGGATAATTACTTAGTGAAAGTAATTAAGGATTAATTACTTAATGTAATTAATTAAAGGATTAATTATTATAATTAATTAAGAAGTTAATTAACTAATGTAAGTAATTAAATGATAGTTAATTACTGCATGAGATTAATTAAGGATTAATGAATGTGATTAATTAAAGATTAATCATTAAATAAAATTAAGTAGAAGAATAATTAATGAAAGTAATTAGAGGATCATTAATTAATGTAATTAATGAGAGTAATTAAAGGCTAATTAACATGATTGGTTTAAGGATAATTAATTTATGTAATTAATTAAGGGTTAATTACTTAATGTAATTAAAGGTTAATTAATCAAGGATGATTAATTAAGATAATTAATTAATTGGTTTGTAATTAATTAATAAGCATGATTAAAAGTAATTAGGTAAGTAATTTCATTCATTGGTGGTTAATTAAATTAATTAGGGATGGTGTATTTTGCTTATGGATGATGGAATGATATCGAATGCCTTGGATTATGTGATTACCCTGATATGTGATATGTGTTGCTTGTGATATGAGATGCCTTGGTTGAATTGTGATAATATGAATTATCTATTTGTGATAATGTGAACTATCTATCTGTATGAATATAGATAATAAATTAAATTGTTTTAACTTAAAACAACTTGGCCCAAAAAGATCGCGTTTTGGATTTTGATGAGACCAGGATTGGATTTTCAAATGTGGTTATCCGAAAACCACATCGATCCAAATTAAACGATAGGTCGTGAATCTCAAGTGAAGATCGAGATGAAGATTCAGAGTGCAAGGGCTATTGTCGTTAACTCTGAGGGTGATTCCAAAATGAGTGTAACAAGATAGTACCTTAGGTTTCGTTCGAACGCGGAACGAACTTGTATGGATTGAATGCTTTCAGAACATCTTCATTGGAGAACGATGAGCATTCTAAGATATGTATTCTAAAAAGGTAATCATAACTCAAGCCTCATCAACCGGGAATGGCTAAAATTGGGGAGGTGCAGCAAGCTTAAGTGGGTAGCACCCAAGTAGGATAATATTTCCCCTGTCTAGTTGTCCCTTTTTATTCGGCTGTGTAGGAAGTTGGTCGCGACAACTGCTAGGGTTGTCTTATTCGGTACTATCCGGTAAGGGATAGTTTCAGTTTTGTGTTGCAGGGGATCAGGGTGGATCCTCGGTACGGTGATCTAGGACATGTTCTATGATGGGCGGTACCGTAGTAGCCCTGCCATTGTATGGAATCGAATCTCCAATAAGCGCCGTACATTTTGATTGTGCCCAACTATGTTAGAACATGAGATGTAAGCATTCCAGCTATTTCTGTACTTTACTTGAAAACCCTAGACACTATTATAATATCGTTGGATTTCCTATCAAATGTTTTCTTTATCGTAAGGAATTTTTTTTTCCGTGTTTATGTGCGAGAAGTCTTACGAGATACCCTTTGTTTTCAAATGTTTTTAACGTTAAGAAACTTTAACCGTTTACTCACACCAGACCCATGTTTGACTCGGATTTTATTTTCTGTTTTCTTAAAACTCTTAAGTACTCAAATTTTTACGAGCAGCCAAAGGGTTCAGGTTAGCTTTGACAAGTTTCCGGAGGAGATATGAAGCAGGAGGCTTTAGCTTTTGTAGATATATAGTGGTTCCCTGTGTTGATCTCTATAATGATGTCTTGAATGAAACTTGTATTGTACAATAGACATTTGTTTATAACTGTCTAATTTGTGATGTCTTAAGCCGTGTAACTCTGTTATATGTGTTTATTATGTAATAACTATGTGATTAATATATTTTATTCGTTCTGCTATGAGATTCTGATATTGTTTAGTTCTTTCTTTTCTATCTTTTCTCTTTTCTATCCCATTCTTTCTTAATAATGATGCATCTTTCTATGAGATGAAAGGCAGGTCGTTACAGTGGTATCAAAGCACTATGTTGAGTGAATACCTAGGCTTTGGAGTGATTTCTTCTTGAGAGAGCATACTTGTATTTTTATATATATTTATATTTACCTAATTTGTTGGGATACCTCTTCAGTTTTGCCAACATAAGTTCTTTGGTTGACGGTAGTGGTGTGTGTAGCATGACTAGCAATGAAAGAAGTCTAAGTGTGAGGTTGGATATGTATCTGCCGAGGCTGTAGACCCAATATCGCCTCGAGTAAGCTTTGCAGCATGGTGTAAGAATTTCACCAAGTCTCTTAAGGAAACCTTTGAAAGGTTCGGAGTCCATCTTTTAAGTGCAAGTTTGGTTGCGCTCGTGAGAGCAGATTTTCTAGAATTTGGATCTGTCGGATGAGTAGAAGCGAGTGATGGTACCTTGTTAACTTCAGGAGGAAGCAACTGCGTAGTGAGATGCAGTGGCCATGGATCTTTACGAAGATGTTTTTCTTTTGGAGTAAGTTTAAGAATGTACTTGAGGAGCAGTCTTTACCTACCGCAGGGTAGACTCGGCTGTCTAGAAATTTTCTACATTGGAAATGAACTAATTTCAGCAAGGTGTTTGTGTCTGGTTTTTAGGTCCGAGTTTCTTGAGAAGATGACTGCCATCTCGAAGGCTCGTTTGAGGAAATGGTTGGTATGGTTTTGAGAATCGAAGAGCTCACGGATTAGAAGTCTTTAGCATCTGTGGCATCAGTGCAGCTCGTAAGTGTTTTTGTCTTCTGGCTAAGCAGTGTTTAGAGGTGGAGGTCAAAAGCAGCAGAGTGGACCCATTTATTCGATGAATTGGTTAGACAAGCATAAGCTGTTCTGATTTATGAAGAGGGAACAATATTTTTGGAAACTGATCGGGGTAGATCACAAAGGTGACTTGCAATAGTTTAAGTGTTCTCTTGGGTTATCACAGATTTTCCTGATGTCTTCGGGGAAGTTAGAGGTTTGTTTGCATTGGAGATTGAGTTTTCATATCGACTTGGTTCCAAGAGCAATACCGATGGTTCAGCTAAGTAGAAGGATGGCTTCTAGAGAGAGTTTGGTGTAACAGCCCAGGATTTCGTGGAACTTCTGTGTTTTCTCTTTTATGGATCTGATGAACCGTATCTTCCGGGATGTGTTGATCAAGATTTTGCTCGTGTTCATCGATGACATTCTCATCATCTCCAGATCAGACCTGCGCAGCGGAAGCAAGGTGGCAGCTGTTCTAGAGTGGAAGCAACCGCAGATTCCTATGGAAATTCACATTTGTTTTGGATTATAGGGTTTCTACAGGAAGTTCAGGTGGACCTCTATATGCGATGAAGTTTTTCAGAATCTAAAGGCGAGATTGGCAAGTGCGCCTTTTTTGGTTATTCCAGATAAGAGAAATAGGTCTGCAGTCTACAGTTGTTTGTGGAGTAGAGCTTGTATTCTGGATTTCGACGGATCTTTGGAGTACCATCTTGTTGAGTAGGATCCAAAGATTGGTTGTTTTCGCTCCAGTTTTGTTTCAAGAGGCATCTGTGAAGATTGAGTTGATCAAGAAGGTTGAAGGCAAACCAGGATCGTCAGAAGAGTTTTGTGGATAAGAGACAGAGGAATTTGGAATTCGAATTTGGAGATTTGAAGGGTTTCTCCAATCAAAGAGTAATAAGGTTGGGTTAGATTGGGAAAGTTGGCTCCGAGATATATTGGATCTTCCTGTGTTCTCGATAAGATATGTGCTTTGGCCTACAGGATTGAATTGCCGATCTGGATGTCTGGAATTCACAAAGTATTTCACGTATCTTTGAGGGAGTATGTGTATGGTCCATCACTGATTGTGGAACCAGCAGTTCAGGAGGATTTGGAAGTCGAGTCGGACTTGTCAATTGTCTGACATCCTATTCAGATTTGTAGATCAAGGCGAGAAGGATCTCAGGATTAGAGTAGTAGTTAGTTTAGATTCAGTAGAGTTAGTATCCCAATGATTGTATCTGGGAAACTCTAGATAGTGATAGGAAGGTCTATCCTGATTTGTGTCAGGATAGTTAGTTAGATTTGGTTGAAATGATTGCTATAATTGTTTGTATTTGCTTGGGATGTATGCTTTGTTGTTTGAAATTAAAATACTTGTTGGATTATCAAATTATCTTTGCTTCTAAATTTCAGGGACAAAATTCTTTTAAGGGAGAGGAATGTGATGACCCAGAATTTTGGGCAATAACAATTTGATAATCTTTATGTATAGGTATTTAAACTGGTTTAATAATCTTCTTTTATAAATATTTAATTGGAAAATTTTATCTTTTAAAGCTAATAAAATGGCTTTCTATTTATAATATATATATATATATATATATATATATATATATTTGTATATATATTGTAAATAGGAAGTCTTTGGTTTTAATTTAATAAAAAGATATGTTTTCAAATTGTAATATATATGTATGTATATATTGTAATTTGAAGTTATGTGTAAAATTAAATCTAAATTAAATATAAGAATATTTTCTAATCATTATATATATATATGCATTTCAAATAGGGAACTTTGGTTCAATATAGTGTTTTTCGAAGGCTATTTAAAATTAAACTTTATATTTCTTAACAACAAAGAGAACATCTATATTTATAAAAAATATTTTACTTAAGTTTAAAGTTTAAATAATATTTATAAAAGGTTTGTTTTACTTTCTTTTTAAAATTTGCTTGATAAATATGGTTTGTAAATTTATATAAAAGTCTAAAACATATTCCATAGACATATAAAACATACAAAACGTTAATTTATTCAAACATAAGTAATATATAATTAAATATAAACATAAATTCATATTTACATAAATATACATACATAATTACTTAGTAAGATAAGGGTTTAGACATAATAATACATGTTTTAACATTTGTAAGATAACTTGACATTTGTATCTTATTTGTATCATGCAAATAACAAGTGGTAACCGTTTTTTAACTAATTTATATTAACAAAGTGTTTGGAAGAAACCTGATTACTTTTACAGTTCAAACTTCCTTAATTCTTTCTTCCTTTCTATTTCTTCCTGTAAACCAAATCCGAGAATCAAAAATCAAAAGAAAAAAAATCAAACTGGAACTTTCAATCTAACATCACATCAACTGCTAATACAACCTGATCTGAAGCCAAGTTAACAATAGTTTTACAAATCTTCAACAAGCAAGGGTCAACTCATCATAAGTTCAACTCAATTTCAATCAAACAACAAACTTTAAAGCAGTCTTTGGTCTTTATAATTGGTGAGTAAACCTTTCTTTAAAAAAAGTTTTAAAATCTGTGATTAAACTTTGATTCTTGTAATAGATTTGTGTTGTGATGATGTATATATGTTTATATAAATTTTGGCTGTGAATGCATGTTTTTATTTAGGATATGTCTAGGTAGGTTTGAGTTTCTGTATATACATATCTCTACTCTGTTTGAATAAAACTGGCCCCAAATCTATATTAAAATTTATATCTTCCAAACGAACTAGTTTCAGACCAAGATCTTTAAGGGAAAAAAGATTGTAACAGTGTTATATAAATTTTAAAAATGGTTTCAAGATTTTACATTTAGCAAATATTTCAAAATAAAGGAATACAGTGATTAACTAAATATAGGTCGAAAATCAATGAACTAAATTTCATGTTTGAATTCCATAATCAGGTTCATGTTAACAAATGATGATTTTAGAAAGTAATTTCACGATTTTTTAAGTGTGCGAAGGCCGAGATTCTCGAGATGATCGTTTTATGGTTTTTTGTCAGTTCTGTTGATCGGCATGGTGGTGTTCGTCATGATCATGGTTGTGGTCGAGGCTTGCCTGAGGGTTGACAATCATAAGAAATTAAGGAGATAATTTTTTAGATGGCTATGGAGACTAGTCGGCGTTGAACTAGGGTTCAAATGCCAGGTTTGGACAGTGTTGATTCATGAGGTCGTGCATCGCCATTAGATCTTCTGAGGCGATCGCAATGGTGGGAACCTCGCATGGGCATGAGATGCAGCTATGGCTAGAAGGATGTGAATTCCGGTGTGCGAGGTCATCGGCGGCAGCAGATTTTGATCGTTCAGGTGGTTCTAGGATTGATCAACTTGCTCGATTCTTGTTTTCAACGAGATAGTCTGATTTGGTGGACCGGGAGGACTGGGGTAGGTGTCGTTGTCTTATCGACGATCACGACAGAGGTCGGAGGTGTTCTGATCGGGTGTGCACGTGCACTTGTGCACGGTGGTGTCAGTAGTGGTTGTGGCACCGAGAAGGAAGAGTTTTTGCTCGAAGTGGATTGGGCTTTCACTCGAGTTTTGCTCGAGGTGTTCGTATGTTGATCTCGAAGAAGTTGGTGTGTGAGTAGCACGGGGATTTCTTGTTTTTACTTGGGATTTCTGGTAGGATGGCTTGGGTTTTGTTTTGCTTGAGCTTGGATTTTAGTGTGTTTTAGCTACCACTGTAAAAGGAAGTTAAAACATAAATAGTTTTAAAGTTTTAATGTCTTAAATTGACTTAGTTTTCAAAGAATTGTATTTGTTTTAAAGTGTAATTTAAACGAATATGTTTCAAAGTAAAAGTAAATCTAGTTTCAAAAATATATAAGTTAGTTTTCAAAAGAGAAAATGTAAGTTTTTCAAAAGCAAAGTGTTAACAATTTTAAACAAGTTTTTTAAAAAGATTTAAAATGTTTAAAATTGTTTATTTAAAATTAATTATGAAATTTATTTCAAAATGTTTTTCAAATGTAGTTTAATTATCTGATTAAGGAAATGATTAAGACAAGTGTATTTACAATGTTGTGGTATAGGTTGATTTCAAGTTTAAATTTAATAAGAACTAAATGTAATTAAGAAATTTATTTAGATAAGGAATTTATCTTTAATTAATCAAGATTGTGATTAATTAGGAATGATTAATTAGTGAAATTAGTTTATAGTTAATTACTTAGTGAAATTAATTATGGTAAATTATTTTATGTTAAATATCAAGGCACAATTACTTAAGGAGGTAATTAAAGGGTAGTTAATGAATGAAATTAGATGGAGGGTCATGAACTAGTGATTAAGAGATAAAGTGTAATTAATTTAAGATAATTTGTTTAATTTATTAAGGATATTTAATTACTTAATTAATTACTTAAGGGTTAATCAGTCTAAGTAATTAAAGGTCAATTAATTTAAGAGTAATTAATTAATGGAAGTGATTAAAGGGATTAATTACTCAATGTAATTAATTAAATTAATGTGATTAATTTAAGTTATTTAACTAGATTAATTAATTAAAGATAATCACATGATGATTGATTAATTATAATTAATTAACGTAATTAATAAGTGTAATTACCTAGTGTAATAATTAATGGGTAATTACTAGATGTAACTAATTTAAGGGTAATTACATAATAGCAAGTAATTGAAGGATAATTACTTAGTGGAAGTAATTAAGGATTAATTACTTAATTTAATTAATTAAAGGATTAATTAATATAATTTATTAAGAAGTAAATTAACTAATATAAGTAATTAAAGGATAGTTAATTACTGTATGAGATTAATTAAAGACTAATGAAGGTGATTAATTAAAGATTAATCCTTAAATAAAATTAAGTGGAAGAATAATTAATTAGTGAAAGTAATTAGAGGATCATTAATTAATTTAATTAATGAGAGTAATTAAAGGTTAATTAATATGATTGGTTTAAGGATAATGAATTTGTGTAATTAATTAAGGGTTAATTACTTAATGTAATTAAAGGATAATTAATCAAGGCTGATTAATTAATATAATTAATTGGTTTGTAATTAATTAATAAGCAAGATTAAAAGTAATTAGGTAACTATTTAAATTCATTGGTGGTTAATTAAATTAATTAGAGATGGTGTATCTTGCTTATGGATGATGGAATGATATTGAATGCCTTGGATTATGTGATTACCCTGATATGTCATATGTGTTGCTTGTGATATGAGATGCCTTGGTTGAATTGTGATAATATGAATTATCTATTTGTGGTAATGTGAACTTTCTATCTGTATGAATATAGATAATAAATTAAATTGTTTTAACTTAAAACAATTTGGCCCTAAAATATGGCGTTTTGGATTTCGGTTAGCCCGGGATCGGATTTTCAAATTTGGATATCTGAAAACCACATCAATCCAAATTAAACGATAGGTCGTGAATCTCAAGTGCAGATCGAGACGAAGATTCAGAGTGCAAGGGCTATTATCATTAATTCTGAGGGTGATTCCAAAATGAGTGTAACAAGATAGTGCCTTCGCTTTCGTTTGAACCTAGAACGAACTTGTATGGATTGAATGCTTTTAGAACGTCGTCATTGGACGACGATGAGCATTCTAAGATATGTGTTTTAAAAAGGTAATCGTAGCCTCAAGCCTCATCAACTGGGAATGACTAAAACAGGGAAGGTGCAACAAGGCTAAGTGGGTAGCACCCAAGTAGGTTAAGATTTCTCTTGTCTAGAGGTCCCTTTTTATTCGGCTTTGTGGGCAGTTGGTCGCGACAACTGCTGGGGTTGCCTTATTTGGGACTATCCAGTAAGGGATAGTTCTAGTCTTTTGTTGTAAGGGATCAGGGTGGATCCTCGGTACGATGATCTAGGTCAGGTACTATGACGGACGGTACCCTTTAGCCCTGCCATTGTATGGAATCGAATCTCCAATAAGGGCCATACGTTTTGATTGTGCCCAACTATGTTGGAACGTGAGATGTAAGCATTCTAGCTATTTCTGTATTTCTCTGAAAACCCTAGACACTATTATAATATCACTGGATTTCCTATCAAATGTTTTGGTTATCGTAAGGTAAAAACTTTTTCGTGTTTGTGTATGGGAAGTCTTACGAGATACCCTTTGTTTTCAAAGGATTTCAAAGTTAAGCAAATTTAACTCTTTTACTCACATCAGACCCATGTCTGACCCGGAGTTTATTTTTTGTTTTTTTTAACTCTTGGGTGCTCAAATTTTTACGAGTAGCTAAGGGATCGGGTTAGCTGCGACGAGTCTCTAGAGGAGATATAGAGCAGGAGGCTTCAGCGTTTGTAGATATATAGTGGTTCCGCTGTGTTGATCTTTGTAATGATGTCTTGAATGAAACTTGTATTATACAATAGACAGGTGTTTATAATGTCTAATTTATGATGTATTAAGCTGCATAACTCTATTAGATGTGTTTATTATGTAATAACTATGTGATTAATATATTTTATTCTTTCTTCTATGATATTCTGATATTGTTTAGTTCTTTCTTTTCTATCTTTTCTCTTTTATATACCTTTCTTTCTTAACAATGATGCGTCTTTCTATGAGATAAAAGGCGGGTCGTTACATAATCAATCATTCTATTTATGGGCTGAGACGGTTCTCTCGTGAAGCAAGAGAGGTGCCTAGTGTACCAAGTCTATTCTATTTCATCCAATTCATTCTCGTGAATAATCAATCTCACCTTCATTGAACATGACTTTTCTCGCTACGCTGTTCTTTCCTGTTCAAATAGAATGTTTTTATTCTATAAGTCTTCAAACGAATATACTGGATGTTGGAGCCCAAATAAATATACTTGGACCTCCTAATTACTATACTAGACGCTTGGCTCCATTATGTTTTTGACTAGACTTCACTAATCAGTCACATTCACTTGATGAGCCACCCAACTAAAATACTGGACTTTTCGAATGAATATCTAGGCTCCTATTAGAGACAAGTCTGTACTAGACTAGTCTGATTTAATACGAGTTTTGGAATAATCCTAGTATTAATAACATCGATCTCCTAATAGAGACAATATGAAAGACATCTCGTACGAGACTAGTATCTCCATTTGTGTTCACAAATCTTTCATGATGAAAGAGCAGGTTTAAACAACTAGCAAATCCATACATGGCTAACGTGCCTTGGGGAGAGAGGGAGAGTCCAATCTATTCATCTCTTCCCAAGCCTCGATGGGTTCGCATAGTCGGGTTGCCAACTGGCATAGTATATTACCGTGATTGGATCATTGATTGTCTACTCTTTCTGGTTCAATCAGAGAGTAAGACCCCATCGAGTAGTCCGTGCAATGAGAACGGCTTGGATTGGTATTTGTGAGAGAATCATCAAGTGTTTTCCAGATGCGCATGATGGGGTAGATAACAAGATACATAAATGCAAATTTATTTCTTAAAAACTCGAAGTGAGGATTGATCTTTGCTATGCTTAGCACATGAAAGGAGAAGGTTTGGAGAGTAGCGATCTAGTATATGTTGATTGGATTGTTGCCCGTTACTTTCTCTTGCCGTCCCCACCCAATTAATATACTAGGCCGCATTAATAGCCTCTCTCTCCCTCCTAGTGGTCACATATGTTTATGCTGGCGTTTGGATCGGTCTCCTCTCGAATTAATATACCGGCGGGGAAGATAGCATAAAATATACATAATTCACTCGTTATGCTTAACACAAAAAGTCAAAGCCCTTATATCTTTCTAGCATCCCCTACTTAGATCACTTTGTCACTAAGTAAGACAATGTGAAATTTAGGGCTTAACATAAGAGCGCTCTTGCTGCATTCACTCCGATTGGGAATGTTTTCTAAACCGGTTGTTTTTTAATAATAAGTATACGAGACGAGGTTGTGAAATGACGAAGATTAGGTGCGGAATATGAACTTTTCATCCAGGTTTTTATGATCTTTTAACAGAAGGAGGGGAGCGAAGTGATGTGCGACTAAAAGAAGCGACCTCTCCAAACTATTCTTAGCCTAGTATACTAAGTCAGAAGGAAATTTCCTTAATGATTGGAGTAGCTTGTTCTTGTCCACGTACTGTCTGGATCTAAGACATGTATACATAGCTCCCGGAACCACAGTCGGATCATATGTCTAATAAATCGCTCATTCTCGTGCTATTGAGAAAGAAATCTAGTGAAACGTATGTTTTATCTTTGAGAGTTCCCTTGCTTGATCAAATATTGTTTCAATAAAAAAAGATCAGTGAAATGAGAGTAACTGGACATCGGTACGCCCAAAAAAGGGAAGCGGTCTACTGGACCATACTTAAGGAGGTACTAAAAGGAACTCGTGATTGCTAAGCATCCGAAGTAGCAAAGCCGTCAGGGATGTACTATAACTGATCAGGCAAGGAGCTAACAACAACATCTGTTACTACTACGGAATTAGGTAGGAATTGTATTACTTGCAACCACTATGGAATTTCATGAATAACCTGCTTCACATCAACCAAAACCAAATAGTAAGTAATAAACCCTATGAGTAAACTCATAAGCTTTCTATGCTTCAGAATCGAGAGTTAGATCCCCTTTACTTATGAGGAGATAGAAGGATAATTGTCTAAACTAACGTTTAGAAATGACTTGATTTGCATGAGAGTTCATTCGCACATGGACCTAAGACACAAATAGGGAGAAAAATTCTAATCATCATAGCCCTCCTTCGGTTGCCTC
Source organism: Allium cepa (assembly GCA_030765085.1). Lineage (NCBI taxonomy): Eukaryota > Viridiplantae > Streptophyta > Magnoliopsida > Asparagales > Amaryllidaceae > Allium > Allium cepa. Next base: position 945,333,392 of record CM060934.1, on the reverse strand, counting down.
AGAGATGATTCTCGAGTTAGGGACTCGTGTAAAGAAAATAGAAGTGGTTTCTTTGGTTTAGAGGAAATTCCCGTGTCCAGAGGCCAGGGTTGTATAATAGAAAAGTGACTAAGATTCAAGGCAAGCTTGACGTATCCTATAAAGAGAGTGAACTCGCCAACCCCACACAGATAAAGAAGGGACATATGGAGATAGTGCTTTCTTGTAAAAAAAGAGTCTTTTCCATCAACTAATTGAATCATGGCTTGTTCGACTAGATAAATAAGGGGACAACGAAGTGAATAAGGTGCATTTCCATCAGTATCAAGATAAATCCCATGCAACTCTATTCAAAACCTCATATTATATTTCAGTACACCTGGCTATGGTTCTGCTCGTCAAACTCCACTCTTATTGGTCGTCCCTTACCAGTTATTGAATCCGATAATAGTCCGCTGCTACTAATTGTCATTATTGGGAAGATCTTAAGTCAGCTAACTCGAACACTATACAAATGGAAAGATTTTCTTTTGCCGATTGAGAAAAAATATTGATTCAAATGAACAATTGACGAATAACATATTCCATTGAGCTCTCTAATTGATGGAACTCGATATATTCTATTACAATCCATAGAAATTCTTCTTTGAAAGATCGAAGAAGAGTAGAGGTAGCGAAGGTTGCGAGGTGAACCTAATCCACTAAACAATCATAATCTTGCACAATAGTAATCACTTGCTGCTCGCTAATTAAAGGCGGTTGGAAGTAGGCCTTTTCTCTGTTTCAGTTTGGGCTTGTCTTCTTGATTGACCCGATCGCTTGTTCTGGGTCTTCTCTCAAAATAATACAAAGGAACTAGCAACATGAAAGTCCAATATAGGTCAGCTAACCCTCCCGCTTCACTATCCGAGCGAGGGAAATTCTTTGACAATAGGCCGCATATGTTGTTGGTGCTGATATATTGGGTAAGGCCGGGCCATTATATTGATTGGGAATCCAACTAGAATCAATACCTAAGGCCGTTTTCTTTGTTTGCTTTTTATTATTATTGAGAAACCGTCTATTGTTTAGGGCGTTTTCCAATTATTTTGGCATGAAATATAGAATCCTGATCCACCAAAGTAAGTGGATGAGGAGAAACTGATGTAATAAAAATGTTCCAAGCATGATCAGATAGTACAATTCACCAAAGCTACATACATATTTCATGTCGAATCAGCAAAACAGTAACTTTCTGTGGACGCAAAGATACTCCTTTTTTGAAATCCGAATTCTCATTCCCCACTTTCCAAATGGAAGAATTCAATCAGTGAATTGTGGGTTTCCATAAGAAATGAGAACTAGGAGCTTCAATCTCCCCAGATTACAACTCAAAGACAAGATAACACGAGTGGATCTGTAGCACGACTGAAAGGAGTGGATCTATGAGAGCACGATAGAGTGGACGTTGAAGCATCAGTGGTTGAGATACCAACTAAAATCAAGATTGGTTGGTTGTGAAGCATGTGTCCCCATGGTAGATTATATCCACTACATGGCACGTAACATCTCTCTCTGCAGGAGTTTGTTTACACCTTGACTCGACACACCTTTCATAGAGAAAGGAGACCTGTCAAGTATACTTAGACCAATGCTAGGATACAATGCCCTGACTCTCTAGTATATTAATTAGCAGGCCAAGTATATTTGTAACATCCCACAAATCCATACCCCTTGAGTCAACACTACCTTACATCAATTAACTCAAGCGGAACAGAAATACGAACCATTAGGAATTAAAGAAGAAGAGATTGAAGAAGAAGAGACTAAACAATATCAAAATCTCACGGTCGCAGAGGAATAAAATATAATAGTAAATATAGATCTTTACACAAAATGAAATCTATAACTGTTTTATACATCATATCATCAGAGTATCTCATACATCAAATTACCAATCAGACATACCATACAATCACAACAGCGGAATATATATATATAGGTACATATAATACATCTCGGACTCTAGCTCCTTTCCTGCTCCAAAGCATCCTGTCCTGTACATATAATACTCGGTCTGACCCGAGCATTATAATCAAAAAACACCCGAGTCAGTCTGGAATACCAGCTGATAACAATGCATCCAAATTGATTATTAAAGTTTCAAAAATCCTTTGAAAACAAAAGCATCTCGTAAGACCACGCCACAAATAAACATGTCGGGTTTTTACCTTACGATAGCTAAAACACTTTTTATAGAAATCCTCTGATATTATAATAGGGTCTATTTACAAATACTTATAAAATAGCCGAAACTGTTACATGATTAAATTCCAGATGCTAGCCACAGAGTGGGTAATACAAACAAAACTCGTACAAGGTACGTAGGGAGAATGGATTTCCAACAATGACTAGGCACTGGGGTACTATCTGTTACAGTACGGGGCCTAGATCACCGTACCGAGGACCACTCCCGATCCCCTGCAACACAAGGCCGGACCCATCCTTTACTGGATAGTTCCGAATAAGATCACGCCGCGGTTGGGATCAGCAACCGCCCACTAAGCCGAAATAAAAAGGGACATCTAGACAGGGATGACCTTACTCTCCAGTAGGGGCTACCCACGAAGCCTTGCTGCATATCCCCTGATTTTCAGTCATTCCCGGTTGATGAGGCTTGAGGCTTAACGTTACCTTTAGAACGTTTCACTTAGAATGCCCATCTCCCACCTGACGATGTTATGAAAGCATTCGTCCATACAAGTCCGTCCCGGGTTCGAACGGAACCGAAGGCACTACTCCTACTACATCTATTTTGGAAATATCTTCAGGATTAGTAGCGACTAGCCCTTGCACTTCACTGCTCCATCTTCGACTCCGAACACGTTTTTGGCACGAAACATACAAACTGGATCGAAGTGGTTTTCGAGAAATAAATCTCGATCCCGGTCTCTTCGAAACGATCAACGCATTTGTCCAATATTAATAGTCGGTGATTTAACTATCAATTAACATTCACAAACATCCATCACACAATAAATAACTCCCACATTATTTATTTGCCTCAAATATATTTAAAAGATATATTTCCAAATTTTCAAAACTCATTTGAAAACAATTTCCCAAAGTTCTTCCTTTACAAGGTAAATCCTTTACCATATATTCCCATTGGAGATAACCAAGTTCAAAACATTTAAATTTAAAACAGTTAAAACATTTAATACTAAAATATACTTTAAAATACCTAAATTTACTTCTAGTTACTTAATCAAAAATATAAATTTAAAATAAGTGAAGTAAAATTATTTATTAAGATCTAAACTTGATTTTTACATAAAAGTTTAGTTAAACTAAATTTAAAGGTAGAGTTTTAAAAAGGATTCATAATAATTCAAATAACTTTATTCAAAACTAGCCTTTAAATAAATCCATTTGTAAAAATAATTACTAAGATATTCATACAAATTTACTATTGCTAATTTATTAATAGTTACCTTAAAATAATAATTTTCAAAACACTGTTTAAAACAAGTTTGAACTTTAGACTTCCTTTTAATAAAATCTGTTTAAAACTCGAACTAGGTTTTCCCAGGGAAACTCATTTCCACTTAAACATCCAGAAATCCTTCTTATAATTTCTGTCGATTTATTCAATTCAGATTTATGATTTAATAATCATAAATTTACTTTCCATGTTTAAATAACTTCTTATGAAGCTTAACCACATTTCCATTCGCGGAAATTTACTTTCAAAGTGTAGGTTTTAAAAATCTCTTTTTAAATAAACTATTCCAAATTTATTTAATGAAATCATATTTAATTTCCAGGAAACATTATTATCAAAATACCCCTTCGTTATTTTTAACAATTTATAACTTCTTATTCACATTTATCACCAGAATCCCATACCTTTACATTTACCAACTAATACATATTCCACTTTATTTATATTTCCCAAATTTCCAAATTTTCATTCTTCACCCAACCCAGATTCTAAATTTATTCCCTTAAATTCTTTATTTATCAAATTATTTATTTCTTTATAAACCCAATTTATTAAATTTTATTTTTAAAATTCTGTGTGAATACTTATCCAGCGATATCATAGAACAATTTAATTCAGAGTTATCAATCTCAATATATAAACAGGTTACATCATCAATTATAAAATGATTACTATAGGGTGAGGAATCCAGTTGGATCCCTCCAACCTGTTTTTTTTTACTGCATCCACAATTATTAGCACATCACATATATAAATATCAATCCAGACCCGTAACAACAATTATATTCAACCAATCACACAGCTATTTAAATATTAACTATTTAAATCAGCCAATATCCAGATGTGAGTGAGAATAACTCACCTTGAGTTTCAGCGAGCGTTCGAAATTTAAATTAAACCGAACGATGTTCGATTTAACTCAAATTTCTACTTGCCTGGAATGAATCCGGAATGCTCCACTGCGTAGTACGCGCTTCTGCGATTCCGGCGCCACAAATGTCGTCAAATTCTGATTACATATGAAATAGATGAATTTTATAAGTTTTGCACCTTAATTTAAAACAATTCCTTTTTATTAATAATAATATTATACCACTCAATCTTCAGCCGTCCATTCCAGAGGGAAATCACGTTCGCACCCTCTCTTCTCTCATCACGCACCCAAGAACAAGCACGAACGAAAACAAACCCATCGTCATCGATTAGGGTTTTGAAATCGCGCCTCCAACGTCGCATCCAGGTCGATTGGAAACCACTGCACGAACGACCATCGAAAGCTCCACCAACGCCTTCGACTATGACGAACTCGAACTCCCCATGGCTACGCAAATCGCATATGAACACCAGCGAACAGAAGCCATAAACTCCATCAAACGACAAACTTAAGCAAGATCTACCGTTGGATCTGTAGATCCAGACGCTCTCTACGATTTTCCAGTTGGAGATTTTTGAAATCGTAGCTTAGATTGAGAGATTTCGAGGAAGAAACGAAAATGATTACTGGCCATTGAAACAAAACTGCGGCGGCTCCAATGTTTGGCTAGGGTTTAGAGAATATAGTGAATATATAATATAATTTAATATTATTTTAATAATATTCTTCTAAATTTAACATCGTATGCAAACGAACTCCAAACTACACGCACCAATAAGCGTTTCTAAGGTTTTTCCGCGTTCCGGACACAATGGAACAGGTGTCATAAGTTAATTCGGTCATACGTGCGAGTTATGGAATTAAATGATCAATTCTAATTTAAACCGATTAAAACGATTTCGTTGCGTTTCGAGCTGCCACGGTCAAACGACAACTCCGAATGCTACGAAAATTGAAATTCGATAATAACTAACTATTACGGATCCAATGGAACTAGTTTCGTCGAATTCCGAGACTGTGCCTTGGAAGGCTATTTTAACTCGTCGATTAAATCGGACGATTTTTCGAAATTGTCGAAATCACTCAAAATTTCACTTTTAAAATTTTGATAACTTAATAATAAATCATATGAAATTTATAAGCACATTAAAAATCATTTTGACTCATTCCGGACCCAAATCTGATTAATTGCATTTTAATAATATTAAATTCATCTTTAAATTAATATAAAATTCCAAATAATAACTTATTGACTTCTAATTCATCCCAGGGCCCAATATTAAATTCAAACCCAATTAGACCTAGAATAAATTTTAGAATCTAATTTTATATCCATTTACACTCAAAATTACCAATTATCCCAAATTCTAATATTAAGCTATTATTATTTAAATTCCAATTTAATTTCCGTATTTGAAATTTTACCAATTCTATCAGCTTAACCAAAATCTTTTATTCCAAAATTCAAATTATATCCATATTCAATCATTTAAAATGAATTAAATGTTCAAATTTGGCAACACAAAATTTCGGTTCGTTACATTCCTTCCCCTATATAAAAATTTCGTCCTCGAAATTTGCTAAGGTAGAAGAATGCTTCTAGACCTAAAAACAAACTTACTTAGCGAAATCTAAATTTCACTTCGCTCAAATTCACTTTGCCCAGATCCTTTAGTTTCAAATCGAAACTACTAATTCAATCCTATTCCAAAATTCTTTATTTTCAATCGTAATTTGAAATCGACTTGTTGCTAATGAACAAATGCTCCCACACTCATTAACTTAACCCAAACTTCTTTAGTTAAAAGCTTATATACACTTCCCAAAATCCTTTAGCCCAAATCCAAACTCATTTGCTTTATTTATACTCAAAAGCTTTTGTGGCAACATTATTTCAAAACAACTTTACTAGTTAATAAATTTTTCAAAATTCCCAAAAAAATTCTAACTCCCAAAATTTTCGAAATTTTTTGGCAGAGTCTCCTTTGTACAGAGGAGCTTTCGCGATATCGCGATACAGATAAATATATATACATCGATCCACACGGTCGAAAACAAAATATATCACAATATATATCATTTCCCAAATTTATTTGCATAGGCGTACCTTTTTAGCAAATTTTAATAGCAAGCGGCTAATATTTTAGCATATACGCGCTCCAACTCTCTCGAATGCCTCCCGTACCTGTACTTTACTCAACAAACTCATCAGTTTTCAAAGATATGCACATTTCATTCATTTATTAAGACAATACATCAATTACCAAGCCTATGCGACACATTTCTCAAGTTTACATATAAACCATATGTTATAAGCAATCACAAGCACCAAAACTACCTTAGTTTCCTTTTGCCAACTCGAACTTCATTTTGTATTTCCCTACAATGAATACATTCAAGTTACCATTCCCAATTCATAATTACCACAACCAACTCATATTCACTTCAATATTATGAATGTAGGCTTTACTATCATCAATTTACTTCAATTTAAATTCAAATTGATTCACAATCAAATGTATTTCCAATTTAATTTATTTGCATTTATTTTCCAAATTCAAACTTCATTATATTCCACTCGAATGACTTACATCCGAGTTGCAATTGTCAGATTCACATTCACTTCAATAAGAGTAATATAAGCTTTTGATTCATTTACTTTTCTTTTTAATTAACCTGCATTTACATATAAATCCACTAAATAGATTCCACTCCATTTCCCATTATTTAAATATCATTTTCATTTACTTCCCTTAATTCATTCGCTTAAGTTTAATGACTAATTTCTATGCAGGTTATGGTTATTCAAACAAATAACCAATTCTTAAGCTTATAACCATTAACATTCATTCCAACTTATATTCATATGAATTATATTCAATTTTGCATGGTTTACAATCCAAGCATTCTCAATCCATTGCAATTTTTAACTCAATTTCTTATTTTCACTTCAAGATCATCATTTAATGTTTAAATTAATGACATCCCATTCTACTTTCATCCAAATCAACTTCATTTCATTTCACTTGAATGATTTACATTCAAGTTTACTATATACCATTCATATTTATTACAACCAATTCATTTCTATTTCAATATGATTAACATATGCCTTACTTACATTTCCTTATTTTAACTTACATTCCCAATTTGATTTACCATCAAATTTTTATTTTAAACTTGAAACATTTTCATTTCTTTATGATTCATTTTCATTCATATGCAAAATCACTTAATAACATTTCAATCCATTCCAATTAATTCAAAACCAATTCAGTTGCTGTTTAAACAACTCAATTCTGAATACATGCAAATTCTCATGTCATTCAAGCAAAAATAACCACCACTTAAGCTCATAACCATTTAAAATCACTTCCAGTTTAGATTCATATTTATTAACAATCCAAACAAATTTATCATTTCATTATAATTATTAAGTTCAAACCGAACATTTACTTCAGATGCATTTCCTACCTGAAGTTTACATTATTATTATCATTCTATTCTGAATTATTTACAATTCAAACCATCGCTATTATAAATCAATTCCATTTTTCATTCACACTTCATTATTTGTTACCACAAATTTAAATTCCATGCCACAATTGGAATTCTATTTACTTTCCAAATTTTGACCAATTATCAAAATTCTATTCATTTCAATACAAATTCCATTAAATTGTAATTTCAATTTAGTCAATAACCTAATCCATATTAGGTTTTAATTTGCTTCCTCAATTCACCTTGAATTTATTTATAATACGACCATTTTCCAATTATTTCATTTAGCAAATTTAAATTTTCTACCTTTCCTTTTCACTCCTTTAAATAGAATCTAAATTTCTTTCAATATTATTTATTACACAACTGAAATTTAATATCAATTTCATTATTGAAACGAATTTCATCTTCACAATACATAAGTTCAAGACTTGTTTGCTAACTTAAATAAGTTAACTTAAGAACATCCACCTTTATATTCTCGCTTTGCTTCGTTACACTTTACATTTCATTCAGTCAAGTTTTGAATTTGCCACACCATTCAACTCTTTCCATTAATGAATTACAATTTCACTTCCATTCAGAGTTTAGATTGCTTACTTAAGCCCATTTCCATTTTATAATCACAAATTCAAATTATAACACTTAATAACTTAAGAATATGAATTTATTTATGCAATTCTAAGCAATTTACATTCCACCTTTATATCCAATACAAATTCTCAAATTTAATTTCCATATACAAGTTCAAAACATATTTACTAACTTAAGTTCATTCACTTCTTTTATATCTCACTTTACCTTATTTCAATTTACGTTTTATTTGAGACTAGGTTTGAATTCACCATGCCATTTAACTATTCCCCAATTGTGATTATAATTTCATTTCTATTTATATAAGTTCATTAACTTATTTGTTTTAAAGCCATACTGCTCATTTTAATCCATCTACATCTTATAATCACAATTTCAATTCTCTATATATATGCACCACTGAATTTTTAAGGATACAAATCTACTTTCACCTAAGTCCTTTGCAAACTTCAAATCCTCAATTCCAGATTATAAGTATAACACTTAATAGCTTATGGTTACAATCCATTACACAATGACCCACAATTTCAAAGTTAACTTACATTTTGATTTAATCCAAATCAATTTAATTCTAAGCCCAATTTTTTTAACTTATCCAAGTTAAATTCCAATTTTCTACTCACTTCAATATAGTTCATTTACTTTCATTTACTCAAGTTAAATTTTTAATTCCAAGATTAAAATTTCCATTTCTTCCTTATTAATATCATCCTTACTTAATAAGTCCAACAGTTGATTTATTTTACTTTACATGTTATTTAAATAGAAGTTTCCAGAATTCAATTTCCCGGTTTTATTTCAAAACCAATTTGAAATAATAACTAACTCATACACTCCTGGTATCAAATCAAATCTCCCAATTCCAAAACACTTGGTTTTATTAAAACAAACTTCCCTTTGAAATTTATAAAACCACTTGTATACCCAACAAGTCAAACAAATATCATAACCAACCACTTTGGTAGCAATCCATCACTTTAGAAACTCGAAAATGAATTCTAATGATGTGGCCAGCATCATCAGGATTATTTTCCAGCGACTAAAGTGAGTTCAATGCTCCTTTCGTCCAAAATTTATCTCAAGCCAATTTCCATTCAAAATTATTTCCTTAAATGAATACCCCATTCTTCAAATGCTTTTGCAAACATTTCTAACATTTTCACAATGTTAAATTCCCAAACCTTTGTTTAAAATTCATTTGAAATCCCTTTCAAATTTTCTGGGGTAAAAATTCTGGTTTAAATTCAATTTTAATTTCACTTCTTCTTCTTATTTGAATCATATTTAATCAATTTCGTTTGGTTATAAATCAATTTAATATCTTACATTCCCAACGGTTTATATATCATCTCATTTCAAATTTAAATCAAATTTTAGATTCATATTTGATTACAGTATTAACAACCAAACAAACAATATATATATATATATATATAATTGAGAAAACCATTTCTTTTATATCAAAATATAATGTTGGGTAAAATTATTTCATTTACCCACTTTAAAAACAATACTATGTCGGTTTATCTTGTTCAAGAGTCTAGAAACCCCTATCGATACGGTTGTACTTCCCGCACCGACCAGAATTCATAAACACTCAACCGATAAGTCAACACAGTATAAAAATAATTTTATATCCACTAACAAGTACGCTCTCATATCTATTTATACACTCAACTCATTATAGAGTACTATTAACTCTGTTTAATGAGTAATTTCCCCACAAAAGCCTAGGTTGTCGCGAACCTAAGCTCTGATACCAAGTGTAACAGCTCGCAAATCCATACCCCTTGAGTCAACACTACCCTACATCAATTAACTCCAGCGGAACAGAAATACGAACCATTAGGAATTAAAGAAGAAGAGATTGAAGAAGAAGAGACTGAACAATATCAGAATCTCACGGTCGCAGCGGAATAAAATATAATAGTAAATATAGATCTTTACACAAAATGAAATCTATAACTGTTTTATACATCATATCATCAGAGTATCTCATACATCAAATTACCAATCAGACATACCATACAATCACAGCAGCGGAATATATATATATATATATATATATATATATATATGTACGGATAATACGTCTCGGACTCCAGCTCCTTTCCTGCTCCAAAGCATCGTGTCCTGTACATATAATACTCGGTCTGACCCGAGCATTATAATCAAAAAACACCCGAGTCAGTCTGGAATACCAGCTGATAACAATGCATCCAAATTGATTATTAAAGTTTCAAAAATCCTTTGAAAACAAAAGCATCTCGTAAGACCACACCACAAATAAACATGTCGGGTTTTTACCTTACGATAGCTAAAACACTTTTTATGAAAATCCTCTGATATTATAATAGGGTCTATTTACAAATATTATAAAATAGCCGAAATTGTTACATGATTAAATTCCAGCTACTAGCCACAGAGTGGGTAATACAAACAAAACTCGTACAAGGTACGTAGGGTGTGATAACTTGGGTTTTTGAGCATCTAATAGATGGATAACTCTCCAGTTTATAGTTTGAACAGATAAGAATTTTGATAATAAAGAATATCTGAATATAAATAATAGAAACTGAAATTTTTATATCTGGGAAAAACTATTAGTTTCAAACAAATTAAATATATGTATTTTTATGTATATATTAGAAATAGAAAAAAATACTGTTGAATTTAATTAATGTTTCCATTTTAATTTAAATTAAAATGAAAACATTTAATTTGTAATTTGAAATGATAATTTGATTTAATACTTTTGAAAATGATAAATAAGATTCAAATTTAAGGTTCATTTGTTTTAATATTTCTTTGATTTTATCATAAGATAAAATTGTTTTAAAATTTTATATAAGGAGTTAAACTAAATTTCTCATATTTATATAATAAAAAAACATGTTATATAGATTTGAATCAAAAGCATAAGTTATTTGTTAATAAATGTTTATTTGAATTCACATGAATATTTATTGAAATCTAAAGCTTATTTATATAAAATAAATATACCTTATAATCATGTAAATATTTCATAAATATTTATATAAGGCTTAAATAAATTATTAAAAAGAAAAAAAAAGAAATAACATTTAAAACATTTATAAAACATTTGGAAAATACTTTTGTAAATATTAATTAAACATCATAACACTTGTAAGACATAAATTTAAACATAAGGACATGTGTAAATCAATAAGCTTAGGTGTAAGGAAACTAAATCATCCAAGTGACAAATGTAATACTCCTAATAATCAAGTTTAAAATTTAAATTGTCAAATAAAAGTAAAGTTTTATTTTCAGCTAAGAATTTCTTGGTTCTTTTCAGCAAAGATCAGAAAAATGTAATACAAAAACAAAGATCAAAAGAAAAAAAAAAGGGAAACTGTATAACCTGGAACAGGAGTAAAATCTGAAATTTCAAATCCTCTAATACAAACAAGCAAATCAGTTTCAATAGCTACAAGATTTTCAAATTTAGGTAAGACTGCAACAAGATGTATTTCAACATGCAAATAAATTCAAGGCCTGGAAACAAAAATACAACTCTATTCTCTGCAATTTAAGGTGAGCAAACTTTTTCATAAAAAGCTTTGGTAAGTGTAGTTGTTGAATGTTAATTTCTGTGTTGGAAAATGCTTTGCATGTGAGTATATAAATAGATCTATGTGTGTATGCATCTGAAGGGAGTTTGCATGTGGGTGGCCTGAGTATCTCTCTGTTCACATGTGTAGAGTTAAAGTTTCAAAAAGAAACATATTACAAATCTTTCCATCTGCACTTGTGTCAGGTTTTGGAATTTAGACAAGAATGGTTTACTTAAACCTTATCTAAGATTTGAAATTATAATTAAGTAGGAAAGCTAGAGTATCACCTGAAAAAAAAGGTAAATAGCAGTGAAAATTTTGACAAATGTTAAAATTCAAATTCAACAACCTTCTGATTTTCTTTTATACCTTGAATCGTTGACTTAAATTATGATTTTTGAGAATAAATTCATAAACTTTAGTCTTGGATTGAATGTGTTATTCTGGGTTAACCAGAATATAGATTTTTAAGGTTTGCGAGTAGTTGGATGGATTTTAGTGGTCAAGGCCATTTCCGGAGGAGGTCGGAGTATTGAGTAGTTCGGCAAAAATTGATGGAAGGTGGTTTATCCACTGGGGTGTTGGGTATTGCTCGATTAAGACATCAACCCTAGTTTTCCTGTGTTTAAGTAAAATGATCACCGCAACCCCTATGATTCATCGAGTTATTCCAGTTTTAGGTTGATGATAAATGGGGTATAGGGGAAATTATGGCCGGAGACGTAGACTTTCAGATGATCAGAAATTTGAGTTTTGGGGTGATTGCAGTTCGACATCTTGTTCCAGTTTCGAGCTCAAAGCTCGATTTGGATTTTTGGTATCTGCTATCGATTGGATGATCGGAGTTGGATTGAATGTTGGTCGTCGACATGCTCGAGTTGTCGCGAGGGGTCGGAGTTGGTTGTGGCGGCGGTGCAGGTGCACGAAGTTCAGGGCGTGTCAGTTGTTTGGGGAAGGATGGGTTCTCGAGTTTGGTTTCGAATTGCGTCGTGATTTGCTCGAAGCAGGGGTGTGTTGGACTCGAAGTCATTGAGTTGAGGTCTCGGGAGTACGTGTTGTTACAGGTTCATGTGTAAACCTGTCAGAACCACAGATTTGAATAAATGTAAATGAATGTTACTCGAGTTGTTTTGAGATTTACTCAGTTGTTTCATGTTCAGCTCGAAGTTATATTTATGATGGCACGTGTAACTTTTGTTCCAATTTTAGTATAAACAAAAACTTGTTTCTATTATAAGATTTAAAGTGAAGCTGGCAATGCAAACAGGAATTTTAAAAATAGGTTTAAAACCTGTGTTTAAAACTGAATCCAGAGTTTGAATCTTAAATTTTGAAATAATTTAAGTTTTGAATCTAAGTTGGGTTTTAAACAACATTTAAGTATAAAAGTAGTTTGGTTTTGAAATTAAACAGAAGTTTAAGTTGTAAAATAGGAAATTTAAGATAAGTTTGAATCCGAGTTTTGAAATCTGGAATTGGGTTTAAACTTCAGTTTTTAAATAAGATGAGTTTAAATTTAAATTGTTTAATAACTTTAAAGAGGTTAAATGATTTAAATTTAAAATGAAGTCTAAAATGTGTTTACAGTAAACTTAGAAACAAATTGTTTTTAAATGCTTATTTGAGTAAGAAATTGTTTATCTTAAAGACAAATAAAATTTAATAATTTGGAATTCATTAAATTATTAAGTGAAATTAAAATAGATAATTAATTATTTAATTAATTAATAATATGGATGATTAATTAAGTAATTAAGAGTTTTTAAATTGATTTATTAAAAGAATTAAGATTAATTAATTAAGGTTAATTAATCTGTAATTAAAGATTATTAATTAGATTTTTATTTATGATTACGAATTAATTAATCAGGTGATTAAGGATTAATGAAGATTGCAGTTAACACTTAATTAATTAAATAATTAAAGATTTAATTAATTGGTGATTAAACATTAATTAATTCGTAACTAGTGGACTTGTAATTACTTAAGGAAGTAATTAATGGAATTACTGGATGTAATTAGAGATGTTGATGAAGGAAGTAATTTGAGTTATATCCCTATGGAATTGATCTGGGAATTAAATGAGATAATTAAATTTGGGTAATTAATTTTTGAAATGAAGTAATTAAGGGTAGTTAATCACTGGATGTTATTAATCAAGGGTGATTAATAATTATGGTTAATAAGTAATTAATGAGGTAATTAAAGGTTAATTACTGTTTTTGGTTAAGAATAAATTAATTTGTTAAATTAATTTAAGGGATAAATAGAATGATATGTAAAGTCTTTGATTAATCGTTATCCCTAATATGTGGTTCGTAATGCTATGAGATAAGATATGTTGAATTTAAACTGTGACGATGTGGTTTCTTATTGACGATGAATTACTGTGACATCCTGTATTAAAGTAGAATTGTTTTTCACTTGAATAATTTAAGTTAAGTTGTCAATGGTTTCGAAGAGACCGGAGTCGGATATTAGTGAATATCCGAAACCACTTCGATTCTTATAATTTGATATGTGAAATCAACAGGCTGAATTGAAATGATTTAAACGACTGGACTAGGTGTAACAAAGAAAAGGTACTTAGGGATCGCTTGTGGAAATATGTGTTGACTATAGCAAGATGTAAGTTGGTAGGAAGTAACGAGTTACCCGGGTTTATATAAGTTGTATGCTTTCGTATTCCTTGTTAGACGAGTTTACTCACGCTGTTTTCCAGCCTGACCCGGGTGTTACTTTGATGTAATGCTCGGGTCAGACCGAGTATTATAGATTTTCAGGTAAGGACGTTCTGGAGCTCAGGAGGCGAGCTGGATGGCAGGAACGTATGAGGTGTTTTGCTATATTTATCTGGGACAAGTTAGTTTTAATTGTCCAGTATTTGTATAATAATGTAACTCTGATGTATAAAGATATAAGTGTAATGATATAGTTCTTTTTGAAAAACCATTATTTATGTGATATTATATTTTATCCGCTGCGAATGTGAGATTGTGTGTTTCTTTTCTGTTTTTCTTCTATCTCTTTCTTCTTTCTCTTTCTTCTTTCCACTAACTATCTGGAAATTTCGGGATCGAAATTTTCGGGTCGTTAGATAGGGAGAATGGATTTCCAACAATGACTAGGCACTAGGGTACCACCTGTCACAGTACGGGGCCTAGACCATCGTACCGAGGACCACTCCCGATCCCCTGCAACACAAGGCCAGACCCATCCCTTACTGGACAGTTTCGAATAAGATCACCCCGCGGTTGGGATCAGCAACCGCCCACTAAGCCGAAATAAAAAGAGACATCTAGATAGGGATGACCTTACTCTCCAGTGGGGGCTACCCACGAAGCCTTGCTGCATATCCTCTGATTTTCAGTCATTCCCGGTTGATGAGGCTTGAGGCTTAGCGTTACCTTTAGAACGTTTCACTTAGAATGCCCATCGCCCACCTGACTATGTTCCAAAAGCATTCGTCCATACAAGTCCGTCCCGGGTTCGAACGGAACCGAAGGCACTACTCCTACTACATCCATTTTGGAAATATCCTCAGGATTAGTAGCGACTAGCCCTTGCACTTCACTGCTCCATTTTCGACTCCGAACACGTTTTTCGCACGAAACATACAAACCGGATCGAAGTGGTTTTCGAGAAATAAATCTCGATCCCGGTCTCTTCGAAACGATCAACGCATTTGTCCAATATTGATAGTCAGTGATTTAACTATCAACTAACATTCACAAACATTCATCACACAATAAATAATTCCCACATTATTTATTTGCCTCAAATATCTTTAAAAGATATATTTCCAAATTTTCAAAACTCATTTGAAAAAAATTTCCCAAAGTTCTTCCTTTACAAGGTAAATCCTTTACCATATATTCCCATTGGAGATAACCAAGTTCAAAAACATTTAAATTTAAAACAGTTAAAACATTTAATACTGAAATATAATTTAAAATACCTAAATTTACTTCTAGTTACTTACTCAAAAATATAAATTTAAAATAAGTGAAGTAAAACTATTTATTAAGATCTAAACTTGATTTTTACATAAAAGTTTAGTTAAACTAAATTTAAAGGTAGAGTTTTAAAAAGGATTCATAATAAATCAAATAACTTTATTCAAAACTAGCCTTTAAATAAATCCATTTGTAAAAATAATTACTAAGATATTCATACAAATTTACTATTGCTAATTTACTAATAGTTACTTCAAAATAATAATTTTCAAAACACTCTTTAAAACAAGTTTGAACTTTAGACTTCCTTTTAATAAAATCTGTTTAAAACTCGAACTAGGTTTTCCCAGGGAAACTCATTTCCACTTAAACATCCCAGAAATCCTTCTTATAATTTTTGTCGATTTATTCAATTCAGATTTATGATTTAATAATCATAAATTTACTTTCCACGTTTAAATAACTTCTTATGAAGCTTAACCACATTTCCATTCCCGGAAATTTACTTTCAAAGTGTAGGTTTTAAAAATCTCTTTTTAAATAAACTATTATAAATTTATTTTATGAAATCATATTTAATTTCCAGGAAACATTATTATCAAAATACCCCTTCGTTATTTTTAACAATTTATAACTTCTTATTCACGTTTATCACTAGAATTCCATACCTTCACATTTACCAACTAATACATATTCTACTTTATTTATATTTCCTAAATTTTCAAATTTTCATTCTTCACCCAACCCAGATTCCAAATTTATTCCCTTAAATTCTTTATTTATCAAATTCTTTATTTCTTTATAAACCAAATTTATTAAATTTTATTTTTAAAATTCTGTGTGAATACTTATCCAGCAATATCATAGAACAATTTAATTCAGAGTTATCAATCTCAATATATAAACAGGTTACATCATCAATTATAAAATGATTACTATAGGGTGAGGAATCCAGTTGGATCCCTCCAACCTGTTTTTTTTCCTACATCCACAACTATTAGCACATCACATATATAAATATCAATCCAGATTGATAACAACAATTATATTCAACCAATCACACAGATATTTAAATATTAACTATTTAAATCAGCCAATATCCAGATGTGAGTGAGAATAACTCACCTTGAGTTTCAGCGAGCGTTCGAAATTTAAATTAAACCGAACGACGTTCGATTTAACTCAAATTCCTACTTGCTCGGAATGAATCCGGAACTGCTCCACTGCGTAGTACGCGCTTCTGCGATTCCGGCGCCACAAATGTCGTCAAATTCTGATTACATATGAAATAAATATGAATTTTATAAGTTTTGCACCTTAATTTAAAACAATTCCTTTTTATTAATAATAATATTATACCACTCAATCATCAGCCGTCCATTCCAGAGGGAAATCACGTCCGTACCCTCTCTTCTCAAATCACGCACCCAGGAACAAGCACGAACGAAAACAAACCCATCATCATCGATTAGGGTTTTGAAATCGCGCCTCCAACGTCGCATCCAACTCGATCGAAAACCACTGCACGAACGGCCATCGAAAGCTCCACCAACACCTTCGACTATGACGAACTCGAACTCCCCATGGCTGCGCAAATCGCGTACGAACACCAGCGAACGGAAGCCATAAACTCCATCAAACGACAAACTTAAGCAAGATCTACCGTTGGATCTGTAGATCCAGACGCTCTCTACGATTTTCCAGTTGGAGATTTTCAAAATCGTAGCTTAGATTGAGAGATTTCGAGGAAGAAACAAAAATGATTATCGGCCATTGAAACAAAACTGCGGCAGCTCCAATGTTTGGCTAGGGTTTAGAGAATATAGTGAATATATAATATAATTTAATATTATTTTAATAATATTCTTCTAAATTTAACATCGTATGCAAACGAACTCCAAACTACGTGCACTAATAAGCATTTCTAAGGTTTTTCTGCGTTCCGGACACAATGGAACAGGTGTCGTAAGTTAATTCGGTCATACTGCGAGTTACGGAATTAAACGATCAATTCTAATTTAAACCGATTAAAATGATTTTGATGCGTTTCGAGCTGCCACGGTCAAACGACAACTCCGATTGCTACGAAAATTGAAATCCGATAATAACTAACTATTACGGATCTAATGGAACTGGTTTCGTCGAATTCCGAGATTGTGCCTCGGAAGGCTATTTTAACTCGTCGATTAAATCGGACAATTTTTCGAAATTGTCGAAATCACTCAAAATTTCACTTTTAAAATTTTGCTAACTTAATAATAAATCATATGAAATTTATAAGCACATTAAAAATCATTTTGACTCATTCCGGACCCAAATCTGATCAATTGCATTTTAATAATATTAAATTCATCTTTAAATTAATATAAAATTCCAAATAATAACTTATTGACTTCTAATTCATCCAAAGGTCCAATATTAAAATTCAAACCCAATTAGACCTAAAATAAATTTTAGAATCTAATTTTATATCCATTTACACTCAAAATTACCACTTATCCCAAATTCTAATATTAAGCTATTATTATTCAAATTCCAATTTAATTTCCGTATTTGAAATTTTACCAATTCTATCAGCTTAACCAAAATCTTTTATTCCAAAATTGAAATTATATCCATATTCAATCATTTAAAATGAATTAAATGTTCAAATTTGGCGATCCAAAATTTTGGGTCGTTACAATATTAATCCGAGTGGGAGGAAGGTCGCTAAGCCAATAAGGTAGGTGGACTATGCAGGTAGTGAACTTCCTTATGTTACTAATCTTAGTTATTCTCATACTTTTTTCCCCTAAATATACTGGCTCCTCTCATCAATATAAATTGCTTGCGCCGCTGCTCTAGCTTTCCCTCGTATT
Source organism: Allium cepa (assembly GCA_030765085.1). Taxonomy (NCBI): domain Eukaryota; kingdom Viridiplantae; phylum Streptophyta; class Magnoliopsida; order Asparagales; family Amaryllidaceae; genus Allium; species Allium cepa. The sequence continues at coordinate 945,314,568 of CM060934.1, read as the reverse complement.
TCTGTTCTTCTGATACCTGATCAAAAATGAATTATCCATATTTCGGAGGGAATAGCTACTAGTTCGTTTGCTCATTCCAACGTCCTTTTATTTTATTAATCTAATGGGAGGTGGTCGCCATTTAATATACCTGATTCATGTTGAATATGCGCCTTGCGCTATATGATTTTTTGTTTGATGATAATAAACATATATACATTCATTTAAATGTATTTGGTAATGTACTATTTTATTTTTTAGAATAAATAAATATTTGTTGAATAAAATAAATTACACAGAATTTGAATTTGAATTCAAACAGAACAAGTTACACAGTTTTTGAATTCAAACGAATATTTTATTCAAACAAATATTTATTACAAACTTGAATAGTACAAATTCATGCTCTCACTATACATATACATTTCTGATTACATCACGATTACATCACAAATATTTTTACATTGATAATCTCACTACATATCACTCACACTCGTATTTTGTCTTCAATTGCATTCCGGTTTGAATCCAGCATCTGAGTAATCTGCAAAAATATTTTCAAACGCAGTAAAATTGAAAAAAAAAATTCTTTGCAATTCATAAATAAAAGATGATTTTTGAAAACATTGTTTGCCTCAGTTATTTGGGTTGTTCGTCATCATTTTTGATTGTATCTGTGCATATCAGCATTTTATCAGGGACAGGTAATTACAAGTGGCTGCAGTACACACGTGTACATTCGTATACGTGTGCACTGCCTCGCCAACTCGTGTGCAAAAATCAAACAAAAGCACAGAAATCAAAAACAAGGTCAAACCCAAGATAGGTTCAACTCAAAGCACCACTGACCAGACAATGCAAGCACAGTCTCAAGCATGAAACAAGGTGCACCAGACCAGGTTGCAAAAATGATCAAATATACACAAATGCAGCCCAATAGACCAAAGTGTACAACAGTGTCAAGTTGAAAACAGTTCAAAGCTTCAAACTGCATAAGTGACCATGCAATACAGTGACAATATGCAGCATACCAGAGGTTACAACATCAAAGAATCAAGTACACATGTATGCAGTGACACATCAATGAAGACACAGCCCAACAAAACAGCGTCAAAGAAAATGTCAACATAAAGTACTACAGAGATCAATGCAACTTCACAGCAATCATAACACAAGCCAGAGTGAATGCAGACAAGCACATGAATACATAAAGCTACAAGTGATGCAGCATAAATCAAAAAGTGATATGGTGAAGCACTGACTCAAATACAACTACAAGGCATGAAACCATAGTGAAACAGTTCAAGTGGACAGTGAAGGCAGTACACAAGTGAAACAACAAAATGAATGTTATGTTCAAACATAAGATGAATAATACGACAGCTACTCAATGATACAGTAGCAAACTACAGTGATGCAGCCAGTACCAACATGGACAGAAGGCAGTGAAACTCAAAGCAATGATCAAGTGCAAATAAATGGAACACAAGTCAGTGGCAAGCTACAAGGCATAGCAACTGCATAGCAACGACAACAAGACCAGCTTCAAATGCATCAGTGATCAACACAGCAGTTCATACATCATATATAGGACAGTAACAAACACGAATGAAGACTGCATCATGATACAAGGCCAGAAACTGCAACATCAAGTACAAGTGCAGACAACAAAGACTACAACAACTCCAGAAGTAACAAGTTGAAGCAGTAGTTAACAAGCAGTGTGCAACTAGAGAATATATCACAAGTAACAGTATGGTTAAATGTCAAAGTAAACAATGTCGAATACATGAACAAGTGTAGCATCTGTATCAGAGCAAGAGCAAATGTCACAGTGAAGCCAAAAGAAATTCGAAGGATAACCAAGTCAAAGCCAGTGGCAGTCAAACATAGCAAGTATCGAATACAGAGAAATCAGTAAAGCAGTAATTGACCAGTGAACGCAATGGTAATGGCAAGTCACGAAGACAGATACTTCTTTGAAAAAGTCAAATTCAAGAAAAAGTAGAAAGTCTCTGCCGTATGAATCAAGGAATCGAACAAGTCATATGATCAAAGCCGTGACCATCAATATACAATTTGAAGTAGTCATAATCAATCTCATTCATTCAAGCATCATCAAGTGGCCGAAATGATTCAATGAAAAATTCAAACACGAATATACGAACGCAAAAATAGGAAATCAAATCCTATTAAAACCCTAATCATCATCGGCATTTAAAATTCGATCGAGTTCAAGTATCAATTTAGAAAAGCAAAAGGAGACAGCACATACCGAATTCACAAGCATCAAAACTCGATCGAGCAACTGCAAGCAAGCTAGGGCAACCAATCACAGATCAATTGAAGAAACCGAAGCCCTAATTGCAACAAAGAGCCGAAGCCCTAACTGGATCAAAAGGGAACGAAGCCCTAATCAGAACGAAGCCGCCGTTATTTCTCACGAACGAAGACAAAAAGAGGATCGGGTGAAATAAGGAAGTGGGCCGGTGTTAAAAAACAAAAGGGGGTTTTGTTTGATTATAAACTTATATTAATATTGTTAATTAGTTTAGGGCTATTTTTATTTTGTTCTTAATTATTGTTTTTTATTTTACGAATCAAAGAGTTTAGGTAAATCACCACCTAGGTTTTAGGTTGTGTCTGATTGTCTATTTAGAGTTAGTTCAGTAAGCAGGGGTTGCGAGTTTGCAAAACTCTATAGGCGGTAGCAGGGTTTGCAAGTCTGTTAGAGTGTTTGTAAGCGTGATACTGTTTAATTCTAATAGAAATCTGGGAATGCAGCAGTAGGCAGGGGTTGCCGAAGCTGGGTAAATCTTGTGTGTGATTTACTTTTCAGTATATTTATTTCTGCAGTTTATTTTTGTGTTTAAATCAAGAAAATTTGCTATAACCGTATTCACCCCCCCCCTCTAGGGTTAATTTAGATCCTACAAGTGGTATGAGAGCCCGGTATACAATTTTTTTTTAACTCTAGAGTCATGAGTCTACAAAATAATGCTTTTTCTGAGGGGCAATCTATTGCTAGGCCACCCATGTTTAACGGGAACGATTATGCTTATTGGAAAGTTAGGATGGGTATCTATCTCAGTTCTGTTAATTATGAAGTTTGGGATATTATTGAAACTGGCTATAAACCCCCCACTATAATCGTTGGTGATACTGAGATTCCTAAACCTAAGGATAGGTGGGATGCTAACGATAAGAAATTGAAAACAACAAATGCTAAAGCCATGAATGCTTTGATATGTGCTCTTGATAAAAATGAATTTAATAGAATTTCTCATTGTACAACAGCACAGGAAATATGGCATACTTTGGAGGTGACACACGAAGGAACTTCTCAAGTCAAGGAGTCTCGGCTAGCCCTATTCAGCAATGAATACGAAAACTTTGTGATGGACAAAGGTGAGAGCATAAAGGATATGTTTGGACGCTTTTCAACCTTGGTATACAATGCTAGAGCGCTTGGGAAGGTATTCACTGAGGTAGAGCTTGTGCGGAAGATACTACGAGTTTTACCAATGAACTTTGAGGCAAAAGTCACAGCAATCCAAGAATCGAAAGATCTGAGCAAACTAAGCATGGAGGAGTTGATTGGCAACTTGATGACATATGAGCTTGAGCTAAAAGCAAAGGAAGAACGCAACAACTCCGAACCAAAGAAGAAGACGATTGCCTTAAAGAGCAAAGAAGAAAGCGATGAAGAAGAAGAAGATCCAATTGAAGAGCTTGCAATGGCTGTCAATAATCTTAAAAAATGGTCAAGATTCAAGTCACGAAAGAAGAAAATAAGTGGTAATAAGTCAAAGAATTCTGACGATTCCGATAATGAATTGACATGCTATAACTGCAAGAAGCCTGGCCACTTCAAACAAAAATGTCCACTTCTCAAAAACAACAAAGGAAAGAAAAAGAAAAAGAAGGCTTTTGCAGCAACTTGGGATGATGAAGAAGGAGAGGAAGTTTCAAATAATAGCTCAGAGGAGGCTAACTTGTGTCTTATGTCAAAATCGGATTCAGAAGCAAGCTTAGAGGAATCTAGTGAGGTAAGTAACTATTCTTATAAAGAACTTGTTTCAATGTGTTGTGATTTTACTAAAATAATTGATACTCTTGAATCTAAAATTGAAAAACTAAAATCTGATAGGAGAGAACTTGTCCATGAAAACTCTAGGTTAGAAACTGAAATTGAAAATATTCAAAACCTAGAATGTAAAAAATGTTAGATTTTAGATTCAGAATTATCAAAACTGAGGAATAACTTTGAAAGTCTTGAAAATGAAAACTTGAATCTTAAGGAAACCATCGACACTAGGAGAAAGGATTTTATTAATCGATGCACCTCACTTGTTACTGAAAACTCAACATTAAAAACCAAAGTCCAAAATCTTGAGAAATCTTTGAATAACTTTTCAAGAGGCGAAAAATCTTTCAAGATGCTATTGGGAAATCAAATTTTTGCTAACAACGGGAAAGGACTAGGTTTTGGGAAAACACAAGTTGATGATAATGCAAAATATAAGAATGTCTTTGATAGATGTGAAATATTTAGATGTCGTGCTGAAAATGATAGTCATAGGAACAAGAACACAAAATTTATACAAGTTTGGGTTCCTAAGAATTCTACAAACAAATTTCATGTTTATTGGAGTAAAAATAAAAGGACTAAACAAGTATGGATTCCAAAGGGATTGTTTATTCACAATGCTTCTATCACTAATAACTTTGGACCTAAGAGTTTCTCTAGGTCATCTTCCTCTCTTCTTATGTAGGTCTGTTGGCGGGCTAAGGAACAACAAGAATGGTTTCTAGATTCAGGTTGTTCTAGACATATGACAGGTGACAAATCGAAGTTCCTTAGCTTAGAGAATTTTAAAGGTGGAAATGTGATCATGGGAGACAATAGCAAGTGTAAGATTATTGGCAAAGGTGAAGTTGGTAACGGTATTTTTTCCTTGACTAATGTTTTATACGTTGAAAATCTGCATCACAATCTCATTTCTATTAGCCAACTATGTGACAAAGGTATGAACGTGATTTTTGATAGTGATACTTGCAAAATCATTGATAAATCTTCTAATAACATTGTTTTTATGGGCAAAAGAAAAGGGAATGTTTACTCACTTTCATTTGATAATCTAAAACTTTCTAGATGTTTGGTAGCCACTGACGAAGAGGCATATTTATGGCATAGGAGACTTGGACATGCTAGCATGAGTCTCTTAGAAAAACTCGAACCAAAAGAATTAGTCAGAGGGTTACCACATCAGAAATTTAAAAATAATAAAGTGTGTAAAGCATGTTCCTTGAGCAAGCTTAGTCGATCATCATTTCGTCCTAAAAACATTGTTAGCACATCAAGGGTCCTTGAACTAGTCCACATGGATTTATTTGGACCAAATGAAATTTCAAGCTTGAATGGAAAACGTTATTGTTATGTATTGGTTGATGATTATTCTAGATTTACATGGGTTTACTTTTTAGCCAAAAAGTCTGAATCTTTCGAATATTTTTCAAAATTTGCAAAACTTGTTCAAAATGAAAAAGGAGTTACAATTAAAACCTTGAGAAGTGATCATGGAGGCGAATTTGAAAATTTTGAATTTGAAATTTTTTGTGAAGAAAATGGTTTAAAACATGAATTTTCTGCTCCATGAATACCTCAACAAAATGGGGTGGTTGAAAGGAAAAATCGTACATTACAGGAATTGGCTAGATCCATGTTAAGTGAGTATAAGCTACCTCTAATCTTTTGAGCAGAGGCAGTGAATACTTCGTGCTATGTAATGAATAGAGTAATGATTAGACCAATACTTGGCAAAACGTCTTATGAATTGTGGCATGAAAGGAAACCTAACATTTCTTATTTTCGTATATTTGGGTGTCCTTGTTTCATTCTTAACACAGGTGATCAACTTGGAAAATTTGAATCAAAGGCTGATGATGGAATTTTCATGGGCTATTCAACAAGGAGTAAGGCTTACAGGATATATAACAAACGAACAAAGACAATTGTTGAGTCAATCAATGTGAAATTTGATGAATCTGATCTGGAAAAAACGACTGAAAGGATGGTTGACGATGGAGTAGATCCTGAAGGCACTGAAGAAGGGACATTTAGTGAGAAAACTGAAAGAAGGACTGTTGATGCTGATAAACTAAGGTTCAAACCTAATCATCCTCCTGAATTAATTATTGGTGATCCTACGGAAGGTATACGTACTCGTTCCTCATTTGATGAAAATTTGTGTGCGTTTTGTTGTCATAGTGGTTTTATTTCTGAAATTGAACCTGATTCTGTTGAAATGGCTCTTAATGATGAAAATTGGTTTTTAGCAATGCAAAATGAACTTAATCAATTTGAGAGAAACAAAGTTTGGAATTTAGTTCCTAGGCCTAATGACTATCCAATTGTAGGGACTAAATGGGTGTTTAAAAATAAATTTGATGAATCAGGAAATGTAATTAGAAACAAGGCTAGGTTGGTTGCAAAAGGTTATAACCAAATAGAAGGCATAGACTTTGATGAAACATTTGCTCCAGTTGATAGGTTAGAAGCCATTAGAATCTTGCTAAGTTTTGCATGTTACAAGGGTTTCAAACTTAAACAAATGGATGTAAAAAGTGCCTTTTTGAATGGTGATTTAAAAGAAGAAGTTTTTGTTGAACAACCACCCGGTTTTGAAAATCATGAATTTCCAAATCATGTGTATAAGCTAGAAAAAGCATTATATGGTCTTAAGCAAGCACCAAGAGCTTGGTATGACTGCCTCTGTACATATCTTTTGGAAAATGGTTTTAAAAAGGGAAGTGCTGACACGACTCTGTTTCTATTACATAAAGAACATGATTTTTTGATTGTTCAGATTTATGTGGATGATATTATCTATGGTGCTACTAATGAGCTTTTGTGTGAGAATTTTGAACAAGTCATGCAGGCTAAATTTGAGATGAGTTTGGTTGGTGAATTGAAATACTTTCTTGGATTTCAAATTAAGCAAAGCAGTGATGGTATCTTCATTTCACAATCCAAATATGTGTTGGAGCTATTGAAGAAATTTGGAGTCGAAATTTCTAAACCATTGAGAACTCCTATGAGCCCATCAACAAAGTTGGACAAAGATGAGAAAGGAATTGCAATTGATCAAAAGAAATATCGAGGGATAATCGGTTCACTTCTCTATCTTACTGCTTCTAGACCTGATATTATGTTTTCTGTGTGCTTGTGTGCACGTTTTCAAGCTAATCCCAAAGAATCTCATTTAAAAGCTACTAAACGAATTTTGAGATATCTTTCACACACACACAAATTTGGACTATGGTACCCTTCTTGTGAAAATTTTGATTTAGTAGGTTATTCCGATGCTGATTATGCTGGTTCATTAGTTGACAGAAAAAGCACTAGTGGGACATGTTTCATGCTAGGACATTCATTAGTCTCATGGTCAAGTCGGAAACAGAATTGTGTTGCATTATCCACCACTGAAGCAGAATATATTGCTTTGGGAAGTTGTTGTGCTCAAATTCTATGGATGATGCAAACTCTTTCTGATTTTGGCTTAGTCTATAAACAAGTTCCATTAAAATGTGATAGTAAGAGTGCTATAGATTTGTCAAATAATCCTGTCCATCATTCTTGCACAAAACACATTGATGTGAGACACCATTTTCTTCGAGATCACATTGCTAAAGAAGACATTTGCATTGAATATATTTCAACAGAAACTCAACTTGCTGATATTTTCACAAAACCTCTCCCCGAAGACAGATTTTCCAAATTACGTTTAGATTTGGGAATTATAGAGGTTGACTAATCATTTTTTTTTAAATTTTGATTTTTGAATTTGATTCTAAATGACAATTTTTTTAACTAATCTAACTCCCTAATGATTATCGAAAAGATGAATAGTGATTGAAAAAGTGATGAGTGTTGATATTTATCATATATTATAACTCGAGAAAGTATAATTAGAAAATTTCTTTAGAATTTCATAACAAGAGTTATAAAATTTTTGTTGGGTAATAATTCCATGACCATTTCTATTTCTATCATCTTTCTATCGACCATCACTCTTCAAGATCATATTTAGTATGTAAATTTGTGGTAGTTTACAAAGGAAATCATTTGTTCTTCAATATCTTTAAATCTGTGAAGGAAATTATTTGTGCTTCAACTTATAATATTCAGCAATTAATAATAATAAATACCAAAGTATTCACTCTCATTTAAAAGTCCTCACGGTTATGCATGGGTGAATTACTTGGAATTTGTTATGTGCTTCCATGCTCATTTAAAAGTCCTCACGGTTATGCATGTATGGAACGCATATCAAAAGTTGATTTTTAAAATAAACAAGTTGATTCTAATCCCATTTAAAGTCCTCACGGTTATGCGTGATTAGAAAATACTTGATTTCGTTTTTTTTTTAAAAAAAATTGTGAATACTACTAATCTCATTTAAAAGTCCTAACGGTTATGCATGGTTAGTAGAGATTCAAATTTCCTGAAATAAATATACCACAAATAGACAGAATTGTATGATTTTTGATGATTTTTATCCCCATCACTTCTGAAAGTGGAATATGCGCTTGACAAGGGTAATTATGATTTTTGTTTGAGTTTTATTGAAATTTGATATTTATATTTAATTGAGTTAAATGTTTGATTCATGTCTATCACTTCATCCCTATTTTATAACACTATTATTCTTTTGCTGATAACAAAAGGGGGAGAGAAAAGTTAAGATTTTGTCGAATAGAATCAAGCAAAGGTCAAATAATTTTCACTGTGCATATAGGCTCATTTATATATTTCTATGCATATATGTAGGGGGAGTATTGTGTAGAGAGGGAGCATTCAAATAGGGGGAGCAAATTGAAAGAAAAGTTAAGATTTTGTCGAATAGAATCAAGCAAAGGTCAAATAATTTTCACTGTGCATATAGGCTCATTTATATATTTCTAAGCATATATGTAGGGGGAGTATTGTGTAGAGAGGGAGCATTCAAATAGGGGGAGCAAATTGAAATTATCGAATAACATTTGATCTATTCAAAATCTTAAATATATGTTTGTTATCATCAAAAGGGGGAGATTATTGAATATGCGCCTTGCGCTATATGATTTTTTGTTTGATGATAATAAACATATATACATTCATTTAAATGTATTTGGTAATGTACTATTTTATTTTTTTAGAATAAATAAATATTTGTTGAATAAAATAAATTACACAGAATTTGAATTTGAATTCAAATAGAACAAGTTACACAGTTTTTGAATTCAAACGAATATTTTATTCAAACAAATATTTATTACAAACTTGAATAGTACAAATTCATGCTCTCACTATACATATACATTTCTGATTACATCACGATTACATCACAAATATTTTTACATTGATAATCTCACTACATATCACTCACACTCGTATTTTGTCTTCAATTGCATTCCGGTTTGAATCCAGCATCTGAGTAATCTGCAAAAATATTTTCAAACGCAGTAAAATTGAAAAAAAAAATCTTTGCAATTCATAAATAAAAGATGATTTTTGAAAACATTGTTTGCCTCAGTTATTTGGGTTGTTCGTCATCATTTTTGATTGTATCTGTGCATATCAGCATTTTATCAGGGACAGGTAATTACAAGTGGCTGCAGTACACACGTGTACATTCGTATACGTGTGCACTGCCTCGCCAACTCATGTGCAAAAATCAAACAAAAGCACAGAAATCAAAAACAAGGTCAAACCCAAGATAGGTTTAACTCAAAGCACCACTGACCAGACAATGCAAGCACAGTCTCAAGCATGAAACAAGGTGCACCAGACCAGGTTGCAAAAATGATCAAATATACACAAATGCAGCCCAATAGACCAAAGTGTACAACAGTGTCAAGTTGAAAACAGTTCAAAGCTTCAAACTGCATAAGTGACCATGCAATACAGTGACAATATGCAGCATACCAGAGGTTACAACATCAAAGAATCAAGTACACATGTATGCAGTGACACATCAATGAAGACACAGCCCAACAAAACAGCGTCAAAGAAAATGTCAACATAAAGTACTACAGAGATCAATGCAACTTCACAGCAATCATAACACAAGCCAGAGTGAATGCAGACAAGCACATGAATAAATAAAGCTACAAGTGATGCAGCATAAATCAAAAAGTGATATGGTGAAGCACTGACTCAAATACAACTACAAGGCATGAAACCATAGTGAAACAGTTCAAGTGGACAGTGAAGGCAGTACACAAGTGAAACAACAAAATGAATGTTATGTTCAAACATAAGATGAATAATACGACAGCTACTCAATGATACAGTAGCAAACTACAGTGATGCGGCCAGTACCAACATGGACAGAAGGCAGTGAAACTCAAAGCAATGATCAAGTGCAAATAAATGGAACACAAGTCAGTGGCAAGCTACAAGGCATAGCAACTGCATAGCAACGACAACAAGACCAGCTTCAAATGCATCAGTGATCAACACAGCAGTTCATACATCATATATAAGACAGTAACAAACACGAATGAAGACTGCATCATGATACAAGGCCAGAAACTGCAACATCAAGTACAAGTGCAGACAACAAAGACTACAACAACTCCAGAAGTAACAAGTTGAAGCAGTAGTTAACAAGCAGTGTGCAACTAGAGAATATATCACAAGTAACAGTATGGATAAATGTCAAAGTAAACAATGTCGAATACATGAACAAGTGTAGCATCTGTATCAGAGCAAGAGCAAATGTCACAGTGAAGCCAAAAGAAATTCGAAGGGATAACCAAGTCAAAGCCAGTGGCAGTCAAACATAGCAAGTATCGAATACAGAGAAATCAGTAAAGCAGTAATTGACCAGTGAACGCAATGGTAATGGCAAGTCACGAAGACAGATACTTCTTTGAAAAAGTCAAATTCAAGAAAAAGTAGAAAGTCTCTGCCGTATGAATCAAGGAATCGAACAAGTCATATGATCAAAGCCGTGACCATCAATATACAATTTGAAGTAGTCATAATCAATCTCATTCATTCAAGCATCATCAAGTGGCCGAAATGATTCAATGAAAAATTCAAACACGAATATACGAACGCAAAAATAGGAAATCAAATCCTATTAAAACCCTAATCATCATCGGCATTTAAAATTCGATCGAGTTCAAGTATCAATTTAGAAAAGCAAAAGGAGACAGCACATACCGAATTCACAAGCATCAAAACTCGATCGAGCAACTGCAAGCAAGCTAGGGCAACCAATCACAGATCAATTGAAGAAACCGAAGCCCTAATTGCAACAAAGAGCCGAAGCCCTAACTGGATCAAAAGGGAACGAAGCCCTAATCAGAACGAAGCCGCCGTTATTTCTCACGAACGAAGACAAAAAGAGGATCGGGTGAAATAAGGAAGTGGGCCGGTGTTAAAAAACAAAAGGGGGTTTTGTTTGATTATAAACTTATATTAATATTGTTAATTAGTTTAGGGCTATTTTTATTTTGTTCTTAATTATTGTTTTTTATTTTACGAATCAAAGAGTTTAGGTAAATCACCACCTAGGTTTTAGGTTGTGTCTGATTGTCTATTTAGAGTTAGTTCAGTAAGCAGGGGTTGCGAGTTTGCAAAACTCTATAGGCGGTAGCAGGGTTTGCAAGTCTGTTAGAGTGTTTGTAAGCGTGATACTGTTTAATTCTAATAGAAATATGGGAATGCAGCAGTAGGCAGGGGTTGCCGAAGCTGGGTAAATCTTGTGTGTGATTTACTTTTCAGTATATTTATTTCTGCAGTTTATTTTTGTGTTTAAATCAAGAAAATTTGCTATAACCCTATTCACCCCCCCCTCTAGGGTTAATTTAGATCCTACAATTCATTGCTAGAGCTTGGTTGAGTTACTAGTATTCCCTTGTGTCTTCTTATGGCTTCAAGACGTACGCTTGTAATTATAAAGAGACATCTCTTGCGGTTGTTCGCCCCGTATAAACATTGGCCTATAGTCGCCTCGATTCCAATAAAAAAACAGGAAGGGCCATCACTCGACGTTCGATTAGATGTCCAACGGGCACATAGATATCTATGGCTTCTTTAGCCTAAAATCTTAGATCATAGCTAACTATCCATCGGTCTCTGCTGTTCAACGTCTATCTCCTCCCAATTCCTTGTTCGTAAACCCGCTCCTTTTAGTTGTAATTAATATATTGGCCTCGGTTCGGACCAACTTGATCGCTCTTTAGTCAGTCTATCCTCACATGCATCTGTATCTTCTCTGGATCTGCTCCTATTGGAAGAGGGCAATTCGTATCTTTCCCTATGCTACTATATAGACCTTGTTGCTTTCGTGTTGACCAGTGCTATTTTCATAGAACCCTCGTTATTATCAACTATTCGTTCACGTATCCCATATGTATTTGAATCTGCAGCAACTTTCTTTGATCCGATTCTTCCACGTATGCGTAGTGGTTTACTGAACTTTTGGTGGCCATCTTCCTCTGCTTTGCATCCTCATATACTAGTAGCTATCTCTCGTCCATAGGGCAAGCAAGAATTGACCATCTGGGATGGGGAGGACTGAGAATACTTGCTGTGGGATCTAGCAGCTCCAATCGCATTGACGATAGTCCTTCATTGCAACTTAGGTTGCACGAATATCGTCATCTCCATCACTTCCTCAATATCTGGAGGAGTGGAAGAGAATTTTGCTGTTCTTACTTTTTGTCTTACTTCTTCAAATAGAATTTTCTCTACTTGGTCCCATCTAAGTCTAGATCCGTCTCTCAGTCAGCCTCTAAAGATAGCACTGCCAGGAATAGAGAGTCCATTGCGCTACGCACCTCATCCTAGTGGATCCTCTATCCCGTTCTAATGGTTCGTCCATTCAGTGTCATCTAATTAATATACAAGGAATAGTAGGGGTAACATAGCTGCTCGTTGACCTCAACGTGCCCTAGAACATGAGTCCAACGACCTACCAAAGAGAGATGTGCTTGTGAATCAATAAAAGAGAAGAAGGTAATCATGCACATTATTCTACCAGAAGACTGCAAGATTCAGAAGAAACCTAAAGAAAGAGAGCCGGAATGCTTATACTGGGCGAGATCGGAATCACCAAGTGCATAGCGAAATGTTTCTTGGTTTCAACCCTGCTCCTAGTGTTCGAACTAGTCATTAATGGTTAAAAAAATCAGTTTGGCTATGTGCATAATTTGTTTATTATACTATTTGATTTATGCATAACAAATTTTGTTTACGGTACAAAATCAATTTTTGTCATTAAATAATTGTTTTATATATGATTATTAAAAAATTTATATATATATATATATATATATATATATATATGAGTACTTTGGCATGTGCGATGCACGTACGAAGGAGGAATTGGTATTATAAAACACTGTTTGTAAGATTTTTTTAATCATACAAAATGACTTGACATGCATGTGATGTTGCATTTTTATTTGCATATATGCACAAATCAATCATTTATCAAAACATGAATGAGACTAAGTTATTTTATAAAATTAGGAAAAATAATCGACTATTACATTACGTCAATATGTAAAGAAATGTTAAAAATATTAAAATTAGTGTTTTTAATAGATTGGAACTTAAAAAACTTGCATCATCTCTGTTTTACTAAATAATAACTCTTCCCTTTTATGTTTTTTTGAACTATGACTTTCAATTTTTTTAATAAAAAGGTTAATTTGTTGGAAATCTTGGAATTTTTGTTGTTGTTGAGTTAACCCAAGCTTACAATCCAGTGTTGAAAATGAGGAAATATAGAAATATTCATCACTATTTTTCAACGTTTTTTAGAAGTTGAATATCGGCTATATATATAATCAATTAAAAAACAGTTGGTCAATCCTTTAAAAATAATTATAGTGGAACAGTACAGCTATCATGTTGTAAATATGTAAAATATGAGAGAAGGTACACATGTGGAAAGGGGAAAAATGGACTTGATGGATGCTAGTGAGAATGAAACTTAGGACCACAAAATTACAAATACCATGCAATTGACAGTAACTATGAAATTGAAATAATATTTTCTTACTTAGAGCTTGTATAAAACACATATGCATGGTATAAAAGTATATTTCCCTCTTCATATATCGGTTGCTCAAACCCAGTGGCTTGGGGGGCTTGCATCTGGGCCATGCCCACCTGCCTAGCCATTAAAGTGCTTTTAGTGTCTTTTAACTCTACCACACTGTCATATGTTAGCTAGTTATGTTGGCATGTTGCGCACATAATTAAATGTCCTGATATGTTATTACTTAGCTCTTGGAATATCTGAATATATGTGCGTAAGTTTATTATCGTGTTTTAACTTAATTGTATAAATAAATAAGGTAATAGTACACGTGTTTTATAAAATTGCGACTTGCCTGTAACTAATGCTTATATTAAGTATGACAATGAATATCATACTGGTCTCATCTTTAACAAGCTAAATATTAGAATTCAGTGGTATGTATTTTTCAAACTTAGTTGAATGCATCCTTTGTCGACTTAAATCCTTGTGCATATTATGGTTATTATGGTCACGACTCTATAGATATTGTTGCATGCAATAAGACGTGGTTTCATAACTCTCTCTTTGATAAAACTATTGATATTTGATGAGTGCCAATGCGCATATGCAAGATTGATACATCTTGAGAAAACCATTTCATATATTCCACTTCTTATTATTTGTCTTATATACGAATCATGCAAAATCCTTTTTTTTCTACTGCTCTTGTTGATTAGAGATATTGCCACAGGCTAAAGAATAGGTCCATTATTTTTGGGATGAAAGATTCGACTATAATTAAAAAAGGTTCTTATTTTGAGCTATAGTTAAATCGTAGTAGGGCCATATAATAATTTTGCTATATTTTTTTGTATTCTGTAGTATAGATGTGCATATAATTTTACTGTACTACTCCAGTTTTCCTTTAATTGGGTGTTCCATCAATCAGAAATTGTAAATTACGACTTTCAAAATTTGAAAGCGTTTTAGACTCAAAGATGAAAACGGACAATGTCTTACTTTGCTAAGACGAAATGTTCATCTCGTATCCAAGTTAGGGATGCAACAAATATATTTTTACAAAGCCTTTTAATTTAAGCTACTTTTGTAAGAAAGTTGCAACTCCTAAGTTATGATGTAGCCTCCTTTTAAAAAAAGCACAGGTACTTCCTTCTAAGCTTGCTCAATAGAAAAGGTTTCACCCTCCAAGCCATTTTTCCACTTACTATTTTCAAAAATGCTTATCATATTATCATGATCTTGCATTTCAAGACGCACGCAGCATGCTGGAAAGAAAATGCTGAATCGGCAATGTACTCTTTCTGACAAATAGAGATAACACAGTTTAATGATTTTAAAATAAATGGGTAATGTTTCAGGTAAAAGATAAATGAGAAAATAATGATAGCGCTACAACTGAACAATTGATTTCTTGATTACTTCTTTCAAACTATATTAAAAATTGAGAACAACTAATGATGCAATAAGTAGATTTGTCTAGAAAAACTATTACTAAACAATTCTATAAATTTAATCTAACAATGATCAAAATACAAAATCTTTAAAACTAACAATTGTACCACTAACACAAAACAAAAAATATACAAATTCATTACACAAATACTTGAACCTGATAAAATAACCAAGTATAACATCAAAACATTAATAAGGAGAAGATAAACAAATGAACTCGTTTGGGATGAACTTGATGTTAACATATTTAAAAAATAAAAGAGTATGAAAACTCATTTAATATAAGCACATAATTTATTATAAAGTATAATTGAACAACGTAAAAGATTCTTAATGTAACTGATATGGACAATCATCCAATTCATTAGGCCCAGGCTTCTGATTCTCAATAAACAAAAAATCAAAAAATAATGAGGATTTGTGGACAAATGGGGAAAAAGGAAAGTATAGGAGAACGGGGCTAAGAATGAAACTTTGCAGAACAAAACGAATAGGGAGAAGTGTTGGCACCGAATAATGAGTAAATAAAAACCTACCAATAATGCATAATACAATGTAATTAGCCTTAATTAAACATCTAGATCAAATAGAGAAATAAAAAATTAACATTTTCAAATTTGAAGTACATTTATTAAAAATGATGAAGAAAAGATCATCACCTTGCTTCGTCACTTACTGGATCGAACTAATCATTATTCTCCAATTACATTTTCCTTGCTTATGTCTCTCAAATTATAACAAAGGAGCACATGATGCAACAAAAGAAGTGAAATTTTTATGAATCAAGCTTCATGTTAATTTTCATTTTAAGATTTAATTTTAATAATAGATTTTGATAGAAGCAAGCTATCTAATATAACAGTATATAACAGTAGTTCAAATAATAGTAATTTAATTTTGCTGATAGAATCACATACAATCCCTTTTAAACTTTGACATCAATGCGAGAAGTAAATGAGGGGGTTTGTGGACAAACATTGGTCCAAAAATGATTTGAATCTCTTCGAAAAAATGATCGGTTTTATAAATGTTATCAAGGTGAATAAATTTCTAAAAAGCAAAAGTATGCATAAGAAATTAGAATTCTCATGTGAACATCTAAACAAATCAAATGTCAGATATAATGTCATATTATATTAATATAACAGTAATATATGTTGGCTATGGATAATACTATCAACATATCTTGTGCACTTAACTTCTAAAATATTAACAACATTTGTGGTCGATGATCTTGCCTCCAAATTTACTAGAAAATGAGAAAATGTACTTATAGTTACATGCACTTTAGTATGCTTGAATACGGAAAAGGATGCAAGAAAGAAGAATAATGTTAGCATTTTTTATATCCAGTGGCCTGAATGTCAATTATAGCCCCTTCTATAGTTATATTTTTTTCACATCTAATTGCATTGGACTTTTCACTACTTGACGGTCATGAAAGTCTGCCAAACCAAAAAACAAAATCGGTGTTATTCTAAGGTTCAAATTTGTAAAAGGTGAATGCTTTAGTTTTTCATGTGACAAAATAATTGTTTTGTTAGCTAATAACAATTTTTAGACTCAACATGGAAAACGTATTGAAAGAAAACAATTACCTAGAGTTGAGTTGGAATGAAATTCAAGTATCTCCAGTATTTTAGACATAATTGACAAAACAAATCCACCATCTTTCCATCATTAAATGTTCCTTGAAAAAAACAACAATTCAATCAACCAAAAATAACCATAGAAAACATTTGCTCCATGTAGAATAGATCCATATTATAATTTGAAAACTCAAATATACAGATAAAAAAGATGCAAAGAATTAATAAATCAGAAATATATAGCTTCATATTCATGAATCGAATAAAATAGAAAATAGAATATAGGATTCCAATACCTCAAATTTATCACCAAGGGCGGTCTTCTTCTTATTTTGTCCAATTTCCCTATATGATCGCATCATGAAAAGTTAATTGGGACATATATGATTTGAGTCTTCAAACCAAATTATTTCAGTACTTTGCACCTAGATAGAACATAAATTATATTCAAAATTAACCATGAATGGTAATAGGCGCATTGAAATTATGTACTTTGTTGTGTGTCGGTTACCAAAGATTAAGTAAGCACAATTTTAAAAGCTTTGTTACCTTAGTATAAGATGACGATTATACTGTATGTAAACTCATTTATATCATTTAAGGACTAAAAGAGTGTGCACCTTTTCCTACAACAGTAACATGCGCACAAATGATAATGAAGCCAATTAAATCATCCTATAGTAGCTCAAAAAATGCAACCCCATCAAAACAAACTTTAAGGGCTAGTGATAATTAATATATATCATGTAACTGTTGGGTAAGTTTTGGAATGCTTTATGATATAAAATTCCAGTTCACAGATTATAATATCACAGGTTAATCTCTTTGCGGATATAATCATTTCACTCATTTTTAAAATCCTTCTTTCGAGACTTACTCCTTCATACCCCACCCTTTTAAGGGTGGATTTTAATCGTAGAACTGTTTAAATATGACATGATGGCAATCATGTTTCCTTTTAAATACATTCTATGAACAGGCTATAGGAAAAATAGTTAAATATTTTTTTGTCTTATATTATATAAGAGGATAAGTATGCAACTAGTGAATGACCATTGTCATAGTATACCATTATTTTTTTGATCAACTTGTATTTAGAAATCAGACTTGAGAATTCAATATTAAATTCACTTTTAAGAGATCTTGGATAATAAGTAAATTAGAAGGGAAGAATAAGACTGCAATATATATATTTACAACCCTAAAAAATCCATTAGAACCTAAAAGGATCAAATGATGCGCTTGAACACATAAACACCCATTTCAAAATCTCAATTATATACAAAGGGTCGATTACATAAGATTCATGTTATTTTTATAGTTCAAACGAATATTATTTAAAAAAAAAATAGGAAAGAAAACTAAAAAAATAGTGTACTTAAATTTCCATTACTATTGAACCATGAAATATCAAAAGCTATAACCGATAGTAAATCATAAACCAAACTTACCATTTACTCATCAAAAATCACTTCTGTAGTTATGGTTCTATTGCAAAGATGTAATAAAGTAATCAACTAAATATCTATGGAAATCAATCATGATCAGTTAATCCAAAATTGCACATGTGCCATGTCAATATTACAGAATATTCGGTGCATAGGAAATCTAAAGTGGCAGTTAATATTTAAGTATGATTAATATATAATGGTCTGACTACACAGACAATATTTTTATCTGCTCAAATCTCTTGCTGTTATGCTTCATATCAAAATAGTGATTCAGTGTCTATTTTTTAAAATAGTAGGGTGTAATGCTCGTTCAAATAAAATATGACCTGGAAGAGCCATTAGTATATGCATTGGAAAAAAAAAACAATCTTTAAAGCTTACAGCTACATTGATCCATGAATAACTGGAAAATTCATGTTCTACCGGAAAATGAAGTTAGAGATAGATAAATTCTGTCAAAAGGAAGCTATAGACAAAAGTTTTTCTTTTATATAACAAAATAAAAGTAATTTTTTTTATAGATTTAGCGTACACAAATATATATAACATATTAGCTGAGTACATATACACATGCCAATCACTAATTAATCTAGAATACGTAAATACCCATTTAGAAACAAAAGTAAACATATTCAAGATAATATATGCATATAAAAAATTGTTATGGCACTTAATCCATCCAAAAATAAGGTTTTAAATGACAACATACTTAAAATTTTATTGGAAAATGTATTATTTACTTACATGGTCAAAATAGTTGTAAATGTATAAACCAAAGAAACTTTCAGTGACTAAATATTTCATGCAAGACTTGAGTGCAATTTAAAAAATATGTATGGTAGCTTAGTAGTGGGATCGCACCATTTTTGCCTATCAACGAATGGTGGTCATGGTCCTTCTCAAGAACCCGTAATATCTGATAAGTTAAAAGAAAATTAAAGTATAAAGTATAAAGAAAACTACAGCCATAAGTTTCCCAGCATAGATTCAAAGAAATGCACATATGACATAATTACAGCTACCACATGAAACACAATTACCTGATCAGATCCTCCATTTACGCCAACTGATTGATGGATGAAAGAGATTCTCCTACTATGTGATATCTGACTCGAAACAGAAAGAAAATAGCCTACATAGAAGAGGCGAGTTACAGTAAAATTTATAGGCTGATGCCCGAGCGAAGCATGAAGCACGTGTATAAAAGAATAAATGAGAGCACAACAATCTATTAGAGGTAATATTAATACTACCTACATAGGAATTATAACATCGGTACAGCAGAAAATAACGGTTTTTCTTAGTATGAAATGAATATTAACAACAAATAAGATTATTATAACTAATATAGCTAAGAATTTTATATAGCTAATATGAGATGAGGGTCAGTGTCATTATCGCTGCAAAAGACAAAATCAAAATCACAAATCTGATTAGTTTACTGAAATAAAAATGTTTGAGAAGAAGAAACCAAAAAAATTTTGCAAGTAAAATTACAAAAAGGAATAAAATCGAAATGTAAAAACTAAAGAATCGATCTAATATTGAAAGTCATTATATAAAAAAATTGCAAGTCAATGCCAGAGTAGTACGAAATAATAATAATTAGAAGGTAGAAGATCTAACTTTTTTATGGTAACGATTCTATTAAATTCGAAATTGAGTAAAACAGAAATCATGATGAGGAAGAAAAATAAAATCGATGGAATATAATTCGTAGAAGAGTATGGAACTGGAATATGACTATAACCAAGTGATTCAATGTAATTATAAATCTGAGTAATGAGCTTGATATTTATAAATCAGAAAATTAACATGTACAAATCGGGTGCAGCTACCATCTGAAAAATCTTGAGGATGGTTAAAATGCGCTTTTCGGTTCTTTTCCATTCACGAATACCCAGAATAAATGAGTACGTCATAAGCGGAGAAAAGCGAGCAAGCGAAATGAAACCTAAATCAGAGATTTAGGAATTAGAGAAAGAAGTAGGGAGGCCATTAAATTATTCATTCAACGCAATTCTGAGATTTTATTAGATAGGAGAATTTTGAATGTATATCTAGGATATTATTTATTAACTGATAAAATCACACATAATATTATTTACTTAAAAAATAGTTTTATATTTATTTTTTTATTTTTAGGTCGTGAATTTAATACCAGCAAACATATAAAATATATTTTTAATATGTAGTTGTACCAATATATTAAACCATTCAACATGTGATAGAAAATTGATATACTGGATTCTTAATATAACCTAATTACGTACAGTATATATTACAATAATAGAAAATAATATCGAATGAATTAGTAAATATGTTGAATACCTTTCACCAAGGCCCTAACTCTTGAACTGCTTTACCACGACGATCAAATCAAAGAATTTTAATGTGAAGTGAGCTTGGGTTTCTTTTGGGTTTAAATAGGGTTTGCCGGTCGAAATTTGCAGAGGGAGAAGAGAGAAAATGTACCAAAAAGAAGGGTATAGAGAGTGGCATATAATTAGAAAGTCAACTGGAGAGAAAATTGATTTTTATCCTTATATCTCTCTTACCAATTCCACTCTTTTAAACCGTTCATAAACCTCCCTCCTTGCCAAACTTGGCTAGCCTATCAAGCTATTTTGGTTGAAATTTGCATGCCTCATATGGACTCAAAGACAATTCCAACCCAAACAATGTGCACTACATCTAATCTAAATTTAAACGCATACTGATATCATACATCGATTAACATATTTATTGAAAGAAGCTATGCGGGAGGATCGTATAATATGGAATAGTGGAATGGTATAGATAAATAACAATAAGCAATAAGTAAAGTAGACATCAAGACTTTATACTGGTTCAGACCTCTTGTCCTACATCCAGTCTCTAAGCTCCTCTCAGGAATTCTAACTAATAGCCCTCGCTTAACCCGGAGGAATAGGTTTACAACTTACCCGAACAACCGAACGGGATGCCTCAACTACCGAAGAGGACTTCAACTAGGTACAAAGAATATTTCTGACTTGTTGTGTTCTCGATAACACTAATGAGTCTAATAGAGTACAAATTTCCTATAATCTTATCCTCAAGAATATGAAATGTCTTTATGAAGATTTAGGAAATATAAATTGCTATGAATCAAAAAGTATTTAAGATAAATCAGAGATTCAAGCAATTGAAGTGGATTGTGAATGCTTTTTGAAAACTTGAATAATATGAAAAATATGATCAAGATAATAGAGAGATGAAAGCAATAAGAATTGGTAATTTGCAAATGATAGAAACATATTTTTATAGGTGTAGAATAGGTGTATCTATTTGCAAAAGATTCAGGCAAGAGACGCGTCCATTACCATTGGAGAATGGTTGCAACTCTTGGAAAGAAGATGGTGTCTCTTCATTAAAAATTCACAGGTTCAAATTCAGTCGACTGAGCAGAGAATTTCAATCGACTGAAATTGTGCATGTTGTATTTGTGTAACAGGTTCAGTCGATTGAAATATCCTGTTCAGTCGACTGAACTGGTAGATTACGCACAATAAACACTTAACTAAAAATATGAAGTTCTGTTATGTGTTTTTGTGTTTGTGCAAATTTCTTGAGGATAGATTTTAGCAATAAAACTATGGCTAAGACCTATGTATAATAAGTACTCATGATATCCTTGGTCTTCATAGTACTTCCTTTCCTTTTTGTTGAAGCACATTCTCATTGATCAAAATATAGCGTATCAACATTCTTCCCCTTTTTGATTGATGACAATACCTATGTTTGTAGAGACATAATTATCATTCCTCCCCCTGAATATATGCGCTATCTTTCCTTCAAAACATAATTAGTGACATAGACTTTTCTCCCTCTTTGTCATCGACAAAAAGGAAGTAATAATTTGTAGAAGTATATAATTGTCAAACAAAGCAACCATATGCATGCATAACCATAGTGTGAATCATACAAACCATAGAGTATCACGAATAAAAGAAGGCTATTTATACAAGCCTTTTCAGAAGTGTTTGAAAATTAATAAAAAGTTCCGAAAATCAAACCATCAAAATGATCAAGGATCCCTATCCCAATCATAAGATCCTTCACGTCCTCCTTCTTTTTCACGAATAACAGGGCCACCGGTAGGTTGTCGAAAAGCTCTCCCTCCTTGACCACCACTATTACCACTAGTGTTTCTGCTTGGATTTTCTTCGGAAGATGTCCATGTGAACGTTGGAGCCGGACGCTTGCTGCATGAGGTCGAAGCAGAAGTGAAGCTTGTGCATAAGATGGCATCCCATAGCTTGTTGAAGAAACCTTTTATTCTATCAAGTTTGTGATCAATCTTTTTGAGGCGATTATCAAGAATTTGATGATTTCTTGATAGAATTCCTAATGACTGATTCGTATTATAATCCGGGTGAACAAGATGAATTTCATCATCTTGATTAGGAGGTTCTTCTTGTTAGGCCTGAGGAGATTGGTGAGGTTGTTGATTACGTGCTTCCCATTCGGCTAGAGACATGATGCGAGGAGGTCTTGTCGGGAGTTGCATGAGGCTTATAGTACGATGGTTGATTTGATGAACCGTTGTAGATTCGGACTCTAGTAGTGGCGAATCAACGTTGAGGAGTAGTCGCATGATATACTTGCCATAGTATATTGTTCTCATTTTTCCATTATTGAATGTAATAAATTCATCAAGAATTAATTGAACCCAATTAACTTTAATATTACCCCAAATGGCATAAAATGCCCGATTGTTGTTTGGGTATACGATTTCATATGAGTCTGTGCGAGCAGTGATGGTTCGCATAAGAGCTTTGTGTAGAATCCAAGCTCTTGATCGTAAAGAAGTTGATTTGATATCGTAGATATTAATGTTATCGTCCAAGAATTGATGATTGATGTTGTCCCGAATATGAGGATTAAGTTCTATTTCCTCAAGCTTTCTACCAATGTTAGGAGATCCTAGAATATGTGCAATGCGGTCTAGAGAAAACCATACATTTTTACCGCACACCATACTCCAAACACTATCGTTTGGATTTCGCGGAGTTTGGTGTCCAAGATTTAGATTAGCGTAGAACAATCTTACCATAATATGATTAATGGAAATCTCATTGCATTTAATATCTAGTAGGGATGTCAAACCTGTTTGATCGGTCAAGGCTTGAATGTTGTAAGTTTGAAGACTCTGGAGACGAATGAGTCTTCGAAAATCTTTGAATTCTTCATTTTATTCCACCTAGTGACGACCACTCCATCATAAAGCCATTGAGCAATTTGAGCATCAATTGGCTCGGAGGATGTTGAAGTGGAAGCTCTTGATCGTTTGGGAGGCATTTTTGTGAAGTATGGAGGAGAAACTGAAATAAAAACTTAAGATTGGGAGCTAGGGTTTTAGGAGAAATGATGATGAATCTTGGAGAATTGTAAAAGTAAAAGGTAAAGTGACAAAACTGATGGGTAAAAAGAGAAAAATAATCTGGGAAACGTCGTTCAGTCGACTGAACTTGTCTGTCCAGTTGATTGAAATGGTACCCGAAAATTTACTTGGTAAGATTCAGTCGACTGAACAGAGTTTTTGATCGACTGAACTCGTGAATGAGAAGTTTCTGTGTAAAGTTCAGTTGACTGAACAGAAATTTGTAGTCGACTAAACTATTGGATGAAAGTTTATGTGTTATTTTCAGTTGACTGAGCAGAACTATTCAGTCGACTGAATTTTTCATATTTTGTTTTTCTGCCTTTTTGAATGCAAATGTTTAATTTAATGAAACAATTATAGTTATATAGTAATATTATAATACAACAACATTATTTTAACCAGAAACCATCATTTCTTGAGGGTTGGAGTCTTCTTCTTTGGTGTTTTATATCCTTCATTCGCCATATAGTTTTTGTCCCAAGAGTTTGGACTATATTGAGGTCTTTGAGACGAGACCCAAGCATTTAATGGGTCGTTTGATGTACGATACGATGAAGATGGATCATACGGATTAACTGGTCGTGGTAAAGGTTCACTCACATCCTTTTTCTTCGAGCTATAAAATTTCAAACCAATTTGTTCAAGAAAGCTTAAGCATTTAGCCGTTACTTTCTATTCAAAATACAATTCTCGTCGAAGGTCTATTTGCTGCTGTTGATAATGATGAATTTCGTCGATCTTTTTCTTTACATCGGGAGAAGTAAATAGCGAACGATTGGCCTTCTTGGAATCCGGTGTATACCCGGTTCGATAATTTTTCCATTTATACACAGGCTTGTGTGTTGGTGTTGGCGTAGGAGATTGAGGTGAATCAGCTGAGCTATCGGTTGAAAAAGTTATGATGATGGGAGAGTTTGATTTGTTGGAAGACATTTTACTACTGAGATTTATTGAAAAGTAATTTGTTGTATTTTTTTAATTTGTTAAACATGTATATATAGGCTTAGAGTTATAAGAAAAATGTGGTGTAAAATAATTAAGAATTTAGAACCATAAATTAAGTTAATGGTTAATAATATTCTTTGAAATGGATGGTTATGTTTTAGTGTATGAAATAGTAGCTAATTCAAATGTATAAATGATTAAGTTTTGTCAACCCATAGTTATGTAAACTAAATTCATGTTTAACTTTTGAAGTTAATTAAAGTATGAGATATGTTCCACATGTATTAGGTTCCTTTCCATTATATTTCTTGTTATTAAATATCTTTGAAAGATATTATTCCTAATTCTCGTCGTAATTTTATGATTGAGTTTTCTAGTAGTAAATATATCGGCAATTTGGTTTTCGGTAGAAATATATTCTAAGTTGATAATTCCTTTTTCGATATTGTCACGTAAAAAGTGGTGACGAATATCAATATGTTTTGTACGAGAGTGATTTACCAGATTTTTAGATAAATTTATTGTACTTGTATTATCACAATATATTGTAGAATTTGTTAAATTTATATTAAAATCTTTAAGTGTTTGTTGCATATATATGACTTGAGTACTTGCTAAGGCGGCAGATATATATTCCGCTTCACAGGTTGAAAGAGAAACACAATTTTGTTTCTTGCTAAACCAAGATACAAGTGATTTTTTAACGAAATGGAACGTACCACTTGTACTTTTTCTATCTATTCGAGAGCCACCAAAATCAGCATCACTAAATGGAACTAATTCGAATGGACAATCTTTTGGATAGAAAAGACCAAAATCCTTGGTATTATTAAGATATCGCATAATTCGTTTTACGGCTCTTAAATGTGATTCTTTAGGATTAGCTTGAAAGCGTGCACATAAACATACACTCATCATTATGTCCGGTCTACTAGCGGATAAATAAAGTAAAGAGCCTATCATACTTCTAAACAACTTTTGGTCTACACTCTTGCTATTTTCATCTTGATCTGTGGTACTTATAGGAGTGGGTTTACCAGAAGTGTTTTCCATTCCAAAGCGTTTAATTAGATTAGCACAATATTTTTCTTGGTTTAAGAAAATATCATTTGTTAACTGTTTAATTTGAAGTCCGAGAAAATAAGATAATTCTCCCATATGTGACATTTAGAACTCTTTAGTCATTATATTTGAAAACCTTTACACCGTTTTTCATTAGTTGAATTCATTAGTTGAACCAAATATAATGTCATCTACATATATTTGAATTATTAAAATGTCTTTAGTAGTGTTTTTAATGAATAAAGTTTGATCTACTTTTCCAATTTGAAATCTCGAATTTAGTAGATACCTCTTAAGTATCTCATACCAAGCACGAGGTGCTTGTTTAAGACCATATAAAGCTTTCTTTAATTTATATACATGATCTGGATATTTTTCATGAGTGAATAAAGGGGGTTGTTCTATATATACATTTTCATTTATAAAACCATTTAAAAATGCACTTTTAACATCTATTTGATAAAGTTTAAAATTGTGAAAACAAGCGAAGGCTAATAAAATACGTATTGCTTCAAGTCTTGCAACTGGAGCAAATGTTTCTTCGAAGTCGATACCTTCCTCTTGATTATATCCTTGTGCTACTAGTCTAGCTTTACTTCTAGTTATATTTCCTTGTTCATCTACTTTATTTTTTTAGACCCATTTAGTTCCTATAACTGATTGATTATTAGGACGGGGAACTAATTCCCAAACATCGTTACGTTCAAATTGATTTAATTCTTCTTGCATAGCAACAATCCAGTAGTCGTATGTTGATGCTTCTTTAGGATTTTTAGGTTTTATTGTTGAAATAAAGGCAACATGTCCCATTTGGTTTAGTTGACTTCTTGTTTTAACTTGCGAGTCAATCTCTCCAATTATATTTTGTGTAGGATGATCCCGTAGGATTCCAGGAGGAGATCTAATTTGATTGTTATCAATTTGATTAATATTTTCATTATTTTCATAACTTATATTTTCTGTGTTTGATATAATTTCTTCATCGTCTTTGATGGTTGTATTTTTATTAAAGTGTTCATCAAAAGATACATGTAAATTTTCTTTTATTATATTTTTTCGTTTATTGAAAACACGATATGCCATACTTCGTTCTGAGTAACCTACAAAAACACCATGGTCAGCTTTTGGATCAAAATTTTCAAGTTGGTCTTTTGTGTCAAGAATAAAACATTTTGACCCAAAGATTTTTAAGTATGAAATATTAGGTTTTTTTTCATTAAAAGGTTCATATGACGTGTTTTTAGTTAAAGGTCATATGGAAATACGAGTTAATACATAGCAAGCAGTTGCTACAGCTTCTGCCCAAAAATGCTTTGGTAATGTACTTCCATTTAATAACTTTCTTGCGCATTCTTGAAGAGTTCTATTTTTCCTTTATACAAGTCCATTTTGTTGTGGAGTTCTAAGAAATGAAAATTTATGATTTATTCCTTTCTTTTTACAAAATAATTCAAATGATTTATTTTCAAATTCACCTCCATGATCACTCCTTATATTTTTTACTTTTAAATTCTTAGTATTTTGAATTCTTTTAACAAAATTTTTGAAATATTCAAACGTATCACTTTTGTTTTTCATAAATATCATCCATGTATATCTTGAGAAATCATCAACTATTACAAAAACATATCGATTATGATTAATACATTGAACCTGTGTTGGCTTGAATAAATCCATATGTAATAATTCTAATGGCTGTAAAGTTGAAATGACTTTCTTAGATTTAAAATATGATTTACTTAATTTTCCTAATTGACAATCATCGCAAATATTATTTATTTTTGGTAAGCCTTTGACTAATTCATTTTTTGAAAGTTTTTGAATAGTTTTAAAATTAATATGAAAAAACCTTTTGTGCCATAACCAAGGATCATTATCTTTGACCATTAAACACATATCTTTGTTATTATTAATTTTCATGTTTAAAACATAAATATTTCTATCTCTTTTTCCTTCAAAAATGAGATTTTTATTTTGATCAAAAATACAACATTTATTTTCAGAAAAAGTTATTTTAAAACCTTTGTCGCATAGTTGACTTATGCTTAATAAGTTATGTTTTAAGTTTTTAACTAAAAAAACATTTGTAATAAGGGGTAAATTTGATATCGTAGTTGCACACATCTCCTTTGCCAATGATGAAACCTTTTGAGTTATCTCCGAAGGTAACAGAGCCACCATTAAAGTATGAAATATTTGTAAGCATTTCTTTGTCTTCGGTCATGTGTTTTGAGCAACCACTATCCAAAATCCATTTTCTTTTCTTGAGTGGGACCTGCAAAGAATATTACTAAATACATTGGTACCCACCTTTTAATAGGGTCCTAAGAGTTAGATCTTAGGAAGCAAAACCCAAGTGGGTTTAGTATCCCTTTTATAAATATAATTTTTATTGTTATGAATAGTATTCATAAATGTTTTAACATATTTGTTCCTAATTAAATTATTGTTAGTCTTTGGAACCCAAATTTTAATTATCTTAGTTTCTACTTTTGTTTTAATAGGTGCTCTTAATGAGATATTATGTTTTGAATCATTATTCTTCTTAAGATTAGTGTTTTTCTTTTGAGGAATTTTTGACTCCATTTTATATCCTAATCCATGTTTATTTGAGGAAGATTGAGAATTTTCTAAAATCTTAGATAAATTTTCTCTTCCTTTGTGAAAATTAGAAACATGTTTAGTAATGTTATCTAATTTAATTTGAAGACTAGTATTTTCTAATTCAAGTGTTTTATTTTATTTTTTAAATTGTGATTTTTAGAAATAATTTCATCATTCTTTGCGTTTTGATTTTCAATTTCTTGACTCAAAAGTAAAAGTTGACTATCTGAGTTTGAGAGAGATTCTTGAACTTTTTCAAGTTCTTCTTCCAAGATTTTATTCTCGTCTTTTAACATATCTCTTTCAAATTCAGCTTTGTTCTGATTTTCACGTGTCTCTTTAAGTTTTTTTTTGAGAATTTTTATAGTATTTAAAAATTCAGTGTTTACTTCTATTAAATCATCATAAGATAAATCACTAACCACAGATTCTTGAGCCATGAAGCACACATTTGCTTGTTCATTGTCGCTATCACTATCATTTTCGGATGAAGATGAATCTGAATCGTCCTATGTTACAGAAAATGCCTTCTTTTTGAATTTATCCTTCTTGTTTTTATTGTTGAAGCTTTTCTGATTTTCCTTCTTTTGTTCTGGACAATCCTTATGCATTTCTCCTTTCTTGTGACAATTGAAGCATTCTATATTTGAGGATGAAGGTTTGTTTAAGAAATTCTTTTTGAAACCGTTTTTATTTTCTTTTCTATATTTTAAGAATTTCTTGAAATTTTTAGCAATAAATGCTAGATCCTCATCTTCAGACTCCGATTCTTCCTTTTCTGCATGAAAAGTCACACTTTTTCTTTCCTGTGCTTGGTCTTTCTTAGCTTGCATGTTAACTTCATAAGACATAAGGTTTCCAATTAACTGTTCTAGTTTCATCGTAGACAGATCGTTTGCTTCCTCGATTGCCAATACTTTTCTTTCCCATTCATCAATAAGTGAATTTAGGACTTAAGATACAATATCAAAATCCGTAAACTTTTCTCCTAATCCTATTAAGGCATGATGAATGTCTTGAAATCTCAAGTACATGTCATTGATAGATTCATTCTGTCGCATTCTAAAGTTTTGGAACTGCTTCTTTAGCATGGAAATCTTTGTTTGTTTGACCTTGTTTGTGCCTTCATGTATGGTTCTAAGTATATCCGATGTGCAGTAGCACAAATGCTAACACGATTGAACTCATTTCTATCCAAAGAGAAAATTAGCATATTCATAGATTTGTCATTTGCACTAGCTTCATTCTTCTGAGTTTGTGTCCATGTAGGGTAATCAGTTGTGGGCACAATGAACTCTGCTTGAGTTGCATTCTAGGCTTCAAAACTTGTTGCTTGCATATAAATCCTCATCCATGTAGCCCAATAATTATAGTTTAATCCATTGAATAGAGGAGGTCTTTAGGTAGATTGTCCTTCTGCAAATGTAGAGCTATAGGCAGTTGTTGTGCTTGTGCTTGTGTTATTTTCCATATTATCAATATGTCAGATAATGGTGTTATGATTATAGGACTGCCTGGCTCTGATACCAATTAAAAAAAGCTATGCGGTAGGATCGTATAATATGGAATAGTGGAATGGTTTAGGTAAATAACAATAAGCAATATGTAAAGTAGACACCAAGACTTTATACTGGTTCGGACCTCTTGTCCTACGTCCAGTCGCTAAGCTCCTCTTAGGAATTCTAACTAACAACCCTCACTTAAACCAGAGGAATATGTTTACAACTTAACTGAACAACCAAATGGGATTTCTTGCCTCAACTACCGAAGAGGACTTCAACTAGGTACAAAGAGTATTTCTGACTTGTTGTGTTCTCGATACACTAATGAGTCTAATAGAGTACAAATTTCCTATAATCTTATCCTCAAGAATATGAAATGTGTTTATGAAGATTTAGGAAATATAAATTGCATTGAATCAAAAAGTATTTAAGATAAATCAGAGATTCAAGCAATTGAAGTGGATTGTGAATGCTTTTTGAAAACTTGAATAATCTGAAAAATATGATCAAGATAATAGAGAGATGAAAGCAATAAGAATTGGTAATTTTCAAATGATAGAAACATGTTTTTATAGGTATAGAAGAGGTGTATCTATTTGCAAAAGATTCAGGCAAGAGATGCATCCATTACCATTGGAGAATGGTTGCAACTCTTGGGAAGAAGAAGGTGTCTCTTCATTAAAAATTTCCAGGTTCAAATTCAGTCGACTGAGCAGAGAATTTCAGTCGACTGAAACTGTGCATGTTGTATTTGTGTAACAGGTTCAGTCGACTAAAATATCCTGTTCAGTCGACTGAACTGGTAGATTATGCACAATGAACACTTAACTAAAAATATGAAGTTGTGTTATGTTTTTCCGTGTTTGTGCAAGTTTCTTGAGGATAGATTTTAACAATAAAACTATGACTAAGACCTATATATAATAAGTACTCATGACATCCTTGGTCTTCATAGTACTTCCTTTCCTTTTTATTGAAGCACATTGTCATTGATCAAAATATAGCGTATCAACATTTATAACTATTGTAAACACATTATTTAACATTGTTCAACACATCAAATACAGAATTTTACAAATAATATTTCATAACTATTAAATAATTTATAATAATTATAAATTAATTAAATTAGGTGATAAATGGGTTATTCATCATTTCGGTTGTGTGACTCTTAGTTGTAAATTTGATCTGCTATTAATATCGAACAATTCAAATATTAACGTTCACACGTCACTTAGCATGTGGTGTGATATTTTGGCCAATTTTATCACTTAGCAAGTTTTGGTAAAATCCAACTTTATTTTGTTAAGTGTTCCTAGTAGTGATGATTATTTACACCAATTCTCTTCGTCAAAACTATATTACTTTGGACTTATTAAAGGGGATTTTCTGTATAAAATACAAAATTTTGTATTTTTTTAGCCTCGAGGATGCAATCTCAATATTCTAGCCACATGAACAAACATTCTCTTAAAATTACTGATAAAGACAAACATTCTTTCGAAATTAGTCATAAGAATAAACCACCATAATCATCAACCAGCACTCGTTGCACACCATACACCATCATTATCTTCTCTACCAGCCTCGCCGCCCCTGCAACACCACCCGTCGCCATCACATGCTATCCATAACTCTTAACTTAAAAACCAATACCTAAAAACTGCTACCGATAACTAAAAAACGATACTTTAAAAACTTCTACCGACAACTAAAACTTATACCTAATAGTTGATACCCAAATAAACCACCTATAATCTCCTCGGTCCTTGAACTTATCAAATTCAATCACCATTATCTAAGTTTACAGTTCATTCTTGAACAAGCATTTCAATCATAACAATCATCCTTGTAGAAAATCAGTTCACAGCTTATTTAAAGCATAATAGATCATCCATAATCAGCATTTTTCAAGCTCATGAAATTACATCGTTATCTCATATAATGATGCTTTGACTCAAGCATCTCCATTCTCCAATGCAAGGCAGATCAAATGGCTCCACTCCAACATAAGCATGGATTTCATTCAACTAAGGTAGCGTCACTACTATCATTAAAACTGATACTTAAAAACCGATCCTCAAATTAATGGTAAAATTAACATTCAAAAAAAATTCATTAAATATTTGATACTAATGAAACACTAATACGACTCAACGATCATCATATTTACTATGTAACTACTTCATTTTTTATATAATCAAACAAACAATAAAAAAAATTCCGCACTACATTATTATAAAAATGAGAATCAGAAAAAAACAAAAATGATACCTAAAAATTAATCTCATTAAACTCAACACAGTAACACATTATAAATCAAACCAATATGAATGCAAAAAATAAAATAACAATTAAAAAATGTTTGCTTCAAAATGTGAATTTATTACAGTATAAAATTTTGTTATACATCAAAAATCCACAAACTTAAAAATAACAAATATTTTTGAAAATGACACCTACAAAAAGGAAAACTGATACCTAACAGCTGATACCACTTCTTCCCCTCTAATTCTTCCATGGCTTGCTCTTCTTCTTCCTCGACTTGCTCTTCTTCTTACTCGAGTTGTTGTTTCTTCTAAAACACCATTTCACCATGGTGTCCCTGCCACCAGAGCCATCAATTTTCCATCATCAAATGACTTCAAATCGAGCTACTTCAAAACCCTAGCTGTTGTCATCCAATGTCGAACCAACCACCGTCATGGCTAACGCCATCGCAACAACTGCCCTTGCCTACAGCGTCGCGTAAGCTTGACGCTGCTCCAGACTTATTTGCATGTTTGTCATGGTCTCTAATATCTTGTTCTACCTTCGGATTGAAATTCAAAAATTGTCTTTCACGCTAAAATGCTGAAGGCCGATCCTTGAGGCTAAAATGATGAGAAATTTTGTCCCTTACAGCATTTTCCTGTCATTACAATATGGAAATTCGATTATGGGGAAGCAGAATGTAAAAATCTATAATTGCAACCAGATGGGGGATTTACAAGAACAAATGTCTTAAAACCACCAAGGCAGAAAAAGGAAAGGTTTTTTACTTTGGAGCTATCATCCTCTAAACCAATTACTACTGAGAAAGGAAAGCCTCTGATGGAAGGTACGCTTTTGATCCATGGCATACCGGTTAGGGTATTGTTTAACACCGGAGCATCTCATTCTTTTATTTCTCGATGTTAGGTAGATAAGCTAAACCTAGAACCCTCATATTTAGTTATTTCCAAGGGTTGCAAATCCGATAGGAGGGTATGCAATACTTGGGATGAGGTGTGACCATTTAGAGTTTGATTTGCTAAGTCATACTTCTGAGTGATGTTTGCATGTGTTTGACTATGGGGGATTTGGGATTATCCTTGGGATGGATTGGTTAAGTAAATATGATGCTAGGATATCTTTCCGTGATAGGAAAATATCACTTAGTCACCTGGATTGTTGTGATCGAATAGTTTATACCATAGAGAACCCTAGTTGTGAAATGAATGCTTTATTAAGTACTATGGATTTGGAGGATGAGTTGCATCTAGTCTTTATAGTTAGAGAATTCGCAGATGTGTTTGAGCCGGTAACTGGGTTTCCACCGAAACGAGCCATTGAGTTTCAGATTGATTTAGTGCCTAGAGCAGAACCGGTGAGTAAACCGTCAAGTGGAATGACTCCCATCGAGATGAAAGAGGTTAAGGTGCAATTAGTGGATTTGGAAGGCAAGATTTTATCCAAGTAGTTCGCCTTGGGGAGTTGCCGCTGTATTTACTAAGGAGCCAGACGGATCGTTATAGCTATGTATCGATTATCGTAAGTTGAATGAGAAGACGATAAAGATTCGATATGCATCGTCAAGAATTGACAATTTGTACGATCAGTTTATTAGAGACATGGTATTCGCTTAGCTGGATTTGGCGACGAGATTTCATCAGCTTAGAGATGTAGAAGATAGCATTCCTTTGATGGCATTTAGGACAAAATATGGATCGTACGAATGGTTAATTGTGTCGTTCGGACTAATTAATGCGTCGACAATCTTTGTGGATCTGATGAATATGATTTTCCTAGAGCACTTGGATAGATTTTTTTTGTCTTCATAGATGAAATTTTGTTATACTCTAAAGATGAGAAGGAGCATGAAGTTCATCTTGGAGTTGTGCTCGAAACGTTGAGGGAGCATCGGTTGAAGGTTAAGTTTTCGAAGTGTCATTCTTGGAAGAAAGAAGTGAAGTTCCTTGGTCATGTCATCTTAGAGAAAAGGTTGTCTATAGATCCAACTAAGATTTAGGCGGTGAATAATTGGAAGAGACCAGAGATAAGAGTTTTCTTGGATCATCTGGATATTATTGAAAATTTATCAAGGATTTTTCACGGATAACGGCACCAATGACCAAGCTTATGCGAAAAGGTGTGAAGTTCGTATGGACTGCTAAGTTCGAGGAAGCATTTCAGACCTTGAAACACTTATTGACCCATGCGCCGGTGTTAGTGGTTCCAGAGGGGAATCAAGATTTGGTTGTTTATACGTATAGAATAGGATTGGGAGTTATGTTGATGCAAAAAGATAAAGTGATTGCTTATGCTTCTAAACAGCTCAGACTACACGAAGTTATTTATCCAATGCACGATTTGGAATTAGCTTCCATATTATTTTCTTTGAAGATGTGGTGGCATTATCTTTTGGGAGAACGATTTGAGCTTTATATTAACCATAAGTTGTTGAAGTACTTATTCTCTCAAAAGGAGGTGAACATGAGATAGCAGAGATGGTTGGAGTTTATTGCTGCTTATGATTTTAGACTTGGGTACACACTCGAAAAAGGAAATAAGGTGGCGCATGCACTTAGCCGGAAACCTCAAAAATGTAGTATTGGCTACGATCGCTGAGTAGACAGATTTGGAAGCATTATTAGCTTGTAGTGTGTAGCTTAGATCTGGGGAAGGTTCTAGTACAAGAAGTGATGTATTGTCTTGTTTAGAAGTTAGACCGGTGATGATTGAGAATGTAGCTTCTAAGCAAGAGGAGGACCAAATTTTGGCTGAACAGATCAAAGGGTTGAGGGAAGGAATGGAGAGCGATGACCTAAAGGATTTCAGTTTTGACCAAAATGAGTGGTTGAGGAAGAGAGGAAGGTTCTGTGTTCCGAACGTAGACAACATGAGGTAGGAAGTTTTGGATGAGTGCCATTATTTGAATTTCACTATCCATCCGGAAGGAATGAAGAAAAATCAGGATATAAAGATAAATTTCTTCTGGGATGGTATGAAAATGGACATTAGTTTATGTGTTAAGCAATGTTTGAATTGCCAATAGGCAAAGGCTGAACACCAGAAACAAGGCGGATTGCATCAACCCTTGGAAGTTCCATTGTGAAAGTGGGATTCTATCTCCATGGATTTTATTGATGGGTTGCCAAGATCTAATAGAGGGAATAAAAGTATATGGGTCATAGTAGACAGACAGACAATGAGTTCCCATTTCATTCTGGCAAGGTCAACTAGGACGGCACCTAGTTTAGAGAAGTTGTTTTGGAAGAATATAATTATACTACATGAGATTCCTAGTAGTATTGTCAGTGATAGAGATTCTTTGTTTACTAGTGAGTTTTGGAAAAGTCTACAGGAAGCTTTAGGAATCAAGCTCAACATGAGTACCACTTACCATCCGTAGACCGATGGGCAAACGGAAAAAGTTAACAATATCTTAGAAGATTTATTAAGAGCTTATGCATTGGATTTCAGGGGATCATGAGAGGACCATCTTCATCTAGTTGAGTTCTCGTATAACAATAGTTATCAGACTAATATTGGGATGACACCATTTGAAGCTTTGTATGAAAGACCATGCAAGGCTCCAGAATTTTGGTTAGAGGCCGGGGATAGATTGGTTCTTGGTCCGGATTGGTGAAGGAAATTGCGAAGAAGATTGAGTTAATTTGAGTTTGGACGAAGGAAGCTCAATCTAGGTAGAAAAGTTATGCTGATAGAAAAAGGAAAGATTTGGAATTTTTTGTCAGAACTATGTGTTTATCAAGGTTTCACCGATAAAGGATGTGATTAGATTTGAGAAATCGAAAAAGTTAGCACTTAGATTCATTGGCCCTTTTTGTATTGTAGAGAGGATCGGGAAACTGATTATAAAGTAGAGTTACCAAGTAGTTTAGCTGGAGTCCATGATGTTTTCCATGTTTCACATCTTAGGAAATGTACTAAAGATCCGGAGACTAATATAGCACCTACAGTTTTAGAAGATTTGGTAATAAAACCGAATTTGACCATCGTTAGAAAGCCGATTTAGACTGTGGCTAGAAATGGGAAGAAGTTGTGAACAAGACATTCAAGTTAGTAAAGGTTCAGCGGAGTGACGATGTTAGAGACCGTACTTGGGAAATGGAGTGCAAGATTAGGGACACTTATCCTGATTTGTTTCATGATATGTTTATGATGAAAATTTTCAAGGTGGGGAGTCTGTAAAACCCCATATTTTCATAACATTATTTAGGATATTTAATTGGTTAAATTAAATAAAATAATATGGGGATTTGTTTTAGCTAATGTTAACCATGCCAAATTTGTTGACTAAAATGAAATAACCTAAGTTAAGGTGATAGGAGATGATAAGCGAAAAACGGGAAATAGGAGGGGCTTATACCCTAAACCCTTAGAAATGAAACTTGCGTTCATTTCATCTCACTCAAACTAAAATTTTCCTAAGATCGGCCACCATTTTTCTCCAGAAAAGACTAAAGGTAGGATTCAAGAGAAGGAGGATAATCTAAATCAACATCGAATCTCACATCTATAATCTCAAAGCTAAGGTGAATGATCACTACATCACATTTGCTTTTGGTTTCCGGTTTTAAGACAAAGATCCGAAATATTTTTGCAAGTATGTGCCACGTTTGATGATTAAAGTTACATATATTTATTGGTTGGTGAAATATGTATGTTCATACTTGTTTTATGATATGTTTGATGTGAAAACCCAATTTGATGATATCCAATTGCCTTGAACATTTAAATATAGGTCAGAAATGATATTTATGAGACGAGTTTCAATTTTCATAATTTTCCAAATTATGGTGGATTTTATATTAATTTTCTGGTGAAGCAAATTGTTTATTGGGTTATAAATTATTAATGGCTAAAATAATTATTATCTGGCATTGAAGTTTTTATATGTTAGGCAACATATTAAATAGACTTTCTAGGGTTTTTCCTTATATTTCCTAAGTGTTATGATGAATATATAAAATTATTTAAGGTATGAGACTTAAATGTTTTATATATTTAAATGAGTAGAATTTTGTAAAATAAAATGATTATTAATTTTGAAAATAATGGCAGCAAAATTATGAAAAGAAATTGTTACCCAATGAGAATTTGACAAATAAAGGCAGATTAGTTGAAAAGTTATCCTTTTTAAGTTAAAAATAAAGAAATCATATTTTTAGCATGTTTCAACCTATTACAGCAGTAAACCTTCCGACAAGGTCGAAAGGTTCTAAGCTTTCGACAAGGTCAAACCAATGCATAAGGTATCAAGCTACTTGGTACATAATGAATTAGACAGGGTCAAAAGGTTCTTAGTCGAAAGGTTGATGGCAAAAGAGGTTGGGGTATGTTTTTTTATAAACCAAAAGATTTCACCTGCTTTGCTTTCGAATTGGACTTTCGGCTAGGTTGCTTTCGACTAGGTAAAAATCTTTAAAAGTAAGTTTTAAACCTTTCGACACAGTCGAAAGGGTACCACGGCTACTTTGTTTGAAATATTCCATCCTAGTCGAAAGGTTACTGGCGCTTTATATAAACGTTGTGTTTTGAACCTTCCAATAAAGTCGAAGGGTTTACTTTGATTGATTTAAAAGGTTTGCTTGTTTTAAAAACTTGCCGCTTCTCCATGCTTTCAAAAGGAATCTTTCGACTTATATGATTTACCCTTGTTTTATAAATTGAACTATAATGCAAAGCTTTTAAAAGGGTTGTTTTAAAAGATGCTTTAAAGATTTCAAAGTAGAGCTTTCGACTTAGCCGAAAGGTTTCTTCCAATGGAGTCGAAAGGTTTTAAAAGAAGGTTTTGCATTTGTTTTAAATTGAACCCAGAAGGTTTTTGAAAGCTTTTAGAAGGTAAATGCTTTCGAAAGGTTTTGTTTATTGAATGGCTCTAAAAGGGGTCAAAAGCAAAGCTTTCGAAGGGGTCGAAAGCCAAGCTTTTGATGGAGTCGAAAGGTAACCTTTCGAGGGGGTTGAAACGTTTTTGTTTCCGAATGATTTTGAAAGGTTTTAAATGGAAGGGTTTCTAAAGGTTTTCCAAGGCAATGTACTATGTGGTTTTAAAAAGGATGTCTAAGGCTGTATTACTTTCGTAAAAGATGATTACAATTGTTTCGAAAGGTTTGAGTTTCAATGGTTTAAAGTTCAATGGTTTTGAAAGGTTTGATTTTCATAGGGCTTGAGGACACCAATGAGAATTATAAATGAATATAATCAAAGTTAGGGACAATAATGGAAATAGGTTAATCACGGGGCTAACATTAGACAATTAAAATCATGAAGCTAGCATAAGACAAATAAAATCATAGGGCTAACATGAGATAATTAGATTCATGGGGCTAGCATGAATCAAGTGGAAAAATGATGGTTCATAGTTATCCTAGGAAAACTATGCGATGTTTGATGGATAGTCGACATCATGTCGGGGATGGATCGTCTCCATATGATTGAAGAAGGTTTCATAGCCACCCTAGGAAAAGTATGGGATGTGTGATGGATAGTCAATACCTTATCAGGGATGGATACTCTCTATATAGTTAAAGCAAGTTCATAGTTATCCCAGGAAAACTATTGGATGTGAGATGGATAGTCCGCATAAGTTTAAGATAAATGAATGTAGGATGGATAGTACCTCTTTGATGCAAATAAAGTCTAAAATAGGATGGGCAGTCTTTGAAATATAAGACGGATAGTCAGTTGAAACTTAGATGGTTAGACTTACTAATGTGGGATGGGAAATCTTATTTGTTTTCAAGTATGCATGTCACCATAGTGTTTTATAAATATATTTTTTAACCATTGTGGATGTAGGAGTACAGTATATGGTTTTATGAAATATTTTGCAAAAGATATGTTTTAAAAGGATGTTAGTGAGGGGAATCCTGTTCGTCAAGCGGTGTGGTCTCACTCAACATGTTTAACCAGGATGTATATCATACCAGGCTTTATGTCTGACTCGAAGTTTATGTTTTCACCTTAAAACCTCGGGTGCTTAAAATTAGTTTGAATAGCCTGAGGGATTAAGGTTTTTTCAGATTTTAGTACGTTGACAAATAAGCTATCAGAGGCATTTAGAAGGCAACAGATAGCTATTTTGGATTTGCAGTTCTTGTTATGTTTTGATGTATTTCCGCGGTGTTTGTATTAGGTCTATTATGACCATATGACTCTGATCATCCAAGGGGGTATCTTCATATACCGCACTTGACATAATTTGTAATAATTATATTTTATCTACGCCCAGGAACGATTTGGGATTATGTGCTGTGAATGTGAAACAATTGGGTTTAAAATGTAATGAAGTAAAAGTTGTTTTTGAAATCTGTGTTTTATTTCATATTCAAGTGCTTCTGATATTATTGGTACCATTAACATATCCGTATTTGGTCTCCCGAAAGCTAATGCTATAGATGACTACAGCATCTGTAGCGCTTAGTTTTGAGCCTCTAGATAGAGGATGTTACAAATACCATTGATTACGATGAGGATGTTGTAGTATTGGAAGCAACATAGACAAAAACTATGGGACAAACCAAAGAATTCAATAGTTGAAACGTCAATTTGATTAGTTTTCTTTAATGAAAAGTATATGATATCCTAAAATGTTAAGGATAGGCGAATGCATTTTTCTAAAGATTTCTATGCAGTCTTGTAGAAAGGATTTCCTTTTGGATGGTTCGACCTTTTGGAAAGGAAAGCGAATGTCCAAGAATGGATGTAACATAGACACAGTTGGGATGGAAAGACTGAATGATCATCTTGCTTCATGAAGAGACATTAGAAATGAGGATTGTATAAAATACAAGTAGATACTTAATATGAGTATAAAAATATGATTTCTATTTCGAACATATTTTCCTATAGAAAATTATTTTCTATGAAAGTTTTTCTTTGAGTATAAGATATTTGATTACAAACTCTTAGTAGTAAACTTGTAATAATTGGTGAAACAAAATCCCATAATAAGTGATAGAATAGAGCTTCATAATTCATGCGCTATTACTGTTATAAAATAGTAGGAGCATACCTTTTGATGCTTGTTAGTGGATGCATCAAGTTATTGATGATTATTTTCATATATACATATATACCAATATTATTCATGAAATAATAATATTTTTAGCATTTATTAGAAACATATCTCTACTACTATTAAAGAAAATTCTTTGAATTAATTTACTCGGCGTCATTTAGAAATTCCGAAAATGCCATTGCTTTCTATTTACAATAATATAAACAACCCGTGTGCGAAGCACGGGCCAATTCTAGTATATATTATATTTTAATATGATATTATGGATATTCGTTATAAGACAAATGTATTATAGTAAAAAATAATATCATAATAATAGTGATGCATTAGCTGTCGAAAATACAAAACTACATAACAAACCATATTTTTGAGAAATAGTTCTTTAACTATATTATTATGAATCATATGATATTGGTGAATCGTATATCAAATGACTATGGGCAAAACACCCATTTACTAGAAGTAAAATAAAAGTCTATGAACTTTGCACGCTAATACACATACATACACACATACACTATATTATTATTACTGAGTAAGATTTCAAGAGTGCACAAGCCTCTTGGGTATTTTGTGAGAATAGCCACGACACTCTTCTTTTTGTTTCGTAACATCTCTTCTGACATCCTTTCAATTATTCTTCCTTTGTACAATCAACCATCTTCTAAATAAAAATACATAGATCGTCTTTTGACGGTGAAGAAAATATTCCACGATCAAAAAAAAATCTACCATTTTAAAGGGAGTCCTCAAAGTCTTCAAACCCCTCATTTGCATCGCCTTGCTTAGTTTTCCCGTATATGAAAATCTACACCGTCACGATCAAAGGTTTTTTTCCTAATTTATTGCATGCACTCTTTCCGCTAACTATTCATCAAAATAGACGAAAATGGTGGCCATGTAGTTGGATCAGAAGAATTAATCAACACGAAGAACTTGGCATAGAGGTTAGTCTAATTCTTTTTCTATACTTAGAAATCGTAATTCTTTTTATCCCTGATTAATCAATTTCTATGTTTCTTCTAAATTTCAAATTGAAATTTTAATTTTTTTTATGATTTGAGGCTTTACGATTGATTTATTCATCAAAATAGATGAAAACGGTGACAATGTAGTCGAATCGAAAGTAGTAATCAACACGAAGAACTTTGCATAGAGGTTGGTTTAATTCTTCTTCTATACTTCGAAACCCTAGTCCATTTTATCTCTGATCAATTAATTTCTATATTTCTTCTAACTTTCGGATTGAAATTTTAGATTTTGTCTATGACTTGTGGCATTAGAGATAAGTCACTGATTTTGTCTATGGATATTTATAAAAATCATTGGTCAGATGGATACAACCTAATTATTTTTATATTTACATTTTTACTTCTAAGTGAGAAAAACTATCAGAATGAGTTAACCAAGGAAAACAAAGCAAAAGTTGACATTAACTGAGCAAAACTAATATACAAGAATTTGAGTGGAGATTCCTCACAAGTTAAAAAAATTGATGTAAAGAAACAAACATTTATAAATAATAATAGAAACTGTAATTATTCAAAAAAGTTAAAATCTTATTATCTATATATATCTTAGTTTAAGCAAAGGTGGTCTACATAGTGAATTTTTTCCTAATTTAACTTTGTTACGTGATGTTCTCATATCATCTATGTATCTTATAGGTTACCTTACTTATGATTTTGAGCTAATGTATATTCATTGATGGGTAGTTCATGTTATATCACTATATTATGCCTAAACAGATTTATTTAACAATATATCTCTCCCTTATATGTTAGAAAAAATTGATCTAACTGTTTGACAGTTCAGTTCAATATATTTTTTCAATTCTGGTACATATGTGCGTTGTACATTTTTTGATCAAGAGTAATAAGTGGAAGCCCACAACTCTACATGCCATCTTTTTTAATAGGCACAAATTTATTTTTCTGTGTGCATATATGTAGACTATGATTTTAGTTCCTCATATAATTTGATTTATACCAAAATATATAACTGTGTTGTACATAGGTTTTACAGTTGCAAGATATCTACAGTGATGGGTGTGTTTGAGCATACATTCTTTGCAATATTGCTTATGTGGGGATATTATAAAGGTACATTGTTATCAATACGATAATTTTGAAATAGATGATTACATGTTGTAAAAATAAATCATATAACTTTGATTCAGTTATATAATAAAAGTATTGTAACCTTCCTCTTAAATATAGTGAATAGTGTCTTGGTTGCCAAAAATATCTGATATCTTATGCTAATTATTAAAAAAAATTATCATTGATGCTCTATTTTCTTTACATATATTCACCATTTGACGTAATTTTTTTAGTTGTAGTTAATATTGTTGTTGAAGGAGCAATTGATAATCTAAAGGTTTATTTATTTTAAATGACGACAAATTCCCTTGCCACTTCCAAATATCAAATGACAATAAATGTATAAATCTTCAATTTTACATTGTGATTTTGTTGCTCCCTTATTATTACCTTTAATTACATATTTGGGCTACAAAATGTGAGTTTGGATAAATACCTATTTTAAGAAGATTTATTTGGATTTATAATGGTTTAATGGATGTTTCAAATGAATTTAATTAGCTTATGCACAAGGGTTAATATCGTATTTAATCAATCCTTGCTTACCTTCAATGAAGCTGTTCGTAAACTGTTTAATTTCACGATGTTGTATTTCTATTCAAGCATTTTTTTTGAAATGCCTTACCTTTAAATATGTAACATTGGGACGATTAAACCTTTTTATTAACAATTTGACATAGAAATGCTATCAAATATTCTTAAAAGCACAAATATGTCACATAGCATGTGAATGCATTAAGCCAATATAATTTTTAATGAATCTACTGTAACATGGGCTCAAAATCATTAAGTATTTTTTATAACGCTATACTCTTTATAAGTGTAATTGACATAATTTTTGGTAAATCTATGAATTAAGTTGCCAATAAATTAGTTCATCAATATTAACCTTAGTTATACTTCTACCATCAAATAAGAACATTAAAAGTTATCAATATTTTTCATTAGCATCCAAGAATGGTACCACGAAGTTTTATTTTTTGAGATATAATTTCCATTAAATGAGTGGTTTATTTACCATAAGTTTGGTAGTATTTATTCTTTACGTATTTTTATCTGTATTATTACCTGCATTCATCATAAATTTATACACTTTACATTTGTGTCATTAATTTGAAAAACTCAGGATGCATACGTGACATATAACTATTCATAAGGAGAAGGATACAATAGTGCTGCTTACAACAAATATTATGTTAATGATTATCTAAATTTCCGAAACCATAGTGTTATAAATGAACAATATTATTTTCAATCCTTGACAATCATTTATGTGTTTAATTTAGGTACAAAACCATTAGTTGCACTTGGAATAAATTTCATCTAGGTTAAAGCCTGGAGGATCAAATTATAAATACGAAAGTAAAAAACGGTGTTGTAAATTTTGGAAAGTTATAACCCATTTTAATCTATGTCTACATGATGTAAACCATGGGTATAGAAAATTTCACTTTCAAGGCAGCATGTCCACAACACAAAAACATCTTATCTATTACTTTTTACCGATCCTTCATCATTTTTCCAGCAAGAAGCACTACTTTAGAATTGATAAATAAATAGTTGTAAGTGCATAAAAGAAATTAACTATGTTGCTTCTGGTAAATTAGAACATAATTGTGTTGGCTTCACTTCATACATTATATCTTCTAATTACATACATGAATTTATGCTAAGTATTGCATGCTTGGTTTTTTTTGATGACTTCTCTTCTTTTAATGAAAAAGACAAGAAATATCAGTTAGTGTTTCTATTAATACCGAATTATTGTAAAGAGCAATAAGATTTTAGTGGTTGAAATAGCCATGGTGTAGAGTCATCAGTTTGGTCATTATTTCCAAAGTGCAAGCAATTAGATTTTTCACAATAACTTTTCTTTGTTTTTAACCACCTTCTTCAATTTCTTTCATTTATTTTTCTAAATATTTTATTTGAACTCTTTTTATATAATATTGTGCACTACTTATGATCATGCAGTAAGTCCAAAAATAACCTCTTATATAGACAAGTAATTTTACAGGTCATTGTTAAGTAGTAGCAAGATCATAATTTGTTTTTTCACAAGAAGCATAGTGCAATAATTTATTAGTTATGGAATGTTTTGAATATTACTGAAAAGAGATACCAAATAAAAGCATTCATTCTCTTTACAAAATATTATTAGTGCTTAAAGGAAATTATTTTTATGACGCCT
Organism: Allium cepa; assembly: GCA_030765085.1. NCBI lineage: Eukaryota > Viridiplantae > Streptophyta > Magnoliopsida > Asparagales > Amaryllidaceae > Allium > Allium cepa. The sequence goes on along the minus strand of CM060934.1, from coordinate 945,269,948 downwards.
TTGTAAAGTGATAATCCAATGACTAACGCAATCCAATCTTTAGAGCTGATGCTTAAGAATAAGAGAAATTTGGATCTTATGATATTTTTAAGTGGGGTTTTACTGCAAAATTGTGTTCAAGTGGCTCTTCTTTTGCTCTTACATTTTTTGGGCAACGAAGGATATGGAAACTGATTCACCAATAAAGTTTAAACAACATGGTATTTCTGATGAAGGACAAAGAGATGCTAACATGGAATGGGAAGCTGATGAGCAAGAAGAAGAAGAAATAGGAAGTGAAGGAGAAGTAGAAGATTAAGAGCATGTGAAGCTTGATGCTTAGAGACTTCACATTTTAATATAAAAACAAGCTAATAATAACCTATGGAGAGTTGAAATAAAAATAAGGAAAGTCAAGATTAGTTAAAGTCTACAAGTGAAGTACATTTTATTCCATGTTTAACGTGTAGCCCTTTTAGCTTAATGGCCTTAACTGCTATTGTCACCGAGAAGTACATATCATCATTACATGGTTAATTTATATTTTCGTTCCTAAAAACCAAATAATGCTATTACTAGTTGTATGTTATTTTAAATGAATAAACCTTTAATTTATATTATTTATTGCTCTCCATTTTGGTCAACATTTCACCATGTTTTTCATATTTGTAGGTATGGGTGAGTGATTATTGTTTTATGTAAGGTTTTCTTCTGCTACATATATACATCATGAATGTTGAAAAACTATATTATAATGCAAAAACATGTGTAAATATTTATCTAAGATGTAGGTTAGGAAATACATCTTCATACTATGAGGATATATAGAAATTATCATATATAGAAACTAGATATATAGAGAGCTATTAATATACATATTGAGTCCCTAGTCTATACACTAAATATATTTGAGTAGTTCATCTATAAATTTGGGAGAATAATTATGAAGATATATAATTATCACTTATTCTTTGTTATCACGCTACTGTAATAAAGGCAAACATCTATGGATTCAGACAATATATTTGCTATAACATCTATGATAGATATATTTATTAATATTTTAATTCAGTAAGCCCAGTTCTTTGTTAACAGTTATCATGTATATTGACGGTATCATATACTGATTGTTCTGTCTATGTTATAAAAGCAGCTAAAAAACAAGGTTAACACAACCAATATATATCACGTTCTCTATGTTGCATTAAAATAGGATTCAACTTAATGAATGATAAACTATGTAGTGAAAACATTATTTTATGATACGTCTTTAGTCTTATTTTATAGGATCCATGCCTTTTTCTACTTTCGTATTTCACCATAGTGCATCTGCTGCTTTTGTAGTTACTACTGACAAGTCCACTTTGTTATTTTAACTCTTTTGCCTATATATATGTTTGAGAGCATTCAGTCCTAGTTCTACATTGATTCAATAAGGACTATCTACTGATTTTAATACTTATATTTGATATTGTAATAATGTCTCTAATATCTTCTTGTAAATAGTATATTCTGATTATTTTTCACAATAATTTAATTTTATAACTGCAAAAAAATATGTTTTTTCCATACCCGTGTGTGAAGCATGGGTTTGCATTAGTGTGTTTGTGTGTTATCCACGATTCAATGATACCATAACAGATCCACTTACTTCGTTAAATTTACCGATGAATTATTATAGATGTGAAAGTATATCCATGATAAGTTCATAGAATATAAAAACAAAGTATAAAAGCATGACATGAAAAAAAATAGTTCGAGTTTATCGAATATGTGACTATGTTAAAAAAGAGTTACAAATGTACCCTGAAACAAATAAGATTCAATTTCAAAAGAAAACCCTCCCCGTGATACATAATGATGTTTTGTTAAGGAATAATCAGACATTGTTGGATAAAATACGATTGATGATGAGTAAAGCCGAGTTAACTTCTTTTTATAAGGATTGTACCTAACAGTAGGTACATATTTTAAATTTAATTTCATCTAAAGAATAATTTATGAGATCATATACACATAATATATGAATTGATAAGAAATCCCTATCCTAAATAGTTTAAGATGTGTGGTGTCTAATTTATGCTATGAAATTAAATTTTGTAAACTCTAAAGTAAATCAATATTATGAAAGTATAAAGCAGAAAATAAAATGATTATGAATGTATTTGCACCAAAAGTAGCACAAATACCTCAGAAGCAATTGGAACACAAAAGGTATCTTGATCTAACGAAATAAACGTAGAAAAAGTTGGAAAGACATAACTTTTTTAGTGGTCTAAAAATACTCTGGCCTACGTCCACTTTAATAATTGTTATTGATTGGTCCTTTCTAGAACACAATGATTATAACTCAAATATGACCACAATCTAACAGATATCAAATTTGGGAGTGTTTGGAGTTTCTAGGAAAAAAGAAGATATAAGAGAAATATAATGCCAAAAGGTCATTTTTCCAATTGCCAAGGGGTCTATATTTATTGGGTAATCACCTAGCAAAGCTAGGTCCCATAACATATCAAGTACATATCCAAGTCCAAGTATGTAGAAGTGAGCATCGCCGCCCAAATATTGATAAAAAGCTCTCAATACTAACTAGTGTTAGTTGATGCCGAGAGGTTTTTTCTACTTCCTTTCTCGATCTTTCTTCATACTTGTTGAGTCCTTAACTTATAGATTTCAACGAGTAATTTTCGACAAGAGGTTTTCAATGATAGGTTTTTGACGAGAGGTTTTCGATGAGAGATCTTCAACGAGAGGGTTCCAACGAGAGGCCTCCGATGAGAGATTTCTGATGAGATGGTTTTGTTGCACATATTAGCTATAGAATTACTACGGCTATCCGAGTAGCATGTACCATCAAACAAACTACAACTGATATAATGAGTTATTGGCTGTGTTTCACAGTCTGAATTTATTAGTACTTACATATGCATGCTTAATTTTGAGACAAGCATATGACTACTGGAAGACTCAACTAGGTAGCATGTCCTTAAAAGCACCGACAATATGACGAACACACACTTAACTAAAAGAGATAATGACACAATCATGCGATGTCTTTTCACAATGTGCAAACAAACTGAGATACTAGTTGTATTCAAATAAGGTACCCTTTCGTGAAATCTTAATTAGTACGCCACATCCGTAAAACTTTGGAACCACTCAATGATCATACTTCGCAAACGACTAATAACATCGTCAATCAAAGCCAAGAAGGTACCTCATCTGGTTTTTCCCCACATCACCCAAATGCACGATGAGGGATAGAAAATAGGTAAGAAACGTACAACTCCATTTTAATATCCTTAGAAGGCAATAATGCACATATCAAGTCTCAAGCTCGAAGTATGAAAATGATGGTTTATTATTGGTTGGCCATGACAAAGCAGGTGGCCCAACGAAAAACACACCTATAACCACTTACATGCCACCGCAACCTCAAACCATTTAAATTCTATGCCTTCCTTGCTATGTTGAATAAATTAATAAGCAGACAATGTCCAAGCAAAATAAATAGGATGATCCATTGGGCACGAAAAAACCAATTTACCATAATTCAAAATCCCAAACATGAACCAGCTCGACCAAGAGTAAGATTTGTGTATAATTCAACTTGACCCGGAGCCATAACCCAAAAGTCTTTTGCATCTCAACTTGAAGTAATCCTGAACCAGCTCAACCTAGTATGGCCCTGAGTCAGCTCCAAATAGAGTACCAAATTTACTGACATTTTCATCGTATAGATATCGTAATTATAAATCTTAACTGAGACCGTGCATCAGGTAAAGAATACCCCTCCTCCCCCGAAGCTTGTTTTGAGTGAATGGTAACTCAATCATTTACCATATCGTGTAAATCCATGGCAACTACCTCCCCCCACTATGAGAATTTTGGAATCAAGATAATATGACCTTGGGAGTCCAAAATGTCTCTACTACATAGGAAATTTTAAGCAAATAGCTTTCTTAGGTCGGAATGCAACTTGACTTGAAGCAAGCTTTGAGTTTCCCATGCCTGACTCGGAGCACGCATGTCACATGGAGAGCTTCGAGTAAATAGCAATATGACCCGAAGCAGGCTCCGGTTTTCACATGCTCGACTTGAAGCAGGGTCGTCCTCAAGCATGCTTTGAGTAAGTGATGATCAAACTCGCAGCGCACTTAACGTAAACATTAACTTGTAGCTTGACTTGAAGCACACTTCAAATTTTTGTATACTCGATCCAAAGCTAGCTTCAAATTTCCACATGCTCGATCTAAAACATGCTCCGAGCTTTCACATGCTCGACTTTGGGCAAGGTCGTCCAAGGGCAAGCTTCGGGTATTTTCAAGCATGACCCAAAACGAGCTCTGAGTTTTCACATGCTCGACTCAAAGCAAGATTATCCAAGGGCAAGCTTCGGGTATGCAGAAGCATGATATGAAGCAAGCTCCAAGTTTTCACATGCTCGATTCGGAGCAAGGTCATCCAAGAGTAAGCTTTGGGTATGTAGCAGCATGACCAGAAGCAAGCTCTAATTTTTCACTTGCTCGACATAAAGCAAGCTCATCCTTAGGCATGCTTCGGGTAAGTGGGGCTCCGAATCGAATTGCACTTCGGTAAACATCGAGCCAGACCAAGCAAAGGCCGGGTGACTACTAACTTGAACTATTTTCTCATTGTATTGATTTGCCCAATGTTCGCATGACCAAGAGCATAATTCTATCTAATAGCAGCTCCACTCGAAGCTAACTTTTTTAAATCAACACGATCTTCAATCAGATGCATCGACCGTGGCAACCAACTACAGATGAATATATTTCTCGAGTCGATTTGATTCGAACCATGCTACGAACATTCATATGCTCGACCCAGAGCAAGCATCAAAATTTCACATGCCTGACCGAAAGCAAGCTTAAATTATCAACTTACTCCTTAACGTAAAGAGATCTTCGATTTTTCACATGCTTGACTCAGAGCAAGATCGTTCAACGTAAGCTTCGGGTAAAAACCAACTTAAACTATTTCCGCATCGTATCGATTTGCTAAATGTTATTAAAGGCATTCCTTCGTCATCTTGTAGTCTAATTCACTCATTTAAGTCCATTCTAAGTCTATAAAAAATTTGGTTATAGAACTTGCCCCTAAAGTACACCTTATGAATGTAAAGTGTGCTTTGCTCATGAACATGTTTCTGCAATAGTCAACTTCTATGATCAGGCTTTTCAGCTATTCATCGATTCAAGTTGTGGTGAATCATCTGATTCCTTCAGATTCTCCTACAAATCCATGATCATTCTACACCTCATAATTAAGGATTCTAGTCCTTGCTTAAGTGTTAGCCATAAGTCATAACTAGTCAGTTTTCATTCGAAGATATCATATTATGTATTAAAATCGTCCCATGTTCGTCTAGGATTTATATACTTCAGTCTGGTTATAAGGCGTTTAAATCCTAAGCGCAAGTCAATATCTGCTCTAGGGTCTAATCTCATCAGTTTTATCATCCAAACTAGGGTTCGAACTCTTCAGATCGTTTAACGTCTACTCTAGCGTTCGATCTCTTCGAGTCATTTATCATCCAATCTAGGGTTCAATCTCTCTGAATCATTTATCATACAATCTAGGGGTCTATCTCTCTGGATCATTATTGAGTCTAATCTACACGTTTTCTGGCATTGGGGTCAGCGTCCAAGCAAGTCCATATGCTTACTCTCCGGTAATCGGACTTACTTTCGTACAATCTCAATCCACTCGCTCTTTGGCAAAGGGACTTTTACCTAATAGTCATTGCCTCGTCTGTTTGATTAGGACACCAATCAATATCGGCCATCATAATCAAGTGATTTTTAAAATCCTAATATATTTTACAGGGTCATTTATCTCCATTGGTGTTTCCTAATTGGTGTCATTCATCATTCATTAAACCTATGTTAGAGTTTCAAGCAAATAGAGAAACATCTAATCCTATGAAGGATCATCTTCAAACTTCCAACTCAGAGCATGCTTAGGAACCGATCAAGATCCCATACACATGTAGGTGGTATGATAGTAATATTGCATCATTTATTTAAAACTAAAGACAAGGTTAAGGAATCGATCCTGACTCTAATCCATCCCGACAATGGGGTTATTATCCAATGGAAGTCTATGATCAATAATGTTATTCTGCCCCTGTTCCTACAGTGGCTTAGTTCCAGCTCCTGCTGTTGTGCATTAGCATTCCGATCTTTCTTCCTCCTGCATCACTCATTCCAAGCATTAAAGCTCATCCTAGATCGAAATCGATGTTTTTCTAGTTTTCTCTACTCTAACTCTAGATGCTCCTACCTTTTTTTCTTGGTCTTTAGTTCTAAATTCTGGGCGCTCTGGCTACTCTTTTTTGATCCATCCTTCTAAAATAATCCATCGAGCTTCTCTTGTTGCCGAGCCAAATCTTATTTTGAATCTGTTTCATCAACCTCTCCACCTCTTCTCTAATCACGTAGATAGAGTGATTATAATTTGGGAACATCTCTTGGCAGCCTCATGCTCTGGTTGACTCCCTCTATTCGTAGATTTAGTTTTAGGCCACTTCTTTACTTCCAAACTTCAGATCCAAGCTTTAAGTTATCAATCTAGCCCTTTCTCAGTAAAAGCACCAAATACATTTGCACCAAAAATAGCACTAGCACCTCAGAAGAAATTGAAAGCACCAAAAATGAATAGATCTAATGAAATAAACATAAAAGAAGTTGAAATGACATAATTTTTATAGTGGTCGGAAAATACTTCAGCCTACATGCACTTAACCCTTGTTATTGATTGATTCTTTCGGGAATACAATGATTATATCTTAAATTCGATCACAATCTAGTAGATCTCAGATTTGGGAGTGTTTAGAGTATTTGGAGAAGAAGATATAAGAGAAAATAGTGCCGGTTCTATAGGGCCTATATTTATAAGAAATCGCCTAGCTGAAATAGGGCCAACGAAATATCAAGTCCATGTCCAAGTATACAAAAGTAAGTATTGGGGCCCAAATATTGATAAAAAGTTCTTGGTACCAACTAGTTTAGTTGATGTTGAGAGGTATTTTCTACTTCCTTTCTCGATCTTTCTTCATACTTACTTAGCCTTCAAGTTCTGCATTTTGGATGAGAGGTCTTCGATGAGAGATTTCCAGCGAGAGGTTTTCGATGAGAGGTCTTTGACAAGAGGTTTTTGATAATAGGTCTTCAGTGAGAGGTTTCCAATGAGAGGTCTTCGACGAGATATTTCAGACAAGATTTTCCAATGAGAGGTTTGGACGAGAGATTTTGCATATTTGATGCTTAGCCAAAAATTATTGAGTTCCTTCATTGTGTCATTCTTGGTAGTTTTCAAGTTATTGAATCCATTAATATATTAGTTTACAGTCCAATTCACTCATTTAAGTCCGTTCAAAGACTATAGAAAACGTGATTAAAATAAAGTGTATATTGCATCTTACCAAGAAACAATTGTTGTTTCAGAAAACATCACGTTCCCGACGAAGGAATTCTTTTGAAATTAGTGCTCGTACAGTGGACTTGGATCCAAAGAATCAAACATAGATATTGATTGCATAAGATGGAATAAAATTAATGGAGCTTAAAACGAATACAATTCATTAGAATGTCTAATATGGATTCTTGCACATTAAGGAGAAAAAGATGATTTTCAATAAATAAAAGATGAATTACTAGTATATCAATCTCCTCGGTTGTCGATAAATCATGAAGAATGCAGACTTTTGAACACGACACGATACTTTAAATCTGAAATGGATTCCAAGTACATTATCAAAATGTGATTTTACTTATTGTACCCGAAGGAATATGATGCATCGTTCACAAGTGCCTTTGTGAATATCAGTACAGTTGGAATTATATAATGTGGTGTTAATGGAAAATAATTTCATCTATTTCAACTGTTGAAATTGGTGAAGCGATTTCACTAGTTAACGTGCTTAATTCCTTTTAGATCTTACATGCAATATCACACAATATAAATTTGAATTTTGACACATTAAGTTGAGATAGAACTTCTATCTAGTAATTTAGAAGAAGCTATTTACATATGTTAACAAAAATGTCTCGAAATTGATATAAGCAATAAAATGATTTGTATATTTTGAATATGATCCAAAAGTGGATGCAATAGCGACTTTTGATAAACATCAGAGTTGAATAAGTATTTTAATAAAAATATCAAATAGTTTGATTTTTAGTCAAAATGTAGAAGAAGCACATGTCTATAGGAAATAAATTAAAATGTACTAAAACAATTCTGATACTATAAGAAGACAAAATATTATTGGTTGTTTACAATATACTCATGTTAAAATCGGTATAATGTGGTTATTATCAGTGTAGGCTCTGATAAAGACATATTTTATACTTCGTAGTAACACCCTATATTTTCCTCACATTATTTAAGGCATTTAATTAATTAGATTAATAAAATAATGTGAAGATTAATAGGTTGAGATTTGATTAAGCTAAGGGTAGTCGTGTCATGTTATTGTGTAAATTAAAATGAGATAACAAAACTAATGTGTTAGGAAATGAGTGAGGGCAATATAGGAAATATGATAGGATTATACCATAAGCCCATAGGAAAGGAAACTCACGTTCACTTTCATTTCACTCAAACTAAAAACATTTAACCTGGCCACCATTATTGTTCTCAAGAGAAGATTAAAGCAAGGATTTAAGAGAAGGAAGATAACCAATTAATTCAACATCAAATCTCATATCTTTTAATCTCAAAGCTAAGGTTAATAATTACTTCATCCTATTTTCTTATGTTTTTCGGTTTTAAGATTAGTTCTGAAATGATTTTGCAAGTATATGCTATGTTTTGATGATTAAAGATATACATACATACATACATACATACATATATATATATATATATAAATGCTTGTTGGTGAATTATGCATGTTCATAATAGTTCTTAAGATATGTTTGATATGAAAACCTAATTGTTAGGAATGATATTTTTAAAGATGGGTTTAAATTTTCATAATTTTCTGAATTAATATGGATTTTATATTAATTTTCTAGTGAAGAAAATGATTTATTGGGTTATAAATTATTTACGGCTAAATAAATAATTATTTAGATTTGAAATTTTTATATGTTGGAAAACATATTAAAATAGAATTTTTGGAATTTTTCCAGATTTTTCCTAAGTGATTTGATGAATATATAACATTATTTAAGGTATGGGACTTAAATGTTTTATATATTTAATCAAGGAGAAAGGACATTTTATAAAATAAAATCATTACTTAATTCTGAAACTTGTGGCAACATTTTTCTGAAAAGTATTTATTAACTAATGAGAATTTGAAAAAAAAGGCAGGTTAGTTGAAAAGTTATCTTTTTAAGTTAAAAACAAGAAAGCCATGCTTTTTGCACGTTTCAGCCATTTTAGGCATCAAACCTTCCGACCCAGACCTTCCTACACAGTCGAAAGGTTATAGCTTTTGACAAGGTCAAAGTTTAATGCATATGATATCAAGTTACTTGGTAGTAATGAATTGAACAAGGTTGAAGGGTACTTAGTCGAAAGGTTGGTTGCCAAAGCGGTTGGGTTATGTTGTTTTATAAACCAAAAGATTACACCTGTTTACTTTCAAAAAGGAGCTTTCAACTTTGTTGCTTTCAACTAGGTCAATTATTTATAACAAAGTTTGTAAACCTTTTGACAAAGTAAGAAGTTTGCTGCTGCTTTATCATTTTTTTCTTTTGAACCTTCCAACACAATCAAAAGGTTTACTTGTTTCTAAAACCAGCATCCTCTCAATGCTTTCGAAAGGTAACAATGCTTTCGACTTAGATGTTCTACTAACTTTTCTAGTTGAAGTATAACCCAAAATGTTTGAAGGAGTTGTTCTAAAGGAGGGACTATTTTTTTAAATGATATGTTTTAAAGCATTCGAAGAAGAGCTTTCGACAAAGTCAAAGGGTAGCTTCAAATGAGGTTGAAAGGTTTTAAAGTTTATTTTCCATATATTTTAAATTAAACCTAGTAAGCTTTCGAAAAGACTATGTTTCGAAAGGTTGAATGGTTTCGAAAGGTTAAAGTTTAATGGTTTCAGAAGCTTTGAGTTCAATGGTTTCTAAAGGTTTTAGTTCAATGGTTTCAAAAGTTTCGATTTCAATAGTTTCGAAAGGTATGAGTTCAATGGTTTCAAAGGTTTGAGTTTAACGATTTTGAAAGATTTTCTTCGAATGGTTTAAGAAGTTTTAAAGGAAAGGTTTTCCAAAGGTTTTCTAAACCAATGTTTTGATACATTTTCAAGTAGGATGTCTAATTTTTTATTGCTTTTGAAAGGGTCAAAAGCAAGACTTTGAAAGGGATACTTTTGAAGAGATTGGAAACTTGTTTTCGTTTAACCTTATAAAATAAATGTTATTTATCCTTGGTGATACCGAGGTAGGGTTAATGAAGTTTAAAAATGATTGAGGACCAACACTTATGTGTTTTGACAATCATTGGGGGATACCAATGTAAAGTATAATGAACATAACCTGAATTAGGGATACTAATGGAAATAGATTATTCATTTGGACAGCATGAGATAAATTTATTCATGGGATGTTTGATGGATAGTCAACATCAAGTTGGAGATGGATAGTCTTCATATGACTGAAGAAGGGCTCATAGTCATCCAGGAAAACTATGGGGTGTTTGATGGATGGTCAACATTTTTTGGGGGATGGATAGCCTCCATATATTTAATGAAGGGTTTATAGTTATCGTAGGAAAACTTTGCGATGTGGGATGGATAGTTCGCGCCAACTTATGTAAAATGAATGTGGGATGGATAGTCCCTCTTTAAGGCAACTAAAATCTTATAGGGGATGGGGAAATCCCAATTGTTTTCAAGTATACATATCATCATAATATTTTAAAAATATATGTTTTTACCATTGTATATGCAGGAGCAAAAAATTTGGTTTTGAAAAGATTTCAAAAGTATGTTAGTGATGGAAAACCCGTTCTGCTAAGCGGCATGGTCTCACTTAACATATTAACTCGGGATGTCTGACTCAAAGTTTATGTTTTCCCCTTAAACTCTCGGGTGCTCAAAATTAATTTGAGTAGGCCGAGGGGTTAGGGTCTTTTTAGATTTTAGAAGGATGATGAATAAGGCTATCAGAGGCATGTAGAAGGCAAACAGGTAGCTATTTAGGAGTTGCAATTTTTATTTATGCTTTGTTGTATCTTCGTTGTATTTGTATTAAGTCTAATATGAACATATGACTCTGATCATCCAAAGGGGTATCTTTATATACCGCTCTTGGTGTATTTGTAATAAGTATATTTTATCCGTACCTAGGAACGTATTGGAATTATGTATTGAGAATGTGAAACATCTAGTTTTGAAATGTAATGAAGTAAAAGTTGTTTTGAAATCTGTATTTTGTTTCATATTCAAGTGCTTCTGATATTGTAGATACCATTAACATAGCTGTATTTAGTGGCCGGAAGCTAATACTATAGATGGCTGCAATATCTGTAGCGCTTAGTTTTGGGCCTCTAGATAGGGGATGTTATAGCTTGGTATCAGAGCAATGTTTATGAAATACTTTGACTTAAGTATGGTTTTTGAAAACATATTAATCCTTAATAATTAGAGTTAAGATTGGGTTATGGGATATTGTTATAGTTACGTACTTGTATTTGCTACAAAAAAGTATACGCTATATTTCTGGACTCCTTAGTTAGGCTATTCGTTTGTATCTCATGAAGCTAGAATAAAAATATGGAAGGAAGAAAAAGAAGAGTTAATTTCGTGGGAGAGATTACCACCACTAATGGAAATGCCTAGCCAAATGCTAGAAGAGGTCCAGGTCAGGCTCCAGCTGAAAATGTTGGTGCTGGAAATCCCCTGTAGATGCGAGGATGGTGTGTCAGTTGTTGGCAAATCTTTTGCAAGCGGGAGCTTCTGGAAATGTTGGTGGAGCTATTCCTGTAGTTCCATTTGGATATAGCTATGGTAAGCTGAGTAGAGATTATATCAGTCTGGGAGGAAAGCCGTTTCTTGGAACAGAGGATGATATTGAAGTTGAGAACTGGTTTTTGAACTATGAAAGGATCTTTACTAATTTAGGCTTGAATGATGGAGAGAAGAGAAGGCTAGCCTATAGACAGTTGCAAGGGTTAATGCTTTATTGGTGGAACAATGTGACAATCGGTGCGCCAGAAATAGACTGACATAGGCTGATTTTAGAAGGAGGTTTGAGTAGTGGTTTTTGATTAAGGTTGCCAAGTCGGCGTTGATGAGGAAGTTTATGGATCTTGTCCAAAGACGGATATCTATGGTCGAGTATGCTGCTAAGTTTGATTAGTTGTCTCTACATGGTTATGCTTTTTTTGACACTAATGTCTGAAGGAATGAGAGATTCATTAGGGATTGAGGCTAGAGCTAGGCAGAATGACTATGGCTTATATCAGAGATCCTTCTAATATGGTGGTGGAAATGGCTATTCGCTATGAGGAGATGCTTGCTATTTCAAATAAGTAGAAGCCGGTTGATTCCCAAGGTCCTCAGGTGAGAAAGAGGAAGTTCTTCAAGAAGATGGGCACTCATAAAGTAGGAGCCGGCAAGAGAGGGAAAGCAGATATAGTTTGCTACAAGTGTGATAAGAAGGGGCACTATGCTAATGAGTGCCACACGGATGATGGAAGGTTGGTCGTGGGGAAGCAGAATGTGCAATGTTTTAATTGCAACCTGATGGGAATTAAAAGAATAAGTGTTTTGATGCTGCCAAGGCAGGAAGAGGTAAGGTCTTCACTTTGGAGCCATCATCCTTTAAACCGACTACTGCTGAGAAAGGAAAGTCTATGATGAAAGGTACACTATTGATTCATAACATACCAATTAGGGTATTGTTTGATATCAAAGCATTGCATTCATTTGTATCATAGTATTTGGTTGATAGGTGATGTGTAGAACCTATATACCTTGTTACTACCTTAAGGGTTACGAATGCAATAGAAGGATATACAACACTTGGGATGAGGTGTGTCCATTTAGAGTTGGATTTTCTAGGTCAGATTTTGATTGCTGTTTGCATGTGTTTGACTTTGTAGGATTTTGGATTATCCTTGGGATGGATTGGTTAAGTACATATGTTGATAGGATATTTTTCCATGATAGCAAAATATTACTTAGTCACCAGGATTGTAGTGATCAGATAGTTTATACCATAGAGAACCCTAGTTGCGAAGTGAATGCTTTATTGGGTGTCATGGAGTTGGAAGAGTAATTACATCGAGTTCTTATGGTTAGAGAATTTGCTGATGTGTTTGAGTTGATAATTGGATTTCCACTGAAACGAGCCATCGGGTTTCAGATTGATTTAGTGCTTGGAACAGAATCGATGAGTAGGCCACCAAGAAGGATGACACCCACAGAGATGAAAGAGTTGAAGGTGCAGTTGGTGGATTTGGAAGTCAAGAATTTTATTAGACCGAGTAATTCTCCCTAGGGTGTAACGACCCCTTTTTTTTACTTTCGAAAGTCGACATCAATACGTCCACTATATCGAATGCCGCATAATTAAATGCCAGAAAAACGAACCATTATGGTTAAAGAAGAAGAATACAGAAGAAGAAAGAGAAACAACAACAGAATCTCACATTCGCACCGAAACAATGTATAATAGACAAATGAATAATCTTTAAAACAAAGAACCATATATGTTTATACATACATTATCAGAGTTTACAACAACAACACAAAACTAGCGGTTATTTTAACTTACTTACACAGAAATTTGGCTTGCACCAACCATACGCAGCGAACATGACATAGTATAAGCAATACGCCCCGTCATCCAGCTTGAACTTTAGATCTCCCCAACATACTTTTCTGACTTTGCTCCAGAATAATGCTAACCTGACTCTAGGCTGCCGTGTGGATAATTATGAGCATCCAGAGTTTAAAAAGGGAACAATAAACTCCAGGTCAGTCATGAGACTGTTGTGAAATGTTAAAAAAAGTTGTTTTCACAAAGAAAATAAAAAGAAATTCACTATGTTTTGGAAAATGAAACTATCATAAGGCCTCGCCGCACACACACACAATGCAAGCGCACAATTGAGGAGATTTCTCCTTATGATAGTCAAGCATGCTTGATACGCTAAATCCTATTTGATAATATTATTATTAGTGCATAGTGCAGAAAACCTTTCGAAAGTATAATATAAATCATAGCCAGCATAGGTACCATTATATTATGCCTGCTATAGCTACCACCTGAGGTGGTAGGTTATACAATTGCAATCGTAAAGGGGTCGTATTATTTCTTTAGATTTCCAACAAATGGTCAGGCTAAGGAACTTCCTACTGCCATATGAGTATGCCTCTGGAAGGATGCCTCGAGAACTTAACTAGCTCTCTACCAACACAAGACTGGATTACCTCTGTAACTAGGTAACTACTACACGAATATGCCATCCCTCGGTCGTTTACGACCTTTATCCGAGGATCCTCAACCATAAAGCAACAACCACAAAGTAATAAATTTTGCATCGACCACATAGGTCAAATATCTGGGCTCCATACCATGATACAACCCTTTTCCAGATGGAAATAACATACCCTCAGGGGGCGCTACTCCCAAATAACCTTGCTGCATCCTTCCAGTTTCAACCATTTCCAGAGTGTGAGGTCCGACAAAGTCTCGTCCACAAAGCTACATTTTTCACAAAGTCATGCTTCGATCAACAAATGATCAGCAGCACTTCGTATGCCACATTACCAAATTAGGAATGTATCACTAGTAACCATCAACTACATAAACTCGGAGCTCGTATGCCTCAGTGAAGAGTGTTAAGCTAAGAGAATAAATTCTCCGCCACCAACAAAATGTATTTGATAGAAACCAGCTTTATATCTCAAAGTGGAACGTCGGATACACATCCATACAAGGCCATTCTGGGATTGAACGGAATCAAAGGCACTTCAAAGAAGCCCTTGCAAATCCGGATATTCACCAATCACGTCCGGAATCTCCATCACAAAGGGTGATAAAATCTCTATACCAGAGCAACCTGGTGCAAAGACATTCGACAGGTAATCCTTTCGCTTTCGAAAATACCAGTCTGCAACACCATCTTCAATTGCAATCCCATTTCGTCATATCATTATTTAGAATGGATTTTATGACACAAAGTCCTCTTCTGGCTAATCCGAATAATAAGCGTTTATTTCAAAAATAAGTGTCACATTCAGATTTCAAACAAATCACAACAATTTCCAATTTGATCTTTCAAACGAAAGGTCCATCACAATCACAAAGGTTCGATGTGGTTTCCGAATGTCCATTTGAAATCCGACCCCCGGCCACATCGAAATTCAAACGTCATTTAAAGAACAATATTGATTGTCGGTTATTTAACTATCAATCAATATTCGCAACAATCACTGGATTTCAAATAATTTTCCCACAATTATTATTTTCAAAATATCTTCGCAAGATATGATTTAGCACTTCAATAATTTGTAAACCAATTTCAAATCACTTTTCACCTTTCAATCTTTTGAAAACCAATTTCAAATCACTTTTCACACTTCAATCCTTTGAAAACAAATTTCAAATCACCTTCTTCACGTGGAATAAATTTCCAAATATTTATTTAATTCCACTGAAAATTTGCCTAGTTCAAATAATTTAAAATTATTTAAATCACTTATTTAAAAAGAAATACATATACTTGGAAACATTTAGAATAGAAGTATTTCTAAATACTTATTTGAAATAGTAGATATGAAAATATTATACCAATACTTCATATAATACTTCAAATCCAAACTAATTTTAGAATAAAATTAGTAGATAGAGTATAAATATTTAAATGACTATTTTCTAAATCAAATATCAATTTAATCTTTAAAATAATGCCTTCTATAATTAATTAAATAAATTTTTACTTTAAAGATTTCAAACAATTCCCAAAAATAATTTTTCTAACAATATTCTTTCAAATCAATTTCTAGAACTTTTAATTTATACTTCAAACGCTACTTTAAAAAATATACTTGGATTTCCAGGGAAGAATTCTCTTCTCATTTCAAAATGGTCCATTTAAATCAATTAATAAATCTTATCGATTTATTTTAGTTTACATTCCAAATCTGTAATTTTCTTTCCACACTTTTAAAAATAAACCAACCTTTATTTTTGAAACAAAATTCCCTTTCCTTTATAAAATTCCCATTGTGAAATTTAAACTATCAAATATCCACTGATATACGATTATCAAATCATTTCAAAAATCATTTCCAAACACCAAAACAATTTCCAAATTGATTTCAAATTTTATTTTAAACACCAAATCAATTTCAAATTCGATCTATGAATTTATTTATTTAAAACCCGAATATTAAATAAATTCTTCAACCATTAAACAATATTACTCTAAATCCATTTATAAAAATCTTTCTCGCAATTTGGAATCTATTCAATAGGACTCAAAAATAAAACTTTATCCTTTTGAAATTCCTTCTTTTAAATTTATCCAATTCTCAAAGATAAATTTTACTATAACTTTCAAATTGAATTTTAAAAGCCCAATTTTATATATTTATTTCCGGTATCATACGATACCAAAAATATAGTCGGCTAAACTATATCCTTCAACGATTTCAGTCACAAATATAATCACACACAGATTATAAATAGTCAACACACAATATTGAAACAAATTCAAATATTTGAGGAATCCTATTGGATCCCTACAACCTGTTTTCCTACATTCACAGATGTTAGCACAACAGTTAAATACCAATTCCACTTCGAGG
Source organism: Allium cepa (assembly GCA_030765085.1). Taxonomy (NCBI): domain Eukaryota; kingdom Viridiplantae; phylum Streptophyta; class Magnoliopsida; order Asparagales; family Amaryllidaceae; genus Allium; species Allium cepa. The sequence continues at coordinate 945,253,165 of CM060934.1, read as the reverse complement.
TAGAATATCGCCGTATATGGGATTTATAAAATATCATCCACTATTATGCGACGCATAGGGTCTCATCCGCTATATAATACAGGAAATCAATCACTCCAAATACATACATAATACTAATTCCACTTTAAGATGGATATCGCGGTATATGGGTTTAATATAATATCATCCGCTATTATGCAACGCATAGGGTCTATTTCAATACAACTTAAAATAATTTATCATCCAAGCACACAATCAACAATTTTAAATTTAACTACTTAAAATCAAATCAGAAAAATCTGATTGATTGAGAAGATCTCATCTTTGCTTTTATTTTGCAATCCATTTCCCTTCCAGCATGTTTTCATGATTTTTAAACATTGTATAGACATTTATAGTTCATTAATCATTTTGAAACAATTGAACGGTATTTTTATTCTAACAATTTAATTAACTAATAATTTCCCTTTTTACACACTTTTTAGTAGCTAAATAAATTAAATAACCTGGTTAAACAAATTAATCACCCAAACTATTTTTTATTATAAATCTAGTAAATTAAAATTTGTACATGCATATTTATTTATTTACGAACTACATATAAAATTATAAAATAACCTATATAGATTTCCTAATACATTTACATACATATAGATTCAGAATGGAATTCTTCATTCCAAAACTTACTGTAAAATTTCTTCCCTAATGCATATATTTGTTAAAATAAAATTTGGTTCCAAAATCTCTTTTCTGTTAATACCCTACTGTACTTATTTATGTCTCTACCAAATTGAATTAAATAGAAAAAAGCTATACCCAATTGAAAACAGAGATCGCTGATACATCGAATTCGAGCTCGTGTTCGACACCCTAGCCTCCGCTGCCATTGCCAGAACCATAGACGCGCATGCTTCCTCAACAGTCGTCGTTGACATGCCGCTCACCCAGATACTCGCGTCTCCCTGCACGATCGCAACCGAAACCCTAGCTTCGCGCACGCTCAATCGCCCTCGTCGCGCCCCTTACGAACATGATCAACCACTGCCCAATCACCATGTTGTCGCCTGTGCTTTGCTGCGACCACGAATGACTCGCGAACCACCACGCATATCCAACCCCACACAAATGCGACCTTCCCACACTAATACGACGTGAAACCCTTGAAACCCCTCGCGCGTCTTGAGCTTCAGTTCGAATTTGATTTCTGGGCTTTTGATTTCGACCGAGATTCAGTTTGGATTTCCAGCGTTTGTTTTCTTTTTTATATCTATTATTATGAACTGAAGAAGAGGAAAGTTCGACATTATTTGATTTGAAGGGTGTTCATTGATTTTGAACGAATTTTTTATTCATATTATAAAAGAATTGAGTTCCCCTTTTTTACTTTATTTTAAATCAAACGCATGGATAAAAATTGACACGTTCAAGTAAGAGAAGATGCTTGGGCAAGAAAGGTACAGTATTCCATGCAATTTATTATTTATATTCAAATTTAAATTCAAATTTAAATTGTCTTGTATTTCCAATTTAAAATTTCGACATCCTATCGAGCTGTACCGCTAGGCGTACCCCTATTAAGAATGCATTGGAAAAGGTTTCGAGTCCAAATTCGATCGTATGGAGAAGATAGACTTTTGGACTAGTTAAAATATCAAATTTTCGATTTAAATTTCAGCGTGTTTTATTATCGTACGGCCAAACGATCACTCCAATCATTACGAAAATTGAAATCCGATAATAATATAATATTACGGATCAACGGAACTGGTTTCATCGAATTTCGAGACCGTGTCTCGAATGACTATTTTTTAAATATCAACTTAAACGATATAAATTCAAAACTGAATAAATCATTTTCAAATTCAATTCTAAAGCTTCCATTATCTTCAGTATTATCAATACGAATTTTTTAAGCCTTGAAAATATTTTTAATCAGCTTAAAAATCAAGATTTAATATTTTACCCAACTTCAATAAATTAAATTCTTTAATTTAATTGTCAAATCTATAGTTAAAATGGAAATTCAAGTTAAAATAACTTCCAAATTTTTAAAAATCAATTAAATATTTCAATTTCAAATGCCAAAAATTCTGGATGGTCACATAGGGAGCTGCCACAGTTTCGCTAAGAAGCCAGACGGATCGTTAAGACTGTATCGATTATCCCAAGTTGAATGAGAAGACGATAAAGAACCGATATCCATTGTCAAGAATTGACAATTTGTTTGATCAGTTAAGTGGAGCTAAGGTATTCTGTCAGCTGGACTTAGCGATGAGATTTCACCAGCTTAGAGTGGCAAAGGATAGTGTTTCTTTGATGATGTTTAGAACGAAGTATGGATCGTACGAATGGTTAGTTATGCCGTTCAGACTAACTAATGAGCCGGCATTCTTTGTGGATTTGATGAATGGAATCTTTAGAGAACACTTGGATAATTTGTGTTGTTCTTCATAGACGATATTCTAATATACTCTAAGGATGAGAAGAAGCATGAAATTCATATTTGAGTTGTGCTTGAGACATTGAGGGAGCATCAACTGAAGGCTAAGTTTTCGAAGTTTCATTTTTGATAAGGAAGTGAAGTTCATTGGTGATGTAGTCTCATAGAAAGGGTTGTTTGTAGATCCGACCAAGTTTGAGGTGGTGAATAATTGGAAGAGACCCGAGACAGTGACTAAGGAAAAGAATTTTCTTGGATTGGCCAAATATTATCGAAGTTTTATAAAGGATTTTTGTAGATAGCGGCACTTATGACTAAGCATACATGAAAAGATATGAAGTTTGTATAGACTGATAAGTGTGAGGAAGCATTCCTGAGCTTGAAACACTTATTGACCCATGCACTGGTGTTGGTGGTTCCAGAGGAGAATCAGGATTTAGTTGTTTATATTGATGCGTGTGGAATTGGATTAAGAGCTATGTTGATGCAAAGAGATAAAGTGATTGCTTATGCTTTTAGACAACTCAGACCACATGAAGTTAGGTATCCAATGCATGATTTGGAGTTAGCTGCCGTTATATTTGCTTTAAAGGTATGGAGGCATTTTCTTTTAGGAGAGAAATTTGAGCTTTATACTGATCATAAGTCATTAAAGTACTTATTCTCTTAGAAGGAGCTGAACATGGATAGCAGAGATAGATGGAGTTTATTATTGCCTAAAATTTTGGAATTGAGTACACAGCCGAGAAAGGAAATAAGGTAGTAGATCCACTTTGCATGAAACATCGGAATGTAGTATTGACTATGATTGTTGAGTGGAAAGATTTGGAAGTACTGTCGGCTTATAGAGTGCAGTATAGATCCGCGTTGGGTGTAGGAGGTGCTGTGTTGTCTTGTTTAGAAGTTCGACTAGTAATGATTAATAAGATAGCTTATAAAAAGGAGGAGGATCCGGTTTTTGCTGAACGAATCAGAAAATTAAGGGAAGGAACAAAGAGCGATGACTTAAAGGATTTCAGTCTTGACACAGAGGGTGGTTGAGAAAGAAAGGAAGGTTGTCTGTTTCAAACATAGAAATATGAGGAAGAAGTTTTGGATGAATGCCATCGTTCGAAGTTCACTATCCATCCAAGAGGAACGATGATGTATTAGGACATATAGAGAAGTTTCTTCTGGGAAGATATGAAACAGGACATTGGTTTATGTGTTAGGAAGTGCTTGAATTGCTAGAAGGAAAAGGCTAACACCAGAAGCCAAGTGGATTGCTTCGACCATTAGATGTTCGTTGTGGTAGTGGGACTCTATCTCTATGGATTTTATTGATGGGTTACCAAGGTTTAGTAGAGGAAATGAAAGCACATCGATCATAGTGGATAGAAAAATCAAGAGTGCCCATTTCATTCCAATAAAGTCAACTACAACGGCACCTATTTTGGAGAAGTTATTTATGAAGAATGTGGTTACACCGCATGGAATTCCTATTAGTATCATCAGTGATAGAGATTCCTTGTTTACTAGTGAGTTTTGGAAGAGTCTACAGGAAGCATTAGGAACCAAGCTCAACACGAGTACCGCTTACCATCTACAGACCGATGGACAAATAGAAAGAGTTAATAAAGTCTTGGAGGATTTGTTAAGAGCTTGTGTACTGAATTTTGGGGGATCATGGGAAGACCATCTCCATTTAGTTAAGTTCTCGTATATATCATACTAATATTGGGATGACATCGTTTGAAGCTCTATATGGTAGACCATGCAAATCTCCTATATGTTGGACAGAGACCAGGGATAGGTTGGTTGCTGGTCCGGATTTGGTAAAAGAAGCTGCAGAGAAGATTTTGTTAATCCGAGCTTGGATGAAGGAAGCACAGTTTAGACAGAAAAGTTATCCAAAACGAAGAAGGAAGGACATGGAATTCTTTGTTGGAGATTATGTGTTTATTAAGGTTTCACCGATGAAGGGTGCGATTAGGTTTGAAAAATTAAGAAAGTTAGCACCTAAATTCGCCGGACCTTTCTGTATTGTTGAGAGGATCGGGGACCTCGCTTATAAAGTGGAGTTACCAAATAGTTTGACAGGAGTCCATGATGTTTTCCATGTTTCTCATCTTAGAAAGTATAATAGACCTGGAGACTGCTATAACACCTAAAGTGTTAGAAGATTTAATAGTAAAGCTGTATTTGACTATAGTTAGAAAGCCAATTCGGATTGTGGCAAGAGATGAGAAGAGGTTAAGGAATAAGATAGTAAGATTAGTAAATGTCCTATGGAGTGATGATGTTAGAGATTGTACTTGGGAGACAGAGAGCTGGACTAGAGACACTTATCCTGATTTATTTGATGATATGTTTTACCTTTGATTATTTTGTTGAGTACCTTATCGTAATTTCAAGGACGAAATTCTTCAAGGAGGGGAGTCTGTAACACCCTATATTTTTCTAACATTATTTCGGGCATTCAATTAGTTAAAATAAATAAAACAAAATAAACAAAAAAAATGTGAAGGTTGAGATTTGATTAAGCTAAGGGTAGCCGTGCCATGTTAGTGTGTAAATTAAAATGAGAAAACATAAACTAACGTGTTAGAAAATGAGTAAGGGCAATATGGAAAATAGGAGAGGAGTATACCCTAATCCCTTAGGAAAGGAAACTCACATTCACTTTCATTTCACTCAAACCAAAAACATCTAAAGCTGGCCACCATTATTGCTCTCAAGAGAAGATAAAAGCTAGGATTCATGAGAAGGAAGATAACCAACTAATTCAACATCAAATCTCACATATTTTAATCTCAAAGCTAAGGTGAATTATTACTTCATCCCATTTTCTTATGGTTTTCGGTTTTAAGATTAGTTTCGAAATGATTTCGCAAATATATGCAATGTTTGGATGTGTGTGTGTGTGTGTATATATATGTATGTGTGTGTATATATATATATATGCACACACGCTTGATAATGAATTATGCATGTTCATATTAGTTCTTATAATATGTTAGATATGAAAACCCTATTAAATGACATTCAAATGCCTCGAAAATTATATAGGTCAGGAATGACATTTTAGAGATAGGTTTCAGTTTTCATAATTTTATGAACTAATGTGGATTTTATAGTAATTTTATAGTAAAGAAAATGATTTATTAGGTTATAGATTATTTATGGCTAAATAAATAATTATTTGGATTTGAAATTTTTATAAGTTGAAAAAAATATTGAAATAGATTTTTTGGAATTTTCTCAAATTTTTCCTAAGTGATTTGATGAATATATAAAATTATTTAAGGTATGAGACATAAATGTTTTATATATTTAATTAAGGAGAAGGGGAATTGTATAAAATAAAATCTTTATCTAATATTTAAATTAGTGGCAGCATTTTTTTGAAAAGTATTTATTAACCGATGATAATTTGACAAACAAAGGAAGGTTAGTTGAAAAGTTAACCTTTTATGTTAAAAACAAGAAAACCTTGCTTTTTGCACGTTTCAGCCATTTTAGGCATCAAACCTTCCGACCCAGGCCTTCTGACAAAGTCAAAAGGTCATAGCTTTCGACATGGTCAAAGTTCAACGAGTATGGTATCAAGTTACTTGGTACGTAATAAATTGAACAAGGTTGAAAGGTACTTAGTCGAAAGGTTTGTTGCCAAAGATGTTGGGTTATGTTGTTTTATAAACCAAAAGCTTACACCTGCTTGCTTTTGAAAAAGAGCTTTCGACTAGTTTGCTTTCAACCAAGTCAATTATTTAAAATAGAAGTTTTAAACCTTTCGACAAAGTCGAAAGTTTACTGCCGCTTTATCATTGTTTTGTTTTGAACCTTTCGACAAAGTCGAAAGGTTTGCCTGTTTCTAAAACCAGCGTCTTCTCAATGCTTTCGAAAGGTAAGAAAGCTTTCGACTTAGATATTCGACCCGACTTTTCTAATTGAAGTATAAACCAAAGCTTTCAAAGGAGTTGTTCTAAAGGAAAAGGACTCTTGTTTTAAATGATGCATTTTAAAGCTTTCGAAGTAGAGCTTTCGACAAAGTTGAAGGGTAGCTTCCAATGAAGTCGAAAGGTTTCAAAGTAAAATTTCCACATGCTTCTAAATTGAACTCAATAAACTTTTAAAAGGACTATGTTTTAAAAGGTTGAATGGTTTCGAAAGGTTTAAGTTCAATGGTTTCAGACGATTTGAGTTTAATGGTTTTGAAAGGTTTCAGTTCAATGGTTTCGAAAGGTTTTAGTTCAATGGTTTCGAACGGTTTGAGTTCAATGGTTTCGAAATATTTGCTTTGAATGGTTTCAGAAGGTTTAAATGGAAGTTTTTCCAAAGCAATATTTTGAAACATTTTAAAGTAGGATGCCTAAAGTTTTATTGCTTTCGAAAGGGTCTAAAGCAAGGCTTCGAAGGGGAAAATTTTGAAGGGATTGAAAACTCGTTTTCTTTTAACCTTATCAAATAAATGTTGTTTATCCTTAGGGATACCAAGGTGGGATTAATGAAGTTCAACAGTGGTTAGGGATCAACACTTATATGTTTTGACAATCATTGGAGATACCACTGTGAATTACAATGAATATAACCTAAATTAGGGATATTAATGGAAATAGGTTACTCATGTGGATAACATGAGATAAGTATATTCATCGGATGTTTGATGGATAATCAACATCAAGTTGGAGATGGATAATCTTCATATGATTGAAGAAGGGCTCATAGTCAACCTGGGAAAACTTTGAGATGTTGATGGATAGTCAACATCATATAGGGGAAGGATAGTCTCCATATATTTAATGAAGGGTTTATATTTATCCTAAGAAAATATGCGATGTAGGATGGATAGTCAGCGTCAACATAAGTAAAATGAATGTGGGATGGATAGTCCCTCTTCGAGGCAATTAAAATTTAATAGGGGATGGGGAAATCCTAATTGTTTTCTAGTATGCATATCATCATAATGTTTTAAAAATATGTGTTTTAACCATTGTGGATGCAGCAGCACAGAATATGGTTTTAGAAAGGTTTTAAAGGATGTTAGTGTAAAGAAACCCATTCCACTAAGCGGCGTGGTCTCACTTATTAAACCGGAATGTATAGTATTATTCATACCAGGCTTTATGTCTGACTCAAAGTTTATGTTTATCCCTTAAACTCTTGGGTGTTCAAAATTAATTTTAGTAGGTGAAGGTGCTAGGGTCTTTTCAATTTTTAGTCGGATGACGAATAAGGCTACTGGAGGCATGCATGAGGCAAATGAGTAGCTATTTAGGAGTTGCAGTTCTTACTTATGCTTTGTTATATCTCCGCTATGTTTGTATTAAGTCTATTATGACCATGTGACTCTAATCATCCAAGGGGGTATCTTCATGTACTTCTCATGGCGTATTTTGTAATAAGTATATTTTATCTATACCTAGGAACATATTGGGAATATTTATTAAGATTGTGAAACATCTAGTTTTGAAATGTAATGAAGTAAAAGTTGTTTTGAAATCTTTGTTTTGTTTCATATTCAAGTACTTCTGATATTGTATATACCATTAACATAGCCGTATTAAGTTGCCAGAAGCTAATACTATAGGTGACTATAGCATCTATATCACTTAGTTTTGGGCCTTTAGACAGGGGATGTTATAGTAAACGAGGATGTTGAGATTGTTACTATTTATATATAAAAACATCATATTAAAATGTTGAATATGAAACATATGATGTAGATCCCCAATGACCGGCAATATGGATCATCATATATGTGATCTTAAGTGGTGTATTAGATACTGCTTATCAAACTTGGTGAATTAAAGAAATATCAAGTCAAATATAAAATCACTAAATGGTAGTTAAGAGTGTTCTCGAGTATTTACGAAATATTAGAGGATTGCTTATGGAAACAACAAATCCATTATGATGGAGTCTTCGAACTCAAATTTCAAAAGAATAATTATAGTGTGATAATTCTATATACATGCTCAACCTTAGTTAAAGAGCTTTAAGTTCAAAATATGCCAAATGAGATATTATGCTCGATTCAACTAAAAGGTTAAGTACATTTCCTTGAATAGCGCACAATGAAAGCAACATATATATATATATATATATATATATATATATATATATATATATATATATATATATATATATAGCGTAAGTCTATAATTGAGCTAAGGATGATTCCAAATGTAGAGAATCACATAATATTGTTTCTGATAACAATACTACAATACAAATTGTGAAAGAACCTAGGGCTCACAAAGGATTAGGGAACATACTCCGAAATTTCCCGATGATAAAAGTAGTTTTATCAATGATGGAGAGGTGTTGGCTGATAGCCTAGATAATTAAACAAATATAGCATATCACTTCATAAAAGGACTAACCTAATTAATTTTAAGTAAACTAATTAAAGGAATGAGATTGAGAATCTATACTTAATCCTAAGTGCAAGTGGGAGATTGGGAGAGAAAGGGCTATGCCATGGGAAGCTATGTAATTTATTACATATATCTAACTCTGTAGTTGATCTTGTTCTTAATAAATGTATTTGTTTTCTTTTTAATATTTTGTTACATTGTGATATAGTTAATTAAGTAATTATTTAAAGTATATATATATATAAGAAAATCATTAAATAAAATGTTAAATGATTGTAGTTGCATATAGTTGCAATTGTGACCTAATCATAGCATAAAATAACATTTTATTTTAAATATTCCTAGCCAAGATGTTTTGATAAATAATATTGATACGTCCATTTAAATCAGAGTATATTATGCTCTCTGAACATTGGACAGTGTGTTACTCATGATTGTTGTAGGAACCAGGGGGTTATGTACTTGTAGTAATTGGATAGCTATACAATGACTCGACCTTGTGTTCATTGTTGGTTGATAGATAGGTCAAACGTGAAATTTTAGTGTGACGATGTTACTTAGGTTTCTCAACTTGAGAATACTGTGGAATTCAATATGGATACTCTACTTTGATTATAGATATATCATGGTAATCGCCGAGAGACTATGGTTGGGTCCGAGTTGAATAATTTGAAAAAAGCACAATTCAATAGAGGATGCACGTCATCGATTGTATGAGGTTAGTGTCATGGCCAACCATAATCAAATCAAAGTCAAAATACCTTGCCAGAGTAGAACGGTTAATAATATGTTATTATTTAACTAAGGACTTTGTTTATGGAAATGGTTATATGTAGAATTATTGGAGTTTTAACCAATATCAAACTCCATATATCCATGATATAGCGTCGACGAAGAGAACATGTGTTGATTATTATAACTGAAGATACCGTTTATGGTATGTAAAATATGATTTTAACGAAAAGATCTACAATTGATAAATTCAACCAAACTATAACATTGCTATCTAAGGTGACACTTGAACATTAATATTTGAATTGTTTAATATTAATTGTTGATTGAATTACATATTGGTCACAAAACCGCACTACTTTGAAATGCCACACAATTTAATAAGTTTATAAACTGTATAAATTAATTAAATATAATATTTAAGAAACATTAATTATTAATTATTTTGATGTTTGGGTTGTTATTATTACATGTAGTAGCTTCTAGAAATATTTTGGATGCTATTAGTAATTATCTTCATTATATATAAACGTTACATATGCACGTATTGATATACGATATCGATATTTTAAAAAGATTTTAAATATAATTAATTAGTAAATGGATTCTAGGATTTTTTTGACCCATATAGATATCATTCATGGTCGACCATAAGAGAGTAGGATAAGTGTGAATTTAGACCTAGATCTAAGTTGATTTGGTAAGAGAGAATGAGTAAAAGGTGTGAGATATTTTCTCCATTTTCTCTCTGTAAATACTAACTAAACTTATTCGCTATATACTTTTGCTCTTCCTCATTCTTAGCCGCAATTCCAGGCCCTCCTCCCTTTGGCCAAGCACCCATTACCTTACAAACACTAAACATGAATTAAAATCCAAGTGGTCATTGGATTCTAGTGAAGTGGGATAGTGATTCAAGTAATCTAGGAGAATTATAACAGAACAAGGTGTGATGAAAGATTTGATATTTTGAGGTATAAATATCTTATCTTACATTTACATATGTCATCTAACCCCAAATGCATAGCTATTAATGGCACATGGTACAAAAAAGCGCAATGCCTCTCTAAAGCCTTAGCGCAAGGCACAGTTGAAAGTGTGTATGGATTATGTATTTATATCTAATGTGAAAGTGTAATATAACTAACTGAGTAAGTAAATAAAAGTAAAAAACAATCACACCAGAGTTTTTATAATGGTTCAGACCTTCAATCCTACGTCCAGACCCAAAGTTCCTCTTCTGCCTTAACTAGTAAACAACGCTCTTGCCTAGAGAAATAAGCTTGATAAAAAAAAAATCTAAGACGAATATATGTTCTGAGAAACACTGATTTTGGCTGCACAGTACAAATCTTCTCATAATCATCTTTAAGTGGTATGTGTACATGGAGCTTTGCTTTTAGGAAGTGATAAAGATTGATAAGTTGTTTGCTTTTAGAAATCAGAATATGCAGAGAGTACAGATATGAGATTCAGAAAATTCAAGTAATTTGTTACTTAGAATCTTTACATATTTATAGATATTGAAGAGTTTTCTTGAAGAGTAGATCCGTTAGTGTTTTCTATTTCAGTCTAAAGGCTACAATCATTAACGAGGAAGAGATGCGTTGAAGAGATACAGAAGCAACCGTTAGAATGAAGGATGTGACTGTTCATTGTTTTAGTCCGTTACACAACACAGATGTCCGTCCATAATATTCAGATGTCTCTGTATGTGTGTACACAGAGGCCAGAGTCAGAGATCTGAGATGTATTGACAGATGTCTGATATGTATTAGTTGTTAAAAACAAAGACCATAGTTAGATGTCTGGTATATATATTTACAGACGTCTGATATATGTAACTTTTTACAGTTAACTTTTTTTTTGAGATAATGAAGACTTAAAAAAAGTATGTGCAATGTTTGTGTTGAAAGCTACTAAAGGAGATTTTAAAAGCTATAAATCTATGACAATAACACACTGTAATAGCTTTTCTACCATCGACGATTCTTCTCTTCTGCTAGTCATTTTCAAGTTGAATTCTGAAAGCTTTTACTTGCAAATAGATGAAATATATTGTATGTTTATGATTGTATAGTTGTCATCGAAATCATAGAATATAGGTTCTAACATTCTCGCCCTTTTTATGTAGACAACCATACAATCATTTTGTCAAATAAAAATATAACTCTTCTTGAATGTGATTCCTCCCCCTATATACATGTAGTATGATATTTCATGCTCTTTGGCATTATAAAAAAGAAATATAAAAAGAATGAAATACGAAAAATATAAAGAATATTAGTTTATAGAAAAACACTGATAATTTTTAATAGTCATATAAGCACATTATCTGTAAGAAATCAACATAAGAAACATAAATCATATCAAAATAAAAATAAAAGAAAAGCTTACTGATAGCACTAGAAGTTAGACAAGTATTCATCATATGCACCTTGTTGCCATTGAGACTGGTCACTGTACTCCTCATCCTTTTGATAGTCTAATGGGTCTCGTGGAGCCTGAGGATCCTCTGAAGGAAATTAAATACCTTCACTCTCTTGGGTATCAGGACAAATTAGTGCCTTGCCATGACGAGAATGTTGTGGTGGTTCTTGTGAAGTCCTTGCACCTGAAGTTGGCCCTGAGTGAAACATTGGTGGTGGTGGTGTTGGAGAAGGAGAAGAACAAGATGAAGAACGCGACCCCGAACCTTCCTGAGGACTTTTCCTAAAGTTGAAACGACGTTTTCTAATGTATTTTCTACTTTGGTCATGTGAGTAGAGAAAGATCATTCCATGCAAGACATTTTTTTATCTAACACTTGTTGGTTCAAGGAGAGAAGACATTGGTTTTGATGTGCAACATCTCGATAGTTCTCTCCTTGCCCCGCTGCAATTCTAGCTTCTTGTATTTTGGAATCAGGGTAATACTCTATAGATGCTGAAGCTTTGGCAGGGTGGGAAGGTCTAGTTGGGGGTGCTTGCTGGTGTTGTCGTGGTTGCTGGTACTGGGAAAAGGGAACTATGTTTGGCATTGTTTCTAGGAGATGATTCAAAGAGAGGAATCTAGTGCCACCATCATTAATGGAGATTTCTTCATATTGGAGAGATATGAAAGAATTCCTAATGACCATAGAATTCTCACTATGTATGGAGCATAATCAGTGCAATGACGGGTGGGTGTCCAAAAGCTTTAATTTAGGTCAAAATATATTGTGAACAATTAACTTTAATTTGACAAAAAAGCATATAAAGCTTTATGATCATCTTCATAGAATTGTTCGTGACTACCTAACTTTGGGATGGTTGTATTTATGAGTATACAGCTAAGAAGTGGAGCTCATGGATTGAAACTAGACATTTTTAATTTTAGCATACCGTCCTCTTAGATAATGTGAGTAATAGTATCTCTGGGGGCATAGCGTGTATTGGGAACTTCTCATAATCGAATTTCCATATAAGAACAGCTAACGATTTGCCTAAGCATTTCAAGATTAAATTTTATCATGTGACCACAGACATTGGTCCAAATCCTGTTATCCTCATTCGTAGGATTCAAAAGGCTTGAGGAATAAAGATTAATTAAAAAAAAGAAATACTACTAGTTGATCAATCTTCCCAGCATTGTTGTCGTAGTTGACTAGGAGGCAGAGTTGAGCATCCTCAAGTAGATCCATTGCATCATAGTGGATGAAACTGCCAATGGGATAGAATGGACCAGTGTGGAAAGGCTTCATCTTCAATTCTTGAAACTTTTGTTTGCCATTTTCCTTTTCCACAATCCACTCCTTTATGTGATGGTCGGTGACGAATTGTTGAGAAGTAGGTTGTGAACTTTGGCCTGCAGCAGCTTTTCAACATATTGTAACCGAATTTTTAGCCTTAGGAGCCATTGATTTGAAAGTTGAAATGCAAAATAAATTTGGGAATTAAGGTTTTCGAGGGTTTGTAGAGAGAGAGAGAGAGCGATGAAAAAACCAGAGAGGGGTAAAAGATAATATTCAGAGAGATGAAAAAGTGTGCGATCAGGTGAAGTCAGATGTCTGTTTTTGGGGTCAGATGTCTGGATGTGGACGATTTTGTAGGCAGAAAGGCTATACAGACATCTGAGTAGGAATCTATACGTATGTCGATGAAAAACTTATTTTTTCAGAGAGTTTCATCAGACGCCTGGGTATTCCTCAAACGTCTGTGCTGAAGTCGTATGTTTGGTTGTGTGGCAGAAAGAATGCATAGACTTTTGGTATTAAGGTCAGATGTCTATGCCAAAGTCGTATGTTTTTTTGTGTGATAGAAAGAATTCATAGATGTCTGGTATTATTGTTAGATGTCTATGCTCAAAAACAAATTTCAACTCATGAATTTAGGTGATTAATCATATGTTAGGCGACTGTTATGAAACAGTAATATTCCTGGGCATGTTTTCAGACGTCTAGATATTTTTATCAGATGTCTGATCGTGTAAAGATTTTCTTTTCACCTCTGTGTAAAAAAATTCTTATTACCTCTGTGTACTTTTCTATATTTTTTATATTAAATCGAAAGAATTACAAGTGATTATAAATAAACATGTTTATTTAATATATATATATATATATATATATATTGTAAATGGTAAAGATTTATTAAGGCATTTCAGCCCAAAGAGCTATTTTACAATATAATAGCAAATCCAACAATACAATAATAACATTAAGTACTTTCCAGAAAATTTCACTGCTTCCTTCTCCATTCTCCTTTGTCATGGAGGTTGATGAGAGTAGCTTGTACTTGGGATTTCTTCCGATGGAGAGCTTGGAACCACTTCTATATTATGAGCTTCATCTCGTACCAACTTAGTAACGGAGCATAATTTAATTTTCCTTTGGATAATCTGCATGTCTCCTTCTACAATTTTACTAACCTCAAAATGGCTTCTTTTCTTGTTTTGAAAAACACGACGGTTTCTCTCCTTCCAAATACTCCAAAAAGCCAAAGTTATGCTGATTTTATTAAATTTGGCTTCCATGTTTTTGATGTGTCCACTCTGAATTAGGTATGAAGTCCCTTCCTCTAAATCATTAGTTTGGAATGAAGAATTTGTCGGTGATTTCCACACCATTTTGGAAAAGTTGCATTCAAAAAAAAAGTGCTCATATGTTCCGTTTTCCTAATAACACAAGAGGCATGCAGTGCCATTTTTCACTCCCCATTTTGATAATCTATCTCTGTAGGAAGTCTTCTCATTACATCTTTGTAAATTGTAAATGCCATCTTCGGGCTGCTTGATCCCATATGATTTTACTCCATGCTGTTTTAGTATCTTTTTTCCTAATCTCGTTCCACGCAGACTTAGTAGTAAATTCATTACCAGTAGATTTCCACACCCATGTGTCCTCTCACTATAAATTGGCATTGCTTGAATTTTTCCTTTTTTATCCTGATTAATTGGTAAGGAGGAAAAATTCCAACCACTGTTATGAATCACATCTTGTCCACATTTATTTGGATAGCCAAAATCACAAAAGGTATTAAGTCCAAGAATATCAACTAATGATTTTCCATGTATCCAGGGGTCTCTCCATAAGTCTGTATCCCTTCCTGTAGCTATTTCACGAGTGCAGCAAAAGGCCAGGGTATTTCTTGCTTTCAGAATAGCTTTCTAGTTTGATGAGGCATTATTATCTATAGGCATTTGCTAAAAATTGTCTTTGACGTATCTTTGTCTCATCCATTTACCGCACAATCCCTTGCCATTGATAATTCCCCATGCTTGTTTCAAAGTATAAACAGTTCTTGTATCTTTAAAGTTCTAAGTCCCATTCCTCCTTCATCTTTTGGTCTATATAATTTTTTATATTTTATTTTGTGTAAATCTCCCTTCAATATGAAATCTACACAAACATTTTCAATATATATATATATATATATATATATATATATTAACCGTCTGTTGTTTATGGAAAACTTCTTCAGTTGTCAACAGGAGAATCAGGAGAATGATAATTTTGTTTCTCCCATGAATTCAGTTCAATCTTGGTGTGCTCGGTTGATGGCCTAAGAGGAGACCAATAAGGACGAACAGGACTGCGTTCTATGTGCGATGTCCCTTCTCCCCATAACTTTCGTGGAGTAATCTTGTGTGCTCTTGGAGGAGTTTCTTATGGACATGGAGACATCTGATGTAAGTAGTCTTTCATTGGTGAATGACCACATATGGCGAGGATACAGTTTTCAAGAAAGTTTAGATAAGCTCCTTGACGGCGTTGCTCATAATACATCTCTCTTCGAACCCCTATCATTTCTTGTTGATAATGGTGAATGTCGTCGACTTTTTTGGTGAGACAGTATGATTGTAGGTCTATTCTATACTTAGCTTTCTTACCTTTCAGAGAGAAGCCAATATGGTTAGTGGTTAAGGGATGATGTGAAGAGATGGAGATGATGTTGGAGTGACCTTTATGGAAAAAACGTGTTGCCGAAAGTGGGGAGGCATAGTCAATTGCAAAATAGGTGGAATCGTGATTAGAAGACATTTTTGATATGTTTGTTAAGAAATCTGATATTTTTCTAATTATTAAAAGTTTGTATATAAATTTTTGATTAGGCACATTTATATATACTCAATTTATATGCTATGTTAAGAAAATTAAGTTAAGGTTAATAGCTGTTAAAGAATTTTAGCCACAAATGAAAGATTAAGAGGTTACTAATCATTAGAAAATTTCAGCAATGAAAATACAGGAAACTTTTGTTAAAAAATATGGTTGTTAGTAAATTAAGACATGTATTATAAAAATTTAAATTTTAAGATTGCATTATAAATCGTGTAGCAACATAATACCTAGTTCACATCTTAACTTAATAAAAATTTGCTCGTTTAGTGGTTTTGTAAAGATGTCGGCTCTTTGATTTTCGGTATTTACAAATTCTAGAGCTACTATTTCTTTTTCAATATTATCTCTTAAAAAATGGTGACGAATATCTATATGTTTTATGCAAGAATGATTTAATGTATTTTTAGATAGGTTTATAGCACTAGTGTTATCGTAATATATAGGAGATTTGTTAATTATTTTTCCAAAATCTTTAATTGTTTGTCGCATTTATATTACATGAGCACAAGCTAGAGCCACGGCAATATACTCTGCTTCATTGATTGAAAGTGATATACAGTTCTTTTTTACTAAACCAAGAGACTAGAGATTGATCGATAAAGTGACATATGCTAACTATAATTTTTCTACCTGTTTTGTAACCGCTGAAATCTACATTGCCATAGGATACAAGTTCAAAAGAATTGTCTTTAGGATAGAAAAGACCGTAATTCATAGTGTTGGTTAAGTAACGCAAAATACATTTAACTACTCGATAGTGTGAATCTTTAGGTTGTGCTTGAAATCTTGCACATAGGCACATACTCATTATGATATCGGGTCTATTAACCATTAAATATGATAGTGATTCTATTATACATCGATACAATTTTTGATCAAAATCCTTTTCATTTTCATCTTTATCTAAAAGAGTTCTTATGCTCATGGGCGTTGGTTTACTTGATGTTTTCTCCATTCCATAACGTTTAACAAATTGTGAAAATATTTTCTTGATTTATAAAATATTATTTTCTAATTGTTTAATCTATAATCCTAAAGAAAAAAAATCAATTCTTCTATATGGGATACTTCAAATTCATTTTTTATGATATTTGTAACTCATTACATAGGTTTTCATTAGTTTATCCAAATATTATGTCATCTACATATATTTGAACAACAAAAACATCATTATAACTTCGTTTTATGAACAAGGTTATATCTATTTTTCCAACTTGAAATCCAGGATTTATTAAATGAGTTTTTAGTTTATCATACAAAGCACGAGGCGCTTGTTTTAAACCGTATAAACTTTCTTTAATTGATATACATGTTCAGGAAATTTTTCATATATGAACAATGGAGGCAGCCATCATAAACTTGTTCTTTTATCAAAACCATTTAGATAGGCACTTTTTACGTCCATTTGAAAAAGTTTAAAATTCTGATGACATGCAAAAGCAAGTAATGTTCGGATGGCTTCTAAACATGCGACTAGAACAAAAGTTTCTTCATAGTCAATGCCATCTTCTTGCTTATATTCTTGTGCTATATACCTCTCTTTATTACGAATAAAATTTCCATTTTCACCATTTTTATTTTTATAAACCCATATTGTCCCAATTACGGATTGATCTATAGGTCTTGGTACAAGTTCCCATACTTCATTTCGTTTGAATTGATTGATTTCTTTTTGCATTGCCATAATCCATGATTCGTCATTTGATACTTCTTTATAGTTTTTAGGTTTAAAATTTGAAATAAATGCAACGCGACTCATTTGATTTAATTGATGACTCATAGAAACTTTTGTATTTAAATCACCGCCAATTATATTGTTGATTGGATGATCTTTCAAAATACAATGTGGCGATCTTAACATATTATAATTGTCAATGATATTCTCATTATTGTTAAATATACAGTTGTGTTATTTTCAAATGATTTTGCTGAAATCTCACCATCAACACGGTTCTTACTATTTGAAAAAATTTCATTGAAAGAAACATGTAGAATTTCTTCAATATTACTAGTACATTTATTAAGTACTCTGTAAGTTTTGCTACGATTTGAGTATCCGATAAAGATTCCTTCGTTGGTTTTGAATCAAAATTTCCATGATTATCTTTAGTAATTAGTATAAAACAGTTTGAACCAAATATTCAAAAATATGATACTTTGGGGTTTTTACCAAAAAAACATTTCATGACAGGTATTCTTAATTAACGGATGTAACGTGACACGATTCAATACATAACAAGCAGTATCTACAGCTTCTACCCAAAAGTTTTTTGGTAGATTACTACGGTTAAGCATAGTACGTGCACATTCTTTGAGTGTATGATTTTTCTTTCTATAACACCATTTTTTTGTGGTGCTCGTGGAAATGAGAAATTATGCGTAATTCCCTTAAAACAAAAATTTTCAAAAATTTCGTTTTCAAATTCACCTCCGTGATCACTTCTTATACTCTTTTAAAGGTTCATTATATTTTTAATTCTTTTAGAATTTTTTTTAAACATTTCAAAAGTATCGCATTTATGTTTTAAGAACATTGTCCTTGTATATCGTGGAAAATCATCTACAATAACAAACATACTTATTATGTTTTATTAAAAATATTTGAGTAGGTCCAAATGAATCAAGATGTAACAAATCTAAGGGTTGTTTGGTAGAAATTTCTTTTTAGATTTAAAAGAACTCTTTTTCAATTTTCCATATAGACAAGCATCACATAAATTTTGGGAAGACCTCTAACCAAATTGTGTTTAGCTAATTTGTTTAGAAACCTAAAGTGTATGTGACACAATCGTTTGTGCCATATCCTTGGATCATTAAAATCTACGGCTAGGCATAAATCACTCAAATTAATAAATTTCAAATTTAAGACTGATGTTTCTTTTCTTATTCCATCAAAATCAGATTTTTACTTTGATGATATATGTTTCATTTGTTTATTTTTTAATCAATTTTGAATCCTTTGTCACAAAGTTGACTAATTCTTAATAGGTTTACGTTTTAGATTTTTAACTAAAAGAACATTTTAATAATTGGTAAAGTGGCCATACCAACATTGATGACATCTTCAATTCCAAAGACAAATACTTTTAAATTATCTCCAAAAGTTTATAGTACGACCATCTTTGTATGTTATATTTAATAACATTTATGCATTTTCAGTCATATGTTTGGAGCTACCGCTGTCGATATCCATTTCTCCCTATTATTTGATTTACTTTTGGGTACCTGCGAGATAAAAACAGTTTAATTGGTACCCACTTCCTTTGTAAGGGTCCTAATTGTTAGGAAGAGAAGGCTTCATACCCAAGAGGGTTTGGGACCTTTAAAAAAGTAATTTTCACTATGAACAACATTTTTCAAATAGATATATGTGACGACCCGCCCTTCTACTACCAGAAAGACGTATCATCATTAAGAAAGAAAGAGGCAGAAATAGAAAAAGAAAGAAAGAAAGAAAGAACAACAACAACAGAATCTCATAGTTTATTTGACCAATTCCAGTTTAATTCACCATCCAACTTTATTTGACCAATTCCAGTTTCATTTACGTACTTAATTTACTAATTTGTTTCAAATTAGTTTATTTCTATTTCCAATTCAATATTTGATTTCATCACAAAATCACTTCATTATAGTTCTTGATTTTATTTCTACTTTGTAATTCTGGTTTGGATGTCTATTTCATTTCCCAAGTACAAAATAATTTTATTTTTTCTTATAATTTCACTTTTTAACTTTATGAGCGACAAATTTATTTATTCTCCACACTTACATCCATTTATTCTTAATCACATTCATTTTCACTTTAAATTCCAGATCTTACCGGTATTAAACAAACATACTTTTTATTTCAAGCATTTAAATTCTTTTGATAAGACATCAGAGTTTATTTATACAAAATTAAATTTTTATCCAACTATTTCTATTCGAATAAAGATTTTATTGATTCAACTTAAATTATTCAAGCTTTTACTAAATAAACTCTCACTTTCCTCGAAACCACGCTTCTATAAAGTTTAATCTTAGGTTAATTTATTTGTTTCAATTTCATACTTAAATTTATTTCCAATTTATTTGATACTCACTAGATCAACTTCCATTTATTTTGTTAAGATTAAATCCAAGGCCATATTTATTTCATCCATACTTGAATTGGATTTTTATCTTCAAAAATCATCTTATTATTTTATCTATGTTCAATTTTATTTTATAATTCAAGTTTGGATTTTTATTTAATTCTCCAAATACAAAACAATTTTATTTTGGCATACTATTTTATTTCCCCGTATTTTCTTTTATAAGTCTCACATTCATATTTTCACATTTTTACCCAATTTAAGCTTGAATATATTCATATTTCATTTTAACTTGAGATTGAACACTCATCTATAGCCAAAAATATTCTTAATCAATGTGCTGCAAATTTTCTTTACAAGTTATCGGAATATATTTATTCCAATTCAATTTCATTTCAACTTACTTTTATTTATTTAAGTAAGAATTTAATTTATTTAACATCATCTATAACTCAACTGAATTCTATTTCAATTTAATTTGTTTAACTTAACTTCCATTAAATTAAGCACCATACTATTCTCTTAAATCTACCAACTAACTTGGATTTAATTAAATAAGAACTTAATTTCATTTAATATCATCCATATCTCAATTCATTTCATTTCAATCTTAAGTTTAAATTCAATTATCAAGCTTAAGTTAATCTCAACCAAAATTTTATTTCTATTAAATTTCCCAATCTAATTTATTTACATTCTAGATTTGATGTACTTCATCAATCATTATTATTATTTTATCATTAGTTAAATTCCAAGATTAAATTAAGCTTTCAACTTAATCGAAAATAAATTCTCATTTTTAACTTCACTTTTAACTTTAATTCCAAATTCAATCTCATACTTTCCTTGGTTATGTAAGCCATTGTAAATCTTTATAATCTTATTTGTCTGTAACACTATCATCCAAACACTATAATTATAATAATTTGCATAATTTTTTTATATCAAAATATATTTTGGATGAAATTATTTAATTCACCCACTTTTGAAAACAATATTGTGTCGAATTGTTCTATTCAAGTGTTTAGAAGCCCCTTCGGTACAGTTGTGCAGACTACACTGACGAAGGTTCATATACCACTCAATAAATCAATCAACATAATATAAAACCATTTTATATTCACTAACAAGTACGCGCTCATATCTATTAATACGCTCAGACTCATTCTAGAGTACTACTGACTCTATCTCTAATGAGAAATCTCCACCAGAGCCAAGGTTCTCGCTTAATCTTTTAGCTCTGATACCAACTGTGACGACCCACCCTTCTACTACCAGAAAGATGTATCATCATTAAGAAATAAAGAGGTAGAAATAGAAAAAGAAAGAAAGAAAGAAAGAACAACAACAACAACAGAATCTCACAGCGGGAACGGAATAAAATATAATACATCACATAATAATTACATAGTTTGTTTATATAAGAGTTATACAATATTATACACTTGACAAATTTTATATACATCTGTCACTACATACATATCAAAATACAACATATTCTAACAACACAGCGGAACTATATAGATATCTACATACGTCTGGGCTCCTGCTCCAAGCTCCTCCAGAACTCAACAATCTAAGAACCTATCACTTGGCTACTCGTAAAAATTTGAGTACCCAAGAGTTTATGAAAAACACAAAATATAAACTCTGGGTCAGACATAGGTCTGGTATGAGTAAACAGTTTAAATTGTTTAACTTTGAAAAACATTTGAAAATAAAGGTATCACGTAGGACTCACCACATATAAATACGGGTAAGTTTTTACTTACGCTAACTAAAACATTTCATAGGAAATTCTGTGATATTATAATAGTGTCTAGGGTTTTCAAGTAAATAGAAAATAGCCGAAATTGTTACATTATTAAATTCCAGCTACTTGCCACAAAAGTGGGTAATACAATCAAAACCGTGGGCACTTATTGGAAAGTGGGTTCCATACAATGGCAGGGCTACTGGGGTACCGTCCGTCACAGTACGAGGCCTAGATCACCGTACCGAGGAGTACGCCCGCTCCCCTGCAACACAAGGCCGGAACCATTCCTTATTGAACAGTCTCGAACAAGATAACCCCCCAGTTGGCGCGACCAACCGCTCACTAAGCCGAATAAAAGGGGACATCTAGACAGGGAAAATCTTGTCCTGCTTGGGCATGACCCACCTAACCTTGCTGCACCTCCCCTGTTTTAGCCATTCCCGGTTGATGAGGCTTGAGGCTACGATTACCTTTAGAGAACATATTCCTTAGAATGCTCATCGCCCGCCTGACGATGTGCTGAAAGCATTCAATCCATACAAGTTCGTTCCGGGTTCGAACGAAACCGAAGGCATTATCTCGTTACACTCATTTTGGAATCACCCTCAGAGTTAACGACGACAACCCTTGCATTCGGAATCTTCATCTTCACATCAGATTCACGACCAATCGTTAATTTGGATCGATGTGGTTTTCGGATGTCCAAATATGGAAACCCGATCCCGGTCTCATCGAAATCCAAAACGTGTCTTTTAGGGCCAAGTTGTTTTAAAGTTTAAAACAATTCAATTATCCACAATACACTCAGATAGATAATTTACAATATCACAATAGATAATCAAATTATCACCATAAACAGATGGGCAATATTATCATCACAACAGATAATCCATATTATTATCATACTACAATCAAGCATACATTTCACACTACATCATTTATATATCTTATACTAGAAATCTCAAACCATTCAAGGTAAACAATATCATCCATCCATACATAAGCAATCATATCAGCTATAATTAATTTAAAATGAATTAAATTAGTTACTTGCATCTCTAATTAATTTAAAGTGAATTAAATTAATTACTTCGTAATTATAAATCATGCTTATATGACTATTAATCAATTATCAATCAATCAATTTATCATCATCCAATTATTCAATTTAATTAGCCATCCTTGTATAACTACCTTTAATTAAATTCAAGTATTATCCTTTAACTTATTTCCACAAATAAATTATCTTAACTAAACATAGAAATTAACCTTAAATTACCAATTATTACATTCTTCTTAATTACACTAATTAATTACTCTTTAATCTCTTATTATTATTTATATTTATTAATGATTTCTAATTACATTTTAATTTCATTTTCCTGTATTAAATTAATTACCTTAGGTAATTAATTCTTCAATTAAACTATATTTATTAATCACTCTTAATTAATACTATTCAGTAATTAACCACCTTTAATTACTCTATCACATCACTTAATTGCACCTCAATTACTTTCTTTAAATTAATCCCTTGATTAATTTCCCAAAGTAATTATATTCAAATTACTTCCATTATTAATTCATCCTCAGTCAATTACATCCAGTCATTATCATTAATTACTTTCCCAAGTAATTTACTTATCACATCATCAATAATTATTTAAATTAATTGAACTTAATTAATTAACTTAAACAATTCATACTAATCTTCATTAATTACAATAAGTAATTAATTTCCTTAATTACTCAATTACTTAATCAATTTGTTTCACACTATTTAATTTATTACGTCCTAATCAATTTGTTTAACCTTATTAACTTAATTATCTATTCTTTAATCATTAATCAATGATCTTAATAAAACTTAATTATCCATTTATTAATTACTAACTACTTACTTAAATTTTATTTATATTAAATTGCATAATTTTATTCATTAATTACCTTAAGTAGTTAATTACACTTTATTAATTACTTAATCAATCAGTTGATCCATCACCAATTACAATTAAAAAGTAATTATTTTATTTACTTTCTGAAATCATCTATTAAGATTAAATTTTCAACATAATTAACATTTTAATAATAGAAACCTTCATTAAATTTGGAAATCAATTATGTTGGCTAACGACACTTAATTGTTAATTAACTTTATACTTAATAAAAATAATACTGGATTAAAATAATAATTAAGGGTTTAAACACTTTAAAGCATTGATTAAAATAATTAACTTGTATCTAAACTTTTGGCTTTAAACTGTCAAACATCTCAAGAAAAACAGTGTTTGTAGTTTGTAAAAACTATTTGCTAAACTTACTTTTAAAACAGAATACAAATCTGCAGATATGAAGGTAACCCGAGATTTCCTTACTAAAACTTGAGTTGTACTTCGGGTAAATCACAAAACCACCCGAGACTTTCTGTACGTCCTTCCTCTTCTTCTTCTTCTTTTTATTTTTTATTTTTTTATTTTCTGTAGTTTAAATTTATACAAAGGTTATAAAAAACACACAGCATCAGGCAAACTCGTGCGAAACCAGGTTTGACTTGAAGCTTCCCTCCTACGTACTCGAGCCCGATTCGAGAATCACCACAGTTACGTCGCCATCTCCCTCCTCCACGTTGTGCACGTGCACGGCGGCACCAAACGCCTCCGGCGAACACCCACGTCTCAGACACACCACAAATCACTCGCATACTCGAATCCCAAAATCGAAATGCCTTCAGAAAAGTTGAAACGAAAAACAACAGTATGGCCGAGATGCAGAGCTCAACCCAATTCAATTCCATCACCTCGCCACCGCCACTCAAAGCACCAGAGTTACCTAAACTTCATCCACAAAACGTCAACACCCTATGTAGAAACTCTCTAGAATCTCGAACGACTCGGTCACGAAGAGAGGATGAACTTAACGCGTTTACAGGCATGTCAAAAACTTGACAAAAAAATCCTAAATTGATTCAGTTGTTCAAATTCACACAATGGAAAAATTATAGCATATTTTTCCCGAGATCACCGATGTCCATATTATCCTCAAATCAAATTTCAACTGTTAAAATTGATTACAGTGTTTAAAATTTGTAAAAGTGTAATTTTTGTTTACATTCAAACTGCTCTTCAAATACTAACTTAAAAATCCTAATTTTTGTTTTAAAAAACATAAATTGTAGTGATACTTCAAGATATAAACTTGAACTAAAGTTTTACAACAATTGAACTTTATCCATTTATCACTTGGTTGCCTATAAACAAAATTTACAGTGTATATTTCCTAACAAAACATGATTTGATCAGTTTTTAAATCTTAATTTAGGTGTACCATCTTATTTTAGTTGAAAAACTTAGGCTTTACATCAATCTGATAAGTATAAATTTGAGTTTGAAGAAAATCTTCTACCCTGTAACAAATCACAAAGAAGATCAAAGCACACAGAGTTATATTCAACAATCACATATGCAAACAATAATATCACTAAATCTTTAACTGTCTTTAATTGAACTGAAAACTTTATATTTAATGTTTACTCACCAAAAACAAACTGTTGAACAGAGCCTATTTGATGTCTGTAGTCCCATCTGTTCTTATGATTTTAAACTTGAGCTTTGTTTGCTTCTTTTATCTTTTTTCTTCTTTCTGTTTTTCTCTTTATATCCTTTTTTCTTTCAGTTATACTTATATTACAAACTAAATAAAGGATGCATACAGACATATATATAGAAGGTAGGAAGTTATGTATAAATGGAAAGAAGTTAACCGGGTTAGGTGTTATCTGTACTATTCATTTTGTTTTATCAGGCAAGCTTTTGTTTTTTTTTGTTTTTTTAGTGGGGCTGATTTGATTTTGAATTCGGCTAATTGTTTGCTGAGAAGATGCAACATTTAATGCTAAAGTACCTAATGTCTACCTTAATCCTATTAGTACATAGATATTTTATCACGTGCCTGCATAATTATTTACAGGTACACGAATACATACTTACTTACTGACAGCTTATGCTTTATATATGTATACTACTCTTTGTTTTAAGTATGTTGATCAATTCTTTATTACAGCAAAGCAAGGATTTGAAATAATTTGAACTGACAAATTACTAGGCTGAGATAAGAGCCAATAAATGTCTTGTTTCCTTGATTAGTGTATATATCATAATTATGTTTGGCTGAGTTGATAGAAATAAATGTTTTGTTTTCCTAATATGTTTGCATATCAAAATCGTGATTTATTGTATGTAGGTATTTATATGAATGTATGTACTTTGCAGGTATACTTGTAACTGAAAATACTTGTCTGGTTCAACTTTTATACCTTATGCTTATTTACTTTGCAGGCAACACTTGGTTTTGTTATTAGTTTTCAAATTGAATATTTCACATGTGTCAGGTTTGTATTTATACTTTTGGTTTGCTTGAAAATAATTTGTTTCATCGTTTCTAACTTGAATAATTTACATATATATGGTTGTTGTTGATTTGTGTATGAAAATATTTTGTTTTGTTAACTTCTAGTTTACATAATTTATATACAAATGTTTGAGTTTGGTTTTATATTCCATTTGATTTTGTTTTACTTTATACTTTGTGTTTTATACCTTGTTCTTATTTTAGCTTTGTTTACAAATTTTTAAGTTATGTTGTAAGCAATCTTAACTAATTAATTCTTATTTTAAATTTTACGTTTGTATTTTATATTTGACTATCAATATTCAAGTCATATTTCAAAATGATTTTCTTACTTATATTTGTATTCATTTCTATTTGTACTTTACTATCATTATTTAAATTAAGTTATATACACATATTTGATTTATATTTTACATTTACATTTTATATTGTTAGAATTAGATTTTAATTTAAACATTAACATCCATATGTATATTTCCAAATGTAAACAAAGTACAGTATTTTAATTCAGTTATATAAGGTAAATATTATTAAGAAATTTTATTTAAATTTCCAGAATCAAATTTCCTTTTAAAAAAATACAAATTTATATAAACAAATGGCCATTATTCCAAAATCATATTCATTTTAAAATAATCAATTCACATTTCATTTAATCATATTAAATATTTATTAAAATAAACAGGGCCAAAATCCAGGGTCGTTACAATATATATATATATATGTGTGTGTGTGTGTGTGTGTGTGTGTGTGTATGTGTGTGTGTGTGTTTTTGTCTAATTAATTTTTTATTAGATTTCGAAATCTGTATTTTTATTATTTTAGGGTTAGAAATCTTTTATTTTGTATCTGACTTCTTGAACCTATTATGTAGTGAAATGTTTTGAAATTTTCGTAAATCCTAATCCATTTCGATTTCCAAAGGGTTTAGAAATTTTGATCAAGTTATCTAAGTTCTGCTTTCTTTTATTGGATTTTGAAACATTATTGATAATCTTGTCTAACTTATCGTTAAGACAATAAATTTCAGATTTTGATGCTTCTAGATCATTATTTAACACAACGTTTTCTTTTCTAATATCGTTATTCTCTAGCTTAATTTTTCCTATTTCACATAATAATGAATCATTTTGAATAGATAGATTCTTATATTTTTCTTGTATTATTTCTAATTCTTCTTTCAAAATGGTTTCCTCATCTTTTAATAATCCTATTTCAAGTTTCATTTAATTAATTTTAGCAGCATATTCTTTATTTAAATTTTTAGTTTCTTCATAGAGGAATTAAGAAGAAGGGCAAATTTAGAAGAAAAAAATTAGACTAAAGGACACCAAGTTTCATTGTTGGGCTGAAGAACAAACTTTGAAAAAAAATAGATCGAAAGAAAATACTAGTTATAACTAACATTATATTCAGCATTACACTATACAAAATGCTAACAATAATTAGCATTGTCCTTTGGCCTAATTATTTTCAAAGTTTATCCTTCAATCCAAAAATGAAACTTGGTGACCTTCAGCCTAAATTTTCTTCAAAGTTTGTCCTTGTGTCTATTTTTCACTTTTCTATATTTTTCATATAGTTCCGTGCTGAGTTCTAAAATTTCATTATAAGTAAGATCAGGACATACCTCCTCAGTGTTTGCCATGAAGCATATATTTGCTTGCTCGGAATCACTATTGCTGTCATTATCTAATGAAGAAGACGAATTTAAGTCATCCCAGATTACTTAAAAAGCTTGTTTTTTTGCTTGAATTTCTCAAATTTACTTTTCTTTTTGTCATTATTGAGTTCTGGGCATTATTTCTTCATGTGTCCAAACTTGTCATACCCAAAAAATTTATCGATGTTTGGTTGGCTGAATTTGAATTTCCTCCGTTTTGAGATCTCGTCAACCTTTTGAGTTTCTTGAACTTGTTGTAATTTTTGGCAATAAATATGATCTCATCTTCATCTATGTTTGAATTATTATCATTGGCTTGAAAGGCTATATTTTTCTTTTCATTTTTTTGTTCTTTTCTTACCTGCAAATTTGCTTCGTATGACATTAAATTTCCTATCAATTCTTCAACTTTCAGTTGAGATAAGTCATTAGCCTCTTCGATGGCTAAGACTTTTCATTTCCATTCATTAGGTAAGGAATTTAAAATACATGTAACTAAATTAAAATCTATAAATTTGACCCCAAGTGCCATGAGATCATGTAGGATAGTTTGAAATCTAGTATACATCAACAATAGATTTAGTCGCTTTCATTTTAAATGAAGAAAACTGAGTTTATAAAATGAAATTCTTTGTTTGTTTTACTTTGTTAGTGCCTTCATGAGTGATTTGTAGTGTATGTCACATATCATATGCAGTAGTGCAAAACTTGACATGTGTAAATTCTTTTTTTCAAGTGAACATAATAAAACATTCATGGCTTTAGCATTTTTTGTTGTTATGTTCTTTCGAGCATCTTTCCAAGCGCTTATTCTATTTCTGGTGCTACATATCTAACTTGTGTTTCTTGCCAAATTTCTAGACCATTTGCTTCCATAAAAATATGCATACTTGTAGATCAGTAAGCATAATTAGATCCAGTTAATAGTGGAGGACATATAGTTGACTGTCGTTCTCAAAATGTACTTGCCATATTAACTAAGTTTCAATTACGTGTTACTATGAATTGAGATAACCGTGCTCTGATACCAAATAAAAGCGCGTATGGATTGTGTATTTATACCTAATATGAAAATGAAATATAACTAACAGAGTAAAGCAAATACATGTTAAGAAACAATCACACCAGAGTTTTTATATAAGTTCGGACCTCCCTTCCTACGTCTACTCCCGAAGCCCCTCTTTGGCCTTAGCTACTAATCAACCCTCGCTTTTCCCATAGGAATATGCCTGATACAAAAATTTCATCCTAAGACAAGTATGTGTTCTGAGAAACAATGATTTTGACTGCACAATAAAAATCTTTCTTTTATCTCATTTGAGTATATGTATACATGAAGCTATTCTTTTGGGAAGTGATAAAGACCAATATGTTTTTGCTTTTAGAAGTTAGAATATATAAAGAGTATAAATATGAGACTTAGAAAATTCAAGTAATTCGTTTCTTGGCATCTTTACATATTTATAGTTGTTAAAGAGTTTTCTTGAAGAGTGGCATCTTTTAGTGTTTCTAGTTTAATCTAAAGGTTGCAATCATTAAGAAGGAAGAGATGCATTGAAGAGATATAGAATCAACTGTTAGAATGAAGTAGGCAATTGTTCATTATTTTTGTCCATCACACAGCATAGACGTCTGTCCATAATATTTAGATGTCTCTGTGTGTGTGTGTACATACAAAGGCCAGAGTTAGACGTCTGAGATGTATTGATAGACGGCTTAAATGTATTAGTTGTTAAAAACAGAGACCATAGTCAGACGTATGGTGTATACCTACAGACGTCTGGTATATGTTATTTATGCAGTTAACTTTTTTTGAGACAATGAAGATATAAAAATTTTGTCGTACAATGTTTGTGTTGAAAGCTACTAAAGGAGATTTTACAAGCTACAAATCTATGACAATAACACGCTACAATAGTTTTTCTAACACAGATGATTCTTTTCCTCTGCTAGTCGTCTTCATGTTGAATTTTGAAAGCTTTTACCTATAAATAGATGAAATATATTGTATATGTATGATTGTATGGTTGTTGTCATCGAAATCATAGAAGTTCTAACAATGGTAAATGGCGTGTGACTTTTTAATTTTCTATGCGCGTTTAGAATTTTTATTTTATAAACTTAATGCTATAAATAAATTTTAAAGTTTGATATTTTTGCTAAAAGCATATGCAACAAAGATTTGTTTAGGCAATTTGCAAAAAAAAGCATCATCAAATATAATATTATAAACATAGAATTTCAACTAAAATAATTTTCTAAAGCCATAGTCCAATATAATTATACATATTACTAATAAACTTGAAATCTGAAAATGATTCAGTAATTATATTTTCCAAATCGATGTTTGCATCATCAGATTCATAAGCTTTAGCATTTTGATCATCTATTTTATTTAGATTTGTTTCTTCTTGGTGAATATGTAGAGGAGCGGAAGCGGATTCTGAAAAACGTCTTGATGTGGACGTCCTTTCATTGGGATATTTAGTTTCCTCCACTCCTACCGCTCTAGTAGCAACTCCTTAAACCAAGTCAGCATTATCATTATAAAATACAAGCTTATATTCAGCATCAGATCATCATCTATATTTCCCATTAATTATTCATTACACGCATTAATATCCTTCAATGTTAATAGATCAATGATATCATAGATTTTGTACCTTCTTTATAATTCTCCATAATATAGTGAATACTAATTTTTACGCATGCTAGATTACAAGTATGAAAAAGAAATAAAAAACAACAATATAATGAAAAGACATGCCATTTTTGCACCTTGCGCCATTTGCATATGCACCGTGCCATAAGGGAGGAAGGCGCAAAAGCTGCGTGCCTTAGCGCACCTTTCACAACTATGCCCAAATGTATAAACAGATTTATATTTCTAGTTGTACATATGTTTATTAGGAATTAAATTTAAATTGATTTGATTTAAAATGTAAAATAAATTACAAAGTGAAATATGTGTATATGATGTGTTTTTGTATAGGTGTAACATTATTTTCAACATATTTAATATATAAATATTTTATATTACAATTATTTTACTAGTTAAATTTATTAAATAATTACTTCGGCTATATAGGTTTATATATTAATTATTTAGTTATTGGTTTGTTCAAAGAAATTGTTTTGCTCTCGACTCATTTAAAAATAATTGATGCCAATCAAAAAATTTAAATTATTAGTGATGTTTTAATTTAAAATATAAAATTATATTCAAAATATACATATATACATATTAAAAATTAGTATTTTTAATTTTCATATTCCTTATATTTATTTTTAATATTTGAGCTTAAGAGCTTTGAAATAGTCTTCTATTTTGAAAATTGAATTTGAAATGTTTTGACTTATCAAATCTCGGTTAAAATATTAAATAAGTACATTTCATTTCAAATTTTATGTTTTACTTAATCAACAAATTTTAAGTATCCCAATTTAAAAATATATATATATATTAGTTCTATTGATACTTGTATAAAAACTATATGTATATTATAGTATATATAAACCAATATCCATACTTGGGCATTTATACTCGCAATATGTATATGAATTTATCCTATGAATATATAGGTATAATATATATGTCTATACAATAGATAATATTTCCAAAATCTGTATGTTTGTGTATACATATCTACTTATAGTTATGCATGTAATTATATCTATATTCCAATAGTAATTTATGATTTTTGTTTGATGATAATATATATACACACAAACATACAATCATACATACATAGATATATATATATATATATATATATAATGTGTATGTTGTATTACTATTATAATATCACAAACGTAAATATACAAATGAAAATTTCATTTCAACAAATATTTTATTTTAACAACTTTTTAATAATACACACAATTATAACAAGAGTTCCTATAATTTTCATACATTGTTAATATAAAATAATTTCTACTTTCTCATACAATGCATTTTATTATTCAAATATAATATGCTCTAATTAAAATTTTCAAATACACTATTCATATACAGTTTCTACATGTATACAATTTTTATCCTTTTCCTCCAATCCTTGTCTAGATAAAAATTTCTTTACCTGCCAAATAGCAGTGTAGCAAAAAGCAAAACGGAAAAAATTGAAACGGAAAAAATTGAAACAACAAAAAAATAAATATATTTAAACTCGACATTGCCTCAGTTTACTGGTTTTGCAATTTTCATATTTTTAAATAGAAACTAAAATTACCGAATATAGACTAGTACAGTAGGAACATACAAGGATTGGTACAACATGTTCATATGGGATGAAAATTTAAAATCAAGTTACAAATGTGCACAAGCAATCTGAGACATGCACGGTGTATCATTGTACATGCCTTAAGGCCGAGCAAATTAAAATCAACAAGTACATTAATTTCAAGCACTCTAAAGAGGCAATGCATACGCACGTGTGCACATATCACACTTGTACACGTGCACAAATCAGAATACATGAATTCAAGTGCATAATAAAACAAGAAGGCAAATTCAATGTCCGCGGGTGCGGTGTAGTGGAAAGGAGGCTTGGGTTTTGGTAAAAAGACACAGGTTCGATTCCTATCATGCGCTTCCCTATCTTAAATAAATTTACCCGGGGGTATGGCGGCTTGGATCAACAGACGGCTTTACTATACCCTCCTCAGGAGTTTACCAGCCAGTTGGGTTCTCCTGTGTTTTCAAAAAAAAAGAAGGCAAAGTCAAAACATACACAAGGTCAATAACATGCACAAGCGAGTTAGGACCAGAAAGTATGCATAAGCTAAGGAATCAGGCTAAACATAGTCAGGTGTAGCACTTCATACTTGAGTGCAAGTACGCTAAAGAAGGCAGAACATAAGGATAGGAGCAAGTGTAAATGCATACAAGGCTAAACAAGGTCAAGATCATCTGGACTAGTAAACAACTGAACATCAGAGCAGCTATACATGTCCACAATGGACAAACAAAAAAAGATCAGATCAGGCCGCAGTGGAAGTTCATATACAAGCACACAACAAGTATAAGGTCAGGTACCGCACAACATGTCTAGCAACAAAAATACACACAAGCTCAACATAGCAGAAATGTACCAAACTCAAATGCTTACAAGCAAGAAGCACACAAGACACACATACATAACACACACAAATGAGCCAGACCAAAGTACAAAGCTTGCATAAGGAAATGCACCAGTAACCAAACACACACATACGAAACACAAGCACCATGCAAGTGCACAAACCAAAAGCGCACACCAAGGATAGAAAAACTCAAACACAAAAAGAAGTACACAAATCAAAATGGAAACAAACACAAAGTCATGTGCTAGAGCTCAGATAAGGAGAAAATGCATTGGATCACACATATACACATACATTTACATACATGGAAAATGATTATAGGAGCATCTTATATTGAACAAGTACGCAAGGTCAAGGCAATGCAAATAGACTCAAGTGCAACTCGAAAGTTCACAACATGCAACATATGTACAGATAACCAAGTCATATTTCCAAAGCATGGAGGATATAGGAAAGGAAAAAAAAAATCCAAAGTTGAATATATCAACTTTTTAGGCCAAAGAAAATCAAATGCACAAGTCATCATTCTCAAAATCGAAGACCCAAACATCAATCAAAGGAAATCAATAGCCAAGATTAATAGCAATTCATGAATTGAAATATTTAAAGCTAAAATTTCATAATATATGAAATCAGAGAAGATTTTTCTTCAAATCTTCCTTTATAAAGCCAATCTCACCATCAATAATTTTGATAAGTTGAGTACCATACAAGTAAATCAAAGCAAAAAATCATACCAAATTATCAACTACAAAAATTCCTTACAATAAAAGCGATGACAACCATCAATAGTCAACCAATTGAAGATTGCAATCAATAGAGAATTAACAGAGTGGTTCAACATTCAATTACAAAGCGGCAGCTTCCAAATTAAGGAATCTAAAAGGATAGTAATGAACACAAACAGGACGATATGAGAATAAAAAAATAGTGGATCGGCATTTCGCTTTTTTTAGGCCAAATAATTTTTTAAATTAATCATATATTATGTTTTCTAATTTCTATTGTATTTAACTTCAATAATTTGAAACTCTACCTTATTTTAGGGCTGAACTACGGCGTGTAGTTCGGAAAATTCTAAACTCGAGGCTAGAGTTGAGATAGGTTTTCTAAGCTTAGGACTAGAACAATCAGGCTAGTGATAATCACAAGTTTATAAGGTATTTGTAAGCGGTTATCTGTTTAATCCTGGTAGAAATCTTAAGGGCAGCAGTAGAGGTTCTACCAGAGCTAGGTAAATTTATGTGCTGCTTTTATTTCTGCATTTACTCTATTATTATCTATGATGTGATTTTTATTATTGTTTTGAATTTATAGTAAACCTGATTCGCCTCTCTCTTTGTGATTAATTTGATCAGACAAATGTATTAGAGCCAGGTTCTCAAATTCACCTTTTTAGACTATAGGTACTAATAATGCTTTTTCTGAAGGACAAGCTATAGCAAGGTCATTCATGTTTAATGATACTGATTCTTCATATAGGAAAACTAGGATGAAAATTTTCTAAAGAATATTGATGCATAGAATATAGATAAAGCAGTTTGTAGTCTGCCTACAATAGACATAAATGATCACAAAGATCATAAGCCTAAAGACAGGTGGGATGCAAATGAATTTTGGTCCCTATTGAAAAATGCTAAAGCTATGAACTCTATTATCTATGCCTTAGAAAAATAGAATATAATTGTGTTTCACATTCTCTGGCTGTACAAGAAATTTGACGTACACATGAGGTGACTCATGAAGGTATACCGCATGTCAAAGAATCTCATATACCATGCTCAATAATGAATATGATAAATTCATAACGACAAAAATGAAAATATAAAAGAGGCGCATGGACGATTTTCAAACACAGTATTCAAATCTAAGATGGTATGAAAGCTTACGTAATTAGAGATGGTCCGAAATTTTTAAGAATCCTCCTGAAAAGTTTCGAAGCAAAAGTGATAGCAATATAAGAATCCAAAGACTTAAAACATAGTGAATTGGAGGAACGAATAGAAAATCTCATTATCTATGAGATAAAGCTAAAATTCAGGGAAGAATATGAAAGTGGAAATTTGAAAAAGAAATCAATTGCTTTAATGAGTGTAATCGATAATGAGGAAGATGACCAGCCATAAGTGATTGAAGCAATTCAAATCATGGACCAAGAAGCACGAAAATCTAATGATAAATCGACAAATAAAATCTAGCATTTTCAAAATACTAGACGATTCCGAGGAACAAATCATATGACATAAATGTAAAAACTCAGGACATATTAAGCCGAACTGTTCGGTGAATTGATGTGAAAAGGGAAAAAGAAGAAAAGAAGAAGTTTTGCAGTCGTTAGGATGTGAGTGAAGAAGAAGAAGAGAGCACTGATGGTAAGAAGGCAGTGGCAAATCTGTATTTGACGGAAAAATCAGTTGACAACGATGACAAACAAAATGAGGTAGCAACTTATCCTGTGCTGATTCACTTTTATTATATCATGCATCAAACGGGAGCATTGATAAACTTAGACGATGATATGATAAAGTAGAATCAGAAAAAATAGTCTACTTGAGTTAAATAATGAGTTGGAGCTAATGATTCAAAATATTAGAAAATTCAACTCAGAATGTGATAAGTGTCAATCTTTAAAGGAAGAAATAAAAAGGTCTAAAATAAAATTGAAATCATCGGAAATAAAATTTTGAAACTAAAAAACAAAGCGGACACAAAAAGAGAAAGTTATAATAAAAGATGTACCGTACTTTGAATGAAAATGTTGCACTTAAATCCAAGGTTCAACAACTTGAACTAACAATAAGAAAATTTTCTAAAGGAGAAAAATCACTGAATTTGTTATTAGATAATCAGAATATCACCAAAAAAAAAAGAATATGGATATAAGAGCGTTGATCACAATAAAGAAAAGAATTATGATAAGGTCAACTTTCATCAAGAATTAGTAAAGTGTTCAATTTGTTAAAAAATCGGGCATAATCAAAATAAATGTTGGTATAGGAGCAAACACAAAATTGTTAGACAAATATAGGTTATAAAAGATACGAATGTAGATCTTCTCAATTTTAAACAAGATTGGATACCTAAATATCTTGTCTCTAAGAATAATGGACCTATGAAGTCTTCTAGGTCATTTTACCCTTCTTTCGTGTAGGTATGTTTGTGGGCTAAGGAACAACAAGAATGATTCTCGGATTCAACCTATTCCAGACACATAACAGATGTCAAATCAAAGTTCCTTAGTTTAGAAGACTACAAGAAGTATAATGATGGGCAAGAACAATAAATGTAAGATTATTAGGACAAGTAAAGTAGGTAATAATACTTTTATGTTATGTTTTATATGTCGACAACTTACACCATAATCTCATCTCTATCAGCCAACTGTGTGACAAAGGTATGAATGTTGTGTTTGATGCTAATTTGTGCAAAATAATTGATAAATCTTCGAGTGAAGTGTTGTTCACAGGTAAGAGGAAAGACAATAAATATTCCTTATCATCTGACGTCTTACTCTCTCAGGATGTGTAGTAGCTAAGGGTGAGAAAGCTAACTGATGGCACGAATGACCAGGACATGTCAGTATGGACTTATTGAAAAATCTAAAAGAGAAGGACATGGTGAGAGGATTACCTCAACAAAATTTTAAATCCGCTAAGATGTGCAAAACTTGCACGATGGGTAAGTTAAGTAGATTATCTTTTTATGCCATAAATACAATATGTACCTCTATAATCCTTGAGCTAATTCATAGGGATTGTTTTGTCCGAATGATGTTGCTAGCTTAGGAGGTTAGAAGTACTATTATGTAACAGTCGATGATTACTCTAGGTTTATATAGGTTTATTTTTTAGCTAAATGTTGGAAACTTTCAACTATTTTTCAAAATTTGCAAAATTTCTTTCAAAATGTAAAAGGAGTTTCATTCTTTACTTTAAAGAAGTGATCATGGTGGTGAATTTGAAAATTTGGATTTTGATAAATTTTATGATGAAAATTGTGGTAAACAAACAAAATGGGGTGATCGAGTGAAGAATCATACATTACAAGAATTGGTTTGATCAATTATAAACAAATATAAACTTCCTTTGTCATTTTGAGCAGAAGCAATAAATAGTTCATGTTATATAATGAACAGAGTAATGATTAGAAAAATACTTAATAAAACCTTTTATGAATTATGGTTTGATAGAAAACCTAACATCTCATATTTTTAGGTCTTTGGATGCCCATGTTTTACCCTAACACTTGTGATCAAGTCATAAAATTTGAGCCAAAAGCAGATAATTTCATGGGTTATTCAACGAGAAGCAAAGCTTACATAATATACAATAAAAGGACTAAAACTGTTATGGAGTCAATCAATGTCAGGTTTGAGAAATAGAGCCGGAGGGAAGTGAGGAGAAAAGTAAACGTAATAAAGAGAAGGACGACGGAACTATAGACTTAACAGAAAATGACACCAAGGAAAACGAAATTCCAAAGCAACTGAAAGAGAGTTTGGAGGCCAAAAATCTAATCAAAGCAGATCATCCTCCAGAGTTGGTAATAGATAATCCAGTAGCAGGTATTCAAACTTGACCTTCATCTAGCAAAAAATCTCCGTGCCTTGTGTGTTTTTAGTGGTTTTATCTATTATATTGAACCCAAAGATGTAGATACAACACTTAGTATGAAAGTTGGATTGTAGCTATGCAAGAAGAGTTAAACTGGTTTGAGCGAAACGATGTTTGAAAACTATTTCCTAGACCCAGTGACTATCTCGTTATAGGAACAAAATGGATTTTTAAAAATAAATTCGATTAATCTAGAAATATAATTAGAAATAAGGCTTGGTTAGTCTCTAAAGGGTAAAATCAAATAAAATGCATTAATTTTGAAGAAACATTTACACCAATTGCTGATTATAATTCATTAGAATTTTGCTAGCTTTTGCATGTTTTAAACGATTTAAACTAAGACAAAAGGATATTAAAAAAAAGTGTTTTTAATGGATCCTTGAAAGAAAATATCTATGTTGAACAACTCCTGGTTTCGAAAGTCAAGAATTTCAAAACCATGTGTATGAACTCAAAAAGGTATTTTATGGTCTAAAATAAGCTCCTAGAGCTTGGTACAAATGTCTTAGTACATATAATTTGGAAAATAATTTTAAAAGGGTTGTTTTGATACTAAATTATTTCTCTTTCATGATAAAGACAATCTCTTAATTTTTTAGATTTATGTTGATGATATTATGTATAGTACCACTAACAATCTTTTATGTGAGAAGTTTGAAAAAGTCATGCAGGACAAATTTGCAATAAACTTAGTTGGAGAATTGAAATTCTTTTTAGGATTTTAAACAAAATAAGGCTACAAGGGAAAATTTTATTTCATATACTAAATATGTGAAAGAGCTATTGAAAAGGTTTGGAGCAACAAATGAAAAACTGTTAAAAACTCATATGGGTCCCTTAGTCAAACTTATCAAAGATGAAAAAGGTATTGTATTAAACCAAAAGAAATATCGAGATATGATTGGTTCCTATACTCTATCTTAATGCATCTAGGCCTGTAATTATGATTTCCATATGTCTATATGCATGCTTCCAAGCAAATCCAAAAGAATCTCATTTATTAAAATAATCTTGATGTATCTTTTTTACATATAAGGTTTTGACTTATGGTAACTATCTAGTGACAGTTTTGATTTTGTTGGTTACTCTGGTGCAGATTAAGTTGGTTGTCTTATTGATAGAAAAAGCAGTAGTGGAAGAAGTTTCATGTAGGACACTCATTAGTTTGATGATCAAGTAAAAAAGCAAAACCGTGTAGCATTATCTACCATAGAAGCAGAATATATTGCATTAGGCAGTTACTCTGCAATAATTTTATGGATGATGCAAACTCTGTCAGATTATAGCCTAATACTAAAATGTGTCCAATTAAATTGTGACAGCAAAATTGCAAATGATTTGACAAATAACCCAATACATCACTCTCGCACTAAACACGTAAATGTAGGGCATTACTTCATTTAAGATCACATTTCAAAAGAAGATATTTGCATTGAATTTGTTTCAACTGACTTTCAACTAGCAAACATTTTTTTACAAAACTCCTTCCATAAAATAGATTTTCACAACTTCATTTGGATTTAGGATTTTACAAATAACCTGGACTTCTACTTTTATTTTCTTTAATAAAAATATTCTTGTTTACTGTAGTTATGAATTTACTCTGGAAAGGATGGTAGTTGACTGATTGAATCTTTTGAAATCTATCAAAAATTAATAATAGTGATTGAAAAAGTGATATGTAATGCTTAAATTATACTTCATAACTAGAGGAAGGATATGTTAAAATTTCTTGAAAATTGAACGATTGTTATACTATTTTTTAATTAGTATATATTCCATGATCATTTCTATTGCTATCATCTTTCTTATGATTCGTACACCAAAATTTAACATAGTTTGTAGAAGTTGGTGCTTCGAAAACCGATTAATTACATTTTAGTGAAATTTAAATAATTTATTCTATTTCACAGTATTCATTCTCATTTAAAAGTCCTCACAAGATACATAGATGAATAACATTAATTTCTAGATATGTGCTTTGATTCTCTTTTAAAAGACCTCATGGTTACGCATGGATGGAACACTTATACAATAAATAGATAAAAAATCAAGTAATTTGTAACCTCATTTAAAACCTTAACGGTTATACATGGTTAGAAAATGTTTGACATTCTTTTTAAATAACCACCAACCTCATGTAAAAGTCCTAATGGTTATGCATGCTTAGTAAGCGCTTAACATTCTTTCTTAATTTTGAAATTTTCAAAACTTTCTTTATACAACAAAATACCACGCTGTTGTCACTGTATAAATTCCTCATAAATCATAACCCAATCATCCCTATAAAATAAGATATGTGTCTAATTAATAAAATATTATGAATTTTATTTGTTTGATTAAAATCTTTTGCTATATTTTTATGTCTATATGATTTATAGTCTCAGTCAAGACCATTTGCTATAACGATTATTATTATAATTCTGATCATATCAATAGTGCAAGCGAGGTTAAGATTTTAGTAGTTGAGTCATAGCCTTAATGATATTCAAGAGTTGGTATTACTTTTCAACAATTGTTTTTTAGCATCTAGGTAATTATTTTCTTTTGATTATTCTTTTTACATCAAAGTTTTTTTGGCATTTGGGATTTTTTTCCATGCATATATGTAGAGGGAGTAATTAAATAGGGGGGAGCTTGATTATGACACATTAAACACGTTTTTAGTGCAAAATCATAATAAACTTTGTTATTATCAAAAGGGGGAGATTGTAGGATATAGTAGTTTATGATTTTTGTTTGATTATATATGCATATGTGTGTATTTGATGTGTTTGTTGCAGTACTATTATAATATCATAGGTAGGAATTAACAAATAAAATTTTCATTTCAACAAATATTTCATTTCAGTTAATTATTAATAGTACACATAATTACAATAAAAGTTCCTACTATTTCATAGGCTATTCATGTATAATAATTTCTAGTTTCTGATATTACACATTTTATTTTTTAAATAAAAATATGCTATAATTACATTTTTCAAATACGCTATTCATATATAATTTTTACTTAAATACAATTTTTACCTTCCTCCCCACCCCTTATCCAGGCAAAAATTTGCTTTACTATAAAATAGCAATGCAACAAAAAGCAAAACGGAACAAAAGGAAACTGCAAAAATATAAATATATTTGAACTCGACATTGCCTCAGTTTATTAGTTTTTCTCTTTTCGTATTTTTAAATAGGCATCAAAATTATCGAATATGGACCAATATAACATGAATATCCAAGGACTGGTAGGACAAAAATTTAAAATCAAGTCAAAAATGTGCACAAGAAACTTGAGACATGCAAAGTGTATCACTGTACATGCCTTAAGGCTGAGCATATTAAAATAAACAAGTCCATCAATTTCAAGCACTCTAGGCAATGTATATGCACATGTGCGTATATCGCACTTACACACATGCACAAATCAGAATACATAAAATTCAAGTGCACAACAAAACAAGAAGGCAAGGTCAGAACACACATAAGGTCAGCAACAGGCGCAATTGATTTAAGACTAGAAAGTGTGCACAAGCTAAGGAATCAGGCTAAACACTGTCAGGTGTAGCACTTCATACTTGAGTGCAAGTACACTAAAGAAGGAAGAGCATAAGTGTAGGAGCAAGTACAAATACATACAAGGCTAAACAAGGTCGAGCTCATATGGATGGGCAAACAACTTCATGAGCAGCAATACATATGCACAAGGGACACACATAAAGATCAAATCAAGTTGGTGTGGAAGTGCACATATAAACACACAAGTCCAAGGTTAGGTGCAACACAACCATGTCCATTACAAAAATACACTCTGACTCAACATAGAAGAGATGCACTAAACTCAGATGCTCACAAGCAGGAAGTACACAAGACACGTGCACACAACATTTACAAAAAAGCCAAACAGACTACAAAGCATGCACGATGAAATGCACCAGCAACCAAACATACACATAAGGACGACAAGCAACTGGCAAGTGCATAAACTAGAAGCAAACGCCAAGGGAAGCAAAAATCGAAAACATAAAGAAGTACACAACTTACAATGAAAAAAGACACAAAGTCATGCACTAGAGCTTAGACAAGGAGAAAATGCATCAGTTCACACATATATACATATATACATATGTGGATATGCATGTATATACACGAAAAATGACCATAGGGGAATCTTAGGTTGAGCAAGTACATAGCGTCAAGGCAATGCAAACAGATTCAAGTGCAATTAGAAAGTGCAAAA
This sequence comes from Allium cepa, assembly GCA_030765085.1. Taxonomy (NCBI): domain Eukaryota; kingdom Viridiplantae; phylum Streptophyta; class Magnoliopsida; order Asparagales; family Amaryllidaceae; genus Allium; species Allium cepa. The sequence continues at coordinate 945,211,241 of CM060934.1, read as the reverse complement.
CAAGCAACATACATACAAGTAATCAAGTTAGATTCCAAAAAAATAAAGGACACAAAAAAGAAAATAAATGAAATAATTTGAAGTTGAATATATCAAATTTTTAGGCCAAAGCAAATCAAATGAACAAATCAACATTCTCAAAATTGAGGACCCAAGGATCGATTAGAGAAAATCAACAGCCAATATCAAAAGCAATTCATGAATTGAAATATTCAAAGCTAAAATTTTGAAATATACGAAATTAAAGAAGATTTTTATTCAAATCTTCCTCTATAAAAACCGACCTCATCATTGGCAATTTTAATAAGTCAAGTATGATACAAGTAAATCAAAGCTAAAAATTAAACAAAACATCGACTATAGAAGCCTCGATAGTGGAAGCGATTGCAACCATCAATTGCTAGCCAATCAAAGAATGCAACCAATAAGGGTGTAGCAGAGCGGTTCAACGTTTAATTACAAAGCAACGACTTCCAAATTAAGGACCCTAAAAGGAAAATAATGAAGACAAAGGGGACGGCCTGAGATTAAATATCAATGTTTTGTATGGGCTGAACTTATTTGTTAAATTAGTTATATATTAGGGTTTCTAGTTTCTATTGTATTTAACTTAATAATTTAAAACTTTAGTTATTTTAGGATTGAACTATTGTATGCATTTTGAAAAATTCTCAACTCGAGAATAGAGTTGAGGCAGGGTATCTAGCCTTAGGATAAAGACAATCATGTTCAGCGATATTCGCAAATTTATAGGGTATTTGTAAGTGGTCAATCGTCTGCTCTTCGTAGAAATCTTGGAGGCAGCAGTAGGTAGGTTCTGCCCAAGCTAGGTAAATTTATGTGTTGCTCTTATTTCCATATTTACTCTATTATTATTTGCTGCAATTTTCATTATTCTTGTGAATTTATAACAAACTCTATTTACCCCGCTCTAAGGCTTATTCAATCCCGCTTGTGCGTAAAAATGAGATGTATTCAAAATTAAGAATAAGCGATCTAATAAATATAATTAATTAAATATGAAATACTTCAAAATAAAACATGATTTTATTTTAATAAATTGACTGAATCTAACACTAGTTAATAGACTTTATTGGCCCATTAAAAAAAGATTTTTTGTTCTTTTCTTAATTCATCAATTTCACCCACTTCCAAATGGGTTTGTTCTCACATTCATAACAATGGTGCATTATCGAACATGCATTGAAGGAAGCGATGTTGTAGTAATTGAGTATGATGTTGTTTATTATGGATTCAAGTAAATTATATTGATCTAAGTTGCTTTGTAGATCTGAGTTGTTGATTTTTGCATTGGGGCTGCAGATTGGAATTATTTTCGAGGGAGATTGAATATACAAGCATGATTAGAAACCTAAGTAGATTGAATATACAAGCATGATTGAATATAAAAGCATGATTAGAAACCTAATTTGATTTTCAAGATATGGTTTAAATCACTTGTAATCTGGGTAAACCCTATAGGCCTCTAATTTCTCCATGTTTTTCAATATAAAATGCCAAATATATTTTCATAAATTTACAATGCAACTTTTTCACAGAGTTTATTTGTAACTTTGTTTTTTATAACAAATGATTGCTTAACTATTTAATTGAAAATTCTATATTCATTGTTTTTAATCTATTTAATTGAAAAGTGAGCAAACATCACATTACATGCATTTAATATTTGACATTGATGTATCCAATCCATAGGAGTAAAAATATACATCGTTATTTGTTTTATTGATACTCATTTTTCATGAATTTTGAATAGCTTGGGTGGAGGTTTCCTATTAATTTGTAATGGAAATTATTTATTAATATTTCATATGGTGATACATCATTTTAAATATAAGCATGGAAAATTCGTAGTAGTGCTGAGGATTTCCGACAAAAATTTTATTTATTATTAAAATATTTTAATTCTTAAATTGGGAAATAGTTGTAGCAAATTATTGTGGATTTCCCATGGTTTTTTGCACAAATTTTTCCTGTCTATCACTATGTTATAGAAAATGATAACTATACTCGGGTAGATAAAATATATAATTCTTATCACGATCATCAATTACTTCTGTATTTTATTCTCTCTCTCTGTATACATGTATATATGTGTGGGCGGGCGTATTGTATGCGCAAATTGTATAATTTGGTTTTAATCCGCCTTTGTTTCATCCCTCTCTCTTTCATGTATGAATTATTCATATTTTCGTATCATGGGTTTACATATACAATATGTATCACTGTTACAGGTGAATTTCTATTTTTTATTTGAAAAAGTAATCAAATTCAATTTAAAATGTATGAACATCATTCGTTATTAAAATCAACATGTATGATCTTGAAATTTTATATTATTGTTTAAAATATTTACCAGCAGACCTCAATGAATGATCTCATTTTACGCCCCTTGTTTTTCCACTGATTAACCTTATGTTCATTAACGGTATACTTTGTCTCCGTAAAATCATGATCTATAATTTTCCAGTTTAAATCATGAACCATAATTTCTAGGTTCACAACCATAGAATTGCCTCCTTACAACTTTTATATAAGCTTGATCAGTGTAGTCACCGAGAAATCATATTACATGCAGACAAGTATTAACTTTTTGTATATATTATTATGTCAGTTTTAGTTCTTCCCTAACGACCAGGATGTTTATAACAAGAATCATAAGTTTATTACTTTGAGGAATCATGTACAACGACTCATCTGAATTTTAGTAACTATGTTCATAAATCTGATACACACATATTTATTCCTAGAATAACACTAAAAATAGAAGATTCCATCTCCTGATAACCTATGTTTCCTATCTTTGTCGGCATTCAAATAACTTTTGCTACCATTCCGTGTAGATCTTATACTCTGATGGCAATAAATTTAATTTTTGTAGAGGGTGAAGATTATTTAAAGGTTCAAATACGAGGATTATCCTTTTTGGTTATCTTATTTGTCACTTGGTTATTGACACACATTCTCCAACTCCATCTTTTTTTGGAGTTAATAACGTGCATAAGAACTCAAACTCCTATAGACAGCAGACCCATGACACCTTGAAATTTGCCTAGTATTCCTTCCAGCTCCAATGGAATATTATGAGCTTGATCCATTGATCTCTCCTACACTATATATAAGAGCATTACATTTTGTTGATCTTGGAAAACATGGAAGAGTATTAATATATTATTTAATGCTAGTTCCAAATCTAAGGTACCTAAAGATTCCAAAATAACTCTACTTTGCACCTTAAAAGCATAGCTAATTTAAATTTTGTTTGTATGCCATATATTTATTGTATAATACCATTTATAGTCCTCTCTTCAAGCACATTTTTTGTGCAAACTTTGTTCTGGTCCTTCACCAAACATGCTTCCTTTACTCTTACATTTCCTGCACACCTGGGCTTCACAGCTTCCCATTTGATCCTGTGAAAATTTCTCTACTGTCTTGCGTCAACTAATACTTCCTCACTGATGATTTTACAGTAAAAATTTTGTTTACATCGTTTTTTCTTGTTTCTAAAATTTTTTGGCAAAGGTCTTAAGCCAATTTTTGTTGTTGACGTATATTGGTAGCCAAAAAATATATTAGGATGCATATTTCTCATGGAGATCGTGGATATCATTTGGTTGAACTTGGTCTAAACACTAGCAGAAAAGGCTGAAATACCGATTACAATTGGCGACTGCTTCCGATGGAACATTTACGATGGCTTTCGACGGGCCATACGCGGCCGTCGGAAACCGTCAAAAATTCACAATATACAGGTCTCAACCGAGACTTTTCTTTCCTATTTCATCAAAAGAAAAAAGTTTGAACCCTTTAAACCCAATTTCTTGCTTCCAAACCTAAATTCAAGCTTCCGCTTAATCACTCTGTATTGCATCTAATCTATGGTATAATCTCTTATCTTTACAAAAGATCTAATTTTAACCTGAAATCTAGATTTGTGTAAGTTGATAAATTAGGGTTAATTAGTGATTCTGATTTTTTCTAATAGCATAATGATGGTGTATAGCATATCACGGAATACCTATTTCATTTATTAGTTTAAAATTGTGAAGAGTAGGTATAATTCGTGAATTTGTGTATATATGTAAACCATTATATATGTGTTATTTCTAGCATTGTCCTATATTAATTGGAATATTCTCCCTCTATACTCAAACTAAAAGCCATAGCACTTGAAACAAGTTAATTATCAAAAAACAGAGATACATTCTACTTTAGTCGGGGTTAGAATCTTCTATGTCCATTGTTTTGAAATATCTTGACTTGCACAAAATTGAATGCATGAGTCTTAAAGAGAAATTGACTACATTGGGATGGACAAATGAGCTAAAATGTCAAGAAATCATAAACAACGCGGAATATTGGAGCAATCTTATTCGATAAAATACGTGGAATAATGTGGTAGATTAATAATTGTGAAATATATAAAATTAGTAAATTTTCAACCATTTACAAACAATAATATATTATATAATAAATAAGAAGACAAATAAACAACTTCTAATATTTGTATAAACTACTTTTTTATTACATCGCTTATAGAGTTTTTGGCCCCGTCCGACAAGTGTTATACATAATCGTAATATTAATATTTGTTTTGTCATAAAATGAACATTTACATTCACCTGATACAATACTTACTGGATTTGTCCTTATTTTGGACAGGTTATAAACACAACAAACAATTACATTTCGTACATTATTTTGTTTAAAACAGTTCATAAAATTTCACCATCAATTTTCTTTTTTCTATCCTATGTACACGTATTTTTGTACAATGTAGGAAACCAAAAGGAAGTGCTGCCGAAATTTTGTTGAATCGTTTAAAATGAAATAATTTACAAAATGTAAGCATTTACTCTGTTTGTAATAGGAAGTAGGATGACTGACCAGCAAAAAAGAAAACCATAAACCAACATTTCAATATTGTTTTCTTAAGTTGGGTAAAGCTGATGTATATATAAGATTATGTATCAATACATTGAAAAATAAAATGTCAATTCATAAAATGGCTAATATTTATTTTTGAATTTGTGACATATTTTGTTAAATAGGAAAATGAACAATTATTTTGTTGATCGGAGGAGATGGATGTATCAAAGAAGGAGACTGAGAGGCTCAATAAAGAAAGATTTTACAATGGTATAACGTATTTGTTGAATTCACTTTAAGTAATAATGAAAACGATGTAGAAATTTATTGTCCGTGCAATAGATGTAAATAATTGAAGTATTTGTTATTAGATATTGTGAAAGTTCATTTGTGTAAAAACGGTTTCATACCAGAGTATTATGTTTGGGATCGCCATGGAGAAGTTGTAGCACGTACTTCTGTAAATTCTGAATTAGAGGTGGTTGGTAATGAAATTGTTACGACGAATCGTATAGAAAATATTGTTGAAGATGCAGCACGATTAACGTTTTCTATGGCTGAAGTTGACGACGACGATGTAAATGTAGAAGAACCAAATATTGAAGCAAAAAATTTCTACGATTTATTAGATGCTACTATAAAACCTCTTTGGAATGGTTGTAAAAGCGGCACTCAGCTATCAGTAACTATAGAATACATTATGATGAAGCCAAAATACAATATCACCGAAGCCGGATTTGCAGCTGTTGTACAAGGTGCAAAACAACATATGCTACCCGATAATTTAATGTATGAAAATCACTATGAAGTTAAAAAACTTATGTCCACTTTTAGTTTATCTTATAAAAAATAGATACATGTTTAAATGACCGCATGTTATTTTGGAAACAGGACATCAATCTTAGGAAGTGTAGAATATATAATGAGTAAAGGTACAAACAAAGAAAAAGAAAGTTCCATACAAACGTATGCATTACTTGTCCAGGCTTCAAAGATTACCCACGTCTTTTATAACTGCACCTCATATGAGATGACATAAGTGGGAACAGAAGAAGAAGCTGAAAGATAGTGTGGATCATGCAATATGGAAATACATTAAATATGTATGAGATTAAAACAAAGATAGAAGATAGTAGATAGTAGAGTAAAGAAAAAAATGAGCACACCAAGATTTTTATGCTGGTTCGAACTTTCCGTTCTACGTCCAGTCCCAGACTCCTTCTGGAATTTAACTAATCAATAACCCTCACTTAACCCGGAGGCATAGGTATCTTAAAAATCCTGAGCAGTAGAATAGGATGCCTCAGCAACTGAAGAGGACTTTATAATGCCTGAGCAGGAGAACATGACTTCTACTAGTATATAAAATTGTCTGACTAAAGTGTTCTTGATAACACAGATATGCCAATGTGTGTACAACCTTTCTATAATCAAATCCTCAAGTATATGAGTGTGTGTGAAGATATGAAGGGAAGATTATCGCTATGAATCAAAGAGTATGAATATGAATTTAAAGATTCGAGCAATGAAGATGGTTTGATTGCTTTCGAATGCAGAGAATATAGAGAGTAAGTAAGATCAGTAAATTATTCAAGAATCAGTGATTTGGAAAATGATTTTGATGTTTTTATATAGTGCATAGATAGATACAACCTTTTGTCAAGATATTCAATCAATAGATGCAGCCATTACTCTTTGAATTGGATTGAAACTCTTCATGAGAGGAAGATTCTGTTCAGAAAATATAGCCATTATACGCAGGTCAGTAGACTAAGTTCAGAAGCTTAGTTGACTAAAATTCAAATTTGTATATATTCTTTGTTCACTGTGCACTTTGCACCAAGTAAGTCGACTGGTCGACTGTAATCGGTCGAACTGACCTATGCAATTTTGCACAGTGAATTTCAATGTATATACAAACGAAAATAATTTGTTTTATCTGCATGTGTAACTACTTGAGGAATGATTTGAACAGTATCTAAACATATCTAAGACTCAAAAACTAATAAATAATCATATGAAAACTAGTTTTGAGGTCTCTTCTCTTTATATTTATCCCGTGTATATGTTACTCTCTTTTTATTGCTATCTCCATAGAGTCTCTGTCAATGCTCCTTGTCATGAATCAAAACTCACGATTCAACATTTTCCCCAGTTTTGATTGACGACAACTATAACTGATGAATTGATATACAGTAGAAATTATATAACAAAAGTTATATATATTTCATCCCCTGAATGTGTGGCGATAATGTAATTTGCATGAAACTTGTTACTAGACATTTTTCTCCCCCTTTGTCATGAATAAAAGAAGTAGACATAATGCATAGAAGAAGCATAACTAACATAACAAAACAAGATGTAGCTACATAATATATCGTAGGAAAAAGCAAATAAAGTTCCATAAACCAAAATAACACAAGGCTATTTAAGCACAACCCTTGATAGAAAAGAAAATTGAGTAAAAGAGCAAAGAAAATACCATATCCAAATACAATAGCACCCAACCATTCATCGGCATCCCAGTCATATTCTTATTCTGGAATGATGGGAGACTTGCCTCGAGATGATGCTTCACCACCATGTCCACCTCCGCTAATTTCGCTAGTGTCCATGCCTAGGGCTGTCAATGGGTATCCGAAAAATCCGGTATCCGCCCGAACCCGTATCCGAAAATATAAAAAATATCTGTTATCCGAAAAGCGAATACGGATATCCGATATCCGAAAAGCTTTCCGGATACGGATATGGTTATTGTGGTATCCGTATCCGAAAAATATCCGTCTGATTAACTGATGCATATATATATATATATTTAATTAAAGTTATATTTAATTAATATGTTATTTTTCAACTATTTTCTAACCATTGGATGTTACTACGATATGGTTTTTTGCTCATTTTTAGTGAAAACAGACAATTTTAGCGTTTAATTTTCGAATATTTTTGGATACACATACGGATATTGGTATGAAACAATTTTTTATCATCACATTTTTTTTATTCCTTGATTTTTTATGAACATTAGTACAAAAACTATTTTATGTTGATACAAACCTTTTCGTTTATGCTTTTAAATTTGTTGATTATGGGCGGAGCGGATAAATATCCGATATCCGTCCGTATCCGAAAATTAAAAGGATACGGATATCCGATATTCGAAAATTAAGCGGATACGGATATCCGATGTCCAAAAATGATTTCGGATACGGATACGGATATGGCACTATCCATATCCGAAAGTATCCGTTGACAGCCCTATCCGTACCAGACAATGACAAAGAAGACAGAGACCACCTCTTCTTCCAATGTACGTACTCAAGAAGAATTATAGATAACATCATCCCTAAACTCAACATCTTTCAGGGAAATAGTTACGAAATTTGCAAACTTCTGGCTGATATTCAAGAAGCTCAGGGCAAAATGCAACCAAATATTTCATGTATTACAAGCATTATATGTACCAACATCATCTGGAATATATGGTGCGAACGCAACAAACGGGTGTTTGATGGAATAAATGAACCAGTAGAAGTGAAAATTAAACAAATTCTCATTCAAAGCAAACACCTAATGCTACAAAAGATTCAGATCCACAAGCTAAACGAGGAAGAAAAACTTATCTTGTCTAATCTTTTTATGGTGTCAGATCTGCATGAGGCCTTTCGACCTCCTTGAAGTAAGTATCTGTGGTACGAACGAGCATTTTGAGGAACTATACTTCGTCAATCTTTTGGAAGAAGCTCATTATCCTCACCCACCTCCATGGCTGAAGCTAAAATTGATTCAGAGTTTTGGGATCGAACTAATTTTCTTTTTCCAAGCTCTTTCTGCGTGTCCAATTATGATTGGTCTCCTGATCGGTGCGATTTTGTTCCTGGGTTGTTTTGGTGATTAAGAGTTTTTAGGTAGGAGTTAGCTGTTTAGACCTCTGAAGTTAGCAGTTCGTACGGATGGTTTTGAGATTTTTTCTACTTGTAGTTCCTCCTCTATCTGTTTGACTGCTTAGCTTCATTTTGTCTCCTTGTACTGTTAATATATGGAATTGATATGTACTCTTTTTCCTTACAAGGCACCCATATAGGTTAGGGGGGTTGTAAGGTTTTAATGAGGCATATCAAGGAAGTATATGCTTTCTATTATTAATAAAGTACCTTTTCCAAAAAAAAAAAAAAAAAAAAAAATGATCCTCGGATGTGCTCTAGGTAAATTCTGGCACAGGGCATTTTCCTGTAGATGGGATGGTCGAAGTAGATGCAGAACAAGAAATAGCATCCCATAAGATGGAGAAAAAATCTTTGGTTTTGTCAAGCTTTATATCAACCCTTTTCAAACTGTGTGTTAAGAACAAGTTGGTTTCGGGATAAAATCTCAATAGATTTTTGGGTTGAATGACTAGAGGTTGCAAGTTGAACGTTTAGGAGGCATGATTTTTGGTAAATTTTATGGTAGAAGGATGAAAAAAGGGATTTTTAGGGTTTAGGAAAAATAGAATTTGGGTAAAATAGAGGAAAGTAAAAGTGAAAACATGAAGAGATAGGGTAAAAAGGAGATGGAAAGTGGGGTAAAAGGCTTAGAAACATCGTTCAATCGACTGAATACAGCAGGTCAGTCGACTGAACTATAATTAAAATACACAGTGAGCCCAGTTAAGCAGTCAAAAACCAATATATACCAAAGCTTATACAAAAAGTGAATGAATACACCATAAAATATATAAAATGACATAGATAAAGACACATAAAAATTATTTAGAGGATGGTGATTTTCGTGGTGTTTTATGAGGTGTCGTTTGTTCATCCGGCTCTACTTTTGTATCTTCAATGAGTGATCGTATTGGAGACCATGTATTTTATGATTCATTGTATGTGGTGAGACCAGAGGTGGTCAAGGACTGGGTTCCCATGGATTGTGATAGGGAGATGATGTTAGTTGATAAACATTGGATGTAGAATAATCACAAATTTTCCAACCGAGTTGCTCCAGAAAGTTAAGACGTTTGGAATTAACTTTTTGTTCATAGTACATTTCTCGTTGGAGTTCTAGTTGTTCCAGTTGATAATGATGCATATCATCATTCTTTTGTTTCGTTGACGGAGAATCGAAGAAAACGATGAGCTTTCTTCTTTTTTGGAGTATGTCCGGTATGATTTTGTGGAGATATAAACCTGGCAGGTTCGTAGCAAGGAGTTGGTGTAGATAATGATTGAGAGGAAGAAGTATCCGTAATTGCTCACATCGCCCTTGCCGATGATATAACCTTTGGAATTGTCTCCAAATGTGACAGAGCCCCTATCTGAATATGTGATATTTGTTAGCATATTTTTGTCTCCTGTCATGTGTTTTGACAGCCACTGTCGAGTATCCATTTTCCTCTTTTTTTAAGTGGGACCTGCAAAAAATAAAAGAATAAAATTGGTACCCACTTTTTAATAGAGTCCTAAGAGTCAGGTCTTAGGAAACCAAACCCAAGAGGGTTCAGTATTCCCTTTATATAAATAAATTTTATTTTTATGAACATTTTTCAAAAAGGACTCAATATATTTATTCCTAATTAAAATTTTGTTTGTTCAGGAACCCATATTTTTATGGTTTTTGAGTTTTGATCCCTTTTTGGTTGAACTATGGTAGACTTAGATTTAGAAATATTTTTCTTATTCTGCTTAAATTTTGGTGGAGCTACTGATTTCTTAGTATAACCTAGTCCTTTCTTATTTGAGACAGACTAAGAAGTTTCAATAATTTAGATAAGTATTCTCTTCCTTTATTAAAGTTAGACACAATTCTAGTAATATTGTCTAACTTAGTTTTGAAACCAGTGTTATCTAATTCAATCCTTATTTTAGCTCATGATTTTCAGAAACAAGAGCATCATTCTTTTCTTTTAGATTCTCAATTTCTTGACTCAATAAGGTAAGTTGAGAATTAACATTAAAAATGAATCTTGAATTTTCTCAAGTTCTTCTTCCAATATTTTCTTCTTATCATTAAGCATATCTCTTTCGAATTCTGCTCTATTTTGATTTTCACGAGCTTCTTTATATTTTATTTTGAGATTTTCTAAAGTGTCTAATAATTCATAATTTATTTCAATCAAGTCGTCAAAAGTAAGATCATTTACCTCATTATCAGTAGCCATGAAGTAGACATTTGCATGTTCATTTTCACTATCACTGCTACTTTCAGAAGACGAAGAATCTAAGTCATCCCATGTCACCAAAAATGCCTTCTTTTTAAATTTGTCCTTTCTATATTTATTTTATTTTCCCTTCCTTTGTTCTGGACAATCTTTTTGTATATGACCCTTCTTATGGCAATTGAAGCATTCTAGTACTGAGGATGATGGCTTATTGTTGAAGTTTATCTTGCGATTATTTCGATTTACTTTTCTGTACTTCAAAATTTTCTTAAAAATTTTAGCAATGAAAGCTAAATCTTCATCCTTTGAATTTGATTCCTCTTGTTCTGCATGAAATGCCATATTTTACCTATCTTGTGCTTGAACTCTTTTTTCCTGTAAAGGACATTATTGACTCTTCCGATTTCACGGTAGAAAGGTCGGTTGCTTCTTCAATAGCTAAGACTTTTCTTTCTCATTCATCGGTTAAAGAGTTTAGAATTTTGGACACGATATCAAAGTCGGAATACTGTTCTCCTAGTCCTATTAGGGAATGATAAATATCTTGAAATCAAGAGTACATATCATTTATGGACTCATCTTGCTTCATTCTGAAATTTTGAAATTGACTCTTCGGCATCGATATTTTGCTTTGTTTAACTTTTCTATTTCCTTCATGAGTAACTTCAAGTGTTTGCCATATTTGATATGCAGTGTTACATATGCTAACTCGATTAAATTCATTTTTATCTAATGCACAAAACAACATATTCATTGCTTTAGCATTAACAGTAGCATCTTGTTTTTGTGCAGTTGTCCATTAAGAATATTCAGTATTAGGTGCAGTATATTCTGCTTGTGTAACATTCCATGCATAAAAACCATTGGTTTGCATATAAATACACATTCGTGTTGTCCAATAGTTGTAATTAATGCCATTGAATAGGGGAGGTCGTGCAATAGATTGACCCTCAATAAAACTAGTGTTAGTGACAGTTCTTGTGTAGGTATTGTTTGCCACGTTGGCAAAAATATCAAATAACTGTGTAACGGTTATAAGATGCCTGCTCTGATATCAAATGAAAGATAGCGTGGATCGTGCAATATGGAAATATACTAAATATATATGAGATTAAAACAAAGATAGTAGATAGTAGAGTAAAGAAAAAAATAAAAGTGAGCACACCAAGATTTTTATACTAGTTCGAACTTATCATTCTACATCCAGTCCTAGACTCCTTTTGGAATTCAACTAATCAATAACCCTCACTTAACTAGAGGAATAGGTATCTACAAACTCTTGAGCAGCAGAACAGGATGCCTCAACAACTGAAGAGGACTTTACAATGCCTAAGCAGCAGAACATAACTTCTACTAGTATATAAAATTGTCTTACTAATGTGTTCTTGATAACACAAATATGCCAATGTATGTACACCCTTCCTATAATCAAATCCTCAAGCATATGAGTGTGTGTGAAGACATGAAAGGAAGATTATCGCTATGAATCAAAGAGTATGAATATGAATACAAAGGTTCAAGCAATGAAGATGGTTTGATTGCTTTCAAATGCAGAGAATATAGAGAGTAAGTAAGATCATTAAATTATTCAAGAATCAATGATTTGGAGAATGATTTTGATGTTTATATAGTGCATAGATAGATACAACCTTTTGTTAAGAGATTCAATCAATAGATGCAGCCATTACTCTTTGAATTGGATTGAAACTCTTCGCGAGAGGAAGCACCTGTTTAGAAAATATACCCATTATATGCAGGTTAGTCGACTGAGTTCAGAAGCTCAGTTAACTGAAATTCAAATTTGTATATATGTTCTCTATTCACTGTGTATTTTGCTCCAGGTCAGTCGACTGATCAACTGTAATCAGTCGAATGACCTGTGCAATTTTGCACAGTGAATTTCAATGTATATAAAATGAAAGTAATGTGTTTTGTGTGCAAGTGTAACTACTTGAGGAATGATTTTAACAGTATCTACACATATCTAAGACTCAAAAACATAATAAATAATCATATGAAAACTTGTTTTGAAGTCTCTTCTCTTTGTAGTTTATACCATGTATATATTACTCTCTTTTTCTTGCCATCACCATATAGTCTTTGTTAATGCTCCTTGTCATGAATCAAAACTCATGATTCAATAGAAGGTACATTGATACATCCAACCAATGGAGAAGAATTGAAGCAATTCGACAAAACTTATCCTAATTTTGCAGCGGGGAGTCGTAATATTAGATTTGGATTATGTAAGGATTGTTTTTTTACCATTTTCTCAATTTGGTGCTAAATATTCATCTTGGCATATTATCATCACACTTTATAATTTACCTTCATGGATGTGTATGAAAACTAAATATATGTTTCTTACCATTGTCGTTCCTGGCCCCAACAATCTGACATAAGGAATCGATGTTTTTTTACAAACATTGATTGAGGAGTTAAAAACACTATGTAATAAAGGAGTAAAACCATGCAACCTTTCAATGAAATAAAATTTGTATGTTTGCTTCTTTGTTGTGGACTATAAGTAATTTCTTTTCCTATGCAGTGCTTTCAAGATGAAGTACTTTCGGTCGTCTAGCTTGCTCTTATTGCATGGAAGAAACTTAGGCATTTTCTTTGTTGAATGGTAAGAAAATTTCATGATTTGACTGCCATCGATGCTTTCTCCATGTCCATCATCCCTTTAGAGGAGATAGAACAAACTTTTTAGCTAATAGAGCAAAAATCAGACAACCACCAATGACATGGTCAAGCGAAGACATACATGAACTCATATGGGACTATCTAAAGATACATGAAACTAAAGGACAAATAGAAATTGCAGGTAAATCGACTGTTCATACTTGGTGCAAAAAAGGTATATTTTAGGAGTTGTCTTATTGGAAAGGTCTTCTGCTTCATCATAATATTGATGTGATGCACAGTAAGAAAAATATATTTGATAATGTTTTTAATACTATTTTGAATGACAAGGGGAAGACTAAGGATGATTTGAAATCAGGATGCGATATACAAGAATTATGCAAATGTCCCGGGCTTCATATGAAACCAAACGACAATAAAAAACCCAAAGCTTGTTATAAGTTAGATAATAGTCAAGTTAAAGTTGTGTTAAAATGGGTGGATGGATTAAGATTTCCTAATTGGATTTCATCAAATCTTCATAGATGTGTTGACTTTAAAAATAGTAGATTGAATGGAATGAAAAGCCACAACTGTCACATAACGATGGAAAATTTATTACTCATTGTATTCAAACAACTATTTCCCTTAAAACTTTGGGATGTAATAGTGGAACTTAGACTGTTTTAGAAAGAGCTATGTTCGACTACATTAAAAGTGCAACATTTACATAAACTTGAAGAAGATTCCTATATTGCTCTGCAAGCTGGAGAAAATGTAGTTTTTTTAATGTAATGAAACATTTACCTGTTCATCTCCTGTCTAAAGCATGACTTCGAGATCTTGTGCAATATGGATGGATGTATCCATTTGAAAGGCATGATTAATATGTTACCTATTAATTCAATCACATTCGGAAGTTAAAGTTAATCTAAATTAATTTTTCGTGGATATTTGATCAACTAATAGAAAAAAGTAAGGGAAAAAACATGAGTTGAAGGTTCGATATGTAAATCATACATCGAAGAAGAAGCCTCTTTCTTTTTCTCTCACTGTTTCAGTGGCCATGTGAACATATCATTTGAAAATATTCCACGTAACGATGAAGATGACGAACAAGAGTCCTCTCATACAATGTTATCTATTTTTACACAATATGGTCGACCTTTTGAAAAATGTGTAGATATATGGTTAGACGATAGGGATCTTCATGTAACACACAATTATATTCCTCTTAATTGTGTTGAGGTTAAAACATTTGTTAAGTAATATGAAATAATAATTCTTGATTTACTCATTTCAATAATGCATGAGCGTGTAGAATTTAATGCAATATTTTATTCATATATGATGGTTTATGAAAGAGAACATCCACGCGGAGATCTTAGTAAATAATTTTCAGATTGGTTTTCAAAATACGTTTATGAAACGTAAAATTATGTAGTCAACAAAGAATTGAAATATCCTGCGTTGGGACCAAAAAGAAATGTCATGACATATCCAATATTTTTCTTCAATGGATATAAATTTAACACTAAAGAATACAGTGCTAAAAAATTAACTAATAATATAGCTGTATTTGTTAAAGGTAGCGAAGATCCAGAAAATCACATAAATAATTTTTATGGCGTTTTAACCAAAATTTTGCAATTGACATACTTCTAACGACCCTCGAAGGATTTTTTTTTTCTATTTAGATGCAATTGGTTCAGCAATGTTCCATGTTTTGGAATTAAAGTGCACAAGGATTATAATCTTATTGAAATAAAGCACATCACATTATCACAAGTATAACCCTTTTGTACTAGCCAAACAAGCATTGCAAGTTTATTATGCTCCTTATCTATCTTCGAAAAGAGATAAAGCAGATTGGTCACAGTTTTTAAAACAAAGGCAAGGTTTATATTTGATGGAAAGAATATTCCAGATGAACAAGCTTATCGGGCGAATATTGTACAAAGCAACTAAATAATAACAACAGATGATCGTACTGATTTTGGACATCTGAACGATGAATCAAACGTTTTGGTATAAGCATTTGAGAGTAGAGAGGAAAATAATGTAGAATATGAGAATCAGAAGACGATGAAGATTGATATAAATATTATGTTGAATTCTAATGTATTATGCAAGTAATGTAAATGATGACATTTATTTTTGCAAGTTATGTAATTTATGTCGTTTATGAAACTGGATCTACTTATCGTCATTTACGTCATTTATGTCATTACCATTTCTGTCATTTAGTTAGCAATTTATGTTAAAAAGGCCATATTTTTTGCTTATCATTGGAATATGAGACCCAATCTAAATCAGGCATATTTTGCACTTTATGTACTCATTTCTGTCATTATTATATAATATATTTCATTATTATGCTATTATTTTCTTATTAAATAATGTGTCTGTGATAGGTATCATGTCGTCTAGAAGGAGGATCATCCGGAGGCAATGGAAGTACCCATCACAGCCGCCACAGCGTCCCGCTGTGTATTTGGTGCCTAGAGCGGAGTGGTAAGTATTAATTTTTTTCATGCCAATCTGGACGTATTCGCTTATGCACATTTCGATATGTGTGGGGTGTCGCCGGAGATGGCATGCCACACAGTCGATATGATCCTAAACATACGCCAATGAAGCAAAAGGGGCGTAGCCTAGGACCCGAATGGTCCAAAGCGCTAAGAGAAGAAGTGATAAGCTGATGGCAAATGGCTTTATCCACAATGTAACTTATCTCAAATAGATATCCGAGCCTCTTGGTCAAGAAGTCCAATGGAAAATAGTGAACCTATATCAACTACTCATACCTAAATAAGGTCTGCCCAAAGGACACCTTTCCACTTCCTAAATCAAACAGCTTATGGATGGGACAACAGGACATGAATTTCCATCATTTATGGATGCTCACTCGGGATACGGCTAGATCATGGTATAGAACCAAACCTAGAAAACACCATTTTTATCGCCGATCTTGGATTATACTACTATAAATTGATGTTGTTATGCTTAAAAAATGTAGGGGCAACTTACCAATGATGTTCAAGCATTGGATTGAGAAGACTATGGAATTCTATGTAGATGATATGTTAGTAAAATCACGCATAGTCGCATACCACTTGGACAACCTCGTTGAAATGATCAAGATACTCCATAAGTACAGAATGAAACTCAGTCTGCTGAAATGTCACTTAGATAACCTTTGGGGTAGCCTCTAGAAAGTTTTTAAGGATTTGTCATAAGTGCCAGAGGCATCGAAACTTATCCTGAAAAAATTACTGCTTTGGACAAAGTCGAGGCCCCAAGAAATAAAAAGGAGTTACAAATCTTGAATGGAAAAGTTGCAGCACTAAGCCGTTCATATCAAAAGCAACCGACAAATGTACACAATTCTTTGACGCACTAAAGAAGGGAAAGAAGAACTTTGAATGGAATCAGGCTTGCCAGACTGCCTTAAAAGAATTGCTACTACATATGGAGACTTCGCCAATCCTAACCAAGCCAGTAGGTGGAGAAGACTTATTTATCTACTTAGAAGGCTTGCCCAATGTATTAAGTGCCACGTTCGTATGAGAATAAGCTAAGATCCAACGACCCATATATTACATCAGTAAACGGTTCATTAGAGTTGAGAAGGACCAACCAAAGTTGGAAAAACTTGCATATTGCCTCTTGATTACATTCGAAAAGTTACGACCATACTTATAGGCTCACCTGATCAAAATACTAACAAATCAACGCTTGAAGCAGGTGTTGTACAGCCCCAAAACCTCTGGATGGATTATCAAATGGAACATTGAATTGAGTCAATATGAAATCTCTTATCATCCTCGAAGGGCAATCAATGGGCAGGCACTAGTAGACTTCATTGCCTTGTTTATTATATGGGATAATGAAGAAGAAATTACTCCAGAAGTAGAGACACATTGGAAGTTGTTAGTCAATGGTGCATCTAACAACTTTTGCTTGAGGGTAGGAGTTGTGCTCGAGACTCCCGAAAGAATATCCTTTTACTACGCATTATGCTTGGAATTCCCTGTAGCAAAAAATTAAGCAGAATACGAAGCATTGATAGCCAGGCTGAAAATGGTAAAGGAACTCGAAATAAAGTCCATACATATCTATAGTGACTCTCAACTAATCGTCTATCAGGTGAGAGGCGAATATCAAGCCTGGGGAAAGGATCTCTCCCCATATCTATCTATGGTACATTAACTACTGAACGACATCGATCATTACACTATCACTCATATCTCGAGAGAACAAAACATATAAGAGGACTATCTAGCTAAACTGGCCAGTTCTAAAGAGGCTCATCCAATGGGACTAGTCCAAGTTGAAACTTTGACTGCTTAAAACATAGGTGAGATGGGGTCGACTGGATTTTTGAAATAATCGAGGAACTATAAACATGGACAACATTGATCAAGGACTATCTACTTAGAGGAACTCTCCCTGTAGACAAGAATCGATGGAAAAAGCTCCATCGAAAGGCATCATGGTTCGTAATGCATGATGGGATGCTCTATCGAAAAGGATTCTCTACCCCCTTGGTCAGGTGTGTGAACAAGGACGAAGCTCGAAGAATCCACAGAGAAGTTCATGAAGGCGACTACGAAGATCATATCAGAGGATAAACCCTTATAAAAAAGTTCTTCGATAAAGGTATTTGTGGGCAATAGTCAGCCATGATGCAGCAGATTTGCCAAGCGATGTGACCAATGCTAAAGATTTGTTAAGATCAAAAGATCTCCCTCAATAGAGCCAACGCAGATGGTAAGCCCATGGCCGTTCGCAATCTGGGGAATTTATTTGATTGGTGTATTTCCAATACCTAAAGGAGGATCCAAATACGTTATCGTTGTTGCTGACTATTTCACCAAATGGGCCAAAGTAGAACCGTTGGCTACTGTTACCATAAAAAAGTTATTAAATTTGTTACTAAAAATATTATTTATAGATTTGGAGTGTCACAAAGAATTACCATGGATTACAATACTCAATTCGATAGCACTGAGTTCAAAAACTTTTGCAAATGCTTTCGCATCGAGAAAGGCTTTTTAGCTTTTGCACATCCGTAAACAAATAGACAGGTGGAGGCAGTAAAAAATATCATCAGGTCCATCAAAAAGTGGCTAACTAAAGCTATAGGAAAGTAGGTTGATGAATTTCCACTTGCACTATGCGATTACAGAACAATGCACGAATATGCAACCGGGTACTTTGCATTTTCCCTGGCATATGGTTCAGAAGTAGTGATCCCGATCGAATTGTAAGTCTCTTCTCATCGAAAATAAAACTTCAACCAAAGGCAGAACGAATAGCTCCTACTCGAATCGCTCAATATGGTCGATGAGAAGCGAAAAGAAGCCAAGCTAAGAACTATCACTCACCAAAAAACGGTTGCACGACATTTCAACTCCAAGATCCATAAACATACTTTCGAAATAGGAGACCTTGTCCTCAAATGAGTCTATCCTGTGCTAGGAACATTCAGACTAAACTGGAAAGGGCCCTATGTAATTGGCTAGAAGCAAAGGGATGGCACGTTCAAGCTGACAATCATTGATGGAATTTAAATTCCTCATGCTTTGAATAGAAAATCACTTCTTCATTACTTTATCTAGGATTATCTTATGTATTTTCTATTTTTCCAAATAAGCCATCATGGGATACTGAAAGCGTTATAAATAAGCAGAACTTGCCCAACTTTTATTTCAATTAATGGAATTACTTTGCTTTCTGAACTAATAAAACTATTTTCACATAAGTAATCTACAGAGTCGATGGGTCAAATTGAATCAAAACCATATGATCACTACTTGAGATAGTGGAACCACACTCAAGTATGTCACATCTATCCATCGAGTCAACGAAACCAAATCGAGTCAAAACGCTGATCGATGGAACTCGATGTCGTCCTTCTAAGAATTAGTGTTTCTCCAGCGATACCAGGAAGGTCCGAGTCAAAGCTAGTATTTTGTAAGCCTGCATCACATCTTGGATTATCGAATCATGTCCCAACAAACAAAATTTCCTAAGCTGCACATCTCCTAAGCTGTGCATTCTTCTTGGTTTGCAAAACTGCGACCGAGCAAGCCTCGATCCCGCTATGCGCATTTCGTAAACCATACATCACTACTTGGATCGGCAAAATTGCGTCCAAAGACGAGAAATTCTGATATTACAGTAAGCCATGCACCACCTCTAGAGCGAAGGAAATAGCACTCCAAGGAGCGATACATGTGCATAATAGTCTGGATGTCAGCATAATGAAGAAATCGCCTAATGGAATTTAAGTAATTGGTGTTGTTCTAGCATCGCCGATAAATTAAGTGTGTAAATCAATTAAGTGCGTAAATAACTCACCATAAGGCCGCTAAAAAGATTCACGGATATCTTATGTTAGAAAGTAAAAAAAGGATAATAAAATCAAAAGCCCTCAATGATAGGAGCTGCAGCATAAACCCGACTAGGGGCATCCGAAAGACTATCAGAGGCACCTACTCTTTTATCAAGTGTTCGAAGTAAATAGTTTTATGAAATAAGGGCACAGACTAGCACTCGACCAAAATAGCAAATATTTCACAATTCTGTTACTCCAAATAAAGAATTTTGGCGATAGTTGTGGGACTAAATAAAAAAATGCCGAATAAGGAACAGTGATATAAAAAGACAATGGTGCATGGAATGTAAATAAGTAGATAAGTGAAGTTAGAACCAAAATTTCAATAATATATATTACTTATATGTTTTTCATGTACAAAAACAAACAACGAGGGCCATACCTACAGAATATCGGCCAAGAATAGGAAAATAAAAACACCATTAATGTAACAAAAAGAAGAAATGCTAAATGCAGACTCTGCACTTGTAAAAAAAGTAACAAAAAAAGAAAAAGCTCCGCTTCACGAATGCATAGACGGATCAAGGCCTCTTCTCTCTATCTCCCCTGCCACTTTTCCGCCACCGATCAACAACTTCTTGAGCTTCTCCTTTCCATGATGATCTAACTTCCTAAAACGCTGCCACTGGCCGACCCTTTATTTCCTTTGTGCTTGCGGGATTTATGGGAATATTTGATGACTTTTTTTGCTCTTCAACCTTCTTCTTCACTGCTACCATGTACTGCTCAATTATTGACTGCTTAGTCTCTTTGTCTGGTTGGCTAGCTTGGTATGCCCGCTTCCATGTGTTAGTAGCTTCCATACCCTTCTCTTAAGATACAGAGGGGTCATCCAAATTATGCAGCGCTGCAATTTGCTCGAAATGTGAACCAGGCTACGAGCCAGAGGCAGAGATGACAGTTGATGTTGTCAAAATGGTAGTAAATCCAGCACCATAAGGAGGAGATAACTCGGCAGGAAGAGAGGTTTGATCTATAATATTAGAATAAAAAGCGGTTATCTTATTTATTTCGTCAAGGTAAATTGGAAGTCTTCGAACATGGAAGAGATAAGAAAATTACCTATAGTGGGTTTCTGTTCATGTGCTACAACTTCGAAGCCCTTGTCGTTGCCCTCTTTTGATGGCTGCATAATCATGGGAGAAGTAGAAAAGATCGCTTCATTAGCGCAAAGATATGAAGACGACACACCGGAGCACGTAGGAAGATGCAAAGTTATAGCCTTAGCAGTGATCACGGCATCATTAGCTTCTTGTTCCCTATCTAGCCTTAAGATTTGTGGCGCTCCCTTAAAACTTGGAGAGACTCTTCATTCAGATATTCCTAAACCAACGCCTTTTTGGTATAACTGCCACCCATGTCTCATAATCGGGCGAAAATCTCTTCCCAGACTACGCAACCGTATGAGGCAACAATGGACCGAAGTAAGTAAGACTCCCTTAAAGCAGCATAGAGTTGAGATCGAATCCAAAATTAGTAGCATCCAAGTCTTCCATATTCTTTGCGAAGGTATCTTGAAGCTCTGAAAAGCCTACATCCGCTTTAGCTTCTCTATTGCCAGCTATTTCTTCTCAGCATCCAAATTAGAAACTTGTTCGCGAAGAGAGGCAATTTCTTAAGCTTGCTCGATGATGGTTTTCTTTTGCATCTCAACCATCATCTCGCGTATCCTTAACTTTCTTTTAAAGCAACCTCATCAGTATAACACTTCTTTATATCATCTCTAAATATGAGTGCAGCCCGGTCAATGGATTCTTTCAGCTCCTTAGGTAAAGAAATACTTTTTCTCTCCCTCTTGGGGGCGTCATCATTGTCTTTCTCCAGCCTCTCGACCTCCACATCATGATCTATGATCTGCTTCTCATACTCATCTTTTTCGAATTCAAACGAGAGAATTTTGCGGTAATTTTTCTGATTAATAATGAATAGTCGCATGCATAACTTTTCCCATCCCTCGGCTTGCTCCAAACCACTTTGAATTACTTGGAGATGGGGTGAATAAGATTCGATAGGAACTGACTTCAGATTAGGGTTATAAAAAACAATCATCCTTAATAACAAATTAGAGAATGTATGTCGCAGATGTTGGGGACCCACAGGAAGAAAATAAGGTGCCCGTCTATAAATCTCGGGAAAGGCAGCCATTACAGTATAAGTGGAGGAGGTCACGCCACCGGAAGCAAGGACATTTATCCCAGCGGAAGCAGGAGGCCATAAAGTGGATTCTTGGTCTTGGTCTCCTTTCGGCCTCTTTGACACATCTCACTGCTTAGTCGGTCTATTCCACTTTTCGTAGTCACTTCCCTATCATGGCCATGATCTTTCTCAACATGACGACCCTCTTCTACCTCTTTATCCTTCCTTCTTTTTCTCGCATCATCGGTCTTCCAGGGAGCATGGTACCTTGAAGAGTGACTCTATGAATGTCGAGACTCCAAAACTCGATCAAGATTGCTATAAAAACCACGAGACATGATTCATGTAGCAAGCAATCAAATGGCTTCAAGAAGGAGGCATTTGATGAACTAAAACATCCTAAAAAATATAAAGCGTGTGATCCTAGTGAAGTGTGTGCTGCAATTTAACGACCCTTATGGAATACACAAACAAGATCATTCACCAACTAATGTCAGAACTTCGTTCCCTACAAGGATGATCCGAGTAGACTGGGAGCACAACCCATTCAAAGCATTATCGTTCATCAAGTCACCCATGCTCACAAAAACATCACTCGTATCTTCCAAATCAATGTCAGTACCTTCCAGTAGAGGGATAGATACATGATAAGTTTTGGGAGAAGCTCCTCCAATAGGCTCTTTCAAAGAAGGTGAGGGTACATGACCAGGGCTTAATTCCGAGGTATTATCGCCTAATTTGACGTCACCCTCATCAGTGTTCCAATCTTTTCTTCCTCATTTAGAGGATGCTCCTTAGTGATTTCTCCTTCCTCATTCCCTTCAATAAATAGAACCCCTTCCTTCCATTAAATAAACTCTTCTTCTTTCTTTTCAGGGATCGGTGGCATTTTGAGTGAACTGTCGACCCTGACTTGAATGTGGATCTCCTCAAGGATGTTCTCTAACCATCAGATGTGCCATTTTATTCTACTCTTTCTTCATCATTATCTTCACTAAAGCCATGAGAAGAGGAAATAGAACGAATTCAGGCCCTAGAATAGGAAGGAGCAGTGCTAAATCCAACGGACCTTCTAAGGTGTAAAAGCCCACATCGGTGAAGGTTCACATCTATGAGCAAGAACCTAACAGTGCGCTTCTAAGCATCGACCAGAATAGTGCTGATTGCCAGGACCTTGTTAATCTTCGGAAGAACTGTAAGGAATATTTGATCATTCGGAAAACTTATAGCAGTTAAAGGAAATTCTAAGCATAATGAAATAGAATACCCCCTGTAGTCCATAAATGGGTGAATCCTTTTGGACATTTAGCGAAAAAGAATTAATTGATGAATGAAAGAACTTTGCTAGGAAGATCCTATATAAGATTCTAGCTACTCTGTGCCACAATATAAATAAGTGATAGATTAGACTCTCTCTTCTTGAAAAATACAAGATACTGCAGCTCAGCAAAGCTCAATGCATAATTAAGCACTCGCTTTAACAGAACATATAAGAACTTCTGCATAGCATATCCATTTGGAAGAATCTGGAATGGGGCCAACCTTATATTCTGAAATGTTGTCATTAAGAAGTGATTGAACAGGGACACTGCATATTACATGCACATATATTAGTGGTGGGCCATGTATCCAGAAGGTAGCCTATGAGAAAATTCTCCTCTCGATGGTAGAATCACGTCATCCTATGGGATACCATATTGCGAGCAAGTGCTTCGCAACATCCTATGTGTAAGGATTGAAGGAACTTTCTTCGGAGGATCAAGCAAGACTCTAAGGTTAGGAGGAGTGTGATCGACGATGAGACCAACAAGAATCAGATGACCAGATTGACCTGAGGTTATGGAAGTGGCATATCCATTTGGGATGACAATGACTCCGCTTTAGTAAGAGACGAGTTCCCCTCACCTGATTTGCATCGAGAAGATTTACATGTCATTCTGTATAAGAAAGCTTGTGTTCAAAATGGTCAGGTACGCCTAATCTCTAAACTATAAACCCTTGCATGGTCGACACTTGAAATCTGGAAGATCATAAACGTCTACCAACCATCGATCGAATTTCAAGTGTAAACGGGAGTGTGTGTGTGATGTGTAATATAAGCGAGATTGGGTCGGGTGTCCTAAAATGCTGTAAACAATCCACTTCGTGTGGATGGCTCATTCACATCGGAAAGAACAATCCATATCACCTGTTAATTTCATTTCTCCTATCCTTACCCATTACCGATCTAAGATTGATAATGGATCCCTTGTCCAAAGTGACAAGAAAAGCCCTTCCTATTTGAGGTACACCGACTATGCAATGGCAAGACCAATCCAAAGCAAGTGAATATAGATCGATGGGTCCGAATCAAGTAAAGAATTCTCAACATAAGTCGATAGATCCACTAAGCTATTTTTACCTCCTAGAAAAACAAAAATCAATTTGCAAGACGCTATGCTAGGATCGACTGTGCAACTTAGTGCAAATTAATCCTGACCATGTGGATGAGGATAGCAAAACATGTCGAGTACCGAGCAAAACCCTAGCTTTGTTCCATGAAAAATCAAGAACTGTTTTACTATCTTCTTCCACAAAGTCATAATTAACTCGAATCTTCCACTATTTCCATCATCGACACAACTTCATTACCAATCACTAATGTAGTAATATGCTAAAATCCATGCTACCAACCTTCGAATTGGAGAAAATAAATCGATCTTTAGTTTAGCAAGGCCCAAAACTAGATGTTCGCTCAGATCAGATCGACAGATTTCATGAAGTTGGGTTTTTGGCAGCGGTTTCTTGCTCTAATTATTGACATGGGATTCAAAAGGCGGCAATTGATAGCATTGGAGGTAGAGATCAATGGCAGTAGCTCCTTGATGATGTAATGCTTGGATCAACCAGTTAGGGTTGGAGAGGTCGAATCGGTTGGAGAAGTGTGGGATTGGATCAAATGGAAAATGAATCGAAGTGAGGGGTCGGCTCATATATAAAAAAATAAAAAATAAAAGAAAGAGAAATTTTGAAAAAATTATGAAGTACTTGGATCAGTACCGATCCTATCAAATTGAAACGGTACCGATCCAAATTTACTCCTCTATATAGTCCCAAAATTTCCATATGCGACCTATTTAATGTTCGTATACATCGCTGAAAAACACAATTCCAAACTACTGAGTGATCATGAGCAATGAAGATCCACATTGAAAGTTGAATAGCTCACCGACATATCACGAGATAGCTCAACACGACCAATGAAACTCATTAAAATAAAAACTCAAGGATAAACAATTCCAGTGCATACCTTGTTTTCAATGAAAGCATACTCTGGGAGCAAATGTTAACCCGCTTTTTAACGCAGCATAATTCAAAAGAAGTTGGAACATTCAGACTAAACCAGAACAACTTAGAACTTGATTGGATGACCTAAAAGTACAAGATAAAGGACCCCAAGAAGTTTGAGCCATTTTTAGGCTAACATTTCGGATCGGTATTGATCTGATCTAATTGGATTGGTACCAATCCAAAATATTGCTTTGTTGGATCTTTGTTCCACTTGTCTTACACTCTTAGATCTTCACTAAGCTTATCTACAGAATTTGATAACTTTCCAAGCATCAAAGTTCAATATGTGAAGACATATCCGATTCAAATTCGAATTGGATATAACCTATAGGTGAATCATCATCAAAACAAGTTAAGAAGCTACGAAACTATATGGAGAGGATTGTAACTGGCAAGAAAGACAACCAAGTAGTTAAAGAATCAAAAATGCTTAACTATTTGGATCGATACTGATCTAATTGGATCGAATCGGTATAGATCTAAATACTTTGCTCTGATGATCTTTAATCTTTCTAGGCTTCCTCTGTGTGATGAATGTAGGCTTCTGGTAATACAGATCTAGCCCAAGTGCTTTCTAACTCCTATAAATACCATCACATCTGCAACAAAAGAAGGATCTTCTTTGATCTCTGCTGAAACTCTGTCATTGTTTCTTCACTCTTCATCTCCCTCACAACAACTATTGAAAGGACAACTGAGATCTTCCAGTTGTCTCTAATGGTGGTGGCTTGATCTAACTTAGAAAAGAAGAATTATATTGTAATCCAAACTCCTTTGTAACAACAGTTGATAAGTAAAAGCAATAAAGTGCAAATAGGCTTCATTAATAGTAGAACCACTAAAATCTCTTGTCTTTTAACTTTTTTTGCGATTTACTGTTGCTTTTCTATTTTATTAGCCTTGATAAATAGGGTCGGTGCTTTCACACTCAATCCTAAATGTTGATCCACTTGTTGGGTTAACAACTTACATATTTTTTCACCACCGCATTGGAATCAAATTTGAGATGCGTGATTCGGTTGCATATAACATTTGATCTGGTATTCCTATGTACGTAGTTCTTGTTTATTTTTTTCCATCTTTACAAAGGATGTTATTCTATTTACTTGAGTTTATTATTTCGTGGTATTGAAATTCTCTACGTAAACACTTTGATATGGAATTAGGATTAGCATATGTACTGCACCCGGTTACTTCACAATATTCAAATTATTGACAATTTGATCATTATTCTATGGTAATTCGTTTAAATTCACATCGATGTTTAGTTGAGGAATATTTTTTGTGTTATATGTAACAAAAAACTTGCAAGAGCATTTATTTTGTCACTAGCTTTTCTACCTTTGGTACAAGACTAATGTTGTGTTTGCACCTTCATTAGTAGTATACGAACAAATGAGCATTAGTTTGTTGCTCATAGTAATTTTAGAATGCTAATATCTTCTCACTACTTTACTTTCTTAGATGAATGATTATTCCCCAAAGACTCGATTAGTGTTGTGACCAAGCTCCCTAGATTAATATTGCTCTTTCTAGATTATATATTTTATGTGGTTCAATTTTTTGGAATAATGTGGAATTTTTTTACCTTTTGGTTTACCATTGCAAGAATTTATTTAATCAATTTAGTTAATGAAATTTACCTTATAGCTTACTATTGCATATATTTATTTGGTTTACTATTGCAAGCATTTATTCAATTTAGTTACTGAAATTTCCACCTTCTAGCTTACTGTTGCATATATCTACTTGATTTACTTAATGAATTTTCTAACTTTTTAGATATGTTAATTTTATATTCTAGAGCCCATTAAACTATGAAGGTTCTTGAAATTTGTGAAATTGGATACTTTTGGGGATAAATATGGATAATCTGGGGTTAAATAAGCCATACCAAATCAAGGGGGTTTGACTTGGTATATTATTTGCCTTCGTTTATTGCTTCAATAATACTCACAACTTTGTTTTGATTGCATATTCATTGTTAGAATTCTCAAAGAATGGCGAATGAGATATCTCCTACATCGCCAAAAATATGTTAATTTTCTGGTTTAGATAGCATAGTCTCAATCCCCATATTGGCCCTTAGGGTCAGGTAATTTTGTGCAAGGGAAAGGACCTATATGGCAATGAACTAACACGCGTACGACGCCACCCGTCCACTGGACCGACCTAACCGGGCTGGGTCGGGTGCGAGTGCGGGTCCAATAAGAGTGGACCATGTTATATTTTTGCTACACAGAAGTGAACGGTTTTCTACTGTTTAAATTCAAAAAGAAACGACTACTGGATTGGACGTGACTTTGCAAACCGCAGCAGTTTCTGGCCGTTGCAAACGAAGAGATACGACTGTTGCAAACTGCAACAGCTTCTGACCGTTGCAAATGAATAGATGCGAATGTTGCGAACAACAACAGATTTCGGCTGTTGTAAACGAAGAGGCACGATTATTGCAAATAACAACAGCTTTTGGCCATTGCAAAGGAAGAGACACGACTGTTGCGAACATTAATGCTTTTTGGCATTGTAAATGAAGGGATGCTACTTTTCTCAACGGGTGTAGCCATTGGGAATTCAACGGTGTGTGCTGTTTGTTAAAATGTATGGTTGTTGCATTTGATTGGATATGAATGGTTGAATCCACTAGAATAGTCATTTTAAAATAAATATTTAACCTTTTAGGCTTATAAGAAAATACAGGTTATGGAAGCAACTGCTACTGCTTTTGGTTCCGTAATAATAAGCGTATTGCCCGACAAATAGGTACGTTTCCGGATTACGTATAAAGCGCTATTTTATATATTTTCCCGTGTTGGGATATTTTATTGGATAATATGTGTAATATATTTGTATATTTGGATATTATATTTTCTCCAGAGTCCCTCCGTACAAAGGAGACTTTGCCAAAATTTTCAGGAAATTTTGGACTTAGAATTTTGTGAAAGTATTTTTCCAACTTTAATAATTCAAGTATTAAAGGATATAATGATTATAAAACAAGTATATTTCATTAAAGGAAATTAATCCAGTAAAATATTGTTTATAAGTTAATATTTGAAATAAGATGCACTGTAAATCTTCCTCCTCCCTTCTTTTTCCTTTTCGGGGACGAAAAGTTTTGAGTGGGGGAGATTGTAACGACCCGTTAAATTTATGATAGTTAATAAAATGAATTAATATAATTTCTAATTTGGTTAAAAATAAATGTAGAAATTTGGTATAGTGGTTGCAATTTAGTGTAACTATAAAATTTTATGATAATAGATGTGGATAATGTAAATTTTCACAACTTGATTTAAAGTAATTTTGAAGAAACAAATAAATGTTGAATTTGTGAATGTTAGAATAAATATTAACTTAAATGGTGTTCATTAATACAAAGATGTAATTAGTGTAGATAGTAATAATTTATGCCTGTAGTGAAAGGAAAAGAAAACTAATAGAAACATAAAATTTATTTTATGTAAACAAAAGTATAGTTTTGAACAAACTTATGAAAATTGATAGAAACAGTGTTTGTAATCAGTTTGGTTATTTTATATTTGAAAGATAGAGATGTGTAAATACGTTAATGAATATAAAATGGGAAGGAATGGTAGAATGAAAAGAATATATATAATAATAAGCATTTGATTCAATTAAGGGAATTAAATTATAATAAATGGTCATTTAATAAATTCAACGTTTGTGAGAAATCATAATAGTTGTGTAAAATGTGTACAAACTTGGATTTGGAAGTTTATTGGATTTATAACGGTTTTGTTATTAAGTGTATGAGTTTAAAAGTTATTCCCTTTTGTAAAGTAATAGAAGAATGCATAAAGATATAAACAGGGCTTAATAGAATTGACACTTAATGAATTGAATAAATTACCCATTTATGTACATATGTATAGTGGACTATAAATGGCCTAAGCAAATATAAAATGGAATAATCATTGAGATTTGTACTATGAAAATAAATAGTAACATTTATTTGCAA
This sequence comes from Allium cepa, assembly GCA_030765085.1. NCBI lineage: Eukaryota > Viridiplantae > Streptophyta > Magnoliopsida > Asparagales > Amaryllidaceae > Allium > Allium cepa. The sequence goes on along the minus strand of CM060934.1, from coordinate 945,181,736 downwards.
GGAATAAAAGCCTATTTAGGTGACTAGAATTTGGAGTAATGACTATTGTATGTTACCTACCCTTGTTTCTTGTTAATTTAGATTTTGGGAATCAAATTCAATTTATCCGCCAATTTACCGCAGTTAAAGTGAAATGAATTGGTGATTGAGAAATGTTAAATACAAATAAGATGTAAACCAAAGAAAATCCCATTTGTAATAAATTATGTAGAATAAAGTAAAGAAACTAGGAAATGAAAATGTGAAAATGTGGATGCAGTGAGATCTTAAGTGATAATAACCTTGTTAGGCAAGTGATAACGGAATTTTGTGTATAACCAAATAAAAATCCAAATTTAATTGGAAATAAATTGCAATCAATTGAATTTATTGCAATTTAATGGATTTAATATTTAATAGTTTATGTAATTATTATTTGGAAGAAATTGGAGTTATTTGTAAAAAGGTATGAACCTAATGTTAATTTTTCTATGGGATTGACAATTAATATGGAATGAAAAGAAGAAAATTTGGGTCAGTAAAATTTAGAATTTATGCATAATAAAACGGATTCTAACGTTAATTATGACGTTATTGAGTTTAGATTGGAATTGGTAAACATTTGAGTGAAATCTTAAACTAATGTTCATATTGACAACAATAACTTAGAAATATAGAAAGGAAGTAAATCTAGTAAATTTATCAAATTCATAATGTTGAATTCATTTGGATGGGAATTAATAAACAGTTGAGAAAAAGGAAATGGAAATAAAAGTTTATTTATAATTTGGGATTTAATTTATGGTAAAAAGGTTAATTGCAATTAAAAATGAGTTGAAATGGAAATCAAGTTATTTATTTAATTAGATTTAAGATGAGAGTATAAAAGTATAAGATTAAATAATTGGGTTTTGAGAATAAAATTTATAATTCCCAAATAATAAGAAGTGCAGAGATTAACACTGCAAATTGATATACTTATAGTTTTTAATTCACATCCAAGCTTGCTAAATCATTTGGAATTGATTGGATTATATAAGTAATGAAATTTGGACAAATTTAGAATATTAATATAAAAATTTGGATTTTATAATTTATTTTTTGATTTATTTAATAAATACTAAAAATAGCCATTTTTGTCACGGACTCGGATTTCGACGAAACTAGTTTCATCGGATCCGTATCGGTGAATTATTATAGGATTTCAAATTTCGTATCGATCGGACTTGTCGTTTGATCGTACGGACGCGAAACGCCTTGAAATCAATTTTATTAAAAATCAATTTGAAATCAATTTGGAAATCTTGTTTTCAGCATAACTTCTTCATACGATCGAATTTGGTCGTGAAACTTTTTCCATCGCGTTCAGAATATTTTAAAATACCTATCTGGATATATAGATTTAACAAATTCGACTCCGGAGGCATAGCGGGCTTTTTGGGCCATAGTTTGTCACGCACGTTCATTCTACAGCCTATCTACCCTATCGCTAGCATACCTATATATATACAACTATAAACCCTAGTCTCTATTCTTTTGCTGTACGTTCATTTCTTCACTTTTTTTTCTCTTCCCCAAATGTATACATCTCAGATCCAATTCCAGATCTATCCACAGTTCAAAATCAAAAGTCAAAACTCAAAAATTTCAGAAAATTCCAAAAAAAATATATGTTGATGTTTTCGATACGCGTAATATCATGATGAAATTCGTTTTTCAAATTGGAGTTATCGTTCACGCAGAATAAATTCAAACAGCCCCAAAACCGTTCATCATCATCGCGCAAAACTTCATCGGATCGAGAAACGGTTTCTGGGTATTGTGGAGAGGACCGAGTGGAGCGCATCTATATAGTTCGTTTGTCCTTTCAAGGGTTAGATCATCGCCAAATCGCGACTAGGGTTCCGAAGAAACTAACGGCGGCGGCAACATTGGGGGGGGCGCGCGTGGTCTAGCGGCGGCGGCTTGGAAGGGGGAGGCTAGGGGTGACGGTCGGCGGCTCTCAGGTGGTCGGAGGTGATGGGAATTTTTGGTCAAAGGCTTCGGTCAATGCGTTTCGTTCGTTGGCGCGTGCGTTTTTCAGCCTGGGTAGAGCAGTCGCGTGCGTCTCTGAGAGATGGAGTTGGTGTGCTGACGTGGCTATGTGAGGTTGTTTTTGTGTTCTTTTTTTTTATTATTTCATTTGAAATTCAAGCACGTTTTATCGTATAACTTTTACATACGAATTCGGATTCACGCGAAATTTCTTTTGTTAGAATCGTAATTAAATTCCGGACTTGATGACGCTGGTTTGGACGAATTCTGAGACGGGCGAATTTTTTGGTTTAAATCGAATTTAAATTCGATTTAAATTCAAAAGGTGAGTGTTTTAACCCACTCACAACTTCTAAAAGTTTTTATGTTTGTTAAATTAATTTTAGAAATGAATAGAAATTTATTTATGAGTATTTGGCATGTTTATTTCATTCATATCTGTTGAATTGCATTTATTAAATTTAACTGTTAATTTAATTTATTTATTGCGTATTTATTTACAGTTATAATTTTTTTGTTTGCATATAAACTGCTAGTTAACAGTTATATAAATTATTACTGAATATAAAATGTTAGATTAATAGTTGTTAAATTTAATTTGAATATAATTGACAGTTATTACCTGCTATATAATCTCATATATATATTGATTTTGATTGATATTGATGGATGATTGTGATTTGGACAATGGATGATGTTGATGAATGGATGTTTATTTGATATCATTAAATTGCAAGTTATCATGCATTTTTCATTTCATTCGGGATTGTGGTTTGAAATGATATACAACCGCAAAATTTTATTTTTAAATTGCGGATTGAAATGATAAATATCCGTATCACTTGACCATAGGATAGAAAATTATATACAGGCACTGTGGTCTATATATAAATTATTTTTAAAGTGATTTCTATGGTTTGGATGGGATACGGTTTATAAAATTTAATTTTGATATTTTATAAAATATTTTTCTTCGAGATATACACATATGAAGTTAAAATTTTAAATTTAAGCTGTGTATAAACCTGTTGAATAAAATGATAAAAATTTGAGAAAATGGAATTTGGTGATTTATCTTATATGTTTAAATTTGGAAATTTTAAGGTATGATATTTATAAATGGATTTTCCAAGATTTACTTAAATAGAATATTTTAGTATAATTTAAATTTAAGAAAATAGTTAATTTCTAGAAATTGGAGTTTTATTTATAGATTTTATGTAAATATTCAAAACTAAATAATAGAACATTTAATTTGTTGAAAGAATAAATTCCAACTTTAGTTTTGAAATATTAATACTCCAAATGGATATATATATATAAATAGAAATTGAAGTGGTTTTGGAACTTGAAAGTGATATTTAAATTTGGTAGACTTTAAATAAAGAAGTATATGTGTAAAGCCCTGGAAATAATTTCTTTACAAAGTAACCTTAAAAGTAAACCATTTATTTTATATACTGTTGAATATCCAAACCATTCAAGTTTTAGAAGTATGGTTTTAAAAGTATGAATTCCGAAATATTATGTTTTGAAAATATAATTCAAATGTTTGGTTTCCAGATATTTATATTTTAAACCGGTATGATTTTGGAAAAAGAGTTATATTTGAGATAAAATGATATCATATTATTTTGGGTTTTTAAATTAATATCGAATTCATAGTTTTGAAATGGAAAATTTATTCTGGTTTTTAAAGTATAAACTACTTTTAAATGACCGCGGTGTTATAATAACGATGGGTTGGCAAAGAGACCGGGATCGGATATGGACATACTCTCTGTCGATACCGAAAACCACTTTGACTAACCGTGTACGCGGTGGAGATTCCAGAATGAAGTAGGTTGGTGGCGACGTTCCTGTAAGGTAAATACGTGGACCCAACTCCCGTGAGTTGGCATAAGGTGGCTAAAACAGGAGCGATTGACGGGTTAATGAGGTCATTCCTCTGATCGGACACTCCTCTTCGATATTATACTTTGACTTTGGATTGATTCAGTGGCCACTTCTATTTTGATTTTGGGGAGTTTGTTCGAGGTGGGCGGTAGCTGCGGCTACGCGTTACCATCGACCCGGAAGCGTAATTGGTATATCTACCCTGGCATTGCCTAGTTGTGCCGTGTCACCTACCCTATCGCGCCTTGTACGAGTTTGGATTTCTCCCGTAGCCCGTGTGGTATCCTCTGGTGGCTTCCCGATCAGGAGGGACTATGATATTGGATGGACTACTGGGACTATTACGTGTTAAGGTGGAAAATGTAAAGCCTTAATGCTATTTAAAAGTATGTTTATTTTACTATAGACACTATTATAATAGCGCAATATACTACATAGTAAATAGTTTAACGGATCCTTAGGAGATGTAAATCCCGAACATCTTTTGAGTTATTGCACTCATATTTATTTCTGTTAATTTAACTCATATAAGATCTTTTAGTTCTGACTCGAGTGTTTTTGTCTTTTCAAATTCGCTCGGGTCAGTCCGAGCGTTTCAGGATCGAAGACTTTAGCTTTGGAGGACGAAGACGAAGAATTTGTATTATTATTATTTATAGTATTGCACTACACTCACACTGTTCCGCTGCATTGTTATTGGTATGTGTAACTCTGATATGTATTATATAAATGTTTGTAAACAGTTTTTTTTATAAACTGTATATTTTTTTATTATATTTTATCCTTCCGCTGTGAGATTCTATTTGTTTATTTCTTCTCTGTTTTTTTTCTTATTTACCCCATAACAAATCCGCCCTTCCGTATGGTTTGGATCGGCATGTGTGTCGATTTAAATCGTGCGAAAAGGCGGGATGTTACAGTTGGTATCAGAGCTTTGGTTTAACGATAAACCTTGGCTTTGTGGGTTTGACTCTTTGTTAATAGGGTAGAAATATCCTATGGGAGTCGTTGAGTGTATATATATGAGAGAGCGTATTTGTTAATATTAATAAAAAGATTTTTATATTGTGTTAATCTGTTCCGCTTTGTATTTACAAAATCCTGGTTGATGCATGGGACGCTATGTCATCAATAAGGATTTCTAAACACTTAATAGGACAGACCGACATAATATTTGTTTTAATATAGGTGAATGAAAGAATTTTGCCTATTATATTTTCTATATATAAAAATATTTTTATAAATATATATATATATATATATATATATATATTTGGTTGCTATAGATTGGGTGTTAGGAAATAAAATATTTATAATAACTGAAGCTAAGTTGAAATTATGATAAATCAAATTGGAGATTTTAGAACTTAAGTCTGGGATTTTTCCAAATCTGCTTTCAAAGAATTTGTGAAATTTATTGATTTGGTTTATAAGTAATTTCTTATATAAATATTTCGTATAATTTGGAAGAATTGTTTTAAAGAAGATTTTGGAAAAAAAAAATTAAATTCTGTACTTTCCTCTCTGTCGCTGGAAAATAAATTCGGTGATGACGGCCGCATCATCGACTTTCATTTTCGAGTTTCGAAGGGGAAAGGCCACGGTAGTAAATTCTACTGCAGATTTATTATGAAATTTTCTAAAAAAAATTCTTTTATTGTTCTAACTATAATTAGAGATTTTGAGTTGTAAGAACTTCTTTATCTATTATTTTGAAATAAATTGAAATCTGACCCGGAATCCAATTCTAAAATTCTACATTAATTAATCAATTGTTAAATTGTAGTGAAATAAAAGTTAAGTAATAAATGAATTGAAACCACTAATTTAAATAAGAGAATAATTGCAAAGTTATAAAGAGGAATTTGCATACATATAAGACAAAGAGAAATATGGATAAACATCAAATTTAATTTAGAGAATTGAGATTCAACTTGTATAAGTTCAATTGCACTTTCTTTGACATAAATAACTTACCCAAATATAAAAGTTGAAATGTTAAATAAGAATTTTAAATAGGATATTATACAAGTAGAATTTTGGAAATAATGAAGTATTCAATAATTTATTGTTATAAATAAGAATTTAAATGGTATAAACTTAGGTTATAATTGAAATTTTATTATTAATAGATGATATGAACCTAAGTATATAAAATGAAATTCAAAATAAGAATTTATTATATGATTATTCACTTAAGTATGTTTTAATCTCCCCTATTCTAATATAATGGAAAGTAGGAAGAATTTAAATGACTGTAATCCATAGTTAATGGATAAATAAAAAACTTCCACTTATAAGAATGAATGTTAGCAGATTAAGAATTTAAGGGAAATCTTACAAGTGAAGAGTAAGGAAAGGAAGATATTCAAAATATTTGTTGTTATTAATGAGAATTATTTTATAAACTTAAGTAATAAAAAGGAAATACAAATATAATAAATTTGGTGATAATTGGAAAATAAAACTTGTAAGAACAAAGAAATCCCTCATAAATGAAGGGAAGAAAATCAAACCACTGAAGTATGAAATAAATGTATAATAAGCTATTTTGGTGTTGATTTGAATTGTTTGGTTGATGTATGGTTGCTGGGTAAGGAATTTTGAAGTTGTTGGATGGAGAAATAATCTATCTTTGTTCCATCTAAGACTGTTGAGTAAAGGATGCACTTGATAGTTATTTTACATTTCGTACAATTTCGGAATTTGAACCTAACAACTAATTGTTTGTTTGATTGAATGATTTTGTTTGCGGTGTGTGCTGTTTGTTAAAATGTATGGTTGTTGCATTTGATTGGATATGAATGGTTGAAACCACTAGAATAGTTCATTTTAAAATAAATATTTAACCTTTTAGGCTTATAAGAAAATACAGGTTATGGAAGCAACTGCTACTGCTTTTGGTTCCGTAATAATAAGCGTATTGCCCGACAAATAGGTACGTTTCCGGATTACGTATAAAGCGCTATTTTATATATTTTCTCGTGTTGGGATATTTTATTGGATAATATGTGTAATATATTTGTATATTTGGATATTATATTTTCTCCAGAGTCCCTCCGTACAAAGGAGACTTTGCCAAAATTTTCAGGAAATTTTGGACTTAGAATTTTGTGAAAGTATTTTTCCAACTTTAATAATTCAAGTATTAAAGGATATAATGATTATAAAACAAGTATATTTCATTAAAGGAAATTAATCCAGTAAAATATTGTTTATAAGTTAATATTTGAAATAAGATGCACTGTAAATCTTCCTCCTCCCTTCTTTTTCCTTTTCGGGGACGAAAAGTTTTGAGTGGGGGAGATTGTAACGACCCGTTAAATTTATGATAGTTAATAAAATGAATTAATATAATTTCTAATTTGGTTAAAAATAAATGTAGAAATTTGGTATAGTGGTTGCAATTTAGTGTAACTATAAAATTTTATGATAATAGATGTGGATAATGTAAATTTTCACAACTTGATTTAAAGTAATTTTGAAGAAACAAATAAATGTTGAATTTGTGAATGTTAGAATAAATATTAACTTAAATGGTGTTCATTAATACAAAGATGTAATTAGTGTAGATAGTAATAATTTATGCCTGTAGTGAAAGGAAAAGAAAACTAATAGAAACATAAAATTTATTTTATGTAAACAAAAGTATAGTTTTGAACAAACTTATGAAAATTGATAGAAACAGTGTTTGTAATCAGTTTGGTTATTTTATATTTGAAAGATAGAGATGTGTAAATACGTTAATGAATATAAAATGGGAAGGAATGGTAGAATGAAAAGAATATATATAATAATAAGCATTTGATTCAATTAAGGGAATTAAATTATAATAAATGGTCATTTAATAAATTCAACGTTTGTGAGAAATCATAATAGTTGTGTAAAATGTGTACAAACTTGGATTTGGAAGTTTATTGGATTTATAACGGTTTTGTTATTAAGTGTATGAGTTTAAAAGTTATTCCCTTTTGTAAAGTAATAGAAGAATGCATAAAGATATAAACAGGGCTTAATAGAATTGACACTTAATGAATTGAATAAATTACCCATTTATGTACATATGTATAGTGGACTATAAATGGCCTAAGCAAATATAAAATGGAATAATCATTGAGATTTGTACTATGAAAATAAATAGTAACATTTATTTGCAAGGAATAAAAGCCTATTTAGGTGACTAGAATTTGGAGTAATGACTATTGTATGTTACCTACCCTTGTTTCTTGTTAATTTAGATTTTGGGAATCAAATTCAATTTATCCGCCAATTTACCGCAGTTAAAGTGAAATGAATTGGTGATTGAGAAATGTTAAATACAAATAAGATGTAAACCAAAGAAAATCCCATTTGTAATAAATTATGTAGAATAAAGTAAAGAAACTAGGAAATGAAAATGTGAAAATGTGGATGCAGTGAGATCTTAAGTGATAATAACCTTGTTAGGCAAGTGATAACGGAATTTTTTGTATAACCAAATAAAAATCCAAATTTAATTGGAAATAAATTGCAATCAATTGAATTTATTGCAATTTAATGGATTTAATATTTAATAATTTATGTAATTATTATTTGGAAGAAATTGGAGTTATTTGTAAAAAGGTATGAACCTAATGTTAATTTTTCTATGGGATTGACAATTAATATGGAATGAAAAGAAGAAAATTTGGGTCAGTAAAATTTAGAATTTATGCATAATAAAACGGATTCTAACGTTAATTATGACGTTATTGAGTTTAGATTGGAATTGGTAAACATTTGAGTGAAATCTTAAACTAATGTTCATATTGACAACAATAACTTAGAAATATAGAAAGGAAGTAAATCTAATAAATTTATCAAATTCATAATGTTGAATTCATTTGGATGGGAATTAATAAACAGTTGAGAAAAAGGAAATGGAAATAAAAGTTTATTTATAATTTGGGATTTAATTTATGGTAAAAAGGTTAATTGCAATTAAAAATGAGTTGAAATGGAAATCAAGTTATTTATTTAATTAGATTTAAGATGAGAGTATAAAAGTATAAGATTAAATAATTGGGTTTTGAGAATAAAATTTATAATTCCCAAATAATAAGAAGTGCAGAGATTAACACTGCAAATTGATATACTTATAGTTTTTAATTCACATCCAAGCTTGCTAAATCATTTGGAATTGATTGGATTATATAAGTAATGAAATTTGGACAAATTTAGAATATTAATATAAAAATTTGGATTTTATAATTTATTTTTTGATTTATTTAATAAATACTAAAAATAGCCATTTTTGTCACGGACTCGGATTTCGACGAAACTAGTTTCATCGGATCCGTATCGGTGAATTATTATAGGATTTCAAATTTCGTATCGATCGGACTTGTCGTTTGATCGTACGGACGCGAAACGCCTTGAAATCAATTTTATTAAAAATCAATTTGAAATCAATTTGGAAATCTTGTTTTCAGCATAACTTCTTCATACGATCGAATTTGGTCGTGAAACTTTTTCCATCGCGTTCAGAATATTTTAAAATACCTATCTGGATATATAGATTTAACAAATTCGACTCCGGAGGCATAGCGGGCTTTTTGGGCCATAGTTTGTCACGCACGTTCATTCTACAGCCTATCTACCCTATCGCTAGCATACCTATATATATACAACTATAAACCCTAGTCTCTATTCTTTTGCTGTACGTTCATTTCTTCACTTTTTTTTCTCTTCCCCAAATGTATACATCTCAGATCCAATTCCAGATCTATCCACAGTTCAAAATCAAAAGTCAAAACTCAAAAATTTCAGAAAATTCCAAAAAAAATATATGTTGACGTTTTCGATACGCGTAATATCATGATGAAATTCGTTTTTCAAATTGGAGTTATCGTTCACGCAGAATAAATTCAAACAGCCCCAAAACCGTTCATCATCATCGCGCAAAACTTCATCGGATCGAGAAACGGTTTCTGGGTATTGTGGAGAGGACCGAGTGGAGCGCATCTATATAGTTCGTTTGTCCTTTCAAGGGTTAGATCGTCGCCAAATCGCGACTAGGGTTCCGAAGAAACTAACGGCGGCGGCAACATTGGGGGGGCGCGCGTGGTCTAGCGGCGGCGGCTTGGAAGGGGGAGGCTAGGGGTGATGGTCGGCGGCTCTCAGGTGGTCGGAGGTGATGGGAATTTTTGGTCAAAGGCTTCGGTCAATGCGTTTCGTTCGTTGGCGCGTGCGTTTTTCAGCCTGGGTAGAGCAGTCGCGTGCGTCTCTGAGAGATGGAGTTGGTGTGCTGACGTGGCTATGTGAGGTTGTTTTTGTGTTCTTTTTTTTATTATTTCATTTGAAATTCAAGCACGTTTTATCGTATAACTTTTACATACGAATTCGGATTCACGCGAAATTTCTTTTGTTAGGATCGTAATTAAATTCCGGACTTGATGATGCTGGTTTGGACGAATTCTGAGACGGGCGAATTTTTGGGTTTAAATCGAATTTAAATTCGATTTAAATTCAAAAGGTGAGTGTTTTAACCCACTCACAACTTCTAAAAGTTTTTATGTTTGTTAAATTAATTTTAGAAATGAATAGAAATTTATTTATGAGTATTTGGCATGTTTATTTCATTCATATCTGTTGAATTGCATTTATTAAATTTAACTGTTAATTTAATTTATTTATTGCGTATTTATTTACAGTTATAATTTTTTTGTTTGCATATAACTGCTAGTTAACAGTTATATAAATTATTACTGAATATAAAATGTTAGATTAATAGTTGTTAAATTTAATTTGAATATAATTGACAGTTATTACCTGCTATATAATCTCATATATATATTGATTTTGATTGATATTGATGGATGATTGTGATTTGGACAATGGATGATGTTGATGAATGGATGTTTATTTGATATCATTAAATTGCAAGTTATCATGCATTTTTCATTTCATTCGGGATTGTGGTTTGAAATGATATACAACCGCAAAATTTTATTTTTAAATTGCGGATTGAAATGATAAATATCCGTATCACTTGACCATAGGATAGAAAATTATATACAGGCACTGTGGTCTATATATAAATTATTTTTAAAGTGATTTCTATGGTTTGGATGGGATACGGTTTATAAAATTTAATTTTGATATTTTATAAAATATTTTTCTTCGAGATATACACATATGAAGTTAAAATTTTAAATTTAAGCTGTGTATAAACCTGTTGAATAAAATGATAAAAATTTGAGAAAATGGAATTTGGTGATTTATCTTATATGTTTAAATTTGGAAATTTTAAGGTATGATATTTATAAATGGATTTTCCAAGATTTACTTAAATAGAATATTTTAGTATAATTTAAATTTAAGAAAATAGTTAATTTCTAGAAATTGGAGTTTTATTTATAGATTTTATGTAAATATTCAAAACTAAATAATAGAACATTTAATTTGTTGAAAGAATAAATTCCAACTTTAGTTTTGAAATATTAATACTCCAAATGGATATATATATATATAAATAGAAATTGAAGTGGTTTTGGAACTTGAAAGTGATATTTAAATTTGGTAGACTTTAAATAAAGAAGTATATTTGTAAAGCCCTGGAAATAATTTCTTTACAAAGTAACCTTAAAAGTAAACCATTTATTTTATATACTGTTGAATATCCAAACCATTCAAGTTTTAGAAGTATGGTTTTAAAAGTATGAATTCCGAAATATTATGTTTTGAAAATATAATTCAAATGTTTGGTTTCCAGATATTTATATTTTAAACCGGTATGATTTTGGAAAAAGAGTTATATTTGAGATAAAATGATATCATATTATTTTGGGTTTTTAAATTGATATCGAATTCATAGTTTTGAAATGGAAAATTTATTCTGGTTTTTAAAGTATAAACTACTTTTAAATGACCGCGGTGTTATAATAACGATGGGTTGGCAAAGAGACCGGGATCAGATATGGACTTACTCTCTGTCGATATCGAAAACCACTTTGACTAACCGTGTACGCGGTGGAGATTCCAGAATGAAGTAGGTTGGTGGCGACGTTCCTGTAAGGTAAATACGTGGACCTAACTCCCGTGAGTTGGCATAAGGTGGCTAAAACAGGAGCGATTGACGGGTTAATGAGGTCATTCCTCTGATCGGACACTCCTCTTCGATATTATACTTTGACTTTGGATTGATTCAGTGGCCACTTCTATTTTGATTTTGGGGAGTTTGTTCGAGGTGGGCGGTAGCTGCGGCTACGCGTTACCATCGACCCGGAAGCGTAATTGGTATATCTACCCTGGCATTGCCTAGTTGTGCCGTGTCACCTACCCTATCGCGCCTTGTACGAGTTTGGATTTCTCCCGTAGCCCGTGTGGTATCCTCTGGTGGCTTCCCGATCAGGAGGGACTATGATATTGGATGGACTACTGGGACTATTACGTGTTAAGGTGGAAAATGTAAAGCCTTAATGCTATTTAAAAGTATGTTTATTTTACTATAGACACTATTATAATAGCGCAATATACTACATAGTAAATAGTTTAACGGATCCTTAGGAGATGTAAATCCCGAACATCTTTTGAGTTATTGCACTCATATTTATTTCTGTTAATTTAACTCATATAAGATCTTTTAGTTCTGACTCGAGTGTTTTTGTCTTTTCAAATTCGCTCGGGTCAGTCCGAGCGTTTCAGGATCGAAGACTTTAGCTTTGGAGGACGAAGACGAAGAATTTGTATTATTATTATTTATAGTATTGCACTACACTCACACTGTTCCGCTGCATTGTTATTGGTATGTGTAACTCTGATATGTATTATATAAATGTTTGTAAACAGTTTTTTTTATAAACTGTATATTTTCTTATTATATTTTATCCTTCCGCTGTGAGATTCTATTTGTTTATTTCTTCTCTGTTTTTTTTTCTTATTTACCCCATAACAAATCCGCCCTTCCGTATGGTTTGAATCGGCATGTGTGTCGGTTTAAATCGTGCGAAAAGGCGGGATGTTACATAATTCATCAAACAACAGCTCCATATTCATCACAACAAAATGGCGTAGCCGAGAGGAAGAACAGAACGTTAAAAGACATGATTAATGCCATGCTTTGAACCTCTGGTCTACCGACGAACTTGTGGGAGGAAGCCTTAAATATGTCTAATCATGTATTAAACAAAGTCCCTCACAATAAAACAGGAACAATTCCATATGAGATTTGAAAAGGACACAAACCAAGCTTTAAATACGTCAAAGTGTGGGTGGTGCTTGGCAAAAGTTCCAGTTCCGCCTCCCAAGAGAGTCAAACTTGGACAAAAAATAGTAGATTGTTACTATCTAGGGCCAGCCCAAAATAGTAGTGCCTACAGATTTTTGGTATTCAAGTTTCGTATAGATGATATTCATGTAAATATACTCATGGAATCTAGAGATTCCTCATTCTTTGAAGACGTGTTTTCGTACAAAAGGAGTGAAGAGAATAATGTCCCTAAAAGGACAAGAGAAGAATCAAGCAATTCACATGAAGATGAAACTCATCATGAGATTAAGGAAGTTGAACCAAGAAGAAGTGTAAGGGCTAGGACTTCCAAGACATTTGGTCTAGATTTTTTCACATATATGTTAGAAAACAAACCTCAAACGTACAAGGAAGCAATGTCATCTTCTGAATCTTCATGTTGGAAGGAAGCAATTCAAAGAGAAATTGATTCAATTCTAAGCAATAAAAATTGGGAAATTGTTGATATTCCACCTGGAATAAAACCTATTTATTGTAAATGGATTTTCAAGAAGAAAATGAAAGTAGATGCCTCTATCGACAAGTACAAAGCCAGATTAGTAGCCAAAGGATATCGTCAAAAAGAAGGAGTAGACTTCTTTGATACATATTCGTCGGTAACACGAATAACCTCTATAAGAATGCTAATAGCAATTGCATCGATCTATAATCTAGAAATTCATCAAATGGATGCAAAGATAGCATTATTAAACGGAGATCTCGATGAGGAGATCTACATGGAGCAATCGGAAGGTTTTTTTTCCGTAGGAAATGAAAACAAAGTCTGTAGATTAGTAAAATCACTATACGGACTTAAACAAGCTCCAAAACAATGGCACGCAAAATTTGATAGTGTCATGATGAGAAATGGTTTTCGTATAAATGAATGCGATAAGTGTGTTTATTATAAACAAATTGGACAATCATATGTGATGATTTGTTATATGTAGACGATATGTTAATATTTGGTCCTAATACCCAGGTAATAGAGACCATAAGGAAAATGTTACTTAGCAATTTTGATATGAAAGACTTAGGCATTGTAGATGTTATTTGGGAATCAAAATAATACAAACACCTAATGAAATTGAATTATCTTAGTCACACTTCGTAGACAAAGTGATTGAAAAATCTCAAAATTTTGGAATACAAGGAGTAAGAACACCTTTTAATCCATCAGAAGTATTACATTAAAACACTAATGAGAGTGTAATGCAACTGGAATACACTCGTGTAATAGGATGTCTCATGTATCTCATGAATTGCACAAGACCAGATATAGCTTATGCAGTAAGTCGATTGAGCAGGTATACAAGCAATCCAAGAAAGGAACACTGGAAAGCACTAATGAGAGTGCTTGGATATTTAAAAAATACCACAAATTATTCCTTACATTATGGAAAATATCCTGCCGTCTTAGAAGGATATAGTAATGCAAATTGGATTGCAAATTCAGAGGAATCAAAATCAACAAGTAGTTATGCCTTTACCTTAACAAGGGTAGGAGTGTCATGGAAATCAACTAAACAAACATGCATAGCTTGGTCCACTATGGAATCAGAGTTCATCGCGTTAGATAAAGCAGGCGAAGAAGCAGAATGACTTCGTTATTTTTTAGAAGATATTCTATTTTGGCCTAAACCTGTACCGGCCATATGCATACACTGTGACAACCAAGCTGTGCTAAGCAGAGCGCATAACTTTGTGTATAATGGAAAGTCACGACACATTCGTCGATGTCATAACATAGTCAGGCAGTTGCTCTCAAATGAAACTATTTTCATATATTATGTGAGAACAAATGATAACCTAGCGGATCCATTAACTAAAGGTTTATCAAGAGAGAAAATTGACTGCGCATTGAGGGGGATGGGTTTAAAAGCCTAAACCACCAAGAGTTATCTTATACGGAAACCTCCTAGCGAATGGAGACCCCACGGACTAGGATCAATAGGCAAACCAGTTTTGAGTAACTCAAGACGTAATGCATTTGCTTGGACATAGTCCAACTCCATTCCTATAGTGCATAATATAAATTCATGCCTATAGAAGTATTTAAAAGTTAAAACTACGTTTTTTAATCATGAGCATATCTTGAATATAACAACTGGGGTATATGTAGGATACTATTAATGGTTGTGATCACCTATGTTAGTGTGATGGGTCGGCTCTATAAGATATTAAAGGCTTTTATTCTCTAAAAACACTCGCAGAACCAAAAAAAATTCAGGACCAAAATGAACACAACCAAGAGATTGGATGTGAAGGGAAATAATGCTTTGTAAAGCTTATTGTCTGATTATACAATAATGGCTGACGGTTCAAGATGAAATAATTCACCGATTAGCCAAGTATATCCAATAAGTTTTAACTAGGGAAAATTCAAAGTGAAATATCAACTTATCCTCGATATATCATTACTTTCATATGAACTATGTGATATTACACTTTGTGTGGGGGAGACATATATCGTCATTCATGTGGGGGATTGTTAGAATTCTCAAAAAATGGTGAATGAGATATGTCCCACATTGCCAAAATTATGTTAATTTTATGATTTACACAGTATACTTTCAATCCCTACATTGGCCCCTAGGGTTAGGTAATTTTGTGCGAGGGGGAGGACTTATATGACCATGGACTAACAGGTGCGCACATGCTGCCGACCGACCGAACCGGGCCGGGTCGGGTGCGGGTGCATGTGCGGGTGCAGGTGAAGGTGCAATAAGAGTGGACCATGTTATATTTTTGCTGTACATAAGTGAACGTTTTTCCACTGTTTAAATTCAAAAAGAAACGACTATTGGATTGGACGCGACTGTTGCAAACTGCAATAGTTTTCGGCTGTTGCAAACGAAGAGGCGCGACTATTACGGACCGTAACAGTTTTCGGTCGTTGCAAACGAAGAGGCGCGACTGTTGCGGACATCAACAGTTTTCGACCGTTGCAAACGAAGAGGCGCGACTGTTGCGCATAGTAACGCTTTTTGACGTTGCAAATGAAGGGATGCTACTTTTCTCAATGGGTGTTGCCATTAGAAATTCAGGTATAAATAAGGAGGAAAGCTGATCACTTTCCTCACTCAATTTTATTCTGAATTTTCTCTTCTTCCTCTTCTTTTTCTTAATATCTACAATCTGTGCGCTTTTGCGTATCACATAGAAGATCATACACATCACAATCTCAACCAGATCACGTTTGTTGTATCTTGAAAGACTTTGAATAAAGTCAGAAAATTGTTACGACAAGCCTCAAACGTAATTTCCTTCTTCAACCGGCTAGATTTCTAGTTGATTTATATATATATATATATATACATATATATATATATATATATATATATGCATGTATATATATATCATTTTCTTTCTACGTTGTACTATTTCTTTAAATAGTATAACGTTTGATTTAACACTATAGTTATTATTGTTGTAGTTGTTATTTTGTTGTTGTAATGAATTACAACATACTTATTGTTAAAATAACTAATACAGAATTACAAAGTAGTGGAAATCTGAGTTGTAAACTTGTGAGACGGGTTTATTATTGATTAGTCTCTATTTTTATATACTAGACGTATAACATTCATACTGGTAATCTAAATTTCCTTTGGTGATGAAACTTATTGTCAAAAAAACTCATTATTTAGTACGCATTGTTGCTTCCACTCTAACTAGCGCATCAGGCTAGAATTTTATTTTTTCATGCGCTTTACCAAAATCATGTTAAAGTTAATTTTATTGGAATTCCATGACTTATTATTTCTTTTCTTCTTTAAGAGGTTGTGGATAATGGACCATAACGTAACTTTATTTTTGAAGTAGACCAAAGGCTACATACATGTTCAATTTTTCTGACATAACTAAATTGCTCAATGTTGTACCAAAGAGAAAAAAGAGTTCCACTTTACTAAAATGGAATGTTTGCATTCTAAAAACTTAAATAAACTTAAATAATCCAAATAATTGGGTATATACGTTTTTTCCTACTAAAGTTGGACAATTTGTTTCTTCAATTGGTTATATATTTTGAATTTTTGTTTTTAATGAACAAATCATTTTTGATTAAAGCAATAATGATGTTGTCGTTGTTGCATAATGTGTCTGAAGTATACATGCATGCATCTATTTTGTCTTCAAATAAATTATAATTGTAACATGGTACATGATTGTTAAATTTATCACATAAATAAATTTTATGCTCATTGGTTTTATTGATTTCTTTATAGCCAAAAACAGTTTAAGTTTGTTGTTGCATCTTTTTCTGCTTGATTTCACTTCTTGCAAGGTTTTCTCATATTCCTTTATCCTCTTGATTTGCATGTTTGTCTAAAGTTTACACTAATATATTATCCTCTTAAGGAATCTTAATGCTCATGTATAAAATAAGAGTGGTTTATCACAAGAATAGTATTAAGAAGATAAAAGAATATACTATGAGGATAAACTTTATCACATGGATACGAGTATAAACATTTTATTATATAAATCTTTTGTACTATGATAAAATTTGTAGTTCTTTTATCCTCTTAAGCCATCTTTGTCTACTTGATATCTTGCCCAATTTTCTCATATTCTTTTATTTTTTTTTATTTTTTTTTAATAGAAATACATCTTCTCATATATATACTCAACCAAAAGCTGTCAACAAGCCTGACAGGTAACCAAATCAAAACAGGAATACAATACCGAGAACCACCACAGAAGATCAACGAGACCACCAACAAAGGAAACCAATAGACACGAGTGATAAGCTAAGACGAAGGACCTACGCCCTCAGGTACAAAACAAAGCCGATGAGCTTCTGGAAACCCTCCGCCCATCCAACGTCGTAATCGAGCTCCGGCAAGGCCACCGCCCGATGACAATGTTGGATGACGACCGGACATAGAAATAATACGCCCAGCAAACGACCCATCAAGATAGAAGAAAAAAATGGCCACCACCCCACCAACTGTAAGACCGATAGTTGGGAAAGAGACACGGACTTCCAAGAAGCAAACCCAATCAGAAGAATCACTGAGAAATAAGGACCACCCCAGAAAAGCCTGAGCCTGAAAGCAATAGCCACACAGTAAGGAAATACAAAAGGGGGGGGGGAGGAGGACGGTCAGGGAGGAGACTAGTATGCCAGATCCACCAGTCTCCAGATCGGCAATCATCCAATACCCGCTCTAAAAGACGACTGAGAACATGAGATAGATAATAGGTTCACAAAACGGCCCGAACGAAGACTGACCAAACCACGGAAAGGTCGGCCACGAAACGCCAAGTAAACATCATCTCTAACCCGCCGGATAACGGAGAGGGGATTCATAGGAATATCGTCAAAGATTGCCTTATTCCGCGCACACCAGATGTGCCAGCAAATCAGACAGGGAATCAAGCGGAAGATGATAGAACGAAGAGATCTACCAGAACAATGAAGCCACCAAGAGGACAGAAAATCAATCGACGAGGAGATGGTGCCGACACCCAATAAATTGCCGAAATAATTCCAGCAGGATCTGGCACACCAGCCAACGAAAAGCAAATGATCCACCGATTCTGTTTCCCTGTTGCCACAACATCTACAACGAGAAACAAATGGGATGCCAATCTGCTGCAGGTTCTCATCAACCGGTAACCCATTATGGAAGGATCGCCACATGAGGAGAGAGACTTTCGGTGGAATTCGAACGTCCCATATGTGTGAAAAAATAGGAAGGACTGGAGAGGGATTCCTAGCTGAGCTCCAGGCCTTAAGAATAGAGAACGGACCTCCATCCCAACCGGAATGGCCGTTATGAGAATCAACGAACAATTTGACCGATTGCATATGCTTCCAGGTCTCACTGGCGTAAGAAGGAGATCCGCCATAGCCAGAAGACGCCAGTCTCCGGTACTTAGCATGAAGGAACTTCGCCCATAAGGAGTCGTTACTAGCAAACCTGTACCACAACTTGCAAGCAAAAGTCGAGCAGATGTCCCTAGGATTATGCAATCCTAACCCACCCTCACACTTTGGTCGACAGATAACATTCCAAGACACCCAGTGATGTCTACGATTGTTGCCCTTCGATCCCCAGAAGAAAGAGGATGCCAAAGATTGGAACGAGCGATAAAAAGAGGAAGTAGGGGTCATAGCGGCGAAAATATGAGTACCCATAGAGCTCAGAACCGTTTGGATAAGCACTAATCTTCCTGCTTGAGAAAGAAGAGACGCATTCCAACGGATAATTTTTCCCCTAACCTTGTCCGAAAGAGGATCGAATAGGGCGTTAAGTTTCCTACCCCTGTAGAGAACTATGCCTAAATAAGGAAGGGGAAGGGTAGCCGTCCTGAACCCGGTAAAAGAAGCGACCCAAGAAACTCTCGAGAGGTCCATATCCTTAGCATGGATGAAACAACTCTTCGCAGAGTTGACCAATTGGCCCGAACACCTCTCGTAAAGATGAATGAACCGAAGAAGGCGGCGAACAGAGGACTGATTTCCGTTGGAGAAAATGACAATGTCATCCGCGAAGGACAGAGAAGAGACGAGCGGACATCCACTCGGATGTCCAAAACGCTGAATTTGGCCAAAAACCGTTAAAATGTGGATGCCACGAATGAAAGCCTCGGCTGCTATAACGAAAAGAGAGGGAGATAGGGGATCGCCTTGACGGATATCTCTACCCGTTTTGAAAAAACCATTGGCCGATCCGTTAATAAGAACAGAAAACCAACAGTTGAAAATGAGCCTCCACACCAAATCGATAAGGGTTTCAGGAAAACCGAAGGCACGAAGCACCTTGATGATGAAAAACCATGACATACGATCGTAGGCCTTTTCCATGTCAAGTTTGAAAATAATGTTAGAATCCCTGACCTTTCGGTCTATCTGAGAAACAAGTTCTTGGGCTAAAAGGACGTTATCAGTGATCAAACGACCTCTTACAAAACCCGCTTGAGAGGAGGAGATAATGCGATCAAGGTACGGAGCCAACCGAGTGGCCAGAACCTTGGAAATCACTTTGTTGGCGAAATTACAAAGGCTGATAGGACGGAACTCCGAACACGCCCGTGGATTATCACACTTTGGAATAAGGACCAAGTTAGTGGATGACCAACTAATGGGGAGATCGCCTCCGGAAAAGAAATGTTGAATGGCCAGGCATAAGTCAGATTGTATAATATGTCAGGTAGAACGAAAGAAGGACCCATTAAAACCATCCGGTCCACAGGCACTATCCTTGCTAAGAGCAAAAACACAGGCACGAATCTCATCGGACGAAGACGGAGAAGCCAAACCTTCGCTACCTTCCGTAGGAACAATCCGAGTAATGAAGGACAAGATGTCCGAATCCGGATCAGACACAGATGGAGTGCCATGGTAAGATTGGAAATGAGAAACTAAAACCTCTTTGATTTCAGACGGGGTCGAAGCCACAGATTGGTCCGACCTCAATATCTCACGAATAGAAAGCAAGTTAGCTTTCTTACGAATAGAAGAATGAAAGAATTTGTAATTCGTATCACCTTCGATCACCCACTTGATCCTTGCCTTTTGATTTCTTATTACATCACGCGGAGTAGTGTAAATCTTCTGCACATACTGCATAAACTTTTCCATGATATAAGTTTGAATGGCATTATATCTAATACGACAATGAAACCTACCACACCTGACGTCGACGATTTCTACTTAGTAATGGGAATACATACATGAGAAAGCTCTATACATATTGCCGTATGCATGCAGTGTACAAATCGTAAAAATCTTTCGTGCTTAACATCTACCTATTCATTAGATATATTTCTTTATCGAGCAACAAATCTTTAGTTCTCCATAAAATATATTTATTATTTCTTTCAAGTTGATAAAGAAATATTAGCTCAATTTACTATAATCAGTCCTTATAAATGGAAGAAAACGCATAGCTCATGTTGGGTCCACTATCATAACCTTTATTTCGATCAATATATAAATGTTTAAACTTTACATCACTACTTACTAATATTATATCTTTACTCATATCTTTTGATCTACTGGGTATCTATGTACACCTGACTGGAATTCTCGGAAGGTGGTTTAATAGTGTACGTTTTGGTAATTGCAAAAACCAGGTAATAATATTATGTAACACCAAATTTTTTGTTGGAGGGATTTTGAAGTATTAAATTTTTAGTTTGCTTAACCTATATCTTTCATAAAAAATATAGAATTTACCATCTTAGATTGTCAATTTACGATTAATATTATTTTAGAAACTGTTGAAATATGGAAAGAAAATTATTTGTTACATGTAGTTTTGAAGCTTTTATATTTTTGTTTGTTTCTGAATTCTTGTGTCATCATGTGTTTCAAATGAATTTTTGTTCATCAAATTGAAATAATAACTAGAGACTAACAAGATAAATGTTAATGAATGAAATGGTTTTTTCGGTGTTGTTTGAGGGCATGTTCTTGCAATCGATGATGATATGTTGACTCATAACGATCAAGCTGATTTGCTCTTTGATAAGGTCGGTACTCTCTTATATTATTGTTGTTGGTTTGACATACCTTTTGAACTTTGATAAACCATTTGGTTATATTACATAAATGGGCAGATAATTGGCTATGTCATAATAGACCTTGGTTACCTGTAGGAGCCATAATGTTAACGTATTAAGAGGTTATATCACTGCATATACAATCACAACTTTAAAAATATCCAAACGTTTTTAGTGGATTAGGCTATCCATAAGAAGAAGATATATTGCTTGATCCATCAAACTACAATGTATGAAACATTTATAGATAAATTTTCCTTCACATTACCATACATGTTTCTTTTAGTTTCTTTTTATTCATCGTATTTTTCTTCAAATGAGAAAAAATATTCAGATTCTCTTACTTTATTCAGGCAGACACATATCTATATATTTTCTGATGTTCACCATTCATCTTGGTTTTTCTACAAATCCTTAATCATGGGGATTTCTTTAAAAAAATGGGTTTTTGATTTTTTGGTAACTATATTGTTGTAATTATTTTACTTCTTCATAATTGTATGTTCTTTTATCATGCAACTTTTAAACAACCATTTTCTTAACCTTAGTCTGATATGTAGTTTGTAAACAACACTCTTACGACTGTGTGAAATTCATGGTCTAATGTACTGGTTTAGATTGGGAGACAAGTTTCTCAATGAAATAACATGGTAAATTTTAATTCACAAATGTTTTTATGTTGTGCTGATTCAGTTTCTACTGCAATATAAACTACCAATTAGGAAACTACCAACTAAAATGATTTAGTCAAAGATAAAATAGTTTGTAAATGCAACTATATTATTACTTCCTAAATGTGAATATTATGCAATAGAGCATGCCAATAAAAGGAGCACCATTTTGAATATATAGGTGCAAGGTTGGATTTATAGTGTTAAAATTGCAAGTAAGGTAAACTAAAAGTTCAAAATGTTCTCATGTTTAGTCCCTAAATGCAAAGCAATACTAAATTCAAAATGACATAAAAGATGCACTAATTAAAGTCCGCATTTAAGGAAAAAAATCGAGAATATTAATATTTAGAACAACCAAATGGGAATATTATTTTTCTTACATATAAAAATGGTTGAAGTTTGCATGGTAATTAAACATAAATTTATTAAAGATTTTTTTTTAATTTAAGCTAATGAAGCGATATTAATGTTTAATTGGAGCCTTTATTAAGTGTTTTGAAGATGTTAATGTTTAGGTAACATTTTTACGGAAAAGTTAAAGAAATCATTACTAACTGTCGACCAAACTCCATACGCGTAGGACGGATTCTGTTTATCCTCTTGACGCTGGCACTAATAAGTGCCCGAAGTAAGATGCTTATTGTAAGCACTCGAAGTTAAGGGCGCTTATTAAATAAGCGTTTGCTTGCGATTTCAATAAAAATTAACCATTAGTATTTATAATTTTGAATATTATGCCTTTAAGTCATTGAAGATGCTCTAAGTTCTGTATGGCTTAGATTTTTCCTAGAAAAATATGCGGTTAAAGGAACTATTAGTTTTCTGCTTAGAAGAAGATCATTTTCAAAATGCAACTCATGTGTTTGCGCATTTAACTCTGATGCAGCGGATTAATCAAAATAAACTTCAATCGGTGCAAGTAGCAATCGGTGGATTGATGAATACCAAAATGCCCAAATTCGTTGATCCGAAGATACCGAATTCTAGCTATCTCAAACACGTTGATAGCGCACTATACCGTGTTCAAAGATCTACGATTCTTCGTACGTTGATCTAGCGCACTAGATTCCGTGAATCGGCTTCAACAAACGTGGATTCGAGCGCACTCGAATGACGTAAGTGGAGATAGGAGATTACACTCAACTACCGATTGGAGAAGAAAGCACAAAGCAATCAACAAGAAATTTTATTTCGAAATCAACCTTTTTTTTAAAATGTACAACACACGCGTATTTATAGAAGTTTACAACCCTGGTCCTTGAGTCGTTTGCGACTTACGACTCATTGAGTCGGCACCGACTCATCCCCAAGCACGACCCAACTCCTAAAGGCACAACCTGGACAGCTGCGACTCACCAACACACGGCTTAAACGACTCAACTTCAACGCTTTAAGACTCAAGGAAATGCAACAGTCAGCGACTCACGACTTATATTACACACACACATACACGACCCCAAAATGATACGACTTAAGGAAGTACGCGACTCAATACAAGACCGACTCAAGACTTCACCGACTCAATACATGACCGACTCAAGACTTCCCCGACTCAACATACTTCCAACGACTCAAGCTCCCAAGCTTCCTTGCGGCAGATCCCTTCAACCGAGTCAACTCCGAACGACTCATCTAGGTCGTAACCCGTCCCCGCCTTATGGCCTTCAATTACTGGAATTCCCTTTTGCTTCTTGATGAGTCGTGGACGACTCATGGCCAAGCAGTTAGGTCGTGTACAACTCATCAATCCAGAACTATTTAAATTCCCATTGAGTCGTAACTCGTGCCCTTCCTCTGACTCAAGATCTTTACTTGCTGAAACTTTATCCTTCTTCATGTTAAGTCGTAAACGACTTATGGATGAGCCGTTGAGTCGTGTGCGACTCATCAAACACGAACGACTTAAGCTGTTAAGAGTTGCCACTTTCTCATATGACTCCTTCACCTGAGTTGTGCGCGCCTTACGGGTTAAACCCGAAACTCCTTTAGATCGTGCTACATCATCCTCCCCTGGTTGAGAAAAATTCGACCTCGAATTTGTAAATTCTTTCACAACAATCTCACCTCCATGATATGGAATTAAATGTTTGACGTTAAAAACATCAGAAGTATAAACATCATCTGGTAGCTTTAATCGATAAGCATTCTCATTGATTTTCTTCAAAACTTCAACTGGGCCAATTTTTCTGGCTTTCAGCTTATTATAAGCGCCCACTGGAAAACGATCCTTCGTCAACACAGCATACACCAAATCGCCTTTGTTAAATTCAACATTTCGTCGTTTCAAATCTGCAAATTTCTTATATTTCTCATTTGACTTTTCCAATCGTTCCTGGACGATCTTATGACATTCAGTTAATTCATCAACAAAATCAACAGCTCGCTTAGCTGTCTCCTTCGGTTGTGGTACCACTGCTAAATCCAACGGCCCCCTTGGTAAATTTGAATATATAATCTGAAATGGACCGAATCCCGTACTGCGATTCATGGCATGATTATGAGCAAATTCTGCTTGGCATAATTTCATGTCCCAACTTCTCAAATTATCATGTACAAGACATCGCAACAAATTTCCCAATGACCTGTTTACAGCTTCTGTCTGTCCATCAGTTTGCGGATGATAAGCACTACTAAATTTCAGCTTCGTTCCCACCATCTTCCACAAACTTAACCAAAAGTGACTCAGAAAACAAGTATCCCGATCAGAAACAATAGATTCTGGTAAACCATGCAATCGATACACCTCCTTAAAAAATAACTGTGCCACTCGAACTGCATCTGCTGTCTTCTTGCAGGCAATAAAATGTGCCATCTTCGAAAACCTGTCCACTACAACAAATATCGAATCATTTCCCCTTTGAGTTCTAGGCAAACCCAAAACAAAATCCATGCTGATATCAACCCATGGCTTAGACGGTACAGGTAATGGAATATATAACCCTGCATTCGTCGCTGTTCCCTTTGAAACCTGGCAAATATGACATCTCTCCACAAATCTCTCTACCCCTTTCCTCATTGAAGGCCAAAAGTAAGATTGAGAAATCAACTGCAATGTACGATCTCTACCCACATGGCCTTCTTCATGCAACTCCTTGATAATTTTCATTCTCAAACTGCTCTCAGGAATACATAACCGATTTCCTTTAAACAAAAATCCATCAATTATCATAAATTCATCAGTACTCCCATCCTTCACTTTCTCAACATATTTCACAAAGTAAGGATCTTCTTCAATCATTTCTGGTAGTAATTCAAACCCCGTCACTTCAACTTTCAATGTTGTCAGCAAATGACTCCGCCTACTCAAAGCATCAGCCACACGGTTCGTCACCCCCGATTTGTGCTTAAGAACAAAGGTAAACTGCTGTAAATATGCAATCCACGATGCATGTCTTGCGGAAATCTTTTCCTGCCCCTGTAGATGCTTCAAAGCTTCATGATCAGTGTAAAGAACAAATTCTTTCTGAAATAGGTAATGCCTCCAATGTTTAACAGCTTGTACAACAGCATAAAACTCAACATCGTATGTACTGTATCTCATCTTTGCTCCTGACAACTTTTCACTGAAATATGCAATAGGTCTTCCCTGCTGACTCAACACTCCTCCAATCCCAACCTTTGATGCATCAGTATGTAGCTCAAACAACAACTGAAAATCTGGCAACACAAGAATTGGTGCTGTTGTCAAAAGTTTTTTGATTCGTTCAAAAGCAACCCCTGCTTCCTCCGACCAAGAAAACTGCTTCCCTTTCATACAATCAGTAACCGGGGCCATCACGCTACTGAAGTGTGGGATAAACCTTCGGTAGAATGATGCCAATCCATGGAAACTTCTAACTTCAGTGATAGTTCTCGGCTGTGGCCAATTTCTAATAGCTTCAACTTTACTCTGGTCCACCTGGATTCCCTTCTCAGATACAACATAACCCAGAAATAAAACACTTCTTGTCATAAACACACATTTCTTCGTAGCAGCATAAAATTGTTCTTCACGAAGAATAATCAACACTTCCTTCAAATGTAGAACATGCTCCTCCATACTCCTGCTATATATCAGAATATCATCGAAATAAACCACCACGAACTTCCCAATGAATGGTCTAAAGATTTGATTCATCACCCGCATGAATGTACTAGGTGCATTTGACAAACCAAATGGCATAACCAACCATTCGTATAACCCCTCTCTCGTTTTGAAAGCTGTCTTCCATTCGTCACCTGGTCTAATTCGAATCTGGTGATAACCACTCTTCAAATCAATCTTCGAAAATATAGTTGCCCCACTCAACTGGTCTAACAAATCATCCAACCTCGGCATAGGAAATCTGTAACGAACAGTAATCTTGTTCAAAGCTCTACTATCGGTACACATTCTCCATGTTCCATCCTTCTTCGGTACCAACAAAGCTGGTACTGCACAAGGACTCAAGCTTTCCTGAACACGTCCCTGCTCAAGTAACTCTTCCACCTGCCTTCGTAACTCCTCATGTTCCTTCGGACTCATTCGGTAATGTGGTCGATGTGGTAACACTGCTCCTGGAACAAGATCAATTTGATGTTGAATGTCTCTCAATGGTGGTAACTCCTTAGGCAACTCCTCTGGAAATACATCTTCAAACTCTTTCAAAACTGGCTTTGCTTCATCAGGAATTTCAACCTCTTCACTGCTCTCTCTCCCAATCAACAAAAAGACTTCAGGCTCATCTTCAACTTCTTTAACAAACTCTTTCAAGGATAATAAAGTTTTCAATTCCTCAATCTCCTCCAGCTTGCTCTCCTTCTGTTGTTGCTTCTTGGGAACCAAAGTGATTTTAGTACCCTCGAACATGAAACTGTAGCTATTGGCACGACCATCATGTTGAACTGATCTATCAAACTGCCACGGTCTGCCCAACAACAGATGACATACGTCCATGTCTACAACGTCACACCAAATTTCATCTTTGTACTTCTTTCCAATAGAAAAATTCACACAAGCTCTTCGACACACCTTCACTTCACCACCTTTCCTTAACCATGCTAGCTTGTACGGTTTAGGATGCTTTTCAGTTTTCAAGTTCAACTTTCTTACTGCTTCTGTAGAAATAATGTTGTCACAGCTTCCAGCATCAATAACGAACTTGCAAACTTTCCCTAGAATAGTGCATGTCGACTGAAAAATATTGCTTCTCAACCAACTACAATCCTCCTCTTGCTTTGGTGTAAGACATGACCTCCTCATCATAAGATTACAACCTTCATCTCCAGACAATTCTTCTTCCTCCTCAACATAAGGTGTATTTAAACATTCTGCCTTCTCATCATCATCCTCAATCTCAGCAACCATTGCTCTCTTCTTTGGCTTCGGACATTCATTGCTTTTGTGACCCAACTCCTGACAATTATAACATTTGATACCACTGTTAACCTTCGCCTTCTCAGCCTCCTTCACCACTGGCTTATTGACAGGTTTAGGAACATCAGAACTTCCACTAACACCCCTCGCTTGATTATTGGAATTAGTAAACACACCACCTCCACGCCTTCCTTGCTTCTCCCAAGCCAACGCTTTCTGATGTGCCTCTGCCACTGATCTGGGATCAAACATATTAATCATATCCTGGATCTGCATTCTCAATCCCCCAATGAATCTAGCAGTTAGCTGTTCTTCCGTTTCCATGATATCATTTCTGGCAATGAGTTGGTAAAATTCATCAGCATAATCACTAACAGACTTCGTCCCTTGCCTCAGATTCTGCAACTTCTGGTACATAAGTGATTGATAGTTGTATGGTAAGAATGTAGCTCGCATCAATTTCTTCATCTTCTCCCAAGATTCTATCTTTGACTTCCCCATTCTCTCCCTGGTAAGTTTAGTTTGCTGCCACCACGCCACAGCTCTCCCCCTCAACCTAGTAGCAACCAACTTTACTCTCCTATGCTCAGGAACCTCCTTAAAATCAAAGACCTCTTCAACATTTGATACCCAATCAAGAAATTCTTCAACTACCGTCCCTCCTTTAAACTCCGGAATCTCCATCTTCATCCCCGATTCCCAACGTCGATCATCATCAATAACCCGATACTGACGTTGTCCCTGATCTCGGTCTCTGAAATGAACACTTCCCCTATCACCGTCAAACTCCTCATCAAAGTCTGATGCATATCGTTGTCTTTCACGCCCTCCAACATCTCTACCACTACTCCTAATACCAACATCCCGTCTATCATGATCATCAACATTCCTCCTACTTCGATTATCAACACTCCGATGATCCTGACTCTCTCTCCTCTCCCGATCTGAATGATGTGAAACTCTACTTCCTCCATGAATGGATTCAGGTGAATTTCTTCTTCTATTTTGATTCATGTCAATCATAAGCTTCTCCAACCTACCAATGCCTTCATCAATCTTCTCATGCATACGTTGTTCCATTTGATCGGCTTCTTCTCTCCGGTACAAGGCTTCAACATTTTGATGGCGGTTAGCTCTCCTTGGTGGCATGATTGAATCAACACAACACTTCACAAACAACAATAAGTCACGGCTCAACCTTCAAGACCCTTCACTAGGCTCGGCTACTTCACAAGTATACACGGCCTTACTTCAAATTCAAACACTTCCCCAAATCTAGATCCAAAATGAGATGGATCAAAATCTTCGAACTCGTTGCAACTTCAAGATGAACACAACGAACACAACTTCAATCTTCAACTTCAAATACTTGGCTCCAAGAATCAACTTAGCTATGATTGGCTAAGTATGGCTCTGATACCAATAATGACGCAGCGGATTAATCAAAATAAACTTCAATCGGTGCAAGTAGCAATCGGTGGATTGATGAATACCAAAATGCCCAAATTCGTTGATCCGAAGATACCGAATTCTAGCTATCTCAAACACGTTGATAGCGCACTATACCGTGTTCAAAGATCTACGATTCTTCGTACGTTGATCTAGCACACTAGATTCCGTGAATCGGCTTCAACAAACGTGGATTCGAGCGCACTCGAATGACGTAAGTGGAGATAGGAGATTACACTCAACTACCAATTGGAGAAGAAAGCACAAAGCAATCAACAAGAAATTTTATTTCGAAATCAACCTTTTTTTTAAAATGTACAACACACGCGTATTTATAGAAGTTTACAACCCTGGTCCTTGAGTCGTTTGCGACTTACGACTCATTGAGTCGGCACCGACTCATCCCCAAGCGCGACCCAACTCCTAAAGGCACAACCTGGACAGCTGCGACTCACCAACACACGGCTTAAACGACTCAACTTCAACGCTTTAAGACTCAAGGAAATGCAACAGTCAGCGACTCACGACTTATATTACACACACACATACACGACCCCAAAATGATACGACTTAAGGAAGTACGCGACTCAATACAAGACCGACTCAAGACTTCACCGACTCAATACATGACCGACTCAAGACTTCCCCGACTCAACATACTTCCAACGACTCAAGCTCCCAAGCTTCCTTGCGGCAGATCCCTTCAACCGAGTCAACTCCGAACGACTCATCTAGGTCGTAACCCGTCCCCGCCTCATGGCCTTCAATTACTGGAATTCCCTTTTGCTTCTTGATGAGTCGTGGACGACTCATGGCCAAGCAGTTAGGTCGTGTACGACTCATCAATCCAGAACTATTTAAATTCCCATTGAGTCGTAACTCGTGCCCTTCCTCTGACTCAAGATCTTTACTTGCTGAAACTTTATCCTTCTTCATGTTAAGTCGTAAACGACTTATGGATGAGCCGTTGAGTCGTGTGCGACTCATCAAGCACGAACGACTTAAGCTGTTAAGAGTTGCCACTTTCTCATATGACTCCTTCACCTGAGTTGTGCGCGCCTTACGGGTTAAACCCGAAACTCCTTTAGATCGTGCTACATCAAACTCCCACCTCTTTTTTGTACCACTCATGGTTAATCGACGTAATGATATACAACTGATGTAATATGATACTTTTATTTACCATTGGACATGTTTCTTAACTATGCCATCGTAGATTTAATGTATCTCCAATAGTAATGTAAGGAATAGTTTCTTATGCTCCATGTTCCACTTCAACTGCCTTTTATAATGTAGTGTAATAAGCAGTAATCTCAAATTATGGCAGACAACAAAGGGTGAGGCAGAAACTATATTCAAAAATACATGCTAATTATATGTACATACGTATATTTATGCCCATTAGTGCACTTGCGTGTGTGCATCTGTGAATATGAATAAAACGAAGGTAACATTATTTTTGAATATAAGAAAGATTGAATGCAAGGTAAACATATTTGAAGAAGATCACTACTCGCATCTTGGTTGACATGTAAAGTATGGTAAAAATTTATTTTGGTCCAGTGGTATACAAATAAAAGCAAATCAATAGTTTGCAAATATACGCATCTATGGATTTTCATGTCTCAACTTATTTTGCATTTTAATTGCATGCATCATGTTTATCATAATGACTTTAAGAAATAGTCATGTTAGTTAAAAACTACGACCACTACAACAAAACAACAATATTACAACCTTTCCTTTACAACCAACATAAACAGACAGTTGCAATAGGTATTATTTAACAACTATTTATCTTAACAGTTGTAACAAAGGAACTTTTAACAACTTTATTTATGCGGCAGTTGTAACATACGGTTGGTAACAACTGCTTAATTTGTGGCAGTCGTAGATATATATATATTTATAACAACTGTTTTCAGAAGTTGTCTCTCTACTTCATTTTTTTCTCTAAAAAATTCCGATTTCCCTTCTTCCGTTTCATTGGCCGCTCATTTTATATAAAAGTAAACTGGCCGTAAAATTTTCTATTCCTAAACCAAACCCCTACCCTCATCTCGCTACCCTCCACGTTTCCATCCAGGAAACTAAACCACTCTCACTCGTCTCTGTTGCCGC
The DNA here is from genome assembly GCA_030765085.1 of Allium cepa. Lineage (NCBI taxonomy): Eukaryota > Viridiplantae > Streptophyta > Magnoliopsida > Asparagales > Amaryllidaceae > Allium > Allium cepa. Next base: position 945,150,484 of record CM060934.1, on the reverse strand, counting down.
TCACCGCCACTGCCGCTCTCGACCATTGCGCACGCGGCCCTTTGTTCGTGGAATTAGAATCTCTCTCTACCAAATCTGGATCATGCCAGGTAATTTAGTTTTACATTTCTCGCTTTCCATGAATTATTGATTGGATCTATTATTTCAGCCTTCTGTCTTTTTGTTCATGTTTCGCAAAAAATAATCTTCTAAAGTGAATTTTTCCTCAAATTTAGCCAATTTCTTTACAGATCTCAATGCCCAGTCCCTTTCTTTGGATGTAATGATTTTTTTATGTTTATCTTACATGCTCTAAATGTATTTTGGATAAGATAGTATTCATTCAACAACTTGAATCATAACTATATTTGATTTCTTAACAATTGCTATAGCATAAATATCATTATTAAACATAGTGATGGTTGTTGTTGCTGTAGATGGTGATTTTATTTTTGATCTTAAAAGGAGCAAGGCTTCTATTGTAAAAATTATGGAAGTTGAAAGTCTCATTTGGTCACTCTTTATTATAGATTATTGAAGAGGTGTTTGATGGCTTGAATTATTATTTGTCATTCGGTAATATTTTCTAACTAGTGCGAACCAGTGCTTCACACATGGACACGGAAAAAATATTATAGTTGTAGTAGCAAATTAAATTATTTTGTAAAATAATCAGAATGTATACAGGAAAGAATTAGAAACATAGAGGTTAGAATTATTAAAAATTAAATTAACTACACAAAGAAATATCGGTCATTGCATAAATAAATTTTTTAGAAGAAAATTCGTTTAAGATCATAATTTTACAATCATATAAATGGAAAGGACATGATGTAGAGAAGATGTATAAGGTTAAGCAATTTTTGTGTATTTACTACCCATGAATTCAGAATATCATTATTGTCTTTTATTGCTCTAAATGATACAACTCCCACTAGTCCATCATACTTAACTTTCGGTTTCTTAAATCCTACCATCTCAGCTAAAGGCTTCTGTGGTTCCTATACCAAGAAGAAAAACAGAAGTTGGCATAATAAGGACAAACAAAGCTTGAAATATCACTAAAGTAATGTTTCATTAATTTAAGTGGCCATCCTTTATTAAGGTTGCATCAACTAACCTTTTAGAGTATGTATCCAGACAAAGCAATATATTGTTAACCATTATGGTTCTACTCCTGTGCAAAGTAGGCAAAACTAGCTGCGCGAAAAAGACAACTTTCTTTTTTACATTATCTTTGATAATAGTTGTAATACCTTTGGTGTCACACTTTTTTATATAAACGTGAACTACCAAAAATGCCCCTCTACAAGTATTATTAAATATTAATATTACTTAAATATAGGATCTAACGGATAAGTTTCATTTACCGATTCAAAATATCCCTCTATGTATATTATTGAAATCTTAATATCACTTAAAAATAGGATCTAACAAATAATATTTTTTTCAAAGTCGTCTTTTATTAATTAATAATAGAAATAAAAATTCAAACTAATAAAAAAATAAGTTCATTCTTTATTAATTAATAAAAGAAATAAAAATTCAAACTAACATAAAACTAGCTGCTGCAATTAAGAAGTAAAATTAAAACTAATTGTGTATCATTTTAACGTAAAAATATAGTTAAATATTTGTATGAATCATATTTTTTCAATGAAATTAAAACGTATACAATTTGTAAAAAAACTCACACGTGAAATGTGTGTCATCATCACTGTTAGGGTTGTCTCGCATGTTTAATGGAGGAACGACGGTTTGGATTGGAAAAAAGTCCCACATCGCTAAATAACATGGAGAAGTGATGTATAAATATGGGTTGGTAGGTACGTAACATTGGGGATTCCTTTTGTTACAACAAAGTGTGTGCCAACACATGTGCGTACGCCACGTGCTGGAGATGGGGAGACCGTCGTTACACAACAGTGGTATCGGAGTCGATGGTTACGGACTGGGCCATGCAGACACGGCAGTACTCTCAATGGTTACACTACAATCACGCGTGAAGCACGTGCCGTACTACCTGTAATTAGAAATGAAATAAGTACACGTTGGTCAAATATAGAAGCGCTCTAATGTTATTCATACAACAACATAGATATGAACATAGAGTCGGGGTCGGTCCAAAGATATATAATGCCCTAGGCAATTATATTTTTTCTTCATTTTGGACGCCTCATTTCTTCGAAAGTAATAATAAGTAGTAAAGCACAAATGTTAATTCGATTTAAATTTACCATTTTACATACATTTTCTTTGCAGAAATGAAAGTTGAATTTGACAACTTAATAGTTTTTACAACTCCATGATGTTTGGAGTTTTACAAATATGGTCATTATTTGCCAAAAAAAATCTTCAAAGCATTAAATTTAACTACTGATTAAATTAATTTCTTATTCTTCAATGCGTCGTGTAAAAGGAAATGCAAAATGTGGTCAATAAAAATCGCAGTGGTTGATCCAATTCGTTTTCTTCTTTCTCATCTCATAAAGTCTTGTGCATTAAGACAAAAGGTATGTGAAACGTATTACTGTTTTGGTAGACATTTATGTTAATTATACTATATAAATTTGCTTTTTGCATGAGCACTTGCACAATTATGCAAAAAAGACTAATACTTGTGACTAATTATCCCAAGCAAGCTACTGCTTTTGCTCAAACATAGGCAGTCATTCATTAAAATAGAAAAAATCACCTTCTATAATGAACATGAATAAACCCAGCTTTGCAGATAGTAATCTTCTCGAATGCTGCAATGGGCATAATAATAACATGGTTACAATTCTATAGTGAATAAATAAATCATCTTCTATAATGAACAGGAATATACCTAGCTTTAGTTGTGAAATTATAAACTGACGTCCTGTAAATTTATACATGATTTCACTATTTTTAATGAACGATCGACAATAATCCAAAGACTTACATATGAGGTAAACAGAAGTGAGATGATAGCAATTAAAATAAAAAATTAGGGAGACTGAAAGGAGCATTGCAGTAGTCAGTAGGGCAGGCACGGTTATCGAGGGGTGCAGCAGAACACGGAGGTGGAAAGAGAGGCAGGGCAAATATAAAAATTCTGCTTTCAGGCATCAATAATCATGATATAAAAATTTAGACAAAGTACATATAAACATGAACAAAAACTAGAATATAATAGAAAATAGATATATTATGTTTATTATTTGAATAGATATAATAGAGTTATATTTGCCTCTGTTAATGCAAATAGGGGCAAAAAATTCAACTAAAAAGTCCCTACTAGGAGAGGCAAATTAAGAATTGCCTTTAATAATCAAGTCACTAATTTAATTTTGGGGCATACTGAACCATTAAATTGGCTCTGATATACCAGATGCCAAATAAGCAATCGTGACATGTAGAGGCAATTTTTACTGTCCTTTTACGTACATATTAAAGCAAATCCATGTGCTACAGTTAGTGTTAGTTTGATTAAATTAATACAAAATAAAATCATTAACGACTATATATTTATATATAACTATATTTTTCTCTCCCGATTCTGCTTTTAGGCATCAGTAAACATGATATAAAAATTTAGACAAAGTACATATAAACATGAAAAAACATGAATATGATAAAAAATAGATATATTATGTTTATTATTTGAATAGATATGGTAGAGTTATATGTGTATGGATATTGAATGTAAACAGGGACTAAAGTTATGTTAGATGGTAGGAGTGTTGATTTTGTTATCTTATATTGAAAGCGAATGCTGGTTTGTGTGAGAAAGTTAGTGTGATATGCAGGACTATGTGATTATCATAGAAAATGGAAGATATTGTATGTGAGTTGTGTTAAATGTGAGAGTGAGGACTTGGTTTTGGGATTAGTAACATGTGTTATATGCGATGTTTTTAGTTTTAGGATTTTTAGTTCGGTTTTTAAACTAAGTTAAAAAAACTCAGTTTGAGTCAGTAGTAACTCAGTTAAAAACTGAGCTAAATGACTTAGTTTTTATACCTAGCCATGTAAATACTGATTAGGTTTTTAAACCGAATTTGAAAACTCAAATTTTAAACTGAGTCGGTATAAATACTGACACAGTTTCTAAACTAAGCATTTTAGTTCAATTTTTAATTGAGTTATTTAACGCAGTTTAAAAATTAAGTGAACAACTCGGTAAAAAAAGGAGTAATATGCTCAAGTTTTAAGCTCAACTTTGATATCCCCATTTCCATATTTCGTCAATTTCTTTTTGAAGTTAGATGTTAAGTCATGGGTGAGATTTCTTCATAACGTGATTTTAAAATATTTGAAAATAAAAAAGTTTCTGGAAACAATAAGTCTTAGAACAATGGCTTTTGCTTCATTTAAGTCAAGTTAATACCTTCTGTCATGAAAGTTACAATATTGTGATGTTAAGTTACAATATTGTGATGTTGAGTCACAAAAACATGAATGTAATAGAAAATTGAGTTGATGGAACTGAAAGTAATAGAAAATTTAGACAAAGCCTCTATTAGTCAGAATATAAGGCTATTGAAATTGAGCTGCTGCAACTGCAGCTAAGTTTGTGAATGGATAAAAAACTTCTATTTTTATGTTCAATGCAATCATGGAAATTAGAGTTTAATAAATTGTAAATTTGTCATGGTTACCGAAGTTTTGATATTATTTGTCATTCTCACATATGGTAAAATTAAATGTTTGTTATTTTGTTGCAGTCACATCGGAGTAGCAACAACGTCGCAAATGGTGGTGACATACAATTTCAAAATCATCCTAGAAAGTGCAAATTGTTAGGTTGGGAAAGGAATGTTGCCGCAAAAGCAACAGTTGCATTTACCGATCCTCCTGTCTTAGTGCATCATGTACCACTAGTAGCACATGCTTGGGATGTTCGGGTCGGCATGGTGGTGGATCCTAAAACTATTCTATTTAGGCCTACTACAAATATCTGTACTATTGGACAAATGGTTGGAATGCCTATTGCTTGGCGTAAGTAATTTATCTTTATTAATTGGTATGTATATGTACTTTTACTGAGATGTATTACGGATTTAGTTGTGTTTTGTAATGAAGTTATGAATTCTTAAATAAACTTGAATTGCTTTTTATTTTCTTAAATGTGAATGGTTCGTGTTTCAACTAGTTTGGAAGATTGTGGTTATTACTAATGAAATGTTGGTTTTTATTATAATATCATGAAATTTATGGTTAATAGCAGTTGTGAAAAGATACATTATAGTTGTTTGTAGTTGTAAAAATATCTGTTGCAATTGTTGTCAATAATTGTAGTAGATCATACTACAACCATTACAAATAGTTGTAAAATATTAATGCAACTGACGAGAACAATTGTCAAAATATTAATTACAGCTGCCCTAAACAGTTGTAAATAAGTCTTTTACAGCTGCCAAAAGCAGTTGTAAAAAGGATTTTTACAACTGCACTCGCAACTGTCTGCACCCGTTGTAAAATAATCTTGCTCCATTACAACTGTGGATATAAAGACTAGATGATGCCAGTTGCAACAGACCTATTACAACTGTTTTTGGCAGTTGCAATAGGATATTTATGTTGTAGTGGACAGATCATAGAGTCGTGTTTAGTTTTCTTAATTATACAGCAGTTCAAGTAAGAGCATGAAATGTGTCTCGGTGATCTTTCAAAATTTATGAAGGAGGCTTAATTAGTGCACGCTACGCCATAAATTAAACTCCAGAACCTAAAACAGCACACAACCGTAAGTCAATTCATGCATAACACATAACATATTTTCATAAAATGATAATGTAAGAAAATTGAGATGAGATAAATTTGTAGCCATAAGCTTGCAATGATGTTGAATTCACACCATATTTTTAAGGTATACCTAGTTGTTCTTTATGTTACTATTGGTCAACTCATTTTTTGTATTTTTGCACTAGGTAAACAATTACCTTATGTCATCCCACAATTTCTATGTAGAAAAGTACGGACTCGAATTAGCTAAGGTTAAATGTTGTAGGCAACAACCCGAACTAATCAGTCAATGCAACAGCCGAGGTGCTCTCGCCATCGACTAAGCAGCAGAAGGCTTCAGGAGTTGGAATACTACTACCGCTCTTGATGTTTATCCACACATTCATGTCATAGTTAGTGTTTTAGTGCCATTGTTAGAGATAATAATTGTAATAAGTTGCAGTACAGTAGCATACAGTTGCAGTACAGTAGCATACAATTGCTCTTTACAAATACTGTATATATATATATATATATATATATCATTGCTGTCACTAATGAAATCAGAATGTTTTGCATAATTTGCTTCTCATAATTTCGCACATGGTATCAGAGCGCCAAATCAGAACCAAAATTCAAAATTCAGATCTCAGATCCGATCTCTCTCAGATCCGATCTCATCTTCTTCCTCACAGCAAAACATTCTCAATATCAATCTTCTTACTCTCATCTCACTCATCTTCCTGACCGAATCCCTCAACCGCTAGCTGCAACCAAAATGTCTCACAGCAACAACTCACCATTAAGTGCCGATTTAACAAACACTGGCGATAATACAGCTAACCTGGTATCAAATTCTCTTGAGAAAGCATTGAAGACAATCACAAATCCTCAAACTCAATTGATTACCGTAACTTTAGATGAAGGTAATTTTCTGTTATGGAAATTTCAAATTGAAACAGCAATAAGAGGCTGTGGACTGCAAAAGTTTATAGATCCAGAAACTACCATGCCACAGCAGTTTATCGCTGGACAGGAAGGGCAGACAAATACAAATGTGGAGTTTCTAGTGTATCAAAGGCAGGATAGTTCGCTATGCTCATGGTTGCTTTCCTCAATAAGCCCTAACTTACTGTCACAAGTCATAGGATGCAAATCAAGCTTAGAAGTGTGGAATGTTATTCATTTAAACTTCAGTTCACAAGCGGCTGCTAGGATTATGAGCTATAAGAGGCAACTGCAAAATATTAAAAAGGACAGTATGAGCATCAGAGAATACTTGAGTAAGATCAAAAACTTGTGTGATCTACTTGAATCCTCTGGATACAAAATAAGTGAAACCGAACAAGTTCTCACCATTCTCAATGGTCTGGGAGATGAATTCGAAGCTATAGTAGCTGTCATCACATCCGTGGAAGCATCACCATCAGTTCAGTACACAAGCTCGGTTCTCCTTGCACATGAAGGGCGACTGGAACAGAAGAATAACACCACTTCAGATTTCTCAATTAACTATGCAGCAAATCAGAAAAACACACAACAACAAAACAGATCTAGTTCAACAGCAAACAACATAGAAGCACAAATAACAAGAGGAAATTCATCTTATGGAAGAGGAGGATACTACGGAAGAGGAAGAGGAAGAGGAAGATTCTCAAACAATCGTCCAAAGTGTCAAATATGTGAGAGAATCGGACGCACTGCTATCAGGTGCTATTTCAGGTTTAATAACAACTTTACAGGCAATCAACAAGTCACTCCCAATCAGAATGTCACTAAGAACTATCCCTACAATGTTAATCTAAGTCAAGCTCAAGGAATCACTAAACAAAATACCAGAAGTCAGGGTAATCAAATAAAGGCTCAGGAAATTTTGGCTAATGACACTGATATTGGTGATGAATCCTGGTTTTCAGATTCAGGTGCTACTCACCATGTCACCAGTAGTCTTGAAAACTTAAATCTAGGTGGTACTCCATACTTAGGTAATAACTCTATTTACATGGGGAATGGCACACCACTTAGCATCACACACATAGGAAATGCTCAATTTGTTTCGGGTGACAGAAATAGAACACTACTGCTAAATAATCTATTGAGAGTACCGCAGATCAAAAAGAATTTGATTAGTGTATCTCAGTTTGCAAGAGACAATCAAGTGTTTTTTGAATTTCATCCTAATATTTGTTTAGTTAAAGACAGTTTGAATAGTGAAATTTTGTTACGGGGGAACTATATGATGGCCTGTACAAGTTCAATCTTGGATCTGGAAGAACTGAAGACAAAGTAGCTTGTTATAATGTAGTTAATAATAATGCTGAAGATGAATACACTGTATGGCATAAAAAGCTTGGGCATCCTAATACCAGTGTAATGAAAATTGTATTGAATAGAAAAAACCTAATGCATTTGAATCATGTTATTCCACAGCTGTGCTCTCAATGTCAACTAGGCAAAAGTCATAAATTGCCATTTCAACAATCTGAAACTGTGTATAACAATCCACTAGAACTGATTGAATGTGATTTGTGGGGTCCTGCACCACTAAACTCAAGCCATGGTTTTAGATACTACATTGCATTTGTCGATGCACACACACGTTACACATGGATCTACTTCTTAAAGCTGAAATCAGATACTAATGTTGTAGTTAAACAATTTATAACACAGGCTGAAAGACAGTTTGATAGAAAAGTGAAAATTCTTCAAACTGATGGGGGAACCGAATTCAAATCATTGAAGAATATGTTCAATGAAAGAGGAATAATACATAGGTTCACCTGTCCTTATACATCTCAACGGAATGGGATTGTGGAAGAAAGCACAGGCATGTGGTTGAAATGGGACTAACACTATTAGCCCAAGGATCCCTACCTTTAAAATTCTGGCCAGAACCATTCTCAACTGCAGTGTATTTGATCAACTGTTTGCCCACCAAGGTGTTGAAGAATATCAGCCCATATGAAGCACTGTACAGCATTAAACCCGAGTACCAAAGACTAAGGGTATTTGGATGTTTGTGCTTCCCATTGCTATGACCATACAATACACACAAGCTCGACTTCAAATCCTATCCATGTGCATTTCTAGGCTATGGAACGAAACAAAAAGGATATAGATGTTTAACAAGTGAAGGAAGAATAATAATGTCAAGGCACGTTATGTTAAATGAGAAGGTATTTCCATTTGCCAGCAAAGAAATAAAATGCACTGCAAGAGCTACAAATGCTAGAGCAATGTTACCATCCGTTCCAATTTACACAACTGATGAGAGGTGGAAAAATGTTTCAACACCCAGTAGAGAGGAAACTCATAATCCATCTTCATCAACACATATATCTAGATCTGACAACAGTGTAAGCAAAAATACTACTCAAACTAATGATAGTGACAGAAGAGAAGATTCCAACCAATCCGTGAGCACATCCTCACCATCCAAAGGCATAGCAGATCAGACATTGGATCAACCACAAGGAGATACGCCAATCAGTACCGTTGAACCACATCAAGGTCATCATATGATCACAAGATCAAAAAGAGGTATCTTTAAACCAAAAATCTACTCAGTACAGTGCTCAAATGAGGAACCAATCAATTATGAATAAGCTGTAAATAATATGCAATGGAAAAAGGCAATGGAAGAAGAATACACAGCACTAATGAACAACAAAACATGGAGCTTAGTTACTCTTCCCAAAAACAAAACGGTGATAGGATGTAAATGGACGTACAGACTAAAGCACAAAGCCGATGGAAGCATAGATAAATACAAAGCTCGACTGGTTGCTAAAGGTTACACACAAATGGCAGGATTTGATTTCAAAGAGACGTTCTCACCGGTGATAAAACCCACCACAATCAGAACCATGCTAACCATAATTCTACATAATGGTTGGACTGTGAAGCAACTTGATGTGCACAACGCATTCCTCAATGGGGAACTGGAGGAAGAGGTGTATATGGAGCAGCCCAGAGGTTTTGAAATTCACAGTAGGAATCAAATGGTGTGCAAATTGAACAAGGCCATATATGGACTTAAGCAAGCCCCTAGAGTTTCGTTCGAAAAGTTGAAAAGAACTCTGGTGGAATTAGGGTTCAAGTCTGCAAAATCTGATTGTTCTCTATTCATCAGAAAAGGTGAAATTCACGTGATGTACATATTGGTTTACGTAGATGATTTTATTATCACTGGAAGTGACAGCACGGAAGTGGATAAAATAACTGAACACTTGAACAAACAATTCAAGTTAAAAGACTTGGGAACTCTCAACTTCTTCTTGGGCATTGAGGAGAAGAAGACAACTGATGGGTGCCTTCATCTCAGTCAAACAAACATTAAAAATGTTCTAAAGAGAGCAGGCATGGAAAAAGCAAGAGGTGTAGCAACTCCTATGATTTCAAGTCTTCAATTGTCGAAAAACATGAGGGAACCTATGGATGATCCACAACAATACAGGAGCATTGCAGGTGCCTTGCAGTATATAACAATTACCAGACCGGAAATTTCGTTTAGCGTTAACAAAATTTGTCAATTCATGTCTAACCCATCAACCGAGCACTGGAAGGCTGTTAAGAGGGTTCTGAGGTACTTAGCAGGAACTCAAATCATGGGCTGATGATGTATAAAAGTGAGACACTAAAGATCAGTGCATTCGCAGACGCAGACTGGGCTGTGGACAGAGATGATCGTAAGTCAGTGAGTGGATACCGTGTCTACTTTGGAAATAACTTGGTGTCTTGGTGTTCTAAAAAGCAGTCTACTGTCTCACGATCATCTACTGAAGTGGAGTACAGGAGTGTTGCAGGAGTTGTTTCTGAAATTATGTGGTTGAAGTCTTTGCTGTTTGAAATGCTAGGTAGAAGATTGAATCTGCTACCATATGGTGTGATAATGCTAGCACAGTATCACTAGCTGCAAACCCAGTATTACACTCTCGAACCAAGCACATTGAACTAGATCTGTATTTTGTCAAGGAACAGGTGACCAAAGGAGATGTTTGTATCAATCATATACCATCACTTTATCAAAAAGCAGATGTACTGACCAAGGCATTATCACAAAGTCGATTTATGCAATTGAGAGATGAACTAAATGTCAGAGATACTCCTAAAGTTAATGGCAAAGAAGTACTGGGTGAAAAGAAGGAGGAGTTGAAGAAAGAGAGCCTAAATTGAGGGGGAATGTTAGTGATAATAATTGTAATAAGTTGCAGTACAGTAGCATACAATTGCTCTTTACAAATACTGTATATGTTTATATATATCATTGCTGTCACTAATGAAATCAGAATGTTTTGCATAATTTGCTTCTCATAATTTCGCACAGCCATTATTTATCTAAGGCTCGCGCTTCTTTGCATATTGGTAAGCCATTTCTAAATCTTAATGTTTTTCTGTTAGGGTTATTTATAAATTCTTTTTTTCTCAAAAATAATTATATGTAATGGAATGAGTTTTGCTCAAGGTAGTTAATACTGTTTTTTGAGATATTTACTTCATTTGTCCCCTGATGTAGTTAAAGGGGCCAAACAAATTGGACTTATAGGCTTGAGATTCCAGATAATAATTATTTTTGTGTTTGATATCAATTTCTCAATAATTTGTTCTAATAACATAGTTTTAACTACATTTTTCAAAGATAAGCCATAGTTCATTCTTATTGTGAGAAATTATTTCATTTTACCCATTCAACAAAAAAATTTGATTTAAGATTCTAAAAAGAAGTAGCGTTGTATTATTTATTTGTCATTTGGGTAATATATTGCATTTCACATTTATTAAGTTACAAAGAATATTTAATGTAAGAAAACAATGATAAGTAATTGATTGCATCAAATAGTATAAAAATTTAAAAGTATATTTAGGATAAATGGTGGCTTAACCACTGACTCTTGGTTGAATGCTTTTTCTGTGTTTTAATATTGAATTCATTATTATATAGGATTACAGTTTAGAATTCCAACCAGGCTTATATTTTATCATTATTTATTAGTGTTAAATTTTGGTGATATAAAATCACAAACAGAGAGAAATAAATATGCAAAAGAAAGAAAGAGAAGGTTTTGTTTCTTTTAATTAATAGGCATATTTGAGTATGTTTATTTCTCTCTCTAATTGGCTAATCAAATTATATTTTGTCATATAATGTTAATTTGGAATTAAGTAATTTATTATATAAATAGAGACTAGAAGAGATGACAAAAGTGTGGTGGGAAATCTATTAGCTAATTTTCTCTTCTTTATCTTTGTTCTTTTTCTCCAACAATTTTATCCATATAGATATTTGCTCCCTTTCTCAATTTGGTTATTGATTCAATGGTATTTTGTTTACTTTAGCTTTGTTCTATTAATTGTAAACAAAATTTTGGTGAATCAATAAAGTGGGTGGTTGGGTGAAATATTTTTTGTTATTAAGTTTTGATTTCAATTCCGTCTTGTTTTCAATCAAAGTTATCTCTTGTGATTTGGGTGAAAAGGATCCGCTGATAAAAGCTTCCACAAAGCGCTACTACACTACAGCAAAACATGAAATTCTCAACAAAAATATTTCTGAATTACTAACAATCAAATGCCATTATAAAATAATAACACTTAAATTACGTTATAAAACTTTCAAAGCCGTTGTAAAAGGAGCTGTAAATAGTTTATCACTGCTTTACACCGTTATAAAATTTGGTAAAATTGAAAATAAATTGAAAACAAAAGGGTAAAAGAGGGAAAATAACATCTAAACGCACAACGCTTAGCCTCATTACGCTTCCCACTTTCTTTGGCCGCCAAATCTCCAAATTATTTTCGCTTTCCGCCAAATCTCTAGTTCAATTTTTTAGGTTTTCAGTTTAGTCGTTTAAATTGCAGGTTTGATTGCAAGTTGAGTCAAAGCTAGACCGAATACGATTTAGCTTTCCATTCGTCGATTTTCCTAGCCCATTCGTCGATTGCAAGTTGAGTGGAAGATAAAATGCAGGTATCGAGAATCTGTTCTTTAGTTATTCAATTTTTTAGGTTTTCAGTTTAGTCGAATAAATTGCAGGTTTGATTGCAAGTTTAGTCGAATAAATTGCGTGATCCTCCTTTATAGCTACATGTTTCAGCATTTGTTGCAGCCCATTTAGTCGAATAAATTGCGGAGATGAAAATCTAACCTCTTGAAAATTTCAGTTTGGTTTTCTCCATTTGCACTAGTATTTGATTTGATGAAGTTCATTTTCGTCTGATTTGAAATTTTAATTATTCATTCAAAATATTATGACCTTTTAATCTATTTAAATTAATTTTAATCCAAGCCTGCATACATCGATCAGTGCCACCAACACTTTCAGGCTTATGGTTGACATGATATGTCTCTATTTCAAAATAAGATGATGCACTCAACTATGCCTCGTTGATTAGAAGGGAAAGATGAAATATCATTCGTTCACAAATGGGTATGACTAGCGTTTTATGGATATGAATATGATGCAACCCCTTTCACTTACAGTTAATTATAATGCTTTGCAAATCATCAAGATTTTCGCCAAACCTTTATAAAATGCTAAACTCTATATCTACAATCTAATCTTTTGAGAAAATAAATTTCACAAAATATAAATTTTCAATTATATTTATTCAACAAATTACACTAAGCTATAAAATATAATGGTTAGCTTAACAAAATAAGTACAAGAATGGAACTATTTAATCTTTCGATTATTTTTCTAATATCTCTTAACTTACCAATTTAAAAGTTGTTGTAGCCATATCAAACCTAAATTTATCAATTTTACTCGAAGGATACGATGGTTTTATATGATGGAATGTATAAATTATGCCAAACTCAAACTCTTAAATCAACCAAATTTAGTTTAACATCGTCAAACAAAAGTTTAGCTATGAACCCATCTAATCCTAGAGTTTTGTCATCTTTTACTAATTTAATTTCTACTTTAATTTCATATTCAGACACTAACCGGGTCATGTACTCTCGCTCTTTATCATTAATAATCTTTCTGCAGTGAATATCTTCATATATTTCATTAGTTGGTTGGCCCTCGTTGTACAATGATGTGTAATATTCAATAACCTGGGTTTAAGTAACTGCTAAATCATGTATAAGTTCACTCTTAAAGCCACACAACACAGCAATATTATGTCTGAACCTCAGCAAAAATATTTTCGCATAGAAGAATTTAGAATTGGGATCTCCTAGTGTTATCTAGTTAAATTTTCTTTTTGCACTGTAACAGTATATCTCGCATGCATTTTATTTTTCTTAAGTTGAGCATCCATGTCCATCATTTCTTGATAAGTATCAATGTCCATTGGATTATTATTACATGTCAGTACTTGTTCTGCAAGATTTTCTTCAAGTGGTCTTAAATCATCTTTGTCTTTGTTCCTTGTTTCGTTCCACTGTTTTAATTGGTGCTTGATTTCCTCAATTTTACCATGAATTTTTGTATTGCATTGCCCCAAGCATAATACCGAAAAGCAGATACCACTTTTCCTTCATATCCTTCAGTTTCAGGCCATAAATTAATAAATCTAAAAAGTTTGCCTTTTTCTTCAGTAGAGGAATTGTGAAGTTTTGTGATGATAAGGGTATGATCAGTAAGAACAGATGTTGTGGATTCTTCTCTAACCAGGAAACTTGAATGTGAAAGATAGGAAGAAATTGACAGGGAAGGGAAATGGATGATGAAGGGTAATTGACTGGAAATGGTTATAGTGCAGTGGTATGTCAAGTGCGTATGATGTTGGTGAAGAAGGAGCAGTGAGTGGTTTGTGTATTCAGTTGATGTGGTTGACAGTGGGTAAGATGTTATGTGGTTGAAGTAAATGTCACAGTTGTAGCAGCAGAGTTGTGTGCAGCAGTGATGGATGTGAGAAGGTGTATGATATTGGAATTGTTGTATGAGGCAGTGGCAAAGTGGTTTTGGTTTATGGAAAGAGTGGGGGTATGTGCACTGTTGCATTGATTACGGTAGTAAAGTGGTTGTAGAGGAGGATTGGAAACTGTTGTTTTGATGTATGGGTGGATGTGGTGACAACAGGGGTTGAAATTTGAGGCAGAGGTGAAACTGTCAAGGGAATAAGAAGGCAGCAGTTTGTATGTGTAGGGTGAAACTATTGTATTTGATGTGTAGGTTGTTTATATGGGGAAGTGTTTGAATGGCCGAGAGGGATGGTCAGGTGAATGATTGGTGGCAGGCAATTTGTTGTAAGCAGATGTGAATATATGTGGTTATGTGAGTGTTGAAGGGGAGTATGATGGATGGCAGAAACGATGGTTGTGGTTGATGATGAAATGTAAAGTGATATTTGACAGGTTGTGGTGAAGTTTAGGGCAGGTGGTGATAGAAGTTGATGAAGTGTGTTTTGGGGTTATGCAGTGGACAGTGGCAGTATGGATGGAATGTGCACAGAAGAGTGGCGATATGTGGGTACATTATGACAAAGGTGGCTGCTGTTGTTTGACGAAGGAAGGAAGGGCAGGCGTTGAATGTTGTTTTGTTGAAGGGTAGTGTGCAGGTTATAGTGTAGAGGAGGAGCAGTAGGAGCACAGTAAACAGTGAGGCAGATTGACAGTATGGTTATTTTGGTGAAGTAAGAAACCGATGGGGGGATATAATAGTGAGGAGGATATGCAGAAATTAGGAGATGTTTCGGCAGTGGATAAAAAAATTTAAATATGAAAATGTGAAATCTAGAAAGCGAGATGATGGCTGCACTTGTACAGTATTCACATGTTTATCATTTTCTATCAACCAATATGCAAGATATTGATAGTATATTCTTTAGTTTATGCTTTTACTTTATTTAATATGTAAAATATTTTCAAGTTCAACTTTTGTTTATAATTTGTTTGGGTATTATGCAGGCATTAGTTGAAGCAGCGGAGGAAAGACAAAAGGAAAACTCTAGTGTCAATGGTAGCAATGGAAGTAGAAATTTTGAAGATTTTGACAATGATCCCATTGCTGAAGTGTTTGGAAAGGAGAAAAGAAAAAACTATTGTCGTGCAATTAGCTCTACATCGACTATGAAGCAAGTGAAGCTTACACAAGCATCAAAAGCAATAGCTAATTTCAAGGAAGATGAAGATAAAAAATGGAAAGCAAAGATGGAGAACAATCAAAATAGACTAACCGAAGAATTTAAATCGATGCATTCGACTATGATGAGTATGCAACAAAGTTCGTTACAATTTATGAATCAGTTTGGAGGGAATGCGACACCAAGAGACGAAGTTGCTTCCAACAATCAGCATGATAGTCCTAGAGCTAGCTTGGGTGTTCAATCCAATGGTGCTATTGGATCTTCCACAAGAGATAGGCAATCAGTAGTCTTATTGTCAAAAGAGTTGAAAGAGGTTGCTAAAGGCCATCTTGGGACACAGAAAATATGCCACCATAGAGAGGTGATGAATGCGAAAGAGTTGTATGGGTGGAGAAAGTGTTTGATCCAGAAGCACCTATTTATGAAGCACCACAAAATGGTAATTACAAGCTATTTGATATAATTGATGGATGTTTTGTTATTTGGCCTGAGTGTCATGTTCGTTGTTTGTAGGATCTAGAATTTATTTTGAAGTTATGTTAGAACTTGTAATATTTTGATTTCATACTCTTTAGTTATGTATGATGAACTTGTGCAATTTAAGTTGGATGTTTGGATGCGTAATTGCTTATTGTTATCGAAATTCTGTAATTTTTGATATGTATGTACCTACTGTATTATAATAGACAATTCTGTAGTGTAAACGCTAGCAAAAATGCAGGTCTGCATGGTTTGGTAGCTGTAACGAACATATTCGTTACTAAAGACGAAATTTATAACGAGCATAGTCGTTACTATTGATGAAATTTGTAACGAACAAGTGCGTTACTAATGATGAAATTTGTAACGGACAAGCTTGTGATAATTTAGAATGACAACCCCTTCTTCCACCATGAAAGGGGAAACTAAGTAACGGAGAATACCCGTTACAAACCGATGCAAATAATAACAACCTATTTCGTTACAAAAATTTAGATTTCCAACGACAAAGTCCGTTGGTAAGTGATATATCTAATAACGGGTAGAGGCCGTTATAAATATTTGTAACAAAATACCTCACGCCCGTACCGTTTACGACTATATCTGTTATAAATTTCATTTGTAACGACTATATTCATTACAAATAAACATTTTTGGTGTTGTGTATTTTCATAACAATTACCATAATGAGTGTGCATGAGTTAATGAAGAGATGGGAGTAGTTTACAACTTCATAATATCAACTGAAGTAATATAATAAGTTGACAACCAAAATAAGATGAATGGTCACTAAAAAAAATCATTTTTTACAGCAAATAGTGCCAGAGTGTATAAGACAAATGCGGTTAAAAGTTAATTTTAGCGGGTATTTTAAATTCTGAAATGATGAAATTTTAAAGTAGGTCTGAAATTTTCATTGGAACGCTGTGAATGTTTAGGGTTTCTATCCAAAACATTTGCCGCCACTCAATTTATTATACTTGGTAAAAGAATTTTTGTTTACCCTCTCGTCTTAATTTTATGCTTCTCTCATTTCCCTTTTTTGTATTTCGTCCTTGCCCTAACTTCCCACGTTGCAGTAATTTCTCTTCCAGATACGTCGATTAAATTAGAAATTTATATAATTTATCTCCTTTTTTAAAAGTTTTTGGATTATCGCGTACTGATGCCATTTCCGTTAGAACATTGACTGTAGAAGATATGAATCAGATGTAATGTATAAGTTTTATTCAAACTTCGATTCAGACGTGGATTTTAAGATTTGATTCAAAAATTGGTCTCAAGTACTCGTTAGTAAGTCGTATTGTTCTGATTTTGATTTCAAAATTTTTAGGTTCTAATTTGATGTTGCTTTTTTTCATTTACTAAATCATGTACTAATGATTAAGGACAAGATTTTTTCCCATTTATTTCGAAATCTCAGGTACTCATGTCAGTTGATTAAACTAAAGATTTTCACTCCATTTATCGATGGTTTAACATAAATAGCCTGCCAATGATTGCAGTAGCTTCGTATCGTGTATGGACATTATAGATTATGCATATATTGCATGACATATGAAACACATCAATTATATGTATGTTTAAAATCTTATGTGAACCGACTAATTCATATAGATTTATTGTTACCTTGCTTAAATCTTTGATACATGAACAAACAAATTTGCTACTTTTTTGTCTTCTAATAGTTTCTTGACCTAATTTTGGAGCTAATGGATTATTACTTTTAAGAAAGGCCATGGGTGTTAAAATATATAATGATTGGAATTAATGACCCAACTAATTACAAGCTTATGTTGTACTGCACAAATGTTCTTCGCATTTTGTTCTTTTACAAGTTAGAATGTGGGTATCTATTAAGCTTATACATATATGCTTACTCCTCAATAAGACTAACTTTAGCTTGTTCATTGAATTTACTAAGACATTGAAATTTATCGTATCAATAATTATTTGGATCTTATTTAGTACAATATTTTTAGTTTTTGATTGTGTTCTTTCTATTTTATAAAGCTTTGCGGTGAACACTTTGACACATAACTATATCTTGTGTTGTTGGTTTTGTCCCATTTATTATTCTCTTTAGATAAATTTCAAAATTGGTAATTGATGATGGAACTTCTCTTTGGTAAAGTCAACGAAGACTACATACAACATGATTTCTTTCTTTTCAACATGAGTCCGTAAGGCCTTTACCATGAGTGTGCTTGATTACGTTTTGGATGTCACTCTTTTTACTTTAACCAAATGTGACTTTGCTTTTTAGACTTTGCTTTTTAGCACTTGGGAGCATCGACTACTTGCTTGTATGTTTTAATTTTGACTGAAATTTGAAAAGTGATTATTTTGCTTAATTATTTTCCTTAATAATGCATTCATATATGACTAGTGATGTTTTTGAAGCAACATGGCTGCAATGATATCTTTTTTAATTAGAGAGGTCATTATATACATTATTCCCTGTTGATGTTCTATTTATGCTGATGGAAATCAATGTTTCCTAAAGACAGTCATATATCGGTCATTCATAGCTTAAGTGAATTTATTTCTTTATCAGTTAAAAAAGGATTATGTGTGATATCCCAGAATTTTTGGCAATATAAATTTAATAATCTGTGTTAAAAACTAAATTGATTTGATAATTTTTGATAATAAAATTTTGAATTGATTTAATAATCTTCTTTTAATAAATATTTAAATTGGTAGATTTTATCTTTTTAAAGAAAATAAATTGTTTTCTGTTTATAATATATATAATTGTATATATTGTAGATAGATAAGCTTTGATTTGGAATTTAGTAAATAAAGCAATTTTCTAATTCTAATTTATTTTTGGTAAATTTGAAATTTTGATTTAAATTTAACATTTAGCTTTTCAAAGCAATTTAATAAATATCTATATGGTTTGTAAATATTAAAGGTAAATGTTATTTGTTTTAAAATTTTATTTAATTAACTTACATATGAATTTAAATTAGATTAACATAAAAGCTTTGTCTTGAATTTACATATAAGAGTTTAAAATACAAATTACAAAATTATATTAATATATTGAGTAATAGTAGTAATTTATAATCTCTTTTGTAAATCATTTTAAAATTGTTTAATTTGTTATTTTCAAATAATAATGAAAACACTTAGTTCTTATGAACATAAATAAATTTTGTAAGAAATAGGATTTGTTATTTTTAAATTTAATGGTAGCTATATATGCATATATATAACTTGGTTTTTAAATTGATTTAAATTTGAATTTAATGTTCTGAAATTTAAAAGGATAAGTATTTAAAAATATTAGGATAAGCTTTTCTTTATAATTTGTTTTGTTTCATTTCTCTTTAAATAAAAAAAGGAAATTTATTTATATATACATAAAAAGGAATAAAATAAGTTAAAAACTTTTATAAACATTTTTAAATTAAATTAAAATACTCTTAAGACATGTGTAAATCTCTTAACATTCAAATGACATGTGTTAAGTTATAAAATAAACAAAGTAACAAATGTTAGATTAAAAACAAGTGTCTTATTTAAATTTTCTTTTTCTTTTATTTTAATTAAATCAAAAATTTTCTTATATAAACACATTACTACTCACTTTTATTCTTTCTTCCATTCTTTTTCAAAACTTGAGAAAAATTTCAGCCAACATCTAAACCAAGATCTGAAATCTGGAAATCATCTTCTTCAAAAAAAAAACTGTTTTCTGTTCAAAACAAAATTCTGCAAAAAGATCAATCTTCATTAAAAACAGAAATTTGCTCAAAAACAAATCTGTAATTCCCCTCAAAGATCAATCTGAAACCAATATTTCCCTCTAACCAAAATAAACCAAAAGCTATCTGAATCATCTTCAAACCTGAAATTCATTTTGCAAATCAAATATAAACCTGTAGCCCCTTCGAAACATTAACCTGAAAGCAATTCTGCAATCTAAGACCTGTATGCAACAACAGTTTCATCCAAGCCTGCATTTTTATCTGGAGGCATGCAATTGTAAAATCAGGGAGCAAATACAAACAGGATTTAAAGTTTACAAAAAAATAAAATAAAGAAGCAACTCAAAGTTTTGAAATCAAAGTACAATCCAGTTTCAAGCATTTTCAGAAATAAGTTTGCTCTGTTCATCTTGATTGACTGGTGAATAACATTTTCTTTAAAGAAAATTACGTATATGAAATCTAGTTGCATGCAGTTTCTGAGATGATGAATGAATTGTGTGGATATATATGAAATTCCTGTGTATATATGTTTATATTGATGTATGACTTCTGTTGTATATGTTTCTGCCTGAATTTAGTTTTTGAAAGCTAAGGTTTTTATCAAAATCCATTATCTATTGAATAAATCTTTGTGAGGACTTAGGATACAAATAAAACTTGTTTGATTCATCATGAAGTAGTTTTTAAATGTTTATTTATGTTAAAATAAATTTGAAAATTATCTGTAAACCTGGGAAAACATATAAGTTTAAAGTGATGATAAAATTTAAACATTCTAAACCATTAATTCAGGTATTAAATCTGAAACTATAAACTAAATCTTGATTTTTAGGAATGAAATTTCAGTTTTTAATATTGGATTAAAGGAGCAGTTTGGGTTTTATAAGAAATGGTGTTTTGGGTTGGAACTATCAATCTAGGAGGTCGAGGTGGCTAGTGTTTTCTTTGGTGATGAAGTGATGATCGAAGATTCAGGGAAAATTATTGGGAAGAGGGTTAATGCATCGAGGCAGTGGTGATTAAGGATTAAAATTTTAACCCTAGTTTGCTGTTGTTCGAAAAATTTGCTCCTCTCAACTTCCCTAGTGGATCGAGTTCACCCAAATCGAGGGAATGGATGGTGGGTTGCTTGTAGAAGGTGATGGTGGAAGGTCGGGATCTCTGGTGGCCGGAATCTTGAGTTTGAGGCGTTCCAGGTTTCGACATTGCTTACAGTTTTGAGCTTGAAAGCTCGTTTTTGATTTTGGGGTTCTGTAATTTATTTGATGGCCGGAATTGTATTGGGAGGTGACCGTCGACTTGCGCGTGTGGTCGCGAGGGGTCGGAGTTGACGGCAGCGGTGGTGCAGGTGCACGGTAATCATGGTGTGTCGGCTGTGTTTTTGGGGGATAATGGGTACTCGTGTTTGGTTCGGGCTGTTTCATGTTTTTGCTCGAAGCATTTGGATGTTGAACTCGAAGTCAACGTGATGTGGGCTTGGGTATTTTGTTGATGCAGGTTTCTGTTTAATCCTGACAGTACTTTAAAAATTTGAATGTATTCAAATGGAATGTTACTCGAGTTTATTTAGTGTTTTACTCGAGTTATTTTAGTGATTTGTTTGAGCTAGATTAGGTTAGGCTCGAATAATTTAATTGTTGCTCGGGTTAGATTTGTTACATGTTAGAAATCCTGTTATGTTTTCAAATTTAAACTGAATTTTTAAAGGGTTAAGCAAGGATTTAAAATAAGTTTTAAATCTAATTTTAAATAATGGATTCAAGTTCAATTTGAATCTTAGCTGGAAATGAATAAAGATTTAAATTCAAATTTGTTTAAATAACTTGAAAAGGGGTTAAGTGTTTAAAAACGTTTTTTAAAGGAATTTTAATTTTAATTAGAAATTGATATGTAAAGAAATGTTTTAAACAAAGTTTAAACTGATTCAAATCTGAATTTGAATCTTTGGTTTAAAATAAATTTAAGTGTTTAACAATTTTGGATGATAAAGAAAAATTTAAATGTTTTGAATTTAAAAAGGAATTTGTTTTAAACTCTTGTAAAATTTCTTTTATAGGAGAAAGTATTCTTGTAATTTTAAAGCTTTTTCAATTGATTTTAAAACTTTGTTGAAGATAAATTGAGTTTCATTTTAAAACTTGAATTTAAAATGAAATTTTGAATTTAATTTGGAAATGAATGTTTTCAAATATAAGGTTTTAGCTTAAAGTTAAATTAGAATTTAATGATTTGTTATTCATTTAATTATTAGGGTAATTAAGTGGATAATTAATTTATTTAATAAATTAATGAAATGGATAATTACTTAAAGTAATTAAGCGTTTAAACTTAAGGTTTAAGATTAATTATTCTTAGAACAATTAACTTGTAAATTTATGAATCTTTAATTAAATAAGATTTGATTTTTAATTAATGATTAGTAATTAATTAATCAAGTAATAAAGGATTAATTAAGTTACAGTTAACACTTAATTAATTAAATAATTAGGGTTTAATTAATGAGCTATTAATGGTTAATTAATTTGTAATCAATAATAAGTTAATTACTTTAGAAAAATAATTAATGAATTGTTAATAGTCAATAAAAGTTATTAACTAAGGATTAATTTAAAGATAATCATTTGTGTAATTTGTTAAGTATAATCTTATGGAAGTAATTAAGGAATTAATTACTTATTGTAATTAATTGAGTTTAATTTGATTAGATTAAGTTAATTAAATCAGTTTAATTAATTTAGAATAATCATTTGATGATTTGTGAAGTATAATTACTTAATGTAATTTAATGAAGAGTAATTACTTAGGAAAGTAATTAATGGGTAATTACTGAATGTCATTAATTGAAGGTGATTTGATGATGAAAGTAATTTGAGTTTAATTACTTTGTGAAATTAATCAAGGGATTAATTGGAGATAATTGGTTAAGGAGTAATTAATTTATTTTGTGAAGTAATTAAGGGTAGTTAATTACTGAATGGGTTAATCAAGGGTGATTAACAATTATGGTTTAAATAAAGATTAATTACTTAATGTAATTAATATAAATAGAAAATGTAATTAGAGATCATTAATTATTATAATTAACGATGGGATTATTCAGAAATAATTAATAAATGAAGGAATTAATTAATGTAATTAATTAAGGATCAATGTGTAATTAATTATAGTTAATTAATTTATGAAGTAACTAAAGATTAATTACTGTATTTGGTTAAGTATAATTAATTTGAGAAATTAATTAAAGGATAATTACTTGAATGTAATTAAGAAATAATTAATCAATGGTGATTAATTAAGGTGATTGATTAGAGATTAATTAATTGATTGATAATTAATTAATAGTAATGTAAGCAAGATTTATATTGATGAAGTAATTAATTTAATTTACTTTAAATTAATTAGAAAGATGTAATTAATTTAATTCATTTTAAATTAATTATATTTGGTGATTATTAACCATTGCTTATATGGATGGATGATATTGGTTGCCTTGAATGGTTTGAAATCTCAGAAATGAGATAAATAATGTTGTGTGATATGGATGCATTGGTTGTATTATGATGATGATTTGGATTATCTTTTGATAATGATAATATGGATTATCTGTTGTGATGATCATCTATTGTGAATCTGTGGATTATATATTTGTATGTATATAGATAATTGAATTGTTTTAAACTTTTAAAACAACTTGGCCTTAAAAGATACGCTTTGGATTTCGATGAGACCGGGATCGGGTTTCCAGATTTGGATATCCGAAAACCACATCGATCCAAATTAACTATAGGTCGTGAATCTCAAGTGAAGAGTGAAGACTCAAGGTGTAAGAACTATTCATCAGTATAACTCTGAGGGTGATTCCGAGATGAGTTTGACGGAGTAGTACTTTCAGATTCGAGATAAATATTCAGAGTGCAAGGGTTATCGTCGTTAACTCTGAGGGTGATTCCAAAATGAGTGTAACGAGATAATGCCTTCGGTTTCGTTCGAACACGGAATGAACTTGTATGGATTGAATGCTTTCAGAACATCGTTAAGTGGACGATGAGAATTCTAAGAGATGTGTTCTCTAAAGGTAATCGTAGCCTCAAGCCTCATCAACTGGGAATGGCTAAAACATGGGACGTGCAGCAAGGCTAAGTGGGTCATGCCCAAGTAGGACGAGATTTTCCCCTGTCTAGCGGTCCCTTTTTATTCAAGCTTAGTGGGCGGTTGGATATGCGCACCAACTGCGGGGTTGTCTTGTTCGAAACTGTTCAGTAAGGAATGGTTCCAGCCTTGTGTTGCAGGGGATTGGAAGTGATCCTCGGTACGTTGATCTAGACCACGTACTATGACGAGCAGGATCTCGGTAGCCCTGCCATTGATGGAATCCAAAATCCAATAAGTGCCAACGGTTTTGAGTTTATTACCCACTTTTGTGGCTACTAGATGGAATTTAATGAATGTAACAATTTTGGCTATTTCATATTTACTTGAAAACCCTAGACCTATTATAATATCACTGGATTTCCTATCAAATGTTTTGGTTAGCGTAAGGTAAAACTTTTCCATGTTTATGTGTGGGAAGTCTTACGTGATACCTTTCTTTTCGAAAGGTTTTTCAAAGTTAAGCAATTTTAACATGTTACTCACGCCAGACCCATGTATGACCTGGAGTTTTTCTTCTGTTTTCTTAAACTCTTGGGTACTCTTGGGTAGATATGTATAGTGCTCCGTTGTGTTTGGTATCTCTTTGTTGTCTCTGAGTTGTATTGAGTTGTAATATCTAGACAGGTGTTTATAACTGTCTAGTATGTGTTGTATTATCTGTGTAACTATGATATTTGTTGTATACTATGTAATATTTTATGTTATTAATATAATTTATTCATTCCGCTGTTTAGATTTTGATGTGTTGTTTCTTCTTTCTTCTCTTTCATTCTCTTTTCTATCCCTTTCTTTCTTATTAATAATGTGACATTCTGCGGAGATGAATGGCGGGTCGTTACAGTTGTATCAAAGCACTAGGTTGAGTGAATACCTAGGCTTTGAAGTAATTTCTTTCTTGAGAGAGCGTATTTATAATTTTGAATATATATATATATATGTGTGTGTGTGTGTGTGTGTGTGTGTGTGTGTGTATTCTACCTATCTGTTGGGTTACCTGCTCGGGTTTTCCAATATAGGTTATTAAGGTAGATGAGGTAGTGGTGTGTGTAACACGACAACTACCATTGGTTGAAGTTTAAATGTTGGGGTTGGAAGGGTATCTGTCGAGATTGTAGACCTAGTACCGTCTCGAGTAAGCTTTGCAGCCGGATGTAAGGATTTCATCGATCTCTGAAGGTAACCTATAAAGGTTCGGAGTTCATCTTTAAGTTGGATGAGTATAGTTTGGATCTGTCGGTTGGCTAGAAGTGAATGATGGTATTTTGATACCTTAGGAATTAGTAGCTGTGTGATGAGACGCAGTGACTATGAATGTCTTCGAAGATGTTTCTTTGGAACAAGTTTAGGAAGTATGTCTACTTCGGTGTTCTGGCTGGGTTCAACGGGATGTGGTGGTTGGTTTTGAGGTCCGAGTTTCTCAGCTTTGGATCAGGAAGTCTGGCATCGATGTCAGCAGTGCAGCTCGGAGTGTTCTGTGTACCGACAGGAAGGTCTTTAGCTGAGTAGTTCTTCTGGAAGTGAAGTTCAGAAGCAGCAGAGTGGATCCATTTCTTCGATGGATTGGCTAGGCCAGCGTAAGCTGTTCTGTTTTGGTAGAGAGAGAATAGTTTTCTTTCAAAATTTACCTGGGTTGATCGCAAAAGTGACTTGCGATAGTTGAATGTTCTCTTGGATTATTGGAGATTTTTCTGGATGTCTTCTAGGAAGACAGAGGTTTGTCCACATCTGGATATTGAGTTTTCTTATCGACTAGAATTCCATAGGGGAACCGGTGGTTCAGTTTAGTTGAAGGATGGTTCCTAAAGATAGAGTTTGATGAAGCAACTCAGGTTTCGGGGGAGTTTCTGAGTTTTCTTTCTTGATCTGTTGAACCATATTTCTGAGATGTGCTGTCTAGTTTGTGCTCGAGTTTTTATTCTACTCCAGATCAGAGTTGTGCAGCGGAAGCAGTTTGGAAGTGCTTTTGTTTTATATTTTTCGGATAGGAGAGGTAAGTTAGTTTTCTGATGTTTGTGGAGTAGAATTGGTGTTCATGGTTTTGGATTGATCTTCAGAAGATCATTGGGTTGGGTTGTTTTGTTCCAGTTTGTTTCTAAAGACACCAACGAAGGTTGAGCTGATCGGGAGAGATGAAGGCAGCCCAGGATCGTCAGAAGTATTTTGTGGACAAGAGACAAAGGAATTTGGATTCTGTAGACGGAGATTTGATTTTGGGTAAGTTTTCTCCGATTTAAAGAGCTTTAAGATTGGGTAAGACTGGGTAAGTCAGCTCCGAGGTGTTTTTGATCTTTTCTGTGTCCTTGTGAGGATTAGTGTTTGATTTTCAAGGCTGAATTGCCAGTTTAGATAACTGGGATTCAATGTGTTTCACGTGTCTCTAAGGGAGTACGTGTATGGTCTATCTCTGGTTATGGAACCAGCAATTTCAGGAGGACGTGATTGTTGAGTCAGACTTGTCTGTAGTCTGATATCTTGATTAGCTTTGTAGATCTAGTTGGATAGGAGCTCTGTAGCTTAGTAGTATAGATTGTTTGGATTCTGTAGAGTGAGTATCCCGACATTTATATTTGGAAAACTCTAGAAAATCCTATCTAGAATTTTGCCTGGATAGCAAGATTTGTTTGTTTGAATGAATTGGTTGCGATGGTTATTAGCATATGTTTGATAATATATGTTTGTGTTTCAAAATAAAATCTTAAGATAGATTATTAAATTACCTTTGTTTTAAATTTCGGGGATGAAATTCTTTTAAGGGGGAGGAATGTGATATTCCGGAATTTTTGGCAATATAAATTTAATAATCTGTGTTAAAAATTAAATTGATTTGATAATTTTTGATAATAAAATTTTGAATTGATTGAATAATCTTCTTTCAATAAATATTTAAATTGGTAGATTTTATCTTTTTAAAGCAAATAAATTGTTTTCTGTTTATAATATATACAATTGTATATATTGTAGATAGTTAAGCTTTGATTTGGAATTTAGTAAATAAAGCAATTTTTTAATTCTAATTTATTTTTGGTAAATTTGAATTTTTGATTTAAATTTAACATTTAGCTTTTCAAAGCAACTTAATAAATATCTATATGGTTTGTAAATATTAAAGGTAAATGTTATTTGTTTTAAAATTTTATTTAATTAACTTAAATACGAATTTAAATTAGATTAACATAAAAGCTTTGTCTTGAATTTATATATAAGAGTTTAAAATTCAAATTACAAAATGATATTAATATATTGAGTAATAGTAGAAATTTCTAATCTCTTTTATAAATCATTTTAAAATTGTTTAATTTATTATTTTCAAATAACAATGAAAATACTTAGTTCTTATGAACATAAATAAATTTTGTAAGAAATAGGATTTGTTATTTTTAAATTTAATGGTAGCTATATATGCATATATATAACTTGGTTTTTAAATTGATTTAAATTTGAATTTAATGTTTTGAAATTTAAAAGGATAAGTAGTTAAAAATATTAGGATAAGCTTTTCTTTATAATTTGTTTTGTTTCATTTCTCTTTAAATAAAAAAGGAAATTTATTTATATATACATAAAAAGGAATAAAATAAGTTAAAAACTTTTATAAACATTTTTAAATTAAATTAAAATACTCTTAAGACAAGTGTAAATCTCTTAACGTTAAAATGACATGTGTTAAGTTATAAAATAAACAAAGTGACAAATGTCATATTAAAAACAAGTGTCCTATTTAATTTTTCTTTTTCTTTTATTTTAAAAAAATTTCTTATTTACTAATTACTTTTATTCTTTCTTCTATTCTTTTTCAAAACTTGAGAAAATTTTCAGCCAACATTTAAACCAAGATCTGAAATCTGGAAATCTTCTTCTTTAAAAAAAACTGTTTTATGTTCAAAACAAAAATCTGCAAAATTCCTCAAAGATTAATCTTCATTCAAAACAGAAATTTGCTCAAAAACAAATATGTAATTCCCCTCAAAGATCAATCTGAAACCAATATTTCCCTCTAACAAAGATAAACCAAAATCAATATGAATCATCTTCAAACCTGAAATTCATTTTGCAAATCAAATATAAACCTGTAGCCCCTTCAGAACATTAACCAGAAAGCAATTCTGCAATCTAAGACCTGCATGGAACAACAGTTTCATCCAAGCCTGCATTTTTATCTGGAAGAATGCAATTGTAAAATCAGGGAGCAAATACAAATAGGATTTAAAGTTTACAAAAAAATAAGAATAAAGAAGCAACTCAAAGTTTTGAAATCAAAGCACAATCTAGTTTCAAGCATTTTCAGAAATAAGTTTGTTATGTTCATCATGATTGACTGGTGAGTAACATTTTCTTTAAAAAAACTTTAAGTATATGAAATCTAGTTGCATGTAGTTTCTGAGATGATGAATGAATTTTGTGGATATATATGAAATTCCTGTGTATATATGTTTATATTGATGTATGACTTCTGTTGTATATGTTTCTGCCTGAACTTAGTCTTTGAAAGCTAAGATTTTTATCAAAATCCATTATCTATTGAATAAACCTTTGTGAGGACATAGGATACAAATAAAATTTGTTTGATTCATCATGAAGTAGTTTTTCAATGTTTATTTATGTTAAAATGAATTTGAAATTTATCTGTAAACCTGGGAAAACAGATAAGTTTAAAGTGACGATAAAATTTAAACATTCTAAACCATTAATTCAGGTATAAAATTAGAAACTATAAACTAAATCATGATTTTTAGGAATGAAATTTCAATTTTTAATATTAGATTAAAGGAGCAGTTTAGGTTTTATTAGAAATGGTGTTTTGGGTTGGAATTGTCAATCTAGGAGGTTGGGGTGGCCAGTGTTTTCTTTGGTGATGAAGTGATGATCGAAGATGCAGGGAAAATTATTGGGAAGAAGGTTAATGCAGCGAGGAAGTGGTGATTAAGGATTAAAAAAATTTAACCCTAATTTGTTGTTGTTAAGAAAATTTGTTCCTCTCAACTTCCTTGGTGGATCGAGTTCACCCAAAACGAGGGAATTGATGGTGGGTTGCTTGTCGAAGGTGATGGTGGAAGGTCAGGATCTCTGGTGGCCGGAATCTTGAGTTTGAGGCGTTCCAGGTTTCGACATTGCTTACAGTTTTGAGCTTGAAAGCTCGTTTTTGATTTTGGGGTTCTGTAATTTTTTGATGGTCGGAATTGTATTGGGAGGTGACCGTCTACTTGCGCGTGTAGTCGCGAGGGGTCGGAGTTGACGGCAGCGGTGGTGTAGATGCACGGTGATCATGGTGTGTCAGCTGTGTTTTTAGGGGAGAATGTGTACTCGTGTTTGGTTCGGGATGTTTCAAGTTTTTGCTCGAAGCATTTGGATGTTGAACTCGAAGTCAACATGATGTGGGCTCGGCTATTTTGTTGATGCAGGTTTCTGTTTAATCCTGACAATACTTTAAAATTTTGAATGTATTCAAATGGAATATTACTCGAGTTTACTCGAGTTGATTTAGTGTTTTACTCGAGTTATTTTAGTGATTTGTTTGAGCTAGATTAGGTTAGGCTCGAATAATTCAATTGTTGCTCGGGTTAGATTTGTTACAGGTTAGAAATCCTGTTATGTTTTCAAATTTAAACTGAATTTTTAAAGTGTTAAGCAAGGATTTAAAATAATTTTTAAATCTAATTTTAAATAATGGATTCAAGTTCAATTTGAATCTTAGATGGAAATGAATGATGTTTTAAATTCAAATTTGTTTAAATAACTTGAAAAGGGATTAAGTGTTTAAAAATGTTTTTTAAAGGAATTTGAATTTAAATTGGAAATTGAAATGTAAAGAAATGTTTTAAACAAAGTTTAAACTGATTCAAATCTGTATTTGAATCTTTGGTTCAAAATAAATTTAAGTTTTATAAATTTAAGTGTTTAACAATTTTGGATGATAAAGAAAAATTTAAATGTTTTGAATTTAAAAAGGAATTTGTTTTAAACTCTTGTAAAATTTCTTTTATAGGAGAAAGTATTGCTTATCCTGTAATTTTAAAGGTTTTTAAATTGATTTTAACACTTTGTTGAAGATAAATTTAGTTTCATTTTAAAACTTGAATTTAAAATGAAATTTTGAAATTAAATTTGGAAATGAATGTTTTCAAATATAAGGTTTTAGCTTAAAGTTAAATTAGAATTTAATGATTTGTTATTCGTTTAATTATTAGGGTAATTAAATGGATAATTAATTTATTTAATAAATTAATGAAATGGATAATTACTTAAAGTAATTAAGGGTTTAAACTCAAGGTTTAAGATTAATTATTCTTAGATTAATTAACTTGTAAATTTATGAATCATTAATTAAATAAGATTGATTTTTAATTAATGACTAGTAATTAATTAATCAAGTAATTAAGGATTAATTAAGTTACAGTTAACACTTAATTAATTAAATAATTAGGGGTTAATTAATGAGCTATTAATGGTTAATTAATTTGTTATCAATAATAAGTTAATTACTCTAGAAAAAAATTAATGAATTGTTAATAGTTAATAAAAGTTATTAACTAAGGATTAATTTAAAGATAATCATTTGTGTAATTTGTTAAGTATAATTACTTATGGAAGTAATTAAGGAATTAATTACTTGTTGTAATTAATTGAGTTTAATTTGATTAGATTAAGTTAATTAATTCAGTTTAATTAATTTAGAATAATCATTTGATGATTTGTGAAGTATAATTACTTAATGTAATTTAATGAAGAGTAATTACTTAGGAAAGTAATTAATGGGTAATTACTGGATGCAATTAATTGAAGGTGATTTGATGATGAAAGTAATTTGAGTATAATTACTTTGTGAAATTAATGAAGTGATTAATTGGAGATAATTAATTAAGGATGAATTAATTTATTTTGTAAAGTAATTAAGGGTAGTTAATTACTGAATGGGGTTAATAATGGTGATTAACAATTATGGTTTAAATAAAGATTAATTACTTAATGTAATTAATTTAAATAGAAAATGTAATTAGAGATCACTAATTATTATAATTAACAATGAGATTATTTAGAAATAATTAATAAATGAAGGAATTAAATAATATAATTAATTAAGGTTTAATGTAATTAATTATAGTTAATTAATTTATGAAGTAATTAAAGATTAATTACTGTATTTGGTTAAGTATAATTAATTTGAGAAATTAATTAAAGGATAATTACTTGAACGTAATTAAGAAATAATTAATCAAGGGTGATTAATTAAGGTGATTGATTGGAGATTAATTAATTGATTGATAATTAATTAATAGTAATGTAAGCAAGATTTATATTGATGAAGTAATTAATTTAATTTACTTTAAATTAATTAGAAAGATGTAATTAATTTAATTCATTTTAAATTAATTATATTTGGTGATTGTTAATCATTGCTTATATGGATGGATGATATTGGTTGCCTTGAATGGTTTGAAATCTCAGAAATGAGATAAATAATGTTGTATGATATGGATGCATTGTTTGCATTATGTTGATGATTTGGATTATCTTTTGATAATGATAATATGGATTATATGTTGTGATGATTATCTATTGTGAATATGTGGATTATCTATTTGTGTGTGTATAGATAATTGAATTGTTTTAAACTTTTAAAATAACTTGGCCTTAAAAGATACGCTTTGGATTTCGATGAGACCGGGATCGGGTTTCCAGATTTGGATATCCGAAAACCACATCGATCCAAATTAACGATAGGTCGTGAATCTCAAGTAAAGAGTGATGACTTGAGGTGTAAGAACTATTCGTCAGTATAATTCTGAGGGTGATTCCGAGATCAGTTTGACGGAGTAGTACTTTCAGATTCGAGACAAAGATTCAGAATGCAAGGGTTATTGTCGTTAACTCTGAGGGTGATTCCAAAATGAGTGTAACGAGATAATGCCTTCGGTTTCATTCGAACCCGGAACGAACTTGTATGGATTGAATGCTTTCAGAACATCGTCAGGTGGACGATGTGCGTTCTAAGAGATGTGTTCTCTAAAGATAATCGTAGCCTCAAGCCTCATCAACCGGGAATGGCTAAAACAGGGGAGGTGCAGCAAGGCTAAGTGGGTCATGCCCAAGTAGGACGAGATTTTCCCCTGTCTAGAGGTCCTTTTTTATTCGGCTTAGTGGGCGGTTGGATATGCGCGCCGACTGCGGGGTTGTCTTGTTCGGAACTATTCAGTAAGGAATGGTTCCGGCCTTGTGTTGCAGGGGATTGGGAGTGATCCTCGGTACGTTGATCTAGGCCACGTACTGTGGAGGGCGGTACCCCGGTAGCCCTACCATTGATGGAATCTAAAATCCAATAAGCACCAACGGTTTTGTGTGTATTACCCACTTTTGTGGCTTGTAGATGGAATTTAATGAATGTAATAATTTCGGTTATTTCATATTTACTTGAAAACCCTAGACCTATTATAATATCACTTGATTTCCTATCAAATGTTTTGGTTAGTGTGAGGTAAAAACCTTTTCATGTTTATGTGTGGGAAGTCTTACATGATACCTTTCTTTTCAAAAGGTTTTTCAAAGTTAAGCAAATTTAACCTGTTACTCACACCAGACCTATGTCTGACCCAGAGTTTATCTTCTGTTTTTCTTAAACTCTTGAGTACTCAATTTTTTACGAGTAACCAAGGGATTCAGGTTAGCTTTGACGAATTGTGGAGGAGCAATGGAGCATGAGGCTTCTGCGTGTAGATATGTATAGTGTTCCGCTGTGTTTGGTATCTCTGTGTTGTCTATGAGTTGTAATATCTAGACAGGTGTTTATAACTGTCTAGTATGTGTTGTATTATCTGTGTAACTCTGATAGTTGTTGTATACTATGTAATATTTTATGTTATTAATATAATTTATTCATTCCGTTGTTTAGATTCTGATGTGTTGTTTCTTCTTTCTTCTCTTTCTTTCTCTTTTCTATCACTTTCTTTCTTATTAATGATGCGACATTCTGCGGAGATGAATGGCGGGTCGTTACAGTGGTATCAGAGCACTAGGTTGAGTGAATACCTAGGCTTTGCAGTAAATTCTTTCTTGAGAGCGTATTTGTAATTTTGAATATATATATATATATATTTGTTCTACCTATCTGTTGGGTTACCTGTTCGGGTTTTCCAATATAGGTTATAAAGGTAGATGAGGTAGTGGTGTGTGTAACACGACAACTACCATTGGTTGAAGTTTGAATGTTGGGGTTGGAAGGGTATCTGTCGAGACTGTAGACCTAGTACCGTCTCGAGTAAGCTTTGCGGCTGGATGTAAGGATTTCATTGATCTCTGAAGGTAACCTGTAAAGTTTGGGAGTTCATCTTTAAGTTGGATGAGTAGAGTTTGGATCTGTCAGTTGGGCAGAAGTGGATGATGGT
Organism: Allium cepa; assembly: GCA_030765085.1. NCBI lineage: Eukaryota > Viridiplantae > Streptophyta > Magnoliopsida > Asparagales > Amaryllidaceae > Allium > Allium cepa. The sequence goes on along the minus strand of CM060934.1, from coordinate 945,117,045 downwards.
ATTTTGATACCTCTGGAATTAGTAGCTGTGTGATGAGACGCAGTGACTATGGATGTCTCCGAAAATGTTTCCTTGGAACAAGTTTAGGAAGTATGTCTACTTCGGTGTTCTGGCTGGGTTCAACAGGATGTGGTGGTTGGTTTTGAGGTCCGAGTTTCTCGAAGAGCTTTGGATCCGGAAGTCTGGCATCAGTGTCAGCAGTGCAGCTTGGAGTGTTCTGTGTACCGACAGGAAGGTCTTTAGCTGAGTAGTTCTTCTGGAAGTAAAGTTCAGAAGCAGCAGAGTGGATCCATTTCGTCGATGGATTGGTTAGGCCAGCGTAAGCTGTTCTGTTTTGGTAAAGAGAGAACAGTTTTCTTTGGAAATATATCTGGGTTGATCGCAAAAGTGACTTGCGATAGTTGAATGTTCCCTTGGATTGTTGGAGATTTTTCTGGATGTCTTCTGGGAAGACAGAGGTTTGTCCATATCTGGAGATTGAGTTTTCTTATCGACTAGAATTCCAGAGGGGAACCAGTGGTTCGGTTTAGTTGAAGGATGGTTCTTAGAGACAGAGTTTGATGAAGCAACTCAGGTTTCGGAGGAATTTATGAGTTTTCTTTATGGATCTGTTGAACCATATTTCTGAGATGTGTTGTCCAGTTTGTGCTCGAGTTTTTCTTCTACTCCAGATCAAAGTTGTGCAGCGGATGCAGTTTGGAAGTGCTTCTGTTTTGTCTTTTTCGGATAGGAGAAGTAAGTTAGTTTTCTAATGTTTGTGGAGTAGAATTGGTGTTCATGGTTTTGGATTGATCTTGAGAAGATCATTGGGTTGGGTAGTTTTGGTCCAGTTTTTTTCTAAAGACATCATCGAAGGTTGAGCTGATCGGAAGAGATGAAGGCAGCCCAGGATCGTCAGAAGTATGTTGTGGATAAGAGACGAAGGAATTTGGATTCCGGAGACGGAGATTTGATTTTGGGTAAGTTTTCTCCGATCTAAAGAGCTTTAAGATTGGGTAAGACTGGGTAAGTCAGCTCCGAGGTGTTTTGGATCTTTTCTGTGTCCTTGTGAGGGTTAGTGTTTGATTTTCAAGGTTGAATTGCCAGTTTGGATAACTGAGATTCAATGTGTTTCACGTATCTCTAAGGGAGTACGTGTACGGTCCATCTCTGGTTATGGAACCAGCAATTCTGGAAGATGCGATTGTTGAGTCAGACATGTCTGTAGTCGGATATTCTGATTAGTTTTGTAGATCTAGTTGGATAGGAGCTCTGTAGCTTAGTAGTATAGATTGTTTGGATTCTGTAAAGTGAGTATCCCGACATTTATATTTGGGAAACTCTAGAAAATCCTATCCATAATTTTGCCTGGATAGCAAAATTTGTTTGAATGAATTGGTTACTATGGTTGTTAGTATATGTTTGATAATATATGTTTGTGTTTTAAAATAAAATCTTAAGATAGATTATTAAATTACCTTTATTTTAAATTTTGGGGACGAAATTCTTGTAAGGGGGGAATGTGATATCCCGGAATTTTTGGCAACATAAATTAATAATCTATGTTAAAAATTAAATTGATTTGATAATTTTTGATAATAAAATTTTGAATTGATCAAATAATCTTCTTTTAATAAATATTTAAATTGGTAGGTTTTATCTTTTTAAAGCAAATAAATTGTTTTATGTTTATAATATTATAATTGTATATATTATAGATACATAGGCTTTGATTTGGAATTTAGTAAATAAAGCAATTTTCTAATTCTAATTTTTTTTTTTGGTAAATTTGAAATTTTGATTTAAATTTGACAGTTAGCTTTTGAAAGCAATTTAATAAATATCTATATGGTTTGTAAATATTAAAGGTAAATGTTATTTGTTTTAAAATTTTATTTAATTAACTTAAATATGAATTTAAATTAGATTAACATAAAAGCTTTGTCTTGGATTTATATATAAGAGTTTAAAATACAAATTACAAAATGATATTAATATATTGAGTAATAGTAGTATTTATAATCCCTTTTATAAATCATTTTAAAATTGTTTAATTTGTTATTTTCAAATAATAATGAAAATACTTAGTTCTTATGACATAAATAAATTTTGTAAGAAATAGGATTTGTTATTTTTAAATTTAATGGTGGCTATATATGCATATATATAACTTAGTTTTTAAATTGATTTAAATTTGAATTTAATGTTTTGAAATTTGAAAGGATAAGTATTTAAAAATATTAGGATAAGCTTTTGTTTATAATTTGTTTTGTTTCATTTCTCTTTAAATAAAAAAGGAAATTTATTTATATATATATAAAAAGGAATAAAATAAGTTAAAAACTTTTATAAACATTTTTAAATTAAATTAAATACTCTTAAGACATGTGTAAATCTCTTAACATTCAAATGACATGTGTTATGTTATAAAATAAACAAAGTGACAAATGTTAGATTAAAAACAAGTGTCCTATTTAAATTTTATTTTTCTTTTATTTTAATTAAATCAAAAATTTTCTTATATAAACACATTACTACTCACTTTTATTCTTTCTTCTATTCTTTTTCAAAACTTGAGAAAATTTTCAGCCAACATTTAAACCAAGATCTGAAATCTGGAAATCATCTTCTTAAAAAAAAAAACTGTTTTCTATTCAAAACAAAAAACTGCAAAATTCCTCAAAGGTCAATCTTCATTCAAAACAAAAATTTGCTAAAAATAAATCTGTAATTCCCTTCAAAGATCAATATGAAACCAATATTTCCCTCTAACCAAAATAAACCAAAAGCTATCTGAATCATCTTCAAACCCAATATGCATTTTGCAAATCAAATATAAACCTATGGCCCCTTCAAAACATTAACCTGAAAGTAATTCGGCAATCTAAGACCTGCATGCAACAGCGGTTTCATCCAAGCTTGCATTTTTATCTGGAAGCATGCAATTGTAAAATCAGGGAGCAAATACAAAAAGGATTTAAAGTTTACAAAAAAAATAAAAATAAAGAAGCAACTCAAAGTTTTGAAATCAAAGCACAATCTAGTTTCAAAAATTTTCAGAAATAAGTTTGCTCTGTTCATCATCATTGACTGGTGAGTAACATTTTCTTTTAAAAAAATTAAGTATATGAAATCTAGTTGCATGCAATTTCTGAGATGATGAATGAATTGTGTGGATATATATGAAATTCCTGTGTATATATGTTTATATTGATGTATGACTTCTGTTGTATATGTTTCTGCCTGAACTTAGTTTTTGAAAGCTAATATTTTTATCAAAATCCATTATCTATTGAATAAATCTTTGTGAGGACTTAGGATACAAATAAAACTTGTTTGATCCATCATGAAGTAGTTTTTAAATGTTTATTTATGTTAAAATAAATTTGAAATTTATCTGTAAACCTCGGAAAACTGATAAGTTTAAAGTGATGATAAAATTTAAACATTCTAAACCACTAACTCAGGTATAAAATCTGAAACTATAAACTAAATCATGATTTTTAGGAATGAAATTTCAATTTTTAATATTGGATTAAAGGAGCAGTTTGGGTTTTATTAGAAATGGTGTTTTGGGTTGGAACTATCAATCTAGGAGGTCGGGGTGGCCAGTGTTTTCTTTGGTGATGAAGTGATGATCGAAGATTCAGGGAAAATTATTGGGAAGAGGGTTAATGCATCGAGGCAGTGGTGATTAAGGATTAAAAATTTTAACCCTAGTTTGCTGTTGTTCGGAAAATTTGTTCCTCTCAACTTCGCTGGTGGATCGAGTTCACCCAAAAAGAGGGAATTGATGGTGGGTTGCTTGTCGAAGGTGATTGTGGAAGGTCAGGATCTCTGGTGGCCGGAATCTTGAGTTTGAGGCGTTCCAGGTTTCGACATTGCTTACAGTTTTGAGCTTGAAAGCTCGTTTTTTATTTTGGGGTTCTGTGATTTTTTTGATGGTCGGAATTGTATTGGGAGGTGACCGTCGCGCATGTGGTCGCGAGGGGTCGGAGTTGACGGTAGCGGTGGTGTAGGTGCACGGTGATCATGGTGTGTCAGCTGTGTTTTTAGGGGAGAATGGGTACTCGTGTTTGGTTTGGGCTGTTTCATGTTTTTGCTCGAAGCATTTGGATATTGAACTCGAAGTCAACGTGATATGGGCTCGGGTATTTTGTTGATGCAGGTTTCTGTTTAATCCTGACAGTACTTTAAAATTTTGAATGTATTCAAATGGAATGTTACTCGAGTTTACTCGAGTTTATTTAGTGTTTTACTTGAGTTATTTTAGTGATTTTTTCGAGCTAGCAATAATTAAACTCGAATAATTTAATTGTTGCTCGGGTTAGATTTGTTACAGGTTAGAAATCCTGTTATGTTTTCAAATTTAAACTGAATTTTTAAAGTGTTAAGCAAGGATTTAAAATAAGTTTTAAATCTAATTTTAAATAATGGATTCAAGTTCAATTTGAATCTTAGCTGGAAATGAATAAAGTTTTAAATTCAAATTTGTTTAAATAACTTGAAAAGGGGTTAAGTGTTTAAAAATGTTTTTAAAGGAATTTGAATTTAAATTGGAAATTGAAAGGTAAAGAAACGTTTTAAACAAAGTTTAAACTGATTCAAATCTGAATTTGAATCTTTGGTTTAAAATAAATTTAAGTTTTATAAATTTAAGTGTTTAACAATTTTGGATGAAAAAGAAATTTTTTAATGTTTTGAATTTAAAAAGGAATTTGTTTTAAACTCTTGTAAAATTTCTTTATCATGTAATTTTAAAGGTTTTTAAATTGATTTTAAAACTTTGTTGAAGATAAATTGAGTTTCATTTTAAAACTTAAATTTAAAATGAAATTTTGAATTTAAATTTGGAAATGAACGATTTCAAATATAAGGTTTTAGCTTAAAGTTAAATTAGAATTTAATGATTTGTTATTCATTTAATTCTTTGGGTAATTAAATGGATAATTAATTTATTTAATAAATTAATGAAATGGATAATTATTTAAAGTAATTAAGGGTTTAAACTTAAGGTTTAAGATTAATTATTCTTAGAATAATTAACTTTTAAATTTATGAATCATTATTTAAATAAGATTTGATTTTTAATTGATGATTAGTAATTAATTAATCAAGTAATAAAGGATTAATTAAGTACAGTTAACACTTAATTAATTAAATAATTAGGGATTAATTAATGAGCTATTAATGGTTAATTAATTTGTAACCAATAATAAGTTAATTACCTTAGAAAAATAATTAATGAATTGTTAATAGTTAATAAAAGTTATTAACTAAGGATTAATTTAAAGATAATCATTTGTGTAATTTGTTAAGTATAATTACTTATGGAAGTAATTAAGGAATTAATTACTTGTTGTAATTAATAGAGTTTAATTTGGTTAGATTAAGTTAATTAATTCAGTTTAATTAATTTAGAATAATCATTTGATGATTTGTGAAGTATAATTACTTAATGTAATTTAATGAAGAGTAATTACTTAGGAAAGTAATTAATGGGTAATTACTGGATGTAATTAATTGAAGGTGATTTGATGAAGAAAGTATTTGAGTATAATTACTTTGCGAAATTAATCAAGTCATTAACTGGAGATAATTAATTAAGGAGTAACTTATTTACTTTGTGAAGTAATTAAGGGTAGTTAATTAATGGGGTTAATCAAGGGTGATTAACAATTATGGTTTAAATAAAGATTAATTATTTAATGTAATTAATTTAAATAGAAAATGTAATTAGAGATCATTAATTATTATAATTAACGATGGGATTATTTGGAAATAATTAATAAATGAAGGAATTAATTAATATAATTAATTAAGGATTAATGTAATTAATTATAGTTAATTAATTTATGAGGTAATTAAAGATTAATTACTGTATTTGGTTAAGTATAATTAATTTGAGAAATTAATTAATTGATAGTTACTTGAATGTAATTAAGAAATAATTAATCAAAAGTGATTAATTAAGGTGATTGATTAGAGACTAATTAATTAATTGATCGATAATTAATTAATAGTAATGTAAGCAAGATTTATATTTATAAAATAATTAATTTAATTTACTTTAAACTAATTAGAAAGATATAACTAATTTAATTCATTTTAAATTAATTATATTTGGTGATTATTAATCATTGCTTATATGGATGGATGATATTGGTTGCCTTGAATGGTTTGAAATCTTAGAAATGAGATAAATAATGTTGTGTGATATGGATGCATTGGTTGCATTATGATGATGATTTGGATTATCTTTTGATAATGATAATATGGATTATCTGTTGTGATGATTATCTATTGTGAATCTGTGGATTATCTATTTGTGTGTATATAGATAATTGAATTATTTTAAACTTTTAAAACAACTTGGCCTTGAAAGATACGCTTTGGATTTCGATGAGACCGGGATCGGGTTTTCAGATTTGGATATCCGAAAACCACATCGATCCAAATTAACGATAGGTCGTGAATCTCAAGTGAAGAGTGAAAACTCGAGGTGTAAGAACTATTCGTCAGTATAACTCTGAGGGTGATTCCGTGATGAGTTTGACGGAGTAGTACTTTCAGATTCAAGATAAAGATTCAGAGTGCAAGGGTTATTATCGTTAACACTGAGGGTGATTCCAAAATGAGTGTAACGAGATAACGCCTTCGGTTTTGTTTGAACCCAGAACGAACTTATATGGATTGAATTCTTTTAGAACATCGTCAGGTGGACGATGAGCATTCTAAGAGATAAAGGTAATCGTAGCCTCAAGCCTCATCAACCGGGAATGGCTAAAACAGGGGAGGTGCAGCAAGGCTAAGTGGGTCATGCCCAAGTAGGACGAGATTTTTCGCTGTCTAAAGGTCCCTTTTTTATTCGGCTTAGTGGGCGGTTGGATATGCGGACTAACTGCGGGGTTGTCTTGTTTGGAACTGTTCAGTAACGAATGGTTCCGGCCTTGTGTTGCAGGGGATTAGGAGTGATCCTCGATACGTTGATCATGGCCACGTACTGTGACGGGCGGTACCCCGGTAGCCCTGCCATTGATGGAATCCAAAATCCAATAAGCGCCAACGGTTTTGATTGTATTACCTACTTTTGTGGCTAGTAGCTGGAATTTAATGAACATAACAATTTCGGCTATTTCATATTTACTTGAAAACCCTAGACCTATTATAATATCATTGGATTTCCTATCAAATGTTTTAGTTAGCGTAAGGTAAAAACTTTTCCATGTTTATGTGTGGGAAGTCTTACGTGATACCTTTCTTTTCAAAAGGTTTTTCAAAGTTAAGCAATTTTAACCTGTTACTCACACCAGACCAATGTTTGACCCGGAGTTTATCTTTTTTTTTTCTTAAACTCTTGGGTATTCAATGTTTTACGAGTAGCTAAGGGATTCAGGTTAGCTTTGACGAATTGTAGAGGAGCAATGGAGCAGGAGGTTTCTGCGTGTAGATATGTATAGTGTTCCGCTGTGTTTGGTATCTCTGTGTTGTCTCTGAGTTGTAACCCGTCAAACTCATCTCAAGTGAAGAGTGAAGACTCGAGGTGTAAGAACTTTTCGTCAGTATAACCCTGAGGGTGATTCCGAGATGAGTTTGACGGAGTAGTACTTTCAGATTCGAGATAAAGATTCAGAGTGCAAGGGTTATCGTCGTTAACTCTGAGGGTGATTCCAAAATGAGTAACGTGATAATGCCTTCGGTTTCGTTCGAACACGGAACGAACTTGTATGGATTGAATGCTTTCAGAACATCGTCAGGTGGACGATGAGCGTTCTAAGAGATGTGTTCTCTAAAGGTAATCGTAGCCTCAAGCCTCATCAACCGGGAATGGCTAAAACAGGGGAGGTGCAGCAAGGCTAAGTGTGTCATGCCCAAGTAGGACGATATTTTACCTTGTTTAGAGGCCCTTTTTTATTCGGCTTAGTGGGCGGTTGGATATGCGCACCAACTGCGGGGTTGTTTTGTTCGGAACTGTTCAGTAAGAAATGGTTCCGGCCTTGTGTTTTAAGGGATTGGGAGTGATCCTCGGTGCGTTGATCTAGGCCACGTACTATGACGGACGATACCCCGGTAGCCCTGCTATTGATGGAATCCAAAATCCAATAAGTGCCAACGGTTTTGATTGTATTACCCACTTTTGTGGCTAGTAGCTGGAATTTAATGAATGTAACAATTTCGGCTATTTTATATTTACTTGAAAACCCTAGACCTATTATAATATCACTTGTCAAATGTTTTGGTTAGCGTAAGGTAAAAACTTTTCCATGTTTATGTGTGGGAAGTCTTACATGATACCTTTCTTTTCAAAAGGTTTTTCAAAGTTAAGCTATTTTAACTGTTACTCACACCAGACCCATGTCTGACCCGGAGTTTATCTTCTGTTTTCTTAAACTCTTGGGTACTCAAATTTTTACGAGTAGCCAAGGGATTCAGGTTAGCTTTGACGAATTATGGAGGAGAAATGGAGCAGGAGGCTTCTGCGTGTAGATATGTATAGTGTTCCGCTGTGTTTGTTATCTCTATGTTGTCTCTGAATTGTATTGAGTTGCAATATCTAGACAGATGTTTATAACTATATAGTATGTGTTGTATTATCTGTGTAACTCTGATAGTTGTTGTATACTATGTAATATTTTATGTTATTAATATAATTTATTCATTCCGTTGTTGAGATTCTGATGTGTTGTTCTTCTTTCTTCTCTTTCTTCTCTTTCTTTCTCTTTTCTATCCCTTTCTTTCTTATTAATGATGCAACATTCTGTGGAGATGAATGGCGGGTCGTTACATTATGTTATAAAAAACAATCACACGCATATATAGTTGGGAGACAGATACGTATATGTATGTATGCGATGTAATGAAAATGACCATAATGTGTGTATCAGAGCCGGCACTCCGCGGAGACCTATGGAAAATCAACTATGTAGTTGTTCCAAAATCAGTGTTTGTCCAAACTATTTGGATATATATATAGCTGAATAATACTTTGAATTCAAAATTGTTTTCTCAACTATACATATTTAGTTAGCCTCATTTCGACTAGAAGGAATTGCACTACTATAACTTGGGAAGATCTCACTAAGGATGTGCTGCATCAAAAATTTTAACCCTAGTTTGCTGTTGTTCGGAAAATTTGTTCCTCTCAACTTCCCTGGTGGATTGAGTTCACCCAAAAAGAGGGAATTGATGGTGGGTTGCTTGTCAAAGGTGATGGTGGAAGGTCAGGATCTCTGGTGGCCGGAATCTTGAGTTTGAGGCGTTCCAGGTTTCGACATTGCTTACAGTTTTGAGCTTGAAAGCTCGTTTTTTATTTTAGGGTTCTGTGATTTTTTTGATGGTCGGAATTGCATTGGGAGGTGACCGTCGCGCATGTGGTCGCGAGGGGTCGGAGTTGACGGTAGCGGTGGTGTAGGTGCACGGTGATCATGGTGTGTCAGCTGTGTTTTTAGGGGAGAATGGGTACTCATGTTTGGTTTGGGCTGTTTCATGTTTTTGCTCGAAGCATTTGGATATTGAACTCGAAGTCAACGTGATATGGGCTCGGGTATTTTGTTGATGCAGGTTTCTGTTTAATCCCGACAGTACTTTAAAATTTTGAATGTATTCAAATGGAATGTTACTCGAGTTTATTTAGTGTTTTACTTGAGTTATTTTAGTGATTTGTTCGAGCTAGCAATAATTAAACTCGAATAATTAAATTGTTGCTCGGGTTAGATTTGTTACAGGTTAGAAATCCTGTTATGTTTTCAAATTTAAACTGAATTTTTAAAGTGTTAAGCAAGGATTTAAAATAAGTTTTAAATCTAATTTTAAATAATGGATTCAAGTTTAATTTGAATCTTAGCTGGAAATGAATAAAGTTTTAAATTCAAATTTGTTTAAATAACTTGAAAAGGGGTTAAGTGTTTAAAAATGTTTTTAAAGGAATTTGAATTTAAATTGGAAATTGAAATGTAAAGAAACGTTTTAAACAAAGTTTAAACTGATTCAAATCTGAATTTGAATCTTTGGTTTAAAATAAATTTAAGTTTTATAAATTTAAGTGTTTAACAATTTTGGATGAAAAAGAAAATTTTTAATGTTTTGAATTTAAAAAGGAATTTGTTTTAAACTCTTGTAAAATTTCTTTATCATGTAATTTTAAAGGTTTTTAAATTGATTTTAAAACTTTGTTGAAGATAAATTGAGTTTCATTTTAAAACTTAAATTTAAAATGAAATTTTGAATTTAAATTTGGAAATGAACGATTTCAAATATAAGGTTTTAGCTTAAAGTTAAATTAGAATTTAATAATTTGTTATTCATTTAATTATTAGGGTAATTAAATGGATAATTAATTTATTTAATAAATTAATGAAATGGATAATTACTTAAAGTAATTAAGGGTTTAAACTTAAGGTTTAAGATTAGTTATTCTTAGAATAATTAACTTTTAAATTTATGAATCATTAATTAAATAAGATTTGATTTTTAATTGATGATTAGTAATTAATTAATCAAGTAATAAAGGATTAATTAAGTACAGTTAACACTTAATTAATTAAATAATTATGGATTAATTAATGAGCCATTAATGGTTAATTAATTTGTAACCAATAATAAGTTAATTACCTTAGAAAAATAATTAATGAATTGTTAATAATTAATAAAAGTTATTAACTAAGGATTAATTTAAAGGTAATCATTTGTGTAATTTGTTAAGTATAATTACTTATGGAAGTAATTAAGGAATTAATTACTTGTTGTAATTAATTGAGTTTAATTTGATTAGATTAAGTTAATTAATTCAGTTTAATTAATTTAGAATAATCATTTGATGATTTGTGAAGTATAATTACTTAATGTAATTTAATGAAGAGTAATTACTTAGGAAAGTAATTAATGGGTAATTACTGGATGTAATTAATTGAAGGTGATTTGATGAAGAAAGTATTTGAGTATAATTACTTTGCGAAATTAATCAAGTCATTAATTGGAGATAATTAATTAAGGAGTAACTTATTTACTTTGTGAAGTAATTAAGGGTAGTTAATTAATGGGGTTAATCAAGGGTGATTAACAATTATGGTTTAAATAAAGATTAATTATTTAATGTAATTAATTTAAATAGAAAATGTAATTAGAGATCATTAATTATTATAATTAACGATGGGATTATTTGGAAATAATTAATAAATGAAGGAATTAATTAATATAATTAATTAAGGATTAATGTAATTAATTATACTTAATCAAACATAGTATACTTTATTCAGTTACTCGAAAAACATTTTTAAACACTTAACCCCTTTATTCATTCCGCTGTTTAGATTCTGATGTGTTGTTTCTTCTTTAGACAGGTATTCACTCACTTTTATTCTTTCTTCTATTCTTTTTCAAAACTTGAGAAAATTTTCAGCCAACATTTAAACCAAGATTTGAAATATGGAAATCATCTTCAAAAAAAAAAACAGTTTTCTGTTCAAAACAAAAATGCAAAGTTCCTCAAAGATCAACCTTCATTCAAAACAGAAATTTGCTCAAAAACAAATATGTAATTCCCCTCAAAGATCAATCTGAAACCAATATTTCCCTCTAACCAAAATAAACAAAAAGCTATCTGAATCATCTGAAAACCTGAAATTCATTTTGCAATTCAAATATAAATCTGTAGCCCCTTCAAAACATTAACCTGAAAGCAATTTTGCAATCTAAGACCTGCATGCAATAGCAGTTTCATCCAAGCCTTCATTTTTATCTGGAAGCATGCAATTTTAAAATCAGGGAGCAAATACAAACAGGATTTAAAGTTTACAAAAAAATAAGAATAAAGAAGCAACTCAAAGTTTTGAAATCAAAGCACAATCCAGTTTCAAGCATTTTCAGAAATAAGTTTGCTCTGTTCATCATGATTGACTAGTGAGTAATATTTTCTTTAAAAAAAAGTAAGTATATGAAATCTAGTTGCATGCAGTTTCTGAGATGATGAATGAATTGTGTGGATATATATGAAATTTCTGTGTATATATGTTTATATTGATGTATGACTTCTGTTGTATATGTTTCTGCCTGAACTTAGTTTTTGAAAGCTAAGATTTTATCAAAATACATTATCTATTGAATAAATCTTTGTGAGGACTTAGGATACAAATAAAACTTGTTTGATTCATTATGAAGTAGTTTTTAAATGTTTATTTATGTTAAAATAAATTTGAAATTTATCTGTAAAACTGGGAAAACAGATAAGTTTAAAGTGATAATAAAATTTAAACATTCTAAACCATTAATTTAGGTATAAAATCTAAAACTATAAACTAAATCTTGATTTTTAGGAATGAAAATTCAATTTTTATTATTGGATTAAAGGAGCAGTTTGGGTTTTATTAGAAATGGTGTTTTGGGTTGGAACTGTCAATCTAGGAGGTCGGGGTGGCCAGTGTTTTCTTTGGTGATGAAGTGATGATCGAAGATTCAGGGAAAATTATTGGGAAGAGGGTTAATGCATCGAGGCAGTGGTGATTAAGGATTAAAAATTTTAACCTTAGTTTGCTGTTGTTCGTAAAATTTGTTCCTCTCAACTTCCCTGGTGGATCGAGTTCACCCAAATCGAGGGAATTGATGGTGGGTTGCTTGTCGAAGGTGATGGTGGATGGTCAGGATCTCTAGTGGCCGGAATCTTGAGTTTGAGGCGTTCCAGGTTTCTACATTGCTTACAGTTTTGAGCTTGAAAGCTCGTTTTTGATTTTGGGGTTCTGTAATTTGTTTGATGGTCAGAATTGTATTGGGAGGTGACCGTCGACTTGCGCGTGCGGTCGCGAGGGGTCGGAGTTGACGGCAGCGGTGGTGCAGGTGCATGATGATCATGGTGTGTCAGCTGTGTTTTTAGGGGAGAATGGGTACTTGTGTTTGGTTCGGGCTGTTTCATGTTTTTGCTCGAAGCATTTGGATGTTGAACTCGAAGTCAACGTGATGTGGGCTCGGGTATTTTGTTGATGCAGGTTTCTGTTTAATCCTGACAGTACTATAAAAATTTGAATGTATTCAAATGGAATGCTACTCGAGTTTACTCGAGTTTATTTAGTGTTTTACTCGAGTTATTTTAGTGATTTGTTCGAGCTAGATTAGGTTAGGCTCGAATAATTTAATTGTTGCTTGGGTTAGATTTGTTACAAGTTAGAAATCCTGTTATGTTTTCAAATTTAAACTGAATTTTTAAAGTGTTAAGCAAGGATTTAAAATAAGTTTTAAATCTAATTTTAAATAATGGATTCAAGTTCAATTTGAATCTTAGCTGGAAATGAATAAAGGTTTAAATTCAAATTTGTTTAAATAACTTGAAAAGGGGTTAAGTGTTTAAAATGTTTTTTAAAGGAATTTGAATTTAAATTGGAAATTGAAATGTAAAGAAATGTTTTAAACAAAGTTTAAACTGATTCAAATTTGAATTTGAATTTTTGGTTTAAAATAAATTTACGTTTTATAAATTTAAGTGTTTGACAATTTTGGATGAAAAAGAAAAATTTAAATGTTTTGAATTTAAAAAGGAATTTGTTTTAAACTCTTGTAAAATTTCTTTTATAGGAGAAAGTATTGTTTATCATGCAATTTTAAAGGTTTTTAAATTGATTTTAAAACTTTGTTGAAGATAAATTGAGTTTCATTTTAAAACTTAAATTTAAAATGAAATTTTGAATTTAAATTTGGAAATGAACGTTTTCAAATATAAGGTTTTAGCTTAGAGTTAAATTAGAATTTAAAGATAATCATTTGTTTAATTTGTTAAGTATAATTACTTATGGAAGTAATTAAGGAATTAATTACTTACTATAATTAATTGAGTTTAATTTGATTAGATTAAGTTAATTAATTCAGTTTAATTAATTTAGAATAATCATTTAATGATTTGTGAAGTATAATTACTTAATGTAATTTAATGAAGAGTAATTACTTAGGAAAGTAATTAATGCGTAAATATTGGACGTAATTAATTGAAGGTGATTTGATGATGAAAGTAATTTGAGTATAATTACATTGTGAAATTAATCAAGGGATTAATTGGAGATAATTAATTAAGGAGTAATTAATTTATTTTGTGAAGTAATTAAGGGTAGTTAATTACTGAATGGGGTTAATCAAGGGTGATTAACAATTATGGTTTGAATAAAGATTAATTACTTAATGTAATCAATTTAAATAGAAAATGTAATTAGATATCATTAATTATTATAATTAATGATGGGATTATTTGGAAATAATTAATAAATGAAGGAATTAATTAATGTAATTAATTAAGGATTAATGTAATTAATTATAGTTAATTAATTTATAAAGTAATTAAAGATTTATTATTGTATTTGGTTAAGTATAATTAATTTGAGAAATTAATTAAAGGATAATTACTTGAATGTAATTAAGAAATAATTAATCAAGGGTGATTAATTAAGGTGATTGATTAGAGATTAATTAATTGATTGATTGATAATTAATTAATAGTAATGTAAGAAAGATTTATATTGATGAAGTAATTAATTTAATTTACTTTAAATTAATTAGAAAGATGTAATTAATTTAATTCATTTTAAATTAATTATATTTGGTGATTATTAATCATTGCTTATATGGATGGATGGTATTGGTTGCCTTGAATGGTTTGAAATCTCAGAAATGAGGTAAATAATGTTGTGTGATATGGATGCATTGGTTGCATTATGATGATGATTTGGATTATCTTTTGATAATGATAATATGGATTATCTTTTGTGATGGTTATCTATTGTGAATCTATGGATTATCTATTTGTGTGTATATAGATAATTGAATTATTTTAAACTTTTAAAACAACTTGGCCTTAAAAGATACGCTTTGGATTTCGATGAAACCGGGATCGGGTTTCCAGATTTAGATATACGAAAACCACATCGATCCAAATTAACGATAGGTCGTGAATCTCAAGTGAAGAGTGAAGACTCGAGGTGTAAGAACTATTCGTCAGTATAACTCTGAGGGTGATTCCGAGATGAGTTTGACGGAGTAGTACTTTCAGATTCGAGATAAAGATTCAGAGTGCAAGGGTTATCGTCGTTAACTCTGAGGGTGATTCCAAAATGAGTGTAACGTGATAATGCCTTCGGTTTCGTTCGAACACGGAACGAACTTGTATGGATTGAATGCTTTTAGAACATCGTCAGGTGGACGATGAGCGTTCTAAGAGATGTGTTCTCTAAAGGTAATCGTAGCCTCAAGCCTCATCAACCGGGAATGGCTAAAACAGGGGAGGTGCAGCAAGGCTAAGTGTGTCATGCCCAAGTAGGACGAGATTTTCCCTTGTCTAGAGGTCCCTTTTTATTCGGCTTAGTGAGCGGTTGGATGTGCGCACCAACTGCGGGGTTGTCTTGTTCGGAACTGTTCAGTAAGGAATGGTTCCGGCCTTGTGTTTTAGGGGATTGGGAGTGATCCTCGATGCGTTGATCTAGGCCACGTACTAGGACGGGCGATACCCCGGTAGCCCTACTATTGATGGAATCCAAAATCCAATAAGTGCCAACGGTTTTGATTGTATTACCCACTTTTGTGGCTAGTAGCTGGAATTTAATGAATGTAACAATTTCGGCTATTTTATATTTACTTGAAAACCCTAGACCTATTATAATATCACTTGTCAAATGTTTTGGTTAGCGTAAGGTAAAAACTTTTCCATGTTTATGTGTGGGAAGTCTTACGTGATACCTTTCTTTTCAAAAGGTTTTTCAAAGTTAAGCTATTTTAAATGTTACTCACACCAGACCCATGTCTAACCCGGAGTTTATCTTCTGTTTTCTTAAACTCTTGGGTACTCAAATTTTTACGAGTAGCCAAGGGATTCAGGTTAGCTTTGACGAATTATGGAGGAGAAATGGAGCAGGAGGCTTCTGCATGTAGATATGTATAGTGTTCCGCTGTGTTTGTTATCTCTGTGTTGTCTCTGAATTGTATTGAGTTGCAATATCTAGACAGGTGTTTATAACTATCTAGTATGTGTTGTATTATCTATGTAACTCTGATAGTTGTTGTATACTATGTAATATTTTATGTTATTAATATAATTTATTCATTCCGTTGTTGAGATTTTGATGTGTTGTTCTTCTTTCTTCTCTTTCTTTCTCTTTTCTATCCCTTTCTTTCTTATTAATGATGCAACATTCTGTGGAGATGAATGGCGGGTCGTTACATTATGTTATAAAAAACAATCACACGCATATATAGTTGGGAGACAGATACGTATATGTATGTATGCGATGTAATGAAAATGACCGTAATGTGTGTATCAGAGCCGGCACTCCACGGAGACCTATGGAAAATCAACTATGTAGTTGTTCCAAAATCAGTGTTTGTCCGAACTATTTGGATATATATAGCTGAATAATACTTTGAATTCAAAATTGTTTTCTCAACTATACATATTTAGTTAGCCTCATTTCGACTAGAAGGAATTGCACTACTATAACTTGGGAAGTCTCACTAAGGATGTGCTGCATCGATTCGGACCCACCGAGTTGAATGATCCATCCGAAGCTTTTACAAGGCTTTAAGCAGACCTCCACATTAGCTATTTGTCAAGAGGATTTTGAACGCATATCCCAACGCACTTATGATTTACCTGACAACCATTTGATTTGTTGTTTTTTTACTGGAATAAAAGATGAAATCCATCTTAATGTTGAATAAAAAAACTTATAATTTTTTCGAAGCAATTCGAGTGGCTTAATAAGTATAGTGAGTGCTGTTTTTTTATTCTCCGCAATGCAGGCCATGATGGTCCGAAAATTCTTGAAATTGATATCATCTGATGCACTTCTCATTTCCATGCAAGGTTGGCAGAGAACATTCTATATGGTAAGGAAATCATAATATTTGGTCTTCTCTATGGATTCTTGGTATTTTTATTTTGAGTATTTCCTTAGCTTCTTATTTTGTAAAACTTTGGAGTAACACATACACGTTTCAACATATTGGTGTGATTAATGACTTGCGTATCCAAAAATCAAATGAAAACTATTGGAACCATGTTAAAAATAATAAAGATTAAGTAGGATGGAAAATTATTGGAACAATGTTAAAAACGACAAAGGTCATGTAGGATGGAATCGGTTTAGGAGAGTTGATCAAACAATTGTGAATTGTGACAATGATTGATGTTAATTATGTCACCTTATTTTAAAAGGATGGTTGGATTTTCAATGTGTTCAACTTATGTGATGTTATGTGAACAATGCAGTAGCAGCACACCAACGTTATCATAGAGTTGGAGATTATACCCAACTGAATCTAATAAAGTGGATGAACCTTTAAAGTTGAGGAAGTAGAGGCTGTGAAAACTACACCTCCCCTTTCAGAGAAGGTAAACTTCATAATCTTGTTTTTAATGTAGTGTTATTTGAGTTTAATGCTATGTTGATACATATTGTCTGTTTATTTGCTTGTACTTGGAGGGAATGGCTTTGTTAGATCGCACATTTGTAGGGAGGCTTATGACATGGTATATCTGTTTCTAGCTTAAGTAGGTATTTACATTCATATAAAAGAGGCATATGGTCACACTGGCCATGCCATCATTTTACTACACTTTACTTTTGTTGTTAGCCTTACTCAAGCCGTGGCTTGATTTTATATAGTATAACCGTCCTCTACCTATACTAGAATTTTCTTCAAAAAAATCTTTAAGCATTGCATTGTTGTTTATAATCAGATGCAATAGTATGCCGTACAAATTCCTAATAATGGATGTTAGGCTTTACTGTACCATTTGCAACAAAGTATATATTTTATGTTATTAGTTTTACCAGTAAACAATAATTACAATAAGTGGTCAAAAAATTAAAGCATTCTCAATTCCTAGTTATTTGTAATGCCTGGATGGACACATATGTCATTGATTGCACAAATGTTTCTAGAACTTGCTTTGTATTCACAGTGAATAGAACTTGTGTTTACTATAGGATATTAAGGTAAAATAACAAAATTACTACAAAATTTGTTAATAAATATGAAGTACAAGTGTTATATGCCTAAAAGGCAAAAAAAGAAAGAAAAAAGGTAAATTAAGAAAAGGAAAAAGGAGAAAGGTACATAGAAAGGATGCTTAAGATACCATGATCTGATCAATAAGGCAATAAATAACTCTGCAAAAGAAAGGACAAAATACGAGTGGGTGTGTGCACACGCATGTGTGAGTAGGTGTGTGTAGCATGGCCAGGCGCTCATGAGATCTGTGAGTAGCCTATAGATAATGCGTATATGTTTGTGACAAATTATTTTTTGTATGATACGTGATATATATTAATGAATTAAGGGGTTAACATATGTGATAGGGTGATATAATAATCTTGATCAGAACAAGATGAAGCTAATGAAACCAAACTGATAGTAGCGACTAGTTATGTAAATTGTAATTCTATCATACTCATGTTTTAGAGCTACTGGCAATAGACGCTCTAGCATTGTCGAAATCTCTTATCAGATTAACTGGTAATCTAAAATATTCACCCCTGCATTTGATTTAGCCTGAAAGAAAAACTGTTGTTTCATGTAAAATCTTGCAATGCTCTCCTTCTCCAGGAGTTCCTCATCAAAGATAGCTTTGTTTCTGGGGCATCATATCCTTCGGTGGATATAACATGAAATCACGTTGTATAACATATACAAATCAATTTATCTTTTATCTTGGACCACCAAGAAATTGAGCCAGCTATCAAAGAAGAATATTAAATATCCATGAACCCCATAAGGGTGTACAAGTGTTCCTATGTAGCTATGACAATCTCACTGCCACAAAAAAGACGAGACATCTCTTCGTTACTCCTTGCACAACATATTTGATACCATCAGAATGTTCATGTTCTTTACACACATAAGATATTATTGTAATTCATGAGTTTTCTTTAAATAAATTATAGTTATAGCTATATGGCATTTGACACCTTATTTATTGTATACTTTAAAGAAGTCACAATGAATTTCACCTCTTACAGATTGCCTCGCTGCATAAAAAGCAAAGCGATCCATTGTCTATGATTTGAAATAATTACGCTATAACTGATTTCTTTGGTATGGTCTTTTTTCAGATAGAATTGGTGAGCTGCCAAAGCTTGCAGAAGACATTATTCAAACATCAATCAAGACAGGACCTAGAGGTGCAATAAGGCTAGCACAAGGTATTCAAGCTGTTATTGGTGTCGGTGGAGAGTGGCTTAATGACTTGTCAAAGGTCTGATATGTCATTTGTTTTTTTAGTGAAGAATTAAATTTCTTCGCGGATTTCATGATGGAGTTTCATATCTAAATTAGCATTAAATTATGGCTAATAGAATAATACAGATGACTCTTCCCTTTTGGATCATATCATCACCGCTTTATAGCTTATGCCTTTTCATGATTTTAATGGATCCTTAATATCATCCTTTTCTAATTTTTTATGGATGCAATATATCGAAAGTAGTCATTTCATTATACAATTAATTAGTAAAAGAATTAGACAATGGTGGTAGTAAAGTTAGTTTCAGCTATGTACAATGCTCAATATAATTGTGAGCATAACGAAGAAGCTAGTGAGTCAAAAATTAAGAATACATTTTGGTAATCATAGCAGAACTGGATTTCATGGCATGTTTTTTAGTAGTTTCATGTATGAATTTTGAAATTTCAGCTTCCTGAAACTATAACTTGAAGTTTTTCCCCTTTTTTGTTTATTTTTTTTAGTTTTCTGTCATATTTATATTTACATATGTGAGTTAGAATAACAATAAGATACTCTAATTTTGTGCAGACAACAAATGATTCCGCCAGCCTCCCCACTCAACTACAGCTTGGATAACTTTCTCCTATCTATCTGCGAAGATTGTCTATCTACGAAGTTTTCTGTCAATACGGTCACCAGATATGCCTTATTGTTGAGCACAAATACACATGAGAGCAGTTTCTATTGGGGAAATAAATATCCAAAATCTTCCGACAAAATTTTGCTTCGACGTAATTTGCTGCACTTCTAAATTTTCCTAGCCATTCCAGACATTCATGACTGTCAAATGTCTTAGTTGATAATAAAAGTTGGGGTTTTGGGTTTGGGGGGGTTGATATCATCCATTAATGCTATTTGTTCTTGGGTAATTATTTCTCGTAGATGCTGCCCAAGCAATCAACATTACTTTTTATAATATCAAAGCTGCCAATATACTTGATTGCTTCTCAGTTTTGCCTGGCATGTAACATTAAGCTGCACACTACTAATGCAAATAGTCTAGTTACAAGGGAATAGTCTTGCCCATTTTGAGTATTCTGCATTTCATTGATTTCTTTTGACTTACTCATATAATACCCCCAAACATATATTTACAACTGCACACTCTTACTACACGACACAGTCCGATGTTTAGATTATGGATCTTTAATATTAAAACTGGTAGCATACTAAAGAAATATTTCTATGAAGTAAATATGAGGTATTAGATACTTTCTCCTTGTCCAGAACTCTTCAAACTACAGAGTTTAACCACTACACACACACTTATACTAATAATAAGAACTTAGCCTACACAGTTTTCCTACTATGTATCTTTTAAATACCTCTTCATGATTTGAGGAGGGGACCCATGCAAATATAAGTGCACTTTACTCCCGTTCGAGCCAGACCGAACCAGGATTATATGATATTGGATCCAATATATTTTGAATGGTTTTTTTTAACACACATGACAAATGTATATGGGTGCATCCCTAGAAATTAACAGTCAATTTCGACTGTTTAAATGTCAACAATAATATGTTGGATAGAGACGGAATTGTAGGCATTAACAGTCATATTTCTACTGTAAGCACATTTATGGCTAAGATATTCATTTTGGCAAGGACTAACAGTAATAGCAATAATGTGTTGTTTGTATAAATGGAAGAGAGATCATTTTTGGTGATGAAAGCAGAGCAAGAAAGGAGAGTAGCTATGATAAGGACAAAAGGAGAAAGAAGAGCATTAGAGTTGATATTAGAAGCAACAACAGTAGTTGGTACTAGCATATGGGAACTTAGGAAGACGGAGGCCTCAAAGGAGATAGTGGCAACATTGGCCAAGTCCCTTAATGTTGCATATTTACCTTGTGGTGGTAAAAAGGGAAATAACGACCAATTTTTGCTTGCTAATAATTCTGGAGGCAGAGGAAGGTAAAGGTAATACACTTGCCTTTGTATGTATCGACAACTTATCTAATTGAAATAAATCTAAAGTTGCAGAGTAAGGGTAACGCTTTGTGTTATCAAACTGATCTATGTGGGTGAGGTGTTTAACTTCACAAATCATTTTTATTTGACAGGCTCTGCGTGATTTGTGATACTTATTCAAGGACAGAAGGTTGAAGATAATATGGTGGTTGAGAATGGTTGAAGAGATGTTGTCATACTTGATGAGGTACGTTCTACTGTTATCATTATACTTTTGCATTATATTGTTTTGTTCATACTCCCAGTCCATTGATTATATTAATGGTTTAGTGCACTAAATTTCTAAGCCTATAATGTTAACGTCATGTGTACTAAAGTTTTAAATGCAGCAATTGTTATTTTATGGCTCGTTCTGATTTTTTTACGAGTTGTAAAGAGATTTAAAGCATTCATCCTCCATCTTTGTATTGTTAAGTAGTGATGTAGACTTATGCACATCACTTAAACTATCATTTGAGATAATTCCATTACTTTTGCTTTATAGGTAGATAGATGACTGTGATGCAAAAAAGGTTGCAATGAGTTATGAATCGAAGTTATTTTGTTGCTAGAACTACTTTTTGGTTTTAAGTATGTACTACTTGCTTTTGTTTTGCTATTTCTACTTGTTGTATATTTTGTTTATGAACTATTGATGATGAACTGTTTATGTTTGGTGTAAGAATATTTTGTGTTTTGGTTAAGGAATTTCATATGTTGGTTATCAAATATGTGTCCAAAAAATGGTATTGATACAATATGTTGATTTTGAAATGTGGTATTGATATAATAAGCTAATTTTGAAATGCGGTATATATGCACATTATGACTGATGTTTACTGAAACGGAATTTACAGAAAAGTGGAAAAAGCCTAATTGACTCGGTTTTGTATACAATTTAACGACGTTTTTAAAACGCTGTTAAAACATTCCACATCATTTTTTAAAGGCCATTGAAGGTTTTAATAGCATTTTAAAAATGTCGTTAAATTGTATCTAAAACATAACCAAATACAATTCAACGGCGTTTTTAAAACGCTATTAAAACATTTCACAGTGTTTTTTAAACTCCGCTGAATGTTTTAACAGCGTTTTAAAAATGTCATTGAATTGTTTTAACAGCGTTTTTTTAAAATGCCGTTAAATTAGACCAAACGCTGTTAAATGATTTCGTGACACCAGGGAAACGCTGTAAAAAGGACATTTAACAGCATTTATTCCTTGTCATTGTATATCTATGACAAATAACTGCATGTTGATATACAACGTATGTAAAAACGCTATTAATAGCTTTATAGCGTTTTTGAAACGCTGTTAAAGGTCTTGTTTGTTGTAATAGGTGTATCATCATTATGTTGTAGTAACATCTTCAATTCAGTGTCTTGATTACGCTAATTGCGTGTCTTCACCACAACCTCATTGGAAAAGTGCTACATTAAGTAGAGGCATGACCCTGTGATCATATAGTGACACTCCGCTCTAAGTTAGGAATTATTTAACTATCAAAATTCAAAAAATTCATTTCATTAAGATGTTCAACAAATGTTAATTTATTCAATATGACTATAGCCACATAGCTAGCTATAAGTACATAAATATGTGGTTGCTTTCTTTATGTACTAATATTTAGGTCTAAAACTATATGGACATTTGATGGAAATGGACTAACAAAAGCTTACATGCTTTTTGGTTGACATTTAAAAAAAACCTAAAAATAGATAGGTGCCACACTAATCCATATAGATATGATGCATTCTTATTGTAGATTTTTTCCAAAGGCTGCTTTGTTAATTATATGATATTACTCAACTAAGTGGTTTATGGATTGTAATTTTTTTAAATAAAACCACGCTCATAATAATATATTTGTATGCACAATGTACTGAATATGCATCAATTCAATACATAATTGGCTATATTACTTAAAAACTATGTAGGAAAAAGGTATAATTCATATACTGAAGTGGCCAGTGTATGTCCTTTAAAATATTATTAAAACGGAAAATTTCAAAATAAATAAAAACGTTGAAAAAGTAAAGGTCCAAAAAATAAAATATGGAAAAAAATGGAAAATACAGAAACAAATCTATTACTTGGGAAAAATCATAACACGAAAAAAAATTAATACATTTCAAAGGAAAAAAATTTAATAATAAAAAAACAGAAAAAAACTAAGGACAAATATAATATCACAAAAAGATGAAAATATAATATGATACAAAGACACAATAACTTCATAAAATAACTTTTTTTTGAATTAAAAAAATTAGAAACTTGATAAATTAAAAAAAGAATTAAAATCTGATCCTATTTAAACATCTTTTGTCAAAAATTCTTGAAAAAATGAAAAATTAAATGAAAACAGAAAATTAGAAAATGCGGAAAAAGTAAAAAATTACGCAAAAATTGATAAAAACACTTTTTTGGCAAATTAAAAAATGCTTCGCCAAGTCAATGATTTGAAGGGACTCTAATTAGTTGAAAAATTAGGAAAAAAAAAATCATAATAGCTAAGAAACCATAAAAGCAAAAAAAAAAATGTGTAAAACATAAAAAAAGAAAATATTTTTTAAAAGCACATAAACCTCGAAAAAATTAAAAAAAATTGGAAGTGTAGTAGAAAAATGCTTTAGAATTTTTCGAAATAATTTAATTTCTCTTGTGCTATTCAATTTCTTTTTAGATTTTCTCTAATTTCCTTAATTATTGAATCTTTCTTTATGTATTTTTATTTTATGAAGCTTTACGTTTTTTTTCAATTTCTTTGAAAATTTTAAACCACAAACATATTAATATATACATAAGTATAAATAATCATTTGGAAGCACAACTATTAAAATTTTAACATAAATAATAATATTTTATTCTCATCGTTGGTGAATCCCATAAAATAAAGCCAGCTACAAAAGAAAAGATGTCGTTCCACTTCCATCATTCATTTCTATAAATTTTTCATTGATGGTATAATTTTAATGCAAATATCATCATCTCTCCCGGTTTACAAATCCATAATCCTTTGATTTTTTTGCATACAATAATGTTTTCCACTTTCCACTTTGCTTTGTCGATTTTTTAACCCACTTCTCACTTTATTATATTTAATTTGATGCTTTTATAACCACTTTGTTTTTAGATCCACACGTCGACTACTTCAAAATATGTAAGCATTAGGATTAATTCATTGGTTTAATGGCCCATTGCAGGGTGTTATCCTCTATTCACAGTTTTCATGCTCAAATATAAGCTTGATTGGTGTTTTAAATTTTGATTTCGCTACTAAAGTTTCTTTTATTATAAATAGTAAGAAATTTTCTCTTTGATTTGCTTTCATTAGCTTTTGTTTACCAGTGTCACATTTTCTTAGACTTAAATTCGATCTAAATTATTATTTTGAAAAAAATACCATGTAATCTGATTTGAATTACTCTAGATGATATGAATTAGTAAAGCATCATAAAGTATTATAGTTATAGTTAGTTATTTTAGTTGATTATGATACTTTTATAGTTTTAGTTAAAAAAAAATCTATAAAGAAATTGTAGTGTTTAAAATCTCAAATGATCCCACAGGCACAACTGTTACTAATTTTATATTTGAATGTTCAAAAGTAAAGAATGATCAATAAACTGAAAATTGATTTGTAATACGTTCAAGATATATGGATGTACTTGCATAATTTTCTCTATGGGCATCGAAATTTATTGCAAAAATTGATAGAAACAAACTATAGAATTCAATCTATTACTATAGGTAAGACATAAAATTTGGTGTTCTTTCAATGGGTTTTATATTTCTCTTTCGTTCATTACAAAGTGTAAGTATCAAAGGATTTCACATTATTATACCCAAGTTTAGGTTTTACAGAAGGTTTAAGGATCTCTTAAATAATTAATTACAGGTAGTGTAAGTTAGAAATTTTAGGTATGAATGTAATGTAAAAATTTATATTTCTCTTTGGTTCATTACAAAGTATAAGTCTAAAAGTATTTCACATATTGTACCCAAGTTTTTGTCTTATTGAAGGTTTAAGAATCTCTCAAAAAATTACATTTAGTGTAAGTTAGAAATTTTAGGTATGAATGTAATCTAAAAACAAGTATAGTGGGATATTTTTATGGATTAGTTCCTTAAGTGTGATGTTGGTATGTGATTCTTTTTTGTTCTTCATCTGAAAGTTTGAATGCTAGCTTAGTGATTAAGCTGGTTATGCTTCTGCTTTTGTATTCGTAATTGCATAATTTAAGATTTGCTTTCTTGATAAGTTCAAGAAATTTTTGAAGAAAGATAAAATTGCATTTCCATTCAAACTCCTGGAATATATAACCCAATATGCAATCAGTCATTCCAGGAAATATATCCTTATCAATCTTCCAAAATATATAGCTAAATATACAACCAGTCATTCTAGGAAATATATCTTAATATAACCCATCATATCAAATATATCCTATTACTCTCTCGCAAGTTGGAACATGCAAATCATTAATGTCCAAATTGCGTAACAAATAACCAAACTGTTGACGACCAAGGGCCTTAATCAATATAGCAGCTAACCAATGACCAGGAGGTACATACAAAGCAGTAATATCTCCACCCTGCAACTCATCACGAACAAAGTGGCAAATAACTTCAATGTGCTTGGTGCGGTCATGAAACACCGGGTTCTTCACAATATGCAAAGCATATCGACTATCACAAAACAACGGCATAGGCTCGGATTGAATCACACCAAGAGAATGCAACAACGATTTTATCCACTTAAGTTCACAAGTCGCAACGGCCATAGAACGATATTGTGCCTCCGCAGATGAATTGAGAAATAGTCGGTTGCTTCTTAGTTTTCCAAGAAACAGAAGAGCGACCAAGAAGCACAAAATAACCAAACACCGAACGATGTTTCAAAGGACAAGCTGCCCAATCACTATCATAATAAGCTGTCAACTGCATATCACTGGGACGAAGCAAAATTCCTTGACTAGGTTGACTTTTAATATATCGTAAGACATGGATGGAAGCATCCCAATGTGCGACCTGAGGATTACTCAAAAACTGAGCAAGAGTATGAACGGAATAACTCAACTCAGGTAGAGTAACAGGAAGATACACCAAGCGCCCCCACCAAACGCCTATATTGCTTCGGATGCTCAGAAGGATCATTCGCCGCATAAGCCAACCAATGATTCTATGCCATTGGTGTATCAATAGGTTTACAAACTAACATACCTGTCTCTGTCAATATATCCAAAGCTACTCCCGTAGAGAAAGAAATAAACCCTCATCACCACGGGCTACTTCAATCCGAAGAAAATATTTCAAACACCAAAATCCTTCATATGAAAACACTTACTCAAGTATTGCTTGAACCACAAGATCACGTCATATGAGGAACTTGAAATAATCAAATCATCCACATAAACTAGTACATGTAGAGAAACCTCATCCTTCTAGTAACTAAATAATAAATAATCAGCATAGGATTGTGTAAAACCAAATTTCCGCAAAGCACTAGATAACTTAGCAAACCACTACCGGGGAGCTTGACGTAAACTGCACAATGACTTGCATAACCGACACACTTTCCCAGGAGTAGGATTATTATAACTTGGGGAAAGCTGCATATAGACCTCTTCCTCCAAATCACCGTGAAGAAAAGCATTACATACATCCATCTGATGGAATGCCCAATTACGAGCAATAGCAACAGCAAGAAAAATACGAACAGTACCCATCTTAGCAACTGGAACGAAATTTAATTATAATCAATACCAGCAACCTGCCGGTTACCATACACAATGTCCCTTAAGACGCTTAACATCACCATTAGCACATCGCTTTATTTTATAAACCCAACCACTATCAATAGCCTTCTTACCAGGTGGCAAATCCTCTAAGATGCTCAACCTACATCCTGAACGGCCTCTTTAAAGGACGTAGTCTCTTTTTGTGATGTAATTGCTGCTAAAAAATGCTTATGTCTCATAGAAAATTTATCATAATTCACATAACAAGCTATACTAAAAGGTTTACCCGAGGAACAAGATGGAGTAGTAGAAGCAGTACGGGGATCTATCTTGCACATAACTGTGTTAGTAATATATCCTCAAAGACGAGACGAGGGAAGCTTGATGTGGTGCCCACGACCAAGATTATCACCATTTGAATCAATGCTTGAATTCTCCCTGGACTCCACACCATCTAAATTAACTCCCGTACTCCCCTTCGACTCCACACCATCACATTCATGTGTACAAGGCTGTTGGGCAGTATGCTCCACGGCTACCCCAGCGAACTGGGTTGATGCCTGCTGCTCACTCACGCCACCTCTAACTATCACATCCTCTATGATCTCGACATCTCGTGCACTACCCAAATCAGACATAACACCTAACTCATTATAATCATCAAACACACCATTCGTGAAATTCTGGGATAGAAACTGATTCAAATGCTCAATAGGGGAGGTGGAAAAGGAATCATGGGTAGAAAAAGGAAAGACATGCTCAATAAATTTTACAACATGACTAATAAAATACACATGAGCATCTAAATCATACAAACGCCACAACTTTTGACCCAGGATAACCAACAAAGATACATCTCCTAGAATGAGGGCCAAATTTATCCTTAACACGGGGCTGTTTCGCAGCATAGCAAAGATACCCAAATACCTTTAAATAAGACATACTAGGTGGACTCGCAAAAAGAATTTCATAGGGAGTTTTACCGTTCAAAACAGGAGTGGGAATCCGATTAATAAGGTAACAGGCAGCTAAGACACACTCCCATAAAAAATCAATAGGTAAGTAAGCTTGAAAGCGTAGGGCACGAGCAACATTTAGAACATGTTTATGTTTACGTTCTACTCTACCATTTTGCTGGGGAGTATCGACACAAGAGGTTTGATACAAGGTGCGTTGTTGAGCAAAAAAGTCCTTTAAACATTTAAATTCTTGTCCATTATCACTACGCAAAACCTTCACTGGCCTATTAAACTGCGTTTTGATCATAACAAAGAAATTTTGAATCAATTTGCCAACCTCATATATACCGACCATCAAGGTTTACCGACCATCAAGTATATCCATGTAACACGAGAAAAACCATCAACTATGGTAAAAAATAATGAGCTCCACAACTAGAAGCAACACGATAAGGACACCAAATATCACAATGTATTAAATCAAACAAATCAGTTGCTTTCCTTGTACTTAATGGAAAAGAGTCACGAGACTATTTAGCCATAAAACAAACATCACAATTGTCATCACAAAATTTATTCATACTACTACTACTACTTCTTCCAACAGGTAATAAAAAAGGACCACTTTCATGGAAGGATGACCCAACTGTATATGCCATAACTGAGTGGAGTTTGCAACTGTGGGGTTATTTACTTGAATACTACGAACGGGTCATAAGAGATAGATCCCATTACACTGCTCCCCTATGCCAATCAGGTTTCTCAGAATCCGATCCAGAATAGTGCATGACTTGTTAGTGAAAAATACAATAAATTTTTGTTTTTCAAGCAATTGAGACACAGACAGCAAATTGCAATTAAGGGTAGATACATATAAAACATTATCAAGAATTAAGTCATGGCTTAATTTAATACAGCCTTCTTTAGTGGTAGTGTCATGTTTTCCATTTGGAAAACCAACGGGTTCTGAAGCAATTTCTTTGATATCAACAAACAAGTCAAGATTACCCGATATATGGTTTGAAGCTCCTGTATCAATAATCCATTTGTCCGAAAATTTCTCAACATGCAACTTTGGAGTAGAAGAAACAGCTAAGGAAGTCTTGAGAGCTGCGATGAGCTGCTGCACTTGCGCATCAATGAGAGTGGGTAACGAAGCACGATCCACCTCACTCATCGTAAAATAAAATCTTGTCTATACCGTGAAAAAGAAAATAAACCTCCGCTTAAAAACAAGCACACACCACAAATCCACAGCACACAAAACTAATTTTTTGGAATACAGACCATGAACCAAAAAAACTATTTTTTGTGCCTTAACTTAGGAGGCTCCGATACCACGATAAGTTCAGAAATTATTTGAAGAAAGATAACATTGCATTTCCATTCAAACTCCTAGAATATATAACTTAATATACAATCAGTCATTCCAAGAAATATATCTTGGTCAATTTCCTAAAATATATAACCAAATATACAACCAGTCATTCCAGGAAATAAATCCTAACATAACCCATCATATCAAATATGTCCTATTATTTCTATTCTGGTGAAACCTTCTAATAATGGGTAAGTTTTTCCCCAATTTCCAAATATTGAATTAAACAAATTTGTCCCTTCTTCCAACCATATCATAAATACGCTAAATTTAAAGACTTGATCTTTAGTACCTAATATCCAACTATAGACTTTTCTCGGTGGAACCATAGAAAACAGTAGCTAATTTACTTGAAAGAATTCTTAATATACCAACAATATGATGTATAAAATGAATTTTCTACTACGATTTGGAGTTTCCAATTCATGAATAAGTGATTCATGCTTTTAGAAACTATATGTATTAAATATTCATAAATAATCAAAATATTAATCATCATATAATAACAATAGCCGTCAATATATGAACTACTTTGATAACATTAATCAAAACCTTGCAAAAATGTTATGAGGGGAGAAGTATACTGATTGGAAGTCTAAAATAATTTGTCAGATAATAATACTATCGAACTGCTTTAACTACTTATCAGTTTACTGAAAACATTGTTAGAAGACAAACCAAGGTAATATTTTTTATGCAAAACAAACTGCAGTTGACTCGGTCGATGCTGAGCAAAGCCTCAGTCGATGTGGGGGCAATGTCTCCATCAATACTAAGTCATTGGTCTCATTTAAACCGAGGCAATTGCCTAAGTTTTAATTGAAGCAATGCACCAGACATTACTAGGGCAATGCCTCAATTTACTCTTGCTGCCTTTGTTAAACTATTAACTGAGGCAATTGCTAAAGTAAAGTATTTTCCTATGAATCAAAAGGTATATGTTGTATTATGATTGACTCGATTTACACCTACAGTGATAACTACTTTGTTAAGCTGCATTATGAGGTGTAATGTGCTGAATAATATGCATTCTTCCAGTTCATGCACTTTTTTGTCAGTATACATTCACAATTGGCATCCTCCGTGTGGTATTGAATTTTGTTTAAACAAAATATTTACATATTTTAGCCTACATCATTCTATTGTTCTACCGCTGTACACATCTTCAGCTGAATTCATTTACAAGAATAAGACTATGGCAAAAAACTGAATGGAGAATTTGGATGATACTATTGGCCGACGTTTCTGACCTTTTTGCCTCGCTAATTGGCTTGCTATCTAACATAAATAATAGTCTATTCCGCTGCTGCATTCACTCCAAAAAATTTATATTAGCCTATCCTAATAATGAACAACTCAAGATTTTATGTTCCTATATTCAACTAGCGTTGTTTTGCTTTGATTCATTACTACTTTATTACATAAAGAATATTAAACCTATGCCTTGTTTGTAATAAATACATTTTACATTGCCTATTTGATTCTGAAATTATGTCTTACTCTTTTGTGTATTTCATGATTGAGAATAGCATCCGCTTTATCCTTATTTCATATATCCTTCTTCAATATTGGTTGTGTTCGATCCAACATATGTGTTCCTGCCTAACATTTCATGATTGAAAATAGCTACCCCTCTTTTGTGTGTTTAGCTAACGAATTTAAGTTATTATTGTGATTCACATAACATTTGGAAAAATTTATGGTGCCTAATGGCCATGTCATTGAAATTGATGTTCAATATTATAGTTGTTTTAATATAATTATTATTTATAATTTATTTCAACTATATTGATTGCTAAATATTGAGAAAGCAGTGTATACTACCTTCTAACAGATCAATAATGGAAATATGGAATCTCTAACACTTTCATCATTGCATAATAGTACAATAACATTTTTGGCAGTAGATCTGTGTGCAAAGCACAGGTTCGTCCTAGTTAAGTAGTAATAATTTCATCTAAATAGAAACGATTAGTCTTCGTCCAAATGGTAAATAATTAAACTTTTTGATTTATAGGAAGGAAAAATGCAATTGGGGCCATTCGTAGATGTTTTTAATCTATGCCAAAAGAAAAAATTGCCCCATATAGAAATTTGAAAGAACGGTTCAAAAAGATCAAATGTTAATCATGTTGCATGTTCCACATAGATAAATACACTTATCAAAAAATATATTGGTCTACCGTGTTGATGAAATTGGCAATGTACTCCTTAAGGCAAATAGTATAGGCATTGAGTGCAACCTTATAAATCTCATACATAAGGGAAAGTAGTGTGGGATAAATGTGTGATATCTCGGAATTTAGTGAAATTTAAAATGTGATTATCTCTTTATTTATTATTTAAAATTTGATAAAATCGTTATCTTCAAATATAAATAACCAAATAATAATAATATGATGTTTTAAACATAGATATAGATTGAAAGAATAATTATTTAATTTGTGTTATTTTATGAATTTGATTTTAATAGACATGTTATTTTCAAATTTAATAAGTGTTGTTTAAATATATATATGTGTATGAGTGTGTTAAGTTGTTTTTAAATGGAATAATCAATTTCAAACATAATAATGTGTTTATTTAAGAATATGAATGTTTGAGTTGATTTTTAAATTGGACTTTTAAAAGTAAGATTTGAATTTGAATCTGTATTTAAATTTGAATCTTTAAAGGATAATTATTTTAATATATTTTGATATGCAATGTATAAAAAAAATATTTAAATAAGATTTTGTTTTATATTATTTTCCTTAAAAGGGATTATTTATATAAATTTAGAAAGTATTTATTTAACAGTAAATAAATACAAAAGTTATATTGACATTTAAAAATGAACTAAATATATTTGTATGTTATTTTATTTAGAATCCAATTGGTTTTATTTTATTTCTTTTAAAAAGTTTTATCTATATAAATTTTGAAAAGGCATTTAAAATATATTTATTAATTAGGAAATTTAATTCAAATTTTTTTAAATCGTTTAAAAATAAAATAAAAGTAAAAAATTACAAGTGTTAATTTTATATGCTTGTTATAACATGTGTAAGGTAATCAAAGATTGTTATGACAAGTGTCATAATTCAATTTTATTTTTCTTTAATTTTAAAAACAAATCCTAATGATTTTATATAAGTCTACATCCTCCCTTTCTTCCATTTTCTTGTTTATTTTCACATTTTCAAAAGCAAATAACAAAACCTTTAAACAATCCACCAGATCAAAACTTGAAACACTTCTCAAACCAAAACCAGAAATCCACCAGATCAAACCTGAATCATCTCCTCAAAACAAAAATCAATCACCTATAAAACTTTTTACAAGTTCAAATCTAAATCTACAGTGATTTTCGAAAACCCTGTAACCAATTTTTAGTTCAAAAACCCTATAGCCACTCCTTAAAACCAAAAGTAAGAATCAAGCCTGTAAACAAAGTCTGTAATCATTTATCCTCAAACCTGAAACCATTTTCAAAGGCTCGAACTCAAAGTTCAAAATCCTGCATCCATTTTTCTGTTTTAAGAACAAGTCTGTAACCATTTTGCAAGATAGACCAAAGCCTGCAACAATATTTATTTCCAAGTGAAACCTGAAGTAAATCAAAGCTTACAAGTTTTCAGTTTCCAGAGGCCATGGTTTTCAATTGTTCAAAGCTTTTCAGTTTTTAAAGAAATCAAGGAAGTTAGGTCTCAAATCCAGTTTTCCCAAACCCTCTGCCTCTTTAAATCAGTGAGTAAACATTCTTTTTCGAAAGCTAAAGTGGATTTAAATTTGATTTTATGTGATTTCTGGAATGAAATATCTGTGCATGTGTATTTATATGTATGAACACTATATGTATGTGAGTGTTGAATTGTGTATGTGGTTGTATCTCTGATTTCAGGTTTCAGAGTCTACAAATCAATCAAAATTTCATATCTTTTAACTTAATCACTGTTAGCACTTGGATTAAAAGCAAAATAGTTTAGTTTTAGCGTAATCCAGGCACTAAAAATATAAAAAGGTATGTAAGTTTTGAAATATGCTTGCATTTGGGAAATAACAGTAGGAATCTTTTAAAAACTTGTAAAATCAAATGTTGTATTTAGTTGATTCTAGTTTATGTCTTGAATCATCTTTGGAAAATAAGATTTTTAAAATAAAAATTACAATTTTTAGAATTGTATTGAGGGTGCAGTTCTTAGATGACCAGAATGTGGTTTTTGGATGATTTCTGGTGACTGGAGCATATCTGGTGGTCAAGGTTCTTGCTGGAGCTAGATGGATGATCAGGGGTGTAGGCAAAAGTAGTAGAAGTGTTGATAGTTCGCAGTGGAGGCGGCGGTAGGTAGAACTAGGATTTTAACCTAGTTTGGTTGAGGGATGAATTGGTAATCACTGCTGCGTCTATGGGTGATCGAGTGGCTCGAGGCTATGGGGATTGGTTGCGTAGGAGTTCGACAAGGTGTGGACGAGGTAGCTCAACCTCCGGTGGTCAGAACCGACTGGGCAAGTCATTTTCTGGCAGTGGTTTGGGCTTCAATTTCAACTGGATAGCTCGATTTGGAATCATGGCTTGTGGTTGTGATTTGATGATCGTGATGGGTTGCTTGAGCGATC
This sequence comes from Allium cepa, assembly GCA_030765085.1. NCBI lineage: Eukaryota > Viridiplantae > Streptophyta > Magnoliopsida > Asparagales > Amaryllidaceae > Allium > Allium cepa. The sequence goes on along the minus strand of CM060934.1, from coordinate 945,083,185 downwards.
GTTGATGTGTGGAAGTTCTGGCGGTGGTCGGAAGGTCGTCGTGGATGGTGCAGGGTGCACAGATGTAAGGGATGACTGGGTTTGGGTTCGATTATTTTCTCGAAGACGGTCTCGGGGTAGAAGGGTTTTGGTTCGAGTTGTCTCTGGGGTCGTATGCGAGAATTTGAGTGAAACTGTTAAAGTTTTAACAGTTTAAATTTAAACCAAACTGCTTTAAAACAAAGAAGAAAAGATGAAGAAGTACTCGGTTTGATTCGAGTACATATGGGTAAACCCAAAGTAAGTGTTGAATCAGTTTTTAAATTTAAATAAAAGTATGTTTTTAAAATTTTAAATAATCAAGTTAAATCAAATTCTTGAAAATTCATTTCTTTGTAATGAATGTTTTGAATAAATTTAAGTTGTATGATTTGTTTAACTTAAATGTATTAAGTTAAATCCTTAAGTTATTTTCAAACTTAATTTGAAATGTGATTAGGTAATTAATAAAGGAAATGTTTTTATCTTCAAACATAATTAAAGTTTGGTAATTAATGGGATAATTAAAGAGTAATTAATCAATTAAATTAGTTAATGATTAAGGATTTATTAATTAACAGTTAAATGTTTTAAGTGATTTATTAACTTGTAAATTAAGGATTGTTAATTAATAATTAGAAATAAGTAATTAATGATTATTTTATTTTATTTTAAATAATGATTTAAGCAAGTAAAGTTAATTACCAAGATAAAATGTTTTAATGATAATTAAAGGTAATGTTTTATCTTAAGGTCAATTAAGATTTTAATAAGTCAGATTAATTAAGTTAATTAAGAAAATTTAAGTTTGATAAATTTAATTAATTATTGAGAAGGATTAACTAAGTAATTAATTAAGGATAATTAATTTATTTAATTAGCTAATAATTATGATTGATTAACTAATGATTAGAGATTAATTAATTAGGTGATTAAGGATTGATTAATTGGTAAGTAAGAAGTACTTAATAAAGTTCTATTAATTAATAATTAGGATTTATTAATTAATACTTAAAGGATGATTAATCTATAATTAAAGATTAATAAATGGATTAATCAAAGGATAATTAAGGATTAATCAAATGGTAATTAAGGATTGATTAATTGGTAATTATGGATTAATTAATTTGTAATTAAGGTTGTTAATTAATAATTAATTTTTATTAATTAATAATTAAGAGATAATTAATTAGTTAATTAAGGTTAATTAATTAATTATAAAAGTAATTAGGGATTGATTATTTTATATTAAGGGATATTGATTAATAATTAAGGTTTATTAATTAATAATTGAAGGAAAATTAATCCGTAATTAAGGATTAATTAATTTTTTAAAGGGTAATCAAGGGATGAATTACCCAGTTGTAACTAATGAGATGAATGTGATTAATTTAAGTTAATTAATTAAAGATAGTTACTTGGTAATTGATTAAGTATAATTACTTAATCGGATTTGATAAGTGTAATTACTTAGTGTAAGTAATTGATAAATGAATTACTGGATGTAATTGATGTAAGGAAATTACTTAATGAGAAGTAATTTAAAAAGAATAATTTCTTAGTAAAAGTAATTAAGGATTAATTACTGGGTGTAATTAATCAAAGGATTTATAAAATTAATTAGAAGTTAAGTAAGGAGTAACTAAGAATAGTTAATTACTGTTATGATTAATTAAGGTTAATTAATGACAGTAATTAACTAAAGTATAATTAATTAATGTAATTAATTACAGTTAATTGATTAATGAAGTAATTAAGGTTAATTACTGTAATTGTTTGTGAATAATTAATTTGTGTAAATTAATTAAGGCTAATTACTTAAAGTAATTAGAGAACAATTAATCTAGGGTAATTAATTAAGATAGAGATTTTAAGGATGATTAATTAATTAAAAGACTCGTAATTAATTAATGGTTGATTAAGTAGGATTTGGTAATTAATTCTTAAGTAATTAATTTAATTTAAGTTAATTAAATTAATTATAATATGGATTAATAGTGGTTGCTTATGGATGATTGTTTGAGTGGAATGTCTGCATTGGTTGATATCCATTGAATGATATGCTATGATATTCTGTGATGTGATATTGAATATATCTATGATAAATGTGTGATATTTATCTTTGGTGAATGCTGTGTGAATTCAAGTATTAAATTGTTAAATTGAATAGAATTGTTTAAATCTTAAACAACTTGGCCTTTAAGATACGTTTGGATTTCGATGAGACCGGGATTGGATATCAAATTTGATTATCCGAAAACCACATCGATCCAAGTTAAACAATAGGTCGTGACGTATCAAGTGAAGATTCGGAGAAAGACTATGGTCGTTAACTCTGAGGGTGATTCCAAAACAAGTTAACAGAGATAATGCTTTGTATAGAGAAGATTTAAAGTGCAAGGGCTTTTGTCGTTAACTCTGAAGGTGATTCCAAAATGAGTGTAACGAGATAATGCCTTCGGTTTCATTCGAACCCGGAACGAACTTGTATGAATTGAATGTTTTCAGAACATCGTCAGGTGGACGATGAGCATTCTAAGATAGATGTGTTCTATTAAAGGTAATCGTGGCCTCAAGCCTCATCAATTGGGAGTTGCTAAAACAGAGGAGGTGCAGCAAGCTAAGTGGGTAGCACCCAAGTAGGATGAGATTTACCCCTGTCTAGAGGTCCTTCTTTATTCGGCTGTGTGGGCAATTGGTTCGAAACAACTGCGGGGTTGTCTTGTTCGGGACTATCCAGTAATGGATGGTTCCGGCCTTGTGTTGCAAGGGATTTAGGGTGGATCCTCGGTACGGTGATCTAGGCCACGTACCGTGATGGGAGGTACCCCATTAGCCCTGCCATTGTATGGAAATCCAATCTCCAATAAGTGCCCTCGGATTTGACTGTATAACCCACTTTGTGGCTAGTATGCTGGAATTTAATAAATGTAACAATTTCGGCTATTTCTTATTTATTTTAAAACCCTAGACCCTATTATAATATCATAGAATTTTCTATCAAAGTTTTAGTTAGCTTAAGGTAAAAACTTACCCATGTTTATGTGTGGGAAGTCTTAAGTGATACCTTTGTTTTCAAAGTTAAACAACTTTAACCCGTTTACTCACACCAGACCCATGTCTGACCCGGAGTTTATTTCTGTTTTCTTAAACTCTTGGGTACTCAAATTTTTACGAGTAGCCAGGGGATTCAGGTTAGCTTTGACGAATTCTAGAGGAGCAGAAGGCTTTAGTGTTTGTAGATATATAGTGTTCCGTTGTGTGTTCTCTGAGTCGTTTGTATTGTGTTGTATCTTGAGTTGTATGTTAGACATGTGTTTATAGTTGTCTAATTTGTGATATAAGTTGTGTAACTCTGATAGATGTTGTATACTATGTAATATCTTATATGATTAATATAATTTATTCGTTGCGCTGTTGAGATTCTGATGTTGTTTCTTTCTTTCTTCAATTTCTTTCTCTTTTTTATCCCTTTCTTTCTTATTAATGATTCGTCTTTCTGTGGACTGAAAGATGGGTCGTTACAAAATGCAAGCCCCATATTAGTTCGAAGAATGGGCAAGTGAGCGACTTTTTTAGGTAAAGGTTGAGATTTGAATGTACCTATGCTTGAAAGTCGATGGTTATAGATATGGATCGAGAGAGAATGGTTCGTTGTTAAACTTGTGTGAGCTCAGTACGTTGCGTAAATTTTCGCTCATAATGCATATACCTCCAATGTAATAGTGTTTTCTATAAAGTAGTTAATTACCATAAACATTTAAAGTTTATGAACTGATTTATAAAGAAGCACGTGTGCATTTGCATATAAAGAAACAATTGTAATTTCATAAGAGGTAAAAAGGGTATAAAATAAATAAATAAAAAATTTATTTTAAACAAGCATGGTCAAATAAATCAATCAAAATTGGAAACCAAGCATCATGCCCTTGATAGTCTACCTTAAATTATACGATGATTCAGGTACCAATCTTTGTCACCATCCTGAATGGAAAAACTTGGAAAACCGGAATATGTGAAATTGAACGAATAAGTAAATAATACAAATTGTATACTTGATTGGTGATTAGTAAATTGGTTAAAAAGTTGAAGCAAGTGTTTAACGACGAATTATCTATTGGTTTAGAAAATCGTCGATAAATTTCAAATTAGAATGACCGCAAGCGCATGACATACAATTCTAGTACGTGACGGGTAAGGGTCGACCGCAGGGAATTTTTAAGTTTTAAATTTTCCAATCGATTAAATTAAACCTAAAGTGGAGATTGTTTTGAAAACTAGAAAAACTAAGCAAAATTTCAGATTAAAAACTATGTGATTAAAATTCAATTTAGAGGCAAATCCACTTTCTTATTTTTTTCACATGCGTCAACATAAATCAAATGATGATCTCTTTTTAACCTAACTAGGATTAGTGATGTATTTATCATAAGCTTGCCCTATTTGTATTATTAATTAACAAAAATCAAACAATCAAACTATAATACAAATCCAATTCTACTTTTTCAAATCTCGTGAAACATGGCATAGAAAATGAAACCAAAATCTAATTTAAGCATGATCTATTTATTATTAATTAGTAGCATAGATCATCAAATTTTGATTAAAACTTCACTTCATTTCCATGACTATATTTAGATAAAGAGGCAATTTGTGATTAATGAGATAAGCATAGCCTATTTGTTATGAACAAACTAGACAATCAAATTCAACATAAAACACAAATAAACATAACCATTCATTTTCTCATGAAGCACAAAAGAGATCACACATAGAAAATTATATTGAATCTATGTGATTAAAAGAAAGCTTCATTACTGCTAAATTGTAGGAATTTAGCCTCTCATTTTGTTATCATTTCAACACATAGAGATTTCAACATTAAAAGCAAAAGAAATAGAAACTAAACAAAGAAAGAAAATGAAATCACTACTAAATTACTTGCATAAAAAAATAAAGCTACACTACTTGCATCAATGTAAATCTAAGTGATAAAATGAAATGAAACAGAGCATACAAATAAGCATTAACATAAAAGGAAATGAAAGCATGTAGAAAAAAAAGTGGGTTATCTACATGTAACATATTTCATGAAACATAGAGCTTACAAGTTGTATTTTAATTTGCTAATTAATTTGAAAAGGTAAGAAGATATCTACATGTACATAAGTGAGTTATTTATACATGCATAAAACCCTAATTCACTTTTTAGGGTGCTTCTCAAAATGCCCTTTAGGAAGTGTGCCACCAAGTAACCATTAGTCTCTAATTAATCCATCATCAACTATGCATGAAGCTTTAACCTCCACTTAGTTTTCCATTAGTTTCTAATTGTAGTTTTAGATAAGTGGATGGGGTCCTCCATGATCAAGAGTTTGAATTATTTCCTTCTTTATTTCTTTGTATGCTCTTGTGCATGCAATATTCCATGAAACCTCTTCCATTTACATCCAAATTCCTATAAAAATAATAAAAAATATCCAAGTAAAAATTCTCAAATTAGCACATTCACAAAAATGACCATTTTGCCCCTGTATGAAGATAAAAATATGGCGATTCGCAAATAATTGAATTTTAGCTTAAACATGTTAAAATACCCAAATATGACATTTATTTAAATAGAAATGGATTAAATATGGATGTAAATACATGCACATTTATGTGCACATCAAATACCCCCACACTTACCTTTTTATTCATCCTCGTATAAAGGAAAACTAAGATAAATTTATTTTCATAGGGAGCAGGATTGCATTATGTGTATGTAATAAGTCGTTAAACCTCTGGGTGTCCACAGTAGGGCGGGTGTTGTCTTGTGAGGGTTTTCAACGGATGCTACCCACAAAACCCAAATGCAAAGTGAAAATATTTTCAAAATGATGAATTCCTAAATTGAAGATGTATTTATAAAGACATTGATGAAAATTCTTAAAAATATTTACAAATAAAGGATTTAATTTCAAATTGACACGAATAAGTTAAATCTAATTTTTGGTCATTATCATGAAAATTCAAGTCATTTACCCATCAAAATATCTAACGTAAGTCAAGTTATCATAACAAATAAACTATAGTTTAACTCATTGTTTCGGCTGATAACACAATGTAACTATAAAATTGATCCTTAGTTGATTATCAAAGTTTATCAAAGTGGTTGTTTCATTTCTTTTGAATAACAAGTTAAATCAAACAAGTAAAATTAGTGCTAAGATTTTAATTGCTTACCCTCTCTTATTTGAATATTTATTGATATTAAGAATATTTACATATGCCTAACTCAGGTAAACTGAGGCTAGATATTACCCATGCACTACCTTGCGAACTGATCTGAGAGGAATATAGAGCGTGGCGAGTGAACACACAAGTGTGAACACTTATAGACTATATGCATTATTAAAAAGAATTTTTTATACATACACCTAACTCAGATAAACTGAGGCCAAATATACCGATTGTGCACTGCCTTTCGGGCTTACGTGAGAATGGTACAGAGCATGACGAGTGTGAACACATGTAGGTGTTAAAAATATTTACATATATACAACTGCTTTTTTTACATATATTTTTTTGTGTTTTTTTCTATTTTATTTTAGAAAGAGAGAGTTTGCAAAATCATCTTAGCACCATTTAACTTAGAAGATAAAAATGTTATATCATTTATCACTTTTTTAAACAAAGATTTTCAATTAGAATATACTTCACAATTAACATATATGAACCTTCCAATATACTAGCTAAACCAGTATTATTTGTAATCAAACTTCATTTTCATTTTTGTTAAGACAAATAAATTTTCAGAAATTTCAATTTAATAACCAAAATCTTATACGTATCTACAATGTTTCTTTAAAAATAAATCAAAATGCTTAAACTTTTTTTGTTTTTTTTCTTAATTTTTTTTGAGTTTTTTCTTTATTTTTGGAAAGAGAATGCAAAAATAGACCATGAAAAATTGAAAATGAAAATAATAGGACCCCCGCACATGATTTTGACCGTGTCCCCACAGTCAACCCAAATGAAAGGAGAAAAATAAAATAAAAAGATGACCTATATTTATATGAAAACGGAAAGATTATTATTTACAAGAGTTCAGAAAGTATGTCGTCATAAAGTACATGAAACAATCTTCCAAATACCGATTCATTTGTCTCCTTAAGTATATAAGACGCGGCTTAAGCTAAAAAAAACCATAGAAGATTTCAAAGTTGAATATTGATCTGGAAAAATGAATATCGTTTTATTAAAAATCGAATGAGTTGTTTTATTTTTGATGATTTTGGGGTAGATAAAACAATTGATTGAAATTCATGTTTATTTTCACCAAATTGAAATTCAAACCTATCATTGAAAACTTCTTAAGAATTGTCGAATTCAAAATCAAAATGGTGATTTAACTCCTCCGTTGAGAATTTAACAACTCATTTTCGAAAAGTCCAAAGAAATCATGTTCGTTAATTCGTCTTTCTTTGACGGATTATCAACAACTTTATAGCATATATCATTTTCAAAATCCAAAGTTATTGTATTTAAATTTTCAAAATCGAATAAAGGGAGATCAAATTTTAAATCAAGTTTAACACCCTCAAAAGAATTGAAACCCAACTCAATTATCGAGTTTTCAACAACTTCATTAAGATTGTCATTTTCCATTTCAAAAGTTGTTATTTGATAATCGTCAATTGTAGTAAAAGATGGGTTATTACTCAACTCATCGCACGTTGGGATTTGGTTTTGTTTTTCACGTTGTTTCATATATGTTTCGAACAACAAATTTGTATGATCATCATAATTTCATTCACTTGTTCAAGAAAATAAAATTTATAGTTATTAACTTGAGAATTATTTGAAAAGTGGATCACATTTTCGTTTTGATTTTGAGAGCAAAAAATTTCGCTCACATCGTAGTCGAGATTTTTCCCATTGCTAAAATTATTTGAAAAGCGGATCACATTTTCTTTTTGATTTTGAAATTTATTTTGGAGTTCGAAATTGAATTGGCATGGGTTATACTCGAAATCATTTGAATTTTGAACTAAATCCAAATTTATATTATTTTGAAATACTTGAATTGAGTTATGGCACAAATATAAATTATACAAATCATTTATCATTTAATTTTGTTGTGTAGAGATTTGAATTAAAGACGAAATCGTTTCGATGCTTTTTTCAAGAGTTCATGGTTGGTCGTCATTTTGAAATTTTGTGGTTCAGAATCCGAATCGTTTGTACAAAAGTTGTCGTTAACATATCCATACGAGTTTGATGTGAAACTATATGGATTATGTTGATTTTCACAACTATTGTAAAATTCTTGTGAATATGGAAATTCAGACATTTTCAAGAATATTTTTGATTTTTTTATAAAGGAAAAATATTTACAAATAGAATTTATTTTTCAAAATGGAAAATTGATTTTTTGTTTTGTATTTGGGTTTTTCATTTTTTTGTTTTTGAAAAGGTTTTATATTTTTTTATATTTTTGCTTTTTAAAAAAAAACTAAGTAAATATTTTTTTTTGACCTTTCATAGATTTGTTTAAAAAAATTCAAAGGAAAAAAAACTAAGTTAAGAAATATTTACATTTTATTTAGATTTGGATTTGGATTTTTTTTTTTTTTTTGAAATATGCATGAGCTAATGCAACTAAATGAATGCAAGGTTAATTACTAATTATTTATCCTAACCCAAAATTGTATGATTACACTTTGTCTTAATCTAACAAGATAGTTCTCAGCCTGGTAACGGCAGGATTTATCGGTGCATCATGAATCACCATAGCAATGCAGCCGTAGGTTTAAGTATATCTATAGACACAATTCAGTATAATATTTATGAATCACCGTAATATTTATAACTGATTATTGCTATGCCGTAGCTTAGACAGCAAGAAATTAAATTGTTCAAAGAAGACAATTTGTCAAAATACAATCAAACGTTATCGATGTATAACCCTATTATTAATCAAAATTCTATGATGAAACGCAAAGCAAAAATTAAACGTGTATTAACAATGCAACTACAATGGAAATTTTTTTGAATTTTTTTTTAAATGCAGGCAACTAACTATGCAAAAATAAAAACAAGGGGAAAATGACACGATGCAAGAGCGTGCAGAATTATTAGCAAATTTCTTTTTAGCAACGATTTTTTTTAAAGCGAGATGAGCTATGTGTGTGTGTGTGTGTGTGTGTGTATTGTTTTTTTTAAATGATAAGAAAATGATAGAAATGGAAAATGATAAGAAAAATAGTAGAAATCAACGATAAAAAAAAACTCAAACTTCTTTTATAGAGAAAGAAAGTAAGGAAAAAATATTTTGAAACCAAATTCACTATCTAGTAAAACCTAAATATATTTTTTCAAAGATGGAAATAAAAAAAAATATTTAAAACAAAACAATTTAAAACAACACAAAAAGAAAAATAAATAAATAATTCACTCAGGCCCGTTAAAACAAAAACAAAAAAAAAAAAAACAAAAAAAAAAAAAAAAAAACAAAGCCACTAATTAACTCCAAACCCCAAATTAAAACACTTGATCAACTTTTACCCATGCAAACTGATTTATTTTTATCGTTCAACTGATGATGACAAATATAATGTAGCAAAGTCGAAACTCCACAACTCGAAAATCAGAAGTCCATAATTCGAAAATCAAATGCCCTATAATTCCACGATTGAGTGTCGGCGATTTGGGGAGGAATGGAAGGCGATTTGGTGATGAAGGTTGTTCGCGAATTCGATTTGAGGCTGCTCGAATTGGGTGCAGCAATTACAGGTTAGTCGTTCGCTTTCGGTCGCTGTTCTGAGGCTGTGGGCTTCACGATGAGTGATGGTGTTGATTGTAAAAGTATGAGGCGATTCGCGATTTGGTGATTTGGGTTGTTATGACTTCGAGGGGATTGGGGATGGTGACGCGATTGCAGGCGTTCGTCTGAGGACTTTGTGGTGAGGTTTTTAGTTGTAGCGTGTGTGTGGATTTGGTTTGTAATCGAGTTGTGGTTATGATTTTTTTTTCTGATTTTCGGTGACTGTTGGTAGGGAAGTAGTTCGACGATGGCAGAGGAGGGTTTCGGCAATTGGTGGTTTGTGGTGATGTAGTGTTGCGTGATGACAGTTGTCGAAGCTGCGTTGCAGCAGTTCAGTGGAAGTGGCAGTGCAGTAGCAATTGGTAGTTACTTGCAGTTGATTGAAGTGTTGGCAGCAGAAGGTGGTTCGTGAACAGGGAGCAGGACAGCTGTGGATGTAGGAAAAGTAGGGGATGTTGAAGCAAATGCACTGTGATGGTTTGTAGTTAAGATGCTTTGAGATGATGGTGGTGTTTTGGTAAGTATGATATTGTATAAGTAGGTGGTTTCTGGTGATGTTGGAAATGAGTAGAGGATGGTATGTAGCAGAAGTACTTATTTGATGTCAGGCAATGGAACCTGAGGAGCAGCAAGGTGGGAGAGGAGGTGGTAATACACTGCAGTGGCTACGATGGAGCAGGGGTAATGAGGAGATGATGAGGTTTTTTTTTTTTTGGTTGTGTGGGTTGTAGACGGGGATGGTGATTTTTTTTGCCTGTCAGTAAGGGGTTTGGGAGGGAGAAGGTTATGTGAAGTGGTTGTTGTTCTGGAACAGAGAGGGACGGCATCTGGTTGTAACAAAGGAGGTGATTGAAATGTGCAGTGGTTTGTATGTAGTGAAAAGTGCAATGAAAATCAAATGAAGATAAAATGGAATTGTAAAATCGAAATAGAGAACGTAAATGAAAAATGAACGTTTTCTTTTCTTTTTAAATGTGGAAATGCAAACAAACGAAACAACTAGAGCAACATGCACATAAATAAAGGAAAACAAAAATCACACAAACACACAATTTTTTTTTTCTTTTTTTTAAATGCAAACACATACAAAAAAGAAACGCACAAAAATCAAATGAAAAATAATTAAAAAACTGAAAATCAAAATCAAAACACTTCTCTGGCAACGGCGCCATAAACCCGTTTAACAACGAATTTTCTATCGGTTTAGAAAATCACCGATAAATTTCAAATTAAAATAACAGCAAACGCACGGCATACAATTTTAGTACATGACGAGTACGGATCAATCCATAGGGAAGTTTTAAGATTTTAAAATTTTCAATTCAATTAAATTAAACCAAAAGTGGAGAATGTTTTGAAAACTAGAAAACTAAGCAAAAGTTGAGATTAAAAACTATGTGATCAAAATTCAATTTAGAGACAAATCCACTTTCTTATTTTTTTTTCACATACATCAATATGAAATCAAATGATGATCTCTTTTTAACCTAAGTAGGATTAGTGATGAATTTATCATAAGCTTGGCTTATCTGTATTATTAATTAACACAAATCAAACCATCAAACTATAATACAAACCTAATCTTAATTTTTCAAATCTCATGAAACATGGCATAGAAAATGAAACCAAAATCCAGTTTAAGCATGATCTATTTAATGTTAATTAATAACATAGATCATCAAATTTTGATTAAAACTTCATTACACTGCCATGATCATATTTAAATGAAGATGCAATTTGTGATTAATGAGATAAGCATAGTCTATTTTTCATGAGCAAACTACGCTATCAAATTAAACATAAAATACAAATAAACATAAACATTCATTTTCTCATGAAGCACAAAAGAGATCATACACTGAAAATTACGTTGAATCTACATGATTAAAAGAAAGCTTCATTACTCCTAAATTGTAGGGATTTAGCCTCTCATTTGTGTTATCATTTCAACACACAGAGAGTTCAACGTTAAAAGCAAAAGTGATGAAAACTAAACAAAGGAAGAAAATGAAATCACTACCAAACTATTTGCATAAAAAAAATAAAGTTACACTACTTACATGAATGTAAATCTAAGCTATAAATATGAAGTGAAAGAATGCAAAAAATAAGCATTATCATAAAAGGAAATGAAAGCATGTAGAAAAGAAAAGAGAAAGAGACTAGAAAGCTATTTTTATTTTATGAAATATAAAGCTTACAACTTGAATTTTAATTTCCTAACTAATTTGATAGAGTAAGAAGATTTCTACATGTACATAAGTGGTTTATTTATATATGCATAAAATCTTAATTCACTATTTAGGGTGTTTTCCAAAATGCCCTTTAGAAAGTGTGTCACCAAGTAATCATTAGCCTCTAATTAATCCATCATCAAATATGTATGAAGCTTTAACCTTCACTTAGTTGTCCATTAGCTTCTAATTGTAGTTTTAGGTAGGGGGGGGGAGGGGTCCTCTATGATCATGAGTTTGAATTATTTCCTTCTTCATTTCTCTGTATTCTTTTCTACATGCATATATTTCATGAAAACCTCTTCCATTTATGTTCAAATTCCTATAAAAATTATAAAAAAATGTCCAAGTAAAAATTCTCAAATTAACATATGCACAATAATGACTATTTTGCAACTGTATGAAGATGAAAATATGGCGATTTGCAAATTAATCAAATATCAATTGTCATACATATCTTAGATAAAAGATCAACAATTTTTTTTTGAAAAAAATCAAATCCCTCCGTACGATCTTCGTTAAAAATGTTGATATCTGGTAAATTACCTCACAAAGTTCTTGGTTCTTTCTAATAAATTGTGTTGAGAAATCTACATTAACATATATATCTTCAATTCAAGCCATGTGGTGAATCAGAATTCTCTATTATCATCACCACAAATCCTATTATAAATTGCAAATAAACACGGATTTCAGAATGGTGAACCGATATAGAAATTATAAATAAATGAACTAAAATAGAAATATTAAGGTGAGAAACAGAATGTTAGAAAAATCATGGTACAAAAAGGAAACATGTTTATTTAAGTTCATCCTTTTCATACGAATTTTAGGATATAAGTCAGCTTACATTAGTTTGATCATTTTACTTTTAATTTTTTTAATAAAAACCCATTTCATTGTATAATATTTAAAAAAAATTATTGCTATTGTTATAAATGATCGAATATTAGTTCCAACAGAACGATATAGTAAGTTAGACTGAATATTAGTACCAACGACAAATAAAATATAAAAATATCAATAAATAATTCAGTCTGCTTTTGTCAATGAATATTCTAAAAGAAGATATGTAAAATGCTTTATGGTTGGTGAATCAAATTACTCCATTATCGCCATCACAAATTGAAGCAGAAGCCAAGAACACAATCCTCACACATAGAGGAGAAAAATTAATCTAGAGTAAAATAACTTTAATGGTTGTTATTGCTAAGTGCCCGCAGGTAGATTTATTCCCTTCAAAATTTTATAACCAAGCTATTACGTTGTATAGTATACAAAAATTGCATTAGAGCACGATATGCTAAATTGCTAATGTAGATTAAATGTAACGACCCGTAAAATTTTAATGGTTTTATTAACGTATTGAATTTTTGAGAAATTTTAAATAATAAAATTTGAAATTAAAATTTTATATTTGGAATACGTATATTTAAATATAGAAGATGGTAAATTTTCATCTGATTTTATGAAAATTTATTTCATTGTGAAATTCTATTAAATTCAAATCAGATAATAATTGTTGATAATAAAATATTTTTCAAACCTGAACATTTTTACATAGAAAAATTCTAAACCATCTTCTGACCGAGACGTCATATTTTGTTTTTTCAAATTCGAAATTCTTTATCTCCGTCGATCTTATTTTTTTGTGTTTTTGCTGCATTTTCCACTAGTAGAAAATTCGAATTTTTATAATTCAATCGTACCACTGATATCTGTATGCCGTTTTGATCGTCTCGTCGTGCTAATTTCCATGGTATATTCGTATGTGTGTTTCGACGTCCAGTGATGGCGAAATCTGTAAACGTTGAACCGTATCGGTACTTATATTTCAACCTTTTGAATTCCTTTTTGATTCATTACCCACCGAATCACTAACAATTATTATTTTCTGAATTCAACAGATGTCCTTTTACTTTTCCACATTGGTTCCAACGTTTACTTGTCCATTCCTTTTTGGTGGGTTCCAACTTCTTCTCTGAATACTAAGGGCATCTCCAGCGGTGCAATTCAATGCTGAATTGGACGAAAAAAAATCTCCAGTCATTCGATTAAGGTAAAAAATTAAGCTTAATGTTCAGGATTCAATTCAGAATCCTAAACTGGCTTGGGCGCCCATTTGCCCCCCCTCCCCACACGACCCAGCCTTTTCCACGACTATAACCGGCCCCTGCATTTGAATTCCAACAGCTACAAAAGGTCATATTTTGACCCCAACGGCTATAAACGGTCATATTTAAAATTACAACGGCTATAAACGGTTATATTTATGATTTCACTACATATATCGGAATAATATTCAGACTGTAATACACACATCTCTTCTTATGTTACAATTCTATTCTCAATTCCTTAATATTGAAAGTATGTCTCATCCGTTTCAATCATATACCGAAGCGATGAATATGGATAGCTGGGATTTAGATTCTCAACCCTTTCAAAATGTTCATCCCCAAACCGCCCCACCTCTATATTTTGGTTCTTATCGATCCTTATTTATTAGCTTTTGTTCATCGTGCTGCTTTCTTCATCAAATTCTTGCCCATTTCATTTTGCTTTGGAATTCGTAGCTTGCTCTATTGTCAAATTCTCTAGCCTCGAAAGGTAAGAAATCGCTCACGATTAATGTTCTTTTATTTATTAAATTTGATTTAATTGAAACGACAATTGAAATATGCTGCTGTTAGTTATTTACACTGTTATATATATGTTATTACCTGTATCAGTTCACCTGTGACATCTGACACCATTATTTGTTATTTATATTGATGATATATGCCTGTTATATTATTATCATATCTGTTATCACTCTGCAAGTTTCCTGTTAGTATAGAATCAGTATGGGTTGAAATGATACATACCCGAACGATCTGTAGAATATGAGAAAATCGTTTTAGGTTGAAATGATAGACCCAAGCGATTTTCATTGACATTGAACTTGGGATTACGGGTTGAAATGATATATATATATATATATATATACCCGTATATATTTAAGTTGTGAATTGAAATGATAAATATCTGTATCACTTGACCATAAGATAGAAAATTATATACAGACACCGTTGGTCTATATATAAATATTTTGAAATGATTACTATGATTTTGGAAAGGAATATACGGTTTTATATAAATATTGATTTTAGATATTATATAAATGTTATTTTATATATAGTTAAATTCTTGATTTTAAGCTATGTATAAATTTGTTTTAATATAAAATAAGCTTAAAAATTTAAGTTTGATTTTATAAAAATATAATATGGTTAAGTATTTATTTAAATTATATTTTAATAGGGAGTTTATAATGACTTGATAAATTAAGGTTGAAAAGATAGATTTGAAATTGATTTGAAATTGTATTTAATTAAGAAATATATTTAATTAGAAATCGATTTGAAACTTATGTAATTTGTGATTTGAAAGGATATGATTTTTATAACTTGATTTGGTTTAAGGTGATTTAACGAATATTTTAAGTTTAAATAAGTTGAAGGAAATATTTAGTCATTTGAAATTTAGGGTTTTATTTAAATGATAATAGATTTAGTAAGTAAACATTTTAAATAAATAATAGTAAAGTGAATTTGATATATATGGAATTATCAAATCCTGTTTTGAAAGGTTTGAATATTTAAAGCTTTGAAAATAATGAAATTGAAATGGTTTTTTTTGTGGTTTCTGTATTTGAAATCGATATAATGTGAAATGGTTTATTGAGAAACTGAAATAAATTAAAATTTATGATTTGAGATTTGATTAAATTTAAATTTGGAAATTGAGTTAATTTGAATCGATTTATGAAATTTGAGAAAGCTATTTTATCATATAAGGTATTTTTAAATTATATTAAAACTATTTATATATGTTACTTTATAAATTTATTTCATATAAACTATTTTAATATAAATTGTTTTAGTACAAACTATTTTAAATTATAACTATTTTTATATAAACTGTTTTAAATTATAAACTATTTTATTTTTATACTATTATTTATATTTAAACAGTTAAGTGGGAAGTGTTATGATTCTAAAGCATTACGATTTCTAAATTTTGATTTCCAAAGTATTATGATTTCCAAAGTGTTTGATTTAGAAAGTGTTATAACTTTGAAGTACTAAGATTTTGTAAATGGATATATTTGAGATGGATATATTTAAATCGAAATGATATCGTATTTGGTTTTGAAATGGAAGTGATATCGTATTTATATGGTTTTGAAATGGAAATGATACTTGGTTTTGAAATATAAACTATTTTGAAAGTTTATTAAATGACCAATCGGTGTAATTAGTTATTGAAGAGTCTGGGATCGGTTAGGGACATACTCTCTGTCTAAACCGAAAACCACTTTAATAACTATTATACGCGTAGTGTAATCCAGAATGAAGTGGTTGGAATGATGACGTTGTTGTATTTGAAGAAAGAGAATGATAATGGATAGCCTTGACACTCGTGTCAAATTTGAAATAACTAAAACAGAAGCCGTGCCGGGCCAATGTGGTTAGCCACCTCTAGCGGACACACTTCTTCATAAACTACTCATCACTTGTTTTTGATTGGTGCACGCCTTGAATTGCGAGTGTTGTTTTGCGATGTTGCGATCGTTGCAGCGATGTGTTCTCACCATTTCGGATCAGGCAAACGGTGTTTCACCACCTTAGGTATTGCCTTATGTGCCTTGTCATACTTGTATCCCTATACGCGACCACTACGTTTTGTTTTATGTTATATCTATAGAGTACTCCCTAATATCCCACTAGTTTACGGTAGAGTTTACAGTGATGTATAGACTATGACGCTTATATAAAATGTGTTAAGGGGGATAATGGTAGTGTCTTAACGCTATTTTGATACTTTGTATTACTGATAGACATTATCTACTTAGTGTATATTACTACATTGTAGATAGTTTAACGGATCCTGAAAGGATGGTTATCCCAACATCTTTTGAGTTACTTGCATTTTCAGTTGTTATCTCACTTGAGTTAGATTTATTGATATAAGAATGTTGATCCCGACTCGAGTGTTTTTTGTTTTGCTTTCCGCTCGGGTCAGACTGAGTGGTTCAGCTTTTGAGGCTCACCTTTGGAGTTGGAGCTTCGCTCGGAGATTCAGCTATCTATCCAGCTTTCAGATATTCAGTTGATTCTTGTGATGTATTTTGATTCTTGTATTTGACTATTGTATTCGAGACTTCTTGTAACTTATTTAACTCTTTTATATATATACTAGCTTAATGAACTACTATTCATTTGTTTCCGCTGCATATTGTTATATTACTCTGTGTCTGTGATTCTGTGATTATTTATTTACAGTATATGTTGAGTTTTTCCATATATAAACTTACAACTTGGTATTATGAGTAATTCAACTCCAGCATGTTTGGATGCGAATGGTTGAAAATACCAGGTCGTTACATTAAATATCGGTACCAACAACAGGCAAAAAAAGAAAATTCATGACTTTTCCAATCTACAATTGTGATTAGTGTTTCATTCAACATGCACACGCGCGCATATGTATACATACATATATACATTAATACATACATACATACATATATATAAAGATTAGTTGTGTGACGACCCGTGCTCGACCTTCGAAAATCGGCATCCAATACATCATCCGTATTCAAATGTCGGAGATTCAAACGTTGAGTCCGGTTCGTTGGAGCTATAATACATTAGATGACAACAATACAACGGAACCAAGAATGATTTTTATTGATGCACCAAATGGATACAACATATGGATAACAACACACTGATAACAAATGCCCAATACCATCATAGCCAATATATATCACTACAGCGGATTACAACATAACAGGAAAATAACATCAACGTGAGCTTCCAAAGAGAGATCAACAGACTGCATCTTCATTTCCAAGGCTTTAAAGATTTCCAAAACAAAAAGCTAAAAACCAAAATCTCCCAAACCAAAGACTTCCAAAATCCACATCTACTATCTGAACTAGCTCCACAACCTACTGATAACCTGACTCTAAGCTGCCCGTGTGGAAAATCAAGGGCACCCAGAGTTTAGAAAAGGAACAATAAACTCTGAATCAGTCATGGGAGTGGTGTAAGCAAACATAAAAACAGTTACTTGTGCATAAAAGAAATAAAAATAATTCCGTTCATGCCTTTGGAAAACGAAACTACCATAAGGTCTCCCGGCATACACTCAATGCAATCGCATACATGGGGAAGGTTTCTCCTTATAGTAGTCAAACATGCTTGATATGCGAAAATCCTTTGATATTATTATTAGTGCATAGCGTGAAAAACATTTTGAAAGTATAATATTAATCTTAGCCAGCATACGTACCATTATAGTATGCCTACTATAGCTACCATGTTAGATGGCAGGTTCTACAACTAAAACCATACATCGCTCGTATTGAGTGATTGAATTTCCAACAAATGGCCAAGGATAAGGAACTTATTTATCCGAATGAGTATGCCTCTGGAGGGACGCATCGAGAACCTAACCAGATCTGTGCCAACATAAGGCCGGGTTACCTCTGTAACTAGGTAACTAACTCTCACGAGTATGCCATCCCCTGGTCATAACCAGCCTTCATCGGGGCCTTCAACACCAACAAACACGTAAGCAAAATATCTGGGCTCCATACCAGAATATCATTTTTTATCTAGAAGGAAATGCATATACCCTGAGGGGAGCGACCCCCATAACCATGCTGCATCCTTTCCTGTTTCGACCATTTCCAGGGTGTGAGGTTCGATGAAGTCTCATCCCACAAAGCTATGCTTTTCACAAAAGTCATGCTTCGATCAATCCAATGCTCAACACTTAGCATGCCACATTACCAAATTGGAAATATATCACTAATAACCATCAACTACATAACCTCTGAGCTCGTACGTCTCAGAGAAGGGTGTTAAGCTAAGCAAATAAATTCTCTACCGCCAAACAGAAATGTATTTGATAGAAACCAGCTTTATATCTCAAAGTGTAATGTCAGAAATACATCCATGCAAGTCCATCCTAGGTCTGAATGGAACGGAAGGCACTTTGTCCAATTAAGGAAAAAGTCCTTGTAAATCCGGATATCCCCAATCTCGACCAAACTCCTCATCACGTAGGGAAATCTCTATACAGGAGCAACTCGGTGCGGAGACAATCAACAGGCAATCCTTTCATTCTTGAAAATACCCGGTCTTCAACCACCGCCTTCAAATGCAATCCCATTTCGTCGTATCATTATTCGGAATGAGTTTTATGACTTAATGTACTCTCCCGGCTTATCCGAATAATGGGCGCATATTTTTAAAACAAGTGGATACAAATTTCCATTTTTAATCTTTTAAACAAAAGATCCGCCTTTAAGATTCGATGTGTTTTTCGGATAACCATTTGGAATCCGATTCCAGGTCGCATGGAAATTCAAATGTCGTCTTAAAGGACAAGTTGTTTAAGTAAAAAAATTTAATTAATTCAGAAGTTCACATTCACACGGCAGTTCATTGCAGATCTCATAGCTCAATCCAAAGCAGTTCATATCACAGAATATTACATATCAGAGATATCAAACAATCCGAGACATTCAATATAATACAATCTTCCATAAGCAAGATTAATTAATCATATGATTATAATTAATTTAATTAACTCAAAATAAATTAATTACTTATGAATTTATCACCTAACCCTGCTTGATAAACATTAATTATTTATAAACCATTTTAATTAATTATTGAATTAATTAACCATATAATTACTTTCATTAATTATTCTTTAATTACTGATTGATTATCCTTAAATTATTAATTAATTAATCCTTTAATTAATAATTAATTATCCTTTATTTATTAATTTATTAACCTTTAATCATTAATTGACCTTTAATCATTATTTAATTAACCTTTTATCATTAATTAATTAGCCTTTAACCATTAATTTATTAACCTTTAATCATTAATTAGTTAATAAATTATTCTTTGATTACTTACATTAAGCAATTATTCTTTAAGTAATTATTCTTTAATTACTTTTATCAATTATTTAATCTTTAATTACCCAAACCTTAATTAAATTAAAGATAAACCATTTATCTTAATTAATTACTTTAATTATCATTTAAATCTTATTAATAAACCTTGTAATTAATTATCATTAACCGATTAACTTAGACCTTTAATTTAATTAACCTTTAAATACATTTTATCTTCTTAATTAACTCCTTAATTACATTATTAAATTTATTTAAACAACTCAAAGAATTAATTACAAATAATGGTGACATGATTAAATAATTTAAACTTGGTTAATTTAAAATAATTTACTTTAAAACTTTTAATTAATCATAACTTAAATAAAAAAAATATTTAAAGAATTAATTAAGAAATGTTTTAAATTGATTTTGCTTTGAAGTTTTAAACTCTGATTATACTTACCCGAGTCAGTCCCGTGTGCTAACCCAAGTCAAAAGCAAGTTTCCCCGAGCTCTTCCCCGAGCCACTTATTATTAATTTTTTTCAAAACTTTTTTTCATTTTAGCATTTAAAAATTGTTACAAACTCGAATAACTACCCGATAGTGGACCCGAGCTCCAACTTCATCTCCTCGAGTCCAAACTCGAGTCAACTTCTTCTTCTCCAAATCTCTAACACACAGATACCTGTGTACGTACACAGGAGTTCTGGCCATCTCCGACCAAGGCTGTGACCATCGACAAGTCGGGGATGACCAAATGTAGAATAGATATTTCGGCTTGATCTGGTAAACCATTTCTCTATCTTTTTATGTGTTCGTATGTTCTCTGTTTGTCTCCCTGTCTATAAAATTTCGAGGATGAAATTTTTTTAAGGGGGCAAATTGTAAAGATCCCGTTTTGAAGTCAAATTTAATTTAGTAATTAATATAATTTTTAGGATTAAATTGAAATTTTTTCTAAAACAAATAAGATATGCATTTGTTTTTGTGTGTGTGTATATATATATAGATTGTAAATAGAATTTGAATTTGAAATTCAAAAATAAATATCTTTAATTGGATTTAAAACTCTATATTTTAAAAAACTAATATATATGTATATATGATTTTTATTTAATGTATAATTAAATTTTAAATCATTTCCTTTACAAAGTATAAATATAAAATATAAAATATATATTAATATAAGGAAATGTATTTAATAATGATATAAAATTATATTAAAACATATATATAAGTATAAACTAAATATAATATAATATATAAATTATATAAAAGCATTATTAACGTGAAAATTTACAAATGTAAGTAAGTTAACATGAAATATAACAAGTATTGAAATTGTAACATAAATTTAACAAGCGTTAACTTAAATATAGCATGCAATTAACAAGTGTCACTTTTATTTTCATTTTTCTAAAATAACAAAATCAAGGCTATATATACTTCATCTCTTACTCTTTTATTTTCTTTCATGTAATTCAAAAACGAAACCTAAGAAGGTAAAAGCAGAGAAGAAAACTAAAAGCAAACAACATTCAAAAACAATCCTTTGCCATTTCAATCTGAGCTAGTTCAAAGATCAATTCAGCAAAATCAAAGCATAGATCATCTCAGCTTAAAGTCCAGATAAAAAAAAATCAAGTTTTCCCAGTTACCAAATTCAAAACAAGTCCAGGATCTCTGTTTTCAAAATCCTAGTGAGTAAACTAACTCTAATCTGATCTATAACTGATGTTTGTGAACTGAAGCTGTGAAAAAAGTTTGAATGTATGTAAATACGTTTGCATGCATACAAATATGCATATATATATATATATATGCATGACTGGGTATAGGCATTGATCCTTCTGTTCAAAGTTTATAGGTTTTAAACCTGTTCGAAAAAAAACCAAAATCTCTTCCTCTAATTCTTTTTAGGAGTTAAGATATAAATAAAATGTGTTTGTATAATCAAGATCTAAGTTGTAAAAATATTTTTAAGTAATATTAGTTAAAGTATTTTCTGGAAATTAGGAAAATACAGCAGAACTTAAAGAATATCAAAAATTCAAACACCATGATTTCCAGTTTCTTTTACATCACCAAAATCGTCTTTGAAACCCAAGAATTTTAAAAGAAGAATCATGATTTTTAATTTTGAATTGCGGTAGTGTAACGTGCCGCCTTTTCGCACGCTTTAAATCGACACACGTGCCAATTCAAACCATACGGAAGGGCGGATTGTTATGGGGTGAATAAGAAAAACAGAGAAGAAATAAAATAAAACAGAATCTCACAGCGGAAGGATAAAATATAATAATCAACATATAGTTCATAAAACTGTTTGCAAACATTTGCTTCTACTTATTACCATAAATATTAGAGTTCACATGCCAATAAATATCAATGCAGCGGAATTAAATGGTGTAGTGGAATAATAGTAGATAATAGTAATACAAATCTTCGTCTTCGTCCTCCAGAGCTAAAACTTCAAATCCTGAAACGCTCGGACTGACCTGAGCGAATTGAAAGGACAAAACACTCAAGTCGAAACAAAAAGATCTTATGTAAGTTAAATTAACAGAAATAAATATGAGTGCAGTAACTCAAGAGATGCTCGGGATTTACATCTCTTAAGGATCCGTTAAACTATATACTATGTAGTATATTTCGCTATTATAATAGTGTCTATAGTAAAATAAACATACTTTTAAACAGCATTAAAGCTTTACATTTTCCACCTTAACACGTAATAATCCCAGTAGTCCATCCAATATCATAGTCCCTCCTGATCGGGAAGCCACCAGAGGATACCACACGGGCTACGGGAGAAATCCAAACTCGTACAAGGCGCGATAGGGTAGGTGACATGGCACAACTAGGCAATGCTAGGGTAGATATACCTATTACGCTTCCGGGTAGGTGGTAACGCGTAGCGCGCAGCTACCGCCCATGTAACAACCCGCATATTAACGATTATATATTTAAATGTTTTATTTGAATATAGCGTCGTTAGTCGGATTTTGGGTCTGAAATGTTACTTTCTGCAAATGGCCGAATTGGAACTCGAAACTACCTCCATTGGTTCCAAAATGGCGTTTGCGATCTTTTTGAGTATAATCTTTGATATGTTTGGAGTTTGTGAAAATTTGACCCTTATTCTATTGGGTTTTGGGTTTGGGTTCAGCCCACTAGTTAACTAATACCCTAACCCAACCGCTTCTCTTCATTCATCCTCATTTCATTTCATTTCTTAAGCTAGAACTGAAAATGGTAGAAGGGAAAGAGAAATAGAAATTTGCAAGCCCTAGTTTTCTCTTACAACTTGATTTTTTTGCTCCAAATTCATAGAGAAGACATAGGTAAGCTCTTCTTCATCTTCTTCAACTCTTCTCCTCTTCAATTTCAGAAAATTTCCAAAACCTAAATTGAGAAATATGTGTTTTATTCTTAGATTGAAGCTTGTTGAGTTGAAGTAGTGTTTGGTTGGTCTTCTCCTTGTTATTGAGCTCCATCTTCTTGTTTTTGGGTTAAAGGTGAGTTTTGAACTCACATCTACTTCTCTTGATTTCATTGATGTTGGGTATGAATTTTTAGCACTTGTTCATATGCACTTGCTTTTAGTTTGGATTGAATTAGTGAATACCCAAATTTTTAGTGTTTTGGGTTCAATTCTTTAGAGATCCTAACTTTGATGTTTTGATCATGTTTTGGTGATGCATTGAAGTGCTTATAGGGCCGGGTAGCCGCTAGGCGTAAACCCCTAGCGTCCGTGCTCGTCCGGTTGAAAGTTGGGAGAGTTTGCACTTCTTTTGTTATAAGTAGGAAATGCAGGAAATTGGGTTCAGTCGACTGGATCCTCTGTTCAGTCGACTGAGCTGAAGCCCGAAATTTTTCTGGATAATTTTCAGTCGACTGAACAGGGATTTCAGTCGACTGACCTGCTCCTGTTTTCCTGTTTTGCCTATTTATGCTCATTTTGATTGGTTTTTCGGATTTTATCGGTTCATGTTGGTTCTTAGTAGTGGTTATTGCCTCTTTGACTTTGATAACTTATTTTTGACTTCATCCACGGGTTTTCATAAAATAATCTCTCGAATCACATTTAAAAGCTTGTTTCTCCAATTTATAAATTCTATTTAAAACACACACTTTCGCACTTCGAGCGAAGTGGAAGGGTGATTAAATGGTTAGGCAAAACATGGACCATGAATCTGTGCGTTTATCTTTCCGATTACTCCCCGACCTATTCAATTGATCGTTTTGACCTTTGGTTTGGTTTACCGATGATATGAGGTGAACTTTGTACTGCTTTGAGTGTGAAATTAACTAACGGATAGTAAACCGCTTAGTGCGAACGAGTGGTTATGAGACTCGCGTTACCACTTTTCGGATTCCTTTTTGGGAGTTATGACACATTCCGCCAGTTAGTGGTGTCTAGTACTGGGTCTTTGACCTTCACCGCTATGGTTTGTTGCCTTCGGGTATGTGCCTTCGGGTTTGTTGCCCTTTAGTATCGCTTCCGATGTTGGTCGTTATGAGCCGCATGGGTGATATTGGGTTGCCCTTTAGTATCGCTTCCGATGTTGGTCGTTATGAGCCGCATGGGTGATATTGGGTTTGGAGTCTTCGGGCTCATGGATCCTTGTTTGTACAGTACTGAGCTCGAGCAAATTTTCTGATGTTTCATTCATATGTATATTCCCTAGGTATCGTCCTTCGATGTTGGTCATTATGAGCCGCATGATGCATAGCGTTTACCTTGTGGAACTTGTATACCTTGTTGGTATTTGTTATTGCCTTTTGGCTTGCTTTGGGATATTCTTATCCTTTGTTTCTATATGTTGCCGATGATATGAGGCTTGTTCTATATGATTCATCTTTCGTTAGATGATTGTGTTATCTCTTTTAGAGATATCTATTATGCTTTGTAACCTTGCAGGTTTATTGTTGTTCAGTTTATCTAACTGATTTGTTTAGCTAGACTGACCTGTGTATTTCATACTCGGGTCAGACCGAGATGTTTCAGGTTAGGTACATTGGAACTTAGCCTATTTTGCTTCCGTATGGACTACTCCGCTAGCTTCTTTTTGTCATAGCTTTTTGTGTAGTCCTATTATGTTGTAACTCTGATATTTATTCTTGTGAACTCGTCTTTATATTGTGGACTGTTATATCACTTGACTTGTATTATTTTGTATACTATGTTATGTATCAATATATGTGTATATGATGATCTGCTGTTCTGTGATGTATATTACATTTGAGTTGTTATATTCTGTTCTGATAGATCCTTCAACCACCTATGGTTTTTTTAAGTATTCATTGGGTATGTCGACCTGCTTGGTATGTTTATTGTCGATGTATTCAATAGATAGTTAGAGCAAGGCTATAGATGGTCGCCCCTAACCAGCCTTATTCTCCGTGTTAGTTGACGGCATTACCCTGTAGTGTCCTTGGCTAGCGTGGGTATAGAGGTGGGGTGTCACAGCGCACCTCGAGCCACACCCCCAAATAGAATCAAAAGTGGCCACCGAAACAATCCAAAAGTCAAAGTATAATATCGAAGAGATGTGTCCGATCAAAGGTGCTACCTTATTAACCCGTCAATCGCTCCTGTTTTAGCCACCTTATGACAACTCACGGGAGTTGGGTCCACGTATTTACCTTACAAGAAACGCCGCTACCAACCTACTTCATTCTGTAATCTCCACCGTGTAAACGGTTGTTAAAGTGGTTTTTGGAGTTGGCAGAGAGTATGACAACTTCCGATCCCGGTCTCTTCAACAACCAAACGTTATTATAACACCGCGGTCTTTTAAAAATAATTTATACTTTAAAACCAGAATAAAATTTTCCATTTCGAAACCCATAAATACGATATCATTCCCTTTTTAAAACCCAAATAAAAATGATATCATTTTATTTCATATATATTTCTTTTCCAAAATCATGCCACTTTTAAAATTTATAATACCTCGAAACCAAATATTTAAATTTTAACTTTCAATATAATACTTCGAAATCCATAGTTTTAAAACCATAACTTTCAAACTTAAATGGTTTGGATATTCAACAATATATAAAATAAAACAGTTGAATTTAAAATTTCTTTAAAAATAAATAAATTCCACTCCTTCACAATTTTTATTCACTTTAATTCCAGTCTAAACCTATAACTTTTAGATTCACTTTCAGTTTAAATAAAACACTTCGATTTCAATATTTTCTAACTTTGAGTATTTAATGAATTTCAAAACTAAGGTTGTGAATTTAAATCAACAATTCATTTTCCTATTGTTTAGTTTGAAAGGTTTACATGATAAATCCATAACCATTTAAAACTAAATTTATTTACACTAAAAATTTCCTTCCATTTATTTATACTAAAATTATTTATTAAATCCCGTTATAAATATCATACCTTTAAAATTTCTAATTTTAACAAGTTAACATCAACTTATGGAGTTAAATTTTCAAATAAGCTCAATTTATATTAAACTTCAAATTTATCTTTCAATCTTTATTGATTTAAAACATTAACTCTATATATATATATATATACACAAGATCTTAAACCTGTGCTTAAACCTATAACATAAATTATCAAATGTCATTTTTCAACTTATTCATTTTTATTTAATAGATTTATGCATAGCTTAAATTCAACAATTTAACTATGTATGTATATATAAAATATATTTATGTCATATCCAAATTTAATATTTATTTAACCGTATCATATCCAAACCATAAAATAATTTCAAAAATAATTTTATATATATACCGCGGTGCCTGTATATAATTTTCTATCATATGGTCAAGTGATACGGATATTTATCATTTCAATCCGCAATTTAAAAATAAAAATGCGGTTGTATATCATTTCAAACCGCAATCCCGAATGAAATGAAAATGCATGATAACTTGCAGTTTATATAAGATAGAACACATCATCCATTCACCCAATATCAATCATCAACCAATTTATTTCAATCATCATTAATTTATTTCAATCATCATCAATTTAAACAAATATCAATACATATCATATGCAATATAACAGGAAATAAATGACAGTTATTAACTAATAGTTTATATTCAAAATAAATTTAATAACTGTTTAACTAGCAGTTTTATGCAAGTAAATAAATTTAACTGTCAAATTTATATGCAGTTATAAAATTAATTAACAGTCAAATTAAATAAATGCGATTTAACAGAGATAATGAATAAAACATGCCAAACAGTCATAATAAATTTCTACTCATATCTAAAATCAATTTAACAACATAAGAAATCTTAGAAGTTGTGAGTGGGTTAAAACACTCACCTTTTGGATTTAAATTGAATTAAAATCCAATTTAAACCCAAAAATTCAACAGTCTCAGAATATGCCCAAACTAGCGTCAAAATGTCATAAATCTCAATACGATCCTTCAAAAAAAATCTGCGTAAATCGGACATTGTATGCGAAAGTTATTCAAGTTATAAGATGACCATTGCCATAATAAAGTGTGTATATATATAGTGATATTAAAATAAACAAAATAAATACCGAATTTCACGTTTTGCGATAAGGCGACTAGGGTACTTGCTAACAAGGTGGTGGCAAGGATTGGGTGAGGTGGAGAGGCTTTTACGCAACTCAAAGCTTCAAGAAGGATTAGGAAAAAGTGTTGCAAGCAGGTGAGGGAGAAAATGAAATGGGGTCATGTTTGCATAATGAAGTTCAGTGAGATTGGAAAATTGAAATGAGGTTAATGGAGGATGGAACCAATGAAATGAATGCTTCAGGTAGCAAAAATGAAAATTTATACATTTCAAACAAAGAGGTGGTAACGAATAAATATAAAGTAACAAATGGACCAGTCGTACTAAAACTTTGAGATCCAATTTCAAAACGTCTACTCCGCTAAATTAATTTCTATTAACCCTAATTATACACCTTATTAACACCCAATTAAATTTTATTAACACACAATAAATAAAATGTAACACTCCAATTAATGCCACTGGGGACCACCACTGCACACAATAAAAAATGAACCGAGACTGGAAGTTCAAATTTAAAAACGGCATTTTTCTCAGCGCGCAATCACGATTCAAAGTATTAAATTTACTTTAAAATATAAGGTTAGCATTAAAATCACTTCTATACTGCCTCTGATTGTTATAAAATGAATGTAAAATGTTGTTTCAAAATTCAAATTTTTCCTTTTTTATAAAAATTTACTTATCTTTAAAATGAAACGTTCATTTTTTCTCTCAAAATGTTCTTTTATTTTCATTAAAAATGCTCTTTCTATTTAGCCCAAAAATGTACGTTTCTTATATTAATTGCCATAAATTTCAATTAACTTCTCTTTCCTTTTAATTCAAAGATTCCTCATATGAATTAGATGTTGCAAATTCCACACTTTCAAAGCTTTAACTTCTATTTCAATTGTTTATAGATTATACATTAAATCTTCCAAAATTGTTCAATGAAATTAGCTTTCCATTTATTTTCAATACATTCTTCTTATGGTATAATTATTTTGTTTCATATCTATTATTCAATTCACTATTTTTAAACGGATAAAAATTTTCATTGAATTTGCAAACTATCATAATATTCTTACATTCCATCTAACTTTCTATTAACGTAAAAATTAAGTTCCTCAAAATTTCTATTAAGTTAAAAAAATCAATGATTATTCCATCTATAAATTTTAAGTAGATGGATTCAAATGTTGGGTTCAGAAACTATTATTTTAATATTCTTGAATTTTAGCTAAATCTCTATAAACGTAATACTTTAAACGTTAAATTTCATTTATTTTGCAATACTTCAATTAAATTAATAAATATTGCTTTCTATACTTAAATCTATATTAACAAAATGTTAGATTTGGATCGATAGAAATCGATTTACCAAAATTTACGTACACATTCCGTAAATAAACAACTATATAAATTTGCCACCTATTAGCTCTTAATTTTATTCTTAAGTTTGTTACCTATCGATTTCGATTATACTTCCATCTATAATGCAAATCCAATCTCCTCTAACTGCCTAAATTAGAGCAATTTATTGCAATTGATTTCCCATTAAACTTCATGAATTATCAAATTGAAACCTAAATAAAACGTTTATTTATTATAAAAATCTTGTTGTTTAATTGAATTGACCATTCACGGATATAATTTGCCTTGATCTCCAATTATTACTTAAATACATCACAAACGTTAAATCTATATTCATTACAATTTGTTACCAAAATTAATTTAACGAAATCAATTATGCCCTTTAAAAATTTCTATTCATTCATTAATTGCTAATTGTTATTCAATTTAAACCCATTCATTTGATCTCCCTATTATGCATCAATTATAAACCCATCATCTTAAAGGTGATGTCAACATTTTATACTATAAATTTACCCTTTTATATTCCAATATAAATAAATGCTCACATACAAATTAAGATTCTAAATGCAATTAATTATTCCATTTAATCCATTGATTTATCAACTTTAATTATTGCAATTCATTGTCTAACATAAATTTGAATCTATTCCCAAATTTTCAAGTTTCAATTAATTAACACCTTACAATAGTTTACAAATAAAAAGGGGATTGTACTAAATAAATATTTATTGTCCTGCCTTACTTTATTACCTCCATTTACATTTAATCTTCATAAATAAATAATTTATTTCATTGATGAATTCAATACTTGCCTTTATTTACTTAATTTAACTTTATATCCAAATGCACAAATTTTCACTATTCCAATTAATTGAAATATAAAATTAAATTTGTAAATTTTAATTACCCCTGATACATCAAATTTCAGTATTTGCTTTCATATAAATTAATAAGATATTTACTTCTTTCTAAATTTAAATACAAATCTTATTAATTTAAATCATTTTAAACATCGGATTTTTACGGGTCGTTACACTCTCCCTCACTCAAAACTTTTCGTCCCAGAAAAGGAAAAGAAGGGAAACGAAGAACTAAGAAATCAATATATCTTATTCCAACATTAACTTTATAAACAATTGAATTTATAAAATTAATTAATTTAGATAAAATATATCAATCTATAACCATTAATTTTTTTTTATATTTAAATTACTAAAGTTTGGAAAACATTTTCAAAATAAATTCTAAGTCCAAAAATTTACGAATGTTTTTGGCAGAGTCTCCTTTGTATGGAGAGGCTCGAGAGAAAATATAATATTAAATATAACAATATACAACATATATTTTTCAAATTAATATATCCCTACACGGGAAAAATATATAAAATAGCGCTAAAAACAGAAATCCGAAACGTACCTATAGTTCGAGCATTTTACGCTTAATTTATGGAACCAAAAGCAGTAGCAATTGCTTCCATAGCCTGCATTTCACTTATAAAATCCAAAATGGTTAACAATTTATATAAAGTGAAATATTTAAGTGATTTCAATCACTGACACCAAATGAATACAACAACCAACAATTTCACAAACAGCATATACAACAAATACAAAACAACCACTCAATCAAACAAACAAATAGTTGTTCGGGTTCAAAACTTTTAAATTGTACGGAATGAAGAATAAACTACTAGCGCATCATTTACTCAATAGTCTTAGATAAAACTAAATAGATTATTCATTCTCCCAAACCCAATTTTAAAGTATCTTACCCAAACAACCATAACCAAACAACAACCAAATTTGAACAACAACTTTTTTTTATCCTTATTAATTTCATTCATACATTTGTTGTTTAATTTCCTTTTTTTTCTTTTTTTTTCCTCATACCACGTACATTTTCCTTTTATAATTTACATTTATTTATAACAAACTTTTAATTTCATTTACTCATTCAATGTTTGTTTCATTTAATTTCTCTTATTACTTACAATTTTTTATTTCCATTAACTCAGGTCATGCCAGTTCTTTTTATTTCATTATAATTATTCATTCATTTATTGCATGCCCTTATTTATTAACATTTGTTTATCAATAGTATTCATGTCCCATTTAATTTCTTAGTATTTCCATTTTATTTACTTAAGTTGAAAATCATCTATTTGAATTACTTACCTTTAATTATATTTACTTATAGTAAAATTTCAATTATAACTTAAGTTTATAACATTAAATTCTCATTTATAATAGCAAATTCATTGAATACTTCATTACCTACTTTTACTTGTATAAATTCCATTCTTTTTAATAATAGATAACTTTCTTTAATACTAGCTTTCAATTACATTCTTTAAAAGCATAGATAACTTACCAAATATAAAAAGTTGAAATGTTTAATAATAAATGTAATAGAAATTTGTACAAGTTTTCTCACCCTTTTAATTAATTCATTGTTAAATAAATTTTTACCTTTTCTTACAAGTTACAATTTTAACTTCCTTTTTGTTTCCTTTATAACTTAGCATTTAAGTCTCTTATTTTATTTAGGGTTTCAATTATTAGTTAAATTCTGTTTCACTACAATAATTGAAATAATTAATTAATGGAAATTAAGGAATTTAAATACTGGGTTAAATTTTAATTTATTTTAAAATAATAGATAAATATATTCTTACAACTTATATATCTCTAATTATATTTAAAACAATTCAAAATTTATATATTTCAAAAATGGATCTGCAGTAGAACTACTACAGCGGCATTTCCCCTTCGAAACTCGAAAATGAAAGTCGATGATGCGGCCGCCATCACCGAAATTATTTTCCAACGATAGAGAGGAAAGTACAAAACTTATTTTCTCAAAAATCCTTTTTAAAACAATTCTTCCGAATTACATTGAAATATTTATATTAGAAAGTCCTTATAAACAATATTATTATATTCCAAAATTTATTCGAAAGAAATTTCAAAACCCCAGATCTTAAGTTCTAAATTTCCAGATTTCATTTATTTTATTTTTCAATCTTATTTCTATTATTATTTATACACTTTATCACCTAACAACCAATCTATTGCAGCCTAATATAGATATCATTTGAATTTTTTTATTTTATATATAGAAAATATAATAGGCAAAAATTATTTCATTCACCTATATTAAAACAAATATTATGTCGGTCTATCATATTAAGTGTTTAGAAATTCCTGTTGATGTCATAGCGTCCCATGCGCCAACCAGAATTTATAAATACGAAACGGAACAAATTAACACAATTAAAACCTTTTTATAACACTAACAAATACGCTCTCTCATATATACACTCAGTGACTCCCATAGGGTATTACTACCCTATTAATAAAGAGTCAAACCCCACAAAGCTAAGGTTTATCGCTAAACCAAAGCTCTGATACCAGATGTAACGTCCCGCCTTTTCGCACGCTTCAAATCGACACACGTGCCAATTCAAACCATATGGAAGGGCGGATTTTTATGGGGTAAATAAGAAAAACAAAGAAGAAATAAAAATAAAACAGAATCTCACAGCGGAAGGATAAAATATAATAATCAATATATAGTTCATAAAACTGTTTACAAACATTTGCTTCTACTTATTACCATAAATATCGAGTTCACATACCAATGAATATCAATGCAGCGGAATTAAATAGTGTAGTGGAATAATAGTAGATAATAGTAATACAAATCTTCGTCTTCGTCCTCCAGAGCTAAAACTTCAAATCCTGAAACGCTCGGACTGACCCGAGCGAATTGAAAGGACAAAACACTCGAGTCAGAACTAAAAGATCTTATGTAAGTTAAATTAACAGAAATAAATATGAGTGCAGTAACTCAAGAGATGCTCGGGATTTACATCTCTTAAGGATCCGTTAAACTATTTACTATGTAGTATATTTCGCTATTATAATAGTGTCTATAGTAAAATAAACATACTTTTAAATAGCATTAAGGCTTTACATTTTCCACCTTAATACGTAATAGTCCTAGTAGTCCATCCAATATCATAGTCCCTCCTGATCGGGAAGCCAGCAGAGGATACCACACGGGCTACGGGAGAAATCCAAACTCCTACAAGGCGCGATAGGGTAGGTGACACGGCACAACTAGGCAATGTCAGGGTAGATATACCAATTACGCTTTCGGGTCGGTGGTAACGCGTAGCGCGCAGCTACCGCCCACCTCGAGCCACACCCCCAAATAGAATCAAAAGTGGCCAACGAAACAATTCAAAAGTCAAAGTATAATATCGAAGGGGTGTGTCCGATCAAAGGTGCTACCTTATTAACCCGTCAATCGCTCCTGTTTTAGCCACCTTATGCCAACTCACGGGAGTTAGGTCCACGTATTTACCTTACAAGAAAGCCGCCACCAACGTACTTCATTCTGGAATCTCCACCGCATACACGGTTGTTAAAGTGGTTTTCAGAGTTGGCAGAGAGTATGACAACTTCCGATCATGGTTTCTTCAACAACCAAACGTTATTATAACACCGCGGTCATTTAAAAATAATTTATACTTTAAAACCTGAATAATATTTTCCATTTCAAAACCCATAAATACGATATCATTCCCTTTTAAAACCCAAATAAAAATGATATCATTTTATTTCATATATATTTCTTTCCCAAAATCATGCCATTTTAAATTTTATAATACCTCAAAACCAAATATTTAAATTTTAACTTTCAACATAATACTTCGAAATCCATAGTTTTAAAACCATAACTTTCAAACTTAAATGGTTCGGAAATTCAACAATATATAAAATAAAACAGTTGAATATAAAATTTCTTTAAAAGTAAATAAATTCCACTCCTTCACAATTTTTATTCACTTTAATTCCAGTCTAAACCCATAACTTTTAGATTCACTTTCAGTTTAAATAAAACACTTCGATTTCAATATTTTCTAACTTTGAGTATTTAATGAATTTCAAAACTAAGGTTGTGAATTTAAATCAACAATTAATTTTCCTATTATTTAGTTTGAAAGGTTTACATGATAAATCCATAACTATTTAAAATAAACTAAATTTATTTACACTAAAAATTTCCTTCCATTTATTTATACTAAAATTATTTATTAAATCCCGTTATAAATATCATACCTTTAAAATTTCTAATTTTAACAAGTTAACATCAACTTATGGAGTTAAATTTTCAAATAAGCTCAATTTATATTAAATTTCAAATTTATCTTTCAATCTTTATTGATTTAAAACATTTAACTCTATATATATATACAAGATCTTAAACCTGTACTTAAACGTATAACATAAATTATCAAATGTCATTTTTTAACTTATTCATTTTTATTTAACAGATTTATGCATAGCCTAAATTCAACAATTTAACTATGTATGTATATATAAAATATATTTATATCATATCCAAATTTAATATTTATTTAACCGTATCATATCCAAACTATAAAACAATTTCAAAAATAATTTTATATATATACCGCGGTGCGTGTATATAATTTTCTATCCTATGGTCAAGTGATGCAGATATTTATCATTTCAATCCGCAATTTAAAAATAAAAATGCGGTTGTATATCATTTCAAACCGCAATCCCGAATAAAATGAAATTGCATGATAACTTACAGTTTATATAAGATAGAACACATCATCCATTCACCCAATATCAATCATCAACCAATTTATTTCAATCATCATTAATTTATTTCAATCATCGTCAATTCAAACAAACATCAATATATAGCATATGCAATATAACAGGAAATAAATGACAGTTATTAACTAATAGTTTATATTCAAAATAAATTTAATAACTGTTTAACTAGCAGTTTTATGCAAGTAAATAAATTTTAACTGTCAAATTTATATGCAATTATAAAATTAATTAACAGTCAAATTAAATAAATGCGATTAACAGAGATAATTATAAAACATTCCAAACTGTCATAAATAAATTTCTACTCATATCTAAAATCAATTTAACAACATAATAAATCTTAGAAGTTGTGAGTGGGTTAAAACACTAACCTTTTGGACTTAAATTGAATTAAAATCCAATTTAAACCCAAAAATTCAACAGTATCAGAATCTGCCCAAACTAGCATCAAAATGTCATAAATCTCAATACAATCCTACAAAAAAAAATGGTGCGTAAATCGGACATTGTATGTGAAAGTTATTCAACTTATAAGATGACCATTGCCATAATAAAGTGTATATATATAGTGATATTAAAATAAACAAAATAAATACCAAATTTCATGTTTTGGGATAAGGCGACTAGGGTACCTGCTAGCAAGGTGGTGGCAAGGATTGGGTGAGGTGGAGAGGCTTTCACGCAACTCAAATCTTCAAGAAGGATTAGGAAAAAGTGTTGCAAACAGGTGAAGGAGAAAATGAAATAGGGTCATGTTTGCATAATGAAGTCCAGTGAGATTGGAAAATTGAAATGAGGTTAATGGAGGATGGAACCAATGAAATGAATGCTTCAGGTAGCAAAAATGAAAATTTATACATTTCAAACAAAGAGGTGGTAACGAATAAATATAAAGTAACAAATGGACCGGTTGTACTAAAACTTTGAGATCCAATTTCAAAACGTCTACTCCGCTAAATTAATTTCTATTAACCCTAATTATACAACTTATTAACACCCAATTAAATTTTATTAACACACATTAAATAAAATGTAACACTCCAATTAATGCCACTGGGGACCACCACTGCACACAATAAAAGATGAACCGAGACTGGAAGTTCAAATTTAAAAACGGCGTTTTTCTCAACGCGCAATCACGATTCAAAGTATTAAATTTACTTTATAATATAAGGTTAGCATTAAAATCACTTCTATACTACCTCTAATTATTATAAAATGAATGTAAAATGTTGTTTCAAAATTCAAAATTTTCCTTTTTATATAAAAATTTACTTATCTTTAAAATGAAATGTTCATTTTATTTTTCTCAAACTGTTCTTTTATTTTCATTAAAAAATCTCTTCTATTTAACCCAAAAATGTACGTTTCTTATATTAATTGGCGTAAAATTCAATTAACTTCTCTTTCCTTTTAATTCAAAGATTCCTCATATGGATTAGATGTTGCAAATTCCACACTTTCAAAGCTTTAACCTCTATTTCAATTGTTTATAGATTATACATTAAATCTTCCAAAATGTTCAATGAAATTAGCTTTCCATTTATTTTCAATACATTATTCTTATGGTATAATTATTTTGTTTCATATCTATTATTCAATCCACTATTCTTAAACGAATAAAAATTTTCATTGAATTTGCAAACTATCATAATATTCTTACATTCCATCTAACTTTCTATTAATGTAAAAATTAAGCTCCCCAAAATTTCTATTAAGTTAAAAAATCAATGATTATTCCATCTATAAATTTTAAGTAGATGGATTCAAATGTTGGATTCAGAAACTATTATTTTAATATTCTTGAATTTCAGTTAAACCTCTATAAACGTAATACTTTAAACGTTAAATTTCATTTATTTTGCAATACTTCAATTAAATTAATAAACATTGCTTTCTATACTTAAATCTATATTAACAAAACTTTAGATTTGGATCGATATAAATCGATTTACCAAAATTTATGTACACATTCCATAAATAAACAACTATATAAATTTGCCACCTGCTCTTAATTTTATTCTTAAGTTTGTTACCTATCGATTTCGATAATACTTCCATCTATAATGCAAATCCAATCTCCTCTAACTGCATAAATTAGGGCAATTTATTGCAATTGATTTCCCATTAGACTTCATAAATTATCAAATTGAAACCTAAATAAAACGTTTATTTATTATAAAAATCTTGTTGTTTAATTGAATTGACCATTCACGGATATAATTTACCTTGATCTCCAATTATTACTTAAATACATCACAAACGTTAAATTTATATTCATTACAATTTGTTCCAAAATTAATTTAACGAAATCAATTACGCCCTTTAAAAATTTCTATTCATTCGTTAATTGCTAATTGTTATTCAATTTAAACCCATTCATTTGATTTTCCTATTATGCATCAATTATAAACCCATCATCTTAAAGGTGATGTCAACATTTTATACTATAAATTTACCCTTTTATATTCCAATATAAATAAATGCTCACATACAAATTAAGATTCTAAATACAATTAATTATTCCATTTAATCCATTGATTTATCAACTTTAATTATTGCAATTCATTGTCTAACATAAATTTGAATCTATTTCCAAATTTTCACGTTTCAATTAGTTAACACCTTACAATAGTTTACAAATAAAAAGGGGATTGTACTAAATAAATATTTATTGTCCTGCATTACTTTATTACCTCCATTTACATTTAATCTTCATAAACAAATAATTTATTTCATTGATGAATTCAATACTTGCCTTTATTTACTTAATTTAACTTTATATCCAAATGCATAAAT
Source organism: Allium cepa (assembly GCA_030765085.1). NCBI lineage: Eukaryota > Viridiplantae > Streptophyta > Magnoliopsida > Asparagales > Amaryllidaceae > Allium > Allium cepa. Next base: position 945,045,806 of record CM060934.1, on the reverse strand, counting down.
TTTCACTATTCCAATTAATTGAAATATAAAATTAAATTTGTAAATTTTAATTACCCCTGATACATCAAATTTCAATATTTGCTTTCATATAAATAATAAGATATTACTTGTTTCTAAATTTAAATACAAATCTTATTAATTTAAATCATTTTAAACATCAGATTTTTATGGGTCGTTACAGGTAGAACTTGTGAGTTGAACAGGAATCCTCTTTTGGGTAAATTCTTGTGATCGGCGAGGAGAGGGAAGTCGCGGTCATGGCTAAGGGAAGCCTGAGTGATGGGGATTTATGGAAAAATGGTGGGTGCATTTATCAACCACCGTGGTGGCCGGACGATGGAAATGCAGGGTTTAAACCCAGTTTTTGGTCGATGTCGGAATTTGGGTTGCTGTAGCATCGTCATTGCAACGGATACCTGACCAGAGCAAGGGGAATCGATGCATGGTTTCGTCATGAAGCTTGGGTCGGAGTGTCGAGCCTTCTAGTGGTCGGAGGTGGTCATGCGAGGTTGTTCTTAGATGAACTATTTGTTCTAGGTGGTTGTCAAAGTAGTTCGATTTCGAGTTCGTCATCAATTCGAGGTTCTGGGTGGTCGTACTATTTGAGGTGGTCATCGCCGACTTGTCGATGGTCGGAGCCTTGGTCAAAGATGGCCAGAACTTCTGTGCACGTACACAGGTATCTGTGTGTCAGAGATTTGGAGAAGAAGAAGTTGACTCGAATTTGAACTCGGGGAGATGAAGTTGGAGCTTGGGTCTGCTATCGGGTAGTTACTCGAGTAAGTAACAGTTTTTAAAATGTTAAAATAAAAAAGTTTTGAAAAATAATAATAAGTGGCTCGAGGAAGAGCTCAGGAAAACTTGCTTTTTACTCGGGTTAGCACACGGGTCTGACTCGGGTAAGTATAACAACAGTTTAAAACTTTAAAACAAAATCAGTTTTAACATTTCTCAATTAATTCTTTAAATAGTTATTTTTATTTAAGTTAGGATTAATTAAAAGTTTTAAAGTAAATTATTTTAAATTTACCAAGTTTAAATTATTTAATTATGTGACCATTATTTATAATTAATTCATTGAGTTGTTTAAATAAATTTAATAATGTAATTAAGGAGTTAATTAAGAAGATAAAATGTTTTTAAAGGTTAATTAACTTAAAGGTCTAAGTTAATTGGTTAATGATAATTAATTACAAGGTTTATTAATAAGATTTAAATGATAATTAAAGTAATTAATTAAGATAAATGGTTTATCTTTAAATTAGCTAAGGTTTGGGTAATTAAAGATTAATTAATTAATAAAAGTAATTAAAGAATAATTACTTAAAGAATAATTACTTAATGTAAGTAATTAAGGAATAATTAATTAATTAATAATTAAAGGTTAATACATTAATGATTAAAGGTTAATTAATTAATGATCGAAGGTTAATTAAATAATGATTAAAGATTAATTAATGATTAAAGGTTAATAAATTAATAAAGGATAATTAATTATTAATTAAATGATTAATTAATTAATAATTTAAGGATAATTAATCGGTAATTAAAGGATAATTAATGAAAGTAATTATGTGCTTAATTAATTCAATAATTAATTAAAATGGTTTGTAATTAGTTAATGTTAATCAAGCAGGGTTACGTGATTAATTCATAAGTAATTAATTTATTTTGAGATAATTAAATTAATATAATCATATGATTAATTAATCTTGCTTATGGATGATTGTATTATATTGAATGCCCTCAGTTTGTTTGATATCTCTGATATGTAATATTTTGTGATATGAAATGCTTTGGATTGAGCTGTGAGATCTGTGATGAATTGTTGTGTGAATGTGAACTTCTGAATTGAATTAAAATTGTTTACTTAAATAACTTGGCCTTTAAGATGACATTATAATTTCGATGCAACCAGGAATCAGATTCAGAATGGTTATCCGAAAACCACATTGAATCTTAAAGGCGGATCTTTTGTTTAAAAGATTAAAAATGGAAATTTGTATCCACATGTTTTTAAAATAAGCGCCTATTATTCGGATAAGCCGGGAGAGGACATTTAGTCATAAAACTCATTTCAAATAATGATACGACGAAATGGGATTGCATTTGAAGACGGTGGTTGAACACAGGGTATTTTCGAGAACGAAAGGATTGCCTGTTGATTGTCTCTACACCGAGTTGCTCTAGTATAGAGATTTCCTTATGTGATGGAGAGTCCGGTCGAGATTGGTGATATCCGGATTCACAAGGACTTTTCTTCTTAATCGGACGAAGTGCCTTCGGTTCCATTCAGACCCAAGATGGACTTGTATGGATGTATATATGACATTACACTTTGAATATAAGCTAGTTTCTATCAAATACATTTCTGTTTGGTGGCGGAGAATTTATTCTCTTAGCTTAACACCCTTCGCTGAGACGTACAAGCTTAGAGGTTATGTAGTTGATGGTTATTAATGATATATTTCCAATTTGGTAATGTGGCATGCTAAGTGCTGAGCATTGGATTGATCGAAGCATGACTTTTGTGAAAAGCATAGCTTTATGGGACGAGACTTCATCGAACCTCACACCTTAGAAATGGTCGAAACAGGAAAGGATGTAGCAAGGTTATGGGGGTCGCGCCTCTCAGGGTATATGCATTTCCTTTTGGATAAAAAGTGGCATTCTAGTATGGATCCCAGATATTTTGCTTATGTGGTTGTTGGTGTTGGGGGCCCTCGATAAAGGTTGGTTACGACCGAGGGATGGCATACTCGTGACAGTTAGTTATCTAGTTACATAGGTAACCCAGCCTTGTGTTGGCAGAGATCCGGTTAGGTCCTCGGGCATCCTCCAGAGCCGTGCCCATTCGAATAAAGGAAGTTCCTTAGCCTTGGCCATTTGTTGGAAATCCAATCACTCAATACGAGCCCTATACGGTTTTAGTTATAGAACCTGTCATCTAACATGGTAACTATAGTAGGCATACTATAATGGTACGTGTGATGGCTAAGGTTAATATTATACTTTCAAAATGTTTTTCACACTATGCACTAATAATAATATCAAAGGATTTTCGCGTATCAAGCATGTTTGACTACTATAAGGAGAAACCTTCTCCATGTATGCAATTGCATTGAGTGTGTACTGAGAGACCTTATGGTAGTTTCATTTTCCAAAAGCATGAACGGATTTCTTTTTCTCCTTTTTGTACAGACAACTGTTTTATGTTTCCTCGCACCAGTCCTATGACTGACTCGGAGTTTACTGTTCCCTTTCTAAACTCTGGGTGCCCCTAATATTCCATACGGGCAGTCTAGAGTCAGGTTATTAGTAGGTTTTAGAGCTAACTTGGATAGTAGATATGGATCTGGAAGTCTTTGAAGCTTTTGGTTTTTGGAGCTTTTTGGTTTGGAGCTTTGGAGCTTTGGAATGAAGATGCAGTACGTTGGATTCTTTTGGAAGCCCATGTTGTTGTTGTCTTCTTTTCACTGTTTTGTTGTTTTCGCTGTATTCTGTTATATATTTTGTGCTCTGATGTTGGTGGTCATTCGTTGTAAAATGTTGTATCCATGATGTGTATCAACTAAAAATCATTTTGTTCTGCTGTGTTGTTATCATCTAATGTGTTATAAGCTCCAGCGAACCAGACTCCATTATTTGAATCTTCGACATTTGAATACGGGTGATGTATTGGATGTTGATTTTCGAGTGCTGCGGCCTGGGTCGTCACAAGTTGAGCAAACAATTATAACATTATATTCATTTGGAAAAATAGACTAATCAACTAAGCATAAAATAACAACTCTGTAAATTCAGCATTACAAAGCAGATGGTTTCAAATTTTATCAAGTTACAACAAATCCTCGGCAAAATATGAAGTGGCCACGATAAAAAATGTCCAAGCAAGTTATATACTCAAACAGAAAACAATTAATTGAACAAATGATTCTTATAATAATTTTGATAGCGACTACGCAGAATAATTAGTCAAAAATAATCAAACAATTTAGAATCGACATGACTCTACCACTAGTAACAACAGCCCAAAAAAAAGTTCTACTATCAAACCATGTGCGTTGAAATTACAGCCTACATGTAGAAACGAGGATTCATTGACTGAGAAACTGGATTGATTTTTCAAATGAGGGCTGGAGAGATGAAACTAATTACTTTTGAAAAGGTGAGGGGATCATCGGATGGGAATCAAAATAGCAACACGAGGCCTGTAAGCGTGTAGATATCTATTGTATGAGGAAGGGTTTGGATGGTAGGAGGAAGGGTAAAGATGAGGACAAAAAGGAAAGAAAGCGTGACATTTCTTTATAAAATGTATGGCGCTATCAGCACCCCAGTTTATATTAGCGGCCACTATGGTCGGTGGACAACCGCCAACCAAACCTTGTCTAGTTCGATGGTTATCCACCGACCGTAGCTAAAAAAAGGAAAAAAATTGATGCGGTGGCCTGTAGCAGAAACTGGGGTGTAAATAGTCACACACTTTAAAATTTGTCCGCAAAATTAAAGGAAGGGTTTGGATGGTAGAAGGAAGGGTAAAGATGAGGACGAAAAGGAAAGTAAGCGTGACATTTCTTTTTAAAGTTTGTCCACAAAATGAAAGGGGCTTGTAAGCTATTCAAACCAAACTCTGCTTTTATAGTATTGTAACGATCCATCTTTTCGATCCTTAAAAATCAGCACCTATACATCCATAGTATTCATGTGTCAAACATCTAAGTGATGGAAAGATGGATTATTGGGGTGAAAGAAAATAAAAGACAGAACAAAATCTCATATCATAACAAGTAATATATAATATACACAATGATGTCTACCAAAGAAAACCATAATATACATACGTCAAGCAAAGTAAACTAATCCTATCATCAGTATGGACAGTTAGAACACCCCGTCCTTACAATTTCTAATAAATACAAAATAAAAATGTACATCAGTAATAAAATGATATGTGAATACATCTTGGAAGCAACATGCTCATCTCCTGAAGCTCCAAAATGTCCAGAACTAAATCTGAAACATACTTAGGCCGACCCAAACATTATAAGAAAATAACGCTCGGATCAGTCTGGTAAACCAGCATGAGAAAACTCAATTAAGTCATATAGAAATATAAACAATTTTCAAAATAAAAGTATCCCATAAGATCACGTTGCACATAAACATGGATGGGTTTTTACGTTATGTTACCCAGATGTTTCTATAGAAATTCTTGTGATATTATAATAATGTCTAGGGTTTAAAATAAATACTGAATCATAGCTGAAATTGCTACATTAATCAAATTCCAGCATAATAGGTATACAATCAAGTCGAAGGCACGTATTTAAGAATGGATTCCAATAGTGGCAAGGTAAGGAACTACATTTTGTATGGTACATCTCTAGATATCGAGGGCTCTAGACATATCTGGCCCTCTACCAACATAGGATTGGCTACCCCTTACTAGATAATACATAATATGTCATCACCGCAGTTGCTTTCCAATCTTAATTGAGAGCTCTCATGCACAATCTAATCCATAATATAATGATCTAGAAATATGATGACAAACCCTAAAAGAAACGAATCACATGGCCCTGCTACATCTACTCCGTTTTTTCCATTTCCGGATTGCGAGACTTAAGGCAACGATTATCTTTTCGTATAGCAAATCCCATTTGAAATGCTAACACTGCTCTCCAATCAGCAATGCAATGCCAGCAGTTATCTATACAAGTTTGTTCTGGGTCTGAACGAAACTGAAGGCACTGCTTCTACTATAACAATTTCCGAATCACTCTCAGTATTAATAGTATGTAGACCTTGTGCATCAAAGAACTCCATCTTTGAAACTATCATCATCAAGAAGTCTACCATTCGAACAATTAAGCCAGTTCAAAGTGGTTTTCGGATAACATATCCAATCTCGGTCTCTCCGAACTGACAACGATAGTTCTAAGATTGACCATGGTTTGATAGTCGGTTATTTAACTATCGAATAAAATCGATGGTTAAACTAGGGATTTATTTCCATAGGGAAACAACCATTGGTTAATCACATAATCTACCACTAATCTCTTTAATTAATTCTTTCATTAATTAAAATCACATTATAAATACTTGTACCAAAATACTTTTACAAAGATACATTTAGAAGCACTATATACTCCTTCCAATACTTGGAAAAATATCTGTATCCCTATCTCAATGGTATAGCTATATCAAAAAAATACTACACCTTCCCTACTTAGACAATGTATTCATATAATCATCTCAATTGTATAAGTATATTCATAAAGTATTATGAAAGATTTCTTATTTCAAAATAATATCAAAAAGATTTAAAACAAATATTTTTTTTAAAAGAAACGGAGATAAGGATAAATCCAAATGCTATCTTTTTTGTGTTAAGCATGGAACTAATGTCCACAACCCCAAAATTAAGAAGGTTAAATTGGGGAACTCCGATCTCAATTTATTTAGTAAATTCTTTAATAAATTGTTTTAATAAATCTCTTTCACTAATAAACATCTCCTTTATTAAAATTCCAAATCCATTTCTAAAACTCTTAATAAATCTCCAAGTATATTTGTAGACTTTAAAAATATCCAAATCCATTTATAAAACTGTTCTACAAATATCCAAAACCATTTATAAAATTTCATTTACAGATATCCAAAATCCTTTATAAATTTTCTTATAAACATTCTTTATAAATCCTTTACTTCTTATAAATCCATACCCTATTTTCATTTATAAACACTTTAATAAATCTCTTTTGTTAAATGAGATTCCATTTATAAGTCAATTTATTATTTATAAATACAATTAATAAGATAAATTAATATACTTTAAACATCCTAAATAAATAATAAATTAACTTTCCAACATCATTGATAAAATAATTTAATAACTCCAAAACAATATTAATATAACAATTAATAACTTCAAAATGTTATAAATAAAGGATAATTATTTACTTCAAAATAATATATTACATAATAATAATTATTAATCGCAAAACATTACTGATAGAAAATAATTATTAACTTCAAAACAAATATAAATAGAATAGTTAATAATTCCAAACATTATTAATAAAACAATACTAATTAATCTTCAAATAGTATTATAATACACAATAATTAACTTCCAAAACATTATTAATAAATAATAATAATTAATTACAAATTTTTACTAATAAATAACTATTATGAATTCCAAAACATTATTAATAAAGAATAATTATTAATTACCTTTAAATAATATCAATTATTTAAATAAATAAAATTTTACAATATTAAAATAAAACTACTTCAATAACTAAATATAAATAAACAATTTTTATAATACTATTATACAATAGTTAAACAACTTTAAAAGATTTTTAGATGGTTTAGAAAAGACAAATATAAAGATTATGGTAAAATAAAGAAGTTCAAAATCCGTTTAAATAATAATATTTCAGAAAACCCAAAGATTTGATTTGAGATCATTTTCCAAATCAAAAAATAATTTCAACCCAAACGGCAATTAATAGCAGTTCCAAAATTCAAAACGGAGGCCAATTTCCGCCCAAGCACTTGGCAATGTTGTTGTTGATCTTTATCACCATAGGTTTAAGTTTTGAACATATCACAATGTCATAACTAAATGTGCCAAACAATCAAGATAGCGATTAACAAATCTATATAACAAGGTTATTACTGGAATAGAATCAATAGGTGAAAATTTAAAAGCATCAATATCGAGAAATCCAGATTTCTCAATACATTTCCTGTATTTCAATTTTAAATAATAATCACTTGTAAAAGAGAATATTTAACTAAACAGCCACTAATTTCAACCAAACATGAATAATAAATTTCTACCTACTATTTAACATACTGATTTGAACAAAAAGGTGGTTTAAACTCATCGAAATTTCAATTATCACCAAAGCATTCTGTTTCCATCCAGCGTGCGATTTTATAAAAATATTCCAACACCCCCAATCTCAACTAATTTAATTTCCAACGCATGGTTATCGATGATAAGAGTCTAACAAGATTAACCGCTTTTGATTTGGACCTTGAATGAAGATATTAAGTTTACAATTTGAGACTATTAAATATCATTTATTCACTAATTACATCATCAAGTTAGTTAATTACCCTAGTTAATAAACTAATCCATCTCCTAAAAATGCTTCCTTCCTAAACCTGCTCCCGTCAGTGCCATAGCTGATTCTTCAATCTCCTTTATCTACTCTCCATTTCTTGATGAACTTAACCACCGATTGCTTCGTCCGACTACCCTACGCAAGGGCTTCACGACAACCACCACCACTTCATCTCCGGACTTACCTACTGAACCACCACTTCATCTCCAGACTTACCTACTAAATCCCAGCCGAACCCCTTAGCTACAACAAAAGAAAAATGACACAACGCCAAATATTAATTGGACTTCACCATATTTTCTCTGTCGACTCGCCAACCAATGACATGCCTGGTTCCATCATCGATTCCATCAAACATCGCGTATACCCTCCTACGTTCGAAACCATAGGTTAGCCACAAATTATCGATCACTCCTACCACAACCGTAACCAACCACATTACTGGAATTAAAGCTATAGCCTAAAACAAACTCGAAACAACAAATTTTATAATTTTTAGATTTATTTTTGAATTATTCGAATTTTTTTTTAAAGATGTAGCCATTTACTTTTTCTTTGTTCAGATGAAGTAAATGGAGAGGTACGGGGGAGACAAAGAAGAGGCGGATCAGAGAATATGTTGATGTTGAAGTGTTTTGATTCAATTTTTCGGCATCTCGCTGTATAGATTTTCATTTGCATATGGGCCACAAACAATAAAACAAAAATGCAGTTGTGTTCAGAACAACGACACGACCTCAAAACAAAAATATTATACACCAGTTATTGATTTCTCAAAAGTCACCAGAAACACTATCGTATAAATCGTCAAGCAATTATTTAAATAATTTTCAAATTAAAAATTATGGAAAAATGAATTAAATTAAATTAAAAATATGTCAATAAAAATCTAGTCATTATACTAATAATTTATTATTATTATTATTATTATTATTATTATTATTATTATTATTATTATTATTATTATTATTATTATTATTTATTTGAACCATATACTATTATAATTAAATTTACAAATGAATTCACCGTTATTGTTTATTAATTAAAAGGAGTTAAATAAGACCATGAAATCCATCTAATTAACACTCTATTCAAAACATAGATATTTAAATCACTATTCAATATTAAATTCAAAATTAAAACATTTTAATTAATCCCTATATTTAAATTAAAGTTTTTAAATTTAAAAACCAATTATTTAAATATTTAAAATGAACTAAATATTCAAATCAAACAAAATTCTGGGATTATATTCTTCCTCCTTTAAGATAATCTCGTCCCCGAAATTCCCAAAGTAAGAAAAATGTCTCCAAACCCTTTAAATTTTCAAAATCAACTAGTTGAAACTTGTTATCAAATTTTCCACGTCCTTTAAAATTACGAAAAATTTCGATATCGTCTCCTTTGCGTGGCTCGATCAAAAAAACTACAAATCGCTACTATGGGCCCAAACCGAAAAAAGAAAACAAAAGTCAACCAATCAGGAATATAAACATGTGCCTATTTGTCAAGCAAACAACTTTTACTCATGAAACCAAAAGCAACAAACTAGCTTTTATTTCTATGAACTTACGTCTTACTTACAAATAATATCCAACCACCTAATATGCAATCACATATAACTTATTAAATCCAATATGATGTGCACATATCATTCATACGCAAAACCAAATCTGAACGCTCGCTCATTCGGAGAATTTCACTTCTAAACCAATACCACTCAATCGACTTCTCTAGTGTAGACTTTGATCTGGTTCCTTGATCAAAAACCGTCGTTCTTCTTGCGTAGCCATATACTATGATACAAAACTTTAGAACCAAATCAAAATTTTGTATCAAATGTTCGCTGTCAAGAATCGAGTGAAAAATCCTAATTCATTTTGCTGTAAATCACCTCGAAATCATGTACTCGTCTGTATGTGTTCGCCATCAAGAATCGAGTGAAAAATCCTAACTTGGATCGATGTAAACCACCTCAAAATTGTGTACCCGAAATCTAAATCAAGAATTACCATGCGAACAAAATGATCTACGTAACGTACATCATACGTATTTATTTTGTTAGTTTCTTAACTACACCAAATTCATTTTATACGCATTCATTTTTAAATCAAAATAAATTTACACCAATAATATTTCATTTAATACAAAAACCATTTACGAATCATTTCATAAAACCACTACTTAAGTTTATAAACATTTTATAAAATACAACTTAGGTTCATCAACACTTTATAAAAAATTATGTTCATATTGCCAATTAATATAAGAATTCATTTTCTGATTCTTTTCATAACATAGTGTTTAAGCTGCCAAAAAATTATACAGACCTAATAATAAAACATTTCCTAAGATTATAATTACCGTTTTAAGGAATCATTGTTTTACTTAAGAAGCAATACTTAAGTCTATTAACATTCTGAAATTCAACTCATATTTGCAAAATACTCTTCTATCTCCTAAAAGTATATTCAATATCAGATTTGTTTTACTTAAGCAGGATGTTCGACAAATTTTAAATGTTTAACTTGCAAATTTTCAAATTATCAGTTTCAAAAACTTATTTCCTTATAATTTCACCAATAACATCTAGTTTAATTTCTACATCGAATTTTAAAGTCACATCTACCAAAAATTATTGGAAACTCCATTTCATTTAAATAAATGAAAACCACTAAACCATATATCAAAATGAGTTGCAAAACTAGACTACCATAATGTATAGGATACATGCATCCATATAATAATTTTGCTGAAAATTTCGGACTTAAACACCCGATTTTATTTCAACCCTATTTAATAATATATATTGACGCCCCACCTCTATACCCACGCTAGCCAAGAACACTACGGAGTAATGCTGTCAACTAGCACGGAGAATAAGGTTGTTGAGGAGCGACCATCCGTGTAATATCTTTGTGTGAGAACTGATATGTCAGATAGTAGAGCATATTTCATTTAAGGAGGAAATCCGACATACCGATACAAACTCAAAGCTATCACACAGTGGCTATATAAAATCTTCGGAAACAAATATAGAAATAAACATAACACAAAACAGTCACAGACATTCATATCACAAAGGCGGAAAAAGATATGAATATATAACACATAAAAGTGTACATCAGAGTAGTGGTCTAAAAGATCCACAATAACCCAAAAGAATAGCAACATGTGCTATACGAAAGAATAAGTGTACATCATAGAGTCTATATCTCAACTGTATACATCCAAAAACTACTAATCTAAGTAGTTAGCCAAAAGTCAGAGTAATGAATCCCTGGGGAGAAGTTAAGCAGAAGCACCTATAACATCTCGCTCTGACCCGAGTATTATTTCATAAGAAAATAATAAACGGATCAGTCTAGCTATAATTATCAGATAAAATGAGATATAAGAAGAGATATAATAAAAACGTATGATAACCAAAAATGTCATACCTCGACAAGTATACATAAGAAAATCAACAAAGGAAAATCATACAAATATCTCACGCATCTCATAGCATAAAAGGAATGTCATATTCTTTATTTAATTCACCAAGCCACAATAAATGACATACATATCAATGCCAATCGTAAGTGTTGGTGAAACATAAATTCCAGAAATCATCAATTAGAAATCTAGAAATTAAATAATTCGGAGCAACGACGTCGTACAGCGTAACGTCCGATGATCCAGAAATACAATAAAACAGAACAACGACGTCGTACAGCGTAACGTCCGATGAACCAAATCACAATAAAACGGAACAACGACGTCGTACAGCGTAACGTCCGATGAACCAAATCACAATAAAACGGAACAACGACGTCGTACAGCGTAACGTCCGTTGAACCCAAGCACAATAGAATGGAACAATGACGTCGTACAACGTAACGTCCGATGAACCCAAGCACAATAAATAGGAACAACGACGTCGTACTGCGTAACTTCCGATGAACCAAAACACAGTAAAACGGAACAACGACGTCGTACAGCGTAACATTCGATGAACCGAATCAAAGAGACATCGCACATTGCTAGTCTAAACCATAAAATGACCATCATCGATCATCAAGAAGTGTCAATTACAGTAAGCTAGAAAATATATGAGCTTAGCTTCATGTCCCATAACCACTAGCTTAACTTAAATATTTACGAACAAATTATAGATCTCCACTAGAAAATTATCACAAGAGTTTCAATCGAACAAGTCCACGAATTAACCGACGAAGTAAACGCAAGCGTTTCATACCATATGTTTTACTAAGTCGTTTAATTAGATTTCTCGTACGAGTGAGGTAAAGGTTTGTGTATACTAATAGGTTGGAAAACGGTTTTATAAACGAGTTTGATATTGAAAATAGAGTTTAACTAATCTTTGATAAAGAGTTTGAATATTTACTACTAGTATAGAAACCTTTGTATTTTAAAGTGACAAACCATAAAAATGATTGTAGAAACAATCAATCATTAAAAACCACATACGAAGATGTGAATCAAATCCAAAGAAACTGATAAAGAATCCATCGAAATGGATATTCAAAAATCCAAAAAAAAGAGTCATCAAAGTCATAATAAATGATAACAACAAATAGGATCATCACGAATCGATTCAAATTGGAAATTCAACCCCAAAAGGCAAAGTGGGGCTGAAATAGAAAATTCAGTTGACTAAACAGAGATTTTCAGTTGACTAAACAACAAATTCAGTTGACTAAACAGAGTTTTTCAGTTGACTGAATTCTGCCTAGAAACATTCTGTTTCCAGGTTCAGTCGACTAAATAGAGAATTCAGTCGACTGAATCATGCCTGGAAACATTCTGTTTCCAGGTTCAGTCGACTGATCAGAGATTTTCAGTCGACTAAACCCTGCCTGGAAACTTTCGGGTTCCAGATTCAGTCGACTGAACAGAGATTTCAGTCGACTGAATCATGCCTGGGCTGTTTTTCAGCCTGTCCAAATGAAGAGCAAACTCTTCCAAAATGCAACCGGACAAACATTGGCTCTAAGGGTTTATGCCAATCGGCAACCCGGCCCTATATGCTCCTCGATGCATCATCCAAAGCATGATCAAACATCCATAAAAGGATTTTCACACAAATTTGACTTAAAAACCCAAAAAATTGGAATATTCACAAAACCAATCCAAATCAAGAGCAAATGCACATGAAGAAGTGTTAGGAATTCATACCCAACAACCAAAGATAATTATAGTCATAGATGTGAGATAGAAATCTCACCTTTAAACCCAAAACTATGAAGAAGAAGCTATAGAGCAATGGCAAGAACAATCACACTTCAATTCCAACCCCACAAGCTTGAATCTAAGCTTAAAAGAGAAACATTTCCTAAGCTAGGTTTAGGAATATCTGAAATTGGAAGGAGAATGAGTTGGAGAAGAAGAAGAGAAGGCTTACCAAAGCTTCTTCTATGAATTTGGAGTTGGAGCTTGGATTTGCAATGAAACTAGGGCTTGGAATTTCTAATTTCCACTCTTTTCCCCCATTGTTGCTTAAAGCTTAAAGTGTTAGGAATATGAAATGAAATAATGAAGAGTTGGAGTGGAGCTAGGGTCTTAAGATGGAATATTGGGTTGAAACCCAAACTCAAACCCAAAGTGAAAAAGTAGCAAAATTTCACTATCTCCAAACATATCGAAGTTTATACTCAACAGGGCCGCAAATGGCATTTTGAACTCAATAGGAGGGGTCTCGAGTCCCAATTCGACCGTTTGCTAAAAGTAGGTTTTCGGACTAAAATCCGACGAGCGATGAAATATTTAAATAAAATATTTAAATATACAATCGATAAATATACGGGTTGTTACAGACTCCCCTCCTTAAAGAAATTGCGTCCTCGCAATACTTAAGAAGAAAATCAAGAGTAACAACCATAAATGCATATTAACACAAAAGAAAATTGAAATAGGAAGTTTACCATAAAGAGCACGAAAGAGTAAATCCGGAAGTGTTCGTTCGATGAATTCTCTAGATTTCGTAAGAGAAATCCTTGAGATTTGAGAACCATAAAATTTTCACAAAAAAACATCTTTATTTCGAAGGCGCTCAACCTCTGAAGCAATGATGCGAATAGAAAGTTGCTCAAAAGATAAATCTGGTGAAACTTCACTTTCTTCAATAATACCGGGCTCAAGAATAAAAATCGGAATCCCTAAGGCATTTCTGTAGTAGAAAGGCGTGAGAAAATGTCATGAATAACAAAAAATTGAGCCGGTGCAACGGCGTAGTACAAAGACAGTACGCCCGATGGACCAAAGCTTGAATAATTTTGGAACACCGACGTTGTACAACCAGTACGTCAAATGAACCGAACACCATTAAAGAACATTGGATGCTAGCCCATAAAAGGAATGAGATAAAGCTCAATAAAACGAAGTATATCAAAATGTCCGATGAACTTAATAAAAAAAATTCCATTCAGACATCATCAAAGAATCAACCACTTGTTGCCTACGACTAAACGCATTGGCAACACGATTTCCCTTCTGGGAGTTTACAAAGACTATTATGATCATAAGATGCAAGAAACTCTAGCCAACATTAAGTTCCTTATGAGAAAATAAATATTCCAAAGATTTATGATCGGTGTAGAGAACAATTTTCTCTCCCAAAAATGATGATGCAAAATTCTAAAAGTAAAAACAATAGCCGCGAGCACTAGATCATGAGTGGCATATCTAGTCTCGATAAGCTATAATGATAGAAGCACAAGTGATAGCACGTTCTCTTTTGCAAGAGAACGACATCCAAACCAATACGACTAGTATCGGTACAAATAGCAAAGTCTTGGTTCCCCTTCAGGAATCACAAGAATAAGAGTATCGAAAGGAAGAGTTCTTTTAAATAATCTTCTTTCCCGAAAAGCTAAAACTTTCAAAATTACAATTTTCTCAATGTAAAAATCTTTCTGGAAAAAAATATTATATTTTACAAGTCAATATATCGTGTCTAATTGTCTCATCAAAGCGTTTAGGAGATTCTTATCGATAACATTGATCAAGCGCATCGACCAAAATTCTTAAAACACTAAATGGGAAATACAATCACAAAACTATCTTCTATATGATAACATGTTTCTTGAAAGTTTTGATAATATTCTATGCTCGTTTAAGATCAAAATCCAATTATACTTATAAATAAATCTCATGAAAAAGATTTGCAAAATTTTAAATTTCTGTTTTCATCCAAAATCAATAAATACTAGAATGGAGTCATCGAGATATTCGTAAAATACTCGATTCATAAAATGGATGAAATAAGCTGGACAAACTGAATGATATAATAAGTCATTCATAAGAATCATAACGAGTGCGAAATGCGGTAAATGGAATGCTAACTTCCGCAACTCGTAGCAAATAAAAAATCGATGGCAATGTCGAGCTAAAAAGACCTTAACACCACTCAAAAGATTGCTTAGGTGATAATCCTAAGACAAACTCAAAAATACCGGAAAGTTTCACAAACTATTTAGATAAGAGAAACAACACTTTCCTTATCATGAAGGCTTAAAGAATAAAATGATTCCATCCAATTGGAATCAAAATCACAAAGAGAAATAAAAATCTGCTTAACAGATTATAAATGTCGAGGATGAATAGTCCACACGGAAAATAGGATATGGGCTTCACAACGATTAAGCCAATCCATACAAAAATCAATTCCGAAGCATAAGTAAAAAAAATCGGCTCGGAAAGAAAAATCACATAAAATAATTTCGACATCAATAAAAAGAAACAAGTTGAGTGTTGCGGATCCACCATCCGGATTCGCAATTCTCAAAGAAGACATCAAGTCCAAATTGTATTAAAGAAAAAGAATCAACATGTTCTTTTGATACAAAATAATGAGATGAACTCATATCAACAAGAACTCGAAAAAGATAATCACAAAACAAATGAAATCAAGGATTGATTAAGAAATACCTTGACCAAGAGAAGTATCACTAGGAGCTTGAACAACATTTAGCTCTCCCTCTCTCCTGCTTCAGAGTATGGGACATGTAGATATAAGATGAACCGAACTTTTGCAATAACGACAAAAGAGAGGTTTCCAGTACTCCCTTGAATAATGGTCCGTGGAACCACAATTGTAGCATTGTCCACGACTAGAGGTGGGAGTCTTTGCTACCGGAGTTTGTTGCTTCCCTTTCTTGTTGGGAATGGGGCTTTGGAATTTGATAGGCCTCTTCATGTTATTGTTGAAGTTCTGTTTGGCACCGACAACTTCAACATCGCTTTATTTATCGGCCTCTTCAAGTCGAAGAGTGATATCAATCAGCTGATCAAAAGAAACTTCTAGTTTTAGAAGTAAAGGCTTTTTAAGGTTCTTGTTCAACCCATAGACAAACCTTTGATTTTTCTTCAATGGGGTATTAATATACTCGACCCCATACTTAGAGAGAGATTCGAAAGATGCGACGTAGTCCGTCACAAAAGATTCACCTTGAACAAGGTCAATAAAACGTCGGGCCAAAGTTACTTTTTCAGCCTCCGGCCCAAATTTTAGTTCGAATCGTTCCCGGAATTGCTCCCAAGTAAGATCCGCTTCGATAATCTCCGAAGTTAAGAGCTCATACCAATCTAACGCTCTTTCTTGGAGCATGCTAGAAGCCACTTGGACTCGATGAAGATCAATAAGATTCATGCAAGTAAAGATGCGATCGCATGATTTGAGCCAAGCTTGAATTTCTATAACACCATCGGATCCCTTGAATGGCCTTCCACCCAAATCGGTATAGTCTCTGTACAAGCGCGCAAAACCGGATCTAGGATGAGTAGGCTCGGGAATGGGTTCGGCAAACTGAGCATTCTTTACAAGATCAAGAAGCTGCTGTGCAGACATAAATACTCCATGCTGGGGAGTAGCACTAGATTGTCCGGCAATGGGACGATTTGATCTAACCATTTCTCTTCTTTAAGAAAGAAAGAAGAAGAAAAGTTATTCTCAAAATAAATATCAAGCAATCTTGATAGATAAAACAAGGAATCATAAAGAAAATAGGATGAATCGGTATGAAGACTCGAATTAAATCCTAAAGCACAACTCCTAAGATGGACTTAGGACGATGATCCTTGTTAAATTATTCTACATTGTTCCGAAGTTTGGCTCTAATACCAAGCTGTGACACCCCACCTCTATACCCACGCTAGCCAAGAACACTACGGAGTAATGCTGTCAACTAGCACGGAGAATAAGGCTGTTGAGGAGTGACCATCCGTGTAATATCTTTATGCGAGCACCGATATGTCAGATAGTAGAGCATATTTCATTTAAGGAGGAAATCCGACATACCGATACAAACTCAAAGCTATCACACAGTGGCTGTATAAAATATTCGGAAACAAATATAGAAATAAACATAACACAAAACAGTCACAGACATCCATATCACAAAGGCGGAAAAAGATATGAATATGTAACACATAAAAGTGTACATTAGAGTACTGGTCTGAAAGATCCACAATAACCCAAAAGAATTGCAACATGTGCTATACGAAAGAATAAGTATACATCATAGAGTCTATATCTCAACTGTATACATCCAAAAACTACTAATCTAAGTAGTTAGCCAAAAGTCAGAGTAATGAATCCCTGGGGAGAAGTCAAGCAGAAGCACCTGTAACATCTTGGTCTGATCCGAGTATTACTTCATAAGAAAATAATAAACGGATCAGTCTAGCTATAATTATCAGATAAAATGAGATATAAGAAGAGATATAATAAAAACGTATGATAACCAAAAATGTCATTCCTCGACAAGTATACATAAGAAAATCAACAAAGGAAAATCATACAAATATCTCACGCATCTCATAGCATAAAAGGAATGTCATGTTCTTTATTTAATTCACCAAGCCACAATAAATGACATACATATCAATGCCAATCGTAAAAGTTGGTGAAACATAAATTCCAGAAATCATCAATTAGAAATCTAGGAATTAATTAATTCCGAGCAACGACGTCGTACAGCGTAACATCCGATGATCCAGAAACACAATAAAACGGAACAACGACGTCGTACAGCGTAACGTCCGATGAACCAAATCACAATAAAACGGAACAACGACGTCGTACAGGGTAACGCCCGATGAACCAAATCACAATAAAACGGAACAACGACGTCGTACAGTGTAACATCCGATGAACCCAAGCACAATAGAACGGAACAACGACGCCGTACAGCGTAACTTCCGATGAACCCAAGCACAATAAATAAGAACAACGACGTCGTACAACGTAACGTCCGATGAACCATAACACAGTAAAACGGAACAACGACGTCGTATATCGTAACGTCCGATGAACCGAATCAAAGAGACATCGCACATTGCTAGTCTAAACCATAAAATGACCATCATCGATCATCAAGAAGTGTCAATTACAGTAAGCTAGTAAATATATGAGCTTAGCTTCATGTCCCATAACAACTAGCTTAACTTAAATATTTACGAACAAATTGTAGATCTCCACTAGAAAATTATCACAGTAGTTTCAATCGAACATGTCCAAGAATTAACCGACGAAGTAAACGCAAGCGTTTCATACCACATGTTTTACTAAGTCGTTTAATTAGATTTCTCATACGAGTGAGGTAAAGGCTTGTATATACTAATAGGTTGGAAAACGGTTTTATAAACGAGTTTGATATTGAAAATAGAGTTTAAATAATCTTTGATAAAGAGTTTGAATATTTACTACCAGTATAGAAACCTTTGTATTTTAAAGTGACAAACCATAAAAATGATTGTAGAAATAATCAATCATTAAAAACCATATACAAAGACGTGAATCAAATTCAAAGAAACCGATAAAGAATCCATCGAAATGGATATTCAAAAATCCAAAAAAAAGAGTCATCAAAGTCGTAATAAATGACAACAACAAATAGGATCATCACGAATCGATTCAAATTGGAAATTCAACCCCAAAAGGCAAAGTGGGCTGAAATAGCAAATTCAGTTGACTAAACAGAGATTTTCAGTTGACTAAACAGCAAATTCAGTTGACTAAACAGAGATTTTTAGTTGACTGAATTCTGTCTGGAAGCGTTCTGTTTCCAAGTTCAGTCGACTAAATAGAGAATTCAGTCGACTGAATCATGCCTGGAAACATTCTGTTTCCAGGTTCAGTCGACTGATCAGAGATTTTCAATCGACTAAACCCTGCCTGGAAACTTTCGGGTTCTAGATTCAGTCGACTGAACAGAGATTTCAGTCGACTGAATCATGCCTGGGCTGTTTTTCAGCCTATCCAAATGAAGAGCAAACTCTTCCAAAATGCAACCGGACGAACATTGGCTCTAAGGGTTTATGCCAATCGGCAACCCGGCCCTATATGCCCCTCGATGCTTCATCCAAAGCATGGTCAAACATCCATAATAGGATTTTCACACAAATTTGACTTAAAAACCCAAAAAATTGGAATATTCACAAAACCAATCCAAATTAAGAGCAAATGCACATGAAGAAGTGTTAGAAATTCATACCCAACAACCAAAGATAATTATAGTCATAGATGTGAGATAAAAATCTCACCTTTAAACCCAAAACTATGAAGAAGAAGCTATAGAGCAATGGCAAGAACAATCACACTTCAATTCCAACCCCACAAGCTTGAATCTAAGCTTAAAAGAGAAACATTTCCTAAGTTAGGTTTAGGAATTTCTGAAATTGGAAGGAGAATGAGTTGGAGAAGGAGAAGAGAAGGCTTACCAAAGCTTCTTCTATGAATTTGGAGTTGGAGCTTGGATTTGCAATGAAACTAGGGCTTGGAATTTCTAATTTCCACTCTTTTCCCCCATTGTTGCTTAAAGCTTAAAGTGTTAGGAACATGAAATGAAGTAATGAAGAGTTGGAGTGGAGCTAGGGTCTTAAGATGGAATATTGGGCTGAAACCCAAACTCAAACCCAAAGTGAAAAAGTAGCAAAATTTCACTATCTCCAAACATATCGAAGTTTATACTCAAAAAGGCCGCAAACAGCATTTTGAACTCAATGGAAGGGGTCTTGAGTCCCAATTCGACCGTTTGCTAAAAGTAGGTTTTCGGACTAAAATCCGACGAGCGATGAAATATTTAAATAAAATATTTAAATATACAATCGAGAAATATGCAGGTTGTTACATATATACCTATATTCTTTTGCATATCAAATCATACTTTTGGGATCCAAAAGAAAATTTATTTTCTTCATACAACTCTATGGCAAAATAGTACGGTAGAAATCCATCACTTAGAAACATGAAAATGAACACCGATGATGCTACAGTCATCCACAGAATAATTTTCCAATGACAGAAGTGTTAGTGCTTTCTATTTCCTTTAAAATTCCTTTACAACAATTCCTATTCCAAGTAATAATATCAATATTTCTTCCAAAACTTTTAAAAACCATTTCCAAAAAAGCAGGGATTTAAGTTCTCAAATTCTAAGCTTGTTAGTACCAACATTGGTCAGTAACACCAAAAATAGATTTTTGCAGAGAGATTAATGAAGATAGTAAATTAAAACAGAGGAATATATGTAAAACTAGCAACGAAAACAAGAACATCGGAATTATAGTAGTTCGTCGTAACTGCCTACGTCCACTGTTAATGTAATCTTTATTGCCTTTCACAAATACTTGAATATAGGTACAATTCGTAAACGAATACTTGAATACAAGCTTTAGCCAAAGGAAAGCTAGTGCAGAAAATGACAGCCTTTTTGGAGTTCTTGGAAAGAGGTCCCCACCATTGTACCCTGCCCCTCTATTTATAGACGAAAACAGGCAAGATCCCTGCACAAGCTCATGACCTAGACAACTCAGCCTACAAGTGTTGCCCCAGGTCGACCGACCCAAGTACACCGAGCAACTTTTGGCCGAACCATGGGTCCCTTGAGGATGACTCGAAGCACCTTCTCAAATGACTCGAAACAAGTGGTGATGTGACTTGAAGCATAGAAGTGTCAACCATACCCCTCGTGGTAACTCGTTGTCTTCTCTTATGTATACTGAACTTAGTATACCGAACCACCAAGACTAGGTCCAAGGTGCTAATCCACATGTACCGAGCAACAATGCTGAACCATGCATGACCGAACCACCTTAGCTTTCTCACCATGATTGAACGATATATGCCAAGCCACATACGACCGATCCACATTAGCTCTCTTAACATGATCGACCGACGTATGCCAAACCATGTACGATCGACCCACATTAGCTCTCCAAGGCCGAACCGTTAAATTCCGACCCATATGAACCGATCCCTCCAAGGCCTATCCCATCCAAATCGAACCACCTAGGCCGATTGTAGCCAACATCAACTAGTCCACATTCGACCCAGCTACACCGACTTACCTTGTCCGATCCATCTTGGCTGATCCATTTTGGCCGAACCACCGTCTAATACCAAACCACCATGTGCATATTCTAACTCTGACCCATTACCAATTCCTTTACCTAACAAACATGCCGACCCAGAGCTAAGTATACCAAACCACATAAATAGGCCGATCGTATCAAGCTACACCGATCCCTCACAATTCCAATCCTTCCTTGGGAACATGGCCTCTGCAACTTTCACCTTGTAGCCCGGCCAAGGTGTCGGGTAACATTTACCCCCTAAAGCGTGTCTTGTGAATCAACATGACACTTTTTGAATTAGTGAGTAATCCTTGTTTCCAGAGGCTAGTACGTTCAAAATGATAACTGACTGTCACTCTTTCATCGATCTTCGAAGAAGCTTTGCGTTGTCTGTACGTATTAGTTCAATCTCAAAGAGATTCTTGAATTCCTGTTTTAACTTTTCAAAAGCTAAATGTATGCAAACTTTCGAAGGCTAAATCACAATGGGTTTTCTAAACCCACGCTTCTCCACTTATCCGGTAGTATCCGTGTCTCTATCACACTAAGATCCTTAATTACCATTACACATGTATATATTCATATATACACATTTTATTCTATTATCGTCGCCATTTATATTTATGTTATATTTTTATTTCATCATCATTATTATTATCCAACAAGGGAGGGATCGGCATGTTAAAGCCGACCCACTTGACTGGTTACCTGGGTTGGGTCGACATGCCATTCTGCCAACCCACTAAAGCATGATGACCGGGTCATCTGGAAGATACCTGTTTGCCTCCCTATCACGATATATAAAAGCCCACGCTTTCATTCCTTTCTTTTCGCTTCTCACTTCATATCTTTTCTTCTCCAGTATTGCTCCAAACCCAAGCTCCTTCTCTCCAACGAAATACTTCCCCACTTTGTTCCATCATTTTCCAAACATGTTGCCTCATCCTCTTTGACTCCAAGCCCCAAGAATCACTCGCCCTAATTCCGAATTAACGCATAGGTAAGGACTTATACTTCACATAGGACTTGTCAGGCCATACCTCCTCGAACTCGAACCATACTTGAATCGCATATGCATACGGACCTTCATGATGAGTGGGAGAGGTGAAAAACATAGTGAGTGAGTGTATAGGGCAAAGATAGTGGAGAGCTTTTTGGCATGGATTTGCACCGATTCGAGTGGAGCTGTCATCGGTGGTTTTAGGAAGGGAGGTTGGCGATTTGTAGAAGGAGATAGTTTGCCATTTTGAGAGAGAGATATGTGGTGCTTGTGGAGTAAGGAAACCCAGTCGGCAGCCCTTGTAGGTTGACCCCATAAGGGAGAGTCAGGTTGAAACAATCCAATAACAGTCGATCGGGTAAAGGAGTTTATAACTCTG
This sequence comes from Allium cepa, assembly GCA_030765085.1. Classification (NCBI taxonomy): domain Eukaryota; kingdom Viridiplantae; phylum Streptophyta; class Magnoliopsida; order Asparagales; family Amaryllidaceae; genus Allium; species Allium cepa. The sequence goes on along the minus strand of CM060934.1, from coordinate 945,022,924 downwards.
GGTCAGTGCTCTGAGAGAAAAAGTGGGTCGGTTGTTTGGGTTAGGCAGTGGGTTGGTGGCTTAAAGAAGATAGTGGTTAGGTAACGAGAGAGGTAGATTGTGGATCGGTAATTTGAGAAATCAAGTGGGTCGTTTGGAGTGCTATCTAGTGAGGCTTTGGTCAGTAACGAGAGAGTGGTTCGGTATCGAGTGTTAGAGTTGGTACTGAGCATTGGGATCGGCATTGGCTTTCTGGACTATCTTAACTTGAACACAACATACATCAGGACCACGCATTTCCCGCCTTCACAATATATGAAGCCAATATTTGATTCCAAGATCTCTACTACCAAGCATAGGATTACAGCCGGAGACGGTCAGCGATGATAGTCCCCGAAGATAATATTTTAAAGCTTAATCACGATTTACCAGTCTTTAGAACTTTAATTATTTTGTACTCATGCTTGAATGGTTGCACTAGTTCACACACCACACGGGGGGAATATTTTGCTGTTATGTTCTGATGTCGATCATCTTTCAAGTATAGCATGAACATGTATCTATTCATTCTAGATGCTCATTGAAGATGTCCAAAAGATCAAGCTCCGCTATAGTTTCAGACAAGACTAAACCAATTTCTCAACAGGAGGTAGTAGGAACTTCGAATCCACCTATAACTTCTGCATAGAGTATTTCGGATCCATCTACTGCAGTTATTGGCCCGGCTCCTGATGTTATACATGGAGCAGCTATTATTGATAATCCTATTGATTCACAAGTTTCAAAAATCGACGAAACCGTTCTTTGTCGGTTGTGTTCAATTCATGGAATCCCTTTTGACGATGTTTTAGTTTTATCGGGGCAAGATTGGCCTCACCTGCCCCTAAACGGATATATAGCCTGTAATAAATTCATGTGCTAGGTTAGTAGCATGCCACCTTTCAACTCCTTTCTTTGTGAAGTGTTACGGTATATCAGGATAGCTCCAGCACAGCTACATCCCAATAGTCACGCGTTTATCCATGACACTTGTATTCTCTTCATGAGCGCTTTATTCAAACTTCCTACTTCAGAGGATATCCGTTATATCTACCGCTTCAAAAGACGGTCTGACAGCCCATCCTTCATATTTCTCTAACCACATTCCAAATGTCAAATCCTGACAGGGGCATGGGGAAGATTCTCCCAATACAAGCAAGAGTGGTTCTACGTATGGAACCCCCCGGTTTTGTGAGGAGATGGCTGGAAGGGAGTAAGTTTTATTCCTTGACTAATATTCGTCTGAGGCTCGAGATGCATTCTTTCTAAACTTCCTTCGACTTTTATAGGTATCCGCCCATGACTGGAAGGCGCTAGATATTTCAAGGCCGTTGAGGCCATTCGAGCTACTCTCGTGAGAGACTGGGAGATCAAATCCGTTATTTCCAATGAGTTGCTTTCAAAGTTTGGATTGCTGGCAGAGGGTCGTCAAACTAGCCTCCCTATCACACCTACAACCAGATCTGCTATGGAAAAAGGCAAAGGGTAGGCCGAGCATTCGATGCCCTCTACTGGAATAGCCCACGATATATCTGAGGAAGGTGAAATAAAAGAGGCCGAGGTACCAGAAGAGACCAATGAGAACATAGGTTCCGATGTTGCACTTGTAACTGACGCACCTGGCATCGACGAATCGCTTCCCCCTTCGAAGAGGCAAAAGATCCTAGCCTATAAGTTAAAAAAGAAAAAAGTAGGCAGAACTTCTAAAGTTATAATTACTCCGTCGAGAAAGACTCATCTCCCCAACATCTAGAGGGTTCACTAAAAGGTCTATCAGACCTGACCATCTTTGATGACTTACTGAATTACGGTTTCAATGACCCAAGGGATATGGGGCTTAATTCACCCATGAGAGGTGATGAAGGCGATCAAGCTTGTCATCAAGGAGAGAAAACCCCAATAAGTAAAGAAAAAGAAACTTGTCCATCAGGGGGAAACACTAGGACACACATGAAGACTCACACTTCACCCTACACTTAAATTTTAGCTATCACACTATTCTCGCTAACTCTTCTTCTCTTGGTGTCTGTGTAGGTGATATGGGGTGCACTCGCGGATTTGACCGCCTTCACGGGTCCTCTATCTTCAACCACTCCAGTTGGGATTCGGGATCAGGTAGATGCTGAGACAAAGATGACAGCGGCGATAGGGACTACCATCCCAGAGATTCGTTGTCTTCTCGTAGAAAAACTTATAGCCATTCCTCATATCCCAATGATCCTCCTCCTTAATCAGAGCACAGTAATGAGAAAATTCCCAGAAGGGATCTCAATTTAGGCTCCCAGCGACCAACACTCTGGCTCATCCAGCACCAAACAATCTCGAGAGGCTTACAAGAAGTCCGCGATTCCATCTTGGCAGACTTCGTCAGCCTCTGCACACGATCCATCAACTGCAGAAAAACTAGCTGAGCTTAATGCCACATTTCCAAAGATATGCTTTGACGGACTGAAATTTCTTCCTGCGATTCATCCTATTCCAAGGCATGTCAAACAAAGTGACATTGCTTACAACAACGATGTTTATGTCCAACATGATGCATTTTTTCACTTGGTAGAAAAAGTTTCAGAAGTTTCTATGGAACGTCAACATGAAATTGATCGCCTGAAACTCGAAGCCATTCATGACAAAGATATTATCAAAGCTCAGGATGAAGAGCTTTCCTTGTATAAATCCCAACTTGAGGCCACCCAACAAAACACTAAAGATACCGCCGAGGCAGTCAATCGTTTGGAAGCCACTCACAAAAAGGAAATTGATGAGGTAGTTCAACGTAGTGGTGCTCTAGCCTTAGAAAAAGACTCCATCCAGAAAGAAAAGGATATCCTCGCGTGACGAGTTAAAGAACCGGAGGAGCTGCCACTAAAAGTGAAAGAAGTGGAAACTGCTCTACGGGAAGAGTTGCAGCGATATTGCGAGGAAATCGTCACAACACGACTCTTAAAGACGAAGCTTGACGAGGAACTTTCTAAAGCTAAAGCATTAAAGGATGCAGCCCGTGAGGAGGGAAAAAGAACGGCGCAGACAGAAATCAATTCTCGCCTCGAGGCAGCTGTTGAAGCCGGTAGAGAAGAAATTAGATGCTTATTTGATCCGCTTATTGCTGAATATTACGCTCGGGTACTCATGCATCGAGATCTTCTTTTCTGGGCAAGGGTTACCTCGAATCATTAGCCCAAGCATGGGATACTTTAATAAAAATTAAACGGGTGGAGCTCGGCACTGAAGAGGTTGATGAGGATTCTCTTGTAAAGGAAGTGCTTTGAGGAAACGAGCCTTCCGACTTATCTGCAGCCCAAGCCCTCCATAGAAATGATTCCTCCTCATCGAAAGGGAAGGACGACATTACTGGCCCATCCGAAACCGAGTCTCCAATTCCTCCTTCCGCCCATCCGGCTGGTTGCTCATCACTCGATCCTTTCGAGCGGCATGCTGGCTATGACCCAAAGAAACCCCGGCTTGATGTACCGTTCTTTCCCCTATTTCAGAGGGTGAGTCTCCTAAAACAGCTGAGAGTCAACCGGAAGCCGGTGTGTAATTTTTCTTTTTAGGGTTGAAAGGACCATCGCTTTTGATGAATAATAAATGTATTCCGACACTTATCCTTAACAGCTCCATGTAGATCATTCTAATCTCGAACCAACTCCAAGAAGCGATGTCACCACAGAGAAGGAAGAAAAAATAGTGGACGAGCTCCACACTGGTGATAATCCTAGTCCCGATGTCCAAGTAATCGGAGCATTCGATGAGGACAAACTCGAGAATCCCTTGCCTAGGGACGAACAAGACGAGGTTGGAATTATGGGCTCTTCCGAACCTACTTCAAAACTTAGCATGGGGGAACGAATCATAGAGGAGAAGAAAAAGAAGGTCGAAATGAAGATTGAACCTCAGGTGGTGGAACTTGATGATCCTCTAAATAGGCCCTTGAAGGTAATTCTCTTGGGTAGAACCACACCTCTGGAGGTCCCTCTTCCTTCCCCAGATACCATCTCATTAGAAAGAAAGGCGTCTAAGAGAAAAAACTCGGGTGAAGAGCCTTCGGAGAAACCAAAGAAGGATAAAAAATCAAAAAGGTAGCTATCCGACCATGCCTCGTTCAGCTTGAATAAACCTGAATCATGCAGTTATGCCTATTTATTTTTATAATCATTGTAAATTGCCTTTTGCTCCACATTTCAAAAAAGTTGTAATGGAACTTAATTTTGGATTAGTAAATAAAATTCTATTTCTTTGTCTTCCACGACTTTCATTGTTTAACTCATTGTCTAACTTGCCGTTGAAATTTAGAATCTTGCAGGTTACACATGACTTGGAAATTTCTAGAATCGTTTATACTCTAGTCCACACTCCGGGGACTCAAAGTACTCAAGTCCGCGTTACGGGGACTTAGAGATTTTTGAATTGTTTACACTCTAGTCCGCACTCCGGGGACTCAGAGGACTCTAGTCCGCGCTTCGGAGACATAGAGATTTTTGAATTGTTTATACTCTAGTCTATACTCCACGGGCTCAGAGTACTCTAGTCCACGCTCCGATGACATAGAGATTTTTGAATCATTTATACTCTAGTCCGCACTCGAGGCACTCGGAGTACTCTAGTCCGTGCTCCGAAGACTTAGAGATTTTTGAATCGCTTATATTCTAGTCCGCACTTTGAGGACTCAGAGTACTCTAGTCCGCGCTCCAAGGACTTAGAGATTTTTGAATCGTTTATACTCTAGTCCGCACTCCGGGACTCAAAGTACTCTAGTTCGCGCTCCGGGACTTAGAGATTTCTGAATCGTTTATACTCTTGTCCACACTCCGGGAACTCAGAGTAATCAAGTCCGTGCTCCGGGACTTAAAGATTTTTCGATCGTTTATAATCTAGTACACGCTTTGGGAACTCAAAGTACTCTAGTCCACGCTCTAGGGACTTAGTGATTTTTGAATCGTTTGTACTTTAGTTCACACTCCGACGACTCAAAGTACTCTAATCCACACTCTGGGGATTTAGAGATTTTTAAATCGTTTATTGACTTCTTAATTTTGTATATGCGTTCATACGTCAAACAAAATAATGCAATTTAATTTTTTATCATGGAATTATAACATATAAGACATCAACAGTTCACAGGAAAAAATGGCTTCAAGCCTTTATTGATTGTAGAAAACAAGGACAAGCTGTATTGTCTTATTACACGTTGGACACAAAGAACAGCAAAAGAGAATATACACAGAAAACGATGCTTCTAGAATGCAAAAGAAATAGACTAAGTGTAATAATGATGCAAGTGCTTGCTATTCCATGCTCTAGGGAGTGTCACGCCATCAATGGTCACTAGTTTGAACGTTCTTTCTCCAAACTTCCGTTCGATGATGTACGAACCTTCCCATGTGGGATTCATATGTGATGGGACAAGAAAAATTCGCTTCAAAACAAGATCACCCTCATCAAAGACCATCGATCGAACCTTTTCATTATAATACCGAGCGACTCGGTGCCTATATGCGGTCGCCCTTAAATTAGCTTCTTCACGTTTTCGTCGACAATGTCTAGCGATTCCAGTAAGAGATCCTCGTCTTAGGATCATACTGAGTCATCTGGTGAGAAGGAACTTCAAGTTGCAAGTGTATAATGGCTTCAGTGTCGTATGCCAAAGTGAATGAAGTATGGCCAGTCATGGACTTATGGACGGTTTTATAAGCCCAGAGTGCTGTCGGAAGCTCATCCACCCACCTACCTCTAGCCTTCTACAAACATTTTTTCAATATGGACTTGATTACACAAATCTATACTTGAGTGTCAATGACCAATTTTGATGCTAATAGAACTTAAATCCTTTTTATTTATAAACATTTATAAAATTTTATTTTCTTGTACAAAATCATTTCACAAATCTTACTTTGTTTAATTACAAAAAACAACTTTTATTAAAATTAAACATTTAACCTAACATTATCACCGAACGCCTTATAGTCAAATTGTGAAAATAAGTTCACGAGGTGTTTGCTTTATTTTCTCTATTAATTACTATCTACCCAACCCATGCAGTGAAAAGGATAAAATTGATTCTAATCAACCACAATAGTCAATGCCCATAAACTGATCGGGAAAAACTACTCGATCCAAAAACAATAGCCAATGCTTCAAATTGGATGAGCATGACTAATCAAAAAGTAAATGATAATAATCAAATATTATCATTTTCTAATAAACAAACACATCATAAATAAATACATTGATTTTATAAAAATTATTCTTTTTCATATAAAATCTTAGTAAAATTATTTCATTTTCTAATTTCAAAAATAATATTGTGTTGGTCTGCTTTGTTCAAGTGTTTAGAAACTTCTATCGATACCATGGCATCCCATGTCTTAATCAGAATTTATAAACCACTCAACAGATAAGTCGACAGAATATAAAGCATTTTATAATCACTAACAAATACATGCTCTTATATATAATACACTCAAACTCATCCTATTGTCTCACTTACCCTATCTCAAATGATTTAACCCACCAAAGCTTAGATGTTCGCATAACCTAAGCTCCAATACCACGTTGTAACGACCCAAATCTTTTTGACCCACAAAATCAACTTCTACTACATCCATTTTGGAATCACCAGGATAAGTAGCAAATAGCCCTTATATATCGAAGAACTCCATCTTCAAAACTATCATCATCATATCAGGATGTCTACTATCCGAATGCTTTACTGGTTCAAATTGGTTTTAGTACAAAAAGTCAAATACTTATACATAAAGCTAAGAAAATCCTTAATGAATCTCAAAGTCAAACCTCAACCATTCATGATTTGGATAACTATGAGGAGTGGATAGAAGCATATTTAAAAAGCGGGAGTTAATTCTAACATTTTCTGCGACTATCACTTTCAACTCAGTGCATCCCAAAGGTCAAAATTGAATGCAGGTTAGAACTTCTCCAATCCTAATGGCTCTGTTGCTTGAGGAGGTCATTCCAGTACAAAAACCATGAGATACTCCTGCAAGGGAAGTCAACGTCATTGTGTTAATTATTATTCTCTAAACTTTTATAATAATAATATGAATAGCAATAATTTGAATTCTTATGTGCTAGATTTGGATAGGAGCTACTGCACATCCATACACAAACTAGAAAAGGCGGATTTTCCATTGCAAGTTAGAGATTTGAAATTCGAAATCATTAACTAGAGCATCGGCAAAAGCTACTACAAAAGTAAACTCAATGGACAAATCTATCACTTATCTATTTGAAATAGAAGAAAAGGTAGCTCAATTCAAAAAAGGAAATACACTCATAGAGATCTCATAATTCTAAACAAATTCAACAAAATATTCTTAGAATCAGCTTTGATAGCCCATGATAATACCTTAGAGTGCATATGGAATCCCTCAGAAGCATCCGCTTTGATTATTAATTTGAAGACTGAAAGATCACCTTTGAATTATGGAAACCATAATTTTTCTTAGGGTTCTATTTTTTTGAGAACCACAAAAAAAGTATTAATTTGAGAGACGTTTGTTTGTGTAAATGCGGGTTTAAGTCTTTCTACCCGGTTTTTTTCTGGGCCCTGGGCCGTTTCAGCTTTTCAAAAAAGAGTTCCATACCGTAAAATCAGTATATAATAGCATTTTATATTATTATTTGGAATCATGTACAATTGTAAGACCAGTATCAGTGTAATTTTGCAGGTTACTTCTAGAAAAATTGAACGTTAGCAAAGCGTAGTTAGAAGGGGTATACAAACTAAACTAACAGGATTACGTAATCATGAACCTGTTTGTATTATTGTTATGGTATTTCAGAAGAATACAAGTCATACTTTTTTCATTGAAAGTTGAAGGCTGTAAAGTATTCTGAGATAATGTTTTAGAGAAATATTTATAAAAGACATAAACCCAAACAACTATTCAAGTTTTCTACCCAAGATTCAAGATTTCGGCTCGAAAATCGAAATTTCAACTATGTCGTTCTATTTTCGACCATCACTGAACCAGACTATGATCAAGAATCCGATTTTGGCCATGGAAGGTAAAACAAATTCATTTCGTGGAAGTAATATAAAGATCAGAAAAGAAAAATAAGAAAGCGAAATCTGTACTATACTTGTAACAACCTGATTTGATTATAGATTTTTAATTAATTTTAAATATTGAAATAATTGGTTTTTAAGTTTAAAAACTTGAATTTAAATATAGAGATTATTTAAAAATCTAAATTTTGAATTTAATATCGAGTAGTGATTTAAATAACTAAATTTTGAATGGACTATTAATTAAATGGATTTATTGGTCTTATTTAACTCCTTTTACTTAATAAACAATAACGGTGAATTCACTTATAAATTTAATTAAAATAATAGATGGTTCAAATAAATAATAAGAAAAATAAATTATTAATATAACGACTCGATTTTTATTAACATGTTCTTAATGTAGTTTATTTGATTTTTCCATAAATCTTAATTTGAAAATTATTTAAATAATCGTTTGATGATTTTTCGTCAAACGGTAATGTTTTTTATGATTTTTGAGAAATCAATAATTAGTGCATATTATTTTTGTTTGAAGTTCATGTCGCTATTCTGAGCGCGACCGTATTTTTGTTTTGTTGTTTGCAACAGTAAGCGAATGAAAATCTATGTGGCAAGATGCTAGGAAATTGAAAAGAAATATATCCAAACACTTCAAAAATAAATCTAGAAATTTGGGCATGTCATAGGTAGGCGAGTCGATGGAACAAAAATGGCGAAGTCCGATCAAGTTTTTGGGTTGCATCAATTTTCTTTTGCTGTAGCTTGGGGGTTCATCGGTATTTGGTGGTAGGGCTGGAGATGAAGTGGTGATGGTTGTCGTAAAGCCTTGTGTAAGGGAGTTGGACGAAGCAATCGGTGGTTAAGTTCATCGAGAAATGGAGTAGCTATAGCAGATTAAAGAATCAGTTATGATGGAGATGGAAGCAGTTTTAGGCAAGAAGCAATTTTAAGGAGATGGATCAGTTTATTAACTAGCGTAATTAACTAACTTAATGATGTAATCAGCGAGTAAAATATTTAATTATCTCAAGATCCTGTAAACTAAATATCTATTTCATACATTGTCCAAATCGAATGCAATTAGTAGAGTTAGACTCATATCGCCCATAGCTACGCTTCGAAAATTAGATTGGTTGAGATTCAGGCCATTAGAATTTTGTACTAATATCGGAAGTAGTTTGATTTTAGATGGAAACGGTACGCTTTGGCGGCAACAGGTATTTCGACGAGTTTAACTCACCTTTTTGGTCAAATCAGTAACTTATATAGTAGATAAAAATTTATTATTTGTATTTGGTTGAATTATTTACTATTTGGTTAAATATTCATTTTTATGAGCGATTGTTATTTAAAATTAAATACAGGAAATTTATTGACAAATTCGGATCTTGATATAATTTTAAATTTCTTGTTATTCCTATTAATTCTATTTCAGTATAACCCTATTATATAGATATATTAATTGCTGAATCTTAATTGTTTAGTAATGTTAGTTATAACATTGTGATATGTTCAAAACTTAACCCATATGGTAACAAAAATCATTGGTTAAGTGATTTGGCGGCTATTGGCCTCAATTTAGTATTTTAAAATACTATTAATTGATTTTTGGATTGAAATTAGTATTTGATTCAGAAAATGATCTCAAATTTAATATTTGTGTTTTTGAATATTTTTATTTAAGTAGATGTTAGACTTCTTTATTGTACTCCAACCTTTTTATTAGTCTTTTCTAAACCATTTAGTAATGTTTTAAAGTTGTTTAGTTATTATATATTTAATAGTGTTTTAAATATTGTTTATCTATATTTAATTATTGAAGTTCTTTATTAATATTTTAATATTCTAAAAAGTTATTTATTTAAATAATTAATATTGCTTGAAGATAATTAATAATTAATATTTATTAATAATGTTTTGGAATTTATAATAGTTATTTATTAATAAGATTTTGGAATTAATAAGTATTACTGATTTATAATTTTTTAGTAGTTTTTATTATTTATTATACTAATGTTTGAAGATTAAGTGTTATTGTTTTATTACCGATGTTTGAAATTATTAGCGCTATTATATTTATATTTTTTTAAAGTTAATAATTATTATTTGTTAGTAATGTTTTGCCGTTAATAATTATTATTATGTAATATTGTCTTGAAGTAAATAATTATTATTTATTTATAATGTTTTGAAGTTATTAATTATTATATTAAAAACGTTTGGAGTTAATAAACCATTTTATTAATGATGCTGGAGAGTTATTTTACTATTTATTTAGGATGTTTGAAGTAAATTAATTTATCTGATTAATTATATTTGTAAATAATAAATTGATTTATAAAAGGAATCTCATTTAACAAAAGAAATTTATTGAAGAGTTTGTAAATGAAAATGAGGTTTGGATTTATAAGAATTTTGGAAAGGCTTTATAAAGGATTTTTATAAAGAAGTTTTATAAAGGATTTTTGGATATTAATGAAGAAGTTTTATAAAAAAAATTTGGATATATATAGAAGAGTTTTATAATTGGACTTGGATATTTATAAAGAGTTCTATAAATATACTTGGAGATTTATTAAGAGTTTTAGAAATGGATTTGGAATTTTAGTAAAGGAGATGTTGACAAATGAAAGAGATTTATTAATACTATTTATTGAAGAAATTTACAAAAGAAATTGAGATCGGATTTCTCTAAATTGACATTCTTAATTTTGTTGAAGTGGACATTCATTTCATGCTTGTCATTGAAGGAATAGTATTTAGGTTTGTCCTTATCTCTATTTCTTTCAAAACAATGTTAGTTTTAGCTTTCATTGATATGATTTTGAAATATAAATCTTTCATAATGCTTTGTAAATAACTTATACCGTTAAAATTAGTATATGAATACATTTTCTATGTAGGGAAGGTATAGTGTTTTTATGGATATACTTATACCGTTAAGATAAGTTTATGGATATTTTCTCAAGTATTAAAAGGAGCATAATGAGTTTTGTGAATATATCTTTCTAAAGTATTTTGGTATAAGTATTTAGAAAGTAATTTTAATTAATGAAAGAATTAATTAAATACATTAGTGGTTGCTTATGTGCTTAACTAATGTTGGTTTCCCTACGGGAATAAATCCTTAATTTGATTGATATGCTGCAGTTTTTAGCATGATGCAAGCTTTGTTGTACACTTTTTTATGCTCTTTTGATTTGATTTTGAATCTTTGTTGGATGTGTTGAATGCTAGTTCTTATGTTATGCAAAGAAACACATTGGTTGTTATTCAGTTTTCTTTTAGCAATAAACCAAATATGTCTTGAGTAGATGCATTCGAAGAATAAATGCTCCAAGGTTTCTAATTCAGTTTTACATGAAGACATTTAGTTCCTCCATTTTCCCCCATTTGTGGCATCTGTCTCTTGCGACAGTCTATTTAGTATGGGAAAGTAAGCATAATAAGCCATTTCTGGGCAATCTGCCCTATTCCATATAGTTTTATACCAATCCACTTTTGCTTTAGCACCTTTGATGTATTCCCTTGTTTAAACGAAAATTTTCCTTTGAAATAAATTTCCAACACCATTTATCTTTATTTATGGTTGTATCTATTTCAATACTTCTTATGGCTTCTCTAAAAATATAAGCAGTTGGATGAAAATTGATATTACATCTGTTATTTTGAATGATGCTTTCAACTTTTAAATTTATTCCTCCAAATTGGAATAAGTTAGACTAGCCCAATAGATTTACCAAACAATTACCTTTGATACAAGGATCAAACTAGAGGCTAATCGATTTTCCATCTTTGAATTTCCTTTCAATCTTTTTTATTCCTATTTCTCTGTATTTTAAAATATTTTTCCATGTTTTTGAATAATGTTATCCCACATAGCATGGTCCAGAAGTTTTTATTTTTTCATATACTTTTCCTTCATCCATTTTGACAAAATAGATTCTCCTTCTAAAAGTTTCCCAAATAATTTGAGGTGACACGCTGAGCTAAGATCTTAAAATTTCTTAAACCCAATCCTCCATTTTCTCTTAGTTTGCAGTTAGTTTCCTATGATACGTTATGGTATTTTCCTTTCCAAATGAAATCTACATTCATTTTTTCAATTTTATGAATTATTTTGCTAGAATATAATGAGTTTGCGGATAATGCATGATAATAGCAGCGATGACAGTGTGCGTTAACTCTAATCTTTCTGCTAGAGAAAGCAATATACTTGACCAGCCTTATAATTTGTTTTGTAATATAGCATAAATCCTTGCACAATCTTTGTCATTAATTTGATTCATACCAAGTGGTAGCCTAAGATATTTTATTGGCAACACTCCTTGAAATTTAAGAATTCAGCAATTCTGATTTTCTAGGGCATATTTTACTGAAATAAAGTTTTATTTTGCCTTTATTAATTTCCAAACCTGTAAGTTCTTTCGGTTTCTCAAAAACACCGATCATAGTACTTGCACTCCTCTCATCTGCATTTAAAAATATTAACAAGTCATTAGCATATAATAGATGAGTTATAAATGGCATTGCTCTATTTGTGGTTTTGATATTTCCTTTTATTTGTTCCACATACATTTGTTCAAATAAGTATTCTATTGCAATGGTGAATAAGTAAGGAGAAAGTGGATCTCCTTTACTTATACCCCTATTATTATGAATAAAACAACAAGTATAGGCATTTATAAGCAATGAATAAGCGATATTATTGATACACTTATCAAATTATAGAATTTTTCATTAAATCCCAACTGTTTCATCATATGTAATATAAAATGTCTATTTATTGTATCAAAAGCTATGTGTATGTCAACTTAAGTTCACATTTAATCTTTATAGCCTTAATTGAAATTTCTAATAATTTCATTTGTAAGCAAAGAATTTTTAGCTACTAATCTACCAAAAATAAAGGCACTTTGATTTTCAGAATAAAAAATTTCAAAAATACTTTAATTCTATTACGGAGAATTATACCTATAATTTTATGTATGAAGTTTCAACATGTTGTTGGTCTATAGTCTCCTAAGTTTTTAGGGATTTTAATTTTTGGAACCAATGTGATTAAAATATGGTTAATTTTTTTAAAGTTTTACCATGTTTAAAGAATTCATTTACTACACAAAATTTTATATTTAATATCATTCCAATGATTTTTTATAAACTTAGCCCCAAAACCATCAGTTCCAAGACTTTTATCATTGTTTGCATTAATAATAACATCCTTGATTTCTTTTATACGAATAGGAGCTAGTTAATCTCTCGACTATTTGGATAAAGAAAATATTCATCCTCTATAGAAGGAAAAATTTTCAAGTATGAGTCTAAGTTTTATAAAGAATTAAAATAATTAAAAGCTTCAGACTCAATTTTAGAGGCCTCATTAATAATTGTACCTTATTATCTAACAATTTTCCTATATCATTTTTATATCTTCTGTTAGACATTTTGGCATAGTAATATCTGCTAGATTCATTACCATTGGTAAACTAATCTACTTTAGCTTTCTGTCTCATAATTAAATTTTGAACATGAAGTGCCTTAACTAAGTTGCTCTGAGATTGAAACAACTTATTAACAATTAGAGGGTCTTAGCTATCATTATCAATACTATTGTACAAACACTTATGATTAGCTCTTATTCGATTAATTTTATATTTTGGTTTAACTTTATTCTAGTTTTTCAAGTTTCCTTTGATATTTTTAAGGGAATTACTGAATTTGAACTGGGCAGTGCCCTAAAAATGATCAGCAAAACAATTTTGAATAACCTCTTTGTATCAATTTTCATGAATATACCATTTACAAATTTGAATGGAGATTTTTTATATATTTATATTATTATTGGAAAGAAGAATTTGCAAAGATGTATGATCACTTGAATCTTGAGGAAGAATATTACATGAGATATCGGAAAAGTGCTTTAACTTTTTTTATTTAAAAGCATTATGTCTAGTTTACAATGAATTACATTCACCTAATTTTCAAGTGAAGTTTTTAGCATAAATAGTAGGTTCAACTAAACTAGTTTTAATATGAAATTACTAATCACTTCTAATTTCTTAAAAGGATAGGGGTACCTTCCTTTTTCTCAAAAGCATGTAATGCTGTATTAAAATCACCTAATAGCCTCAACACATTGTTAATATTATCATTTGAATGACTTAGGTGATTCCAAAGAATGTTTCTTTCGTTTTCACTATTTGATGCATAAATGAAGGTGATTTCTAATATTAGACCATCTTTATTTTCACATACACAATGAATAAATTAAATATTTATATATAGTTTTATAGTTCAGATATTTGGATACCATAAAGTCAAAAAATTTCCATGCACTTCCATGGCATTGCTAGTTGAAATTTTCTAATTATTAAAGACACTACTTCTATATACATCAATTTAGTGTCATCCAATATATGTTCTATTAATCCTACAATACTAGGACTATAATCTTTCAAAAAATGAACTAAATCTATTTTCCTTTTAGAGGAATTTAAACCCCTAATATTCCAAGCAACATTCGACATTTATAAAATATTTAAAGGATATTTCTCTTTATCCCAAGGAGATTCTACAATAATCCTCCTTTACCAGTCTCTTTCACTTTTTCTTACATGAAGTTTTGTCTTGTACATTAAGTTATGTGCTTCATTCTGGATTTTTCATAGTGTATTTGCTTTTGAATTCTCCCTCTTATGTTGTATCATCTTTGCTTGGAGATTCGATATCCTCTTCTTTGCTGAAAATTATATCACTGATACTTTTTACACTGCTTTTTTCCTTTACCCTGTTTTTGGTGGAGGATAAGAGGAAGAAAAATATTTGGCAGCATCAATTGGAAGTTGGTCTTGATCAATTTCAGTCTGTACCAAAGGTGCTGCCGCTTTGTTGGCTTTTTCTATATTGAATTGTTAACTGTTACTTTGTTTATGCTACTTTCAAGTTCCATATCTTTAATAAGAGTTGTACTATTACATTTTTGAGAAATAGCATGATTTATGGTTTGTTCAAGCTACCTCACTACTTGTACATCCTATATATTTCTTGTTTCAGCTTCATTGAGCACTGTAGTATCTTGTGAAATCATTTCTTGATCTACTATGTCATTAAATAATTCAGTATTCTAATTTATGATTTTGTTTTGAGCAACATCTTTACCTGCAACTCTGAAATTATTACCTAACCTTACTACCTTGTTCATAAGAATTTCTGAAGTATTTTCATAATGTTGCAAGAGTTGTTATTAGTAATTTCCTTTGATGGCACATTTTTATCCACCTACATAGTGACTCTATCTTTAAATGAATTTTCTTGCATTGGATTAACTACAGTTGGGTTCTTTTCTTTCCACACCTTTCCAGTAGCACAGTTTTCAACAGAATAGCCAAAGCAAGAACATGTTTTACATCTTGTGGGAACCCATTCATATTCTATGTAACATCCTCTATCTAGAGACCCAAAGCTAAGTGCTGTAGATATTGCAATCATCTATAGTTAGCTTCCGGCGACTAAATACGGCTATGTTAGTGGTATTAATAATATCAGAAGCACTTTAATGTGAAACAAAATACAGATTTCAATTTTTTTAACTTCATTACATTTCAAAACCATTTTTCCACATTCACATCAAATAATCCCAAATCGTTCCCCGGCATAGATCAAATATAATTATTAAAAATTACACTAAGAACGGTACATGAAGATACCCTCTTGATTGATCAGAGTCATATGGTCATAATAGACCTAATACAATCATAGTGGAAATACATCAAGACATAACATTTAGTGAAAATCCTAAATAGTTATCTGTTTGCCACCCGCATGCCTCTGGTACCCATATTCGTCATCCTACTTAAACCTAAAAAAGACCTTAATCCCTTAGTGTACTCAAATTAATTTCGAGCACCCGAGAGTTTAAGGGAAAAACATAAACTTCGAGTCAGACATAAAACCTGGTATGAAAAATATTATATATCTGAGTTATACATGTTAAGTGAGACCACGCCGCTTAGCTAAACGGGTTTTCCGTCATTAACATCCTTTTAAAACATATCTTTCGCAAAAATATATCATAAAACCATATACTGTGCCACTACATCCACAATGGTTTAAGTACGTATTTTTAAAACATTATGGTGATATGCATATTTGAAAACAATTAGGATTTCCCCATCCCACATTAGTTAGTCCAACCATCTAATTTTCAACTGACTATCCGTCTTATATTTTCAAGGACTACCCATCCCATTTTAGACTTTATTTGCATCAACGAGGAAAATGTGTTTGCATTGGAACCAGTTACCTCAAGGCTAATGGCAGAGGAGAAATGAAATGCCGTGTTGGGAGGTACGTTTCTGATTCATGGTATGTCTGTTAGCTTTCTATTTTATACTGATGCATCACATTCTTTTATATATTACTGTTTGATAGATAAGCTTAACCTACAACCCACATACCTAGTTACTTCCTTAAGAGCTGCAAATCCGATAGGATGGTATGCGACACTTGGGATGAAGTGTGACCACCTAGAGTTTGATTTATTAGGCCATACATTTGTTTGTAGTTTGCATGTGTTTGACTTTGTAGGGTTCGAAACTATTTTGGGTATGAATTAGTTAAGTAAGTATGATGGTAGGATATTTTGCCATGGTAGGAAAATATCACTTTGACGCCCTAGTTTTAGTGATCAGATTGTATGTACAATAGAATACCCTAGTTGTAAGGTGAATACTTTGTTGGGTGTTGTAGAGGTAGAAGACGAGTTGAATCATGTTTTCGTTGTTAGAATTTGCAGATGTTTTTAAACCTATAGTAGGACTGCCATCGAAACGAGCCATTGAGTTTCGGATAGATTCGGTGCCTTGGGCAGAACCGATGAGTAGACAGCAAGCAGAATGACACCTACCGAAATAACGGAGTTGAAGGTGCAGTTGGTGGAGTTGGAAGACAAGAATTTTATTAGGCCAAGCAGTTCACCTTGGGACGCAGTCATAGTGCTTGCTAAGAAGCCGGACGGATCATTGAGGTTGTGTTTGAATATCGTAAGTTGAATGAGAATATGATAAAGAACCAATATCCGTTGCCTAAAATTGATGATTTGTTCGATCAGTTAAGTGGGGCCTAGGTATTTTCTCAGTTGGATTTAGCGACAGATTTCCATCAGCTTAGAGTAGCAAAGGATGGTTTTCTTTTGACGGTGTTTAGAACCAGATATGGATCGTATGAATGATTTGTGATGCCGTTCGGACTAAGGCACCAGCATTCTTTGTGGACTTAATGAGACGAGTTTTCCAAGAGCACTTGAATAGGTTCGTGTTGGTGTTCATAAATGATATTTTGATATACTCTAAGGATGAATAGGAGCATGAAGTTTTCTTAAGGAAACGCTTGAGATGCTGAGGCAGAATCAGGTAAAGGCAAAGTTTTCTAAATGTCATTTCTACAAGAAGGAAGTGAAATTTCTTAGTCATGTAGTCTCAGAGAAAAGATTGTCTATAGATCCGACAAAGATTGATGCAGTGAATAATTGAAAGAAACCTGAGGCAGTAACTGAGATAAAGAGTTTTTTGGATTGGCTAGATATTATAGGAGGTTTACTAAGGATATTTTATGGGTGGCAGCACCGCTGACCAAGCTAACGTGAAAGGATGTGAAGTTTGTTTGGACCGATAAGTGTGAGGAAGCATTCCAGAAGTTGAAATACTTATTGACTAATGCACTTGTGTTAGTTGTTCCAAAAGAGAATCATGATTTAGTAGTATATACAGAGGCGTGTGGAACTTGATTAGGAGCTGTGTTAATGGAGATATGGAATTAGATCGCATGAGGTTAGATATGCAACGCATGATTTGGAATTAACCGCGGTGATATTTATGTTAAAAAGGGTGGAGATATTACCTTTTGGGAGAAAGATTCGAGTTATATGCAGATCATAAGTTGTTGAAGTATTTATTCTCTCAAAAGGAGCTAAATATGAGACATCGGAGATGGTAGGAATTATAACTGCTTATGATTTTTGTATTTAGTACGCACTACGGAAAGGTAATAAGGCTGCAGATGCGCTTAGTAGAAAGCATCAGAATGCAACGTTGGCAATGATAGCTGAATGGAAGGACTTGGAAACATTTTCGATTTGCAGAGTGCAGTTGGGGTCTAGTGGAGGATATGTTGTTTTGTCTTATTAAGAAGTTTGACTGGTGATGATTGAAAAGATTGCTTCTAAACAGATGGAGGATCCAATATTAATTGAAAGGATCAAGAAGTTAAGAGATGGAACGGAGAGCGATGACTTGAACGATTTTAGTCTTGACTAGAACGGGTGGTTGAGAAAGAAAGGAAGGTCGTGTGTTCCGAATA
The DNA here is from genome assembly GCA_030765085.1 of Allium cepa. NCBI lineage: Eukaryota > Viridiplantae > Streptophyta > Magnoliopsida > Asparagales > Amaryllidaceae > Allium > Allium cepa. Next base: position 945,004,521 of record CM060934.1, on the reverse strand, counting down.
TAGGAAACATAAGAAAAGAGGTTCTGGAGGATGCCATCGTTTGAGTTTCACTATTCATTCGAAAGGGACTAAGATGTATCGGGATATTGCTTCTGAATTCACACTTGTTTGATTGTTTCTTGATGTATTTCTTGTGATATTGCTTCTGAATTCACACTCGTTTGATTGTTTCTTGATGTATTTCTTGCATTCCGAATAGATCTGTAACTCTAATTACCTAGATAGAAGCCTTTTCAGCTGATTGCCTATATTGGGTTGCATTTCTACGATTCAGATTAATCTGATTTGAACTAATTCCATTTGGCCGATTACCCCGAGTTACAAATCTTTGATTCAATTGATTGAATCGTCCGTTTTGAACAATTTGAAAACCCTCCTCATCAATCTATGAATATTTCTCTTTATGGATCTATTGTGAATATAGTTTGAGATTTGGTGAGGGAAGAGAATTAGGTGGAGAAAAAGAGGATTCTCCCGTCTGATCTTGGCTAACCAAAACAGGGTTGTCAACAAATTTCATGATGGCAGCCACGCAGTACTATATGAAGACAAATTCACATTATTGAATCTCAGTAGGCTTGGGTCGGTGCACAATGACACAAAGCATGACACTATATGAAGACCATCCACGCAGCACTATCACGATGAAATTAGCGATGATCAAATGTGGAAATCTCTTGTCAAGCTCAACAAGTTTGTATTACAGTATAAACATTTTATTTCGAAAGAAACTCATATAATTAAATAACCTGATCACTGTAGAAATCTGATCGATTTTTTGTTTTTTTTTTGTATTTTGATCAATGTGTGTGTGTGATCAGGTGGCCAATTCGCCTTTCGATTTTCTTATAAGCTAATTCATTATCATAGGATACATCAAAGCTTAAAAATTATTATTCAATCCAGTATCTTACATCACACATCAAACTATTCGGGGAGGTAACCTTAACAATGATAACTGATCCCTTGATACAAAGCTTTTCACGCATGCATTTTATTTTTAACACACCCAAATTTCTTGCTGAAGTCAATAATATCATTTTACCGCTAATGGTAGACCTCAATAACTGATCTCAGACCGAGCAACGGTATAATCTTGTAGCCCTTGAAACCTGCTTCAGTAAATATAACTTTCCATTCATTTTCAGACCTTTGTTTTCCTGTGGTGTGAACCATCATATGAATATCAAACGTATACTGAGTTTCAGTCAATTCATAGTCTTCATTTTCTGTATTCACAACCATATCTATTATAATCACTTTTCCTCCGTCTTCTTTGCAGGGAATGGCCTGCTTGCATGTTCTCAGTATCTGCACACACTCCTGGTCACTCCAGTCGTGAAATACCCACTGTTTGAAAAATAAAAATAAAAAATAAAACTAATTTATCAAACAAATTTAAAAAGCACCATAGAGTTAACCGAATATACATATATCTTACTTTAAATAAAGCTGCATCTGCACTAGGAATATGATCAAACATATCGCCTTTAACAAATTGAACAGTCTCATTATTCTCCAAACCATCAATCACATGAGGCAGTTCAAGCACACTGCACCTTATTTGAGGAAACAACCCTGCAATGGCCAGTGCCAAAGTTCCTGATCCACCTCCAACATCGACCAATGAGTTAAGTCCTGTAAAAACCTCCCTGCAGTCCCTAACAAGTATTTCATTAATAAACCTAGCATCGCTAGACATGCCTTCATTCATCATTTGGTTAAAGTCCTTCATTTTACTAAAAGCGTCCCATATATCCCTTCCATTCGCTAGTTCATATGTTGTAGAGTGATCTTCTTCCAGGAACCATTTACTAAGGAAATGCCAAGGACTTAGGAAATTTTGGTCGAGCATTAGGATTACAAAGGGCGAAATATCGGTAGTCTTCCCGGTTACAAGGATTTTAGAATGCTTTGTAAGGGAGTATAGTCCTTCTTCATTTTGGGATAAGAATTTGGAGTGAACTAGAAGGCTGAGAAGACGGTGAAGATGAGGAGTTTTTGATGGAGGAAGAGATATAGCGGTTGATAAGTCGGAAAGATTAATGGGTTTGTTGTGTTTGTGAATAGCGTTGAAGATGCCAAGTTGTATGGCGCATTTGAGTGACATGGAGTTCACGAAGTTGAATGTGTGGTTCCATACGTGTGATTGAGCTTCAAGGAGCTCTTTTGAACTTTCTTCATAAACATTTTCCATTATGTGTACAAATGTTTTGTTATTGCTTCTACTTTGCTATGTGAGCATGCATAGATCTATATGCATTTATATATAACATGTGGATCTAGTACGGCAAAGGATTGATATTTAGGAGAGATCTTAAAGAGAATTGTATTGGGAATTTCTTTACCAGGGAATTTTTCAGGTTTTTGGAGATTGATAAAAGCTCATGGGTCTGGTTTACTTTTTAAATATTTCAACGTAGATACGTTTGGATTTCGAAAGGATTGCACAGTTAAACTAATTTTGTAACGTATGAATATCCGTGACCTGTCATCTTATTGGCTTTCTTGCTACACCACAAAGAATCTTCTTGTAAATTAGGAGCATTCATGCATCATTAGTAAGTTTCATCATATGCGATGAATTTCTTATGATACAAAACGACTAAGATTTATGTGCCACATCACTATAAAAACAAGGGAATTTCGACGTCAAGAAGACGTCAACGGAACATCTGTAAATGTTTTGTCGATGCTGCACCAACGCCTTAAGAGACATCGGTAGAAAGTATGTCTAAAAATTAATTCCGACGCCTTGAAGACATCTAGCTTGGGATTGTCACCGACGTCAATAAAACGTCAATTTTCAATAATATCCCGACGCCATTGTGATGCTTTGCAAAATACAATTTAAACCTTCTAACTCAGATTTCCCAGCACACTTTTGACGACCTTCCGATGCCTTCAAGATGTCCTATTAAATTATTAAAATTGGATTTTTCGACGTCCATTCAATGTCGTTCCAACACCTTTTCGACTTCTTAATTAAATTGTTAAAATCGAATTTTCTAACCCCATTTAAACGCTTTGCCGACATCATTTCCATAACATATCTGCAGAATTTTACTGCATTTCTAATTTTAATCACATATTCAAATATATACAAAATATATTCACTTCAACATGACATATAAATGTCAGAAATTCATATACCAAAACATATTATCCAACATAATAATGTCATAAATATTTTTCGACATCATCGTATCCAAACATTACCATCACAATACAAATGAAATATCCAACTAATATTATTATGATACAAACCAAATATCCAAGCAGTATAATCACAATACAAGTGAAATGCCTTCATCTGGAAAACGTAGCAAAATTGCATCCATAAGCAATTCGAGCTTCTTCTCTAACTTACCGACTTATGACTTCAACTGTTAGTTTTCTTCTTCTGCAGCATTATTAACTATAGCTGCTCTATCTAACGATGATCTCTACATTTTAACCAAATTTGTTTATTAATACAAGTAATTTTATATTACAACTATTGTAATTAATGAACTTTTATAATATTAACCATATATTTGTTTAATTAATTAAGTGATTTAACTTGTATATTTGTTTAATTTATTGCGCGATTTATAAAAAAGATAATTTAACTCGAATTAACTCTTGTTTAATATATTAAAACAAAATTTATAAGTTAACTCAATTATACATACTTTTGTTTTATTTATTTCATTTATTTCATTCTTACGGTTACGATTACGATCGATTACGATTATTATCATAATCGATTACGATTATCATCGATTATGATCATCGATTATGATCATATTACGATTGATCTAGGTTTTGTTTTAATGACAGCCCACTAGTCATCCTTATTATTATTCATGGTAGGATAAGATGTATAATAAACTTGTGTTACTTGCGTCGCTAGCATAAATGGATTGTTTCCTTTATATTGTCTTTTCTGATTTACCTCAATAAGAGGATAATTTATACGTATGGCATCCTCCTATATCAGTAATAATATCAAACCAATCTCATATGAATAAAAATGTTTTAAGCTTCAGTAGTGCGAAATAAGTGAATTTAATAATTTCCTAAAATACTCCATAATTATCTTACAAATCATCATCTTGTTCATCGCCTTTAACACATACCCTACTATTGTAATTCTTATTACTAGCTCTAAACTTCTTTATGTGAAATTTAAAGCCATTTACGTACATGATTAGGCATTTTCTACATTTTTTCATTGGACACACGCAAGAGTTTTTAAACAAATATCACTGAATTCACAATCAATAACCTATTGCATTAAAGTAATGCACATCAATATATGTAATAATTAAACTATTTCATACTAAGTTTACCCAATAATTATATATATATATATATATATATATATATATATATGCTTAAATATTTTTTAAACCAAGCCTCAAATCTTTACTGAGTTGAACCCTTGGATTTTGTTGTTTAAATTGACTATTCCACGAATGATATTGTTAAGATATACATGATTATGCAATATAACATAGTATTAACATCAAATAAATAAATGTTATATTGCCTAACAAGTTATAATAATTCTTCACAATTTAGAAGCACAAATTCTCTAGCTACGAAAAACTCTATAAGTATTTGTAAACTTCCATTTCTATTTACCCAAAGAACATCCATATTTTTTGAAAATTGAAAAGAATAATGTTAGAATACTCATCCATGGCATCATCATTATGATGGCAATTGTTAGAATTCATCTTAATATGGTATGTGAAATATAACTTAAAACTATGGATGCTTCTTCAATAATGTATGATTAACACATTGAACCTTCAATGCATGCTTTTTGTTTCACCTTTTATTAAAGGCGACTCAAGTACGTTTATATCAAAAAGTTATCAACCATACCTTTTGCTATTTGATTTTGAAAAAGGATGTATAACTCCTAATTGTATTTTACGTACCTCTCAAAAGGATACATCTATCCGTATTGCACTAATCCATGTATTAAAGCTTCAGATGGTAGGTGTACATATAGATGTTCCATGGAGTTGAACACTCCAAGAGCAAATATTTTCTGCAATTTACATAATAATTTGGGTATATTCATTTTCGGTTTTTTCAAATTACTTTTATTAAGAATGGTTGTGCACAACTCTTTATAGAACAAACTAAGTTCAATAATAGGCTTCCACACCTTTGACAACAAAATCTCCTTGAAAACTGTCGGGAAAAGAGTCATTAGAAAACATGACAATCATGACTGTTCGATACCAATAGTGGAAGATCGGTTGTATCAATACATATTCTAATGTTAGTATCAATTCCATCTGGAAACCTCAAATTTTGAACCCACTCTAATAGTTTTTTCTGAATTATTTTCTAATTTGTAACAAACAAGACATTTGAAATTTGGTCGTGCGTCGTTTAAGATTTGGAAGATTACAGTATAATGAGATATTATTTCTTAACTTCAAATTGTGTCAAAGAAGTTCTCGAACACAATTTTCTCATTAGCATTATGTCTATATTGTGTTGAAGTTTGGGGTTTTTCCAATATGTTAACTTCAAAAAAATGCTTTGTCTACACAATAGTGATGCTCTTCTTTACCGAGAATTCTGTGCTCTTTTCCTATCTCATGATTTAGGGATAATCTTGCAAAAGCTCGAACATTTCTTCGCTACTCAAAATGGATGGTGGCTTTAAAGAAATAATCGTGTTTCATTAAAAAATTAATATCAAATCTAAAATGATCGCTTACGTGTAGACAGTGTCAACCCCACTAACACTGTTTGCCACTATGTATGTGTAAATGATTCTGTCCAATCCATGCAAACAGGACAATCGAATTTTACACTAGCATTCCATCCAAAGGCATCTCACACGTGGGGAAATTCACTTATCGTGCACAACAAAGAAGCAAATAATGTAAAATTCCTTTAATGTAAGACGTCGTACCTAACAGTACCTTCGGTCCACAACCTTTTCAACTCATCAACCAAAGACCGCAAGTACACGTTTATCACTTTTATTAGATTTTTTTGTCCACGAATAATTACGGTTGGAAATGTATATGAATTCTTCATACACATCCCAGGAGGAAGATTGTAACGTATTAAAATGACTAGCTACATTGAGTGAGGATTACTGAACGAAGTAAATGGGGCAAAAACATTCGTACACAAATCAATTCTAAACTAATTCTTTAATGAAATCAGGATATGTCTTATCGAAATGTTTTCAAGCTTCACCAGCTAAATGATGACATAAAACCCCACTATGTCATCGCATGTGTTTTGTAGTAGCAGCATGTGCAATAAATTTGTGATCTCAGTGCAATAAGAAAATAATGCATTCTGGTGAAAGATACACATTTACGACTGATTTTTGACGATTTATATCTAGATTATTTATAGGATTTAGAGAATTCAAAATCCTTATCTTCCTTCCAATAAATTATGCACTCACCAAGAAATGTGTCAATTTTTTCGTAAGGTAGTCCAAAGACAGAGATCGCTCTTTTAAAGGAGTACTAGTTCTTCTTCAATATATTATCACGTGGAAGTATTTCCTTGGGCAGACTAATAATTGTGTTCATTAGGTCTTCTGGTTCATTATATTCGGATTTTATAGCAATTAACCTAGACATCGTTGCCAATGTGCCACTTTTACAATTTTTATAGAGTTGCTGTTTCAATGCTTCTAACAAATTGAAAAAAAATTCGCTTCCAAGTCAAGATTTTCCTCCGAATCTGGTTCTTCGATCCACATATTCGGTCCAGCAGCATCATGAACCATTTTAGTCATTCTATTTTCCATATCAACATTTACTTCAAAAAGGGGTTCATCACAATCCACATCCATATTTATTGTTTCATCTTATATAACGCGATATTTTTCTCCATGATATATCAACACATGATAGTCAAGCATAAAATCATGTTGTGTAAATGTAATATCATAGTATTATACTCTAGAACACTATAAGAAGCAACATTATTTCCAATGGCTCAGAACCGTCAGTGACCGTTGAAAGCCGTCGGCATCCACCAAAAAAACCGTCAGAAAGAAAGTCGTCGAAGAATGGTCTTTTTTACGGCTACATTGATTCATTTTTGACATCTTACAATAGCGTTTTTGACGACCATCGTGTACATGTAGGGGAATACAACTTAACCAAATTGGTGTCGGAAGCCGTCAGAATGTTTGGAAGGTAAGTCGTCGAAAGTCATCAGCAAGTTTGCACCAAAGAGCTGTCGAAAGCCATCGGAAGTCTGAGATTTTTTTATTCCAGCAACCTTTCAACCCAAAGAACACACAAAAAAATATGTCGCGGCTCAATTTCACACATATAAATCATATATTTCAAAGCCCAAATTACATATATAACATCAACAATAAAACAACGATCAATATTTACAATAAATCAAACCCAAACAACCCAAAATATACTCAAACATCCAACAACATCTCAAAACAACTCAAATCAACCTCACACATCTAACATCTCAAAATGTAGCAAACATATCAAATCAACCTCAGACATCTTAAAAACATCAAATATATCCAACTCTCAAACAACATGGAAAAAAAGCCAAACTACCTCACCCAACTCAAAGGGCTTATATATACAACGTTCCAACATAAATATAAAAAATCATACCTGTTAATCATGGTAATCACTTTCGGATCCACTCGATTAGAGAAATGTGAAATGCTCATGCATATATGCCGCAAGAAGTTTATCCAAATCAGCCATCTTCACAACCCAACGCCTATCTCGTTTCTCTAGCCCAGCAATCTTAGCTCTCAGCTCTTGTATCTCTACGTTATCTTAATCTTTTTTGTAGTCACTTTTCTTTCGACTAGCCTGTAACATTATTTAGCAAAGTATATAAGTTTTATATAGTGTGATTAATAAAATCAATATGTTATATTGTATTAATAAATATATTATATATAAACATTACCTCTTGATTTCCAAAACCATAACGCCTATTCCATGTTGGCGGCTCCATAATTGCATCAAGGATCTGGTCCTCCCCGCCAGTAGCCAAATCTTCCCATTTCGATCTCTCAAGCACTTTCTCTTGTTCTCGCATGAATTTTTCATGCGATTCTAAATAAAATTACAATTAAAATTCATAGTTTTTTTTATTATTTAACGTGATTATTAATGACTTATAATGTAAAATATGATTACCATGGCCAGTAGTGATTTCGAGTCATGCTAAGTGTATATTACCATGCATCTTCATTTTTATGCTCGATGGCATGAGTAAACATGTCCATGTAGGAAACGGGTTGATCATGCTTTCTTTGATGAAATAATTATTCTGTATTATAATAATATATAAGATTATACAATATAATAACTATTTATAATCACAATTAATAAATTTACCGGCTCTTCATAGTAACACTGGAATGATTTCAAACCCCTGCGGTTTGTGGCTGCATTCTTATTTCTATTTATGAAGTTCCTTTGATACTCTGGACGTGAATTTAAAATAAAAAATTTATTTGACATTTTGCAATTATTATACTAATTCTACCAAAATTTTTAATAAACATACGAGACTAAGAAACTTACCTTCTCTTTGTCGCTATACCAAAAAGCAAACAAGCTTGCTAGACGCTTCCACTCATCCACTTAATCCTTATTTCTTTTCATTTTATAGTCTACATCGTATCGCGGTAGTAGTTTTTTTGCATTTTTTTTTCAACCAATAATTTGTGCAAGGGTGAAGGTCAGGTTCCTATAACTCTACCACCTTGCATATTGAAAGAAAATAAGTTATACATTTATACTCAGTCAACAAATTGTAAAGTGGTTATATATAAAATAAAATATAGCTTTATACTTATGAGGAAATCCTGTCAGATACACTCTAAGGTTTGGGGTAGGATATTACCCCACCAAGGCCAGTATGCCATCATTCGGCTCTTTTATATAGTCATGGAAACATCCAAAACAACTTCTTAGGGCTCCAGCTAAAAGATCTTATATTAAATATGATATAGGCCTTCAAAAAATTACGAATAATATATCACATATAAAATATTTATGATGTTGCACTCAACCGCTCACTTTAACTTTTAATGTTACAGTAGGACGCTCCACCTGCTATTCTGCTATGATGAGCCAACGTCATCGCCTCCCACATCACTCTTTTGACTAGAAGAAGGGAAACCTGATGACCATGAAGATCTTTGACGGTTAAAAATAATATCTGTCATGGACATTTCATTTTGTTAAGTGAGAACATATCATTTAATTTTGGGAAAACATGTCATTTTTTAAGAAAAACGTAACATTATTAATCATATAAATTACATCCTATCAAAATGTACATTAGTATTCAATCTTCAACGTTTTCTGATTTAGACTCAGTCTCGTACTCTATATCGTTTTCCTCTGTAGTCTCAAATGCTGCTACTAAAGAATTTGATTCATTGTTTAGAGGCCCAAAATCAATATGATCGTCGATTATTATTATACCATTATTTTTCTTGAGATCCGCTTATTAAGCTCGTTTGTTTGGAATATTCCTTCCATTAAAAGTAAATCAACTACCGACCAATCTGGTTTATCTCTATTTAGAGATGGATACTGTAACACCCTAGATTTTTGATAACATTATTTAGAAGATTTATTTAGTTAAACTAAATAAAGTAATGTATTGATTAGGATGTTGAGATTTGATTTTAATTAAGGCGGTCGTGCCTTTTTAAACTAATAAATTAAAAGAAGGGTTTAAAATGAATTAGAGGAGGGGTATTATGGGAAAAAGGGTTCAAAATCAAGGCCGGCCACCGTTAACAAGGAAAGAAGAGGTGGAAACTAAGGAAAAACAAATTCAAATCAAACATAGTCAAATTTCAAGCTCCTTAATCTCTAAAGCAAAGGTTAATAATGTTCACATTTTCAATTTTATTTTTATTTTTATTTTTATTTAAGATTAATCCAAATGATTTTGCAAAGATTTGCCATGTTTTTGAATGATAAAATGATTATGTATACATGTTGATAATTAATGAATATTCATATAGATTTTATGACATGTTTTAAGAGAAAACCCTGTTAAATGACATCTGTTAGCTTTGCGAATTTTATGATGATCTAAAATGATATTTTAGATAAGGGTTTCAATTTTCAATTTTTTTGAATTTTTGTGGAATTATTATGAATTTTCTAAGGAAGAAAATGATATTTTGGATTATAAAATTATTTACAGGAAAAATAATTATTGTTTGGATACAGAAATTTATGTGTTGAAAATAACATATTTATGGATTTTCTAGAATTTTCTAAGATGATTAAATAGTTATATAAAATTATTTAAGGTATGAGACTTAAATGTTTTATATAATTATAAAGGAGAAAGGGCCATTTTCAAAATTGTTTAAATTTCAAATAAGGAAAGTCGGCTGCATTTTTGAGTATAAAAGTATAGTAGCTAATCATATTGAAATAAGGCAGATTGGGTACAATAGAAGATTTAAAGTAAGAATAAATAAGATTTTCACCATTTCAACTCTTTCGGCTAGAAGTTCCGCCTCCATTCCAAACCTTCCGAAAAAGTCGAAAGTTATCAAACCTTTTGAATAGCGCAATAATCATTGAACATGGTATCAGGCAACTTGTACGTATTGAATTGAAAGGAGTCGAAAGGTTTAGGGTCGAAAGATTAGAGCTTTCGAAAGAGACGAAACTTTATTTTGGTTTTAAAGAAAATACGCCTAATAGCTTCTGACAAAGAGCTTTCGATTATGTCAAATTGTTTAAAAGAAAAGGTTTTGATTAGGTTGTTTCTTGTTTTAATTTAAACCTTTCGATAAGGTCGAAAGGTAAAGCTTTAGACAACGTCAAAAGGTACGAAACCATTTGACTAAGACGACAAGATCATAGTTGCTGCTACCTACCTTTCAATTCAGTTGCTTTCGAAGGGAATCTTTTGTTTTCTTAAACTTGCTGCCTTTCCATTGCTTTCGAAGTGTTGGTTCCAACATCATCACTTCATTATTTATGAAAATGTTTGAGAGTTACTTTTAAAAGGTTTCAAAGCAGTTTCTTTCGACTCTAATATTTTTCTTATCCTTTTGCTCAACTTGAAGGCATAATCCAAATGTTTTAAATCAAAACATCTTGTTAAAGCTTTTGAAGTAGTCAACTTCGAAAGGTTTTGAAAGATTTTCACTTTTTTAAATTGAATCCAATGTATTCAATAGGTTTCAATGCTTTCGAAAGATTTTATCAATGATTTCATAGAGGTGGTTCTCCAGGCTTTCGACAAAGTCAAAACGTGAGACCTTTCGATTAGGTCAAAAAGAAATCATCCGACAAGATCGAAATGTGAGACCTTTTGACAAAGTAAAAATCTATTGTTTTGCAATGTTTTTGAAAGGCTAAGGTTTAAAGGATTTTTAAAGCTTGTAAAGGAATAGCTCTTCTTAATGGTGGTGAAGGCGTTACCTTCTATGATTTCAAAGGGTTTTATTAATGGTTTTGAAGGGGTTACCTTTATTGTTTTCGAAATGTTATTTAGATTTTTTAAACAAAGGATTCGAATAATACGCTTATGCAGATACTCTAAGTGTTTTAGTTATAACAGACTTTAACTTATTTTAAAAGGATAGATAATCCTTATTGAACATTGTCAACATTATTCTGAGTATGTATAACATGGAAAAATAGCTTAGAGTAAAGCAAATGATATATTTTCCTTGTATATATATGATTTGACGGACTAAATCATTTTGAAAAGGTTTTCAAGGAAAATTTAACAGGTAGTTAACCTAAAGAAATTTCGACCAGTCAGCTCGTTTAAATTCGGGCAATCAGTCCATTTTGAGGTCAGTCAGCCCAAAGGACAGTTAGTTCAGATAAGGACAGTTAGCCCAGATATGAACAGTTAGTTCATTTGTCAACATAATGGACCTTGCTACTTCTTAAGGATAGTTAGTCCACCCTTTTTAACCTGTTTTATTGATAGATAGTCCATTATTTAGCATAAAGGATATTGCTATTTAGGTAGAATCAAATTTTGGATAGATAGTCCATTTGTTTCCTGTTTTATTATAACGGATCTTGCTATGTTATTATTATAATCAGTTGATTAACGAGTTTGGTTTCAGGAAAGGATTTGCAAAATATATGTTTTTAAAAGAGATATTAGCGAGGGAAAATGCATTCCGCCAAGTGGCGTGGTATCACTATATATGAGTAAACAGAGATGTAACGGAAATTAATCATACCAAGGTTTATGTCTGACTCAAAATTTTTATTCCCTTAAACTCTCGGATGCTCAAAATTGATTTGAGTAGGCTGAGGGTTTAGGCTTTAGTTTTTAGCAGATTTTGCAAATAAACTTCCGAAGACGAGCAGGTGGCTGACGGGATAGCTAAATTTAGGATTTTTTTTAATATGTTTCCACTATGTATTAAGATATTATGTCTATATTGCTTTGATCATCCAAGGGGGCATCGTCATATGTCGCACTTGGCAAATTATTGTGATTATATTTGATAATTGCTTGGGAATACATTAGGATTTTTGTAACTTGGATATCATTTGTTTAAAATGTAGTCACTAAAATTATATTTTTTGGAAATTTGTGAATTTTTTCATATTCAAGAGCTTCTGATATTATGGATACCATTAACATTACCATATTTCGTCATTAGAAGTTAATACTGCAGACGACTACATCATCCTAGCACTTAGCTTTTGGCCTTCAGTAATGAGATGTTACAACTTGGTACCAAAGCATAGGTTTATGAAAAATTTAATTAAAAATGGTTTTGAAAACAAAAATCCAAAGGAATTAGAATAAGATTGAGCTTGGGATAACCCTATACTAACATACTTGTATTTTCTATACATAAGTATGCGCCTTATCTCCATTCATGTATCTTGGATTATGTTATATCTCTGTATCTCATGAGGTTTGAATATAGATATGGATGTAGAAGAAGTAGAATTAACTTAGGAGTTGGAAGCACTAAAAGGAATGTCGGACCCAATGCTAGAAGAAACCAAGGTCAGGCAGAGAATGTTGGTGTATAGGTCCCGCAAGTCGAAATGCAAGCCATGTATCAGTATTTTAGGAATATGATGCATGCGGGAGTTGCAGCCAAAGTATTAGGAGGAAATGCTGTAGAAGCAAGTGTTCTAGAAGTTCAAGTGGTTAATCATTTCGTCAAGATGAGTGGTGATTTTTTGTAGTTAGAAGGGAAGCCGTTTATGGGAACGAAAGATGCCATTGAAGTTGAGAACTGGTAGTTGCACTGTGAAAGGATTTTTGTAGGTCAGGTGCTCAATGATGAACAGAAGAGGAGATTAACAACCAGGCAGCTTTAGCGAACCACATAATTCTGGTGGAACAGTGTGACAACGATAGTTAATGAGAAGACAGTAACCTAGGAGGATTTCAAGAGGAGATTCCAAAATAGGTTTATGTCTTTGATGGCAGAGTCAGCTTTGATTAGACTGTTTGCTGAGTTGGTGCAGGGTGAGATGTCAGTTGTTGAGTATGCTAGGAAATTTGAAGAGTTGACCAAATATGGGTATGCTTCTATAAATACAGTGTTGAAGCGGAACGAGAAGTTCATCAGAGGATTAAAGCCGAAATTGGCTAGTGTTACTTTGTCCCATCTTAGAGATCCTTCTGATACTATTGTAGAGATGGCTTTGAGGCAGGAAGAAGTCCTTGAGTCTCTAAAGAAGAGTAAGGAAAAAGGGGTCAAGTTTGGGCAAGGCCAGAAGAGGATGTTCTTTCCTAAGAAAGGTGCTCAAAAGGGTGGTGCAACCAAGAAAGCGAAGTCTGAGGTCGTTTGCTATAAATGCAACAAAAAAGGACACTTTGCTAATGAGTGTCGCTTAGGGAAGACAAAGGATGTTGTTAAGGGAAAGAATGTTAGGTGTTTCAACTATGACCAGATAGGAAATTACAAGAATCAGTGCAAGGAGCCTATTAAAGATGGTAAGGGTAAGATGTATGCGTTGGAGCCTGTTGCTTCTAATCCAATAACCAAGGAGAAGAGAAAGGCAGTTCTTGGAGGAATGCTTCAGATTCTTTGTTTATCTGTTAGCGTTTTGCCTGAAACTGGTGCGTCACATTCTTTTATATCCAGATGTTTGATAGATAAACTTTACCTTGAGCCCACATATTTAGTTACTTCCTTACGGGTTGCGAATCCAATAGAAGGGTATGCAACTCTAGGGTAGAGGTGTGGCCAGTTTAAGTTTGACCTATTAGGTCATAATTTTAAGTGAAATTTGCATGTGTTTGATTTTGTAGGGTTCGAGATTATCCTTGGTAAGGATTGGTTTAGTGAATACAATGCTAAGATATTTTTCCAAGGTAGGAAGATATCTCTTAGACACCCAGATGTTAGTGATAGGATCATTTTCACCATAGGAAGTATTAACAGTGAGTTGTTTACTTTGTTGGGTGCTTTGAATTCAGACAATGATTTGAGCCGAGTTTTCATGGTTAGAGAATTCGAAGATGAGTTTGAGCATGTAGTTGGAGTGCCACCGAAGCGGGCCATTGGGTTTCAGATAGATTTGGTTCCGAGAGCTGAACTAGTGAGTAGGCCGCCAAACAGGATGGCTCCTTCAGAAATGAGAGAGTTGAAGGTGTATTTGGTGGATCTGGAAGGTGCATCTTTATTAGGCCGAGCAGTTCACCATAGGGTGCAATGGTAGTGTTTGCTAAGAAGCCGGATGGATCGTTGAGGTGCATTTTTCTTTGTGGATTTGATGAACCCGAACCTATCCAAGTGCTAGTTTTCATAGATGATATCTTGATTTACTTTAAGGATGAAAGAGAGCCATCTTAAAGTGGTATTTGAGTCGCTAAGGCAGCATTAGCTAAAAGCGATGTTTTCAAAGTGTTACTTCTAGAAGAAGGAGGTGAAGTTTCTTGGTCATGTGGTTTTAGAAGAAGAGTTGTTAGTGGATCCGACTAAGATCGAGATAGTGAATAGTTGGAAGAGAACCGAGACAGTAACCGAGATTAAGAGTTTCCTTGTGTTGGCTATTTATTATCGAAGGTTCGTTAAGGATATCTCATGGATAGCATCACCGATGACCAGAATGACAAGGAAGGATGCAAAGTTTGTGTTGACTGATAAGTGTGAGGAAGCATTCCAGAGTTTGAAACACTCATTGATCCATGGACCTGTGTTGGTTGTCCTAGAAGGGAATCGGGATTTGGTAATCTATACCGATGCATGTGGAATAGAATTAGGAGTTGTGCTAACGTAGAGAGGTCAAGTGATTGCCTATGCTTCTAGGCTGCATAGACCACATGAGGTTAGATATCGGCGTATGATTTTGAATTTGTTGTGGTGATTTTTCTTTGAAGGTGTGGAGACATTACCTTTTGGGAGAAAGGTTTGAGCTGTATGTGGAATATGCGAGTATATGATTTTTGTTTGATGATAATAAACAAATATATATATATATATATACATATATATTCATTTAAGTGTATTTGTTAATGTACTATTTTATTTTTCATAGATTAAATAAATATTTGTTGAATAAAATAAATTACACAGAATTTGAATTCAAACAGAATAAGTAACACAGAATTTGAATTCAAACAGAAATTTTATTCAAACAAATATTTATTACAATCTTGAATAGTAAAAATTCAAGCTCTCACTATACATATACAATTTTGATTACATCACAATTATTTTTACATTAATAACCTCACTACATATCACTAACACTCGTATTTTGTCTTCAACTGCATTCCAGTCTGATCCCAGCATCCGAGTAATCTGCAAAAATATTCTCAAATGCAGTAAAATTGAAAAAGAAATATTTTTGCAATTTAAAATGAAATATGATTTTTGAAAATATTATTTGCCTCAGTTATTTGGGTTGTTCGTCATCATTCACATTTGAATTCATCATACACGAACAATGTGACATGCACAGTGTATCACTGTACATGCCACAAGGCCGTGCACATCGATATACACTTGATAATGCTACAGGGACAAGTGAGCACAGGTCAAACCCAAATGAAAAGCCGGGTTCAACTCACGTGCAATATATTCAAAATTACGACACGAGCACAAGGTCAAACCCGAGTTTTTGAAACTGGATTCAACTCAAGTGAAATTTCAAAAATCAACATGAAATGATCAAGAATCAGATCAGAGACCAAGTACAAGGCACAGTGCACCACTGACCAGAATACAAAGACAGGAAAACATGCATGCAACATGGTACAAAGCTCAAGTTCAATTCCAAAAGCAACCAGCAATGCATGCAACAGAGATCAAGCTTCAACCAAGTGAAAATGCTCAATTCACCAAGTACAGGTAACAGCATGGTACAATGCAAATACATGGAACAATACCAAAGTATGGAGTGTGCAAGTGTAAATGACGAGAGCTCAACATACATGAAGTAATGCAATGCCCAAAGACCAAGTCGAAGTCGAACTGTTCTTAACAGTTCTAAGTATCTGATAACAATATGACAATGCAAACATGAAATGAATGCAACAACAAACTCAGTGAAGACCACAAGTAAATGAGACAACAGTAATGCAGTCAACAACATGAAGGCAACATGATCAAAAGTTCAGGTCAGACCAAACATCAAGGCTCAAACCACAAGTCACAAAAGCTCAAGTGAAGCAAGCACAGGTTAAACCAAAGCAGAGACTACAATATCAAGTGAAAGTGCAGACTAAACCCAAAGTGCAATTCGAATTGACAAAACAGTTTCAAGCTACAACAAGCAGTTGCAACACGGTGAACAAGACACAGTGCAGAGCACATGCAAACTGAAACATCTCAAGTTCAATATCCAAGCAACAATGAAAAGTAAGGAACCAAATACTCAAGACAACATGAAGTGGACAGAATCAATCCAGGCAGCAAGTACATCATGAAACCAAAGTGAGAATGCACCAGTGAAACCAATGCAAACTACAATGCAAACAGTGAATAGCATGGCAATGTCGAATACTTGAGTCAATCAAGTGATACATGGAAGTGTTAATGACAGCAAACAACTCTGTGCACATGTGAAGCCAGAAGAACTACACAACTACAAGTACACGGATGAATACAACATGATGAAGCAGTGCAAATGAGAAAGTGCAATAGAGAATAGCAGCATGCAAATAAAATCAACATAATACACAGTGTAGTCGAAATCACATGGAAGTATGACATGAAGCATGTACATGTGAGAACAGTGAAAACAGTGATGGCCGAAGATAGTGCAGAGTCGTGGATTGGTATATGCGAAATCAAGTATGTATAAAAATGGAAATTGCCGAAAATATCAAAGTCAAACAACGTGATTACCAAGCCAAAAATCAAGTATGTATTTGCGTATCTTTGATAAAGTCAAAAATCAAAAGAGGAAAGGTTCTGCCGTATGTCTCAAGTAAAAATCGAACGCTACAAAATCAAGGCCGTGTGTATCAAGTCCAAAAAAATATCAGGAAAGCACAAATTAGGAAAGTGATGAAGTCGCGTAAATGAATACGAACAAATTCAAGGGTCTCATAATTCATATAAATACCAAACCCAACAAATTCATCATGGGCATCGAGTGAGCAACAAGAAAAAGTGATAATTCAAGCAAATTAAACCAGCAAAGAGAGATTACATAACACAATCTGACGCACTCGATCAAAGGGGCAGCATCGAACAAGCGCAAGCAAGAGCAACACAGAACAGAGGATTGATCATCAGAGAAGTTGCGAGCAAGCCCTAATTTTTGCAAGGGAACAAAGCCCTAATTTGGAAGAACAAAGATTAACATCGGCCGACATTTTCTTCACAAGACAAAAGGAGGAACGAGAAAAAGAATTGGGCCGGCCTTTATTATTATAAAGGGGATTTAGTTTTTTATTTAGGGTTTATTTTTTAAAGGGGTTTTTGTTTATCAGTTTAATTGTTTTTTATTTGTTGTTTTTTACTTTTCGGATCAAGTCTTGGTAAATCACCACCTAGGTTGTAGGTAGTGTCAGATTGTCTAGTTAGAATTAGTTCAGTGAGCAGGGTGTGCGAGTTTGCAAAAATCTATAGGTGGGAGCAAGGGTTTGCGAGTTTGCAAAACTCTATAGGCGGGAGCAGGGGGTGCGAGTCTATTAGAGTGTTTGTAAGAGGGAACAGGGTTTGCGAGTCTGTTAGAGTGTTTGTAAGCGGGATACTGTATAATTCTAATAGAAATCTGGGAATGTAGCAGTAGGCAGGTGTTGCTGAAGCTGGGTAAATTTTGTGTGTGATTTACTTTTCAGCATATTTATTTCTGCAGTTTGTTTCTGTATTTAAATCGAGAAAATTTGCTATAACCCTATTCACCCCCCTCTAGGGTTAATCTAGATCCTACCAGTGGTATCAGAGCACGGTATTTTTCTTTAACTCTAGAGTCATGAATTCATCAAATAATGCTTTTTCTGAGGGGCAATCTATTGTTAGGCCACCCATGTTTAACGGGAATAATTATGCTTATTGGAAAGTTAGGATGGGTATATATCTTAGTTCTGTTGATTATGATGTTTGGGATATTATTGAAACTGGCTACAAATCTCCCACTATAACCGTTGGTGATACTGAGATTCCTAAACCTAAGGATTGGTGGGATACTATCGATAAGAAATTAAAAACTACAAATGCTAAAGCCATGAATGCTTTGATCTATGCTCTTGATAAGAATGAATTTAATAGAATTTCTCATTGTAAAACTGCACAGGAAATTTGGCATACCTTGGAGGTGACACATGAAGAAACTTCTCAAGTCAAGGAGTCTCGTCTAGCCTTATTCAGTAATGAATACGAGAACTTTGTGATGGACAAAGGCGAGAGCATAAAGGACATGTTTGGACGCTTTTCAACTTTGGTATACAATGCTAGAGTGCTTGGGAAGGCATTCACTGAGGTAGAGCTTGTGAGGAAGGTGCTACGAGTCTTACCGATGAACTTTGAGGCAAAAGTCACGGCAATCCAAGAATCGAAAGATTTGAGTGAACTAAGCATGGAGGAGTTGATCGGTAACTTGATGACATATGAGCTTGAGCTAAAAGCAAAGGAAGAACGCAACAACTCCGAACCAAAGAAGAAGGCGATTGCCTTAAAAAGCAAAGAGGAGAGCGATGAAGATGAAGAAGATCCAATTGAAGAGCTTGTAATGGATGTCAATAATCTTAGAAAATGGTCAAGATTCAAGCCATGCAAGAAGAAAACAAGTCGTAATAGGCCAAAAGATTCTGACCATTCCGATAATGAACCGACGTGCTTTAACTGCAACAAGCCTGGCTACTTCAAACAAGAATGCCCACTTCTCAAAAACAATCGAGGAAAGAAAAAGATGAAGAAGGTCTTTGCAGCGACTTGGGATGATGAAGAAGGAGAGGAAGTTTCGAATAATAGCTCAGAGGAGGCTAACTTGTGTCTTATGGCAAAATCAGATTCAGAAGCAAGCTCAGAGGAATCTAGTGAGGTAGGTGACTATTCTTATAAAGATCTTGTTTTTATGTGTCTTGATCTTACTAAAGTAGTTGATACTCTTGAATATAAAATTGAAAAATTGAGATATGATAGGAGAGAACTATCTCGTGAAAATTTTAGGTTAGAAACTGAACTTGAAAATATTCAAAACCTAGAATGTAAAAAATGTAAAATTTTAGATTCAGAATTATCATGACTTAAGAATAGCTTTGAGAATCTTGAAAAAGAAAACTTGAGTCTTAAGGAAACTATTGACACTAGGAAAAAGGATTTTATAAATAGATGCACCTCACTTGTAACTGAAAACACAACACTCAAAACCAAAGTCCAAAATCTTGAGAAGTCTATGAATAACTTTTCAAGAGGAGAAAGATCATTCAACATGCTATTGGGAAACCAAATTTACTAACAAAGGAAAAGGATTAGGCTTTGGGAAAACACAAGTTGGTGATAATGCAAATGGTAAGAGTGTCTTTGGACATCGTGTTGAAAATTATAGTCATAGGAACAAGAACACAAAATTTATACAAGTTTTTGTTCCTAAGAATACTACAAACAAATTTCATGTCTATTGGAACAAGAATAAAAGGACTAAACAAGTTTGGGTTCCAAAGGATTTGTTTATTCACAATGCTTTAGCCACTAACAATCATGGACCTACAAAAACAAATAGGTCACAAAAATCTTTCATCGTGCAGGTATGGTGGCAGGCTAAGGAACAACAACAGTGTTTTCTGGATTTTGGCTGTTCCAGAAATACAACGGGAAACAAAGCAAAAGTTCCTTAGCCTAGTACAAAGGTGACAGAATTACAATGGGCAACCACGAGAAATTATCGTAAAGGTAAAACAGGTGAAGGTATATTAAATGCGATAATCTGCACCGTATTTCGAATGAAATCAGCCAATATTGAGATGTTGTAAAGATGATGTTTTTTGATTCTGACTTGTTCAACATAGTTGGCCAATTATATTTATGCCAAAAACACTATTCTTTGATTTACTTCATATATATTAGTTTGGACTAAAAAAAGTGTTTTGTTGGATGATAATATTTTTGGTTACGGCTAACTCTATATTCACGGTCTTCTGATTATTTACATGGCTTCAATTCAAATTTAAAATGCTGTTAAAAAAATTGAGTTTGATTTTTTATGCACACTTCATGATCTGGTCTATCAAATTTAGTTAGTGATATTTTGAAGTGAAGAAGAAATTCAGATGCAGATTACACTGGTAATCTAGTTGATAGAAAAATTACTAGTTGAACGTGATTTTTGAGACATTTAGTAACTGCATCATTTTTCAAAGAAAATATTTGCATATTTTTCATTACAAATAATTTTCAAATAGAAGAAATTCTTTTTCTCATATAACCCCTTCAAGAAAATCATTGTTGACCATATTTTCAGATTAGTCATTTTTATTTGATTTTAAATGACAAATTTTGACTAATCCGACTCCCTACTAATTATCAAAAAGATAAATAGTGATTGAAAATGTGATAAGTGTTGATATTTAACATACATTACTCAAGAGAGTATATTTGGAAAATTTATTTAGGAATTCAAACAAGAGTTATAAAACTTTTTGTTGGGTAAAGATTCCATGACCATTTCTATATCTAGCATATTTCTATCGACCATTGTTTATCAAATCTTAAATATAGTTTGTCGATATGTGGTACTATAATCAGGGATCATTTGTTTTTCATTTCACATTTTTTTAAAATAAATAAATATCCAAAGTATTCACTCTCATTTAAAAGTCCTCACGGTTATGCATGGGTGAATTACTTGGATTTTTGATTATGTGCTTCCATGCTCATTTAAAAGTCCTTACGGTTATGCATGTATGGAACGCATATCAAAATTAATTCATTAAATAGACAAGTTGATTCTAATCCTATTTAAAAGTCCTCACGGTCATGCGTGGTTAGAAGATACTTGATTTCATTTTTTAAAATTAAATTGGTATACTACTAATCTCATTTAAAAGTCCTAACGGTTATGCATGATTAGTAGATATTCAAATTTCTGATATAAATGTACCACAAGTTGATACAATTGTATGATTTTATATTAGAACATCATTTCCATTCTTTCTAAAAGTGGAATATGCGCCTAACAAGGGAAGTTATGATTTTTGTTTGATTTTTATTGAAGTTTAATATTTATGTTCAATTTGAGTTTAATGTTGGATTAATATTGATCACTTTATCTCTATTTTCTCTAACACTATTATTCTTTTGCTGATAACAAAAGGGGAGAGAAAAGTTAAGATTTTGTCAAATAGAATCAAGCAAAGGTCAAATAATTTTCCATTTGCATCTAGGCTCATTTGTATATTTCTATTTATATGCATATATGTAGGGGGAGCATCATGTAGAGAGGAAGCATTTAAATAGGGGGAGCAATTAGAGTATATCATTGATCAAATACATTTAACACAATCAAAATCTTAAATATATGTTTGTTATCATCAAAAGGGGAAGTAGAAAAGTTAAGATTTTGTCAAACAGTATCAAGCAAAGGTCAAATAATTTTCTATTTGCATCAAGGCTCATTTGTATATTTCTATTTATATGCATATATGTAGGGGGAGCATCATGTAGAGAGGAAGCATTTAAATAGGGGGAGCGATTAGAGTATATCATTGATCAAATACATTTAACACAATCAAAATCTTAAATATACGTTTGTTATCATCAAAAGGGGGAGATTGTGGAATATGCGAGTATATGATTTTTGTTTGATGATAATAAACATATATATATATATATATATATATATATATATATATATATATATATATATATTCATTTAAGTGTATTTATTAATGTACTATTTTATTTTTCATAGATTAAATAAATATTTGTTGAATAAAATAAATTACACAGAATTTGAATTCAAACAGAATAATTTACATAGAATTTGAATTCAAACAGAAATTTTATTCAAACAAATATTTATTACAATCTTGAATAGTACAAATTCAAGCTCTCACTATACATATACAATTTTGATTGCATCACAATTATTTTTACATTAATAACCTCACTACATATCACTCACACTCGTATTTTGTCTTCAACCGCAATCCAGTCTGATTCCAGCATCCGAGTAATCTGCAAAAATATTCTCAAACGCAGTAAAATTGAAAAAGAAATATTTTTGCAATTTAAAATGAAATATGATTTTTGAAAATATTATTTGCCTCAGTTATTTGGGTTGTTCATCATCATTCACATTTGAATTCATCATACACGAACAATGTGACATGCACAGTGTATCACTGTACATGCCACAAGGTCGTGCACAACGATATACACTTGATAATGCTACAGGGACAAGTGAGCATAGGTCAAACCCAAATGAAAAGCCGGGTTCAACTCACGTGCAATATATTCAAAATTACGACATGAGCACAAGGTCAAACCTGAGTTTTTGAAACTGGATTCAACTTAAGTGAAATTTCAAAAATCAACATGAAATGATCAAGAATCAGCTCAGAGACCAAGTACAAGGCACAGTGCATCACTGACCAGAATACAAAGACAGGAAAACATGCATGCAACATGGTACAAAGCTCAAGTTCAATTCCAAAAGCAACCAGCAATGCATGCAACAGAGATCAAGCTTCAACCAAGTGAAAATGCTCAATGCACCAAGTACAGGTAACAGCATGGTACAATGCAAATACATGGAACAATACCAAAGTATGGAGTGTGAAAGTGCAAATGACCAAAGCTCAACATACATGAAGTAATGCAGTGCCCAAAGACCAAGTCGAAGTCGAACTGTTCTTAACAGTTCTAAGTATCTAACAACAATATGACAATGCAAACATGAAATAAATGCAACAACAAACTCAGTGAAGACCACAAGTAAATGAGACAACAGTAATGCAGTCAACAACATGAAGGCAACATGATCAAAAGTTCTGGTCAGACCAAACATCAACGCTCAAACCACAAGTCACAAAAGTTCAAGTGAAGCAAGTACAGGTTAAACCAAAGCAGAGACTACAATATCAAGTGAAAGTGCAGACTAAACCCAAAGTGCAATTCGAATTGACAAAACAGTTTCAAGCTACGACAAGCAGTTGCAACATGGTGAACAAGACACAGTGCAGAGCACATGCAAACTGAAACATCTCAAGTTCAATATCCAAGCAACAATGAAAAGCAAGGAACCAAATACTCAAGACAACATGAAGTGGACAGAATCAATCCAGGTAGCAAGTACATCATGAAACCAAAGTGAGAATGCACCAGTGAAACCAATGCAAACTACAATGCAAACAGTGAATAGCATGGCAATGTCGAATACTTGAGTCAATCAAGTGATACATGGAAGTGTTAATGACAGCAAACAACTTTGTGCACATGTGAAGCCAGAAGAACTACACAACTACAAGTACAGGGATGAATACAACATGATGAAGCAGTGCAAATGAGCAAGTGCAACAGAGAATAGCAACATGCAAATAAAATCAACATAATACACAGTGTAGTCGAAATCACATGGAAGTATGACATGAAGCATGTACATGAGAGAACAGTGAAAACAGTGATGGCCGAAGACAGTGCAGAGTCGTGGATTGGTATACACGAAATCAAGTATGTATAAAAATGGAAATTGCCGAAAATATCAAAGTCAAACAACGTGATTACCAAGCCAAAAATCAAGTATGTATCTGTTGTATCTTTGATAAAGTCAAAAATCAAAAGAGGAAAGGTTCTGCCGTATGTCTCAAGTAAAAATCGAACGCTAAAAAATCAAGGCCGTGAGTATCAAGTCGAAAAAAATATCAGGAAAGCACAAATTAGGAAAGTGATGAAGTCGCGTAAATGAATGCGAACAAATTCAAGGGTCTCATAATTCATATAAATACCAAACCCAACAAATTCATCATGGGCATCAAGTGAGCAACAAGAACAAGTGATAATTCAAGCAAATTAAACCAGCAAAGAGAGATTACATACCGCAATCTGACGCACTCGATCAAAGGGGCAGCATCGAACAAGCGCAAGCAAGAGAAACACAAAAAAGAGGATTGATCATCAGAGAAGTCGCGAGCAAGCCCTAATTTTTGCAAGGGAACAAAGCCCTAATTTGGACGAACAAAGATTAACATCGGCCGACATTTTCTTCACAAGACAAAAGGAGGAACGAGAAAAAGAATTGGGCCGGCCTTTATTATTATAAAGGGGATTTAGTTTTTTATTTAGGGTTTATTTTTTAAAGGGGTTTTTGTTTATCAGTTTAATTGTTTTTTATTTGTTGTTTTTTACTTTTCGGATCAAGTCTTGGTAAATCACCACCTAGGTTGTAGGTAGTGTCAGATTGTCTAGTTAGAATTAGTTCAGTGAGCAGGGTGTGCGAGTTTGCAAAACTCTATAGGCAAGAGCAAGGGTTTGCGAGTTGCAAAACTCTATAGGCGGGAGCAGGGAGTGCGAGTCTATTAGAGTGTTTGTAAGCGGGAGAAAGGTTTGCGAGTCTGTTAGAGTGTTTGTAAGCGGGATACTGTTTAATTCTAATAGAAATCTGGGAATGCAGCAGTAGGCAGGGGTTTCCGAAGCTGGGTAAATTTTATGTGTGATTTACTTTTCATCATATTTATTTCTGCAGTTTGTTTCTGTGTTTAAATCGAGAAAATTTGCTATAACCCTATTCACCCCCCCTCTAGGGTTAATCTAGATCCTACCAGTGGTATCAGAGCACGGTATTTTTCTTTAACTATAGAGTCATGAATTCATCAAATAATGCTTTTTCTGAGGGGCAATCTATTGTTAGGCCACTCATGTTTAACGGGAATAATTATGCTTATTGGAAAGTTAGGATGGGTATATATCTTAGTTCTGTTGATTATGATGTTTGGGATATTATTGAAACTGGCTACAAATCTCCCACTATAACCGTTGGTGATACTGAGATTCCTAAACCTAAGGATTGGTGGGATGCTATCGATAAGAAATTAAAAACTACAAATGCTAAAGCCATGAATGCTTTGATCTATGCTCTTGATAAGAATGAATTTAATAGAATTTCTCATTGTAAAACTGCACAGGAAATTTGGCATACCTTGGAGGTGACACATGAAGGAACTTCTCAAGTCAAGGAGTCTCGTCTAGCCTTATTCAGTAATGAATACGAGAACTTTGTGATGGACAAAGGCGAGAGCATAAAGGACATGTTTGGACGCTTTTCAACTTTGGTATACAACGCTAGAGTGCTTGGGAAGGCATTCACTGAGGTAGAGCTTGTGAGGAAGGTGCTACGAGTCTTACCGATGAACTTTGAAGCAAAAGTCACGGCAATCCAAGAATCGAAAGATTTGAGTGAACTAAGCATGGAGGAGTTGATCGGTAACTTGATGACATATGAGCTTGAGCTAAAAGCAAAGGAAGAACGCAACAACTCCGAACCAAAGAAGAAGACGATTGCCTTAAAAAGCAAAGAAGAGAGCGATGAAGATGAAGAAGATCCAATTGAAGAGCTTGCAATGGCTGTCAATAATCTTAGAAAATGGTCAAGATTCAAGCCATGCAAGAAGAAAACAAGTCGTAATAGGCCAAAAGATTCTGAACATTCCGATAATGAACCGACGTGCTTTAACTGCAACAAGCCTGGCTACTTCAAACAAGAATGCCCACTTCTCAAAAACAATCGAGGAAAGAAAAAGATGAAGAAGGTCTTTGCAGCGACTTGGGATGATGAAGAAGGAGAGGAAGTTTCGAATAATAGCTCAGAGGAGGCTAACTTGTGTCTTATGGCAAAATCAAATTCAGAAACAAGCTCAGAGGAATCTAGTGAGGTAGGTGACTATTCTTATAAAGATCTTGTTTTTATGTGTCTTGATCTTACTAAAGTAGTTGATACTCTTGAATATAAAATTGAAAAATTGAGATATGATAGGAGAGAACTATCTCGTGGAAATTTTAGGTTAGAAACTGAACTTGAAAATATTCAAAACCTAGAATGTAAAAAATGTAAAATTTTAGATTCAGAATTATCAAGACTTAAGAATAGCGTTGAGAATCTTGAAAAAGAAAACTTGAGTCTTAAGGAAACTATTGACACTAGGAAAAAGGATTTTATAAATAGATGCACCTCACTTGTAACTGAAAACACAACACTCAAAACCAAAGTCCAAAATCTTGAGAAATCTATGAATAACTTTTCAAGAGGAGAAAGATCATTCAACATGCTATTGGGAAACCAAATTTACTAACAAAGGAAAAGGATTACGCTTTGGGAAAACACAAGTTGGTGATAATGCAAATGGTAAGAGTGTCTTTGGACATCGTGTTGAAAATTATAGTCATAGGAACAAGAACACAAAATTTATAAAAGTTTGGGTTCCTAAGAATACTACAAACAAATTTCATGTCTATTGGAACAAGAATAAAAGGACTAAACAAGTTTGGGTTCCAAAGGATTTGTTTATTCACAATGCTTTAGCCACTAACAATCATGGACCTACAAAAACAAATAGGTCACAAAAATCTTTCATCGTGCAGGTATGGTGGCAGGCTAAGGAACAACAACAGTGTTTTCTGGATTTTGGCTGTTCCAGAAACACAACGGGAAACAAAGCAAAAGTTCCTTAGCCTAGTACAAAGGTGACAGAATCACAATGGGCAACCACGAGAAATTATCGTAAAGGTAAAACAGGTGAAGGTATATTAAATGCGATAATCTGCACCGTATTTCAAATGAAATCAGCCAATATTGAGATGTTGTAAAGATGATGTTTTTTGATTCTGACTTGTTCAACATAGTTGGCCAATTATATTTATGCCAAAAACACTATTCTTTGATTTACTTCATATATATTAGTTTGGACTAAAAAAAGTGTTTTGTTGGATGATAATATTTTTGGTTACGGCTAACTCTATATTCACGGTCTTCTGATTATTTACATGGCTTCAATTCAAATTTAAAATGCTGTTAAAAAAATTGAGTTTGATTTTTTATGCACACTTCATGATCTGGTCTATCAAATTTAGTTAGTGATATTTTGAAGTGAAGAAGAAATTCAGATGCAGATTACACTGGTAATCTAGTTGATAGAAAAATTACTAGTTGAACGTGATTTTTGAGACATTTAGTAACTGCATCATTTTTCAAAGAAAATATTTGCATATTTTTCATTACAAATAATTTTCAAATAGAAGAAATTCTTTTTCTCATATAACCCCTTCAAGAAAATCATTGTTGACCATATTTTCAGATTAGTCATTTTTATTTGATTTTAAATGACAAATTTTGACTAATCCGACTCCCTACTAATTATCAAAAAGATAAATAGTGATTGAAAATGTGATAAGTGTTGATATTTAACATACATTACTCAAGAGAGTATATTTGGAAAATTTATTTAGGAATTCAAACAAGAGTTATAAAACTTTTTGTTGGGTAAAGATTCCATGACCATTTCTATATCTAGCATATTTCTATCGACCATTGTTTATCAAATCTTAAATATAGTTTGTCGATATGTGGTACTATAATCAGGGATCATTTGTTTTTCATTTCACATTTTTTTAAAATAAATAAATATCCAAAGTATTCACTCTCATTTAAAAGTCCTCACGGTTATGCATGGGTGAATTACTTGGATTTTTGATTATGTGCTTCCATGCTCATTTAAAAGTCCTTACGGTTATGCATGTATGGAACGCATATCAAAATTAATTCATTAAATAGACAAGTTGATTCTAATCCTATTTAAAAGTCCTCACGGTCATGCGTGGTTAGAAGATACTTGATTTCATTTTTTAAAATTAAATTGGTATACTACTAATCTCATTTAAAAGTCCTAACGGTTATGCATGATTAGTAGATATTCAAATTTCTGATATAAATGTACCACAAGTTGATACAATTGTATGATTTTATATTAGAACATCATTTCCATTCTTTCTAAAAGTGGAATATGCGCCTAACAAGGGAAGTTATGATTTTTGTTTGATTTTTATTGAAGTTTAATATTTATGTTCAATTTGAGTTTAATGTTGGATTAATATTGATCACTTTATCTCTATTTTCTCTAACACTATTATTCTTTTGCTGATAACAAAAGGGGAGAGAAAAGTTAAGATTTTGTCAAATAGAATCAAGCAAAGGTCAAATAATTTTCCATTTGCATCTAGGCTCATTTGTATATTTCTATTTATATGCATATATGTAGGGGGAGCATCATGTAGAGAGGAAGCATTTAAATAGGGGGAGCAATTAGAGTATATCATTGATCAAATACATTTAACACAATCAAAATCTTAAATATATGTTTGTTATCATCAAAAGGGGAAGTAGAAAAGTTAAGATTTTGTCAAACAGAATCAAGCAAAGGTCAAATAATTTTCTATTTGCATCAAGGCTCATTTGTATATTTCTATTTATATTCATATATGTAGGGGGAGCATCATATAGAGAGGAAGCATTTAAATAGGGGGAGCAATTAGAGTATATCATTGATCAAATACATTTAACACAATCAAAATCTTAAATATATGTTTGTTATCATCAAAAGGGGGAGATTGTGGAATATGCGAGTATATGATTTTTGTTTGATGATAATAAACATATATATATATATATATATTCATTTAAGTGTATTTATTAATGTACTATTTTATTTTTCATAGATTAAATAAATATTTGTTGAATAAAATAAATTACACAGAATTTGAATTCAAACAGAATAATTTACATAGAATTTGAATTCAAACAGAAATTTTATTCAAACAAATATTTATTACAATCTTGAATAGTACAAATTCAAGCTCTCACTATACATATACAATTTTGATTACATCACAATTATTTTTACATTAATAACCTCACTACATATCACTCACACTCGTATTTTGTCTTCAACCGCAATCCAGTCTGATTCCAGCATCCGAGTAATCTGCAAAAATATTCTCAAACGCAGTAAAATTGAAAAAGAAATATTTTTGCAATTTAAAATGAAATATGATTTTTGAAAATATTATTTGCCTCAGTTATTTGGGTTGTTCATCATCATTCACATTTGAATTCATCATACACGAACAATGTGACATGCACAGTGTATCACTGTACATGCCACAAGGTCGTGCACAACGATATACACTTGATAATGCTACAGGGACAAGTGAGCATAGGTCAAACCCAAATGAAAAGCCGGGTTCAACTCACGTGCAATATATTCAAAATTACGACATGAGCACAAGGTCAAACCTGAGTTTTTGAAACTGGATTCAACTTAAGTGAAATTTCAAAAATCAACATGAAATGATCAAGAATCAGATCAGAGACCAAGTACAAGGCACAGTGCATCACTGACCAGAATACAAAGACAGGAAAACATGCATGCAACATGGTACAAAGCTCAAGTTCAATTCCAAAAGCAACCAGCAATGCATGCAACAGAGATCAAGCTTCAACCAAGTGAAAATGCTCAATGCACCAAGTACAGGTAACAGCATGGTACAATGCAAATACATGGAACAATACCAAAGTATGGAGTGTGAAAGTGCAAATGACCAAAGCTCAACATACATGAAGTAATGCAGTGCCCAACGACCAAGTCGAAGTTGAACTGTTCTTAACAGTTCTAAGTATCTAACAACAATATGACAATGCAAACATGAAATAAATGCAACAACAAACTCAGTGAAGACCACAAGTAAATGAGACAACAGTAATGCAGTCAACAACATGAAGGCAACATGATCAAAAGTTCTGGTCAGACCAAACATCAACGCTCAAACCACAAGTCACAAAAGTTCAAGTGAAGCAAGTACAGGTTAAACCAAAGCAGAGACTACAATATCAAGTGAAAGTGCAGACTAAACCCAAAGTGCAATTCGAATTGACAAAACAGTTTCAAGCTACGACAAGCAGTTGCAACATGGTGAACAAGATACAGTGCAGAGCACATGCAAACTGAAACATCTCAAGTTCAATATCCAAGCAACAATGAAAAGGAAGGAACCAAATACTCAAGACAACATGAAGTGGACAGAATCAATCCAGGTAGCAAGTACATCATGAAACCAAAGTGAGAATGCACCAGTGAAACCAATGCAAACTACAATGCAAACAGTGAATAGCATGGCAATGTCGAATACTTGAGTCAATCAAGTGATACATGGAAGTGTTAATGACAGCAAACAACTTTGTGCACATGTGAAGCCAGAAGAACTACACAACTACAAGTACAGGGATGAATACAACATGATGAAGCAGTGCAAATGAGCAAGTGCAACAGAGAATAGCAACATGCAAATAAAATCAACATAATACACAGTGTAGTCGAAATCACATGGAAGTATGACATGAAGCATGTACATGAGATAACAGTGAAAACAGTGATGGCCGAAGACAGTGCAGAGTCGTGGATTGGTATACACGAAATCAAGTATGTATAAAAATGGAAATTGCCGAAAATATCAAAGTCAAACAACGTGATTACCAAGCCAAAAATCAAGTATGTATCTGTTGTATCTTTGATAAAGTCAAAAATCAAAAGAGGAAAGGTTCTGCCGTATGTCTCAAGTAAAAATCGAACGCTAAAAAATCAAGGCCGTGAGTATCAAGTCGAAAAAAATATCAGGAAAGCACAAATTAGGAAAGTGATGAAGTCGCGTAAATGAATGCGAACAAATTCAAGGGTCTCATAATTCATATAAATACCAAACCCAACAAATTCATCATGGGCATCAAGTGAGCAACAAGAACAAGTGATAATTCAAGCAAATTAAACCAGCAAAGAGAGATTACATACCGCAATCTGACGCACTCGATCAAAGGGGCAGCATCGAACAAGCGCAAGCAAGAGAAACACAAAAAAGAGGATTGATCATCAGAGAAGTCGCGAGCAAGCCCTAATTTTTGCAAGGGAACAAAGCCCTAATTTGGACGAACAAAGATTAACATCGGCCGACATTTTCTTCACAAGACAAAAGGAGGAACGAGAAAAAGAATTGGGCCGGCCTTTATTATTATAAAGGGGATTTAGTTTTTTATTTAGGGTTTATTTTTTAAAGGGGTTTTTGTTTATCAGTTTAATTGTTTTTTATTTGTTGTTTTTTACTTTTCGGATCAAGTCTTGGTAAATCACCACCTAGGTTGTAGGTAGTGTCAGATTGTCTAGTTAGAATTAGTTCAGTGAGCAGGGTGTGCGAGTTTGCAAAACTCTATAGGCGAGAGCAAGGGTTTGCGAGTTTCAAAACTCTATAGGCGGGAGCAGGGGGTGCGAGTCTATTAGAGTGTTTGTAAGCGGGAGAAGGGTTTGCGAGTCTGTTAGAGTGTTTGTAAGCGGGATACTGTTTAATTCTAATAGAAATCTGGGAATGCAGCAGTAGGCAGGGGTTGCCGAAGCTGGGTAAATTTTATGTGTGATTTACTTTTCATCATATTTATTTCTGCAGTTTGTTTCTGTGTTTAAATCGAGAAAATTTGCTATAACCCTATTCACCCCCCCTCTAGGGTTAATCTAGATCCTACACTGTATACGGATCATAAGTCGCCGAAGTATTTGTTCTCTCAGAAGGAGCTGAACATGATGCAGCAAAGGTGGTTAGAGTTCTTAGTTGCTTATGATTTCAGGATTGAGTACACACCGGGAAAGGAAATAAGGTTGCAGACGCACTTAGCAGGAAGCATAAGAATGCTGTGTTAGCAATGATAACTAGGTGGAAAGACTTGGAAGCACTGGCAGATTGTAGTGGATATCTGAGGCCGGGTCTTGTAGTAATACAATTATATTGACTTGTTTGGATGTTCGACCAGTATTGATTGAATGGATTACTTCTATGTAGATAGAGATCTTATGTCAGCTGAGTGGATCAGGAAGCTAAAGGAAGGAACCAAGAGCGACGACTTGAAAGATTTCAGTCTTGACCAAAATGGATGGTTGAGAAAGAAAGGAGTGTTCCAAGTGTAGGAAACATAAGGAAAGAAGTCTTAAAGGAATGCCATCGTTTGAAGTTCACTATGCATCAGGAGGTACCAAGATGTATCAGGATACGAAGAGGAATTTCTTCTAGGAAGGAACGAAGCGGGATGTTGGTTTGTGTGTAAGACAGTGCTTCAATTGCCAACATGCAAAGGCCGAACACTAGAAGCCAAGTGGCTTGCTTCACCCATTAGTTATTCCACTGTGGAAGTGGGATTCTATTTCTACGGAGTTCATAGATGGATTGCTAAGGTCAAACAGAGGTAATGAAAGTTTATGGGTCATAGTGGACAGATTGACCAAGCGTGCCATTTCATTCCATTTAAGTCATCCATGATAGCACCTGTTTTAGCAAGGTTGTTCATGAAGACCATGGTTAGACCGCATGGAGTTTCAAGAAGTATAGTTAGTGATTGAGATTCCTTGTTCACTAGTGAGTTTTGGAAGAGTCTGTAGGAAGTTTTGGAAACCAAGCTTAAGATAAGTACCGCTTACGATCCGCAGATAGATGGGCAAATGGAAAGAGTTAACAAGATCTTTAAAGATATGTTAAGAGCCTGTGTTATGGATTTCAGGGATCATGGAAAGACCATCTGCATCTAGTTGAGTTTTGTATAACAACAGTTATTAGACTAGAATTAGGATGGCATCGTTTGAAGCTTTCAATGGAAGGCCATGGAAATCTCCCGTTTGTTGGTTGGAGATAGAGGATGGGTTGATTCTTGGTCCAGATCTAGTTGGAGAAGCTGCAGAAAAGATTGAGATCATTTGGGTTAGAACGAAGGAGGCTCAGTCTAGGCAGAAGAGTTATGTAGAGAGACATAAAGATTTAGCGTTCTAGGTTGGGGACTAGGTTTTCGTAAAAGTATCATTAATGAAGGGTGTGCTTAGATTTGGAAAGTCGAGGAAGTTATCTCCTAGGTTCATTGGACCTTTTCCTATTCTTGAGAGGATCGGGAAACTCGCTTATAAACTTGAGTTACCGAGCAGTTTAGCAGGTGTCCACAGTGTATTTCATGTTTCTTATCTCAAAAGCTGTGTTAGAGACCGGAGACTACTACTATGCCAGCGGTGCCATATGATTTAGCGGTAGAACTAGATTTGGCTATAGCGAGAAAGCCAATTCACATTGTTGCGAGAGATGAGAAGAGGCTTATAACCAAGATGGTCAGAATAGTCAAGGTCCAGTGGAGTGATGATGATAGAGACTGTACTTGGGAGGTTGAGAGCAGGATTATAGATAATTATCTTGATTTTTTTGATGATATGTTTTACCTTCTTGTTTGTTTTGTGTACTTTATAGTAATTTCGACGATGAAATTATTTAAGGAAGGGAATCTGTAACAACCTAGATTTTTGATAACATTATTTAGGAGGTTTAATTAGTTAAACCAAATAAAAAATGTGTTGATTAGGAGATTGATATTTGACTTTAATTAAGGTAGCCGTGCCTTTTTAAACTAATAAATTAAAATAAAGGTTTAAAATGAGTTAAAAAGAGGTATAATGGGATAGAGGCCATTGCTATATCTCCTTGCTGAGGTCATGCACCATCTTACACGTTCATTCCATTTCATTATTTTCAAAATCAAGGCCAACCACTATTAACAAGAAAAGAAGAAGAGGAAACTAAGGAAAAGCTTAAGGAAAAGCAAATTCAAATCGAACTCATTCATATCTCAAACTCCTTAATCTCTGAAGCAAAGGTGAATAATGTTTACATCTCCAAATTTTTATGATTTGGGTTTAAGATTAAATCCGAATGGTTTTGCAAAGATTTGCCATGTTTTTGAATGATAAAATGATTATACATGTTGATGATTTATGAATGTCCATATAGATTTTACGACGTGTTTAAGACAAAAACCCTATTAAATGACAACCGTTAGCCTTGCAAATTTTTATAGTGATCTAAAGTGATATTTTAAAGACGTGCTTCAAT
This sequence comes from Allium cepa, assembly GCA_030765085.1. NCBI lineage: Eukaryota > Viridiplantae > Streptophyta > Magnoliopsida > Asparagales > Amaryllidaceae > Allium > Allium cepa. The sequence goes on along the minus strand of CM060934.1, from coordinate 944,970,161 downwards.
TTTTAGATTTTTCTGAATTTTTATGGAATTATTATGAATTTTCTAAGGAAGAAAATGGTATTTTGGATTATAACATTATTTACAGGAAAAAGAATTATTAATTGGGTCCTAAAATTTTATACATTGAAAAGAATGAATTAATTGATTTTTTGGAATTTTTCAAGAATTTTCTAAGATGATTTAATAGTTATATGAAATTATTTAAGTTATGGGACTTAAATGTTTTATATAATTATAAAGGAGAAAGAGGCATTTTCAAAAAAAATTAAATTTCCAAATAAGGAAATGTGGTAGCATTTTTGAATATAAAAATCTAGCAACCAATCAGATTTAGAAAAATAAGGCAGGTTGGGTACAAAAGAACTATTTTAAAGTACGAATAAATTGGATTTTCATTATTTCAACTATTTCGGTAAGAAGTTCCACCTCTCTTCCAAGCCTTTCGAAAAAGTCGAAAGTTACCAAACCGTTGACTAGGTCAATAACCAATGTAAATGGTATCAGACAATAGGTACGTAGTGAATTGAAGGAGTTGAAAGGATTAGGGTTGAAAGGTTAAAGCTTTCAAAAGAGTTGAAACTTTGTTTTGGTTTTAAAGAAAATACGCCCGGTAGCTCTCGACAACGTCAATTGGTTTAAGAGAAAAGGTTTTGATTGGATTGTTTATTGTTTTAATCGAAATCTTTCGACAAGGTCGAAAGGTAAATCTTTCAACAAAGTCAAAAGATACGAAACCTTTTGACTAAATCGACAAGATCATAGTAGCCACTTCCTACCTTTCGATTTAGTGGCTTTCGAAGGGAATCTTTTGTTTTCTAAAATTTTTCGCCTCTCCATTGCTTTCAAGGGTTAGTTCCAACATCATTACTTCATTATTTATGAAAAGGTTTTAAAAGAGATACTTTAAAAGGTTTTGAAGCAGTTACTTTCGACTCTAATTTTTTTCTGATCCTTTTGCTCAATCCAAATGTTTTAAATCAAAACGTTTTATTAAAGCATTCAAAGTAATCAACTTCGAATGGTTTCGGAAGGTTTCCACTTGTTTTATATTGAATCCAATGATTTTGAAAGGTTTTAAGTTTCAATGCTTTCAAAAGGTTTTATTGATGATTTCATAGGGGTGGTTCTCTAGGCTTTCAACAAAGTTGAAAGGTGAGACATTTCGAGTAGGTCGAAAATAAACCTTCTGACAAGGTCGAAAGGTGAGACCTTTCGATAAATTCAAGATGTATAGTTTTGCAGTTTTTAAAGGTTAAGGTTAAAGGATTTTAAGGAAGATGTCTTATTTTTTAAAGCCTATAAAGGAAAGGCTTTTTTGAAGGAGTTACCTTCAATGATTTCGAAGGGTTTTATTATTGGTTTTAAAGGGGTTACCTTCATTGTTTTCGAAATGTCGTTCGAATGTTTTAAACAAAGGATTTGAATAATATGATTAGGCAGATAGCCTAAGTGTTTTAAGTTATAAATGATTTTAACTTATTTTAAAAGGATAGAAAATCCTTATTGAACATCATCAACATTATTTTTAGTAAAGTATATATAACATGGAAAAATAACTTAGATTAAAGCTAAAGATACATTTTTCTTGTGTATATATGATTTGATGTACTAAATCATTTTGATAACCTTTTCAAGGAAGATGTAAAGGGTAGTTAACCCAAAGAAAACTCGGGCAGTAAGCTCATTTAAATTCGAATAGCCGGTCCATTTTGAGGGCACTCAGCCCGAAGGATTGTTAGTTTAGACAGGGGCAGTTAGCCCAAATATGAACAGTTAGTTCATTTATTAGCATAACAAACCTTGATACTTCTTGAGGATAATTTGTCCACTCTTTTTAACCTGTTTTATGGACAGATAGTCCATTATTTAACTTAAAGGATATTTCTATTTAGGTATAATCAGATTTAGGACAGATAATCCATTTATTTCCTGTTTTTACATAACGGATCTTGCTATATTATTATTATAATCAGTTGATTAACCAGTTTGGCTATAGGAAAGGATTTGCAAAATATATGTTCTGAAAAGAGATATTAGTGAGAGGAAATCTGTTCTGCTAAGCAGCGTTGTCTTACTATATATTAGTAAACAGAGATGTAACATAAATTATTCATAACAGGCTTTATGTGTCTTACTCAAAGTTTTTGTTTCCTCTTAAATTCTTGGGTGCTCAAAATTGATTTGAGTAGGCTGAGGTTTTAGTTTTTAGGTTTTTGCAGATTTTGGCGAATAAGCTTCCGAAGACAAGCAGGCGGCTAATAAATAGCCAAATTTAGGAATTCTGTTTTAAATTTGTTTCCACTGTGTATTAAGACATTTATGTCTATATTTCTTTGATCATTCAAGCGGGCATCTTCGTATGTCGCTGTTGTCGTGTTGTTGTAATTGAATTTGATCATTGCCAGGGAATACCTTGGGATTCTTGTAACTTGGATATGATTTATCATAAATGTAACCACTAAAATTATAATTTTTGGAAATTTGTGATTTTGTTCATATTCAAGTGCTTTTGATATTACAGCTACCGTTAACATTTCCATATTACATCACCATAAGTTAATACCTGGATGACTGCAGCATCCATAGAGATTAGCTTTTGGCCTCCAAATACGGGATGTTACAGACATGGAGCCTAACAAATTTGTAGTGCTTATTTGGCTAGTACAAATGGATCATACTCATGGTAATGCAAGTTATGCTTTATTTCAATAAGATTATATTCTTTGTGCATGTTGATTCCAGAATCTGAATATTGTCTAACCAATTGCATCTGAATATAAAAAATTATCCACAAGCCGTGTGAAATATGTCAATTCTAAAACCTGGGTTAATACACTGTAAAACTTATTTATATGATTATCTGAATCATCACTACCTTTAACAAATACATCGATATTGTTAGTTAAATTTTCAAGATCATGTTCCTTGGTGTTGAATTAAATTCGTTGACGAAGAAAATTGGATATGTCTTGACATTTCTTTTTGGTCCCAACATAAGATGTTTCAAATCCTTCATCGACTAAACAATTTCATGGATCATAAACGTACTTTGAAAACCAATAAGTAATTCTTTGCTAAGATCGCTGCTTAGATGTTGTGATTCATAAATATGGAAAATACTTAATATATTGTATTATTATCTATAAGCATAATTGAAATAACTATGAATTTGGAAATTCATATATCTAGAATTATTATAGAATATTACTTAACAAGTGGTGCAACTTCAGAACAATTAAAAAGAACATACATGTGTGTGGTACATGGTAATCTCTGTTATCTAACCATATTCCACACATTTTCTAACAGGTCGTCATATTGTCCAAAAGTAGATAAAATTACTTCAAAAGAATCTTATTTAATACGTTTATCACTACGCGGAACAGTTTTAAATGATAGTTCATATGGTCACTAAAAATAATGAAAAAAAAGAATGAAGCTTCTTCTTCAATATATGGTTTGCAAATCAAACTTTCAACTTGTACTTTTTGTCTAACTTTTTCCTTCAGATGATTTATGTACCTACTTAAAAATTATTTCAAATTATATTTTACTTATGTAATTAAATTAATATTTAACATAATTAATATTATTAACTCTCTAATGGATACATCCACCTATACTATACCACGAAAACACGCTTTAGATGGAAGATGAACACGTAAATGCTTCATTGCACTAAAGAAACCTAGAAAAAACATTTCCTCGGTTTCTAGAGCAGTATAGAGATATCTACTTAAAGTTTACATAGACATTCAATTTTTAATGCAGTCGAACAAAGCTCTTTATAAAACAAACAAAGTTCTGTTATAACCATTCAAACTTTTAGTGTTAACAGTTCTTTAGAAATGATGGGTAACAAATTTTCCATTATTATATAGCAATCAAGACTTTTCATCCCACTCGGTTTATTATTTTTAAAGTCAACGTATCTAGTTAGACTAAAAGAAATCCCATCAGGAAAACTTAATCCTTTGACCTATCTTAACACAAGTTTTACTTGGTTATTGTCAAACCTATATCATGCTTTTTGTCTGTTAGTGTCGTTTGGCTTTATATGAAGCTTGGGATGCTTATATAATTCTTTTCATCATGTCTTGATTTCAAATCATCATAAGTCTTCCCCTTAGCATTCAAAATTGTATTAAATAAATTATCAAACAGGTATTTCTCATTATGCATCATGTCAATATTATGATCAAGTAAGAGATACTTCCAATAAGGCAACTCCTAAAATATATTTTGTTTGCACTAATTATTAATCGTCGATTTACTTGAATTTCAATTTACACTCGAGTTTCATGTGTATTTGGATATTTCTGTACAGGATCATATATTTTCTCATTTAACCAAATCGTTGGTGATTGTCTAGTCTCTGCTTTATTAGCTGTATTTCTTTTTTCTTTTCTAAAAGTACGAACAACATGAGGAAAACACCGATGACAATCAAACCATGAAATTTTCTTCCTATGTGATAAAGAAAATGCTCATGTGTCTTCCATGCAATAAGGAAAATCTAGATGACTGGCCATACTCCAACTTGAAAGCATTGCATATCTAGGAAAATAACTAATAGGCCATAAAAAAGAGGCAAACATACCAAATCCTTTTTTTTGAAATGTCTTATATTTCAACTACTTCATGTCGCGGTATTTTTAACTGTTAAATCAATGGTTATAAACAAAAATCGATTCCTTATGTCAGATCATCAGGGTCAACGACGATAATAGTGAGAAACATATACGAAGTTTTCCTACACATCCACGTAGGTGAATTATAAAGTTGAACGATAATAGGACAAGGTGAATATTTAGAACCAAATTGAGAGAATGATGGAAGCGTGTAACAACACACAAAATTTACGTTAGCTAATTATTAAAATTAGGTGGTTGCCATGGAATTTGTGCAAACAATGGAATTTGACCATGGAACTTACACCATTGCATTTTTAGCGAAATTCTGAGCAATTTCATACTTTGAATTTCGTGATAAGATCTCAACTGAAGAAGTTACGGACAAAAAACAAATTTGAAACAAAAATAATTTAATACACTTAATTAACATTTATAATTAATCATCCATGCCCACGGGTTGATCCATTACTGGGACTGGTCGACCGGTGACCCATAAGCGGTCGATTGTTGGGCTTAGTACACAACAACCCGAAGTTAAAATATTTAATCGTACAATTGTGATTGATTCTAACGCCTATAACTCAAGCCTAGCCCTATCCTTTATTCTCATATTTTTTTTTGAAAAACGCAGCGAAGCTATGCCATTTCTCTTCTCTGCTACATTTCTAATATTATAAAATATTTATATATGTGTAACAAATCGAGAAAGAACAGAAATTAAAAAGAAAAGGAAGAGAATCAACCTACAATACGTTTATTCGGGGTAAATCTTTTTGTATTTTCATTTATATTTTATTCCCTGCAAACCTAAATGTTTTCTCGGATATGAAATCATAACATATGTATATTTCCTTTTTTATACATATTTCATGGATTTAAAAGAAGATGGAGTTGAATAAAATGTTCTACTTTAGATCTGGAAATTTTGAGCAGTTTTTAAAGTTAAGTGGAAATTTTTATAGATTGTTATAATATGAAAATCATCCCGTTGGTGTTTACTTGATTATTATGCCTAATTAGATAATTGTATATAGTTGTAGGCAATAAATTGAATATAATCCAAATATAATGATATCTCCTGCATATTCTTGTTTATTATTTAATTTACAATTGTTTACAATCTGATTTGAAAATTAGTCCGAAAGTATGAAATTAAAATGTTGTTTTGAATGTAACTTATTCTAGATCTGAAAATATGTTGTATAATAATGTTATGAATTTGGATTATTATCCTAATCTTGTTGGAATGTAAACTTTTCTATGTTTGAATTGTTGGAATTTAGATCCATTCAATATTTGTAAATTAGTTTGATTTCTTTTCCACTTCGAAAAATACATTGTTTGATCTAATAAGGAATATACACAAATTAAAGGAGAAAGAGATGTGTAAATTATGAATTCATTGTTGTTTACACTTTCTATTTCAATAATTGAAAGAAATGCTAATTCCTTGTAATTTCAAATGATTTAATCTTTTATTTAAATATTTTATCTGTGACTAATTGTTGGAAATTATAATGGATAATATTTTTAATATGATTCAAACAATTGAACATGGAAAAGGATATTCTAGTGAAGATGTATAACTAGAACATATTTGATAGAAAAAAATATATTTGTATGTAATTTTCTGTGCTTACAATAACTAAAATAAAACATAATTAATAACCGTGCTTACAATCTAGTGTTCACATTTAGGACAGCTAGTTAATGGGAAAGGAATTTAAAAGGTTGTAACCTAAATACTTGGGAATTAAATCAAAGTTGCAATAATTTGATAGGATAAGTGGGACAGGTAAATAAAGAAGTTGAATTAATTACCGTGGAATAGTTAAAAACATTACTGATTGGATAATAGTAAACATATAAATGCCTTAGTAAATGTCCTTAGGATAATATTCATTTATCTTAGACAAGTAAACTTTTATGTGTATGTAATTAAAAAGGAAATTAGTTAGTAATGGAATATTTGAGGTAGATATATAGCCTTAATTAACAAAAGAGGATTAGTAAGATGAGTCCAATGTTCGATTTGGAATGATAAATAAGCAAATTTAAGACTAATAAGCCTAGGATATACGGCTTAAAAATAAAATAATGACAAGCTTAGGTTAATTAATTGGACTTAGTGGGTTGGAAATGCGGGGCTAGTAGGGTTTCATAATAGAATTTTACCCTTCACTTCGAGGCTACCAGCAGTTGTGCACACTTATTACTAATGTGAGTGATTTTCAACTATGAATCCAAATAATTGATTGTTAAGGAAAAATAGAAAGGAATTCTTATATGACCTAAACAATTGACCTGGTGAAATTCGTGTATGTGTATAGCTAAGTCATAAAGATATCTCCTTTGATAAGTACTTGGCGATGACGTGAGGTTAGTCCTAATTCTGTAGGGTAAATCAACACAGCTAATTTGGCTACCACTTCCTATGATGGCCGGACTAATGTGAGATATCATTATGGGCATATTTCATAAAGCGAAGAACCTGCTTGGGGAGCTTGAGCGTATTAATTAGTTGTTTAGAGACCCACCTCTCTCGAAGTATTAGATCGTTGACCCATGAATATAAATGAAGGGCCTACTTGAAGGATTTAAGGTATTAAGTTGTTTCTTAAGGACCCTCCTCATTCCTTAGTTAGAAAAGTATTAAATGGTCATTATATGCGGTTAAGACCGGTAGAGGATATCTCGGGAATAGTCAGCTTCAGGTTTTAAGTCTTAAGTGACTGTTATAAGGTTCACCACTGCCTGTAACAAAAATATTAAGTGACTAAGCAAGATTCTAAGCAATGTCTGCTAGATTGTACCTTTAGGAAGTCCGCCTGAGGTTAGGTATTAAATATGGGGGTCTACTTTGGGGTTTTTGATGGTATAAAGTAGTTAATTCGAGGACACACCTCGCTTGAAGTATTAAATGGTCTAAATTCTACCTAGTTTTTGTTATAAAGGTATTAAATAGATTGGATATTTTCTCTCTAACAGGTAGACTTTGATAGGCAATAGATGAGTTAGTAGAATGATAATTATATATTAAAAAGGATTTGAAGGTCTCAGTAGTTAGGACCAATAAACCAAAGTTGAGAATGCTAGGGGTCCGCTTAATTTTAGGAAGTACTAAGTGGCTAAATAGCTTAGTCATAAATTTTCAAAAGGTTTGATATTTTTAGGTATATATCCGATCGTATGTGCATGGTAAAAAATTGGGTTTACCTTAAATAATAGACATAGCAATTAAATGATAACCTATCGGTATAATTTTTTTTATTGGTAGTGTATATATTTTTGGGTTACTAGAACGTTATTCAGAATCCCCCTCATTACAACCCATAGGATAGATGAGAAGGATAGGTCAACGGAGCTAGATATGATCATTTGATGGTGTAGTCTTTTCTTTCTTTTGCACGACATTGACAAAATGATTGATGTCCCAAGAATTCTATAAATTTCATGGTAGTAGCCATTGTTAATATTTATATTGTAATTTTAATTCTTCCGCTATGAGTTAGTTTGATCGATCTCTGGTATGGTTATATTTTTTGCAGGTACAAAAATTCAATAATTTATGCTTTGGTGGACTTCAGTTTCACTTTTTGTCGTAATTTAGGCCTAGTGAGGTAAGGGTTGTTACATTTGGTTTCAGAGCTTAGGTTAATTGAAAAGAGGAATTACGATAATTTGAGAGAACTTATTCGTATTTTCTACCTATTATTATCATATATCTACTTGACTCTAAGAATTACAACTATAGCATAGTTGTATTCCTACCTCGTCCGAATAAGCAAAGTAACCATGAATAGGAAATATTTTAGAGTCCAAGATTCCTTCGTCAACCCTGAATTAACGCTCGGTGCTTTAGGTGATAGTTTGAAAGAGTATGAGTATGACATATGGTACAATCTCGAAAACTAGAGGTGTTCGACTTGATGGTTGAGATTTAACTAACTTGTGATCTTGGATTTTGACGATGAGTTACAATCGAAGATATGCATTTGCTCTAGATAGGTGTGAAATTGGAGTCCATATATAGTAACTATCCGGAAGTAAGATCTTTCAAGGGCGCATTTATCATCGCCTCTTTGATGGAAAACCAGATATTTTCATTTGAAGATATTTAATAAAATCCTTAGTCTAGCCCTTTAAGTGAAATTTTATTATATATATATATATATATATTGGAAATGCTTTAAAATATTGAGAAAAGGTTTCAAAGGATTTTATTTCTAAATCTTTTTGGAAAATTTATATTTAAAAAATGTTTTTGATAACCTAATATATATATATATATATATATATATGTATGTATGTATGTATATATATATAATAAAAGTTTCATTTTTAAGAAGTTTTGGTAAATAGTTTCTATTGTTTAGAAACACGTATAAAAGAGCATGTATTTAGCCTGACGATTTTTTGGTCTATAAAATCAAGGGTTTTAAAATTTCTCTCTCTTCCAATGGATGGACAAAATAGGAATGACATTCAACTCTACTGGGCTATGTTATTGAAATATTGTTCTACCCATCAGTTATTAGAAGGAATATTTCTGTATAATGTAGAATAATAGCTGGAATATTTTTGTGTTTTGGGTAGGGTTGTAAGTCGCAGCAATTTTGTTGGGACTACCGTAATTTGCTGAAGAATAGTTTAGAACTAGACGACTGTCATTGACAACACCATGATGAGGATAAGAATTTTCGAATTGTGTCGATTCTAAAGAAATGGCACAAAATGATTATTATTATTTAATCCAATCATAATTAGGTCCAGGTTCAACCAATGCCCAAAGCTCATCTACAGTTGAGCCCCTAGTGGAAAACCTAGAGTAGTCAACTAGTTCTGGCAAAACCTGAACTTGGGATGTGACTATAAAAGTTGCATCAGAATTCCCCTAGTCGTGTTCTTTCGTTCCTCCTTCCTCAACTAGCCAAACCCAATCTTCATCCTCCTTCTCCAAAGTAGTAGCCTCTTTCCTCTATCCCACTACCATGTGCTATGGTTTTTCTCCCCTCTCCTAGAAGCAGCAGCCTCGCTTCCCCTTCGCACTGGTTTCTGCGCATTAGATCTCGCCCTACTGCCAATCCAGATCTAAACCCTATTTCTTCCCTCCGAATGCTTCTTAGCCCAAGGCACCTTCCCACATTGCTGGTTCTTCCCCACGCCATTCTAGTCTCACACCTCAAGAGGCTACTTGGCTCGACCAGAATAAGCAGAAAATTTCACTGCTTTTGAGCTAGAGGAGTTATTCATAACCGTAGGACTTGCACTGATCCTTCGCTTTAATACCTTTGTGCGAGAATCTTACTCACGTTGCGTCCTCCTTTTGAATGCTCCATTTGTATAGAGTTTTTATGAAGGCAATATTTTGATTTTTTCAGAGGTGAAGGGTGCTCGGATTGAGCTGAATAATGATGATCTCACTGAGGTTTTGGAGGTTTCTACGGAAGACGTGGACTTGGATTATTTAGAGATGACTATCTAAAGATTTTTACAATGGATCTATTTCCTGTATATCAGTGTTTTAAAGACGAATAATCTACGTCTGACTGCCAATCTGGTTATGCGCATCATTCAGGACAATATTATCCCATAGACGGGAATTCGCAACCATATTTATCAAATATGGTGTGTAGTACCACATATACAGTTATTAGTGGTATAGCCATCAATTAGGCCCTAGCCCTCATAATTCATTTTATCAATCAAGGAGTCGGCACTCTATGGAGTTACCTTCCGTATTGTCACCTATTCACTTTTGTTAATAGGCAATATGGGTGGATCTCCATGAAGAGGCAATTTATAAGGACGTTCCTTTTGTCATTTGTAGATCCCCCCTTAGAAAGATGATGATTCTAAAGCCGCTACCAACATTAGCAACATCAATAACACGAGATGGGTGTATAGTCATCGCATTGTGACCATTCAAGTGTCGCGACAATGGCTTGAGCTCCAGCGGTGGAGCAAGACGTCTCATAGTATGTAGGTAGTATTTTAGGATTTATAGTGTTGTTGTCCTTTCCCTTCTAGCATTTGTCCTTTTATTTTAGATTGTTTAGGTTGTAATATTAGTTGTCTCTTGTAAAAGGGCATGTACGATATTATGCAAATGTTCCTATTAATTATTGTGTTATTGTAACAACCCTAGATTTTTGCATATAATTTAAATTTGACTTTATTTTATTTTCAAATTATTTTAAACTTGTTTTATTTCAAATATTTCATTTTTAAATTTAAATTTTGATTATTATATGAATTATAATTTCAAACTGGTATAAATTGAATATTTTCCTGAAAAATGGATTTGTAGTCAAAACTGGTCAAACTTTGACTTTTAAATTTAAATATTTAAATTTTTAAATTTTATATTTTATAATGAAATTAGATTAAATTTCAAGAATACTGCTTTTCGTTTCGTTGAAATTGGATTTATATTGTGAAAGTTATGCTTTTTACAATATTGGGTGTAAACTATTTTATTTAACAATATTGTTTATTCTAATCTATATAAATAATATTTTTATTTGTCATATATTATTCTAATTTGTGTTATATGTTATGTTACATATATTACATTCTTTTAAATATTTTTTAAGTGATAATATAATTTTTCTAAAGTCTATTGAAATTTATTTCAATTTATTAAGCCTAGTTTCTATTTTTCTTTGCAATTTTCTTCATTTAAAATTTATTTAATTATAATTTATATATTTATTTTGTGAATGCATTTTTTATGTTATTATCTTTGTTATAAATATTTTTACAAGTCCATATGAATTTTCTAAAGTTCATTCTGTTTATTTTCCATTTTTCTAGACCTGTTTGCAATTTTGTGCTATTTTCTTATTTTTACCTTGTATAATTAATAGTTATTTATTTATATTTTGTTGCATTTTCGAAATTTTTACTGAAACTATTATTTTTATCAGTAATTTAAACTTATATAAATAAATTAAAGGGAATGTGAAAAGGTTTTGACTTTTGGTTTCCAATGGCTCTTTATCTTCCACCTTTTCACATTTCAACCTTACTTTTCATTCAATTGGCCACATCTCCTCATTTTTTCAGCCGCCTATTTTTATTCTCATTCACGAAAAAAAAAATCTTCCCATCTGAAAAAAATTTCGGCCTCTATAATCTCCAAGGGTTTGGTAAAATTTATTTCTTTTTCCATTGTTCTTCTTCTTGTTTTTCTACTTGTTTATGTCGATTTTACTTGCCTTTTCTTCTACTTCAAGTTCGGCCCCACCACTCCAGCCACCATGGCCACCTCCTCCATCAAATAAACCACCCACCACCTCCTCTCCAGCCCCAATCCACTGGCCATGTCCAATAGTTGATCAAACTCCATCTAAATCTACACAAACTTCACCTATATGCACCATAGCCAACACCCATGCCTTCATCACCTTCAACCTTCCTTTGGCCGCCACCAACTCCACCTCCACCACCCATGGATGACCTGAAACCCTCTGCCACACCATCCTCCAGCCCATTACAGAGATGGGCATGCCTGGTCTTACTGGGGCCGAGCCAATGTTGCCTTAAATTCATGATATTTTGTCTTGTAGTTGTAATCCTTGCACATATCTCTCTACCATACTTTGCTCCATCATTTTCCCATGCTAGGCCAACCTTTAAGAACCCAAACCAGATCCAAACCATGCCTTTAGCCGTGCCATTTCAGATCTGGAGCTGAAGCATAGGTGATAGAAAGCAAATGCAATAGTTTTTGTTTTGTTTTATTCAATCCATTTCTAACATTGTTTAAGTATATCTTGTTTTGAAACTTATGTTTTATATATTTGTTTGTCTCATGTATCCACGGAGATTTATTTTTGGCTCTCCCACTCAAATCAAATTCGTGTTGTCGTGCCTTCAAAGATTTTGTGTTGTGTGATGTGGTTGTCATCTCCAGCTTAAAACAAGTGAGTTATTCTCACTTGACAATATGTGCAAATATAACTAGTAAATTGACCTCTTTTGAATCTGTAAAATGCATCACCATATTATATTTGCTATGTTATGATTATATGATGTTCTCCCATGCTTAAACACCTGTTATATCATATGTTAATGTTATATTATGATGTTCTGTTATTTTTATCAGTTTATCACACTGCAAGTTCCCTTTAGATTAGAATCACTATGGGTTGAAATGATACATACCCGAACGGACTTTAGAATAAGGGAAAATCGCTATGGACTGAAATGATAGGCCTGAGCGATTTTCAATTTATTTCATTTACTTGGAACTACGGGTTTGAAATTATAAAATCCAGATTTTCTTTGTAAATTACGGGTTGAAATGATATATTACCCGTATCACTTTACCTAGGCTAGAAAATTATATACAGACCCGTAGTTAAAATATGTTTTCTGAAGATTTTTAATTTTTTTTTAGAAATGTAAATATTATTATATTTTATTTAAACTTAATTAAAAATAATTTTTGTAAAGTATTATTGATTTTCTGGAAATTTATAAGTTAAATAAATTATGGAAAAGTTAGAAAATTTGAATGTAAGTTATTTTGGAAATTTTGATTTAATTATAATTGGAAATTAAATTGAACATGAAATTATGATAAATTTATGATAATTTGAATTTAAAGCTAATTTATAATATATTAATGATTTTTGAATAAAGTTAAAATGTGAAGTGAATGATTATTTAAGTTGAAATTTTGAAATATAACCAAAATGGGGATTTGTGAATTTGGCTTAAAAGTGAATTTTTAAGTTAAGTAAATAAAATTGAAATTAAGTCATATTCTGAAATTTTAAACTTAAGTGTTAAGTTGAAATTTAATTCAATGAATTTAAAATTGAATGTTGAAATTTAATAAGTGAATTATTATTAAATCTTGGTTTTTGAATGGAAATTTAACTTTATAAAATCATGAACTTAAGGAAAATTAAATGATGTTTATAAATGTGAAAATGTATGATTTTATAAGTTAAAAATGTTTTAAATAAAATATGATTGGTTGTGAAATTATATTGAATATTTGAAGTTAATTAAATGCATTTTTGAAATGCTATTAATTGCAATGTAAATGATACTACAACATTTGTAAATGATGTAGTTGATGATAATGAACTAAAAAGCTAAATTGAATTAAAGGCTATTACAGCAATTTATGTAAGTGCTATAATTATTGAATTTAACTAAGTTTATTTGAAATTTAAGTAAACCATATTACATCATCTTAAAATACTGTCTTTTGTTAAACTGAACTGTTTTGAATATAAATTTTCGTAGCGTTTCTAAATGCTGCGAAAAGTGAATTTTCACTGTTTTGATAAACTTAAGTGAAAAAATGAACTTTGAAAGTTCAAAATTTTAGAAATGTAATAATTTAATTATAAAATTTAATAACTTCATTTTTGATTTAATGAAGTAATTTGATTTGCAATATAAACTGTTTTGAAATGTGAATTGAAATCGTGTTTTAAATTGAATAAAATGAATAATGATTTGAAAAGAATGTGGGTTTGAAAAGATATGATATTTTGATATATTAAAATGATTTGAGAAGAATGTAGTTTTGTAAAGATATGATATTTTGATATATTGAAATATTTGAAAGGAAGTTTGTAAAGATATGATATTTTAATATATTAAAATGATTGGAAAGGAAGTTTTGTAAAGATATGATATTTTAATATATTGAAATGATTTGAAATGAAGTTTTGTAAAGATATGATATTTTGATATATTAAAATGATTGGAAATGAAGTTTTGTAAAGATACCATATTTTAATATATTGAAATGATTTGACATGAAGTTTTGGAAAGATATGATGTTTTTGAAATGGTTTGGAATTAATTTAATCTTTATTTTGATAAAGATTTGGATTGGAAATGTTATTCTGTTTTGAACATTTTAAATTATAACTACGGGTTATAATAACAATTGGTTGGCAAAGAGACCGGGATCGGATATCTGGCATACTCTCTGTCGACACCGAAAACCACTTTGACAGCCGTGTACGCGGTGGAGATTCCAGAATGAAGTAGGATGGTGGCGACGTTCTTGAGGTATATTACGTGAACCGAACTCCCGTGAGTTGGCATAAGGTGGCTAAAACAGGAGAGATTTCGGGGCAAGTGAGGTCATTCCTCCGATCGGACACATTCCTTCGATACTATACTCTTACTTGTGATTGATTAGATGGCCATCCTTCGATTTTGATATGGGAGTGTGTTCCGAGGTGGGCGTATGTGGCTGCTGCGTTACCACCAGCCGGTGTGGGTAATTGGTATATCTACCCTGGCATTGCCTTGTGTGCCGTGTCACCTACCATACCGAGCATTTACTACGAGTTTGTTTTTCTCCCGTAGCCCGTGTGGTATCCTCTGACAGTCACCCGGTGTGGAGATGTCATGATATTGGATGGACTGCTGGGACTATTATGTGTAAAGGGTGATATGGGTAGCCCGGAACGCTATTTAAAAGTAAGTTTATTTTACTGTAGACATTATTATAATAGCGCAATATTACTATATAGTAAATAGTTTAACGGATCCTTAGAGGATGGGCGGCCCCAAGCATCCTTTAAGTTACTTTTACTTTATTACAATTCACTTGAGTTGGTTTACATTATATATGTATATATTGTCCTAACTCGAGTGTTTGTATTTTATTTACGCTCGGGTCAGCCTAAGTTATTCACAGATTTGGATTCCACTTTCTGGAGATTGGAATCGCTGGAGATCATCTGCTTATCTAGTTTTGTCTATTCCAGTTCTGTTGTTCTATTCAGCTTGTACTTGGTTATCATCTTGAGACTTCTGTTGTACTTTATTTATTTTGATGTATTTTATTTAACTCTGATATATTTTCATAGTAGCTTCATGAACTACTATCTCTTTTACTTCCGCTGCATTTCTTACTCTGTGTCTGTGTTCTGTGATTTTTATTTACTATATGTCCTGAGATTTGCCAAATTTTATTTACAACGCGGTATTTTGAGCAATTCAAGTCCGGCATGTGCGGATGCGAATGGTTGAAGATATTGGGTTGTTACAGTTGGTATCAGAGCTTTGGCTTTGAGGCAAAACTTAGAATGTATGGTAAATTTAGTTACAGAATCACTTTCATCCAAACTTGAATCTCTTCCTCTGTGATTCAAATTTCATTTGAATTTTGGAACGTCCCCTGCAGTTCCGAAATCCATTCGTGTCCCTCACTATTCGTCTCCTTTTGATTCTAGAGTATCCCATAACTGCACTTTGAATGAGCTTTATAGTGAATTGGCGGTCCCACCAATCTCAAAAATTCATTTGTAAAGGGGGAAACTCCTTTACAATTAGCATCGTTTCACCATGCGATTTATATCTATCCTTGGTTTTGATGCTAATATCTTTTGTTATTCCAAACTCTATCCATTGAGATCGAATGTAGATTTATCCTAGAAATCTATATCGATCTTATTCTTTAAATCACGGTTGACCCGGTTAAGGTTGCCCGCGATTAATTTAAGCTTATCCACCTCCCTATTTTGTTATTCAATCATCTAGTCTTTTGTTTCTAATCTATCTTCCAAACATTTTGAATTGTACTTGTAAATCAATATTAATGTTTTGTTCTATATTGTGTTGTTTGAGTTGTTGATGTTGATTTGGGTTTTCGATCGATTCGTCTGATCAACGCTATCGATAGGATTTCTAAAACACTTTGACAGAACAAACTGACATAATATTATTTTAAAAATTTGGTTAATGAAATAAATTTTGATATAAGTAAATTTATGGAATTTAATAAATTGATTTAAATTAATCATTTGAAATGATAATACTTGATTTATCATTTATTGTTCTCTAAATGAATTTATAAATAGTTGTTTATAAATTGATTTGGGAACTGAAATGAGTTTAAAACAAGAAATTGAGAATTTAATTTCCGATGGTTTCAAACCTTATGTTTAAAGTTTTAAAAGGGGTATATTATTTAAAGTATTTTCTAATAGAAATTTGTTTCTAAGAAATTTTAAAGTTTAAAATTAGTGCTCTTCTCTTTGTCGCTGGAAAATAACTTCGATCGACATTCATTTTCGAGTTTCGAAGTGAAGAGACTGTTCTGTAGTCTTGCTACAGCTTTGTTTTGGGAAATTTAATTGATTTGAATTTCTAAAATAAGATTGGATTAATAATATATATAGATATATGATTTAAATTTGATTTGACATATTATGTATATATATTTATTTATCTCTAAACGGTTTGAAGGAATCAGAAATTTTATTCTTAAACTTTATCTTAAAGAATCATTTCAATTATAAAAAGAAAATCAAAACATTAGATAAATGATTCAAAATTGAGATGAGGGAATTAGAAAGTTTTATTTGTATAATAATCAATTACATTTAAATATAACTTACCCAAATTATATAGAAGTTAACAATGTAATTGGATAATATACAATATAATAGATTTTATAAATAAAATTTGAATGGTTAAAATAAATGTTATACACTTAAATTTTAGTTATAAAATGATTAACAGGAGTAAATAGAATAAAATGTTAATTGAATAATTTACAATATAAAATGATGTTAATGGAACTAACAATAAATTAAAGCAGTTTTAATAAGAGTAAGTATAAGGGGCATAAATGATAAAATATACTGAAAGGAATAAATTTAACTTTAAGTAGGAATAAAGAAGAATTAAATTTATTAAGTACATTATGAGTATAATGAATGATTATTTTTCAAATCCATGATCTTAGAAATTTTTAATTTAAGATGATTAGAAGATAAGTAATAAAATTTGAGATAGTTAAGGTTTATTTAACTTGTGTAAAAAAAATTAATTATCTATTTAAGTTGAAATTTCCATGGTTTCTAACTTATTATCTTATTTGGTTTTTCAAACTATCTTTTGGTTGTCCATATTTTTCCTTGTCTTGCTTCAGGCTGGTGTAGTCATTTTTCTATAATTTTTCTGTTTAGAAATCTTTCTATAATCTTTGATAATCTCCATCTAGTTAAACTTGCCTATAACAATAGTCATCGGGTATAATTTCAATCTCGTTGTCATCTTGTCTTAATATTATTTCACTTTATCTTTTTCTATGCTTTACCGTACCTCATTCCTTTTCGGGGACGAAAAGTTTTGAATGGGAGAGAGTGTAACAACCCTAGATTTTTGCATATAATTTAAATTTGACTTTATTTTATTTTGAAATTATTTAAACTTGTTTTATTTCAAACATTTCATTTCTTAAATTTAAATTTTGATTATTATGTGAATTGTAATTTCAAACTGGTATAAATTGAATATTTTCCTAAAAAATGGATTTGTCGTCAAAACTGGTCAAACTTTGACTTTTAAACTTAAAATTTAAATATTTAAAATTTTGAATTTTGTCTTTTATTATGAAATTAGATTAAATTTCAAGAATACTGCTTTTCGTTTCGTTGACATTGGATTTGTATTGTGAAAGTTATGCTTTTTACAATATTGGGTGTAAATTGTTTTATTTAACAATATTGTTTATTCTAATCTATATAAATAATATTTTTATTTGTCATGTATTATTATAATTTATATTATATGTTATGTTACATATATCATATTATTTTATATATTTTTTAAGTGATAATATAATTTTTCTAAACTCTATTGAAATTTATTTCAATTTATTAAGCCTAGTTTCTATTTTTCTTTGCTATTTTCTTCATTTAAAATTTATTTAATTATAATTTATATATTTATTTTGTGAATGCATTTTTTTATGTTATTATCTTTGTTATAACTATTTTTACAAGTCCATATGAATTTTCTAAAGTTCATTCTGTTTATTTTCCATTTTTCTAGACCTGTTTGCAATTTTGTGCTATTTTCTTATTTTTACCTTATATAATTCATAATTATTTATTTATATTTTATATTTTGTTGCATTTTCGAAATTTTTACTGAAATATTATTTTTATCAGTAATTTAAACTTATATAAATAAATTAAAGGTAATGTGAAAAGGTTTTGACTTTTGGTTTCCAATGGCTCTTTATCTCCCACCTTTTCACATTTCAACCTTAATTTTCATTCAATTGGCCACATCTCCTCATTTCTTCAGCCGCCTATTTTTTTTCTCATTCACGTAAAATATTTTTCTTTCCATCTGAAAATTTTTTCGGCCACCATCATCTCCAAGGGTTTGGTAAAATTTATTTCTTTTTCCATTGTTTTTCTTCTTGTTTTCTACTTGTTTATGTTGATTTTACTTGCCTTTTCTTCTACTTCAGGTTCGGCCCCACCACTCCAGCCACCATGGCCGCCTCCTCCACCATCTGAGCCACCCACCACCTCCTCTCCAGCCCCAATCCACTGGCCATGCCCAATAGTTGATCAAACTCCATCTAAATCTACACAAACTTCACCTATATGCACCATAGCCAACACCTATTCCTTCATCACCTTCAACCTTCCTTTGGCCGCCACCAACTCCACCTTCACCATCTATGGACGACCTGAAACCCTCTGCCACACCATCCTCCAGCCCACTACAGAGATGGCCATGCCTAGTCTTACTGGGGCCGAGCCAATGTTGCCTTAAATTCATGATATTTTGTCTTGTAGTTGTAATCCTTGCACATATCTCTCTACCATACTTTGCTCCATCATTTTCCCATGCTAGGCCGACCTTTAGGAACCCAAACCATGCCTTTAGCCATGCCATTTCAGATCTGGAGCTGAAGCATAGGTGGTAGAAAGCAAGTGCAATAGTTTTGGTTTTGTTTTATTCAATCCATTTCTAACATTGTTTAAGTATATCTTGTTTTGAAACTTATGTTTTTTATATTTGTTTGTCTCATATATCCACGGAGATTTATCTTTGCTCTCCCACTCAAATCAAATTCGTGTTGTCGTGCCTTCAAATATTTTGTGTTGTGGTTGTCATCTCCAGCTTAAAACAAGTGAGTTATTCTCACCTGACAATATGTACATATATAACTAGTAAATTGACCCCTTTTGAATCTGTAAAATGCATCACCATACTATATTTGCTATGTTATGATTATATGATGTTCGTCCATGCTTAAACATCTGTTATGTCATATGTTATTGTTATATTATGTTGTTCTGTTATTTTTATCAGTTTATCACACTGCAAGATCCCTTCAGATTAGAATCACTATGGGTTGAAATGATACATACCCGAACAGACTTTAGAATAGAGGAAAATCGTCATGGGCTGAAATGATAGGCCTGAACGATTTTCAATTTATTTGATTTACTTGGAACTGCGAGTTTGAAATGATAAAACTCGGATTTTCTTTGTAAATTACGGGTTGAAATGATATATTACCCTTATCACTTTACCTAGGCTAGAAAATTATATACAAACCCGTAGTTAAAATATGTTTTCTAAAAATTTTTAGAAATATTTTAGAAATGTAAATATTACTATATTTTTATTTAAACTTAATTAAAAATAATTTTTGTAAAGTATTATTGATTTTCTGGAAATTTATAAGTTAAACAAATTATGGAAAAGTTAGAAAATTTGAATGTAAGTTATTTTGGAAATTTTGATTTAATTATAATTGGAAATTAAATTGAATATGAAATTATGGTAAATTTATGATAATTTGAATTTAAAGTTATTTTATAATATATTAGTGATTTTTGAATAAAGTTAAAATGTAAAATGAATGATTATTTAAGTTGAAATTTTGAAATATAACCGAAATGGGAATTTGTGAATTTGGCTTAAAAGTGAATTTTTAAGTTAAATAAAATTGAAATTAAGTCATATTTTGAAATTTTAGACTTAAGTGTTAAGTCGAAATTTAATTCAATGGATTTAAAATTGAATGTTGAAATTTAATAAGTGAATTATTAATAAATCTTGGTTTTTGAATGGAAATTTAACTTTATAAAATCATGAACTTAAGGAAAATTAATTGATGTTTATAAATGTGAAAATGTATGATTTTATAAGTTAAAAATGTTTTAAATAAAATATGGTTGGTTGTGAAATTATATTGAATATTTGAAGTTAATTAACTGCATTTTTGAAATGCTATTAATTGCACTGTAAATGATATCACAGCATTTGTAAATGCTGTAGTTGATGATAATGAACTAAAAAGCTAAATTGAATTAAAGGCTATAATAGCAATTTATGTAAGTGCTATAATTATTGAATTTAACTAAGTTTTTTTGAAATTTAAGTAAACCATATTACAACATCTTAAAATACTGTCTTTTGTTAAATTGAACTGTTTTGAATATAACTTTCCGTAGCGTTTCTAAATGCTGCGAAAAGTGAATTTTCGCTATTTTGATAAACTTAAGTGAATAAATGAACTTTGAAAGTTGAAAATTTTGGAAATGTAATAATTTAATTATAAAATGTAATAACTTCATTTTTGATTTAAATGAAGTAATTTGATTTGCAATATAAACTGTTTTGAAATGTGAATTGAAATGGTATTTTAAATTGAACAAAATGAATAATGATTTAAAATGAATGTGGGTTTGAAAAGATATGATATTTTGATATATTAAAATGATTCGAAATGAATGTAGCTTTGTAAAGATATGATATTTTGATATATTGAAATGATTTGAAAGGAAGTTTGTAAAGATATGATATTTTAATATATTAAAATGATTGGAAAGGAAGTTTTGTAAAGATATGATATTTTAATATATTGAAATGATTTGAAATGAAGTTTTGTAAAGATATGATATTTTGATATATTAAAATGATTGGAAATGAAGTTTTGTAAAGATATCATATTTTAATATATTGAAATGATTTGACATGAAGTTTTGAAAAGATATGATGTTTTTGAAATGGTTTGGAATTAATTTAATCTTTATTTTGATAAAGATTTGGATTGGAAATATTATTCTGTTTTGAAGTATAAATACCATTTTAAATTATAACTACGGGTTATAATAACAATTGGTTGGCAAAGAGACCGGGATCGGATATCTGGCATACTCTCTGTCGATACCGAAAACCACTTTGACAGCCGTTTACGCGGTGGAGATTCCAGAATGAAGTAGGATGGTGGCGATGTTCTTGAGGTATATTACGTGAACCGAACTCCCGTGAGTTGGCATAAGGTGGCTAAAACAAGAGCGGTTTCGGGGCAAGTGAGGTCATTCCTCCGATCGGACACATTCCTTCGATACTATGCTCTTACTTGTGATTGATTAGATGGCCATCCTCCGATTTTGATATGGGAGTGTGTTCCGAGGTGGGCGTATGTGGCTGCTGCGTTATCACCAGCCGGTGTGGGTAATTGGTATATCTACCCTGGCATTGCCTTGTGTGCCGTGTCACCTACCATACCGAGCATTTACTACGAGTTTGTTTTTCTCCCGTAGCCCGTGTGGTATCCTCTGACGGTCACCCGGTGTGGAGATGTCATGATATTGGATGGACTGCTGGGACTATTATGTGTAAAGGGTGATATGGGTAGCCCGGAACGCTATTTAAAAGTAAGTTTATTTTACTGTAGACATTATTATAATAGCGCAATATACTATATAGTAAATAGTTTAACGGATCCTTAGAGGATGGGTGGTCCTAAGCATCCTTTAAGTTACTTGTACTTTATTACCGTTCACTTGAGTTGGTTTACATTATATATGTATATATTGTCCTAACTCGAGTGTTTGTATTTTATTTACGCTCGGGTCAACCTAAGTTATTCACAGATTTGGATTCCACTTCCTGGAGATTGGAATCGCTGGAGATCATCTGCTTATCTAGTTTTATCTATTCCAGTTCTGTTGTTCTATTCAGCTTGTACTTGGTTATCATCTTGAGACTTCTTTTGTACTTTATTTATTCTGTTGTATTTTATTTAACTCTGATATATTTTCATAGTAGCTTCGTGAACTACTATCTCTTTTACTTCCGCTGCATTTCTTACTATGTGTCTGTGTTCTGTGATTTTTATTTACTGTATGTCCCGAGATTTGCCAAATTTTATGTACAATGCGGTATTTTGAGCAATTCAAGTCCAGCATGTGCGGATGCGAATGGTTGAAAATATCGGGTTGTTACAGCTATTGTTTATAGATATGCAAGCCACTCTTTTACATGCATAGCGAAGAAACAATATAACTATAGAAATCTCGTAAAGACACTTAACCAACCGTAAATGCAACATAAGACTGGAAGTTTGGAATAGTTGAAAATTTTAGTGAAGGATAAGGTAAAGTTTTTTTGGTATCACCGGTAATTGCTTCTGTTCTTTACAAGCTAAGTTTTTTGAATAATAGATGTGCCGACATTTTTTTAATAAAACTTCATGTTTTGTGGGTCAAGGTTAGTATTGGGATTTTAGAATTTGGTTTATGTGTTTCTCGCATAACTGACTTCCGATTATGCTTAATTATGGCTTGATTTATCTAATAAATTCAGGAGAAAATATTTTAAATTTTTTTCCTTTGATTTAGAAGTTCTTTTTTGAAAAAAAATGTTTTGGCTTTGAGTTATTTTTAGCTCTTAAATAATTGTTAAAGTTCTTATCCAAACTTTGATTTCAAAGGAAAATGTACGTTTTAAAATTTTTGAATTTACTTTTTAAATGATGTATAAATTTGAAAAGTGATAAAGATTTCTGTGAAATATTTTATTTTGAAGGCCATACGTTAGGCGTAGGAATGACAAATAGAGCTCAAATTTTAGGAATTAGCGGTGGATTAGAATCCATGATATGATAAAACGCAAGCGATAAAAGGGAAAAGCTATTTTAGCCTGAGAATTTCTATTTTCATACCCTGTTGATGATGTGCACAAGTCTATTTTTTGACTCAATTCTGTTTTAGAGCTGGAAAACAAGCCTCTTTTTGTATTTTGTGCGTGGAAAATTTGGAGTAAATCTGAGGTAGCGGGAAAATTACCCCAATAATACGAGAATGGGAAGCTTATAGATTAAATTCCCCCACTTAAATTCCTTTTTCCCCGGCGTAGGAGTAACATTTAGAAAGTGATTTTTCGATACGTTAGATTTTTGGATGATAGGTATTGGATGCAAAGTTGGTTGCACAATGCTTCTATTCATTGAAGCATGAGGATTTTTGGATGTAAAAGAGTTTTCAAGATTTGCATACATGTAGAACAACAAATACATTTAGGTTTTTTGCATCATGTTTACAAAAATGTTTTTTGAAAGAAATGCATTCATATAGTTAGGCCCGATTTAGAATCATTCTACATACTCGTTTTCTGTATAATGATAATGTGATAACCCATCTCTTTGACCCTCGGAAATCAACACTAATACATCCATGGTATTCATGCGCTGAAAATTCTTGTGCTAGAGAGCCGGATGATCAGAGGTAAAAGAAAATAAAGACAAAAATAGAAACAGTAGATTCTCACATCATATTGAGAAACTTATAATTATGCATGAAGATTGTACGTAAATTAAACCCAAAGTGATACATCAGAGTCATGGCAGGTACTAACCCTACAAGGACAGTTATAACTACTTATCCCCACATACGTTCTGGTACATACTTATATAAAATACCGGGAAAATAGAAATAGATAACTATTGATAGAGCAATCTTCTACTCTAGGCTCCTCCAAAAATGCCCCAAGCTAGATCTGACTACTTAGTTGCCCAAAAATTGAGGCACCCAAAAGATTAAGGGAAAATAAATAAACTCTAGATCAGTCATGTGGTTGTTGTGAGAAACTCAAAAGAATGGAAAATGGTTGCCCATTAAGAAAGTCCTCTTTTAAATTTTTTAACATCTGGACAAAAGAGCCTGATTTTTTAAGTATTTTAATAAAGCCTTGTGTATTAACTATTTTGGCACTCCCATGTTTGTTTTGCAGCAAAAAATGAAGAATGCGAAAAGAGCTCTTGGGAAATTGGCTAGAAACAGGTTTGGCACTGGTGACCTTCTATCTACCACAATTGCAATCTCTTTAGCTGATGCCAGATCCCAAGCTATGCAAACTCCGAACAATGTTGAATTAGCCAACGCTGAATACAATTTACAAGATCAATACAGTAAAGCACTTGAGGCGGAGAACGATATGAGAAAACAGAAACTCAGATTCAAATGGACAAATGCTGGTGATAGGAACACAAAATACTTTCATGAAAGCCTTAAAGTGAAGCATTCCAAATCCAACATACATTGTATCATCGATCGTTCGGGTAAGACCTGTACCACTCCTCTCGATGTTGACAATGCCTTCCTTGATTACTTTTCCAACCTTCTTGGAAATGATGTTGATTTCCAACCTGACCTCTCAATCATTGACGATCTGAAACTTCCATGTCTTAGCCCAGATCATGTTGCCTTCCTATATACCTTAGTAACAGAAAATGAAATTAAGCAAAGCATTTTTGAAATGAATAAGGAATCATGTGGAGGCCCTGATGGTTTTAATGCCAAATTCTTCACTAGCTGTTGGGACATCATTAAATTTGACTTTGTCAAGGCTGTGAACAATTTCTTCAAACATAATAAAATGCTATCTGGAATAAATGCAGCCAATATCGCCTTAATTCCCATGACTGAGCATCCTATCAGTGTCACTGATTTCAGACCAATCTCATGTTGTAACACCACTTACAAGTGTCTATCCAAAATAATTGCTTCTAGGTTGAAATTTGTACTTAACCATCATATCTCCCTCAACCAAGCTGCTTTCATTCAGGGGAGAAGTATTCTTGACAATGTGTTGTTATCAAATGAACTACTAAAAGATTACAACAAATCCACGACAAGTCCAAGAGCCATGTTGAAACTTGACATAAAGAAAGCTTATGATACTCTTCAATGGACCACTATCTCCAGAACCCTTGCCAAAATGAAGTCCCCCCCCACTTCGCCTCATGGATTTACACTTGCATCTCTTCAGTCCACTTTTCATTGAAACTCAATGGTAACACTGTTGGCTACTTCAAGAGTAAACAAGGAATCAGACAGGGTTGCCCGATGTCCTCTTACATTTTCATACTGGTCGTGGAAGTGCTCACTGCTATGATTAATCATGAAATCACATGCAAAAGAATTCTTACCCACCCCAAGTGCAAAGATCCCCTAATTTCCTCGCTCATGTTTGCCGATGATCTTATTGTTTTCACCAAGCCTACTATTCAATCTATTAGCAACTTAATGGAAAGTCTCAATGCTTTTCACAAATTCAGTGGGCTTGCTATTAATCTTGATAAGTCCTTAATAAAAATTGTTGGAATTGATGCTTCTGCTGTCCAGTCCCTTACTAATGTATGTCACCTGCCCCTTGCTCCTGATAATATCTCATACCTGGGGATCCCTATGAGTTCCACCGAAGTCTCTACATCACAGTGCATGAAACTCTATAACAAGATTACACATACCATGAAAGCTTGGGCTAACAGGTTTCTATCACAGGCAGGAAGACTCACCCTTATAATATCTATCATATTCTCTTTCACTACATACTGGTCTAGAACTTTCATTCTTCCCAAAAAGCTCATTCACATGATTAGGAAGGCGATGTGTAACTTTCTCTGATTTGGAAGCATTCACTCAAATAGTCTCAAACCACTAAACTTTTGTAAGGTTGAAACCAAGAAAAGCATGTGTAGACTAGGGATCATTAACATACAAAACTGGAATTCTGCTGCTTTTAGTATGCATTTTGATAATCTTCTTAATTCTAAAAACAATATTTGGGTGTCATGGACGAAAAATCATCATCTCAGAAGCAAATTTTTTTGGTGCATGGACATCGTGCATGGCAGCTCTTGGACTTGGAGATCCATCCTTAATCTTCGGTCAATGTTGCTAGCACATATTAAGCACATTGCATCTCCCTGTGGCACTGTGAGTTTCTGGAATGATCCCTGGGCTAGGCATGGTCTCATACTTATCAAAACAATGGCACACAACCAAATACTTCAAACTGGTATACCAATGGATGCCAAGGCAAAGAATTTTATATGTAATGGTGTCATCTCATTGCCGTTCTCCAGCAACCAATTCACACGTCAACTGTGGCAGGAGATCAGCAGGCAGCAGTACCCTATTATCACATGTGACAGAGTGCTGTGGTCTCCTGATCTTGTCGAACATTCCATCTCCAAGATATATGACTGTGTTTCCCACGCTACGTCCACACCCTGGTTTGCTTGGGAAAAAAGAGTATGGGATCGTCACTGTAAAGAAAATGACAACTTCCTTCTATGGAAGGTTCTTAGAAATGCCATGAATTTCAAAGACAAACTCCTTCGCATTGGCATGGTTTCTGATGCAATCTGCTGTTTCTGTGATGATGAAAATGAGACTAACGTTCATCTTTTCGTCAGTTGCAAGGTTATTCATAGGTTGTGGAACAGGATTTCTTCTTTACTTGGTCATGGAAACAGATCCAGGGATGGCAATAGTGAGTGGTGTTTTCTCTTTAGTGCCACTAGATGGAAGAATGAATCTGGAACATTGTTGCTTCTTGTCCTCAAAAAATTCATCCGAGTTATATGGAGAGAAAGAAATGAAAGAGTTTTCAATGGCAAGATCAAAACCGAAATTGAATTGTGGAATCAGTTGATGGGATCTATCAAAGACGGTGTGAGAAATTGCACGTTTGATTTTGCCAACAGTTTCAATAGATTTTGGGACTAACTGTGTTCTTGTTGACATAGTGTTGTTTTGCTTATTTGTAATCTTTTCTTTTTTCTTTCCTGTTGCTCCATAGATTTGTTATGGTGCAACTTTTCTTTATTGTGTTCGCAATAAAGTGGTTAGGGACAGTCAAACCCGCTTAGCTTTGCTAAAAAAAAAGGATGGTACCTTTGAAAACAAAAGGTATTTCATAAGAACACGTTACATGTAAACACGGACATGCTTTTACCTTATGATAACCAAAACATTTGTTATGAAAAACTGTGGGATATTATTATTAGTGACATTCTTTGAAAATACCTTCAAAGTAACATATCAAAATAGCCGGAATTGTCACATTTGTTAAATTCGACAGCAAGTATAGGTATAAAATCAAGTTCGTTAAAGGCACATCTTGGAAAATGGATTCCAATAATGATACGGTAAGGGACGATCTTTCATATAGTACATCTCTAGAGGAATCTATCAATGCATAACCCCAGTGCCTTCTACCAACATTGAACCGACATAGCTCTACCATAGATAGTACCGAATATGCCATGACCTCTGTCATTCCTGACCTACTATGGCCACAGCTTACAGAAAAACCCGATATATAGAGGAAAATTTAGAAAAGTGATGGTCATCACCTAATGGGTGCGACCCACATAGCCCTGCCGCATCTAGCTTGTTTTTTCCATTATCGATGAGTGAGGCTTGAGGTAATGTTTTACCTTTCTCAAAGTAGAAAATCCAACTTTAAATGACACATCGTCATTTCCGACAACATGCTAATTGGTTTCCACAAAAGTACAAGCCTTGAGTTCATACGCATCAAGGAACGGTGTTAAGTATAAAAGGAGTTACCATCTACACCACCAAACAGATGAACGTTTGTAAAAAACCAATGTACCTGGTCTTGAAATGCAATGTCAGACATTCTTGCATATAAGTTATCCAGGAATTGGACAAACTAAAGGTGCTTCTACTACATCCTATTTGGGAATCACCCTTAGGATTAGTAGCAAGCAGTCCTTGCATTGAAGATTCGAAAATGAAGGTACTATTGCCACCATATGTATATAATTTGGGAATCACAAGGTTATTGGCAAGAAGCCCTACATTATAAAGATCTCCGTCGTCAAATCATTGTCTTTAACATGTCTTCACTTTCGAACGTGTATATTGGTTCGAAGTGGTTTTCAAATAGGAATCACCTAAATCTTTAGAGATATATTTTAAACCATTTCTTCTTGGTATATATAGATTTATTAAACCTCTTTTTAATTTTGGAAATATAATATTATCTCTTTTAAATACTTAGAAAACTATTTCTATTTTTTTTGGAGATTTCATACTTTTCAAAACGTATCTTTAATAGGTTAAAAACAATGTCTTTGTAAACCCAAACCAGTTAGTATCAAATTAAAAAGGATTCATTGATTTTAGATTTAACCAATAATAATTTCCATGTTCAACCAATACTTTTCGTCGAGTAATGGGGAAATCTCCTATTAAATTCATATAAATAGTATAAGTTTCCTCCTCGGAATTTAATAAGAGTTTAATTAGAATATTCTCTTTACCACCAACAACTACTTGAAATCTTATTTAACTTTGTGAATAAATTCCAAATATCTTTTCCTTTATCTTAAGAAAATATGGTCCAAGTAAATCAAACTAAATATCCCCTCCGTCGAACTAGTCCGAATAGCTAGGGGGAGTAAGCAATTGGTTTTCCAAACTCTAGCCTATAGATCTCTCTATCACCCATAAGGTTGTCAAGATATTTGACCAACTCTAAACATTTAAAAATATTTGAACCATCGTTTTAAAATCATTTCCAAAAGATTTGGGAGGAAAAACCAACGTTTAAACTGTTTATTAAAAAATTACTAAATTCCATTGTCAAATTGTAGGTGAATAGTGAATTTATAGCTTTATAAATCAAACACCAATTTCCTTTCATATATGTCCACTTTTATAACTTAAATTATTTTTAAATTTTTTAATACATTTACTGAATTTATTTCTTATTTTTAAAGATTTAAAAATATCAAATTTTAAAAGGTTGAAAACCATGGTTTACAAACTGCCAAAACACGAAACTATTTTGAAATTTTGATTTGGACATATCACAAACTTATTAAATTTAAACTCCATTTTTATTTTTCATCTGTAAACTATGGTTATAAAAGTCCATAAATTTATCATTCCAAAGAATTCCAACTCACATTCCATTATTAAATGAACTAAATTTTTTACAGTGCGTAATCCAGAACTACCATTACACGACGCTCTAATTTTGACTCCATTTTCAAATCTTTTTCAAACTTTGTCATTTATAAACCATTTTAAACTATTTTCTCCATTTTTAAAGAGGTTAACAATGTTATACATACATCTATAAATTGTAAAAGGAAGTGATTCTTTGTGTGAATCCAGCGTATATTTTACCGTGAATCATTTCGTATCAAGCAAGCATATAATCAACATACAAAAAAAGATGATCAAGCAACATAACAAGCATATAAACATATCATATCATCTAGAAATTAATAGTAAAAGGTATGGAGTTGTTCTCACATATATAGGGATCTGTTTCCTTACTTTTAATGCTTTTTCTTTCCCTATTCCAAGCCTACAGAGATTTTCTTCTATAGAGATGATCATGGCCTATAATTGAATGAGTGGAGGTGCTTAACGAGGTGGTGGCGGCTTTAGATGAGCACGACCAAGATGGAGAAGTGGGTGCAGATCACTAGTTTTAACCGAGGTGGTATATTTTTGTATATATTTTTAGTAGAGCTTCGCTATGTTGGAGGAATATTTGGAGAAGAATTGAAGGTGATGGAAGCCATTAATAAGCTTGTGAAGAAGGAGAAGAACTTGAGAATTTGGTGTGAAGAAATGAGAGGGTATGTGATGCTATTTACAGACTTTTTCACCAAAATATCTACAGCAACATTATTACAATTTCCATCACCCATGTGCTAAACATCCACCTTATAACTTTCAGCCAAACCCACTCCCCCTCCATGTGCTTATCTTCTCTTAATAGAGTGATGGTGAGTTTGCTTTTTCAAGTTGCACTTATTTACACATAAGGAGTTTATATGTGTATATGTTTACATATTTCTTTTGGCTTCGATTTTACCAATTGTGGTACACATTTATATGTACATATGCATGTATATGCATGTATGTGCATGTTCAGACAAGGTTTCTACAATTTAAAATAATTTTAATTTTTCAAGACGTTATAAATCCGGAATCCGATTTCTGGTCATATTTATAGTTTTTAATCAAATTATTTATTTATGTAATCAAAACTTAAAAATAAATTCCTTACCATTTAAAATGTACTATTTCTCTTGTAAAAACATTATTTAAATATTTTAAAATTAATTAAATATCCCTAATTAAAGTGATAATATTACTGGTCAATGCCTATAAGTAGAGGTGCTTGACGAGGTGGTGGTGGCCATAGAGGAGCACCGCCTAGATATAGAAGTAGATGTAGATCGCTACTTTAAACCTTGAACTAAGATGGTATATTTTGTATATATTTTTGGAAAAGCTTTGCAATAATGGAGGAGTATTTTAGAGAAGAATTAAAGGTGATGGAAGCCATTAATAAGCTTGTGAAGAAGGAGAATAATTTTAGAATTTGTTGTGAGGAAATGAGAGGGTATGGGTGCTAATTATAGATTTTTTACCAAAATATCTACAACGACATCATTACAAGTCCCATCACCCCCGTGTGCTAAACCAACCCTCACTTTCAGCCAAACTCAGCCCCCTCCATTTGCTTGTCTTCTCTTGGTTAAGTAATGGCGAGTTTTGTTTTTCAATTTGCATTTATTTATACAAAAGGAGTTCATATGTATATATGTTTAGATATTTATATTGGCTTTGATTTGACTAATAATGATACATATTTATATGTATGTCAATGAATATGCATGTGTGCGTTTCCAAACAGGGTTTCTATAACTTAAAATAATTTCAATTCATCAAACCGTTGAAAATCCGAAATCCGATTTTCGGTCATATTTTCTGTTTTTAATCAAACTATTTATTTATGTCATTAAAACTTGAAAACAAATTTCTTATCATTTAAAATGAATTATTTCTCTTATAAAACCATTATTTGAATATTTTAACATTAAGTAAATATCTCTAGTTAAAGTGGTAAAATTATAGATTGTTATAGATACAGCAATGCACTAAGCACTTGTGCACATTTGGTTGTGAAAATGATGTACTCAAATTGGTTGTGTAGTTTAGAGTAAGCATAGATAATAACCATAATGTAGTCATGGGTATAAATTTCAAGGATAAAATTCTTTAAAGGGGAAAGAATTTAACACCTCGTAAATCTTACGTTAGTTGATTATTAAAGTTAGTTAGTTACCAAAAATGGAATTTGGCGATAGAACATACACCATTGCATTCATTGTGAAATTCCAAGCAACTTTCATACTTGAAGTTTCATGATCGAAGCTGAAACGAAGAAGTTAAAGATAAAAAATAAGTTCGAAACGAAAATAATTTATACAGTTAATTAACGTTTATAAGTAATTGTCCGGGCCTACCAGTCGACCCATTATTAGGGTCGGTCGACTACTAGCGGTCAATTGATGACGCATAGGCGGTCGACTGCTGGACATGTGGCTGTTAGGGTTTGCTTATGTCATAACGGCCCAGATTTAATATATTTAATCGTACGGTTATGGTTGATTCTAGTGCCTATAAATCACACTTAGCCCTCTCCTTTCTTCTCATTTTTTGGAAAAAGCAGCGAAGCTCTATCATTTCTCTTTTTCACTACTTTTCTAAAATTATAAAATATTTATGAATACATATACAAATTGGAGAAGAACATAAATTAAAAAAATAAAAAGGAAGAGAATCAACTTACAATACATATATTCGAGGTAAATCTAAATTCATTGTTCAATATTTATATTTTTATTCCCTTCCAAACCAAATATCTTCTCAGATCTAAAATCCTAAAGTATGTATATTCTACTTTTTATACATATTTCATGGATTTAAAAGAAGATGGAGTTGAATTAAATGCTCTATTTTAGATCTGGAGATTCAAAGCACTTTTTAAAGGTCGGTGGGAAATTTTAAAGATTGTTATAATATGAAAATTATTACCTTGGTATTTATTTGATTATTATACATAATTGGATAATTATACGTGAGTAATGGGCAACAAATTGAGTATAATATGAACCTGATAACTATCGCCTACATATTCTTTTTTAAGAAATAATTTAGAATTTTTTACAACGTGATCTAAAAACCAGTCCTAAAAGTATGAATTTAGAATATTTGAATGAAATTTATCCCTGATCTGAAAATATATTGTATAATAATGTTATGAACTTGGATTATTATCCTAATCTGGTTGGAATGTGAACTTTTCTATACTTGGATTGTTGGAATTTAGATCCACTTAATATTTGTAAATTAGTTTGATTTCTTTCCCTTTAGAAAAATACAACATTTGATATAACAAGAAGTAGATGTAAATAAAAAGAGAAAGATATAAGTAAACTATGAAACCATTATGGTTTACACTATCTATTTCAATAATAGAAAGAAATCATTAATCCTTGTAATTTCAAGTGGTGTAAGCTTTATATTTTACAGTTAAGTCTTTTGTTTTGGACTAATTTTGGAAATTATAGCGGATAATGTTTTTAGATATGATCCCAACAAGTGAACATGGAAAATAATATTCTAGTGAATATGTATGAGTAGAATATATTTGATAAATGTAGATATTTTTATGTAATTACTGTACTTGTAATAATTAAAACGAAACTTAACTAATGATGACATTTACAATGAAATGTTCGCGTTTAAGATGACTAACTAATGAGAAAGGAATTAAAAAGGTTGTAACTCAAATAAATGGGACATAAACAAAAATAAATATGGGAGTTGCAATAATTTGGCAAATTAAATGGATTAATGATGTAGCGACCCAGAATTTCTGTCATTTGGAATTCATATATTTAATTGATTTTAAATAATCAGAACTTAATTTTATAAGCTGAATAAACTATATCTCGATTATAAGGGTTTAATTGTTAATTTAATATTTGAAATTTCATAGATAAGTGAAATTTGAATTTAATGTGAATGAAAATGATTTATAAAGTTGAATTAAATTCTATTTGAATTAGAATGATGTTGGTAAACTTTTAAAAATTGAATTAAAATTTAATTTACAGAAATGAATATTTTAATATTTAATTAACGTGTAAAAATAGTTTTTTTTCGGACAGTCTCAAATTTTGACGAATCAAGTTTCATTGGATCCGTAATATTATATTATTGTAAGATTTTAAATTTCATGTCAATCGGATTTATGCTTTAGTCGAGGCAAGCTAAAATGCGTAGAACCTATTTTAGTGAATTTTAAATTTAAATAAGTCGATTTGAAAACTTATCTTCCAAATACGAACGAATTGGCTCCCAATATATATTCCATTGCGTTCGGAATAGAGGTAAAACATTATAAATACCAGGCGGCACGCTTCGTTTCGAGTTTGGAAAAATTTCGATTGTATAGTGACTCGAAATTTTCTATAAAAGGCCATCATAATTTCACATTTGCACATAAAACCCTAGCTAGGGTTACAGCTGCCAATCAATGCCCGAAAACTTCAAATATTCCCTTTCAATTATCTTCCAATCCGTAGACAATTACAAAAACGTTCAACTACAACATCGAAAAGCGTATCGAGATCTTCAACCTCAACAATCACGATCGAATTTAAGGCAACGGATCGATGGCAAAAGGGGTTTGAATGGCTGAACTTCATGCACGATTTCCCAGGAAACTATGCAACCAAGCTAAGCCGTACTTGGCTAGGTGGTGTACGGCGACGTGTGCTTCGACGTAAAGGTCACCGATCGTCTTCAAATGCAAAGAGATGGATGCGATAATTCATTGAAACGTGGCGGAATGGGTTCTTTGCTCACGGTTATGGAACGAAAGGGGAGAAGATGCATGCAACGGCTAGACGATCATTAAAGAAATCGAACGGCCCAGATCTAGTGAAGATTATATTAAAAAAAAAGAAATTGATTTATATATATATATATTTAAGTCGTATAAACTTTAAAACGTTTTAACTTTGTCATACGAGGTCCGTTTTTGACGAAACAAGTTGCGTTGGGTCCGTATCGATGAGCACTACATTTTAGAGCTAGTTTGACGTTGGTTGAAGCAAGTGTAAATTTTGGATAAAATTAAACGCTTGTTTAATTTTATTCAGAATAAAACATTGCGACTAATTTTGGAATCAAAGTGAGTACAACTCACTCTTTCTGGCTTATTGATATTTATTTAAGTGAGAATAAATATTATTTATGATGATTGATGATCATTTGATGATATATGATATATTATCTATATAGTGATTGGTATTTGGATATATTCCTGCCTATTGGAGCAGATGAGACCCTATACGTTCCAGTTTATGAGCGGATGACCTTTTGTACGCGCGTCTAGCTCGAAGCAAACATTGTACATATTTTCTAATATATATATTTGTTGTCGGTAATAGGTTGGAGGGATCCAAATGGATTCCTCACCAGTATTGATTTATTTACAAATATTGTGATATATGTTATTATCATATGATGTATGATGTTTTGGATGCAGTGATTGATGTATTTAGTGCTGTTGCAGTATTGGGCCTTTTTTTGGAATTTTAAAAATGATTAAGTGATGATTTCCAAATTTAAATGGGTTTTAAAGTGATTATTGAAAATAGATGTTTGGTTAATTTTGAATTGTTAACGGAATGATTTTTTTTGAATAATTGAAACTTATAATTTTTATGTTATAAAAAATATGATTTTTGGGAAATATAATTGAAATGTGATTTTTGAAATATGAAATTGATTATTTTGTAAAATAATTTAAATTGATATTCTTGACTTATTATAAGTGGCTTTTATATAAGATTTATAAAGTTGAATTTTTGTAAATCATAATAATGCAATTTTAATGGAGTTTTTATAAATGTTAAAATGGAGTTATAAA
The DNA here is from genome assembly GCA_030765085.1 of Allium cepa. Taxonomy (NCBI): domain Eukaryota; kingdom Viridiplantae; phylum Streptophyta; class Magnoliopsida; order Asparagales; family Amaryllidaceae; genus Allium; species Allium cepa. The sequence goes on along the minus strand of CM060934.1, from coordinate 944,934,864 downwards.
TGGATTTAATAAGTAAATAAGGTTTATAGATTTATAATTTGTGAAGTTATAAATGAATGAATTTTGTAAATTAGAGATTTATAAGTAATTAACTTATAATTTGGATTTTTGGCATATAAATGAAATAAGTGGAATTGGTTAATAAAGGAGATTTATAAATAAAAGTTTTTATAAAATATAAATGTGATTGTTTTATAAATGTGAAATCAATTAAATTTGATAAGTTAAATATAGAAGTTACTTAAAGGAATTTCATCCATGATTTTGGATAGTGGATAATCCCTTAACTAAAATGTGCAACAATAATGAATTTGGTAAAGGGATTATATTCACAATTTTGGACAGTGGATTATCCTTTAATTAAATGTGTAGAAATATTGGATTTGGTAAATGAATTGTATTCACGATTTTGATAGCGAATAATATTTTGAACTAAATGGATATGTTTTGGGAAGTGATATTTTAAATGGATTTAAATGGTTTGAAGATGTTTTAAAACTTGTTAAGTATCGAAACCATAGATTTCAATATTCATTGTTGAAATAGACGTTTTTGAGAAATAAGGAATTGATGGACTATAACATTGTTGTTATAGTAAATGATTTCTGAAAGGAAATGTTTTGTATAGTATATGGGATTTATAAATCCATCTAATTTTTGAATCCCTATACTAGTGATTTTGGGTTGTCGTAACGATGTATTACGCAACATTCGTTTTGACGCAAATAAATATGCTTAAGAGAATGTTTTCCTTAAAGAATCAAATATATACTTAATCATGATTGAAGTATATGCAATATTTTTTAAGTGTTTAAAATAAATTGATTAGTGAATTACTTATTATTAGATAAATATGTGGAAATGTTTTTCAATACTGAAATTTGAAAAGGTTTTGAGATTATATATTTTTAAAGATAATTTGAAGTGAATATTTTTGCAAATGATTTAATTAATTAATGATTAATTAAAAGGGCCTATTGATTGTTTATGGTGATAAATATTTGTTTGTTGCTTTGATAGTTAAATAAACGACTATCAAATTTGGCCATTTTAGTTCCTCGACTTGATGTGGGAACTATTTAGTCGTACACTTTGTACATAGCCTTCTGTGTAGGCTTGATTATCGTTTGTGTTGAGAATGTTGACTCATTTAGTGCGTGGTATTACTCTAATCTATCGAGCTTCTTTCTTGGTCGAAGGATAGCAAGTTGAAAGTTAGAGACGTGATAAGTCTATCTGACTTGCGTTCTATGTGAGGTTGAGAAACGCTTTTACGTTGTTGGTGCGAGGAGACCGGGACTGGTTTATCCGAAAACCACTTCGGAATAAAATATTTGTGTTCGATTTGTGTAGATTGTGATGATATTGATATTTCCGATTTTCATAATGAGGGACTTCTTGTTGATCATTTGGGGTAAAATCCCACTATACTTATAGTAACAGTGGTCTCTTCATTATGAAATATCCAATGCAAGGACTATTCGCTACTAATCCTAGGGATTTCTCAAAATGATGTGGTAGGAAAGTACCTACGGTTTGTCGTGTTCCTTGACAACTTGTATGGATGTTTGTCCGACCTTGCATTTCTATAGATTACGTACATTGACTTTTACAAACGTACATCAGTGGTGGCGGAGAAGGCAACTTCTCTTACTTAACACCCTCCTTAAGATGTATGAGCTTAAGGGTTGTATTTTTGTGGAAGGAAATTAGTAGTCAACGGAAATAGCCGTATGGCATTCAAAGTGATGTGATTGTGATTTGTGAAAGGTATCGTTACCTCAGGCCTCATCAACCGAAAATGACCAAAACAGGGTCAGATGCAGCAGGGCTAAGTGGGTCATTCCCAAGTAGGATATGATCTTCCTCTTCTAGATATATCTTTACACGCTATGACATCATATATTTGATTATTATGGTTTGTATGCTATGAGGGCCCTCGGAAAGGTCGGTAAGGACCAGATGATGACATATTCGGTGCCATCTAGTTATAGAGGTGGGTCGGTCTTTTGTTGGTAGAGGGCATATGTTCTGTGCCACAGGACATCTATCTAGAGATGTACCCATTCGGAAGGTAGTCCATTCACTTGGCCATTTCTATGGAAATCCAAACTCCACTACGAGCTGTGATTTTTTTTTGTAAAGGCGTAATGAATAGGCTTAAAATGCTATATGGGTAACCATTTCGACTATGATTAATATTATTTGTATATATTAGACACTAGTATAATATCAGATGATTTGATATGAAATGTTTTAGTTATCGTATGGTAAAAACATGTCCGCGTTTATGTATGGACTTGTCTTACGAGGTACTTTTGTTTTTGATAAAGGAAAAGTTTGGCAATTTTATAAATTCAGTTGAGTGTGTTTCTCATGCTGGTTTACTAGACTGATCCGGACGTTCTTTCCTTTCAATGGTCGGGTTAGACCGAGTAATTTACAGGTTTAGATTCGGTGCTTTTGGAGCTTCAACAGGAGGGCTGGAGATCTTTATTTTCGTATACACGTATCTACTTTGTTTTGATTATCTGCTATGCTTAATTTGTTGTATATTATCGGGAATTGTAAGGACATGTTATTATAACTGTTTCGGCTAATAATTATTGTTTGATTGTTGAACTCTGATTAATATATGTATATATGCAGTTTCTATTTTGTAAATATGAATCAGATGATATTATATGTTTTCCGTTGCGATGTGAGATTCTGTATTGTTCTGTTTGGTTCTATCTTCTCTCTTTCTTCTCTTCTCTTCTTCTCTATTTTTGCTTTCTCTTGACTTTCCATCGGCCTGTGCTTTTTGGGTCGGACATGTATGGTTTATTGTCAATTCAAAGGGTATGGATTTGTGCGTCGTCACATTTGGTATCAGAGCTTAGATTTTGTATATTCTTAGGCTTTGATGTGTACTTAGTATAGATAGGGACAATAATACCCTAGATTGAGTTTGAGTGTATTATATGATGAGCATGTACTTGTTAGTGATATAAAAATGTTGAGTTTTTTGTGAATTCTGGTCGGTAAGTGAGACGCTATGTTATCTATAGGGATTTCCAAACACTTAAACGAGGCAAGTCGACATAGTATTATTTTAAATTGGGTAAATGAAATAATTTTATCTCGATTATATTTTATATATAAAGGAATAACCTTTCAGGAAATAATAAAGTGTATATAAATTGATTGTTTCGTTGTTTGGAAAAAGTAAATATGTAAGTTAATATAGCTGTTTGAATAATCTAAATATAAAAACAACAATTGTAAAAGAATGAAATTATATAAGCAAACGAATTATAAAGTATGGAATTATAATTAATATGATTTACAAATGTGAAATAATTTTATATATAAGAAATGAAACCAAATGAATATATTTGTAAATATGATTTCTAAATAAAAATGAATTTAAGCTAAGAATTTGGAAATTTGAATCCCGTTGATTTTGAAAGTTGTTTTTCAAAAGTTAAAGAGGTTTTATTGTTATAAATCTAAGTAAGATAAATGAATTAAAATGATCTTAAATAAAATAGTGAAATTATATAAGTAAGATTTTATAAATGTGATTTATAATATAAAAGGAAATTTTAAAAGAATAAAAAGCACCAAATTCACTACTGTTGCTGGGAAATAATACGGGTGATGACTGCAATATCATCAGTATCATTTTCGAGTTTCTATGTGTTGATTTGCTACCAATAGTAAATTAAAAATTTAAATCTTGTTGTGATAAACAAATTTGAATTTAAAATCCATGGTGTAATTGATAAATAAAAGTAAAATGAATTTTGGACTTATAATATGAGAAAAAATGTAACTTGGTAAAGTTAAATAAATTTGAGTCGGCATAATAAATATATGATTTGAAATTTAACTGAAGGAAGGTTAAATAAATTGAATTGGAATTTAACTGGATTATATAAGTTATTGAAATGAAAATTTTCACTTTAGGAGTAAGCGATTATACAATATGAATTTGGAAGTTTAGATAATTAAGTTGTATAACTTATAAAAAGGGAAAAAGTAAGTAAAACCAATAGTTAAAATGGTTGAACAAATTTGTTAAGAAAAAAAAATCTGAATTTGAATAAGTGATGAAATTTGACTTAAATAAAGTTAAATGAAGTGGAATTTGCATTAAATTAAGTAAATATTGAATGGAGTTGAAACTGGTATTAACAACGAATTAATAAAGTAAAGTGATGAATATAAACTTGAGTTAATAAATGAAATTCAACTTTAGTTGTAAAATGAATTAGCGATTGAATAATTGAATGAAAGTCAGTTAGATATTAACTAACTAGAAATAAATGTGTTAAACCAGATTGAATGTAAACGAAGTAAATTAAATAAATTTGGTTATGTTAGATACACATTGATTGTTAGATGTATGTTAGTTGATTGTGAATAGAAATTCATACGGAATTGTATTAATGAAATTGAAGGCTAAAGAATTGAGTTCAAGTGGATAGTAAGTGAACTTAAATAGAACTGAATTTGATTTGAATTGAAAGTGCACAAACTTGAATGTAAATTAGTGAATGTAAACAAATTTAAATTGAATAAATGAATGTTAGTAAAATCCGATGTTAATGAAACAAATATGATTAAGTTGAGAATCAATTCATTGAAAATTAATGAGAAGTGAATTTTATTGATTTGGTTATGGATTGATTGGATAGATAATGGTTGTTGGATGTTGGTTGGATGATAGTTGTTTGATGGTTGGATTTGTTGTTTTTGTTGCATTTGTTATATTGGCATATATAGTTGTGTTATTGGTATACATTGTATATTGATATTACTTTTCATATATACATGTTTCTCATTTGTTATTGAGTGTTTAGTAGGTGCCACCACACATGCTATGCATTTGGGGCTCGCTTTCGTGCTATATTAGCCGTATATACTCGCTAATAATATATAAGGTACATATCTCGGATTACAAATCGTACTTTTATATTTTTTCCCTACGGGATGCCTCATCCTCGAAGATGAGATGTATATTTGTGATATATATATATATATATATATATATATATATATATATTGGGATCCTAATATGATTGAACCGCGCAAAGGAGATAATTGCTATTTTTTTTGAAAATTTAAGGCGGTAGGAAATTTTGAGAAAATTGGAAAAAAAATTTGATAAATAAAATTTTGATTTTGAGTTATAAAGTTAAACGATATTAGTTTGTTTTGAAAGATAACTAAGAAAGGAATTGAAAACTTAGAAAAGTTTTTGATAAATAAGGGATTTTGTGACTTTTTCTTACTTTGTTATTTTAAGAACGAAATTCTTTTAAGTAGGAGAGAATGTAATGACCCAAAACTTCTGTCATTAGACATTCAGATATTTAACTGATTTTAAATATTCCGAAGTTAATTTTATAAGCTAAATAAATTATATCTTGAATAGAAGGGTTTAACTGGATAATTAAATTGTTAATTTAATATTTGAGATTTCAGAAATAAGTGAAATTTGAATTTAATGTGAATGAAAATGATTTGTAAAGTTGAACTAAATTCAATTTTAATTAGAATGATGTTGGTAAACTTTTGAAAATTGAGTTAAAAGTTAATGTACAGAAATTGAACATTTCAATATTTAATTAACGTGAAAAAATAGTCGTTTTTCATACAACCTCGGATTTGGACGAAACCAGTTTCGTTGGATCCATAATGTTATACTATTGTAAGATTTCAAATTTCGTATCAATCGGATTCACGGATAAGTCGGGCCAAGCTAAAAGGCGTAGGAATATTTTAAGTGAATTTTAAATTTAAATAAGTCGATTTGAAAACCTATATTCCAAACACGATCGAATTGGCTTCCGATATATATATTCCATTGCATTCGAAATAAGGGTAAAACAATATAAATGCCAGGTAGCACGGTTCATTTCAAGTTTGGAAATTTTTTGGGTAAATAAAGTCGTGAAATTTTCTATAAAAGGCCACCATAATTTCACATTTGCACACAAAACCCAAGCTAGGTTACAGCCACCACCCTAATAATCAATGGCCTAAAACTCCAAATCTTCCCCTTTAATTATCTTCCAATCCATAGACAATTATGAAAAACGTTCAACTACAACATCAAAGATCATACCGAGATCTTTAACTTCAACGGTCACTATCGAATTTAAGACGATAGATTGATGGCAAAAGGGGTTTGAATCGTCGAACTTCACGCACGATTTCCAAGGCAAATGTGCAACTGAGCTTAGCCGTACTTGGCTCGGTGGTGTACGGCGACGTGTGCTTCGACGTAAAGGCCGCTGATCGTCTTCAAATGCAAAGGTACGGACGCGATAATTCATTGAAAAGTTGCGGCATGGGTTCTTTGCTCACGATTATGGAATGAAGAGGGAGAAGATGCATGCAACGGCCAGATGTTCATCAAAGAAATCGAACGGCCCATATATAGTGAAGGTTATAGAAAAAAGAAATTGATTTATATATATATATATTTAAACCATATAAACTTTAAAATGTTGTAACTTTGTAATACAAGATCCCTTTTTTGACGAAATAAGTTGCGTTGGGTCCGTATTGACGAGCGCTACATTTTAGATCTGGTTTTGAGTTGATGGGAGCTAGTGTAAATTTTGGGTAAAATTAAACGCTTGTTTAATTTTATTCAGAATAAAACACTGCGGCTGCTTTTGGAACCAAAATGAGTACAACTCACTCTTTCTGACTCGTTGATAGTTTTATATAAGTGAGAATAAATATTATTTATGATGATTGATAATTGTTTGATAATATATGATATATTATCTATACAGTGATTGGTATTTGGATATATTCATGCCTATTGGAGCAGAAGACCCTATACGTTCCCGTGTATGAGCGGATGACTTTTTGTATGTGCATCTGCCTCGAAGCGGACATTGTACATATTTTCTAATATGTATATTTGTTGTAGGTGACAGGTTGGAGGGATCCAACTGTATTCCTCACCAGTATTGATTTATTCACAGATACTGTGATATATGTTGTCATCATATGATATATGATGTTTTGGCTGATGTGATTGATGTATTTAGTGTTGCTGCAACATTAGGTCATTTTTTAGAATTTCAAAAATAGTTAAGTGATGACTTCCAAATTTAAATGGGTTTTACAGTGATTATTGAAAATAGATGTTTTTTATTTTGAATTGTTAAAGGAATGAATTTATTTTGAATAAATGAAAGTTATATTTTTTATGTTATAAAAATTATGATTTTCGAGAAATATAATTGAAATGTGATTTTTGAAATATGAAATTGATTATTTGGTAAAATAATTAAAGTTGGGATTTTGGAATTATTATAAGTGGCTTTTATATAATCGAAGTCGTCCATTTTGATTTATAAAATGACCAAAACAGGGTTAGATGCAGCAGGGCTAAGTGGATCATTCCCAAGTAGGATATGATCATCCTCTTCTAGGTATATCTTTACACGCTATGATGTCGTGTATCTGATTATTATGGTATGTATGCTATGTTGGCCCTCGGAAAAGGTCGGTAACAATCAGAGAATGACATATTTGGTACCATATAGTTATAGAGATGGGCCGGTCTTGTGTTGGTAGAGGGCAGATGTTCTGTGTCTCAGGACATCCATCTAGAGGTGTACTAATCAGGAAGGTAGTCCCTTCACATGGTCATTGCTATGGAAATCCAAACTCCACTACGAGCTGCGATTTTATTTGTAAAGGCGTAATGAATAGCCTTGCAATTGTATATGGCTAACTATTTCGACTATGATTAATATTATTTGTATGTACTAGACACTAGTATAACATCAGATGATTTGATATGAAATGTTTTAGTTATCATAAGGTAAAAACATGTCCGTGTTTTAATATGGACTTATCTTACGTGATACTTTTGTTTTTGATAAAGGAAAAGTTTGGTAATTTAATAAATTCAGTTGAGTGTGTTTCTCACGCTGGTTTACCAGACTGATCTGGGCGTTCTTCCCTTCAATGCTCAGATCAGATCGAGTATATTTATAGGTTTAGATTTGGTGCTTTTAGAGCTTCAACAGGAGAGCGGGAGATCTTCATTTTCATATACACGTATCTGTTTTGTTTTGATTATCCGCTATGCTTAATTGTTGTATACTATCGGCAATTGTGAGGACAGGTTATTATAACTGTCCAGGTTGATAATTGTTGTCTGATTGTTGAACTCTGATTGATGTATGTATATATAAAGTTTCTATTTTGTAAAGATCATTGATATGGTATTATATGTTTTCCGCTACGATGTGAGATTCTGTATTGTTCTGTTTGGTTTTATCTTCTCTCTTTCTTCTCTTCTCTTCTCTTCTTTTCTCTTCTTTTCTCTTCTTTTCTTTCTCTTGACTTTCCATTGGTATGTGCTTTTTGGGTCGGACATGTGTGGCTTATTGTCGATTCAAAGGGTACGGATTTGCGGGTTGTTACGAATGAGACTGACCAATAATGAAGTTGAATTAATAACAATGGAATAGTTAAAAAGATTACTAGTTAGACATTAGTAAACATATAAATGGCTTAGAAAATGTCCTTACGATGATATTCATTTAACTTGGATAAGTTGATATTTACGGATATGTAATTAAAAATGGAATTGATTAGTAATGGAATATTTAAGGTAGATATATAGCCTTAAATAACAAATGGGAATTAGTAAGTTAAGCCCAATATTCAACTTGGAATAATTAATAAATAAATTTAAGATAATAAGCCTAGGATAATATGGCTTAAAAATAAAATAAAAATGAGCTTAGGTTAATTAATTGGACTTAGTAGGTTTGAAATGCGAGGTTAGTAGAGTTTCACAACAGAAGTATACCCTTCACACAAAGGCTACTAGCAGTTGTGCACACCAACTATTGATGTGAGATAGTTCTAACTATAGAATCCGAATAAATGATTATTATGGAAAAATAGGTAGGAATTCTTTTATAGCCTAAACAATTGACATGGTGAGATGTGTGTGCATATAAAAGAGTATATTAAATATGGCTTAATCATAGGGATATCTCCTACGATAAGTACTTGGTGACGATGCGATGTTAGTCCAAAATTCTATAGGGAAATCTGCCTAGCTTATCTAGCTATCAGTTCCAACGAATAGTCGGATTAATATGAAATGTCATTGTGTGTATAGGTGATGAAGCAAAGAACCTTCTTCGAGAGTTTGAAGGTATTAGTTTGTTGTTTGAGAACCTACCTCTCTCGAAATATTAAATGATCGACCTGTGAAAATAAATGAAGGATCTGCTTGAAATATTTGAGGTACTAAGTGGTTTTTTGAGGGCCTGTATCTTTCCTTAATTAGAAAAATAATAAATTGTCAATATATGTGGTTAAGAGCGGTAGAGGATGTCTTGAGAACAGTCCGCTTTGGTTTTGTGTTTTTAAGTGATCGTTATAGGATTTGCCTCTTCCTATAACAAAAGTATTAAGTAACTAAGCAAGATTTCAGGCAATGTCGACTAGATTATATCTTTAGAGAGTCCATCTGAGGTTAGGTACTAAATGACGGGGCCTGCTTTGGGGGGTTGAATGTATTAAGTGGTTGTTTGAGGACCCACCTCTCTCGAAGTATTAAATAGTCAAACTTCTGCTTAGTCCTTGTTATAATGGTATTAAGTGGCTTTGGTACTTTCTCTTACATAGCTAGACTTTCATGGGTGGTAAATGAATTAGTAGAATGGCAGTTATATATTAAAAAGCCATGTATGGAGGTTGAAGGTCTCGTTAGCTAGTACAAATGAACCAACATTGATTATGCTAGGAGGTCCGCTTCATCTTATGAAGTATTAAGTGGCTAAATAACCTAAGTCATACCTTTGGAAAAGATTAGATTGATTTTGGGTAGAGAGCTGATTATACATGCACGGTAAGCATATGGGGTTTACCTTAAATAATAGACATAGCAATTAAATAGAAACCCATCGTTATAAATTTATGTTACAGACAGTGTATCATTATTCGAGTTACCAGATCTGACCCTTTCCTCAATACAACCCACATGATAGATAGAGGAACATGATAATGGAGCTGAATATGATCAGTTGATAGTGTAGTTTTCCGTCTCTCATGCTTGTTATTGACAAGGCAATTGATGTCCTAGAAATTCTGTAAATTTCAAAGTAGTAACCACTCTCACTATTTATATCCTATTACTAATTCTTTCGCTGTGAGTTTAGTTTGATCGATCTCTGATGTGCTTATATTTATTGCAAGTACCAAATTAAATGATTTGGACTTGGGTTTCAATTTTTGTTAAAATTTAGGCCCATTAGGATATGAGTTGTTACGAAATCCATCTGCACACAAACCGAGTCTAATATTACGGCTCTCTACTGCTAAAGCGAGATAAGTGTTATTAAGATGTTTTCATGCTCCTCCATCAGCTGGGTGCGTTAAGGTAACTTCTTCTTATGTTCGCACAGTGTCATCTCATATGAGGCGCGGTTATAGAAGATGCATATAACCTTTGAAATTTATGAGTAGTGAGTAAGTACCACATTCTCTTCTACGGAACTTCCTTTCTCTTCTTTTTTTCTTGGTTTATGTCTTTCCTCGCAATATATTCCGCACTTCCTAAGATTAATATTCTCTTTCCCAAACAACATGCAATCATTTAACCATGTATCTATCTTTTGTTACAACAAACTAAAAGCAGACATAAGTTTTTTCACTTCATAATGATTTTGGTACATTAAATTATCAGGTGACATATGTCGTTTTCCAGCTTCAGCTGTAAATCCGAAATTTGTGATGTTGAATTTAGATTTAATAGCAATTTATTCTGTAGCTACTAATAAATGGGTGCCACTTTTACATCCATCTCAAAGAGGTTTCATAGCAGCATCCAATAAATCGTAGATTTATTTTTTACTCTAATATTTGGTTCTTCTTCAACTTTAACATCGTTACCGTCTACTTCAATCGTAGGGAACATTGATCATGCTACACCTTCAATCATATTTTCTATGGGATTCGTTGTAATATATTCATTACCCACCTCCTCCTTTGACATTACAGAATTAGGAGACAAGTTCTACATGATGATACCACATAAAATAATCCGAGACAAACTTTTTTGACACAAATGGAATTTAACCATACCTGGTTTAAATGCTTCAGATGTTTGCAGTTACTACACAGACAATAAATTTCTTCGTTGTTTCCATCATTACTTAAAGCAAATCTAATAAGTACATGCACACAATTATAAAAATGTTCCTTTACCGAGCCTCTCATCCTATTTCGATGATACATCTAGCTCCTTCGATCAACAAAATAATTGACCATTTTTTCCTATTTCAAAAAATATGGTAGAATTTGAAAAAATGATCGACAATTTTGTGGACTGACATTTAATTATTCAATTCGTCTATATATTTTAATATTTGATTTATTTTATAATATGTTTCGTTATACACTAATTGGTTTATATTTTATTGTTTTATTAAATATATAATATATTATTCCATTAACGTTATTTTATAAAATCTAATACATTTCCAATTTTAACAAATTATGAATATAATATTATATTTTCACATTATTATTTTCGAATTTGATGATTGGTCATCCTACCTTCCATTACAAACATAATAATAATTACATTATGTAAATTATTTTATTTTAAATGATTCAAAAAAGTTAGTTGCACTTCCCCTTTGTCCCTATATTGTACATAAATACATGTGCACATTAAACAAAAAGAAGTCCTGTCGAAATTTTATGAACTGTTTAAGATTAAATAATTTACAAAACATAATTACTTTATTGTGTTTGTAAATTATCCAATACAGGGACATATCCGACAAATATTGTAATAGATGAATATTGATGTCTGTTTCGTAATAAAAACGAATATCTATATACCGGTCATATATAATACTTATCAGCCGGGGACAAAAACCCTCTAAAGGTTTTAAAAAATAAAGTAGATTACGCACTAAATGTTTATATTAGAATTCATAATAATTTATTATTTAAATTTCTTAATGATTAAAAACTATTAAATACTTTTCTTTTCAATGTATTTTAGCTAACACTAATTTCAGTTTATTACAAAGTAATAAAAAATTAAATTTATACAATAGTTTATCTATATATTACTATATATACGTGTAATTAATTGATATATAATTAAGGATATATAAAAAACAAAGGGATTATGTAAATAAATTATTTTTTCTATATTTTACATAATACATACACTAATTAACACTTATTTATGTTACTCTAATACAAACATAAACTAGTCAACCTATATTATCTCTAATTATATATTAATTATCGATTTTAAACACCATGAACCCTAATTAACATTTCTAAATCACCCAATATACACAATTATAACCAATTAATGGGCTATTATCAACAAATTCATGCACAATTTTATCATAATTTGGGTCAATTAGTTTAGGGGAAGAATATGCATGTTTTTTGACTAATTGAACGTGTAAATCATTGAAGATTGCAAATTAACGAAGAATTTGATAGATTATGGTAGGTTACGATGGCTAGAGGCGGATTTAATTTGATTCGGGTTTTTAGATTTTATGTTTGAGGGTTTAGAAAATGGAAATGAGGAAGAAACTGGCTTGGTTACTTCTGTATATGCGATTTTTCGATGATTTTCGATGATTATATGTTCGATAGTTTTCGACGGTTGTTGTGTATAATAATTCATCTTTTCTCCCTATTTAAAATAAATTTAATTTAATCTAATTTATTAGAAAAATTTATTTCATTATAATTTTTTTAAAAGTTTACAATAACGTAATTTTATTTCTAATTATTAAAAAGGCTATGTTTATTCGTATAATAATTTTTAACGATTTGATAACTAATTGTGAATTTTAAACGTATTTAACATAATAAATTCTTATAAAATAAAATATTTAGCAAAAAAAATAACTCATTGAATCATATGTCCATCCAAGGTTTTTTTTGATATATAGTCAAAATATAAAAGGAAAATAAATAAGTTTAAGGTATCAAACTTAATTTTTCAATTTTATAGCCGTTCGTCGAAATTCAGACTAAAACTTTTCGTTCGATGGTCAAACAATCTTCAAACGAGACAAATTCAAACTATACGTATTACGTTATGTATTATCAAATTTGTTTGGTTAGATTTAATAAAACATACAAAAAACATTTAGACTTCAAACATGCAATTTTCATAGAAATTGTCCTAACAATATATATGAAGGGTTATACAGCTCCTTGGAAAATAATATATTTTGAGTCCAAATTTTTTCCCTTCATTTTTTTTAGATTCTAAATGTACAGATTTGATAAATATATTATAAATTATATATGATAGAAACTTCGTATCAAATGAAGATCATTTGATCTTCAAAGAAAGATTATTATTAGTTCGAATATAGACGAATGGTTGGGAATTTGAAAACCTAGATCAAGGAGAATTATAAGGCAGAATTCTCCAAAGCACTCACAAGACCAAGCTGGTGTTGATGGAAAAAAAACAAAAACCGAGAACCAAGGAGGAATAGAAACACTTATTATGTGTTGTTTATTTTAGATTTGCACAAAAGGCTACAGTTCAAAGAAAACCGAGTCTATTGATACGCCAGTAAGTCAAAAGGATAAGCGCTAGGGAAGTTCAAGGACAGTATTCTATTTTAACCAATATGATATATGTTTTGCATAATTTCAAGAAGAAATTGAACAAATACTCATTCATGAAGGGGATTGTTAGAAATAGATGAGTTGTATTAAGGATGTGAAGGCATTAATTGCTTTGGAAGTTGAATAGTCCCACATCATCGAATAAAATAAACTATTTGTGTTTATATACTAAGATGTGGACACTATGACAATTCATATAGACAAAGAGAGACAAAAACCATGACGGGTGGTGCAAAGCACCACCCCACACGCATGCGCCCGCGCCCAAGCCCAAACCCGCTCCCAAATCTGCAGCGCGGGCGAATGAGCGCTTGAGGCGTATTAGAGGCACTTAACACTTTGTAGTTTGTAGTTGACTTGGCGTGGCTGCTCAGACCAAATAGTTTTTATTTCTATCCATTCAAATTCAAATGATCGCACCGTCTGGTAAAGGGTCGCAACCTTTCCAACAGTCGCATCCACTTGAATAGGTGCCTATTACTGAATACTTGCACCTCCCCGTGCCTATATATAGGCAAACAGAAAATTGCGACAATAGAATTTACTTTTTCTACATTTTCACGAGTTCCTATGATAGTTTGTTGTAGTTGCTATTTGCAATATAATTGCAATAGTTTTGTAACTCTTTTGTGATGTCACTATTAACAATCTTTGTGTATGGTTTCATAACTCTTTTCTGACGTTACTATATAACAATTTTGTAATGGTTTTTGACATTACGAAGAACAATCTGTAAACAATATTCATTTATTGTTTGCTGTTTTATAGATGAAAATGTTTAATGCAAGCAACAATGCTGCATCGACATAGACTGTGGTTACTACTCAGTCCATAAGTATGGTTCCAATAATGGTGCTATCTCATGGAGAACGGCCTGGAAAAGTTCATAAGGATGGACCTCAAATGCTGGCAACAAAAGATGTTGTTTTACTTGACGATTTGGGCGTTGCAAAGTTTCTTACAGAAGATACTCCCATAATCGATCAATTGAAACTGATGCAACAATAGCTGAGGCTTTGAATGTCTGGAAGAGTTTTGATTTATGTGCAAGAACTACATACTAGATGGGCTTGACAACAGCCTATACAATATCTACTTTACCGCTCGAACTTCCAAACAACTTTGGACCACATTAGAGAAAAAAGTAGAAAATCGAAGATGCGAGCATAAAAAAATTCATAGCAGGGAAATTTCTTGACATCAAAATGATTGATGCAAAGACTGTTATCAACCAGATTCAAGAGTTACAAGTCATCATTCATCAACTGCACGATGAAGGAATGACTCTAAGTGAATCCTTCAGGTTGCCGCTACAATTGAAAAGCTTCCTTTATCATGGAAAGATTTCAAAAACCACCTTAAGCACAAGCGCATGAAGATGACAATGGAAGAACTTGTAATCCGATTGAAAATTGAGGAAGATAACCGAAAATGTAAGAAAAAGGCTTGGCATACCA
The DNA here is from genome assembly GCA_030765085.1 of Allium cepa. NCBI lineage: Eukaryota > Viridiplantae > Streptophyta > Magnoliopsida > Asparagales > Amaryllidaceae > Allium > Allium cepa. Next base: position 944,919,739 of record CM060934.1, on the reverse strand, counting down.
TGGTTGCCAAGGAAAACGTAGTCGAGTCAGAGAAACCCAACAAAAGGAAACGTGAGCATCCTCTTAAGAATCAAAGAAATTTTAGGGTTCACGCCATGATTGTGGAAAGAAAGGACACAAATCCGCCAAATGTCACGCACCCTAAAAAAATAAATCGGAAGCAAATGTGGCTGACTTCTCAAAAGGCTTGTCTAATATGGGCTTACGTGCAGTAATGTCTGAATGCAACCTTGTTGATGACTCGAAGGAATGGTTTGTAGACACAGGAGCCACATGGCATATATGTGCAAATAAGTGAGTGTTTACAACCTACAAAACTGCTATCGAGGATGATTGACTTTTTATGGGTAATTCATCCACATCAAAAGTCGAAGAGAAAGGAAAGATTGAACTGAAAATGACTTCTGGGAAAGAACTAACTTTGGCAGATGTTCTTTATGTCCTACCGATCCATAAGAAGCTGATTTTCGGATTGCTACTTAGCAAGCATGGCTTCAAACTCACTTTTGTGTCAGGTAAGTTTGTGTTGTCAAAGAATGGAATGTATGTAGGAAGATGATATGTTTGTAATGGTTTATTTAAGGCATATGTGACCACAATTGTACCAAATAATGATATGAATAAAATTGAATATTCTGCTTATATTGTTGATTACTCTAACATATTGTTGATTCCTCTAACAATTGTACTTAATACTTACAAATGTATATGACTTAAAAATGTGTCAAACTAGAGATGGAAAATGGTATTTCATTACCTTCGTTGATGACTGTAGAAGTTACTATTACATGTATCTCCTTAGAAGTAAGGACGAAGCATTTGACATGTTTAAATATTATAAAGAAGTTGTTGAAAATTAACTCAACAAGAAAATAAAAGCTTTAAGAAGTGATAGAGGAGGAGAATATTAATTTTCCTTTTGAGGAATTATGCGTTGAACATGGTATTTTACACCAAATTACAATTCACCTCAATCCAATGGTATAACCGAATGAAAAACAAAACTCTTAAATAATGCCTTAGATAATTTCTAGGAAGAAGCTATTCTATTTGAAAATCATATTTGAATAAGATACCACGAAAGAAAACATCTAAATCTCCCCACGAACTTTGAAAATATAGAATACCATCCTACAAATACTTAAAAGTGTTCGGGTGTCTTGCGAAAGCAGAGGTACCTAAACTAAAGAAAGTCAAAATTGGACCATGCGTATTCATTGGATATGCGCAAAACAGTTCCACTCATCGGTGTTTGGCACACATATCCAAAATTGATGATATTCACATAAAATACCATCATTAAGTGGAGAAATGCTAGAGTTTTCAAACATCTATACCCTTTAAAATAGGGAACTAAAAATTATCCTAAAAAGAGACCAAGAGAAAATGAAATATCCAATTCTCTTGAGAATACTGAACAAAATATTGATCAGCAAAATAGTGCTAATCAACAGAAGGAGGAATCGAGGAGAAGCAAAAGATCAAGGACATAAAAAAACTTTGGATTAGACTTCTATACATTTATGTTAGAGGACGATCCATTAACATACAAACGATCTATGTCCTCCATCGATGCCCCTTATCGAAAAGAGGCCATCAATAATGAAATTGAATTCATTATAGAAAACCATGCATTGGAGTTAGTTGATTTACCTCAAGGATGCAAGACCTTGGGTAATAAATGGATATTTAAGAAGAAATTGAAACCTAGTGGTTCGATAGACAAGTGTAAAGCATGACTTGTAGTTCAAGGTTTCAAACAAAAGGAAGACCTGGACTATTTTGATACATATTCTCCAGTAATTAGAATAACACCAATAAGAATGCTGATAGCAATCGCATCCACGCTCAATTTAGAAATACATCAAAAAGATTATACACAACATTTTTAAACGGAGAACTGAAAGAAGAAATATAAATGAAACAACCTGAAGGTTTCCTAAAAACTTGAAATGAAAGTAAGGTTTGTAGATCAAGAAAATCACAGTATAGGCTTAAACAAGCGCCTAATCAATGGAACGAAAAATTTGATGAAAATATGATATTAAATGGATTTGATATAAATGAATGTGACAAATTGTCTATTCAATACATACAAATATGGGATAAGTCATTGTATGTCTATATATAGATGATCTAGTAATATTCTGAAGCAACAAGGATATAATAAAATGTACAAAAGATATGCTCTTCGCCAGATTTGATGCGAAAGATCCGGGAATCGATGATACGATACTTGGTATAAAAATACATAAAACCAACCAAGGATATGTGTTGTCCCAATCACATTACATTGGAAAAATACTTGAAATTTTTAAACAATACAATACAGTATCAGCAAAAACACCTGTAGATTTGTACCAAAATCGGGTTAAAAATAACGATATTAGTATTTATCAACTTGAGTACTCTCGTACACTAGGCAACATTATGTACATAACGAACTGCATTAGGCTTGGAATAGCATATGTTGTAAGTAAACTCAACAGATATACTTGCAACATGGGAAAGAATCACTGGAAAGCTATGATTCCAAGTACTAGGATACCTAAGGTATACACAAAGTCATGGACTACTTTATGATAGGTACACATCTATAATAGAAGGGTATTGTGATGCAAATTGAATAACCGGTTCATCATAATAAAATCCTCTAGTGGATATGTGTTTACCTCAGCTGGTGAGGTAATATCCTGGAGATCCTCTAAACAAACTTGTATAGTAAGATCAAACATGGAATCAGAATTTATTGCCTTAGACAAAGCCTCAGAAGCAGTAGATTGGCTTCGAGGTTTCTTAGAAGTTATTCTGAATTAGAAAAACGATACCTCTAATAAGCATACATTGCGACAGCCAATCAGCTAAGGGCCAATTGTAAGCTTTACAATGGCAAGTCTAGACATATTTACGGTAGACATAAAACTGTTAGACTACGTCTCTCCAATGGGGTTATCATAATTGACTATGTAAGATCAAATGATAACATTGCAGATCCACTAACAAAAGGTTTATCTAGAGAGAGGGTTAACATCTTATAAATGGGAATGGAGTTAAGGCCCATAAACGAAAAGTTTCTTTAAATGGAAACCCCATTTAGCTGACTGGAGATACCAAGATCTAGATTCAAAGGGATAATAAGTTTAGATAAACTTGATGGCAATGTAAATATTCAAACCATTCCTACGATAAGTCGGTGCACTACTCACCGGAGAATAGGATTGGTTTTGATACTTTTAGTGATGCTATACTTGTATTATTATAGAATCAAGTAGAGTATTGAGATGTGCCTATTATGAAATCACCTACATGAGTGTGAAGGTGTCGTTTCAAGGAGAATTATAAGGTTGAATTTTTCAAAGCATTCACGAGACCAAGCCGGTGTTCATGGCAAAAAAAAACACAAATAAAGAACCAAGGAGGATTAGGAACACTTATTGCATGTCGTCTATTTAAGATTTACAAAAAAGGCTATAGTTCAAAGACAACCTAGTCTACTGATTCACTGGTAAGTCAAAAGGATAAACACTTGGGAAGTTCAAGGCCAATGTGCTACTTTAACCAATATGATAAATGTTTCGCATAATTTTAAGAAAAAATTAAACAAATACTCATTCATTTTGGGGATTGCCAGAAATGAATGAGTTGTATTGGGGATGTAAAGGCATTAACTACCTTAGAAGCTGAATAGTCCCACAACTTAAACCAAAATAAACTATTTGTGTTTATAACTAAAATGTGGACACTATTACTATTCATATAGACAAAGAGAGACACAAGCCATGATGGGTGGTGCAATGCACTAGCCTATACACGCGCATGCCTGCATTTGTACCCATAGCTAAGTCCAAACACAAGCCCAAACCGAAACCTGCACCCATATCCATGGCTCCGGCAAATATTCATTTGATGCTTATTAGAGGCACTTGTCACGTTGCAGTTGGCAATTGGAAATTGGCTTGGTGTGGCTATTCAAACCGAACATATTTAATTTCTGTCAGTTCAAATTCAAACGGATGCACCGCCAGGTAAAGGGTCGATACCTTTTCAATATCTGCTTCGGTTTGAACATGCACCTATTATCGAATAGGTGCACCTCCCCGTCCCTACATATAGGAAGATAGAAAACTGTGAAATCACAATTTAGTTTTTCTACATTTTCTTTCTCCACACAACACTTTGTTCTTAAAATACACTCTCTTGAGTTCATTGGTGCTCTATGATTATTGCGCAGCATCGTGAGAAGGTCCACTTCATCTTGGGAAACAATTGCACGATATCCTTAAGTGCCGTAGAGGGAGAAATATTGTTTCAAAAAACAGTACTCAAATGCTGGACGTGGACAATCAAATCGGTAAGTTGTTTAATTCTTTATTTTGTTAACTACATAGTTCTACTTGTAGAAATTTTTGCGACGTTCCTGAGCCAGTTTGTAGTTGTTGCTATTTGAAACATAATTGTAACAGCTTCGTAACTCTTTCATAATACTTTTGTGCCGTTACTATTAACAATATTTGTGTATGGTTTCATAATGCTTTTCTAATGTTACTATATAACAATTTTGTAATGGTTTTCTGATGTTACAAACAATAGAGAGGCAACAGAGAGATAATTATTGAGAGGTGGTAGGTTGGTAGCAATTGGTATTGTTTACCATTTCGCTGTTATTAGCACATAGAGGACCTAAAAGCTGCCAAGAGCATAAATGAAATATTCACTATTTTAGCAAATGGCAATCCTATTCTTATAATCTACGCTTGTGTAAATAGTTATCAGACTGACATGTGCGTGCATGCTCGACAAGTAAAATATGGAGATTAACATGAAAATGAAAGGTAGCTACACGTCCAACATACGTCTTTCAATACACCTACTGTCTACATTTATCAATTCTAGTACAACTGCATAATAGTGGGAATCGATCTTTATATTATATAATTTTAGAAAGAAATAGTCTGGTTCATTAACTTTTGTTAGACATATAATATGCTTTAAATAATAATAAAATAAAGAGATTTAAGTAGACATTAGTGGAGAGAATAATGTTAATACATCGAAGAGATTTAAGAAGACACGTTACACACACACACACAGATATATATATATGTGTGTGTGTGTGTGGGTGTGTGTGTGTGCGTGCGTGTGTGTGTGTGTATTTATATGTACGTATGTATTTTGCTTACACAATTCGATTTATCAAGCCTACAACAAATAAGTTTTCCTAACAGTCAATTTGATTACTATGATTTACATACGACGATCATATGATCATAATATGTTATGTCGGTTAATGATAGGGTAACAATTGGCAACCACCCGAATCATGGACCTCAATTTTGATGCAGATAATTATATTTTCTTCTAATTGTAGTAAACAATATTACAATTATTCTATTAAAATATCCATAAACCTTTGTTCATGTGAAAGTGGTTAACTTGTGAATTGTCTACAGGTACAAATTAATAATTTTCACTTTAATCCATATGTGTGTCCGCTATAATACGAGTAGAGCAATATGACACTGAATTAAGTATTATTCTCGAGAAATGTTTTTGTTACATATTTTTCGCTCTAGCAAGTATAGTTAACATCTTTGCATGCATGAGAATGCTTCTTACCAAACTAAGTAGTATCAACAAAACATGTCCACTTTGATGTAAATTAACCATTAAAAGCATATTTTCATATATTATACCTAAAGCGATGTAACAAGAGAAGTATTATCATGAAAATTCAAGTGTTAAAAACTTTTTCATTCTTTAAGAAATAATACGCAATTGGTGGTGGGTACATATTTAACCCTTTCTGCTTTTTAAAAGTCATTTTAAAAATAATTTGCTGAAAGCCTATCTTAATATTAGAAAACATGCAAGTTGTGACGAGGGGGAAGAGGCAGCCGAACGCTCTCCGAGCATATAAACTTTGGCAGGAAAAGTGAAAAACATTATAGGATGCAAATATCCCTGGATATAAATGAACATATATCAATTTTGATTCTAAAAACCATATATTACAATTATAAATTGATCTTATGGACAGGGCATTTGCATAAGACCAATGTAAATTCCTAATATGAATTCATATACGATATTATAATGTTACATAACCAATTAGAAGTCCATAAGTATTATGCTAAATATCTGAAAGATAGATACCAAAATGACCAAAGTATCCAAATAAGACCAAGAAACCCATTAATACTAATGCCAATAGCTTGAAAACAAGTACCAAAATCAAGATGTCCATTGAAAATCATATAGAGCACAATAAACCAAAAAAATTCTGATAGTCTAGAATAATTCCAATAAATAAAATCAAAAAAAGTTTGGTTCTCTGAAACCAAGAAAATTTTAATACTAGAGCCTTGAAACCAATAACCTTGTAACAAGTATTTAAAGCATATGTGTTTGCAAACATGTATTGTTATCCGACATTCTAACTCGGCCATATTGAACTAATTGCTCGAGTTAGATTCGACGACCGCCAAGACCGATGACTCCAAAGTGATAATTTTAGGGCCCAGAAGTCAAGTATAGATAATCATATGAAGTCAGGATTGAATGAGATTGATAGAGGGGCAATGTAGAATGTTTGAAATATGAAATATGGATCGGTACTTAGTAGGATAGATTGGCTCCAACAAGAGGGATGATATGTTTCAAAGTACAGGAGCATTCTTGTGGAAAACAATCAATACCTAAAGATCTACAAGTCCAATTCCTATGAAATTTGAAGAGAAAGAAATAAGGATCCTAGGGATCGCGCATCAAAAGGACAAGGTTGGATGGATCAGTATATATCCCTTGGAAGGGATTGGTAGAAAGCTGCATACAAGCTATGTTGAATCAAAGATCGTGCAATAACTCGTGCTAGCATCAATGATCCAAATGACATGAAATTTGGGGGCTAATAATATTTTTGCATGAGGAAGCCACCATAAGGATCTCTACCCAAAATTAAATAAAAGAAGGGATCAGTACCAATCCATCCTCTTTGGGAATTGGGCATAGCGATCCCTCTAGTGGGCCAATATGTTTTGAAGGTTCTTCAGTCGAGATTTTAGAGCGATATTTGGCTATCTTCATATATAAATATTGATTTGATGGGTCATTTTAAGGATCTTTACGCTGCTTATTACTCTAAACTCTATCAAGTACTAGCTGCTTTCTACCATTGTAATCAGATTCAAAAGTGATAAATAAAGAATAATCTTCAAAGTGGACGTAGGCATACAATGCTAAATCACTATAAACTTCTATGTTTTTTATTACTACTTATTCTCTATTGTTTATTCATTTACTCAGTTTAGTTTTACTTTTCTTCACTTACTTCTCTACAAAAACTGTTCATGGGTGTTTGTGACCATTTTTGGTGCAAACATTTTTGTGCTTTCACGGAAAACCTTGATTCTCAACATATTAGAATCTCTTTCTTGCTACTGGATTGCATAAATCCCCTAAAGGAGATCCATAGTTATCTGTAGGAAGTTTTCTCATTCTACCCATATTTGCAAAAACCTAAGTGAAGCTATCGATAATTGTGAGGAACACTAGATCTACTTCTCAGAACGTGAAAGAAAATGATAACGCTAGCATCCAACAAGGAAGGTCAAGCAATCAACTAATGGATGTTAAATGTTGAGCCGATTGAAGTTTAGAATCTCACTGATTCTTTTACAAGAGCTTAATTTCATAAACTAATGAGAGAGCTGATGGAGAGCCATTGATAATTAAGTCAAGAGATTCATACCAATATCAACTTAATGAACCAACTCAATCAGCAGTGGTGAGGGATAGCTAAGAGGGACCTCACTTCTTGCTCGGTATCAAAGAGTTCCAGCTCATCAAAGGAGTATCATAGGCATAGGCATTGTAGTAAAGATGAATATCGCGTAGAGGCTTCATGGTATGGACCGACAGACTATAGAGATCTGCAGGATCGATCGATGTTGATTCCTCCGTAAAAATTAGTACCGATCCCTCCTCCAGAAGAGGGTACCAACCCATGCGTCATGGGAATCAAGCTGAGCTGCTTTAGTTTGTTTAGATGCTGAAGTTCAATTAAATATTGACCAAATGATTCCCTAGAATGATGATGAAGTATATTTACGAGATACACGTCGGAAAGATGGTGAACCAAGAAGGTGTGGAATGGCCCATAGGCATCGGTCAGACCATTCATGTAAGGTGGAGCACGACCATCACTTGGCTCTAACTATCCAAACACTTGACTTATCGGCTATGGTCAAACAGTTAGTGAGATAGATCCTGGGCTTTACCAATGATGGCTTGGGAATCTCGAGATGCCATACCCCATTCACCGATAATGTTCTAATTGTAGAGTATCCAAGGAGGTTCAACATGCTGCCGATGTCGGCCTATGAGGGAAAAACCGACCCTATATAGCTATCATGAGATATGAATGGCTGATGGATTCCACGTGAGCGGATGATGGAACCAAGTGTAGATGCTTTCCTATAACTCTCTTTAGAATAGTGATGACGTGGTTCACAAGGTTAACCCCATGATCAATTTATAGATTCGATGATTTGGCAACATGGTTCGTGGAGCAGTTTCGAATGCATGCAACTCGCCCCAAGGATGTAATGTCCATATCCCGCGTTATTCAGGCTCTAGGAGAAACATTGAAAGTTTATTTGAAAAGATTCATATAGCTGTTACAGGAGTAAGTAATCCGAATGACCATGCAATATTGATGGCCATGATGAGAGGAATAGATCAAGAATTCGATTTCGGTGATTAGTTAGCTAGTAAGCAACCCATAATGTTGGAATGCTTTTACGCAAAGGTGGCTCGGTATTTGAGAAAGAAGGAAGTCAAGTCCTCTAGGACGAAGAATGTTGTTGGACACATCGAAGCAGTTTGATGATAGCTCTAAATTTCAAGTGAATGTCTAAAACAAGCCAAATCAATAAAAGAAATATGGAGATAGGGGCCGAGAATGAAAGAAGGATTCTGGAAGAGGGAAGCCTAGGATTTTGATGTACGATAGTTACACGCTATTGAATATGTCCTTGGAGAATATCTATTTGTCTACCTACGATACCATACAATAAAGGAAGCTGCCTCCAAAAGAATCAAAAGAGAAGCAGAAACAAACTGAAAAGTATTATCGATTACACGAATGTTATGGACATGGCACAAATGAATGCAGGCATTTCAAGGGTATTATTGAAAATCTGATTTGTGAAAGGAAGTTGCAGCAATTTGAAAAAACTCCGTAGAATGATGAATAAGGGGAATCCAACCCCAACCGAGGACAAGCACCGCATAGAGCCAAAGAGCCTGCACAAACTGGTGGAAGATTGGTAATAAATATAATAGTCGAAGGACCGCACTCGACGAGTTGGAATAACATGGAGTGTTATGCTAGCACGATTAAGCATGTGGATTTTGAATATTATTCGAATACAGAAGATTTAGCTCTTTCAAAAGAGCAATGTACAATGGCAGATGATACCATGTTAAACAGAGATGTAGACAAGGTGGAGGCTTCGATGATCAACCTATGGTCATTTCGGCCATGATCGCCCCCGCTTTAGCTAGAAGAATTAATTATAAAGTTCAGTAAATAAGTTTCAGAAAAGCCTATGATCAAATGAAAATGGAAGCAAAACACTTAAGAAGTCTAAAGCCCACATACACAGTTTTAACGGTGTTGCAACTGAAGCCATTGGTTATGTTGAATTTCCTATAGAGTTTGGAGAAGGTGATAGTAAGAGAGTGCAAATCTTGCCATTCGTTGTTTTGGATATTGACTCTCCTTATAATGATTTTTCAACCGACCAGCCCTAGCCGAATTCAATGCATCTATTGCTCTATGGTGTTTGACTTTGAAATTTCTGATAGGAGTTGATCGTAGTGATTAGGTGACTGGACGTGCCAATTATGTAGCTGAGTTGAGGGATGCTCAATGCAAAAAAGAAAGGTAAGGGTGTGGATAAGATGGTCCGCATCCAAGATACTGAAGATTGAAAACTAGTGCCTGATCCTTGCCTTGGGCACCACAATCTTTTCTATAGTGATATAGATACGAGAGATGATGAGGAGGAGCGCAAAGAGACAATGGGTGCACCGGTTGAGCTGACGATTGACATCACAGTTAGCTATGACGACCTGTCATGGGTCCTAAAGATCGGATCACAACTCTGGCCTCCGATGATGAAAGAACTTGTTGGACTTGTCCGAGTGAATCTAAATGTGTTAGCTTGGACTTACTCCGATATGTGGGGAATCTCATCCGTCATTGCAAGCCATGCATTGAACATCGACCCGAGGTATGTCCCGATGAAACAAAAAAGATGCACGTGGATCCAAAGAGATTCTTCGCTCTTAAAGAAGAGGTGGATATACTCAAAGACAATGGGTTTATTTGCAACACCCTCTAACGTAAGTGGGTATCTAATCTTATGCTAGTGAAAAAGGCTAACGAGGAATGGAGAACATGCATTTATTACTCAGACTTGAACAAGATGTGTCAAGAGGCAGTTTTCCCCTTCCAAGGATCGACCAACTGGTGGACTCAACCACGGGACATGAATTACTGTCTTTCATGGATGCGTACTCGGGATTTAACCAAATCCCGATCCACATTCTCGATCAAGAGCACACTAGTTTCATTACCTATGTTTAATTATATTGCTATATGGTGATGCCGTTTGGATCAAATAATGCAGGAGCGACTTACTAGTGCTTAGTCAATAGGATATTTAAAGATCATATTGGTAAAACAATGGAAGTATATGTCGATGATATGCTCGTGAAGTCACGACGATCAAGCGACCACATTAGAGACATGGCAAAAATGTTCGGCATCCTTCGACATTACAAGATGAAAATTAATCCTTTGAAATGTTATTTTGACATGACATTAGGGAATTTCTTGGGTTTTATAATTATCGCACGTGGAATCAAATCTAATCCTTAGAAGATTTGAGTTATCAGTGATACCCAAGCGCCAAAGACCATCAAACAAGTACAGAATCTGAATGGGAAGGTTTGCCGCATTAAGCCAATTCATTTCCATAGCTACCATTAAATGCATCCCTTTCTCTGACTTGATTAGGAAAGGAAAAAGAAACTTCGAATGGACACAGGATTGTAAAGACGCATTTTGAGCCTTAGAGGAGCACTTGGAGAGGCCTCCCATCTCATCGAAGCCAGTGGAACATTAAGACTTATACTTCTATTTGGCCAAGCTGGTACATGCTTTAAGTGTTGCATTGCTTCACGAGGGGAGTCTAATCTAGAGGCCAGTTTATTACATCAACAAGCAATTGACGGGAGATGAAAGGAACAACCCAAAAATTGATAAACTGGCATACTATTTGCAGACTGCGTCATGAAAGCCACGCACATACTACCAAGCACACCCGATCAATATTTGCACCGACCAACTGTTACGACAGGTCTTGCAGCGACCTAGGATGTCTGAAAGGTTACTCAAGTGGAATATCAAGCTTAGTCAATTCGATATCACTTATCTCCCAGAGAGGTTATCCAGGGTCAAGTGTAGGCATATTTTATAGTACAATTTACTACGTAGGATGATTCCCCGGAAAGCAACGAAATCCCTACTATAAGGTGGAAATTGCATACTGATGGAGCATCCAATGATTATTATTCTGGAGCTGGAATTGTGCTTGTAACTCTCGAAGATCGGTCGATCTATTATGCTTTAAAGCTTGATTTCCCAGTGACAAAAACAAAGCCAAGTATGAGGCTCTGATTGCCAGACTTAAACTCTCCAGAGAATTGGAAATAAAGTCTCTTGAAATCTTTTGCAATTCACAATTGGCAGTATACCAAGTCAGGGGGTTACCAAGCTAAGGGACAATGGCTTGCTCCATACCTTACCCAAGTCTAAGAGTTGTTGACTGAATTTGAATACTATGACATTACCAATATTCCATGGGATCAAAAAAGAGATGCTGGTTCATTAGCGAAGTTCGTTAGCACTAGGGATGCACAACGGATGGGCTTGGTTACGGTCAAAGTATTAAATGCCATGATTATAAACCTGATAAAATTTAACTGGTACCGGAGACGGAGCCTGAGAGGTAATCGTGGATGACTCCGACCAATAAATATTTGCTACAGGGAGTCCTACATGAACAAAGGAATGAAAAGCAAAAGGTCCTTCATAAAGTTTCACAATATACCATACAGGAAGGAATTATGTACAGAAAAGGTTTTTCTACTCTCCTACTTTGATGTACCGCTAATGGTGAGATTAAACATGTCCTAATTGAAGTTCATGAAGAGGAATGTGGCGATCACACTGGAGGGCAAACTCTAGCAAAGAAAATACTCCGTTGCAGGTATTATTGGCTAGCCGTCAATCGAGATGCTACTGATAATGTAAGGCAATGCGACAAGTGTCAGATATATGCAAAAGTTCCAAGAGCTCCATCGACAGAAATCGGGCAAATGGTCAGCCCATAGCCATTTCCCATGTAGGGAATACATATTATGGGTTCCTTACCAATCTCTAATGGTGGTGCAAAGTACGCTATCATCGTAGTTTATTACTTCACCAAATGGGCCAAAGCAGAACCTTTAGCCACAATGACAACCGATAAGGTTCCCAGAGTCTAGAACTAATCAGTTATGCTAGATCCTAATGGAACTAAACAAGATGAGCATTGTCCGACCGTTCATTTGTTCATAACCCAATGACGGGATACATAATGAGGAGTGGATGTGAGTCGACCATCTGATGATCAAATAAATCCCAGCGAACGATGGGACTGGAATAAATTAAGAGCGATCTGGACATGATCGATCACTCAGTAAATCAAACCCTGGACCTTGAGAGGCTAATCAATCAATTAAGGAAAGTATGATTTGAATGCTCTTCGAAATAACTCTAAGTCCCCAGTGTGCGTACTAAAGTGATCTAAATCAACCATCCGCTAACTGACTCTATGTCCCCAGAGTACGGACTAAAGTATTATAAATCGGGTTTGAATCGACCACCCGCAAAATAACTCTAAGTCCCCAAAGTGCGGAATAGAGTAAAAATATAAATCGGGTGCGAACTAACCACCTGCTTACCAACTCTTATCCTCAAAGAGTGGATATGAATATAGGTAAATAGATGAGTGTGGTTCGACTGACCACTATTCCATACATTCCAGCTTAAAACCAATAGGAGGAGTATAAACACGCTAAGGGTGGAGTTCGACCATCCACTATCTAACTCCCCTAACCTGAGACTAGACGTAGGAGTATAATTACTCAAACCGTTGAATTCAATGGCGTAACACTAAGGCTCAATCCCAGTGCTTGATGCGACTCAAAGCCACAACCGCATGGAGATCTTAGGATAGAGTTTGTGGATTATTATCAGAAAAGATTAATGAATTACAAGTATTGAATGGAAAGTAATAGTTGAACTACTTAAATAATAGTTCACACGAGAGCTCAACAGAAAGAAAAAACTTTTATTCACATGATAATCTTTAAAATTGTGGTACAAGTTTATTCAAAAAACCAGGGTTCATACACGAACAACCACAACTATCAAAAAACAACTGCATAAACAATGTACACACCAAGACAAAATGACGACAATTTCTTCTTTTCTATACATTTTGGATTTCTCAAGAGTGGCTCTATCTAAACTTTCGCTTGTTCATTTCCTCAATCCTTTAATGCCTTTGGCGGGAGAGCGGTCGAAGCTTGGAGGGAGTTCTCTAGGAATCGACTCACTGGGCGTAATGACTTGTAGTAGGACGAGATTTGGTTCATCAATGTCCACATCGGTGGGCTCAGCTTTGGATTTTCTCTTCAATAACTCCTCCTTCTTGATGTGCTCCTTCAAGCTGATCTCATTCGTTTGTTCGAAGGCACTGATAATCTCAACATCATCAGATTTATCCACCGAATTCAAATCTTCAGCCTTATCATCGTTGAGTACTTTAATGACTTAAGCATTGTGTCCCAGAACATCCATGGCTATCAGAATCTATGTTGATATCACTTGTTGATCCATGGTGGCTTCACTTTTAGGAGTTTGGTCAAGACTTGAAAGTCCTGTGGATTTGTTAAAACAAGGAGATAAGCCTAAAACCATTAGGCATGAAGTACGAAACCTCTCAAAAAGTGGAGAGTGAAGTGTCATATCCAGCTGGCTCTCGGTTGTCTTCAGAATTCCCTCTTCTAGAATAGGGGTTAGAACTTTAGATTAGTAACCGGGCATATCCAAATCATAGCTCAAATCTTGCACCGAGCTAAAAGAAACCGACGCTCCAACTTCTTAGAGAGAAGAAGGGCCCTTGGGATCATACTCTGAGGATTCAGCAATATTTAATCCCTTACTGAAAGGCACTAAAATGTCAAAATATTAGAGTCTTGCGGCAGAAAGGTCTGGGGTTCCATTTCCACGAAGGATCTCCCACATTAAATTCTCTTCATCTTACTCAGCTTCGCCTAGCTCCTACCTTTTCATCTCGATAATATACTCTCAGGCTTCAGCGTGTGACTCAAGATAACCATCACCTAGAAAGCTCAAGTTGTGGTGGATAAGGACTTTAGCGTTGCATTCGATGATCGGTGGATTAAATATGTCCTTAATTTCATTCCGACCGTACTCTTTAGCGTCCTCCACTTGGGCTTCAATTTGTTCTATCATCTCCTTGCAGCCTGCTTCTTTCACCTCTTCTTTGAGGGCTTTTATTTTAGCAAGTTGCTTGTCAAGTTTGATTTTTAGACTCTTGGCTTCAACAGCCTCTATGCAATACATCTGTGATTCTTCTTGAGCCTGGATCTTTTCTTCCCTTTCTTTCCTAAGAAGCTTTTCAAGCTCCTCATTGCAGCAGGCCAAGATATCTTTCTCCTTTTGCAAGGAATTCTTTCCCAGAGTAAGTGCATCGCTGCGATTGAGGGCAACATCAAGTTCCTTCTTATGAACAGCTTCCAAATGACTTGCCGTCTCAGACGTTTCCTTGGAACTCTTTTCTACCTCAATTAGTTTTGTCATCAATTCAATGATCTCATTATCTTGGTGCTTAATTATATCTTTACCGCAGACCACCTTTATCTTGAGACAATCTATTTCATGTTGTTGCTCGACTGAAACCTCAAACAACTTTTATTCTATGTGCTAGAACGACTCATCACTACAAGAAATTTTATTTTTGGTGGCGCACGAAAAACGCTACCAAAACTTATGGTAGCGTTTTGAAAAATGCCGTGATAAATCCCGCAACTAAAAATCCATGATTTTTAGTTGCATTTATTTTAACGCCACTATAAATGCTTTTATTGCAGCGTTTCTCAAACGCGAACATAAATCTTTTTGTAGCGTTTTAAAGACGCCACCAAAAGGTTTTTTGGTACTACCATTAGACTTTTCAACTTTACCCCTACTTTACGGTCGCGTTTACTCAACGCCACTATATGTATTTCTATAGCATTTTTGAAACGCTACTAAAAGTTGATGATCATTTTGCACTATTTTTCATGCTATTATTTCATGTTGATGGTCTGTTTTGTTTCTACTATATCAATCAACAATCGCTCCCATAATCATCATATTCAAACAATATCAATCAACAATCGCTCACATAATCATCATATTCAAACAATTTAAAAACATATTAATCATATAATCAAATAGGATATCCATAACCATTCTAATACAATATTTTTTTGATAAAATAACCAAACTCACATACAATAACCATTCGTATACAAATTTACACACCAAGTACTAATAAACTGTTATACCAAACTGGTGCCAACAAAACGCTCGATTACCCACAATTCTTTGTTGCATGCACAAGTGAAAGCTAGAACCATAAAAGTCCAACCTTGCTCTCTTCGGGAATCCAATGCCTGCATAAGTGAAAGCACAACATATAGTCGAACAATTATGTTAATTCTTAGGACTTTAAATCTGATATCAAACATCTATAGCATTGTACAAGCATATCATACTATAAATAACGTCATATAAATAATCAAAGATATAAACGAAACGAAATAAATAAAGTCCAATCTTACAGTTACATATAAAACTTTGTTAGATTAATTATATTATTATTATTATTTCTAAAATTTAGTTAACTTAAATTTACTTAATTTTATAAAACTTATTTAGTTAATTTTAACAAAACTTAGTTAATTTTTATGAACTTGGTTAACTTAGTTAATTTATTATTATAATTATTATTATTTATAAAAGACGATTAACTTAGTTAATTTATTATTATTATTATTAAAACTCGATTTAACTTAATTTTATTGTTGTTGTTGTTCTTATGAACTTATTTCATTTTTATGAACTTAGTTAATTCATCATCATCGTCATTATTATTATTTTTTTATAATTTTTTTAAATTAGTTATATTATTATTATTTATAAAAATTTAATTAACTTAAATTTAGTTAATTTTATAAAACTTGTTTAATTTTAACAAAACTTAGTTAATTTTTGTTAACTTAGTTAATTAATTAATTATTATTTATAAAACTCGGTTAACTTAGTTAATTTATTATTGTTACTATTATTATTATTAAAATTCAGTTAACTTAATTATTATATTATTATCATTATATTAGTTAATTTTTATAAACTTTGTTAATTCATAATCATCATTATTATTTATAAAACTTTGTTAAATTAGTTATATTATTATTATTTATAAAATTAGTTAACCTAAACTTAGTTAATTTTATGAAACTTGCTTAATTTTAACAAAACTTAGTTAATTTTTATTAATTTGGTTAACTTGATTAATTTATTATTATTATTATTTATAAAAGTCGGTTAACTTAGTTCATTTATTATTATTATTAAAACTCGGTTAACTTAAGTATTATATTATTATTATAATATTAGTTAATTTTTATAAACTTTGCTAATTCATCATCATCATCATTATTATTTGTAAAACATTGTTAAATTAGTTATATTATTATTATTATTTATAAAATTTAGTTAACTTAAACTTGGTTAATTTTATAAAACTTGCTTAATTTTAAAAAAACTTAGTTAATATTTATTAACTTGGTTAACTTAGTTAATTTATTATTATTATTATTTATAAAACTCACTAAACTCAATTATATTGTTATTATTACTGTTACTACTACTATTGCTATTTATAAAACTCAGTTTGCTTATAATACTATTACAAATGTTCGAACAACCGTAAATAAAACAATATAAATGATGAGCGCTGCCACTATAGCTCACACATTTTTCATCGGCAACCTTCATTTGTCATCAGTTTTGGCCACATTTTTGGACCAGTGCATCATGCCCATGTCTCAGTCGCCACTACAGCTCACACATCCAAGTTACATATGCTAATTCTCCCTACTGCATTAATCTTGAGCTTTCCATTCCTGTTCAGATTTGTATGGTCAGAAGAAGATCAGGTCTAAGTTTGCATCAGATATCTATATTCCTTTCAGGCTCAAATCCTACTTATAAGGTTACTTCACTTTTCTTCAGTTTGATACTATGCCAACCCATGTAAACTAACTTCAGTTTAATTTACAGTTTAACTTCCTTCACCACTTCACCAAGTTCACAAGCACTTCACATAGTCAATTGTTTCACCAAATGTCCAATCATTTCCTCTCTCAGCCTACTGCCTTCACTTGAACTGCCACTTTCTTCCAACTACTCCAGCAACTTCACCGCTAGTACCACAGTGCACATCACTATTAACATCCCACAAAACCTCATTGGCAACACAGCACAGCAAATACATCAACAACAAATTGCAGCACTGTAATCTCACATCACCTCCTCTACCTCACCCACCTGCAAACTCCAGCCTTGACTATCTCCAGTACAACATCAACTGCACTTCACCTTTCAAACTACTTTCTCTAAACCAGCACCTCACTTCAACCAAGAAACCGCAATCCAATTGACACACTTATGCCTACAACCTCCACCATCCAACCACCATCCTCCTTCTACCTTCAACACCTCAACAACCAGAAACCACCACCAACCCACCAGAATAACTCCATTACTTCGAAACCCACTCCACAACCAAACTGCAGCCTGTAACCACTATCGCACTCCAACATCACCTATACGCCACCACACACATTCCATTACAACTCTAAAACCAACCCTCAAACATTTCCATACAACATCATCACAGCAACTACACCACTTCATAACTCATCTACAAACTGCAACAACTAAAACACTCAATACCACTTCCATCAACATTCAGACCACCTTCAACATACTCCTCCACCAACATTCTCCTCCCTAATTACAAACCCATTCCAAACTACACTTCAACACCCTCTACATACAAATGAGCATTCCTCCACCTACAGCCATGCTTCACTGATTTCTCTTTATTACTACCTAAACCGTACTGCCCACTCAATCGCCTCACAAAACCATCACCACTCCATTCCCACAACACCACCCACAATAGAGAAACCCAACTCAACCACCAAATTTTTTGCCTTCACCCATAGCCACAACAAATTGCTTCCGTATTTCAGAAATCGCAACCAAAAGACCCGAAAGCACTCAAAATTCCAAATCGGCGACTTTTCGCAATTCGCGATTTCGCAATCTTTTTTTTAGATTGCGTTTTCAAATTTTTCGTTCAATAGAGAAGGGGGTTTTCGGGATTGAATTTTATTTCTAAAGAATTTTAACATTTGGGTATTGGGCACACACATCACCGACCAAACAGAATTTTTGTTAATTAGACACACATCACCGACTAAGGAAAACGGTCTTATTTAGTGATGTATTGCCAAACGATTTTCAACTTGCATTATATTGCCAAATGAATTGAGTAATTGAAAGGGTAAAAGTTCAATAGTTTTAATTTTTTGAAGAAATAGCGAATTATAATACTCCTACCAAAACATTGAATTGAACAGATTAGACAAAGTATGTAAGAAATAACAGAAAGATAACAAGTTGAATTGGTTCATACCCATGACGTAAGAGAAAATCAATTATGACAAGGCAACAGTTTGGCGTATATATATATGTCTCCCTAATAATATTTGCAACATGAGTTATTGGGAGCAATCTAAAGTTGCCTGCTTCTCCATCTGTAAAATAAAATCAAATGACCAAAATCAATATTATTCATGAATGTATATTTAAAGACCATCTTCACTTTTTCAAAATGTTTTCAGTAAGAATTTTCCTACATACAATCTTTTTCTACTATACACAATTTCATTTCAAAAAGAAAAAATATATATATTCCATTTCATTTTTTTCATTACATTTTTTTCTATGCACTTCTGTTTATCGCTATGCACTTCTATTTACCACTGCATTCCTCAATCACCACCTGTCCATACTTCATCTCACCGCCCTCTGACCATCTTCAACGTCAACTGCTACTCCTCCTTCTCTCAACATCCCTGCATCTCTACTCCTCTGCTTCACCAACCACACCCAACAATACTGCCATCAAATACCCCTTTGCCTTGTATCGCTACTCCTTTCACTATCCTGTCACTACTCCTTTCCTTGCCACTACACCCCTTTGCCTTGTATCACTGTGCATGTGCACATAACCTATAAACAACTGCCTTACTGCCATTTTAATCTCTGTTCCACCGTACAAACTGCTCAACCTCCTTCTCAACACATCCATTGTCACTACCTTCCCCTTGCAACCACCTCAAGTTGCAAGTCGTAAAACAATTGACAGACACTGCCATACATCTCCACTACTTGATTTTTGAACACAACTATATATAGCTGCCATACATTTCTGCCTACGTACAACCAATCTCCTGTCACTTCTATGCATACATCCACACACCAACCATATAAACTGTGCATATATACTTGCCACGACCAATATACATCACTAAACTTCCCATCCAAGCGTTGTCAACCCTGGAACTTCACTGTTGCTCCTCACAAGTTCTACCACTTCACATCATATCCTGAAAAACAACGGCAACATAAAAACCCACCAGTGTTCCACCACCTAACTTTTGCCATCTGCTTCATCAAACACCCTTGTCATTCATTCAAAAACCATCCCTACATAAGTCCTCCACTTTTCCAACATCATATCCAGCCAAAGACAGTTCCCCATAACTAGAGACACGCACCCTACTCGACAGTCACAAACCTCCTTAACCTCTTCAAGCATACCAATAGTGTGCATTTCTATGCACATCAACTTCCTTTGCACACTACTAAAACCATCTCCCATATCACCACTTCCTCCTTCTCCATCATCAATACTACCAGCACTCACCTCTGTGCAACGAATATACACCTACCTCTGCACATCACCTTTGCATACATTTCAAACACATTTGAAACAAAACCGCTACCTTCCTCTCTAATCATCCACTAAATTGTCTCCTTCCTACAATAAACCAATCCAAAGCAAACCTATATAACAGTCCCTACTACCACCTCAACATCCTCACAACCACACCATCACTACATCAAACCATCAAACAAACACAATATTCCATACGCACAGCCTAAAACAACCATCTCTATTCCTTTAGCATCCCTGCATCTAAACTGCCACTGGCAAAACTGCATGCAGACCAGCAAACACCCACCTACAAGTCCATACAAATCAACTACTTGCCTTCTTCATACCAATGACATCATCCCACAACACACATAATTTACAGCCACTCTACATTACCTCTACCACTACCCCTGCACACCATTCTCCGCCAAATTTCCATTTACCTCTACATACTGCTGCCAACATCCTTTGCCTGTACACTCTTAAAAACCTGCAACAAAAAATCCTACACCACCCAATTTCATTCCTCCCCGTTCACTTGAACACTGGAACACCAAATCGTAATTTTCGAGAACCACCATTCGACCTCAAATCAACTTGCAAGAAACACCATCATTGTAACGACCCAGAATTTCTATCATTTGAAATTTGCATATTTAATTGATTTTAAATATTAAATAAGTAAAATTTGAAAGTTGAATAAATTTTATTTCGAATATCTAGATTTATTTGAATAATTAAATCGATAATTCAATATCTGAAATTACAGAAATAATTGGAAATTGGGTTTAAAATGATTAAAATTGTTTTGTAAAGTTGTATTAAATCATATTGGAGTTAGAATGAAGTTTTAGAACTTTTAAAATTGAATTAAAAATTGATTTGTGAAAATTGAATATTTTAAGATTTAATTAACGAGTTAAAATAACCATTTTTTCAAACAGTCTCAGATTTTGACGAAACTAGTTTCATCGGATCCGTAATGTTATATTATTGTAAGATTTCAAATTTCGTGTCTATCTGATTTACGGTTTGTCCGGGGCAAGCCAAAAGGCATAGAAATTAGTTTAACCGATTTAATTTGAAATTGATCGTTTATCTCTGTAACTCACACATATGATCGAATTGGCTCTCGATATCTATTCCATTATGTCCGAAACGCAGGTTAAACCCTAGAAACGCCGGTTACCGTGCGAGATTTGGAGTTCAGAAAATCCGGATGAATAGTGATTTTTGTTGATTTTCTATAAAAGGGACCTAGCTATTTTCATTTTTTCAAAACCCTAGAAGGCAAAGCTTCAGCCGTTGCTTATATTGTTTTCAATGGCCAGAAACCTTCGATTCTTCCTTCCTCAAAATCTTCAAATCCATCAATTTTCACACGAAACTACCAACTAACAAATTGAAGAGCATAGTGTGATCTTTACATCCAATGGACGGTTTTCATTAACATTGTCGTTTGGATGCAACTTTTTGCCGCGTTTGTCATCGGGTCGTGCACGTTTCTCGAGCAGAATACACGACCGAGCTTCGTGAGCTTCCGGCCGATGGTGGAGTTCGCTGAGGGCTTCGATGCGAGGTGGTCCGATCGTGTTCGATCATCACGGGTTGGTCGCGTTAATTGGTGGCAAGGGGCGACGAGTGGGTTCAATTGTGTTCGAATTTGCCTGGGATCGAAACGCGATGGGGAAGAAAAGACCATTGGCCGAGATTCACTCAAATTGAAATGAGCGGCCCAGATAGAAGCTAGGTTAAATTTTGAAAAGAAATGTAAATTAATATATATATATATATATATATAATTGTATAATGTTTAAAACTCTGTAACTTGTTCATACGAGGTCGAAAATGGACAAAACAAATTGGGTTCGTTTTGTCGAGCACTACGCGATGGAGCTGGATTGAAATTGATTTGAGCTAGTGAAATTTGGGTAAAATTAAACGCACGTTTAATTTTATTCGAAATAAACGCTGAAACCTCTATTGGAAACAAGGTGAGAACTTCTCACTCAATCGAAATTGTTTCGATTTAAGTTTTAGATAGTTAGATTTGAAATTGCTTGATTATGTGATTGAATGATAAATTATTATCTATTGTATTGAAATAGACCCTATACGCCGTATATTAAGCGGATGTTATTTATTAAACACATATACCGCGGTATTTCATCTTGAAGTGGAATTGATATTATATATGTACTTGGAGTTGATTTTCCCGCATTATATAGTGGATGAGACCCTATTGTGCCGCATAACAGCGGATAATATTTTATATTACCCATGTACCGCGATATCCCGTATTGGAACGGGATTGGTATTGTGCTAACATTTGTGGATGCAGGGAAACAGGTTGGAGGGATCCAACTGGATTCCTCAACAGTATGGATTTATTTACAGATATTTGTGATATATTCTGTTATCATATGATATATGAGGTTTTGGATGCTGTGATTGTTATATTTAGTGTTGTTTCAGCATTGGGCCTATTTTTAGAGTTTTAAAAATGTTAAAATAACGATTTTGAATTTAAAAGGATTTTCAAGTGATTTTTGAAAATATACATTTTTTTTGAATTTTGGAATTGATTCATTTTAAATAAATAAACGTTATAATTTTTATGTTATAAAAATTATGATTTTTGTGAAATATAACCGAAATGTGATTTTTGAAATAAGTAGTTGATTAATTTATAAAGTAGTTTAAATTGAGATTTTTGAAATTATTATAAACGGTTTATATAAAAGATTTAAAAAAATTGATATTTATAAACTAAAAATATGGGAATTATAAAAGAATTTTTATAAGTGTTAAAATGAAGTATAAATAGATTTCATAAGTGAGTGAAATTTATAGATTTATAAATCGTGAAGTTATAAAATGAATAGATTTTGTAAAATAAAAGATTTATAAGTAATTAACCTATAAATTGGATTTTGGCATTTAAAAGGGAAATAAATAGAATTTTAAATTGAGGGATTTTATAAGTTGTAGTTTTTATAATATATATATATATATATATATGTGTGTGTGTGTGTGTGTGTGTGTGTGTGAATTTATAAACGTTGTTTTATAAATCTGAAATCAACTTATTTTGTTAAGTTAATTATTATAGCTTATTAAGGAGATATGTCCATGATTTTGGACAGTGGATAATCCTTTAAATAAAATATGTAGAAGTGTTGAATTTGGTTAACGAAGTATATTCACGATTTTGGACAGTGAATAATATATTAATGAAAAGTTTTGGGGAGTGGTCTTTTAAATAGAATTAAAACGATTTAAAGATGTTTTAAAAAGCATTAACTATCGAAACCATAGATTTCAACATTCATTGTTGAAATAGACGTTTTCGAGAAATAAGGAAAAGATGGACTATAACACTGTTGTTATAGTAAATGATTTTCGAAAGGAAATGTTTTATATAGTATTGGAATTTATATATCTATCTTAATTTCGAATCCCTATACTAGTGATTTTGGGTTGTCGTAACGATGTTTTACGCAACATTCGTTTTTGACTCAAATAAACGTGTTTAAGAGAATGTTTTCCTTAAAGAATAAAATATATGCTTAATTGTGATTTAAGTATATTGAATATTTTCCAAATGTTGAAAATAAATAGATTTGTGAATTAATTATTATTAAATAAGTATGGAAATGTTTTCCAATATGAAGTGAATTTTGATATTTTATCTTTTGAAGATAAATGGAAAGTGAATATTTGAAATCGATTTGAGAATCGCATATTAATAGATATTTTGGAAATGTGAATTCACCATGGAATTTATAAAGGAAAGGGAAAATTGTTTTAAAAATAAACATTGATTTATTTTTGAAGTGTGGAAATAAATTTATGGATTTGGAACATAAATTTGAAGTAAATCGGTAAGAATTTATTTAATTGGTTTAAATGAACCATTTTGAAATGAAAATGACTAAGTAATTGGAAAATGTTTTCCAATGTAGAAATTGAAATGGTTTAGAGAATATATCTTTATAAAGATAAATTGAAGAGAATATTTGGCATGTTATTTAATTTATGGAAGATTAATAAAAAGGGCCTAGTGGTTGTTATGGTGCTGAATATTTGTTGGTTTGCTTTGATAGTTAAATAATCGACTGTCAATATTTACCTTTAAATGGGTATTTATTTCGATTTGCTTGAATTTGAATGCTACACTTATTTTAAATAAGCGCTCGTTATTTGGTTTAGCCGGGAGAGGACCTTTGTGTCATGAATCCCATTCCGAATAATGATAGGTCGTAATGGATAGCATTTGAAGACCGGTGTGGAAGACCGCATATTTTCAAAAACTAAAGGATTAACGTCGAATGACTCTGTATCGGCTGACCTCCGATATAGAGATTTTAACACCCTTTGTGATGGGAATTCCGGACGTGATTAGTGAATATCCGAATTTGCAAGGGCTTCTTTTAGAAGTGCCTTCGGTTCCGTTCGATCCCGGAACGGACTTGTATGGATGTGTGTCTAACGTTACAAATTTGAGATGTAAAGCTGGTTTCTATCAAATACGTTTCTGTTGGTGGCGGAGAATTTATTCTCTTAGCTTAACACCCTTCTCTGAGACGTACGAGCTTAGAGGTTATGTAGTTAATGGTTACTAGTGATACATTACCAATTAGATAACGTGGCATGCTGAGTGTTGCTGATCATTTATTTAGCAAAGCGTGGCTTTTATGAAAAGCGTAGCCTTGTGGACGAGACTCCGTCGGACCTCACACCTCGAAAATGGTCAAAACAGGAAAGATGCGGCAAGGTTATTAGGGGATAGTGCTCCCTTAGTGTATGTCATTCCTTCTGGATAGAGGTGGTATCATGGTATGTAGCCCAGATATTTAACCTATGTTGTTGTTGCAAACTTATTATTTTGTGGTTGTTGGTGAATCCCAGGATTTAGGTCGGTTACGACCGGGGTTGGCATATTCGTGTTAGTTGTTACCCAGCTAGGGGTAACCCGGCCTTGTGTTGGCAGAGATCCGGTTAGGTTCTCGGGGCGTCTTTCCAGAGGCGTACCCGTGTGGAAATGGAAAGTTCCTTGGCCTGATCATTAGTTGGAAATCCAAAGAAATAATACGAACCTTGTACGGTTTTAGTTGTAAAACCTGCCATTTAATATGGTAGCTATAGTAGGCATACTATAATGGTACCTATGCTGGCTAAGATTAACATTATACTTACGAAATGTTTTCTACACTTTGCACTTATTGTAATAATAAAAAGAAATTCTCTGCGTATCAAGCATGCTTGACTATCATAAGGAGAAATCTGCTCCAATTCTGCATACGCATTGTGTGTGTGGCAGGAGGCCTTATGGTAGTTACATTTTCTAAAAGCATTGCGGATCTATTTTAAAATTAATTTCTTTGTTTGTTTTTAAAAGATAAACTGTTTAAGTTCTTGCACTAGTCCCATGACTGAACTGGAGTTTATTGTTCCCTTCTTAAACTCTGGGTGCTCACCAATTTCTACACGGGCAGTCTAGAGTCAGGTTATCAGGATATTCTGGAATTCAGGAGTTGCTGTGGAGATCATGGGCAAGCTGGATGGCGTGGTGTATCAAATAGTATATAGTATTTTTTTTTCCGCTGTTTTTTGTTGTAAACTCTAATCATGTAATGTAATGTGATGTAAGGAAATAGCAGATATGATTCTTTGTTTTAAAGATTATTCATTGATATACTATATGTTGTTCCGCTGCGATTGTGAGATTCTGATATTGTTTTCTGTTGCTTCTTTCTTTCTTTCTTCTTCTATCTTCTACCTCTTCTTTAACCCTAACAATTCTGTTTTCCGGCCTTCGATTGCTCGGCAGTTGATACAGTGGACGTATTAATGTCGACTTTCGTGAGCCGAAAATTCCGAACGTTACATTTGGTATCAGAGCATATGGTTAAGTGACAACCTTGGCTCTGTTGGGAATAACTCATTAACGATAGAGTCAGTAGTACTCTAGAATGAGTTTGAGCGTATTAATAAATATGAGCGCGTATTTATTAGTGAATATAAAAATGTCTTATATTGCGTTTGCATATCCGTTGAGCTGTTTATGAATTCTGGTCGGTACGTGAAGTACAACCGTATAGATAGGGGTTTCTAAACACATAAACGAGGCAAGTTGACATAGTATCATTTTAAATTGGGTAAATGAAATAATTTTACCTTGATTATATTTTACATATAAAGTAAATAAATTTTCAGAATTACTAAAGAGTATATAAATTGATTGTTTGGTTGTTGAAAATGTAAGAATATATATAAGTTAATTAAAAGAATAAATTGTATAAGCAAATGAATTATAAAATATGGGATTATAATTAATGTGATTTACAATTGTGAAATAATCTTATATATAAGAAGTGAAACCATATGAATATATTTATAAATATGAGTTGTAAATAAAAATGAATTTGAACTATGAATTGAAAATGTAGAATCATGTTTAATTTGGAAATTATTTTCCAAAATTAAAAGTTAAATAGTGAAATTAGATAAGAATGAGATTTATAAATGTGATTTATGAATAAAAGGAAAATTTTGAAAGAATTTAAGGCACTGGATTCACTACTGTTACTGGGAAATAATAAGGGTGATGACTGCAGCATCATCGGTATCATTTTCAAGTTTCTGTGTGATGGATTTACTACCATAGTAAATTAGAAAACTGAAGTTTAGTTATGATAAACAAATTTGAAATTAAATCCAAGTAGTAATTGTTGAATATAAGCGAAACGAGTTTTGAACTTATAATATGAAATAATGAATGTAAGCGAATTAAATAAATTTGGTTAAGTTGGATATACATTGGTTGTTATATGATTGTTAGTCGATTGAATGAAAATCCATATAAAATTGAATTGATGAAATTGAAAGCTATGTAATTTGATTTGATTGTGGAAGCGAACTAACTTGAATGTAAATTAGTGAATAAAAAAAACTAATTGAATATGAATAAATGAATGTTAGTAAAAACATCCAATGTTAACGAATCAAATGTGATTTAAATTGGAAAACCAATTCATTGAATATTAATGAGAAGTGAAAGCGTATTGATTTGGTTATGGATGTTAGTTGAATGCTAGTTGGTTGATGTTGGATTTGTTGTCTTTTGTTGCATTTGCTATATTGGCATATGTAGTTGGTGCAGTGATATATGTTGTATATTGATATTACTTTTCTATATACATGTTTCTCATTGTTGTTGAGTGTTTAGTAGGTGTGGATTGCGCTGGCTTCGCTTTTGGAGCTCGCTTTCATGCTATATTAGCCGTATATGCTCGCTAATAATATATAAGGTACATATCTCGGATTACATATCGTACTTTTACACTTTTTCCCTACGGGATGCCTCATTACTTTGATGAGATGTATATTTGTGATATATATATATATATATATATATATATATATATATATATATATATATATATATATTGCCCTTTTTTTCGGATCGAACCGCGCAAAGGAAACGCTGACGAAATTTTTTGAAAATTTAAGGCGTTAGAATATTTTTGAGAAAATTGAATTTTTTTGAAAACTATAACTTTGATTTTGGAGTGAAAAGTTAAACGATATAGTTGGTTTTGAAAAGATAACTAAGTATGATTTGAAAACTTAGTAAAGTTTTTATAAGAAGTTTAGCTATTGGATTTTGGGAAAGTTAAACACTTAAGTGAATTTGAAATCTAATTTGAATGGTTTTGAAAAGTTAATGGATTTCAAGATTTTTCTTACTTGGTAATTTCGAGGACGAAATTCTTTTAAGGGGGGAAGTTTGTAACGACCCAGAATTTCTGTCATTTGAAATTCGTATATTTAATTGATTTTAAATATTAAACAAGTAAAAATTTTAAGTCGAATAAATTTTATTTCGAATATCTAGATTTATTCGAATAATTAAATCGATAACTCAATATTTGAAATTACAGAAATAATTGGGAATTGGGTTTAAAATGATTAAAATTGATTTGTAAAGTTGTATTAAATTATATTGGAGTTAGAATGATGTTTTAGAACTTTTAAAATTGAATTAAAAATTAATTTGTGAAAATTGAATATTTTAATATTTAATTAACGAGTTAAAATAGCCATTTTTTCAAACAGTCTCGGATTTTGACGAAACTAGTTTCATCGGATCCGTAATGTTATATTATTGTAAGATTTCAAATTTCGTGTCATTCTGATTTACAGTTTGTCCGGGGCAAGCCAAAACGCATAGAAATTAATTTAATCGATTTAATTTAAAATTGATCGTTTATCTCCATAACTCACACATATGATCGAATTGGCTCTCGAAATCTATTCCATTATGTCCGGAATGCGGGTTAAACCCTAGAAACGCCGGTCACCACGCGAGATTTGGAGTTCGGAAAATCCGGATAAATAGTGATTTTTGGTGATTTTCTATAAAAGGGACCTAGGTATTTTCATTTTTTCAAAAGCTTAGATGGAAAAGCTTTAGCCACCGCTTATATTGTTTTCAGTGGCCAGAAACCTTCGATTCTTCCTTCCTCAAAATCTTCAAATCCATCAACTTTCACACGAGACTTCCAACTAACAAATTGAAGAGCATAGTGTGATCTTTACATCCAACGGACGGTTTTCGTTAACATCGTCGTTTGGATGCAATTTTTCACCACGTTTGTCATCGAGTCGTGCACGTTTCTCGAGCAGAATACACGACCGAGCTTCGTGAGCTTCTGGCCGAAGGTGGAGTTCGCTGAGGGCTTCGACGGAGGTGGTCCGATCGTCTTCGATCATCACGGTTGGTCGCGTTAATTGGTGGCAAGGGCCGGCGAGTGGGTTCAATTGCGTTCGAATTTGCTGGGGATCGAAATTCGATGGGGAAGAAAAGACCATCGGCTGAGATTGTCTCAAATTGAAATGAGCGGCCCAGATAAAAGCTAGGTTAAATTTTGAAAAGAAATGTAAATTAATATATATATATTAAATTGTATAATGTTTAAAACTCTATAACTTGTTCATACGAGGCCGAAAATGGACGAAACGAATTAGTTGGGTTCATTTTGTCGAGCACTACGTGATGGAGTTGGATTGAAATTGATTTGAGCTAGTGAAATTTTGGGTAAAATTAAACGCACGTTTAATTTTATTCGAAATAAACGCTGAAACCGATATTGGAAACAAGGTGAGAACTTCTCACTCGATCGAAATTGTTTCGATTTAAATTTTAGATAGTTGGATTTAAAATTGCTTGATTGTGTGATTGAATGATAAATTATTGTCTATTGTATTGAAATAGACCCTATACGCCGTATATTAAGCGGATGTTATTTATTAAACACATATACCGTGATATTTCATCTTGAAGTGGAATTGATATTATATATGTACTTGGAGTTGATTTTCCCGCATTATATAGCGGATGAGACACTATTGCGCCGCATAATAGCGGATAATATTTTATATTACCCATGTACCGCGATATCCCGTATTGGAACGGGATTGGTGTTGTGCTAACATCTGTGGATGCAGGGAAACTGGTTGGAGGGATCCAACTGGATTCCTCAACAGTATGGATTTATTTACAGATATTTGTGATATATTCTATTATCATATGATATATGATGTTTTGGATGCCGTGATTGTTATATTTAGTGTTGTTTCAGCATTGGACCTATTTTTAGAGTTTTAAAAAATGTTAAAATAACGATTTTGAATTTAAAAGGATTTTCAAGTGATTTTTGGAAGTATACATTTTTTTTGAATTTTGGAATTAATTCATTTTAAATAATAAACGTTACAATTTTTATGTTATAAAAATTATGATTTTTTTGAAATATAACCGAAATATGATTTTTGAAATAAGTAGTTGATTAATTTATAAAATAGTTTAAATTGAGATTTTTGGAATTATTGTAAACGGTTTATATAAAAGATTTAAAAAAATTGATATTTATAAATTAAAAATATGGGAATTATAAAACGAATTTTTATAAGTGTTAAAATGAAGTATAAATGGATTTCATAAGTGAATGAAATTTATAGATTTATAAAATCGTGAAGTTATAAAATGAATAGATATTGTAAAATAAAAGATTTATAAGTAATTAACCTATAAATTGGATTTTGGCATTTAAACGGGATATAAATAGAATTTGTAAATTGAGCGATTTTAAAAGTTGAAGTGTAACAACCCGCATATTTATCAATTTTATATTTAAATATTTTATTTAAATATTTCATCGTTCTTTGGATTTTATTCCAGATAGCTACTTTTTGCAAACAGTCGAATTGGGACTCGAGACCCCTTCCATTGAGATCAAAATGCCATTTGCAACCTTTTTGAGTATAAGCTTCGATATGTTTGGAGTAAGTTGAATTTTGCTACCTTTTCACTTAGGGCTTTGGGTTGGGTTCAGCCCACTAGCCAACTTAATACCCCAAACTGAACCACTCCTCTTCATTCACTCCCTCTTCCTCTACTTTTCAGTTCTAAAGAGATTAATGGTGAATGGAACGGGAAATTAAAACTCCAAACCCTAGTTTTCTTTTGCAAATCAAGCTCTAGCTCCAAACTAATAGAAGAAACTTTGGTAAGCCTCTTCTTCTTCTCCAACTCATTCTCTTATCAATTTCAGAAATTCCTAAACCTAATTTGGGAAATGTTTCTCTTTTAAGCTTAGATCAAGCTTCTTGTGTTGAGATTGAAGTGTCGTTGATCTTTCCTTGTTTTCAAGCTTCTTCTTCATTGTTTTTGTGAAAAGGTGAGATTTTTATCTCACGTCTTAGTCTATAACTATCTTCGATTGTTAGGTATGAATTCCTAACGCTTATTCTTGTACAGTTGCTTTTGGTTTGGATTGATTTTGTGAATATTCCAATTTTTGGTGTTTTGGGTTCAATTCTTTAAAAATCATAACTTTGATGTTTGGATCATGTTTTTGGTGATGAATCGAAGAGCTTATATGGCCGGGTAGTCGATGGCGTAAATCCTTAGTGTCGTTGCTCGATCGATTGCAATTCAGAAGGGATTGGCATTCATTAGATAGGCATGGGAGTGCTGGCAACAGGCTCCGGTCGACCGAGCTCAGGGTCCGGTCGACCGACCTGCTACCCGAGCACTTCCTGCCTCTGGTTTGGAAGAGCAGGTTACAGGCTCCGGTCGACCGAGCTCAGGGTCCGGTCGACCGACCTGCTACCCGAGCACTTCCATCTTTGGTTCGGTCAACAGACTCAGGGAGTCCGGTTGACCGACCTGTTCCTATTTGCCCATTATGCCTATATTGCCAATTTGTTTGAATTTTCCAACTTTAATCGATTCATGTTATTTCCCTTTTGTTGTTATCATTTATTATCAACTTTGATGACATTTTCTTTGGGATTTTTGGAGATATCCATTTTTATGGTGATTTCTTTGGATTCAATTCATGTCTTCGTATGTGAATTTCGGTGATTGATTGTTTTACAATCATTTTTATGATTTGTCACTTTAAAATATAAAGGTTTTCTATACTAGTAGCAAATATCAAAACCCTTTCATTAAAGCGATTTCAAAACTGTTTTATTACTAAGCTCCTTTCTTAAACTGTTTTCCAATCTACTAGTATATACAAACCTTTACCTCACTCGTATGAGAAATCTAATTAAATGGCTTAGTAAAACGAGGGGTATGAAACGCTTGCGTTTACTTCGTCGGTTAATTCTTGGACCTGTTCGATTGAACCTATTGTGACATTCTAGTGGAGATCTATAATTTGTTCATAAATATTTAAGTTAAGCTAGTGGTTATGGGGCATGAAGCTAAGCTCAAATATTTACTAGCTTACTGTAATTGACACTTCTTGATGATCGATGATGATCATTTTATGGTTTAGACTAGCAATGTGCGATGTCTCTTTGTCTATGTGGAGGACTGTACTTCATTTTATTGAGCTTCATCAAATTTCTCGCATGGGTCGTACCTATCTAGGTGCGTCGATGTTTATTTACACATGGGTCGTACCTATTTAGGTGCGTCGATGTTTATTTACACATGGGTCGTATCTATTTAGGTGCGTCGATGTTTGTTTACTTCGTGCTCAATAAGTCAGGGCATGAGGCGTATCTTTCTAGGTGCATCGATGTTCGTCTATGCATGGGACGTATCTTTCTAGGTGCATCGGTGTTCGACTTTGCATGGGGTGTATCTTTCTAGGTGTATCGATGTTAGACATTACATGGGGCATATCTTTCTAGGTACGTCGATGCTTATTTATGCATGGGGTGTATCTTTCTAGGTGCATCGATGCTAGACATTACATGGGGCGTATCTATTTAGGTGCGTCGATGTTTGCCTTTGCATGGGTCATACCTTTCTAGGTGCGACGATGTTTGACTGTGCATGGGGCATATCAATTTAGGTGCGTCGATGTCCGGTTTATGGAATAGCGTTCCGTTTGGGATTGGCCATCCTTTTCTTGTGATTTCTAGATTTCTAATTGATGAATCTGGAATTTATGTTTCACCACCTTTTTCAGTTGGCATTGATATGTATGTCATTTATTGTGGCTTGGTGAATTAAATAAAGAATATGACATTCTTTTTATGCTATGAGATTCGTGAGATATTTGTATGATTTTCTTTTGTTGATTTTCTAATGTATACTTGTCGAGGTATGACATTTTTGGTTATCATATGTTTTTATTATATCTCTTCTTATATCTCATTTTATCTAATAATTATAGCTAGACTAATCCGTTTATTATTTTCTTCTTAAATAATACTCGGGTCAGACTGAGATATTACAGGTGCTTCTACTTGACTCCTTATCGGACCATCATCTGATCTTTTGGCGAACTACTCTAGTTTAGTAGTTTTTGTTGTATACTATTGAGATATAGACTCCTTGATGTATATGTATTGTTCTATCTAGCACTTGTATCTATTCTTTTTGATATTGCGGATCTTGTTTGACCACTACTCTGATGTACACTTTAATGTGTTGTATTCATGTCTATTTCCGCCTTTGTCATATGAATTATCTATGACTGATTTGTGTTATGTTTATTTCTATATTTGTTTCCGAAGACATTATAGCCACTGTGTAGTAGCTTTGAGTTTGTGTCGGTATGTCGGATTTCCTCTTGAAAAGAATGCAAGTTATATTTTATCTGGCATATCGGTACTCGCACAAAGCAATTGCACAGATGGTCACTCCTCAACAGCCTTATTCTCCGAGCTAGTTGACGGTATTACACCGTAGTGTCCTTGGCTAGCGTGGGTATAGAGGTTAGGCGTCACATGAAGTTTTTATAATATATATATATATATATATATATATATATATATATATATATATATATATATATGTGTGTGTGTGTGTGAATTTATAAACGTTGTTTTATAAATCCGAAATCGACTTATTTTGATAAGTTAATTATTATAGCTTATTAAAGGAGATATATCCATGATTTTGGATAGTGGATAATCCTTTAAATAAAATATATAGAAGTGTTGAATTTGGTTAACGAAGTATATTCACAATTTTGGATGGTGAATAATATATTAAAGAAAAGTTTTGGGGAGTGATCTTTTAAATAGAATTAAAACGATTTAAAGATGTTTTAAAAAGCATTAACTATCGAAACCATAGATTTCAACATTCATTGTTGAAATAGATGTTTTTGAGAAATAAGGAAAAGATGGACTATAACACCGTTGTTATAGTAAATGATTTTCGAAAGGAAATGTTTTATATAGTATTGGGATTTATATATCTATCTTAATTTCGAATCCCTATACTAGTGATTTTGGGTTGTCGTAACGATGTTTTACGCAATATTCGTTTTTGACTCAAGTAAACGTGTTTAAGAGAATGTTTTCCTTAAAGAATAAAATATATACTTAATTGTGATTTAAGTACATTGAATATTTTTCAAATGTTGAAAATAAATAGATTTGTGAATTACTTATTATTAAATAAGTATGGAAATATTTTCCAATATGAAGTGAAATGTTTTGAGATTTTATCTTTTAAAGATAAATTGAAAGTGAATAATTGAAATCGATTTGAGAATCATATATTAATAGATATTTTGGAAATGTGAATTCACCATGGAATTCATAAAGGAAAGGGAAAATTATTTTAAAAATAAACATTGATTTATTTTTGAAGTGTGGAAATAAATTTGTGGATTTGGAACGTAAATTTGAAGTAAATCGGTATGGATTTATTTAATTGGTTTAAATGAACCATTTTGAAATGAAAATGACAAAGTAATTGGAAAATGTTTTCCAATGTAGAAATTGAAACGGTTTAGAGAATATATCTTTTTAAAGATAAATTGAAGTGAATATTTGGCAAGTTATTTAATTTATGAAAGATTAATAAAAAGGGCCTAGTGATTGTTATGGTGCTGAATATTTGTTGGTTTGCTTTGATAGTTAAATAACCGACTGTCAATATTTACCTTTAAATGGGTATTTATTTTGATTTGCTTGAATTTGAATGCTACACTTATTTTTAATAAGCGCTCGTTATTCGGTTTAGTTGGGAGAGGACCTTTGTGTCATGAATCCCATTCGGAATAATGATATGTCGTAATGGATCGCATTTGAAGACCGGTGTTGAAGACCAGATATTTCCGAAAACGGAAGGATTACCGTCGAATGACTCTGCATCGGCTGATCTCCGATATAGATTTTTTATCACCCATTGTGATGGGAATTCCGGCCATGGTTAGTGAATATCCGGATTTGTAAGGGCTTCTTTTGGAAGTGCCTTCCCGTTCGATCCCGAAATGGACTTGTATGGATATGTGTCTAACGTTATAAATTTGAGATGTAAAGCTGTTTTCTATCAAATATGTTTCTGTTGGTGGTGGAGAATTTATTCTCTTAGCTTAACACCCTTCTTTGAGACGTACGGGCTCAGAGGTTATGTAGTTGATGGTTACTAGTGATACTCCCAATTTGGTAACGTGGCATGATGAGTGTTGCTGATCATTTGTTGATCAAAGCATGACTTTTATGAAAAGAGTAGCTTTGTGGACGAGACTACGTCGGACCTCACACCCCGAAAATGGTCAAAACAGGAAAAATGCGGCAAGGTTATTAGGGGATAGCACCCCCTTAGTGTATGTCATTTCCTTCTGGATAGAGGTGGTATCATGGTATGGAGCCCAGATATTTAACCTATGTTGTTGCTGCAAACTTATTATTTTATGGTTGTTGGTGAATCCCAGGATTTAGGTCGGTTACGACCGGGGGATGGCATATTCGTGTTAGTTGTTACCCAGCTAGGGGTAACCCGGCCTTGTATTGGCAGAGATCCGGTTAGGTTCTCGGGGCGTCTTTCCAGAGGCGTACCCAAGTGGCAATGGGAAGTTCCTTGGCCTGACCATTAGTTGGAAATCCAAAAAATAATACGAACCTTGTACGGTTTTAGTTGCAAAACCTGCCATTTAATATGGTAGCTATAGTAGGCATACTATAATGGTACCTATGCTGGCTAAGATTAATATTGTACTTACGAAATATTTTCTACACTTTGCACTTATAGTAATAATAAAAAGAAATTCTCTGCATATCAAGCATGTTTGACTATCATAAGGAGAAATCTCCTCCAATTCTGCGTTTGCATTGTGTGTGTGGCAGGAGGCTTTATGGTAGTTACATTTTCTAAAAGCATTGCGGATCTATTTTAAAATTAATTTCTTTGTTTTTTTTTAAAAGATAAACTGTTTAAGTTCTTACACCAGTCCCATGACTGACCTGGAGTTTATTGTTCTCTTCCTAAGCTTTGGGTGCCCACCAATTTCTACACGGGCAGTCTAGAGTCAGGTTATCAGGATATTCTGGAATTCGGGAGTTGCTGTGGAGATCAGGGGCAAGCTGGATGGCGTGGTGTATCAATTAGTATAGAGTATTTCTTTTCCGCTGTTTGTTGTTGTAAACTCTGATAATGTAATGTAATGTGATGTAAGGAAATAATAGATATGCTTCTTTGTATTAAAGATTGTTCATTGATATATTATATGTTGTTCCGCTGCGATTGTGAGATTATGATATTGTTTTCTGTTGCTTCTTTCTTTCTTTCTTCTTCTATCTTCTACCTCTTCTTTAACCCTAACAATTCGGTTTTTCGGCCTCGATTGCTCGGCAGTTGATACAGTGGACGTATTAATATCGACTTTCATGAGTCGAAAATTCCAAACGTTACAATCACTGGCCAATCAAGCCTCAATCGCCGAATCAAACCCATCCTGCCCACCTTGAATCACTAATTCAAATTCCATTCGCGACCAGATGCAATTCGCAATCTTTTTTTTTTGATTATTTTGGGTTTCTTTCTTATAGATATAGAAGACGCATTTTTATTTGCCTTTTGTTTTGACAGAAGAGAAGCACAACAAGATTCCTACCCAATACTAACATCATGCTATTAATGGTTCAGCTTGAATTTAAACAAAAATTAATAACCAAAAGCAAGAATTACCTTTTCAATTTGAATAAAATCAGCTGCTTTAGCTTTCCTACTAAATAATTTTCAACCACGTAGATGCGAGAGCGAGATTCGTTGGAAACTTGGTGATAGGCTATGCTAGATCTAAGCAACACCGACGGGTTGAGCGATGGGATTACAGGTGAAGAGAGATGATTTTTAGTTATTTATCTAGGGTTTTAATTAGAATGTAGATTTGTAGTTTTGAGAGAAGTATAATGAGAATAAGAAAATTTGAAACATAGAAAATTTAAAACATAGAAAATTTGATAGAAGAGAGAGTTAGAATTTTTGGCTGGGAGGGACTTAGAAATTTTTGGCGAAATTTTTGGCGGGTTAGACGAAATATTAATCGTTGCATTTTTTGCATAAAGGAAAACAATCCCAAGTATTTAGGGTGGCATTTAGTTACAAACGCTGCCAATATATGCAACTAAAAATTGGTTTTCTTGTAGTGCATGCTGCACGAAAACGTTGTTAACACATGTGAGAGAGCTTGCTTTGGCATGCCCTAGGATCGTATGAATTGAGGAAAGGAACTTAAGCCTGTCAAAACAGATTTTTGTAAAAGTGGCCTTGAATTCAGTAAATTTCTCTACCATCAAAGTATTAGGAGCAGTGATCGGCAAAGATGAATCAGCAGTGTCAATTGGATGCTCGCTCGATCTACAATTTGAGATTGGTTGGAGCTAGTAGAGTACTGCTCATGTGATATGTCAATTTGAGGCCCCAGGAAGGATGCCTGATCTCCACTATAAACCGGAAGATTGGGCTGATCTTCATAATGGAATGACTGAGGTTGAGACTTAAGCTTGGAAGAAGAGGATAAGCTTGAACGATGAATTTTTCCCAGTGCCGTCTCTTTCCCTACGCCTGCCTAATTCTGAGCCACGACTAGATCCATAATGCATCAAAGAACCCCATAGAGAATCAAAAGCTGAAGACTGAGTCATTGCACTTGCAAAGGCCAAACGAAAATGTATAAGTAACCATTATACAAGAGATAGATGAAGAGTAGGTAGTGGAGTGTATCTGATTGTAAGTGTCCTAGGGTCCTTACAGATCAGCAGCTATAGCCTTGCTTACAAGCATTTTCTCTCCTCTATCGGTAGGCGGAATGCCATAACCGCTCTTTGGGGGAGAATTGAGCCCCTCAATGTTGATGTTTGGGAAGTCACAAGTCATGTCATCGAGGATATGGAGATTTGAAAATCTTTTCATTTAACTTTCTAAGTGTAGGGAAGGTGACTCTTTGTCAAAAGAAGTGATGAAAAATTCTGGATTCTTATTAATTTTTATTTTGTGAAGTTTATGTGCTAGTTTCTTCCTTCTCTTAGTTGGTGTTTAGAATTACACTCTTTGTGATGGTTCAACCACAAGCGCCTTGCCAAGGCCTGCATCGGCCTTGCCAGGCGCATTGGTCTGGGCACCTCTAATTTCGCCTTCATCAATGTCATCTCGAGTCCCCTCGATTGGGGGCACGATAGGGTTGTTGACATCCCCTTCTTGCTCTATAGCGTTTCTCGGTAATGCAGCACTTCTGGTAAGCCCGATGCAGCGATACTCTTCCAACATCCCAAATAAAGAAAGCAACTCATCACTTACAGGAAGTCTAATGTCCCTGTATTTGATAGGGATGGCACGAATTATGGAGATCGCTCTTTAAAAACTATTGCCCTCAGGACTTGGGCGGATACCTGTAGATACTTAAAAATGTCAGTTGATTCAAAAATATGAATTGGATTACCAGATTTAAAAGTGATGGAAGACAACACTTACATCCTTCTAACCATCGCCTTACAAAGCCAGGCAGACACCGAACGTAGAACCACTTATGTTAAAAAGAGAAAGTTTATTTCAAGCATCCATTAAGACCTGGCAGTTGGTTGACAGCTCATGGAAAACATAGAAAGGACTTGCTAACCGTCGCTTAAAGTTATAAATGAACCTTATGTCCTTAGAAATTGGTAGGCGAAACATAGCACTCATGAACATTAGAAAAGTTACATGGAGGAAGGTGTAGCTGTTCGAGTGAAGTTGAGTGGAAGCTATTCTAAGATTTCTTAACATTTCCCAAATAAAAGAATTAAAGGACGACACGCATATGGCTTAACACATGAATTTGTTTCACACTGTGTACCTCTCTGTGGGCAAGTGAGCCCTATCATTTATCGAAGGAATCAGGATGCCTTCAAAAGGAATTCCATGTATGGAACATAGCCTACGAAGGGCAACCTCGCCAATTCTGGAGGCTTGAGAATCTGTCAGATTATCTAAAAGTATAGCATCTTCTACAAGGTCAGGCGCATGACTTATATCTTCTATCGAGAGGATGGGAACATCAGAAAAAAGGTTGGCTGATGGGCTAGAAACTTCCGCTTGTTCAATTTGATGACCAGGAGAAAGCCTGCCAGATATGAACATGGAACTTGACTCTACTTCGAGAATTCTTTGTATCGTGGCTGGTCCGTAGGACATTGCAGCCAAATTCTCTTAGTATTTGAAGTCCATGTTAACTATACTCAATATATAGTTGAGATTAGAAAAGTATACCTGTTCCACCTTTGCAAAGTGTGAGCTAGTGTTGTGTATAACAACAAAATAGCTTTAAACAAGAAAACGAAGTTAAATGACCAGACTTTGGATTCCGACAGAGTGATCTTCATCGCCAACCATCCCAATTGGCGAAGAAATTGATCATTCGTGAAAGTTTGGGCTCGACTATCGACATATCTAAGTGTGAGATCTGTCATTCAAGTCTATATACTAAGTTGTAAATATGCTAGTTCCGTTGTTCATCGTCATCATATGTTCAATTTCGTTGAGGTGGATTGGTAGTGATTGCTCAAAAAAGTATGTTTGGACTAGGTTTCAAGTTCAATTTAAAAAAAACATATATGTCGATCCCTACCCTAAAGCTTTATGACTGACCTCTCCCTCTCCAAGCAAGAAACACCGATCCTTTTATCCTCTACAAATATGCCAACTCCAACACACCGATCCATTTGCTTAAAAGCTTACTGGCCCCTAAACCTGGCTATCCTTTCAAATCCACTATTTTAACCATCCTTTCATCAAGCTTTCATGCCGATCCCTCTGCCAAAATTTCATCAAACGAGGGACCGGTACATGTCCAAACCTTCAACACCGATCCTCCCACAAAGATCCACTCTATCTCCCTTCTTCTTTCTCCTTTCTTATTGCATCGAACCCTCTCACACCTTGCAACTCACCTCCTCCAAATCATTTCGGCCACCTCCTCATCATTCCATCGAATGCCATCATGATCTCCAAAGGCATAGACTATATTATCCCATCATAAAATCGAAAAGTATGAATTATACACTTGCCTATGTGAGTATATAGGTTAGAGTGTGGGAAAGTGTTTGGAGATGTTCGAAGTGGAAGGTAGAAGAAAGCAAGTACGTGGGATAGGTTGGATTGGGAGAGAGCTTCGAGCCAAAGATAGGAGGGTTCGGATTTGATCATGGAATAAAAAGGTTTGTGAAATGGGAATGTTAAAAAGATAAGGCAGATGAAGTTAGAAAGGCAAAACAATAGCTTATATAAGAAAAGGAAGTTCTACATGCAAAATGAGGGTGGAGAGTTCGGCCTAAATCATGCCGAGCCTTCAAGCATAAAGAGAGCAGGAGGGTTCGGCATGGAATATATGGAAAGGGGTTTCGGTACAAATCTTCTATTTTAAACGAAGGTTAAGGGCTCGACATAGAACGTGTCAACCCCTGTAAGCATGAAGAAAAGGCAGAAAGGGATCGGCTAGGCATATTCCGATCCCTAAAAAAAAAAAAAATAGAAAAAATGAGAATAAAGAGTTAGGATATCGGCCATGATAAATGAATATAAGCATGAAAATTATAAAAAGCACGAACATACAAAATGCAAAGAAAGTTGGCAACGATTCGTGAACGTATGAGCACATCCGGGAGCCAATGACAAGAACGTATATATGTACGTGCACATGTATGACCTAAAAATTTCAATTTGTGGAACCAACAGAAATTGAAAAATAAAAATAAAACCTTCAAGTTCAAGGCCAAACTAGATAACCAATGATTGTTAGCCTTGCGGGGCTGGACTTACATGTAACAATTAATGGAGTGTGGCTTGGATTTATACTATAGGAAATCGACCAAGCTTCATAACGATCAATGAGAAATTCAACACCTTAGAAAAATAATTCGACAAAGGGATAACAACTATTCAGGAAGCTAAATGGATTTTGATGACTCTAACCTTCTTCGATTCAAAGCATGTCATGTTCATCACAATACATACTTTGAGGGGAAAGTGTTATCCGACATTCTAGCACGACTATATTGAATTGATTGCTCGATTTAGATTTAACGGCCATCAAGGCCGATGACTCCAGAGTGATAATTATGGGGCCTAAAAGTCAAGTGCAGTCGATCATATGAAGTTAGGATTGAATGAATTCATAGTGGGGCAACGTAGAATGTTCGAAGTATGAAACATGGATCAAAATATAGAAGAGATCGGCGTAAATTAGCTCCAACAAGTGGGGTCGGCATGTTTCAAAGTACAAGAGCATTCTTGTTGAAAACAATGAATATCACAAGATATACAAGTTAAATGCCTGTGAAATTTGAAGAGCAAGATATAAGGACTCTAGGGAACCCACTCTAGAGACCACACATCAAAAGGATAAGGTTGGAGGGCCCAGTATATATCCCTTGTAAGGGATTGATAGAAGGCTGCATACGAGTTATGTTGAATCAAAGAACAAGCAACAACTCGAGCTAGATCCATTGATCCAAATGACATGAAATTTGAAGGCTAAACATATTTGTGCATGAGGAAGCTACCATATGGATCTCTTCCCAAAATTTGACCAAAGATATCGGTACCGATCCCTCCTTTTTCGGAGCTCGGCCTAGTGATCCCTCTAGTAGACCCATATGGTTTTGAAGGTCCTTCAGCCTAGGTTTTAGAGAGATATTTGTCCATCTTCATCTATAAATACTAGTTTGATGGATCATTCTGAGAATCTTTTTACGGTGTTTGTTAG
Organism: Allium cepa; assembly: GCA_030765085.1. Classification (NCBI taxonomy): domain Eukaryota; kingdom Viridiplantae; phylum Streptophyta; class Magnoliopsida; order Asparagales; family Amaryllidaceae; genus Allium; species Allium cepa. The sequence continues at coordinate 944,877,969 of CM060934.1, read as the reverse complement.
TCTAGACTCCATTGTTATCAAGTACTAGCTGCTTTCTACCATTGTAATCGGATTCAAAAGTGATTAATAAAGGATAATCTTTGAAGTGGATGCAGGTATACAGCGCCGAATCAATATAAACTTCCGTGTCTTTGATTACTACTTATTCTTCATTGCTTACTTATTCGCCAACTCAGTTTAATTTTACTTTTCTTCACTTACTACTCTACAAAAACTATTCCTGCGTGTTTGTGACCATTTTTGGTGCAAACACATATATTCCAAGAGTTTACAAGGAAAACTTTGTTCTTCAAGCAACTAATAATAATAATAATTTTTAACGTAGTTTATTTATAACAATAATTGTTGATCTTGTAGATCGAACTCTTAACTTTAGTGTCTTAGTTTGAACCACCAATCAATTGAGCTGAACTTGTTGGCTAATCACTTCTACTACTGCTACTGTTGCTATAATTATAATTATAATTATAATTATAATTATTATCATTATTATCATTATTTTACTTCTTTTCACTAGAACATTTTAACCCTCAAGAATACTTGAGTGTTTAGGAATCAAGTTGTTGAGAGGAAGGTGTTGATGTAAAATGCCCTTGATTTTGGTATAAAACGTCTAGATTTTGATATAAAATACCATTTATTTACCCGAACAAATGTTAGGGGTGGTCATACATCTATTAGGGTTGATCTTGTAGGTCATTCAATCTTTTTATATTTCATAAGAAACCTCAAAGAATTGTTTTGAAGCATGATTCCAAATACAGAGAGTCATAAAAAAAGGTTGTATTGATAGGGTAGAGATTCAAATCTGTGGCCAAATAAATTTTCTATTTTTTTTGTTACACAATACGAAATTAAATTTTGTGTGTTAATACATCCATTCATTCCATTATAGGATTAATGTAATGTATAGCCAACACATATTTAGCGATTCAACTAATGGAACTTTTGAAGTTTTCAAGATTAATGCGCACTCTGAAAGAGGCATAGAGGTAAATGAATGAGCGAAAGAGTAGTTTATAGGGTGCAAATTATCCCCATTCCTTCAACTTTTCAAATTTGTATGCTTGGCTTAATTGGACAAAATATCGGATTCCACGTCGACGTGCCTTCAACGATGCAAACCTTAATTTCCGCAAATGCACCCTACGTATGTGGTCAATTCTGAAATTACTGTTTTTGTTTTTCTTCAATCTTCATATATAAGAACATGTGACGCATACAAGATATGCTCCTAAAACTTATCGTCTTGTAAATACACATCGTTAATGGGTGACAATGAAATGGATATGGACGGGATCATGCAATAATTTAAGGGGCCGTTCAATGTGAGAGCTACTAAACCGTTCGATAATTTTTGAACAAATGATTCCGTGGTGGATGAAAAATTGAATTTGAAATGGACAGAGAGTAATAAAGCAGACGGTTACTAATCAATCATACATCACTATGTTTCCCTTTTTCAGCAAGTATCGTTCATGCCAAGTTAATTGATTGTCTTTAATTTGCTGTACAAAGCTTATTCATGTGAACAAGTGTCAGCGAAACATACACCAGTATACAGAAATGAAATTTTATATACTTACTAATCAATCATACATGTTTTTTTCCTACGCATTTCCTTTCTCCCTAAAAAAGATTAACCAGTGTGCTTGTGACACTGAATTATAGGAGCGCAATATCAGACATGCATTGACAAACAGCTTGGCCTTATTTGGTTGGTCTGGTCCTTCTCGGATTTGATGCTTCCCTGCTTTTACGTTGGCACCAATATGCATGTTGTCTGCCTCTACTCTATGTCCTAACCGTTGGGTTCTAATAGCAACGATCAACAGAACTAGCGTTTATGCAATGATGATGAGTTTGTTGATTCATAATTTTATATTACTAAAATAAAAAAGATAAATATTAGCTAATTACATTAATTTGGTTCGTTTAAAATCCAAGATCATATTAGCCTTTTCTAAACCCATATTTATCAAGATTGGTTTTAAATTTATCATGCGGTGTTATATCACATCAATAATCGATATGCATATAGACCAAATAATGGATGAATGGCTGGCATACAGGACAGGGACATGACTAATGGGGAATCTAACCCCAGATATGTGTGTCACAAATCAACAGCACCAGGAAGGGAATGGTCCCTAGATTTTTAAATTGAGAGCAATGTCTTTGAGGGGTAATATGATGTTTTCGAGGAGTAAGGATGATGTTCAAACGAATTTGAACAATGCTGACACTCCTTAGTTGGGTGGATGTATTAATTAACTGTTTCTGAGACGATTAAAACATGTTGTTTGCATGTACCAAATATGTTGGCTTGTTCACTTTTGATGTTGATTATCTGCCGTTGACGTTTAGCGCTGGTGAAGTCCAATGTTCCTGTTAACGGAAATATAAAATAATGAACACGTGAGGCGAGGCGAGGCGAGATGCAATGGAGAGAATATTACTGGGAGGTGGTAGGCTGGTAGCAATCGATATTGCTTACCTTTTCACTGTTAACACATGGAGGACCCAAAAGCTGCCAAGAGCAGCAATGAGATGATCACTATTATAGCAAGTGGCACTCGTATTCTTATAATCTATACATGTATAAATAATCATCAGCCTGACACGTGCATACATGCTCCACAAGTAAAATGTGGAGATTAGCATGAAAGACCAAGGTAGCAGCTGCACGTTCCGGCATGCGTTTTTCATTCAATCTACTGTCTATATTTACCATTGCTAGCACAGAGTCTTAGAATTCCTAATGTAAATGAAATACACTTGTCCCACATTGTCTAATATACTAAAAAGGCTTAGTATATTAATAGCTTTCTAATGAAGGTGTTGGGCCTATGAGCATCCAAATGTATGCTTCGTTGTGAGGAGGAAGATCATGCATCTCCACCACACGCGCACACATTCTGTATCCAAGGCAGTTTTGTTTTTCCTCTGCTTTCTTTCCCTACCGCTCTACATATATATATCACAGAGTTGACAAACTCGTCACTATCTCGTGCAGATTTCGTCTGTTATATCTTGGGAGAATTTTGAAATAATTTTTTTAAGGAAATCGTTACGACGAGCCTCAGACATAATCAGGTTAGAATTGTAGTCTGTTTGTATATTTATATATATTATTCTATATTCTATCCGTTATTCTGGTTATACTATTTACTCAAAATAAGTATAACACTGTTGTTGTAACTTGTTTACAACATTCATATTGTTATAATAATTAATACAGAATTCCAGTGTAGTGGAAATCTGAGTTATAAACTTATGCGACGAGTTTATAATTGATTATTCTCTGTTTTGGTATACTAACTTATAACATCTTAAGAATTTTACTGTTTTCTTACTAATCCGAGATGGCAACAGTAGAATTTTCAAAGAATACTACTCACAACAGACCTGAACCGTTCAAGAGAGATGGTGATGATTTCTTGACATGGCAGAATCAGATGTTGTTTTATCTCACCACGCTCGGTCTGCAAAAATACCTCGAGGAGGAGGAACCGATTCCTATACCAGGCAAGGAAGCAGAGGTGAATACGTGGAAGCATTCCGATTTTTTATGCAGAAACTATATTCTGAATTGTTTCGACAAGGTGCTATACAAAGTATATCAGCCTTTAAAAACATCAAAAGCACTCTGGAATGCACTTATCACAAAGTACAAGACGCAGAATATCAGTCTTAAGAATTCATTGCAGACAAATTCATGGACTACAAGATGCTTGACTCCAAACCAGTAACCGCTCAACTGCATGAACTGCAAATCATCATTCATGAACTCGAAGCGGAAGGTCAAAAGGTTGGAGAATCATTTTTGGTTGAAGCCATCACGGGGAAACTACCGCCGTCATGGAGAGATTACTGCAACTATCTAAAGCATAAGAAGAAGGAAATCTCTTTACAGGATCTCATAGTCCGATTAAAAATTGAGGCAGACAACCGTGCAGTTACAAAACCAAGCGAGGAGGCATTTGTGGCTGAAGGGTCAAAGACCAAAAACAAAAAGAAGAATTTCCAAAAGAAAATAAAGCTCAAGACAACAAACCAAAAGACAACAAACGAACCAAGAAGTTTAATGCGAATGTTGGGTTTGTGGAAAAGTTGGACATGCCTCTAAAAGTTGCAGACACAAGAAGGAACGCAATAAAGAAGCAAATATAGTGGATAACATGGAAGTAGACGAGTCCAACTTCTCGGCGGTGGTATCTGAATGCAATCTGGTTCAGAATCCTAACCAATGGTGGGTAGATACAGGCGCTACTCGTCATGTTTGTTCTGACAAATCCATGTTTTCTACATATCAGAAATTCGACCACGAAGAAAAACTCTACATGGGTAATTCTACAGTTTCCATGATCGAAGGCAGTGGCATAATAATCCTCAAGTTTACTTCTGGAAAAACTGTTAAGTTGAATGACGTGCTCCACGTTCCAGACATACGCAAGAATCTCATCTCTGGTGCAGTCTTATCAATGAAGGGATTCAAGATGTTGTTCGAGTCAGACAAGATGGTTCTGTCCAAAGCTGGAATGTATATAGGAAGGGGATATTTATGTGATGGTCTATTTAAGGCAAATGTAGCCGTTGTAGGCAACAAAAATATGTATTCTGATTGTGCTATTAATAAAATTGAAGTTTCTTATTTGTTTGAGCATGAAATTTTACTATGGCATGATAGATTGGGACACATAAATTTCCGCAAAATGAAAAACATTATCAAACTTGGGATTAACTCCAAAATTCAAAGTAGATAAGAATTACAAATGTGAGACATGTGTAGAAGCAAAAATGGTCAAACAACCATTTAAATCTGTTGAAAGAAGCACCGAACCGTTAGGTTTGGTACATACAGATTTATATGATTTTAAATCACTACCTACAAGAGGTGGGAAAAAGTATTTCATTACTTTTATTGACGATTATATGCGATATTGCTATGTATATCTTTTAAATAGTAAAGGTGAAGGAATAACAGCGTTTATAAAATACAAGGCTGAGGTAGAAAATCAGTTAAATAAAAAGATCAAGATACTAAGATCTGATCGAGGTGGAGAATATGAATCACCATTTGAACAATTCTGTGAAGAAAATGGAATAATTCATCAAACAACAGCTCCATATTCACCACAACAAAATGGTGTAGCCGAGAGGAAGAATAGAACGTTAAAAGATATGATTAATGCAATGCTTTTAACTTCTGGTCTACCAACGAACTTGTGGTGGGAAGCCCTAAATATGTCTAATCATATATTAAATAAGGTTCCTTACAATAAAACAGGAACATTTCCATATGAGATTGGAAAGGACACGAACCAAGTTTTAAATACCTCAAAGTGTGGGGGTGCTTGGCAAAAGTTCCAGTTCCGCCTCCCAAGAGAGTCAAACTTGGACCAAAAACAATAGATTGTTATTATCTTGGGCCAGCCCAAAATAGTAGTGCCTACAGATTTTTGGTATTCAAGTCTGATATAACTGATATTCATGTAAATACAATCATGGAATCAAGAGATGCTTCATTATTTGAAGATGTGTTTCCGCACAAAAGGAATGAAGGAAATAATGTCCTAAAAAGGACAAGGGAAGAATCAAACGATTCACATGAAGATGAAACTCATCATGAAATTGAGGATGCTGAACCAAGAAGAAGCGTAAGGGCTAGAACTTCCAAAACATTTGGTTCAGACTTTTTTACATATGTATTAGAGCACGAACCTTAAACGTACAAGGAAGCAATGTCATCTTCTGAATCCTCATTTTGGAAAGAAGCAATCCAAAGTGAGATTAATTTAATTCTAAGTAATAAAACTTGGAAAATTGTTGATATTCCACCAGGAATAAAACCAATTGGCTGCAAATGGATTTTCAAAAAGAAATGAAAGCAGATGGCTCTATCGACAAGTATAAAGCCAGATTAGTAGCCAAAGGATATCGTCAAAAAGAAGGAGTAGACTTTTTTGGTACATATTCGTCGGTAACACGAATAACCTCTATAAGAATGTTAATAGCAATTGCATCCATCTATAATATAGAGAATCATCAAATGGATGTAAAAACAGCATTCTTAAATGGAAATCTCAATGAGGAAAATTACATGGAGCAACCTGAGGGATTTATTTCCAAAGGAAATGAAAACAAAGTCTGTAGATTAGTCAAATCATTATACGGACTAAAACAAGCTCCAAAGCAATGGCACGCAAAATTTGATAGTGTCATGATGAGAAATGGTTTTCGTATAAATGAATGTGACAAATGTGTTTATTATAAACAACTTGGACAATCATATGTGATGATCTGTCTATATGTGGACGATATGCTAATATTCGGTCCAAATACTCAGGTAATTGAGACCATAAAGAAAATGTTGATCAACAATTTCGGCATGAAAGACTTGGGTGTTGCAGATGTTATTTTGGGAATAAAAATAATAAGAACACCTAATGGAATTGAGTTATCTCAATCACATTATGTAGAAAAAGTGATTGAAAGATTTCAAAATTTTGAAATTAAAGGAGTAAATACACCTTTTAATCCATCAAAAGTACTGCATAAAAACACTAATGAGAGTGTAATGCAAATGGAATATTGTCGTGTAATAGGATGTCTCATGTATCTTATGAATTGCACAAACCAGATATAGCTTATGCAGTAAGTCGTTTGAGCAGGTATACGAGCAATCCAGGGAAGGAACACTGGAAAGCACTAATGAGACTGCTAGGATATTTAAAAAATACCACTACCTATTCCTTACATTATGGAAAATATCCTGCCGTCTTAGAAGGATATAGTGATGCAAACTAGATTGCAGATTCAGAGGAATCAAAATCAACAAGTGGTTATGTCTTTACCCTAGCAGGGGCAGCAGTGCCATGGAAATCTACTAAACAAACATACATAGCTCGATCCACCATGGAATCAGAGTTCATTGCATTAGATAAAGCAGGCGAAGAAGCAGAATGGCTTCGTCACTTTTTAGAATATATTCCATTTTGGCCTAAACCTGTACCGGCCATATGCATACACTGTGATAACCAAGCTGCGTTAAGCAGAGCGCACAACTTTGTGTATAATGGAAAGTCACGACATATTCGTCGACCCATATACAGTTAGGCAGTTACTCTCAAATGGAACTATTTCCATAGATTATGTGAAAATAAATGATAACATAGCGGATCCATTTACTAAAGGTTTATCAAGAGAGAAAATTGACTACACATCGAGGGGAATGGGTTTAAAAGCCTAAACCACAAAGAGTTATCTTATACGAAAACCTATCCTAGCGTCTGGAGATCCCACGGACTAGGATCAATAGGCAAACCAGTTCTGAATAACTCAAGACGTAATGCATTTGCGTGGACATAGTCCAACTCCATTCCTATGATGCACAACATAAATGCATGCCTACAGAAGTATTTAAAGGTTAAAACTATGTTTTTTAATTATGACCATATCTTGAAAATAACAAGTGGGGTATATGTAGGATACTCTTAATGGTTACGATCACCTATATTAGTGTGAGCTGGGTCGGCTCTAAGAGAATATTAAAAGGCTTTTGTTCTCTAAAAACACTCGCAGAACCAAAAATTATTCAGGACCAAAATGAACACAACCAAGAGATTGAATGAGAAGGGAATCAATTCTTCGTAAAGCTTATTATCTGGATGTACAATAAAGGCCGACGGTTCAAGATGAAATAATTCACCGATTAGCCAAGTAGATCCAATAAGTTTTAACTAGGGAAAGTTAAAAGTGAAATATCTACTTATCCACGATAAAGCATTATTCCATATGTACTCTGTGATATTTCGTTTTGTGTGGGGGAAAAGTATATTATCATTTATGTGGGGGATTATTAGAATTCCTAGTGTAAATGAAATACATTGTCCCACATCGCCTAATATACTAAGAAAGCTTAGTATATTAATAGCTTTCTAATGAAGGTGTTGGGGCCTAGGGGCATCCAAATGTATGCTTCATTGTGAGGAGGGAGATCATGCATCTCCACCACACACGCGCGCGCGCTCCGCCACCGTCCGTCCGACCGACCGAACCGAACCAGGTCGGGCTCGGGCTCGGGTTTGGGTCTAATATGATCCTAATTCTACTGCAAAACTGGGACGGGCTTTTTAACAGTTGCAGACTATACGAACGGACGCGACTGTTCATAAACGGACGCGGATGCTGAGGAGGTGCGACTTCTAAAGCGAGCGGGTGCGATCTAACTGAAGAATCATGGGCGTACAGAAGCGGGTGCGGCCCGACTGAGGAGGCACGGCCGAATGGATACGAGCAACAGGCGAGTGCGACCCGTTAACGAACAGCAGCGTTCAAAAGGCAGCGGGTGCGACCCGTCGAGTGGACGCGACTGTTTGAAGGGATGCAGACAAAACTATAAATAAGACAGAATGCTGATCACTTTCTGTATCCAAGACAGTTCTGTTTTTTCTTCTGCTTCCTTTCTCTACCGCTCTATATATCACAAAGTTGACATACTCATCACTATCTCATGCAGATTTCGTCTTTTGTATCTTGGGAGAATTTTGAAATAAAATTCTTAAGGAAATCGTTACAACGAGCTTCAGACATAATCTGATTAGAATTCTAGTCTGTTTGTATATTTATGTACATTATTCTACATTCTATCCGTTATTCTGGTTATACTATTTATTCAAAATAAGTATAATGTGTTGTTGTAACTTGTTTAAAACATTCATATTGTTATAATAATTAATACAGAATTCCAGTGTAGTGGAAATCTAAGTTATAAACTTATGCGACGAGTTTATAATTGATTATTCTCTGTTTTGGTATACTAACTTATAACACAGAGAACCGATCTATATATTGTATAATTTAAAAAATAATAGTTTGGTTCATTAGTTTTTGTTACACATGAAATGATAATATGCTTTAAAAAACAAAAAAAACAAAGAGATTTAAGAAGGTATTAGTGGAGATAATAACTTTAATAAATCGAAAAGATTTAAGGAGATATGTTACATGCATATTTCTTGTTTTTTTTATTTTACACAATTTGGTTTAGCAAGCCTATAGTAGACAATTTTTCCTAACAGTCGATTTGATTATTGTGTTTTATATATGGTGATCATATGATCGTAATATGTTATGTCGGATAACAATAGGGGGACAATTATTAACCACCCGAATCATGGACCTTAATTTTTACGAAAATAACTATATTTTCTTCTAATTGTAAGTAAAACAATATTAAAATCATTCTAACAAAATATCCATAAACCTTTGTTCATGTAAAAGTGGTTACATGTGAAGTGTCTACTTGCACAAATTAATACTTTTCACTTTAATCCATACGTGCACGCGCTATAATACGGATAGAGCAATACGACACTGGATTAAGTATTATTCTCGAGAAATGTTTTTGTTACATATTTTTCACTTTAGCAAGTATAGTTAACATCTCTACAAGCATGATAATGCTTCTTACCAAACTAAGTATCATCATGGAAATACATCAACTTTGGTGTAAATTAACAATTAAAATACATATTTGCATATATTATATCTAAATCGATGTAACAAGAGCTATATTATCATGCAATTCAACTATCCAAAACTTTTTCATTCTTTAACAAATAATATGCAATCGGTGGTGCATGCATATTAAACCTTTTCTTTGTTTTAAAAGTTATTTCGAAAACAATTTATTTGAAGAATATATTAATATTAGAAAACATGCGTGTGTTGTGAGGAGGGCAGGAGAGGCGGTTGAACACTCTCCGAGCATATAAGCTTTGATAGGAAAAGTGTAAAATATTATAGGATACAAATATACGTGGATATAATTGAACTTCTATTATGTTTGATTCTAAAAACCACATATTACAATTATAAATTGATTAGATAGAATGAGTATTTGCAGAAGGCCAGTATAAATTCTCAATACAACTTCATATACGATATTGCAACATTAGATAATCAACCGAAAGTCTATAACTATCATGCTAAATATTTGACAGATAAATACCTAGATGACCAAATTATCCAAAGAAGATGAAGAAACCCATTGACAATAAAATCTAAAGAGTGCTAATAACTTGAAAACAATTATCAAAATCAAGATGTCCATTTAAAACCAGACTACTATAAAACCAAAAGAATTCTAATAGTCTAGAATAATTCCAATAAATAAAATCAAACAAGGTTTGGTTCTTTAAAATTAAGAAAATTTTAATACTAGAATCTTGAAACCGATAACCTTGTAACAAGTATTTAAAACATATATGTGTTTGGAAAACACATATTTTCCAATAGTTTTCAAGCGAAGCATTGTTATCCATGCAACTAATAATAATAATTTTTACATAGTTCATTCATAACAACAAGTGTCGATATTGAAGATCGAACTTTTATTCTTTAATCTCAAAGTTTGAACAATCAATTAATTGAGCTAAATAGGTTGGCTAATAATAATAATGATTGTTTTTTCTTTTTACTGTACAATTTAACCCTCAAGAATGCTTGAGTGGTTGAGACATCAAATTGTTGAAAGGAAGCCGTTGGCCTAAAATGCCCTTAATTTTGGTATAAAACGTCAAGATTTTGGTATAAAATGCCCTGGATTTACCCAAACAAATATTAGGATGATCATAAATCTATTATGGTAAATATTTTAAGTCATTTATTCAATCTTTTAGATATTTTATAAGAAACTTTAAAGAAGTATTGTGAAGCATGATTCCAAATGCAGAGAATCGCACAAAAGGTCGTGTTGATAGTGTAAAGATTCAAATTCGTGGTCAAGTAAATTTTTATTACATGGACGAAATTAATTTTTTTGTGTTAATACATTAATTCATTCCATTATAAGATTGTAATATACAATCAGCACATATTTAACGAATCATTTTACTGAACTTTCAAGATTTTCGATTCCTATGCGATACAAAAGGCGCGAACAAAAGAGTCATTTGAAAGGGATGCGAAAGAGGAATGATTTGTGAAAAGAGAATATTCTTGTGTTACGAAAGTGGCATTTTGTAAGGGGCATGAAGGTTAACAAAGAAGTGAAAAGAGTAGTTATAAGGTGTAAATTATCCTCGTTTCTCCAACTTTTCAAACTGGTATGTTTAGCTCAACTGGACAAAATGTTGGATTTCACATTGGGCTAAACAAATAAATTATACTTTCCTATTGATTGCCTTTTCTGCATCAACATCATTCATGTGAACAAGTGTCGGCGAAACACATCCTATATACAGAAATTAACTTCTCCTTATTAATCAATCATGGGAATGGAAATATCTTCGATGTTCTGATAAACCAATTGAGCCTCCACCATGCATTTCTAGTATTTTAATAAGTTAGAAAATAGTGTAACGTGTGATGGATATTGGATTGGCCTATGGCGACACCGAAAATAGGCCTAGACGATTTAAGCCGATTAATCATATGCTAATTTATTGTATTTCCTCTTTTCCTTAAAAATGATTAACCTGTGTGCATGTGACATTGAATGATAAGAGTGGAATATCTGACATGCATCGATAAACAGCTTAGCCTAATTTGATTGCTCTAGTCCTTTGGATTGATGCTTCCGCGCTTTTACGTCGGTAGTAATATGCAAGTTCCCTGCCTCTACTCTATATCTAAATATTGGGTTCTAAAATCAACAATCAATTGAACAAGTATTTATGCAATGATGATGAGTTCGTTGATAAAATTTACTATTAAAACTATCTTGTTATTTTTGTTTGACCATTTAATTTTGATTCGTAATTTATACTTAATAAAGGATCCTTTCTTTTCATAAAAATGAGCTTTTACAAATTTCGTTATTTTATCATAATTTTACATTGCTAAAATAAAAGGATAAATATTAGCTAATTACATTAATTTAGTTTGTTTAAAATCTAAGATCATGTTAGCCTTTTCTAAACACATATTGTAAGGCCCCTAAGTTTGAATAACATTATTTTGGATATTTAATTAGATAAACTAAATAAAATAATGTGAATATTAGAGTGATAAGGAGATTGAGATTTGAAAATTTAGTTAGACACCACGCTTAATTATATACAAAGAATGAGTTTATGAATGGTTTCATGTGTTGATTAATGAGAAAATAACGCAAGGGCATTATAGGGATTAGCCACCACTATAATCCCATAACCCCTAAACGCACGTTCCCATTTTCTCTACATGTTCATATTTCAAAATTTTAAAAACATAAAACAAAAGCTCAAGCTGGCCATAATTTAGGGAAAGAAAGGGGGAAAATCAATTAAAGCTAAGGAATTAAGCAAGGAGGATCAGTCAAAATTAAATCTCAAGTTCCTTATCCTAAGCAAGGTCTATAATAATAAAAACCATCTCTATTTTCATTTTTAAAGAGCTTTAGATTTCAGGTTTTACGTTTAAAACCTTTATAATGATTTTAATGATGATATGCTCGAATTTCATGATATGTTTAATTTAAACAAGTATGATCCGTGGAAGTTTATCTCAATTCTAAGTCTAAAATCGTGTTGATTGTGTTTCGAATGCCATAATGAATTAACATATTATCTCAAACATTAGTTTGGAGATGACTTTTAATTTTCATAGTTTTCCAACCTATGGATAATTTATTATGAATTTTGAAAGGACAATATGAATAATTGGGTTTAGAAATTAATTTCGGTAATTATATAAAGGAATTTGGGAAATTTTTATGTATTAGATAACATATTAAAAGTGATTTTTGAGAATTTTTGGTGATTTTTCTTATGCAATTTACTATAAATATTGAATAAATATAGTTGGAGGACTTAAATGTCTAAATTGTTTTACTTAAGGGAAGGGTTTCTTTAGTAATTATTTTTATTAAATCTAAGATGAATTCAGCAGTCTTTTAGGAAAGGATTTTAGTAAAGTTTATGGCAACCAATTAGATTTTTACAAATAGGCAAGTTAGTTGAAAAGAATTACTTAAAAAAGCAATGAAAACAATTTTGCATAAGTTTATTATTTCGCCACTTTCAATAGCTACCTTCTCACCCTATGCTTCCGTCTCAACCAAGTCAAAACCAATACACATGGTATCAAGGCTTTGGTACATAGTGGATTAGAGAAAGGCAGCAGGTATGGAGTCGAAACCATGCTTTCATAGGGGTTGAGACCAATTTAAATAGCTTTCAAAGATCTTTTGTTTTGCTTCCACAATAGGTGCTGCTTGCCTTGTATTTAATGAATGATTTCGAAAGGGTCTTTTATATAGTTTGCAAAGGGGTTGCTGCCTTCTTGTTTCGAAAGGGTAGCTTTTGAATGAGTTGCCTTAGATTATGTTTTAAAGAAAAGCTTTCGAAAGGGTAGTTTTAAACCAAATCGAAACCTTGCTGCTGTCTTCATAGCTTTCGAATAGGTTGAAGTTTCAATGCTTTTGAAAGGATAGTTTTTGTTTTAAAAATCTAAGAAGCAGCTTCATAATGGTTTTGAAAGGGCTCCGATAGCCACTTATGCTAAAGGTTTCGAAGACAATGGCTTCGAAAGGGGTTTCGAAGCTATCCTTCCAAATGTTTTACTTAAATAATTAATGCTTTCGAAGGGATGGTTTCGAAGCCATCAGTTTTCCCTAATCATTTTTATTTAATGGTTAATGGTTTCGAAAGGGGTATTTACGTTTATATTCACTTTGACCCAAAATTTATTTTTAATAGATAAAATCCAATGGTTCCAAAAGGGGTACTTTCAAATTATTTCAAAGCTATGCTTCTATAAATTACTTTAATACTTTCAAAAAGTATGCTTTGATGGTTTTGAAAGGCCTATGCTTATTGTTTTGAAAAGAAAATTTAAATTCTTTCGAAAGGGGTATTCGAATGGTTTGAAAGTAAAGGTCTAAGGTTTCGAAAGCCTAAGTTTTCAAAACAAAGAATACAATCCCATTTTTAAAGGAAAACCCATGGCAAAATAAATGTGTTTTGAAATGGCTTTTAAGTATAGAGTTTTTGAAGACGCTTTCCTTGATAAAACTATAGGTTAAAGAGATTAACCATGTTTCATTGCTTTCAAGGGTATTAATACCATAGATGTTGGTATTATTATGTTATTATGTTTGCTTCTTCTAATATGCACATTCACTGTATAATGGACCCATAATTGCATTTTGGGAGTAAGGGCAAAATAACCAGCTAGGCTGACTCGGTAGTGAATACAAATTAAGTTGACTCCTAAAAGAATAGAGTTGCATCCAAGAGATCAGATTGGCCAGGATATAGGATGCCCAAAGATTAATGAAGAAGTTGTTAGTTTAGATAGGTTCATTGTAAACCCATGAAAACTATGTTTAGTAAGAGTTATTGGGAGGGACCAATAGGTTTATAGTAAACCCATGAAAACTATATCCGGATTATGTTATTGACAGAAGTCAATAGGTTCATAGTTAACCCCTTAAACTATGATATAATTGGAGTTACTAGAGATACCAATAGGTTTTGGGAGAAGCCATGAATTTTTTTATGAAGTTATTGACAGAGGCTAATAGGTTTTTAGTGATCCCATGAAAACTATGAATCCGGACAGATAGTCCATAAACTTTAAATTGTTTACTAGTCAGCCCATGAAAATTAATAGGTTAATAGTGACCCTAGAAACTATAACTGAGATAGCTAGTCTGATGAATGGGTATGGAAAATCCAGAATAATTTACCTGTTTGCATATCATCATAATATTTTAAATTGCTATGTTTTAACCATTGTAGATGCAAGAGCACAGTATATGGTTATTATAAATTTTTGGAAAAGATACAAGTGAGGGGAAAACCCATTTCGCTAAGTGGCATGGTCTCACTAGATATCTAAATGGTTTGGGACTGTAGGTTATTTTTCATACCAGGCTTTATGTCCGACTCAAAGTTTATGTTTTCCCCTTAAACTCTTGGGTGCTCAATTAACTTTGAGTAGTTTAAGGGTTGAGATTTACAGGCATCTCTTTAGACAAATAAGCTTCTAAAGGCTTGCATGAGGCAAGATAGCTATTAGGAGTTCTTTCTGTTTTGATTCGCTGTGTTTAGATATGAAGGCAAAGTTGTTTAATTGCCATGATATATGTATGTATGTATGTATGTATGTATGTATGTATGTATGTATGTATGTATGTACACACACACACATATATATACATATACTCTGATCATCCAAGGGACATCTTCACATGTCGCTCTTGGCGTATATTGTAATAATTATTTTTCTCTTAACGTGGTTCTCGAAATTTGGATTTATGTACTGAATTTGAAATGAAATGAAAATTTTGTTTAAATAGTTTTAAAATTTTCTTCATATCCATGTGTTTCTGTTGTATCAATGCATCTAACATTATCGCATTTGGTCATCGAGGATTAATAATTATGGATGACTTCAGCAACCGTAACCATTACTATTGGACCTCCATGTGGGGGATGTTAGAAGTTGGTATCAGAGCATAGGTTTATGAAAACTTAAAAGAAATTTAAGTAAAAAAGATTTTTCAAACCATAATCCAATGAATCGGAAAATAAGATCGGGGTTTGGGTTAACGCTGTCGTAACATACTTTTATTTAAATTAATTATATATATAAGTACATAATCCCGTTTCTCTTTGACCGTTCTTCCATATCTTACTAAGGCTCATATGCATATTTTTCAAAAAGAAAGATATCGAGGCAGAAAATGAAAGAGGAAATCTCGGTGAAGAAAGCACCATAACAAATGGAAATGTTCGACCCACCAGGAGAAACCCGGGTCGACAGCCAAATCCTAATCAAAATGCAGATGCCAATGTAGGTGCTGGAAATTCGCCAGTAGATATGGAGATGATGTATCAATTCTTCGTCGACCTGATGCAAGCAGGAGCAGCTGCTGGAGTAGTTGGGAATGACGGAGGTGCTAACCCTGCAGCTCCAATAGGAAACAACTATGCTAAGTTGAGTATAGATTATACCAGTCTTGGTGGGAAGCCATTTGTGGGAATGGAGTATGCCATAGAAGTTGAGAATTGGCTGTTGCATTGTAAGAGAGTCTTCGCTGACTTAGGATTGAATGATGAGAAAAAGAGGAGATTAGCCTTTAGGTAGTTGTAGGGAGCAACTCTTCATTAGTGGAATAGTGTTACTGTTGGAATTTCTGAGAAAGAGTTGACTTGGGTAGAATTTTGAAGGAGATTCAAGCAGCGGTTTTTGTTTGAAGTCGCTAAGTTGGCATAGTAGAGAAAGTTCATGGATTTGATGCAAGGAGAGATGTTGGTAGTTGAGTACGCTACTAAGTTTGATGATCTATCTAGATATGTATTCTACCATTAACACCGTCATCAAGGGGAATAAGAAGTTTATTCGGGAATTGAGACCTGAGATTTCTATGGCGACCCTGCCACATCTTCGTGGTCCTTGTAATGTTTTTGTGGAGACATAAATCCGACATGAGAAAATGCTTGCTTTTTATGGGATGGAGAAGCCGATTGAAACCCAGTGTTCTCAGGGTATGAAGAGAAAGTTCTTTAAGAAGAAAGGAACCCTAGAGGGGGAAGCTGCCAAAAAGGCAAAAGCTAATCTGGTTTGTTATAAGTGCGAAAAGAAAGGTCGTTATAAGTGCGAAAAGAAAGGTCATTATGCTCATGAATGCAGAACTGGCAAGAGGAAGAAGGCCGTAGACGAGAAGAGTGTGAAGTGTTTTAACTGCGACTAGGTTAGGCATTACAAGAATTAATGTCCAGAACCATTAAAGGTGGACAAGGAAAAAGCCTTTACTGTTGGACCATCATCAGCTAGGCCAACTACTATAGAGAAGGAAAGGGTTATGATGAAAGGTGTACTTTTGATTCAGAATATACCAGTTAGGATACTTTTGGATACCCGTGCATCACATTTATTTATATCTCGGTGTCTGGTTGATAGATTATGTTTAGAACCCACTTACCTTATTACTTCCTTAAGGGTTGCGAATCCGATAATAGGGTATGCAACTCTAGGAATGAGATGTGACCAGTTAGAGCTTAATTTGTTAGGTCATAAGTTTGCATGCAGTCTGTACATTTTTGATTTTGTAGATTTCAGAATCATTTTGGATATGGATTGGTTGGGTAGATACGAGGCTAGGATATTTTGCCAAGATAGGGAGATATCGTTGAGACACCTTGATAGTCATAACCGAATAATATTCTTAGTGGAGAATTATGACCGAAATGCTTGTGCTCTATTGAATGCCATAGAAGTAGAAGAAGGTTAAGATAGGTTAGGATAGCAAGAGAATTTGCAGATGTTTTTGAGTCAGTTACAAGACTACCACCGAACCGAGCCCTTGAGTTTTAGATAGATCTTGTACCAGGAGCAGAACCTGTAAGTAGGCCACCTAGCAGAATGACATCGACCGAGATGAAGGAATTGAAGGTACAACTTGTGGATCTAGAAGGGAGAAATTTCATTAGACCAAGCAGTTCGCCTTGGGAGGCGGCCGCGGTGTTCGTGAAGAAACCAGATGGATCGTTAAGGATGTGTATCGACTATCGTAAGTTGAACGAGAAGACAATTATGGGTAAATATCCTTTGTCGATAATAGATGATCTATTTGACCATTTGTGTGGTGTCAGAGTATTTTCCCAATTGGATTTGGCAATAGGCTTTCACTGATTAAGAGTGGTAAAGGATAGTATTCCATTCGCAGCGTTTCGAACTAGGTATGGCACGCACGAATGGTTAGTAATGTCATTCGGGTTAACGAACGCACCATCTTTCTTCATAGATTCGATGAATTGAGTTTGCTGATAGTACTTAGATATGTTAGTATTGGTATTTTTGGATGACATTTTAGTATACTCAAAGGATGAAAGAGGGCATGAAGATCATCTTAGAGTAGTGCTTCAAACGCTAAGGCAACATCAGCTGGAAGTAAAGTTTTTCAAGTGTAATTTTTGGAAGAAAGAGGTTAAGTTTCTTGCTCATGTTATTTCAGAGAAGGGTTTGTCTGTTGATCCAGATAAGGTCAAAGCTGTTAATAACTGAAAGAGACCGGAGAAGGTGACTGAGATTAGATTTTTTCTTGGACTTGCTGTTTATTACTATAGATTCATTAAGGATTTCTCACGGGTAGCGGATCCTTTGACTAAGTTAACCGGGAAGAACGTGAAGTTTTTCTGGTCAGACAAATGTGTAGAAGCATTCCTTAAGTTATTTGTTGACCAACGCACCTATTTAGTAGTTCCAGATGGAAACCAAGGGTTGGTGGTGTACACAGATGCATGTGGAATAGGATTAGGAGCCGTGTTGATGCAAAAGAGTAAAGTCATTGCCTAAGCTTCACGACAGCTTTGACACCATGAGCTGAGATATCCTACCCATGATTTAGAGTTGGCTACGGTGATATTTGAATTGAAGACATGGAGACATTATCTCTTAGGAGATAGATTTGAGCTATACACAGATCATAAGTCCTTAAGGTATTTATTCTCTCAGAAGAAGTTGAATATGAGATAGCAGAGTGGTTGGATTTTTTAGAAGCTTATGATTTTGGTATACACTTAGGAAAGGAAATAAATTAATGGATGCTCTTAGTAGAAAACATTAGAATGTGGTGTTGGTATGTTGGAAGAATGGAAAGATTTAGAAGTTTGACCACTTGTAGTGTGCAGTTAAGATCGATTGCTAGTTCTAGTCAGAGTAGCGCTATGTTGTCCTGTTTAGAAGTTCGACTAGTGCCGATCGAAAAAATTGCTTCTAAGCAGAAAGAGGATATATTATTAGCTAAAAGACTATAAGGGTTGAGATTGGATCAGAGATTGATGATCTAAAGGACTTTAGTCTTGACAAGAGGGGATGATTGAGGAAGAAGGGATAGTTGTCTGTTCCGAACGTTGAGGACTTAAGGAAAGAAGTTCTTAGGAATATCATTGATCCAAATTTACGATGCATCCTAGAGGAACCAAGATGTATATAGATATTAAGAGGAGCTTCTATAGAGAATGCATGAAGAAGGATGTTGGCTTGTGGGTTAGACAGTGTGCAAACCATCGACAAGTGAAGGTCGAACATCAAAAGCCAATTGGATTGCTTTAACTTTTGGAGATACGAGTTTGAAAATGGTTTTCGATATCCATGGATTTTATAGATGGGTTTCCAAAGGTCGAATAGAGGAAATGAAAGTATACGGGTTATAGTTGATAGGTTGACCAAGAGTGCCCATTTTATTCCAATTAAGTCAACCAGAACGACACCTATTTTAGCTAAGTTGTTCATGAAGAACATAGTTAGACTACATGGAATTCCTAGTAGTATAGTCAGTGATAGACATGCTTTGTTTACTAGCGAATTTTGAAAGAGTCTACAGGATGTGTAAGGCACCAAGCTTAAGATGAATACTATGTATCACCCTCAAACGGATAGGAAAATAGAGAGAGTCAATAAGGTACTCGAGGATTGGTTAAGAGCTTGTGTATTGGACGTTGGTGGATCTTGGGAAGATCACCTACACTTAGTGGAGTTTTCCTACAAAAACAGTTATCAGGATAGTATAGGAATGGCGCCTTTTGAAGTTTGTATGGAATGCCATGCAAATTACTAGCATGTTGGTTGAAAACTGGGCACAGATTAGTCTTGGGTCCAGATCTAGTTAGAAAGCCGACATAGAAGATTGAGTTGATCTGAGAAAGTATGAAAGAAGCTTAGTCTAAACAGAAGAGTTATGCGGATAAAAGGTGTAAAGATCTAGAATTCTCAGTTAGAGACAGAGTTTTAATTAAGGTATCACCGATGAAGGGCATGGTACGATTCGGAAAGTCAAGGAAACTTGCACCAAGATACGTTGGACCGTTCCTAATTATATAGAAAATCGGAAAGCTTGCATACAGAGTATAGTTGCCGAACAGTATGGCAGGAGTCCATAATGTGTTTCATGTGTCTCATCTTCACAAGTATGTGCATGATTCAGAGACTACTATTCCTTCGACAGAGTTGGAAGATTTGATAGTAGAACAGAATTTGACTTTTATTAGACATCCAGTTCAGATTATGGCAAGAGATGATAAGTTAAGAAACAAGGCAGTCAAGTTGGTGAAAGATCAGTGGAGTGACAAGGAGAAGGACTGTACTTAGGAGAAAGAAAATAGGATTAAAGATACTTATCCCGATCTGCTATGAGGGCATGTTCTATATTTGCTTTATATAGACTATTGCTAGTCAGGTAGGCTAGCATGGTGGTTAGTAGATGTTGTAGATGATTGCTATGCTTATTATTTAGTCCTTACTGATTTTTGAAGGCGAAATTTATTAAGGAGGGGAGCTTATAACATCCCTAATTTTAAATTAAATTATTCATAAGATTTAATTAGATAAATTAGATAGAATAATGTAAATATTTGAGTGATAAGGGGATGGAGATTTGAAAATTTAATTAGAGGTCATGCTTTGTTAAGTACAAAGAATGGGTTTATGAACGGTTTCATGTGTTAATTAATAAGAAAATAACACAAGAGCATTATAGGGATTAGCCGCCACCGTAACCCCTAAACCCACATTTCCATTTTCTCTACACGATCATATTTCGAAATTTTAAAAACGTAAAAAAAAAGCTCAAGCCGGCCATAATCTAGGGAAAGAAAAAGGGAAAAATCAATTAAAGCTATGGAATCAAGCAAGGAGGATCAATCTAAATCAAATCTCAAGTTTTTATCCTAAGCAAGATGAATAACAATTGAAACCATCTCTATTTTTGTTTCTAAAGAGCTTTTGATTTCGGGTTTATATTTAAAACCTTTTTAATGATTTTAATGATGATATGCTTAGATTTCATGATATGTTTGATTTAAACAAGTATGATATATGGAAGTTTGATTTTAAGACTAAAATCGTGTTGATTGTGTTTCGATTGCCATGAGCAATTAATATGTTATGTAAAACATTATTTTAGAGATGGGTTTTTTATTTTCATAATATTTCAAGCTATGGATAATTTATTATGATTTTAAAAAGAAAATATGAACAATTGGGTTTAGAAATTAATTTCGGTACTTATATATAGGAATTTTTGTCCGAAATATTTACATGTTAGATAACATATTAAAAGCGAATTTTGATATTTTTTTGGAGATTTTTCATAAGTAATTTACTATGAAAAATTAAATACATTTAGTTGGAGGACTTAAATGTCTAAATTGTTTTGCCTAATGGAAGGGTTTCTTTGCTAAATATTTTATTAAATCTAATATGAATTCGACAGTCTTTCATGAAAAGATTTTAGTAAAGTTTATGTAAACCAATTAGATTTCTACAAATAGGCAAGTTAGTTGAAAAGAATTAGTTAAAAAGGCAATGAAAACAATTTTGCATAAGTTATTCGCCACTTTTAGTAGCTACCGTTTAACCCTATACTTCCGCCCAACCTAGTCAAAACCAATACACACGACATCAAAACTTTGGTACATATTGGATTGGAGAAAGGTGGCAGATATGGAGTCGAAACCATGCTTTTGAAGGGGTCGAGACCAATTTAAACTGCTTTCGAAGGTCTTTTGTTTTGCTTCCAAAAGAGTTGTTGCTTTCCTTGTTTTTAATGAATGCTTTCGAAAGGGTCTTTTATATATCTTTCGAAGGGGTTGCTGCCTTATTTTTTCGAAAGGGTGGCTTTCAAATGAGTTGTCTTAGATTATGTTTAAAATGAAAGCTTTAGAAAGGGTAGTTTTAAACCAAATCGAAACCTTGCTGCCGTCTTCATATTGTTTGAATTGGCTGATGTTTCAATGCTATCGAAAGGGCAATTTTTATTTCAGAATCTAACAAGTGCTTCTCAATGCATTCGAAAGGGAACCGGTAGCCACTTATACTAAATGTTTCGAAGGCAATGGCTTCGAAACGGGTTTCGAAGCTATCCTTCTAAATGTTTTCCTTAAATGATTAATGCTTTTGAAGGGATGGTTCCGAAGCCATTAGCTTAACCCATTGGTTTTTATTTAAAGGTTAATGTTTTTGAAAGGGGTACTATCATTTATATTCACTTTGACCCAAAAGTTATTTTTAAAAGACAAAAACCAACGGTTTTGAAATGGGTACTTTCAAATGGTTTTGAAGCTATGCTTCTATGAATTACTTTAATACTTTTGAAAAGTATGTTATAATGATTTCGAAGGGGCCTATGCTTAGTGTTTTGAAAAGAAGATTTAAATGTTTTCGAAAGAGGTATTCTAATAGTTTCGAAAGTAAAATTATAAGGTTTTAAAAGCCTTAGTTTTTAAAACAAAGAACCCAATCTCATTTTTAAAGAAAAATCCATGGTAAAATACAAGAGTCTTGAAATGGCTTCTAAGCATGGAGTTTTTTATGAAGCTTTCGTTGATAAAACCATAGGTTAAAGAGATTAACCATATTTTATTGCTTTCAAGGGTAGTAAAACCGTAAATGTTGGTATTGTTATGTTATTTTGTTTGCTTCTTCTAATACACATATTCATTGTATAATGGACCCATAACTGTATCTTAGGGAGTAAGGGAAGAATAACCAGCTAAGTTGATTCAATAGTGAATATAAATTAAGTTAACTCTTGAATAAATAGAGTTGCATCCAGGAAGTCAGGTAGACCAGGATATGGGATGCCCAAAGACTAATTAAGAAGTTGTCAGTTTATACAGGTTCTTAGTAAACCCATGAAAACTATGTTTAGTAAGAGTTATTGGTAGGGGCCAACATGTTTGTAGTGAACATATGAAAACTATATCTGGATTAAGTCATTGACAGAAGTCAATAGGTTCATAGTTTACCCCTGAAAACTATGATATATGGGGAGTTATTAGAGATACCAATAGGTTCAGGGAGAACCTATGAAATAAATGTACGAAGATATTCGCTAAGGCCAGTAGTTCTTAGTGATCCCACAAAAACTATGAGACAGAACAGATAGTCCGTAAACTTTAATTAGGTTATTAGTCAGCCCATGGAAACTAATAGGTTAATAGTGACCCTAAAAACTATATTCGAGTCAGATAATCAAATGAATGGGGATAGGAAATCCAGAATAATTTACTTGTTTGTATATCATCATAATATTTTAAATTTCTATGTTTTAACCATTGTGGATGTAAGAGCATAGTATTTGGTAATTATAAATTTTTGGATAAGATATTAGTGAGGTGAAACCTCGTTCTGCTAAGCGACGTGGCGTCACTAGATATCTAAATGGTTTGAGATGGTAGATTATTATTTATACCAGGCTTTATGTCCGACTCGAAGTTTATGTTTTCCGCTTAAACTCTCGGGTGCTCAGTTAACTTTGAGTAGTTTGAGAGTTGAGGTTTTTTGGTATCTCTTTTGATGTATAAGCTTCTAGAGGCATGCATGAGGAAAGATAGCTATTAGGAGTTCTTTCTGTTTTAATTCCATTGTGTTTTGATGTAAATAATTTTTTTTTTAATTTCCTATATATATACACACACTTTGATCATCCAAGGGGCATTTTCACATGTCGTTCTTGGCATATGTTGTAATAATTATGTTTTCTCTGAATGTGGTCCTTCAAATGTGGGATTATGTAATGAATCTGAACTTATTTGAAACGGAACAGGAAAATTGTTTAAATTTTTTAAAAAATTCTTCATATCCATGTGTTTCTGTTATATCAATGTACCTAACATTACCGCATTTGGTTGTTGAGGATTAGTGACCATGGATGACTACAGTATCCCTTATCTTTAGTTCTGGGCCTCCAGGTGGGGGATATTACACATATTTATCAAGATTATTTTAGACTTTATCATGCGATGTCATATCACATAAGGAAGTTTGAGAAAATGACAAGTTTGAGGGAAAAAATTTAGACTCATGTTCTCATTGTAACAACCCGAAAATTCAAACACTTCGTATTTAAATATCTGGATTATCTAAATATTTGAATGTTTAATTTGATATGATTAAATTAATTTAATAACCTTGTTAACTCCCTTTTCATAATACTAATGATAAATATTTGTTTTTGAAATATGTTTATTAAAATATATAGTTCGAATATATATTGATAATGAGACCGAAATTTGTTTTATCGATAAACAATCTTGAAACGAGTGAAATTATCATCTCGGGACAGTATCTTTGATGTTGATGAAAATACTCCATTGAAACCGGGATAATAAGGCAATATACGCTAACAAGTTTCGTCGAGATCGGATGCACTCTGTGGTCATGTAAGCTTAAAACACGTTACGATTTAAAAAGAGTAATTTAAATACAATATATATTTTATTATAAAAACATGTTCACCCACCACTACTCTTCCTCTCTCACTTTTCTTTTATCCCTCTCCTGTAAATGAAAACAAGAAATAAATTATAGTCACCACCTTCCCTAAATTAATTTCGGATCTGTAAACATTGTTAGAGCCCATCCTTAGATTCATTGAACTCGAGTGAGTGAGTGACAGCTTTAAATCCATAGTCTCATTGGTAGTTGTGGTGGATGTTGGCGTGTCATTGATTGAAGATAGTGATGCAAAATGGAGTGTGGCATTCAACTCATGGTGGTAGTTTGGAGGCATGCGGCCCAACCTTTAGAAGTGCGGCATTTGCATTATAGTTGGGGGACGAGCATGTCGCATTTTGGAGAGCGACGTCGAAGGTGACTTTGTGTGGGTGCAAATTGAAGCTCATACGAAGAGGAGATGTAAATAAGTGGTCATGGTCAATTTCATTGAGTAAAGACTGAGAGTTGATGGTGCGTATATGGTGGAGGTTGGGTTTGTGTTCCTGTTCCACTATGCATAAGATTTGGGGGAGAAGAAAGGTTAGCTAGTTAGTAATAAATTAGTTAATTATTTATCCCAAATCTTATAGAATTCATAACTTTTGCATATGAGGTCAATCAAGACGTCGTATTTTCCATTGCCCTCATAGCGAGATTTTCTATGTCTTGGTTTGACTTGGGCTTGGTTAAGTTTACTCACCATTTATGTCGTATGATATAGTACATATATTGGTTATTGTTAAAATATAAGTTAAATTAGATAACAACGCAAGTTATTACCTTTAGACCCCTCCTTGCTTTTGAAAGTAAGTAACAATATTATATGCAGTATAATCTTTCTTTTAAACCCTCTAAAATATGTGACGTGGCCGAGACTTGTGGTTTACATGTTTGATATTGTGTTGTGAATGGTTAAAGTAAAATGGTCACTATAAACACACTTTGAAATCCCTTGTATTTGACATATGTTAAATTGGGTAAAATGTGATAATATTATGAGAATATATATTTGGTTGTTCTCTACACATGTTTCTGTGTGTTTGGCATAAAGTAATCGATTTGAGAAGTTATTGTAGCTGTGAAATAAAGTTGTGAAATTTAGGGGAGAAAAGGTTGTGATGGATGCACTTTGCAAATGTCTTGTATTCGGTGGTTTTTAAAGTTAAGTTTGAAATACATCAAAAGGCTATTTTGCATTTTTAATAGATAATATAAATGTATTTATTATTGAAAAAATATCAAAGTTTAAATATAGTTTTAGTACTCATTTATGAACTTTTAAAGTAAAAGGTTGTATAGTATGAACATGTGTTTACGGTCTTTTAAATAAATTATAAACTAAATATTTTAATTAACATGTAAAACAAATGTTTTAAACCATAGTGTAAGTAATTTTAAAGTATTTTTAAGTATATATAGCTTTAAGAAAAGTAGTCAAATATTTTTTTAAATAAATAGAAGCTTATGTAATATAATATATTTTAAATTGTTTTTATTACTAAATATTTTATATTATAAACAGATTAGTGTTTGTGTATCATTTACAAAAGGTTTCTAGTAATATATGTTGGCAAAAACAAGTCAAAATCTTTTATAAAGAAAAAACGAAAGATTTGAATAGCAACACTTAGTTAAAATAAATGGGTTTATAAAGTCAAGTGAAATATATTAACTTTTTAAATTAGTGTAGGATTGTAATTATGATTATAATTAGAATTATAAATAAGATTATAATTAGAAATATAATTAAGATTATAATTAAGGAATATAATTAGATATTTAATATTGAATATTTAAAAAAAATACAAGTGAATAGTTTTGGGCTGTAGTGAAAATGTTTAAGTTATATTTGTCTAAAACACTTATAAATGTAATTAAATCTTTGAGATTTTTAAAGATAATGTTTAAAGTTTTAAAATCCCCTATCTTGAGGCCCAAAGCTAAGTACTACAAATGCTGTAGTCATCCATAGTATTAACTTCCAGTGATAAAATACGGTAATGTGAATGGTATCCATAATATTAGAAGCATTTGAATATAAAATAAAATCAACATAGATCAAAATTACTTTTCTGATTATGTTTCAAATTAATATTTTATATTCAGATACATAATCCAAAACGCTTCTCAGGTTTTGATCAAATATAATTATTACAAAATGCGCCAAGAGCGACATATGGAGATGCGTCCTTAGATGATCAGAGTACTCAATAGACATAGTAGTCTTAATACATCACAATGGAAATAAAAATAACAACTCCTAAGTACCTAACTTTTTCTCCTACACATCATTAGAAGCTTTATTCGTCCACCTACTAAACTTGAAAAACCTTAACTCTCAATCTACTCAAATTAATTTTGGGCACCTGAGAGTTTAAGGGGAAAACATAAACTTCGAGTTAGACAAAAAGCCTAGTGTGAACAATACTATTACATCTCGGTTTATTGATATTAAGTGAGACAAGGACACTTAGTGGAATGAGTTTCCCCTACTAATATTCCCTTTAAAATGTATCTTTTCACAAATCAGAATCCTATAATCAATCTGATTAAAAAATAACAGCAATATTATGTATGCTCAAAAATTAGGTAATAAATGGAATATCTGTCCGAACAATATAGTTTTGTTTGGCTAAGTACTAACCATTGGCTGACTTGGGCCTACCAGAAAAAATAAATAATCGAACATCTATTAGACAAACGTCTGGACAGTCTATCCGTAACTTACTTCTCCTAAGATCACCTGATCCTAATGGTTTTGCGGGCTCACCAATAACCTATCATCCTTCTCTGTATATATTCCTTTTTGGGTATAACATCATTTAAGTCTTACATGTGACTACGCCCTACACACTGAAATTTTAGACTAAATCAGCTAGGGGATATAGCTAATGTATAGGGAAAGACCGTATATATGTCCCATATGATATTATACAAATATTCGAGTCATTTACTTAGGGTTAACTACCTATCAAATTTTCCTTGAAAACATCTTTCATATTGATTTAACCCTTTAAATCATATTTGAACAAGGAAAACATACTATTTGCTATACTCAAATCTCTTTGCCATGATATATGCTTTACTCAAAATACTGTTGGTTAAAACCTTTGAAACCCTTGTTTACAATCTTCAAACAACCTCTTTCGAAACCGTATTTCGAAAACTTGAAAGTGCCCATTTCGTAAAAAGTTGACTACTTTACTTTATAGTACAAGGCCAAGAGGCCAAAACATACCTTTCGATACCATTTATAATAGACTTTCGAAAACATTGAAAGTGTTCTTTCGAAAGATAAATAAAAGCTTAGACATTCTCTTTCGAAAAAATTTCAGAATTTCCTTTTGAAAACATTGGAACCTTCCATTCAAATACTAAAGGTAAACCTTTTGAAAACATTAGGGAACCAACCTTCGAAACCTTTATCATATACCTTTTGAAAGCATTAAGTCCTTAGCTTAAAAAAACCTTTAGAAAGCATTGGCTTCAAGTAAAAATATGAGGAACATAGTTTGAAACCCTTAAAACCATTCTGTTTGAAACCATTGGATTTAGCTTTTCATATTATAAAAAGGGCCTTAAATGAACTAAGTCGAAAGCATTCTTTCGAAAGCAGTTTTCTAAGCAAAAGAAAGTAGATGGTATCAAAACCATCCTCTTCGAAAGCATTAGAGAAGCGGCTTCAATGTTTAAGACGAAAGGACCCGTTCGAAGGCATTGCTTCGACAGGTAGAAAGTGGAAAAAGAGGTTTCGACACCTTCAAATGTTTCTTTTCTTTAAAACAATTAACCAAGTCGAAAGCCATCTTATTCGGAAGCCTCATTTTCAACCAAAATAGTTCTAAGTTCCCAGAAGCTACTCCAACCCATTTGAAAAATTGTTTTGACCCTATACCTTTTGCCTATCTCCAATCCACTACATACCAACGCATTGATACCATGTGTATTAGATTCAAATTGGTCGAAGGCAAAAGTATGAAATCGGACGCATGCAGGAAAGTGGTGAAGTAGTAAATATTATCCGAACTATTTTCTTGCTATCTAAAGTAGTTCTTTTCAACTAACTTAACATTTACAAATTTCACCTTCTCCTTTTATAAACATATAAAGTGTTTTAGTTCCATATCTTAAATAATTTTATATATTTAATAAAACACATAGGAAAATTCTCCAAAAATTCCCATGATTCACTTTTAATATTTTTTGTAACATATTTAAATTTTTGACCCAAAGCAAACTTATAATAGCTGTAAATAATTTTAACCCCAATTTAACCATTTTCTTTACTAGAAAATTCATAATAAATTCACAATAATTCAGAAAATTATGGAACTTGAAACCCATCTCAAAAATAATATTTCTGACCTTATATCAAATATGCGAGGCATTTGGATGTCGTTTGTTTGGTTTTTCAAGTTAATCCTTATCGTAAAATCCAGAGCATAATCATCAACAAGCATGTGTGTGTGTGTGTGTGTTGTGTATACGTTTAAACAATCAAAACATGGAAAACCATTTGCGAAATTAATTCAGAACATAAATAGAAACTAAAATAATAAAAATGAGATGTAATCTATTATTCACCTTAGCTTGTGATTAAGAAGTTTGGGATTTGCTCTTGAATGAATTGATTAAGCTTCTTCCTCTTGATTTTAGCTTGTCTTCCCCTTTACCTTCTTCTAATAGTGGCCAGCCTTACTTGATTTTATTTTTGTTTATGAACGTGTAAAATAGGGCTGCATGAGGGTTTAGGGTATAAGAATATAGCTTATTCATATTTTTCCCTTATCCTATTACACTTGTCTATTTCATTTTATTTTCCCCATAGTTCATTAGTTCATTAAGCACGGCTACCCTCTATTATTCAAATATCAATCCACTGTTACATTTAATTTACCTAATTAAATTCCTAAATAATGTTATTCAAAATTTGGGTCATTACAGAGTCCCCTCCTTAAATAATTTTGCCCTTGAAATTACGATAAGGCACTCATCAAAATCAATCATAAAGGTAAAACATACCATGAAACAAGTAAGGATAAGTATCTCTAATCCTGCTCTCAGTTTCCCAAGTATAGTCTCTCTCGTTGTCACTCTACTGGACTTTGACTAATTGGACTGCCTTTTCCTTAGCCTCTTCTCATCTCTCATGACTATATGAACTATTTTTCAAACTGTAGTCAAATTCGGTTCCACTACTAAGTTATCTAACACAATCGGTGCTATAGTAGTCTCTAGATCTCGAATACACTTTCTTAGATGAGAAATATGAAAAACATCATGGACTCCTACCAAACTGTTTGGTAGCTCTTCTCTATGTGCGAGTTTCTCAATCCTTTCTAAAATAGGAAATGGTCCAAGAATCTCGATGCCAATTTTCCCAATTTCCTGAATCTGATAACACCTTTCATTAGTGATACCATGATCCTCCCATGATTTTTTAAATACGATAACACCTTTCATTGTGATACCATGATCCTACCATGATTTCCCAAATCTGAAAACTCGACTAAGTGTAGATGGTCTTTCCATGATCCTCCAAAATCTAGTACACAAGCTCATAACAAATTTTCTAAGACTTTGTTAACTCTTTCCATTTGCCCATCTGTTTGCGAATGGTAAGCGGTACTCATCTTGAGCTTGGTACCTAAAGTCTCCTTTAGACTCTTCCAGAACTTGCTAGTAAATAAAGAATCTCTATCGCTTACTATACTACTAGAAATTCCATGCAGTCTAACAACATTCTTTGTAAATAACTTAGCTAAAATAGGTGCTGTCCTGGTTGACTTAACCGGAATGAAATGGGCATTCTTGATCAACCTGTCCACGTCCATATACTTTCATTTTCTGTATTTGACCTTAGCATCCCTTCTATAAAATCCATTGATATAGAATCTCATTTCCATACTGGAACATCTAAAGGCTGAAGTAAACCACTTTGTTTTTGATGTTCGACTTTTACATGTTGATAGTTCAAACACTATTTCACCCATAATCCCACATCTCGCTTCATGCCTTCCGAGAAGAAACTTCTTTTCATATCCTGATACATCTTAATTCCTCCTGGATGAATGGTGAACTTCAAATGATGGCATTATTTTAGAACTTCCTTTCTAATGTTTCCCACATTCGAAACGCACAGTCTTCCCTTTTTTATTAACCACCCATTCTGGTCAAGTCTGAAATCTTTCAAGTCATCGCTCTCCGTTCCATTCCTTAACTTTCCGTTGCAATCACCTAATAATGGGTCCTCTCATTGTTTAGAAGCAATCCTTTCGATCGTTACTGGTCGAACTTCTAAACATGACAGCATAACAGTTTTTGTACTAGAACTACTCTTAGATCCCCATTGTACTCCCATGTGGTCAATGCCTCTAAATCTTTCCACTTAGCTATCATTGCCAACATTGCATTGTAATATTTTATGCTAAGTGCATCTACAACTTTGTTGGCTTTTCTTGGCGTGTACTCAATACCAAAGTCATAAGCGACTAAAAACTCTAACCACCTTGGTTGTATCATATTCAACTCCTTTTGAGAGAATAAATGCCTCAGAGACTTATGAACCATATACAATTCAAATCTCTCTCCTAACATGTAATGTCTCCACACCTTCAATGCAAAAATTACTGCAGCTAATTCCAATTCGTGCATTGGATATCTAACCTCATGCGGTCTAAACTATCGAGAAGCATAGGCAATCACTTTACATTTTTGCACTAACATAGCTCCTAATCCTGTTCCACATGCATCCGTATACACCACTAAATCCTGATTCCCATTCTGGATCAACTAACACAGATGCATTTTTCAACAAGTGTTTCAGCTTCTGGAATGCATCCTCATACTTATCAGTCCAGATGAACTCCACATCTTTCTTAGTTAGCTTAGTCATCGGTGCCACTATCTGTGAGAAATTCTTAATGAATCTTCGATGATACCCAAATAATCCAAGAAAACTCTTTATCTCAGTCACTGTCTCGGGCTGTTCCAATTATTCACCGCCTCAATCTTAGTCGGATCTACGGACAACCCTATTTCTGAGACTACATGACCAAGAAATTTCACTTCCTTCTTCTAGAAATGACACTTCGAAAATTTCTCTTTTAGTTGATGTTGTCTTAGTGTCTCAAGCACCACTCTAAGGTGAAATTCATGCTCTCATTCATATTTAGAGCATATCAAAATATCATCTATGAAAACCCACACGAACATGTCCAAGTGCTCTCAAAAAACTCGGTTCGTCAAATCTACAAAGAATGCTTGCGCATTATTTAGTCCGAACAACATTACTAACCATTCGTATGATCCATATCCGGTTCTAAACGCCGTCAAAGGAAATACTATCCTCTACCACACTAAGTTGATGGAACTTCATTGCTAAATCCACTGGGAAAATACTTTGGCTCCACTCGACTGGTCTAACAAACATCAATTACAGGTAACATATACTGATCTTTTATCGTCTTCTCATTCAACTTACGATAATTGAAACATAACCTTAATGTTTCGTACGGCTTGTTTTCAAAACTACGGCCGCTCCCTAAGGCGAGATGCTTGGTTTGATAAAACTCTTTCCTTCCAAATCCACCAACTACACCTTCAAATCCCTCATCTCGATAGGTGTCATTCTACTTGGCGGTCTACTCACCGGTTCTGCTCTGGGTATTAAATCTATCCGTAACTTAATCGCTCGTTTCGATGGCAGTCATACTACAAGATCAAATACTTCTACGAATACTCTAACAAAGAAAACTCGATTCAACTTGTCTTCTACATCCATAACACCCAACAAAGCACTAAACCTCTCAACTAGGGTTTTCTATGGAGTATACTATCTGGTCACTATAGTCAGGGTGTCTAAGTGATATTTTTCTATCATGGCAAAATATCATAGCATCGTATTTACTTAACAAATCCATACCCAAAATAATTTCGAATCCTACGAAATCAAACATATGCAAACTGCGAACAGAGGTATGACCTAACAATTCTAACTCTAAGCGGTCGCATCTCATCCCAACATCACATATCCTTCTATCGGATTTGCAAACCTTAAGGAAGTAACTAGGTATGAGGGTTCTAGCTTAAGCTTATCTACCAAACCATTAGGTACAAAAGAATGCAATGCACCAATATCAAATCGAACTCTAATTGATACACCATGAATCAAAAGTGTACTCCAAAAATAGCTTTTCCCTTTTCCACTGTTGTTGGTCTCCAGGTAGTTAGTTCCAATCCAAACATCTTGCCTTTTCCATCCTTGGCAGGCTCCTTACACTTGTTCTTATAGTGTCCAATCTGATCACAGTTGAAACATCTCAACCCCTTCTTCTCAGCGTCTTTCTTTCCTTTGCCTTCCCAACAATCATAAGCATGGTATCCTTTCTTATCACACTTATAACAGAAAACCTCTGCCATCCCTTTCTTAGCAGCTCCAACCTTCTGAGCTCCTTTCTTATGGAAAAACTTCCTCTTTCGAATCTGCCCTCCTTGAGTTTCGTTGGCCATATTTTCTTTAAGACAAGCAAGCATCTCTTCCTGCCTCAAAGCCATCTTAACAACAACATCGCATGGATCTCTAATATGTGATAGCATGGCCTTAGCAAGCTCATGCTTCATTCCATGAATGAACTTCTCATTTCTTTTAATCAAGTGTCAACCGTAGCATATCCGTTTCTTGCTAACTCCTCAAATATGGTTGCGTATTCAAGCATTGTCATGTCCCCCTGCTCCAATTCAGCAAGCTTCCTGAGCATAGTACACTTAGCAATCTCTGACATAAATCTTTCTTCAAACCTCCTTCTAAACTCAGCCTAAGTCATCGTCTCCTCATTGACTCTAATAGTAACACTTTTCCACCAATACGGTGTTGCCCCTTGTAGCTGTCTAGAGGCAAGTCTCCTTTCTGCTCATCATTGAGCCTCAAATTAGCAAAAATTCCCTCGCAATCAAGTAATCAATTCTCCACTACGATTGTATCCTTAGTACCAATAAACGGCTTTCCTCCCAACCTTGCATAATCTCTACTCAAAACAACATAATTGTTAACCACTGGAGATTCTTGATTTCCACCTTCGACATTTCCTTTAACTAACCCCACAGTAAATTCCCGCTTGCATCATGTTAACGAAAAACTGATACATTGCTTCCATATCGACTTGAGGGACTCTAGCACCCATATTTGCAGCTTGTGGCTAACCTGGGTTCCACCTAGTATTTGGTCTGGCATTTCGATTGGTAATGGTGCTTCCCCCACAAGTGTTAATTCTTCCACTTCTAGCCTCTATTCTTACATTCATAATATATGTATTCGAGTCTTTGTAAAATACAGAAGAATAGCCTAAAAGAGATGGGAGAATAGAGATAAAGCGTATACTTATATATAGTAAATACAAGTACATTACTATAGCATTATCCCATACCCCAATCTTTTCTCTAATTCCTTGGGATTATGTTTTCAAATCATTTTATGTTTGAAATTTTCTTTTAATTTTTCCATAAACCTATGCTCTGATCCTAAGTTGTAACATCCCCTATCTTGGGGCCCGAAGCTAAACGCTGCAGATGCTGCAATCATCCATAGTATTAACTTCCAGTGGTAAAATACAGTAATGTTAATGGTGTCCAGCACATGAATAAGAAATAAAATCAAAACATATCAAAACAACATTTCTGATTACATTTCAAATCAATATTTCATAATCAGATAGATAATCCCAAAACGATTCCCAGGTTTTGGTCAAATATAATTATTACAAAATATGCCAAGAGCGTCATACGAAGATGCCATCATGGATGATCAGAGTACTTTATAACCATAGTAGTCCTAATACATCACAGTGGAAATAAAATAACAACTCTTAAATAGCTAACTTTTCCTCCTATACATCTTCAGAAGCTTTATTCATCCACTTACTAGACCGAAAAAAACCTTAACTCTCAATCTCCTTAAACTAATTTTAAGCACCCGAGGGTTTAACATGAAAACATAAACTTAGAGTCAGACATAAAGCCTGGTGTGAATAATTGTCTCGGTTTACTGATATTAAGTGAGACCACACCACTTAGTGGAATGGGTTTCCCCTCACCAATATCCCTATAAAACATATTTTTTTGCAAATCAGAATTCTACAATCAAACTTATTAAAACCAATATAGCAATATCATATGCTCATAAATCTGGTATAAATGGACTATATGGCCAAACAATATGGATTTGTTTAGCAAACTACTAACCATTGGATGACTTAGGGATACCAGACAAAATAAATAATCTAACATCTGTTAGACAAACTTTTGGACGATCTGTCGTTAACTTACTTCTCCCAGGGTCACCTAATCCTAATGGTTTGTGGGCTCACCTATAACCTATCCTCCTTCTCTATATATATTCCTCTTTGTGTGTAACATCATTTAAGTCTTACATGTGACTGAGCCCTACACACTGGAATTTTGGAATAAATTAGCTAGGAGCTATAGCTACTGTATAGGGTGCGATCCTATACTAGTCCCGTCTGTTATACAAATATCTATGTCATTTACTTATGGTCAACAACCCATCAAATTTTCCTTGAAACATCTTTCAAATTAATCTAAACCTTTAAATCATATTTAAAGAAGGAAAACATACTATATGCTTTACTCAAATCTCTTTTCCATGATACATACTTTACTCAAAACATTATTGATGGAAACTTCGAACCCCTATTTTCAATCTTTAAACAGTCTCTTTCGAAACCTTTGAAAGTACCCCTTTCGAAATAAGTTAACTACTTTACTTTATAATATTAGGCTGAGAGGCCAAAACATACCTTCCGAAATCATTTATAATAGACCTTTTGAAAACATTAAAAGTGTCCCTTTCGAAAGTTTTTTAAAACCTTAGACATCCTCTTTTGAAAACATTATAAACTTTCCTTTCAAAAACATTGGAAATCTTCCATTCAAATACTAAAGGTAAACCTTTCAAAAACATTAGGGAATCACCCCTTCGAAACCTTTATCATATACCTTTTGAAAGCATTAAAGTCCTTTGCTTAAAAAATATATTTCGAAAGCATTGTGTTTATGTAAAAATGCGTGGAACATAGTTTCAAAACCCTTAAAACCATTCCTTTCAAAACCTTTGGGCTTAGTTTTTCAAATTATAAAAAGGGTCTTAAAAGAACTAAGCTGAAAGAACCCTTTGAAAGCAGTTTCCTAAGTAAAAGAAAGTAGATTGTATCAAAACCATCCTCTTCGAAAGCATTGGAGAAGCGGCTTCATGGTTTAAGACGAAAGGACCCTTTCGATGGCATTGCTTCGAATGTTAGAAAGCACCAGTTGGGGTTTCGAACTCTTTGAAAGCTTCTTTTCTTTAAAATAATTGACCAAGACAAAAGTCATCTCATTCGAAAGGCTCATTTTCAATCAAAATAGTTCTAAGTTCTCAGAAGCTACTCCAACCCCTTTGAAAGCTTTTTTCGACCTAATACCTTTCGTCTATCTCCAATCCACTACGTACCAAGGCATTGATACCATGTATATTGGTTTCGACTTGGGTGAAGGCAGAAGTATGAGGACGAAAGCACATAAGGTAGTGGCAAAGTAGTAAATATTATCAAAACTATTTTATTGCTATCTAAGGTAATTATTTTTCAATTAACTTCCCATATTTTTCAAAATGCTATTGATTTACATTTCTTTTTCAAACCTTTTATAAAAGTGCACCGAATTTGAAAGATTAACATTTAAAACGTTTACAAATTGGATATTCTCCTTTTTTAAACATATAAAACATTTAAGTCCCAAACCTTAAATAATTTTATATAATTAATAAATCACTTAGGAAAATTCTCCAAAAATTCTCATAAATCACTTTTTAATATGTTTTATAACATATTTAAATTTCTGACCAAAAGCAAACTTGTAATAGCAGTAAATAATTTTAAACCCAATTTAACCATTTTCTTCACTAGTAAATTCATAATAAATCCACAATAATTCAAAAAAATATGAAACTTGAAATACATCTCTAAAATAATATTTATGACCTTATATAAAAAGAAAGACATTTGGATGTCATTTGTTTGATTTTTCATGTTAGTCCTTATCATAAAATGCATATGAAATAGCATAATCATCTACAAGCATATATATATATATATATATATTCATTTAAACAATCAAAACATGAAAAACCATTTGAAAAATTAATTCGAAACTTAACTTGAAGCCGAAAATCATAAAAATTAGATGTAATCGATTATTCACCTTAGCTTGTGATTAAGGAGTTTGAGATTTGCTCTTGAATGAATTAATAAAGCTTCTTTCTTTTGATTTTAGATTATCTTCCCATTTACCTTCTTCTAATGGTGGCCGACCTTACTTGATTAAATTTTTGTTTGTGAACTTGTAAAATGAGAGTGCTTGAGGGTTTAGGGATAAGAATATAACTTACTCCTATTTTGTCGTTATCCTATTACCCTTATCTGTTTCATCATTTGTCCCCTTAGTCCATTAATTCACTAGGCACGGCTACCCTCTATTGTACAAATATCAATCCATTATTTCATTTACTTTACCTACTTAAATGTCCTAAATAATGTTATTCAGAATTAAGGTCATTGCAGACTCCCATCCTTAATGAATTTCGTCATCGAAATTACGATAAGGCACTCATCAAAATCAATCATAAAGGTAAAACATACCATGAAATAAGTCAGGATAAGTATCTCTAATCCTGCTCTTAGTTTCCTAAGTAAAATCTCTCGTCATCACTTCATCGGACTTTGACTAATTTGATTGTCTTGTTCCTTAGCCTCTTCCCATCTCTCACGATTATACGAACTGGTTTTCCAACTATAGTTAAATTTGGTTCCACTACTAAGTCATCTAACATAGTCGTGCTATAGTAGTCTCTAGATCTCAAATACGCTTCCTTAGATGAGAATATAGAAAACATCATGGACTCCTGCCAAACTATTCAATAACTCTATTCTATATGTGAGTTTCTCGATCCTTTCCACAATAGAAAATGGTCCAACGAGTCTTGGTGCTAATTTTTCCGATTTCCTAAATCTGATAACACCTTCAATTGTTGATACCTTAACGAAAACATAATCCTCGACTCAGTACTCTAAATCATTCCGTCGCTTATCAACATAGCTCTTCTGCCTTGACCGAGCTTCCTTCATTCTGGCTCAAATTAACTCAATCTTTTGTGCAGCTTCCCTAACCAAATTTGGACCAAGAACAGTCTATCCCTGGCCTCTAACCAACAAATGGGAGATTTGCATAGCCTTCCATACAAAGCTTTCAACGGTGTCATTCCTATACTAGTCTTATAGCTATTTTTTGAAAACTCGACTAAGTGTAGATGGTCTTCCCATGATCCTTCCAAACCTAGTATGCAAGCTCATAATAGATCTTCTAAGACTTTGTTAACTTTTTTCGTTCGCCCATTTGTTTGTAGATGGTAAGCGGTACTCATCTTGAGCTTGGTACCTAAAATCTCCTGTAGAATCTTCCAAAAATCGCTAGTGAATAAGGAAATTCTACCGCTTACTATATTACTAGGAATTCCATGCACTCTAACTACATTCTTCATAAATAACTTAGCTAAAACAGGTGTCGTCCTCTTTGACTTTACCAAAATGAAATGGGAACTCTTGGTCAACCTGTCCACTATAACCCATATACTTTCATTTCCTTTTATTTGACATTGGTAACATAGCTATAAAATCCATTAAGATAAAATTCCATTTCCATACTGGGATATCTAGAGGCTGAAGTAACCCACTTGGTTTCTGATGTTCGGCTTTTATTTATTGACAGTTTAAACTTTGTTTCACCTATAAGCTCACATCTCGCTTCATACCTTCCCAAAAGAAACTTCTGTTTATTTCATGATACATTTTAGTCCCTCTCGGATGAATGGTGAACTTTGAATGACGACATTCTTTTAGAACTCCCTTCCTAATGTTTCCCACATTTGAAATGCACAGTCTTCCCTTCTTTCTTAACCGCCCATTCTGGTCAAGACTGAAATCTTATAAATATAATTAGATCTTGATTTATAATTTAAAGTGGAAAAATAATATAAATATAATTAGATCTTTAATAATGGAATTTTACAGATAGTAATAAACATGAAATCTTTTGAAATAAAGATAGAAAAGTTATATGTTTAATTTATAAAAGAGAAAGGTTTTATAGTAACAATGTTTTAGTAACATTTGTTTTTAAACTCTTATAATATATTTTGAAATAAGTAAATCTTGTTAATGATTTATGAATATACTTGTACCATTGAAATAAGTATATGAATACCTTTTGTAGTACTGAGAAGAGAATATGCAAATTTTTAATACATGAATAGTAGAATACTAGTATATATATTTTATAAAGGGAAACTAAATCTATATATAAATTTAATAATAAGTTTGATTAATAAAGGAAGTTTTAATTAATAAGGAAATTTAATTAATAAATGAGTTTAATTATTGAAGATGTTTGATTAAAAGTAGTTTTAATTAAAGTAAGAAGTTTTAAACTAAAGAAAGAAGTTTTACTTAAATGATAAAGTTTTAATTAATGAAGAAGTTTGATTAGATAAAAGGAGTTTTACTAATAAAAGAGGTTTTAATTGATGAAAGATTAATCAACCAAAAGGGGGATTAAAAGTTGTTTATGTAACTTGATCATGCTTTGTTTGTGTTAATCATGCTTTGTGCGTTACTTATTTATGGAAACTATTTAGTCGTGTACTTAGTACTAAAGTCAACAAAGTAGAATTTTTTCTATTTATGAGAGTTAAGAGTGATGACTTGAATAGGATATAGAAACAATAATGCTCTAACCTACCGGGCTTCGTTCTTACCCGAAGGATAACAGAAGTTGAGAATGCTGGAAATGTGGTAAGTATACGAGACTTGATTCATATGGGATCATTCTCATTGTTGTTGAATATGACTAAATTATCTAGGAAAATTCATCTATTCAATCTTAGAGAGATCGGAATCGATAAGTGTTTTACTTATCAAAACCCACTTCAAGGCTGAGATACATATTCTATCTCTTGGAAGTAGATCTATTCAAGATGCTGGAATCCATTTGAGGATCCATGATCCGTCCAAGTTATGATGGCTTATGTGTTGAGATGATGAAAATGACTTTACCATCAATATATGACTAAAGACAGAGTAGGATGCATGGTTCTGGGTTTATCTAACTCTTGGGGGGCACATCAACTCTAATATCTAGGGTATGCTTATCGATATATTCCACATGGGGATTGTTGATCCTTGGTTCACATGTTCGGGCATAGGCTAGTCATGTTTACCTTATGGTATATTTTATATGGAGATATATGATGCTCTGAAGGTGTTTTTCGATCCTTGTTTTGGAGTTGGTCTCAGTTTACTTACCAGTTTTACTAGGGAAGTCTTTACGAAAAATTCATATGCGTACGCACCTTAGCAATTCTGATTGTACCTTTATACTGTTATGGTCTGATCATTTAAGATTCATAGATTGTTTACTGGATTTTTAACCAAGAAGAAGTCAATGGAAGTTAGAATGACAAGACGAAGAAAAAATGACCTGAAAAAATAGAAGCACACTTAGAAGAGGCAGAAAAACAACTCGGGAAAGTTTCACCCGAAATGGAGCTTAGGAAATAATGCGGCACCGAGTCATTTGGCTTGATTCAGAGTCATTTTCCTTCCTCCAATCACCTTCAAATCTTCATACATCTCTTGCCTTACTCCATCTAATCATGACCAGACCAATTCCAAGGGTCGAACAGAGGAAAGGTAAGAAAGTAGGATAACTCAAGTGATGATGGAACAATCACTAAAATTAACTAATAATCAATGAAAAGCATTGCAACACATCAACTAGAGGGTAGGAAAGAAGTGGAAGGGAGATAAATATCTTCCCACTCAAGGAAATAACCTAGCACTGAGTTAAATGACTATGAACCTAGTTATTCTTTTAACTCGGCTGCCTTTGAGTTTTCTTGTGGGACACTGGGCTGACGTCTGGAGTCTACTGCAAGCAAGCTTTTGACCCAATACACCTATTTCCCTATAAATAAAAAATATAGTGCAACCTAAATAAGATATTCTCCTCGTTTTTTCGTCCTCACTTTGGATTTGGGACTCCATTTCCCTTTATCATCTTACTTTTTCCACAACAGTCACCAAGGCAGCTACTCTTAGCCGTTCTAGGCCTTATAACTTCTCAAATTCTTATACTTATGACTCTTATTCTTTGTAGCTCATAAAAACACTCTCAGATCCGTAATTGATAAAACTATAGAGTGGACACAGGCCAGAGATTGCCAAACAACTATAATAGACTCGTGTCTCCTTGTTATTTTTCTTACATTTTCAATACTATCAACTAATCTAAGTCTTACGGGTTCCCTACAACTCATTCGTTAATCCATTTTTTGTGTCAACATTTTGGTGCTTTCACCAAGAAAACCGAATTTATGCACTGGTGTAGCTCGCTATTGTTGATCTGGAGTGATCAAGTGATAGATCCAGAAAACTATCTCTAATAAGTTTGAGAACTTGCTATTAAAAATAAATGGCATTTAGAAAAGGAAAATCTACTTTTGGAATATTTCCAAGAGCTGTGGCTAATGGTGGTGAAGAAAACATTCACCAAACGAAAGTTAATAATGGAAATGCAATACCAGATTCCACTGCCTAACAGGAAGTTGTTAATAAAGGAGAGCTTAATAAGATGATTCAAGACCTTAATCAGAAGATGGCAGATAGCCAGAAAGCTCTCATGGATAAGATGGATACGTTGCCAACTTTACAACCACCAATGACAAGAAGAGCTAGAAGAGAAACTTTTCCTGTAATAGAATAAGAGAGCTCTTTGGTTTCTAGCCTAAATAGGAGGGATGGAAAGCAAAAGCATAAGGAAGCAACTGTTGGAGTTGTAGGAATTATTGTGGGAAGGAATAGGAGTGCTCCTCCCATAAGAAAACAACTCGATATGAAGAAAAGACAGCTCGATACCGACCTAAATATTCCCTTTAATGATGCTCAGGCAGGAGATGCATTGTTGGTTTTTGACTGTGATGACGACATGCAGTTGGATGATGGTGATGTTGAGTTGAATACTGGGGTTAATAGAAAAAACGCCAGAACTATAGTTCAAATTACCGTGGTAAAACCAGTCGGATGCAAACAGAGCTCTACAGGAGTGGTTCTTCTAAAGAATAAAGAACCTAGACCTTAGTCGGCAAACCAAGATAGTTTGCTTAGCTGAACACTCGGTGCGGCCCCTAACAGTTGACCTATAGATTAGAATACCAACGACCAGTACATCGTTGACATAATCAAACGGTTGGTGGTGGAGAGTAGGGGTAAGAAAGACAAAGACAAGGGTTCTGCACCAAGTTGAACTCCATTTACTAAAAATGTTCTTAGAGAAGAATATCCACAAAAATTCACCATGCCAACAAAGGAACTATTGATCCCACACAATACTTACTCAAATGCAAATGGTATATGGATGGAGCTAGAGCTATTGACGCTGTTCGTTGTAGGTTTTTACCTATCTCTTGAAAGG
Source organism: Allium cepa (assembly GCA_030765085.1). Classification (NCBI taxonomy): domain Eukaryota; kingdom Viridiplantae; phylum Streptophyta; class Magnoliopsida; order Asparagales; family Amaryllidaceae; genus Allium; species Allium cepa. The sequence goes on along the minus strand of CM060934.1, from coordinate 944,836,179 downwards.
AGTCGCTTCGATATGGTTTGCCATGCTTTTGCCTAAATATATATCGACGCTAGATGAATTGGCAAAGAAGTTTCTATAGCAGTTCAGGCTTTACACGGCACGAATGAAGGATGTTATGTCTTTGTCTAGCTTGTCACAAGGACCCAAATAGTCACTGAAAGCTTTCATGAATCAATTTGAAGTCGCTATTACAAGAATTAGCAATCTAAAGGAAGATCTTGTATTCATGGCACTTGTCTAAGGCATTCACGAGCACGAATTTCGGTAGGTGGATCAAAATGAAGCAACCCACTACCATGGAGGAATTCCACCGAATGGAAAATTAGTTTTTGAGGCTGGAAGAAGCAAATATGGTTGAAGGAAAGCCCATCAACAAGCAGCTGAAAGAGGGGAATTAGAGTAACGTCATAGTCAAATAAGACGGAATTACTTCTGGAACTACAGTATGAAATGCAGGGAAAACTATAAAGCAAAAGAAGAGGAACCAGAGTGCTGGTAGGTTTGACGGGGCTAGGAAGCGTCTAAAGAATATAGGACCTAAGGACTATAAGCCGTTGAATAATAGTTTTGTAAACTTTTATTTTTCTATTCATAGAACTGAGCGATATAACAAACCACCATAAAAGGAAGCGACCAAGCAATAAAAAAGTTCGATGAAATATTGCTACTTCCACGAAACTCATGGGTATAACACAAATGAGTGTCGACGTTAACACCAAAAATGGATTAGCACCCAATTATCGGATGAAATCACTAGTTCGATTAAAATAAAAGTAAATGTAGAAAAGAAAAAGGGAGACACAAGAATTTTTATAGTTCTTAGACATAATCTACAATCTACATCCACTTTAATCTCTTTTATTAGTTGTTCTTTATGGATTACAATTAGTTATCTCAGATCTGGAAACAATACAGTGGGTCTCAGATTAATAATGTAGTTTCTAGAGTGTTTTCAAGGGAGAGGATATGAGTAAAGAAAAAGAAGTCTCCAATGGTAAAGAGATCAGATCTAGAAGTTAGAGAACTGGAGGAGATGAGGCAGAAATAAGATCCTTTTCTGGTTGCAGGTAGGTTTGTATCTATATTGGAGCATGCATGATGGATCAGAAGCCCACTTGTAGTGGAGTCCAAATGTCAGTCCGATGTATTGTGAAAAATCGTAGGGCCCATGAGTTATTATTATTACTCAGTACCAAGTTATCCCTTATAACTCGGTACCGAGTTATCCCCTTAATGGTAAACTTGTTCTTTTCTTTTGGATTGTGCTTTTTGCTATATTTGGGGGTACCTCTGGTGTTTTCATAGATTAATGACTTATTTCGATGATCATCTCTCCATAACTTATGTTTTTTTTGTAGTTCATAGAAGCTAACTCTTCAATTCTTGAGATAAGTCATCCAGAAATCTATTAAATCACTTAGGCATGTATGACAGAGGCAAATGATCACTTGTCTAAAGTTGGAGGGGCAGACTATAAAGTAGGATGACTTGGTACTGACATATTGTGATAACTTGGTGCCGAGTTATGTATTTAGCACATTTTTTTGTTGGAATCTTCTCGAGCTATTTCCTTAATTCATTTGAGCATGCCTTTAAGATTTCAAGTTGTTTCATCATCGTTTGAATCTTCTGGGTCTAATTGAAATTTGCTTTGCTAAAAAACGAGTTAAAGTCGACATTTGAAGGACATAATTGAAGAATTGATAAGAAACAACAGGCTCCAGTAATATGTGAAGAAACCACAAAATGATTATAAACCTACCGGACCCTAAGGGTCTGATGCTTAAGGAAATCAGCCTAGGCCCAACGGAGATGGTCCTAGGCGGATAGAACAAAAATTGGTTATCAATATTATTACTGAAAGACCTCATCTAATGTAGAAGAGTTGGGGAAAGAAGGAATGATATGCAAGTTCTTTGAAGCATACACCATGGAAGAGTGGCTAAGCCATCGAAGATGAAGTTCGACCAAGCTGCAAAGGATGATTACAGACGGCATTTTGTTCAGGAATTGGGACATTGAAGGCGTAAAAGTGCCAACATTCGATCTAATGGTGATAATGGTCGGCATCGGGCCGACAGTTGTATATCGAGTGTTGGTTGACATTGGAAGTTTGGTCAATACCCTATTATGAAAAATGTTCGAACAAATAAATATTAGCATGTAGGATGTGATCGCTTGAAATACAAAGATTCATAGATTTACAGCTAAACCTTAACATTCGATCTGTATGATCGACCCATCTGTAAAACTCGGAGAAGGAGAACGAAGGGTGGTACTTATCCAGACCTCTGTGATTATTGATGAGTATTCTACTTATAATTATTTCTTGGGCCAACCGACCCTTGCTAACTTTAGAATCGTTTTGGCTCCATGGTTTCTCACAATGAAATTCCCAATGGGGAATATGGTAGCGGTAGTAAGTGGAGACCAAATTACTGCAGTGGAATGCTATGTTGCCGAACTATGTGAGGTTAAATTCTATGAAAAGGGAAAGAATATGGGGAAGACTCTCTGTGTTCGGGAATCACTAGCATAGCGATTACAGAATTACCCTTGGCTCGGAGACCATAGTTGCTTCGACAAGGCTATGGACCCTAGGAAGAAGATTTAAGGGGAAATGCTAGCAGCACCGAGAGATTATGGTGGGTATCCTTGTTTAGATGGATGACCCAACTCGGGTCTTGAAAATAGGTTCACAACTTGGAATCAAGATGCTAAAGGAACCGATAATTTTTTTTTCTTTATCCAATGTAGACGTAGTCGCTTGGACATATTCTGATATATGCAGGATATTGCTGGAGATAGTGTGTCATGCACTTAACATTGATCCCAATTTCACACCAGTGAGGCATAAGAGACAGAGCCTGGGTCCGAAGCAATCCGTTGCATTGAAGGAAGAAGTGGAGAAGTTGTTGGCCAATGGCTTCATCCATGACATAACATATCCTAAGTGGGTGCCAAACCCCGTGTTGGTTCAAAAATCAAACGGGAAGTGATGAACTTGTATTAATTACTTAGATTTGAACAAAGCCAGCTTGAAGGATAAATTTTCGTTGCCTTGGTCGACTGGCTTTCTGATGGAACTACAGGGCATGGTCCGCTTTTATTTATGGACTCCTACTCAGGATACATTTAGATTATGGTGCATGAACAAGATCAGGAGAGCACCAGCTTCATCATAGACTTCGGTATTATTATTATGTAACGTCGTTCGGTCTATAGAATGCTTGAGCTACTTACCAAAGACCGGTGAATACAATGTTCAAGGACCAGATCGGACGAACGATGGATGTTTTCATAGACAACATACTAGTGAAGTTATCAGTGTTTGGAAACCATTTGGATTATCTCTAAGAGATGTTTAAGATCCTTCAGAAGTATGGAATGAAATTGAACTCCCTCACATGTTTGATTGGAGTTGCTTCTGGGAAATTCCTTGGTTTTGTTGTGAATGCAAAGGGCATTAAGGCTATTTCGGAGTATATTGATGCTTTATGAAACGTTAGAGCATCAACCATGAAGAAGGAATTGCAAATCTTAAATAGAAAGATCGTAGCATTGAGCCGATTCATCTCCAAAGTGACATATGAGTGCATACCATTCTTTGATGCATTAAAGAAGGGTAAGCAGAACTTTGAATGGAACCAGGACTGCCGGGCCTATTTCAAAGAATTACTATGACATATGGAGACACCATGACATATGGAGACACCATCAATTCCGTCTAAATCGGTGGATGTCGAGGAATTATTCATTTGCCTTGTAGTGTCTGCATACTCATTAAACGCAACACTTGTGCGTGAGGAAGCTAGGGTCCAACAGCCCATCAACTACATTATCAAGCTATTCACTAGAGCTAAACGAAAATACTCAATATTGGAAAAGTTGGCATACTATTTGCTAATAGCATCTAGGAAACTGCAACCGTATTTCTAAGCTCACCCAATCAAGGTATCGACAGATTAACCCTTGAAATAAGTACTGTATTGACCTGAGACTTCAGGATGGCTTCTAAAGTGGAATATCGAGTTGAGCCAGTATGATGTGACATATCATCCTCGAAGAGAGACTAACGAACAAGTGTTGGTTGGCTTCATCACCGAGTTCACTATTCGGGATGATGAGGAGGAGGACATAATGGTTATAGTATCCCATTGGAAATTTTTCGTCGATGGTATGTCACACGAATTTTGCTCCCGAGCAGGAATTATGCTTTAATCTCCCAAAGGTTGATCAATCTGCTATGCACTAAAGATGGAATTCCCTATCACCAACAACAAGAAGGAATATGAGGCATTGATAGCGGGACTAAAGGTTGCAAAGGAGCTAGGAATAAAAAATTTGTGTATCTACAACGACTCCCAATTAGTCGACTACCTGGTTAGAATGGAATATCAAACTAAGGTCGCGAAACTTGCCCCTTGCTTGTTGAAAAATTTGGAGTTACTCAATTAAATTGAACACTATATGATATCTCATATTCCCAGTGGAGAATATTAATGTTGCTTCCTCAGCTAAGCTAGTTAGCTACGGAAAAGCATAGTTGATAGGATTGGTTCAAGTAGAAGTATTGACTGCTCCTAACATAAATAAAATGGATATTGATTGGGTTTTGGAGACTACTGAAGAGGTAGAATCATGGATGACGTCAATAAAGGATTATGTGTTAAGGGAATACTTCCCAAAGACAAAAACAAATGAAAAAAGCTCCTTCAAAAGGCACCATGATTCATAAAATAGGACAGACGTTATACATGAGAAGATTCTCCTCATTCTTGCTCTTGGAAATTCATGAAGGCAGCTGCAATGACCACATCGGGAGTAGACATTGGCAAAGAAGATACTCTGCTATTGATATTTCTAGCAAATAGTAAACTAAGATGCAAAATATGTTTAATGATGAAATTTCTACCGAATTAGAAAACCGTCGATAAATTACAAATTAAAATAACCGCAAGCGCATGGCATACAAAAGTTAGTATGTGGCGAGTACGGGTTGATCCGTAGGGAATTGTTAGATTTTAAATTTCTAATCAATCAAATTAAACCAAAAGTGGAGTTTGTTTTGAAAACTAGAAAGCTAAGAAAATGTTGAGACTAAAAACTATGTGATTAAAATTCAATTTAGAGGCAAATCCATTTTCTTATATTTTTCACATAAATCAACATAAAATCAAATGATGATCTCTTTTTAATCTAAGTAGGATTAGTGAAGTATTTATCATAAGCATGGCCTATTTGAGTTATTAATTAACACAAATCAAACCATCAAACTATAATACAATTCTAGTCCTACTTTTCAAATCTCATGAAACATAGCATATAAAATAAAACCAAAATCTAGTTTAAGCATGAACTATTTACTATTAATTAGTAACATAGATCATCAAATTTTGATTAAAACTTCACTTGATTGCCATGATCATATTTAGATGAAGAGGCAATTCGTGATTAATGAGATAAGCATAGCCTACTTGTTATGAACAAAGTAAGCAATCAAATTCAATATAAAACACAAACAAACATAAACATCCATTTTCTCATAAAGCACAAAAGAGATCATACATAGAAAATTTATGTTGATCTACATGATAAAAGAAAGTTTCATTACCCCTAAATTGTAGGGGTTTAGCCTCTCATTTGTGTTATCATTTCAACAAATAGAGATTTCAACATTGAAAATAAAATAAAGTAGAGAATAAACAAAGAAAAAGAAGATTAACTACTAGAAGGAAATGAACTAAACTAGTGCATAAATGTAAATCTAAATTATGAACATGAAATGAAAGAGAGCATAAGAATGAAAATGAGCATATAAGTAAAGAAAAATTAGTAGAAAAGTGAAGAGAAAGTGGCTTGGAAGCCATTTTTATTTTAGGAAACGTAGAGCTTACAAATTGCATTTTTAATTTCAAAGAGTAGAAGGATCCTTTACATGTACATAAGAGGGTTATTTATACATGCATAAAACCTTAATTCAATTTTTAGGTTGCTTCCCAAGATGCCCATTAGGAAATGTGGCCACCAAGTAACCATTAGCCACTAATTAATCCATCATTAAATGTGCATGAAGCTTTAACCTCCACTTAGTTGTCCGTTAGATTCTAATTGTAGATTTAGATAAGTGGGTGGGTCCTCCATTATCATGAGCCTAAATTATTTCCTCTTCTTCCTTTGTATTCCCTCATGCATGCACATATCTTCATGAAACCCTCTTCTATATGCATCTAAATTCCTATAAAATTTATGAAAAATGTCCAAGTAAAAAGTCCCAAATTAACACATGCACAAAAATGACTATTTTGCCCTTGTATGTAGATGAATATATAATGATTTGAAAGTAATTGAATTTTTGTTTTAAACATGTTAAAATACCCAAATATGACATTTATTTAAATAAAAATAAATAAAATATGGAAGTAAGTATATGCACAGTTACGTGCATATCAAATACCCCCTACTTATCTTTTATTCGTCCTCCAATAAAGGAAAACTAAGATAAATACATTTTCGTAGGAAGCATGACTACGTTGAGCGTATACAACAAGCCGTTAAACCTCTAGGTGTCTCTAGTAGGATGAGTGTTGTCCCATGAGAGTTTCAGCGGATACTACATACAAAATCCGAATGCAAAGTGAAAATATTTAGAAAATGCAAGATTCATTTACAATGGGATGAATGCAAGTTTTTGAAAGTTTTTATAAATGACAGATTCACTTTTAAATCAACACTAATAAGTTAAATATAAGTTCTGGTCATTATCAGGAAATTTAAGTCCTTTTACTAGTTAAAATTTCAAACAAAAATGTGACATCCCGGAATTTTGACCCTATTTTTGATAAAATTTAATTAAAATAGAAGATTTTTCATTTATAAATAAATAAGATGTTGGACATTTTTAGTTGTATATATGTTATATAGGAATTCATAATTTCAAAATGTATATAGACTCTTTTAACAATATTTAAAATTAAATCTGTTTTATTCAATTAAATTAAAAGTTATTTATGAATGACATTTAATATCAGAGATATGAATGCAGCTAATAATAATAACAAGTACAATAACACAATTATATTCATATTAAATATAAATACATTAATGCAAATATAAGTTACAAATCAAATATTGGAAAGATTTAACTTTGAATAAAAATAAGATCAAGTAGTGTTTCTAAACGACAGCTTTTATAATTAAAATAAAATAAGCTTATAAATATTTAATACAAGTATAACATAAAATATGGTTATAAACATAAGTCTACAAACATAAGTACAAAACTATAATATGAATAAGATATAAATAAAAATGGTAACTATGTTAAGATCAAATATCTTTATACAAAATAAACCTGTCAGCAAACATTATTTATATGTTAACATAAGTATGAAGACAAAATGAAACATGCAAGTAAACTGTATGTGCATAAGAAAACAAATATTCACATCTTAGTTCAAACATAAGGAGCTGCAAATATCTTTATAAAATCCATGTGTCAGCAACACATAATAAGTATAAACCTTTATGAATACATCTTAGTACAAATGGAAACCTGTAAATATCTTTGTACAAATGTTTGTGTCAGCAAACATTAATAATATGTTAGCATAAATGAAAACACAAACATTCAATTAGCATAATTTTCTGTCTGGAAATATCTTTCAGCCGAAATGGTTGAATTTTCTTAGGTCTTAGTACTTAAAAATTAAGTAAAATGTAATTTTATCTAAGGAAGGCTTATTTGAGAAGCTAATATCCTATACAAACTGTTCTTAGCTATAAATCCACAGCATTTTATTTGCATATATATCATTTAGTTCATTCCATAACTTAACAATCTGAAAAGCAAAAGGAAGTATAAACAAAATTTCATATTTTCAAGTTCAAATAAAAATCAGGAAGCAAGAAGAGTTACAGAATTCAAAAACATCAAACTGCAGTCTTCTTTGTCCATCAACAACTAGCCTCTGTTTCAAGTTTTCAACTGTAATCTATTTTGGTGAGTAAACTTATTCAAAATATAACTTTAAATAAGTGATTCATGACAAATTGATATGCTTATGCTTAATATTCTGGAATGCTTTACTATTTACTGTAAGTCCTGCATATTATGTTCTTATAGGTTTTAAATTTTTGCTGAGGCAAAGAAAAACAGAGAATACATCCTAATTTCTATATAGAATCATTTTCTTTAATTAGTAACATAACTAAATTAATTTGTTTAAGTTTAAGATTAAGATTTGGATTATTTTCCTTAGTAGATGTGAAATATAGGCACTATAAACACAAGTTTACAGTAAAAATAAAATAAGGTCAAAATTTGAATAACATGAATTGTAAACTTGAATTTATATAGAGAAACAACATACAAAAATATGATTTTTAAGACAAAACTTATAATGTTTAGACAACTATGCTTAGAGCAGTTAGTCAGTGAACTAAAATTGCTTTTATGTGAATATCAGATAATTCAATCAATAATTATTGATGAGATTTGACATGAAGCTAGAGTGATGTTGTGAGATCACCAGAAAATTGTTAATTTTTTTTTCGAATGCAAGATTTTTGAGGAAAGATCAAAAGTAGGGTTTATGGGTTCTGTATTTTTGGGTTCGGTTAATTGATGCTTGCGTCACCATAGCACAACCGAGTGCCATGAGACTTGGGAGGGTGCACGAGAGTGTTGTCGGCAAGGCACGACCGAAGCCACGTCGTCTCAGGTGATCGCGAAAGTGAGGACGAGGTGTTTTTGTCTATCGTGGTCGTGTTGCAGTTCAACTTTCTAGGCATATTTAGATTTCGAGGTTGACGTGTATCTCTGGGTTGCGATTTCGTGTGAGGGGATGCCGTGGGGTTTGTTGATGGAGTCGAGTGGCGTTGGCGCGGTGGTGAACCGCCGTGCACGTGCACGGCGGCGGGTAAGTATCTGCTGATGTCGACTCGTGTGAAACGCGAGTTAGTTCGCGTGTTGCTTCGAGTTTTTCTCTGGGTCGTTTGTGTGTGTGTGTGTGTGCGCTTACTGTAGGTTAAAACTTTAAACTTTAAAAAAAAAGAAACAGAAGAGCAAGAACAGGGGAAGAAGAAGAGAAGACAGGGGGGAACGCGAGAGAGTTTTCTGGGTGGTCTCGAGTTCAACCCGAGTTACTCATGTTGTTGACTTCGGGATTTAATCCCAGGAATTAGTTAAATGTAACATTAAGAAAGGTTTATAAGTTAAGTATCATTTAAAGTTATAATGATTGACAAATTGTTTTAAGTCAAGATGAACTTTAAAGTTTTACTGTAACAAAGATGAGTAATTAATTTAAAATCAAAGTTAATTATGAATGTAAAAAATTTTATAATGGTAATTTAATAAGTAGTTCGAAATGTAATTAAATTAGTAATTAAAGATTTTAATGATAATCTTGTGTAAAATCATTTGTAATTAAGAATTTAATTAATCATTTGAAGTTGATTAATTAACAAATCGTAGTTAACGAATTAATTAAATAATTAATCATTGAACGATTAAGTTAATTAATAATTAATGATTAATTAAGCAATTAATAATAATTAATTGTGTAATTGAGTTTTATAAATCAATAATTAAGGTTATTGATTAGTAATTAAGAATTAATTAATTAATTAAGTGAATAATGAATAAGTAATTAATGAATTGAAATAAGTTAATTAATTAATAATTAATTAAGCAAGAATAAAATATAATTTACTCTTAAGTATGCAATTAAGTTTAAAATAAATCAAACTAAATGTTGATATGAATCAATGATTCTATTTGATTGCCTCTGATGTTTATTTATATCCTGTGATGTTCTGTGATATTCTGGATATATCTGTGATGATTGTGTATAATTTATCTGTGTTTAATTACTATATGATTTATCCGATGTTATTTATCTGTGTTAAATTGCTATATGAATTCAATTGTTGAATTTAAAATGTATAAGCTAATTAGACAACTTGGCCTTTAAAATGGCGTTTGGATTTCGATGAGACCGGGATCGGGTATCGATTTGATATTCCGAAAACCACATCGATCCAAATTAAACGATAGGTCGTGTAATCTCAAGTGAAGATCGAGATGGTGTTTTCAGAATGCAAGGGTTATCGTCGTTAACTATGAGGGTGATTCCAAAACGAGTGTAACGAGATAATGCCTTCGGTTTCGTTCGAACCCGGAACGAACTTGTATGGATTGAATGCTTTCAGCACATCGTCAGGCGGACGATGAGCATTCTAAGAGATATGTTCTATAAAGGTAAACGCAGCCTCAAGCCTCATCAACCGGGAATGACTAAAACAGGAGATGTGCAGCAAGGTTAGGTGGATCATGCCCAAGCAGGACGAGATATACCCCTGTCTAGATGTCCTTTTTATTCGACTGTGTGGGCGGTTGGTCTGGAGCCAACTGCGGGGTTATCTTGTTCGGGACTGTTCAGTAAGGAATGGCTCTGGCCTTGTATTGCAGGGGAGTTAGGGTGGCTCCTCGGTACGGTGATCTAGGCCACGTACTGTGACGGGCGGTACCCCAGTAGCCCTGCCATTGTATGGGATCCAATTTCCGATAAGCGTCGTACGTTTTGATTGTGCCCAACTACGTTGGAATGTGAGATGTAAGCATTTCAGCTATTTCTGTATTTTACTTGAAAACCCTAGACACTATTATAATATAATTGAATTTCCTATAAAATGTTTTGGTTAGCGTAAGGTAAAAACTTACCCGTATTTATGTGTGGGAAGTCTTACGTGATACCTTTATTTTAAATGATTTTCAAAGTTAAACAACTTTAACCTGTTTACTCATACCAGACCCATGTCTGACCCGGAGTTTATATTTTGTTTTTCATAAACTCTTGGGTACTCAAATTTTTATGAGTAGGCAAGTGATAGGTATTCGGAGTATAGAGTTTTCTGGAGGAGTTGGAGCAGAAGACCAGACGTATGTAGCTATCTATATAGTTCCGCTGTGTTAGTTAGTTTATGATATTTGGGATGCATGTTCTGATAGATATGTATATGATAGTCATGTTGTATGATGTTGTATAACTCTGATGTGTATATAACTATGTAATATTTATGTTGATGTATTTTATTTTATTCCATTCCATTGTGAGATTCTGATATTGTTATTCTTTCTTTCTATTCTTTTCTATTTCTACCCCTTTCTTTCTTATTGATGACACGTCTTTCTAGAGTTAGAAAGCCGGGTCGTCACAGCTGGTATCAGAGCATTAGGTTGAGCGAGTACCTAGGCTCTGGAGTAATATTTATCTTGAGAGTGCGTATTTGTATTTTCATATAAATATATTAAAGTTTTATTTGATTCGGGTGCATCTATGAGTTTCATATCTTTGGAATCAGTAGACAAGTTTTCTCTTAACCCTAGTACCGTGGATCGTCCTATTATTGTATCTAATCCTATTGGTGGAGCAACAAAATTGGATACAATCTGTAAGGACTTGAAGCTTTCTTATTTGTCCCACAGTTTCTCTTGTGACCCGTATGTGTTAAATTTTAAAGGATTTGATCTTATTTTGGGAATGGATTGGCTCGATAAGTATATAGCAGTCATAAATTGTGATGAGAGGACAGTTTCATTGGAGACTGATTTGGGTAGGATTGCCAAAGTGTCGTGCGATAATTCTGGATTTCACTTGAGTAGTCTTTTGCAAGGAGTAGAGACTTCTCAAGAGAAAGTTGAGGAAATTGATGTGGTTCGAGATTTTCCTGATGTCTTTGAAGAAGTTAAGTGTCTACCGCCACATCGAGAGATTGAGTTTCGTATTGATTTGATTCCAGGAGCAGTGCCGGTGATTCAACCCACTAGGAGAATGCCTCCTAGAGAGAGAGAAGAGTTGATTAAGCAGACGCAAGATCTTTTGGAGAAGGGTTTGATTAGACCCAGTTTTTCTTGTTGGGGCTCTGCTGCGGTGTTTGTCACCAAATCGGATGGTTCGCTAAGGTTCTATGTTGATTATAGAGAATTGAACAAAGTGACTATTCGAAATAAATATCCTTTTCCTCGCATTGATGATCTTTTTGACCAGTTGCATGGAGCTTCTATCTTTTCTCAACTAGATCTAGCTTCAGGATTCCATCAATTGAGAGTAGCTGAAGATAGTATTCCCTTGACAGCATTTAGGGGACCGAATTGTTTTTATGAGTGGTTGGTTATGCCGTTCGGGTTAACCAACGCGCCTGCCTATTTTGTTGACCTCATGAACCGTGTCTTTAGAGATGTGTCGAATAAGTTCGTGCTAGTATTCATTGATGATATCTTGGTCTACTCCAAATCGGAAGAAGAGCACAGGCCGCATTTGAGGATTGTATTGGAGACTCTGAGGAAGCATGTGTTGAAGGCAAAGTTTTCAAAGTGCCATTTCTGTAAATCAGAAGTCAAATTTTTAGGGCACATTGTTTTTGGTGAAGGCATTTCTGTAGATCCAGCAAAGGTTGAAACTATTTTGGAATGGAAACAGCCGGAGACACCGACTGAAGTTCGCAGTTTTCTAGGTTTGGCTGGCTACTACAGAAAATTCATTAAGGATTATTCCAAAATTTCTTCGCATCTGACCAAGCTGACTAGGAAAGGAGCTAAATTCAAATGGACACCTCAGTGTGAAGAAGCTTTTCAGGAATTGAAGACAAGGCTAAGTAGTGCACCAGTACTTGCTATTTCGGATGGGAAGAGCAAATTTGAAGTTTATACGGATGCATGTTTAGTTGGACTAGGAGCAGTTCTGATGCAAAACGGCAGAGTAATTGCGTATGCTAGTCGGCAATTGAAGTCCCATGAGAAGAACTATGCTACGCATGATCTAGAACTGTTAGCTATTGTTTTTGCTTTGAAGATCTGGAGACATTATCTTTTGGGAGAAAAGTTTGAGTTATTCACGGATCACAAACCGTTGAAATATATTTTCTCTCAAAAAGATCTTAATTTGAGACAGCAGAGATGGGTCGAATTTTTGGCATCTTATGATCTGGATATTTTGTATACTCCGAGGAAAGCAAATGTCGTGGCTGATGTTCTTAGTAGAAATGCAGTTTTATCTCTTTTGGAAGTCGTTCCATCTCTCCAAGAAAGAATCGTTAGTAAGAAAATGGAGGATAAATCTTTTGAGGAAATAATTCTTGGGACTAAAGAGGGGCGATATTCGGATTTCAAGGTGGACGATCAAGGTGCTTTAAGGATTAATGGTCGTTTGTGTGCGCCTAATATAAATGGACTGAGGCAAGAAGTCTTAGCTGAGTGTCATCGCTCCAAATTGAATATTCACCGGGGAATCTCGAAGATGTATAAAGATATGAGGAGAGTTTTCTGGTGGCCGAATATGAAGAAGGATGTAGCTGCTTTTGTAAATAGTTGTGCCATTTGCTAACAAGTGAAGAGAGATTAACAGAAGTCTGCCGGACTATTGCAACCTTTGGAAATTCCAGATTGGAAGTGGAAGATGATCTCTATGGACTTCATCGACGGTTTGCCTAAAACCAGGAAAGGAAATGAAGGAATATGGTTATTGTGGATCGTTTAACGAAGAGTGCCCATTTTATTCTGGTTAAGGCAACTCATACTGCAATTTCCTTAGCAGAGATTTTCTTGAAGGAGATAGTCAGATTGCCTGGTGTTCCTGTTAGCATAGTAAGTGACCGTGATCCTATTTTCACTAGTAAATTCTGGGAAGCTTTGCAATCAGCAATGGGAACAAGTTTGAGATTAGGTACAGCCTATCATCCTCAGACAGATGGACAAACGGAAAGGCTTAATCGTATTTTGGAAGATATGCTGCGAGCTTGTGTATAGGATTTTGGTGGATCATGGGAAGACCATCTTCATTTAGTGGAATTTTCTTATAATAACAGTTACCAAGCGAGTATTAAGATGGCTCCTTATGAAGCTCTGTATGGAAGACTGTGTAGATCCCCATCTTGTTGGATTGAATCGAAAGATCGACTTGTGCTCGGACCCGATCTAATTCGTGAAGCTTCTGCGAAGGTTGAGCTTATCAAGAAAAGGATGAAAGCTGCTCAAGATCGTCAGAAGAAATATGCAGATAAGAGACGAAGACCATTGGAATTTGAGATCGAAGACTTAGTTTTTATCAAAATTTCCCCAATCAAAGGTGCTATAAGATTTGGAAAGACGGGAAAACTTGCTCCGAGATATATTGGTCCATTCCGAGTGCTGGAAAGAATTGGAACTGTAGCCTACATGATTGAATTGCCAGAACGGATGTCTGGGATTCACAATGTATTTCATGTGTCTCATTTAAGGAAATTTGTTCATGACCCATCGTTAGTGGTAGAACCGGTTGTTCAGGAAGATTTAGAAGTAGAACCCAACCTGACTGTGATTAGTGATTCAGTTCAGATTGTAGATCAAGATGAGAAGCAACTCAGAAACAAAGTGGTGAAACTCGTCAAGGTGCAATGGAGTGAGGATCCCATAGATTGTACCTGGGAAACTCTTGATACTTTTAGAAAAGCTTATCCAAATTTATGTCCGAATAGCTAGTAATGTTGTTGGAATTGACTGTTTGATTTGTTATTTTATGGATGATATGTATGTTTGGAGTGTTAATATTAAGCTTTTGAATTCACTGTTGTTTAAAATTTCGGGGACAAAATTCTTTTAAGGGGGGAGAAATGTGACATCCCGGAATTTTGACCCTATTATTATAATAAGTTTTTGATAAAATTTAATTAAAATAAAAGATTTTTCACTTATAAATAAATAAGATGTTGGACATTTTTAGTTGTATATGTGTTATACAGGAATTTATAATTTCAAAATGTAAAATAGACTCTTTTAACAATATTTAAAATTAAATCTTTTTTATTCAATTAAATTAAAAGTTATGTATGAATGACATTTAATATCAGAGATATGAATGCAGTTAATAATAATGACAAGTACAATAACACAATTATATTCATATTAAATATAAATACATTAATGCAAATATAAGTTACAAATCAAATATTGGAGAGATTTAACTTTGAATAAAAATAAGATCAAGTAGTGTTTCTAAACGACAGCTTTTATAATTAAAATAAAATAAGCTTATAAATATTTAATATAAGTATAACATAAAATACGGTTATAAACATAAGTCTACAAACATAAGTACAAAATTATAATTTGAATAAGATATAAATAAAAATGGTAACTATGTTAAGATCAAATATCTTTATACAAAATAAACCTGTCAGCGAACATTATTTATATGTTAACATAAGTATGAAGACAAAATGACACATGCAAGTAAACTGTATATGCATAAGAAAACAAATATTCACATCTTAGTTCAAACATAAGGAGCTGCAAATATCTTTATAAAATCCATGTGTCAGCAACACATAGTAAGTATAAACCTTTATGAATACATCTTAGTACAAATGGAAACCTGCAAATACCTTTGTACAAATGTTTGTGTCAGCAAACATTAATAATATGTTAGCATAAATGAAAACACAAACTTTCAATTAGCATAATTTTCTGTCTGGAAATATCTTTCAGCCGAAATGGTTGAATTTTCTTAGGTCTTAGTACATAAAAATTAAATAAAATGTAATTATATCTAAGGAAGGCTTATTTGAGAAGCTAATATCCTATACAAACTGTTCTTAGCTATAAATCCACGACATTTTATTTGCATATATATCATTTAGTTCATTCCATAACTTAACAAAATCTGAAAAGCAAAAGGAAGTATAAACAAAATTTCATATTTTCAAGTTCAAATAAAAGTCAGGAAGCAAGAAGAGTTACAGAATTCAAAAACTTCAAACTGCAGTCTTCTTTGTCCATCAACAACAAGCCTCCGTTTCAAGTTTTCAACTGTAATCTATTTTGGTGAGTAAACTTATTCAAAATATAACTTTAAATAAGTGATTCATGACAAATTGATATGCTGATGCTTAATATTCTGGAATACTTTACTATTTACTGTAAGTCCTGCATATTATTTTCTTACAGGTTTTAAATTTTTGCTGAGGCAAAGAAAAACAGTGAATACATCCTACTTTCTTTATAGAATCATTTTCTTTAATTAGTAGCATAACTAAATTAATTTGTTTAAGTTTAAGATTAAGATTTGGATTATTTTCCTTAGTAGCTGTGAAATATAAGCATTATAAACACAAGTTTACAGTAAAAAGAAAATAAGGTCAAAATTTGAATAACACGAATTGTAAACTTGAATTTATATAGAGAAACAACATACAAAAATATGATTTTTAAGACAAAACTAATAATTTTTAGACAACTATGCTTAGGGCAGTTAGTCAGTGAACTAAAATTGCTTTTATGTGAATATCAGATAATTCAATCAATAATTGTTGATGAGATTTGACTTGAAGCTAGAGTGATGTTGTGAGATCACCAGAAAATTGTTAAAAAAAATTTCGAATGCAAATTTTTTTGAGGAAAGATCAAAAGTAGGGTTTATGGGTTCTGTATTTTTGGGTTCGGTTAATTTATGCTTGCGTCACCATGGCACAACCGAGTGCCATGAGACTTGGGAGGGTGCTCGAGAGTGTTGTCGGCAAGGCACGGCCGAAGCCACGTCGTCTCAGGTGATCGCGAAAGTGAGGACGAGGTGTTTTTGTCTATCGTGGTCGTGTCGCAGTTCAACTTTTTAGGCATATTTAGATTTCGAGGTTGACTTGTATCTCTGGGTTGCGATTTCGTGTGAGGGGATGCTGTGAGGTTTGTTGATGGAGTCGAGTGGCGTTGGCGCGGTGGTGAACCACCGTGCACGTGCACGGCGGCGGGGAAGTATCTGCTGATGTCGACTCGTGTGAAATGCGAGTTGGTTCCCGTGTTGCTTCGAGTTTTGCTCTGGGTCATTTGTGTGTGTGTGTGCTTACTGTAGTTTAAAACTTTAAACTTAAAAGAAAAAGAAATAGAAGAGTAAGAACAGGGGAAGAAGAAGAGAAGACAGGGGGGAACGCGAGAGAGTTTTCTGGGTAGTCTCGAGTTCAACCCGAGTTACTCATGTTGTTGACTTCGGGATTTAATCCCAGGAATTAGTTAACTGTAATATTAAGAAAGGTTTATAAGTTAAGTATCATTTAAAGTTACAATGATTGACAAATTGTTTTAAGTCAAGATGAACTTTAAAGTTTTACTGTAACAAAGATGAGTAATTAATTTAAAATCAAAGTTAATTATGAATGTAAAAAATTTTATAATTGTAATTTAATAAGTAGTTCGAAATGTAATTAAATTAGTAATTAAAGATTTTAATGATAATCTTGTGTAAAATCATTTGTAATTAAGAATTTAATTAATCATTTGAAGTTGATTAATTGACAAATCGTAGTTAACGAATTAATTAAATAATTAATGATTGAACGATTAAGTTAATTAATAATTAATGATTAATTAAGCAATTAATAATAATTAATTGTGTAATTGAGTTTTATAAATCAATAATTAAGGTTATTGATTAGTAATTAAGAATTAATTAATTAATTAAGTGAATAATGAATAAGTAATTAATGAATTGAAATAAGTCAATTAATTAATAATTAATTAAGCAAGAATAAAATATAATTTACTCTTAAGTATGCAATTAAGTTTAAAATAAATCAAACTAAATGTTGATATGAATCAATGATTCTATTTGATTGCCTCTGATGTTTATTTATATCCTGTGATGTTCTGTGATATTCTAGATATATCTGTGATGATTGTGTACAATTTATCTGTGTTAAATTACTATATGATTTATCTGATGTTATTTATCCGTGTTAAATTGCTATATGAATTCAATTGTTGAATTTAAACTGTATAAGTTAATTAGACAACATGGACTTTAAAATGGCGTTTGGATTTCGATGAGACCGGGATCTGGTATCGATTTGATATTCCGAAAACCACATCGATCCAAATTAAACTATAGGTCGTGTAATCTCAAGTGAAGATCGAGATGGTGTTTTCAGAATGCAAGGGTTATCGTCGTTAACTCTGAGGGTGATTCCAAAACGAGTGTAACGAGATAATGCCTTCGGTTTCGTTCGAACCCAGAACGAACTTGTATGGATTGAATGCTTTCAGCACATCGTCAGGCAGACGATGAGCATTCTAAGAGATATTTTCTATAAAGGTAAACGCAGCCTCAAGCCTCATCAACCGGGAATGGCTAAAAAATGGGATGTGCAGCAAGGTTAGGTGGGTCATGCTCAAGCAGGACGAGATATACCCCTGTCTAGATGTCCCTTTTACTGGGCTGTGTGGGCGGTTGGTCTGCAGCCAACTGCGGGATTATCTTGTTCGGGACGGTTCGGTAAGGAATGGTTCTGGCCTTGTGTTGCAGGGGAGTTAGGGTGGCTCCTCGGTACAGTGATCTAAGCCACATACAATGACGGGCGGTACCCTAGTAGCCCTGCCATTGTATGAGATCCAATTTCCAATAAGCGCCGTACGTTTTGATTGTGCCCAACTACGTTGGAATGTGAGATGTAAGCATTTCATCTATTTCTGTATTTTACTTGAAAACCCTAGACACTATTATAATATCATTGAATTTCCTATAAAATGTTTTGGTTAGCGTAAGGTAAAAACTTACCCGTATTTATGTGTGGGAAGTCTTACGTGATACCTTTATTTTAAATGATTTTCAAAGTTAAACAACTTTAACCTGTTTACTCATACCAGACCCATGTCTGACCCGGAGTTTATATTTTGTTTTTCATAAACTCTTGGGTACTCAAATTTTTATGAGTAGCCAAGTGATAGGTATTCGGAGTATAGAGTTTTCTGGAGGAGTTGGAGCAGAAGACCAAACGTATGTAGCTATCTATATAGTTCCGCTGTGTTAGTTAGTTTATGATATTTGGGATGTATGTTCTGACAGATATGTATATGATAGTCATGTTGTATGATGTTGTATAACTCTGATGTGTATATAACTATGTAATATTTATGTTGATGTATTATATTTTATTCCATTCCACTGTGAGATTCTGATATTGTTATTCTTTCTTTCTATTCTTTTCTATTTCTACCCCTTTCTTTCTTATTGATGACACATCTTTCTGGAGTTAGAAAGCCGGGTCATCACAAAAAATTAAGCTATGGGATAGACTATAGTTTGGCTAGTTGTTTTGGTTGATAACACAACGTAATTATGAAATGGTTCCTTGGTTGACTATCAAAGTTTGTCAAAGTGGTATTTTCATTTCTTTCCAATAACAAGTCAAATCAAACAAGTTAAAATGGTGCTTGGATTTCAATTGCTTACTCCCTCTTATTTGGAATTTTTATTGATATTAACAATATTTGCATATGCGTAACTCAGTTAAACTAAGGCCAAATACATTATCCATGCACTCCTTGCAGACCGATGTGAGGGGAATACAGAGCGTGGGGAGTGAACACTCAAGTGGGAACACTTATCGACCGTAGGCATTATTAAAAAGAATTTTTAGATACATACACCTAACTCAAATAAACTGAGGCCAGATATACCGATCACCTTTCGGCCTTACGTGAGAAGGGTACAGAGCATGGCGAGTGAACACACGAGCGTGAATACATGACTCTAGGTGTTAAAAATATATACATAAACAAATTTTTTTCTTATATATATTTTTGTGTTTTTTTGAAAAGAGAGAGTTTTGCAAAATCATTTTATCACCATTTAAATTAGAAGATAAAATGTTATATCCTTTAAATTTACCACTTTCTTAAACAAAGATTTTTATTTGGAATATATTTCTTAATTAACACATATGAATCTTCCTATATACTAGTTAAACCATTGTTATTTGTAATCAAACTTCATTTTTATTTTTGTCAACACAAATAAATTTTCAAAAATTTCAATTTACTAACCAAAACTTATACTTACCCTATAGTGTTTCTTCAAAAATAAATCAAAATGCTAAAGAGAAAATGTTTTTGAGATTTAGAAGTTTTGATTTTTTTTAGATAAAAGAAAATGAAATTCAAAAATTCCATGAAACTAAAAAAATAAAAATGAGACTCCCCCCACACTTAATATTTAACTGTGTCCCCACAATCTATGCACAATATAATGAGTGTAACAGGGAAAAATATGTATATATTTACAAATGAGGGTTAACAATCTTACTATAAGTTGCTTGGCACATAAAAGATCACAAGCCCTTCCTCTTGGTTATTTGGAAATTCCAAGAAAGGTTTCAAACGACGACTGTTGACTTTGAAAATCGATCCATCTCTAGGGTTTTCTATTTCTAAGGCACAATGTGGAAAAACAGTCCATACCATAAATGGTCCAGTTCATCTTGATTTAAGTTTCCTATGGAATAAAAGATGTCTTGAGTCATATAAAAGAACTTTCTAGTTAGGCGAAAACATTTTCCTTAGGATTAATTTGTCATGAAAAACTTTTTTTTTCTCTGTAAATTTTCTCGTTTTCATACGCGTCGTTCCTAAGTTCTTCTAGTTCGTTGAGTTGTTGTTTTCAGTTTTCGCCAGTTTTATTGAGATCAAAGTTTAAGTTTTTTATTGTCCACGACGCCTTGTGTTCGATTTCAACGGGTAAATGGCAAGCTTTACCGTAAACTAAACGAAATGGGGACATCCCATGGTTAGTTTTAAAAGTACTATGGTAAGCCCAAAGCTTGTCGGTCAATTTCTATGACCAATCTTTTCGATTTTTGTTAACAGTTTTCTCCAAGACTTGTTTTATTTAACGATTTGAAACTTCAACTTGCCCAAATGTTTGAGGATGATATGGAGTGGATAATTTGTGGCTTATCGAGTATTTCTTCATTAATGTTTCAAAAGATCGATTGAAAAAATGGGTTCCATTATCACTAATTACTGTGTGAGGTGTGCCAAACCTCGAAAAGATGTTTTCTTTGAGAAACTTCACAACAATTATATGGTCGTTGGTTTTGCATGGACCAACATCGACCCATTTTGAGACGTAATCCACAGCGAGAAGGATATACAGGTTTCCAAAATAATTGGAAAAAGGTCCCATAAAATCAATACCCCACACGTCAAATATTTCGATCATAAGAATGGGGTTTAGAGGCATCATATCTCGTTAACAAATTCGTCCAATCATTTGATAGCGATAGCATGTTTTGCAAAATTCGAATGAGTCTTTAAAAATAGAAGGAAAATAGAAACCACACTGAAGTACTTTTTCCACAGTTTTTTGAGGACTGAAATGTCCATCGCACGCTTGATCGTGGCAAAACGAAAGAACACTCCCGATCTCATTATCCGAAATGCAACGTCAGGTGATTTGATCGGGGCAATATTTGAACAAGTATGGACCGTCCCAATGGAAATATTTCACTTGGTACATGATGTTGTATTTGTCCTTTTGGGACCAAGATGAATGAGTTTCTTTAGTGACTAAGTAGTTCACTATATCAGCATACCATGGACCGATAGAAATTGAAAGAAGTCGATCATTGGGGAAGTTTTCATTGATTGGCAAAGAAGATGGTGCGTTTGGAAGATGAGATAAGTGATTGGCTATGACATTATCGGATCCTTTTTATCTTTAACCGAAAGGTCAAATTCTTGAAGTAAAAGGATCCAACGAATCAAACGAGATTTAGCATCTTTTTAGCGAAGAGATACCGAAGCGCATAGTGGTCCATGTACAAAGTAATGTGTGAACCTATCAAGTAAGGTCGATGTTTGTGCCAAAATTGATCACAAAACCTAGAAGTAATGAAAGCACGAGTGTATAAACACAGATCCTCAATATGCAGACACAGATCTCAGATCTAGATTAAGTAGAGAATGAAGAAATAGAAAAATTAAAATGTAATAAAGAAAGAAAGAACATGAGATTTATAGTGGTTCGGCTATCTCCGGCCTACGTCCACTTTGAACCAATCCTTTTATTCTTTTATACTATGATTACAGTTACAAGCGTTTGAAAATCAATAAAAAAAATGGTAGAGTTTGTGGTTAGGAAAGAAGAAGAAGATCCCCTTTTATTTTCCATACGACTGCTATTTATAGGTGTAAATTCAAAAATATCCACCTTAAATCCTGGAATACCTCTTCTCGTGCGCAGGTGGGTCCACTAGATCGATCCATGGTGATTTTGGATCGATCCATGTACAATTAGTATCGATCTAAAAGTAGTCCAATCGTGCTGAGATCGATCATGGATATTCTTGAGTGCATAAGGAAGCTCCTGTGAAAATTTCATCGCATTTGGACTTGTAGAATGAGAGTTACGGTCGATCCAAGTTGGTGTTTTGCCAGTGGCTGAAGTGTATGTATCGATACTAATTCATATCGATCGTCACGATCACCTTCATGTCATCATCCACTTAGCTATCGCTACCCATATCCACAGCCGTAGCCTTCGCATTGATCCGAACTTCACGTGCTCTGATCCATATTTTTCGCTCCACCTCGACCGCTTCCTTAGTATCCATCGATACGAAATACAAAGCCTTTGTATCCATTAATGCTTTGTATCCATTGGCATATGCTGTTTGTATCCATCGACCAACCCTCCTTCGTATCCATGTTGTTCATATCGATCCAAGTTTTTTATGGATCGATACAAACAAGATCGACACGAACTATGTCTTCGTATCCATCCTCCGTATATGTCCTTCGTATCGTTCTCGAGTGCCTCCTTCGTATTGATCTATAAGCGATCGATATGAAATGTCCAACCGAGTTCCTGAAACCGTTGCTTCCCCATTCATATCAATCCCAGCCTTGATCGATACAAAGTGTATTGATGTACTTTGCCATCTAATCAATACATACATATCAACCCGAGCTCCATATCTAGGAAACTATTTCTTGTCTAAAGTTGATAGATCAATGCAGAAGCCATCGATACATGATGCATCGAGTGGAAGACCGATTGACCCGAACCCATCGTCACCTCGATCGATACGAACATATCGATCATAACCCATTTATCACCGATATTGATCCATCCATAACTTGAGCATATGAACTTCGATTGACCTGAAATTTGAAACGTATTTCTTCTAGCCTTGTTCATCATTCCCAATCGATCTCGTCCTGATTGGAGCTCGGTCAAATTTTGATGGTATCGATTATAGCCTTGTTTCCAATCGATCTTCAATCTTGATATCCATCCTATCCCGCCAATTTGTTGATATCCTTGCCTTGACCAAAAGGTGGGGTAACATTTGGCCCCTAAAACATGTCTTGTGGAAAGAGTGCATGTTTTGAATAGCTTTAAATCCGTCATCCGAAATGCATATTACACCCATAGCCATACCGTTCGATCCATAATCCAATCCATTACCAAGCCATTCTATCCAAGTTCCATAGCCATATCCTTGTCCAAATCCGCGACTGTTACGAGTCAATATCCGATTTTGAATCCAATAACCAATTCCTTAGCCAATTCCAAAGCCATCTGAACCCATAAATCGAGTTTTAATCCATCCATATCCAATAACTGATAATCAAGCCTATGTCCCTTACGGGTCGACATTCGAATTCGGGACCACTCCAGGCCCGTGTCCAAATCCCTAACGGTTCATGGCCAATGTCCAATCTGTAACCTCTGTGGGTTCTTATTAAGCGCAATCCACACTCGACAACCTACGTTAAGCAACGCCATGGTGTTCTTGGTATAGTGTCCCTGAACGCCGAGTAAAGCCACGACTTCGAATCTTGGTCGCTCTGGACCTTTGCCGAGTATAGTCCATATTGTTGACCTGAAATAGTAATCGATAGATAATATGGGGCCTAAGTCCTAGATCGAATCTTGGTATCTTCGGACCCTTGTCGAGCATATTCCATACTCGACGACCTGAATAAGCTGATTCGCCACGTTTGGATGAAGCAACTTACCCCTTGCCAAGTATAATTAATACCCGACGACCATTTACCAAAAACCAGTTAAAATCCAATCAAAATCCAATCCAAAATCCAGATTAAAATAGAAAACCAAAAATCCATATCAGAAAGCCAAAACAATATCCAAACCAGAAAAGAAGCATCCAAATCAAAGTCCAAACCCGAAAACAAACAAAACTAGGAGTTCAATCCAAACTCCGAAACCAACCCAGAAAAAAGCAAATGTCCAAACCAAAAAAGAAAAAGCAGATTTCAGAAACTAGAGCGTTGTGGTTTATCATCATCTCAGAGCATGCCTAGGGGTATCTCCATCCCTGTACATGAGTAAGTGAACTAGCCATTTGCCTAGAGTTTGCTACTAATTTCATATCATCCCTATCGGTCGATAACAAATTAACCATCATTCCTGGGCCTCATGCCATCGTCGTTTGAGGTAGATGGTGGCTGCTCCTGTTCCAACACCGCATTCTGAGTTCCGACATATTATCGCAACTAACCACTCCTTACATGCTCCTCGACTACATCTTTTAGATTTCTATAGCTACTTGTTTCATACCTGTGCAGATCATGAAAGAGACTGCCTTCTAGATGCTCTCTCGTGTTTCAAGGGTTCCCTCCTTTTCGACCTTCGGTATGGAAGGCAATCCCGAGTTTCCACGAATATCCGCTCTAATGTTTCATTCAATCCTGTGTAAGTGGAGAATTTTGGCTCTCCCCAAGTTTTCCTTGCCCTGCCTGAGTTGTCATCCAACTGCCTCTTTCCTTTATCCTTACCCTTGTCCAAGCTTTCGTTAGATGGTTCTCCATCCTCAACCGCGTTTACTTCCTTTAACTTTATATTTGAACATGCATCTTCCTGTCAAAGTTCGGACTTGTGAAAGAACTCCTCGAGATCCATTGGTGGATCCCGTATCAATGATACTTCAAAATCTAAGTTATCCCTGACTCCTGACATTGTCGCCATTAGAACCATTGATGGATCTGGCCGATCCACCAAAGCAACTACCCATTGAACCGAGCTAAGAAAGCCCGAGCGATTCGTTTGTTCTTTGTTTTACTGATGTTAGTGTCATAACTCTTTGGCCTTTTGATATGAACTCGAAACTACCTCAAAATCTTGTCCACCAATTCTGTCTGTCCTAATAGATCCATCTTCCAACTGCCTGAACTGCATAGCAGCTATGTCTGCCAAGTATAGAGGGAAACACTGGGCCATAACTTCCTTCAATGCCCCCAGCACTTCAATGTGTCTCATGTTCCTCATCAAATGATCCGTAGGATTAGCCCAACCGTTGTATTTCTCCAAAGAAGGTGGATTGAAATCTGGTGGATTCCAACCCATTCTAATGTCATGGGTAAACGGACTCTTATTTACTCCTTCTAGATCTCTATTTGCTAAAACTCTGCGCATAGTTTTCCTGATAATCTCAGCCAATCCATGGTTGTCCACCAAGGGTAGCCCCTCGAGTCCTGAGGGAATTCTGGTACATACTCTTCATCACATACTCTTGTGCTTCTGTCGGCATCCTGTTGTGTGGTGTCACCACGAATCCCTCTATGAATTGGTCTGTCATTGCATGGCGGTGTGCCCCCGAATTTGGATCCATCCAAATTGGGAACTATATGCTGATTGGGCGCTGTGCCCGGTTGAGCTGCTCCATCCGATTGCCTATCGGGCCCTTCTATTCTAGCTTCGTGGATCTAAACTCATAAAGTTCCAACTGTTCCTGCCTGTCTAAATTGTCTGAGAAGGTTCTGTATCATTTCCTCCAACCTTTACAACAATTCTTCATGTATAGCTCCCATAATCATTTGCATCTCATCTTTGGTGATGAAAACCGAGGCCTTGTTTGCTCCCGAGGAAGCCAGCTGACTCTCTTCGTGCTGACTCCTTTCCATTCTTTGTCTCCCTGTTGATTGCAATGTCATGGTTCTTTTTAGATCTGATCCTTTAGCTTTCCAAATCTGAACTCAATATTTTATGTAGCGGGCGCTAGTCCCTCTTAGTGAAAGCACCAAAATGTTTGCGCCAAATTAGTCAAAAACCCCAGAAGTAATGAAAACACCAGCGTATAAACACAGATCCTCAATATCTAGACATAAATCTCGGATCCAAATTAAGTAGAGAAAAAAAATGAAGAAATAGAAAAATTAAAATGTAAGATAATAAGAAAGAACACGAGATTTATAGTGGTTCACGTCCACTTTGAGCCAATCCTTTTATTCCCTTTATACTATGATTACAGTTACAAGCTTATGAAAATCAATAACAAAAATGGTAGAGTTTTTGTCTAGGGAAGAAGAAGAAGATCCCTCTTTTAGTTTTAATAGGACTGCTTTTTACCGGTGTAGATTTGAAAATATCCACCTCAAAACCTGGAATACCTCTTCTCATGCGCAGGTGGTTCCGCCAGATCGATCCAGGGTGATTTTGGATCGATCCATGTACAATTCATATCGATCCAAAAGTAGTTCAATCGAGCTGAGAGCGATCATAGACGTTCTTGAGTACATAAGGAAGCTCCTGTGTAAATTTCAACGCATTTGGACTTGTAGAATGAGAGTTAGGATCGATCCAAGTTGGTATTTTGCAAGTGGATGAAGTGTACATATCGATACTAATTCGTTTCGATCGTCTCGATCACCTTCGTATCCATCATCCAATTATCCATCGCTACCCATATCCATAGTGGTAGCCTTAGCATCAATCCAAACTTCGCGCGCTCTGATCCATATCCTTCGCTCCACCTCGACCGCTTCCTTACTATCCATCGATACAATGTACAGACCCTTCGTATCCATCAATGCTTCGTATCCATCGGCATGTGTTGTTCGTATCCATCGACCAACCCTCCTTCGTATCCATGTTGTTAATATCGATCCAAGCTCTGTTATGGATCGATATGAACAAGACCGACACGAACTATGTCTTTGTATCCATCCTCCATGTATGTCCATCGTATCGTTCTCGAGTGTCTCCTTCGTATCAATCTATAAGCGATCAGTATGAAATGTCCATTCGAGTTCCTGAAACCATTGCTTCCCCCTTCGTATTAATCCCTGCCTTGATCGAAATGAAGTGTATTGATGTACTTTGCCATCTAAATACGAACATATAAACCCTATTACCATATCCATGAACCTATTTCTTGTCGAAAGTCGATCGATCAATGCAAAAGCCATCGATACATGATGCAAACAAGTCGAAGACTGATCGACCCAAATCCATCGTCACCTCGATCGATACAAAGATATTGATCCTAACCCATTTCTCACCGATATTGATCCATTCGTAACTTGAGCATATGAACTTTGATTGACCTAAAATGAAATGTAGCTTCTTCTAGCCTTGTTCATCATTCACAATCGATCCTGTCTTATTTGGAGCTTGGTCAAATTTTGACGGTATCGATCGTAGCCTTATTTTCAATCGATATCTAATCAGATATCCATCCTTTCCAGCCAATTTGTTGATTTCCCCGCCTTGATCGAAATGCGAGGTAACAGTCGAAAATTTTCAAGCACAAAAATGACAGCTAGAAGCTCTTTTTCGGTTGTTGTGTAGTTGGGTTGAGCATCGTTCAAAGTCATACTAGTGTAGTAAATGACATTAAGGATTTTGTTGATGCTTTGTCCTATGACAACACGAACCGAAAAAATAGAAGCGTCACACATTATTTCGAAAGGAAGATCCCAATTGGGTGCACAAATGATTGGAGCAGAAACGAGTTCATTCTTTTCAAATGGAATGTCCTTTTCAAGGAGAGTCATCAAAGGACGAGCGATTTTGCTAAAGTTTTCACAAAGCATCGGCAAAAGCCAGCATGACCTAGAAATTATCGAATGTCCTTAACAAATTTGGGAATGGGTAGGTTTGTAATTATGCCAAAATTTGCATTATCTACCTCAATGCCTTTATTTGAGATGATATGTCCAAGGACTATTCCGTGTTTGACCATAAAGTGGCATTTTTCCCAATTCAAAGTCAAAAGTTTTTCTTTAAATCAATTTAGAGCCAATTCGAGATAATGTAAATACTGGGAAAAAGAATCACCGAAGATAGAGAAATCATTCATAAAAACTTCTAGAAATCGTTCAATCATGTCGAGAAAAATGCCAACCATGCATCGTTTAAAAGTAGTAGGAGCATTACAAAGTCCTAACGGCATACGTCGATAAGCAAAGGCACGGAATGGACACTTGAAAGTCATTTCATCTTGATCTTCGGGGGCGATTGGAATTTGGTTATAGCCGGAATAACGATCAAGGAAGCAGTAGAATTCATGGCCGGCTAAACGTCTGAGCATTTGGTTGATAAATGGAAGAGGAAAGTGATCCTTACGTGTTGCGGCATTTAGTTTTCGACAGTCAATGCAAACATGGCGACCCGTTTGAGTACGAGTTTCGTTTGAATCGTTCTTGACAATGGTTATCCCAAACTTTTTTGGTACAATGTGAATTGGGCTAACCCTTGAACTATCAGAGATTGGGTAAATGATTCTGTTTTCAAGAAGTTTAAGGATTTCATCACGCACCGTATCTTTCATTTTTGGATTAAGCCTTCATTGCATGTCACGAAAAGGCTTGGCATCATCGATTAAATGAATGCGATGTTAAACAAGAGCGGGACTGATTCCCTTTATATCGAAGATCGACCATCCAATTTCTTCTCTATTTTTCGAAAGAATAGAAAGTAAGGAGGTTTGTTAATCAAGAGAGAGAGAGGGAGAGAGTTTTGTATAAATTATGACGGGCAACATTTCGTTATCACCTAAAATGCATACTTAAGGTGATCAGGAAGTGGTTTGAGGTCCAACTTCGGGAGTTTTTTGATCAAAGAATTGGTTGAGATTCGAACTCACCTGGAAACGATTCAAAAGCAAGAGTGTATTCAATCTCATTGAGTATTTCATGGAACAATTTTTCATACTCAGCTCCGCATTCGTCGTTAAGATCAAGTATCTCGTTTTCGAAGTTTTCGTGAATGGAACCAACTTCAAACATTTGGTAACGAGATTCATTTGATTGGCTTTCAAGATTGAAAATATTGAGATCCAAAGTCATGTTTCCAAAAGGGATATTCATTGAACCGTTGTGACAATTGATTAAGGCATTTGACGTGGCTAAGAATGGTCGGCCTAAAATCAGTGGAATTTGTCTTGCGGGATCTATCACAGGTTGTGTTTCAAGAATGATAAAATCAACAGGGAATATAAATTGCCCTACTCGAATGAGCACATCCTCGATTTCTCCCGCAGGCTTCTTAAGGGAGAGATCAGAAAATTGAAGCATGACTTTTGTGGGTTCGTGCTCACCTAAGCTTAATTGTTCGTACATGGAGTATGGAATCAAATTGACACTTGCACCTAAGTCTATCAAGCATTTATTCTTCGTCTTATCTCCAATTGTACATGAAATCGTAGGGTAGCCAGGATCTTTGTATTTGATGGGCATGTATTGGGACAAGAGTTCACTCAAACTGGCAGCTAAGAAGACTTTTTTAGTCACTTGAGTGCGTCGCTTTTGGATGCACAAATCCTTAAGAAATTTTGCGAAAGTGGGGACTTGCTGAACTATGTCAAGAAGCGGGTTGTTCACTTTCACTAGTTTAAAAATTTCCGACATCTTTTTCATTTGGTCCTAGTATTTCTTGGGTCGAAGATGATGTGGAAATAGAACACGATACTCTTTAGGCGGGTCTACTCGAGTAGAAGAAGAATCTTGACCAGCATTTGATTCAACATTTGGCTCCATGTTTTGTTCTGATTCATTTGAAGCATCGAGAGAGGTTTTCGGTAAATATTTTGGATTAACGACTTGATTATCGATTTATTTACTGGAACATAAAATTGTGATAGCATTCAATTGGGTGACGTTGCTATCTTGAACAACATGGCTCAATTTGAATTTGCGTTTTGATTTCTGAGATTTGGAAGCGGCTGGCTTAGGAATGTTCCTCATTTGCATTCACTTGTAGACGTGGCTAATTGACTCGTTTGCATTTCAAGTTTTGCAGTTGATGGTTTGTGTTTTGCATATATGAGGTCAATAAATTTTGCGAAGTTCTATTTGATTGAAGGCTTTGAGTAGTTTCTTTAGCCAACGTTTCAAGAATTTTCTCAAATGAACTTAAACTTTTATCGTCTTGGGAAGGATGAGCATAATTTGGTTCAAAATTTGATTGTTGTGGTTGATTATGAGATGGACCCACAAAGTTTGGTTGAAAATGGTTATTACTCTACCGTAGCCTAGACAGCAAGAAATAAAATCATGTAAAGAAAACAATTGTGAAGATACAATTAAGTCCTAAATGAGCTCGTGACACCCTTAAGTCGAATGTCCAACCTTTTTTATTAGTAAAATTCTATGATGAAATGCGAGTTGTGGGCTATGGAAAGGGTGATGAAATCCTCATCTTATGTGAATTGGGGTATTTCCCTTAGAAAATAAAAATAAAATGAGATGAACGCAAAATAAAAATTAAACGTGAATTTACAATGCAACTAAAATGAAGTTGTTTTTGTTTTTGGATTTTGAAATTTTTTTTTTATATATAAATGCAAATGCAAGCAACCGACAATGCAATTCTAATTAAAACCAGAGATGAATGCACAATACCAGAGCGTGCAGATTATTTAGCAAATTTTTTTTAAGCGGCAAATTTTTTAGCAAGCAAAGAAAAGTAAGCAGAGCTGTTTTAGCAAGCAATTCTTCCTTTATTTTCTACAACCTAAAAATAAAAACAAGATATAAATACAAAAGATAAAAACTAGGTGGTACAATCAACGCCAGAGATTCGCAAAATTCCTAGAACCCTATCTTTGAAATTACTTAGATGGTCAATCCATGGCCATTTACGATATGGAAATCGATATTATAGGTGTACTACCGATTGTAAAAGAAGGGAGTCCCATACACTATTATTGCAGTTGATTACTTTATGACATGTGCTAAAGCAGAACCACTTGCCAAAACCACTACCAAAAAAGCAATTAATTTTGTGATGAAAAATATTATTTGCAGGTTCGGAGTACTGTTGAAAATTATCCCAGACAATGAGACTCAGTTTGAGAGTGCTGAGTTCAAGGACTTTTACAAATGTTACCAGATCAAGCAGAGCATTTCCATAGTAGCACACCCATAAAAAAATAGGCAAGTGGAAGTGATGGACAAAATCATCAAATCCACCATAAAGAAGTGGCTAACTAAAGTTAAAGGGAATTAGATTGATGAGCTTCCACTTGCACTATGGGCTTACATGACAATACACAAATCAACGACTGGCACACACCATTCATTTTGGCATATGGTTCATAAGCAATGATCCTGGTGGAAATGGAGGTCCACTCTCATTATAGAGGACACTTCAATAAGAAAGGGAACAAATAGTTACTACTCGAGTCCCTCGACCAAATGGATGAGGATCAAGAAGAAGCTGAATTGATGGTCGCTACTCATCAGAAAAGAGTGGCGTGCCACTTCAATGCTAAGGTTCGCAACCATACTTTTGTAGTGGGAGACCTCGTCCTAAAATGAATCTTCTTGGATATAGGAGCGCTTGGCCCAAACTGGAAAGGACCTCATGTGATTAACTAAAAGCTCAAAGATAGAACATTCTAGTCAACCGCAGTAGATGGAGTTCCTATCCCACGTGTTTGGAATAGTGACTAGCTGCAGCACTATTATATCTTGTTTTTCTTGTTTTGTTCCATGAATAAGCCATCCAAGGACACTAGAGGCACAGTAAATAGACCAGACTTGCCATTTATTCTATTTATCAATAAAATTAGCTTCCTAAACCAATGGAATCATGTTCTCGTAAGAAAAACTGATGATTCGGGGGAGAAAATCAACTCAAACAATCGGAAAAATAAGAAAAATCGATGCATGCCTTTAGAGATCTGGCATTGCTCCAACATCGGGAAGGCCCAAATCGCCAAGTTGACGGGGAAAACTGATTCAAATCGCCTGATCGATATGGAAAATTTATCCTATCCTTTTGAGGATCGATGTTGCTCCAGCAACATCAGGAAGGCATAAACCACCATGTCAATTTGGAAAATTGACTCAAACTGTCGGATCGGCATGAAAAATCAATATTGGACTTTTGAGAATAGGTATTGCCGGTGCAACGTCGAGATGGTCGAAAACTGCCTAGTAGATAGAAAAAATCAACTCAAATCGCAGGATCGATGGGGAAAATTGGTCCCAGCCTTCTGAGAACCAGCAGTGCTTCGACAACATCGGAAGGCCCAAAACAGCCTAGTTGATGGGCACAACAGACTCAAACTGCAACATTTATGGGGAAAATTGATCCATACCTTTTTAGAATAAGTCTTGCTCCGGCAGTGTCGAAAGGACCCAAAATTGCCCGATCGACGATCAATTGGCTCCCACAACCTGAAAATAGGCATTGCCATGGCAACGTCAGTAAGCATTGAACTACCGAGCCAACCAAAATGTCGGCACAAACCTTTTGAAATTTAACACTACTAAGAGATCAGTGATGACAATAGGAATTAATCAAGGCCTAGAAATAAGCAAACATCTGGAGAAATCCATGGAGTTGAGCTATTCATGTACAAGTTTTGGAAGATTGAAATTGGTGCACGATTCTTGTTATAACACTAAATTTGGGGGAATTTATTACAAAAAAAGATGCCTATGATGCATCTTTACGAAACATACATCCAGAATGACATTAGCTAATGATGTCAACTTGGAAGAATTCAAAATGCAACCAAGTAATTTGCGGAATTAAAAATATAATGTTTGGAACAAGCAGCAAAAGTCATTAGTTCTTGGAGGTAGGCACTACCATGAAAACTAGTATAGGGGCAATCGAACGAGCTCCTCGAGATGTATAATTTATTGTTGATGCTTGAAATCTAACATACCGCCTTGTGGATAGGGGCATGTCCCCCGACATTGAGTCAAAAAGAAATCGACCAAGCACAAGCAGGAATAGCCCTGGAGTTGTCTAAAATTGCAAGACCTGTTACATAAAATAGAGTATTCTGGCAGTCAAAAACTAAAAAAAATATACTAAATCAACCGCAGTAATATTGTTTATATAATGACCCTGACTCGACCTTCGAAAATCGACACCGAATACGACACTCATATTCAAATGCCGTAGATCCAAACTTCGAATCTGGTTCGCCGGAGCTTATAACACATCAAGCATAACAACACAGTGGAAGAAAAAGAAATGAATACCATATACAACTCCAATGAATAAAATATCCAGATATACAACAATGACACACAGCCCAACAAATATCAGAGATAAGATACAATGCTACAGCAGAAAACCAAATGAACTAGCAGCAGAAACAACTAGAACTTGAAACTCCAGAAGAAACACTAATATCAGCAATTTCCATAGATAGCTCGAACCACCGTCACGTTCACCAAGCTAAGCAAGTCTGGTCCGTGAATCCAAAGACTTCAATATCCAAAGTCTCCAAAGAATACCAAAGAGAAAGCTAAAAGCTACCGAATCGATATCTACTCTCTGAAAAACCCAACTCTAGACTGCCCTTGGGAAAAATTGTGGGCACCCAGAGTTTAGGAAGGGAACAATGAACTCCGGGCCAGTCATGGGACTGATATGAGCAAACGTAAACAGTTTTATCTTTTAAAATAAACAAAAGAATTTAAATTTGAAATCCGCAATGCTTTTTGGAAAATGAAACTACCATAAGGCCTCCCTCCACACACACTATGCAAACGCAGAATTGAAGAAGATTTCTCCTTATGATATTCAAAAAATGCTTGATACGCGAAAACCATTTTGATATTATTATTATTAGTTCATAGTGGAAAATATTTCGAAACTATAATATTAATCTTTGCCAGCATAGACATTCCGATCTATGCCTACTATAGCTACCATCCAAATAGTGGGGCGCCACCATAAGTAGATGGCAGGTTCTACAACTAAAACCGTACAAGGCGCGTATTGGATGAATGGATTTCCAACAAATGGTCAGGCTAAGGAACTTCCTATTGCCACATGGGAACGCCTCTGGTGGGACGCCCCGAGAACCTACCCGGCTCTCTGCTAACACAAGGCCGGCTACCCCCTTCCGAGGAAATAAAACCTAAGATATGCCACCCCCGGTCCTTTGGGACCTTTTATCCGAGGGCCCTCCAACAACAACATTACATAGTAATAAATATACTACAGTGTCCACACGAGTAGGTATTTGGGCTCCATACCATGATACCACCCTTTTCCAAAAGGAATAGTCATACCCTAGGGGCGCTACCCCTGAAACCTTGCTGCAGTCTTCCTGTTTTGACCATTCCGGGGTGTGAGGCTCGACGAAGTCTCGTCCACAAAGCTACGCTTTTCACAAAAGCCATGCTTTAATCAACAAATGATCAGCAGCACTTCGTACGCCACATTACCAAATTGGGAATGTATCACTAGTAACCGTCAACTACATAACTTCTGAGCTCGTACGTCTTAGAGAAGGGTGTAAAGCTAAGAGAATAAATCTCCATCACCAAACAGAAATGTATTTGATAGAAACCAGCTTAACATCTCAAAGTGTAACGTCGGATACACATCCATAAAAGTCCGCTCCGGGATAGAACGAAACCGAAGGCACTTCATAAAGAAGCCCTTGCACATCCGGATAATTCCTAATCACGTCCGGACTTCCCATCACAATGGGTGCTCAAATCTCTATACCGGGGATCAACCGATGCAGAGACATTCGACAAGAAATCCTTTCGTTTTCGAAAATATCCGGTCTTCATCACCGGTCTTCAATTGTTATCCATATACTACATATCATTATTCGGAATGGGTTATATGACACTAGGACCTCTCCCGGCTAAACCAAGTAATGAGCGCAATATTTAAAAATATATGGATAATGGGATTTCAGTTAAGTCACAACTTATTATCCAAAACTTTTCTTTCAAATGGTTAAACAAATTACCGTTTACAAATCATTTTGAACAAAAGATTTATTTCAAAAACCTTCAATGGTTTAAACAATTTCCACACTTAAATCTTTTAAACAAAAGATTCACCTTTAAGACCCCTTTCAATTTAAAACAAAGTTCTACTAACCTTCACAAAGATTCAATTATAGCTTTCAAAACCATTCTATTTCAAGCTTGAAATCTTTTCATCATAATTTGGAAATTCTTTCCTTATATAAAAGCTATTATTATTTGAAATCCCATGTTTTCCGTTTCAGAAAACCCGATTATAATTGCACGAGTTAAGGCCTTTCAAATGTAAACTTGGGTTAAATTCAAATTCTCAAAACCATGCTTTTAAAATGGTTTAAAAACCCATATAAACACATTTATAGATTGTATAACCTTTTCACATCTTAAATTCTCAAAAAAGAATTCAGTTTCAAATTTTGAATTCAAATTAAATCAGATTTCAAAACTAAATTAAGTTATCTCTGAAATTCTTTTTCAAAAGCTTTTCACTTTAAACCCAATCTATTTCCAAACCCATTTGAATTTAAAATTCAAATTTAAAACCATTTAAAAATCTGTGACTTAACCAATTTCCTTATGCAATCCATATTTGTGTGTGTAAGGTGTAGTGCAGGGTTTTACACAATAGTGCAACATCATTAATCATCACAGATTCAAGCACATCAATATTGATAAGCGGTATAATCTTATAACGCTTATCTATAGTCACAGAATCACAGATAGATAATATAAATGCATTATAGATAAATAAATTACATTCCACAGCTCAAACATATCACAAAACATCACACATCAGGAATATCACATAAATCAAAGCATTTGATACCAATCCAAACATCCATAAATACGATCATTAAGTCATCTGATAATTTTTAATCAGATTAGTCACTAATCCTGGTTAATAAATATTTATAAATTAACAAAACAAAATTACAAATTTATTACTCCTTAATCATTAGTTGAATAATCCTTAATTAACAGTTAACCCATCCTTAATTAATAGTTAACCAATCCTTAATTATCATTCGATTAATCCTTAATCACCATTGATTAATCAATTAATTACCATTTAACAACTTCTTAATTAATCCTTAATAACGGATTAATTATTGTTTAATTATTAATTAATAAAACCTTAATTATTAATTTATAAAACTTAATTACAAATTAAGCACTTCCTAATTACTAATTAAGTAAACTTTAATTACTCAATTAATTACTTATTAGTTACTTAATTAATAAATCTTAATCACTTGATAAATTAAGTCTTAATTACACTTAATTACTTAATTAATTAATCTATAATCATTAATCAATAATCTTTAATTATCTAATTAATGATCTTTAATTACAAATTAATCAATCTTTAAATTAATTAAATTTTAATCCTTAATCATTTATTGAATCAAGTAAATTAATTACCCTTAATTAATTTCTTAATTAATCCTTTATAATTAATTAAACTAATTAATTATACTTAAATTAATTTAATTATTTTAATCAAGATATTAAACCTTAATTAAGATAAACATTTTCTTATTAATACATTTATTAACATTAACATAATTACACCATTTATCTTAAAAATTATCTTTGCATAATTAAATCATTAATTCAGTTTAAATATAAATAATCATTTATCTTGATAAATTAAAGTTATCAAAACATAACTTTAATTAATTAACTTAAGCTATTTTAAATTTGAATTTAAAAACTTGTCTTTTTATATAAACTTTTTAAAATTACTTTCATAACTCAATTTAAATACCACTTTAAATTTATTAACAAAATTTAAATTTAATAAACTTCAAACTACTAAAATGTTTAAGAAAACATTTATTGTATAAAAAGTAATTTAAAAAAAGGTTTAAACTAAATTTATTTTTAAATTTCAAAAATCCTTGTTTTTAAAACTTTTTAAATTTTCTCAATCACCCTACTTCGGGTCAAAACCGAAGGCTACTCGGGTGGAACCTGAGTTTCCTTTCTTCTCCCCATTTTCCAATACTTAGCTAAAAATTTTAAGTTTTTAAAATGTACAGGTGATCATACAAAACCCATACGAGTATCAACTCGAGTCATCCACTCCAAATCCCGATCTCTCCTTCGAGCAAACCATACCCAAAAAAAACACTTATACCCAAATATCGCCGTGCATATGCACCACCACTTGAAGCAACTCCGAACATCGCCACACCCTCCGGCACATCACCTACGACCACCTCAACTCCATCAACTACCTAGATCAATGATTCGAACCAAAAATAAAAATCGAGCTACTCGACTTGCCCTTGAACAAAACAGTTCATCAGAAACTTCCTTCAACCCATCGCCTCAGGTCACCAGAGACCTCGCAACAGCTCCATCTCGGTCTCCAGCTTCGATTCCACTACTTGCGGTAGGGTCCGATCCAACTCTGACACCACAGCGAACTCAAACACCTCGTCCCCTCAACCATCTCACAAAACCCTAAAATCACCTCGCTTGGCCATCATAATCGATGAAATTTTTGCGCGTATTTTTCCTGGAATCGCCAATGTCCAAGCTATCTTCACCCACGATTCCAAGACCCATCGCTATGTCGATCATCAGAAATCGAAAGAAA
Organism: Allium cepa; assembly: GCA_030765085.1. Taxonomy (NCBI): domain Eukaryota; kingdom Viridiplantae; phylum Streptophyta; class Magnoliopsida; order Asparagales; family Amaryllidaceae; genus Allium; species Allium cepa. Next base: position 944,798,767 of record CM060934.1, on the reverse strand, counting down.
CACTCGATTCCATTCATCCTAAAATTCTTAACCAACACGAAACTAAAAATCTTGATACTATTATCTAAATTCACTATTTTCAGAGACGAATCATATTATAGAATCAAAATATAAATTCTACATAATCAAGTTTCAGACTTTACTGTGTTTTCACTATTTTATTTTCCTTCCCAGATAAAATATTTGATAATAATATTTTTGAACATAAAAAAATGGTATATAGTTTGTTCAACATATTTCGTTTGACCATCACAAACTACAGAAGATTTGGGGAAGAGGAATTTGATTTCAAATCAAATTTGGTCTGAAAGAAAACAAACAGAGGCTGAAGAATTTATATATCCTGATATGCACACATCATATTCACCGTACATATAAACATGCAGGCAAAAACAAAACATTTTCCTGATATACTTCCATCATTAATCCAAAAAATCAAGAAATATAAATAGTTTTAGTCGGTTTGCTCACCTTGGAAAGAAAAACAGAGGACAGGAATGAAGTCTGGAAACTTGAACCTGGATTCTTTTTGATCTGTTACATGTTGAATTAGTTATTGAATTTGGATCCGATCCTTGCATTTGTTTTAGATGATGTTGATTTTTGATCTTTAAGTTGTTTATAGGTTTGCAAATAGATCTGGTTTCATCTTTGTCTTGATTTTGTTGTGCTTGATTCAGGTCATTGTTTCCAGGTTGAAATCTTATGAAAGTTAAATTACTTTCAGGACTGAACTTTGTTTTTATCTCTATTTTGTTTAAGTTTCCTGAAGCTTAGACTCAGGTTGAACAGCTGAAGAACTTGAGTTGAATCGAAATCAGGACTTTACTTGGTTGTTTAAATCAGTTGTTTCAGATTTGCAACTGAAGTTGTTCTGTTGAACTTGTGTTGAAAACAGGTTTTTCAAACTGAGGTGGTTTGATTTTATTTTTTGATTCTTTTGATTTGTAGTTTAGTTTGAAAAATGAAGTTAGAAAGTTTTGAACTGAGATTACTTAACCAGGTTTCTTCTCTTTTACATAACTCTCTAAAATTCTAAAATAAAAGAGAATTTTATTTTGTTGCCACTTGCTAATCTTGTGCTTCTTTAGTTAACACTTGTGATTACATAATCTTCTTTTATTTACACTTGTTCAAACTCATGTTTAACTTCTTCAAATTTGTTAAATACCCATCAAATTTTTTTTAAGTCCTTTATTCAAATTAATTTAAAATTTATTTATAAATTTTGTTTTTAAACCTTGTCTTTATTTAATTTATAATTTTTATTTTAAACTCTTTTCATTTTAATATTTTTGTATCAATTTATCTCTTATTTTTTATAACTTAACATATGCATTACATTTTTAAATTTATAAATATACAACTATATTTATTCATTCTTAAAAGAAAGGTGTTTTAAATTCTTTTATCAAATTCATATTCAATTTTAAAACTTTTATAAATTCTTGTTTTCACATCATCCATACATCATACATACATTGTTCAACTATCTATACTTATACATCCTTAAAGAAAACGTTTTGAAACTAAATTACACTTTAATAATTAATCATATATATGCATTTCTTAATTAAAAAAAATTTGTTCTTAAATTCTCAATTCAAATCTATTTTCAATCTACTTATAAAACACATTTATTTTCAAATCCACTATTATTTATAAAATACTTATCCTTAAATTTCAAATCAAAATTTCTATTTAAAATCCAAAAAATTTATTTATTCCAGAATTTTTTTAATTAATTCATAATTAAATTGACAATTTAATTTCAAAAATTAAATTAACTATCAAATTATCTTAAAAATTTCAGGGATGTTACAGATTCCCCCTTAAGAAAATTTCATCCTCGAAATTTGAAAGTAGGGAGACAACAAAGAATATAGAAAGATAAAGAGATGAATTACCAGAACTACGAATATACAGGGGTATTGATTAGTTCTAAAAGATAACTAACCACTCGTAGAATATACCGAAACCCAACAGAATAAATAGATATATGAATGCAATCCAAATTTTTTAGTTTAAAAAACCAAAATATATCTATCAACCATAGCAATCAAAGCAAACAATTCATCCAAACAAACAATTCTGACCCATTTGGAGTTTGTGTCCCATCCCAATATATCAAAGCTTCTCCCTGGAGCTGCCAGGAATCATCAAAGAATTGAAAAGAGACGAATCAAAGGAGATTGACAGAGAAAGTTGTTCTCGCTATTGCAGGGTACTGACCATTTGTAGTGGTACTCCCATGTCCCCTATCTCGTCCTCTTCTTGCACTCATACTCATTATCAATGGATAGTAAGAGAATTTACTGAGGCATACGAATGGATATCTTAGGGATACACTCATTCTAGGGTATACTTCACCCTATCTCTAATGAGTTACTTAATGGGTTATACTCCTGAGCTAAAGTTTCAACCTTTAGCTCTGATACCAATTATAATAGTCTCGGGTCTTCGACCATCTGACAGTGGCCACTCTCGACTGGTAGGCTTTGCAACCATCCCAGCCCCACCGTGGCTTACAATGGTACCCCAGACTTGCTTTTACGGCCAGCCTTTCGACTGTCACGCCTAACCAGCTAACCAACCCCGTAAAGAGGACGTGTAGGGGTAAGAGTCCCCCGTTCGCCACCTAACGCGAAGCGAGAACCCCCTATCACATTTCACCTAGTTGAGCAAGACTGGTATGAGCAAACGAAAACAATTTTATCTTTTAAAACAAACAAAAGAATTTAAATTTGAAATCCGCAATACTTTTTGGAAAATGAAACTACCATAAGGCCTCCCGCCACGCACACTATGCAAACGCAGAATGGAAGGAGATTTCTCCTTATGATAGTCAAAAAATGCTTGATACGCGAAAACCATTTTGATATTATTATTATTAGTGCATAGTGGGAAACATTTCGAAAGTATAATATTAATCTTAGCCAGCATAGACATTCCGAACTATGCCTACTATAGCTACCATCCAAAAAGTGGGCGCCACCATAAGTAGATGGCAGGTTCTACAACTAAAATCGTACAAAGCGCGTATTGGATGAATGGATTTCCAACAAATGATCAGGCTAAGGAACTTCCTATTTCCACATGGGAACGCCTCTGGCGGGACGCCCCGTGAACCTACCCGGCTCTCTGCTAACACAAGGCCGGCTACCCCCTTCCCGGGGAATAAAACCTAATATATGCCACCCCCGTTCCTTTGGGACCTTTTATTCGAGGGCCCTCCAACAACAACATTACACGGTAATAAATATACTACAATGTCCACATGAGTAAGTATCTGGGATCCATACCATGATGCCACCCTTTTCCAGATGGAATGGTCATACCCTAGGGGCGCTACCGCTGAAACCTTGCTGCATTCTTCCTGTTTCGACCATTCCGGGGTGTGAGGCTCGACGAAATCTCATCCACAAAGCAACGCTTTTCACAAAAGCTATGCTTTGATCAACAAATGATCAGCAGCACTTCGTACGCTACATTACCAAATTAGGAATGTATCACTAGTAACCATCAACTACATAACCTCTGAGCTCGTACGTCTCAAAGAAGGGTGTTAAGCTAAGAAAATAAATCTCCGCCACCAAACAAAAATTTATTTGATAGAAACCAACTTTACATCTCAAAGTGTAATGTCAGACACACATCCATACAAGTCTATTCCGGGATCGAAAGGAACCGAAGGCACTTCATAAAGAAGCCCTTGCACATCCGGATAATTCCTATTCACGTCTGGACTTCCCATCACAATGGGTGCTCAAATCTCTATACCGGGGATCATCCGATGCAGAGACATTCGACAAGAAATCCTTTCGTTTTCTAAAATATCCAGTCTTCACCACCGGTCTTCAATTATTATACATATACGCCGTATCATTATTCGAAATGGGTTATATGACAAGGTCCTCTCCCGGCTAAACTGAATAATGAGCGCAATATTTAAAAACATATGGATAATGGGATTTCAGTTAAGTCATAAGTTATTGTCCAAAACTTTTCTTTCAAATGGTTAAACAAATTACCATTTACAAATCTTTTTGAACAAAAGATTTATTTCAAAAACCTTCAATGGTTTAAACAATTTCCACACTTAAATCTTTTAAACAAAAGATTCACCTTTAAGACCCCATTCAATTTAAAACAAAGTTCAACTAACCATCACAAAGATTCAATTATAGCTTTCAAAACCATTCTATTTCAAACTTGACATCTTTTCATCATAATTTGGAAATTCTTTCCTTATATAAAAGCTATTATTATTTGAAATCACTTGTTTTCCGTTTCAGAAAACCCGATTATAATTGCACGAGTTAAGGCCTTTCAAATGTAAACTTAGGTTAAATTAAAATTCTCAAAACCATAATTTTAAAATGGTTAAAAACCCATATAAACACATTTATAGATTGTATAACCTTTTTACATCTTAAATTCTCAAAACAGAATTCAATTTCAAATTTTGAATTCAAATTTAAATCAGATTTCAAAACTAAATTAAGTTATCTTTGAAATTCTTTTTCAAAAGCTTTTCACTTTAAACCCAATCCATTTCCAAACCCATTTGAATATAAAATTCAAATTTAAAACTATTTAAAAATATGTGACTTAACCAATTTCCTCGTGCAATCCATATTTGTGTGTGTAAGGTGTAGTCCAAGGGTTTTACACAATAAGGCAACATCATTAATCATCACAGATTCAAGCACATCAATATTGATAAGCGGTATAATCTTATTACGCTTATCTATATTCGCATAATCACAGACAGATAATATAAATGCATTATAGATAAATAAATTACATTCCACAGCTCAAATATATCACAAAACATCACACATCAGGAATATGACATAAATCAAAGCATTCCATACCATCCAAACATCCATAAATACGATCATTAAGTCATCTGATAATTTTTAATCAGATTAGTCACCAATCCTTGTTAATTAATATTTATTAATTAACAAAACATAATTACAAATTTATTACTCCTTAATCATCAGTTTATTAATCCTTAATTAACAGTTAACCCATCCTTAATTAATAGTTAACCAATCCTTAATTATCATTTGATTAATCCTTAATCACCATTGATTAATCAATTAAACATTTAACAACTTCTTAATTAATCCTTAATAACGGATTAATTATTCTTTAATTATTAATTAATAAAACCTTAATTATTAATTTATAAAACTTAATTACAAATTAAGCACTTCCTAATTACTAATTAAGTAACCTTTAATTACTCAATTAATTACTTATTAGTTACTTAATTAATAAATCTTAATTACTTGATAAATTAAGTCTTAATTACACTTAATTACTTAATTAATTAATCTCTAAACATTAATCAATAATCTTTAATTATCTAATTAATGATCTTCAATTACAAATTAATTAATCTTTAAATTAATTAACTTTTAATCTTTAATCATTTGTTAAATTAAGTAAATTAATTACCCTTAATTAATTTCTTAATTAGTCCTTTATAATTAATTAAACTAATTAATTATACGTAAATTAATTTAATTATTTTAATCAAGACATTCAACCTTAATTAAGATAAACATTTTCTTATTAATACATTTATTAACATTAACATAATTACACCATTTATCTTAAAAATTATCTTTGCATAATTAAATCATTAATTCAGTTTAAATATAAATAATCATTTATCTTGATAAATAAAGTTATCAAAACATAACTTTAATTAATTAACTTAAGCTATTTTAAATTTTAATTTAAAAACTTGTCTTTTTATATAAACCTTTTAAAATTACTTTCATAACTCAATTTAAATACCACTTTAAATTTATTGACAAAATTTAAATTTAATAAACTTCAAACTACTAAAATGTTTAAGAAAACATGTATTGTATAAAAAGTAATTTAAAAAAAAGGTTTAAACTAAATTTATTTTTAAATTTCAAAAATCCTCGTTTTTAAAACATTTTAAATTTTCTCAATCACCCTACTTCGGGTCAAAACCAAAGGCTACTCGGGTGGAACCCGAGTTTCCCTTCTTCTCCCCATTTTCCAATACTTAGCTAAAAAATTTAAGTTTGTAAAATGTACAGGTGATGACACAAAGCCCACACGAGTATCAACACGAGTCATCCACTCCAAATCCTGATCTCTTCTTCGAGCAAACCATACCCCAAAAAAAGCACTGATACCCAAATATCACCGTGTATATGCACCACCACCTGAAGCAACTCCGAACATCGCCACACCCTCCGGCACATCACCTACGACCACCTCAACTCTATCAACTACCTAGATCAACGATTTGAACCAAAAACAAAAATCGAGCTACTCAACTTGCTCCTGAACAAAACAGTTCATCAGAAACTTCCTTCAACCCATCGCCTCAGGTCATCGGAGATCTCGCAACCCCGTCCCTAGCTCCATCTCGGTCTCCAGCTCCGATTCCACTATTGGCGGTGGGGTCCGATCCAATTCTGACACCACAGCGAACTCAAACACCTCGTCCCTACAACCATCTCACAAAACCCTAAAATCACCTCGCTTGGCCATCATAATCGATGAAAATTTTTGCGCGTATTTTTCCTTGAATCGCCAACGTCCAAGCAATCTTCACCCACGTTTCCAAGACCCATCGCTATATCGATCACCTGTAATCGACAGAAACACTCGATTCACGAAACTAAAAATCTTGATACTATTATCTAAATTCACTATTTTCAGAGACGAATCATATTATAGAATCAAAATATAAATTCTACATAATCAAGTTTTCGACTTACTGTGTTTTCACTGTTTTATTTTCCTTCCCGGATAAAATGTTTGATAATAATATATTGAACATAAAAATAAAATGGTATATACTTTGTTCAACATATTTCGTTTGACCATCACAAACTATAGAAGATTTGGGGAAGAGGAATTTGATTTCAAATCAAATTTGGTCTGAAAGAAAACAAACAGAGGCTGAAGAATTTGTATATCCTGATATGCACACATCATATTCAATGTACATATAAACATGCAGGCAAAAACAAAACATTTTCCTGATATACTTCCATCATTAATCCAGAAAATCAAGAAATATAAGTAGTTTTAGTGGGTTTTCTCACCTTGGAAAGAAAACAGATGACAGGAATGAAATCTGGAAACTTGAACCTGGATTCTTTTTGATCTGTTACAGGTTGAATTAGTTATTGAATTTAGATCTGATCCTTGCATTTGTTTTAGTTGATATTGAGTTTTGATCTTTAAGTTATTTATAGGTTTGCAAATAGATCTGGTTTCATCCTTGTCTTGACTTTGTTGTGCTTGATTCAGGTCATTGTTTCCAGGTTGAAAGCTTGTGAAAGTCAAATTGCTTTCAGGTCTGAACTTTGTTTTGATCTCCATTTTGTTTAAGTTGCCTGAAGCTTAAACTCAGGTTGAACAGCTGAAGAACTTGAGTTGAATCAAAATCAGGATTTTACTTGGTTGTTCAAAACAGTTGTTTCAGATTTGCAACTGAAGTTGTTCTGTTGAACTTGTGTTGAAAACAGGTTTTTCAAACTGAGGTGGTTTTATTTTATTTTTTTATTCTTTTGATTTGTAGTTTAGTTTTAAAAATGAAGATAAAAAGTTTTGAACTGAGATTACTTAACCAGGTTTCTTCTCTTTTACATATCTCTCTAAAATTCTGAAATAAAAGAGAATTTTATTTTGTTTCCACTTGTTAATCTTATGCTTCTTTAGTTAACACTTGTGATTACATAATCTTCTTTTATTTACATTTGTTCAAACTCATGTTTAACTTCTTCACATTTGCTAAATACCCATCCAGTTTTGTTTAAGTCCTTTATTCAAATTAATTTAAAATTCATTTACAAATTTTGTTTTTGAACCTTGTATTGATTTAATTTATAATTTTTATTTTAATCTCTTTTCATTTTAATATTTTTATATCATTTATCTCTTATGTTTTATAACTTAACATATGCATTACATTTTTAAATTTATAAATATACAACTATATTTATTCATTCTTAAAAGAAACGTATTTTAAATTCTTTTATCAAATTCATATTCAATTTTAAAACTTTTATAAATTCTTGTTTTCACCTCATTCATACATTATACATACATTGTTCAACTATCTATACTTATACATCCTTAAAGAAAAATGTTTTGAAACTAAATTACACTTTAATAATTAATCATGTATATGCATTTCTTAATTAAAAAAAATTATTCTTAAATTCCAAATTCAAATCTATTTTCAATCTACTTATAAAACAAATTTATTTTCAAATCCAATATTATTTATAAAATACTTATCCTTAAATTTCAAATCAAAATTTCTATTTAAAATCTAAAAAAAATTACTTATTCTAGAATTTTTTTAATTAATTCACACTTAAATTCACAATTAAATTTCAAAAATTAAATTAATTATCAAATTATCTTAAAATTTTCAGGGATGTTACAGTTTATATGCAAAAGTTGTGGTAAATAAGCATATTGTGCAGTGACAGAAGTATATAACACAGAAAATCATTGTAGATGCAATCAAATTATATGCACACATGAACAGACATAGTACATAAAATGTAGAAAAGTACACGAGAGAGATTATGAAGGAAAAGCTAATCTTTTAGTTTAATGTTACTACAAATAAAGATATCAAATGCTTAGTGTTAACACCACTCTGAACGGCGACTCAAGTACTCGAAAGAAAAACGACCTAACGATCTAAAGCCACCAGCGAGTTAACGTGGCAATAGTTAGCGACCTAACGACTAACGAATTAAGGAGCCTAACGACCTAATGAATTAAGGAGCCAAGCGACCTAACGGGTTAACACACAAGCGACCTAATGAGATAAAGTGCGAGCGAGCTAACGAGGATGAAGTTCTACAACGATCAAACATGTGACGACCTAAGCGACTTAGCAATCAATACAAGACAGCAGTATATCGCAACAGAGGAGCTCAGCGACCTACCAACCTAGTAACTAAATGACATATGCGACCTAGCAAGTTAACGACCGAGCAAGTTAACGACCTAGCTAGTTAACGACCTAGCGAGTTAACGACCTAGCGAGCCACAAGCTTCATATCGTTATGTCACTTGGTTATAGGTCGAACCAGCACTAGATCGCTGCTACTCCTATGACCAGCCTAAATCGCTCCACTAGGTACCTCGACATGATTAAGTCGCCAACCATTCTCCCCTAGGTCGCTCACGACCTACGACCTACCAGCCTGTTCAAGTGATCAAGTGCAACCATGATGAGCCGTAGCTCGTGTCCCCTAGGTCGATCACGACCTAGGACCTGCATCCAGATTTTCCCTATAAATACCCCGCCTACTCCAACTGAAAGGGGGACATTTTTTGATCATTTCTGGAACGCCGATACTTTGTTGTTTTCTCGACTCCTTCAACACTTCAAACACCGAAGACACTTCAACAAACTTTGAGATAGATCTAACTCAATCAACATGAATTCGAGGAGCTTTTCTACATTGAAGTTCTAGCTACTTGTCTCAATTGTGTTGTAATTGAAGAATCATTGATAGAGTTGTAATCAAATCAGCAATAAAAGAGATTAAGTGGATGTAGGCTTGACTCTAAGCCGAACCACTATAAAAACTGTTGTCTCTTTACTATTTCTCTGCTATTTTCTACTTATTTTCAATTCCCGTACCAACGGGCGGTTCTTTCACTACACTACAACTTACACTGGGGTTGTACATTTTTTGCGTTAACATTTTTGGTGCTTTCGTTGAGAGATCGAACTCAGGGCGCTCTCATCATTTCTCTGCAAAGATTTGTTGAAGGACTTTCTTTAAGAACCAGAAGTTTATCTGAATTATGGCTCCTGGAAGAAAACGTAGATCTGCTAGATCTGGAGATACTTGTGATAATACCGCCACCTCTCCCGTGTCAAATGAAGCGACCCCTAGTGTTGGAGTCACAAGGGCAGAGTTGGATGCCGTAGTGTCTGGGTTTTATCAACAAATGGAAGCCCAGAACGCTTTAATGTTGGATAGCCTAAATGCTTTGCTTAGGGTTAACCGTCAACCGGAAAACAATGATGAAACCTTTGCCGAAGATGTTCATGATTCTCGAGAAAAGAGTATTCCTCAAAGGGCAGCTGGCACTGCCGAAGGGGCACTGCCCCAAGCCGGAGGTTCAAGGCCGCAGCCAACTTTTCGCGAACATTTGTCTAGGCAAACTTCCAAAAAAATAGCTGACGTCTGTCCTACAGGGCCTCTGAATGATGTGGAGTACCTCTCGGGAATGGGTCGACAAATTATGAAAGAAAGTATGCAAAGGGAAGAAGATGAAAAGGACTGGGGGTTTGCTCCAAGCAAGACTCCCTTTACTGAAAGGATCCTAAAAGCTGAATTTCTAAAGAAGTTTATTCCCCAAACTATTCCAGCTTATCGGGGAACAAGTGATCCTAACCAGTTCTTGTACAAGTATGACTGGCATATGACAGGTGCCAGGGCAACGGATGAGATCAAATGCAGATACTTTGCGGTATATTTGGAGGGAGTGGCCCTGCTGTGGTTCACAAAATTGCCAGTTCGATCGGTGGATCAGTTTTTGGATCTAACTCGAAAGTTCAAAGACCAGTTCAGGTTGTATGCTACAAAGGCCAAGGATATAATGTCACTTTCCAGCCTTGAACAAAACCCTAGAGAGTCGATCAGATCTTTCTTAAACCGCTTCAACATAGCCTTGGCCGAGGTGGATAATGCGGAGCCTCGAATGGTCCTGACCTACTTAATGCGAGCTATTGATAAATCAAGTGAATTTGGGAAATGGCTGAAGATGAAAGAGCCAAATTCTCTTGAAATGTTCTACAAAAAGGCCGATGAATTCATGCGCCTAGAAAGTCTTCCCGGGCCGGCAAAAGTAGTTGTGACTGAGGTTGAGAATAACACTGTTGCTTCTAACAGAAAAGAATCTGGTGGTCAGAAGAGGGAGAAAGACAATGGAAAAAAGAAGAAAAACGTGAAGAAAGAGCGCCACCTTGGACATTCAGATTACCTCCCTTAACTGATACTCCAGAAAATATCTTCTTTGCAACCAAGGATACTGTTGAATATCCCAAACCCCCTAAGATAAAGCCTGGGAAAGATGCCGCTCATAATGGGAGATTCTGTCGATTTCACAATCAACATGGCCATGACACTAACGAATGTCGCCATTTAAAGAACTTGATTGAAGAGTTGCTGCGATAAAATAATTTGCAACAATATGTGAAGAGAAATAAAAATGACCCAAGCTCATCTACTCAGGAGCAACAAGTTCCTGCTCATCATTCTGGCTCAGGTGAGAGGGTTACGGCGCATGAATCTGAGAGGTCTAGCATTAATGTAATTACAGGGGGTCCTCACCCAGTAGGCAGAAGTTGGGGTGAGACGGAAAGATATGCTCATGCTTTGAGATATGCTCCAGCTGAAGAAAGTGTTTTTGTTTTGGAAGATGCTACACCACAAAAACAGTAAAGAACTTTTAATGATGACATCATTTTCCGGGTCAGGGATTCTTTTGGTGTTGTGGTTCCCACCATAGATCCCTTAGTGATTTCTACAGGCATCGGACCAGCTATTGTAAGAAGGGTGCTTGTGGATTGCGGCGCCTCTTACAATGTCCTCTTCAAAAAGACATTTGATCAGATGAAGATTCCCATGGCTAATGTCCAAGCTTCTTCACAGAAAATCGTTGGGTTCACTGGAGAACCAAAACAGCCTGTTAGGACTATTGACCTATTTGTGGAACTTGGAGAAGGGGAAAAGAAGGTGGTCCGAAAGCAAACTTTTGTGATAGTTGATGAATTCTCTGCTTATAATGCCTTCTTGGGCCGACTAGCTCTCGCCGCATTCAAGGCCATTCTCGCCCCCTGGTGCCTGACTATGAAATTCCCCACGGATAATGGAGTTGGTGTTGTGAAGCGGGACCAGAATGCTGGCCGAGAATGCTATCTTACAGAGCTACAAGAGGCGAAGAAAAGAGAGATGAGTAAGGGTGCGGCAGCTCCGCTCCGCATCAAAGAGCCCACCTTGTAGAAATTACAGGGTGGACCTTGCACAGGTGAACATAGTGATGCGCGAAAAGAGATTGATCCTAGGAAAGCCAGTGCAGGGGAAAATAGAGTAGTCGGGTGGAAGTGACGGTGCCAATACCTGTTGACCCGAAAGAAAGATCCAAACAAGGTGCTGAATGTGGATTCTCAACTCAGTATGACGGTTCAGAATATGTTGATATCATTCTTAAAAGCAAACTTGGATGTATTCGCTTGGAGCCATGCCGACATGTGTGGAATATCTCCGGAAATCGCAGTGCATGCTTTGAATATTGATCCGAAATTCACACCCGTCAAGCAGAAGAGAAGAACCCAGGGTCCTGAAAGGTCAGCAGCATTAAAAGAAGAGGTAGATTGGCTCATGGATAATGGCTTTATTAGAGAATCCACTTATCCAAATTGGGTTTCTAATCCGGTGTTGGTTAAAAAGCAAACGGAAAGCGGAGAGTATGCATCGACTTTTCAGACTTGAACAAAGCATGCCCAAAAGACTGTTCCCGTTACCCAGGATCGATCAGTTGGTGGATGGAACAGCCGGGCATGAATTATTGTCTTTTATGGATGCCTACTTAGGATATAATCAAATCATGATGCATGAGCGAGATCAGGAGGACATGAGCTTCATCGCTGATGTTGGTCTTTACTGCTATAAAGTCATACCCTTCGGACTAAAGAACGTGGGGGCAACTTATCAAAGACTTGTTAACGCCATGTTCAAGCCCCAGATTGGCAATACTATGGAAGTATATGTTGACGATATGTTGGTAAAATCGAAGAAAGCAGTAGACCATATGGATCATTTGGAAGAAATGTTCGCAATCCTCCGAAAGTATAAGATGAAGTTGAATCCTCTGAAATGTTCATTCGGGGTAGAGTCCGGAAAATTCTTGGGTTTCATTGTGAGTGCTAGGGGCATTGAAGCCAATCCTGCTCAGATTACTGCTTTAAGAGAAGTCAAAGCCCCTAGGAAAAAGAAGGAATTGCAAAGCCTCAACGGGAAAGTTGCTGCTTTGAGTTGGTTTATTTCCAAGGCCATTGATAAATGCATTCCCTTCTTTGACGCTCTAAAAACTTTGAATGGACTCATGAATGTCAGAAAGCTTTCGATGAACTAATTCGTCACATGGAAACGCCTCCAGTGCTTTCTAAGCCCAGCGATGCTGAAGATCTTTTCATATATCTAGTAGTTTCATCTCATGCTCTTAGTGCAGCATTGGTAAGGGAAGACGCAAAAGTTCAGCGCCCAGTTTACTATATTAGCAAAAGATTAATTGGGGCAGAGATGAATTATTCAAAGCTGGAAAAGCTCGCCTATTGTCTGTTGATTGCATCGAGAAAGTTGAGACCATATTTTCAAGCTCATCCTATTAAAGTCCTCACTGATCAACCTCTGAAGCAAGTCCTATTTCGCCCTGAAACTTTGGGTCGCCTTCTAAAGTGGAATATTGAACTCAGCCAGTATGATATCACTTACCATCCCCGAAGAGAAATCAATGGACAAGCTTTAGCGGACTTCATTGCAGATTACACAGATAAAGGTAACAGTGAGGAAGAGGTGACTAATGACATCCCGATCCAATGGAAATTATATGTTGACGGTGCAAGGAATGACTGTTGTTCCGGAGCTGGGGTTGTGCTTGAAACCCCTGAAGGGCGATCATTGTGCTATGCATTGAGACTAGATTTCCTTCGACGAATAATGAAGCAGAATATGAAGCTCTTTATCGCCGGATTGAAGATTTCTAAAGAACTAAACATCAGAGTATTGCAGATCTTCAATGATTCCCAGCTTATTGTGTGCCAAGTCAAGAAAGAGTTTCAAACTAAAGGAGGAAATCTGCCTGCTTACTTGTCAAAGGCCTGGGAGCTTCTTAATGATTTTGATCGTTATACAATAAGCCATATACCCCGGAAAGAGAACATGAAGGCAGATTCTCTCGCAAAATATTCAAGCTCTGGCGAAGCTCAATTATTGGGATTGGTCCCTGTAGAAGTCTTGTCAGCCCCAAGTATTGATGAAATGGAGATTGACTGGATTATGACTGTTTCTCAAGAGCAGGAGTCGTGGATGACCCTGATCAAGGAATATCTACTCAACGGCTCCCTTCTAGAAAACTCAAAAGAGCGCCAGAAATTGTTGAGAAAAGCCTCGAGATATGTAATTCAAGACGTCCGGTTGTACAGACGGGGATTCTCGATGCCATTACTCCGATGTGTAACCAAGGAAGAGGCTAATACAATTTTAGCTGAAGTGCACGGAGGAGAGTGTGGGGATCATTCAGGCGATCAAACTCTAGCAAAGAAAATTCTCCGCTATGGGTATTTTTGGCCAGACATTAATCGAGATGCTGCTAGCTACTCCCGAAAGTGTGATAGATGCCAGAGATTTGCAAAAATCCCAAAAGCACCTTCCACCGAGGTTACACAGATGGTCAGTCCATGGCCATTTGCCATTTGGGGAATAGATCTCATCAGACCTTTACCAACTGCCAAGTCCGGAATCAGATATGCTATTGTTGCTATTGATTATTTCACTAAATGGGCTGAATCTGAACTGTTAGCTACTATTACCTCTAAAAAGATGATAAACTTTGTGACTAAGAATATCATTTGCAGGTATGGTGTGCCTCAAAAGATAATCACAGACAACGGTACCCAATTCGAAAGCGAAGAGTTCCAGGACTTTTGCATGTGATTCAAGATCCAAAAAAACTTCTCAGCAGTAGCTCATCCGCAGGCAAACGGGCAAGTGGAAGCAGTAAACAAAATTATCAAATCAACCATCAAAAAACAGCTGGAAAAAGCGAAAGGTGTTTGGGTCGATAAGCTGCCACTAGCACTATGGGCATACAGAACTACTCACAAAACTGTGACCGGGCACACTCCATTCTCATTGGCATATGGATCAGAAGCAATGATTCCGGTGGAAATAGAAATCCCCACACACAGGAGAATTCATTTCAACCAAGCTGACAATGAAAAGCTGCAACTTGAAGCACTTGATTTGCTTGATGAAAGACGGAAAGAAGCTGAGCTCAGAATTACAGCCCATCAGCAAAGAATAGCCGACACTTCAATTCTAAAGTTCGCCAACGCAGCTTTGAAATTGGGGATCTAGTCTTGAAAAAGGTCATGACAGCAACAGGAGTGTTTGGGCCAAACTGGGAAGGACCATATGTCATAGGCAAAAAACTTCTCGATGGCACTTTCAAGCTCACAACTGTCGAAGGAGATCCAATTCCGAGTGCCTGGAACAGCAATCACTTGCGTCCATATTTTACTTAGAAGCTATGCTTAAATTTGTAAAATGGTTATGGATGTATGATTCTTGTGTTGTAAACCATTGTAAAAGCAGTGTAAATCGATAATAAGAACTATAAAGTGGATGTAGGCCCAATTCTTGGCCGAACCACTATAAATCTTGTGTTCTTTATTACTATAAAATGCCTGTCTCATTTCGTTGTGCATGTATCTTAAATATATTGCTAAAATGTCGATTTAATAATGCAGGCTATCAAACCGAAGATTACCTATTCAATACATCACAAGCCACAAAAATTCCACATTCAATTCCTACATCAAAAGTGCTTCTCACAAATAGTTGGTGATTCCACCAGAGGGGCACCTTCCCAACGTGAAGGTTTCAGGCCCTTGCTAACTGATTGCGATCGTTTGTGCAAACGGACATCCGATCAACTAGCTTGCGTGGATTCACTTAACAATGAAATGCACTTCTCTAGAAAAAAGCAAACAACTTGCAAAGGAACATGTGCTTGGAAACAATAATGGGGAATCGCTGAGTGATAGATGGTGGAAAGACGTGGGAAAGCAGATAAAGAACAACCAGAATGGAATGTTGTGCTTCAACCAAAAAGGTTGGTGGAACCACCGGAGGGGCACCTTCCCAACGTGAAGGTTCCAGGCCCTTGCTAGTTAATTGCGATCGTTTGTGCAAACAAACATCCATTTAGGTAGGTTGCGTCTGCCCCGTGGATCCACTCAACTGTGAGATGCAACCTTCCAAGCGACCAACAAAGCCCTCTTCGGAGGCAAAAGCACTCTTCGAAGGCACACTTCACCAAGCTGGAGTGCCAAAGCCCTCTTCGGAGGCAAAAGCCCTCTCCGGAGGCACACTTCACCAAGCTGGAGTGCCAAAGCCCTCTTCGGGGGCAAAGGCCCTCTTCGGATGCACACTTCACCAAGTTGGAGTGCTAAAGCCCTCTTCGGAGGCATGCTTCCCTACGTAAAGGGAAAAAATAAAGCCCTCTTCGGAGGCACGCTTCTCCGCGTACAGGGAAAAAAAAAGCCCTCTCTCAAGAGGCACAAACAAAAAAGCCCTCTCCCGAGGTACAAACAAAAGCCCTATCCAGAGGCACAAACAAAAAGCCCTCTTCGAAGGCACAAACAGATCAAAGCCCTTTTCGAAGGCCCACTTCACCGCGTAGGGGAATCCACTTGTCAAAAATAAAAGTGACTATCTCCGAAAGTGAAGTGTAAAAACTTTTTCGAACAAAAGAGAGAGAAGACTTCTCCAATACAAGGCACACTCTACTAAAGTAGAGTAATATTTCCTCAAAAATGGAAAAATTATTCTCTAAAGTAAGAGTACAAGTCCTCTCGAAACAGAAGAATTGTTCTCCAAAGTCTTACCAAATGAAAGAAATTGCAATAAGCCGTGATATGGGGGCAATACAATATAGCTACATTAATAAAAGCAACGCTCAAGCAACATACCACAAACTTATTGCAATATCACACAAAGAAAATGAAGAAACTTGTGCGAAAATAAGGAATAAACGCTTTCACAAATACAGTCAAAAGATTTACAAGTAAAAAGAATCATTTTATTCCATCCTATAAATTTTTTATACATGTGTAGGTTTCAAAAAGCGGGGGCCGGTACCCGCACAATTTCCGGTCAATACAAGCCTTTATATACAAGCAAAAAGCAAAACAAGAAGGGTAAAGCGAGACTCGCTATTTCTTCTTCCCGCCACCTTTAGAGCCCTCGCCTGGCCTAATGGTTAACTTTGGGAGCCGTCCTGAACGAGTCGGGGAAGAAGGAGAAAGAGGTATAACTGGGTCTACTTCCGCTTTCTCTTCACTAGCAGAAGTGCTTTTCTTTTTCTTCTTCGAAGTTGTGCACTTCCCCTTCTTCCTTGAAGAAGACTCACTGCCCGGAGTGATAATTTCAGACAACTTTGTGTCATCGGCATAAAATTTCTCCGGAGTCCTTTCACCTTCTTCAAGTTCCTCAGGCTTCTGCTCTTGTGAAGCGGCCGGGTCATCCAAGCCTTAAAGAGCTTCTATTTGTTCTTCTTGCGACCTCGGTTGAGAAGCAGAAGGAGAAGTAATTTGAAGAGATGGAGGTGGAACAGCTGGAAGAGGAGAAGTTTGTGCAGCACTTGGCGTTTTCACTACAGGATAAGAGAAGTTAAAATCAGTATTCCTCGTAAAGACAGGAGATAGTGGCGCGTCAAGGCTTAAGTAATAATCAAAAAGTTCATTAAGCTCATGTGAAGCGAACAAATAGTCCACTTGAGCTACATCATTGTTGAAGTTACCTGGAGAAGTGGGCTCTATCACGTAGATTTCGAAATCTTGGGCTTCAATGTTTGCCTGGGACTCGGTGTGGGCGGTTGTAATTCCAGTCTCGGGTTTGGCTGGAAGAAGAAAATGAGAGCTAGAGCCAGTAATATCGACGTCAACCGAAGTCGAAGGACGAGTCGGGTCGGTCAAAAGTGCCTTCCCTGAATGCTCTCCTTCCGCCGCTTCGGCTCGCGCTTTGGCGAGTTGTTCTTTCCCTTTGGCAAGGGTGGCTCAACCCTCATCATCCAGATAATACGCCTCAAGATCCGCCTCAGCATAGCCGGCGCCTCTAAGCATTTCGACCGCTGCTTCCCACACTTTTGCCAGGGTAATTTCATACTTTGGCCCCAAGAATGAGAGACTGCCATGCCCCAGGACACTATAAATGTAAAACTCAAATAAAGTAGAAATGACGTTGGCCTTCGTCTCCTCATGAGACTGTTCAGCTGCCGCTTTTCCAGCAATGGCCTGGTCGCGCTCTTTTTCAACTCTAGAAAGCTGAGCTTTTAACATTTCAATCTCCATGTCCTGGGAGCTAGTCTTTTCCCGCAGTTGAGCAACATCACTGCTGTAACGATATCGATTTTTCGTTGCCGAAAAACCGAATAGTTAGGGTTTAAGAAGAAGAAAAAGGATAGAAGAAGAGATAAGAAGATAGAAAATAGAGACGGAATAGAAAACAACAGAACAATATCAGAATCTCACAATTCATTCTAACAATTATAAAATCTCGTTTTATAATCCAAAATATTCTAATTTATAAATATTAATTTATAAATCTTTTATATAAATCAATTTATACTATTATTCTTTTATAACTTCTTTAATCTCCTTTATAATTCATCATTCTGATTTATAAAATAATTAAAATTTATAAATCCTATATTTAAACTTTTCACAATAAATTCTAAAATCCCAATTTAACTATTTTATAAAATCATTAACCCCATATTTTCAAAAATCAGTTTTTAACTATATTTCTCAAAAATATAATTTTTATAACATTAAAAATTATATCGTTTATTTATTTAAAATGAATCAATTTCCAAACATATAGTATATTTTCAAAAATCACTTTAAAAATCATTTTAAAATTCCAAAGTTTGGTCCAATGATGCTACACACCAAATAGTCAATCACGACAACAATGATATCATATATCGATATGATAATCCATCAAATAACAAAATATCTGAAATCAAATAAATACTATTGAGGAATCCAGTTGGATCCCTCCAACCTGTTTTCCTGCATCCACAAACATTAGCACAATACCAATTCCGCTCCAGTACGGAATTATCGCGGTATATGGGATTTAAAATATTATCCGCTTAATAGACGGCGCAATAGGGTCTCATCCGCTAAAAAAATGCGGGAAATCAACAACTGCAATATATACATATGCCAATATATATATATTGCTATTATATATAATACCAATTTCACTGTTTATGAAATATTCGCGGTATATGTTTTTAATAAATAACATCCGCTTACTAACGGCGCATAATGTCTATTTTAAAAATCAATAGATAACAATCATCATTCAAGCATGCATTCAAATATTTTAAATCTAACTATTTAAAATAAAAACGAAACTGATTCGATTGAGTGAGAAGTTCTCACCTTGATTTCAATTTCGTTTTAGCGATTTATTTCGAATAAAATTAAACGGACGTTTAATTTTACCCAAAATTCTCACTAACTCCAAACGACTCCAATCCAATTCCATAGCGTAGTGCTCGTCCATACGATTCCAATGCAACTGATTTCGCGCGTTTTCGACCTCGTATGAAAAAGATATGCATTTATGAAGTTACACGATTTTTATATAAATAATTACAACAAAATTTAATTTTTCTTAACCTAAATTTAATCTGGGCCTTAGGATCCCTTGCCTGCAAATCTCGACCCTCCATATGCTCCTTCCCCACTCACGCATTTGTCCAGGCCGACATACCCATAGCCGTTCGAATCCCGTTGCAACTTCGAGCCTCCACAACGATTGAGATGCCGATCAGGGGATTCCAAACGCAAGCCCTATGCTAGCTCCACCCAGGCCTATGGCCGCTCGAAGCTCGGTCGTCCCCTCTGCCGTGAAAACGCCCGCGAACGGCGTGACTTCCCTGGCCAGCTGCGCCTCCATCGTCACTCCTATGACGATCACAACCGTTGGATCTTGAGATCTCGACGTGCTCTTCATCTTTCGTGTTGGGAGTTTCTGACGATTGTTGATGGATTGAGAGATCGAAGGGGAAGAAGTTAGGAAGTTTCTGGCCGTTCATATTGGGGTGGCGGCTGTGCATATTAGGTTTAGGTTTTTATTTTATTTTTTTATTTTTTTGAGAGAGAGAGGGGCTATTTATAGAAGAACGAACGACACTATTCATTCCGAAAATTCCGAACTCCGATTTACGCGCCGTAACCAGCGTTTCTAAGGTTTACCCCGCGTTCCGGACACAATGGAATAGGTTTTGAAAGCTAATTTGGACATCTGTGCGAGTTATGGCAACAAACGTTCAATTTAAATTAAACCGATTTAAACGATTTTCTAGGCGTTTTAATTTGTACCGGACAAACGGTAAATCCAATCGACACGAAATTTTAAAATTTACAATAATATCACATTACGGATCCGATGAAACTGGTTTCGTCGAAATCCGAGGCTTTTTGAAAAATGGCTATTTTAACTCGCTAAATTAATATTAAAAACAATTCGATACGTTTCGAGCTGCCACGATCAAACGATAACTCCGTTCGCTACGAAAATTGAAATCCGGTAATAACTAACTATTACGGATCCAATGGAACTAGTTTCGTTCAATTCTGAGACTGTTCAAAAATTGACTATTTTCACTAGTCGATTAAATATTAAAATATTCAATTTTCACAAATTAACTCTTAATTCGATTTTAAAAGTTCTAAAATATCGTTCTAACTCCAACATGATAAAATAAAATCTTACAAATCATTTTCAATCATATTTAACCAAATTTTCAATTATTTCTGCATTTTCACATATTAAATTATTGATTTAATTATCCAATTAAATCCAATTATTCAAAATAAAATTTATTCGACTTATAAATTCACTTTTTAATATTTAAAATTAATTAAATATTCAAATTTTAATTAATTAAAATCCTGGGTCGTTACAATCTTCCCCCCTTAAAAGAATTTCGTCCTCGAAATTATTAAGTAAGAAAAGTTACAGAATCTATTAATTTTCCAAAATTCATAGTCAAACTTCTTACAATACTTTACTAAGTTTTCCAAATCATACTTAGTTATCTTTTCAAAAACAACTACTATTGTTTAACTTTCAATTCCAAATAAAAGTTATAGTTTTCAAAAAATTTCCAATTTTCTCAAATTTTTTCTAACGCCTTAAATTTCCGGAAAAATTCGCCATAGTCTCCTTTGCGCGGCTCGATCCGAAAAAAAATGACAGTATATATATCACAAATATACATCTCATCAAGTAATGAGGCATCCCAAAGGGAAAAAAGTATAAAAGTACGATATTTAATCCGAGATATGTACCTTATATTTTATTAGCAAGCATATACGGCTAATATAGCGCGAAAGCGAGCTCCAAATGCGAAGCAAACGCGATCCGCACCTACTAAACACTCAACAAACAACATGAGAACATGTATATAGACAATAGTATCAATATACAACATATAGCAACATAATAACTACATGTGCTAATATAGCAAATGCAACAAAACAACAAATGCAAACATCAACCAACTATCATCCATAACCAAATCAATATTCATTCATATTCTCACAATATTCAATGAAATGGGTTTTCAATTTAATCACATTTGATTCATTAATAGTGGATGTTCTTACTAACATTTATTTTCAATTAGTTTATATTCACTAATTCATATTCAAGTTGGTTCACTTCCAAATCACATTCAATTCTATTCGAGATTCACTTAACTTCCAATTGAATTTCCATTTACTTTAGCTTCCAATTTCATTAACACTTAATGAATTATATACAATCAACTAACAATCATATAACAATCAATGTATATCAATTGCAACCAAATTCCTTTGCTTATATTCATTCATTTTGGTTTATCACCATCACTTTCAATTGGTTCAATTAAATTGATTTTCATTCAATCCATTCATTCAATTCAATTTCTAAAGTTGAATTTCATTTACATAACTTAAGTTCATATCCACCACTTCTTTATTAATTTACTTTGATACCAATATCAACTTCATTTTACAACTCTTAAGTCATACTCCATTTTACAAACATCACTTGTTTTTACTTAACTTAAATTCCAACTTATAAATCAATTCAGATTCCAATTCTAAAGTAAATTTCCATTTAACTTTAAATTCATCTTTATTTACAATTCATATTCATAAATATATTCATATAGTTTCACTTCTCATATATATAAGTTTATTTCACAATTGTAAATCACTTTAATTATAATTTCAATTCTTATAATTCATTTTACTTATACAATTATTCTTTTTATTTAGATTATTCAAACAACTAAACAATCAACTTATATACACTTTAATAATTCTAAAAAATTATTCCTTTATATATAAAATATAATCAAGGTAAAATTATTTCATTTACCCAATTTAAAACAATACTGTGTCGAATTGTTCTATTCAAGTGTTTAGAAACCCCTTCGGCATAGTTTTGCAGACCACGCTGACGAAAGTTCATATACCACTCAATAAACCAATCATCACAATATAAAACAATTTTATATTCACTAACACATACGCTCTCATATCTATTATTACACTCAACTCATTCTAGAGTACTACTGACTCTATCTCTAATGAGTAATACCCAACAGAACCATGGTTGTCGCTTAACCATAAGCTCTGATACCAAGATGTAACGATATCGATTTTTCGTTGCCGAAAAACCGAATAGTTAGGGTTTAAGAAGAAGAAAAAGGATAGAAGAAGAGATAAGAAGATAGAAAATAGAGACGGAATAGAAAACAACAGAACAATATCAGAATCTCACAATTCATTCTAACAATTATAAAATCTCGTTTTATAATCCAAAATATTCTAATTTATAAATATCAATTTATAAATCTTTTATATAAATCAATTTATACTATTATTCTTTTATAACTTCTTTAATCTCCTTTATAATTTCATCATTCTGATTTATAAAATAATTAAAATTTATAAATCCTATATTTAAACTTTTCACAATAAATTCTAAAATCCCAATTTAACTATTTTATAAAATCATTAACCCCATATTTTCAAAAATCAGTTTTTAACTATATTTCTCAAAAATATAATTTTTATAACATTAAAAATTATATCGTTTATTTATTTAAAATGAATCAATTTCCAAACATATAGTATATTTTCAAAAATCACTTTAAAAATCATTTTAAAATTCCAAAGTTTGGTCCAATGATGCTACACACCAAATAGTCAATCACGACAACAATGATATCATATATCGATATGATAATCCATCAAATATCAAAATATCTGAAATCAAATAAATACTGTTGAGGAATCCAGTTGGATCCCTCCAACCTGTTTTCCTGCATCCACAAACATTAGCACAATACCAATTCCGCTCCAGTACGGAATTATCGCGGTATATGGGATTTAAAATATTATCCGCTTAATAGACGGCGCAATAGGGTCTCATCCGCTAAAAAAATGCGGGAAATCAACAACTGCAATATATACATATGCCAATATATATATATTGCTATTATATATAATACCAATTTCACTGTTTATGAAATATTCGCGGTATATGTTTTTAATAAATAACATCCGCTTACTAACGGCGCATAATGTCTATTTTAACAATCAATAGATAACAATCATCATTCAAGCATGCATTCAAATATTTTAAATCTAACTATTTAAAATAAAAACGAAACTGATTCGATTGAGTGAGAAGTTCTCACCTTTATTTCAATTTCGTTTTAGCGATTTATTTCGAATAAAATTAAACGGACGTTTAATTTTACCCAAAATTCTCACTAACTCTAAACGACTCCAATACAATTCCATAGCGTAGTGCTCGTCCATACGATTCCAACGCAACTGGTTTCGCGCGTTTTCGACATCGTATGAAAGAGATATGCATTTATGAAGTTACACGATTTTTATATAAATAATTACAACAAAATTTAATTTTTCTTAACCTAAATTTAATCTGGGCCGTAGGATCCCTTGCCTGCAAATCTCGGCCCTCCATATGCTCCT
Source organism: Allium cepa (assembly GCA_030765085.1). Taxonomy (NCBI): domain Eukaryota; kingdom Viridiplantae; phylum Streptophyta; class Magnoliopsida; order Asparagales; family Amaryllidaceae; genus Allium; species Allium cepa. Next base: position 944,774,859 of record CM060934.1, on the reverse strand, counting down.
TCCCCACTCACGCATTTGTCCAGGCCGACATACCCATAGCCGTTCGAATCCAATTGCAACTTCGAGCCTCCACAACGATCGAGATGCCGATCAGGGGATTCCAAACGCAAGCCCTATGCTAGCTCCACCCACGCCTATGGCCGCTCGAAGCTCGGTCGTCCCCTCTGCCGTGAAAACGCCCGCGAACGGCGTGACTTCGCTGGCCAGCTGCGCCTCCATCGTCGCTCCTATGACGATCACAACCGTTGGATCTTGAGATCTCGACGTGCTCTTCATCTTTCGTGTTGGGAGTTTCTGACGATTGTTGATGGATTGAGAGATCGGAGGGGAAGAAGTTAGGAAGTTTCTGGCCGTTCATATAGGGGTGGCGGCTGTGCATATTAGGTTTAGGTTTTTTTTTTTTTTTTTATAGAGAGAGAGGGGCTATTTATAGAAGAACGAACGACACTATTCATTCTGGAAATTCCGAACTCCGATTTACGCGCCGTAACCAGCGTTTCTAAGGTTTACCCCGTGTTTCGGACACAATGGAACAGGTTTCGAAAGCTAATTCGGACATCTGTGCGAGTTATGGCAACAAACGTTCAATTTAAATTAAACCGATTTAAACGATTTTCTAGGCGTTTTAATTTGTACCGGACAAACGGTAAATCCAATCGACACGAAATTTTAAACCTTACAATAATATCACATTACGGATCCGATGAAACTAGTTTCGTCGAAATCCGAGCCTTTTTGAAAAATGGCTATTTTAACTCGCTAAATTAATATTAAAAACAATTCGATGCGTTTCGAGCTGCCACGATCAAACGATAACTCCGTTTGCTACGAAAATTGAAATCCGGTAATAACTAACTATTACGGATCCAATGGAACTGGTTTCGTTCAATTCTAAGACTGTTTAAAAATTGACTATTTTCACTAGTCGATTAAATATTAAAATATTCAATTTTCACAAATTAACTCTTAATTCGATTTTAAAAGTTCTAAAATATCGTTCTAACTCCAACATGATAAAATAAAATCTTACAAATCATTTTCAATCATATTTAACCAAATTTTCAATTATTTCTGCATTTTCACATATTAAATTATTGATTTAATTATCCAATTAAATCCAATTATTCAAAATAAAATTTATTCGACTTATAAATTCACTTTTTAATATTTAAAATTAATTAAATATTCAAATTTTAATTAATTAAAATCCTGGGTCGTTACAACTGCGGTAGCTTTCCATAATTCTCTGTTGTGCTTCAAGTCTAGCCTCAGCATCTCGTTGACTAGCATGGGCATCTCTTACTTGCTTTTGAAGCACCTCTTCCTTTTGAGTATAAGAAGTGGAAGAGGTAGCAAGTTCATCTTTAAGTTGCTCGACTTCAGCTTCAAGTTTCTCATTATATGCAGTAATGTTCTTCTTTTCCGTGTCGTGCTGGTCGAGAACTTTTTTCCATTCAGACTTGTCACTCTCCAGGGTTAGCATAGCTTCAAGATTTAAACGGTTTACTCTTTGAAGCTCATCGACTAGCTTTTGCCACAAGGACATTCTTTCAATATCAAGCCTAACAACATCAAGATTTCTAAGCATAGCCTGCTTGTCAATAGGAACCAAGTCCAAATCAAAGCGTACTCCTTTTAAACACTAGTTTGGAAACGGGCTTTGGAGTGCAGGCGGAGCATTCTCAACTTGATACGGAGGCCTGTTAATAATTGTCTGTATCTCACTTCTTTTAAGGGCCGGGGAGCTAGAAGGGATGTCTAAAGAAACAGAAGTAACGGGCGCTTTAGAGATTTCAACTGAAGATTTTTCGCTAGGCTTGACCCGCTTGCTGGATTCTTCAGTATCATAACTCTTCCCTTTGTCATCATGAGACTTTCTTTTATGGGAATCATCATCCCTTGGGTGAGAGTCATGGCGGTCATCCCTTCTTCCGTACCGCTTCTCATAAGCTTGCCTCTCGCGAGCTTTTCTGGCAGCTCTTACTTCATCAGTTTCCCTCGGGGCAGGAAAATAGCGCCTAGGATCATAAGAATCGCGTCTCCCATAGCGTTGAAAGTCGTCGTAGTATGAACCGCTGCGTCCCATTGGAGAACCTGAAAATGAAGAAGAGACAAAGTTTAGAAATCTTCGAAATAAAGAAGCTAAGTGCATATAATTGCCAAAAATCCTAAGTGTGTGTGATGTGCTGACTACACGCGTCGAGTTACAAACCACTCTTCAGCTTGGGAGTAATGTCGACTTTTGTAACAGGCATCAACTCTTGGGTTGACAAAGTTGGTCGCAAGGTGGATGCCATTTCGACTGCTGGAGAAACAAGTTTAGAAGCAGTGGTATCATCTTTGAAGAGCTCATGTGAAGTCACCGCTAGGTCGTTCAGCCCTCCGAAAATGTCATCACCATCATGCCTAGCGGAACTCTCTTTCTCAGCTTCCTCATCAGCAGCCTTCCCGGAATGTTGAGGAAGTTCCTCTTCTTCGATAACCGGGGGAAGTGTAAGCTTGCCAGATGACCCCGCACCATCAACATGAGTAGAACATTTCACCAATGAGGCCTCTGCAACAGGTTCCTTCGGTGTAAGTTCCTTTGCGAAAACCGGGGCATCTGACGTCTCTGCTTGAGAGCCGAGGGCATCACGAAGCTGAATGAATCGAGAAGAGTGCAAAAGTCCGAATTGATGCAAAAATTCGTCCTTCAGTAAGTCTCCTGGACGGACACGGCACTTAGTCTTTCAAAAGTTGACTTGTGGCTGGAATCTTTAGAAAGAGGAGGAAGTGCTGTAAAAGTAAAGAATGAAGTTAGCACTTGACAACTCGGATTTTGAAAAGCTCAGAAATGAAAAGAACGGGCTTACTTCCTACTCGCCAGATACCGTAAAATCCCGGGGGGCAGCGAACAAAGAAAAATTGGCTCATAAACACATGGGCGCTTTTAGGAAGATCGGTAATCAATTTACGGTTTCTATCGCTCCTCACAAGTGTAATAGAAGGATGATCTTCGTTCTTCGCAAATGTACACAAGTAGCAAATCTCTTCAAAGCTCGAAAAACGGTCGAGCGTCCTCCTGAACAGTACACACAGGCCCATCAAGATGGCATAGCCATTAGGGTGTAACTGAAAAGGAGAGATAGTTAGTCGAAGAAGGAGCATTTGAAGAAAATCATTGAAGGGGGAATAGATCCGTTCAGGCACATTTGACGGTTAACTGCAATAAATCCAAGAGGTGGCCCGTCAACAGTGTCATTTGCACCAGGAAACAGGGAGTCCGCTTCAGCAATACCGAACTGAATGTATAATTGGCTGAAAACCCATTGATTCAGAGTGGTTGAAGTTCTTTCCGGGGGATTATCCAAAGGGTTAGCTATCGGTAAGACCTCTTCAGCTTGCCCTACTATCTCTGTTTGTTGAGAAGTCATTCTACACAAGGAACTGGATATTCAAATATGAAGGTGCACATTTCCTAAAAGCGTGTGAAGTGTTGTGCAAAACTACTGAAATAACAAGTAAATGAAATAAAACTTGAAATAGTACTGATTGATGCATGTCAATTCAGGAAGTTTCGAGGCTTGTTATTAAACCAAAGTTAAGTGTAGTATCAATGCAGATGATATTTAGCAATAAGCAGTTATAACTGTGTGCATTTTGCATTGATGCTTCATTTAAATAAGTTGATTCACATCATTTCATCTGTCATCAAAATCATACTATTTTACTTAAGTAAAATATCATTTCTTTGATCTAATCCATCACTTGATGTGGACAGTCGATGATGAGTATATTAGTCCCATTTCTCTGCAAATGTTGTGTTTAACAGGTTGTTAGCGTTAAAGTTAATATAATCTGTAAAGAAGTGCAACAAGTTCAGGCAAGTTGTCTCGACAGTTCAAGTTGAGAACTCAAGTTAAGTGCTGTCACATTTTTGCAAGTAGTCAAGCTCAAGCGGCTTAGCATGGGTCAAAGCTTTCTTAAGTCGCATTGTTTAAGTCAGATAGTTCAGCAATGTCATGTTCTTACGAATTAAAAAGTGTTCAAGTCAAAGAGTTCAAGGCATGAGACTTCAGGTCAAGACAGTGCATTTTTGTCTAAGTATTAGCTTGTTCAGGTGTGACCGCGACCTAAAACTTAAGTCGCAAAGAGCTTAAGTCACAGAGAGCTTAAGTCGTAGAGAGCTTAAATCGCAGAGAGCTTAAGTCGCAAAGAATTATGTCGCAAGGTTTGTTTGGTAGGTCGGCTTCCTTTAGGTCGTAAGGGTTGTTAGGACGGTCGAATTTGTTAGGTTGTTCCTGAGGTAGCTCGACAGTATTGAGCTATCTCCCATCAAAAGTCATAAGTCCTACTCCCCAATCATATTTTGCCACGCGTCCACCACCATTGCGTCTCCCGAAACATCATGGCTTAACCTAAAATCCCACTAACCTGTTAACCATAAATCCTTTCGTTTCCTCCAATCGCTTAAGGCCTCATCTTCTTCTCTGAATCTCCAAAAAACATCATCAAACTCCACAAACTCGAACACACACCACACAACTCTGAGAAATCATAGGCCGATTAGTTTTTAAAGCAATTACAAACAGCTCAATGGCGATCAAAGGGCGAATCAGGAGGAAATCCTACGGCGAGGTAATAAAAACCATGTAAAATAGATTACGAGGAAATTGATGGCAAATACAATGGAGAGGTGATCGATTTACCTAGGATTGTTGTTAGGGATAATGACCGAAGCAACAACGGGTTTCGCTTTGAGGATTCTTGAGCTCAAGAATGGCAATGGTGGCAGAGTACAAGCAGTGGAATGAGAAGGAAGAAACGAGCTAATGGATTATATAGGGGAAAGAAAAGAAGGCATATCGGCACACGAGTTAGCGAGATTGTTAAGTCGCCCAAAACCTAGAGTAGTTAGATCGAAGCACACGACCTATAACATAGGCGTATACTTCGAGGGGCTAGTGTTAACACCACTCTGAACGGCGACTCAAGTACTCGAAAGAAAAACGACCTAATGATCTAAAGCCTCCAGCGAGTTAACGTGGAAACAGTTAGCGACCTAACGACCTAACGAATTAACGAGCCTAACGACCTAACGAATTAAGGAGCCAAGCGACCTAACGGGTTAATACACAAGCGACCTAATGAGATAAAGTGCGAGCGAGCTAACGAGGATGAAGTTCTACAGCGAGCTAACATGACCTAAGAGACCTAGAAATCAATACAAGACAGTAGTATATCGCAACAGAGGAGCTCAGCGACCTAGTAACTAAATGACCTATGCGACCTAGCGAGTTAACGACCTAGCGAGTTAAGGACCTAGCTAGTTAAAGACCTAGCGAGTTAACGACCTGGCGAGCCACAAGCTTCATATCGTTATGTCGCTTGGTTATAGGTCGAACCAGCACTAGATCGCTGCTACTCCTACGACCAGCCTAAGTCGCTCCACTAGGTACCTCGACATGATTAAGTCGCCAACCATTCTCCCCTAGGTCGCTCACGACCTACGACCTACCATTCTGTTCAAGTGATCAAGTGCAACCATGATGAGCCGTAGCTCGTGTCCCCTAGGTCGCTCACGACCTAGGACCTGCATCCACATTTTCCTTATAAATACCCCGCCTGCTCCAACTGACAGGGGGACTTTTTTGGATCATTTCTGGAACGCCTATACTTTGTTGTTTTCTCGACTCCTTCAACACTTCAAACACCGAAGACACTTCAACAAACTTCGAGATAGATCTAAATTAATCAACATGAATTCGAGGAGCTTTTCTACATTGAAGTTCTAGCTACTTGTCTCAATTGTGTTGTAATTGAAGAATAATTAACAGAGTTGCAGTCAAATCAGCAATAAAAGAGATTAAGTGGACGTAGGCTTGACTCTAAGCCGAACCACTATAAAAACTGTTGTTTCTTTACTATTTCTCTGCTATTTTCTGCTTATTTTCAGTTCTCGTACCAACGGGTGGTGCTTTCACTACACTACAACTTACACCGGGGTGTTAGCGTACATTTTTTGCATTAACACTTAGGTAAGCATGTTGAATTTTGTAGTAAGAAGGAGGAGTAAATTAAGTATTCGATAAATGGTAGAGAACTTCAAGCAGCCCGAAGAAGGTGTCGAACTTCTAGCATCAAAGGATGTTGAGTGCTTAAGTAAAGAAGGAATATTAGGTCTCTAAAGGTGTTGAATCCCAAGAAATTGATAAACATAAAGGATATCAAATGTGACCATAATAAGAAGGAATCGACAACTATAAAGGTTATCGAGCATGTAAGGCAAAAGAGGTATCACATCCCAACAACTTCTAAGGATGTCGAGCATATAAGAAGATGAAATAGTATCGAACATCAACAAATATCGAGTTTCTGTAACATGAAGGCCATCAAACCAAAAAACAATCAAGGTGAGGTGTTGAGCTGCTACAACCCGAAGTATTATAAAATAGGCGGATGCCACATTTAGTAAAAGAATGAGGATATTTAACTTCTAGGAGATGTTGAGCCCGTGATACAACCACTACTATGAATCTGCTACCCTAGCATAATTGTCGAATACTTACCACAATGGGTGCTATCAAGTAGATACAAAATGAAGGGTTATGTTGCCATAGCGACAAATTGTATTATTTCATCGATGAAAGGGATGATTAGTTTCAAGTGGATGTCAAATTTTGGTAGCATTAGAGATACAAAGTTTCACTAAATGAGAACAAAGGCAAAGATATCGAATAACAACAACTAAAGAAAGAAGACATAACCCATGTCGAATAGACACATGGCAGTCCATCCGCTTGCCATTACCACTATAAATATGAACTCCACCTTTACTTGGAAGAGGAGACTTATTCTTTCCACATTTCTTACAATTTCCAAGTTGTCCCTAAATCAAATTGGGAATTTTAGAGCCGATTGTACTCCTTTGACTTTTTGTATATAAGGACTTGGACAATGAACTTTGCATCGCATAATTCAATTGAATAAAGATATTTGATCCATTATTGAACTCACATGCATTTGACTTCATATACTTCACTCGGACTATGGACATGCATATTTCATTCTTTTGGACTTGGACTTGAACTTTAACATGCATACTTCTCTCAACTTTGCATAAGGACACCTAAGCCTTTATCTGGACTTGGCTTGCCTTACCTTGAGAATTTGGGTTAACAAATAAATTTGTTAACATTTTAGTGCTAAAATAAGGACCCGAACATCCGATCTCTCACATACTCCAATATAGGATTTCCCTACCTCCCAATATATCTCTATAGAGGACTTTGGGGACTTTCTATTTTCCGCATATCTCTAAAGAGAACTTTAGCGACTCTCTATATCTAGCATACTTAAATTGAGGACATTCCATATCCTACCTAGCATATCAAACTACATAATAATTACCTTTAAACAAGGATCCTCTAAGCCCTACTTTCCCAAGTAAACTTATAAAGTGATCCATAGTCTTTAATTCCAGGAAGAATAAGTGTTATGAGAATTAGCACATAGTACTTTCGCTAAAAAGAGAAAAGAAATTTCTTCTAACCCGGATAACGGGAGTATAAATCATTCCATATAATTCCTTCCTCAATCTTTACTTACTACCATAGTTTAAGAAAAGAAAACAAGAAAAAGAGTAATCTATTCTAAGTAATGAGGAAAATTATATAGATCCAAGCTAAAGGAACTATCTTGGAATGAAAAATTAAATACTTGTATACGTTTGCCCACAAGTTGAAGGGGTTAATCGATCGTTCTCCCACTTCAGTCAGAACTCGAGAATTTTTAAAGGAAAAATCATCATTAAAACTAAAGATCCTATTTATTGTTATAAAAAGGCCAAATGTGAACCAAAGACATTATCCTCTAACGAATTCCTGATTTACCAAAGTCCGTTCCCTAAACACCTTCTACAAAAACATATATCTCCTAACTAAGGAGTGGTTGGATTATTGGACATCGAAGAAAAAGAGGCAAGGAAATGAAAGGAATTTGAGAGGTGCATATTGCCTGTATCATCAAACGAATGGACCGAGACCAATTAGTGCCGAGCCCTTAATGAAATGATTGAGAATTTTCTAGGAAAAGGAGAACTTTAAAAATTTATTAACAAGATTTAAGAAAAAAGAAAATGTGTCGATAAAGATCAAGTGCATAATAAAGAGAAACGCTTCATGAAAAGGATTTATAAAATAAAGAAAAAATCCTTTGATCCCGCCAAGATGGCCTACTCAAAGTACTTCCTAGAGAAAAGTGGGAATAAGCCTTTGGTCCCACCTATAAGGCCTGGAAAGAGCACTGCTAGCCTTCGGTCCTGCCAATGTGGTCTGGCCAAAGCTTCTCTTAAAGGGAGGATGAAGTAAGCCTTCGGTCCTTCCTAAAATAGCCTGGCTGAAGCACCAACCAGCTTTCGATTCTACCTATAAGGCCTGACTAGATCCCCTCCTAGAAGGAGGATGGGTAGGATTTTGGTCCTTCCCATGATGGCTAACAAAACGCATCGACCAGCCTAAATCATCAATATAAGGTAATAAGTGGCTCAAGCCTAAATCATAACATATAAAGTGATAAGTGGAAAAAGAGATCAAAGCCTAAATCACCATCTAAGATGGTAATAAGGGGCAAAAAATTGAAAGCCTAAATCAATACTTGATGAGGTGGTAAGGGGCAAAGGAAACCTATCAAACATGTGTAACCTCATCTTGAGAATGGATCAAAGAAATCTTCTGGAGTAAGGCAGGCAAACAAAATTAGTCTTGCACCATGGAAAAGTTAAAACAACCGTCAGAGGAAGGGTCAAAAGCTATCTATTATCCAGAATAAAGGATTTTAATGCTAGATATGAAAATCTGAGAAATTCTTATTTACTATTTGCGTCTGAGGCTTAATTCTTCAAAATATTGAATCAGCTCTCAATCCTTGATTTCTAGATTGGAATCTAAGTTATCGAATAATAGGAATCTCCATTAATAGTCAGATTTCTAATCCTTTTATTATCAGATGGAATTCTGATCTTCTCAGATGGATTTCTGACCTTGTTATCAAATGGGATTCTAGTCCTATTGTTAGATTGATTTATGTTCTTCTTATCAATTAAGTTTATGATTTTCTTGCCAAATGAATTCTCTTCTTTTATCAAGCCGACTAGCGACTATTTATGCTTGTATAATCTCATGTAAGAAAGAAAAGCCATTGAGTAGACATTTACTCCAAAAAGCCAGCCATGATATTGATGTTTAAAACAACAATGATTTGCCCATAAAAGAAAGATGAGAAAGAAAATTGATCCAACTTGTCTAAAAAATTTCTGAAAATTATTATGGAAATTAATTTTAAAACCAAGCTTTCAAAATTGCAAAAATCAATAAGTCAACTTTTACATAAATAGTCTTTGGCATTTACAAAACAAAATGATCAATTTAAGAAAGAAATAATTTCTTCAAATTGTGGAAATCAATATTATTTACTTTATGCTTTTTCAAAAGAAAATGTGAGAATCTCGTAAAAAGTGATTATCGAAAAGGCATGCCTAAAGCATTCTATAAAGAAATAAAAACAAGAAAATCTGCGATTACATAAGCAAGAAAGTGAGTTACAAATGATAAACAAGTCAATGTGTTCAAATACAAAAATGAAGGAGAAAATATAAGGTCAGTTCAAGGTATCAATCATTCATGCATGAATTTATCTACCATTTTTCATTTCACATATCACATACAAAAGTTGCAGATATTAAGGAAGGTTAATCAGTAAGAGAATCTAGTCAAGAGTTTCCAAGTGACAACACCTCGGTTATTTTTAGTTGAGACCCGGGGTCTCGCACTTCTTTATTTAGAGCTTCAACGGCTGTAGAAGGTTCAGTGATATGACGAATCACTACGTCCATTAACTTTCTAAGTTTATTCTCCTTCCTTCAGGTAATATCTGTTAATAAGAAATCTTGTCAACCCCCTAAGATTGTGCTAAGGAATGAAGATTTTCTTTTTGGCAAGTAGAGTAGGAAGGAAAATATATATCCTTCTTGAATTTCCTTTAGAATAGGCCTTAGTAGAAAGATGTTACCCAGAACGACCTTTCGACTCAGTCGAAAGGTAGGTAATTGTATTTAATGACCTTTCGACCCAGTTGATTCAGTGAGGATTCGCCATCAAAAGTTTTCCTTTATATTCGGTTGAAATATCGTAAATAAGGTTTGCCTTTATTGGTTTTGACCAGGTCGGGGGTCTTAAGAAGTTGAATAGCTTGGACTTAGGTTAAGATCCGAAGTAAGGGTTTCTAACCTCTCAAAAGCTATGGGCTTAACCTACTTTGGTTTGAACTAGTAATCTCAAGCTATAGTGTTCAGAGTGAAAGTGAGTGCGGATTAAGGATCTTAAGGCTAATTTAACACTAGAGGTGGGAGGGGGGTGAATAATGTTTAATGGATTCTAAGACTTTATTTTTGAAGAATGGTCAAACATTTTATTAATAATGATAAAATCATTACAAACACTATTTACACAAGAATCATCCCAACATATATACGGACCACAAACAAATAATATGCATAGCCACAAACAATGCCCTAAACACACTGCGTAAACCTAGCAAACTTGTCTTTTCATGGCGGCTGGTTTTCTCTTCCAGGCAAGTCTTCCTCTCTTTCAACATTAGCGATAAAACTATCAGTGCGTCTGGACAATCTAAAGCTCTCAGCTTCATCGTCTTCTCCATCAATCATGTATCTCGAGGTTGATGCTGTGATTGGGAAATTAGGGTTCGGGGTCAAGGTAAGGTTAATAGGGTTGTCAACTCGCAGAGGTAAAATCTCCCATCTTTCAATGATATCCTCAAGATTGTTCATACTATGACTGAAAACCTTGGATCTATTAATGATGAGGTCACGAACATTGGATTTTATGGTATTGCAAACCGTGATTTTGTCTATCTTTTCATTATTAAAAATGATAGAATTCCTGCTTTTCCAAATGAACCAAATAGATGAGCTAAGCGCAGCTATTATGATGTCCTTCTTAATATTGTTAGCTGCAAACTTCTGACTTATGTAGGCAATGGCTTCTATAAGAGAAGTATGAAAGTTTCTTTGTGTTATAGGGTCACCCATCATGATTCTGATCCAACACCACACATGTTTAGAAAAGGAACATTCAAAAAATAAATGATTGCAAGTTTCCACTTCTCTTTTGCATAGAACACAAACATCATCTCCAATCACTCCTTGCATTTTTAATTTGTCCTTTGTAGGTAGGAAACTGAAAATAGCTCTGTATAAACATACATTCTTTTTTGGGAGTGAGATGTTATTCCATATGATTTTGTAGTCACTGATTTCCTGTATCTTGATTTTAAAATCATTCCATACATCATGGAAAGTAAATAGGCCATTTTTGCTGCTTCTAAAAAACCAATAGTCTGTTGTTTTATCATAATGAATGGGTACTTGCTTTATTTCCTCACTTACATTACCAAGATATGAGATGTTTTCAGGCCTCCAAATATTTCCAGATATAATTTGCTCTACCTTGTGTTTGTGACCTCTTGAGTATGATAAAGTTTCATGCCCCAACTTCTCCAATAAAGTTGAACCATTAATCCATAGTATAAACCACAAGCTTGTAGATTTACCATCCACAATTCTTCTATCAATTAGTTTTTGTGCATCTTTTCTATGGTATAGCATTTTTTCCAAGTGCATGAGAAATTGTTATTAAAATTAGATTCCCACAGTGTCTCATTATTAGCATATTTCACATTCAGCCACTTAGCACTATATCTTGAATTGGTAAGAGTCTCCCAAATTCTTTTGATGCAGAAAGTAATGTTTATATTTAACAGTTTTTTCAGCCCCATTCCACCTTCATATTTAACACTTGTAACTGTTTCCCATGGAACACTACTCTTTTTACCCTTCCAGATAATTTTTTTGCATAACTGATTGATTTTATGAATAGTTAAGCTAGGGAGCATAAAACACTGCATCCAAAAACTGACCATAGGATAAACTACAGCCTTAATCAATTCTATTCTACCTGGAACGGTGAGAAATTTGCACTCCCAACCTTGCATCTTTTTTAACACTTTGTCAATCAGTTGCTTACAATTTGAGTGTTTGATATATGTCACGGATAGGGGTAACCCAAGATATCTAACAGGTAATTCTCCTTCTTGAATATCCAGAATGCTAAGAACTTGATCCTTGTTATTGCAAAACTTATTGAAAAATACTTGAGTCTTGAGATTATTCATTTCCAAGCCAGTGACTCTCTTTAATTTCTTGAAACAATTCCTAACAGCTTTAGCTCCAATTTCAGTTGCATTTATGAAAATTAACAGATCATCAGCATAAATTAGATGTGTTATGTTAGAATTGTTCTTGATAACTGATTCCACTTTTCCTTTAATAGCTTTAGCATCCGTCAACAAAGTGAAATATTCCATGCATAAAGTAAAAAGATAAGGTGATATGGGATCTCCTTGCCTTAAACAATTGCTGCCATTAAAATATCCCTTATGATATCCTTCAATAGAAAATGAAAAGCTAGGAGAACTTATCATTTCTTGAATAACTTTTACCCATTTAACTGGAAAGTCCATGCTTCTCATCATGTGAAGAATGAAATGTCTGTTTACTGAATCATATGCCTTCTTAAGGTCCACCTTTATGCACATTTTGTTACTACCATGCTTGTTAAAATTTCTGATGTGTTCATGTGCAATTATTATCCCATCTTTAATCTGCCTGTTTGGTAAGTAGGCTGTTTGATTATCAGAAATCAATTCTCCAAGCACAAACTTCATTCTGTCACATAACAATTTAGATAGGATTTTGTACAGCATGGAACAACAGGCTATGGGTCTGAAATTTGCAACAGATTCAGGGGTTTTTACCTTTGGGATTAAGGAGATAATGGTGTGATTAATTTCTCTCACAATTCTGCCATTGTCAAAAGTAGACTGCATAGCTTCCAAAAGCGGTTCTTTTAATTCATTCCAATGTCTTTTATAGAATTTAGCATTAAAACCATCATAGCCTGGAGCAGTATCATTATGCACACTGAAAATAGCTCTTTTCAATTCTTTCTCATCAAATGCAGCATTAAGAAATATTTTTCCCCATTCATTCAATTTCCTTTTTGGAGTAATGTTAGGAAACTGATTCATCATGTTGCCTCTATTGTATATGTTGGTAAAATACTTGACAGCCTCTTCCTCCATCTCCTTTTGTGATTTGAAAACATCTCCATTTCCTTTTACAATGTTGTGGCAGCTATTAACAAATCTCCTATTAGTTTGTTTTGCATAGAAAAATTTAGAACAACTATCATCCCACTTGATCCATTGACATTTTGATTTTTGTTTGTTATCAATAGCTAACAGCTCCATACTTTTAGCCAGATTCACTTGAGCATCATGCAAATTTTGTGCATTTAAGCAGTTATGATCTGATTCTAATATCTGTAGAGCAATGTTGACCTCTTGCTTGCATTTTGAAATTTGTGACTGTAAATCAATTTTTCCACTGCACCACTTTTTAATTTCCTTTTTGATGTTTTTCTGCATATGAATACGGTTGAATAACTGATTTCCTTCAGGGAAAACAAAACACTTTCCAACTGCATCCTTGTACCCCTCACACATAACCCAGTGATTCATGAATTTAAAGGGTTTTGGACTTTCATATGTTTGAATGCAATTGAAGTGGAACATAATAGGTACATGATCACTTGTTGATAGATCTAAATATTTTGCATGAGATTTTTTAAACATGTTCATCCATTCAACATTGCAAAAAAGTCTATCAATCTTGTAGCAATATTTTTGTTAGGCCCTGATCTCCATGAAAAATTAACCCCTGAAATGATAATTTCTTTAACCCCTGCAGAGTTAACAAAATTGTTAAGCTCCTGAATGTTTCTGATTGTCAAATTATTTCCTCCTATTTTCTCCTTCAAACACCTAACACAGTTAAAATCCCCTATGATGCACCATGGAGTAATAAAAGTGTTAGCTTCTTTTACCAGTTGTTTCCATAAACTTTTCCTTAGCTTCTTTTACCAGTTGTTTCCATAAACTTTTCCTTTCAGTTTCAAGGTTTAGTGCGTAAATGACGGTAACAATGCATTGGACCCCTGCAGTATTATTTAGCATACAAGTAATGTGTTTTTTTCTCATAGAAATTACATAACTGCTCCAAATGTCTGAATTGATCATAATAAGAATTCTGCACTTGTGATGATACTCAATGTTATTTATGCATGTCCATTTACTTCCCCAAGATTCTATATATAGCTGAAGTTTATTGCTTCTCAACTTATTTTAAACTAAGCAAAAAATAGAAGGTTTTTGTGAAAACACAATATTTTTTACCTCCAAAATATGTGCTGCCTTGTTAAGACCCCGCACATTCCAATACAAGATAAGCATTATTTGGATGAGTTTGCTTGACTCCTGGTCCTTATAATGGGAGTCACACTTTCATGGATCAATTTGTTCTTTTTCTTTTCTTGAATATTATTGCCTTTCATATCTGCAATTGCTTTTTCAAATTCAGGGTTAATAGATGTGAGGTTTTTAGGCATATTGTTGGGTGGATTATCAGTTGAAGGGTATGTGGGTATGATACATGATTGAGATAGAGAAGATTCATCCACATTTGAGCCTTTCATGTCTTTTTGAACCTGAAAAGAATTAAGCACTTCAGTTGTTAGATCAGAAACTTGAGAATTTAAATTATTTACGACAGGTTTACTATGATTTAACAACTCCCTGCTGCAATTTTTCTCCGATGATGATAAAGTGACCGAGATTTTTGTCGATGACGTCAATACATTTGGATCCGGAGTAATAGTGCTCATAGGAGGACCTTCTTCAATGTTTTGGATATGAGACATATCAGAAAGTTGAGTAGAGGATCCCTTTGCAATTGTAGCAGCCATGCTAATTTGTGGATGCAAACCAGATACCACACATTCTTCTGCACCAGCCGATGGCGAGGCCGCAATTACAACAGCAGGCTCCTTCAAAGACTTCTGAAAAATCTCAGCATTCACAACACTCATATCTGATGGAGAAACATCCTTACCCTTAGCTGAATTATTTGTATTTTGATTCATGTGAGCTATATCAACTGTAGTATAAACTGGGACATTGGACTCATCAATTGTAAAAACTTCTGGAGGCAAATTAGCTACTAAGCATTCTACAGCAACAGTTGATGGCGAGGCTGCAACTACAACTGCAGGCTCCTTTAAAGACTTCTGAACTGTCTCAACATTCACAGTACTCATATCTGATGGAGAAACATCGTTACCCTTATTTGAATTATTTGTATTTTGATTCCTGTGAGCTTTATCAACTATTGAATGATCTTGGACATTTGACTCATCAATTGTAATAACTTCTGCGTTGTTATACACTACTCCTTCTGAATTGATATAAAGAGTCTGCTGATTTGTATAATCCTCTGAAATAATGCCTGTGCTATTAGTCACATTATTATTAGTTATAGACATTAGTGTCCATTATTGTGTAAATGATATAGGGAACTCTTTACCAACATGACCGAAACATACACAGTTATGACAAACTGGAGGTATAAACTCGTATTCAACATTTTGCATAACAAAATCCCCTCTAGGCAGTTTAATTTGCACTTCTCTTTCAAATTTAAATGACGCATCCACCTCAATAAGCATTCTAGCAAAGGCTATTCTGCTCCTATTTTTAGTATGTTCGTCCATTGCAATAGGTCTTCCAATGGTGCTAGCAATTTTACACAATGAATGTGGTTCCAATATGCAAAATTGAGATTAGGAAATCTCGCGGAAATAGGAATGGATAATAATAGATCTTTCTCATATTTGATAGTACTGCTCCACTTTTTCATAATGATAAACTTTCCATCCATCAACCATGGTCCTCCTTCTAATATTTTGTTACAATCTTCTTCTAATTCAAATTGAACCAAATAGAAACCATTGTCTCTAGCAAAAACTTCAAATTTATCTTTTGGAAGCCACGTTCTCCTGATATATGCTTTAAAAAACATATAATACGGTCTTTTCCCCACCAAATAGATCAGAATAGAATTAGACCACATCTTCTCTGCAGTTAACAGCTCCTCCTCTCCAATTATTGCAGTTTTTCTGTCATTAACAATTGTTGGATCGAAGAATTGCATGGTTTCACCTTGCTTCTTTTCCTTAACCAAATCACACCAACTTTTAGGTGTAGCCTTTGAATTAACAGCAAACACAACCGATGTATTGAATCCATTCTTTTGATAAACGAATCACGTGATCCAGCATTAGAAGACCCAGATCCAGCTGAGAAATTTTGAAAACGCGGTGACCTGTTCTTCATGCGAGAAAAACGGGGATATGCTTTATGCACTTTCGCTGATACGCCTGAAGCCTCCAGCCTCTTCCTCCGATCCATCACCTTTGTCCAGCCCTCATCCTCTGCTTCCTCCCCTCCGAGATCTGAACATTGAACGCCGGTTGATTTTGACGCCATTTTTATAAAAATTAAATTCAAAAAATTTATATATCACTTAAAATTTGGATCTAATATAGACTTATATAGACTAATTTAAAAAATATGATATAAACAGATGCAGAACTTGATCACAAAATAATCACAGAATCAACCATAGATGCAGAAAGTAAATAAAAAGCAGTAAAGTGAAAGAACACACTGGATTTTATACTGGTTCGGAGTTACCCTATATCCAGTCCTGTACCAAGGCAAACCACCTTATACTGATTTTTATTATACCAATGTCGAGATGACAATCCTCAATTTCTAAAGGCCTTGAGGTACCCTTCAGTCTCACGAGTCCGGGGCAAACTCTCTTGATTTACGGGACTCAAGATTACCCAATTGATTTCTAGGCACAACCACACCTTATAGAGAGACTCGATAAACTTTTGATTACGAATTGATCCTATAACTCTGAATAGCACTTTGATCTTCGAGAGAGGATAGAGAATCAGACAAGAATGAGATTCTAATTTGATTCACTTAAGAATTCAGCAGAATTTCGACACGATCTTAAAAATATGAAAATTTTAGAATTTGGATTTGTGGAGAAGAAGAAGTGAAGAAACTAATAAATTAGTTAGTTAAAAAATTTGTTTGTGAAGGCTATTTATAAAGCACCAACTGTCATAAACATTTGTGAAGAGATTTAAATGAGTAGACACTTCTTTTGAAATCGAAACATTTGAATTTAATGGCCACCATGTCGACATGGGGTATCCCATAATGTCGACATCCATAGTTAAAAAAACAATGTAAAATTTGTTTTGAAACTGAAATTCAAAACAAGAGTTTTTTAAAAAGCAAATAATATTTTAAGGCTAAAACATATTTTTGAAACTCATTTGATAAGATAAATTTAAGGCTGAAATATTTTGAAAGCTGTTTTGAAAATCATTTTGAAAAAGCATTTTGAAGTAGTTTTGCAAGCTTCTTCGTGCAGAATATCTCGTCACATCAGGACTCGAGAACTTGTACAAAACCAAGATGTTCGTGGTTTGTAAGCCACTTGTCGTAGGATTGTAAGCTACTTGTCATGGGTGTATAAGCCACTAAGAAGGTAGAAATGGGTTCCATCCCAAATGAAATTTGAAATGACTATTTCCATGCTATTATGAAGTTTTAACAAAAACTAGACACATATCTTGAAATCTCGATTTCATACTCATGAGTTTTCATACTTGATTTCTTCATTCTTGATCTTTATACTGTAGAATCTTCAATAATTAGTACCTGCCTTATATATATATCCAGCATAACAACATTCATATATATCTAGAAAATAGTGTTAGTATATAAGTTATAATAAAATAAGTTACAAAGGTTGTTGTCATCAAAACCACTATCTCTAGTTCCTAACAATCTCCCCCTCTTTGATGATGATAACCTTATAAAATATACTTACCACTTCGATTATACCTTAACTCCCCCTTACACCAACAACTCTCTCTTACTCCAAGCATACTATTTTTTATAACTTTCTCCCCCTTTGTCATCAACAAAAATAACAACCTATAAACGTTGAACTTAATAGAAAAATGAGATAAACATATATGACATAAGAATAATGACTATGTATGAGTGAAATATAGCATCCTAAGTTAAATGGAAGTCAAGATTTTATACTCAAAAGATTGTTTCTAGAAGAGCATTAATTAAGATAAACTTATACACAAATTAACAAACCAATATACAATCAAGAAAACGAAAAAAAGGGTTAACAAGGATCCTTAACTATTGGTGATTTATGGACCAAACAATTTGGATAGTGGAGATAAAAGTTTCCACGTTGTTCGGCCAAGTTCCCATTAGCGTCAAAAAGGACCACTCCAACGCAAATCACGCCATCCTCTTCGTCTATATGAACATCCAGATTCGACAGAGGATGTTCTTCTTCTTGATCTTCTTGTGTCTCTTCTAGAGGCTCTTCTTCTTCTTCTTCTTCTTCAGAATCCATGGTTTGTGATGATTCTTCGGTGACAATGGGATTGGCATAGTTATTCGTATGGAATTTTTTTAAATTCCTAAGGATTCTGCCTTACTTATCTTGTTCTCTAGCCATTCACAGTTGACTTACTTCAATCTTCGTCAGTATTTGAAGCAAATCGTTCATCTTCTCTTCCAATTTGATGACTCATACGTGTGTGGATCGTTGGAAAGGACCGGAATGAGGAAAAGTGGGCGAAGAAGGTTCACTATAAAAGAGGAAGGCATTAATTTACTGTTTTAGAATGTTGTCACAGATTATAGAACAGAGAAAGGAGTAAAAGTTGAAATATATAAATATATAACTTAATAATTAATTTTAGAGGGAAATTTAAATTTGAAAATCTCGGCCAGTATGTCGACATAGAAGGATGGGTCATGTCGACATGCCTAGTTTAATTTTTGAGAAATTTTAATTTATATTAATTATTAACTATACTTGTATTATTTATAATTTATATTTCAGTTAATGAACATATACCTAATTCTCTTCTAAATTTAGTAAAGTTTTGTTCATTTAATGGTTTGGTTAATATATCAGCAATTTGTTTTTCAGTATTAATATATTCAAGAGTTATGACTTCTTTACTTATATTATCTCTAAGAAAATTATGTCTAATATCAATATGTTTTGTTCTAGCATGATGAGTTGGATTCTTAGATAGGTTTATTGCACTAGTATTATCACAATAAATTCGTGATTTAGTTATAGTTAATCAAAAATCTTTTAAAGTTTGTTACATATATGTAACTTGAGAACAAGCCAAAGCAGCAGATATATATTCTGCTTTAGTTGATGATAAGGATACAGTGTTTTGCTTCTTACTAAACCAAGAAACTAGAGAATGTCCTAGAAAGTAACAAGTTCTACTTGTACTTTTTCTGTCTGATTTACTACCAGCATAATCAGCATTACAATATTGAATTAAATCAAATACATCATTTTTGAGGTAAATAAACCATAATCTAAAGTATGTTTTACATATCTTAAAATTCTTTTAACAGCTTTTAAGTGAGTTTCTTTAGGTTGAGATTGGTATCTTGCACAGCGACAAACACTATGCATGATGTTAGGACGACTTGCTATTATATAAAGCAACGAACCAATCATTCCTC
Source organism: Allium cepa (assembly GCA_030765085.1). NCBI lineage: Eukaryota > Viridiplantae > Streptophyta > Magnoliopsida > Asparagales > Amaryllidaceae > Allium > Allium cepa. The sequence continues at coordinate 944,755,233 of CM060934.1, read as the reverse complement.
TATATAATTTCTGATCAACATCTTTTGATTTATCTTCTTTACTTAAAGCTACTTAGTTGTCATTGAAGTTGGTTTCCCACCAGAAGTGGTCAATCCAAATTTATTAATTAAATCCTTAGCATATTTTTCTTGACTAATGAAAATCCTTTATCTAATTGTTTGATTTGAAGTCCTAAGAACAAACTTAGTTCTCCCATATGGATCATTTCAAATTCTTTAGTCATTATATCTGAAAATTATTTATTCATTATGTTATTAGTTGATCCAAATATTATATCATCTACATATATTTGTACTAATTGAATATCGTTTTTTTTCTTTTAATAAAAAGAGTTGTATCTATTGTACCAATTTCAAAACTAGATTGTAGTAAATAAGAACTTAGTCTTTCATACCAGGCTCTAGGAGCTTGTTTTCAGACCATATAAAGCTTTATTTAATTTATATACATGATTTGGAAATTTATTACCTTCAAAAAGTGGAGGTTGTTCAACATAAAAATCTTCTTTACAAAACCATTTAGAAAAGCACTTTTAACATCCATTTGATATAACTTAAAATTATTGTAGTTTGCAAAAGCAAGTTGAATCCTGATAGCTTCTAGTCTTGCTATGGGTGCGAAGGATTCGTCATAATCAATTCCTTCTTCTTGACAATAACCTTGTGTGACTAAACGAGCTTTATTTCTCACGACCTCACTAATTTCATTCATTTTATTTTTATAAACCCATTTTGTTCCAATTATACTTTTATCCTCAAGTCTAGGAACAAGTTCCCAAACATCATATCTGGTGAACTGATTCAATTCTTCTTGCATAGCAAGAATCCATGAATCATCAGATGATGCTTCCTTTGGATTTTTAGGTTCAATAGTTGATAAAACCTACATTACTCATACTATATAGTTGATTTCTTGTTTTAACTATAGATTCAATATTTCCTAGTATATTTTCAACAAATGATCTTTTAATAGCCTAATTTTTTTATTAGGTTGAATGATTTCACAATAAGTTTCATTAGGTTCATTATTTTAAGTTACAAAATCTTCTTCATCTTCTATTTGCATAGTATCTTTAAAATTTTCATCAAAAGATACATGCGTTGCTTCTTCAATAGTATTAGTTCTTAAATTATAAACTCTGAATGCTTTACTTCTATTAGAATATCTGATGAAGATACCTTTTTCAGATTTAGGTTCAAATTTATCTAAATTATCTTTTGTATTAAGATTAAAACACTTACTACCATAAACATTAAAATAAGCTACTATGGGTTTCTTATTGTAAAGTAATTCATATGGTGTTTTATTAGTTAATGGTCTAATTAAAATCCTATTTAATATATAACAAGCTGTAGCGACCGCTTCGGCCCAAAAGTTTTTAGGTAAGTTACTATTAGAAAGCATTGTTGTAGCCCACTCTTATATCATTCTATTCTTACGTTCTACAACTCCGTTTTGTTGTGGAGTTCTTGGAAAAGAAAAATTATGATTAATTCCTTTTTTATTACAGAAATTCTCAAAATTTTCAATTTCAAATGCTCCACCGTGATCACTAAAAATAGTTTTTATTTTCAAAGAAAATTGATTTTGAATTCTTTTAGCGAATTTTTTAAATAATTCAAAAGCATCACTTTTAAGTTTAAGAAAAATTGTCCAAGTATATCTAGAATAAACATCTACAAGTACCAAAACATATTTATTGTAATTAATTGATTGCACATGAGATGGACTAAATAAATCTAAATGAAGTAATTCGAGAGGTTTAGAAGTAGAAACCATATCATTCAATTTAAATGAACTTTTCTTAAGTTTTCCTAATTGGCAAGCATCACATATACTATCTACTTTAAAGTTTAACTTGGGAAGACCTCTAACTAAGTCAAGTTTTGATAACCTAGATAACAGTTTAATATTTAAATGACCAAATCTTTTATGCCAAATCCAAGGGTCACTTGTAATAGCCAAAAGACATAAGTTATCATTTGAAACTTTCATACTAAGGATGTAAATGTTTTTCTTCCTAATTCCTTCAAAGATAACATTTGACTTATAATCTTCGATGTGATACTTATCTTTTCCAAATTTATTTTTAAATCCTTTATCACATAGTTAACTTATACTAAGCAAATTATGTTTTAAATTCCTAACTAGCAAAATATGATAAATAAGAGGAGTTTTAGAATTACCGACATTGCCGATGCCAATCACATATCCTTTTTAGTTATCTCCAAAGTTAACCAATCTACCATCTTGATATATAATGTCATTGAGTATCTCAGGATTTACAGTCATATGCCTTGAACAACCACCATAAAGTATCCATTTATCTTTCTTAATTTGCACAGTTTGTCCATTGGTTGTTTATTCTTCAAAAGCCATGTAACACGTCTGTTACTGCATAACAAACCAATTCGTTAGATAACTTGATTTTTCATAAAAACTATATGCAGAATTATGATACTTTGATGAAATGCATTAATTTAAACTAGTATTAACAAAATTTCCTAAAAATGCCATTTATAACTTTTCAAGTTTCAGATTATGAAAACTATGAAAACTTATGCTGTAACGACCCGCCTTTTTGGACAGTTTAAACCGACGATCAAATACACATGCCAATTCCAAACCATTCAAAAGGGCAGATGATTATTGGGGTAAATAAGAAAAGAAACGAAAGATAAATAAGGAAAAGAAACAACACAGAATCTCGCAGCGGAACGATAAAATATAATAGTCAAATAAACAGTTCATGAAGCTGTCTACTATACTTTGACAATTATTTATACAACATTTATCAGAGTTATACATATACAACAGAACAATTAAAATAATGCAGCAGATAGCATGATGCAAGGGTAATAATAGTAATAGTATACCAAATCTTCATCTTCATCCTCCAGAATAAATCTTCAAAAATCTGAAAAACTCAGGACTGACCCGAGCGTAATGAAAAGACAAAACACTCGAGTCAGGACTAAAATATCCTTATGAAAGTTAAATCAATCGTAAATAAATATGAGTGTAACGGCGTCAGAGATGTTTACAGGGTTTGACATCTCATAACCAGTGTCAACGTGCGTGCAATAACTCAAGAGATGTTACGGGATTTTCCATCTCTTAAGGATCCGTTAAACTATCTACTATGTAGTAATGTACGCTAAGTAGATAATGCCTATCAGTAATATAAAGTATCAAAATAGCTTAAGGCTTTACCATAATCCCCCTTAACACATTTTTATAATGCCATAGTCTATACAACACCGTAATCCCCACCGTAAACTGGTGGTTATCAGAGGGTACCCCATAGGTATAACACAAAACAAAACGTAGTGGTCGCGAATAGGATAATCGGTATGACAAGGTACATGAGTCGATACCAACTAGGATACTAGTAGTTGCGTGATCCGGACTGATGTTGAGCATAGCCAGTAGCTACCCCAACACCGCAAAACAACACTCCCAAATCAAAGGGTGCACCCAAATCGAATCACAAATGTAATAGATATGGTATCGAAGAAGCGTGTCCGCTAGAGATGGCGAACCTCAATGGCCCGGCGCGGCTCCTATTTTAGTCATGTCAGGGGTCATCCAATATCGTTCTCTTTCTTCAGTCAACGCGTTCACCAAACCATCCACTTCATTCTGGATCAACACTCCGCGTATAATAGTTATTAAAGTGGTGTTGGGTATCGACGGAGAGTATGTCCATATCCGATCCCGATCTCTTTAATAACTACGTATTATTACACCGTTGGCTCTTTTACATTTCAAATCGATTCATAATTGATATCAAAATATCATATTCGCTTCAAAATCAAATCCATTTCAAATATCGTCATAGCCATTCAAAATATAAGGTTCCCTTTCAAAAATCATTTCTCGCCTCAATATCTCATTTCGATTTCAAGATCATTTCGGATTTCAATTTAGGTTGCAACTTCATTTAACCCAATTCGTATTTAAATTCAAGATTTAAACATAAACATTTCACCATATTGACCAGCTTGAAATTTTAGAAAAATAGTTTTAAGTAGTTTAAAAGTAGTTTAAATAATTAAAGTAGCTAAAAATATTTAAAGTCTTAAAATGGATTTAAAATAGATAAATTAGTTTAAAATAATTCAAATTGGGTTAAGTAGATTTGAAATAGATTAAAATAGTTTAAGTATTCAAAAATGGTTTATATAACTGAGTAATTTGGAAAACAAAATAAAACAGCTTCAAAACCAAACCATTTCAATTATAACTTCTCAATTAAAAACAAGTTCAATTTCCCTTCTACCGATTCAATTTCGATTTCGATTCAATCAACGTCAACTTTGATTTTAAATTTATTCAATTTCACATTCACCTTCAATTAATTCGATTTCAATTTATATCGATTTGGAGCTTGATTTTCAAAATATCAATTTATAACACTTAACAAAATTATCCTTCAATATTCAAATTTAAATACAAATTTCAAATATGATTCAATTTCAAGCTCATTTCAAAATATCACTTTTATATCACTTTTACTTAATTATCCTTCAATATTCAAATTTAAATTCAAATTTCAAATATGATTCAATTCCAAGCTCATTTCAAAATATCATTTTTATATCGCTTTTACGTAGTAATACTCAAAGTTTGAAATAATGTTCAATCTTTAAAACAAATAGTTTTTTCGAAATTCAATCATATCCCAATTTTTATTCTCAAAGTCCCAACTTAAATTATTCAACAATTTTCTTTAACCAAAATTTATTTCAACATTCCAAACTCAATTTTCCGATAAATTCGATTTCTATAAATTGATTTCTATTTATAACTTTTAAATCAAAACATTTAAATAAATTACAAATCGACGATTTTAAAAATTATTAATTTAGCCAATCCGGTGTCCGTATATAATTTTCTATCCTATGGCCAAGTGATTAGTTATTCCAATTAAATATCAGGGATGAATATACATCACTTCAACCAAATCACAGTTTCATATGTATGCATAACATGATATATATAAGCAAATAAACATCCAAACATTTAAATATCAACCAATAGCATCCATCGAAATACATCATCAAATAGACAATACAATTCATGACAATTTCATAGTTATCAATGTCAGGTAATTTAATCGCAATTCAATTTTAATTTCAATTTAACTGTCAATTTAAATTTCAACGGTTAATTCAAATGACAATCTATATGACAATTTAAATTTTATCAAACAACGACAAATAAAATCATAACACTTCATAATGTCAAATTTAACTAGCATAAAGATATTTAGTACGTTGTGAGCGTTATAAAACACTCACCTTGATTTCAATGCAGTTCCAGCGTTTTATTTCGAATAAAATTAAACGAGCGTTTAATTTTACCCGAAATTTTCACTAGCTCCAAACGATTCCAATCCAGCTCTATAGCGCAGTGCTCGACAAAACGAACCCGTCGCAATTCGTTTCGTCACAATCCGACCTCGTGTCAACAAGTTATAGCAGTTTAAAGATTATACAAATTATTATGTACAAAATTTACAATTTTTATTTTTAAATTTTAAACCTAATCTCGGCCGTCCATCCCAGCAAAGAAATCAGGACCGCAAGTGATGTTCTTCCCCAGGCAACATCCTGCTCGAAGAAACCCATATGGCTGCCCCCTTCAACCAATTTTCGCCATCACCTCGGTTCACTTAAGGACGAACAAGCGACATCGTCTCGAAGCATATCGCGCCACCAACCTTCGGCCAGAGACCGGCCACGCGCGGCCTCCCCGTGCTCTCGAACGACGTGAACAAACGCACGACTTTGAGGGGCAATTGCCTTTGATTTGTGCATCGAAACCCGATCATAACCGTTGGATAGAGAGATATCGATGCCCTCTACAACTTTTATGTTGAAGGTTTCGCGTGAATGTCGACGGATTGGGAGATCGGAGGGGATGAATTGGGTGCGTTTCTGGCCTTCGAACTTGGAGATGGAGGCCAGGGTTTTTAAAACCCTAATTTGTTTTATTTTGCCAAAAATGAATAATTGAGGTGCTTTTATAGGAAATTCGGCGAACACTATTCATCCGGCTTTTTCAAACTCCGATTTACGCGCGGTGACCAGCGTTTCTAGGGTTTACCCCGCATTCCGGACACAACGGAACAAGTTTCGAAAGCTAATTCGTTCATATGTGAGAGTTACGGCAATAAACGATCGATTTAAAATTAAATCGGTTAATCAAATTTCTGTGCATTTTAGCTTGCTCCGGACAAACGGTAAATCCGATTGACACGAAATTTGAAATCTTACAATAATAACACATTATGGATCTGATGAAACTGGTTTTGTCGAAATCCGAGACTGTTTGAAAAATGAGTATTTTAACTCGTCGAATTAATGTTAAAACAATTTCGATGCGTTTCGAGCTACCACGGTCAGACGAAAACTCCGATTGCTATGAAAATTGAAATCCGATAATAACAAACTATTACGGATCCAATGGAACTAGTTTCGCCCAATTCTGAGACTGTTCGAAAATTGACAATTTTCAATCGATAATTAAATATTAAAATATTCAATTTTCACAAATAAACCGTTAATTCAATTTTAAAAGTTCTATAACATCATTCTAACTTTAATATGATAAAATAAAATTTTACAAATAATTTTTAATCATATTAAACCCGTTATTCAATTATTCAATAAATTCCAACTATTAAATTTAAACAATTTTGATTATCCAATAATTCATTATCCTTTGAAATATTTGAAATTGAACTTATAAGATTCAACTTTTAAAACCAATTCACATCTTAGAACACTATTTCCAGTTTACAGTTATTCAATTATTCAATTATTCAATAAGTTTTAAATATTTACTTTAAACAATTTACCTGTTCAATATTCAATTATTTGATTTTAAAAGATTTTACTTATCAATCAATTTCTCTATTACCCAATGAATTCAACATTTATTATCCTATCCAACTATTGATTGCAAAGGCATTCACTAAGTAGTATTTATTTTTCAATAATTTTTACTATTCAAATCTTCGAAACCAATCTATTAAAATTGGTATTACTACCTAAATAATTCACAATTCTTATTCACTTATTTACATTTATTTTTCCATATATTCCCTTATAACCAAGTTATAACATTCGAGTCAATTCAATTAGATTGGAACTCCATTCAATCTATAAATAATTACTTAGATGATTATTGTTGCAATTCATTCCAGTTATTATTATTCCAAACGAATTACAATTTTTTTTCTAACATTAAATCACGAAATCTTATTAAATTAGCTATTTTAATTATCGAAAATTTACGGGTTGTTACACTCTCCTCCACTCAAAACTTTTCGTCCCCGAAAAGGAAAAAGAAGGGAAAAGGAACTAAGTATAGAATTCAACATTAGATATATTTTATTCAAAGTTACCAACTTATAAAACAATGAAATTCCATTTATAAAGTCATAACTACGCTTCCACTAAGTTACTCCGAACAGCTTTCTAACTTTAAAAGAGTTATCAAAACAAGTTATATAAAAAAAAATTTAAAACTTGAAAAATTTTCTAACATCCGGATTTACGGAAAATTTCGGCAAAGTCTCTTTTGCGCGGCTCGATCGGAAAAAAAGTGACAGTATATATATCACAAATATACATCTCATCAAGTGATGAGGCATCCCGCAAGGAAAAAAGTGTAAAAGTACGGTATGTAATCAGAGATATGTACCTTATACATTATTAGCGAGCATATACGGCTAATATAGCACGAAAGCGAGCTCCAAATGCGAAGCAAGCGAAATCCGCACCTACTAAACACTCAACAAACCATGAGAAACATGCATATATGAAAATAATATCAACATACATCATATAGCAACATAACAACTACATGCCAACATAGCAAATGCAACAAAACAACAAATGCAACCACCAAATCAATTACTATCCAACTATCATCCAATAAATCCATAACCAACCAATATAAATTCAATTCTAATTAATATTTATTGACTTGGTTTTCAATTTTAATCACAGTTGATTCATTAATGTTGGATTTTACTAATATTCATTCTCAATTCAATTTGTTAACATTCACTAACTTATATTTACATTAGTTGTGTGATATCCCGGAATTTTGGACAATTTAAATTTAATAATCTGAGTTTAAATTTAAATTGAATTGATGATTTTTGTTAATAAATTTGATTGATTTAATAATCTTCTTTATTTAAATATTTAATTTGTGAAATTATTTTTAATAAGTTAATAAAATTGTTTTCTATTTAATAATGTATTTGTATTTGTATATATTTTTAAATAGACAAGTTGTTTTTAATTAAATCAGTATAGCATAATTTTAATATTTTGGAAAATAGAAATTGTGATTTATCTTTGGATTTAAGCTTTTCAAAAATATTTAATAAAATGCTCTATGATTTTAAATATGTAAGATAAATGTTTTATTTATTTAAAATTCATTTTGAATTAAGTTGTATATTAAAATAAGTTACAAAATGTTTGTGTTAATTCTTTTTAAAATATTGATTGATAATTTGATTTGTAAATTCAATTTGGAATTTAAAATACAACTTAAAATATGAACATGCATTCATTAAGTTTAATTTTCTTTAACACTTAATTTTAAATAACAAAAAAACATTTATTAACACTTAATTAAATAACAAGACATTTACAAATACATGTGTATGTAATTTAGGAGATAAGTTAAACATGTGTTAAGTATTTAAAATAGGTAGTTAACATGTGTCCATTCTTTTTACATGTGTCATATTTTGTTTTTCTTTAATTTTAATTTAAATCAAAATATTGTTATATAAAACATTAGCATACTTATTCCATTCCTCTTTCTCATTTTTTTTCCCATTTCTGAACAAAAGAAATTTAAAAAAAACTGCATTACACAAAGCCTGTAACTCCTCTTTAAAACCTGCAAGATCAAAAATCATTACCCTGCATTGCATTCAACTCCTCAACATACAAACCTGCATTTCCCAAAATACAAAAGCCTGCATGTGTGAAAACTAAAGCATGCATTCATTTGTTCAAAACTCTGAAACATGCAATTGAATCTGGAAAAAAGCATGAGGCCTGCATTCTTTCTAAAACCTGCAAAATGCAAACATGCATTTCATTCAAGCAATCAACCTGCACGCAACAACTTCAAGCAAGAAAGATGTCTGCATTTTGTTTCTTCAATCTGGAACCTGCAATTTGAAAGTTTGCTCTGCATTTTGGTACAGGTGAGTAACACCTAATTTAAAATAAATAAGTAGGATTTCATGCTTGTTTAAATCTGATGAATTAAATTTGTGCATATGCTTTTTAGTCTTCCTGCCTGTGTATATAAGAAATGTAATGCATGTCAGATCTCCAAGGTTTTGATTGTTATAGATTAAGTTCAAAATTGAATAAAATCTGTTTGTTTAGGATAGAGTAAATACAAATTTATATGAATCAAATTTGAATTTTTCTGTAACCTGGAAATCAGGTTACACAGAGCAATAATTAATATAGAGAAAAAAAATTTCAAATGTTATAATTTCTTGTTTCAGGTTTACAAAATAGAAACTATAAGTGAATTCAAGAATTTTAAAAAAGAAATTTCAATTTACAGTGTTGTGTATATAGTGCAGTTTCAAAATGTACTGCATATTACATATTGGTCAAGTACAGTTGAATCTTGCAATTATTTTGAGTGAATTTGTTTCTGTTGATAGAGTAGCTATCAATAATTATAGGAAAAATTCTAAATTGGATTACAATTCAAAATTGATGTTGAATTTTGGAATTTAGTTTTAGAACCCTAGTTTGTTTGAGTCTCTGATTTTGTTTGAATATAGACTCCTGGGTTGATTGAGTTCAAAGCTCTTTTGGGTATTGATAGATGATGTTATGATGGAGCTGTTGCCGGAGTTTGGAGGATGAGGGTGGCCGGAGTTGGAAGTTATGGCCGTTGACAGGTTGATCATTGAAGGGGGGTCCTGTTACAGGTTTTGGTTTAAAAACTTGAATTCAAATTCAAGTTGTATTATGGGATTTTGAAGGTGGAAGGTTGTTGTGGGGTTGCTGGTCGATGGAGGATGGCCTGAGATGATGGTCAGTGATGGCCGGAGTAGGGAAGTGGGTGCACAGGGGTGTTGTGCATGTTGGTGATGTTGGGGTATGTTATTGAGTTGCAGGTTTTTTTTGTACTCGGGTTGGTCTCGGGTAAATGGGAAGGGAAACTCAAAGCTAGGTAGTGATTGACTCGAAGTAATTTAGAGGGAGGCTCGGGTTTGTTAAAAGTTTCAGGGTTTTAGTTTTTGAGCAGAATCATGTTTCCAGGTTTCTAAGATTTGAAGTAAAGTAAATTGCAAGCAAAATCTAAAAACTAAAGTTGAATCTGAATTTGAGTATAAATTTAATTAATTAAATTTTGGATTTTTGAAAAAATTCAAATTTTGAAATTTTTAATTAGTTTAGAGTTGATCAGGAAAGCCTGTTCTCAGTATTTACAAATTGATGTAAAAAGAAAAATGTAAAACAAAATCTGAAATAAGTTTGAATCCAGAATTTAATTTTAATTCAATAAGTTTCAAACTTTAGATCTTTGAATTAAATTTTAAAATACTTTTAAATTCAAGTTGGTTTTAAACTAGAACAGAAACTGTGTACTGTTTTATAATTTAAAATTAAATTTTTAAAAATGCAACTGAAATTTTAAATCAAGTTTAAATCTGGAAAACAAAGATATGGAACCTAAGTTTGGATTTTAAAACTGAATTTAAATTTAGACTTTAAACTTTTTAAAGAATAAAGAAACATTTGTTTGTATTTAAAACTGTAAGTTTTAAATTATGGAATAAGAGTTTAAAATAAGTTTAAATTTGGTTTTAAAAACCTGAGATTTGATTTTAAAGTCAGTTTTTAAAATTTAAATAAGTTTTTAAATTTAAAATGGTTTAACTATTTAGAAAGTTTAAATAAATTTGAATTTGAAAATGAAAATGGAGATGTAAGTAAAGTTTTAAATCTTTAAGTTTGAATCTAAAATAAAAATTTAAATTGTAATTTAGTTTGAAATTTAAAAGAAATTTTAAATTGAATTTTTGTTTTGGAATAAAGTGTTTAAAATACTTTTGTATATAAAAAAATGTTTCTTAATTTAGAATTCAAGAAATTGATTTCATTTAAATTATTAAATTAATTTAAATGGAATATTAATTATTTAATTGATGAATGATGTGGATGATTAATTAAGTAATTAATATTATTTTTAAGTTAAGTAATTAAGATTACAGATTAATTAATTAAGGTTAATAAATCTATAATTAAGGATGATTAATTAAATTTTAATTTATGATTAAGATTCACTTAATCAAGTGATTAATGATAATTAAAATTTTAATTAACACTTAATTAATTAATAATTAGAGATTAATTAAATGGTAATTAAATATTAATTAATAATGATTAATTAAGAAAGGTTAATGAAGGTCATTAACTTAAGATTATTTTAACAATTAATTAATGTGATTTTTTTTAATAATTAATTAGATTAATTAATTAATGATAATCAATTGTTTAATTACTTAATGAAGTAATAAATGAATTAATAACTTAGTGTAATTAATTTAATGAATGTGATTAGTTTAGATTAATTAAGTTAAATTAATTTAAACATTTATGGATTATTGATAATTACTTATGTAATTAATGAATTTATAATTACTTAAGGAAGTAATTAATTAATAATTACTGAATGTAATTAAGGATATTCATTTTAGAAGTAATTTAGATTTAAATTACTTTGAAATTAATCATGGGATTAATTTAAATAATTAATTAAGGGTAATTAATTTATGAGATGAGTAATTAAAGTAGTTAATTACTGAATGGTTATTAGTCAAGGGTGATTAATATATATGTTGTTTAAATTGAAGATTAATTACTTATGTAATTAATTTATATTAGGAGATTGATTAAATGTAATCATTAATTAATTATGTAATTTGGAATTGATAAATCAAGGTATAACTAATATTAAATGCTAATTACTTATTGTAATTAGAGATGGTTAATCAATAATGATTAACTGAAGTGAATATTGAGATGATGATTTATAAATTGATTTGAAATCAGTTGATGATTAAGATAAGCAGGATTTTGATGATGAAGTAATTAATTTAATTTATTTTAAATTAATTAGAGATTAAGTAATTAATTTAATTCATTTTAAATTAATTATAAATGGAATGATCATTAGATCTTTGCTTATGTTTGATGATTGGTATTGGTTGTCTGGTATGGTTTATAATCTCAGTTATGAGATGAGTTATGTATGTGATATGGATGCATTGGTTGCTTTTGGATGATAATATGGATTATCTGATATGATATGGATTGAGTGTTGGTAATGATAATGTTGAATTATCTATTGTGCTGTGAATTATCTATCTGTGTATATTTAGATAATGAATTGAATTGTTTTAAACTTTAAAACAACTTGGACCTTAAAAGACACGCTTTGGATTTCGATGAGACCGGGATCGGGTTTCCATATTTGGAATCCGAAAACCACATCGATTCCAATTAAACGTTAGGTCGTTAATCCAAGTGGAGCGAGTGAAGACTCGAGGTGTAAGGGCTATACGTCAGTATAACTCTGTGGGTGATTCCGTAATGAGTTTGACGGGATAGTACTTATAGATTCGAGATGGTGAATCAGAGTGCAAGGGTTATTGTCGTTAACTCTGAGGGTGATTCCAATATGAGTGTAACGAGATAATGCCTTCGGTTTCGTTCGAACCCGGAACGAACTTGTATGGATCGAATGCTTTCAGAACATCGTCAGGTGGACGATGAGCATTCTAAGTAATATGTCCTATAAAGGTAATCGTAGCCTCAAGCCTCATCAACCGGAAATGGCTAAAACAGGGGAGGTGCAGCAAAGTTTCATGGGTAGCACCCACTTGAGAGCAAGATTTATCCCTGTCTAGAGGTCCCTTTATTTTCGGCTTAGTGGTGCGGTTGCTGATCACAACTGCGAGGTTGTCTTGTTTGGAACTGTTCAGTAAGGAACGGGTCCGGCTTTGTGTTGCAGGGGATGAAAGGAGTAATCCTCGGTACGGTGATCTAGGCCACGTACTGTGACAGGCGGTACCCCAGTAGCCCAGCCATTGATGGAATCCAAAATCCAATAAGTGCCAACGGTTTTGATTGTATTACCCACTTTTGTGGCTAGTAGCTGGAATTTAATCATGTAACAATTTCGGCTATTTTCTATTTACTTGAAAACCCTAGACACTATTATAATATCATCGGATTTCCTATCAAATGTTTTGGTTAGCGTAAGGTAAAAACTTTTCCATGTTTATGTGTGGGAAGTCTTACGTGATACCTTTTCTTTTCAAAGGTTTTTCAAAGTTAAGCAACTTTAACCTGTTACTCACACCAGACCCATGTCTGACCCGGAGTTATTTCTGTTTTTCTATAACTCTTGGGTACTCAAATTTTTACGAGTTTCCAAGGGAATTCAGGTTAGGATTCGGAGTAGCTTTGACGTATTGTGGAGGAGCAAATGGAGCAGGAGGCTTCTGCGTATAGATAAATAGTTTTCCGCTGTGTTGGTATCTCTTAGTGTTGGTCTGTAATGTATTGAGTTGTAATAACTAGACAGCTGTTTATAACTTTCGAGTATGAGTTGTATATGTCTGTGTAACTCTGATATTTGATGTATTCTATGTAATACTTTGTTATTAATATAATTTATTCGTTCCGCTGTTGAGATTCTGGTGTTGTTTCTTCTTTCTCTTCTTTCTTTTCTCTTTTCTATCCCTTTCTTTCTTAAAGATGATGCGATTTTCCGGGAGTGGAAAGTCGGGTCGTCACAAGTTGACTTCCAATTTGAATCAAATTAAATTCTATTTAAATTCATTTAACTTCCAATTTGATTTCAATGATTTATAGCTTTCCATTTCATTAACACTCAACTAACAATCATATAACAAACAATCATATAATTTTAAAAGAATCATTTTATATTTGGCATCATAAATTTCCAATATTAACTTTAATTAAGTCCGTAAGCCGTACATATATCATTCGTGAGCAATATCAATCTAATCGCTTATTCGATCACACAATTTCACTTCCAAACTAGTATCGTTCACACGACTCTCTAGTGCGGACTCAGATTTGGTTCCTTGATTGGAAACTGTTACTCTCCTTGCATAGCCATATACTATGATAGATAATTTCAGAATCAAATTAAAAATCCATATCTAGGGTTCGCCGTCGAAAATCGAGTGAAAAATCCTAACTTGGATCGATATAAATCATGTCGAAATTTTGTGCTCGAATTTGGATCAAATCGTTATGCGAATAAAATAATATACGTACAATCTCACGTATTACTTCCCAATGGATTTCTATCCAATTTATCTATACTAAATTATTCTATTGACTTCTATTTTTTTTCACTTAATTACTCATAATCCATTATTCAGTTCGTATATTCATTCCTTTACATAGCATATTCTTTAACATTATCTTTTCTTAAACATCATATCAAAGAATTTGCTCACTCAAGTTCATTTTAAACATTCTATATAATTTAATTAAACCCAATTTCTTATCCCAGTTGATTCTTAGCTATACCAAATTATTTTGTTCACATTTACTTCATATTCAGTTTCAGTTAATACCCAATTTATTTGCGGAACATTTTATTAATCATCACTTTAATTTATAGTCATTCCATAAAAGTCTAACTTCTTATATATGACTTTTCTTAGTTTATAGTTATCTCAAAAGTTACAAATTCAATTTTTTTTTACAATCCCTTTGCAATTTATATTTATTTTCTATAACCAATTTACAAAGATATAATACGATTCATTTATCTACTTTCTTAAGTTCACTTACTTGTTCCATTTATCCATTCATCATTTTTATGTTATATTTAAGTATATAACATTTTTATCACAACCAAAATTTTCATTTATATACATTTTAATTCCCTTTTGAGTTTTCCTTACTTGTATATTTCAATTACTTTCAGGTTCTGTTTATTTATGCAATATCTCATTACATATCCAAAACATCATTTTAACTTTTAACATTTGGTAAGTCTTGTTATATGTTATCAGGATGTAATTTTGGTATTATACAAATTTATAGAATTTCATTTTACTTAATTAGAATGTTCACAAATTTAATTTGTTTAAATCCTCTTTACCTTTCAACTTTAAAGATTTCCCAAACAATAGCTTAGATATCTTAATCCTCTTATTTTATAAATTCTGATTATTCACATTTCATTCAAATAATTTGAAAATCATTAATTAACAGAACTTAGAAATTTAAATGCCCAGTTCTTTTCAAATCGTTTGAAATAAACATACACACTTACATCTTTAGTACATCAAATCATATCTTTGGAGTTTAAACCAAAACCCATTTACCCAAAATAATTTCGAAGAAAAGCAAAGCTTCTTAGAAGTCTCCCCCACTTTGAAACTCGAAAATGAACGTCGATGATGCTGCGCAGTCATCACCGAAATTATTTTCCAGCGACATAAGAGAAGAGTACTTAATTCATTCCTTCCTTTAAAATCCTTTCAAAATATTTCCATAAACAATTTCCAACTAATATTACTATATATTTCTTCAAAACTTTGAGAACCATTTTTCAAAATCTCCGAGTTTAAATTCAATATTTTCCAATTTAAATCTATTTTAATTCATAAGTCACCTTTATAAAATATTCTTATAGGATTTTCTTTTTTCTCTTAAAACATTCCACTAGTGTTTTATCATTGTTCATTCTGTAATTCACCTTATTTATTAAATTACAATATCCAATTAATGATAATAACCAATATTATCATTCCTAACAACCAGGTAAGCTAGATAAGTCACAATTATTTCTGAAAATTATTCTTTATATACCAAATATAATTAGAGCAAAATTATTTCATTTACCCAATTTCAAAACCGTATTATGTCTAATTGTTCTGTTTAAGTGTTTAGAGATACCTATCAATGACGTTAATTACTCGCATTGACCAGAATCCATAAGCCATTTAACAAATCGACAGACACAATATAAAACATTTTATATCACTAACAAATACGCTCTCTCATATATATACACTCAGCGACTCATCATAGGGTATAACTACCCTATTTATAAAGAGTCAGACCCCACAAAGCTAAGGTTATCGCTAAACCAAAGCTCTGATACCAACTGTAACGACCCACATTTTTGGACAGTTTAAACCGACAATCAAATACGCATGCCGATTCCAAACCATTCAAAAGGGCAGATGGTTATTAGGGTAAATAAGAAAAGAAAAGAAAGATAAATAAAGGAAAAGAAACAACACAGAATCTCGCAGCGGAACGATAAAATATAATAGTCAAATAAACAGTTCATGAAGCTGTCTACTATACTTTGACAATTATTTATATGACATTTATCAGAGTTATACATATACAACAGAACAAATAAAATAATGCAGCAGATAGCATGATGCAAGGGTAATAATAGTAATAGTATACCAAATCTTCGTCTTCATCCTCCAGAATAGATCTTCAAAAATCTAAAAAACTCAGGACTGACCCAAGCATAATGAAAAGACAAAACACTCGAGTCAGGACTAAAATATCCTTATGAAAGTTAAATCAATCGTAAATAAATATGAGTGTAACGGCGTCAGAAATGTTTACGGGGTTTGACATCTCATATCCAGTGTCAATGTGCGTGCAATAACTCAAGAGATGTTATGGGATTTTCCATCTCTTAAGGATCCGTTAAACTATCTACTATGTAGTAATGTACGCTAAGTAGATAATGCCTATCAGTAATATAAAGTATCAAAATAGCGTTAAGACGTTACCATAATCCCCCTTAACACATTTTTATAATGCCATAGTCTATACAGCACCGTAAGCCCCACCGTAAACTGGTGATTATCAGAGGGTACCCCATAAGTATAACACAAAACAAAACGTAGTGGTCGCGAATAGGATAATCAGTATGAAAAGGTACATGAGGCGATACAAACTAGGATACTAGTAGTTGCATGATCCGGACTGATGTTGAGTATAGCCAGCAGCTACCACAACACTGCGAAACAACACTCCCAAATCAAGGGGTGCACCCAAATCGAATCACAAATGTAATAGATATGGTATCGAAGAAGCGTGTCCGCTAGAGATGGCGAACCTCAATGGCCCTGCACGGCTCCTGTTTTAGTCATGTCAGGGGTCATCCAATATCGTTCTCTTTCTTCAGTCAACGCGTTCACCAAACCATCCACTTCATTCTGGATCAACACTCCGCGTATAATAGTTATTAAAGTGGTGTTCGGTATCGACAGAGAGTATGTCCATATCCGATCCCAGTCTCTTTAATAACTACGTATTATTACACCGTTGGCTCTTTTACATTTCAAATTGATTCATAATTGATATCAAAATATCATATTCGCTTCAAAATCAAATCCATTTCAAATATCGTCATAGCCATTCAAAATATAAGGTTCCCTTTGAAAAATCATTTCTCGCCTCAATATCTCATTTCGATTTCAAGATCATTTCGGATTTCAGTTTAGGTTGCAACTTCCTTTAACCCAATTCGTATTTAAATTCAAGATTTAAATATAAACATTTCACCTTATTGACCAGCTTGAAATTTTAGAAAAATAGTTTTAAGTAGTTTAAAAAGTAGTTTAAATAATTAAAGTAGTTAAAAATACTTAAAGTCTTAAAATGGATTTAAAATAGATAAATTAGTTTAAAATAATTTAAATTGGGTTAAGTAGATTTGAAATAGATTAAAATAGTTTAAGTATTCAAAAATGGTTTATATAACTGAGTAATTTGGAAAACAAAATAAAACAGCTTCAAAACCAAACCATTTCAATTATAACTTCTCAATTCAAAACAAGTTCAATTTCCCTTCTACCGATTCAATTTCGATTTCGATTCAATCAACGTCAACTTTGACTTCAAATTTATTCAATTTTACATTCACCTTCAATTAATTCGATTTCAATTTATATCGATTTGGAGCTTGATTTTCAAAATATCAATTTATAACACTTAACAAAATTATCCTTCAATATTCAAATTTAAATCCAAATTTCAAATATGATTCAATTCCAAGCTGATTACAAAATATCACTTTTATATCACTTTTGCTTAATTATCCTTCAATATTCAAATTTAAATCCAAATTTCAAATATGATTCAATTCCATGCTCATTTCAAAATATCATTTTTATATCGCTTTTACGTAGTAATACTCAAAGTTCGAAATAATGTTCAATCTTTAAAACAAATAGATTTTTCGAAATTCAATCATATCCTAATTTTTATTCTCAAAGTCTCAACTTAAATTATTTAACAATTTTCTTTAACCAAAATTTATTTCAACATTCCAAACTCAATTTTCCGATAAATTCGATTTCTATAAATTGATTTCTATTTAGAACTTTTAAATCAAAACATTTAAATAAATTTCAAATCGACGATTTTAAAAATTATTAATTTAGCCAATCCAGTGTCGGTATATAATTTTCTATCGTATGGCCAAGTGATTAGTTATTCCAATTAAATGTCAGGGATGAATATATATCACTTAAACCAAATCACAGTTTCATATGTATGCATAACAGGATATATATAAGCAAATAAACGTCCAAACATTTAAATATCAACCAATAGCATCCATCGAAATACATCATCCAATAGACAATACAATTCATGACAATTTCATAGTTATCAATGTCAGGTAATTTAATCGCAATTCCATTTTAATTTCAACTTAACTGTCAATTTAAATTTCAACGGTTAATTCAAATGACAATCTATATGACAATTTAAATTTTATCAAACAACGACAAATAAAATCATAACACTACATAATGTCAAATTTAACTAGCATAAAGATATTTAGTACGTTGTGAGCGTTATAAAACACTCACCTTGATTTCAATGCAGTTCCAGCGTTTTATTTCGAATAAAATTAAACGAGCGTTTAATTTTACCCGAAATTTTCACTAGCTCCAAACGATTCCAATCCAGCTCCATAGCGTAGTGCTGGACAAAACGAACCCGTCGCAATTCGTTTCGTCACAATCCGACCTCGTATCAACAAGTTATAGCAGTTTAAATATCATACAAATTATTATGTACAAAATTTACAACTTTTATTTTTAAATTTTAAACCTAATCTCGGCCGTCCATCCTAGCAGAGAAATCAGGGCCGCAAGTGATGTTCTTCCCCCAGGCAACATCCTGTTTGAAGAAACCCATATGGCCGCCCCCTTCAACCAATTTTCGCCATCACCTCGGTCCACTTGAGGACGATCAAGCGACATCATCTCGAAGCATATCACGCCACCAACCTTCGGCCAGAGACCGGCCACGCGCAGCCTCCCCGTGCTCTTGAACGACGTGAACAAATGCGCGACTTTGAGGGGCAATTGCCGTTGATTCGTGCATCGAAACTCGATCATAACCGTTGGATAGAGAGATATCGATGCCCTCTACAACTTTCATGTTGAAGGTTTCGCGTGAATGTCGACGGATTGGGAGATCGGAGGGGATGTATTGGGTGTGTTTCTGGCCTTCGAACTTGGAGATGGAGGCCAGGGTTTTTAAAACCCTAATTTGTTTTATTTTGCCAAAAATGAATAATTGAGGTGCTTTTATAGGAAATTCGCCGAACACTATTCATCCGGCTTTTCCGAACTCCGATTTACGCGCGGTGACCGACGTTTCTAGGGTTTACCCCGCGTTTCGGACACAATGGAGCAGGTTTCAAAAGCTAATTCGATCATATGTGAGAGTTACGGCAATAAACGATCGATTTAAAATTAAATCGGTTAATCAAATTTCTGTGCGTTTTAGCTTGCCCCGGACAAACGGTAAATCCGATTGACACGAAATTTGAAATCTTACAATACTAACACATTACGGATCCGATGAAACTGGTTTCGTCGAAATCCGAGACTGTTTGAAAAATGAGTATTTTAACTCGTCGAATTAATGTTAAAACAATTTTGATGCGTTTCGAGCTGCCACGGTCAGACGAAAACTCCGATTGCTATGAAAATTGAAATCCGATAATAACAAACTATTACGGATCCAATGGAACTAGTTTCGCCCAATTCTGAGACTGTTCGAAAATTGGCAATTTTCAGTCGATAATTAAATATTAAAATATTCAATTTTCACAAATAAACCATTAATTCAATTTTAAAAGTTCTATAACATCATTCTAACTTTAATATGATAAAATAAAATTTTACAAATAATTTTTAATCATATTAAACCCATTATTCAATTATTCAATAAATTCCAACTATTAAATTTAAACAATTTTGATTATCCAATAATTCATTATCCTTTGAAATATTTGAAATTGAACTTATAAGATTCATCTTTTAAAACTAATTCACATCTTAGAACACTATTTCCAATTTATAGTTATTCAATTATTCAATAAGTTTAAATATTTACTTTAAACAATTTACTTGTTCAATATTCAATTATTTGATTTTAAATAGATTTTACTTATCAATCAATTTCTCTATTATACCCAATGAATTCAACATTTATTATCCCATCCAACTATTGATTGCAAAGGCATTCACTAAGTAGTATTTACTTTCAATAATTTTTACTATGCAAATCTTCGAAACCAATCTATTAAAATTTGTATTACTACCTAAATAATTCACAATTCTTATTCACTTATTTACATTTGTTTTTCCATATATTCCCTTATAACCAAGTTATAACATTTGAGTCAATTCAATTAGATTGGAACTCCATTCAATCTATAAATAATTACTTAGATGATTATTGTTGCAATTCATTCCAGTAATTATTATTCCAAACGAATTACAAATTTTTTTCTAACATTAAATCACGAAATCTTATTAAATTAGCTATTTTAATTATCAAAAATTTATGGGTCGTTACATATGCTCTGATACCAACTGAAAGGGAGTGCGGATTAAGGATCTTAAGGCTAATTTAACACAATAGGAGGGGGTGAATAGTGTTTAATGGATTCTAAGACTTATATGAACTAATTTAAAAATTATGATATAAACAGATGTAGAACTTAATCACAAAACATACGCAGAATCAAACACAGATGTAGAAAGCAAATAAAAAGCAGTAAAGGGAAAGAACACACCGGATTTTATACTGGTTCGAAGTTACCTACATCCAGTCCTGAACCAAGGCGAACCACTTCATACAGATTTTTATTATACCAATGTCGATATTACAATCCTCAATTTCTATAGGCCTTAGGGTACCCTCCTGCCTCACGAGTCCGGGGCAAACTCTCTTGATTTACGGGACTCAAGATTACCCAATTGATTTCTAGGCACAACCACACCTTATAGGGAGACTCGATAAACTTTTGATTACAAATTGATCCTATAACTCCGAACAGCTCTTTGATCTTCGAGAGAGGGCAAAGAACCAAACAAGAATGAGATTCTAATTTGATTCACTTAAGAATTCGGTAGAATTTCGGCACGATCTTAAAAATATGAAAATTTTAGAATATGGATTAATGGAGAAGAAGAAGTGAAGAAAATAAGAAATTAGTTAGTTAAAAAATTCGTTGTGAAGGCTATTTATAAAGCACCAATGGTCATAACCGTTCGTGAAGAGATTTAAACGAATAGACACTTCTTTTGAAAATTGAAACATTTGAATTCAACGGCCACCATGTCAACATGGGGCATCCCATGATGTCGACATCCCTAGTTAAAAAAAGTGTAAAATTTGTTTTGAAAACGAAATTTGAAACAAGAGTTTATTTTAAAACAAAGACAAATAATATTTTAAGGCTAAAACATCTTTATGAAAATTATTTGAAAGGATAATTTTAAGGCTAAAATATTTTGAAAAGCAGTTTTGAAAATAATTTTGAAAAATCATTTTGAAGTGGTTTTGCAAGCTTCTTCCTACAGAATATTTCATCACATCAGGACGCGAGAACTTGTACAAAACTAGGATGTTCGTGGGTTCGTAAGCCACTTGTCATAGGTTTGTAAGCTACTTATCATGGGTTTGTGAGCCATTAAGAAGGTAGAAATGGGTTCTATCCCAAATAAAATTTGGATTGAAGATTTCCATGCTATTATGAAGTTTTAACAAAAACTAGACACATATCTTGAAATCTTGATCTTAATACTCATGGTACATAGGATCCTTGTGTTAGTTGAATTTTTAAGTAAATTGTGACTTGGTTTTGACCTTGTCGAAGGCAGTGCTCTATAGGAAGATAGCTTGAAGTTAGTAATTAGAGTAACTTGAATCTGAAGGGTTTCGACTATTTCGACAGTGGCCTTTTGATATTGAAGAAACAATGAAAGCAAAGTTAAACCCAACAAAAGCTTCTAAACAATAAAGTAATTTAAAATATTTAAGACTTCCCTTTAATAAGCTCAAGAAGACTTTATTTCTCCAAATCCCCAATTCAATATAGTAATTAAGGTTTACAACACTTCTAATTAAAGAGATACAAGTTTGGAATGGAAAGAATTGGATCTCCAAAACATGACCCCTTGGGTCTTATTTATAGATGCGGATCGACACCTTTCGACCTTGATGATTCCGACTTGGTTGGAAGGTGGCTGTTGAATGACTTAAGTATGCTTCATCTTTGTCGAAAGTAAGGGCTACACCTCTCTTCTTTGTATTGCCTTGTAAATTTTTACGAATCTGTTGATAGGTATTGTTAAATGGTTTCGATGATGTTGGTTACACCTGAGCACTTGTTTCTAATTTGATGCGGAACCCTTTTGGATCACACTGATTTCGATCGGTTCGAATGGCTTACATAGCTTTCGAAGGGGTTGTCTTGGACAATGCTTGCTTTCACATGATTTAAATGAAGGTGAAATCTTTGGTGTCCAAAGGTTTGGCGAATATGCAAATAGCTGTTCCTATTGTCTTCGAAAGGTGTTGCTTTGTCCCAATGGAAAGGTCATCATGCATACAAAATGACCTAGTCGAAAGATGGATACTGAAGGCGAAAGGGTTCTTTCGACTCCTTTGTCTCCTTTGAAAGGTTTAAACTCACTGGGTCTTTGTTGAAGAGAGCTTCCGACACCTTTAAAAGGTTTCGAAACTTTCAGACTTTGACGATAGTATCACTTCGACTACTTCGAAAGGTTTAGATGGTACCTTCCTCTCCTGCCCTTCTTTGACTTCTGCTCAAAACGCTTTCGACTAAGTCGAAAGGTTGATTTTTTGAAGTAAAATTTGCCCCCTCCCCCCCCCGGTGAAGGGATGCTCTTGACTTTCCAAGTCATCTATGTCGAACCTAAAAGTTCCCGCCTCTTGGTCTTCCTGTGTGATTCTGAGCCTCTTTTTTAAATCTTATCTAATGGGTTGCAGTTTTTGGAAGACTTTCTTATAAGTACACTCTTTCTCCTTCTTTCTCACTTACTTGCAATTGAATTTTCTAAAAGTAAAAGAATTCCCAAAATTTCTCAAACTTTTTCCTACTTTCAAAAATCAAAGTAAACACCAAATCAAATTCGTAAGTTTAGATTCATCTAAATTTTGCTAATTTTTCTTTTCTATTATTCATGTTTTAGTCGGATTCTAATTTCCCAGATCTTAAAACTGAGATTTCGGTAATAAAATGCTCAAACTTTAACTTTCTAAAAGCATGTTTGATTCAATTTTCTGAGAATGTTTGATTCGATATATATATATATATATTAGAAAATTTTGTGATTCGGTTCCTGGAGCAGGTAAGGTTTGTTTTTTGTTTTGAAATTACTTTAGTCTTTTAGGATTTTTGCTATTTTTGAAAGAGTTTGAATTATCTCTTATAATTTTGAAATCGAAAGTTGTTGATGTTGAAATCCATTTCGTTATCGGGTTTTGTTTATTTGTTTTTTAAGAAATTTTGAAACCCTAGATTAGAAATCGGTTTGGGCGAAGACAAAGGTATCTGTTTTCTTCGCCTAGAAGTTTCAAGTGTAGGAACGAAAAATGTAGGATCGATTTCACCCTAGAGGGGGGGTGAATAGGGTGATAGTGTTAATTAAAAAAATTAATTGCGGAAGCTTATAAACTAATTATTAACACAGATCACATAATACTACCAGCACAGAAATAAATAGCAGAATAATAAAATGCAGAACAGAACAACACTTAATTTACCCAGCTTCGGCAAAACCCTGCCTACGTGCTGCCCCCAAGGTTTCTACTAGAAATTAGATAGTCCCTCGCTTACACATGTAAACTCGCTATACCCGCTATTGACTAATCTAACTCTACGCTCAAAACCCTGCCACAACTCAACCACCGAGTTGCGAATTCTCAAACTACACACCGTAGTTTGCACCCTAGTCACACGACTAGAAAATTAAACGGTTTAAAAGTAAATACGAAGTTAAAAACAAATTAAAATAAATAACCCTAATATAATTAAAAGCCCTTAAAATATATAGGCCGGCCCCTTTTATTATTTTGACCCGTCTCCTTTTGCTTTACTCCGTTCGTTTGCGTGTATAATGGTGGCCGTTCCTCTTGCAAATTTAGGGCTTCATTCCTTTTCCAGATTTAGGGCTTTTGAAGTGCCGATAGTATGTAGATTGATTCTATGATCTCTTGCGTGTATCCTTGATTGATTGATGCTCACTTCGGCTACTTCTTTGATCGAATTCCTTCTTCGATTCGGTATGTAATTATTTGCTTGTGCTTTTCTGATTTTATGCTTTCTGGAATTCGATACTAAAATTTGCCGATGATGAATTGTTTAAATAGGAATCGAATTCCTATATTCTCGTTCGTATAAAATATGTTTGAATTTGTCAAATATTCATCTCGGCCACTTGATTTTGTTTTGATGCTGAGATTGATCTCTGACTTCTTCAGTTCGTATTTACTTCGATTGCTTGACATTCACGACATTGATCGACTCCTTGGTCATCACATTGTTGACTACGGCTTCCACTCCGTTCCTTATTCTGTTGACTTTGCTACCTCGATTATGTATGCATTTGCATACTGCTGTTGTTTGAATATTGTTGGATGCCATCTTCATGTACTCGATATTGTGGCATATGGTCTTTGCATTTGCTGGCTTGAATCTCTGCATCTATGTTCTTCACTATTTACATCATTGGACTTGTCTGGTCTGGTCTTGAGTGTGCTATTGATCTGGTTCGGTCTGATCTGCACTTGATCATCTTGGTCTGGTGCACCCTGTTGTTGTTGAGTTGATATAGTCTGACCTGTGTTCCCTGTTGCACACTGTTGTTGGTCTGATCATTCCTGTAGCTTGCCACTGACTTTGGTTCTTCGAATCTGTTGCACTTGGTCTGTCCACTATCGAGTTCCTGTGATACTCATGTTGATTCCATTGCTGTTGACATGCCTTGTACTGTTTCTGGGCCTTGAGTGTGCTTCATATATGCACAGTTGGTTCATGTTGTTGCTTATGTTGGTGTTGTACACTGTCATGTTGAATTCACTGATGTATCACTGGTATACTTCACTGTGTTGATTGTTGTGCACTTGCTTGACTGAACTACTCTGGTCTTTCATGATGTATTTGCTGTGGCATTTTATGGTCTGCACTGAGCACTTGAACTTGTATCTGTGCACATTGTTCTATGCACTGTTCTTGTATTACTTGGGTTACTTGTATGCACTGCATATTTGGATTGCACCTTTTCTAGTTGGTCTGGCCATTATAGATGTATTTATGTACTTGTTCAGTTACATTGCTGTCGTAGATGTTGCACTGTATCACCACTGTTCTTTGCATTTGTACATATGAATGTGCTCGTGTTCTTTGCATACTTCATGACTGCCTTGTGTTGAACCCAGTTTTAAAAACTCCGGTTTGACCTTGTGCTGAAGTTGTGATATTTATATTATTGCACGTGAGTTGAACCCGGCTTTTTATTTGGGTTTGACTTGTGCTCACCTGTCCTTGTAAATCAATCAAGTGTATATATCGGTGTGCACGGCCTTGTGGCATATACAGTAATACACTGTGTATGTCACAAATTGTTCGTGTATGATGAATTCAAATTTAAATTATGACGAACAACCCAAATAACTGAGGCAAATCTTATTTTCAAAATCATCTTTTATTTTTGAATTGCAAAAATATTTCTTTTTCAATTTTACTGCGTTAGTGTATATTTTTGCAGATTTGCTCAGATGCTGGATTCAAAAACTGGATTTGAAGTTGAAGACAAAATATGAGTGTGAGTGATATGTAGTGAGGAAATTTGTAACTAAAAGATTGTGATGTATTGTAATCAAAGTTGTATAGCTATAGTGAGAGATTGAAATTGTACTATCAAAGTTGTAATAAATATTTGTTTGAATAAAATATTCATTTGAATTCAAAAACTGTGTTATTTAGTTTTATTCAGCAAATATTTATTTATTCTGTGAAAATTAAAATAGAATAGTATATTAACAAATACATTTAAATGAATGTATATATGTTTATTATCATCAAACAAAAATCATATAAGCGCATATTTAACAATCTCCCCCTTTTGATGATAACAAACATATATTTAAGATTTTGAATATATTAAATGTATTTGATAATTTCAATTGCTCCCCCTATTTGAATACTTCCTCTCTATATGATACTCCCCCTACATATATGACTCCCCCTACATATATGCATACAAATAAAATGTGCAAATGAGCCTAGATGTATATTGAAAAATTGTTTGACCTTTTCTCTCCTTTTCTTTACAAAATCTTAACTTTTCTCTCCCCCTATTGTTATCAGCAAAAGAATAATAGTGTTAGAGAAAATAGAGATAAAGTTATCAATATTAATCCAATATTAAAATTCAATTGAGTATAAAATATTAAACTTCAATAAAAATCAAACAAAAATCATAACTACTTCTTGTTAGGCGCATATTCCACTTTTAGAATGAATGGTAATGATGTCATCATATAAAACCATACAGTTGTGTCTATTTGTGATTATTTAAATCAGGAATTTGAATATCTACTAACCATGCATAACCGTTAGGACTTTTAAATGAGATTAGTAGTATTTCAATTTTATTTTTAAAAAAAAATGAATTTAAGTATCTTCTAACCACGCATAACCGTAAGGACTTTTAAATGGGATTAGAATCAACTTGTTTATTTTAAAAATCAATTTTTGATATGCGTTCCATACATGCATAACCGCGAGGACTTTTAAATGAGCATGGAAGCACATAACAAATTCCAAGTAATTCACCTATGCATAACCGTGAGGACTTTTAAATGAGAGTGAATACTTTGGTATTTATTTATTTTTATTTTTTTTATTTTAAAAAAATGTAAAAATGAAAAACGAACGATTCCTGTTTAAAGTACCACATATTGACAAACTATATAGAATTTTGATGAGTGATCGTTGATAGAAAACATGATAGACAAGGAGATGGTCATGGAATTTTTACCAACAAAATTTTTTATAACTCTCGTTTAAATTTCTAAAGAAATTTACTAATTATACCGTCTCGAGTTATAATATTTGATCAATATCAACACTCATCTTATTTTCAATCACTATATATCTTTTCGATAATTATTAGGGGGTCAGATTAGTTAATATAGTTATTTGAAATCAATTTCAAAAATAGTTATAAAATCAAGTTTTCTTAAATAACTAATCTGATACAAGGTCAAAACTAATTTTCTAGAAAGGGTTTCATAAGAAAATTTTCTGCTATAAAAAATAATTTCAAATGAAAAATATGCAGACATTTTCTTTGAAAAACGATGCAGCAAATGAATGTGTCAAAAATTAATCACGTTCCGCTAGTAATTTTTCTATCAACCATATTACCAGTGTAATCTGCATCTGAATTTAAATTTCACTCAAAATTCACTCGTTGAATGTCAAAGACCAGATTAAGAAATTTCAACAAATTTTCTCATGATTATTATCAACAAATTTTAAATGAAATTCTCTTGGATTTGAAATGAAAACCGTGTCAACAATCAAACATATATTAAAGTGTCAATTTTAGAAGCCATCAAACATTATTTTTATTTCAAAGCAATTTCTTAAAAGTTTCAACAATTTCAAAAAAAAAATTTAAAATCCTTTTTACAATTTTTAAAATAGAATTCATTAGGATTTTAAATCGAGGCCGTGTCAAAACATGAATATAAATTTAGCCAACAATATTATTATCCAATCAAAACACTATTTTTCTCTCAAACTTATATATCAAGTAATTCTAGAGAATTTTATAGTGTTTTTGGCATAAGAATATAAATGGCTAACAATTTTGAATAAAGTCAGAATCAAAATCATCATTAAATCATCATCATATCATCATCTCATAATTGGCTGATTTTATTCAGAAAATGGTACAGATTATCACATTTAATATATCGTACAAATAAATATACCTTTACCTGTCTTTACCTTTACGATATTTCTCGTCGTTGTCCATTGTGATTCTGTCACCCTTATACTAGGCTAAGGAACTTTGCTTTGTCGCCCATTGTGTTTCTGGAACAGCCAAAATCCAGAGAACGCTATTGTTGTTCCTTAGCCTGCCACCACACCTACACGGGAGAAGATTTATGTGACCTATTTGTTTTTATAGGTCCATGATTGTTAGTGGCAGAATAATTATAAGAATAATTTTGTGGAGACCCAAAACTATTTATAATTGTTCCCTTCGGCACCCAAATTCGTTTAACTTTAAGAGATTTTATATTTGTGCCTTTTGGAACCCAAATTAGAATTGTTTTCACGTGTTTGGGTCTATACCAACAATTATTTTGATTGTGTCCATATTTTCTACAAATTGTGCACATAGAATTGACTTGATTAATATTGCTTTCAACAATTTTCGATTTATTATATCCAAGTCCTTGTCTATCCGTATTACCAGTTTGCTTTCCTAATGCATATTCAACGATTTTTCACTTTTTGAAAATTTATCTAAAGTCGTTGACAATTGTTGGACTTGTGTTTTGAGAGATTCATTTTCCTTTAACAATTGTGTGCATTTTTTAATAGAATTCTCTCTCCTAATATTTTCATTCTCTTCTAAAATCAGAATTTCATTTTCAAGTGATTTTATATTAGTTTCTGATTTTTTAATTTCCTCCTCGAATGTTGGACACTTATCACACTTAGGGATCCTACTCTGATAGGTTTTAACTAATTGGTCAAGTTGTTCATTACATTCTATCAAAGTATCTTTTTGTGATTCAAGTTTAGCATATTTTTCACTAAGTCGTTCATAACAACCGTTTACTTCATGAAAATATATAAGCAACTCAGAATGGGTAAGTTTTGATACCTCACTTGGCTCGTCATCGTCACTGTCAGTTGTATCACCTTGAAGACACAATTCTGCCTTTTCGCTTTCACTGCCAGTGCTTTGATCATTCTCGTATGTTTCATCCCAAGTGGCTGCAAAACTTTTCTTTTTCTGTTTCTTTCCATGGCTGAATTGATTCTGCGGGCAATTTGGCTTGATATGTCCAGGTTTGTTGCAATTATAACAAATGAACTTCTGTTCTTCTGAGTGGTCAAATGCTTTGCATATTCTGTTTTTCAATTCCTGATTTTGAGCTGGATTTCCGTGTTTGCGATGCCATTTTTTTAATTTCTTTATTAACAACTCTAGTTCTTCTGCACCATCATCATCGTCATCGTCATCACTTTTAGTTGTTCCTTTGAGAGCTATCGATTTCTTTTGAGTATCTCCTTCTTCACGCTCTTCTTTGAATTTTATCTCTAGCTCATATGTGGTGAGATTTCCGATGAGTTCTTCAACTTTGAGTTGTTTTAAATCTTTCGATTCTTGTATGGCAGTTACTTTTGCTTCAAAGCTTCGTGGAAGGACTCTGAGGATTTTTCGGACTATTTCCAATTCGGTGTATGTTTTTCCGAGAGCTTTTGATTTGTATACGATATTGGAGAGTCGTCCGTACATCTCTTTGACATTTTCTTCCTTTGCCATTTTGAAGTTCTCGTATTTGCTGCTTAGCATTGCAAGGCGAGATTCTTTGACTTGAGATGTTCCTTCGTGAGTCACTTCTAGTGTGTGCCATATTTCCTGTGCAGTTAGACAATGTGAGACACGATTAAATTCAAATTGATCCAATGAACAGATAATAGAATTCATAGCTCTAGCATTAGCATTTTGTAATCTATTTTCTAGATCTGTCCATTGATCTTTTGGTTTCTCTATTTCCTGATTATCTACAGTTATAGTTGGTATACTATAACCTGTCTCAACAATATTCCAAGCGTCAATGGTTTCAGAAAAATTTGCATTCTATTTTTCCAGTAAGCATATTCACCATTGAACATTGGTGGTCTAACTATGGATTGACCTTCTGCAAAAGCATTATTAAAAGAAGCCATTTTAAAAATTCAAATTTTTAAACAAAAACCGGTTTTTTTTAAAAAAAAAATCAAATTTTTAAAACAAAAAACTGATTTTTGAAAAATTGAATTTTTAAAACAAAAACTGATTTTTGAAAAATCAAAATTTTAAAACAAAAACTGGTTTCTGAAAAAAATCGAATTTTTTCAAAATTGACTTCTAATCCTAGCTCTGATACCACTTGTAGGATCGATTTCACCCTAGAGGGGGGTGAATAGGGTGATAGTGTTAATTATAAAAATTAATTGCGGAAGCTTATAAACTAATTATTAACACAGATCACAGAATACTACCAGCACAGAAATAAATAGCAGAATAATAAAATGCAGAACAGAACAACACAGAATTTACCCAGCTTCGGCAAAACCCTGCCTACGTGCTGCCCCCAAGGTTTCTACTAGAAATTAGATAGTCCCTCGCTTACACATGTAAACTCGCTATACCCACTATTGACTAATCTAACTCTACGCTCAAAACCCTGCCACAACTCAACCACCGAGTTGCGAATTCTCAAACTACACACCGTAGTTTGCACCCTAGTCACACGACTAGAAAATTAAACGGTTTAAAAGTAAATACGAAGTTAAAAACAAATTAAAATAAATAACCCTAATATAATTAAAAGCCCTTAAAATATATAGGCCGGCCCCTTTATTATTTTGACCCGTCTCCTTTTGCTTTACTCCGTTCGTTTGC
Source organism: Allium cepa (assembly GCA_030765085.1). NCBI lineage: Eukaryota > Viridiplantae > Streptophyta > Magnoliopsida > Asparagales > Amaryllidaceae > Allium > Allium cepa. Next base: position 944,724,094 of record CM060934.1, on the reverse strand, counting down.
GTGTATAATGGTGGCCGTTCCTCTTGCAAATTTAGGGCTTCATTCCTTTTCCAGATTTAGGGCTTTTGAAGTGCCGATAGTATGTAGATTGATTCTATGATCTCTTGCATGTATCCTTGATTGATTGATGCTCACTTCGGCTACTTCTTTGATCGAATTCCTTCTTCGATTCGGTATGTAATTATTTGCTTGTGCTTTTCTGATTTTATGCTTTCTGGAATTCGATACTAAAATTTGCCGATGATGAATTGTTTAAATAGGAATCGAATTCCTATATTCTCGTTCGTATAAAATATGTTTGAATTTGTCAAATATTCATCTCGGCCACTTGATTTTGTTTTGATGCTGAGATTGATCTCTGACTTCTTCAGTTCGTATTTACTTCGATTGCTTGACATTCACGGCATTGATCAACTCCTTGGTCATCACGTTGTTGACTACGGCTTCCACTCCGTTCCTTATTCTGTTGACTTTGCTACCTCGATTATGTATGCATTTGCATACTGCTGTTGTTTGAATATTGTTGGATGCCATCTTCATGTACTCGATATTGTGGCATATGGTCTTTGCATTTGCTGGCTTGAATCTCTGCATCCATGTTCTTCACTATTTACATCATTGGACTTGTCTGGTCTGGTCTTGAGTGTGCTATTGATCTGGTTCGGTCTGATCTGCACTTGATCATCTTGGTCTGGTGCATCCTGTTGTTGTTGAGTTGATATAGTCTGACCTGTGTTCCCTGTTGCACACTGTTGTTGGTCTGATCATTCCTGTAGCTTGCCACTGACTTTGGTTCTTCGAATATGTTGCACTTGGTCTGTCCACTGTCGAGTTCCTGTGATACTCATGTTGATTCCATTGCTGTTGACATGCCTTGTACTGTTTCTGGGCCTTGAGTGTGCTTCATATATGCACAGTTGGTTCATGTTGTTGCTTATGTTGGTGTTGTACACTGTCATGTTGAATTCACTGATGTATCACTGGTATACTTCACTGTGTTGATTGTTGTGCACTTGCTTGACTGAACTACTCTGGTCTTTCATGATGTATTTGCTGTGGCATTTTGTGGTCTGCACTGAGCACTTGAACTTGTATCTGTGCACATTGTTCTATGCACTGTTCTTGTATTACTTGGGTTACTTGTATGCACTGCATATTTGGATTGCACCTTTTCTGGTTGGTCTGGCCATTATAGATGTATTTATGTACTTGTTCAGTTACATTGCTGTCGTAGATGTTGCACTGTATCACCACTGTTCTTTGCATTTGTACATATGAATGTGCTCGTGCTCTTTGCATACTTCATGACTGCCTTGTGTTGAACCCAGTTTTAAAAACTCTGGTTTGATCTTGTGCTGAAGTTGTGATATTTATATTATTGAATGTGAGTTGAACCCGGCTTTTTATTTGGGTTTGACTTGTGCTCACCTGTCCCTGTAAATCAATCAAGTGTATATATCGGTGTGCACGGCCTTGTGGCATATACAGTAATACACTGTGTATGTCACAAGTTGTTCGTGTATGATGAATTCAAATTTAAATTATGACGAACAACCCAAATAACTGAGGCAAATCTTATTTTCAAAATCATCTTTTATTTTTGAATTGCAAAAATATTTCTTTTTCAATTTTACTGCGTTAGTGTATATTTTTGCAGATTTGCTCAGATGCTGGATTCAAAAACTGGATTTGAAGTTGAAGACAAAATATGAGTGTGAGTGATATGTAGTGAGGAAATTTGTAACTAAAAGATTGTGATGTATTGTAATCAAAGTTTTATAGCTATAGTGAGAGATTGAAATTGTACTATCAAAGTTGTAATAAATATTTGTTTGAATAAAATATTCATTTGAATTCAAAAACTGTGTTATTTATTTTTATTCAGCAAATATTTATTTATTATGTGAAAATTAAAATAGAATAGTATATTAACAAATACATTTAAATGAATGTATATATGTTTATTATCATCAAACAAAAATCATATAAGCGCATATTTAACAAAAAGTTGTGCCACAAATTGACCTTTCTACCACTTCTAAAGAAATGGTGGAAGCAACATTGGTTTTGTTTCCATAACCCCTTTCAATGAGGTCGAAAGGTGTTGTAGTGTAAATTTATCAACCTTGTTGAAAGGTTTTGAAATTTAGTAGAGTGTAGTCACTCCTCTCGAAAGCAAAATGTTTCGACTTAGTTGAAATCTTTTATGCCGAGTGCAACCCATTTTCCTTAGTTAACTTTTGGAAACATAATGCTCCCACAACCCTCTCAAAACCCTTTGTATCTGATGAGTCGAAACCCAATAGAGTTGATTTTGTCCAGATTTGTCGAAACGTTCTAAGTGCATATGAGTTTAACTTAGAATCTTTTGACCCAATGAGTATATTAGGTTTTGACAACATTCATATTCCTCTTATGAAACTTAAGTCAATGGTTTTGACAATGTCGAAGGGTTTTATTACCGTTTTTATGGAATATCTATAGTGTACATTTTTGTTTAAGTTTTAAGTTAACTTGGACCGCTTCCTTTTAACCATTTGGCTGCTGTGAAGCTTTCGACTAAGTGCCACTTTATATTTTCATCCTTTCTTTAACCATGTTGGAAGTCCAGTGATCGCTCATATTTGTGCTTTCAAAGCTGTCGAAAGTTTTGTGCTTAAGTGTTAACTTTCTTTTCCTTTGGTCTCTGTTGAAAGCTCCATGAAAACTCCAATTTAGGTTTTTGACAATGTCGAGAGGTATTTTTTTAGTGTTACTGTCCCTTTCCTTTCGACCCTATCGAAAGCCCAATACCTTTAACTTCTAAATTAGACGTTTTTTCAAAAATTTAAAATTTCATGTTTGATTTTTGTTTAAGTTATTCAAGTGTATTTTTAACTAATTTTTGAATGAATTCTACATCATATAAATTTGAAAATTTTAACTGAAATGTTTTCACCTGGTAGAACCATGAGTTCTCCGAAGAAAGCCGAAGCTACTTTCAAGCATTCTCTCATGTCAACTCAAGACGAAGTCAATGCTATCCTTAATGACTTTGACATTACTGATGTTGAAGCCATTCCTCACAAGGAGACTGATACTATCAACAATCCTCCCGAAGGGTTTTTTTGCCTACACCGCCATCCATATATGGCATGGAGGATTCTTGCCTTTTACAGAGTTCTTATCCACGTTCCTTTCTCATCTCGGGATTGCTTCAATTCAATTGTCGCCAAATGTTTATACCTATCTCTTGACCTTGGAAATGATGGCATTGGAATTTGGACTTCCCTCCCTAAACGCTGAAGTGTTGAACTGCTTGACCCGATTGGTCAAGCTTAGCAACCTTAATAGTTAGATATACAGAGTCCATCCCTAGAAGAAGCTAATATCATATGTGGTCAATAAGTTCTGAGACTGGGAAAACCAGTTCTTCTTTGTTAAGTGTTTTTCAAACATCAGCTGAACTTTCGCTCCCCCTCGTAAGTCTAGATTTTTGTTCTCTTCCTTCATTCAATGTTTTCTCTTGCCTAATTTTTGCTTTTGTCAGGTTCCCCCACTAAAGAGCTTAATGATGATGTTAAGAGAACAATCATATCTCTCATTGCAGCCTCATGCTAAGTTAGAAGCAGATTGACACTATTGAATCCAACAAACTTACATAAACACTCTCTTCTGCTGGTAGGCCAAAGGATCCTTGACAACCCTCCCTCTGTTCAACATACCTCCCGTGGCAAGCGCTTCCTCTCTCTAGGAGAATCATCATCTTACTCTCCTATGTCACCCATTTGTTCTTACCACTTTGGTATGTAAAGAGCACCGCACTTGTCATGAATTATTGTATCGCTTTTTCAATTTAATTTGTTAACACACAATCTTCTTTGATTTTTTTAGTTATTCCTCAAATTACAATGTCGGTTGGTGGTGTCGCTCCTCGCCCTACAACTTTTGTAGCATCATCATTATTGAATCTCTCACCAAAACTAAGAATGCTTTCAAAATGAAGTTGGTGGAATCTTTTGAAATAGAACCTCCCAATAAAGTTACTAATGTTATCGATGTAGAGGAGGAGGAACATTTAGATCTTGACAGAGCTCCAAAGAGCCCAACCGTTGAAGCTTCTAAAGAAAAACTGAAGCACACTCCGACTGCAACCGACCCTCTTTGTTGCATTTCTATTTGTGATTCTCCAGCTGCACTTGAGAAAATGCAACTGGCTATGCAGATGACCCCCTCCTTAAAGAAAATTCCTTCGAAGTCGTTGTCTTCTTCTCCCCTTCCATTAATTTTAATGAGATAGCCGAATCCGTCTTTCATTCTGAATCTTACACCTCTATCCATCCGCCGTCAACTATCTATGATTTGGCGGGACATTATTGCTCTTTGTCGGAGCCACAACTTTTGGTGAGTTTTACTTTAATTAACTTTGTTATTACCGGTTTTCTCTAAATATCTAACTTGCATTGTTTTCTTCTTTCAGATTTCTAGAAGCTGGGTAGTTTTGAACGAGCAAGCATCAAAATCTTCCATCGAGTCCTTTGAATTTTAAGAGGAAAATTCCATGCTTAAGAACCAAGTGTCCTCACTTTCTGTGGCCAAAGATAAAGCAACTACAAAACTGGAACTATTAAGAGCTTCTCTACCCCAAGCAGAAAAAACTGATCTCTAAAAAGAAAGAAAGGCTTAACAAGTTTTGGCCGATAAATTTTTTCTATGGTGCTAGCTTTAAAGGATTCTAATGAGGAGAAAGCCCACGTAGTAGCAAAGAACACATATTTGAAGGCTAAGTTCTATAGAAACGGAACCTCTTTGAAACTTGCTATCGATACGATCTCTGATGCTAAGCAGTGAGTATCACACTTTATCAGTTACACTCTTGGGAAAATAACGCTAAATTCCTATGAATAAGCCCTTACGCTTGCTTGTGCTGATAATTTTAAGAACTGCCCTGACTTGAGTTTTCCTTCCCTTGACTCTACCTTGGTTGATAGAGTAATGGGCATGTAACATCCCCCTATTTGGAGGCCCAAAACTAACGGTTACGGATGGTGCAGTCATCCATAGTTATTAATCCTCGGCGACAAAATACGGCGGTGCTAGATACATTGATACATGGATCAAAAGAATATGGAAATTTTTTAACAATTCGAAAACATATTTCCACATTCAAATCAATACATTTCATGTTCATTACATAATCTCAAATATGGTAACCACGTTCAACAAAATATAATTATTACACATACGACAAGAGCAACATATGAAGATGTTTCCTTGGTTGATCAGAGTGTATAGTAAGGCTAATAGATATGCCTTTACAAACAAATACGCAGCAGAAAAAACTCCAAACAACCATCTGTCTGCTGCACGCCTCTGGAAGCTTTATTTGTCAAAGAAGAAAACCTGAAAACCTTAAATCTCAAACTACTCAAAATCAATTCAGTACCCGAGTGTTTAAGGGGAAAACATAAATTTCGAGCCAGACATAAAGCCTGGTATGATAATAATCTAACATCTCAATCCTTTTAGATATCTAGTGAGACCACGCCGCTTAGCGGAATGGGTTTCCCCCTTACTAATTTCCTAAAACCTTTATAAAACCATATATTGTGCTCATCCATCCACAATGGTTAAAACATACATTTTCAAAATATTATGATGATATGCATCTTGAAAATAATTAGGATTTCCCATCCCCAGTTTAATCAGATACCCTTTCGTAATTATAGTTTCTAGGGTCACTATTTACCTTTTAGTTTTCATGGGTTTACTAATAAGCTTGTTTTAGTCAATGGACACCCTATCTTATTCATAGTTTTCATAGGATCACTAAGAACCTATAGGCTCCTTCCAGTTAATTAATTCATGGATCCCCATGAACCTATTAGTCATTCCAATAACCAATCGTCTTAACCTAGTTTTCATGGGTTGACTAGGAACCTGTGGATTTATCCAATAACTTACTTCACGTCCTCGTTTTCATGGGTTGACTAGGAACCTACTGATACTTCCATTAGCATCTTTCTTATCCTACTTTTCATGGGTTTACTAGGAACCTATTTAATGATGTCAATTCTTAATCCAGATATAGTTTTCATAGGTTCACTATAAACCAATTTGCCCCTGCTAACTGTCCTTAATACATAGTTCTCATGGGATAACTATGAACCTATTGATTTCCTCCAATAACTACTTAATCATAGTTTTTTCCATGGGTTTACTATGAATCTTTTGCTTACCTACAATAACTGTAAAGTTTAGGCATTCTATGTTTTTTGTCACCCTGACTCCTAGGATGTAATTCTACTCATTTAGGACTTTAAGAAATTTATTTTCACTATTGAGTTAACCTAGCTGGTTCTTTTACCCAATTTTCCCCAAAATACAGTTATGGGTTATCATGTTGATATATTCATATTTGAAGAAGCAAAACAACAATTTAACAATACCACATCTGTGGGTATATGGTCCTTGAAATACATTTCATAAAACATAGTTAATACCTTTAACTTAAATTTTTATCAAGACGGTACTTCTTCAAAATCTCATAGTTAAAGTCATTACAAAGCTCCTTTACATGAGCCATGGGTTTCCTTTAAAAATTCGAGTGTGGGCTTTAAAACCTTTCGACAACATCGAAACCTTCTACTTTTAACCCCTTCGAAAGCATTGCTTTCGACCCATTCGAAAGCATTAATCATTTCTTTTAAAACAACAGGCTCCAACATATTAAATACTTTAAAACGCTTCTTTCGAAACCTTTCGACCTTGTTAAAGTATCATTGATTGAGAGTAGAGTCATAACTTCAAAACCACTTGATATCTAACCTTTCGAAACCATTGGAAATCAAATCTTTCGAAACCATTACAGCTCAAACCTTTCGAAACCATTGAAGCTCAAACCTTTTAAAGCCATTGAAAACCAAATCTTTCGAAACCAATGAAACTCAAACCTTTCGAAACCATTTGGTTTATACTTAAAAATATTACTTTGGGCCATAGGTGAAAGTATCTCTTTCAAAACCACTCAAGAAAAATGGGATTCTCTTCCGATTCAGAAAAAAGAAAAAAGGGGGGCAAATCAATATGTTCTAAGAAGAAATATTTTATAAAACATTGGAGAAGACAATTGAAACTTTCAACAACGTCGAAAGCTCCTGCTTTCGACCCCTTCAGAAGGTTTGGGAAGCGGCTTGTATTTTTATAAACAATTGAACCTTTCGACAGCATCGAAGTTCCTGCTTTTCTTCAGACCGTTTGGGAAGCGGCTCATATTTATAAAAACAACCGAACCTTTCAAAACCGTAGCTTTCGACCTTTTCGAAAGCAAGCATAGCTCTTGAACTTGTTGGAAGATCTTTTAAAATAGGCAAATGGTTTTTCTTTTTCAAATCGAAATAAACTAAGGGACCATCTCCTTCGAAAGCAACCCTCCGAAAGCAACCTTTAACGCCGTACCTTTTGACTTTGTCCAATTCACTACATACCACCTAAATGATATCATGTGCATTGCTTTCGACCTTGTTGGTCAATGAAGTTGAAAGGTGTCGGTCGAGAGTTCTGAGTCGAAAGGTTCGCCAAAAAAGGCAGAACCACCCTTTTCTAGGTAAAAACTAATTTTGCTAAAATAAGTAAACTTTTTGTAACAAACTTGCATACTTGTAAACATTTGATTGGCTTTCACAAATTTTAAATAAATTGGATAATATTTGCCACATTTTCTTAGATCAAAAATAAAATTAACATTTAAAGAATAAGCCCTTCCTCTTATAAAAACAATTAACTCATTTGGGTCCTCCTTTTGGAATAATTTAATTTCCATAATAAATTACTTAGTAAAAGTCCACAAAAATTCCTGAAATTCACTTTAATAATGTTATCTAACGTATCAAAATTTCAGACCCAAATTCTTGATGTATTTTCCAAAATAACTTTATTAACCCAAATAACCATATTTTCCTTTGAAAATTCTTAACTAATTCTCCACGTCTTGGAAAAGTATGAAAATTGAAAATTAACTCCAAAATCATGTTTTCTATAACATATAATTTTCCCATGGCATTTAAAAATCATTAAGTCTTAGTTTTAACCTAAAATCGTGTATATCTCCATTAAATAACTTTGTTTAATCCATATAAATGATAAAACAAACATATCATCATTCAGTATATCATAAAAATAGATTTACTCTTAAATCCGAAACTATATGATTGTAAACCCAAAATAGAGATGTAGAATTCATTATAGACCTTAGACTGGATATGAAAATTGAAGTTTAATTGAGAGTAATTTTTTCTAGATTGAATCCTAAGCTTTAAGTTGGTTTTCTTTTCTCTTCTTCCTTCCTAATGGTTGGCCTGGCTTTCTTACGGTCATAATTTTTTTTAAGATAAAAATGAACATGTATGACCAAGGGAGATAGTATTAGGGTGGGAAATATAGACGGCTATTTACCTTAATGCCCTTATGTTCAACTGCTTAATACATAACCATTTATAAATTCATTTATTTAAGCAAGCATGGCCACTTAGTTTATTAGTCAACCTCAATCTCCTTATCTACACTATTTTATTTAATTTATTCTAATTTAATATCCTAAGTATCGTCAATAAAATTAATGGTGTTATAGTCTCCCTCCTTGTAGAATTTAGTCCTCGAAATTCAGTAAGGACTAACTAGCAAACATAGCAATCATCTGTAACATCTCCTAACAACCATACTAGCCTACCCGAATGGCAACCAATCTATATAGATCAAATATAGACATACCATCAAAGTAGATCAGCATAAGCCTCTCGAATCCTGTTCGTTGTCTCCCAAGTGCAGTCTTTCTCGTTGTCGCTCCATCGAACTTTCACCAACTTGACTGTCTTGGTCCTTAATATCTTCTTATCTCATGCTACAACCCAAACTGGATGTCTAACAATGGTCAAATTGGGCTCCACTACTAAGTCCTCCAACTCTGTCTGAGGAACTGTAGCCTCTAGACCATGCACACCCTTGCAAAGATAGGACACATGGAACACATTATGGACACCGACTAAATTTCCCAGCAAATCTACTCTGTACGTGTGCTTTCCAATCCTTTCTATGATCTAAATTGGACCAACATACATTGAGGTCGACTTTCCCGACATTCCAAATCGTACCACACCCTGCATTGGTGTTACTTTAATGAAAACCCTGTCTCCCAGTGAGAACTTTAGGTCATCACGCCTCTTATCTGCATAACTCTTCTACCTGGATTAAGCTTCATTCATCCGTCCTTAGGTTAACTCAAACTTTTCTGATGCCTCTCTAACCAAATTTTGACCTAAGACCAATCTGTCTGTAGTCTCTAACCAACATTTACTCAATTTGCATGGCCTTCCATACAAAGCTTCAAAATGCGCAATTCCTATAATAGTATGATAACTATTTTTATAGGAAAACTCAATCAAATGTAGGTGGTCCTCCAAAAATCCACCAAAGTCCAATACATAAGCTCTCAATAAATATTCGAGTACCTTTTTACTCTCTCCGTCTGCCCATCCGTTCATGGGTGATATGTTGTACTCATCTTGAACTTGGTACCTAATACCTCTTGTAGAATCCTCCAAAATTTGCTAGTGAATAATGCATCTCTGTCGCTAACTATGCTACAAGGAATCTCATGAAGTCTAACTATGTTCCTCATGAAAAACTTAGTCAAAACAGTTGCCGTTCTGGTTGATTTTACCGAAATCAAATGAGCACTCTTGGTCAACCTGTCCATAATAACCCATATGCTTTCATTTCTTCTACTTAACTTTCGCTACCCGTCTATTAAATCTATCGATATCGAATCCTATTTCCAGACTGGAATATACAAAGGTTGAAGTAGCCCACATGGCTTCTGATGTTTGGCCTTCACTTGTTGACAGTTGACACACTACCTAAGCCACAAGCCAACATCCCTTTTCATGCCTTCCTAATAAAAGCTCCTCTTCATATCTTGATATATCTCAGTCCCTTCAGGATAAATCGTAAATTTGGATCGATGACATTTCTTTAGAGCTTCCCTCCTTAAGTTATTTACATTTGCAACGCACAATCGTTCCTTCATTCTCAACCGTCCTCTTTGGTCAGGACTAAAATACTTTAGGTTATCAATATCTAACCTCAAGCCTCCTAATCCTCTCGGCTAAAACTGGGTCTTCTCTCTGCTTAGAAGCTATATTTCCAATTAGCATCGGTCGAACTTCTAAACAAGATAACATGGCAGTACCCTAACTAGAACTAGTAGTAGATCTCAATTGCACACCACAATTAACTAAAGCTTCTAGATCCTTCCATTCATCCAACATTGCAAACACCACATTTGATGCTTTTTACTGAAAGCATCTTCTATCTTATTTCCTTTCCCAAGTGAATACTCTATATCGAAATCATAAGCAGCCAAAAACTCCAGCCATCTCTGCTGCCTCATATTCAACTCCTTTCGAGAGAATAAATACTTTAATGATTTATGATCGGTATACAACTCAAATCTCTCTTCCAAAAAATAATGCCCCCAAATCGTCATGGCAAAGATCACTACAGCCAATTCTAAATCATGAGTAGGTTAACTAACTTCGTACGGTCTAAGCCGCCTAGATGTATAAGCAATAACCTTTCCCCTCTAAATCAACACTACTCCCAATCTAGTGTCACATGCATCGGTGATTACTAACAACCCTTGGTTACCATCTGGGACTACTAACAATGGAGCATTGGTAAGAAAATGCTTTATCTTAAGGAACCCTTCCTCACTTTTGTCGAACCAAACAACTTCACATCTTTGATGGTCAACTTAGTCAAAGGTTCTGCTAACCGCGAGAAGTCCTTAATGAATCTCTGGTAATAGACAGCAAGTCCTAGAAAACTCCTAATCTCGGTTTCCATCCATGGTCTCTTCCCATTATTGACAGCTTCGTTCTTGACTTGATCAATTGACAATCCCTCATCTGAAAACACATGACTAAGAAACTTAACATCCTTCTTCCGAAATGACAATAGGAGAACTTCACCTTCAACTGATTCTGCCTCAGCGTCTCCAGCATGACTCTAAGATGAATCTTATGCTCCCTTTTATCCTTATAGTACACCAAAATGTCATCTATGAATACCAACACAAACCTATCCAAGTGCTCTTAGGAAACTCGGTTCATCAAACCAACAAAGAAACTTGGTTCATTTGTTAATCCAAATGGCATCACCAACCACCCATATGAACCATACCAAGTTTGTAATGCCGTCAAACGAATGCTATCCCCTACACTCTCAACTGATGGAACCCAGTAGATAAATCCAATTGGGAAAATACTCTGGCTCCACTTAACTGATCAAATAGTTCATCTATCCTTTGCAGAGGGTACCTATTCTTGATCATCCTGTCTTTTTTACTTACGATAGCCGATACACATCCTTAATGACCCATCTGGTTTCTTCACAAACACCATGGCTGTTCCCCATGGCGAACTGCTTGGTCTTGTAAAATTCCTTCCCTCAAAATCCACTAGCTACACCTTCAATTCCTTCATCTCTGTCGATGTCATCCTACTAGGCGGTCTACTGACAAGTTCTGCTCTCGGCACAAGGTCTATCCGAAACTCAACCGCTCATTTCGGGAGTAATCTAGTAACCGACTGAAAAACATCTACAAACTCTCTTGCCACTCGGACCTGACTAAGGTCTTCTCCAACCTCCATGGCACTCAACAAAGCACAAACACTCTTACTGGAATTCTCCAATGAGAAAATAATTCAGTTATGACTATCTAGGTGCCTTAATGATATCTCCCGATCCTAGCAGAATATCCTAGCCTCGTACCTACCCGACCATTCCATGCCCAATATGATCCCAAAATTTACTAAATCAAAGACATACAAACTGCATGCAAACTTATGACCTAACTAATCAAATTTTGACTGGTCACATCTCATTCCAAGATTTGCATGTCCTTCTATTGGATTTGCATCCTTAAGGAAGTAACAATGTATGTGGGTTCTATACATAACCTATCAACCAAATACTGATATATAAATGAATGTAATGCACTGGTATCAAAAAGTACCTTAATTGGTATACTCTTAATCAAAAGCATACCTTCCATCATAGTTTTCCCTTTCTCTACTGCAGTAGGTCTCGAAGAAGATGATGGTCCAATAGAAGACACCTTCCTCTGTCCACCTTGACTGGCTCTGACACTGGTTCTTATAATGCCTAATTGGGTCACAGTTGAAGCATTTCACATTCTTCTTCTCTACGGCTTCTTTCCTTTACCATTTTTGTAGTCGTAGGGACAATACCGATTCTTATCACACTTTCAACACACAAAATCAGCCTTTTCCTTCTTAGCGACCTCCCCTTTCTGAACTCCTTTCTTCTTAAAGAATTTCCTTTTCCTTCTCCGAGGACCCTGAGATTCAACTAGCTTTTCCATAGCTAAAACAGCAAGCAACTCCTCATGGCGGACGACCATTTCCGCCATCACATTTTAAGGTTCTATGATATGAGTCATAGCCATTCTGCCTAGATATGGTCTCAAACTTCTAACGAATCTCTCATTTCTTCTGACATTAGTGTGAACCAAAGCATAACCATATCGAGATAGCTCATCAAACTTAGCAGTGTACTCAATCGCATACATTTCTCCTTGGAGAAGATCTATGAAATTCCTCATCAATGCCAATTTGGCAACCTCAGACAAGAACCTCTGCTCAAACCTTTTCCTGAAATCAGCCTTAAGCTCTTCATCCAAAACCCCAGCTGCCACATTGTTCCACTAATAAAGTGCTACCCCTTGTAACTGTCTAGAGGCTAGCCTTCTCTTCTCTCCATCATCTAAGCCTAAATCAGTGAAGATGTTTTCATAGTTCAAAAACAAGTTCTCCACTTCAACAACATCTGCTGTTCTAAAAAATGGCATCCCCCAAGACTTGTGTAGCCTCTGCTCTACTTAGCATAATTATATACAACTATAACTAAGAGATGAGCTCCCCTAACGTTACTGGCAGCTCCCGCTTGCAAAAGATTAACCAACAACTAATACACTATCCCCGCATCTACTGGTGGATTTATAGCACCTATTTTGGCCTTAGCGTTTTGGTTAGCATTAGCCTATCGACCTTGGTTCCTCCGGGTACTAGGCCGAGCATTTCCATTGGTAGTGGTGCTTCCTCCATCTAGATTTTCTCTTCCGTTTTCTGCCCCTTATATCGTCTTTCTCATATATCTGCATACGAGCCTTAGTAAGATACAGAAGAACAGTCTAATGGAGAGAGGAATACGTACCTAGATATACACTATATATATATATCAAATACAAATACGTTATTTTAGCGTTAACCCAAACCTCGATTATATTTTCAAATTCATTGGATTATGTTTTCAGAAAGCTTTTTCATTTAACTTTTCCTTTAAATTTTAATTAACCTATGCTCTGGTAGCAACTTGTAACATCCCATACTTGGAGGCCCAAAACTAACGGCTATAGATGCTATAGTCATCCATAATTATTAATCTTCGGCGACCAAATAAAGCGGTGCGAGATACATTAATGCACAGATCGTAAGAATGTGGAAAATTTTTAATAATTAAAAAACATATTTCCATATTCAAATCCAAACATTTCTCGTTCATTACATAATCCCAAATAGTTAAACACATTTAGAAAATATAATTACTACACGTACGCCAAGAACGACATATGAAGATTTCCCCTTGGTTAATCAGAGTATATAGTAAGGCTAATAGATCCACCTTTACAAACAAATGCACAGCAGAAAAGAAACACTAAATAACTATCTGCCTTCTGCACGCCTCTAGAAGCTTTATTCGTCAGAGAAGAAAACCTGAAAACCTTAAATCTTAAACTACTCAAAACCAATTCAGTACCCGAGATTTTAAGGGAAAAACAAAACATTCGAGTGTGACATAAAGCCTGGTATGAATATTAATCTAACATCACAATCCTTTTAGATATCTAGTGAGACCACGCCGCTTAGCGGAACTGATTTTCCCCTCCCTAGTATCCTAAAACCTTTATAAAACCATATATCGTACTCCTACATCCACAATGGTTAAAACATATATTTTCAAAGTATTATGATGATATGCATACTTGTAAATAATTAGGATTTCCCATCCCCATTTTAATCTAACACCCTATCATAATTATAGATTCTAGGATCATTATTAACCTTTTAATTTTCATGGGTTTACTAATAACTTTGTTATAGTCAATGGACACCCTGCCCTGTTCATAGTTTTCATGGGATCACTAAGAGCCTATAGGCTCCTACCAGTTAACTTAATTAATTCATGGTTCCCCATGAACCTATTAGCCATTCCAATAACTAATCACCGTATCCTAGTTTTTATGGGTTGATTAGGAACCTATGGATTTATCCAGTAACTCATTTCACTTTCTAGTTTTCATGGGTTGACATGGAACCCACTGATACTTCCATTAGCCACTTTTTTATCCTAGTTTTCATGGGTTTACTATGAACCTGTTGACTGATGTCAATTCTTAATCTGGATAAACTTATCATGGGTTCACTAAAACCAATTAGCCCCTGCTAACTGTCCTTAACACATAGTTTTCATGGGTTAACTATGAACCAGTTGGTTTCCTCTAATAATTACTTAATCATACTTTTCATGGGTTTACTATGAACCTTTTACTTACCACCAATATTGTAAAGTTTAGGCATCCTATTTTTTAGGTCACCCTGACTCATTGAATGCAATTTTACTCATTCAGAAGTTTAAGCAATTTATGTTCACAATTGAGTTAACCTAGCTGACTTTCCAACCCTTTATTCCCCAAAATACAGTTATGGTTATCATGTGAATATATTCATATTTGAAGAAGCAAAACAAAAATTTAGCATTATCACTCTTGTGGGTATAAATTCCTTGAAATACATTTCCTAAACTATTGTTAACACCTTTAACTTAAATTTTTATCAAGGCAATACTTGTTCAAAATCCTATACTTAAAGTCACTACAGAACTCCTTTATATAAGATGTGGGTTTCCTTTAAAATTTTGAGTATGGGTTTTAAAGCCTTTCAACAATGTCGATACCTTCTACTTTCAATCCCTTCGAAAGAATTAATCGTTTCTTTTAAAGCAATAGTCTCTAGCCTCTTAAATACTTTAAAACACTTCTTTCGAAACCTTTCGACCTTGTTAAAGCACCATTAAATGAGAGTAGAAGCACAACTTTAAAACCACTTGAAAGTAAACCTTCCGAAAGCATTGGAAATCAAAACTTTCAAAACCATTGAAAATCAAGCCTTTTGAAACCATTGAAACTCAAACCTATCAAAACCATTGAAACTCAAACCTTTCAAAGCCATTGTAAATCTAATCTTTCGAAACCATTAAAAATCATATCTTTCAAAGCCATTAAAAATCATACCTTTCGAAACCATTGAAACTCAAACCTCTCAAAGGCTTTGAAAATCAAACCTTTCGAGACCATTGAAACTTAAACCTTTCGAAGCCATTGGGTTTATACTTAAAAATATTAATTTGGGTCATAGGTGAAAGTATCTCTTTCAAAACCACTCTTTATTTTATAAAATATTAGGGAAGACAATTAAACCTTTCGACAACGTCGAACGTTCGACCCCTTTGAAATGTTGGGAAGCAGACTCTATTTTTGTAAACAATTAAACCTTTCGACAATGTCGAAAACTCCTGCTTTCGACCCATTCGGAAGTATTGGGAAGCGGCTCCTATTTATAGTAACAGTCGATCCTTTCGAAACCGTAGCTTTTGACCTAGTCGGAAGCTCTTTTAAAATTGGCAAGTGAATTTTATTTTTCAAATCGAAATAAACCAAGGGACCATCTCCTTCAAAAGCGACCCTCCAAAAGCAACCCTTCGAAAGCAACCCCTTGATACCATACATTTCAACTTGGTGCAATTCACTACCTACCACTTGAATGATATCATGTGCATTGCTTTCGACCTTGTTTGTCAATGAAGTTGAAAGGTCTTGGTCCAAAGGTATAAGTCAAAAGGTTTGTCAAAGGGGCAAAACCACATTTTTTATTGGTAAAAGCTGATTTTGCTAAAATAAGTACACTTTTTGTAATAAATTGCCTACTTGTAAACATTTGATTGGCTTTCACAACCTTTAAATAAATTGGATAATATTTTCCACATTTTCTCGGATCAAAAATAAATTAACATTTAATGAATAAATCGTTCCTCTTATAAAAACAATTAAATCATTTAGGTCCTCCTTTTGAAATAATTTAATTTCCATACTAAATCAGTTAGTAAAAATCCCCAAAAATTCCATGAATTCAATTTAATCATGCTATCTAACGTATCAAAATTTTAGACCCATATTCTTAATGTATTTTCCAAATAAATTTATAAACCCAAATAACCATATTTTTCTTTGAAAATTCATAACTAATTCTCCACGGCTTGGAAAATTATGAAAATTGAAACCAGCTCCAAAATCAAGTTTTCTATAACATAATTTTTCCATGGCATTTAGAAATCATTAATCTCGGTTTTACCCTAAAACCATGTATATCTCCTTTAAACAACCTTGTTGAATCTATATAAATAAAAAAACGAGCAAATCATCATTCAATATATCATAAAAACAGATTTACGCTTAAATCTAAAACCATATGATTGTAAAACTAAAATAGCGATGTTGAAATTATTATTCACCTAAGATTGGATAAGGAAATTGAAGTTTGGTTATGTTTTATTTCTTATAGCTTGAATCCTAAGTTTTAAGTTGGTTTTCTCCTCTCTTTTTCCTTCCTAAGGCCGACCATGCTTTCGTACGGTTATAAATTTTGTTTTGGATAAAAATGAATGGAAAATATAGGCAGCTATCTACCCTAATGCCCTTATGTTCAATTGCTTAATGCTTAGCTATTTATAAGTTTATTTATATAAGTGAGCACGACTACTTTGTTTATTTGTCAACCTAGATCTCCTTATCTACACCATTTTATTTAATTTATTCTAATTAAATCTCCTAAATAATATCAATAAAATTAAGGGTGTTACAGGGCAAGATCTATCAAATAAAGCAAGGGACTGAGCCTATAGAAGAGGAGGAAATCGATACCTCCAAGATTCTTTCCTTCGACGTTCCCTCCTTTGAAATTGAATCCGACTTTGAGGATGAGGGTGACAATGATGATGCCACGAGGGAAGAAGGCAATGATAAAAACGATGATGATGGCCACAATGATGATAAAGATGATGACAATGATGACAACATCGATGGTAATCATGGCTCAGGTGGAGATGGTGGATTTCACGATGATACCTCTAATAAGGATGTGGATGACAACACAAAAGCCTTAGAGAAAGAGCCATCTCCTCCTCAGCTACCCCGCTTGAATCTTTTGGGCCTTCTACACCTCAAGAGCATGAGCATACTCCAATTAATGTTGAAGAGCATAAAGGGAAAGGGCAGGCTTTCCAGACCTCCGTCCAAATATCACAGGTATGTGATTCTATGTTTAAATATCTTTCACTTCGAAGGTTACAATAGTTTAAATCATTCATTTTAGATTAGGAAGAAGTCCTGCCCCCATTATAAAACAAAACTTTAGTGAAAACAAGCTGAAATAAACAAGTTATATAGGGAGTTAGGCAAGCAAATATGGAAGCATAATGTACTTTCTGATAAGTATCATTGACTCGATAGAAGTGCCTCGGTGCTGATCTTTTAAACATCAGAAGGCTGCACCCTTATTAAAGAGAGCGCGCCTTCGATATGATGCTCTCTTGAAGGAAAACTGAGAGTTGGTCACTCTATTTTGAATGCTGATTGTAGAAAAGGACATTCTAATCAACTTTTTATATAAGGCTTATTGTAGACATTCAATAATTGATTTTTCACACTTGGTGAATTTGGTGGAGGTCTTCTTAGTAAGAGATACTTGGAAGTCAGTTTCAACCCGCACTTTGGAGCTTGTTGGAACTTACCACAAGTCAGACCGATTCCATGGATCTCACCCCTAAAAAGCTTAAGTTCTTACCCCACCCTTTGGTCAATGCCGGGATATCAACAAATTGGCTGAAAAGGATGATATCTGGATTGGAGATCGATCGGAAACGAGGCTATGATCGATATCGTCAAAAATGGATCGAGCTCTAATCAAGGTGGAATTAATTGAGAATGATAAATAAGGCTAAGAAAGGCTACATTTTTGATTTTAGGTCAATCGAAGGTCATTGCTCGAGTTATGGATGGATGAAGATTCAAGAAAATTTAGTTCGTATCAATACTTTCGTATCGACTGGGATGGACTCGGCTATTTGCACTGGATCGACGGCTTCGTATCAATCCATATGGATATAGATGAGGGAAATGCACTTGGCACCTCACTTTGGACCGATGGATTTCGTATCGATGCAGCACCCATCGATTGAATGGGGGCAAGGCATATTTCATACCGATCAAAGCTTGGATGGATACGAAGGTACATAACTTTGGATGGGTATGAACAAATAAGGAGCCATTCTCATATCAATTAAGTTTGTATCGATCGATACGAAGGAAATGTTAAAAAAACATGGATCACGGAGCTATGGGTACGAAGGCTGGGATCGATACGAATAGAGGTGTTTAGGTTCGATACGAAGGCAATGAACTTGGATCGATGAATGCAAACAAAGGCACAATTGATGGGTATGAAAGCGTGTGCTTTTGGGATGTTCAGGGGATTGATACGAAGGAGGGAAAAAGTTGATGTATACAAATAAGCCCACAGGCGCTGGTGGATGAATACGAAGCATGGAGACAAAAGGCTATGATCCGATGGATACGAGAAGGGTCAAGGCAAAAGAAGCGGTCAGCAAGCACAAAAAATGGATCTACATGCGATTATCTCTCCACATCATCGATACAAGAACGATCGATACGAATAGGATCGAGACAAAGTGATCGATACAAAGATATCAGCTTACATTGGAAAACGCTAACTTGGATCGATCATAACTCTCACTCTACCAGTCCTAACGTGATGAAATTTTCATAGGAGCTTCCTTATACACTCAAGAACCTCCACGATCGATCTCGCCTCGATTGAACCACCTTTGGATTGATACGAATTGAACATGGATCAGTCCAAAATCACTTCAGATCAATCTGGCTGGCCCATCTGCGCAAGAGAAAAGGTATTCCACGCTTTGAGGTTGATATTTTCAAATCTAGACCTATAAATAGTAGTCCTATGGCAACTAGAAAGGGAAATTCTTCTTCTCTCCTAGGTGAAACTCTGCTATTTTTTGCTATTGATTTTCAAAGGCTTGTAATTGTAATTACAGTATAAAGGGAACAAAAGGATTGATTCAAAGTGGACGTAGGCCAGCGATAGCCGAACCACTATAAATTTTGTGTTCTTTCTTGCTTTTTTAGATTTTCAACTTTGCTATTTCTTCATCTTTGTTCTCGACTTAATCTGTATCTGAGATCTGTGTGTGGATATTGAGGATTTGTGTACATACACTGGTGCTTTCACTATTTCTAGGGTTTGTGACCAATTTTGGCACAAGCACTTTAGTCCTTTTATTGAGAGGACTAGCACCCGCTATATTGGATTTGGAGTTCAAATTTGGAAATCTTAAGGATCAGATCTAAAAAGGACCGTCACAAAGCAATCAACAAGGAGACAAAGAGTGGAAAGGAGTCAGCGTGAACAGAGTCAGGAGGCTTCCTCAGGAGCAAATCAGACCTTTCTTTTCATCACCAGAGATGAAATGGAGATGATGATGGGAGCTATGCAGGAAGAATTGTTGAAAAGGCAAGAGGAAATGATGAAGAGCCTTCTCAGACAATTTGGGCATGCAGGAACAGTTGGAGCTTTAGGAGTTCAGATACACGGAGCAAGAACAGAAGGACCCATCAGGCAATTGGATGGAGCATCTCAATAGGGTACAGCCCCCAACCAGTGCACTGTTACCAATTTGGATGGATCCAGACTTGGGGAACATCACCATGCAACGATGGACCAATTCATGTAGGAACTCTAGGTGACACCACACAACAGGATGCCATAGGAGCACAAGAGTACGTGATGAAGAGTATGTACCAGAATTCCCTCGGGGACTCACTAGGTAACTCTTGGCGGACAATGCCGGATTAGGTGAGATTATGAGGCGAACTATGCACGAGGTTTAGCAAATAGAGATCTAGAAGAAGTAAACCGGAGTCCATTTACCCATGAATTAGGATGGCTAGGAATCCACCAGAGTTCATGCTACCTACTCTTAAGGTATACAATGGCAAGGCCGATCCGACCAATCATCTGATGAGATACACAAATTATATGGAGGTGCTAGAGGCATCAGAGGAAGTTATGGCCCAGTGTTTCCCTTTACACTTGACGGATATAGCTGCTATATGGTTCAGTTAGTTGGAAGATGGATCTATCAGGATATGGATGGAATTGGTGGATAGGTTTTTGAAATAGTTTTAGTTTCATATCAAAAGGCTGAAGAATGTAATGACACTAACATCGGTGAAGCAAAGCACAGGAAAATCGCCTAGGGCTTTCTTACTCAGTTCAATGCAGCTGTTGCTTCGGTGGATCGGCCGGATCCATCGATGATTTTGATGGCAGTAGTGTCCGGAGTCAGGGATAACTTGGATTTTAAGGTATCGTTGATACGAGATCCACCAGTGGATCCCGAGGAGTTCTTTCACGAGGCTGAAAGATTTCTTCGACAGGAAGATGCATGTTCTGATATAAAGTTAAAGTAAACGCGGTTGAGGGTGGAGAACTACCCGGCAAAAGCTCGGATAAGGATAAAGATAAAGGAAAGTGGAAGTTGAATGACAACTCTGGCAGGGCAAGGAAACGCTAGGGAGAGCCAAAATTCTCCACTTAAACAGGATTGAATGAAACATTAGAGCGGATATTCATGGAGACTTGGGATTACCTTTCTTATCAGTGCCCGACAAGGAGGGAACCCTCAGAATGCGAGAGGGCATGCGGGAGGCACTGTATCTTTCACAACCTGGATGGGAAAAATACCAACAGCTGCAGGCATTTAAAGGATATCATTGAGGAGCATTTAAAGAATGGCCGGTTGTGGCAATATGTCGAAACTTGTAATGCGGCGATGGAACAGGAACAACCACCATCTACCACAAATGACGATGGCACAAGGCCTAAGGATGGTGGTCAATTGGTTATCGACTGATAGGGATGATATGGAATAAGTAGCAAACTCTGGCAAATGACCAAGTCACTTACTAATGTATGGGGATAGAGATAGCCCCTGGGCATGCTCTGAGATGATAATAAACCATGACACTCTAGTTTGTGAAATCTACTTTCTCTTTTTTTATTTGGACACTCGTTTTTTTGCTTTTTCTGGTTTGGTTTCGGAGTTTGGTTTAAACTCTTGTTTTTGTTTGTTCTCTAGTTTGGACTTTGGTTTTGATGCTTGTTTTCTGGTTTGGATATTGGTTTGGATTTCTGGTATGGATTTTTGGTTTTATGAATTAATCCGGATTTCGGATTGGATTTTGATTGGATTTTTATCTAGTTTTTGGTAAATGGTCGTCGGGTATGGATTGTACCTTGCAAGGGGTAAGTCGTTTCGTTCGAACATGCAAATCGTCTTATTTAGGTCGTCGAGTATGGATTATGCTCGACAAGTGTCCGGAGCGACCAAGATTCGGCCTAGGAATTAGGCCCCATATTATCCATCGGTTACTACTTCAGGTCGTCGAATACGAACTATGCTCGGCAAGGGTTTGGAGCGACCATGATTCGGCTTAGAACTTAAGCCATGGCATTACTCAGCATTCAGGGAAACTGAACCAAGAACACCAAGGCGTTGCTTAATACAGGTCGTTGAGTGTGGATTGCGCTTGACAAGAACCCAAAGAGCTTACGGATTCAGATATTGGATATTAATAACTAAGGATTCGGCTAAGGCCCCAGAGTGGTCCCGGATTAGGATATCGCCCCAAAGAGGTCCTTGATTCGGTTATTGGTTATTGGATATGGATGGATTAAAACTCAGTTGATGGGTTCAAATGGCTATGGGATTGGCTAAGGATTTGGTTACTGGATTTTGAGTCGGACATCGACTTGGAGCAATCGTAGACTTGGATTTGGCTATGGCACTTGGATAGGATGGCTTGGTAATAGATCGGATTATGAATCAGATGGTAACTATGGATGGAATATAGACTTTGGATGTCAAATTTGGAGCTATTCAAAACATGCCTTCTTACCACAAGGCATGTTTTGGGGGGTAAATGTTACACCGCACTTTGGTCAAGGCCGGGATATCAACAAATTGGCTGGAAAGGATGATTTCAGGATTGGAGATCTATCGAAAACAAAGCTATGATCGATATCTTCAAAAATGGACCGATCTCTAATCAAGGTAGGATCGATTGGTAATGATAAATAAGGCTAAGAAAGGCGTTTCGAATTTCAGGTCAATCGGAGGTCGTATACTCGAGTTATGGATGGATCAAGATTCAAGAAAAGTCAATTCGTATTGATACTTTCGTATCAATTGGGATGGACTCGGCTGTTTGCTCTGGATCGATGGCTTCGTATCGATCCATATGGATATGGATGAGGGAAACACACTTGGCACCTCACTTTGGACCGATGGATTTCGTATCGATGCAGTACGCAACGGTTGAATGGATACGGCAAGGCATACTTCGTATCGATCAAAGCTTTGATCGATAGGAAGGGACATAACTTTAGATGGGTAAGAAAAAATCAGGAGCCATTCTTATAGCGATTGAGTTCGTATTGATCGATACGAAGGAAATGTTCAAGATAACATGGACCACGGAGAGATGGGTACGAAGGCTGGGATCGATACTAATAGGGGTGTTTAGGATCGATACGAAAGGCAATGGACTTGGATCGATGGATGCAAACAAAGGCACAGTTGATGGGTACGAAAGCATGTGCTTTCGAGAAGTTCAGGGGATCGATACGAAGGAGGGAAAGGCTTAATGGATAAGAATAAGCCCACAGGCGCTGGTGGATGGATACGAAGCATAGAGACGAAAGGCTATGGTCTAATGGATATGAGGAAGGTCAAGGCAAACGAAGCGGTCAGCAAGCACAAAAATGGATCTACACGCGATTATCGCCCCTCATCATCGATCCAAGAATGATTGATACGAAGAGGATCGAGACAAAGTGATCAATACAAATATATCGGCTTATATTGCAAAACACTAACTTAGATCGATTATAACCGTCACCCTACAAGTCCAAATGTGATGAAATTTTCACAAGAGCTTCCTTATGCACTCAAAAACCTCCATGATCGATCTCGGCTTGATTGGACCACTTTTGGATCGATCCAAAATCACTCCGGATCGATCTAGCGGGCCCATCTGCGCAAGAGAAAAGATATTTCAGGTTTTGAGGTGGATATTTTTGAATCTACACCTATATAGCAGTTGTATAGCAACTAGAAATGGATATTTTTCTTCTCTACTAGGCGAAACTCTGCCATTTTTGCTATTGATTTTCATTGGCTTGTAACTGTCATTGCGATATAAAATGAATAAAAGGATAGATTCAAAGAGGACGCAGGCTGGTGATAGCCGAACCGCTATAAATTTTATGTTCTTTCTTTCTTTCTTACATTTTTAAGTTTGCTATTTCTTCATTTTGTTCTCTACTTAATATGGATCTGAGATATGTGTGTGGATATTGAGGATTTGTGTACATACGCTGGTGCTTTCACTATTTCTAGGGTTTGTGACCAATTTTGGCACAAATATAAGTATTATAAGAACACATTTTTTTCCGAGTTGTTTTCTAAGTCTTCTTTGTCTAAAGCAAATGAGTAGTTGTAAATATGTAATAGTGTATTGATTTATAGATTTTTATTTTAGTTTCGCTTTTTATGCTTAGCTTTGTTTTATTCTATTATCATAGAGTGATTGTCGACTAGGTCAAGTTGTCTTTAGAGATCACTTAAGCCTGTATGTTGAACTGAGGAGGCTTTATCTTGAAAAGTATTCACTTTTGAAATCTTTGAAATTAGCACGATATTGTTTTCTCAAAGATTTACAAAAAATCTATCCGCAGTATCCTCGCCTTCGCTTTGACTTCCTTGGTGATGAAAAAGAGACATTCCTTAAAGAGATCAGAACGTTCCATATAAAATTAATTTATGGCCGCGATAGTCCTCCGACCGAAAGTGCGATTATAGCAAATGTCCCCTGGTGTTAACCTCGGAGGGACTTAAAATTTCTTTTGATTCAACAGTTACACTTTCCGCAAACTCACTAAATAAAGTTTGAAAAGTAGTTTCTCGACTTTAAATGTAAATCAATTGTTTGTTATGTTTTTCAACTTACTTTTATTTGAGTTGTAATATGTTACTATAATAATGAATAGGTTTTTCTTCTCGATTTTAACTTTATTTTATTTCCTTTTTCTTAAATAGGAGCCACAATTATCGGCAGTTTCACTCCCCAATGATTAACATCATGCATCGCTAGCCTTATGGAGAAACTTGTAAAGTCAAGTGGAATGAGTGAATTCAGCGATGACATTTTATCGGAACGCCTTTGGTGGTAATGATAAAGACTTGAAATGGCATAAAAGATACTTTATTCAAACAACCATTGCTAGCAGTATAAAAGATCAAGTCGCCTATCTTGAGGCTGATATTAAAAGAAAAGATGAAATGATCTCGTCATGAAGTAACAAATAAAGTTTAACACTTCAATCAATTTCAGTCATAAGAAGTCAGCAATTATTCAACGGATCAGCGATTTAGAATTGAAATTAAAGGACGATCTAGCTCAGTACGAATCATTAGAATTCATCATGGGGTAAGATTTCAAGTATTGATTTACCGGTTTCTCATGCTTCTCCCTCGGTCTTCAAGTCCACGAGGTTGAATTCTCTTGCTTCTTAAAAATTTCCTTCGATAATTAACCCCCTAGGCTTGGATGGGAACAGTATGGGTGATTGGTGCAGGAGAGTTAAGTTTGAAATTTCTAAGTATTTCAATAAGCAATAAAGAGTGAAGTATTCTCAGAGTATCAACGAATATGCTGCCAAGGTTCAAAAGCTCCAACGCTATAAATACTTCAGAAGCATGTTGCAGAGTTAGAAAAATATAACAAGACCCTTAGGGGCACAAATAGTGCATTCAACCTCGCTCTAAAGACAAATATCGATGTGATCCATGATGCAAACATCATAAGAAAGAAGGAAAAGAAACCGAAGAAAGTTCGTTGCGTCGTGATTCGTCATATAATCGAACTTTTAGTCATCGAGAATCTTAACAAAGCTGCTCAAGACTTAAAACATGTTTGCATCTTTGAAATGTATAAACCTATCTTATATATATAAATAATTTCATAGTTTTGTAAATAACTTCACGACTTTTGTAAATCGTACAAATTTTTTAATTATCACCTGATTTATAAACCTTTCCTTTAACGTCACTTCTGAAATACTTTCTAATAGCTCACTCAATATTTCTGTATTTGCTGAATCTTACATTTCTCTTTGCTGTGCTGATTTCCCAGAAAAATACGAAGCAAACAATATTTCTAATTGTTAGCTTAATATTGACATACCAGTCTATGTATATCATTTGCTTAGATTAACAAATCATCTTGTTAATTGCATGAAAATGTAGTTTATATTAAATGTCTAAATCCCATCTTTAACCTTAATGAGAAATAATTAAGAACTCAACTCTAATCATTTGCCCATAATGTCCAAGTCATGTTGATTAGAAATCCTACCCTAAAATAAGGGTATAAATGTTGGAATGAAATCTTCAAGAATCATTTAATAAAAACTAAATCCAAAAATCATTATCTGAATATTTGTAGTGGAAACACATTGATCCATTTTCGGGTATTAATGAGATTTGAAAGCATAGAAATCCGAGACCCACATTCGGGCATTAGCGGAAACATATAGCAATGATATGGTTGAGAGTATTCTTTGACCTAGATTCGGGCATTTGTAATAGAAATTTACTATAGAGATTCATAATAGAAATTCTAATCCTGGATTGGGGCATTGACAGTGATAACATCACAACCTAGATTCGGGTGTGATAAAGTTATTTTAGTAGTTGATAGAGACCCAAAACCCATATTCAAGTATTAGTAAATGAAGTTTTGAAATGAATGTCCTAAAACCCAGATTCAGGTATTAATTGATGAAATTCAGATATGAAAGACGTGAAACCCATATTCGGGTATTGATAGATAAAAATTTGATATGAGAGACTCAAAAACCAGATTTAGGTATTAATAGATGATGTTTAGAAATGAAATTCCCAGCACCTAGATTGAGATATTTATAAGTGGAGCTCTATTCTGCTCCTTTAAGTTTGAACCCTTCAGGTCTTGTAGGAAGTAATTTGATTAGTTTCCTCCTGAGTTTGGACGTCTAGTCCACATTGGATATGCCTTTTCTCGGGCTTGGACATCTTAGTCAATTGCTGAATAAGCCTCCTCTTGGGCTTGGATGTCTCAATCCATTTTTTGATGGGCCTCTTCTTGGGCCTGGAAATCTTAGTCCATTATTTGATGGGCCTCTTCTTGGGCTTGGATAACTTAGCCCATTGTTGAATGAGCCTCTTCTTGGGGTTGGATTTCTTAATCTATTATTTGATGGGCCTATTCTTAGGCCTGGACATCTTAGACCATTGTTTGATGGACCTCTTCTGGGCCTGGACATCTTAGTCCATTGTTATCCGGTGCCCTTGGTTAGCTCATCTTAGTCCATTTTTGCCTTTAAAACTGTTATTTTCAAATTTTTATTAAATTCAAAGGTACTTGGTAACTTAACATTTTATCATTCTAGATTTGCATCCTTATAGCATTTGAATTTACATTATTCCCCAAATCTTGAGGGGAAAACTTATAAAATCTAAGTTCAAAACTTATTCCTCGTTTTCTTTTAAAGAACTTTACAGCTTTCCACAAAATTTTGGATTTTTAAATTTAACTATTACTAACTTTTTCGCTTCCAAAAAGTTATTTACTTTTTCACCAAACCATTTTTCTTTAAGCTATCTTTAAAATGTCCTCTCATGTTTTTAAAACATCTTCTTTTCATAGATTTTCAATTGTGCAAAAACTGGAGTAGATAAGAACACTTATTTTATTAAAAACCCTTAACTTTCTAGTTACCTAATTCATCGAGGAGTTTCTAACTTACTGCAAATTAGGACTTTCTACAATGGCAAGCAACCGATGCACATAATCAATGGAAAAAAAATATATGAAATTTTCATTGCTTAGCTTTTTCTATTAAGGCTCTCTAAGTATCTCTCCTAACTAACACTGTCTCTAATTATTACACTTCTTATTACACCAAATGGTTGTATACCTTAATTTATTGCAACTACTTTCTTTTATAGGAAACTATTAACGCTAAAACCTTCTATAAATCCTTTAAAAGACGAACTCATGTTTATGTGAAATTACAAGAAACTTATTTTATATTTTTCGAGATAGGCTATACAAAATATGACGCTTCCCATACCTTGTACATCTCTTTCACGTATTCCTTATAACTTGCATAAAACATTTTTATTTATGATTTGGTTTCATAGAAAATAGTATCGTTATTCATTTCATTCCAATAGATTAAAGTATGTTTAATCTATATTATCTTATGATAGACATTTTCTATGAAATTTGTTAATTTCCTAATATTTAAATTATACCTTTTTTCTTCAGAGGAACTCATTTTCAAAACTGTTTTAATATTTTCATAAATAGAAAACATTTCCTTATACTTATTTAAATACTAAGTGCACTTATAGACCACTTTATTTCTATTCTTAGAAATTATCTTCAAAACACATTTTTATTTGGGTCAAAATAGCTGTTGCATAAAACACCATTACTACAACCCAAAAGTACTAGTGTATAGATTGAATTAAAATAAATACTAATAAATCTCGTAGACTGTATAAAAACATTTCCTTTGGGAGTCACCAGCTAACAGTAGTGTTATTGTCTATGCTCCCTTTATTTTTTACGAAAACACCTATTACAATAATAAATGTTCTAATGTATGTTTTCGATACTTAATACACTCTTGGTTTTTATTTTAAAAATCTTTGTTTACTTACAAAGAAACTAGTGAGCTATATATGCTCTATAATTAAAAAACAATTCACTTTTTACAAAATTTACAATTTTCAACTTTTCAATTTAACAATTTCATTTCATCGGGCTAGACATAAAGTCGATTTTCTTCTTACTACCCTAGGAGTACCATTTCTAAACCTTGGAAATCTGATTTCCTTACTAAAGTATTTTATTCCTATCCATCTTTTATGCTTATATTTATTTCAAGGCACTACCATTAAATTCACTTATCTGAAACAATTATTTTTTTTCCAACGGAATCTATTGTACATCTCCAATCTTTGCTTACAAATCTTTGGATTTCCAAAATTCGAACCTAAATGCACAAAACTGTTTCTCAAAATCTTTCCATGTGTTGACCTTCTCTTTGCCCTAAGAAACGTACTTCCTTATTCCAAAAAGTGGCACATCAAGAATTTTGCCTTCAACTGATGATCAAAAAGTGTATGAAGAACCTCCCCTAGATAAATAGCATGCTCTTCCATACTCTTGGAAAACACCAAAATGTATTCCACCAATACTACTACGAACTTATTTAGGACATGTCGAAAACATGGCTCATCAAATCTAAAAATAGGCTGGGGAAATGGTTAGCCCAAATGGAATAACCAATCACTCAAAGAATCTGTTGGTTGTCCTATGTATTGTCTTATCGATGCTATCATCAGCGACTCTATGGTAATGAAATCCAGTGGCTAAATCAAGCTGAGAGAATACTGAAGAGCCAACTAATTGATTGAAAAGATCATCTATCCTAGGAAGTGGGTAACAGTTCTTCTTCGTGAGCATATTCAACTTTCTATAGTCTATGCAAAGTTGAAGGGAACTAACCGCCTTTATAGTGTAGATGACTGGCGCTCCCCACTCAGATACCTCCGCCTGAAGAAGCCTTTCTCCAATAGCTCACCAATCTGCTTGCTTAACTCCTTCCTCTACCTAGGTGCCATATGTCTTACGGGAAATGCAATTGGCTTAGCATTTTCATTAGGAAGGATCCTAAAGTCGATCTCTTTCTTAGGAGGTAGTTCCCTAATCTCCTCAAAATTTCAAGGAAATCTCTAAGGACAGGAACAGAATCTAGCTCTCCTAGTGATGAATTAAGGGAATGAAGGAAGCTTAACATTACTGACCCCCGTAGGTCGCAAGAAACCTCAAGAGTCCTACTGCTGCATGTCTTTGTCTAACGACTCTTCTCTCGCAGTCCAATACCGCTTCATAAGTGGATACCCAATCCATCCACAAAATCATCCCATACCCCGAAAATCCCAATACATAGGCGTCACAGTCAAATTCTATGCCTAGTATAAAAATTTTCAAACCCCTACAAATCATGGAGAAATGTGCTGATCCTCCCATGGGGTTTGAAACAACTATAGGGTCTACTACAAGAGAAATATCTAAGTGCAAACAATCAACCAAAGAACTAGAAACGAAAGAGTCCGAGTAGGAAAATCCGAAATAGAGATCAAACCTTCTACAAAGACTTTCCTATCTCGATCTAGTCCACTACTAAAAGTTGCTGCATTGAAAGCCTATAATTGCACTATAGGTGCGCCTGCTCTCTGCCCCGTCCTGTGAGGACAAGCTCTACTAAGATGGCCAGGCTGTCCATAGTTGAAACACCTCCCCTTCATCATTTTATTTTTACAGTCCTTTGTGTCATAACCAACCATTCCATAGCTATGACATTTCCTGCTTTCTTAATCAGCTTCTGAGGTCGTCCTTCTTTCTTCTTGTCGTTTTCCTTCTTGTTCTTCCACCATGTCTTCCTAGGACTTTCTGACTTAGGAACCTCTTTAAGCTCTCCCTTCAACTACCAAGCTACAGGCTGAACTCTCTTTCGATCCTCCAATTCTAAAAGTCTAAACATTCACTCTGTATCCTTCAACCTAGCTTGTACCTACTCGAAATCCCCTATGCCAGAAAATGTCTTTCCTCCTAACTAGAGAAATCCTTGCATAGCTTAGAAAAATAGGATGTTGTAGGTGTATTAATGAGATCTCCACCTCCTGGTGTTGTATTGGGCGCTTTCCCTTGCACTTCTGGTACCGTAGCTCTACGGAAATCGTCAGCCCTACTATGCAAAGAGAAGAGAATTCAGGTTCGAAAGAATCGAAGGAAGGTTGAATTGGTCTTTGAGGGGATTTTTGTAAAAATTCTTTTATACTTGAAAAATCTATTTCTAAAATAAGAGTTTCTTTCTGAAAAATAATTTTTAAAATGTTACCTTTGAAAGACACTTTACTTTTTAAAACAAGTTTTTAGGGATCTGGTAACCTTAGGCTCTGATACTAAGTGAATCTCCCCACATCACTTAGTATACCCAAAAAGGACACTAAAAGATGTGATGCATTGTAGGTATAACTAAAACTTTACAGAGACTAAGATTCACAAGACAAATAAATAAAAACAATGGAGACATGAAAAATACTTTGTAAAATAAACTTCATTTCAAATAAAATAAATCATAAAACATAATATGTCAAAAATACAAAATACTCATGTCTTATAAAAAATACAATCTCGGTCATATCATCAAAGTACATAAAATCATCCCTCTCATAAATTTCTAGTACATCCAAACTCAAACGAAAAGAAAACTAAAAAGAAGAAAAAGAATACATGCAAAATGAGAAAGCTCTGCAATTGAGTCTCAAAGAAATCAAAGTCTACTATCCTTGCCTTTGCTGGCCTATGGTGCAAAGGGGGGAAATAGAGCAGTGGGTCGGACTAAGAGTCTAGTGAGTGGAATTAACTACTAGTATTTTTAAGCAAGATAAACATAATGGACTTAGCAACAGTTCTAGTATACAATAAAAAGATAAAGATGGAATAAATACTGTTTAACTATTTTTTATTGTGATTGTTCTGATTATTTCGATTGTTTGAATTATTTGTACTTGTCTTAGATTACCGCTTTGACGAGGCTAAAATCCTAATTTTACCCATTGACCGGCCTTCTATCTCTGTTGTGCCACTATGAGCTAGTCCCGTCATGTGAGTCCTATATCAAAAAGACACTTGTTTAGCTTTGGAATGCAATAGCGAATTATTTACCTTACTTAATGCCGCATGCATGGCCATCATGGTACAGACTAACTGTCGCCCCCTCTTGTGACCTCTTACAAACCGAAATCAGCATAAGCGTTCCCAGCGTCCCCTAATTTTTTTTGAGACCATCAGTCCTCGCTTGAACGGGACCTGCCCAGCCTCATCTATGTGTGTTGTGAAACCATTAATACTACTCTGAAAAGGTGATGCTATTGGTACGGGTCTTATCAAACAAAATCTAGTTGCGTCTCTCGTCCAAATACTCCAATTTGAGATTCTATCTATTGGCCACATATTTTCCCTAGATCTCAGCCTCCTCTAGCTATTGTGATACCATCAGTCCTAGTCAGTAATGGTCCTACCCAGCCTCACTCAATCTGTTGTGAGAACATCCGTCCTATTCTAAAGGGAGTGCTATTGGTATGGGCCCTATTTCTATGTTTTCTTATTAACTTAATGTAGGTTTTAAAATAAGCCTCCTCTGTTATCTCTGCTCTGTTTGCTTATTAAATTAGTCTAAGTCATAAAATAAGCCTCTCCAGTTATCCTTGCTACATTTGCTTATTAACTTAACTGTTAGTTTTTAAAATAAGCCTTTACTATTAACTTTGCTATATTTTCTTATTAACTTAATTATAAGTTATTAAAATAAGCCTTTACTGTTCTTTCTTCTTAATTATAACCCACGTTATAATTTTTATTCTTCTTTCCTATCTTTTCATTATAACCACTAGTTATAAATATGCTTGCAAATGACTCAAATTTTCCAATTTCAGTGTATCTTCTTGTTATTACAGTCTTTCTTATTTTACGTCTAATTTCTGTAAATTTAGTAATTTCTATTTTAATCCATATTTGAGAATTGTTCTCTTTTTAATATTTTATTCGTGTAAAAAGGAATAAAAAGAAACTAACATTTACATGCTAAATTCTAATTTAAAACAGATGTAAATAAATGCAAATAACAGTAAATAAATGTAAATAACTGAATAAAATAGCTGAATAAAATAGACTGAAAATAAATTTTAAAACTAGTTGTAAATAACTTAAGTAGAAATTGTCTCAAAATGCAGAAAAACTACAACTATTGAGAACCTATTATTTTAAAGTACTTAAAAATCTAAAATAATTACTAAACACTCACCCATGGTCCTTTGTTCTTTCCCTTGGCCTTCCCGGATCCACTTCTAGGGTATAAAATATTTTAATTGAAAAGATCTTCTTCTTAGAAAAATATTCTATTTAGGGTCCAGCCTTAGTCAATGAACCCAGATAGAAGAAAAACTGAATGACAAAAATAGCTAGGTCTAGGGTCTTATTTATAGTGTCACTTAAGGATCTCAAGCCATTGGATTTGAGGATAAAATCTAGTGCAACCATGTCATAGGCTCGTTGGGAACTGTCGGATGGAAGCACGGACGCACATGATGAAATAAAAGTTGCAAAAGGCGTAATGCTCGAATCTGGACAAAACTGCATCAATATACATAGGCGGGTGGATCGCCAGGTCGATCCATGTATGGTGGGGGTCGACCTATAGGTCAACCCAGCTATAGGGAAAGTCGACCTTAGGGACGACCTGACCTTGTGTGTATATATATCTATGTGTGTATATATACATATATTTTGTTTTGTTCATTTTCCAATTTATTTCGTAACTTCTTCGTTTTAGCTCAGATTCTGACAACTATATATGGAAATTTCACAAACTTATTTTATTATTTAATTAATTTGTTAATTAATTATTATAGCTTAATTTTTGGGTTGTTACAAACAATGTCAATATCGAGGCGATAAAGTTAATATCAATGCGGCAAAATTAATATCGAGCTAGTGTTGTCAATATCAAGGCAACAACTTGAAAAAACAAATTATACTAATGTATAATAAGTTTCTTCTACACAACGAAAGAGGGTAAATGTTACTTTAAATAAAGATGTCGAACACCTAGGGAAAGCATGTCGAATTCCAAAATAAAGAAGGAGTAGTAAATTAGGCATTCAATAAAAGGTAGTGAACTTCATGCAGCCCCATGAAGGTGTCGAACTTCCATAGTCATGGGATGTCAAATGCTTAAGTAAAGAACGAATGTCAGGTCTCTAAAGGTGTTGAATCCTAAGTAGTTAGCAAACATAAAGGACATTGTATCTGAACATAACAAAAAGGAATCGAGCCTCAACAACCATAAGGGTTGTGTAACATCCCCCATTATGAGGCCCAAAACTAAGTGCTACGGATGTTGCAGTCATTTATAGCATAAATTTCCGGTAACAAAATGCGGCTATCTTAATCATATCAATAATCAAAAGCACAAGGAAAAGAAAATTTTCAAACACAATTTAGCAAGTTTTCACATTTTGTTTCACAAAAAAGATTTCATATTTACTACATAACCCCATTTGATCCCACGTTCAAAGAAAATATGATTATTACAAAGTACTCCAAGGGTGACATATGAAGATGCCCTGTTGGTAAATCAGAGTCTATTGCTACTTGACGGTTATAATTGTGGTCATTACATCCATTTAATGAATTACAAAACCGATTAAATAAAACTCATAATATAGCTAGCTTGCCTCCTGTATGTCTTTAGATGTTTATTCATGTAACTGGAAATATGAAATCCCTTTCTCCTGACCTACTCAAATTAGTGCCTGAGAGTTTAAGCGGAAAATCAAAAACTACAGGTCAGACAAATAGTCTGCTGTGAATAATAACCTACCATTTTGAACCAAAATAGATATCTAATGAGACCACCCCACTGAATAGAGCAGGTTTTACTCTCACTGGTATCTTAACCAAAACAAATCAACCTTATACTGTGCTTCTGCATGCACAATACTTCAAACAAAAATTTAAAAATTTGCAAACATGCAACATACCGTGGACTACCCATCCCAAGTTATTTAACTAGTCGTCTTAATTTCATCTGACTATCTATCTTTAACTTAATCTGTTTTATATTTATATGGACTACCCGTCTCACATATAAACATTATCTGGATTATCAATCCCTTACCATATGAACTACCCATCATATATGGTTTTACTATTTAAATTATGTGGACTATCCATCACACATGTTCCATTTATTTAAAATAATGTGGACTATCAACTACACATCTCATAGCTTTCCTAGGATGACTATGAACCCTTCATTAACCATATAGAGACTATTTATCTCTGGAATTATGTGGACTATCCATCGCACATTCTATAGTTTTCTTAGGATGATTATGAAACCAAAAATATCAATTTATAATTAGGTCATAACTTTATTCTCCAAGTGCTCAGCCTATGTTTATTAGTATCCTCAATTAGGTTGTATAACCCTTAAAACTTATAGCATCTCAAAATGATATGGATTAGCATCCCTAAGGATTAGTGTTGAAATTATAAAATAATACACATTGGTGTCCTCAATAAATAATGTCAAATTCATAAAATTATAGCATAAAGAAATATAAAACATTAATATCCCTAATGAATAATGTTAAAATCATAAGCCTATGGCATCCCACCATTAATATCATAATACAAAGGACTTTCGGCTTTCATATGGGCGACATGGGATGTCGCATCTCTTTATACCAAAGCTTTAAAAGTAATTTTGATTTTATAAAAATATAAGGCTATGATTTCGAAATCAATGTTGTCATAACGTAGAAATTTATAGGCCGCCTAACCTGTTTATTATAGCCGTTTATACATTAAATACATAGGATTCGACATTGATGACATGTAGCATCAATATTTCAAAAAATTTAATATTAGGAGCTTTAAAACATCAATGTCGACATTGACGACTTTCGACATCAATACCGTAAAACAGTTGACATTGAATTCATAAAATTTGGCTTCTATACTGCTATAAAAATAATGCTGAAATTGATAACATGCGGCATCATTGCCTAAAGTAATTAGTGTCGAAAATAATACATTAGGGCATTACTGCCTTATGGTATGGTGTCATATAAGAAATGGGGCATTGTTTAAAACCATGGTGAAAACTTACGACATCAGAGTCGTGCGTTAACGATTTTGAAATAATGAAATAGAGACAATCAACAATGATAACTCACGGCATCAATATTATACCCACGAGATGCGATATTTCCATAACGTCAATGGTGGAAGCATGACTTAATGCATCACGTACTTACGACATAAGTATCACATGCATAACTTTATGTCGATGTTGTTTACCTTTGATATTTCTTACAAGTAAAGTGATACTACCTATTGTTAATGCCAAGTGCCATTGCAATGCCATAAATCAGTGCCATTGTCGTAATTATCATAAAAACTGTTTTATTTCCATTAAAAGCAATACCTTTTTACCAACTTTTATCTATCAAATTTCAATTGGATAATAATACATTTTACCCAAATCATCTCAAGAAAACTACCACACGTGGTTTTCTTCCTATGAAACAATTTTGACCCATCAAATAATATTAATTATTTGATATTTATTTATAAGCCTTTCTAGCTTAATAACTTCATATAAAATCATAATCTCTTGGGAAAAATCCAAAATTTCACTAAAAATCAGAATTATCATATTCTTTAACATGTAAAAATTTCGAGACCAAAGTCATTATTTATTTAATTTTAATAATTTAAACCCGTAATAAATGCCCTTCCTTAGGAAATTCATAAAATATTCATTTTAATTTGAAAATTATGAAATTAAAAAATCATCTCTAAAATAATGTTTTACCTAACACACCAAAAAATCTAGTCGATTGAAAATCAAAAACTTAGTTTTTACTCTTAAAGCATATCTAAATAATTTCATAAGAATTTCATAAATCATTATTTAATCCAAACAGTGATTGAACATCCATAACTTGGTAAATCAATCGTTATAAATTCAGAAATTACCCATAACCGAATTTAAACAAAAAATAATAGAGATGGTTTATTATTATTCACCTTGAATTGGATGACGAGATTGAGATTTGAAGGAGTTTAGTTTCTCTAAGCTTTTCCCTTTGAATCCCTTGGTTTTCCCCTTTGTTGTCCCTTCTTCCTTTTTTGGTTAATGGCTACCCCTATTTCCTCTTTGTGATTGTTTGTGAATGTAAAATGAGAAATGAATGAGAGAGTTGGTATTTAAGTGATAAAAGAGTGATCTATTCCTCTTTTTCCATTCTCATTTATTCCTTCCTGTGTTATATTTATTACAATCTTATTACTTAATTAGTTAAGGCCCGACCGTGTTAATTATCAAATCTCATCTCCACGTCACACTACATTACTCTATTTAATCTATCCAATTAAATTTCCTAAATAATATATAAATAAAATTGGGGGTAGTATAGGATATCCTTCTTAAAGAATTTCGTCCTCGATATTCAGCAAGGACCACACAAAAGGGAATCAAGCATGTAAACAACTGTAGCAAACAATGCTAGTATATCCTACCAGCTACAAAGTCTATATAACAATCATAGAATATACCATCATAACAACTCATGATAAGTATCCCTAGTTCTGTCTTCTGTTTCCCAAGTATAATCTTTCTTGTTGTTACTCCACTAGACTTTCACCAACCAGACTCTCTTGTTCCTTAGCTTCTTCTTATTTCTCGCTACAACATGAAGTGACTTTCTAACAAAATTCAGATCCGATTTTACTACTAAATCTTTCAAAACAATTGGAGCAATAGTAGTATCTGGATCATGCACGTACTTTCTAAGATGAGAAACATGAAAAACATTATGGACTCCTGCCAAACTACTCGGTAACTCTACTTGGTATGGCAGTTTCATAATCCTCTCTATAATAGGAAACGGTCCAACATATCTAGGTGCTAGTTTACCTAACTTTCCAAATCGTACCACACCCTTCATTAGTGATAACTTAATGAAAACATGTTCTCTAACTGAGAACTCTAGATCCTTGCATCTCTTATCTGCATAACTATTCTACATTGACCGAGCCTTCTTCATATATGCTCGGATCAATTAAATCTTTTCCATGGCCTTCTCACCATCTTTGGACCAAGAACCAATCCATCTTCGGTCTTGAGTGAACATGTTGGTTATTTGGATGGCCTAGCATAGCTTCGAAAGGCGCCATTCCTATATTGATCTGATAATTGTCATTATAGGAAAACTCAACTAAGTGCAAATGGTCTTCCCATGATCCATCAAAATCCAGTACCCAAGCTCTCAACAAATCTTCAAGTACCTTATTGACTCTCTCTATCTGTCCATCCGTCAATGGGTGATAAGTGGTACTCATCTTAAGATTAGTGCCTAATACCTCTTGTAGACTTTTCCAGAACTCATTAGTAAACAAAGTACCTCTATCACTGACTATACTACTAGGAATTCCATGCAGTCTAATAATATTCCTAATAAAAAACTTTGCTAATACGATGCCATCCTAGTTGACTTAACGGAACGAAGTGTGTGCTCTTGGTCAGTCTATGTATCATAACCCAAATACTTTCATTTCCCTTATTCAGATCTTGGCAGCCCATCAATAAAGTCCATGGATATAGAACCTCATTTCTAAACTGGTATGTCTAAAGGCTAAAGCAAACCACTTGGCTTATGACGCTCAGCTTTTACCTGTTGGTGTTTCACACATTGCTTTACCCATAACCTACATATCTTTTCGTATCTTGCCAGAAGAAACTCCTCGTTATATC
This sequence comes from Allium cepa, assembly GCA_030765085.1. Taxonomy (NCBI): domain Eukaryota; kingdom Viridiplantae; phylum Streptophyta; class Magnoliopsida; order Asparagales; family Amaryllidaceae; genus Allium; species Allium cepa. The sequence continues at coordinate 944,686,256 of CM060934.1, read as the reverse complement.
CGGATATATCTTAGTTTCTCCAAGATGAATATTAAATTTCGATCGATAACATTTCCTAAGAACTTCCTTCCTTGGATCACCAACATTTAGAACACACAATCGTCCCTTCTTTCTTCACCATCCATTCTAGTCAAGAATAAAATTCTTTAAATCATCGATCTCAGTTTCGCCTTCCATCTTCCAATCCTTTTAACTAGCAATGGATCATCTCTCTACTTAGAAGCAACCCTTTTGATCAATACTGATGGATGTTCTAAACAGGACAATATAATGGTACTCTGACTAGAATTAGCAGTCGATCTTAGCTGCACACTACAAGTAGTCAACGCCTCTAAATCTTTCCACTCTGCCAACATAGCTAACATCATATTTTGATGTTTACTACTAAGTGCACCTGTAACTTTATCCCTTTTCCCTGGTGTACACTAAATACTGAAATCATAAGCTGCATAAAACACGATCCGTCTCTGTTGTCTCATACTCAACTACTTCTAAGAGAATAAATACCGCAAGGACTTATGATCCATGTACAACTTGAATCTTTCTCCTAAAACATAGCCTCCACACCTTAAAAGCAAAGATTACAACTGCCAGCTCCAAACCGTAAGCCATATACTTAAATTCATATGGTCTGAGCTATCGAGAAGCATAAATAATTATTTTACCTCTTTGCATCAACATAACTCCTAATTATATTCTATATGCGTCTGTATACACCACCAAATCCTGGTTACACCTGGTACGATTAACGTGGATGCATTGGTTAATAAATTCTTTAACTCAAGGATTTCCTCTTTGCATTTTCTTGACCAGAAAAAACTTTGTGTCCTTTTTGGTTAGTTTAGTCTGAGGCACTGATGGCCGAGAAAAATCCTAGATGAATCTCCGGTAATAGCCGGCTAATCAAGGAAACAATCTTATCTTAGTCATCGTCCAGGATCTCTACCAATTATTTATAGCTTCAATCTTAGTAGGATCCACATACAACCTTTCTTCTTTAACTACATAACCAAGAAATTTCACTTCTCTTTTACAAAGATGACACTTTGTAACCTCGTCTTTAGTTGATGCTGCCTCAATGTCTCAAGCACTATTCTAAGATGAATCGCATGATCTTTCTCATTCTTAAATATATCAAAATATCATCAGTGAACACCAACACGAACCTATTCAAGTGCTCTCGAAAAATTTGGTTCATTAAATCCACAAAGAAAGTAAACTCATTAGTCAATCTGAATTGTATTACTAACCACTCGTATGAATCATATCTTGTTCGAAATAGCATCAAAGAATACCGTCCTTTGCATCCTCAATTGCTGGAAACCTATCATCCAATCCAACTGGGAAAATACTTTAGCTTCACTCAATTGATTAAATAATCATCGATTCTCGATAAAGGATAACGATTCTTTATCGTTTTCTTATTCAGTTTACGATAATCGATACATCATCTTAACGACTCATCTGGTTTCTACATGAACACCATGGCCACTTCCCAAGGCGAACTACTTGGTGTAACAAGACTCATTCCTTCTAAGTTCACCAACTGCACTTTTATCTCCTTCATCTCTATAGGTGTCATTCTATTGGTGGTCTACTTACGAGTTTAGCTCCAGGTACAAGATTTATTCAAAATTCAATTGCTCATTTCGATTGTGGTCTTGCAACAGGCTTAAACAAATATGTGTACTCTCTTGAACAAAAATCCGATTTACTTCGTCTTCTGATTCCATTGCACCCAACAATGCACAAAAATCAAAACTTGCATTCTTTGCTGAGTATACAATTCGAACGCATCTATTAGGGTGTCCTAATAGTTTCTCCCTATCTAGGAAAACCAAGCCTTGTATCGGCTCAACCAATCCATACCCAAAATGTCCCAAAACCCGCAAAGTAAAACACATACAAACTGTAGGCAAAAACATGACCTAACAACTCTATCTCTAACTGGTCACATCTCATCCCTATAGTTGCATACCCTCTTATTGAATTCGCAACCCTTAAGGAAGTAACAATGTATGATGGTTATAATTCTAACTTTTCCACCAAACACCGAGTGATAATAGAATGCGATACACCTATATCAAACAATACTCTAACTAGTATGCTATGAATCAAAAGCGTACCTTCCATCGTATACTTTCCTTTTTCAACAGCAATCGGCCTAGAAGATGATTGTTCTAAAGCAAAGACTTTTTCTTTTTCCGCCTTGGTCGCTTTTGGACATTTATCCTTACAATGCCCCACCTGGTCGTAGTTGAAGCACTTCGCATTCTTCTTCCCCACAACTATCTTGCCATCACCTCTACAACACTCATTAGCATAATGCTCCTTTTTATCACACCGTAACAAATAATATAGGTTTTCCCTTTCTTGGTAGCTCCACGCTTTTACGCCCCTTTTTCCTTGAAGAACTTCCTCTTCTTACCCTAAGAACTCTTGGTTTTCGGTGACTTTTTCTTACCCAAATTTGAAAGTATTTCTTCATTCTTGATTGCCACCTCAACCATTACATTACATGGATCCCGAAGATGTGGCATAATCACTCTAGCAATCTCCAGCCTCAAACCCAAGATAAACTTCTCGTTCCTCTTAATCATAGTATCAATGGTGGCATATCAATAACTGGACAACTCATCAAACTTAGTACCATATTCCAATACCAACATTTTCCCTTGCTCCAATTCCATAAACTTCCTAAGCAAGGTTAACTTGGCTACTTCAGATAAGAACCTCTCCTTAAATTTCCTACAAAATTGAACCCAACTCAGTTCCGCTTCTGATATACCTATGGTCACACCGTTCGACCAATACAAAGTGGTTCCTTACAACTGCTAAAAAGCTACTCTCCTTTTTTGCTCATTGTTCAACCCTAGATCAGCAAAAATCCTCTCACCGTGCAATAGCCAGTTCTCTACTTAAAAAGCATTCTCGGTTCTAAGAAAAAACTTTTCTCCAGGACTAGTTTAATCACGGTTCATCTTGGCATAGTTATTACCAACTGGAACCATGGGATTACCTCCTCTCGAATTAACAACATTACCTCCAACCAAACCAGCAACAACTCCAACTTGCATCATATTGACAAAGAACTGATCCATAGTCCCTATATCTATTGGTGGGGTTCCAGCACCTATATTGGCACTTGCATTTTAGTTAGCATTTCCTATCAACCTTGGTTCCTTCTTGTATTTGGTCAAACATTTCCATTGGTTGTAGTGCTTTCTTCACCTAGATTCCTTTTCCATTTCCTACTTCTATATCTTACTTTCGCGTAATCTTCAGATGAGCCCTAATATGATACAGAAGAATGGTCTAAGAGAGAGGGGAGAATACATACTTATATATAGACCAAATACAGGTACGTTACTATCTCATTATCCTATAGATTATGTTTTCAAAATTCTTTTAGTTTAACATACACCTATGCTCTCATACCAACTTATAACATCCTTTATTTTGGGGCTCAAAATTAAGTGCTATAGATGCTACAGTCATCCATAATATTAATTTTCGATGACAAAATGCATCTATGTTAATCTATCATAAACGGAAGCATAAATATGAAAATTTTCAAACATAATTTAATAAAAAATTTCACATTTCACTTCAGAAATAAGATTTCATATCCATTACATAATCCTATTCGATTCCACATATAGAGAAAATATAATTATTATATAATACTCAAAGAGCGACATATGAAGATGCCCCCTTGGTTGATCAGAGTCTTCAACAACTTGACACTTATTGCTTCTGTCATTACATCCATTCAATGAACTACAAAACGGGTTAAATAAAACTCCTAATATAGCTAACTTGCCACCTACATGTCTCTAGAAGCTTATTCGTCCAGTTAGAAACCAGAAATCGCTAACTCTCGACCTACTCAAATGAGTAGCCAAGAGTTTAAGGGGAAAAAAAACTTCGGGTCAAACAGTCTAGTGTGAATAATATCCTACCATTGCGAACCAAAACAGATATCTAGTGAGACCATGCTACTGAGCGGAACAGGTTTTCCCCTCACTAGTATCTTAACAAAAAAAAATCAACCTTATACTATTCTCCTGCATCCACAATGGTCAGAAATTTTTCTACAACATTTGCAAACATGCAACATACAGTGGACTAGCCATCCCAATTTATTTGACTATTTGTCTTAATTTCCTCTGACAATCTATCTTAAGTTCAAATGACTGTCCATCTTATTTTTATATGGACTACCCGTCTCGCATATAAACATTATTTTCATCATCTATCCCCTATCGTATGGACTACCTATCACATATGGTTTTACTAGTTAAATTATGTGGACTATCCATCACACATATTCTATTTATTTAAAATAATGCGAACTATCCATCACACATCTCATAGTTTTCCTTGGATGAATATGCACCCTTCATTAACTATATAAAGACTATCCATCACACATTCCATAGTTTTCCTAGAATGACTTTGAGCCCATAAAATCTCAATTTTTAATTAAGTTATGACTTTATTCTCCGAAATGCTCAATTATGTCTTTCGATACTCCCAATTAGGTTATATAACCCTTAAACTTATAACATTTCAAAATGACATGCATTGGTATATCCAATGATTAATGTTGAATTTATAAAATAAAATACTTCAGTGTCCCAAGTGAATAAAGTGGAATTCATAAACTCCAAGCATTGGCATCCCCAATGAATAATGTCAAAATCATAAGCCTATGGCTCCCCACCGTTAATATAGCAATATAATGTACTTTTAGAATTCATATAGCTGACATAGGATGTTGCACCCCTTCATATCAAAGCTTTAAAAGTAATTTCAATTTTATAAAAATATAAGGCTACAATGTCAAAATTAATGTTGTCGTAATGTAGAAATTTAAAGATCACCGAACCTATTAATTATAGCCTTTCATACATGAATACAATGGACCTGATATTGATGACATATGGCATCAATATCATAAAACCTTTAATATCGGGTGTTTAAAATAGTAATGTCGACATTGAAGGCTTTCGACATCAATGTCGTAAAAAAATTGACATTGAATTCAAAAAATTTAGGCTATTAGCCACTATCAAAATAATGAAATTGATAACAGGCGACATCATGGCATAAAGTAAGTAATGTCGGAAATAATACATATATAGTAATTATGCGGCATTGTTTAAAACCATGGGAAAAACTTGTGGCGTCGACGCCCTGTGTTATAGATTTTAAAACAATGAAACATGAGCAGCCGGCGTTGATAACTCTGACATCAATAATATACTGACGAGAAGCGATATTCTATAACGTCAATGACGAAAGCATGACTCAATGTATGGCTTACATATCACAACCTTGCTTTATGTCATTGCCACCTACCTTCGATATCGCTTACAACTGTAAATTGATACCACCTATTGCTAATGTCGAACGCCAATGCAATATGCATATTAATGGAATTATCGTTATTGTCATAAAAATAGTTTTTTTCCATTAAAAGAAATTCCTTTTTACCAACTTTTATTCTTTCTCAAGTTTCTATTGGATAATAATATACTTTACCTAAATCTTTTTAGAAAAACCACCGCACTTGGTTTTTTTTGAAAAATAATTTTGCGCCCATCAAATAATATGAATTATTTAATATTATTTATAAGCTTTTTTGGCTTAATAAATCCATATAAAACCATAATCTCTAGGGAAAATATCAAAAATTCACCAAAAAACAGAACTAACATATTATTCAACATAATTTTGGGACCAAAATCATTATTTAATTATTTTTAATAATTAAAACCCTAATAAATGCCCTGCCTTTCTTAGGAAATTCATAAAATATTTGTTTTAATTTGGAAAATTATGAAATTCAAAACCCTTCTCAGAAATAATGTTTTACACAAAGTACCAGAAAATAAAGTCGACCGGAGATCAAAAAATTGGTTTTTACCTTTAAAATCTATCTAAGTAATTTCATAAGAATTCCATAAATCATTATTTTATCCAAATAATGATTAAACATCCATAACTTGGCAAATCAATCTAGATAAGTTTGGAAATTTGCCATAACTGAATTTAAACGTAAAATAATAGAGATAGTTTATTATTATTCACCTTAAATTAAACGATGAGATTGATATTTGATAGAGTTTAGTTACTCTAAGCTTTGCCTTTTAAATCCCTCGGTTTTCCCTTTGATTGTCCCTTCTTCAATCCTTAGTTAATAGCCGACCCAATTTCCTTTTTGTGATTGTTTATGAATGTAAAATGAGAAATGAATGAGAGGGTGAGGGTTTAATGGATAAAAGGGAGATCTATTCCTATTTTTCCCTTTCCATTTATTATTTCCTTCTTAATTAGTTAAGGCCCGACCTTGTTAATTGTCAAATTTCATCCCTGTGTCCAACAATATATTCTATTTAATCTATCCAATTAAAATTTCCTAGATAATGTTAAACTAAAATTAGAGGTGTTACAGGTTGTCCAGCACTTAAGGAAAAAGAGGTATCGCATCCCAACAACTTCTAAAGATGCCAAACATATAAGAAGCTAAAGTAGTATCAAGCATTATCGGATATCGAGTTTCTGTAACATAAAGGCTGTCAAACCTAAAACAACAAAGGTGAGGTGTTGAGTCACTACAATTTGAAGTATTACAAAATAGGCGGATGCTACATCTAGTCAAAAAACTAGGACATAGAGCTTCTGGGTGGTGTTGAGCCTGTGATATAATAGCTACTACCAAGCTGCTACCCTAGCACTATTCTCAAATACTTACCATAGTGGATGTTGTCGAGTGGGTACAATAGGAAGGGTTACGTTACCATAATGACAAATGGTATTGAGTTTCACCAATGAAAGCGGATGATGAGTTTCAGTTGGAATTTCGAATTTTGGCAACATTATATTAGTCCTTGAGATGATGGTTTTGATGACAACAATCTTAGAATAGGATTATAAAATATAAATACTGACATTATAGTTTAGAAATATATGTATATACTGATTTAACCATGCAGGTACCAAGAATGAAGACTGTATAGTATAAAGAATCAAGATATCAAGATTGAAGACTCATGAGTATCAAGAATATCAAGATTGTCAAGAGTTCAAGATTTCAAGAATAAGCAATTTAATTTGGAATTTTGTTAAAACTCCTAGCAAAGCACTAGCATCTTAAAATCCAATTTATTCGTGGAATGGAATCCACTTCGAGCCTGTTAAAGGAATGGAACCCTAAGTAGGATGGAACCTGCGAAAAATCTAGTGGGACATCGTTTTGTATCCAACTAACTTTTATTTAAAATGTTTTTACAAAATTATATCTTGTTTTCAAAATGATTTCAAAACCTTCCTTTTAAAAGAATAAAAAACATCTATCCTTCTTTTAAATATTTTAACCTCAAAATAATCTTTATCTTCAAAATCAAATTATCCTTAGTTTTAAACTATCTTTTAGTAATAATATATTTAACTTTTAATATTTATACTTAGATTTAAATATAAAATTATAGTAAAATTTTATATATACCAAAATATTATTCTCTATATTTATTTATGTATTTTAACTATATTTAAGTATATTTATAAAAGTTTAAAATAGTTTTAATAAAAGATAAAAGTTATTTTCAAGGAAAAACAAACCACCAAAATTTCCTTCAGGATGTCGACATACTCAAGATACCCATGTCGACATAATGGCTGTTGATTTCAAAAATTTGAATTTCAAAAGAAGTGTATATTCGTCGTATCCCTTCACAAATGGACATGGCTGTTGTTCTTCTATAAATATGGGCTGTTTTCAACGAATTTCTAATTACATTTTTCTGGTTTTCACTCCTCTTCTTCTTCCATATTTCTTTATACATATTCTTACCATTACTCTACCGAAATCAACATTGAATCAAACTAGATCATTTCTAGTTTGATTCTCTATCACTATCTCAACAAGATCTCAGTGCTATTCAGAGTTATAGTCTTCTTTGCAATCAATTAAGCGAGAAAAGGTGTGATTGTGGCCTTGGAAATCAATCAAGTTAGAAGAGGTATAATTGTAACCTAGGAAATCAATTTTCTGAACTTGTTGCCCCTGAAATCAAGTATCTCTATCTAGAGGATTGTGAATCTGGTGGGTGTACCTCGTAGCCTTGAAATCGAGGGTGTAATTGTACAATTACTTTTGAAAGAAAATCCGTACTTATGTGCGGGACTGGATGTAGGGTAACTCCGAACCAGTATAAAATCCAATGTGTTCTTTCCTTTACTGTTTTTGCTTTATTTCTGCATCTGTGTTTGTTTCTGTGATCATATCAGTGTCTGAATATTGCATACATTTGTGTTCAAATTAACAACTACTCAAAAAGATTTAGTAATTCCTTTAAACACTATTCACCCCCCTCTAATGTTAATCCTAGCCTTAAGATCTGTATTCCACATTTCTCACATTTGGTATCAGAGCAAGGTTTTCAAAGTTTTCATAATCTGAATTTTGAAAAAAATTAAATGGCAATTTTTTTATAAAATTTTTAACACTATTTTTGTATGAATATGTCACAGAATCATCATGATATTGTTGTTTAAATTATATTTTTAGTTATTTTGAAAAGTCAGTTGATTCTTTAAAAAGTTATGTTGTTTTGCAAGAGAAGACTTATGCCTCATGACTGTAGGTTAAAAGATACCAGATAATCATTCATCGATCAAGAAGAACAAATAGATATATAATGGCAACCGACGATGAAATAGGTACCAGATCAATAAAAAACGTTTGCTTCTCATCTACAACTTGACTTGATACTTTACTTCTCTCCATCTGCTTTGCAATGCCACTGGTTTCATGTGAATCCGTCAAAAATTGACCAAGTTATGGTCAAATGATGTTTTGGTGAACAAAGAGAAAAAGAATGCAAACTGTCAATGGAATTCTTTAAATTGCATCTAAGAATTCGAGTTGTTTGTCCCAAAACCTTTTTCAAATTGTAGTCCTTGTTCCCGTGGTCGTTTTGATGGGTGGATCATCAAATTCTGATCAAAATTGAGTGAGATATGACAGTTTGAAGTTGGCTATCCAAAACTGAAAAACTGTATACGGGATTTTCTACATTTCTCTTAATGATTCAGCCTATTGCACCACAATACCATCCAAATTCATCACCAAAATATTACTAGATCATAGCCCTTGCCTTCCTATTCGATTTGCCGCTGGTTACGAAATGAAGGAGATATGCCTTCTAAAAGTTTGATAGTATATAGAAAAACGAGAAGAAGAAGAAGAAGAAGAAGAAGAAGAAGAGGAGGAGGAATTTTTATGAAAAGTGGTGACCGTTGAGCCTATTTATAGTGGTTGAAGTGTCCATTCATTCGAAATTCAAATTCAAAGTTTTGGCTCCAAGTTGGTCAATCTGCTAAATCATCTGTATCTTTCTCATACGGTTTTCAAATTCAGCAAATGAACATACTACGCTGATCAGAAAAAACGAGCCCGTCGCAATAGAACAGATCTCGTCGTCAAATTCTGAAAGATATAGATGTGTGGTTCACAACAGTGGAAGAACAACAAAGTTAGAAAGATGGAGGAGTGCAAAAATTGGTACGCTTTACTATTATTTCATCTTTATTTTTGCATTTAGGAATATATATTTTTCCATTGAGTTAGGTATAGCAATTTATCTCTTTTATAAGTTTTGATATTTTGATCCATATATCGACACACCATAGTATAAATTTCGATATACCAGTCTAATTTTTTTTTAAATAAAATGTGTTTTCTTTCAAATAAAATCTTGCTACTAATTTATTGCAACTATACTAAGTAGAAAAGCATTTTTACATGCATAATGCCAAGTGTCTTTACACATGTTTTTTTCGATAATCTTTTATATTTTTAAGTGATTTAGTTATATTAACTACTTTAAAAAATTGGGAAAAAAATCAATTATTTACATGTCAATATCTACTCGTAAAATTAGTGCAAAATTATGTTAAAATTAGGCCCAGAACAGTAGATAGTATATATGAAATGCTGTCTTTTCTTCTGGAACATTTCTTTAGCATCTCTATGCTTTGAAACACTGTAGTGTTTTAGAAACATTTCACAGCATTTGGTAAATGCTGCATTTTCTGTTTAAAATGTTTTGAATATATTTTACCACAAAAACTTTTTACAGCATTCTGTAAATGTTGTCTTTTCTATTTGAAACTTTAAACTATGTAAAAATAATATTTAAATTAAGTATTTTTCTCTATTCTTTTTAGAGTTAATTTCTAACTTATATTAGAATATTTATAAAATTAATTTCATGCTTAAATATTTTTTAATACTTAATTAAATTTTTAAATGTAAGAAGCCTTAATATACACATGTTTATTTTAGTTTTTCAATCTTTATTATTTTATTTAATATTTCATTATGATATTTTTTTAAATTTAAAAGATGTTTAAACATGTTTTTAAATAGTTAAACCAATAATTTAATATAAATGTTTTAATTAGTAAGTTAAGTGTTTTATAAACATGGAAGTTTGGATTCTTTAACATTTTAAATAAATTAAATAAGCAGACTATTAATTTTTATAAAAACCATATTTGATCGTACATATAGTTTAAATTCATATTTCTTAGCAATTTGATTTTGATATTGAGTTTGATTACTACCTTTCATGAATATGTTATAGTTTTGCTACCATTTGTTACCTTTAAACTCTTGTCTTTACTACTCTTTTAGTCCCATTCATTAGTTTCCTTAACCTAAGTCTAGTAATTGGTGTGTATTACCTTTGTTTGGTTACAGCGAGTTATAATAAATTGTTTGATATATGAATACATACATACATAAATATCCATATACATACAGACACACACACACACACACACACACACACACACATATATATATATATATATATGCTTGTCAATTTGATATTACTTATCACTCATGTTTATCTTATAATCGTAATATCTCTTACCATAGTATATATATCATCATACCATTCTACATATTATTATTATTACTACTTTGTTATCATTTTATTTCATATGACATATCATCGTGCATCCTATTTCATATCACATTTCATTGCATATTACATCATAAATTACAATGCATGAAATATCATAATCATTTGCATCACAAGTTGCAATTCATTCTGCATATCATCTCATGTTACGTTGCATATGTCATACATTTCATATTGCATTACAGACTACATATTGCATACATGTAGACATAGCGAGTGTATTTTATTTAGGGGGAGTTTGTAGTATTGTCTTATAGTATAGGATTATTAGTTTTTTATTTGTGCGGTATGTTTTGATTGACTTGTTTAATTTGATTGATTTGTTTGAACTGTTTGACATGATTGGATTTGATGTGCGTGTTGATTGGATTGTTTGAAATATACTTATACAAATTTATGTATTGAATAATTATAAATTAATTATGTTAATGTCTTTCACATTTCATTTACTATACTTTGTTCTAGTATTAGTTTAAGGGAGAGTTTTATAGTTTTATGGTTTTAGGGTGATTTTTGTTGATGACAAAGGGGGAGAAATATAAAATAGGATAGTTAGGCATAGATTAGGGGGAGTTATTTGTTTTAGGAGGATTTATTAGGATAGAAATAATGTTTTATAAACAAAGGTTGTCATCATCAAAAAGGAGGAGATTGTTAGTCCTTGACATGATGGTTTTGATGACAACAACCTTAGAATAAGATTACAAAATATAAATGCTAACATTATAGTTTAGAAATATATGTATTTGCAGGATTTAACCATGCAGATACCAAGAATGAAGACTGTACAGTATAAAGTTTCAAGATATCAAGATTGAAGACTTATGAGTATCAAGATTATCAAGAGTTCAAGATTTCAAGAATAAGTAATTTAATTTGGAATTTTGTTAAAACTCCTAGAAAAGCACTGGCATCTTAAAATCCAATTTATTCGTGGAATGGAATCCACTTCGAGCTTGTTAAAGGGATGGAACCCTAAGTAGGACGGAACCTACGAAAAATCTAGTGGAACATCGTTTTGTATCCACTAACTTCTATTTTAAATGATTTTACAAAATTATTTCTTGTTTTCAAAATGATTTCAATACCTTCCTTTTAAAAGAATAAAAAACATCTATCCTAGTTTTTAAATATTTTAAGCATCAAAATAATCTTTACCTTCAAAATCAAATTATCCTTAGTTTTAAACTATATTTTAATAATAATATATTTAACTTTTAGTATTTATACTTAGATTTAAATATAAAATTATAGTAAAATTTTATATATACCAAAATATTATTCTCTATATTTATTTATGTATTTTAACTGTATTTAAGTATATTTATAAAAGTTCAAAATAGTTTTAATAAAAGATAAAACTTATTTTCAAGGAAAAACAAACCACCAAAATTTCCTTTGGGATGTCGACATACTCAAGATACCCATGTCGACATAGTGGTAGTTGATTTCAAAATTTAAAATTTCAAAAGAAGTGTCTATTCGTCATATCCTTTAATGAATGGACATGGCTGTTGTTCTTCCATAAATAAGGGATGTTTTCAACGAATTTCTAATTATATTTTTCTAGTTTTCACTCCTCTTCTTCTTCCACATTTCTTTATACATATTATTACCATTACTCTGCCGAAATCAACATTGAATCTAACTAGATCATTTCTAGTTTGATTCTCTATCACTATCTCAACAAGATCTCAGTGATATTCAGAGTTATAAACTTCTTTGTAATCAATTTAAATGAGAAAAGGTGTGATTGTGGCCTTGGAAATCAATCAAGTTAGAAAAGGTGTGATTATAGCCTAGGAAATCAATTGGGTGAACTTGTTGCCCCTGAAATCAAGTATCTCTACCTGGAGGATTGTAAATCTGGAGGGTGTATCTCGTAGCCTTGAAATCGAGGGTGTGATTGTATAATTGCTTTTGAAAGGAAATCCGCACTTGTGTGCGGGACTTGATGTAGGGTAACTCTGACCAGTATAAAATCCGGTGTGTTCTTTCCTTTACATTTTTTACTTTATTTCTACATATGTGTTTGTTTCTGTGATCATATCTGTGTCTGAATATTGCATACATTTGTGTTCAAATCAACAAATACTCAAAAAGATTTAGTAATTCCTTTAAACACTATTCACCCCCCTCTAGTGTTAGTCCTAGCCTTAAGATTCGTATTCCTCATTTCTCATACATTAAAGATATCGATTTTCACTAATAATGCCGAAGGCAAAGATATTGGACATCAATAGTTTAAGTAAGAAGGCATAACCCATGTCGAATAGACATATGGCAGATAACCCGTCTACCCTACCACTATAAATATGAACCCTATCGTTATTTGAGGGAACGAATTCTTCTTTCCTAAATTCTTATATCTTCAAAGTTGTAACCTTAAATCGAATTGGGGAATTTAGAACCGATTGTACATATTTGACTTTCTGCACATATGGACTTGGACAATGAACTTTGTGTAGCATACTTCAATTGAATAAAGATATTTGATTCACTATTGAACTCATGACATGCACATGACTTCTTGTATTTGACTCTAACTACGGACATGCATATTTCATTCTTTTGGACTTAGACTAGAACATTGACTTGCATACTTTTCTGAAGCTTTGGAGAAGGCTACCTGAGCCCTTATTTGAAATTATCTTGCCTTAACTTGAATATTTGAGTTAACAAATAAATTTGTTAATAACTAATAATCTTTTTATGCATAGACAAACAGCGGGGGCCATTGATGCAAAATCTCAGCCTGTTGAATGTAAGATAGAATTACATACTCGATCATCACAACAACAAAAACAAAATGCTCAACTAGCATACACACTACCGAGTCTTCCCTATCTTGCCACTATAGTTGCCTTTACATGTGCCATCCAGATGGGTCTTGATCTCCTCTCTTCTTTTTTCTCCTTATCTGGAGGGTTCTCAACTTTCGAATGAGTAGTTTCCCCACTGGTAGTAGTATGAAGCTCTATAGACTGGCCTTTTGAAGTCTCAGAAGGATTTGTCTTTGGAACCCGATTTTCAGCGTCAAAACTTTTTGCTGGGGACTAGTTCATTTTGAAGATGCAAGCTTTCGTAGCAGACTACTTCTTCATAGTCTTGAGCTTTATAGTTTCAGCTTTGAGTCTCTCTAACATAGTTACTGGGTTGATAGGTCCAAAGCACTTGTAATTTGAGCATCTTCTTTCTGGGTCGTGGACATTTTCTCAACCCCTTCCATAGCACCAATCTCCTAAGCTTCAGAGCCAGGCTTGGAATTGGAAGGCAAGACCAAAGTAGTAAGTCCAATGGAGACGAAAGTGGATATAGTGAAGATAATAGCAGTCCCCAACCCTTGCATAGTGAAGGTGGATGAGGCAAAAGAGGTTGACCTACAAGTTGGGAAATAGAGATGGATTTTCACAAAAACAGAAGCTTCTCAAAGACTGGAGAAACAAGAGATATACCTTGAGTTAGATCCTGTTAGGATATGAAGAACTCGCTTCTTTAGTCCCAAGCCCCTCGGGCTTGATCATGGTGAGTGGAACGTATGGTTCACAAAGGGAACTCGTTAACGAAGCTAGAAGAATGCAAGTAGCTGCTAGGATAACTCTCGAAGATGCAAGAATAACCGTTGCTGGCTCTTGGGATTTTGAAGTAGACGTTTCACCTTCACTCGAAGAGCTCGAGCTAGTAAGAGCTGTAGCGGCAACAATAACATTAACATCATTTTTGGCTAGGATAGCTTTTCTAACAGAAAGAGATTCGATACCTTAAGCATCAAGATAAGAAGCCATCAGTTTTTCTTCGAAGCAATTACCTTCGACTTACGCAGTTTGGTGTAACGCTTCCTTCCAAGCACCAATGAGCACCTTGAGATAGTCATTTTCCAACTACCTTAGATTCTTAAACATGACTATGTTAGTGTAAAAATATAACATATTGGCATCCAGCTCGATCAGGATCTTCTCTTGAAGCTCTTTGAGCTCATGCTTAGAAATTGCATGTTTAAGACCGATGGCATATTTATCGGTGGAAAACAACTCTTTCTCTTTGGCGAGTTGTTGAACTTACTCATGAACCTTAGAAAGTTAAACAAATTGCTCTGATATAGTTGGATCCTTAGCTTTAATGATCTCATCTTCTTAGCTAAGCGCTTATGCCCTCTCCTCGTCTTGTTTATGGAACTCCTAAGTTTCAACATAAGTAGCTTTCAATTCTTTCCTCATTATGATTTTAGGGTGGTTATGGGCATGTTTAACTCATCCATTATCTTATATGTGCTCTCCTTATGCTTTAGAGCAAGGTCCTTCTCTCTAGTAACTTTAATCAAATTATCCTCCTTATCTTTCATCATCCACACGTAGGCAGCCCTCTTAGACTTAAAGATCGAATATATGTGTAGTTGATCTTGGTTAATACGAAAAAAGAGTGATGAAAAACTACTTCCAATTATACCCTTCGTCGACTCCCTGCTCGATGTTCTTTAGACTTTGCATAACCACCTCTTTCGGCATATCCGAGATGTCTTAGTTGAACTTGACATCGTGTAAAAAGAGTTACGGGAATGTAGCTTGCAAGCATGGAGGACCGAGCGAAATAGTGAAAGAATGAGCCGAGGTCCCTTTGGAAGTAGGCCAGACTGTTGTAATCATAGCTTAGGAGGCCAGGATTTCTTTAGTTAAAGAGGTTTGAGCCTATGTATGAGGTGGAACATCAGTACATATATGCTCATGTCTCCCTAAGGTATCTCTTAAGCATTTAGCAGAGTCATAAGATAGCTCTATATCGGCTTCCCTCTTTCTTCTTTCTTTCCCCCTTTCCCTATCCATCTCCATATCGGCCTTGTGAGCCTTGTTATACATGCGGTCTTTCATTCTATGCCTCTCTTCTTCGGACTCATAATGATGAGGCGGATGAGGATCATAAGTTTGGCCTTTGTGTGCACTAGTATGGCAGGAGAACTTCTCATAATAACCACAGACCATGGAACCTAAAATAAGGAAGAGAATAGCATCAATATTGGAATTTCAAAGTAAATTCAATGCAAGAATGAGTGTTTGTAATCCTAATGAACTGTGCAGTGCCGATGACTCCTCAAGTACACTAACAACCATATTGATATGGAATTAAAGTAGGGTTCGCTCTACCTTCAATAACAAAGCCCTTTGGTGAAATAGTGAAGTCTAAACTAGCTTCTCCCAAAATATCTCTAACTACGAAGTTGACCTCACCTATGTCACTTAAACCAAAGAAGTTGTCGCCAAAGTGGCGAGATTGAGGCGAAATCTCCACCGAGGGAAACACAGATTAATCTTCGGCCCTCTCATAAGTTTCTAGGACATTTGTTTCCCGAGGTGGCAAAATAGGGAGATCAAGGATCATACCCAGCAATTCACCATATGATTCTGTAACACCCCATATTTTTATGATATTACTTAGGATATTTAATCTGTTAAATTAAACAAGTGAAGATTAATAGGTTGAGATTTGATTAAATTAAGGGTATTCGTGCCATAATAGTGTGTTAATTAGTGTAAAGTAACCTAAACAAAGGTGCTAGGAAATAACAAGGGCAATATGGGAAATATGTGGAGTTTGTACCCTAAACCCTTAGGAGATAGAAACTCACTTTTATTTCAATTCACTCAAACTAAAAACACTAAGGAAGACCACCATTTTCACTCTTAAGAAGAAGATCAAAGAAGGGATTCAAGAGAAGGAGGATAATCTACTAAATCATCATTAAATCTCACATCTATAATCTCAATGCTAAGGTAAATAATTACTACATCCCTTTTTCTTTTGGTTTTCAATTTTAAGATTATAATCCGAAATGTTTTTGGCAAGTTTGTGCCACGTTTTGATGATTAAAGTTAAACATATTTATTGATTGGTGAAATATGCATGTTCATACTTGTTTTATGATATATTCGATATGAAAACCCATTTGATGACATCCTAATGCCTTGGAAATTTAAAAATTGGTTTGAAATTATATATCAAAGATGGGTTTCAATTTTCATAATTTTTCGAATTATGGTGGATTTTATATTACTTTTCTAGTGAAGGAAATTATTTATTGTATTATAAATTATTTTCGCCTAATATAATAATTATTTCGCGTTGAAATTTTTACATGATAGGCAACATATTAAAATTGATTTTTAGAATTTTTCCTATGTTTTGATGGATATATAAAATTATTTAAGGTAGAGACTTCAATGTTTTATATACTTACTTAAGGAGAAGGGTCATTTTATAAAATAAAAATATTATTTAAGTTTAAAATTTGCGGCAACATTTTTATAAAAAATAATTGTTGACGAATGAGAATTTGTTAAAAAGGGCTGGTTACTTAAAAAGTTACCTTATTTAAGTTAAAAACAAGAAAAATCATGTTTCGAGCAAGTTTAAACCATTTTAGGCATGCTACCTTCCTACCCAGACCATTCGCCTAAGTTGAAACGATTGAACATTTCGGCAAGGTCAAACCAATGCATATCGTATCAAGATTGATGGCCAAAGAGGTTAGGGTATGTTTGTTTTATAAAACAAAATCTTTCATCTCTTTTGCTTCCGAAATTGACCTTATGACATGGTAGCTTTCAATCAGGTCAAAATGTTTAAAAGAAAGGTTTTAAACCTTTCGACATAGCCGATAATCTAACCTTTCGACATAGCCGAAAGATTATTGATGCAACTTTTTTTTTGAAATCTTCCGGCATAGTCAAAAGTTCACTGCAGCTTTGTACAAATGTTTTGTTTTGAACATTACAATGAGGTTGAAGGGTTTACTTTGATTAATTTCGAAAGGTCTATTTGCTTTAAAACCAGCAGCTTCTCCCAATGCTTTCGAAAGGAAGTTTTCGACTTAGCTGACTACCATTGTTTTATAAATTGAAGTATAACCCAATGCTTTCAAAGGAGTTGTTTTAAAAGATGCTTTAAAGCTTTGAAAGCAGAACTTTCGACTTAACTGAAAGGTTGTTTCCGATGAAGTCGAAAGGTTTTAAAAGAAGGATTTCCACCTGTTTAAATTGAACCCAGAAAGTTTCTGAAAGGTTTTAGAGGGTTAATGCCTTCGAAAGATTTTGTTTACTAGATGTTTCTAAAAGGGGTTCAAAGGCAAAGCTTTCGAAGGGGTCGAAGGCTAAGCTTTTGACAGAGTCAAAAGGTTACCTCTCAAAGGGGTCAAAAGGTTTTTATTTCTGAAAGATTTTGGAAGGTTTTAAACAAAAGGGTTTCAAAGTTTTACCAAGGCAATGTTTCAGGTGTTTTAAAATAGGATGTTTAAGGTTTTGTTACTTTTGAAAGGTTTGATGTTCAATGGGTTCGAATGGTTTGAGGTCCAATGGTTTCAAAGGGCTGAGTTTCAATGGTTTCAGAAGGTTTTGAATTCTATGGATTTTGAGTGTACCAATGGAAACAATAAAGGAATATGACCTAAGTTATTGATACTAATGGAAATAGGTTAATCATGGGGTTAACATGATATAAACGGAATCATGGGGCTACCATGATACAAGTAGATTCATAGGGCTAGCATGAATCAAATGGCAAATTCATATAGAATCATGATGATAACATGATACATATAGATTCATGGGTCTAGCATAAATCAAATGGAAAATATAAACATGGGGCTAAGATGATATAAATAAACTCATGGCGCTAACATGATACCATTAAAGTTCGTGGGGCTAACATGAAATAGTTAGATTCATGGGGCTAGCATGAATCAAGTGGCAAAATGATGGGTTCATAGTCATCCTAGAAAAACTATGTGATGTGAGACAGATAGTCTACATCAACTTAAGTAGAATGAATATTGAATGGGTATTCCCTCTTTGATATAATTAAACTCTAACCGAAGAAAGGGAAATCCTAATTGTTTTCAAGTATGCTTATCACCATAATGTTGCATAAATATATGTTTTAACCATTGTGGATGCATTACTATAATATATGGTTTTACAAAAGGTTTTGCAAAAGATATGTTTAAAAGAACGTTAATAAGGGGAAACCTATTCCGCTATAAGGCATGGTCTCACTTAATATGTTTAACCGAGATGTATAATATTATTCAAAACAGGCCTTACGTTTTAGTCGAAGTTTATGTGTTCCCTGAATCTCTCGGGTGCTCAAAATTAATTTGAGTAGGCTGAGGGATTAAGGTCTTTTTTCAGGTTTTAGTAGGATGATTAATAAGCTACCAGAGGCTTGCAGGAGGCAAATGGATAGCTATTTAGGATTTTTAGTTCTTGTTATGTTTTGATGTATTTCCGTTGTGACTATATTAGGTCTATTATGACCATATGACTCTGATCATCCAATGGGGTATCTTTATATACCGCTCTTGGCGTAATTTATAATAATTATATTTTATCTGTGCCTGGGAACAATTTAGGATTATGTATTGTAAATATGAAACAATTGGTTTTGAAATGTAATGAAGCAAAAGTTGTTTTAAATCTATGTTTTGTTTTATATTCATGTGCTTCTCATATTATTGATATCATTAACATAGCCATATTTAGTTGTCGGAAACTAATACTACAGATGACTGCAGCATCTGTAGCGCTTAATTTTTGTCCTCTAGATAGGAGATGTTACAACATGGTATAAGAGCCTGGTTTATGAAATATTTTTAACTAAAAATGATTTTTAAAAACAGATCCCTAGAAATTAGAGTTGAGATCGAGGTATGGGATAAAGCTATAGTAACGTACTTGTTTTTGCTTTATATACAAGTACACGCTATATCTCTAGATTCGTCTCTTAGTTAGGCTATACCTCTACATCTCATAGGGTTTGAATACAGATATGGAAGGAATAAGAGTTAGAGCAAATATTGGAGGATAAAGCACCACTACTAATGGTAATGCCAAACCCAATGCTAGAAGAGGTCCAGGTCAGGCACAAGATAAAACTGTTGGTGCATGAATTCCTTAAATGGACATGTGAACAATGTATCAGTTCTTTGTAAACATGGTGCAGGCTGGAATTGTAGTCGGAATTTTTGGAGGTGCCAGAAATGTTGGTGGAGAAAATCCTGCAGTTCTAGTTGGATATAGTTATGCCAAGCTGAATAGAGACTACGTCAGTCTGGGAGGAAAGTTGTTTGCTAGAACAGAAGATGTTGTTGAAGTAGAGGATTGGCTATTGAACTGTGGAAGGATTTTTATAGAGCTAGGCTTGAATGATGGAGAGAACAGAAGGCTAGCCTTGAGAAAGTTGCAAGGGTTAGCGCTTCTTTGGTAGAAGAGTGTGACGGCCGGAGTGCCATAGGAAGAATTGACTTGGGATGAATTTAAGAGAAGGTTTGAGTAGTGGTTCTTATCTGAGCTGGCCAAGTCGGCATTAATAAGGAGGGTTATGGATCTTGCCCAAGGACATATGTCTATGGTCAAGTATGCTGCAAGGTTAGATGAGCTATCTGGATATGGTTATGCTATGGTTGACATAGATGTCAGAAGGAATTTGAGATATTCTTTAGAGGATTGAGGCCAGAGCAGGGCAGAATGACTATGGCCCATATTCAAGATCCTTCTAATGTGGTAAATGAAATGGCCATTCGCCATGAGGAAATGCTTGCTATTTCGGCTAGGGAGAAGCCCGTTGAATTTAATGGTCCTCAGGGGAAGAAGAGGAAGTTCTTAAGAAGAAGGGTGCTGAAAGAAAAAGAGCCGCCAAGAAAGGAAAATCAGATATAGTTTGTTACAAGTGTGATAAAAAGGGTTACTATGCTAATGAGTGCCGTTCGGGAGATGGAAAGTTGGTTGTAGGGAAGCAGAATGTGCAATGCTATAATTGCAACCAGATGAGGCATTACAAAAACAAATGTCCTAAAGCCGCCAAGGTAGGAAAAGTAAAGGTCTTTGCTTTGGAACTACCATCTTCTAAACCAACTGTTGCTGAGAAAGGAAAGTCTGTGATGAAAGGTACGCTTTTATCCATGGCATAGCAGTTAGGGTATTTTTTGATACCAGAGCATCTCATTCTTTTATTTCTCAATGTTTGGTAAATAAGCTTGCCTAGAACCCTCATTTCAAGTTACTTCCTTAAGTGTTGCAAATCTGATAGGAGGGTATGCAAAGCTTTGGATAAGGTGTGACCATTTATAGTTTGATTTGCTAGGCCACACTTTTGAGTGCTTTTTGTATGTGTTTGACTTTTTGGGATTCGGGATTATCCTTGGGATGGACTGGTTAAGTAAATAGGGTGCTAGCATATTATGCCATGATAGGAAAATATCACTTAGTCACCTAAATTGCAGGGATTGGGTAGTTTATACCGTAGAGAACTCTACTGGTGAAATTAATGATTTTTTGGGTGTTATGGAGACGGAAGATGAGTTAAGTCAATATTTCGTGGTAAGGGAATTCGCAGATATGTTTGAGCCAGTAATTGGGTTGCCACCGAAATGAGCTATTGAGTTTCGGATTGATTTAGTGCATGGAGCGAAACTGATGAGTAGACCATCGAGTAGAATGAACCCCACCAAGATGAAAAGGTTGAAGATACAGTTGATGTATTTGGAAGGCAAGAGTTTCATATGACCAAGTAGTTCGCCATAGGGAGCTACCGCTGTATTCTCTAAGAAGCCCGATGGTGGTTAATGTAACAACCTGGATTTTGCAATTATCTATTAATGGCAATAATAATAAATTATAATGATATTATAATTTATTAATCAAGAAATAAATATATATGCGAAAGGTAATTTAAATATATTGTCTGAGTTAAATCTAAAATTTGGGTTTTTGGAATTTACTTGGGGAAAATTTGAGAAAAGGGGTTGTTAATCATTTGAAAATGATTAAATATGGATTTTGGAGAAAAAAAAAAATTAGTTAGAGTAAACTTGAGGAAAATAAATTTAAATGATGAGTTTGAGGTTGAACTTGAATTAAATGAAAGGTTGGGGATAAATTGAGCTTCAAATTCAATATTTGAATTTGAAAAAAAAATTAAATGAGAAATATTTTTTTTATAAAACTTGATAATGTGTAAAATTGTGATAAAATAAAATTTTATAAAATTCCTATGGGTTATATTACATTAAATTGCAATAAAAGTGAAAACGGTGAATTTTGAGCAACAATATTTATTTGAGTGTCCAAATAATTTTATTATGGTTTTACATTTGTTTGTGATAAGTTAAAATAGTTTGTATAATTTTAATGTTGAAATTTGTAAGTTTTGCACAAATAAAATTCAAATTTAATAGTATTTGTAAAAAATGGAAATTTATGATGTAAATATGTAAATATGGTGTTAAAAATGGTTAAAATAATTTTTAATATGATTGTGTAGTTTTCACAAAGCTCAAACATTTTGAAATTTGTTCATAAGTTGATAAAATACTATAAATGTAGACAAATATGTACCAAGTGTTGTTTTTAGCCTAATTAATCAAACACCTCTTCACACTTAAGCTTAATGGACCATAATTAAGCCCATAACTAAGTATTAGCTAAGAAAGGTCTGAAGAAAAAGGTTCTATATGTTCATTTGCTCAGAAACCTTGTATTCTCCATTCCTAAAAACTAACAGTAAAGGGAAAACCCTAATTTTTCTCCAAAATCCTAAGTTAAACCCTTGCAAACCTAATCAAAATTGAGAGGAAATTGATAGCTTTCAAACCTACAGGTAATTTCTACGATATTCATGGAATTATTTCATCCAAAATCATGTTTTTGTTGGTTATTCTCATCTTGTTGTTTGCATGTTACAACAAACTAATTTATAGGTGATTTCTAAGCTTCTTGAGTGGAAAAGTTGTTGTCTTCTTCAAATTGCTTACTGTAAATCGCTAATCTTTTGTTGCTAATTCAAGGTGAGTGTTCCCTCACACATTCTAGCTAGTTTCATTTTCTTAGAGATGAATTAGATTGTTTATTTTACAAATTCATTTGCTTTAACGTTGATTTTCTGAGCTGCTGCAAACATGGTCAGAGTCCATGTTTGAGACAGCGTATCTCTTTCGTTTCATATGGAAATTCGTTGATTCTTTTTCCAGTTGAAATATAAAGTGTTATATTATATGCATACCAGTTTTCAACTTAATTTGAGCTCGTTTGGCCTTCTGTTTCATGCTTGAAAGTTGAACCCGAGATGGGTTTCAGGCCTGTACATTTTTTATTTTTCAACTGTTGCAAACACTGTCTGGGTTCAATTTTGAGACATCATAACTTTCTCATACTTTATCCAAATTGCACGATTCTTTTTTTTAAAAGATAGAGTTTTCTACTATATGTGTAACAAATTTCAAGGAATTTGATCTTAGATAGATAATAGAAATATGCAGCCAAACTTTGACCTAGACCATGTTTTTGCCCGGAGTTTTACTGTGAAAACACTGTCTGGGTTCAATTTTGAAGCATCATAACTTTCTCATATTTTATTCAGATAGCGTGATTCTTTCTTTGTTTGAAAGATAAAGTTTTCTAATATATGCATAACAATTGTGAGCTCAATTCGACGCCATTTGATCCTCT
Organism: Allium cepa; assembly: GCA_030765085.1. Lineage (NCBI taxonomy): Eukaryota > Viridiplantae > Streptophyta > Magnoliopsida > Asparagales > Amaryllidaceae > Allium > Allium cepa. Next base: position 944,662,768 of record CM060934.1, on the reverse strand, counting down.
GTTTCATGCCTGAAAGTTGAACCCATGAGGGTTTTCAGGCCTATCACTTATGGTTTTTTGGACTGCCGCAAACATAGCCTGAGTCCATGTTTGAGACAGTGCAACTTTTTCATTTCCAGTTGGAATTCATTGATTCTTTTTCTGTTTGAAAGATGAAGTTCTGCATTTTGTATACACTACTTTTTAGTTCAATCAAAAATCATTTTCCCTCCTGTTTTATATTCGAAATTTGAACTTAGAAAAGATTTCAGATCCGGGTATTATTTTGGCTAAGTGTTTTTATGTCCTTTTTCCATCCGACTTTTGATATTTACTTCAGTTTTTGGTGATATTTCTGAAGTATTTTGAGGGCTATGATGTCTATCAATAGATTAGCCCAGTTTTGATGAAGTTGAAATTTAAATTCTGAATTATTTGAATTTAATTTGAATTTAAATTTGAACTTCGGTTTGAGTGGAATTTTGCTTGTTTTTGGTCGTTTTCGAGCACAGTTTTCTCCAATTCTTTTTAAAATGATTTGTAAAATTTAAGGGATTTAAAAATAATTATTATGTAATATTTTTAAGTATTTTCAAGTATAAAACCTATTTATTCTTTAAAATAAGGGAAACTTTCAAATATGGTTTCCAAATAGTTTTCGAAATCAGTTTCCAAAGCTTATTTTCATGGTAAATTATTTTCTATAAAAAGTGCACATTTTTGCACTGTCGAGCGAATGAGAAGGAGAGTTAAACGATTGGATAAAATGCATAGTATGGGATACGTGCGTTTATCCATTCGGTTAATTCCTAACTTGTCCGTTTGATCATTTGAGCCTTTGGGTCTAGTTTACCGATGATATGAGGTGAGCCTTTTACTGCTTTGAGTATGAAATTTGCTAGCGGTTAGTAAACCATTCGGTGCGAACATGTGGTATGGGATGCACGTTAACACTTTTCGGGTTCCTTTCCGAGAGTTTATGACACATTTTCCTGTTGGCGTGCCAGTACTGGACCTTCAGGTCATTCGCCATTGCGGCGTATTTGTCCTCGGACGTTTGCCATTACGGCGTATTTGTCTTCAAACATTTGCCATTGCGGCATATTTTCCATTGTGGCGTATTTGTCTTTTGATGTTTGCCTTTGGGCGAGGTACCTGTTATGTGAAACAGTACTCGGTAAAAATAGCATGTTCAAAACCTTTTCGAGATGATTTTAACCCTTATGTGTCGTCATTTTGGAATCGGTCCTATGAATCATTCGGTGGCGATTACTTTGGGATTTTCGGACTCTTGGGATTTCTTTTGAGATTTTCATTGCCTACACTGGCGTGTTGACATTTGTCGTTTGGCTTATGTCGAGATGGCTTTTGCTTATGTTTTCCTTGGAATTGCGGATATGGTGGGTTAGGGAATTACTCTTTTAGGAGTTTACATTTTTTATATTACCTAAACCATTCTTGTTGATTTATGATTGCCGATGACATGAGGCATGCTACATTTTAGCGATTCATGAGATTTTTCGTCTCCTTTGTGTTTTATGCTTATTGAAGCAATAGTGTTCTATCACATAGTTTAATTATATATGTCATACATGATGTGCATCCTCCGTATGTCTCTGGCTAGCTTTCTTATTGTTTCTTCTTATTTAAGAATAATATCACTGTACTCTATTATTCTGCTATCACTTTTACTGATTCGTTTAGCTAGACTGACCCGTGTATTTTATACTCGGGTCAGACCGAGGTGTTTCGGGTTAGGTACTTTTCGGACTTAGCCTATTCTGCTTCAGCATGGACTATTCTGATAGCCCTTTTTGTTATAGCTTTTTGTGTAGTCCTTTTTGATTTGCTACCATGATATGTATATTCTTTTGACTCGTGTTTGTATTATAGTCGTCATACCACATATGTGATGTATCATATTTGCATACTCTATGATGTATCCGTATATGTGTGTATATATGGGATTATCTACTGTTCTGTGATGTGTTTTACATTTGAGTTGTTGTGTTTCATTCTGATAGATCCTATAGCCACCTATGGCTTTGTATTAAGTATTTATTGGATATGTCGATCCACTTGAACCGAGAAAAATAAATATGGCATTGCCGACATATTCAATAGATATTTAAGACAAGGCTATAGATGGTCGCTCCTATCCAGCCCTATTCTCTGCATTAGCAGACAGTATTACCTAGTAATACTCTTTGTTAATGTGGGTCTCGGGTGTGGCGTCACAGCTTGGCATCAGAGCTGAGTTCAGAACAAAATATGATAAACACAGAATAGAAGCATATATTATGATACATCCAAGTATATAATGAGTGTATGAATCCCTTAATCATCGTATCCTTTATCTTATAGTGTCCTTTGAGATTGAAGTTTAGGTTATGTCTAGGAATATTCATATTCCGTAGTATTCCAAAAATAGAATTGATGACATCTTATCTTAGGAGTAATCCTAATAGTGATAGTTTTATTTGAGTCCTCTTCAATAAGGGTGCTTGACACACATCTATATCGAAGGAGGAGTTTGTTGATGCTTTTGGATGTTCTTGTCTTATTCTTTTGTAAGGATTATGAGTCCTATTAAGGGGATCCGCAATATTTTTGGCATGATGTATATGGATTTGGAATTGTTGCTTATAGCTTATCTTTTCGTGCGAATTAGCATGCCATTTTCTGTTTGGAGCTTGGAGTGTTTGAGATGAAGTGGCTTGCCTATAATCAAGGCACATTCTGCGATTTGAAAAACTCTATATTAAGTATCCTTATTCGACTGATTTGTTGCTTCTTGTCCTTCGAAATGTTAATGATGATTCTGAAGTCTCTGTATTCACTCTTGAGTTTCAAGATGTTGATGATATATCTCGAATTCCAGTCATTGTGACTCTCTTGATTTTTATGATCCGTTTCGGGTATGACACCCAATCGGGCAATTGAATATTGTATTGACTTCATTCCTGATTCTTAGCTTTTCGATCATTCTCCCACGAGGATGTCCACTAGGGAAATGAGGTGATTTATTGAATTTAACTGATGTTGTCATTCTTGCCTCCTTTTGAGATATCCTCTATGGATACTCAATTGTTGATATACTTTGTAAAATTTCTTCACTCGAAGTAATGATATGTTGTTAGTGTTCTTCTTCTCATGCGAGAAGATATCTTAACCTTACTCTTATACCTCATTTCTCTCTTTTTAATCCATTGTGTGGCGCTAAAGTCATTCCTCAGTTTGACCTTACACCGATTTTTCATGAGCTATGAGTCGCGGAGGATAGCGTTACTCTTACCGCATTCCGCACTAGTTATGAGTCTTTTGATTGGTTCATTATATCATTCTGAATAATGAACACTCCAGTTTATTCCATCAATATTAAGGATCGGGTATTCTAGAAATATCTCGATGAGCTCTATTTACATTCCTTGATTTTGAAAACAAGTAGTAAATTGTGTTTTCAGAATTTTCAAAAATTGAAGATATGTTTCTAAGAGAAGTTGGTCTTTGTTTTTAGTAGAAAAAAAAGAATATTTTGAGTATTATATATGAGGCATTTCTTTTCAAAGAAATTGAATTTTTGTGTTGGGTTATTCGTCTAGTGCTTTAAGAATTTTGGTCGATGCATTTGGCCGATAGGAATTTCCTAAACGCTGTGATGAGTCGGTCAGACACAATAAATTGAGTTGTAATAACTAAAACTTGAAAATAAATTAAAATGAGTTTGAACATTAGTCTTTTTAATGGAAAATGCAGCCATTGAACTTTAGTGAGTGTAGGATATAAGTGGCGAGGCAGTTTTGATCGTTGGTCAACTCTACGGCCAATTGATGAGGTTTTTCACCATAAACCAATGGCCAAGCAATGCCATTATATCATGGTAATTTTTTAAATTAAATATGATTATGTTTTAATTGGTCGTATAAGTACGACCTATTGGAATTTAAATAATGATGTCGTATGATGATTTGATTAAGTAAATTAATTCTAATTAAGTATATGTCTTAATTGAGAATCATATAATGCTTTGATTAATAACATGATGTATTCGAGATAAAATAATACATTGGTTAGAGAATATTGGAATAGCAATTAAATATTTTTGTTCAAAGCTAAATTTGATGACTTTAAAATGTGTTTTCGTAATTGGTTGTTTGGAAAAAAAATTAGACAGTACGATTTAAAACTCTATCCTAAGGGAAATTAATGAAATGCTAAATTTCAATTTTTAGCATAAATATGTGGGTAAGCTTTATTTTAAAAACTTTGATAATATTAAAACTTGTTGGTATGAAATTGTAAAAAAAAAATTTGAAAATACGTTTGAGTTAACTATCAACTTTGATTATATTTATGTTGGTAAAAATATGAAAATTTAATTCGAGACAAGAGAAAATATGAATTTAAATGGTTTATTTATTATAAAAGGCTAAACTAAAGAGAGTAAGGTATAATAAATAAGTAGTCATGAGATAAAATTCTTTAAAATTGTGAGAACAATTTTAAAATTAATATTTAAATCCAAAATTTATTTTGGATGAATGATTCTCTCTTATTAGTGGAAGAGATCAGTTATCTCTTTCAAAATGAGTCATTAAAATTAATCGTTGAAAAGTTTGATTGTGAGTTAATGAAAATATCCATGTAGTGAATAGTTTCTTAAAAAAAACTATAATTACATGAAGTTAACTATAAATTTGAATGACTTAGCTTTTCGGAAGGAGGATCTTGAATAAATTATTTAACATAAAAAGAATGTTTTGAAAATGTAGTTTGAATTTGGAAAGGTTTGAAAAATTCAAATTTTAAAATTGAGTTAAAAGCTGAAATATTATTTGAAAAAAAAGTGTTGTATTTAAACAGCGATAACTTGAAATTTATAACTCCTAATGAGTTTAATGTTTTTGCAAATGAAAGTGCTTTTTGTAGGCTAAATTTTTTCTTCTTTTCCATTTTGGGAGATTTTGTTTTTTTATTCTTTCTAAAATGGGTTTGAACGGATAGACATTTCTGTCCTATTAGTAAATTTTCTATGATTTAAGCTGAAAGTAAAACTAGCATAACTTTTGAACCGTAAATCCAATTTTGATAATCTTTATATTGCCGGAAATCTCAGAATGAGTAGAAAAACTTTTATTTTATAAAGGTTTTTAGATTTTGTTGTTTGCTATTTCCAAACCTATCTTCTTTATAGCAGATTTGAAATGAATAATTATCTATTTCCCCATAGTAATTAATTGTAGTGCTTCTTATTATGGATATGAACTAATATCATATATTTGAGCCAAGTACAGGTGAAAGAGGATAGTTAGAATATATTTTGAGCAAAATCAAATTCTCAATTTTCAACACTTGAAAATTTCCCAAAGCTTCCTACTTGGATTTTAATTTAAATTCATTACTCATTATTTAGAGTAAATAATTTTTTTTTCAGTAGTAAAAGAGAGTATAAAATTCCATTCCTTGTGTTAACTTGCATTTATGTAATCGTACAAGTTACGTGATATTTGGAGAAACCACCTACTTCTTATTGGGTTTCCTTTCTGTAATTATTGTCGATCTAATATCGGTCTGGTTTCCTTTGTAATGTTATATGGAAATCGTATCGATTATCATCTTATGGGTTGGAGTCCGGGATAAAGTTGTGACTAAATCCTGACTCTATTCGTGAAACTTTCAAGGAATCGATCTCACTCGATTTATCTATTGTGTAACCTCCAATTCAGGTTCTTGCTTCGAAGGTGTAATGCCTTCGAAATAAGAATATTCTGCTCGTAAAAATTCTATGATCCGCTAATCACAATAACTACAATTGGAAAACCATATAATTTATTGTGCTATCTTTTCCAAGTTTTCTGTTTTCCTGTGTTGAGGGTGAGAAATTTAAACTCTAGCTTACCTATATTCCTTTGCTTGATGAAATGAATCGTGTTGATGACAGCTCTTCCCTAGAAATTGCGAGGACGCAATTTTTATAAAGGGGAGAGTCTGTAACAACCTGGATTTTGCGATTAACTATTAATAGCAATAATAATAAGTTATAATGAGATTATAATTTATTAATCAAGAAATAAATATATTTGGGAAAGGTAATTCAAATATGTTGTTTGAGTTAAATCTAAAATTTGGGTTTTTAGAATTTACTTGGGGATAATTTAAGAAAAGGGGTTGTTAATCATTTAAAAATGATTAAATATGGAGTTTGGAGAAATATATATTTAGTTAGGAGTAAACTTGAGGAAAATAAATTTAAATGATGAGTTTGAGGTTAAACTTGAATTAAATTAAAGGTTGGGGAAAAATTGAGCTTCAAATTCAATATTTGAATTTGAATTAAAAAGGTTAAAATGGGAAATAACTTTTTTTTAATAGTTGATAATGTGTAAAATTGCGGTAAGGTAAAAATTTATAAAATTCCTATGGGTTATGTTGCATTAAATTGCAATAAAAGTGAAAATGGTGAATTTTGAGCAAAACACTGTTTTTCTAAACATAATTGAGTTAAAAATAAATGTTAAACAAGTAAATATTGTTTGAAAAATATTTATTTGAGTGTCTAAATAATTCTATTATGGTTTTACATTTATTTGTGATAAACTAAAATAGTTTGGATAATTTTAAAGTTGAAATTTGTAAGTTTTGTACAAATAAAATTCAAATTTAACAGCATTTGTAAAAATAGAAATTTATGATGTAAATATGTTAATATGGTGTTAAAATTGGTGAAAATAATTTTTAATATGATTGTGTATTTTTTACAATGCTCAAACATTTCGAAATTTGTTCATAATTTGATAAAACAGTGTAATATATAGACAAATATGTACCAAGTGTTGTTTTTAACCTAATTAATCAAACACCTCTTCACACTTAAGCTTAATGGACCCTAATTAAGCCCATGACTAAGCATTAGCTAAGAAGGGTTTGGAGAAAAAGGTTCTGTATGTTCATTTGCTCAGAAACCTTATCTTCTCCATTCCTAAAAACTAACGGTAAAAGGAAAACCTTAATTCCTCCCCAAAATCCTAAGCTAAACCCTTGCAAACCTAATCAAAATTGAGAGGAAGTTGATAGCTTTCAAACCTACAGGTAATCTCTATAAAATTCATGGAATTATTTCATCCAAAATCATGTTTTTGTTGGTTATTCCCATCTTGTTGTTTGCATGTTACAATAAACTAATTTACAGGTGATTTCTAAGCTTCTTGAGTGGAAAAGTTGTTGTCTTCTTCAAATTGCTTGCTATAAATCGCTAATCTTTTGCTTCTAATTCAAGGTGACAGTATCCTTACACATTCTAGCTTGTTTCATGTTTCTAAGAGATGAATTAGATTGTCTAATTTGCAAATTCATTTCCTGTAACGTTGATTTTCTAAGCTGCTGCAAACATGGTCTGAGTCCATGTTTGAGACAGCGTATCTCTTTAATTTTGTATCCAAATTCGTTGATTATTTTTCCAATTGAAAGATAAAGTGTTAAACTATATGCATACCAATTTTCAACTTAATCTGAGCTTGTTTGGCCTTCTGTTTCATGCCTGAAAGTTGAACCCGATATTGGTTTCAGGCCTGTACATTTCTGATTTTTCAACTGTTGCAAACAATGTCTGGTTCAATTTTGAGACATCATAACTTTCTCATACTTTATCCAAATTGCATGATTATTTTTTTGTTTGAAAGATAGAGTTCTCTACTATAAAAAATAATAAATTTCAGGTCATTTGGTCTTAGATAGCTTATAGATATATGCAGCCAAACTTTGACCTGGACCATGTTTTTGCCTAGGTTTTACAGTGAAAACACTGTCTGGGTTCAATTTTGAGACATCATAACATTCTCATATTTTATTCAAATTAAGTGATTCTTTGTTTTTTTGAAAGATGAAATTTTCTAATATTTGCGTACTAATTTTGAGCTCAATCCGATGCAATTTGTTCTTCTGTTTCATGCCTGAAATTTGAACCCATGAGGGTTTTCAGGCCTGTGCACTTTTGGTTTTTGGACTGCTGCAAGCATGGCCTGAGTCCATGTTTGAGACAGTGTAACTTTTTCATTTCCATTTGGAATTAATTGATTCTTTTTTGTTTGAAAGATGAAGTTATGTACTTTGTGTACACTAATTTTTAGTTAATCAAAAATCGTTTGGCCACCTATTTTATATCCGAAATTTGAACTCGGAGAAGATTTCAGACCTTGGTATTATTTTGGCCAAGTGTTTTTATGTCCTTTTTCCATCCGATTTTTGACATTTACTTCAGTTTTTGGTGATATTTTTAAAGTATTTTGAGGGCTAAGATGCCTATCAATAGCTTAGCCCAGTTTTGATGAATCTGAAATTCAAATTCTGAATTATTTGAATTTAATTTGAATTTAAATTGGAATTTCGGTTTGAGTGGAATTTTGCTTGTTTTTAGTCGTTTTCGAGCATGGTTTCTCCGATTCTTTTTGGAATGATTTTTAAAATTTAGTGGATTTAAAAATAATTATTATGTAATATTTTAAAGTATTTTCAAGTATAAAACCTATTTATTCTTTATAATAAGGGAAATTTTCAAATATGGTTTCCAAATAGTTTTCGAAATCAGTTTTCAGAGCTTATTTTCAAGGTAAATTATTTTCTATAAAAATTACACATTTTTGCACTGTCGAGCGAATGAGAAGGAGAGTTAAACGATTGGGTAAAATGCGTAGTATGGGATACATGTATTTATCCATTCACTTAATTCCTAACTTGTCCGTTTGATTGTTTGGGCCTTCGTGTCCAGTTTACCGATGATACGAAGTGAGCCTTTTACTGCTTTGAGTGTGAAATTTGCTAGCGGTTAGTAAACCGTTTGGTGCGAACCTGTGGTATGGGACGTACGTTTACACTTTTCGGGTTCCTTCTTGAGAGTTTGTGACACATTTGCCTGTTGGCGTGCCAGTACTGGACCTTTGGGTCATTCTCCATTGCGGCGTATTATCTTCGGATGTTTGCCATTTCGGCGTATTTGTCTTCGAACGTTTGCCATAGCGGCGTATTTTCCATTGCGGGGTATTTTCCTTTTGACGTTTGCATTTGCGCGAGGTACCTATTATGTGAAACAGTACTCGGCAAAAATAGCTTGTGCAAAACCTTTTTGAGATGATTTTTACCCTTGTTTGTCGTCATTTTGGAATCATTCCTTTGAACCATTCGATGGCGATTACTTCGGGATTTTCGGACTCTTGGGAGTTCTTTTGAGATTTTCATTACCTACACTGGTGTGTTGACATTTGTCTTATGGCTTATGTCGAGATGACTTTTGCTTATGTTTTCCTTGGAGTTGCCGATATGGCGGGTTTGGGAATTACTCTTTTAGGAGTTTACATTTTTTTCTATTCCCTAAACCATTCTTATTGATTTATGATTGCCGATGTTATGAGGCATGCTATAATTTAGCGATTCATGAGATTTTTCGTCTCCTTTATGTTTTATGCTTATTGAAGCAATAGTGTTCTATCACCTAGTGTAATTATATATGCCATACATGGTGCGTATCCTCCATTTGTCTATGGCTAGCTTTCTTATTATTCCTTCTTGCATAAGAATAATATCGCTATGCTCTATTAATCTGCTATCACTTTTACCGATTCGTTTAGCGAGACTGACTCGTGTATTTTATAATCGGGTGAGACTGAGGTGTTTTAGGTTAGGTACATTTGGACTTAGCCTATTCTACTTCTGCATGGACTATTTTGATATCTCATTTTGTTATAGCTTTTTGTGTAGTATTTTTTGGTTTGCTACTCTGATATGTACATTCTTTTGACTCGTGTTTGTATTGTGGTCGTCATACCACATATGTGCTGTATCATTTTTGTATATTCTGTGATGTATCAGTATATGTGTGTATATATTTGATTATCTGCTGTTCTGTGATTTTTTTTTTTACATTTGAGTTGTTGTGTTTTGTTCTGATAGATCCTATAGCCACATGTGGCTTTGTATTAAGTATTTATTGGATATGTCAATCCACTTGAATCGGAAAAATAAATATGGCACTGTCGATGTATTCAGTAGATATTTAAGACAAGGCCATAGATGGTCGCTCCTATCCAGCCCTATTCTCTACATTAGCAGACAGTATTACCTAGTAATACTCTTTTTTAATGTGGGTCTCGGGGTGGGGCATCACAGTTAAGGTATGTATCGAATATCGTGAGTTAAATGAGAAGGAGATAAAGAACCGATAACTATTGCCAAGAATTGATGATTTGTTCAATCAATTAAGTGGAGCCAAGGTATTTTCTCAACTGGATTGGGCGACGTAATTTCATCAGCTTAGAGTTGCAGAGGATAGCATTCCTTTAATGTCATTTAGGACAAGATATGGATCGTACGAATGGTTAGTTATGCCGTTCGGACTGAATAATGCGCGGCATTCTTTGTGGATCCGATGAATAGGATTTTCCGAGAGAACTTGGATATATTGGTGTTGGTGTTCATAGATGACATTCTCGTATACTCCAAGAATGAGAAGGAGCATGATGTTCATCTTATAATTGTGCTTGAAACGTTGAGGGAGCATCAATTGGAGGCTAAGTTTTTGAAGTGTCATTTTTGGAAGAAGGTAGCTAGTGAATTTCCTTAATCATGTCGTCTTAAAGAAAGGGTTGTCTGTAGATCCAACTAAGATTGAGGCAGTGAATAATTGGAAGAGACCCGAGACGGTGACCAAGATAAAAAAAATTCTTGGATTAGCCGGATATTATCCAAGATTTATAAAAAAATTCACGAACAGATGCAATGACTAAGCTTACGCGAAAAAAAGTAAAGTTTGTATGGACTGATAAATGTGAGGAACCATTCCAGACCTTGAAACACTTATTGCCCATGTGTCGGTGTTAGTAGTTTTGGAAGGGAGTCAAGATTTGGTTATTTATACTGATTATGGAACTGGATTGGGAACCATGTTGATGCGAAGAGGTAAAGTAATTGCTTATGCTTCTAGACAGCTCAGACCACATGAAGTTAGATATCCAACGCATGACAAGGAGTTAGCTGCCATTATATTTTCTTTGAAGGTTTGGTGGCATTATCTTTTGGGAGAGCGATTTGAGCTTCATACTAGTCATAAGTCGTTGAATACTTGTTCTCTCAGAAGGAGCTCAAAATGAGACAACAAAGATGGTCAGACTTTTTTTCTACATATGATTTTGGAATTGAATGCACACCTAGAAAAGGAAACAAGGTGGCGGATTCACCCAGTCGAAATCATCAAAATGCAGCATTGGCTATGATTGCCAAGTGGAAAGGTTTGGAGGCATTGTAGCTTGTAGGTGCAATTTAGATCCAGGGAAGGTTCTAGTGCTGGAAGTGCTATATTGTCTTATTTGGAAGTTAGACTGGCAATGATTGAGAAGATCGCTTCTAAGCAAGAGGAGGATCCAATTTTAGTTGAACAGATCAAAAGGGTGAGGGAAGGAACGGAGAGCGATGACTTAAAGGATTTTAGTCTTGCCAAAAGGGGTGGTTGAGAAAGAAAGGAAGGTTGTGTGTTCCGAATGTGGAAAACATGAGGAAGGATGTTTTGGATGAGTGCCATAGTTCGAAGTTTACTATCCATCCTGGAGGAACGAAGATGTATCAGGATATGAAGAGAAGTTTCTTCTGGGAAGGTATGAAATGAGTTATTAGAGTATGTGTTAAGCAGTGCTTGAATTATCAACAGGAAAAGGCTGAACAACAGAAGCCTAGCGGATTGTTTCAACCATTGGAAGTCCCATTATGGATGTGGGATTATATCTCTATGGATTTTATTGATGGGTTGCAAAGTTCTAATAGAGGGAATGGAAGTATATGGGTCATAGTAGACGGACTGACTAAGAGTGCCCATTTCATTCTAGTAAAGTTAACTAGGATGGCACCTAGTTTGGCGAAGTTATTTATAAAGAATTTAGTTAGACTGCATGGGATTTCTTGTAGTATTGTCATCGATAGAGATTCTTTGTTTACTAGTGTTTTGAAAAAGTCTACATGAAGCTTTAGAAACCAAGCTCAACATGAGTACCACTTACCATCCATAGATTGATCGGCAGGCGGAAAGAGTTAAAAATATCTTGGAGGATTTGTTAAGAGCTTGTGTGTTGGATTTCGGGAGATCATGGGAGGACAATCTTCATCTAGTCGAATACTCGTATAACAATAGTAATTATTCTAGTATTGGGATGGCACTTTTTGAAGCTTTGTATGGAAGACCATGCAACTCTCTCGTACGTTGGTTAGAGATCGGGGATAGATTGGTTCTTGGTCCGGATTTGGTGAAGGAAGCTGCAGAGAAGATTGAGTTAATCCGAGCTAGGATGAAGGAAGCTCAATCTAGGCAGAAAAGTTATGCTGATAGAAGAAGGAAAGATTCAGAATTTTCTGTCGGAGACTTTGTGTTTATTAAGCTTTCACCGATGAAGGGTGTGATTAGTTTTGGGAAATCAGGAAAGTTAACACCTAGATTCATTGGCCCTTTTTGTATTATAGAGTGGATCGAGAAACTCACTTATAGAATAGAGTTACCGAGTATTTTAGTTGGAGTCCATAATATTTGCCATATTTCTCATCTTAAGGAATGTGTTAGAGACCCGAAGACTACTGTAGCACCTATAGTTTTGGAAGATTTAGTAGTAGAACCAAATTTGACTATAGTTAAAAAGCCGATTTAGATTGGGTCTAGAGATAAGAAGAAGTCGAATAACAAAACTGTCAAGTTAGTAAAGGTTCAGTGGAGTGATGATGCTAGAGACTGTACTTAGGAAACAGAGAGCAGGATTATGGATACTTATCCTGACTTGTTTGACGGTATGCTTTACCTTTGATTGTTTACGGTGTATCTTATCATAATTTAGAGGATGAGATTCATAAGGTGGGGAGCCTAAAATACCCTATATTTTTACGACATTATTCAAGATATTTAATTAGTTAAATAAAATAAAATAATGTGAAGATTAATAGGTTTTGATTTTATAAAATTAAGGGTAGTCGTGCCATCATAGTGTGTTAATTAGTATAAAATAACCGAAACAACAGTGTTAGGAAATAATTAGGGCAATATGGGAAATCAGTGGATTTTATGCCCTAAGCCCATAGGAAATAGAAACTCACATTCATTTCATTTCACTCAAACTAAAATACTAAGGCCGGCCACCATTTTCACTCTTAAGAAGAAGATTAAAGCTAGGATTTAAGAGAAGGAGGATAATCTATTAAATCAGCATCAAATCTCACATCTATAATCTCAAAGCTAATGTGAATAATTACTACATCTCATTTTTTGGTTTTTGGTTTTAAGATTATGATCTGAAATGTTTTTGGCAAGTTTATGCCATGTTTTAATGATTAAAGTTAAACATATTTATTGGTTGGTGAAATATGCATGTTCATACTTGTTTTATGATATATTCGATGTGAAAACACTTTGGAGACATCTAAATGCCTTGAAAATTTAAATATAAGTCAGAAATGATATTTCAAAGATGATTTTCGATTTTCATAATTTTCTGAATTATTTTGGATTTTATATTAATTTTCTAGCGTAGGAAATTGTTTATTGTGTTATAAATTATTTTTGGGTAATTTAATAATTATTAAGGGTTGAAATTTTTATATGTTAGGCAATATATTAAAATAGATTTTTTAGGATTTTTCCATATTTTTCCTTATTGCTTTGATGGATATATAAAATTATACAAGGTATGGGACTTAAAATGTTTTATAAATTTATTTATGCAGAAGGGCATGTTGTAAAATTAAAATATTATTTAAATCTAAAATTTGCGGCAACATTTTTCTGAAAAGTAATTGTTAACCAATGAAAATTTGTTAGAAAGGGCAGGTTAGTTAAAAAGTTATATTCTTTAAGTCAAAAACAAGAAAATCATGCTTTTGGCATGTTTCAGCCATTTTAGGCATGCTACCCTCCGACCTAGACCTTTCGCCTAAGTCGAAAGGATTGAACCTTTCGACAAGGCCAAACCATTGCATATGGTATCAAGTACTTGGTGCGTAATGAATTGGACAGAGTCGAAGGGTTCTTGGTCGAATGGTTGATAGCCAAAGAGGTTGGGGTGTGTTTGTTTTATAAACCAAAATCTTTCGTCTGCTTTGCTTTCGAAATTGAGCTTTCGACTTTGTTGCTTTTGATCGGGTCAAATGTTTCAAAGAAAGGTTTTAAACCTTTCGACAAAGCCGAAAGGTTATTGCTGCAACTTTGTTTCGAAACCTTTTGGCATAGTCGAAAGGTTACTGCCGCTTTATAAAATGTTTTGTTTTGAACCTTGCGATGAGGTCGAAGGGTTTACTTTGATTGATTTCGAAAGGTCTATTTGTTTTAAAACCAGCTGCTTCACCTAATGCTTTTGAAAGGAAGCTTTCGACTTAGTGACTTACCCTTGTTTTATAAATTGAAGTATAACTCGTATATTTCGAAAGAGTTGTTTTAAAAGATGCTTTAAAGCTTTCGAAGCAGAACTTTCGACTCAGCCGAAAGGTTTTTTACAATGAAGTCGAAAGGTTTAAAAAGAAGGATTTCCTGCTATTTTTAATTGAACCCAAAAATTTTCGAAAGATTTTAGAGAGTTAATGCTTTCTAAAGGTTTTGTTTAGTGAACGTTTCTAAAAGGGGGTCGAAGGCAATGCTTTCGAAGGGGTCGAAGGCTAATATTTCGATGGAATCGGTAGGTTACCTCTGAAGGGGTGGAAACGTTTTTGTTTTTGAATTATTTTGGAAGATTTTAAACGGAAGGGTTTCCTAAGGTTTTCCAAGGAAATGTTTCAAGTGTTTTAAAATAGGATGTCTAAGGTTTTATTGCTTTCGAAATGTTTGAAGTTCAATGGGTTCAAAAGGTTTTAGGTTCAATGGTTTCGAAGGGTTGAGTTTCAATTGTTTCGAAAGGTTTTGAATTCTAAGGGTTTTGAGGGTACCAATGGAAATAATACAGGAATATGAACTAAGTTAGGGATACTAATGGAAATGGGTTAATCATAGGGTGAACAAGATATGAATGGAATCATGGGGCTAACATGATACAAATAGATTCACGGAGCTAGCATGAATCAAATGGAATCATGGGGCTAACATGACACAAATAGATTCATGGGGCAAGCATGCGTCAAATGGTAAATATAATTATGGGGCTAACGTGATATTACTAAACTCATGCGGCTAACATGAGACCATTAAAGTTCATGGTGCTGAAATGAAATAGTTAAATTCATAGGGCTAGCATGAATCAAGTGGAAAAATAATGGGTTCATAGTCATCCTAGGAAAACTATGTGATGTGAGATGGATAGTCTACATAAACTTAAGCAAAATGAAGGTGGAATGGGTAGTCCCACTTTGATATAATTAAACTCTAATTGAGGATGGGGAAATTCTAATTATTTTCGAGTATGCATATCACTATAATGTTGTATAAATATACGCTTTAACCATTGTGTATGTAGGAGCACCATATACGTTTTATGAAAGGTTTTGCAAAAGATATGTTTAAAAGAATGTTAGTGAGGGGAAACTCATTCTTCTATGCAGTGTGGTCTCACTTAACATGTTTAACCTGGATATATAACATTATTCATACCAGACTTTATGTCTGACTTGAAGTTTATATTTTCCCTTAAACTCTCGGGCGTTCAAAATTAATTTGAGTAGCCTGAGTGATTAAGGACTTTTTCAGGTTTTATTAGGATGACGAATAAGCTATCAGAGGCATTTAGGAGGCAAACGAATAGCTATTTAGGATTTGCAGTTCTTGATATGTTTTGATGTATTTTCGCTACGGCTGTATTAGGTCTATTATGACCATATGACTCTGATCACCCAAGAGGGTATCATCATATACCGCTTTTGGCGTAATTTATAATAATTATATTTTATTTGTGCCTGGGAATAATTTAGGATTATGTGTTGCAAATATGAAGCAATTGGTTCTGAAATGTAATGAAGCAATTGTTGTTTTGAATTCTATGTTTTGTTTCACATTCATGTGCTTTTAATATTATTGATATCATTAACATAGTCGTATTTAGTCACCGGAAGCTAATACTATAGATGACTGCAACCTCTACAGGGCTTAGGTTTGGGCCTCTAGATAAGGGATGTTACAGATTCACCTCATTCTTCACGCATGATAGTCGCTACCGCTATCATAGACACTCGCTTTTTCCTCAACCACTTTTTTCCATCTCTCCTTGTGAATCCCTCATCTTTTTCTAGGATAGGAGACATCCTCACACCTTCATCTCTGCCACTTAGAATGTCGGCTTCGACGGGCCCTATAGGCTCTCTCATCATGGGCTCTTCAGCATGTACTACGCCTAAAGGACCCGCGACTTCCCCTTGAACACTCTTGTCAGAGCTATGAGTGGGGGGTAGAAGAACATATATGCGCCCAAGAGCTACTTTGTATTGGGTAATCAACAATGGAAAAACTTTCATGGCAAAGCGGATTACCTTTAGAGCATTGAGTGTTCTCTTGTGTTTATCGTAATCGTCAAGAGCCGGGATGCCTATGAGGAAACACACATCAAGTTGGAAACTAAGAAATTCTACTATGGGAGGAGCAATGGAAATGAAACGTAAAGCCATAGACGATCAAAACCATGCGGGCATCGCATGAAGAAATATTCGTTCTTGAAGGCAGAATGCTTGTTGTGGAACTTTTCAATCACTTTACATCCCCTCTGGGCCTATGTTATTAGATAGGATGTGGAATCCCACCTTTTCTTGAATTGCATAAGATAAGCCAACTCATTGAACCTGGAAGGCGGGTTGAATCTGTTCACAAAAAGGATGTATAACGAACGTAGAAGAGAGTTTCCATTTGGGTGGACTTGGAACGGAGCTAGTCCAAGTTCTTGAAGCATCATCATTAGGAAAGGATTAAGTGGTGGGATGGTAGTGTCTAGGCATATATACCTAGTGCATGTGGTGAACTCTGATAGATGATTGTGAGTGAGTTCAGCCCTTATCGACAGATGGACATCATCCTAAAGGGTGCCATATGGGAGACATATGTTTCGAAGCAACTTGGCAGATAGGATTGAGGGCACCTGCTATGGTGGATTGTTCAAGATTCTCAATCCTAGAGGCAATTAACCAAAAACTGACTCAATTGAAACTATTTGACTTTGGGATATAGAAGTTTCAGGATGGCTTGGCCCAATAGGAATAATTAGTGAAGCAAGGGCTGTAGAAGATCCATTTTCAGGAGGAGTGGACATTCCTTCACAAAACATAAGATGGGGTAACCGATGAGTCATTCTAAACAATAAAACATTGCATTCAACATGGTTAGGTACGTTTTCTTCTGAATAACAAACATGTGTGACCAACGACTAGAATCCAAAGATGTCGACCTGTGCGGACCAATCAAATTCGAGGCATTGACTGGGACAAGTGTAGTGTGTTAATCTATACAGTATGGGTCCAACTTCCCATACACAACGAATGGACCACCCTGTGTAGATAGCTCGCTTGTGCTAGAAAAATAAGTTGCATTGCCCTTTGAAGTTATATTTCAGAGCTTACCCTTTATTGATGAGTAATCGATAATGAAGCCGCTTTCTATAGCGGTGCGTAAAGGTTTTTTAAGGATCACTTGACGTGTAGAAATAGGAAAATTGATGTGACGCAATCATCCAATACAATCGATCTCGAGATTAATCATCGCACCAAAATTCATGCGGCGATAGAGGCATAGCCAAATTCTCGAAGGAAGATAGTTGAATTCGTAGAATAGGACTTGTCGCGGAAACTGTATGCATTACCGTGGCAAAACTTAGCCTCGCTATTGATCAACCAAAAGCAATATTAAACCTTCTCACTTCAATTGCAATTAACCATAACCCCATCCATTACCATCATCGTCATCACATGACCACCATCGCCAACCTCAAATTCAAATCAGATCGGTGCTAGGTGTCAATAGATTGGGCATGAGTCTTTCAAGTGGCAGTTTAAGCAACGACAACTTGTCTACGACATTGACAAGGGTCGGCATTGTCGATAGAAAGCAAATCGCGATGCTGAATTAGCTCATTAGCTGGAGAAGTTTTGTTCGACACTTGAAAGCTCAAGTGAATGTAGAAAGCTCGGGTGCAAAGAAAAATAAATGAGGAAAACGAAATGTAAACTAAAAAATTCTATATATTGGAATATATAAGCTCGGGTTAATACCAAATGACCCAAAACCAATTCGGTACCAAGTTATCTTCTTTCCCCTTGTCGTTGAGAAAACATTATAGAGAGCGACCATGCCAACCCAAAGCGTGAAATAGTCTCAAGAGTGCAAATTACATCTACAATGCAAAGGAATGGAATTTCAATTGCAACTAAACAAAATAGTTAATGGAAAGTCTAATAAGTGAAAGCAACATCTCGATCTACTAAGTGAAAGTAACATCTCGAGATAGTGCTTGAATAATTAACTGGAATTAACAGAGTATCAGTCCAAGATTCATCTCGATCCAGGGTCCGAATTGTTTTCAATGAATGCATATTCGAGGGGGCAATTGTTAATCGGGTTTTTTACCGTCCAGAAGTCAATGGAAGTTAAAACGTCAAGATGAAGACAAAAAACCTGAAAACATGGAAGCACACTTAGAAGTGGTAGAGAAACAACTCGGGATGTTTCACCCAAAATGGAGCTTATAAAATAACTGGGTACCAAGTTATTTTCCTTTCTCTGTTCGCCTACCAATCTTCATACATCTCTTGCCTCACTCCATATAATCGTGATCAAATGGTTTTCCCTAAGTTTAGATGACCAATTCCAAGGGTTGAAGAGAGGAAAGCCAAGAAAGTAAGATAACTCAAGTGATAATGGAACGATCACTAGAATCAACTAATAAATGATGAAAAGAGCATGGAACAGATTAACTAGAAGATAGGAGATAGCAACTTCACAGTCAAGGAAATGACTCTACACTGAGATAAATGACTAGGTCTGAGTTATTCTTCTAAGTCGATTGCCTTCGAATTTTCTTGTATGACCTTGGGCTAATGTGTGGACTCTAATGCAAATAGGCTTTTGACCCGACACACATGTTTCCCTATAAATACAAACCATAGTGCAACAAAAACATGATCTTCTCCCCGCTCTTTCTTCCTTACTCAGGATCTGGGACTCCATTGCTCTCCATCAACTTACTCCTTAACAAAAGTCATCAAGGAAACTACTCCTGGCATTTCTAGACCTTATAACTTGTCAACTTCTTGTGCTTATGACTCTAATTCTCTGTAATCTCATACAAACACTTTTGAGCCATGATCAATAATACTATAAAGTTGACGTAGCCTAGTGATTAACGAACCACTATAAAAATCTTCTGTCCCCTTGTTATTTTTCTTTTATTTTCAATGCTATCAGTTAGATCTAGGTCTCGTAGGTTCCTTATAACTCAATCTTGATTGTTAACCCATTTTTCGTGTCAACATAGGTTATTTTTGATATATATCCTTCAAGCTAGACATTATCGTTATATCGCAATACATATTTATTAGATGATATGGCACTTTTGAGGGAATATCTGTTATGACAGTCTCAAAAGTTGCTGTTATATATTGTACTGTTACTTTTTGTAATGACCCTCCTTTTCGACCCTTAAAATTTGGCATAAATGCATCCACGGTATCTATGTGTCGAGCATCTCAGTGCCCAAAAAAATAGATTGTTGGGGGTGAAAGTAAAGAAAATACAGAGCAAAATCCTATATCATGACGAGTAACATATAACATACAAATGACTTTACAAAAGAAAACTTTAATATTCATATAACAATCAAAATAAACTAACCTATCATCAGCCTGGATAGTTATAACAGTTGATCCTTAGGAATGTTGCTAAATACAAACAAGTAATGTAGCGGAAAAATAAATGAACAAGAATATGTCTTGGAGGGATCTAGCTCGTCTCCTGAAGCTCCAAATCATCCAAAGCTACTCTGGTAAAATATTTCATCTGATCTGATTATTAAAAGAAAATAACACTCGGATTAGTGTAGTAAACGTACATAAGAACTCAAATCATATAGATTGTTATATTTATAAAACCCTTTAAATAAAGATTTCTCGTAAGACCATGCCACAAATTATCATAGATGGGTTTTTACCTTATGACAACTAAACCATTTTTGAAGGAAATCCAGTGATATTATAACAATATCTATGGATTAAAATAAAGATTGAAACATAGCCAAATGGTTACATTAATTACATTCAACAGCATACTTAGTATATAACTAAGACAGTAAAGGCACAAATTGAAAAATGGATTCCATATAATGACAAGGCACTAGGGTGCCACCTATTACAGTACATCTTTAGATAAAATATACCGAGGGCAAAATCTATTGCACCTCTACCAATATAGAACCAGCCTACCCCTTACTAGATAGTACTGTATATGTCATCATCCTAGTTGCTTTACATCCTTTTCATCAAAAGCTCTCATACACATACCAAATCCATGAATAGTGATCAAGAAAGGCAATGATTATACCTTAATGGGTGCGACCCACAAAGCCCCGCCACATCTCTCCTGACTTTAATCATTATCAAGTTATGAGGCTTATGAAGCCACGTTACCTTTTCGTTGTAGCAAATTACCCTTGTAATTTTAACACCGGCCTCCAGGAAACAACGCAATGCAAGCATTCATCCATGCAAGTTATGATATGAGAAACCTAAAGACACTGACTCTACAACATCTTTTTTGGAATCACTATCATTATTAGTAGCAAGTAGCCCTTGCACTTCAAAGAACTCCATCATTGATTTACATCATCCTCAAGATGTCTTTAATTTTAACTCTTATGCCAGTTCGAAGTGGTTTTCGTATAGCTCATGCTTTTCCGATCCCGATCTCTTCGAACCAACAATTGATAGTTTCTGGTGGACTCAATCCTGGTTTGTTCAAAAGTAAGTGGACTATGTATAAGTCCCAAAGAGATCTCTAATATACCTCTTAAAGCGAGAGACATTTCATCAAAATGAATTCTTTTAAAGGAATCCCAAACCATATGAAATCATGAAGCTTTTATATACTTCTTAAGTAAAAATTGATCATGTTATCCATAGTGGACAAACCACTACCTGATGTAAGTATATATTTTGCATATGGAAAATCAGACATCTTATACATATCACCACTTTCCAATTTTAAACAACAGTTTCCTCGATTAACAATAAAATCGGACAAGTTAGAAAACTATACATGCCTCCACATATAATCTTAATTGTCAATATAGAGATGAGTTTCCATATCTCAGAATCTGGGGTCAAGTATATGATGAAGTAACTTATATGTACTTAATTAATCTTGACTCATTTATCGAAATTTTCCCTCTTATAATTATCACATTTTCGACATTTCTACTTCACCCTCCCTCACCGAAAACAAAGTCGGGTATGTTAAAGCATTGATTACACCATGCCTTACCTTTAGTTATAATACTCTGATTCTTGATTTCATAGATAAAGGAAAGTCTACTTATGATTTTTAGTGCTAAATGTATTGTGACTTATTTTCTACAAAAATGTTAACATTTTGGCATCACTTTATTATTTTTTGGTTACTTAATTGCATTGACAAGAAATCCCTAGCATAAAACAAAGCCTTTTAAAAAAAATCTGAAAACCAACTCCATAAACTTATTTTTGGTCATCAATTTCAAACTAGTACTTTCATCTATTGCAAATGAAGCCATTCAAGTTGGGGTATCCTTAACTCTAAAACCTTGACTCGACATTTATTTCTAATTTTCAAAATAGAAACAAGTTTCCATACCACAAATCCTAGATGTAGGATTCAGAAGTTCCATATATTTTTTGTTAAAACATTTTCCAAACTCACTTATGCAAACCAAAGTTTGATTTAAATGACAACATCTTTCCTATATCAAAGCAAACCTTTTTCAACTTGTAAATTCCAAACCACTTTAAAACATCTTCTCTTTACATAAGTAAACTTATTTAATAATAAAAAAGTGTTATAAATCAAAATTCCTTTCCAATTTCTCGAAACCATTTACTATAACAAAGATGTTATAGTCCATAATTTCTTTCCTTTTTCGGAAACAATTATTACAACAAGAGTGTTGAAATCCATGTTTCCTTCCTCTTTTTAAAATAACTGTTAAATCTCATTAAATAAGTTTGAACTTGCATTTAAAACATCTTCCCAAATGTAATAACCCGTTTTTCGACCCTCAAAAGTCAACACTAAAACATTCACAGTATTCACACGCCGAGTACCCAAATGCCAGAAAGACATATTGTTAGCATGAAAGAAAAGAAAAGGACAGGAAAAAATCTCACATCATGATGAATAATATAAAATATTCAAATAATCTTACAAAATAAAACTTTAATATTCATATAACAATCATAGAAAATTTACCTATCATCAGCCTGGACAGTTATAACAACCTATCCTTACATGTTGATAAATACAAACAAGTAATGTAGCCAAAAAATAAAAGTATGGGAATACGTCTCGGAGCACCTAGCTCATCTCCTGAAGCTCCAAATCATCCAAAGCTAACTCTAGGAAAATACTCGGGTCTCACCTGGGTTTATAACAAAATAACAGCCCGATCAATTTGGTAAACCAGCATGAGAAACTCAAATTCTATGGATTATTATATTTTAATACCCTTTCAAAAATAAAGGTATCTCATAAGACCATACTGCACGTAAACATGGATGGGTTCTTACCTTATGATATCTAAACCATTTTATAAGAAAATCCATGATATTATAGTAATGTCTAGGGTTTAAAACAAATATTGAATCATAGCCCAAATGGTTAGTTAATTACACTCAATCGCATATTTAGTATACAACTAAGTCTATAAGCAAAAGTATTGGAAAATGCATTTCATACAATGACAAGGCACCGAGGTACTACCTATCACAATACATCTCTCGATAAATCTCTAAATAAAGCACCAAAGGCAAACCTATTGTACCTCTACCAACATCGGACCGGCCTAACCCTTATTGGATAGTACCAAATATGTCACCACCTTGGTTGCTTTACAACCTTTCCATCGAAATCTCTCATGCATATAATAAATCCATAAATAGTGATCTAGAAAGGCGACGATCATACCCTAATGGGTGCAACCCACATAGCCTTACCGCATCTCCCCTGATTTTAGTCATTATCGGGTTGTGAGTTCTGTATGGCCAAGATTACCTTCTCCTCTTAGCAAATCCCTCATGGAATGCTAACATTTCCCTCCAAACAACAATGCAATGCCAGATTTAATCCATACAAGTCGTTCAGAATATGAACAAACTGAAGGCATTGCTTCTACCATATCCTTATTAGAATCACCCTTAGAATTAGTAGCAAGTAGCACTTTCACTTCAAAGAAACTCCGTATTTGATTTCCATCATCCTCGAGATTTCTTCAATTCAAACACTTTATGCTGGTTTGAAGTGGTTTTCAGATAACTCATGCTTATTCGATCCTAGTCACTCTGAACCAACAATTGATTGTTCTTTGTTTACTCAATTTTGGTTCTTTCAAAAGTAAGAGGACTATCTAAGTGTCCTAAAAGAATCTCTAATAAATCCCTTAAAGTAAGAGACATTCCACTAGAATAAGACCTCTATGGAAATCTCAACCATATGAAATCATAAATCTTTCATATACTCCGCATGTCAAAAACTAGTTAAGTTATCGATAGTGGACATACCACCACCAGGGTAGAAGTATAGTTTGGATATGGAAAATTAGGCATCTTATACTCATTACAACTTTTCAATTTAAACAGTATTATCTCTTGATTAACAATGTAATCGCACAAGTTAGAAAATTTATTCTTATCTCGACATACAATTTAATTCTCTATATAGAGATGAGTTTCCATAACTCAGAATTTAGTCTCAAGTATACGATAATGTACCCTCCATATACTTAATTAACCATGACCCATTTATCGAAATTAACCCTCTTGTAGTTACACTTTTTTGACATTTTGACTTCGATATTCCTTACCTAGGTATGAAGTCGGCATGTTAGAGCACTGATTACTCTTAGTCTTACCTTATTCGAACACTTCAATTCTATATCTCACAAATAAAGGAAAGTCTACTCATCGGCTTTTAGTGCTAAATATAAGACGACTAACTTTCCTTAGACATGTCAACATTATATCGCTACTTTATCATATCTTTTTGTTACTTAGTGGCATTGATAAAGAAATCCTTTGTAGGAAACATCTTTTAAAAATAATCTAAAAACCAATGCATAAACTTGCCTCTATTTTGAAAGTTAGAAGTAAATACCGAGTCAAGTTTTGAGAGGTAATAATACCCTAACTTGAACGGTTTTTTTCTGACCTATGAAAAGAACTAGTTTGAAATCGAAGACTCTTCGTAAGGAGGTGTATGATACTATTTGGTACAACAAGTTTCTTAGTATCATTTTGGTGTTACTCGGTCAACGTGTATATTTTCTATGGGTTAAAATATATTGTGGCATTTCAAAAAGGTTTGAAATAAAACACAGCATCTAGTTCTTAAGATTCA
This sequence comes from Allium cepa, assembly GCA_030765085.1. Taxonomy (NCBI): domain Eukaryota; kingdom Viridiplantae; phylum Streptophyta; class Magnoliopsida; order Asparagales; family Amaryllidaceae; genus Allium; species Allium cepa. Next base: position 944,638,236 of record CM060934.1, on the reverse strand, counting down.
GTAAAGTAAGTGGATTCAAAATAAAAAGGATTTTGATAAAGAATGTATTGATAAATGAATTTTTTTTTATGAATTTATATAACTCTTGGTTAGGAAAGAAAAATTCGATGCAAGCTTTTTAAGTTAAATTTAACAAGAAGGTTTTAGTAAACTTTTTTTCATTAAAACCGTTTCTTCTGTTTTAACCCTAAGTAATAAACAAATTCGATGTTTATTATGTCGGCTAATAAACATATTTACCTTAGAGGTGCTTAATGAAAATAGACTCTAGTACTGAATTTAGATTCTAGCATCCTACTCTTCTCAGCTAATTGCCAGATCGGAAGGGTAAAGTGGTTGAAGAGATCGACTTGGTTTTAAGAACCATATTTTTTGTGCCTACATATGAACTTAAGAAAAGATAAGAGATTTAATTAGGTAGTTATATATGCTTTCAGGATATAGTAGGCTGTTATACAAGTTTATAACTTAAGTTGCATTTTTATGAAATTTCATAAATGATTTAGAAATGTAAAAATTGTTATAAGTAAGAAGTAAGAAGAATAAGCACATAAGTTGTATGTACATCATTTCCTTGAAAGGTTCTTGATCCATGATTCACATACATGACTGTGAGGTGATTCACACCGGTTCGAATAAGGTTTTATCACTCAATTCTTGATGGCGAACACCTGGTGAGGGTTTTTGATATGGTACCGAGGTTCTTTATCATAGTATATGGCTATGAAAGGAAAATGAAGGTTTCTATCAAGGAGCTTGACCGGAGTCCGCGCTAGGGAAGTTAGATGAGTGATACTTGTTCGAAAAAAAAGCTTATATATTTGAGTAAGTGATTGAATCACATATTGTGTATGGATGATCTATATACTTTATATAGGCTTAACTATATTTGCCATTAGTGTTTTTTGGTTTATGAGGATTTGGGTAATGACTCCTGGATTTATCATAAGGTAGTGTAAAAAATTGATTGAGTAATAACCTATGGCTGTTGGGCATGAAGTATGCCTAGTAGATTGTTTATCGTCCGAGTGTGATGAGAAGGTTGTAAATCTGGTCAGACTCCAAGTTTACGTGTTAGTCATTTAATATTTTGAGGAATGTTAAGTAATAGTATAGCTTGTTTCTTGATTGTTTGTTTGTGATGAAATTTCCATGTCAATATTCCTTTTTAAGGGAGGAAGAATGTAACGACGCAGAAATTTGTCGCTTTAATTTGTGAATATTGGATAAATTGTAAATAGTAAATTAATTGTTTTTAATTGTCAAATGACCCTCTTTTAATTAATAAATATTGATGGTAAACATGTTTTGAAATTTTTGTTTACTAAAACAAATGTTTCGATGAAAATGAAAATATGACCGAAGATCTTCTTTCGGAACTTCGAATTTTCATCTACCAAAAGTTTCCAGAACATGTTGCATACACTACTGCAAACATGTATGTGTAATGGCAACTTATTTAATTTAATGGTTTAAATAGAAATAAATATAAAGGAGATACTTAAGAATTAAGTAAAGTGGAATTTCTTTCACAATTTAATTTTTTTTGTATAAACTTGGGAGAGCCCGACGAACCGGTATACTCCCAAGGGATATTAAGTTGTGCCTATTCACTTCAACTCATGACATCTATAATCACCGTGCATAATTTTTTTGAGAAGTTTGGGCAAGGCAGTGCTTAAACCTGAGTTTTTTTACCAGGCCTAGGCACCCATTTTTCATTGCACCACACCTACGGACTACAATTAAAGAACCAACAAAACACAAAAAAAATAAGACTAAGGCATTTAAGAAAAAGGAAGATGTGATGGCTGAATGGCATTAAGGGGTGAGTTGTCAAATTTGTGGTGGAGGGTATTACATTAGGATATTTAGTAATTTTCCACTTCTCATTTTCTATAAAAACAATACACTCATTCCATTTTTCAATTTGTTTCATGTTCCATTTCTTACTTTCTTTCTTCCCATTTTCTTAGCTAATTCTTGATCTTTGTTTCAAAAGAAAATAAATTAAAGTCCACTTCATTTCACTTTTAATTCAAATAAAAGTCGGTAAAACCCTTAACATCACTTTATACCACCACAAAAATGTAAACTTCAGTGCACAAAACCCAAAAGAGGCCTATGGCTTTAAACTTTATGAGGGAGGAGGAGGTGGCTTGTAAGCATAGAGAGTGTAGAGGACGTGGCCTTGTGTTGTTTTAGTAGTTGGAAGGAGTTTCGTCAAATTTAAAGTGACATTTTTGACTTTAAAGCTTGTTTTAAATTGATAAATTATTGTAATAATTCAGTAGTTGCTTGTTTTGTTATGTATAACATTTATATTATTTTATGGATTTGATTACCGCTTGAAAGTGGGTGACATAAATAATCCATTTTGTTGTAGGGGACAAAATTAAAGAGAAAAAGTAATCGAAGTGTTCCGTAGCAGATAGGTCGCTATGGGGAAACTACAAAGAAAGGAAATTTTATAAAGGGATCCTAATGGATTCTCAACTTATGAATGGTAATTTACATATTTTATTTGTTATAAAAATACTTGTGGCTGTGAAAAATGAATATTGCTTAGTTATAGTTAGCTTATATTGTTTGTTTATTACGACATTGAAATACCGTTCTCGCCTTTTAGCGATTTGCTACTTGTTTTATAATATGTTTTGTAATGGCTTTTGAAATCGAATTTTGTTTTTAAATCTTTAGCAAAGATATTAAAGTGATTTATATATGGAAACATATGCAATTTAAAAGTTACAACATTTACAAATCAAAATTTGAAAAGTAACGGTCCATATAGCGATAGACGCTATGGATGCGGTTTTGAAAATCTTTGATTTTTGTAAAGTAAAAAGAGTTATCAATCTTTTGATATTTTGAAAATCCTTTGAAATGGTTTTATAAGTATTTAAAAGGGACTTTGAAGTTTTAAATATAATTTTTAGAATTTATTTAGTTATCTAAACAAGAAGTTTAAATTTTACGCCTTTGTTTTAAAAGTTGAGTTTTGTTTAAAAGCGACCATTTTTTAAAAGGAATGTTTTAAGTACAAGTTCAAACTTATTTAAGGAGTTTTAAAAGTAATTTTTAAAATAGGAAGGAAGCATGAATTTCAACACTATTGCTGTAACAAATGTTTCTGAGAAAAGAAAAGTGATTATGGACCATAACATCCTTATTGTAGCAAATAGTTTAAGAATATTAGAAAGGAACTTTGTTACTACCAAATAAATTTACATGTATAAAGGGAAGTTGATTTAAAGTGTTTTGCAATTTATCGATTAAAAAGTTTTTACTTTTATAAAGAAAAGACGATGTCTTTCAAATCAAACTTTAGTTTAAATAAGTGACTTTGGGAAAAATTTAATAACAAATATAAGGAACTCCTGAATCCCACTTCTAGACTTCAAAATATAAAAACTTGTTTCCATTTTAAATTTTAGAAGTGAATGTCGAGTCAAGGTTTGATAGGTAATAATACCCTAATTTGAATGGTTTCATTTCTAACCGATGAAAAGTAATAGTTTGAAACTGAATACTGGACATAAGTCTGTGGAGTTGGTTTTTATATTTTTTTAAAAGATTTTGTTTTATGCAAGGGAATTTTCAATGCAATTAAGTAGCAAAACAAATATGATAGTGCTAAATTATTGATATATTTAATGGAAAAAAGCTGCCTTATATTTAGCATTAAAATCTGATGAGTAGTCTTTTCCTTTATCTGTGAGATCTAAAATAAAAGTATTGTAACTAAGGTAAGGCAGGGTGCAACTTGTGCTCTAACTTACCTAACTTCGTGTCTGGGAGAGGGATGGAGAGGTCAAAATGTCAGAACTTGATACATAATTCTAAGGTATGGAAGCTCATCTCTATCTTCAGAATTAAGAATGTATGTCGAGGTAAGGATAGTTTCTTTATTGTTAATCTAGGAATAGAACTACTTGAAATCAAAAGATGATGATAAGTATAAGATGTTCTATTATTTATACTCAAGATATACACCTATATTAGTTAGTGGTTTGTCTACTATCGATAACTTGACCTAATTTGACTTAAGAAAAAAGATTCACAATTTAATACAGTATGAGATTCCTTTGGGAGAATTCATTCCGTTGAGAAGTCTCTCACTTTAAGGGGTATATTAGAGATCCCCTTAGGACTCTTAAATAGTCTGCATACTTATGAAAGAATCAGGGTTGAGTCAATCAGGAAACTATCGATTGTTGGTTCGAGAGACAAGATCGGATAGGCATGATTTATTCGAAAACCACTTCGAACCGGCATAAGCATTCAGATTGAAGACATATTGAAGATGAAGTGCAAGTGTTACTTGCTATTAATCCTGAGAGAGATTCCATTAAGGATGTAGTTGAAGTAATCCTTTCAGTTTGTTTCTATCCTGATTGACTTGTATGGATGAAAGCTGGCATTGCATTATTGCCCAAAAGGCGGTATTAGCATTCTAAGAGGGATTTGCTAAAAGGAAAGGTAATTGTGGCCTCACAAGCCTCTAACACGATAATGATTAAAATCTGGGGAGATGCGGTATGGCTATGTGGATCGCACCCAGTAGGGTATGATCATTGCCTTTCTAGATCACTATTTATGGATTTGGTATATTATAAATGAGAGCTCTCGTTGAAAAGGTTTTAAAACAACCAAACTGTTGACATATTCGGTAGTATCCAGTAAACGGTAGGTCGGTTCTAATTTGGTAAAGGTGTAATTGGTTTGCACTGGATTTTCTTATTATATGGTTTGGATATCGTAAGGTAAAACTCATCTATTTTATGTGTAGTGTGGTCTTACGAGATACCTTTATTTTTAAAGGGGTTTTATAAATATAACTATTTGTATGATTTGAGTTTTTCATGTTGGTTTAACAAACTAATCTGGGTGTTATTTTCTTACAATACTCGAGTCAGAACCGAGTATTTTTCCAGAGTTAGCACTGGATGATTTTGAGGTTCAGGAGATGAGCTAGATGCCTTCAAGACGTATTCCCATACTTTTTATTTTTCCACTGCATTAATTTTTTTTATGTTAACATTTGTAAGGACAGGAAGTTATGACTGTCCAAGCTGATGATAGTTAATTTATTTTGATTGTTGTATGAATATTAAAGTTTTCTTTTGTAAAGACCGTTTGGATATTACATACTACTCGTCACGATGTGAGATTCTGTTCTGTCTTTTCTTTTCTCTGACCCCAACAATCCGTCTTTTCGGCACTCAGATACTCAGCCCATGAATGCCATGGATGTATTAATATCAACTTTTAAGGGTCGTAAAGGCAGATTATTATATTTCTTGAGTTTCTCACACTAGACTTATGTTTGACATGTTGCTCTTGTTTTCCTTAAATTCCTCGTGTGCTCTTTCGAGTAGTCTGAGAAAGGAAGGTTTTCATTGATGTTATTAAGCTCTTGGAGAGGAGCTAGTAGTTTAGCTACCATAGTATTCTAATTTCTGTTATATTACTTATGTATATATGTCAATAATTATAAGGACGGACTTTTATATCTATCTAGGTCGATGATAGTACTCTGATTAGTAAGTCTAAAATGCTATGTATATTAGAGTGGCAATGTATATTATCTATTTGGTATTATATGTTTTCATTCAGCCAGTGAGATTTTTATGTTTTTGTTCTCCTCTTTCTTCTCCATTTTCTTTTCTCCTTTTTCTTTACCCTTACGTTCTGTCTTTTCATCACTTGGGTGCTCAGCACATGAATACCATGGATATATTAACATCAACATCCGTGGATTGAAAAGGAAGCTCTTTATATTAATAATTATTATTTTCTACATAATTCAAAAAAAAGTTTGTAAAAATAAATTATCCAAAATTAAAATTGAGAACAGCGAAATACAGATGAATAAATGATCATATTTCTATGATTCAATGTGAGGAAATTAATCTTGATATGGAAGACAAGAGCAAAAAGGAATATTGATGAAAATTGGCTAGCATAATTAAGAATTATGAACCGAAGGGACTTTAATACAATATAATTAATTAAATCTTATATTTTATGATTAATTAATATATAAATATATTTGTTCATTGTTTACAATGATGTAGTAATTGTTGAAGAAAATACTACATATACATGAACATAACAATGTGGGAGAGAATTAATGAAAGATCTAGAATTATCAAAATTAAGGTGAGAGTAGATAATTCTTTCACTTAATTATTACTTAATAGATTTGACAAGATAGAAGGTATATTTGTAAAACCATTTCTAATACACTTGTATATAGATAAGAAAACATAGTCAAGGAGAATGCTAATTATTTTTGCTATACTAACTATGGAAAATTCAAAAAAATAACAGAGAGAATTAAGGGAAAAATAGCATGAAAGAGAAAGTGTTAGGATTTCATGTATTCTAAAATCAAAATAATAATTGTTATCACCATTATTGACTTTAAAGATATACGGCACAAGACATACATATGATATCATCTTTCATGATGGAGAACTGCTCTTTGTTCATGTTGACTATTCTTTACCACCCTTGAAGACATGTGACCAGCGAAACACTTTGGTGCCAATAATCAACATCGAGAATATGATGATGGATCATCGTCGAAAGAATAGGATGCTGCACTTCATTAATAAAACAATGTATGCAATGCCGCGTGTAACCAAAGATGTAATGGTAGTGAGTACAATCAACATCGTAAGCCATTAATAAATGTCGATGTAAGAAATATCGCATCTCATTAATGTTGTTCTCTAGTTATTTTGCTATTCACCTATTATTACCGAAATTAGTTCATCGCCAATATAACCCCTCTATATCAACTACTAAGTAAGGTTGTGTTCATTACCGTGTTTCTTCAACTACTGAGTATTGACATCGAGAATTATCAATGTCGATGTTATACTAAAGAAAGTTACTCCTTCTCAAAACTGCTCTATATCTGCACCGTTCTTCATTATTGCTTAATGCTATTTCCAAATGGTGCCGTTAATAATCAATCAAAAGTGTCTTAAGGCATAGGGTCAGTGACACCGAAATTTATTGATAATGTCGTCAATAGAAAATACTGTATCAATAACATCTAACGATGTTGCACGTCTCAATACGCAGTGCTGATGCCGAGAGTCATCAATACTTACAAGTGTTATCGAAGCTGATAATAGTATCCTTCATGTTAATGTTACTCCTTATCGATGCTAAATAAAATCTCTATGGGAAAACGCCGAAGTATAACTAAACACTCAAGATAGTCTATGGTCATCATAGAACAAGGCTCAGTGCTACGCGATGCTGACGATGCCGAAGTTCACAAATGTCGGGGTCAATTTGTTGCACCAACCTTATCCCCAATAAATACGGACATAGTGATGCTATGAAGGAGGGAATCATTCTCATTCCACTTCTTACATTTTTCACTTTGAAACCCTAAATTATTTTGGGGATTTTTGCTAATTATAGCAGTCGAACTTTGCACATATAAGGAATTGACAATCAAACAATTATCTTTCATATTTGGCAAGTTGACTCTTCGATTATGACTTGCAAATTAACTTATATATTGACTTGTATACTGACTTGCATATTGACTTGAATATCGACTTGCATATTGACTTATATATTGATTTGAATATCGACTTGCATATTGACTCTGTTCATTTATGATGCTCAACATAATTTTTGCCTAAGTAATGAATACACATTGGAATCACATGAATCTAATCTCAAGTACATTCTATACAAGTGGCCTAGCCTAAGTTTGCCTTGGCCATTTCACTTCTTGTAACACTATTGAGACTTTAATATATTATATTTAGTGAAAAATCAGAAAAGCAGATTAAATCTTATATTTTACTATTACTATACAATATACTTAGACAAATTAAGAAAACCAAATTAAATATTATATTTTAGTATTATTTAATATATAAATAGATTTTATTTTTGTTTACAATGATGTAGTAATATTTTAAGAAAGTACCACATATACATGAATGTAACAGTATGTGAGAGAACTATGAAAGATAAAGAATTTTCGAAATTAAGGCAAGAGCAGATAATTATCTCACTTAATTATTATTTAATAGATTTGACTAAATAGAATGAACATTTGTAAAAATATTTCTAATACATTTGTATATAGATAAGAAAACAGAGTCAAGGAGAATACTAATTTTTTCTTCTTTACTAACTATGAGGGGATTCCTATAAAATAATAGATAGAATCGAGGTGAAAAACTAACATTAAAAACAAGTGTTGGAATTTCATGCATTCTAAATTCAAAATAATAACGAAACCCAAGGTATGAATATTTAATACATTGATTTCATACAGGAGAAAAGGAATGGATAAGCATAGATGGGAAAGTCTTGCCTGAGTGCATCACTGCTCGTTAAAAAAAGAAAATTTGATTTGATCTTCCCGACTGATATAAGACCTAGATAGATCTGAATCCACCATCTCCTTAGAAGAGGTTTGAAGAATAATTAAAGCTTGTAAATTAGAGGACCATAAAGCCTTATTTATAATATTGACATTTTCTAATTTAGCCGTCCAGCAAATTAAAATGCCCAAGTATCTACATATTATTTACATGACAAATGTACACTTTAGCCTTAAAAATTTATTTAAAAATTTACCAACTCAAATAGGTTAAGTCACTAAAAGATAGCATGGCACATTTTAAGTTTACATGTGTGGGCCAACTTGTTGATTATTTTCAATGATCTACTTTGAGCCACAAATGCAAATTTATAATTGTGATTAACTTTGTATATTCTCGAATTGCTACGGTGTAGTATTAAGTACATTTAGAACATTCTCATCCATTAATTGTGGTAATGGAGAATAAAAGTAGCTTTTATTACATTTAATGTAATTTCCTAGGAACATCATTTTTGTGTTTTAATGATGATACCTATATAACAATGCAATTAACAGTTTTGTTAAATTATTTCATGTACGATAGTAATGATATATGTTTGCGCCAAAATTTGTCACAAACCGAGAACCCATGAAAGCACCAATGTTTACACACACATCCACAATATCCAAACAAAGATCTCAGATCTAGATAATGTAGAGAATAAAAATGAAGAAATAGCAAAATTAAAATGTAAGAAAGTAAGAAAGAACACAAGATTTATAGTGGTTCGTCTATCTCCGGCCTATGTCCACTTTGAATTGATCCATTTATTCCTTTTGTATTGAGATTACAATTACAAGCCTTTGAATATCAATGAAAAAAACAACAGAGTTTCGACGTAAAGAGCAAAGAAGGATCCCCGCTTTAGTTTCCATATGACCGCTATTTATAGGTGTAGATCCGAAAATATCCACCCCAAAACCTGGAACGCCATTTCTCTTGCACAGGTGGGCTCGCTAGATCGATCAAGAGTGATTTGGGATCGATCCAAGTATAATTTGTATCCATCCAAATTGGCTCCATTTGAGTTGAGATCGGCCATGGAGGTTCTTGAGTGCATAAGCAAGCTTTTGTGAAAATTTCATAGTAGTTGGACTTGTAGAATGAGAGTTATGATCGATCCATGTTTCCATTTGTGAGTAGGCTGGAACCTTTGTATCCATCAAACAGTGCGTATCCATCGCATTTGCCTCTTTCAATTCCTATCCATTACCATGTTGTTCATACCCATCATATTCCCCTTCTTTGTATCGATCTAATGACGCCCTAGGAAACACGTTCTTTCGTATCCAGTAAGTCAACATCTATCCTTCGTATTGATCCAAGCTTTGCTTCTTCATACCCATTGATTGCTCCCTTGTTCGTATCGATCCCAAGTGTAGAATTTCATATCAATCGGGAAAATGATCGATACGCATTGTGACCGATCCAAAGCAAAGTTCCAAGTGCATTTCACATATCCATGCCCGTATCGATCGATACGACCATTGACCCAATTGAACTGCTGAGTCCATCGCCGATCGATACGAATTATTACCAGTCCAAAGCCATGTGTGTTATCCATATTCGCATCCATCTATCGATACCCCTCGATCTATATGAACATATCGATACGAATGACATCCATCGGTCTGAAGTAATCTATGTTGATCGATATGAGCCATATCGATCCAAAGGTATAGATGCTAACAATTTCTCTTCAACATTGATCCATCCATAACTTGAGCATACGAACTCCGATTGACCCGAAATTTGAAATGTAGCCTTTCCAAGCCTTGTTTATCATTCCAATCGATCTCACCTTGATTGGAACTTGATCCACTATTGACGGTGTCGATCGTAGCCTTGTTTCCACTTGATCTCCAATCCGATTTCTAATAGGCTTTTATTGGCCAAAAATTATGCCCGTTTTGGAAAGGGTTGTTATATTTGGTATCAAATAATATGTTACCCGATCAACGAGATTAGGAATGCATGAGAGTACGTATTTGTTATTTTTGAAACTATTTTTCAAGAACATATATATAAGTACAAATATATGGACATACGCAAACACCCTGGGCAAATTTTTGTTTCAGCAAGTGATATATCGTAGGGAATCATGACTAATTCAACATTTTGAACCTATAAATAGTTTATAATTACTGGAGACAAGGGCTTCGTTGTCGGGAACCTTGCCTACCAGAAGAAACATACCATACTGGGTATGCAAACATGGTTTCGGCAATACTTAAGAGCCATGGGGCAAATCCCTATTTCCCAACAAGCTGTACCAGCGACACCGGTTACTCCACCGGTTGTGTCAATACTCTGACTGCTAAACTTCCCTAAGCTATGTAATGAACTTCAAACTATGCATGGATGATCATTCTAAGGTTCGAAGGGCTTTATGGGAACCAAAGCTTGGATTGATGATTATGACCGCATATTCACGGAACTAGAATTTGACAATCGAGTTAGGAGAAAGTTAGCTGCATGGCACTTGAAAAGGAAGGCACTAAATTGGTGGACTATAGCGACTATAGAAAATGCTAAGGAAGGCATAACTTGGGCTGAATTTAAGCGTCGTTTCAAATTGCGATTTATGTCTAATGCAGAAGTGAACCTAAAATTGAAGGGTTTATCTACTTGATGAAAGGGGACATCATAGTAAAAGAGTACATTGACAAGTTCATGGAGTTGGCCAAATTTGTAATGAGTCTGATTGACACTTAAGCAATAAATTTAATGAAATTTGTAAAGGGCCTAAATTCTCCCATAAGGAAACTTCTCTTAACCCAAGTTCCCATGAGAGCCATCTATGAGAGGCTAGTTGAAATAGCCCTGCTTCAAATGATTGGTAAAGAGGAAAAGGGGAAGTAGATCTATCAGATGACCAAGCTGGATCAAAAAGGGGAAAGTTCTGGAAGGGTAAGAAGGCCAAAGAAAGGACCAAGAAGAAAGGATTGACATGCCATATATGCCACAAGAAGGGGCACATTGGTAAAGATTGCAGGGTAAGCTTGATAAGGGAGGCGCTTAAGGGGAAATGCTATCATTGCCACCAAGAAGGGTATTACAAGAACTACTGTCCAGAGCTAGCCAAAGGGGGGCTAGTTGTATGGGCTTGTTCCATTGAAGCTATACCTTGCTCAAGCAAACCTCCTTCTAAAGACAAGGAAAAAACTACTATGGAAGGTATTATTTAAGAAAATATTATTCACATCCTATTTGATTCGGAGGCATCACATTCATTCATAGCTAGAAATATAGTCAAAGCATTAGAATTAGAATCCGAACTTGTCGCTAACTCTATAGTTGTGTCAAATTAAGTTGAGGTTGCCACATATTTCTATGATTGCAAAGCCCTAGCAGTGGATATGTGTAATGTAGACTTTTTATGTAATGCGTATGTTTCAGGTTTTTGAAGGCTATGGTATTATCTTAGGAATGCATTGGTTATTTTAATATGGAGTTGTCTTAGATTGTGATAGGAGAATTATATGGTTAAAGAGCGATGAAGGGCGAGATATGGATGTTCAATGCATTCCCAGGATCCATTGCATTGAGCTATTTGTTTTTCTTACTTATTAAAAGATGAGCTCTAATCTATACCTGTAGTTTGGGAGTTTTAGGATGTTTTTGATGAAGTCTCTGGTCTTCCACCCTAAAGGGAAATAAAATTTAGGATAGATTTAGAGATAGACGATAAATTATTCGCACCGTCGTTAAGACATATGGCTTTCGAAGAAAGGCGGAAATTAGATGAACAGATTTAAAAGCTTTTATAAAAGAAGTTTATTCGACATTGTACTTTAGAATGGAGAGCACCGGTTGTCTTTACTGCTAAGGCAGATGGCTCTTTAAGACTATGCATCGATTACCAAGAACTCGAAAAGCTGACAAAGAAGAATAGGTATCGCTTACTTAGAATAAATGACTTATTTGACCAGCTTATGGGAGCCAAAATCTTTTCTCGGTTAGAATTGGCCACTAGATTCCACCAATTGAGAATAGATGTAGATAGCAAGAAGATCTCTTTTCCAATATCGATGGGCTGTATGAGTGGGAGATAATGCCTTTTGGTTTGACAAATGCCCCTCCACACTTTGTGGTTTTGATTAGTAGATTCTTTATGGGCAGTTGAATAAATCCAAGAAAGTTTTTTGTGGATGATATTCTTGTATTCTCAAAAAGTTAAGAGGAGAATGAAAACCACTCAAGAGAGTATGGCCTTAAGAAAACACTAACTAAAATCCAAATTCTCAAAGTTTCATTTTTGAAGGAAGGAGGTAAAATTTCTCCCCTACATTATCTTTGAAAAGGGATTGTCGGTTGATCTTACAAAGATAGAAGCTTTTAAATACAAGAAGATTCTGAAGAATTCTATGGAAGTTTAGAGTTTTCTTAGGTTGGCGGGATAATTAGGAAGTTCATCAAGGACTTTGCAAAGATAATAGTACCGTTGACATGCCTGACCAAGAAGAATTTAATCTTCACATGGAATGAAAAATGCACGAAAGCCTTCAAGAAGCTGAAGGAGTTATTAGCCAATACACCTATACTAACATTCCAGATGGATCAAAGCTCTTGACTATTTATACTGACGTATGCGGTACAGGGTAGGAGCTATTCTTTTATGAGAAGTGAAAGTGATAGCATATGCAAGTAGGAAGTTGAAGTAACATGTGAAGAGGTGTCTGAGTCACGATATAGAATTTGTGGATATTGTATTCACCTTGAAGATGTGGAGGCATTATCTTTTAGGAGAATAGTTTGATTTATTTACAGAGCATAAGTATCTTAAATACCTATTTTCCAAAATAGATTCTAAACTTAGGCAGAAAAGATGGATGGGTTTTATAGCGTCATATGACTTTAAGATTCAGTTTACCCCTGGAAAAGGGAATGTTATTGCTAACGCCGAAGCCGAAGGCATACTACTCTAGGTGTTGTATATGAGTGAAGGCACTTAGAATTCCACTTGAATTTGAATTTCTAACCGCCAATAGAATTCAATTTGGGATATTTAGTAGCAATGGAAGTGAGGTTAGAAATGATGGACCGCATCAGTCAAGATTAAAAAAAGGATGCTGCGACAATAGGTATTTTAGTCAAGTTAAATAGAGGAGATTATTTTCCCAATCAGGGCAAGTATTCGATCAATGAAAGAGGAGGGCCAAGAGGAGATGGATGCCTTTGTATCCCAGTGTTGGAGGACATTATGGAGGAAGTGATAACCGAGTGCCACCGTTCTAAGATGACTATTCATCTTGGTAAAGATAAGATATATAGGGACTTGAAGCGGGTTTTCTACCGACTGGGAACGAAGTGAAAAGTAGCGGAATATGTAGTGTGGCTTTTCACATGCCAATAAGTCAGTGTTGAGCAAGGGAAGCCAAAAGGGCTGTTGGTACCATTGGAGGTCTCAGTTTTGGAAGTGGACGCACATATCGATGTATTTTGTAAAAAGATAGCCTAAAAATCAAAGATGCAATGAAGCTATTAGGGTTATAATGGATAGACTCGTTAAATGTGCCCATTTTGTTATGATAATAAGTAATATGGCTACAGCATTGCTAGCATTGATTTACATCAAGGAGGTTCTCTGATTACATTGAATCCTGATCAGTATTGTCAATGATAGGGACTCCTTGTTCACCGGGGAATTTTAGAGGCATCTGGAGTCTTCTTTAAGGACGATGATGAATCTTGGCACTTTATACCACTCTCGGACTGATGAATAGACAGAAAGTGTGAACAGAATCATGATGATTCTATTAAGCACATACATCATGGATTTTAGAGGATAGTAGGAGTAACATTTACCTTTAGTAGAATTCACCCACAATAACAGTTATCAAGCAACAATAGGTATGGCACCCGTTGAAGACTTATATAAGTGGTCATGCAAGTCCCCTAAATGCAGGTGGAAGAATACTGGGCTAGATTTTACACATGAAACCATAAAGAAGGTTGAGGTAATGAGATAACGAATAAAGTTCGCTCAGGATCGGCAAAAATCCTATGCCAACGAGGGAAGAAAAGAGCTAGAATTCTCAGTTGGAGACATGGTATTTGTTAAGGATTCCCCTCTTAGGAAGATTATGATATTTGGAACTTCAGTGAAGATGGCACTAGGATTCATTGGGCCTTTCTTGATTTTATTGAAAGTGGGAAGACATCTTTATCGATAGAGCTTCCAGCTAAGTAAGATGGAACCAATAATATTTTTCATGTGTCGCATCTGAGGGAGCGTTTACATAGCACAACTAGTGTAGTGGAGCCTAGTTAGTTAGCGAAAATAGAAATGGAACGGTTAGAATCTCATGCCACTACACGCATAGCGAAGCATGGAGTTTGGAACCATTGTTTTAACGACCCGCCTTTTGTCCCATAGAAAGACGCATCATCATTAAGAAAGAAAGGGATAGAAAAGAGAAAAGATAGAGAAAAAAGAAAAAAACAACATCAGAATCTAAACCGTGGAACGAATAAATTATATTAATTACATAAGTATTTACATAGTATACAACATCTATCAGAGTTAAACAACTTACACAACACATAATATACAGTTATAAACACCGGTCTAGTCATTACAACTCAAAGACAACACAGAGATACCAACACAACGGAACACTATATATCTATAATCACTGAAGCCTCCTGCTCCATTTCTCCTCCAAAATTCATCAAAGCCAACCTGAATCCCTTGGCTACTCGTTAAAATTTGAGTACCTAAAAGTTCAAGAAAGCAGAAAATAAACTCTGGGTCAGACATGGGTCTGGTGTGAGTAACAGGTTAAAGTTTCTTAACTTTGAGAAACCATTGAAAACAAAAGGTATCTCGTAAGACTTCCCATATATAAACATGGAAAAGTTTTTACGTTACGATAACCAAAACATTTGATAGGAATCCAGTTATATTATAATAGGGTCTAGGGTGTTCAAGTAAATAAGAAATAGCTGAAATTGTTACATGATTAAATTCCAGCATACTAGCCACAAAGTGGGTAATACAATCAAAACCGTAAGAGCAAGTAGGAAGAATGGGTTTCCATCAATGGCATGCTGTTGGGGTACCACCCATCACATTACGTGGCCAAGATCACCGTACCGAGGATCCACCCTAAATCCCCTACAACTCAAGGCCGGAACCATCCCTTAGCGGATAGTCCCGAACAAGACAACCCGACAGTTGTTGCAATCAACTGCCCCACACATCCGAATAAAAAGGGACTTCTAGATAGGGAAAGATCTTGTCCTACTTGAGCGCGACTCACTTAGCCTTGTTGCACCTCCCATGTTTTAGCCATTCCCCATTGATGAGGCTTTAGGCTACGATTACCTTTATAGAACACATCTAGCTTAGAATGCTCATCGTCCACCTGACGATGTGCTGAAAGCATTCAGTCCATACAAGTTCATTCCGGGTACGAACGAAACTGAAGGCGTTATCTTGTTACCCTCTTTTTGGAATCACCCTTAAAGTTAACGACAATAAACCTTGCATTCTGGATCTTCATCTTCACTTGAGATTCACGACCTATCGTTTAATTTGGATCAATGTGGTTTTCGGATATCAAAATTTGGAAACCCAATATCGGTCTCATCGAAATCCAAAATTCCATCTTTTAAGTCCAAGATGTTTAAAGTCAAAAAAATTTGATTATATTATCTACATTCACACAGATAGATAATTCACAATCTCACAAATTGATAATTCATAACTATTCAACTAAAGCACCCAATATCACAAACAGCACATACCTCAAATCAGAGATAAACAATTTAAGGCATTCAATATCATTCAACAATCCAAAAGCAAAGATCTATTAATCACACCATCTATAATTAATTTAAAATGAATTAAATTAATTACTTTATCTCTCATTAATTTAAAATAAATTAAGTTAATTACTTTCATCACATAAATCTTGCTTACTTAACCATTAATTAATTACAAATCAATTAATTAATCATCCTCTAAGTATTCATCTTAATTAATCACCCTTGATTAATCATTCTCTAATTACATTAAGTAATTAGATTTTAATTAATTACACAAATTAATTATCCTCAAACAATCACAGTAATTAACCTTTAATTACTTCATTAATTAATTAACTAAATAATTACATTAATCCTTAATTAATTACAATTAATTAATTGCTTTATAATCACTTCATTGATTAATTATCTTCAATTAATCAACCCTTAATTACATCATTAATTACATTAATTAATGATCCCTTATTTACTTCTTTAATTAATTATTGTTATAATTAATCACATTTAATAATTAAACTTTAAATTAATTCTTATTATCAACCTTAATTAATCGCATTTAGTAATTAATTACCCTTAATTAATTACATTACTTATTTAACTTCTAAATAAATTTCATTAATTAATTCTTTAATTGATTACACTAAGTAATTAATCCTTAATTACTTCATTAAGTAATTATCCTTCTTATTAATTACACAGAGTAATTAAATCCAAAACAACTTCCATTCTTCAATTTATTACATTTAGTAATTATCCACTAATTACTTCACTGAGTAATTACACTTTATAAAACACATTAAGTAACTATATTTAACAAATCATTAAGTAATTATATAAATTAATTAAACCAATTAATTAACTTAAACCAATCATATTAATTAATTAATTGCATTAAGTAATTAATCCCTTTAATTACTTTCATTTAGTAATTATACTTAACCAATTTCCACAAATGATCATCCTTAATTAATTAATCTAATTAATTATCTTAAATTAACCACATTAATTAATCATTTATAATCCCTAGTTTATGATCTTACATTAACTAACAACAATTCTTTAATTACTTCCCTGTGTAATTAAACTTTAATTGACCATTATTAATTACAAATTAATCAATTTTTAATAACAGATTAATTCACCTCTAATTACTTAATTAATTAAGTGCTTAAATGTAACTTAATTAATTAAGTAATTAGAGGTGAATTAATCTGTTATTAAAAATTGATTAATTTGTAATTAATAATGGTCAATTAAAGTTTAATTACATAGGGAAGTAATTAAAGAATTGTTGTTAGTTAATGTAAGATCATAAACTAGGGATTATAAATGATTAATTAATGTGGTTAATTTAAGATAATTAATTAGATTAATTAATTAAGGATAATCATTTATGGAAATTGGTTAAGTATAATTAGTAAATGAATGTAATTAAAGGGATTAATTTCGCAATATAATTAATTAATTAATATGATTAGTTTAAGTTAATTAATTGGTTTAATTAATTTAAATAATCACTTGATGATTTGTTAAGTATAATTACTTAATGTGTTTTATAAAGTGTAATTACTTAGTGAAGTAATTAGTGGATAATTATTGGATGTAATTATTGAAGAATGGAAGTAGTTTTGGATTTAATTACTTTGTATAATTAATAAGAAGGATAATTACTTAATGAAGCAATTAGGAATTAATTACTTAGTGTAATCAGTTAAAGAATTAATTAATGAAATTTATTTAGAAGTTAAATAAGTAATGCAATTAATTAAGGGTAATTAATTACTAAATGTGACTAGTCAAGGTTGATAATAAGAAATAATTTGAAGATTAATTATTAAATGTGATTAGTTAGAACAATAATTAATTAGAGAAGTAAATAAGGGATCATTAACTAATGTAATTAATGATGTAATTAAGGGTTGATTAATTGAAGATAATTAATCAATGAAGTGATTATAAAGTAATCAATTAATCATAATTAATTAAGGATTAATGTAACTAATTATAGTTAATTAATTAATGAAGTAATTAAAGGTTAATTACTGTAATTGTCTGAGGATAATAAATTTTTGTAATTAATTAAAGGCTAATTACTTAATGTAATTAGAGAATGATTAATCAAGTGTGATTAAATAAGATGAATACTTAGAGGATGATTAGTTAATTGATTTGTAATTAATTAATGGTTAAGTAAGCAAGATTTATGTGATGAAAGTAATTAACTTAATTTATTTTAAATTAATGAGAGATGAAGTAATTAATTTAATTCATTTTAAATTAATTATAGATGGTGTGATAAAAAGATCTTTGCTTTTGGATGGCTGAATAATATTGAATGCCTTAAATTGTTTATCTCTGATATGAAATATGTGTTGTTTGTGATATTGGGTGCTTTGGTTGAATGGTGATGAATTATCTATTTGTGAGATTTTGAATTATCTATCTGTGTGAATATAGGTAATAGAATCAAATTGTTTTAACTTTAAACATCTTGGACTTAAAAGATGGCGTTTTGGATCTCGGTGAGACCAGGATCGGGTTTCCAAATTTGGATATCCGAAAACCAAATCGATCCAAATTAAATGATAGGTCGTGAATCTCAAGTGAAGATGAAGATTTAGAGTGCAAGGGTTATTGTCGTTAACTCTGAGGGTGATTCCAAAATGAGTGTAACGAGATAATGCCTTCGTTTCGTTCAAACCCGGAATGAACTTGTATAGACTGAATGCTTTCAGCACATCATCAGGTGGACGATGAGCATTCTAAGATAGATGTGTTCTATAAAGGTAATCGTAGCCTCAAGCCACATCAATCGGGAACGGCTAAAAGAGAGGAGGTGCAGCAAGGCTAAGTGAGTCGCGCTCAAGTAGGACAAGATCTTCCCCTGTGTAGAAGTCCCATTTTATTCGGCTGTGTGGGCAGTTGATTGCAACAACTGCCGGGGTTGTCTTGTTCGGGGCTATCCAGTAAGGGATGGTTCCGACCTTGTGTTGCAGGGCATTTAGGATGGATTCTCAGTACGGTGATCTAAGCCACATACTGTGACGGGCGGTACCCCAATAGCCCTGCCATTGATGGAAATCCATTCTTCCTACGCGCCCTTACGGTTTTGATTGTATTACCCACTTTGTGGCTATTATGCTGGAATTTAATCATGTAATAATTTCAGCTATTTCTTATTTACATGCAAAACCCTAGACCGTATTATAATATAACTGGATTTCCTGTCAAATGTTTTGGTTAACGTAAAGTAAAAACTTTTCCATGTTTATGTGCGGGAAGTCTTACGAGATACCTTTTGTTTTCAAAGGTTTTTCAAAGTTAAGCAACTTTAACCTGTTATCCACACCAGACCCGTGTCTGACCTGAAGTTTATTTTCTGTTTTCTTAAACTCTTGGCTATTCAAATTTTTACGAGTAGCCAAGGTATTCAGGTTAGCTTTGACGAATTCTGGAGGAGAAATGCAACAAGAGGCTTCAGCGATTGCATATATATAGTGTTCAGCTGTGTTGGTATCTCTATGTTGTCTTTGAGTTGTAATGACTAGATAGGTGTTTATAACTGTCTAGTATGTGTTGTGTAAGTTGTTTAACTCTGATAGATGTTGTATACTATGTAAATACTTATGTGATTAATATAATTTGTTCATTCTTCTCTTGAGATTTTAATGTTGTTTCTTTCTTTCTTCTCTATCTTTTCTCATTTCTATCCCTTTCTTTCTTAATGATGATGCGTCTTTCTATGGGATGAAAGGTGGGTCATCACATTTGGTACCAGAGCGCTCGATTAAGTGAATACCTAAGCTTTGGAGTGATTTCTTTGTTGAGAGAGCGTATTTATAATTTTAATATATATATATATATATATATATATATATATATATATATTTCTACCTATTTGTTGGATTGACTGTTCAGGTTTGCCAACATGAGTCCTTGTTGTAGTAAGAGTAGTGGTGTGTGTAGCACGACTACCAATGGCAGGAGTCTGAGTGTTGAGGTTGGAAGTATCTACCGAGTCTGTAGACCCAAATACCGTCTCGAGAAAGCTTTGCAGTGGAGTAAGGATTTCACTAATCTCTAAAGGAAACCTTTTTAAGGTTCGGAGTCCATCTTTGAAGTGAAAGTTTGGATGAGTAGAATTTGGATCTATCGGTTGAGCAGGTATCTTGGCAACTTCAGGAAGAAGCAGCTGCATGGTGAGACGCAGTGACTATGGATGTTTTCGAAGTTGTTTCTTTTGGATCAAGTTTAAGGAAGTGTGTCTACCCATCTCTAGGCTTTGTGTGGGATTGTAGGATACGGCTTTGAGGTTCGAAGAGCTTTGGATAGGAAGCCTTTGGCATCAGTGGCAGCATTGCAGCTCGGAGTGTTCTATGTGCCGGCAAGAAGGTCATTTGGCTCAGCAGTTTTCTTGAGGTAGAGTTCAGAAGCAGCAGAATGGATCCACTTCTTTGATGGATTAGCTAGATTAGCATAAGTTGTTTTGACTGGTAAAGAGAGAACAATATCCTTGGATATTAGGCTGGGTAGATCGCAAAAGTAACTTGCGATAGTTGATTTTTCTCTTGGGTTATCTTTTGCTTGGGATCGAGGCATCTCTAGGGTTTGGAAGTTATTAGAGATTTTTCTGGATGTCTTCTAGGAAGTCAAGGTTTGCCATAGCATCTGGAGATTAAGTTTTTGTAAAGATTAGGATTCTAGGAGTGGTTTTGGTGGTTCAGCTTACTAGAGGATGGCTTTTAGAGAGAGGGTTTGGTGAAGCAGCTCAAGAATTTGGTAGAACTTCTGAGTTTTCTTTAATGGATCTATTGAACCGTGTTTTCTGGGATGTTTTGGACAAGTTTGTGCTCGTGTTCATCATCAGCACTCTCATCTACTCCAGATCAGAATTATGCAGTGGAAGAAAGGTAGTAGCTGTTCTAGATTGTAAGTAACCTCAGATTTCTACTGGAATTTGCAATTTTCTTGGATTAAAAAGTTTCTACAGGATCTGAAGGCGACATTGGTAAGTACTCTTCTTTTGTTTTTCTAGATAAGAGAAGTAAGTTTGAAGTCCACTAATGATTATGGAGTAGATTTTTTGTTCTTGATTTTGGTCGATCTTGAGAGGATCATTTTGTTGGGTTGTTTTTGGTCCAGCTTGTTTTGAGAGGCATCGGCGTAGGTTGAGCTGATCAGGAAGGATGAATGCAGCCCAGGATCGTCAGAAGAGTTTTGTGGATAAGAGACGGAGGGATTTGGATTCTAAAGTCGGGTATTTGATTTTGGATAAGTTCACTCCGGCCAAAGGAGCTATAAGTTTTGGTGAGACTGGGAAGCTAGCTCCGAGGTATATTTGATCTTTCTGTGTTCTGGTAGGGATGAGTGTTTGGTCTTCGGGGTTGAATTGCCAGTTTGGAAGACTGGAATTCAATGTGTTTCATGTATCTCTAAGGGAGTACGTGTATGATTCATCACTGGTTTTAGAACCAGCAATTAAGGAAGATTTGGTAGTCGAGCAGGACTTGACTGTGGTCTGATATCCTATTGAGTTAGTAGATCTAAATGAGTAGGAGCTCAGTAGCCTTGTAGTGTAGATTGTTTGGATTCAGTATAGTGAGTATTTCCAATGTTTATACCTGGGAAACTCTAGATAATGTTAGAAGGTCTATCCTGATTTGTGTCAGGATCATTAGATTTGTTTGATTGAGTGAATTGGTTGATGTGGTTGTTAGTGTATGGTTGATAATATATGCTTGTGGTTTTAAATTAAAATCTTTGATGGGTTATTAAATTATCTTTCCTTTTAAATTTCAGGAACAAAATTCTTTTAGGGGGGAGCAATGTGATGACCCGGAATTTTGAGCAATATCAATTTAATAATCTGTATTAGTAATTAAATTGATTTGATAATTGTCTTTTATAATTTTAAATTTAAATTGGTAAATTTATTCTTTTAAAAGCAAATAATTATTTAATTGGTAAATTTTATCTTTTAAAGTTAATAAAATATTTTCTATTTATAATGTATATATATATTTGTATATATTGTAAATAGAAAAGCTTTGGCTTGAAATTTAATAAACAAATAAAATCTTATATTCAAATTCTAATATACATTTTGGTAATTTGGAAATTATGATTTATTTAATATAAAAACTTTTCAAAGCTATTTAATAAGTTAACTATATGGTTTTAAATAATTAGGTAAATATTATTGGATTAAAATATTTTTAAGCTTAAGTTTAAATTTAAATAAAATTAACCAAAAGGTTTGTTTTATTTTCTTTTAAATATTTCTTATTAAATATGATTTGAAATATATAAGTTTAAAATATATGAAACATCAATTCATTTAAGTAATATAAGTAATTTATAAATAATGAGATAATCTCTTTTATAAATTATTTAAAATTGACAGATTTGTTATTTTTAAACAATATTAATAATGTGTTCTTTTTTATGTATAAATATAAATAGATTTTAATCAAAATAGAATTATAGTTTCAAATTTAATATGTTGTTATAAATTGAATTTAATTTAAATTTAATTTGAACTTAAATTTGAAATTTAAAAAATAGATATTTAAAAATATTTGGATTTAAAATATATGCATAAGTTTTTATATAATTAGTTTTATAATATTCTCTTTAAAGAAATCAATATATATATATATATATAGATAAGTGTTTATAAATTAGTAAAATTTAAGTATAAAGCTCTTTATTAATATTTAAAATAAATAGAAAATACATACAGGACAAGTGTAATTATATAAGGCACATTAATAACAAGTGTTAATCAATAAACAAGAGTTTATGACAAATATTAAGATTTTGCACAAGTGTCATTTTAAATTTTAAATTTTCTTTTATTTTTAATAAACCACATTTTCACTTATATAAACACATTGCTTCTCACCCTCATTTCTTTTTCTATCATTCTCAAATTCAAAACTAAGAAACTCAAAACAAATCTATCAAAAACAATCCGGTAATCAACATTCACAAACCAAAAATCAATAACCTATAACCATTTTCAACATCATATTCAAAAGCCTACAAACCATTTTCAAGTTTCAATCAATAACATGTACATTTTCAAAGATCAAAATCAAAGCCTGAACTCATTCTTCAACACGAGATTTTCAAAAGCAAGCAACTTCAGTTTTAAATGCAAGAATTTTCTTCAACATGGAATCAAAGACTGCAAACCATTTGCTTTGCCAAAAAAAAGACTGCAAAACATTTTCAAATAAGCGCCTGCAAGCATTTTATTCAAACAGAGTTTTATCAAAGCAAGCAAACCTGAAGAATAATCAAAAGCTAAATCAAAGCACATTTTCTAGCAACTCAAGTTTTTAAATCAAAACTGTTACAAAGGTGCTCTGTTCATCATTTTTATAGGCGAGTAACACTTTTAAAAAAAACTTAAGTATAAATATAGTTGCATATTAATTTTTGTGATAAGTATATATTGTGTGTGTATATATATAAATGCAATCTACTTTGTATATATATGAATGTATAGGTATGCATGTTGTTGTATATATGTTCTCTATTCTTTGTTTCCAAGCTCAAGTTTTTGATTCAAATATCATTATCTCTTGATCTACTTGATGCTTGGACTTAGGCTTTAAACAAAAATTGTTTGTTTTATCATAAATTAAAGTTTGAAAATTTGATTTAGTTAAAATAAATTTGAATTGCTATGGAAAACCAAAAGAACAGAGCAAATATATGTTATGCTAAAAAATTCAAGTATCCTAATTCAATGTTTCAGGCATATAATCTGAAACCTCATCCAAAAACATGAATTTTAGGAGTGAAATCATAATTTTTAGTATTTGATTATGGGAGCAGTTCGAGTTTGTTCAGTTATTGAATATGGGGTGGTTTCTGGTGATCTAAGTGGTCAGGGAAGTCGCAGTTATCACTAGTGGTAGTGGAATGAACAGAGAATGTAGGAAAATTGTCAACAGGGTGTACCAATCACTGTGGTGGCGGTGGTGGTCGATTATGATTCGAAACCCTAGTTTTTAGGCTTGGTTGGGAAAGTGTTCAGCACGGCAACCCTAGTGGATCGAGTTCCACGGAACTCTGGGAAATGGAAGAGGGGATGTTGGCGAGGTCGTGACTGGAGACTCAGACGTTCCGATGATTAGAGGCGTGAGGTCGAGGGATTTTCCAGGTTGTGTTCATGTTCCAGGTTTGTGCTTGGAGGCTTGATTTTGATTTCGAGTTGTTATGGTAGCTCTGATGATCGGGATAGGTTCGAGGGTAGTCGTCGACCTAAGGAAGCCATCGTGGATGATCGAAGGTGGTAGCATTGTCGGTGCATGTGCACAGTTGTGGTTGTGGGGTCTGAGGTTTTGGGTTGTGCTTATCTCGAAGTAGGTTTCCGGATTGAAGGGTATTAACTCGAGTGAGTGATTTAATTTTAGGTTTTAAAAAGTTTTCCGTGTTTATATGCGGGAAGTTTTACGAGATACCTTTTGTTTTCAAAGGTTTTTCAATGTTAAGCAACTTTAACCTGTTACTCACACCAGACCCATGTCTAACCTGGAGTTTATTTTCTATTTTCTTAAACTCTTAGGTACTTAAATTTTTACGAGTAGCCAAGAGATTCTGGTTAGCTTTAACGAATTTTGGAAGAGAAATGGAGCAGGAGGCTTCGGCGATTGTAGATATATAGTGTTCCACTGTGTTGGTATCACTGTGTCATCTTTGAGTTGTAATGACTAGACAGGTGTTTATAACTGTCTAGTATGTGTTGTGTAAGCTGTTTAACTCTAATAGATGTTGTATACTATGTAAATAATTATGTGATTAATATAATTTATTCGTTCCGCTATTGAGATTCTGATGTTGTTTCTTTCCTGCTTCTCTATCTTTTCTCTTTTCTATCCCTTTCTTTCTTAATGATGATGCGTCTTTCTGTGGGATGAAAGGCAGGTCGTCACATTTGGTATTAGAGCGCTAGGTTGAGTGAGTACCTAGGCTTTGGAGTGATTTCTTTCCTGAGAGAGCATATTTGTAATTTTAAAATATATATATATATATATATATATGTATGTATGTATGTATGTATGTATGTATGTATGTATGTATGTATGTATGTATGTATGTATATCTATTTATACTATTTGTTGGATTACCTGTTCAGGTTTGCCAACATGAGTCCTTGTTGTAGTAAGGGTAGTGGTGTGTGTAGCACGACTACCAATGGAAGGAGTCCGAGCGTTGAGTTTGGAAGTATCTGCCAAGACTGTAGACCCAAATACCGTCTCGAGAAAGCTTTGCAGTGGAGTAAGGATTTCACCAATCTCTGAAGGAGGCCTTTTTGAGGTTCAGAGTCCATATTTGAAGTGAAAGTTTGGATGAGTAGAATTTGGATCTGTTGGTTGAGCATAAGCTAGTGATGGTATCTTGGCAACTTCAGAAAGAAGTAGCTACGTGGTGAGACACGGTGACTATGGATGTTTTCGAAATTGTTTCTTTTGGAGCAAGTTTAAGGAAGTTGGTTTTCCCATCTCTAGGCTCTATGTGGGATTGTAGGATATGGCTTTGAGGTTTAAAGAGCTTTGGATAGGAAGTATTTGGCATCTATGGTAGCATTGCACCTAGGAGTGTTCTATGTGCCGGCAAGAAGGTCATTTGGCTCGGCAATTTTCTAGAGGTAGAGTTCAGAAGCAGCAAAATGGATCCATTTCTTCGATGGATTGGCTAGATTAGTATAAGCTGTTCTAATTGGTATATAGAGAATAGTATCCTTGGATATTAGGTTGGGTTGATCGCAAAAGTGAGTTGCGATAGTTGAGTGTTTTCTTGGGTAATCTTTTGCTTGGGATCGAGGCATCTCTAGGGTTTGGAAGTTGTCAAACATTTTTCTGGATGTCTTCGAGGAAGTTAAGGTTTGCCATAGCATCTGGTGGTTGATTTTTTTGTATCGACTATGATTTCAGGTGTGGTTCCGGTGGTTCATCTTAGTAGAGGATGGCTTCTAGAGAGAGGGTTTAGTGAAGCAGCTCAGGATTTAGTGGACCTTTTGAGTTTTCTTTGATGGATCTGTTGAACCGTGTTTTTCAAAATGTTTTGGACAAGTTTGTGCTCGTGTTCATCATCATCACTCTCACCTAGTTCAGATCAGAGTTGTCAACGGAAGCAAGATAGTAACTGATCTAGATTGGAAGTAACCTCAGATTCCTACAGGAATTTGCAGCTTTCTTGGATTAAAGGGTTTCTACAGGATCTGAAGGCGAGACTGGCGAGTACTCTTGTTTAGTTTTTCTGGATAAGAGAAGTAAGGATGAAGTCCACTAATGATTATGGAGTAGAATTTGTGTTCCTGATTTTGGTTGATCTTGAGAGGATCATTTTTTTGGGTTGTTTTTGGTCTAGCTTGTTTCGAGAGGCATCGACGAAGGTTGAGCTGATCGGGAAGGATAAAGCGGCCCATGATCGTGAGAAGAGTTTTTTGGATAAAAGATAGAGGAATTTGGATTCCGAAGTCGGGGATTTGATTTTGGATAAGTTTACTCCGGTCAAAGGAGCTATAAGATTTGGTGAGACTGGGAAGTTAGCTCCGAGGTATATTGGATCTTTCTATAGAGAGAAAGACAGGTCGTCACAATTGTAATAAGGAAATTAGCATGGTCTAAGTTCAATGGGGAGAAAATTCGATGGAGAGCACATTGAAATCAGAGGAAAAGATAAAGACTTCTCAGCTAGAGCTATTCTCTAGTAAATTTCATCTCTCTAGATTGAGTATTATGAAGGTTTTGGTTGCATTGTTGTTGCTATATTGGATTGTAGGGGATGGTTCTCATATTTTTTCTTGCTATTTTTACACTTATAGAGAATTTTATGCATATTTATTGTAACATACCAAAATTTACTGAGAACTTAATAAGAAAATTAAATTTAAAGAAAACAAGGACTAAAATAAAAATTTCTACAGCCGTTCAAATTTGATTATGAAACATGCATCATTGCGTTCGTAGCGATTTTATGGACAATTTTCATGTATAATACTCCGAAATAAAAGTTAGTAAGGAAAATTTATGGGCATTGGAATGTTTGAAAATAGAATAAAATTTAAAAATAAAAGCATCACAAGAATACACAGTGATCTATCGACCCAAAAGGGTTGTTGGTCAATCAGTAGCGATCGACATATGGGGATGGACGGTCGATCGTCGACTATGTAAAATCGAATGTTACCTAGTGCAATTGAATAGTCGTGATGGTTTGCTATGTCGGTAAGCTAAGATGTGCGTATGTGATAACCCTAAATATTCTCCAGGCTAGACCCAATGTCCTAAACTAATTGACAACCCCTATACATTCAGCCCTAAACTAACCCTAAAATCTACATAAACATTTACCGTACTGAAATTCTTCCAAAATCCGACCTATCCTCTAACATTGAAAATTCTTTAAAAATAAATTAAAATCAAAGTGGATGAATCACGACCAATCAGATCTTCGAGGAGAAAGAAAATAAAGGGATATTCTCAAGCAAATCAAGTTAGTAGAGCTTAAGCATTAGGTGAGTGGAAACAAATTTATTTAGATAATTATTACAACTAAATTTACCCTATCCTATGTGATCTAGAAAGTTAGAAATCTAAATTTTACCGTGAAACTCTATTTTAAAATTGATAATCTAAGGTAGAATTGAAACAACTGTAATTGGACAGTGTAACAACCCAAAATTTTGTAAATATTTTAGTTAAATTTTTATTTGAAAACTTTGATTTTTTAAATCATTTAAAATTGAAATTTTGGAATTTTCCAATGTAAATTTGGATTGTGTTTGTAATTTAATTTCCAAATACAATAAAATAAATATTTTATGAAAATTTTATATTTTGGTCAACTGTGGTCAAATTTTGACTTTCAGTTGAAAATTTTAAAATTGAATTTGTAAATTCTAATCTTTTTCTTTGAAACTACATTTGATTCTGATTTTGGCCCGCTTTTCGTTTCGTCAAATTCTATTTTAAACTTTATAAATCTGAATAAAATTCATCTTTTTGCACGCAATTATTTTCTGTATTTTTATTTTCTATTTTCTATGTTCATTTCTATATTTTATTTTTTTTATGTTTTTTGGACTTTAATTTTATTTATTGGGTTTTTGGCTTGGTTGTTTTGGTATTGGGCTTGGGAAATCAAAGAGGCGTATGTTTCTTTTATTTAATATAGTAGACGCCTTTTCCACTCCATAGCCATTCATTTCCACATCCACTAGCCGTCCAAATCCTTTTGATAACCATAGCCGCCACTTCCTATTTTCCATTCAGTTCTCATTTTTCTCCTAAGAAAAATATTCAATAAATTTCCCATGGCTTCTTCCTTCTTTTTTCTTTTTCTTCTTCTTTTATTTGCAAGCAAGGTTCGGCCTCCACCATTCACATCCCTTTGGCCGACTTCTCCACCATCATCTCCTCCACCACCATCACCTTCTGATCGGCCAGCAACCCCTCACCATCATCACTAACCCAGGCTGTGACCTCCGTGACAAAACACCACCACAAAACTTCAACAAAACCCTAGCAGGCCTTCACACATGCAACCACCATCTCTACCCTAGCCTCGGCCATCACCTATGCCACCATCTCCAGCCATGACTTGATCTGACCTGACCATGCCTTGAACCCCAGACCAAGCCCATATGCATAGACCGAACCACTTGAAGCCAATGGCCATTCATATACACTTGCCTCTTTGCATTCACAATCCCTATCTCTTCGACTTCCCATTACCTAACCTAACCGTGCACACTTTCCTCAAACACGCCCATAACCGAGCCTAGCTTGCACAAAACCATCTTGGCCGAGCATACTTTGAAGTGATCTAGCCATTTTGGGTGTGGCCGAGCCTACTTGAATTATTAAGGCAAGTCTTTGTCATTTGATTCATACTTTTCAATTTTTAAATTCATATTTGTTGTATTGAAATCATATACTTATAATTATTGTATTTGTTTGTATACAAGATTGGATCTTGACTCTTCATCCACTAAAAAATCTAGTCGTGCCTTGTCGTGCTTTTCGGAGTTTGTTATATATCTCTAGTTTGTCAATTCTAGCTTTAAGAAAGCGAGTTTATCACTCTCGACATTCGTACTTACATAATTGTGAAACAATGACATGTGAATTGTAAAAATTGTTATGCTATGTTCATATATGCCTTTGATATGATTATATGATGTATAACCTGTGTCTAAACCTGTTACATCACCTGATATAATATTATATGCCATACTGTTATTTTATTTTCTGTTCTCATCACTGCAAGTTCCCTATTAGAATATAATCACTATGGGTTGAAATGATACATACCCGAATGGACATTAGAATAAGAAAAAATCATTATGAGCTGAAATGATTGGCTCATGCGATTTTTATTTATTTTGTTTGACTTGGGATTGCTGGTTTGAAATGATAGAACCTAGATTTTCTTTTTAAATTACGGATTGAAATGATACATATCCGTATCACTTGACCTAGGTTAGAAAATTATATATAGACCCATGGATAAATTTTAATAATATTTTCCTAAAAATTATTAAGTATTTTTGAGTTTTAAGATATATGAAATTTTAACTTAAAGGTTGGCTTAATGATTTAAAATATAAAGAGATCTTGGTTTCCTATGAGTTAAAATTTTATAAGTCAATTTAGGTTTTAAGTTGAATTTGAATATTTTTATTTATATTAAATAACTTAATAATTAAATTTGATTTGATATGGGATTTTAAATCTAACCTAGTAATTGTAATCAAATTTTATTTACGAAATGGATATGTCTTGTATAATAAAGTTTATAATGATTTTCTATAAGTTAAAATATATAAGTAAATGGTTAGATGTATTTAAATTATGACTTAACTTGATAATTGAAAATTTAGTTTTCAAATGGAAGTTTTAATTTTAATTTGGTGATAAAAATATCTTATTTGTGAAATGGGTATTTTAAAAATAAAGTGTTAATTTATTTGTTAAAATAAAAGGTTAAGTAAAATAAGGTACTTTTGCCATAATAAATGAATTATGGTTTAAATTGGATATTTGTTATAAAACTTTATTTTATTTAAATCATAAGTTAAATGATATCTAAATGAATATTTTTTGAAGCGGGAAATATGGTTTTATAAGTTAAAGATGGTTAAAATTCAAGTTTTAATGTTTCTGAAACGTTCTAATAAATTGAAATTATTATTGGTAGCATTTTCAAAATGCTATGGTTTTAAGATAGCATTTGCTAAGTGCTAACATTTCTGAAATGTAACTATGTTCTGAAATAACTATTACCTACTGTAGCACTTTATAAGTGCTGCTGTTTTTGAAATTGAGCTGTTTTGAAATACTAAAATACCTACTGTAGTACTTTATAACTACTGCTATTTCTAAATTTGACAATGTTTTTGAAATATTACTTTATCTACCGTAATATTTTATAAGTGTTGTTGTAGCTGAAATTTAAAAAGTTTGGAAATTTTATAATTGAATGAATGAGCGTAGAAATGTTACAACTTTGAAATGAATATTATTTGACATTGAATTTAAATGGTTTAAATGAATATTATTTTAAAGGTGTTATGATTTTCTAAGTATTATGATTTCCAAATGATAACATTTCAAGTGTTATGATTTCAAAGTATTATGGTTTCAAAGTATTTGGTTTCGGAGTTGTTATAACTTTGGAAGTACTATGATTTTGGAAAGGAATATATTTGAAATCGTATTAAATTAAGAATTGACTTTAAATATGCTGATTTGAAAATTATTGAAATTTAAGATTGAAGAATATGACTTTATAACATGGTTTTGTTTAAGATGATTTAAAAGGAATATTTCAAGTTGAAATAAATTAAAGGAAATATTCAATGAGCTGGAAATTTTGGGTTTTATTCAAATGATAGAATATTGATTTGGTTTTGAAATGGAAATGATATCATATTGATTTGGTTTTGAAATGGAAACGATATCATATCTTTGTTGGTTTTGAAATGGAAATGATATCGTGTTGGCCTGGTTTTGAAATGGATATTATTATGGAAAGAATATGGGTTAGGAAATATTACCATTTTGAAATGGATATTATCTTGGAAAGTAAATGGATTTGGAAATATTACAAATTTGAAAATAGATATTATTTCGAAAAATAATAGTATTTGATTTTAAATGGTTTTGGAATAGAAATGTTTTGAAATAAACATCCATGGGTAATAATAACATTTGGTTGTTAAAGAGACCGAGATCGGAAGTTGTCATACTCTCTGCCAACTCCGAATACCACTTTAACAACCATGTATGCGGTGTAGATTCCAGAATGAAGTAGGATGGTGACGACGTTCTTTTGAGGTATGTACGTAGACCTGACTCCCGTGAGTTGGCATAAGGTGGCTAAAACAGGAGCGATTCTAGGCTAGTGAGGTAGCTCCTCTTATCGAGCACACTCCTTTGATACCATTCTATTACTTTATGATTGATTGGGGCCCTTTGATTTTGGGGGTGTGGCTCGAGGTGGGTGGTAGTGGCTGTTACGCATCACCACCAGTCCGGATGCGTAATTGGTATATCTACCCTACCATTGCCTCATTGTGCCGTGTCACCTACCCTAGCGCGTCTTGTACGATTTTGGTTTTGTGCCGTAGCCTGTGGAGTATCCTCTGGTGGCTTCCCTATAAGGCGGGATTATGATACTCGATAGACTACTGGGACTATTATGTTTTAATGGGGATATGGGTAACTCCTTAACGCTATTTTAAAGTAAGTTTACTTTACTTCTAGACATTATTATAATAGCGTATATTACTAGATAGTAAATAGTTCAATGGATCCTAAGAGGATGGGCGGTCCTAAGCATCCTTTAAGTTACTTGTACATTTATATTGCAGTTCACTTGAGTTAGTTTACATTGTTTAAGTATGTATGTCCTGACTCGAGTGTTTTGTGTTTTGCTTTACGCTCGGTTTAGACTGAGTGATTCATCATTTGAGACTCACCTTCGAAGTTGGAGTTTTTCTTGAAAATCCAGTTATCTGTTTCGCTTTCAGTTATCCAGTTGATTCTAGTGATGTATTCGGATTTATACTCGATTATCATATTGAGACTTCTGTTGTAGCTTGTTACTTCTGCTGTAGCTTGTTTAACTCTGATGTATAAATATATGGTAGCTTCATGAACTACTATCTCCTTGCTTTCGCTGCATTTTATTACTCTGTGTCTGTGATCTATGATTTATTTATTTACTGTATATTTTGAGTTTTGTCAAATTTAAATTAACAATCTGGTATTTTGAATTATTCAAGTCAGACATGTGTGGTTTTATTGTCGATTTGAATGGTCCAAAATAGTGGGTCATTACAGAGTGGTATCAGAGCTTTGGCTCTATGCAAACATAACATATATGGTAAATTTATTTACAGAACCACTTTCGTTCGAGCTTGAATCTCTCCCTTTTGAATCGATTTCCTTTGAATTTTGGAACATCCTGCAGTTCCAAAATCCATCCTTGTCTCTCCCTATTCACCTTCTTTTGATTTTGGAGTATGACATAACTCCACTTCAAATGATCTTTTAGTGAGTTGGCAGTCTCCCCAACCTCAAATTGACTTGTGAAGAGGTGAAACTCCTTTACAATTGGCTTTGATTCACCGGAGATTTATATATCCTTGGCTTAGATATTTGTATCTCTTGTTATGCCGAATTCTATTTCTTGAGATCGAATGTAGATTTTTCCTTAGAACTCCACATCGATCTTATTCTTGAAGTCACGGTTGACCCGATTAAGGTTGCCAGAGATTTATATAAGCTTATCCATTTCCCTTATTTTGTTGTTTAATCATCTTATCTTTTGTCCCAACTTATCCACAAATCATAATTTTCTTTGATTTGAGTTAATCAAATTAGAATCTCTATCCTTGCTTTGAAAATCTATTCCTGTATAGTGTGTTTGTAAATTTATATTTAAAATTCTTTATATATTGCGTTGTTTGAGTTGTTGATGTTGATTTGGGTTTTCGATCGATTCGTCTGATTAACGCTATCGAAAGGATCTCTTCAACACTTGAACAGAGCAAACCGACACAATATACTTTTCATATTTAGTAAATGAAATAAATTTTGTATAATTATATTGTGTATGTATATAAGTATAATTTTTTGAATTTTGATAGTTAATTGAATTGGATCTTGAGAAATAATTTTTGACTCGGTATATATAGCCTGTAACCATTAGCTTTTGTTTCATATATAAATAACTGAACTATAAAACATGGCTATAAATTAATTTGGAAATTTAAATGAATTTAAAACAATAACTAAGAATTTAATTTCCGATGGTTGAAACTTTGTGTTTAAAGTTTTAAAGGGTTTATTATTTAAAGTATTTCAAGTAGAAATTATTTCAAAGAATTTTTAATTTGTAAATCAGTGCTCTTTTCTTTGTCGTTGGAAAATAACTTCGATGATGACTGCAGCATCACCGACATACATTTTTGAGTTTCGAAGTGAAGAAACCATTCTGTAGTTTTGCTATAGTCTTGCTTTGGAGAATCAAATTGATTTAGATTTCTAAAATATGACTTAGTTTGTAATATATGTGATATATAATTTAAAATATTATTTGATATATATATTGTGTGTATATATATATTTATTTATTTATCTCTAAAATATTTTGAAGTTAATCGGAAATTTAATACTTAAATTTTATCCTAAATGATAATTTTTATTAAAAAAGGAAATCAAATTTTCGAATAAATATTTTAGCTTGAGATAATTGAATTAGAAAGTTTTATTTGTATAATACTCAATTGCATTTCCAATACAACTTACCTTAATTATTTAAAAGTTAACAATGTAATTGAATAATGTACAATATAAAATGGTGTTAAAGGAATTTATAAGTAATTTGGAGTAGTTATAATAAGTGTAAATACACTTAATATATGTGATTGGATATATTAAGTGGAATAATTTAATAATAATTTGGAATAAATAAGAATTAAATTTATTGAATAAATTATGAGTATAACAAATAAATTTCAAATTCATGATTTTAGAAATTGTTAATTTAAGATAATTGAATGATAAGATAATGAAATTAGAAATTGTTAAGATTTATTTAACTAGGGTGAAGTCAAATTGATGAAATCAATTATTAATTCAAGTTGAAATTTTCATGGTTTTAAAATTTATTATCTTATTTGTTTTCTAACCTATTTTCTTTTGGGTTGTTCCTATTCCACTACATCCTAAGCGGGAAATTGAATTCTGAATTAATCTTGTTTCTAAAGTTCGACCTATAATTCTTCCTCCCAGAAGAACTTATCTTTACCTTTCATATTGGAAAACTTTTCAGGTACCGTTGGTACTCATTTGAATTTGAGCACTGCTTACCATCCACAAACCGACGGTAAACTGGAAAGAGTGGATCAGATTCTAGAGAATCTTCTTCTTTGATTTTAGGGATCTTGGGAAGATCATCTCCATCTTGTTGAATTTACCTATAAAAACAGTTATCAGGTATAATTTCAATCTTCTTTTTCATCTTGTTCAATCCATTCTACCTTGTTTTCTCTATTTTCCTGCCGCGTTTCTTTTCGAGGACGAAAAGTTTTGAGTGGGGGAGAGAGTAACAACCCTAAATTTTGTAAATTTTTTAATTAAATTTTATTTGAAAACTTGATTTTTTAAATCATTTAAAATTGAAATTTTGAAATTTTCCAATGTAAATTTGTATTGTGTTTGTAATTTAATTTCCAAATATAGTAAAATAAATATTTTCTGAAAATTTTATATTTTGGTCAACTGTGGTTAAACTTTGACTTTCGGTTGAAAAAATTGAAATTAAAATTGCAATTTCTAATCTTTTTCTTTGAAATTATATTTGATTCTGATATTGGCTCTGCATTTCGTTTCGTCAAATTCTGTTTTAACTTTTTAAATCTGAATAAAATTCAACGTTTTACACGCAATTATTTTCTGTATTTTTATTTTCTATTTCCTATGTTCATTTCTCTATTTTATTTTATTTTTATTTTGTTTGGACTTTGATTTTATTTATTGGGTTTTTGGCTTGGTTGTTTTGGCATTGGGCTTAGGAAATCAAAGAGACATAGGTTTCTTTTATTTAATATAATAGATGCCTTTTCCACTCCATAGTCGTTCATTTCCACTTCTACTAGCCGTCCAAATCCTATTGATAACCCTAGCCGCCACTTCCAATTTTCCATTCATGTTCTCAATTTAATACTGAGAAAAATTTTCAGTAAATTTCCCATGGTTTCTTCCTTTTTTTTCTTTTTCTTCTTCTTTAATTTGCAAGCAAGGTTTGGCCTCCACCATTCACATCCCTTTGGCCGACTTCTCCACCATCATCTCCTCCACCACTATCACCTTCTGATTGGCCAGAAACCCCACACCATCATCACTAACCCAAGCCGTGACCTCCTTGACCAAACACCACCACAAAACTTCAAAAAAACCTTATCTGACCTTCACATATGCAACCGCCATCTCTTCCCTAGCCTCGGCCACAACCAATGACACTATCTCCAGCCATGACATTATCAGACTTGACCGTGCCTTGATCCCAGACCGAGCCCATATGCCTAGACCGAACCACTTGAAGCCAATGACCATTCATATGCACTTGCCTCTTTGCATTCACAATCCCTATCTCTTTGACTTCCCATTACCTAACCTAGTGGTGCATACTTGCCTCAAACACACCCATAACCGAGCCTAGCTTGCACAAAACCATCTTAGCCGGGCATACTTTGAAGTGATCTAGCAATTTTGGGTGTGGTCGAGCCCACTTGAATTATTAAGGCAAGTCGTTGTCATTTGATTCATAACTTTTCAATTGTTTAATTCATATTTGTTGTATTGAAATCGTATACTTATAATTGTTGTATTTGTTTGTATACAAGATTGGATCTTGACTCTTCATCCACTCAAAAATCTAGTCGTGCCTTGTCGTGCTTTTCAAAGTTTGTTGTGTATTTCTAGTTTGTCAATTCTAGCTTTAAGAAGATGAGTTTATCACTCTTGACACTCGTACTTATATAAATGTGTAACATGACATGTGAATTGTAAAAATTGTTATGCTATGTTCAAAAATGCATGTGATATGATTATATCATGTACAACCGTGTATATACCTGATACATCACCTGATAAGATACGATATGCTATACTGTTATTTTATTTTCTGTTCTCATCACTGAAATTTCCCTGTTAGAAAAGAATCACTATGGGTTGAAATGATACATACCCAAACGGACATTAGAATAAGGAAAAATCGTTATGAGCTAAAATGATTGGCTCAAGTGATTTTTATTTATTTTGTTTAACTTGGGATTGCGGGTTTGAAATGATAGAACCTGGATTTTTCTTTTTAAATTATGGATTGAAATGATACATATCTTTATCACTTGACCTAGTTTACAAAATTATATACGGACCCATGGATAAATTTTAATGATATTTTCCTAAAATTTATTAAGTATTTTTGAGTTTTAAGATATATGAAATTTTAACTTAAATGTTGGTTTAATGATTTAAAATATAAAGAGGTATTGGTTTCCTCGGAGTTAAAAAATTTATAAGTCAATTTTTGGTTTTAAGTTGAATTTGAAGATTTTTATTTATAATAAATAACTTAATAATTAAATTTGATTTGATATGGATTTTAAATCTAACCTAGTAATTGTAATCAAATTTTATTTATGAAATGGATATGTCTTGTATAATAAAGTTTATAGTGATTTTCTATAAGTTAAAATATATAAGTAAATGGTTAAATGTATTTAAATTATGACTTAACTTGATAATTGAAAATTTAGTTTTCAATGGATGTTTTACTTTTAATTTGGTGATAAAAATATCTTATTTGTGAAATGGATATTTTAAAAATAAAGTGTTAATTTATTTGTTAAAATAAAAAGTTAAGTAAAATAAGGTACTTTTGACATAATAAATGAATTGTGGTTTAAATTGGATATTTGTTATAAAACTTTATTTTTATAAATCATAAGTTATAGGATATCCAAGTGAATATTTTCTGAAGCGGGAAATATGGTTTTATAAGTTAAACTGACTAAAATTGAAGTTTTAATGTTTCTGAAATGTTATAATAAATTTGGAATTATTATTGGTAGTATTTTCAAAATGCTGTGGTTTTAAGATAGCATTTGCTAAGTGCTATCATTTTTGAAATCTAACTATGTACTGAAATAACTAATACCTACTATAGCACTTTACAAGTGCCGCTGTTTCTAAATTTGACAATGCTTTTCAAATATTACTATATCTGCAGTAATATTTTATAAGTGTTGTTGTAGCTGAAATTTAAAATGTTTGGAAATTTTATAATTGAATGAATGAACTTAGAAATGTTACAACTTTGAAATGAATATTATTTGACATTGAATTTAAATGGTTTGAATGAATATTATTTTAAAGGTGTTATGATTTTCTAAGTATTATGATTTCCAAATGATAACATTTCAAGTGTTATGATTTCAAAGTATTATTGTTTCAAAGTATTTGGTTTCGAAGTTGTTATAGCTCTGAAAGTACTATGATTTTGGAAAGAAATTTATTTGAAATCGTATTAAATTAAGAATGGACTTCAAATATGTTGATTTGAAACTTACTGAAATTTAAGATTGAAGAATATGACTTTATAACATGGTTTTGTTTAAGATGATTTAAAAGGAATATTTCAAGTTTAAATAAATTAAAGGAAATATTCAGTGATTTGGAAATTTTGGGTTTTATTCAAATGATATCATATTGATTTGGTTTTGAAATGGAAATGATATCTTATTGATTTGGTTTTGAAATGGAAACGATATCATATTTTTGTTGTTTTCTGAAATGGAAATGATATTGTGTTGACATGGTTTTGAAATGGATGTTATTTTGGAAAGCATGTGGATTTGGAAATATTACCGTTTTGAAATGGATATTATTTTGGAAAGTAAATGGATTTGGAAATATTACCAATTTGAAAATGGATATTATTTGGAAAGTAATAGTATTTGATTTTAAATGGTTTTGGAACAAATATGTTTTGAAATAAATATCCATGGGTAATAATAACGTTTGGTTGTTAAAGAGACCGGGATCGGAAGTTTTTCATACTCTATGCCAAATCCAAAACCACTTCTACAACAATGTACTCGGTGGATATTCCAGAATGAAGTAGGATGGTGGCGACGTTCTATTGAGGTATGTACGTGGACCCGACTCCTGTAAATTGGCATAAGGTGGCTAAAACAAGAGCAATTCCGGGCCAGTGATGTAGCTCCTCTTATCGGACACATTCCTTCGATATCATTCTATTACTTTGTGATTGATTGGGGCCCTTTGATTTTGTGGGTGTGGCTCGAGGTGGGAGGTAGTGGCTGCTACGCATTACCACCAGTCCAGATGCATAATTGGTATATCTACCCTGGCATTGCCTCGTTGTGCCGTGTCCCCTACCCTAGCGCGCCTTGTACGATTTTGGTTTTGTGCTGTAGCCTGTGGAGTATCCTCTTGTGGCTTCCCGATCAGGAGGGACTATGATACTCGATAGATTACTGGGACTACTATGTGTTAAGGGGGATATGGGTAACTCCTTAACTCTATTTCAAAGTAAGTTTACTTTACTTCTAGACATGATTATAATAGAATATATTACTACATAGTAAATAGTTTAACGGATCGTTAAAGGATGGGCGGTCCCAAGCATCCTTTAAGTTACTTGTACATTTATATTACAGTTCACTTGAGTTGGTTTACATTGTGTAAGTATGTATGTCTTGACTCGAGTGTTTTATGTTTTGCTTTATGCTCGGTTCAGACTGAGTGATTCAGAATTTGAGACTCACCTTCGGAGTTGGAGCTTTGCTTGAAGATTTAGCTATCTATTTTGCTTTTAGTTATCCAGTTGATTCCAGTTATCTGGTTGATTCCATTGATTTATTCTGATTTATACTTGATTATCATATTGAGACTTCTATTGTATCTTATTACTTCTGTTGTAGCTTGTTTAACTCAGATGTATAAATATATAGTAGCTTCATGAACTACTATCTCCTTGCTTCCGTTGCATTTTATTACTCAGTTTCTGCGTTCTGTGATTTATTTATTAACTGTATATTCTGAGTTTTGCTAAATTCAAATTAACAATCTGGTATTTTGAATTATTCAAGTCAGACATGTGTGGTTTTATTTTCGATTTGAATGATCCAAAATAGTGGGTCGTTACAGACAAATCTGATGTTAATGCTAGCACACCCTTTAATTTTTTAGCTGTAAACCCATAAAACTCGTATACCTCAGATTGGACAATTGAAATTGAGAGTTATAAACTGGTCAAAATAATTGCTTAGGGTTTCCCGTAAACACATTAATCAACCAAAATTAAGCTAATCAAAAATCGATATAAAAAAAAACCCTAAATTTTGAACTACGATCGATCAACCTCCACCTCGAATGTTCGATCATAAGCGGTCAACTAGTTCGGGTTAGCGGTCGACCAGTTGTCACCTGAAACATGCAATCTGAACCTTGGCCTAAGAACCAGGTTAGTTATAAAATTTATATAAATTAAAAATTATTATTTGAGCCTACTTTGGGCTAAATTGTATGTCAGAGATAGTAGGGAAGCTAGTTCCCTAAAAGAGTACACTAGGTTATTACAGTTTTAGGAAATGTTATTTATCCAATTTTGGATCAAGTAATCTACTGCTGACAACGTATGTTTGCAAAATGGAACGCAGGGAGAGATTCTACAGTGGACGTGCAGCATTGGTGGATGAAAAATAAGTGGACCCGATACCAACGGCGATTCTATTTGGATATAGTCAGGCCGAGCGTGGTAAGATAAGAGGTAATATTTGGAGAAGCGGCCTATACCATTGGGGAATTCTATTCAAACATAATCAGGCCCATCGCAGTAAGATAAGAGGCGATATTCAAAGCAGCTACCCAACATAACAGGTGTCTTGGTATGCATGGTTCTGATGCGATGTGATACAGAACAGATGGTGGAAACTGGCATGTGCAATAAGAGGCATACTCTATGATCGAGAGGGGGACACAAGTGTAGATGATGAGACACACCGACGAATCAACATTTTGTTTTCTCCCTCTCCAGGTGTAATTGGGTTATGGGAAGTCAATTAGTAGGAGAGCAGTTCCTACAGTAGCATTATATGGTGATATTAGTGGAAATTGGTTTCCACAGTAGCATAGTGGTGGCTTTTTTTATTCGATAGCTCTAGGAGCAATTGCCGATCTTTATTTGTAAGGTTCGATCTTCGTTGTAGAAGCCTACACAAGTTATAATGTAGGTATGTATTAGAGAAGAACCTTTAGCTAATGGACCTCAGGAATTCACAGATGCCTGTAACATGTCCTATATCATCTCTAGCCTTATTAAAGTTAACTACACATTATCATCGTATATTAAACTTGTACTTGTGCACCAGATTTTTGTCCGACCCATCACTTTCTTTCCATTTTTCCCTCACACAATATGGCAGGTTAGTAGTTGATCGGGCATAGTACATGGAGAAAGGTGCTACACGTTGGAGGTCTCAAATTATTTATTATTTATCATGTAGTTACGTATTGTATTTAAAAGTTTATAAAACTTATATTCTATTTTGGAAATAGAGTATATGACAATGTATATGGAATTAAGTATTTTGGAGACTATTTTCTGAAATTCCCATTTTTCAGTACTTATATTTTAATTCTTTCTGCTATGAGATCTGAAAGTATAGACTATCATAGAATTTACCTTTATAATTATGCTTTGTAATGCTTAAAAACCCTACAGCTTATATTTCTTAGCATGACGTGAGTTCGAGAGTCAATCCAAATTTTGGATCGCTGTGTCGAAAAGTGTGGGTTGTTACATTTGGTACCAGAACATAGGATTAAGATCCCCTCGGATTTAGGCACGTATTGAGAGAATGTATTTGAAAAAAGTGGTTTTTCAAAAGGTTTTCTAAATTGTTTTCCAAAAATGTTTCAAAAGTGGGTTTTAAAAAAAAGAACATACACATATACGTATGGATAAAAGTATTCAAAAAGCTTTCCAAAGATTTTATTTTATATTGTAATTTTCCTTATTTTCACCTATGCTATCATTGGAAAAGTTGAAAATAAATCCCAATCACAAATAGTGAGAATGAGTAAAAGTTTTAGAGAGTTTATCTGGAAAGGCAGCTAAGATTCCAAACATGAACATATCTGTATGGTTCCACCGGTATCTAAAGCAAAGAGACAAGATAAGCCTAACCCGGCTAAGGGAGCGTAATTATAATTTTTTGATATGTGTACTAATACACAACACCCTATATATTTTTACTCATAAAGTAGTTAATTGCTTATCCATTGTATAAGAATACATTGTGGGTCAGAGTAAAAATATTGGTACTATGAGACCCATATAATAAGAATATGACGCTGACAGTAGAAGGAGGACATTATAAATTTAAGACAGATTCCCTAGTTA
Source organism: Allium cepa (assembly GCA_030765085.1). Classification (NCBI taxonomy): domain Eukaryota; kingdom Viridiplantae; phylum Streptophyta; class Magnoliopsida; order Asparagales; family Amaryllidaceae; genus Allium; species Allium cepa. The sequence goes on along the minus strand of CM060934.1, from coordinate 944,596,531 downwards.
AAGTAGAAACCATGTTCTCATATTTGTAGTAATTGCAAGGGTTCGTATTTACCTAGAGGTATGGCTAGAGTATTCCCATATTGAAGTTGTACATTGTATTGGAAAATAAACTTAAGTTATCCATCTTTGAAAAGAAGGACAAAAACCTTATGCACAAAGAATTATTAGGTATAAATGGGCTTAGGTATTTAGGTTGTTATTATCTACTCTGATTTAAGTGATGAACCGATGAAATTGTTTTCCAAAAGTTAGAAACTATAGATGTTCGATATTTTAAATAGAAAGAGGAAGTTGGTTTATAATTTTATATAAAATATTTAGAAAAATTTTATGGAAACTATTTGAAAAGTATAAGTAGATTATTTGATAAAAGGCAATTTTTCAATAACTATTTTAAAGCTTTTGTTCTGTATTTTAGGCACATTGTTATGCTTACCCTCAGTGTGCACTTTTCTTTTAATAATAGAACTTCTGGAAAAATAAAATTAAAATTAAAAAATGAGAAGTATGTAAGATCAAGCTTTTGTACTATCTTTATAATGAAGAAATGGTTAGTGTTTGAAAATATCCTTTACAAAATCTTTCTGTCACACTTTAAAATAATTATAGTTAGTTAAAATATCACATTTTTTTTATGAATACTCTTTTTTTTTTAAATTACTTTTTTTAAAGAAATTTTTGGATATGGTGTGTTTTTGTACATTTAAGTTAAGCTAAACCTTTTTTGATAATTTAATTAAAGAGAAATACCGTGATCCTAGTAAGAAGAAGTCACATGTTAAAAACGAAAATTGGGTTTTACAGTTTTAAAGTTTCTAGTTTTTTGGAAATAAATTCAAAAGAAAAGGTTTGGATTTAAAAAGGTAAATGAAAATATTATGAATATAACTTAAACTTAAAAGGAAAGAAATAGATCGGAGTTAGGCAAATAGGATTAAACAGCCGACTAGGACATAATTAAACAGGGAATTTGGAATCCTTGAAATGGTTGGGACAAAGATAAAAAGAAACATGGGAATTTAGTGACCTCTACATTCAACATTGAATTGGAAAGAAAGATTATTAGGTTAAACTTCATGTGGTAGTGAAGGGTGAGTACCACTTTATATATTTTTACCCAAATATGGTTTTAATTTTAGAATCTTTGTGTGAGGAAGTTTGGAAAGTATGGTTTGGGTAAAACATATTCCAAAACAAGAAAAAGCAAGCCAAGCTAGCTATTATCAAGCTTTGTTGTATATGTAAGGATTTTATTCGATTTGAAGTATAAAATGGCCAAGTATGGTCCGCTTTCATTCTTATATAGTGCGTTAAGTGACAAAGGGTCGATTCCTTGATTACATTAGGCAATCTAAATTGGATTGATAAGTGTAGGTTCAACACTATAGCAGTGAGGTCGGTATCATATAGGTAAGGATAAGGTACTTGTAGGCTACGGGCGGTCTGGGTATTGTGTTGTTCCCATGAGGGCTACAGGCAGACCAGGTGGAAATGAGAGGGAAAGTATAAATGTTTTTGGGTTCTGTCATTGTAGACGTGCTCCGTGAGCCTATGTAAATTGTAACGACCCGAAAATTTCGATCATGAAATTTTCAGATAGTTGGTGAAAAGAAGAAAAAGAAAGAAGAAGAAAAAGAAAAAAGACACAGAAAACCTCACATTCGCAGCGGATCAAAATATAATATCACATAATAACAGTTTAAAAAAGAACTGTATCAATACACTTATATTTATACATCAGAGTTACAACCATTACTATTTACTGGACAGTTTTAAACAACATGTCCTAATTATACAATAATATATCACAGCGGAAACACTCCATACGTTCCTGCCATCCAACTCGCCTCATGAACTCCAGAACGTCCTTACTTGAAAATCTGTAATACTCGTTCTGACCCGAGCATTACATCAAAGTAACAACCGGGTCAGGCTGGAAACCAGCATGAGTAAACCCATCAAGTATGAATTACAAAATCATACAGGTTATATATAACCCGGGGTAACTTATATCAATTTACAACTTCACAAGTTGTTATAGACATCACTTATTTCACACATCAATTTCAAAGTCCAAAAACTTAGATTAAATGATCCAATTCACTTAAATTATTCCATCACAACCTACTGATTTCACATATCAATCTATAAAGAATCGAAGTGGTTTCGGGTATTTACTAATACCCGACTCCGGTCTCTTCGAATTCAATACCATATTAACCCAAGTTATTCAAATGGAACATAGTTCAAACTTCAAATATAGGGTGTCATCTATACATATTAACTCATCATCGATGATAACCACATTATCTCAGTTTAACCCAACATACCATATCACATAGCCGAGATATCAATCAATCTACGGCATACAATATTATTCAATTATTCATAAGCAAGATAAATTAGTCATACCATTCTAATTAATTTGTAGTAGTTAAATTAATTACTTCAATCACCCTTAATCCTGCTTATTTGACATCATTAATCACCTTCCATTAAGTAAAATTTCCTTATATTAATTACATCAGTAATCATCCACTAATTACTTCACTAATTACACCTCATTAATACTTAACCCAACATCAAATGATTTCCTTTAATTAATTAAACCTTATTAATCAACTAAAATTAACCACATTTAACTTAATTAATTATACTGAGCAATCAATTCTTTTAATTACTTCATTAAGTAATTATTCATAATAATTCTTTTATATTAAGTAATTAACCTCTTAATTACTTATTACTTAATTATTTCTTAATTGGTCAACCTAGATTAAATCAATCAATCATTAAGTGATCATCTATACCTAATTAATTTCACAAATTAATTTATTTACATTAACTCTTAACTTTCACTTAAATTAAATTAAACTTAAAGTTTGAATTTGATTTATTCAAAATCATCACCCTTTATTTAAGGTTAAATGCTTTTTGTTTAAATCTTATTCGTATTTATACTTAAATTGAAACATTTATAATCTAATTACAAAATTACTCTAATGTAATATGTATATAGATCAAAATTATTTTTAAAACAAAATTTAAAGCTTTAAATCCATACTTTTAAAAATCCGAATTTGTTAAAAATATCATTACAAGCTTGCTTCGGGTTCGACCCACCTTTGACACGAGACCAGACTCGAATTTCCCTTCCTCCTCCTCTTCCTTTAACTCATCATAGTTTTAACTTGTAATCAGTTCACTTTAAGCTTGCATTCGCTTAATGCTTTTGAACTTGTTATTACTTTATTTAAAACACTGCACCTATACAAGTAACTAGAGCACGACCAAAAATTCCCGAGCTAGAACCATAATTTACCTGAGACAAATCCAACAATATCCCTTAAAACCCGTGAGAAACTGGTGCAATTCCACACCCAATTCCGACTTCTTTTTTTTACTTGTTAAATTTTAAACAGTCTTACAAAAATTCAACTTAGCTAACACTCCACTAGAATTCGAAATGACTCGAGCAAAACCCACAATTCTTCAGAGTCGCACGCGAAGCCCACACGGAATTTGAGTTGAGAAAACATCGTCTCCTCCTTCACTTACATCATTCAGCTACCGGTGCACAGGTATACGTGCACACGGCATCGGAGCAACGCCGACCAACTCCAATGACCTCCCTAAGTCGCCGCCTACTACCCTTCTATACCTCACCTCCTGGATCGAAGCCAAAATCCCCGAAACAAAAATTCGAACATTCACTGTCCTGATTGAAAATTCCATTTACCAAAATCCCTATGTTTTCCACCATTCCAACGTTGACCATCTTTCAAACTTCACCGGTAAGAGCGCAACTCTGACCTCCTCCCTTTGCCTCATGACCGCACACCCTCCTCTCACCTTCTTTTCCGTAGTTCATCCAAGAACAGCAACCCACGAGAAACACTCTTCAAGCCCTAAAATCGCTTCCTCCATCCAAACCGTCCAATAGAAAAATTTTCAAGCATTTTTCCAATGCTTCCCATCTCTGCAGACATCACCTGGCCGAAAATCGCCTTATACCACCAAAAGGATTGCCAGAATTTGACGAAACCGTGACTCCTGATCATCGCCCAATTTCCCCTTAACCCCAAGCGTAAAATCATATGATTTTTACCAAAAATCATTATTTAACAAGACGATTCAGTTTTTATAAACAAAACATGATATTAAAACCATTTATTTTCTGACCAAATTGAATTCTTACTTTTCTTCTTCTTTATTTCGAACCCAGCTTCAAAATCTTCTTGGAAATTTTTTAAAAATTTCACTATGTTGTAACAAATAAGATTTATTTATACATCCAAGTTTTAAATGAATCACGGTAAGATATAATTGAATTTGATCAAATTTAAAACCTGGATAACCATAACAGAGCTTTTAATTTGTATTCTGACATTCAAACCGTGAAATCATATATAAATATCTTCAAACAATTCATGTGAACAAACATGCACATACATGTCATACTTTGTTTCCAGAATTGCTGCATGCAACAAATTTTAAACAGATAAAAAAACATGGTTAACTCACCATTTTTACAAGCAGATAACATATTTTCATGTCCAGGCTTGAAATTTATCTAGAAAATGTTTTTGATTTGCCTTGCTGTTGAAATCCTTTGCATGGATGCAAACAAAAATCTTTGATTTTAAAGTTGAAACAGATCTGAACTCCCCTTTGATTCTCAATATCTCGGGTTTGCAATTTGCAGTAGGAATTGGAGTTGCATCCTTTAATTGATGTGAAGAGCATTTTTTTTTGCAGATTTTAATTTTGCTTTTGGCTTCTCATTTCAGGTTTTGAAAATGGTTTCTAGTTTTAGATTTTGAAATGTGTTTATACTATTGAATTTCGGTTTGGAATTCTTTTTTTTTAGCTAAAAAATAAGAAAAAGGGAAAGAAGAAGAATGTATGCTTTTATGAACTAAATTATGATAAATTAAAGAAAATAAAAATTTAGAGATGACACTTGTTATCTAGAAACTTACATTTGCCACTTATGTAACTTAATCTTCCTACATATGTCACTAAGATGTGTTAACATGTTTACACATGTTACTTAAGTATTTTTTAATAAATTTTTATTTAATCTAAATGTTAATATAAACCTACTTACCTAATTTACTAAGTTAATAACTTCTTACATATGTATATATAAATTTACTTTTTAAAGAAAATATTATATAACTGATTATAATACAAATAAATTCTTATACATATATTTTTATAACCATTTTAAATTTAAACACTTTAAAGAAAACAAAACAAAACTTTATTTAAACTATCATATTTAAAAATAAAAATCAAGTGTTGCCATTTTTATTTTGCATGCAACTTTGAATTTACACATGTAAATACATGTTTTTTCTATTACCTTACAAATGTCAAGAACTCCTTATTTGTATTACTTTTATACTTATATATTTATATATTTTTATATATATATATATCACATTTTTCTTTCTAAGTTTAATACTTCTTATATATATACATCTTATATATATTTAAAGAAAATATGATCCTTAATTAAATCCTGTTTATATTTAATGACTTACTATTGAATTCATCACTTTAATTCAATAGTTCCAAATTCACCTATATACATCCGGACATCCTAAATTGTCAACATTTATTTGTTTAATTCAAATAAAATTAGTAACTCAATAGTTAAAGATCAGTTAATTATCTAATTAACTGTTATTCAAAGACCGGGTTATTACATTCCTCCCCCCTTTGAACCTTTTCGTCCTTGAAAAGAAACAAAGCCAAAACTTATTTAATACTTAAAATCATATAAATCACTTTATGATCATTTTAAAATACTTTAAAATCTATATAATATTTCCGAAATAGTTTTATAAAAATACATTTATAACTCGATGTTTCAACCAGTCCATCCTTGTTCTCATAGAAATTCGGTCACACGTTGATCAGGTGTACGACTGAAAATCTATAAGTACTTGGCAGACTCATTTTCAACATCCAGTGAAAATACTTGGAAAATAATTTTATTGAAAATATAGAAAACATTTTGAAAATAGAGGAAATATCTTTTGGTGAGAATGCTCTGGAAATCATCACCCCCATCCATGGTCGCAGTTACATCTTGGGTTACGTTGCCATCACAGCAAAAGTCCATGTAACTGCAGGCTCTCCGCGGCCTCTCGATTACGCCATGGAACCCACGACAGATCGCAGTTACATTCCAGGGTTACGTTGTCATTACAGCAAAAGTCCATGTAACTGCAGGCTCTCTGCGGCCTCTAATTTTCGCTGTCAAAATGAAGCTTCTCCACTCCTACATAGGTCGCGGTCTACCGATATAAAATCAAACGCAGATTGTTGGCTCTCAGCGGGACACACGACTTTCGCTATGGTATACTCTACTCATAATCCCCAGGAACTAGTTTTGTCCGGACTCCTCACAAGATCAACTTTAGAACCCCCCCTGGGGCTTAAGGCAGTACCACCCGGTGGCACTCCTGAGATGTTCATTTCAAGGGAGCGCCCTTTTTCCCCAGAGCCATCATCAAAACATTTTATACTATGCACATATAGTATCTTCAAATCATACACCTAGTATGATCTCATACAAAGCTCCTTTACACAAAATCGATTATTCCAAAATTGATAATTCTCAAACTAGGCTTTCCAAATTCTCATATTGATTTTTACCCAAAAATCAAAAGCCTTACCAAATCCAAAGGTTCCCAAAACCTTTTCTAAAATCCTCATAAGATCCAATATATATATATATATATATATATAGATTCAGATATATATAATCTTTAAAACTTTGGATCATTTTCAAATTTGTATAAAACTCCTTTTATACTTCAAAACATCATCAAAATTCTTTCCTTCTGGCAATAGATTCAACAAGGGGAGATTTAACAAAGATATATAACTTTATTTATTCCAAATCAAATATTCAAATTTGATTACTCTTTCCAATATCATTTTCATTCGAATCCCTACGATGTACACATATCATCCGTACGCTTTACCAATCTGATCGATCACTCGACCACACAATTTCACTTTCGGACTAGTATCGTCCACCCGACTTCCAAGTGCGGACACAGATCTGGTTTCTTGATCAGAAACCGTCATTCTCCTTGCATAGTCATAACTATGATAGAGAATATCCAGAACCAATCAACAATCCATATCTAGGTTCGCCGTCGAAAATCGAGTGAAAAATCCCAACTCGGATCGACATACTATCTCGAAATTCTGTGCTCGAATCTGGATCAAATCATTATGCGAATAGAATAACACACGTACATCCTACGTATTTATCTTTATTGATTATTAGCCAAATCAATCCTCTTTCTATTCACATTTACTTTAATTTTCATTCACTAATTCACAATTGCTTCAATCCCATTTGGATTATCTCTTCTATTCTTATCTCGATTGGGTATTCAACCAATAACAGTTTGAACTCCGATCAGTTTATTTGGAAAATAGCTTGAAAATTTTAAAAATAGATAATTAGTTGAAAAATAATTACTAGTTTGTAAAATAGGTGTAAAATTGTTCAGTAATTGTAAAATAATTGGAAAATAGTTAAATAGTGATAGAAATTTTAAATAATTGCAAAATAGCTATAAAATATTAATTAGTAGTTGAAAAATAGTAATTAGTTTATAAAATAGTTGAAAATTTGTTAAATTGTTCCAAAAATAATTGTAAAATAAGTATAAAATTGTTTGGGTTTTAAAAAGAAAAGTTGTATATAGTAAATAGCTTGGAAAAGTAGGTTTATACTAAAACAATTTATATTAAAAATAGTCCAGAGTCAAACAGCTCACTTCCCAATCTCCATTCTCATCAATTTGTTTTAAATTTCCACTTCCATTTAAATTGACCCAATTCCAATTTAAATAACTACAATTTCCATTGAAATTGATTCAACCCCAATTCAAGTTGAATTAACCTCAGTTTCTTTCCAAATTTAACTTTATTAAACCTTGATCTTAAATTCTACTAATTTAAATAAATTTCAATTTGAACCAATCTTCAAATTCCAGTTCACTATGAACCATCTCGAATTACATAAATTTGAGTTAATACTTCAAATGTTGGTTTAATTCTTTTAAATCAATTTACCTTTAAAGTTTTTAAACAATTCAATTCACAGTTCAGACCTAACATATTATACCACAAATCAAATTAACCTTTATTTTTAAATCAACAATCCAAAACTTTAAACAATTTATTTCTAAGTCCAATTCTCAAAATTCCATTTTAAATTATCTCTACTTAACCATTTTCAAAGTTCAAATAAGAGTTCAAAATATTTTTTATCTTAAAAAATTCAACTTATCACCCAATTTTATTTTCTAATTTGAAAACAATTCTTAAACAAGTTTAATATACAAATTTAATAATTCAGATTTTCAATTCAAAGTAATTCCATATCCTTAATTTCAAATTAAAGTTAGATTTTCTTTTATCTCAATAATGGATATATCACCACACTTCATTTCTTATTCATTTAAACAAATCTGATTCGCAATTCAAAGATTTTCAATAATAATGGGATGATATCATCCAACTATTTCAAAACATCCATCCATTTCCAATTTTTGGATCTCAAACCCAATTTGAGTCACTCAAACTCTCAATTATGATCAACCATTTAACTTCCCAAGTTAAATCTTAATTTTATTTTGAAATTTCCAAATCAGGTTTATCGTTCCAACTTATTTAACTTTTCCTAAGTTAAACTCAATTCACTTAATGCAGTCAACCTTACCTAATTTGAATCTCCATTTCAAATTTTAAACTTCCCATAAATAATCTTCCCACTTACTAAGTTCAAAAACATATCACTTTGGGTATCACATCTCATTCCAGATTTAAAACTCAATATTTAGAGTTTATTTCAAACCATCCACATATATATACATTTTACTTCTTGGCCTACCAAGCCAAAATTTTAAATTTAAATCACCCTTGGTTTTAATTCAAAACAAGTTCCTTTAAACTTTCAAACAACCCTGGTTTGAAACAGGACCCAGATTTAAAACTTCACTATTTAGATTATCTCTAATTCCAATTTATAAGTCATACTTCCCTAAATGTTTTTTTTATTACCTTAAAACATTTTATTTTGCTTACTCATTAATACACATTATATTACAACAATTATTTATGATAATAACCAAGATTATCATATCTAGAAACCAATTCATTATTATCTAATTTTGGAGTTCTTTCCAAAATTCATGATTTAATTTCAGTTTGGATCCATTTTCAAACTTATCTTTAATTTAATTTCAATTTCATTTTGGTTGTATTTCTAGTACCACTTAATTTAATCCCAATTCCATATTTCAATTTGGTTGTATTATATTACTTCTTAATTTAATTTCAAAAATTTAACAACCAATTCCCTTAATATTTATTAGAAAGAATTATTGCTTTATATATCAAAATATATTCTTATATAAAATCATTTAAAATCTTTATATAAGAAAATAACAAGTAAGCTCTCTCATATATTTATACAATCAACTCATTCTAGGGTACTATTGACCCTATTCTTGATGAGTACACCCACAAGAGCCAAAGTTCTCGCTTAACCTTCTGCATTGATACCAAATGTAACGACCCGGAAATTTCGATCCCGAAATTTCCAAATAGTTAGTGAAAAGAAGAAAAAGAAAGAAGAAGAAACAGAAACAAGACACAGAAAACCTCACATTCGCAATGGATCAAATTATAATATCACATAACAACAGTTTACAAAAGAAGAACTGTATCAATACACTTATATTTATACATCAGAGTTACAACCATTACTATTTACTGGACAGTTTTAAACAACATGTCCTAATTATACAATAATATATTACAGCGGAAACTCTCCATACGTTCCTGCCATCCAGCTCGCCTCCTGAACTCCAGAACGTCCTTACCTGAAAATCTGTAATACTCGGTCTGACCCGAGCATTACATCAAAGTAACACCCGGGTCAGGCTGGAAACCAGCGTGAGTAAACCCATCAAGTATGAATTACAAAATCATACAGCTTATATATAACCCGGGGTAACTTATATCAATTTACAACTTCACAAGATGTTATAGACATCACTTATTTCACACATCAATTTCAAAGTGCCAAAACTTAGATTAAATGATCCAATTCACTTAAATTATTCCATCACAACCTACTGATTTCACATATCAATCTATAAAGAATCGAAGTGGTTTCGAGTATTTACTAATACCCGACTCCGGTCTCTTCGAATTCAATACCATATTAACCCAAGTTATTCAAATGGAACACAGTTCAAACTTCAAAAACAGGGTGTCATCTACACATATTAAATCATCATCGATGATAACCACATTATCTCAGTTTAACCCAACATATCGTATCACATAGCCGAGATATCAATCAATGTACGGCATACAATATTATTCAATTATTCATAAGCAAGATAAATTAGTCATACCATTCTAATTAATTTGAACAGATTAAATTAATTACTTCAATCACCCTTAATCCTGCTTATTTGACATTAATTAATCACCTTCCATTAAGTAAAATTTCCTTATATTAATTACATCAGTAATCATCCATTAGTTACTTCACTAATTACACCTCATTAATACTTAACCAAACATCAAATGATTTCCTTTAATAAATTAAACCTAATTAATCAACTAAAATTAACCACATTTAACTTAATTAATTATACCGAGCAATCAATTTTTTTAATTACTTCATTAAGTAATTATTCATAATAATTCTTTTATATTAAGTAAGTAACCTCTTAATTACTTATTACTTAATTATTTCTTAATTGATCAACCTTGATTAAATCAATCAATCAAGTGATCATCTATACTTGATTAATTTCACAAATTAATTTATTTACATTAACTCTTAACTTTCACTTAAATTAAATTAAACTTAAAGTTTGAATTTGATTTATTCAAAATCATCACCCTTTATTTAAGGTTAAATAATTTTTGTTTAAATCTTGTTCGTATTTATATTTAAATTGAAACATTTACAATCCAATTACAAAATTACTCTAATGTAATATGTATATAGATCAAAATTATTTTTAAATCCATACTTTTAAAAATCCGAATTTGTTAAAAATATCATTACAAGCTTGCTTCGGGTTCGACCCACCTTTGACTCGAGACCAGACTCAAGTTTCCCTTCCTCCTCCTCTTCCTTTAACTCATCATAATTTTAACTTGTAATCAATTTACTTTAAGCTTGCATTCTCTTAATGCTTTTGAACTTGTTATTACTTTATTTAAAACACTGCACCTTTACAAGTAACTAGAGCACGACCAAAAATTCCCGAGCTAGAACCACAATTTGCCTGAGACAAATCCGACAATATCCCCTAAAACCCGTGAGAAACTGGTGCAATTCCACACTTAATTCCGAGTTCTTTTTTTTTACTTGTTAAATTTTAAACAGTCTTACAAAAAGTCAACTCAGCTAACACTCCACTAGAATTCGAAATGACTCGAGAAAAACCCAACAATTCTTCAGAGTCGCACGCGAAGCCCACACGAGATTCGACTTGAGAAAACATCGTCTCCTCCTTCACTTACATCATTCAGCTACAGGTGCACAAGTATACGTGCACACAACGTCGGAGCAACGCCGACCAACTCCAATGACCTCCCTAAGTCGCCGCCAACTACCCTTCTATACCTCACCTCTTGGATCGACGCCAAAATCCCCGAAACAAAAATTCGAACATTCACTGTCCTGATTGAAAATTCCATTCACCAAAATCCCTATGTTTTCCACCATTCCAACGTTGACCATCGTTCAAACTTCACTAGTAAGAGCGCAACTCTGACCTCCTCCCTTTGCCTCATGATCGCACACCCTCCTCTCACCTTCTTTGCCGTAGTTCATCCAAGAACAGCAGCCCACGAAAAACACTCGTCAAGCCCTAAAATCGCTTCCTCCATCGAAACCGTCCAATAGAAAAATTGCTAAGCATTTTTCCAGTGCTTCCCACCTCTGCAGCCACCACCTGGCCGAAAATCGCCTTATACCACCAAAAGGATTGCCAGAATTTGACGAAACCGTGATTCCTGATCATCGTCCAATTTCCCCCTTAACCCCAAGCTTAAAAATCATACGATTTTTACCAAAAATCATTATTTAATAAAACTATTCGATTATTATAAACAAAACATGATATTAAAACCATTTATTTTCTGACTAAATTGAATTCTTACTGTTCTTCTTTTTTATTTTGAACCCAGCTTCAAATCTTCTTGGAAATATTTTTAAAAATTTCACTATGTTGTAACAAACAAGATTTATTTATACATCCCAGTTTAAAATGAATCAGGGTAAGATATAATTGAATTTGATCAAATTTTAAAACCTGCATAACCATAGCAGAGCTTTTAATTTGTATTCTGACATTCAAACCGTGAAATCATATATAAATATCTTCAAACAATTCATGTGAACAAACATGCACATACATGTCATACTTTGTTTCCAAAATTGCTGCATGCAACAAATTTTAAATAGATAAAAAACATGGTTAACTCACCATTTTTACAAGCAGATAACATATTTTCATGTCCAGGCTTGAAATTTATCTAGAAAATGTTTTTGATTTGCCTTGCTGTTGAAATCCTTTGCATGGATGCAAAAAAAAAAATCTTTGATTTTAAAGTTGAAACAGATCTGAACTCCCCTTTGATTCTCAATATCTCGGGTTTGCAATTTGCAGTAGGAATTGGAGTTGCAGCCTTTAATTGATGTGAGGAGCATTTTTTTTCAGATTTTAATTTTGCTTTTGGCTTCTAATTTCAGGTTTTGAAAATGGTTTCTAGTTTTAGATTTTGAAATGTGTTATACTATTGAATTTTGGTTTGGAATTCTTTTTTTTCAGCTGAAAAATAAGAAAAAGGGAAAGAAGAAGAAGAATGTATGCTTTTATGAACTAAATTATGATAAATTAAAGAAAATAAAAAATTAGAGACGACACTTGTTATCTAGAAACTTACATTTGTCACTTATGTAACTTAATCTTCCTACATATGTTACCAAGATGTGTTAACATATTTACACCTGTTACTTAAGTATTTTTTAATAAATTTTTATTTAATCTAAATGTTAATATAAACCTACTTACCTAATTTACTAAGTTAATAACTTCTTACATATGTATATATAAATTTACTTTTTAAAGAAAACATTATATAACTGATTATAATACAAATAAATTCTTATACATATATTTTTATAACCATTTTAAATTTAAACACTTTAAAGAAAACAAAAAAAAACTTTATTTAAACTATCATATTTAAAAATAAAAATCAAGTGTTGCCATTTTTATTTTGCATGCAACTTTGAATTTACACATGTAAATACATGTTTTTTCTATTACCTTACAAATCTCAAGAACTCCTTATTTATATTACTTTTATACTTATATATATATATATATATATATATTATATATATATATCATATTTTTCTTTCTAAGTTTAATACTTCTTATATATATACATCTTATATATATTTAAAGAAAATATGATCCTTAATTAAATCGTATTTATATTTAATGACTTACTATTGAATTCATCACTTTAATTCAATAGTTCCAAATTCACCTATATACATCCGGACATCCTAAATTGTCAACTTTTATTTGTTTAATTCAAATAAAATTAGTAACTCAATAGTTAAAGATCAGTTAATTATCCAATTAATTGTTATTCAAAGACCGGGTTATTACATTCCTTCCCCCTTTGAACCTTTTCGTCCTTGAAAAGGAACAAAGCCAAAACTTATTTAATACTTAAAATCATATAAATCACTTTTTGATCATTTTAAAATACTTTAAAAATCTATATAATATTTCCCAAATAGTTTTATAAAAATACTTTTATAACTCGATGTTTCAACTAGTCCATCCTTGTTCTCATAGAAATTCGGTCACACGTTGTAAGGCATACGACTGAAAATCTATAAGTACTTGGCAAACTCATTTTCAACATCCAGTGAAAATACTTGAAAAATAATTTTATTGAAAATATAGAAAAAATTTTGAAAATAGAGGAAATGTCTTTTGGTGAGAATGCTCTGGAAATCATCACCCCCATCCATGGTCGCAGTTACATCCTGGGTTACGTTGCCATCGCAGCAAAAGTCCATGTAACTGCAGGCTCTTCGTGGCCTCTCGCTTACGCCATGGAACCCACGACAGATCGCAGTTACATTTCAGGGTTACGTTGTCATCACAGCAAAAGTCCATGTAACTGCAGGCTCTTACGGCCTCTGATTTTCGCTGTCGAAATGAAACCTCTCCACTCCTACATAAGTCGCGGTTTACCGATATAAAATCAAACGCAGATTGTTGGCTCTCAGTGGGACACACGACTTTCGCTATGGTATACTCTACTCATAATCCCCAGGAACTAGTTTTGTCCGGACTCCTCACAGGATCAGCTTTAGAACCCCCCCTTGGGGCTCAAGGCAGTACCACCCGGTGGCACTCCTGAGATGTTCATTTCAAGGGAGCGCCCTTTTACCCCAGAGCCATCATCATAACATTTTATACTATACATATATAGTATCATCAAATCATACACCTAGTATGATCTCATACAAAGCTCCTTTACACAAAATCGATTATTCCAAAATTGATAATTCTCAAACTAGGCTTTCCAAATTCTCATATTGATTTTTACCCAAAAATCAAAAGCCTTACCAAATCCAAAGGTTCCCAAAACCTTTTCTAAAATCCTCATAAGATCCTTTATATATATATGTGTGTGTGTGTGTGTATATATATATATATATAGCTTCAGATATATATAAGCTTTAAAACGTTGGATCATTTTCAAATTTGTATAAAACTCCTTTTATACTTCAAAACATCATCAAAATCCTTTCCTTCTGGCAATAGATTCAACAAGGGGAGATTTAACAAAGATATATAACTTTATTTATTCCAAATCAAATATTCAAATTTGATTAATCTTTCCAATATCATTTTCATTCGAATCCCTACGATGTACACATATCATCCGTACGCTATACCAATCTGATCGCTCACTCGACCACACAATTTCACTTTCGGACTAGTATCGTCCACCCGACTTCCTAATGCGGACACAGATCTGGTTTCTTGATCAGAAACCATCATTCTCCATGCATTTTCATAACTATGATAGAGAATATCCATAACCAATCAACAATCCATATCTAGGTTCGCCGTCGAAAATCGAGTGAAAAATCCCAACTCGGATCGACATACTATCTCGAAATTCTATGCTCGAATCTGGATCAAATAATTATGCGAATAGAATAACACACGTACATCCTACGTATTTATCTTTATTGATTATTAGCCAAATCAATCCTCTTTCTATTCACGTTCACTTTAATTTTCGTTCACTTATTCACAATTGCTTCAATCCCATTTGGATTATCTCTTCTATTCTTATCTCGATTGGGTATTCAACCAATAACAGTTTGAACTCCGACCAGTTTATTTGGAAAATAGCTTGAAAATTTTAAAAATAGATAAGTAGTTCAAAAATAATTACTAGTTTGTAAAATAGGTGTAAAATTGTTCAGTAATTGTAAAATAATTGGAAAATTGTTAAATAGTCATAGAAATTTTAAATAATTGCAAAATAGCAATAAAATATTAATTAGTAGTTGAAAAATAGTAATTAGTTTATAAAATAGTTGAAAAATTGTTAAATTGTTCCAAAAATAATTGTGAAATAAGTTTAAAATTGTTTGGGTTTTAAAAAGAAAAGTTGTATATAGTAAATAGCTTGGAAAAATAGGTTTATACTAAAACAATTTATATTAAAAATAGTCCAGAGTCAAACAGCTCACTTCCCAATCTCCATTCTCATCAATTCAATTTAAATTTCCACTTCCATTTAATTGACCCAATTCCAATTTAAATAACTACAATTTCCATTGAAATTGATTCAACCCCAATTCATGTTGAATTAACCTCAGTTTCTTTCCAAATTTAACTTTATTCAACCTTGATCTTAAATTCTACTAATTCAAATAAATTTCAATTTGAACCAATCTTTAAATTCCAGTTCACTATGAACCATCTCGAATTACATAAATTCGAGTTAATACCTCAAATGTTGATTTAATTCTTTTAAATCAATTTACCTTTAAAGTTTTTAAACAATTCAAGTCACAGTTCAGACCTAACATATTATGCCACAAATCAAATTAACCTTTATTTTTAAATCAATAATCCAAATCTTTAAACAATTTAATTCTAAGTCCAATTCTCAAAATTCCATTTTAATTATCTCTACTTAACCATTTTCAAAGTTCAAATAAGAGTTCAAAACAATTTTTATCTTAAAAAATTCAACTTATCACCCAATTTTATTTTCTAATTTGAAAACAATTCTTAAACAAGTTTAATTTACAAATTTAATCATTCAGATTTTCAATTCAAAGTAATTCCATATTCTTAATTTCAAATTAAATTTTGATTTTCTTTTATCTCAATAATGGATATATCACCACAATTCATTTCTTATCCATTTAAACAAATCTGATTCGCAATTTAAAGATTTTCAATAACAATGGGATGATATCATCTAATTATTCCAAAACATCCATCCATTTCCAATTTTGGGATCTCAAACCCAATTTGAGATCACTCAAACTCTCAATTATGATCAACCATTTAACTTCCCAAGTTAAATCTTAATTTCATTTTGAAATTTCCAAATCAGGTTTATCGATCCAACTTATTTAACTTTTCCTAAGTAAAACTCAATTCACCTAATGCAGTCAACCTTACCCAATTTGAATCTCCATTTCAAATTTTAAACTTCCCATAAATAATCTTCCCACTTATTAAGTTCAAAAACATATCACTTTGGGTATCACATCTCATTCCAGATTTGAAACTCAATATTTAGAGTTTATTTCAAACCATCCATATATATATATACATTTTACTTCTTGGCCTACCAAGCCAAATTTTTAAATTTAAACCACCCTTGGTTTTAATTCAAAACAAATTCCTTTAAACAAACAACTCTGGTTTCAAACAGGACTCAGATTTAAAACTTCACTATTTAGATTATCTCTAATTCCAATTTATAAGTCATACTTATCTAAATGTTTTTTTTATTTCCTTAAAACATTTTATTTTTCTTACTCATTAATACACATTATATTACAACAATTATTTATGATAATAACCAAGATTATCATATCTAGAAACCAAATCATTATTGTCTTATTCTGGAGTTCTTTCCAAAATTCAAGATTTAATTTCAGCTTGAATCCATTTTCAAACTTATCTTTAATTTAATTTCAATTTCAGTTCGGTTGTATTTCTAATACCACTTAATTTAATCCCAATTCCAGATTTCAATTTGGTTGTATTATATTACTTCTTAATTCAATTTCAAAAATTTAACAACCAATTACCTTAATATTTATTAGAAAGAATTATTGCTTTATATATCAAAATATATTCTTATATAAAATCATTTAAAATCTTTATATAAGAAAATAACAAGTAAGCTCTCTCATATATTTATACACTCAACTCATTCTAGGGTACTATTGACCCTATTCTTAATGAGTACACCCACAAGAGCCAAAGTTCTCGCTTAATCTTCTGCTGTGATACCAAATGTAACAACCCGGAAATTTCGATCCTGAAATTTCCAGATAGTTAGTGAAAAGAAGAAAAAGAAAGAAGAAGAAACAGAAACAAGACACAGAAAACCTCACATTCGCGGCGGATCAAAATATAATATCACATAATAACAGTTTACAAAAGAAGAACTGTATCAATACACTTATATTTATACATCAGAGTTACAACCGTTACTATTTACTGGACAGTTTTAAACAACATGTCCTAATTATACAATAATATATCACAGCGGAAACTCTCCATACGTTCTTGCCATCCAGCTTGCCTCCTGAACTCCAGAACGTCCTTACCTGAAAATCTGTAATACTCGGTCTGACCCGAGCATTACATCAAAGTAACACCCGGGTCAGGTTGGAAACCAGCGTGAGTAAACCCATCAAGTATGAATTACAAAATCATACAGCTTATATATAACCCGGGGTAACATATATCAATTTACAACTTCACAAGTTGTTATAGACATCACTTATTTCACACATCAATTTCAAAGTGCCAAAACTTAGATTAAATGATCCAATTCACTTAAATTATTCCATCACAAACTACTAATTTCACATATCAATCTATAAAGAATCGAAGTGGTTTTGGGTATTTACTAATACCCGACTCCGGTCTCTTCGAATTCAATACCATATTAACCCAAGTTATTCAAATGGAATACAGTTCAAACTTCAAATACAAGGTGTCATCTACACATATTAAATCATCATCGATGATAACCACATTATCTCTGTTTAACCCAACATATCATATCACATAGCCGAGATATCAATCAATCTACGGCATACAATATTATTCAATTATTCATAAGCAAGATAAATTAGTCATACCATTCTAATTAATTTGAACAAATTAAATTAATTACTTCAATCACCCTTAATCCTGCTTATTTGACATTAATTAATCACCTTCCATTAAGTAAAATTTCCTTATATTAATTACATCAGTAATCATCCATTAATTACTTCACTAATTACACCTCATTAATACTTAACCCAACATCGAATGATTTCCTTTAATTAATTAAACCTAATTAATCAACTAAAATTAACCACATTTAACTTAATTAATTATACTGAGCAATCAATTCTTTTAATTACTTCATTAAGTAATTATTCATAATAATTCTTTTATATTAAGTAATTAACCTCTTAATTACTTATTACTTAATTATTTCTTAATTGATCAACCTTGATTAAATCAATTAATCATTAAGTGATCATCTATACTTAATTAATTTCACAAATTAATTTATTTACATTAACTCTTAACTTTCACTTAAATTAAATTAAACTTAAAGTTTGAATTTGATTTATTCAAAATCATCACCCTTTATTTAAGGTTAAATACTTTTTGTTTAAATCTTATTCGTATTTATATTTAAATTGAAACATTTATAATCTAATTACAAAATTACTCTAATGTAATATGTATATAGATCAAAATTATTTTTAAAACAAAATTTAAAGCTTTAAATCCATACATTTAAAAATCCGAATTTGTTAAAAATATCATTACAAGCTTGCTTCGGGTTCGACCCACCTTTGACTCGAGACCAAACTCGAGTTTCCCTTCCTCCTCCTCTTCCTTTAACTCATCATAGTTTTAACTTGTAATCAATTTACTTTAAGCTTGCATTCGCTTAATGCTTTTGAACTTGTTATTACTTTATTTAAAACTCTGCACCTATACAAGTAACTCGAGCATGACCAAAAATTCCCGAGCTAGAACCATAATTTACCCGAGACAAATCCGACAATATCCCCTAAAACCCGTGAGAAACTGGTGCAATTCCACATCCAATTCTGAATTTTTTTTTAGTTGTTAAATTTTAAACAGTCTTACAAAAATTCAACTCAGCTAACACTCCACTAGAATTCGAAATGACTCGAGCAAAACCCGCAATTCTTCCGAGTCGCACATGAAGCCCACACGAGATTCGACTTGAGAAAACATTGTCTCCTCCTTCACTTACATCATTCAGCTACTGGTGCGTAGGTATACGTGCACATGGCGTCGGAGCAACGCCGACCAACTCCAGTGACCTCCCTAAGTCGGCGTTAACCAACCTTTTATACCTCACCTCCTGGATCAATGCCAAAATCCCCGAAACAAAAATTTGAACATTCACTGTCCGGATTGAAAATTCCGTTCACCAAAATCCCCTCGTTTGCCACCATTACAACGTTGACCATCTTTCAAACTTCACCGGTAAGAGCGCAACTCTGACCTCCTCCCTTTGCCTCATGACCGCACACCCTCCTCTCACCTTCTTTTCCGCAATTCATCCAAAAACAGCAACCCATGAAAAACACTCTTCAAGCCCTAAAATCGCTTCCTCCATCCAAACCGTCCAATAGAAAAATTTTCAAGCATTTTTCCAATGCTTCCCATCTCTACAGACATCACCTGGCCGAAAATCGCCTTATACCACCAAAAGGATTGCCAGAATTTGACGAAACCGTGATTCCTGATCATCGCCCAATTTCCCCTTAACCCCAAGCGTAAAATCATATGATTTTTACCAAAAATCATTATTTAACAAGACGATTCGGTTTTTATAAACAAAACATGATATTAAAACCATTTATTTTCTGACCAAATTGAATTCTTACTTTTCTTCTTCTTTATTTCGAACCCAGCTTCAAAATCTTCTTGGAAATTTTTTAAAAATTTCACTATGTTGTAACAAATAAGATTTATTTATACATCCAAGTTTTAAATGAATCACGGTAAGATATAATTGAATTTGATCAAATTTAAAACCTGGATAACCATAACAGAGCTTTTAATTTGTATTCTGACATTCAAACCGTGAAATCATATATAAATATCTTCAAACAATTCATGTGAACAAACATGCACATACATGTCATACTTTGTTTCCAGAATTGCTGCATGCAACAAATTTTAAATAGATAAAAAAACATGGTTAACTCCCCATTTTTACAAGTAGATAACAGATTTTCATGTCCAGGCTTGAAATTTATCTGGAAAATGTTTATGATTTGCCTTGCTGTTGAAATCCTTTGCTTGCTTGCAAAACAAATCTTTGATTTTAAAGTTGATATAGATCTGAACACCCCTTTGATTCTCAATATCTTAGGTTTGCAATTTGCAGTAGGAATTGGAGTTGCAGCCTTTAATTGATGTGAAGGGCTTTTTTTTGCAGATTTTAATTTTGCTTTTGGCTTCTAATTTCAGGTTTTGAAAATGGTTTGTGGTTTTAGATTTTGAAATGTGTTTATACTATTGAATTTTGGTTTGGAATTCTTTTTTTTCCGGCTGAAAAATAAGAAAAAGGGAAAGAAGAAGAATGTATGCTTTTATGAACTAAATTATTATAAATTAAAGAAAATAAAAATTTAGAGATGATACTTGTTATCTAAAAACTTACATTTGTCACTTATGTAACTTAATCTTCCTACATATGTTACTAAGTTGTGTTAACATGTTTACACATATTACTTAAGTATTTTTTAATAAATTTTTATTTAATCTAACTGTTAATATAAACCTACTTACCTAATTTACTAAATTAATAACTTCTTACATATGTATATATAAATTTATTTTTTAAAGAAAATATTATATAACTAATTATAATACAAATAAATTCTTATACATATATTTTTATAACCATCTTAAATTTATACACTTTAAAGAAAACAAAACAAAACTTTATTTAAACTATCATATTTAAAAATAAAAATCAAGTGTTTCCATTTTTATTTTGCATGCAACTTTGAATTTACACATGTAAATACATGTTTTTTCTATTACCTTACAAATGCCAAGAACTCCTTATTTATATTACTTTTATACTTACATATATTTTATTCTTTTTTTATTTATTATTTTATATATATATATATATATCATATTTTTCTTTTTAAGTTTAATACTTCTTATATATATACATCTTATATATATTTAAAGAAAATATGATCCTTAATTAAATCCTATTTATATTTAATGACTTACTATTGAATTCATCACTTTAATTCAATAGTTCCAAATTCACCTATATACATCCAGACATCCTAAATTGTCAACTTTTATTTGTTTAATTCAAATAAAATTAGTAACTCAATAGCTAAAGATCAGTTAATTATCCAATTAGCTGTTATTCAAAGACCGGGTTATTACATAAATCTTGGAAATGTAGGGTTTAGTGTAGCATTCGCTTGAATAAGGAAAATAAGAAGAAGTTGTGATGGCCCGGAATTTTGGACAATAACAATTTAATAGTATTTATTAATAATTAAATTGGCTTGATAATTTTCTTTTATAATTATTTAATTTGGTAAGTTTATTCTTTTTAAAGATTAATAAAAATTGAATTTGGCACAATTATGCCTTTCAAAAACAAATAATACTTAATTTGGTAAAATTTATTATTTTCAAAGCTAATAAGAATATATTTATTTATAATGTATATATATGTATATATGTTATAAACAGGAAGTCTTCGGTTTTAATTTAATAAAAGATATGTTTTCAAATTGTAATATATATGTATGTATATATTATGATTTGTAGTTGTGTTTTAAATACAATTTAAAAAAATTTAAAAACAATATTGAAATTTTTTCTATTTATAAATTGTATACATATTTGTATATATTGTAAATAGAATAGCTTTAGTTGAAATTAACAAATAAAAACATGTTTTCAAATTTTAATATATATTTTGTAATTTGTAATTTTTGATTGAATTTAATATAAAACTTTTCAAAAGCTATTCAAAAGATAACCATATATTTTCAAAACACTTAAAGTAAATGTTTATATATTTTAAATATATTTTAGCTAAAGTTTAAAAATAAGATTTAATTAAAGATTCATTTCTTTTATTTTAAATATTCTTTCTTTTTAAAATTTAATATGAGATAACATGGTTTGTAAATATATAGTTTAAAAACATAAGTATAAATAATAAATATAAATCTAAAATTCATATTACATAAGTATAATAGAATAAGAAATATTTAAGCAAGGGTTTAGACATAATAAAACCTATATCTAACATTTGTAAGAAAATAAAATCATGCAATGACATTTGTATAGATTGTATTAACATGTGGCAACATTGTTTTCGTTTTATTCTAATTTATAAATAAATGTTTAAAGAAGAAATCAGGTTGTTTATTTTCAAAACACTTTCATTTCCTTAAACTATTTTCTGTCTTTCTTCTTTCTTTCTAAACAAAATCAAACTGAGAACCAAAATTCAAAAGGGAATCAGACCAGAATCAGAACTCAACAACAACATTCAACTATTTTCAAATCTTTAACATATTTCAACCTGAATCTAAGCATGCAACAAGATCAACATCTGTTTCAAGTATCAGTAATGCAGAGATTTCAAATACAAACAGCAAGCAAACAACTTCAAATTCCAGTTTTAGATTTAAATTAAAACCTATGCTCCTTTATTCTTGTTTTCTGGTGAGTAAATCTTCTATGCAAAAATAGCTTTTAAAAACGAGAATTTGAAGTTTCGAAGGGATTTGAAATTTTGAAAAATTTATAAGAAATTTGATTTATATAAAAATGATTTATAACTGAAGGGTTTTGAATATGAATTTCGAGGACTCGAATTCCGGTGTTTTGAAATCGGTTTTAAGATTTTGGAAAATATATAATAATAATAATATGATTTAAAGATATTTCTCCAAATGAATATGTTTCAAATGTATTCGAACAAATTCCAATGATTTCAAAGAGATTTCAATGAAGTTTCAAGGAAATAAAAGTCCAGAACCCACTTACGTCGCATAATTTCGGTGATGAATGCATGCATCATCGACATTGATTTTCGAGTTTCTGAGTGGGGAAGAGGCCACTCTAGTAGCTTTGCTATGCGATTGACATTGTGAAACCAATTTTGATTTTAGATTTTGAAGGATGATTTAATTTTCGAAAGTTATATGTACGTGTGTATATATATATATTTGAAATGATTTAAAGTAAGCCTGTGTTCAGTCCTCGAGTTTTAGATTTGTTTCGGGTACAATTTTATCTATAGGAATTGATTTATTGATTTGTTGCTGATTTCCAACTATTGGATTTGAAAATTTGGTTTCTTCGACTATTTTTAGAAGTTCAAGCACTTCCAAATCAAGGTTTAATTTTCAAAGCTAAGTAATCCTAGAAAAATATAAATCATTCGATTAGGTAAATGAGTTGAAACTGTTTTGTTAAGTAAATGAATAAGACTATTTTGAATTATACTGATATGGAATTTTGTTTTGAATGTTTCGAATAAAATTTAGTTTTAAATAGTTTGAAAAAGGTAAATTGATCTTTTAAATAGAAATAAATAGTTTAAAGGTTTTAAAGGGATTAAACTTGGAAATCATTTTGGGTATAAATTGATTTTTAGAAAGATATTTGGTTTTGGAAATAGACTGGATAGTTAAACCCAGTATTTATATGATGCTTTGGAAATGGATTGGTTTGATATAGATTTTTTTGATTTGGGGATTTGGATTATTTTCTAAACTTATTGTTTTGAGAAATTTTGAAAACTGAATATATGTAATTTGGAAGAAATGATTTGGCGAAATCATTTATATTTCAAAATTGAATTGATATTAAAGAGTAATTGAAATTGAGAACCTTGTTTTACTAAATACTTGATTTGGGGGTTATCGAACTTATATAAAATGGATTCGTATAAGTATGAAGTTGATTTGAAAACTATTGATTTGGTAAGTTACTCAATTTGTAAAATGAAATCTTATATAATCGAAGTCCATATAAGTATGATTTGATATACTATTGATTTTGAAAAGAATTTGATTTGAAAATGGAATCGTATATATGATGGACTTTATATAAGTATGATATTTGAAAGTGATTTGAAAGGTACTATATGATACATATTTTCGAAGTAAAGATACGGAAAGTACCTTCTGCTTGATATCCGCTTTGTGGCCACATTGTGGATTCATTCTATCGATATTATTCTCTCTGATTTGGGTTTTTCGGATATGATACTCGAGTGTGCATCTAATTCCATGGCGATCTCTATGGTCTTATGAGCATGACTGCATAGCGTAATTCGCATGGCTGAGATGGCCTGGGGGTACGGATGTTTCCTGGGGGATCCAGGCGTAACCATTGTGTATCCTACGATTATGTAGGTCGTATTAGTAGCGAAATCCGCTGGCTGAGATAGCTTAAGGGTACGGATGTTTCCTGGGGGATCTAGGCACAACCATTGTGTATCTACGGTCTACTAGTCATCATGGCATAATTCGCAGGCTGAGATAGCTTACAGGTATGGATGTTTACTGAGGGACCCAGGCATAACCATTGTGTATCTGCAATCAATGGTTAGACAAATGTTTTGGTTTGTTTTATTTGTTTGGATTCTACTTTTCATATCTGTTTTTAAAAGGATTTTCGGTATTTTCACTGGGTATTGAAACAAGTCTACCAAGTACCTGGAGAATTCTAGCTTTGCGCCTGACCAACGCATAGCCAGAATCTGTTGGAACGAAAGTAAACTTGTTAAGACATCAAATTATAAAAGTATTTTAATAAAGTATTATATAAAGGACATTTTGATCATTTATTTTACTTTTCTAAATAATTTAATTTTTTTTAAATATTGTTCACTTCGAACTATCAAATTTGGATCAAATGACTATTCATCATATTATAAAATGTTTTAAATGTTTTAAATATAAAAAATTTAAATTGAAATTTATATGGATTTAAAATAATGGTTCATCCTTGTCTTTCAACCTATTTTCCATCTAGCTATTCCTGTTCTCCTACCTTCTTCTTCTTCGAGGGTCCTTTCTGTATTATGGAAAGAGTAGGTTCTTTGGCTTATCGGTTGGATTTGCCGGAGAAGCTTTCTGGAGTGCATGATGTATTCCACGTCTCACATCTTCGCTGGTATCTTCATGACCCATCTTGTTTCGCCTTTTTCTCTTGATAATTTGGATATTGAGCCTAATCTGACTGCCGAGAGTAGGCCATTTCATATTGTCGACAGAGGTACGAAGCAGCTAAGAAGGAAATCTGTTAGTCTGATCAAAGTACGATGGAGTACTGATGATCGAGATTGTACCTAAGAGTCGAGGAGAGCATTCGTGCTTCGAATCTGGAATTTTTTTTGGGTACTATTTAGTTTTTTTATCTTGTTTCGTTATTTTTCTTGCTCATTCCTTTTCGAGGATGAAAATATTTGAGTGGGGGAGAGTGTAACAACCCTAAATTTTATGATTTATTTTAATTGTTTATTTTGATTATTTTATTTGAATTTATGGTTTCGAAGCTTTACCATATTTATTAAAATGGATAAATTTTGTTATTTTGTACATAAATTTTTATTTTTGTGTGAATTGTAATTCCAAACCTGAATAAATAGAATATTTCCAAAAAATGTGGATTTTGGTCAATTTGGTCAAACTTTGACTTTTAAATTTAAAATTTAAATTCTCAAATTTTATCTTTCATTATGAAAATAAATTAAATTCTAAGAATACTTCTTTTCGTTTCATTGAAATCCGATTTATATTTTGATAGTTATGCTTTTTACAATATTGTATGTACATTGTTTTATTTAACAAAATTGTCTATTTTAATTTATATAAATAATATTTTTATTTGTCATATCATGTTCTAATATGTGTTATATGACATGTTAGGTATATATTTTTATTTTAAAATATTTTTAAAGTGATGCTATAATTTTCCAAAGCTTATTGTATTTTATTTTCAATTTTTAAAACCTAGTTTCTATTTTTAAGCTATTATCTTAATTAATTTATATTTATCTAAAATTTATTTATTTATTTTCTTTCATACTTTTTTTTTATTTATTTACATTTTTCATGTGTTTAAAATGAATAATGAAAAAGATTGAAGAGTTTTCAACCTTTCATTTACCTTAGACTTTTCACCTCCTTTTGCCTTTTCAATTCAATCAACACATGCATTCATTGATGGCCGACCTTATCTCATTTCTTCAGCTGATCATTTTCATTTTCTCATGCAAAAAATAAAGTTTCTCAACCCTAAACTTTCAATCATCAACTTCTGAGCAAAAATAGGTAATGTTCTTTCGCTTTCTTTTCAAAAAAATTCCTTGTTTTATGTATTTTCTTTGCCATGCTTCACCTATATGTTCGGCCACTTGCTCCTCCATCACCATAGCCACCTTAACCACCACCACACTCGGCTGCCACCTCCTCCAACAACTTTTTCAGTCATGGCTGTGCACCCTCCAAGGTTGAAAACTCCATCGAATATGCATGCACCACTTGAAACTATGCTAGCCGAACTCCTCTTGCATCACCACTCCACAACACCCTTTTGGCCACCTCTTGCATCATCACCACCAGCCTCTACTTGACCTTAACCCACTGCCACACCATTCCTGACCTCCACCAGGACTGGCCGTGCCACAAATGCCCATAGCCGTGACTTGTTGTTACTCCAAAATTGTGTTTTTGCCTTGACTTGTGTTGTTCATACCATTAATCACATAAGCACCTTCATATCCATGTTAGGCCGACCATGTTGAACCATACCTGATCCAAATTCACACCATAGGCATGCATTTTTATACCTAGGTCGAGCATTTGATGGGTGAAAGCAAGTGCAAGTAGTGTATGATACTTTGTTGTGTTATTTTATAACTTGTTTAATGTTATATTGTGTTGTATAGTTATGTGAAATATGTTGCTTTGTTTCATATGTACAAGACAACTATTTTTGCTCTTCTCTCACTTGAATCTGTAATCATGCTTTCGTGCTTTTCGGGTATTTGTTTATGTTTCTGAATCGGTTATCATTAGCTTGTAGAGGTTAGTATTTCTAACCAAATATTTTGTACTTATATAATTAGTAAATTGACACCTTGTGAATCTGTAGAAATTATTATCATGTTATAACTACCTATGCTATGATCATGTGATGTTCACCCTGTTTATACACCTTTCATATCATCTGTTACTGTTATATAATATTATTCTATTTATTTATATCAGTTTATCACAATGCAAGTTCCTTGTAGAATAGAATTACTGTGGATTGAAATGATACATACTCGAACGGATTTAGAATAGGCAAAAATCGTTATTGGATGAAATGATAGGCCTGAACGATTCTTTTATTTATTTTTATTTACTTGGGATTGCGGGTTTGAAATAATTGAACCCGGATTTTTCCTTTGTAAATTACGGATTGAAATGATATATTATCCGTATCACTTGACTTAGGTTAGAAAATTTATATACAGACTCGTGGTTAACATATATTTTCTTGAATTTATAAAATATTTTAAAAATGTAAATATTATGATATTTTGATTTATATTTAATTTAAAATGATTTTTACAAATATTAGTGATTTTCTACAAGATAAATAAGTAAAATAAATAAATGGTAAAGTAGTATTTGAAATATAGGTTAATTTTGGAATTTATGATTTTGGTTATAAATGGAGTTTAAATTAAAAATGTAAAAAATAATAATTTGAATTAAAATTGAATTTAAATAATTTTTCTTAAGTGTTATTGATTTTTTATGAATTAAAATGACTAAATAAATAAGTACTTTAAAGTGTAATTTGAAATATAATTTAAATTTGGGAAATGTGGAATTTGGTTTAAAAATGAAACTTAAGTTATATAAAAAAAGGAATTCAAATTTAATTTATGAAATGGTAAATTAAATTTAAATGTAAAGTAAATGAAATATTATAAAATTGTACGTTGACGTTATAAGTGAATTATTTAAATTTGATAATTATTTGTGAAATTGCACTTTATAAAATCATAAATTAACGGGTATTTAAATGATCATTTTCTAAGTGAGAAAATATGATTTTATAAGTTAAAAATGGTTCAATGAAAGTTTGATTATTTTTTAAATTATAATGAATATCTGGAATTTAATTAACCGTATTTTTGAAATGCTTTCATTTCTTAAGTGGAGGATATTACATCATTTCTAAGTGCTATAGTTGATTCTAATGAGCTATAACTAAAAGACTAAATTGAACTAAGGACTATTACAACACTTTGTAAGTGCTGTAATTTCAGAAACTAAATTAAACCTATTACAGCATTATAGATGTCGTCTTTGCTAAATTGAATTGTTTTCAAATGTAACTTACCGTAGCATTTTCTAAATGATGCGAAAGTTGAAACTTCACTGTTTCAATAAATTTAAGTGAATAAATGAATTCTGAAAGGCTAAATTTTTGGGAATTGAATATTTGATTATTAAATATAATAACTTCATTTTTAAATGATTTGATGGAATATGTAATTGGTTTAATTGGAATATTTAATTGGTTTAATTGGAATATTTGCTTTGATATATAAACCATTTTGAAATGTGATTTGAAATGGTATTTTTAAAACTAAATAAAATGAATGAGGTTTTTTAAGGATATGATATTTTAATATTATAAATGAATTTGAAATGATATTGAATTTTGAAATGATATTTGATTTAGATGTATAAAATACCATTTTGGAATTTTAACCATGGGATGTATTTAATTTATGGTTTAGTTGATCCTTGGAGTATGGGCAATCCCAAGCATCCTTTAAGTTATTGTGCATTGCTATAGTTCACTTGAGTTGGTTTACATTATTTAAGTATGTATGTCCTGACTCGAGTGTTTTGTGTTTTGCTTTACGCTCAGGTCAGCCTGAGTATTTATAGCTTAGCTTTGGATGTCTTTTTTTGGAGCTAGGAATCGCTGGAGATTTTGCTTATCTAGTTATCTATCCATTTCAGTTTCAGTTGTCTATTTCAGCTCTTGTATTAGTGATCTTCTATATTTTTTTGTGATTTCTATTGTATATGTTTTCAGACTGATATTATGTAATATGTTTTGGGATTTTGTTATAGTAGCTTCATGAACTACTATGGTATTTTAATTTCTACTGCGAGTTATTCTGATATATCTATGTCTGTGATTCTGTGATTGTTTTTCATTTTCTCCAAAAAAAATTACAATGTGGTATTTTGAGCAATTCAAGTCCGACATGTGTGTCTGCCATTGCACTTGGCGGGTGTAGCATGATAGGTGGTTCTCGCTTCCTTGTTTGGTAGCGAACGGTTGACTCTTACTCCTACATGTCCCTGCGGGGGTTGGTGGTGCAGTCGAGAGGCTGGCCGTAAAGGCAGAACATAGGTACCACTGTATGCTACGGTGGGCGTTACCCTACTAGCACGGCCCGTCACAGTTGGTACCAGAGCTTTGGTTTTAGGCAAACCATAGCCTACGGAGCAAAAACTCATTAGAGATAGAGTAGAAATACCCTAGAATGAGCCAAATCAATCTCAGAATCATTCTTTATGAGAGAATGTAATTTCAAAGTATAAAATGATTTTAAAGTATTTTCAAAGATTATATTGGTATAAAATATTTCTTATTTTGAAATCAAGATTTTCTAAACTTCATCCCTTCGGTATCTACCTTGTTAGAAATCTCTTTGTTAGGATTCTTATCGATTTGGATTCCTTGAACTTTGGAACGCTCCCACTTGTTCTGAAATCCAGTCTTGTCTTTCCTATTTTTATCATTTTCATTTTAGGACATTCCATAACTCTACTTTGAAGGACTTCTATAAAGATCGGTGATTCTGCAAATCTTTGAATGATTTGTAAAGGGGGGAAACTCCATTGCAATTAGCATTGGTTCACCGGCGATTTCTGTATCATCGGTTTACGATGCTATCTATCTCCTGCTCTATCTGGATTCTATCTCTTGCGATCGATTGTCGATTTGCCTTAGATTTCCGCATTGGTTATATTCCTGGAGTCACGGTTGACCGGTTAAGGTCGCCCACGATTTATATAGGCTTATCATATCCTATTTGGTAATTAAATGATCTCATCTTCGTTCGAGCTTATCTTCGAACCAGAATTCTACTTGATTAGAGTTACTCTAAATTCGAATCTCTGTTTGTTTGAAATCTAATCTTGAATCATTCTTTGGAAATTTGTGTTTGGTTGTATGTTAAAATTGTGCATACATCGAAATTTTTATTTTGATTAGGATGACCGCATTTCATAAAAGAAAAATGTTTTCGATAAGGACTTTATATTTTTAAAATTGAGAATTTCAAGTTTCGAAAGGATTTGAAATTTTGAAAAATTTATAAGAAATTTGATTTATATAAAAATGATTTATAACTAAAGGGTTTTGAATTTGAATTTCGAGGACTCGAACTCCGGTGCTTTGAAATCGGTTTTAAGATTTTGGAAAATATATAATAATATGATTTAAAGATATTTCTCCGAATAAAAATGTTTCAAATGTATTCAAACAAATTCGAACGATTTCAAAGAGATTTCAATGTAGTTTCAAGGAAATAAAAGTCTAGAACCCACTTATGGTGCTGGAAATAATATCGGTGACGAATGCATGCATCGTCGACATTGATTTTCGAGTTTCTGAGTAGGGGAGAAGCCACTCTAGATGTTTGCTCTGCGACTGATTTTGTGAAACCAATTTTGATTTCAGATTTTGAAGGATGATTTGATTTTCCACTACACCACAAAAGGCTTTTAACAGCGTTTGATAAACGCTGTAATATGATACAACAGCGTTATTAGAAACGCTGTATAACGACATGCTGTCGTATATACATAACTTACAACAGCGTTTCTATAAACGCTGTTGAAACATCTCTGTGACAGCGTTTATTACGAGCTGTCAATAATGTTTTTACAGCGTTTCAGACGTGCTGTATTATGTTTCAACAGCGTTTATAACTACACCAAAATAAGCTTTTAACAGCGTTCTAAAAACGCTGTAATAGGATATAACAGCGTTGTTAATAACGCTGTATAACTCCCGTTCCACAGTTGTTGCTCCCCTTTTCACAGCATTTTTATTATGCTGTTGGAGCAATGTACATTATCTTTTCATAGAATTGACAGCACGGTTTAAACGCTGTTGTTTGTTTGTACTATTTTTACAGCGTTGCACCATTGCAATATTTACACACTGGTATCATTAATCTAAATAGCATTTTATTATATTTCAACCGGATAATATACATAACATATACAAATCAAACTAAAAAATATCATATAAAAACATAACAATCAACCATTTCAATAAATTAAGTTGAATACAATATCCATAAACAAAGTTTACATAAATCCATAAACAACGATAATATTTATAAACTAATATCCTACGACAGTGGACAAAGGCACATATCTGCACCGACAACCAAGGCAACAAATGCAACTGCAGATACTTCATACCCATCTTCTCATCAACTTGCCTGAACACATTCGTCACTGACCATACAACCACACACTGTGCATATACCACTCTACCTTTGTCGAACTAGCAGCACTGACCACACTACCTCCTCTGCCAATACACTCCTGCCTTGCTGCTTCCCCTCTTCTCAACCACTTCATTTCTGCCCACCTGCACATTCGTACTGTGCACCCACACCACTACCATTCATATCACATAACTAAACTGCACCGTTACAGCTAAACTGCTCCACTGTAACCCCCACTGTCATTCAACATCCAACTGTGCACATATATCAGTGCACAAACACATCAAAACCACCACAGTTCTTACTCACCAACCCTTCACTGAACATACTTCATCAACAACAGTTCAAAACTCGAGCCGCTGCTGACACAGTCCCCTATCCCTCCACTTCGGTTCAAAATAAAAACATTCTCAATACCTACCAACCCTTCACATCTGACCACATACCATCAAACTGCCACCATTGCTTTGCTTCAACCCGACCACACCATCATATCTGCACAACCCACACAAACCAGAACTCCTGCACTTCTGCATTCAAACACGTCTACAATTCACACACATCTCCACAGAGCAACCAATACATCATCATACATAACTAACAAACATACCAGTGCTCCACCCCTCATAACCACTTCATACAACCATCCTTCCACCTCTGGCACAGAACAACTACTGACCATCACATAACCATCAACTCTCCTCGACCACTCTATCCCCACAGTTCACTACTTCCAGCAACACTGCATCAAGCTACAAATGTATCATCGAGCTCCTAAAACTATAAATCCAGCTAAATAAAAATTATAAGAAACAATTAACAAGAGGATCAAAGCTACATATCTATAATTGCAAGC
Source organism: Allium cepa (assembly GCA_030765085.1). Taxonomy (NCBI): domain Eukaryota; kingdom Viridiplantae; phylum Streptophyta; class Magnoliopsida; order Asparagales; family Amaryllidaceae; genus Allium; species Allium cepa. The sequence goes on along the minus strand of CM060934.1, from coordinate 944,563,695 downwards.
TGATATCACTTCATATCAAAAATTATCCACCAAACAATAATAGAAATGACACTTAACTACTAAGAATCGGTACCCACGTCATAGAAATATACGCAGAAAATTTGTTAACCGAAAAATAAACTTTTAAGAGAACGCGATTATTACCCGAGGAAAAGATCTGAAGAACCAAAGAGACTCGGATAAAAAGATGTGGACTTCTGAGAATGAAAGAGCTTTTAGAATTTGCTTGTCCAATTTAATGTTGAATTCATCGTGACAATCGCTTAATGCAAAGTGTAGTTGAATGAAGAGACTTGAATTTTTGTATGTAGGGGAGAAATTACAATGTTGTGAGTAGCGTTTGTATGGAGGAGGATGTTTATTGATGGCAGCAGTTTGAATGCAAATGTACAGGGTTGAAGAAGTTTTGTATGTGGTAGACTTGAATTTTTTATGTCAGTAGCAAGTGGATGGAAGGTTGGCAATTTTGAATGAATGAAACGGTGGTGGCCAATGAAACAGTGGAAGGCACTGATGTAGTGGTACAGCAATTAGTTGTGAGAAGGCAGAAGGCTATTCGGGGAATGAAATGTATAGTTGAATGGTGTATGACTTGTTCTGAAGTGGCTGAAATGGGAGGTTGCACTGTTGTTTGAGTGGGATGATCGGGTTTGTTTTGTATGGGAGAATCAAGCAATGGTTGATGGTGGAAGCAGTGTTTCTGGTTAGTTGGTTTGAAGTGTTGTCGTGGCTGTTTGTGGTAGTGATGACAAGGGGATGGCCAGAGAATTGGTGGTGGATGGCAAATGTAACAGGGATGAAGTATGGTGATGGGGTGTGTATGCAGTTGTGAGGAGAAGCTGATGACTGTAAAGCAGGGTTGGTCAGCAAGCTATTCTGGTATGTTGTCGATGGGTTGAATATTGTGAACAGGCTTGTGAGTGGTGAACAGAGCAATAGTGTGCACAATGCACAGTGTGAAATAGTGAACAGAAATGCACACAAAGCAAGTGCTATAAAAACACTGAAAATTCAAAATTGCAATTGTATTGTAAAAAAAACTGAAATGAAAACTTTTTTTTTGTATTTTTGTTTTGAAATGTCTGTTTTTTTTATGTAGAGAGGCAAATGTAAAATAAAATGAGAATTCAAAGAAATTCATAGTTAACATATTATTATTATTTATCATAGTTTATTATTATTAGTAGTATAAAATATTAAGTTATATATTATAATTATATAAACTAATCCTGTTAATTTTTATAAAACTTAGTTAATTTTGTTAAAATTTCATAATACTTAGTTAATTTTCATAAACTTATCTAATATTTATAAATATTAGTTAACTTAGTATTATTATTATAAATCTTAGTTAATAGTAATAATAATAATTATTATTATTTGGTTATGTTTTAAATTTTTATGTACTTAGTTAATTTTTATAAATTAAACTTGCTAAATTTTATAAAACTTGGTTAACTTAGTTAAAAAAAATTTATAATAATCATACTTAGTTAACTTAGTTAAATTTTTATAAATTTATTTAATATTTATAAATCTTAGTTAACTTATTATTATTATAATAATTATTAGTTAATAATAAATATTACTACTACTACTATTATAATATAAGATTTAGTTATATTTTATATTTTATAAACTAAACTTGTTAATTTTTATAAAACTTAATTAACTTAGATAAATTTTTATAATACTTAGTTAATTTCTATAAATTTAATATTTATAAATTTTAGTTAACCTATTATTATTATTATTATTACAAATCTTAGTTTATTATTATTATTACCATTATTATTATTACTATTACGATTATTATTATTATTATATAGAAGATAGAAGATTTAGTTATATTTTATATACTTTGTTAATTTTTGTAGACTAAACTTGTTAATTTTTATAAAGCTTAGTTAACTTAGTTAAATTTTTATAGTATTTGGTGAATTTTTATAAACTTATTTAATATTTATAAATCTTAGTTAACTTAGTATTATTATTATAAATCTTAGTTAATAGTAATAATTATTATTATTATTATTACTACTACTATAGAAGATTTTGTTGTATATTATATTTTTATATACTTAGATAATTTTTATAAATTAAACTTGTTAATTTTTATAAAACTTAGTTAACTTATTTAAATTTTTATAATACTTGATTAATTTTTATAAGCTTACTTAATATTCAAAAATCTTAGTTGACTTTATTATTATTATTTAAATTTTTATAATACTTAGAATAGCGGTTCGGGTATAATATAGCCAATTGGGCTGTGTATCTGAATCGGCCCACATAGAGTTGCACACTATAAATGCAACTATATCATGTACAAACTGAAGCAATTACAAACTGATTGAATAAAAAGCAATTGCTATTGTATATCAATTCTCTTGCTAAACATAGTTTTTCAAATTCTCTATCATGGTATCAGAGCTGTTTCAAGCTTAACGGCATTGAAATTAGATTTTGAAGAAAGAAAGAAGTCAAGATATCATCAGAGAATTATCATCATCTGATATCTTGATAACCCATCAGGTATATCTCATCATTTGGGTTACATAATTGATTTTGCTTATTAAAACAGGTGCCGTGCCAAAGAAATCAACAAGTTTCTGACTGCAACAAGTTTTTAAGCAAATTCCAAAGCAAGAAGATTCAGAAAAGAAAAATAGATATCAAGAAAGCAATCAAAGGCAGAAAGAAAGTAATTGCCCTGCCAAGAAATCATCAGAACACATTCATCATTTGATTCTGGCTGCAACTAACCTGAGCATACTGCATCTGAAGCAATCTTGCAACTGCAAGTTTCTGAATCATCAAGCTAGTTATCTCTTTTATTGATTTCAACACGGCTGAAGGAGACACCAACTCAGCAACCTCTGATAATATCACCAATCCTCAGCAACAAACTGCAGAAGTAGCTGGAAAGTTGATCAAGCCTGTCCTTAGCCCACAAAGTCAACTTATCACCATCCATTTTGAAGAAGATAATCATCTTCTATGGAAACTTCAAGTTGAAACTGCAATTCAAGGATATGGTCTTGAAGGATTCATTCTTGGAACTGAATCTATCCCACCAAGATGCATTGCTGACCAATAAAACAAATTAATCAGTAATGAAGATTACATAAAATATTACAGACAAGATAGGCTAATAAGTTCTTGGTTGTTATCATCCATCAATACAAATCTGTTATCACAAGTGATTGGCTGCAAATCTGCAAATGAGATTTGGATACTCAATCAGCTGCAAAGGTTAAGCATTACAAAAGACCGCTGCAAAACATCATTAAAGACAATCAACCTATGAGGGAATATTTAGCACAAGTCAACAATATATGTAATATGTTAGAAGCTGCAGGTCACAAGATCACTGAAAATGAACAAGTTTTGACCATCTTGAATGGTCTCAGTGATGAATATGAAGCATTTGTAGCAGTCATATCATATCAACTAACTCTACCTTCTATACAATATGTTCATTCAACACACGAAGAAAGAAATGATTTACCTGTGTGCACTGATATGCCTCAAACAAGGGAGACTGAAAGGACTGCTGGAGCTAATGAGTCTCAACTCACAATGTCAAAGCAACCAGGTCATGAGTCACCAGGACTACCCAGCTATCTCAGTCAATCTCCTGCACACTCAAGTCAGCAAACTCATCGAGTTAGTGAAGAAAATTCAGACCGTCTACAAAATCAATCAGGAAATAACAATAATCAAGCAAATGTTGAAGAACAACCACAAGTAAGAGCAGGCCATCCCATGGTCACAAAAGCAAACGGTGGCATTTTTAAACCAAAGTTATACACTGCAGTCACTGTTTCAGAGAGTCTGAAACATTTGAGCAAGCTTTCATGTTTGCAAAAAATAATGTAGTATGTAATTGTTGAATGGTTAATAGGGAATCCCATTACCCTATATAGTCGGTAAATAACCAAACAACTACTATTGTATCTATACCAATGTAAAATTTCAACTAAAGAGACTACATGAGTCTACCGTTGACCATCCAATATTAAATTTAAATACTAGACTTTAACCGTGTTTCTAATAAATTTCTATAAACTTCTACGGTAATACTATATTGACGATATTAATTAAATTTGTTTGCTAGTACCCATTTTTTGCATATCCATCGTTCTGCTGTCGGTGGTCATGGCGGCCATGATGGTGGTGGAAACAATAATAATTTTTACAAATTAGAAAAGTAAAGATAAAAACTGGAAAATGCTTCTTAATAATCATTAATTAGGAGGACAATATAAATCATATAAAATATTTTTGCTTTTGTGCTGCTATAACAATAGCCTAATATATAATCTGTGTATACTTGATAACATATATATGGGTTCTTTGTCTAGAAAAATGCACATAATAGATTCTGTATTTTCACATATCTATAACTACATATATTGTATATCTCTTTAGTTTAACATATCAAATTATGCTAAAAGGCTATTAGCTGTCAAAGAAAGCATAAGGAAGATGAATATGTAGAAGAAACTGAGAAGATTTCACCTGAGAGGTCTTCAACATGGTAATTTGATGAACATGACCAACAGCATCAAATTTTGCTGGGAAACCTACATTTGTCCTGGAGATTTTTGCCAAATTTACAATAAACCATTTGTAAGAAACTGTTTGCAAGAAAATCAAATGGTAAAAATAATTCCAACTCCTGAATGGAAGTTCAAAAGCCTAATTTTTCCAAAGATATAAGCATAATTATCTATAAAATAAATTTAACTGCAGTAACAGTTGCTTATTGATTTTTTTTACTATGTAATAATGGGAAAGTTGAAGGGCATGGTGAATATTAGCGTGGACATTTAACTGCAGTAACAGTTGCTTATTGATTTTTTTTACTAATATTATAATACTTTTAATTGTGAATTATGATCTTATCATCGTAATCATCGATTACTACCACATAATTATTGCATAATTTTGTTCGAAGTTATATTAAATATTACCATATTTATCATTCTCGACATATTTATCATTCTTGACTTTATTATTTTTGTTAAATCCTGTAAATAAGCATATAGCTTTTAGAATAAGCCTGGTGTAAAAATGGTTTGTTAAATTTGTCAAAAATCACAAAAAATTACCGTTGATTTTGTTCTTTCAAGTTGTTATACTCCCAACTTTGTGCATCCCACAGCCTTACTTCATGATCCAAACTGCCACTAGCAAGTATTTCAGTGCACAGTGGGTGAAATCTTACCTGCAGGGAATCAGTAATTGAGACTCTAAATAATAAATAATACATGAATACACATTTCCTAAAATTAAGAGGAAAAATAAACAAGATGCAGGAAACATTTTTTTATCCACTCGATAACAGAATCCACTATCGAAGAAATTAAACTAGGCTATCTTGTTAGGTCTCAGGTTGTAATCTATTATTTTCAGGCAATAAAAATAAAAAACAATGACGCAAAATGATGTGTTTTTTAATGTAAGAAAAAGTACATGCTCAATCTTCCTTGTATATCTAATTTTCAAACAAAGTATTTAATGCTTAAGGATGTCAGTCAAGGTAGATGAGGACTTTCTCCCCTGCAAGAATGGAAAAAAATAGGCTAAAATATTTTGTAATTTGTTTGGTCTTCAGTGAAATATATCTTTCTTGGACATAATAATAAGATTCTGGTTCTGTTTCAAATTCTTGTTGGAGTGATTTAATTATTAGCCTAAAAAGATGAATTTCCAAACGTTGTGTGTTGCAATGGAAATTGACTTTTGGTGAATGTAAATGATTGTTGATATATAACACTCTGAGTGGTCATAACTGGGTATAATATATTGGATCATAATTCCTAACATAACCGCAATTAACAGTTAGCATATAAAGATATTGCCGGAAGCAGAAATACACACACCACGATAATACATGCATAAAAGAGTGTATGTGGTCCACATGTGTGCAGGTGCACATACATACATATGTGTATGTGTACACGCACACACGAAAATATCCATCGACAGATATATGAAAAAATAGAAAAAACTTAAGTGATGAATATAATGATAGATGTATTATGCATACCACCCATGGTGTCCGCCGATGGCCACTCAAGATTTTTAAACATCTCCTGGTCTGGCAATCGATTATCTTAACAGTGTGATCACCACTGGAATATAACTAGACAGAGTTAGCAACTTATTGTAGAACAGCCATTAGCCTTTAAGAGAATAATAACAATTATTTATGAAAAAATTTCTACTACAAGTACAAACAATAATAACTCACTGTGTAGAAGCAATTGTCTTTCCATCCAAACTAAATGCTGCAGCAATTGTTGATCGTGGAGGAGGTGAAAGAGGGCAATATTTAGCTGACAAATGATGCAATGACTTTGCTTCTACCCTGAAAATGATGCCCTCAAATAAACATCAGATAAATGTCATCAAGATACTGATAATTGTGTAGAAAATAATATACAGCAATGTACTTGTAACCATGTTTTTGAGCACATTGCTAGGCTTGCTCGTCTCCTTCCTCAAATGAATATCAAATCATCACAGGTATTAATTGAAAATTTGCAACCATAAATACTTGCTCTTTAGTCATGATTATAGTTAGTAAATTTATCATCAAATATTTATCAACCATAAAACCCTTGGCCGAAAAGAAAAGGGAGTGGTTGACCAATGGGTCATTAAGTAAAATGAAAACTATGTTGCAAATTGGTGTATAAACTACTAGTTTTCCTAGGAGCCAAAAAATGGGAAGATGATCAAGTGATAGTGAAATTGTGTATCATAACCTAAGGCTATAGTTGCATCATCAAAAAGCACACATTCAAGTGAACCTAAATCCATTGGTTCAAGCCTTATCAGTGTGTGTGTGTGTGTGTGAAATTAGAGCTGGTTCGGAATCTTAAGGGTGGCATTGGAAATAATTTCAGTTTGAAAACCTTAGTTAATGTAATTTGATTTTGTAATACGACTTGGCCACACTCCATAGACTTCTGAATGGATAGGATTTGGATCACAGCATCAATCCATATATCCTTAGTACTAAGATTCATTATCCAATGGATTATGTACCATTATTACCCAATCCGCTGGATTATGAATAATTAAATCCAAATCCGATGAATTACTAAAATTTTGCCTCGATAGTTTGATATTTCCATTAAAGAAAACTTGTTTATTCAGAAAAGCATATGCGTAGAAATGGGTGCTTTTAGAAATAAATTTAAACTGCTGCTGCTGCTACTGAATACTAATAACAGACAAAAGGAAGGTCAGAGGTTTAACAATTTAGACAGAAATGAATGTTGGATGTAAAGGAAACGACTAGCATTCGAGCCTCAGGATCGATTATTTTCTTAAAAAACATTAACATATATTACTATAAAGAAGCAAACTTCCACATATTATAAGAACACAGGGTCTACAGGTTTGTAAGACAAAGATCCCACCTGCAACTCAAGCAAGAACTTGAAGGAGATTGTGAGGAACATGAATTTGATGAAGCAGATGCCATAGAAAACTTTGCATTGTCAATAAAATGCTGACTCATTGGTTCCTCTAAGCATGATAAGCCTGAAAAAGACAAAAAAATCATGATAAGCCTGAAAAAGACAACCACCTCCAAAACTGCTTCATACCACAGTACAACCACCACACAGCTTCCTGCCTCAAAACCACTCCACTGTCATACAACATCAACTCAACTTCATTTCCGTCACATATTCAACTTGTTCTCACTTCGACTACCGACCACTGACTTCACTCAACTGTCAACAACACTGCTTCCAAATTGCTAAACACTGATAACCACCTTGCCAATATCACAACACTGCTGCCTCCTCTGTCATCTTCCCCTACCATTCAAACAGCCAACTTGCCAGAGACAACTACATAGCTCCAACTACAACTTCAATAACCACTACTATCAAACAACAATCACACTGTTTCATTGCTATGCGTTTCTCGGTTAACAGAACCACAGACAACCAGCCTACACATCACTGTCAAACACCAGCATTCCAACATTCCAGCACAACAGCGACTTCAATAACCCAAAGCTCTACAACCCAAAGTCGAACTACGCAGCCTCACCAGAACCATCTAAACAATCCTCGAATGCTAATTTCTGTGAAATCCCAATCGCCTCAAACATCACAAGCATACACAAAACTCCAACCAACACCCACCACAGTTCAACTCGCAACCTCCTAGCCCCTTGACCACCAACAATCTCCTGACAACATACCCAAAAAAAATTCGCAACTGCCATTCACCAGAATCAAACCAAAGAATAGTGCCAGTCTCACCGTAGCTTCCTGAACATCGACGACTCTGAGCCAACAGATTCGCAACCATCAAAACCGCACACCAAAACAGATTCGCAACCATCTAAGCAGTCGTTCGCATGTTGTGGTGGTAGAATTGAAGCGATGGTTGGACAGATGCTGGCGATTTCGATTTAGGGTTATGCTTGGTATTTGGGGATATCGGGTGTAAAATTATGAAATGAACATGATTCAAGGAACAAATAAAGTATGAACAAGAGAACTGAGATTAGATTTGAAGAAATCGGGACAAAGAATGAAATGCAGGAGATTTTGGTAAAGAAGATAATTGATATTTTTTGTAATGAGGAATGAGAATAAGAAGGAAAGGCGGTAGAAAGAAATTTTAGTCCCGCGTTAATTTTTTAGCTCTATCCCTAAAATGTCAGCGTTTGTTGATTAATATTGTTCGTTTAAAATATTATCGACAGCATTTCCTTAAAAAACGCTGACAAATGTTGCTGTTGAAGGTGAATTTTCTTGTAGTGTTCAAAAGATATGTGTGTGTGTGTATTTGAAATGATTTAAAGTACGCCGGTGTTCAGTCCTCGAGTGTCAGATTTGTTTCGGGTATAACCTTATCCATGGGAATTGATTTACTGATTTATTGCTGATTCCAACTCTTGGATTTGAAAATTTGGTTTCTTCGACTATTTTTAAAAGTTCGAGCACTTCCAAATCAAAGTTTAATTTTCAATGCTAACTAATCCTGGAAAAATATAAATCATTCGATTAGGTAAATGAGTTGAAACTGTTTTGTTAAGTAAATGAATAAGACTATTTTGAATTATACTGATATGGAATTTAGTTTTAAATGTTTTGAATAAAATTTAGTTTTAAATAGTTTGAAAATGGTAAATTGATTTTTAAATAGAAATAAATAGTTTAAAGGTTTTAAAGGGATTAAACTTGGAAATCATTTTCGGTATAAATTGATTTTAGAAAGATATTTGGTTTTGAAGATATATTGGATAGTTAAACCTTGTATTTATATGATCATGTGGAAATGGATTGGTTTGATATAGATTTTGTTGATTCGGGAATTTGGATTACTTTCTATACCTATTATTTGGAGAAATTTTGAAAACTGAAGATATGTAATTTGGAAGAAATGATTTAGCGAAATCATTTATATTTTGAAGCTGAATTGATATTAAAAAGTAATTGAAATTGAGAACCTTGTTTTACTAAATACTTGATTTGGGTTATCGAACTTATATAAAATGGATTTGTATAAATATGAAGTTGATTTGAAAACTATTGATTTGGTAAGGTACTCAATTTGTAAAATGAAATCTTATATAATCAAAGTCTATATAAGCATGATTTGTGATACTATTGATTTTGGAAATTATTTGATTTGAAAATGGAATCTTATATATGATGGACTTTATATAAGCATGATATTTGAAAGTGATTTGAAAGTTACAATATGATACATATTTTCGAAGTAAAGATATGGAAAGTGCCTTCTGCTTGATATCCGCTTTGTGGCCACATTATGGATTCATTTTATCAATATTATTCAATCTGATTTGGGTTTTCCGGATATGATACTCAAGTGTCCATCGAATTCCATGGTGATCTCCATGGTCTTGTGAGCGTGACTGCATAGCGTAATTCGCCTGGCTGAGATGGCTTGGGGGTACGGATGTTTCCTGGGGGATCCAAGCGTAACCATTGTGTATCCTGCGATCTATGTAGGTCGTATTAGTAGCGAAATCCGCTGGCTGAGATAGCTTAAGGGTACGGATGTTTCCTGGGGGATCCAGGCGCAACCATTATGTATCGGCGGTCAACTAGTCATCATGGCGTGATTCGCAGGCTGAGATAGCTTACAGGTACGGATGTTTCCTGGCGGATCTAGGCGTAACCATTATGTATCTGCGATCCATGGTCAGACAAATGTTTTGGTTTGGTTGATTTGTTTGTATTCTACTTTCCATATCTGTTTTTAATAGGTTTTCCAGTATTTTCACTAGGTGTTGAAACAAGTCTACCAAGTATCTGGAGAATTCTAGCTTTGCGCCTGATCAACGCATAGCCAGAGTATGTAGGAACGAAAGTAAACTTGTTAAGACATCAAGTTGTAAAAGTATTTTGATAAAGTATTATCTAAAGGATATTTTGATCGTTTATTTTATTTTTCTAAATAATTTGAAATGTTTTAAATATTGTTCACTTCGAACTATCAAATTTGGTTCAAATGACTATTCATCATATTATAAAATGTTTAAAATGCTATAAATATAAAAAATTTAAATTGAAATTTATATGGTTTTAAAATAATGGTTCATCCTTGTCTTTCAACCTATTTTCCTTCTAGCTATTCCTATTCTCCTACCTTCTTCTTCTTCGAGGGTCCTTTCTGTATTACGGAAAGAGTTGGTTCTTTGGCTTATCGGTTGGAATTGCTCGAGAAGCTTTCTGGAGTGCATGCACGTCTCATATCTTCACTGGTATCTTCATGACGCATCTTGTTTTGCCTTCCGCTCTTGATAATTTGGATATTGAGCCTAATCAGACTGTCGAGAGTAAGCCACTTCGTATTGTCGACAAACGTACGAAGCAGCTAAGAAGGAAATTTGTTAGTCTGATCAAAGTACGATGGAGTACTGATGATCGAAATTATACATGGGGGTCAGAGGAGAGCATTCGTGCTTCGAATCCAGAATGTTTTTTGGTACTATTTTGTTTTTCTATCTTGTTTCCTTATTTTCCTTGCTCATTCCTTTTCGAGGACGAAAAATTTTGAGTGGGGGAGAGTGTAACAACCATGAATTTTGTGATTTATTTTAATAGTTTATTCTGATTATTTTATTTGAATTTATGATTTAAAATCTTTATTATATTTATTAAAATGGATAAATTTTTTTATTTTAAATATAAATTTTAATTTTTGTGTGAATTGTAATTCCAAACCTGAATAAATAGAATATTTCCAAAAAATGTGGATTTTGGTCAATTTGGTCAAACTTTGACTTTTAAATTTAAAATTTAAATAGTTGAATTCTTAAATTTTATCTTTCATTATGAAAATAAATTAAATTTCAAGAATACTGTTTTTCATTTCGTTGAAATCCGATTTATATTTTGAAAGTTATGCTTTTTACAATATTGTATGTAAATTGTTTTATTGAACAAAATTGTCTATTTTAATTTATATGAATAATATTTTTATTTGTCATATCATGTTCTAATATATGTTATATAACATGTTCGGTATATATTTTTATTTTAAAACATTTTTAGAGTGATGTTATAATTTTTCAAAGCTTATTGTATTTTATTTTCAATTTTTAAAACCTATTCTCAATTTTTAAGCTATTTTCTTAATTAATTTATATTTATCTAAAATTTATTTATTTATTTTCTTTCATACTTTATTTTTTTTGTGTTTTTATATTATTTATTTACATTTTTCATGTGTTTAAAATGAATAAAGACTTTTCACCTCCTTTTGCCTTTTCAATTCAATCAACGCATGCATTCATTGATGGCCGACCTTATCTCATTTCTTCAGTTGATAATTTTCATTTTCTTATGCATAAAATAAAGTTTCTCAACCCTAAACTTTCGGCCATCAACTTCTGAGCAAAAATTGGTAATGTTCTTTCACTTTCTTTTCAAAAAATTTCCTTGTTTTATGTGTTTTCTTTGCCTTGCTTCACCTATATGTTCGACCACTTGCTCCTCCATCACCATAGCCGCCTTCACCACTACCACACTCGGCTACCACCTCCTCCAGTAACTTTTCCAGTCATGGCCGTGCAACGCTAGGTTGTAAACTCCATCAAATATGCATGCACCACTTGAAACTATGCTAGCCGAACTCCTCTTGCTTCACCACTCCACAACACCCCCTTGGCCACCTCTTCCATCACCACCACCAGCCTCTACCTGACCTTAACCCACTGCCACACCATTCCCCGACCTCCACCAGGCCTGGCCGTGCCACACATGCCTATGGCCGTGACTTGTTGTTACTCCAAAATTGTGTTTTTGCCTTGACTTGTGTTGTTCATACCATTAATCACATAAGCACCTTCATATCCATGTTAGGCCGACCATGTTGAACCATACCTGATCCAAATTCACACCATAGGTCGTGCATTTTTATACCTAGGCCGAGAATTTGATGGGTGAAAGCAAGTGCAAGTTGTGTGTGATACTTTGTTGTGTTATTTTACAACTTGTTTAGTGCTATATTGTGTTGTATAGTTATGTGAAATATGTTGTTTTGTTTCATATGTACAAGACAACTATTTTGGCTCGCCTCTCACTTGAATCTGTAATCGTGCCTTCGTGCTTTCCGGGTATTTGTTTGTGTGTCTGAATAGGTTATCTCCAGCTTGTAGAGGTGAGTATTTCTCACTAGACATTTTGTACTTATATAATTAGTAAATTGACACCCTGTGAATCTGTAGATATTATTATAGTTTTATGACCGTCTATGCTATGATCATAAGATGTTCACCCTGTTTATACACCTGTCATATCATCTGTTACTATTATATAATTTTATTCTGTTTATTTATATCAGTTTATCACACTGCAAGTTTCCTATAGAATAGAATCACTATGGGTTGAAATGATACATACTCGAACGGATTTAGAATAGGGAAAAATCATTATGGACTGAAACAATAGACCTGAACGATTTTTTTATTTGTTTTTATTTACTTGGGATTGCGGGTTTGAAATAATTGAACCCGAATTTTTCCTTTTTTAATTATGGACTGAAATGAAGTATTATCCGTATCACTTGATTTAGGTTAGAAAATTTATATACAGACCCGTGGTTAACATATATTTTCTTGAATTTATAAAATATTTTAAAAAAGTAAATATTATGATATTCTTATTTAAATTTAATTTAAAATGATTTTTATGAATATTAGTGATTTTCTACAAGATAAATAAGTGGAATAAATAAATGGCAAAGTAGTATTTGAAATATAAGTTAATTTTGGAATTTATGATTTTGGTTATAAATGGAGTTTAAATTAAAAATGTAAAATATGATAATTTTAATTAAATTTGAATTTAAATGATTTTTCTAAAGTGTTATTGATTTTTCTATGAGTTAAAATGATTAAATATATAAATACTTTAAAGTGTAATTTGAAATATAATTTAAATTTGGGAAATGTGGAATTTGGTTTAAAAACAAAACATAAGTTATATAAAAAAAGGAATTTAAATTTAATTTATGAAATGATAAATTAAATTTAAATGTAAAGTAAATGAAATGTTATAAAATTGTACATTGATTTTACAAGTGAATTATTAAAATTTGATAATTATTTGTGAAATTGCACTTTATAAAATCATAAATTAATTGGTATTTAAATAATCATTTTTAAGTGAAATAATATGATTTTATAAGTTAAAAATGGTTGCAATTAAAGTTTAATTTTTTATGAAATTATATTGAATACATGGAATTCAATTAACCGTATTTTTGAAATGCTATCATTTCTTAAGTAGAGGATATTACAGCATTTCTAAGTGCTGTAGTTGATTCTAATGAACTATAACTGAAAGATTAAATTGAACTAAGGACTATTACATCACTTTGTAAGTGTTGTAATTTCAGAAACTAAATTAAAGCTATTACAACATTATAAATGTCGTCTTTGCTAAATTGAATTGCTTTCAAATGTAACTTACCATAGCGTTTTCTAAACGATGTGAAAGTTGAAACTTCACTGTTTTAATAAATTTAAGTGAATAAATGAATTCCGAAAGTCTAAATTTTGGGCAATTGAATATTTGATTATTAAATACAATAACTTCATTTTTAAATGATTTAGCAGAATATTTAATTGGTTTAATTGGAATATTTGCTTTTGATATATAAACCATTTTGAAATGTGATTTGAAATGGTATTTTTAAAACTAAATAAAATGAATGAGGTTTTGGAAGGATATGATATTTATATTATAAATGAATTTGAAATAATATTGAATTTTGAAGTGATATTTGATTTAGATGTATAAAATACCATTTTGTAATTTTAACCTCGGGATGTATTCAATTTATGGTTTAACTGATCCTTAGAGGATGGGCGATCCCAAGCATCCTTTAAGTTATTGTGCATAGCTACAGTGCACTTGAGTTGGTTTACATTATATAAGTATGTATGTTCCGACTCGAGTGTTTTGTGTTTTACTTTAAGCTCGGGTCAGCCTGAGTATTTACAGATTAGCATTGGATGTCTTTTTCTGGAGCTAGTAATCGCTGGAGATTTTGTTTATCTAGTTATCTATCCATTTCAGTTTCAGTTGTATATTTCAGATCTTGTATTAGTGATCGTCTATATATTTGAGATTTCTATGGTGTATGTTTTCGGACTGATATTATGTAATATGTTTTGAGATTTTGTTATAGTAGCTTCATGAACTACTATGGTATTTTAATTTCCGTTGTGAGTTATTCTGATATATTTGTGTCTGTGATTCTGTGATTGTTTTTCATCTGCTCTAATTTTTTTTACAATGTGGTATATTAAGAAATTCAAGTCCGACATGTGTGGATGCGAATGGCTGAAAATACCGGGTTGTTACAGATGTATAACCTGTTTATCTTTGATATATATGATACTATGTAATATCTTATGTGATATATTATATTTCATTCGTTCCGCTGTGAGATTCTAATGTTGTTGTTCTTTCTTTTCCATCTTTTCTCTTTTCAATCCCTTTCTTTCTTCTTAATGGTGCGTCTTTTTGTGGAATGAAAGGCGGGTCGTTACAAAGTGGTATCACGGCGCCAGGTTAAGTGAGTACCTAGGCTTTGGAGTGATTCTATCTTAAGAGAGCGTACTTGTATTATATATATATATATATATATATATATATATATATATATATATATATGTTCCTACCTAATACTGCCTTGAATAGAATTGGCAGCATGGTGTAAGAATTTCACCAATCTCCGAAGGAAACCTTTTAAAGATTCAGAGTCCATCTTTGAATTGTACGTTTGATCGTGCTCGTGTGTGAAGATTTTCAAGAGTTTGGATCTGTCGAATGAGCAGAAGAGAGTGATGGTATCTTGGCATTTTCTAGAAGGAGCACCTACATGGTAAGACGTAGTGACTATGGATGTTCCCGAAGGTGTCTTTTATTGAAGCAAGTTAAGGAAGTTTTCGAGGAGCAGTTTATACCTATCGTTGGAAGACTCGGCTGCATAAGGATTTTCTAGATCTTAGGCAAGGGAGATGGTCTATATCTGAGATGAGTCTAAGTTCAGCGAGGTGTTTGTGCTTGGTTTGAGGCCCGAGTTTCTTATGGAGATGTTTACCCATCTCAAGGTTCTTTGTGGAATTGGTTGATTTGGTTTTGAGGATCGAAGAGCTCATGGATAAGAAGTCTTTGGCATTAGTGGCAGCATTGCAGCTCGGAGGTGTTTTTTGTGCCAGCGGGTAGGTTTTTAGCTTAGCAGTACCCTGGAGATTGAGTTCAGAAGCAGCAAAGTAGACCCATTTCTTCGATGGATTGGTTAGTCAAGCATAAGCTATTCTGATATGTGAAGAGAGAACAGTTTCTTTGGGACTGATCGGGATAGATCGCGAAAATGCATGTGATAGTTTGAGTGTTCTCTTGGGTTATTGGAGATTTTTTGGATGTCTTTAGGGAAGTTAGAGGTTTGTCCGCATCTGGAGATTGAGTTTCCTTGTCGACTTGGTTCCTGGAGCTATACCAGTGGTTCATCTAAGTATAAGGATGGCTTCTAGAGAGAGGATTTGGTGAAGCAGCTTAGGATTTCTTGGTACTTCTGTATTTCCTTTTTATGGATCTGATGAACCGTGTCTCTTGGGATATGTCGGACACGTTTGTGCTCGTGTTCATCGATGGCATTTTCCTCTACTCTAGATCAGAGTTGCACTATGGAAACGAGATAGAAGCTATTCTAGAGTAGAGTTTGTGCTTTTGGATTTTTGGAAGATCTTAGAGTGATCATCTTGTTGGGTTGGATCCGGAGATCGACTTGTTCTTGGTCCAGATTTGTTTTGAGAGGCATCAGCGTAGGTTGAGCTGATCAGGAAAGAATGAAAACAGCCCAGGATCGTCAGAAGAGTTTTGTGGATAAGAGACGAAGGAATTCGGAATTCAAAGTTGGAGACTTCGTTGTTGTTTAGGTTTCTCTGGTAAAATGGAGCAGTAAGATTTGGCAAGATTGGAAAGCTAGCTCCAAAGTATATTGGATCCTTCTGTGTTTTTGATAGGATAAGTTCTTCAGGATTGAATTGCCAGTGTGCATAGCTGGGATTCACATTGTGTTTCACGTATCTCTAAGGGAGTACGTGTATGATCCATCACTGGTTGTAAAGCCAGCAGTTCAGGAGGATTTGGTAGCTGAGCAGGACTTGTTTGTGGTTGGATATCCTGTTCAGATTTGTAAATTGAGGTGAGAAGGAGCTCTAGAGTTAGTAGTGTAGCTAGTTTGGATTCAGTAGAGCAAGTATTCCAGTGTTAGAACCTGGGAAACTCTTGATAGTGTTAGAAAGGTCTATCCTAGTTTGTGTTAGGATAGTTAGATTTATTTGTTAAATAAATTGGTTGATATGGATGTTAGTAATTAGCTGATATGTATGCTTTGAATCTGTGTTGGATTATTAAATTATCTTTGCTTTTAAATTTCAGGGACGAAATTCTTTTAAGGGGGAAGGAATGTGATGACTTGGAATTTTGGGCAATAACAATTTAATAATCTTTATTAATAATTAAATTGGCTTGATAATTTTCTTTTATAATTATTTAATTTGGTAAGTTTATTCTTTTTAAAGACTAATAAAAATTGAATTTGGCAAAATTAATCATTTCAAAAATAATAATACTTATTTTGGTAAAATTTATTCTTTTCAAAGCTAATAAAAATATATTCTATTTATAATGTATATATATATATATATGTATATATGTTATAAATAGGAAGTCTTTGGTTTTAATCTAATAAAATATATGTTTTCAAATTGTAATTTATATGCATGTATATATTATGATTTGAAGTTGTGTTTCAAATACAATTTAAAAATTTACAAAAACAATATTAAAATGTTTTCTATTTATAATGTGTGTGTGTCTATATATATATATACATATTTGTATATATTGTAAATAGAAAAGCTTTAGTTGAATTAAAAAATTAAAACATTTTTTCAAATTTTAATATATACTTTGTAATTTGGAAATTTTGATTGAATTTAATACAAAACTTTTCTAAAGCTATTCAAAGATAATAATATATTTTCAAAACACTTAAGGTAAATGTTTATTTATTTTAAATATTTTTTAGCTTAAGTTTAAAAATAAGATTTAATTAGAGATTCATTTCTTTTGTTTTAAATATTCTTTCTTTTTAATATTTAACACGAAATAACATGGTTTGTAAATATATATATATATATAGTTTAAAACATAATTATAAATAATAAATATAAATCTAAAATTCATATTACATAACTATAATAGAATAAGAAATTTTTAAGCAAGGGTTTAGGCATAATAAAACCTATATCTAACATTTGTAAGAAACTAAAATCAAGCAATGACATTTGTATAGATTGTATTAAGATGTGGCAACATTGTTTTCATTTTATTCTAATTTATAAATAAATGTTTAATGAAGAAATCAGGTTGTTTACTTTCAAAACACTTTCATTTCCTCAAACTATTTTCTGTCTTTCTTGTTTCTTTCTAAACAAAATCAAACTGAGAACCAAAATTCAAAAGGGAATCAAACTATAATCAAAACTCAGCAACAACATTCAACTATTTTCAAATCTTTAACAAATTTCAACCTGAATCTAAGCATGCAACAAGATCAACATCAGTTACAAGTATCAGTAATGCAGAGATTTCAAATACAAACAGCAATTTAACAACTTCAAATTCTAGTTTCAGATTTAAATTAAAACCTCTGCTCCTTATTCTTGTTTACTGGTGAGTAAACCTTCTCTGCAAAAACAGCTTTTAGTCAATGATTATTATTGTTTGTGATAATTCTGTATAGAAATTGTTATATTTTGATTTGCATGTATGATTGAAGTTGAATATATGTATATATTACTTTGATTTGCCTATGCATATGAATGTATACTTATATAAAGCCGTTCTCTGTTAAATGACAGACCCAAATATTCTCAAATAAATTCCATTCTCATCATGTAAGTATTATTAGCCTTTGATCAATAAAGTAAATTTGATCACATGACCATAACATCATTTTTAAAAAATGAATTCCAGAGTTTATATTAGGAAGTTATTCTAGAAAGTAAGATTTTACAAGGAGAATCGAATACAAATCAAAAACCAAAAAAATTTATTTCTATGATTTGATCCTATAAACAAATTCTTGGGGGGGGGATAATGATTTTTGTCATAAATTTTGTGATTTTTAAGTATGTAAATAATGAGATATACTGGATTTGATCGATTTGGGTATATTGTCAAATCCTGTTAAGAGACGGTGACTGGAGGGATGTGATTGTCCCTGAAGGTGGAAGGTGGCATAGTGATCATGAGAAAAATAATCATGAAGGTTATTGATCATCGGAGTAGGCGTGAGACGGCGATGTAGGGTTTAGTCGCCAGAATTGTCGTTGGTTTTCTAGAGGCTAATGCATTGCCGTGGAGACGCCGGAGATGATCGCGAGTGTTGGATTAGTTGCATGGATTGGTGAAGATACTCTGGTCGGAGAGACGCAGATTTCGCTCGTCGAGATCGTTATGACGAACCTTGTTTGGTTGATGTGGTTTGGTTTCTGTGTTAATTGTTTTGCTCGTTTCGACTTTGTGTTGGGATCTTAGGATCTGGGTGGTGGAAAGGCTTGTGGGGGTCATCGGCGATGTGTCGAGGCCGGTATGGTTGGTCGGAGGATCGAGGGTTGCTGTGCACGTGCACGTTTGGAATTTGGAGATGATCGATGGTTTGGGGAAGATGGAATGGACTCGGGTCAGACTCGAGAAACTATAGGGCTTGTATCGAAGTTTTTATGGAAGCGAGTTTCTCGTTAGTGTCTCGGGGTTTCCGGTGTTTTAGCTCAGGTTGTTTTGATTATGTGTTTAGGTTTAAATTTTTAAATTAGCTTGTTTGAATTTTTTCTTAAATTTTAAATGGAGTTGTATCAGATTTCAAAATTTAAAGGGAAATATGCAGATTTGTAAAGAATAAAGGTTTTAACAATTTTAAAGTTTTAAATAATTTAGATTTAAAATAAAAAGAAATGTTTGTTAGATTTTAAAAGTGTATTTTAAACAAAAAATGCTTTTTTAAGTGAATTATTCAATGAGTTTTAAATAAATTTCCAAAGAAATGGAATCCATATTTTCCAAAATAAAATTATCAAACAAGCTTTAAAATTTATTAAAGTGATTAAGTTTTCTTTAAGGATTTAAAAGTTTAAAACAAGTTAATTGTTTTTAATTGTTTTGTTTAAAGGTAAACTATATATTTTAATTATAATATTGATTTCTAAATATTTTCTAATAAGTAATTAATGAAGATTAAGGAATTATCTTTAATTAAGGATGAGATTTATTAAAGATAATTAATTAGTGAAATTAATTAAAAGTTAATCACTTATTAAAATTAACAAGAGTTAATTAATGAACGATTAATAATCAAAGGTATAATTACTTAGTATAAGTAACTAAGGAATAGTTAATGAATGTGTTTTAAAGATCATTAACTAATGATTATGATATAGTTAATTAAGAAAATAATTTAAGATAATTAATTTATTAAGGATAATCATTTGTGGAAATTGGTTAAGTGAATTAATTAAGTATAATTAATGGATAATTATTGAATGTAATTAATTAAAGAGAAATTACTTAATGAAGTAATTAGAGGATAATTACTTAATGGAAGTAATTAAGGATTAATTACTTAGTGTAATTAATCAAAGGATTAATATAATTAATTAATGAGTTAATTAATTAAAGTAAGTAATTACAGGATGGTTAATTACTGTTTATAATTAATTAAGGTTGATTAATGGAAGTGATTAATTAAAGTATAATTAATTAATGTCATTAATTAAGGATCAATGTAATTAATTATAGTTAATTAATTAATGCAAGTAATTAATTAAAGATCATTAATTAATGTAAATTAATAATCAATGAGAGTAATTGATGGTTAATTACTGTAAATAGTTAAGGATAATTAATTTGTGTAATTAATTAAAGGCTAATTGCTTAATGGAATTAAAGAATAATTAATCAAGGATGATTAATTAAGATAGATAATTAAAGGTTGATTAATTGATTGGTTTGGGATTAATTAATGATTAAGTAAGCAGGATTTAAAAGTAATTAAGTAATTAAGTTAATGCATTGGTAGTAAATTAAATTAATTAAGGATGGTGTGGATGATTAATCTTGCTTATGGATGATTGAATGATACTGAATGCCTTGAATTAGTTGATATCTCTGATATATGATATGTGATATAAGATGCTTTGGTTGAATTGTGATAATATGGATTATCTATTTGATAATGTGAATTATCTATCTGTGTGAATATAGATAAAAAATTTAATTGTTTTAACTTGAACAACTTGGACATTAAAACCGCGTTTTGGATTTCGGTGAGACCGAGATCAGATTTTCAAATTTGGATATCCGAAAACCACACCGATCCAAATTAAACGATAGGTTTTGAATCTCAAGTGAAGTCGAGATGAAGTTTCAGAGTGTAAGGGCTATTGTCGTTAACTCTGAGGGTGATTCCAAAATGAATGTAGCGAGATAGTGCCTTCGGTTTCGTTCGAATCTGGAACAAACTTGTATGGAATGAATGCTTTCAAAACATCGTCAATGGAGGACAATGAGCATTCTAGATATGTGATATAAAAGGTAATCGTAGCCTCAAGCCTCATCAACCAGGAATGGCTAAAACAGGAGAGGTGCAGCAAGGCTAAGTGGGTCGTACTGAAGTAGGACGAGATTTTCCCCTGTCTGGAGGTCCCTTTTATTCAGCTTAGTGGGAAGTTGGTTCGCGGCCAAGTACGAGATTGTCTTGTTTGGGACTATCCAGTAAGGGATAGTTCCAGCCTTGTGTTGAAGAGGATCAGAAGGGATCCTCGGTACAATGATCTAGGCCCCATATTGTGATGGCCGGTACCCCAGTAGCCCTGCCATTGTATGGAATCCAAACTCCAATAAGTTTCGTACGTTTTGATTGTGCCCAACTATGTTGGAACGTGAGATGTATGCATTCCAGCTATTTCTATATTTTACTTGAAAAGCCTGACCCTATTATATTATAACTAGATTTCCTATCAAAAGTTTTGGTTATCATAAGGTAAAAGCTTATTCGTGTTTATGTGTGGGAAGCCTTACGAGATACCTTTTGTTTTCAAAGGATTTTCAAAGTTAAGCAACTTAAACCCATTTACTCACACCAGACCCATGTCTGACTTGGAGTTTATTTTCTATTTATTAAACTCTTGGTACTCAAATTTTAACGAGTAGCTATGGGATTCAGGTTTGCTTTGACGAATTCTGGAGGAGATATGTAGCAAGAGGCTTCAACGTTTGTAGATATATAGTGGTTCCATTGTGTTGATCTCTGTGATGATGTCTTGAATGAAATTGTATTGTATGATAGACAGGTGTTTATAACTGTCTAATTTGTGATGTATAAGCTGTGTATCTCTGATATATATTATACTATGTAATATCTTATGTGATATATTATATTTCATTCGTTACGCTGTGAGATTCTAATGTTGTTATTCTTTCTTTTATATCCCTTTCTTTCTTCTTAATTATCGTCTTTCTATGGAATGAAAGGCGGATCGTTACAGAAGTAGTACTTAAATTAATGAGAAACTTCATTAAGAAAATTGTTTGGTAATTCTAGATTTTTTGGGTAATTTATAGGTTGGTAAACATAACTGGAATTTATTTTAAATTATAATGTAGATGGTTGCAATGTAAATTCCAATAGATTATCAAGTTTAGATTTATAAATAAAAGTGCATTGTTTGAAATGATAAGGAATGCACTAAAAAAGAAAGAGATGTATGAAATATTGATATTTACCGTATTTTGTATTGTCTATTTCAATGACTATGAAAAGGAATGACTATGAAAAGGATGATTCCTTGTAATTCCAAATGTAACATGGATTTTCTTTTTCGGATAAGGCAAAGAAATTTATATTGTCAATCTTTTCTTTAGAAGAGATGTAGTACCAATGCACTAAAATATAGAAATCCCTAAGTATAAATCGAAGCATTGGTTAGTATGTTTAGGAGATTAATATAGCAAGGCATCATTCGTACTAAGTTGTTCCAACCATGAAACAATTGAAATAAAGTGATAAGTGGTTATGTTTGGTAAAAATGCCTTATTTATGGGAGGATATTAAGAAATTGTAAAAGTTTTGGGGGTTCAAACCACAAAAGGTATCCTAGATAAAATTATAGTCAAAATTTTGTAAGGAATAGTTAATTCAAGGGTTTAGGTCTCAATCAAGAAAAATATATTGTTATTTGCAATCATGGTAATGCGAAGATGATTTTCATGAATAATAGATCAGAAAATTTTGGATATGATTTGGAGGAAGGGAAAAAAGGATTCTTCTCAAACATCCCTCGGGTTGGAAGAAGGCTAACTTAGAATACATGGTGGTGGGCATATCAGTCGCACACGAACAAAGTACAACTTAGGTGATTATCACCAATGCTAGAATGATTATAGGTTATAACTTTAATTAGTTTTAGGACATTTATTGCTAGGTTGAATGGGAAGATAAACCAAACTTCCACTTGTGAAATTTAGGACGGATCCCTATAGACTATAAATGTGATACCTAGGTACCATGATTTTTGAAGGACTGAAGAAATCATTCAGAATTAAAATGGGATGACTATAGTTGAATCACATTAGGAAAGAACTTTTGCTATTTTCAACATGTTAAGAAATCACAAGATTGAGTACCCTTGAATATGCAAAGAGCTAAGTAGGAAGTATCGTGGAAGGAGACACCATCTGCATTTGTGTTGTCTCACTTGGTATCTAGAAGTTGAGGTGTTTATGTATACCACTGGATGGGTTAAGGAATTATGTTACGCATTAAGGATCTCATTGGGCTATAGTTTCGCGGGAGCATACTTATGCTCAAGTTTTTTAGCATGTTGCAAGTCCACACCATTTGAGTTGGTAGCAAGGATTTTTGAGGGTCTCTGATGCACATACGTTTGGATTGAAATTTATGCCATTGGTGAAATTTATTCAGAACGGTCAGAATTTGATTCATAGAAGGACAAGGACTACACTAAATAGGAAAAAGCATATACCAACGGAAGACATGGGGTAGTTTAAGGAGCTGAGTCTTCTATAATACATGGAGCTGTGTGTGTGTGTGTATGTATATATTTTTCATGGAGCTAAGTCCACCATTAAGATGCAGACAAGTAGAAAATCCCTAAGACAAGATAGAATACAACTAAATTGTTGGGAAGCCTTCACTAGCTACTTGTAGAAGTATCTATGTGATTCAGTTCCAACGGTCAAGCTATATCGGTTAGGAAAAGTTAAAAAGGATATATGAGTCCCTTGTTTGCCATGCACCTACCCATTTTTTGGATATGGGAGAAATCGACTTTGTAATTAACTAATTAAATAGGTTAGAGTCTAGTAGGGATGGTTAGAGTCCAGTAGGGAGACGATCAAGTTGATAGTACATGGGAGCTTGAAGAGAAAGTCCGAGCTACCCATCCTGAACTCTTTTCTAGCACGTTTCCATTTTAGTTACAAAATATTATTTTTATAATTAGGTTTTACCATAGGTAGAGACCATTGGATGGTAGGAATGCCTTTAAATGTGTCAATAGGTCATGTTATGGGTGATGGATGCATTTAGATAAATAGTTTGTATTGTTTCTTATATATGTTAACGACATAATATCCTCTAGATGGTGCACACATTCACATTATCTCGTATATGTTTTTAGGATTGTTAGATATTATGCATATGGATGCTTGGTTGCTATTTATTCTATTTAAGAATTATGCATGTTGAAGTTGCATATGGATGGAATGGTTGCACATACATGTAGAATTGGAAGTATATTACATAGGATGTTGCATGCATTTTAGATGGCATGGGCATTTGCATGATAAAAGGTCGACTAGGTAAGGAGACTGCCTACTCTTTACAGTAGTATAGGTTCACATGCATTTCACATTGTATATATGTAAATATTGCATTATAAAATTTCTAAGGACAATGATTTCTCATGGAAGATGGATGAGTAGATAGTTGTAGCTATTAGTTGTTGTACGTGTAAGTTACGTTTTTTCATCCTTTGAGATTTCGAGGACAAAATCCTTTTAAGATGGGAAATGTAACACCCTAAAAATTTAGCAAGAATTTAATAAGAAAATTAAATTTAAATAAAACAATGACTAAAATAAAAATTTCCACAAATGTCCGAATTGGGCTACTAATTTGCTTTATTGTGTTCGTTGCAATTTTCTGGATAATTTCCATATATAATACTTTGAAATCAGAGTTAGTATGGAGAATTTACAAGTGTTGGAAAGTTTGAAATAGAATAAAATCTAAAAATAAAAATATCACAAAAACACAATGTAACTGGTCGAACTAGAAGGTTTGATGGTAGGCTAGTTGAGGTCAACCTATAGAGGTGGGCGGTCGACCATTTAGTTTGTAAAATTAAACTTTACTCGGAGCAATTGAATGGTCGTGATGGTTTGCTTCGTCGGCAAGCTAAGATGTGTGCACATGATAACCCTAAATGTTCTCCGGGCAAAATCCAATGTCCCAAACTAATTGCCAACCCTTATTCAAGCTTAACCTAACCCAAAAGTCTACAAAAGCATTTACTGTACTGAATCTCTGCCAAAATCTAACCGCTCCTTAAACCTTAAAATTTCTTCAAAATCAAACTAAAATCAAAATAGAAGAACGACAAACATTTAGATCGAGGAGGAGCAAGCGAATGTAGGGCGATTCTCAAGTGGAACAAGTTGGATGAGCTTAGGTAGAAGGTGAGTGAGAACAAATTTAATTAGATGATTATTATAGTTAAATTTACTCTATCTTATATATCTAAAATGTAAGAAATCTAATTTTAACTGTGAAAACATAATTTAAAATCGGTAATCTAACATAGAATTGAAACCATGTAATTGGAAAAATATGATGTTAATGCCAATATGCCCTTTTTATTATTCAATTGTAAATCCTAAAATATGTAAACCCTAAAACTTGTAAACGCCAAATTGAACAATTAAATTTGAAATTGAGAAATATTGACTGGTCAAAATAAGTGCTTAAGGTTCATTGTAAATGCTATAATCAACCGAAATTAAGCTAATTAAAAATCTACATCAGAAAAACACACGAATCCTAAATTTTGAACTGTGACCGATTGACCCTCAACCCGAGTGGTCGACAACCAGTTAGGGCTAGAGATCGACCAATTATCACCTGAAATTGCAAACTAAACCTCTGCCTAAGGGTCAGATTAGTAAAAAAAAGTTATATATATATATATAAAATAAATATTGTGTTAGCCTAGTTCGGGCAAAGTGTGTATGTTAGAGATAGTATGAAAGCTTGTTTCCTATAAGAGGACACTGGGTCATTACGGCATTGGGTAAATGTTCTTTTTCTAATTTGGGATCGTTTAATCGACTGGGTGCAATGTTTCTTTGCAAAATGGCAATTACGGAGAGGTTCTACAGTGGACATGCAACAAGATGGGTGCCAGATGAGTAGGCATGGTACTAGATGGGGAATCTATTTGGACATTGCCAGCCTGTGCAGTATGATAAGAGGCAATATTCAAAGAAGTGACCCTATACCAACGAGGGATTATATTTAGGCAGATTAGGCCCGGTGCGGTACGATAAGAGGAAATATTGAAGGAAGAGGCCCAACATAACTTGAGTCCTGTCATGCACAGTTCTGAGGTGACATGATACAGATTAGATGGTGGACACCGACGCATGCAATAAGATGCATACACTAGGATCGAGAGGTGGACACGGGTGCAAACGATGAAACACAGTGAAAAGTCGGCATTTCGTGTTTTCTTTCTCCAAGCGTAGTTGGGTTGGAAGTCGTATTAGTAGGAGAGCAGTTCCTACAACTATATTATGTGATGATATTGGTGGAAATTGGTTTCCAGAGTAGCCTAGTGGTAGTGTTTCCCTATTGGTAGCTCTAAGAGTGGTGACCGATCGTTAGTTGTGAGTTTTGATCCTTATAGTAGCCTACACAAGTTGTGGTATAAGTATGTATTAGACAAGTACCTTTAAGGTAATGGTCCTTAGGAATTCTCAAACACTTATAGCATATCCTATGTTATCTAAAGTAGTACTAAATTTAATTGGACATGATCGTCAAATTTTAAACTTGTACTCATTCACTAGACTTTTTCTAACTCATCCCTTCTTTTAATTTTTCCCTCCAAAGGATGACAGGTTAGCAATTGATCGAGCATAGTTCATGGAGAAAGGAGCTACACGTTAGAGTTCTCATTTTATTTATTGTTCATCATGCAGTTACTTATTGTATTAGAAGTCTTTAAAGCTTGTACTGCATTTCGGAAATAGTGTATATAGCAATTAAGTATTTTTGTGACTGTTTTCTTATATGCTTATTTTTCAATACTTAAATTTTTGTTCCCACCACTATGAGATCTAAAAGTGTAAAATGTCTTAGAATTTACCATTATAATTAAGCTCTAAAACGTTTAATAAACCAACAGCTCATATTCCTTAGCATGACACGAGTCTGAAAGTCATCCTAAACTTTGGATCGGTGTGTCTGGAAGTGCGGGTTATTACATTTAGGTTGTTTGCACACATGCCTATATGTCATGATCTTGCATTCATGCTTGGGTTGAGCTCACATATAAATATATTGCATAAATAATCACATTGTATTTATGTTTGAGTAAATGGTTGTGTAGACAACTAGGATATACAACATGGTTGTATAGTGCGCATTACACTATTTGACATTTAGGAAATTTGAGGGTGAGGTACTTCTAAGGAGGAGAATGTAACACTCCATCAAATTAGTAAGAAATTAAATAATTAATAACTAAAATAAAAATGGAATTTGTGTAAACGTTAGAATTTGACCATGAAACTTGCACCATTGTCGTCATATTGATCTTCTAAGCAAATTTCATATATAAAGTTTTGCAATTGGAGTGCAAAATAAAAAAAGCAACTGAAATTTCAAATTTTCGAATTGGAAATAATTCAATTTTTTTCAAGCTTAATGTTAAAGCACTGCTAAATAATAAAAGTTAAGTGTTATGAAATCGTTAACTATTAAAATAGGTAATACATATAAATTAATATAAGTTAATGTTTACCGTAATTAATTGGTGCCGTGGACTAATGGCCAGTCAACCATCTTTATTGGGTCGGTCAACCGCTTAAGGAGGACCGATCAACTGGTTTTGCTGAGGCGTATAGGGTTTACATATGTCTAAATAGCCCAGATTAAAAATATTTTGATCATACACTCTAGGTGAATTCGAACCACCATAAATAAGAGGCTAATCTCCTCACTTTTATTCAGAGAAAAATACATAAGCCGATGAAACTATGCCATATTCTTCCTCCTCGATACGATTCTTAAAATAAAATTTTTTGAGAACAGATAAATATACAAAATTCAAGGGTTTAGGGAAGATTAAAGAATCAAGCAAGGACTAGATAACGAAATATATATATATCTTTATTCTTCCCTAAGCAAAATATTTAGAGGCTAATACACTTAATTGAATTTATACATTATGCAAAATAAAGAAAAGATAGTTAGAGGAAGGGACAAGGCAAATGTGCGGAATCAAATCCAAGGGAATTCAAGGGGAATCATATATAAGTAGGAATCTTGATTTTCGATTGATAGTTTTGTTTAGTTTGATATTTGGATTTGTATTGTGCCTTAGAAGATTTTGCATTAGAAAATTTAAAATTAGACCCCAAAAACTCCCCATATTATGTAATTTCTAAATTAATGTAATATGATTAGATTCTATTAATATTTATGTGATAAACACTTTATATTATGATTGATTCCACTTTTCCTTTCGCTGGTGTAGTAACAAATAATTCCAAAACAAATGGATAGAAATTGGTTTTGCAAAGTAGGGAAAAAGCTTATATTTGATAATTGAAATAAGCCTGATTTCTTTGTACTTTCAGTGTCATATGTTCAAATTGTTGGATAATATGAAAGGTTTATATCATAAAACTTCTTCTTTAGAAAAAGGGTGTAGTCCTATTATATTGATATAAAATAAAATTTTACATTTGGATTTCACTTATATATATGTGTGTGTAGAAGTCTAAATTATTTGTTAAATTATTGATATTATTGGCCTTTAAGTAATTACCATATTGTTTGGACTTGTGCAGAAATTGTGGTTTTTAATAATATACCACCCCAAATAGACTTTAGATAAATGTAACAACACCCCAAATAGACTTTAGATAAATGTAACAAATTAGTCAAATACATGCTTACTAGGGACATAAAAAAGATAATTTCATCTTATGGAAAACTATACATAACTCTCTGCTTACTAGGGACAAACTTTTTGAGAGGGGTTTCATTGTGTCAAATACATGCATTTTCTGCAATACACAGCCTGAGAGCAAGGACCACATTTTTTTCCATTGTACTATCACATATCGTCTATGGAAGGCTGTTCTTCTTGCTGCTGAGATATATTACCCAAACACGAGACGAGAGCAACAATGGTTTGAGATTTTTCAACGATCCAGATGGCGAAATGAGAAGGGGGAGCGAATGCTAATTATCATCAAATGTTTCGTCTCAGCTATTTGGCGTGAGAGGAACGCTCGTATATTTGAAAACAAAATTAAAAACAGAAAGGAGTTGATCGCTGAGATGATCAGAGCTTTTAAGAAACATGCGAGATGGCTTCAATCAACTGGACATATAGAATTTACGGTGCATTAATTAGTCTGGTATTTGGGCTATATGGGCCTAAATCCTATTTTAATTACTGCTTTTTTAATTTCTGCAGTTTAGGGATATTTACGAACTTTGTTTACACGGTGATGTAATTACTTTTTCTTTTAAATCTGATCTGGTAGAGCCCAGTATAAAATACTCGTTTGCCTTAAAAAAAAAATTAGTCATAAAAGTAAGTTTAGTACAATTTAATATTAGATTATATATATTCCCTTAAAGTTCGAAACTTACAATTAAAATAGACTTATGACATATATAATAATTATGCCACATAGATGGCAATTAATAAACAACAACCAACCAATAAAGAATGAGCTAATGATAATTATGGAAATTTTATCCATAAATAATGGCAAAATAAGGAGTTTCCCTTATAAGGCCTCTAACGCGTAATTATGGGTGAGGGATGTGCGCACACATGTATGTATTATACACACACACACACACATAGTGTCATAGTACCATGTTAAATATTGGAGAGAGTGAGAGTATGGCTAAGTTCTAGGGATGCTAGGTTCATTAAAAGCATATAAAACTTTACCTAGCTAATCTGGCTACCAACATTTTGACTGTTGTAACTAAGATAGGACATCACCTATAATAAGTACCTATAGCGGGAGTGAGGTTAGTCCTAAATTTGTAGTGTAAATCTACACAGCTAATCTGGCTACCAATACCTACAAATTGTCGGACTAATGTGAGACGTCATAGTTGTGTTATGGGCCATGTAGTAGGGAGTATGTTTGATATGTGTTAGTGAAAATCCGTTGGGAGATGCCCATTTTGGGATTAAGGTATTAAATAACCAATTCCAATCTCCCTCTTCCCTATTCAAGAAGTACTATATGTCTGCAAGTTGATTGGTATGATGACAATTAGGGAGTACTAGGATAGGAGAGGCTCGCTTTGGATTAGGTAGTAAATAACATAAGGGTCTGCGTATTTCCCAATTTAAGGGTATTATGTAGCCTGGGTACTTCCTCTTGCATCATTGTGATTGATTGGATGTGAGATGAGTTGTTGAACCCTATATACTCCATAGTTATTTTTTACCCACTTTTGCGGTCATGTAATTGGATTCGTAGGGTTACTGGCCAATAGTGGAGTTATACGTGGAGAAATACATATATTAAATATTTGAGACATAATACCTGTCTAAATGGTTATTATCCATATACTATTATTGAAAAAATTGAGATTATCATGCAGCAGACAGTATTGTTCTGACCCCCTCCTCATTACAACATACATGTTAGGTTTGATGATGTGGGTGGAGGAGAAGACGGCGAAGTCCTGGTGGCAGTATTAGTTATCTTTTTTTTGTACCCTAATAACAGTGCATTTGACAGGATTATTGTGTTTTTAGATATTGAATATTTAAGACATGGTTTTATGCAATGGGTACTTATTTCAATATTATATTTTATTCCATTGCTATGAGATTCTAAAAGTATAGATGGGTAGCTCTCATATTGTTTTATTAATTATACTAACCAACAATTAGCTTCGAAATGGACCTAAGTTTCGTTGGGCTTTTATTAGGTCAAAAATTAGGCCTGATTTGGAGAGGGTTGTTACAGATTATACACAAAGTCAACTTTGAGGCTTCAGACGAGTTTCTCCAAAGTCAGCACTGAAAATTTTCTGAGTCAATTTAGAAAGTTAGGCTAAGCCTTTTCACTTCACTTCTTTTCCTCTTCGTTCAAAAGGTGTTTCTCTTCATTTTAGTAGTAGCAACCACTTAAATACATCCCTAAACTAATTATATATACTTTTATCATTTTAACAAAAATATAGCAATTCTTACTCTGTTTGTGATCATTGATTTCTGTCTATGATTTTTAATTTTTGTTCTTTACATTCAAATAAATATTTCGATTACTGTTTAACCTCTGATCAATGATTATTCAACTCTACATTTACATATTATAGGAAAATAACTTCCTCAACCTCTACACCTCCACTCCATATCATTTGTGTGGGATATAGGAATTTTGTACTCAATTGTTGACATATTAGTGCAATGAAGTGCAGTGAAGCCAACTCGATTATTTTCTGTATATTTTTCAAGCCAGAGAAGTAGGTAGAGTTGAAGTCATATTGCAGAGTCCTTAGGCAGTCAATTTAAAGTTTAGTTTGGTTTTTCTGACTCTTATAGAAACCTATTCTTTCGGGCGAAGCGACGATTGTTTAGTAAAAATTCCTTAAAGGCGTTCTAGGACTTAACATTGGAAAGGAGATCCGAACCAGTATAAATTGATTACGTGGTTATTTTACTTAATCCACATCATTTCACGTTATATTATCTGATTATATGCTTTCGATCCTATTCAATCCTTGGCACCCAACATTTTGTTTGGTATAAGAGCCTGGTGTTTAACAAAGTGTAACAGCTTCTTAGAATTATGGTCGATAAAAGACAGAGATCCAGTTGAATTAAAGCTTGCAATAAAGACCAAAATACTTGCTACATAAATAATATTGATGATAGCATAGCGACACTTGACATCAATGAGGTCTGAACTATTTATGATCATTACATGAATTTTTTGGTGATTTATTTAGAAAATTTAAAAATCTTAAGAAATGTCATAAAGAAAACTTAGAAAAACTAAATAAATATGAGCCTGAAATTGAAAACTCCAAATCCGAAAAACTAATTTTAGAAAATGAAAATAACACATTTAAAAATTCTTTGGAAAATTATATTTCTAGATTAAATCTTCTTAAACAATTAAACGATTCTTTAGGAATAGAAAATGTAGTTTTTTTTCAAAAAAATTATGATTTCAAAACTGATTTTGAAAATTATTTAAATAATTCAAATACTCAACTTTTGGTTCTTAAAAATGGAAACCTTCTCTTAAAGAATGAGAATTTGGAATGGATTAAAGAAATCAATACTTTTTAAAATAATAATGATAGCTTTGAAAAAGAAATTTGTAGCTAAAAAAAATTTCAATAAAATAAACGAAAATGTTGCTAATTTAACCAAATTCAAGGTGATATGGATATAATTCTATCTAATTCTAGACCTTTTGATAAGTGGAAATTAGACAAAAGGGCCTCTTTAGCACGTGCAATTAGTTTCTAGCACACACAACTGAAATAATTACTTTTAAGGACAAAATGCAAAATATTTAGTTTCTAAGGCCTAAAAATCTACGAAATTATGTCCTTGAAAGTAATTGGACTGTTGACTTTGCCCTTAAAAATAATTATTCTGCTGACACTGGCCTTGAAATTAATTTTTGTGGATGTGTGTCCTAGAAACTAATTGAAATGCGAAGTTTGTCCTTCTAGTGAAATGCCTCTTTTGATAACATATGTGGTTTAGCTTATAATAATGTTAAAAATGAAAAGATTACTAAATATTCATTTTCATATGCTAAATGGGCTACTGCTAGTACTAAAATTCAGAACAATTCTGAAACTACATACAATGGCGATACTTTGTATACAATTGATAAAAGAAGTTTTTTAAGTACCAAAATCATGATGAGTAATATTTAAATACAGGTTCCTATGATATAAGTATAAAAAATAAAAAATAATACACACACACACATACACACACATATATATAATTATTTTGAAAAAGTAGTAAATAATGAAAATTATTTATTTACAGGTTCAAGCATGTCCTATTATGTGTGGTTTCCCAAAACTTAGTAATTATATATATAGAACATCGGGTACCGCTCAACTTAAGTGATTTTCTATATAATGCATCCTCAATGTATAAATAATGTACATTTTCCTTCAGGGATATTACCAAAACTCTACGGAAAATTCTCAAACTCTGACTAACCATCGAACCCTAATGTATGAAGTGAGTACCAAAACAATTATTATTCCTTCTATGTACCTTCAGAAAATCATGGGTAGATTTTGAATTGCAGATGTTCCATATATTTGGATACATGAGCTTCTATGGAAAATAGGCATTAGAAAAATCGGTAAACCTATGATATACTATTTGTCCTAATATAAATAAAATGTTGGGTTAGTCATTTAAATTTTTATATATCATTAAAGCTCAATTTTTGCAAAATTTTTAGATACTCATTTTAAAAAAATATTATTATTATTATTATTATTATTGTTATTATTATTATTATTATTATAGACATATTTAAGCCAAACTTTTAAATGCTATATATTTACAAATTATTTTATGTGATCTCTATATGATCTTTTGGAAAATTAGATATACATCGAGAGCATAATATTTTTTGTTTAATTAAATCTTTAAAAGATCAAAATATTTCTAAATCTAGTGATAATTTGTGTAAAAATAATAATTTACCTTTAATGCAATAAATAATTTTACAAAGAGAGAGAAGTACATTAAAAATCTATGTATATTTCTTCTAGTTTTGCCACTTTTGTTAATTAAAAGAAGGAGAAAATGTGGAAAAATTGAGCAAATTGATGGTTGGAGTACATAGGTATAGGGGGAGTAATAATTCAATGGGAGTTTTTAAGTCATATGATTGTCATCATAAAAATGGGGATAATGCTAGGAACACGATTTTTTTCTAATGACATAACCATGTGATGCTACAATTAGTTTTGTTAAGTTATTTCAAGTATAGTAGCAATGATACAGATTCTAAGTTATGATAGTGGCTAATAGGAGTTTAATTGTTCATAAGAAAACTTGTCAATACCCCAAAATAGGGTTTGAAGTACAATTGATTCCTTCGAAACCTACTTCCAAATAATTGAAGGAAGATGACACTCTTTGATTGAATAAAATGGTTGAAAACACTTCTGTTGCACCTTTCGACTCATTCGATGGAATAATTTCTTTGTGAGTACTCGCTCGGAATTATTTGGTTTTGTCTCAGTCGGAACCACCTTTCGAAGTAGCCAAGGTGGTTAAAGGTTGGGACTAAACTTCTTTGGGAAATTGGTTTGATTCAGTGGGTTTTGACGTTTTCAAAAGGATGAGCCTATGTTTTATGGTGGTTCTGTGCTGGAACTCTCTGAATATAAGTATAATAGGGTTTTGGACTCTGTTGAAGGGTAACCTTTCGACTTGATCAATATCAGGTGAAGATAATCGTATGGAATAAGAATCACATAGTAATTGCATAGTCCAAATTATTGTAATCTCTCTTTTATTGAACTCGGTTGTATAAATTAACAGAATCCCTTATTTTATTTAGGAACTATGGTTTTCAAGATTTTTAGAAGATACAAGTCAGAAGTGAAAGAAATCAAATCCCTAAAACATGACTCCTGGGGTTTTATTTATAGGTACGGGTCAGCACCTTTTGACCAAGTGCTTTCGAAATGGTCGAAAGTTTTGCTTCCCTACTTTCAAGCGCATCTCTTGAATCATAGCTTTCGACTAAGTCGAAAGGTTGCTTCATCGCCCTTCTGCTGCAATCAAAGATTGAGCTTCTTTCTGTATTGCCTTGTTCCTTTCGACTTCATCAGAAGGTATGTTGCTTGATTGCTCTTAACTTTGTCGAAAGGTTTCGCTTTATGTCTTTTGACTTCATCGGAAGGTAGATCTGTGGACCACTTTCGACATCATTAAAAGGTGCATTGATGATCTCTTCAGTTGGATGCTAGTGTATGTGCAAGTTGGAATGGTGCTGGCCTTTGATGCTTTCGAAAAGTTTCCTCTTAGGGCGTCGAATGAGTCAAAACACCTTAAAAGCTTTGCTGCAAAAGGTTCCCTTCGAAAGCATCCTCCTTGGCTGGCGCGGAACCATATTCTTTGGTGTTAATGAGTGTATAATCTTTCCTTTATATGTGAGGATGGTTCTAACCAAATCGAAAAGCTAATATATGCTTTCAAAAGGGCTGCTTTTGCTTAATATTCTTTTGATGAATTTAAATGGAGACGAAACCAATCCTTTCGAATGGTTTAGCACATGTGCAGAAAGTATGTTATCTATTGCCTTTGATATGTAGCTTTTGACCTTGTTGAAAGCCCTCTACTTATCCAAAATATTATGAAACGTCCTTTCTCTTCGCAAGGTTTTGCTGGCGGTGTCATGATCTTGTCAAAGCTTTATCTTTGTTGAGATAGACCACCCTAATGCCTTGTGATCTTCATCAATTCTCTTGCCTCTTCTTTCGTGCTTTTATTCTTGAGAATATTTTATTGATAACATTTAGCCCCCCTAGTACGAAAGAAGCTTTTTTTTCTTTAGCACCAAAACTCCAAAGAATTTATTTCTTTGTTCCCTGCAAAAGAAATAATAACTTTTATCAGGATCATAATCCTAGTATGAGACCTTATAGGATAACCTTAAACATATGAAGCTAATGTTCAAAATATTATTTGATGGTATTTTTTAAATAAAGCATTCTAAATAATACATGATCAAAGCACTTTTGATTTGCTAATATTAGAGATGTGGAACAATATCACCTGGTTAGAAAGTATCGGCTTAAATAAATGAACCTTTCAAGAGAGCTATTATTCACTCCATATCTCCCTTTTTTAAATTAAGTTTTCTTCAGTCGCTGGGTATTATTTTCTTGCTTTAAGTGGTTTTTACCTTTTGTCTTCACTATGGCCCATTTTCATCCACTACCCTTTGACAGGAGCCCGTCTGATATTGAGAAAATCTAGCATCGAATTCTAATTTAGAAGTTCAGTGTAAAATTCACAAATCATTATAGAAATTCAATAAAGGGATCAAAAATTCATAAATTAGAATTTCAATAAGCAACCATTATGAAAATCCCATACAGGAATCAGGAGTATGAAATCCATAAATTACCATACAAATCAATGAAATTACCATACAAATCAATCAGGAAATTTAAAATCCTCAAAATCAGAAATTCAGTAGGAGATCATCATGGAAATTTAAAACAGCATCTAAGAATATGACATTAAAAAATCATTATGAAAATTGACAGGGGAATTTAGAATTCATGAAATTAGAAATCCAATAAGACATCATCCAAAAATTCAACAAGGAAATCAGGAATATTAAATCCATAAATCATCATAAAACCAATAAGGAAATCTAGAATTCACAAAATTTGAAATTCAATAGGAGATCAAAAAAATTTAAATGAGGAAATTAGGAATATTAAATCCATAAATCATCGTGAAATCAATAAAGAAATTTAGAATTCACAAAATTTGAAATTTAATAGGAGATCGTCAAAAATTCGATGAGGAAATCAGGAATATGATATCCATAAATCATCATAAAATCAATAAGGAAATCTAGAACTCACAGAAATTGAAATTCAATAAGAAATACCCAAAATCCAATATGGGAACCTAAAATATGAAATATACAAACCATCATAAAAATTGACAAGGAAATTTAGAATCCACAAAGGCAGAAATCTGATTAGAGGCCATCATAAAAATCAATGAATATGAAATTTATATATTATCCTTAAAATCAATAAGGATTTGGAATTCACTAAATCAGAAAATCATTATAAAAAGGAACTAAAAATTCATAAATTCAGGAATGTAATTAGAAATCTGTTAGGATCTTATCTGCCAAACATACGACTTAAAACTTTCATTTGTACAAGTCAGAAATTCAATAAAAAAATCTATATATCATCATGGAAATTCAATAAATAAGTTAAGGAATCAAGAATTCATAAAAATTGGAGATCAAATAAGAAATCATTATGTAAATCCAATAAGGAAGCAAAATATATGAAATCCACAAATCATCACAAAAGTCAATGAATAAACTTAGAGTTCACGAAACTAGAAATTCAGTATGAAGTCATTAAGAATATCCAACAAGGAAACCAAGAATTTGAAGCCAGTGAATCATCATAAATGTCGACATGGAAATTTTGGATTCACAAAACCTGATGGGAACTCTTTGTGAAAAGAAACAAGGAATCCAAAAGTCCATGAAATCACTAATCCAACCAGAATCCTATCAAGATCCCATCTGATGAAAATACTATTTAAAAATACATCCAATATAAGCACAAAATCAGGAATCTGTCTAATAATAGTAATTTTAGTATGTTTAAGGAACATATTCCTAGACTTATAAGTTAGTAATGTTATTCTTATATTAAAGACGAGTAATTCTGTAAAACCATGCAACCATTTGGAATAGTGGTACCATATTATTGCTTGTTTGTTAAGTAATGCAATGGTCCAATAACTTATAGTTACATACATATGATATATAGACTATCCTATCCTAAGGGATCACACTATTTCTAAGGTTTCAAGAGTGGTTCTCTCAATCAATTCTTTAAATGAAGTCACCTTTATCTTTATAGTGAAAATTTGTTATCTATTTCATTCCTTTAGCTCTTGTATAGATTTGTGCTTTTCATCTTATGCTAAGGATTTCTTTATCCATTTTCTTCTCTTGCATCTACTTTCTAAATGCATGTTCTTAACTTCTTAATGCAAGAATTACCTTTCAGGCTTTGGACGTATTGAAATTCGCTACCTCATATTTGGTCCTTTCTGGTTGTGATTTTGGATTTTAATCTTTTTCCATTATGGAGTTGGATATCTTTATCCATTTTCCTTTGTCTGTATCCCTTTCTTGGGTTTCATCTTTGTCTTAGATGGTGGATAGATTTCTTTCTTTAACCCCTTGCTCTTTTGGGTTTTGACTTCTGTTTTGAGTTGTAGACATCTTTGTCTTTCTTTATCTGTTTGATGCCTCTTTTGGGCTTCCTTTGGTTCTAATAGATGTAACGTATGTTCAGTTGACCTTCCTCTAGAAGGTTGCTGATGTGTGCTCATCTTGACCCTCCCCCTAAGAGGTGATGTGGACTCTAGGGGTCTCTCTTGATTTTGTGTGTGTTTATCTTGACCCTTCCACGAAGAGGTGATATGGATGTTAGAGGTCTCCTGATTTTGTCGCTGCTTACCTTAACCCTTCCCTAAGAGGTGATATGGACATTAGGGGTTTTATCCCTCCATCTAGGATGTGCTAAAGATTGGTCGTAGGCAAAAACGGTGGTAGCAAGACCCTCCCTCCCTAGAGAAGGTTTTATGGATTGGCCGTAGGCTAAAACGGTAGGTGCAAGACCCCCTCCCTTTAGGAAGTGCCACGGGTTGGCCGTAGGCTAAAACTTTTTATATGAAAATCATTGTTAGCCAATTGAAACATTCTTTAAAAATCTTTTTGAATATCAGTTTCTTTTTTAAAGATAGAATTTCTATAAATGAACCCTTTTAATATATCGAGTGGTTACTTTTTGAAAAAGAGCTTGGATGAATGACAATCTTTTCTTAGTGCCATCCTCCGTAAGGGTTTTTAAATCTTTCTCATTGAAGAGACACAAATCTCGAATATGAGACTAGAAGGTCATGATTCATGAACCAGTAGTCTTTTAGTTGAGAGTAGGATTCTCCGTTTTGAGTTTCTTATCAATAAGCTTTTGATAGCTTTAAAACTTTCATTGAAAAGGTATAAATAGTCTTCTCCTTGCCAATGGCTTTAGAAAATTTTGAAATATTGAGATTTCTTT
Source organism: Allium cepa (assembly GCA_030765085.1). NCBI lineage: Eukaryota > Viridiplantae > Streptophyta > Magnoliopsida > Asparagales > Amaryllidaceae > Allium > Allium cepa. Next base: position 944,524,902 of record CM060934.1, on the reverse strand, counting down.
GTTGGAAATCCTTTGTGTGCATTTACTAATGCTACATAGTATCTTTGGAAGAACATATTAGCTTGTTATTGGAATAGATTATACTTGTCTTTCCCTAGGTGGTAGTGTAATAAAAAATAGTCTTCTTTGAAGTTATGTTTGGGGAATTTCTTTTATAAAATAATTTGTCAAAGATTTAATTGAAGTGCATTGTTTTTCTCCTTCAGATAGATTACCTTGCCTTAGTGAGTACTGCTCTATAACAGGATGGTCTATTTGTGAGTTTCTCTTCTGAAATTGGTGAAGGACTGATAGTAGTTCGAGGTTTCGTGGGAGCAGGTCTTTCTACTATGTTGACTCCAACATTGGTTGCCACTTTATATTAGGCATTTAAGCAGTCTTTCCCAAGTTATTAGAGATTTGTTATGCTCTAAGAATATGTTGAATGCCATGGACTGGTTTTGTTTTTCCACTTGTTTTGGCACTTGAATTTTGTACTAATATATGACCAATTCAAAGTACAATTCAAATTTAAGAAGTTATAAGCAAAGAAAATTTATATTAGACGAATGCCGCTAGGCCTCATAGCATGATCAGTATCTAAAGCAGAAGTGGTTATTCTGACTTTCTACCAAGGTTTTAAAATTATTGAGTTACTCCTTTTGAGGTAGGAAATCTTTTAAGCCTTTTTGACAAACTCTTTTAAGGATCCAGACTTGAATAAGTTCTGAATTATTTTTGCCAAAACATTGCAGTTGCTAGTTTCATGTCTATTTACTTTATGATAAGCACGTCAATTCCTTCCTTTTTTAGGTTTAGTAGGATTTCTTGTCTTATAGAAATGGAGAAATTGTCATAATCTTTGGTTACGGAAAAGATATAGGAGAGGGGTTTGTTTAACTCCACCAATCTGGATTTAGATGTCACTATTTGGCTGTCTTTTCTGTTTTCCTTCCATTTAGATTTTTACCAGGATGATTGAAGTAAATTTCTTCCATCCTCTGTCTTTGCCGAGATTTCTTCATAGCATGATGCCTTTCATCCATTTTAATAAAATTTTCAGGTTGGAGATAGAAATGACATAAATCTTTACACCCGCGAATATGAAGTTCCTTCCAAAAAGGAGTTTGTTCGATTAGCCTCGACCAAACTACTATCCACTTGTTGCTATCGGTTGCATTTTTTGCTTTTGATGCTTCTATATTGAACCTCTTTAAGTACTGGCCTAACGGTTCTCTTGGGTTTTGTTTGATAGTAGATAAAGGCTAAAATCCATAGTTGGGTCTTTGAATATATAAAACTGTGCCACGAATTCATAAGAGAATTGTTACCGAGAATGAATAGTTCCTTTTTGGTGATATCTAAACCATTTGATAGCTGCTCCTTGAAAAGTGATCGAGAAATTCTTGCAGCGAATTGGCCCTGGAGCATTGTATAAGTTCATATGGTTTTCAAAAGCTGTAAGGTGATCATCAAGATTAGTAGTTCCATCAAGTGGGGGAATCTGGATAGGAGGAGGGAGACTAGTTTCCATAATTTTACCTCAAAAATACATCTTTCTCAAGATAACATATTTCTCCCACTCAAGGAGTTCATCTTTTACTATATCCTTTGTGACTTAGTTTAGAATGTTGTTGTAGTGATCTTCACTATTTCCTAAGGTTAAACATTTGATTATTCGAGGGACCTTTTTGTGTGACATTCTTGGTTTAACTCTTCATCTCTTATCTTGTTTGGAGATTGTGCTTCGTCTTCTCCTTCCATAATCCTTAATGATTCTTGAGATGGCACCCTATCAAGAAATTCCAACATTGCTTCTATCTGTTGTTGTAGATTCTTTACCTTACACTCATTATTTCCCAATCTTATTAAGGTTAGAAGTCACCCAATTTCCATATTCCCTAAGTTGATGTTTGGAACTATAACATTTTCCAAAGTTGATTGTGGCACAGCTTCCCTCATTGGAGGCGTCTTTATGATTCCTTGTTTCTATCATCTTCTTCTTTTGAATGGAGGACTCTAAGCAATTAATCTATGATGAAAGTTATTAAGGAGCAAAGGTTCGAGCCCTCCTTCTAGCGCTAAAAAAGTTAGCAAGAAAACTTGTCAACACCTCAAAATAGGATTTGAAGTACAAGTGATTCCTTCTAAACCTGCTTTCGGATCAATGAAGGAAGCTGACTCTTCAATTGAATAAGATGATTAAAAACACTTCTATAGAACCTTTCGACCTAATCAAAATAATAATTTCTTTGTGATTACTCCTTCTGAATTATTTAGCTCTTAACTAAGTTGGAACCACTTTTCCAAGTAGCCAACGTGGTTAAAGGTTGGGACTAAACAACTATGAGTAATTGGTTTGATAGAGTAGGTTTCGATCTTGTCAAAAGGATGAGCCTATGTTTATGGTGGGCCTGTGCTGGAACTCTTTAAATATAGTATGATAGGGGTTTCAACTTTGTCGAAGGATAACCTTTTGACTTGATCAATTTCAGGTGAAGATAATTGTACGAAATAGGAATCCCATAGTGTTAGCACCAAAATTGGTCACTTACACTCAAACACCGTTGAAAGCATCACAGATAATAAATAGAGTGTACGTGGAGATTTTAAATATGAAGAACAATCAAAATTAAAAAGAAAGCAGCAACAACAGAGGATTTATAGTTGTTCGGCTGACTATGGCCTACGTCCACTGTAGAAATTTCCTTTTTATTTATATGAGAATCAATTACAGTTATAGTCCAAAGTTTTTTTGAAACAATAATGGCAGAGTAGCCTTAATGAAGAAGAGAAAGGGAAACAGAATGAAGATCCCTTTTCTGAAGTCCCACCTGCTGTATTTATAGACAAAACCCGAGTTACCGGGCTTCCTGAGTGGTATGGGCCCATCAATACTATAGCGATCCTAAACCCATCACTACGACCGATCCCCTGTTGGAGTTTTGCTGACCCGAAGTAAACATAGCATTGGCCTGAAGCACGATCGTCCATGACTCAAAGCATAGACCATGTGGCCAAACCCCTTTTTTTCCTATAGCTGACCCAAAACTCACATGTAGCCGACCCAGGAAACATGTACTGTCGACCCAAAGCAAAGGGAAAAAACGTCGATCCACTCCAGACTCCAACATGTCGATCCGCTCCAGACTCCAACATGCCGATCCACTCAAGACTCCAACATGCCGATCTGCTTTAGACTCCAACATGCCGATCCACTCTAGACTCCAACATGCTAAACCGCTCCGGACTCCAACATGCTGATTCCATCCACTCATCCAATGCCGACCACTCCACTCATGCCGACCAAAAGACTTACACATGTTGACCAAAGACTGGAGGATGCCGACTCGAAGTAAATTGTGAAACCCAAGAAAATGTGCCGACCTAGGTGACTCGAAGCAGTCTTGCAAATGACTCGAAATAGGCAGCTTGAAAACCCGAAGCAACACCAAGCATGACTCGAAGCAAACTCCAGCAAACTCGCAATAACTCGACTTTTGTCGAAACTCGTATTTTAAGTATCCCACATCTTATGTCCATCAATTATGCAGAATCTATACTTCATTGCCAAGGTCATTATCTTTGATTGATCGTCTATCCATCTAGCTGAATCAAACAAGTCGTATTCCATACTCGATAATCGAGCAATTGATTTAGTTAAATCCACATGTTTACAGCCTTTCCAAAAGGCGGGTTAACATTTGCCCTCCAAAACATGCCTTGCGGTAGGAAAGCGTGTTTTGAATAGCTTTAGATCTGACATCCAAATTCCATATTCCATCCATAGCCATATTATCCGATCCATAATCGAATCCATTACCAAACCATTCTATCCAAGTGCCATAGCGACGTTCTCATCCAAATCCGTGACTGCTCCGAGTTGATGTCCAATCCCTATCCAGTAACCAAATCCTTATCAAATTCCACATCCATCCGAACCCAAGAACCAAGTTATAACCCATCCATATCCAATAACCAAATCCATGACCTCTCCGGGTCAGTATCCAAATCCGGGATCGCTTCGGATTATAGCCAATCCTTAGCCATTCAAAACCGAAATCCAAATCCATAACCTATCCATGTTCTTGCCAAGCGCACTCCACACTCGATGACCTGTGCTAAGTAATGCCATGGTGTTCCTGGTTCAGTGTCCTTGAACGTTGAGTAATGTCGTGGATTAAGTCCTAAGCCAAATCCTGGTCGCTCCGGACCCTTACTGAGCATAGCTCATACTCGACGACTTAAAATAGTAAGTGATAGATAATATAGGGCCTATGTCCTAGGCTGAATCCTAGTCTCTCCGTACCCTTGCCGAGCATAATCCATGCTTGATGACCTTTAGCCAAAAACCAGGCAAAGAGTTAATCAAAATCCAATCCGAAATCCAAATTCGAGTCAGAAAACCAAAAATCCATATCAAAAGTCCAAACCAAAAGACATACGTCCAAACCAGAACCCAAATCAGAAAACAAACAAAATTAGGGGTTCAAACCAAGCCAAAAAAGGCAAGTGTTCAAGCCAAAAAGGAAAAAAATAGATTTCACAAACCAGAGCATCACGATTTATCATCATCTCAGAGCATGCCTTGGGGTTATCTCCATCCACGTACATGAGTAAGTGATGTAGTCGTTAGCCCAAAGTTTGTTACTTATTCCAAACCATCACGATTAGTTGATGACCAACCGACAACCATTCCTGGTCTCACGCCATCGTTGTTTAAGATAGGTGGTTGTTGTTCTGTTTTACCACCACATTCCGAGTTTCGACATATTTCCTCAACTGACCATTCCTTACATACTCCTCGATTATATCCTTTAGATGCCTACAGCTGTTAGTATCATGCCCGTCTAAGTCATAAAAGAGACAGTTCCCTCTCGATGCCCTTTTGCATTCTGATGGTTTCGTCCTTGCCGGCCTTCGATAAGGAAGGCGATCCTGAATATCCAAGTATATTCGTTCCAATGTCTCATTCAGTCCTATGTAAGTGGAGAATTTTGGTTCTTCCCAACGCTTCCTCTTCCTTTTATCCTTAAATTTACCTGAGCTTTCATCGGACGGCTCTCCATCCTTAACCATGTTTACTTTCATTGAACAAATATCCAAACATGTATCCTCTTGTAGAAGAAATCTTTCAGCTTCGTGAAAGAATTCCTCGAGATCCATTGATAGGTCCTGTATCAACAATACTTTCAAATCTGAATTGTCCCTGACTCCTAACATCTCCGCCATTAGAACCATCAATGGATCCGGCCGATCCGCCGAAACAACTGCTGCATTAAATTGAGTTAGAAAAGTCCTAAGCGATTCTCCCATCTTCTGCTTCACCGATATCAGTGTCGTCACATTCTTCAGCCTTCTGATGTGAACTCGAAACTGTTCCAAAAAATCTGTCCACCAATTATGTCCATGTTCTAGTTGATCCATCTTCCAACTATCCGGACCACATAGCAGCTATATCAGTTAAGTACATGAGGAAAAACTGGGCCATAACCTCCTTTGATTCCCCTAGCACTTCCATATGTCTTATGTACCTTATCAAGTGGTCAATGGGATTCGTCTTACCATTATATACTTCCAGAGTGGGCAGCTTGAAATCGGGTGGATTCCTAGCCATCTTTATGTTACGGGTAAACAGACTTTTGTTTAGTCCCTCCAAATCCCTGTTTGCCAGACCTCCACCAATAGTTCTCCTGATAGTGTTAGCTAATCCAGTGTTACCTACCAAGGGTTTCCCCCCATCCACATTTCCTTGCTGCCATCTAAGTCCTTAAAGGAATTCTGGTACGTACTCCTCGTCACACACTCCTGTATTCATGTTGGCGTCGGGCTGTGCAGCTTCATATGGTATCCCTCCATAGATTGGTCCAGCATTACCTGGTGGTGTACCCTCGAGTCTAGGTCCGTCCAGATTGATAGTTGTTTGCTGATTGGGGTTGCCCCCTGCTGAACCACTCCATCTGCTTTCCTGTTAAGACCTTCTGATAAAACTCCATAGATCTAAGCTCCTACAGCTCCAGTTGTTCCCACCTGTCCAAATTTCCTAAGAAGGGTCTGTATCATTTCCTCTTGCCTTTTCATCAGCTGCTCCTGCACGGAATCCATCATGATCTGCATCTCATCCCTAGTGATGTAGATGGATGCCTGATCTGCTTCAGCTCCAGAAGAGGCCTCTTGACTTTCCTGTTGATTGCTCCTTTCTATCACTTGTCTCCTTGTCGATGGCCTAAACATTACTTCCCCGATTCGTGTTCCCAAGCCTTTAAATCCAAATTCCCGTCTTCAAAATCCCTGAGTGCTAGCTTTCTCAATGAGAGTACCAAAATGTTAGCGCCAAAATTGGTCACTAACGCCTAAACACCATTGAAAGCACCAACCAACACCCATATATAACAGATAGAGTGTATGTAGAGAGTTCTAATATGAAGAACAATCAAAATTAAAAATAAATCAGCAACAATAGAGGATTTATAGTGTTTCGGCTGACTCTGGCCTACGTCCACTCAAGAAGTTTCCTTTTTATTGATATGAGAATTAATTACATTTACAATCCGAAGTTTTTTAAAACAATGATGGCACAGTAGACTTAATGAAGAAGATGAAGGGAAAAAGAATGACCCTTTTCTGAAGCCCCACCTGTTGTATTATAGACAAAACCCTAGTTACTGCGCTTCATGAGTGGTCCGGGACCATCAATACTATTGCTGATCCTAAACCCGTCACTACGACCGATCCCCTGTTGATGTTTTGCTGACTCGAAGTAAACATAGCATTCGCCCGAAGCACGATCATCCATGACTCGAAGCATTGCCCCTATGGCCGAACCCCTTTTGTTTCCTATAGCCGACGCGAAATTGACATGTAGGCGACCATGGGAACATGTACTGCCAACCCGAAGCAAAGGGAACAAAAAGCCGACCCACTCCAAACTCCAACATGCCGATCCATTCTAGACCCACCAGACTCCAATATACCGATCCACTCCAAATTCCAATATGCTGGTCCACTCCATACTGCCGAACCACTCCAGACTCCAACAAGCCGATCCCATCCACTCATCCAGTGCCAACCCAAAGATTGGAGGATGCCAACCCGAAGTAAGTTGTGAAACCCAAGAAAATGTGCCGACCCGAGTGACTCAGAGGAGGCTTGCAAATGACAAGAAGCAGGTAGCTTGAAAACCCGAAGCCACACCAAGCATGACTCGAAGCAAACTCTAGGCAACTCGTGACATTTCAACTTCTATTGAAACTCGTGTTTCAAGTATCCCACATCTTCTGTCCATCGATTGTGCCAAATCATAGCTTCATAATCATGGTCATTATCTATGATTGATCGTCTATCCATCCAGCTGAGTCAAACCATCGTATTCCAGCCTCGATAACCGAGCAATCAAGTTAGTTAAATCTGCATGTTTACAGCCTTACCCATAGGCGGGTTAACACATAGTAACTACATAGTCCATCGAAAGGTGTAAAGATGAGCTCTACACTTAGATTTTAGTGTGTCGTGCAAGTTGGAATGCTGCTGGCCTTCGATTATGTTGAAACGTATCATCTTAGGGTTTTGAATGAGTCAAAACACCATAAAAGTTTTTCGGCAAAAGATTCCCTTCGAAAAAAATCCTCCTTGGCTGGCGCGGAACCATATTATTTGGTGTTAATCGATGTATAATCTTTCCTTTATAGGTGAGGATGGTTCTAACCAATTCGAAAGGCTAATATATGCTTTCGAAAATGCTGTTTTTGCTGAATATTCTTCTTATGAATGTAAATGAAGATAAAACCAATCCTGACGAATGATTTGGTGCATGTGCAGAAAGTATGCTATCTATTGCCTTCGATAGGCATCTTTCGACCTTGTCGAAAGCTCTTTTCTTATTAGCCGAAGAGTCCTTTTTGTCTCTTCGAAAAGGTTTTGTTGGTGCCATTATGTTCTTTTCGAAAGCTTTATCTTCTATTGAGATAGACCACCCTAATGCCTTTTGATCTTCGCCAATTCTCTAGCCTCTTACTTCATACTTTTGTTCTCAAGAATATTTTATTTATAACATTAATAAAGGACAAAATATCAACATAAATTATATGGAAGCATATACGATGGAGAAAAAGGTTTCAAGGACATATAATGACTTGACAAATCAACTAGAACAAAACAACAATGAAGGAATACTTGAAGATGGACAAATGGTAACAAATTCATATATTTTATTTATTTGTTCCTTATTGAGTTCTATTTCTTTGGATTTTTTGGAATCCCATGAACGACCTCTAAATCAATATAAATTATGAAAAATCATTTTAAACAACATAATTTATTATTTAGAATTTCAGGGTTTTCTAAGTAATAAACATGGTTGAAAAGGATCAAAATGAAAATAGGCTTTATTAAAACAAATTGAATTTTTTCCGTTACTCCTATCAACTAAAAGATTTCCCTGCATAATCCACAAATTTACTAGCCTTTTGATTTGAGTCGCCACCACCATTCAACGTCCGAGCCTAAGCCTAGCTGGTAGACTCCAATCCCGTACTAAGCTCACTTTGTACCTACACTAAGTCTACTCCGAGGTACGTAATAAGTTTCCTCGATGTTGGCATTGAAAATTTTCCGATTCAATTTTTGAATTTTTGGCCATGCCCTTTTGGTTCGCTCCTATACATCTAAAAGGTGCACCTTTTCATTTTTAACATTGGTAACGCTCAAGTACATCCTTCATATATGTATACGTCCTCTCAATATTTCCAAGGGAAAATAAAATAATTCTATCTTTATTATTTCTATCTAACCTTTGGTTTATGTTTTGTACATTAAAACAAATATTCTGATTACTGCTTAATCTCTAATCAGTGATCATACAACTCAACATCCTTAACTTCTGGTCGAATAACTTCTTTAACCTTTGTACCTCTACTTAGTATCGTAAGTGAGGGTTATAGGAATTTAGTACTACATTATTAACATATCAGTGCATTAAAAAACACTGAAATCAACTCAGTTATATTTTACTTCTTGTTACAGTTCGAGGAGTTGGCAGAGTTGAAGTCCTACTACAAGGTCCTTATGCGATCAAGTTGAAGTCCATTATGGATGTTTTGCATTTATAGAAACATATTCCTGTAGGAGAAGTAAGGGTTGTTTAATGAAACTCCGTAAAGCAGTTCCGGGACTGGACGAAGGATGAGAGGTCTAAACTTGAATAAATTGACAATGCTATTACATTACTTATTCCCCTACATTTTTAGTTATACTCTCTTATTATATACATCCTGTTAACACCAAAATTGGTTGCTAACACCCAAAGAAAGATTTGTGTAGAGAGATTAATGAAGCTAGAAAATTGAAACAGAGGAATGTATGAAAAATTAACTGAGAAAACTAGAACACCGGATTTATAGTGGTTCGGTGTAACTACTACGTCCACTTTGAGTTTAATCCTTATTGCTTTTTCAAATAATTGAATACCGATACAATCCGTACACAAACAACTTGAATACAAGTCCTAATAGAAAAGTAACGAGTCTTGAAAATGGAAGAGTCTCCCCGGAGTTCACGAAAAAAAGTCCCTTTTCACTACACCCCTGCCCCTCTATTTATAGACGAAGATAGGCTGGACTTCCTTCATAGGCCTAGGAACAAGGTATCTCGACCCATAATAGGTGACTTCTGCGCATCGAGCCACGCATGCCGAACGAGACATGCCAGTCGAAAAATGTCGGTCGAAAAATGCCAACCCATCATGTCTAGTCGATTATCAAGTGACTCGAAGTAAAACCCTCAGGAGACCCGAAGCAAATAGCAGGTTAACTCGAAGCAAAGTCATGCCAATCACCTCACTTAGTTGTAGGCCTGATAACCTAACAATTTCTCTAGAATGCACCGAGCGATGTGTGTTGAACATTCCATACCGAGCGACATGCGCCGACCATCTAAGCCGAACAACATGTGTCTGTGCTTCCTCGACCGAACCATATCACCATTAACTTCGCTGGCCGAACAGTGATTGCCGAACGACATTACCGAGCGAAGCTAACCAAGCGATGCTTTGCCGAGCGATGCTACCAAATGATGCTGCCAAACAAGGTTGCTGAACGGTATTGGTCGAACGAGAAACGCAGAGCGGTGATAGCTGAAACATTTAGACCGAACGATAAATGCCGAGTGGCGATAGCTGAAACGTTCAGACCGAACGTTACTTAGTGTAATATTCAGACCGAACGAGGCATCCCTTCCTTTGACCGAGCCATGTGTTGCTCCACTTCGTTTGGCTGAGTAGCACATGTCGAACGGTATTCACCGAAAGAGGCTTGTTGAGCCATCTGGACCGAGCGACTTGTACCGAACCGTACTTGCCGAACCGTACCTAAGTGCCAAAGCATGGCGACTGCATCAAACCCGTATATCACTAGGCTCCTCTTGGTCAGAACTTTGTCCCATACTCATGATAATGTCTTTAACTATCACCTTGTAGCCCGGCCAAGGTGTCGGGTAACATTTTGCCCCCCAAAGTGTGTCGTAAAAAGTATGAGTCAACACGACACGTTTTGAGTCGGTAATCAATTCTTATTGTCCAAAAGTCGAATGTGTTCAATGAAAGTTGAAACATGGAGTTTTCCTTAGTATTTTGTACAATTCTGAGTCTATTTTGTCCTCTATTTTTCCTTATATATAAACAAGGGGTCATTCGGCACATATAGACCGACCCATACAATCAGCTTACTCGAACTAGGCCGCACACATCCAACAACTGACTTCTCAAACCAAACTGATCGGTCCAAATTGTTGCCTTACCACCCCTCCCTCATATATAAGAGCTTTCTCTTTCTTCTTCTCCTCACCTTTACTTTATTTTTCCAAGGTTTACCAAATTACCTTCTCCCGAACCACAGCTATCACTCCAGTTCCCCTTCCTCCCCCTACTTCAAAACGTGCGTTTTGTATCTACCTCATTTAATAAACCCGAATAAATTCTGCTCCCAAACTTGCGACCCCTACAATCTTCAAACCATTCCTATAGGTACGAATCTCTTATTCGACCCATATTCCCAAATCAGGAATTTTGCATGAAGCTCACATTCACGAGCACACTTTTCTCTTTTTTTTGTTTAGTAGGAGTTATTGTAGACGAGGGAGGTCGAATTGGAAATAATGACATGTATTAGGTTAAGAGCTTGATAGGGCTTGAATAGATGTGAGGCAGCGAGAGAAAAGAGAGAAGAATATCGGTGGTTACTTATAGATAAGTTCTTGTTAAGCCACTGGTTGACGAAGAGTGGCTGCCAGGTTAATGAGATAGGGCTAGATTGGTGGTTGAGGTCGTTCAATGATCAAGGAGCAAGAGGGAAGAGAGTGTGAATGAGTCGGCATTTGTATTTTGGGTGGAAGTCGGCTGCTCGGTAGAATTCTTATGAAAGTAATGCTAAGGAGGTAGAGGAGTGAGGTGTCATTCAGTCTAGAGAGAGCGCCATTCGATGTTGTCACGTGTCAGCCAATGTCTGATGGAGGGAGTTCGTTTGGTTGTTAGGAAAAGACAGGAAGCAAGTGGATCGATCAGTATGAATGGTCTATGGAGTTAGGGACAGTGGCCTGTTGTGGTTCGGTGTTGAGGGATAGAGTATGGCTTAACCGATTAAGGGTTGTGTTATGGCCCGGTTAGAGACCACAAGGTGGTTTTAATATACCAAGCGAGTGCGGTTTAATATACCCCTCGAAGGCCGTTCGGTGAAGTGAGTGTGTCGGAGAAGAGAGCGAGTGATTCCTTGGTGTCGGTCTAGTGAGTTGCTCGGCTTCAGGTCCTAGGTCAGTGTTAATAATCATGACTGTCTCCACTTAAGTACAATGCATATCAAAACTTCATACTTCCATGCCTTACCACAAAACAATGAATAACGACAACAATTTAGGCATACAAGCATATTGAACTTATTTTGACTGATAACTCCCTAATTCCAACAACTATAAACCCGAGTTCCACTCAATAAAAAAAATAGCCCTCACATATAGTGTTAATGTCCGAGTTCAATATCAAAGCCATCATAGGGAAAGATCTCGGAGATGGTCAGCGATGACGGTCTTCGAAGATCACAGTTCAATGCTTAACCTTACTTTATCAGCATTTTGACTTTTATTTCTTTTACACTTATACTCGAACAATTGCACTAGTCCGCGCACCACATGGGGGGAGTAATTTTGTCGTTATGTCTAATATCGATTTTCTTTCAAGTATAGTTCAAATAAGTGTTTATCCAAATTCGACGCTCATTGAAGATGTCTAAAAAGTCGAGCTCTGCCGCAATCTCAGATAAACCTGAGCCAAGTTCTCAATGGGAAGGAGTGGGAACTTCGAATCCATCGACAACTCCTGCATAGAATATCCCGAGTCCAACGACTGTGATTATTGACTCGGCTCTTGATGCAATAGATGAAGAAATTATCCTAGACAATCTAGCAAATTCTCAAGCTTCAAGAATCAATGAAAACGCTGTTCGCCGACTATGCTCAATTCATGGAATTCCTTTTGATAATGTACTAGTTCCATCGAGACAAGATCGTCATCACCTGCCCCCAACTGGATATACTACTTGCAACAAATTCATGTGCTGGTTCGGTAGCGTGCCACCATTCAACTCCTTCCTCCGTGATGTGTTGCAGTATATTGAGATCACCCAAGCACAATTACATCCCAATAGTCACGCGTTCATATACGGCATGTGTATTCTTTTCATGAGCATTCTATTCAGGTTCCCCACACCCGGTTATATCCTCTATATCTACCGTTTTAAGAGATGGTCTGACAGCCCATCTTTCATATTCCTTGAGCCACATAACAAGTGCCAAATCCTGACGGGAGCATGGAGCAAATTCTCCCAATATAAGCAGGAGTGGTTTTACGTGCGCTGTCCCCCCGGCTTTGTGAGGCGATGACTAGGAGGGAATAAGTTCCCTTTCTAGATCAATATTTGTATGTGGCAGAAATTGAATTATTTTTAAACCTTTTCTCGACTTTCACGGGTATCAGCCCGGGTCTCGAAGGCTCCGGGTACTCAGAGCCCGTCGAAGCTATTCGAGCTGTTCCCGCAAAAGAACGGGACATCAAATCTATCATTTTCAAAGAATCGCTTTCAAGATTTAGGTTGTTGGCAAAAGGTCGTCGAATAAGTCTCCCTCACAACGCCACTACAACCGGAACTTCCTTGGACAAAGGAAAAAAAGCAAGCTGGGCCTTCAGTGCCTCCTACAAGTGGTGCCCCTGACACACCCAAGGAGGGTAGATTAGAGAAATTGGGGTGTCAAAAGCACCAGGTGAGAATGTAATTCCTGCTCCGGAATCGGTGTTTGAGTCACATGGCATTGTTGAACCACCTCCCCCTTCAAAGGGGTAAAAGAAACTAGCTTATAAGCTGAGGAAGAAGATAGTTGCTGGAACCTTGAAAGTGACGGTTACTACAATCGAGAAAGAGCCGCCTCCACAACACTTAGAGGGTTCACTGAAAGGCTTATCTGGCCTCACTATTCCTAATAACTTGCTCAATTATGCCTTCGACGATCCAGAAGCCCTAAAACTCTATTCACTCGCGAGAGGCTATGAAGGCGTTCAAGCCCATAATTAAGGAGAAAAAATTCCGATAAGTAAAGCTAAGGAAACTAGTCCGTCGGGAGGAAACACTAGGACACACACACTAACACTTACACCTCACCTCGCACTTAAACTTCAGCCATCATGTTATTCTTGCTAACTCATGCTCACTTAATTTCTGTGTAGGTGATATGGGACGCTCTTATGGATTCGACTGCCTTCGCGGGTGCTCTATTTTCCATCATTCGAAGAGATGACGATAGTGATAGAGACTATCACCCATGGGATTCATCACCTTAAAGGTAAATTTACAGTCACTGTTCATACCTCCAAGATCCTCCCTCTCAACTAGAGCAAAGCAGGGAGAAATCTACTCATAAGGGTCCCTGTCTGAGATTTACCGCGACCAACACTCCAGTTCATCTAGTACCGGGAAATCATGGGAACCTCACAAAAAATCTATAGTCTCTAGATAAACTTTTTCTGCTCCAATGCATGATCCGTCGATAGTGGAAAAGCTAACCGAGCTTAAGGCCATGTTCCCAAAAATATGTTTCGATTGCTTGAAGTTTCTTCCAGCGATTCATCCTATTCCGAGGCATGCTAAATAAAGTGCCATTGCTTGCAACAATAATGTCTATGTCCAACATGACGCATTTTTTCATTTGGAAGAAAAAGTTTCAGAAGTTTCTATCGAACGCCAGCATGAAATCGATCGTCTGAAACTTGAAGCTATCCATGAAATTTTTTTTATTAAAGCGCAGGATGAAGAGCTTTCCTCAGATAAGTCTCAGCTTGAAACTGCTTAGAAAATGCTAAAGACACAATTGTGGCAGTTAATCGCTTGGAGGCCACACATAAGAAAGAGATCAATGAAGCGGTTCAACGCTGCGGCGTCCTAGCTTTAAAGAAAGACTCCGTTCAAAAGGAGAAAAATGCACTCGCCCAACGAGTCAAAGAATTGGAAGAGCTGCTCTCCATAGAAAAAGAAGAAAAGACTACAGCTCAAGAGGAGTCACAACGATATTGTGATGAGATTGTTGCCACTCGACTCTTAAAAACAAAAGTCGATGACGAGCTCTCCAAGGCTGAAGCGCTAAAGAACGAAAATCGTGATGAGAGCAAAAGAGTGGCGCTTTCGGAAATTGACTCTCGCCTCGAAGCGGCTGTTGAGGCTAGTAGGGAGGAGATTAAGTGCATGTTTGATCTGCTCATAGCCAAGTACAATGCTCGAGTTGTCATGCATCACAACCTAACATTTCTTGGCCAGGGTTACCTCTAATCTTTAGCCGAAGCATGGGATACTTTAATAAAAATCAAAAAGGTTGAGTTGGGAACCGAAGTGGTTGACGAAGAAGCTTTGGTGAAGGAATTTCTCTGGGGGAATGAGCCTTCAGACTTATCTACAGTGAAGGCTCCTTATAGCAGAGACTCCTCCTCGTCAAAAGGAAAGAATGACACTACCGGTCCATCCAGAACCAAGTCTCCAGTTCCTTCCACTATTCAGTCGACTGGTCGCCCATCACTTGACCCCTTCGAGCAACATATTGACTATGACCCGGAAGATCCTGGACTTGATATTCACGTTCTATCTCCCATTCCAGACAGTGAAACTCCCCAGACAGTTAAGAATAACCCGGATACTGGTACTTAACTTTTCTTCCTTGAGTTCAAAGGGCCAACAATTTTGGCGAGTAGTAAATGTATTCTAACACTTGTCTCCTATGATTTCGTGCAGGCCATTCTGACCTCGAGCCAATTCCAAGAAGCGATGTCGCCACGGAAAAGAAGGAGAAAATGGGAGAGGCAATTCTAATGGTAGAGATTCCCGGACCTGACACTCAATTAATCGAGGCGCTTAACGAAGACAAATCTGAGAATCCATCACCCGTCGAAGAACATGACGAATTTGAAATTACAGGCACCTCCGAACATACATCAAAGTGGAGCATGGAGAAACAAATCATCAAGGAGGGGAAGAAGAAAACTGAAATTAAGGCCGAGCCCCAAGCGGTTGCACTTGATGAACCATTGAACAGGCCTCTAAAGGTTATTCTTTCCAGTGGGTCCAGGCCACTGGAAGTTCCTCTTCCTTCCTAGAACACCACTTCCCTAGCAAGCAAGGCATCCAAGAGAAAACGCATGGGGGAGGAGTCGTCTGAGAAACCGAGGAAGTTGAATAAGTCAAAGAAGCATTTATTATGCCTCTTCAACGAGAATAAGCTTAGATTATGTAATTATTTCTATTTATTTCCATGGTCGATGTAAATAGACTTTTGACTCCGATTTAAGGAGGAATTGTAGTGGAACTTTGTTTTGGGATTAGTGAATAAAACCTCATTTCTTTGTCATCGATGACTTTCGATTTTTAGCTTATTATCTAACTTGTAGTCGAAACCCAAAATCTTGTGAGCTACATAAGTCCCATTTCACTTCCATATGACTCAAAAAATTTTGAAATCGTTGATACTCAATTCCGCGCTGTGGGTACTTAGAATACTTTTAGTCCGCACTCTGGGAACTTAGAAATTTTGAAGTCGCTTATACTCTAGTTCGCTTTCTGGGGACTTAGAGATTTTGAAGTCACTTATACTGTAGTCCGCATTGTGGGGACTCAGAGTACTCCAGTCCGCACTCTAAGGACTTGGAGATTTTTAGTCGTTTATACTTTTGTCCGCACTCTGCGGACTCAGAGTACTCCAGTCCACACTTTTGGGACTTGGAGATTTTTACTCTTTTATACTCTAATCCACACTCTGGGGACTCAGAGTACTCCAGTCTGCACTTTGGGGACTTGGAGATTTTTGAGTCGTTTATATTCTAGTCTGCACTTTGGGGACTCAGAATACTCCGGTCCGCACTCTGGGGACTTGAGGATTTTTGGTCGTTTATACTCTAGTCCACACTCTGGGGACTCAGAGTACTCCGGTCCGCACTCTTTGGACTTGGAGATTTTTGAGTCGTTTATACTCTAGTCCGCACTCTGGGGACTCAGAGTACTCCGGTGCGCACTCTGGGGAGTCGAAGATTTTAAGTGGTTTACAATCTAGTCCGCACTCTGGGAACTCTGAGTACTTTAGTCCACACTCGGAGGACTTGGAGATTTTAAGTCATTTATAACCTAGTTCGCACTCTGGGGACTAAGAGTACTCCGGTCCGCACATTGTGGACTCAAAGATTTTAAGTCATTTATACTCTAGTCCGCACTCAGGGGACTCAAAGTACCCCAGTCCGCACTCTGGGGACTTGAATATTTTTGGTCGTTTGTACTCTAGTCCGCACTTTGGGGACTCATAGTACTCCGGTCCACGGTCTGGGAACTTGGAGATTCTTGAGTCATTTATACTCCAGTCTGCACTATGGGGACTCAGGGTACTCCAGTCCGCACTTTAGGGACTTGGAGATTTTTAGGCCTTTATAATCTAGTCTACACTTTGGGGAATCATAGTACTCCGGTTCGCACTTTGGGGACTCAGAGATTTTAAGTCGTTAATGTGCGCGTTCATACGCCAGACAGAAAAATGTAACTTTAAGCTTTGCCATAGAAATACAACACACAAAAACATCGATAGTTCATGGAAAAGATGGCTTTAAGCCTTTATTAATGAAAACAAACTAAATTGTCTTATTACATGCCGAAAACTAAGAATCAACAAAATAAAAATACAATGGAAATAATTGCAACTAAAATGCGAAAGAAATAGACTAGGTATAATAAAGTCGCGGATGCTCGCTATTCCACGCTCGGGGGAGTGTCGCGCCATCAATGGTCGCTGGCTTGAAAGTTCCCTCTCCAAGCCTCCGTTCAATGATGTAAGGACCTTACCATATGGGATGCATATGCGAGGGGATCGAAAAAACTCGCTTCAAAACAAGATCACCTACATCAAGGATTCTCGGTCGGACTTTTTAATTATAATATCAAGCGACTCGGTGCCTAAACGCAACCACTTATAAATCAGCTTCTTCACGTTTTTCATCAACAAAGTCTAGTGATTCTAGCAAGAGATCCTGATTCATCATAGGTCATAATGAGTTACCCGATGTGAAGGAACTTCATGTTCCATGGGTATAACAGCTTCCGTGCCATATGTCTATGTGAATGGAGTGTGGCTATCGTGGACTTGTGGGTGGTTCTGTAAGCCCAAAGTGCTGTTGAAAGCTCATCCACTCACTTGCCTCTAACATTTTCCAAACGTTTTTTCAATATGGATTTGATTATTTTGTTCACGGCTTCTACTTGTCCATTGGCTTTTGGATGAGCAACTGCTCCAAACTTGTTCTCAGTGCCATACTTTTGACAAAATTCTTTGAATTCCCTACTTTCGAACTAATTCCCATTATCCCTAATGATAGTTCATGGGTGGCCAAAATGGCATATAATGTTTTGCACAACAAAGCTAATGACTTTCTTGGTACTGATTGTAGCTAAGGGCTCTGCTTCCATCCACTTGGTAAAGTATTCGACCGTAACTATTGCGTATTTTGCACCACCTTTGGATATAGGCAAGGAATCGATTATATCGATTCCCCATATTGCAAACGACCAGGGACTAACCATTTGTGTGAGTTCCGTTGGCGGTGCTCTCGGGATTTTCGCGTACTTTTAACACTTGTCACATCTTCTTACGTAGCCTGCAGCATCCCGATTTACAGTTGGCCAATAGTATCCATAGCGGAGGATCTTTTTTGCTAGTGTCTGCCCCTTTATGGTCACCACGTTCTCCTTCATGAACTTCCTTCAGGACTCACTTTATCTCATCGTGGGCAATGCACCGAAGTAAGGGGACCAAGAATCCCTTACGATACATTATTCCATTCTGCATTACATATCACGAAGCTTTGCGAATGACTTGTCGTCATTCTTTCTTTTTTTGGAAAAACCCCGTGTAGCAGGTATTGCTTGAAAGGGGTTATTCTTAACTCCTTCTCGATTTCTGTTTCTAACACGAAATCTACCTCCATCTCATTTATACTCGAAGCATGTAAGATTTCAATGGGAACCATTCCCATTTGCTGCGCATCGCCAATACTTGCGAATTTTGCCAATGAATCAGCTTCTCTAATTTTTTCATGTGGGACATGCAAAATATCGTAATATTCAAGGTCTTCCAATAATTCATGAACCCAGGCAAGGTAATGATCAAGCCTCTGCCCCTTTGCTTCACAATCTCCCCTCAATTGGTACACCAATAATTGTAAGTCGCATAAGATTTCAACCGATTTCACTCCAAGTTCCCTGATAAGTTTCAAGCCAGCAATCAACGCTTCATAGTTGGATTCGTTATTTGTAGTTGGGAAATCGAGCTTCAAAGCATAAAAAATTGATCGGTTTTTGGGAGTCATAAGAATTACACCAGCCCTAGAAAACCGGTCGTTGGATTCCCCATCGGTGTATAGTTTCCATCGAATAGAGGGAATAACATCATCACTATTTGGTTCGTCTGATATAGTAAATTCAACGATGAAGTCCGCCCATGCTTGCATTTGTATGGCTCTCCATGGCAGGTAGGTGATATCGAAATGAATCAACTCAATATTCCATTTTAACAGCCTTTCATAAATTTCTGGTCGTTGGAGTACCTTTCGCAAGGGTTGATCGGTATAAACACTGATCGAGTGTGCCTGAAATTACGGAAGAAGCTTGCATGACGCAATCACCAAGCAGTAGGCTAGCTTCTCAATTTTAGGATGATTTCTTTCTGCCCCTGTTAAACATTTGCTGACATAGTTCACTGGCTTTTGAACTCGTTCCTCCTCGCGAACCAAAGCTTTACTGATGGCATGTTGAGATACGGCCAAGTATACGTACAACACTTCGTGGTCTACTGGCTTCGACAGCACCGAGGGACTTTCCAAATGCCTTATTAGAGCTTAGAATGCGCCCTCATAGTTGGGCGTCCATACGAAATTTCTCTTTCCTTTCTTTATTACATCGAATAAGGGAATACACTTATCCGTCGCTCTGGATATGAATCGACTCAGCACGGCCACTTTTTCGTTCAGGCTTTGTACTTGCTTAATAGTTCTAGCCATTTGTATGTCTCGAATACCCTCAATCTTTTCTGGGTCAGCTTCAATTCCCCGTGAATTAACAATGAAACCCAAAAAATTTCCTGACGTAATGCCAAAGGAACACATCAGAGGATTGATTTTCATTCCGTAATATCTGAGTATATCAAACATTTCCGCCAAGTCTTGAATGTGGTCGTTTGACTTCCGTGACTTCACGAGCATGTCATCCACATAGACTTCCATTGTTTTACCAATCTAGTCTTTAAACATCCGATTCACCAGACGCTGATAAGTTACTCCCGAATTTTTTAATTCGAAAGGCATTACTACATAACAATACAGCCCAACGTCTATGACAAAACTAGTGTGTTCTTGGTTTGGAATGTACATCGGAATTTGATTATATCCCGAGTATGCATCCATAAATGACAATAACTCGTGTCCCGCCGTTGGTCGGCCAGCCGATCAATTCTAGGTAAAGGGAAACTATACTCAGGGCATGCTTTGTTAAGATCTTAGTAATCCACGCAGGTTCTCCATTTCTCATTTGCTTTTCTCACTAGCACGAGGTTAGGCACCCATTCGGGGTAGAGGGCGTCACAGACAAACCCATTGGCTTTGAGTTTGTCCACCTCTTCTCTGAGAGTAGCGGACCTCTCCGGGTCCATGCCTCTCCTTTTTTGCTTTACTGGTACGTACCTCGGGTCTATGTCCAATATACGACTCACAATTGTGGGAGAAATCCCGCACATATTGAAATGTGTCCAAGAAAAAACATCCAGGTTCGCTTGGAGAAAATCAGTGAGATCCTCAGTCATCGAAGGGTTGAGTTGTGAACCAATCTTAAGTACTCGCGGTGGGTCATCTCGGTTGACTGGAATGTCAATCTTCAGTTCAACCGGCGCTACTTTTACCTTCTTGAGTTCCCCATCATTGTCTCTCAAATCTATGTCTCTATAGATCCGATCATTTTGCCCGAGACAGGGCTTGGGCATTACTTGTCAATTTTCAGTGACTCGGGTGCGGACGGAGCTGTCCACAACCTTTCCCTTCTCTCTTCGCTGGGCCTCTCTCAGCTCAGCCACATATCATGCATGACCAATCACCTGATTTCCATGCACAACACCAACTCCCTTGCTTGTCAGAAATTTCAAGGTTAAACACCAAAGGGCCAAAGCTGCCCTAAATCTACCAGGGCCGGTCGACCCAGAAACACATTGTACGGAGAATCGACATCCAAAACGATGAAAGGTAGGATTCGCACCCTCCTACGTTCATCTAGTCCGAGTTCAACTGGTAATTCAACAGAACCCACTGCATCAGTAGCTACACCATCAAAGCCATAGATGCGGGCTTTAGATGGTTTTAGATCCTTTGTCTCCATCTTCATCTGGTCATATGTTTTTTAAAAAATGATGTTAACAGAACTTCCACAATCAATCAATATTCTTCTCAAAAATGCTGGCCCGATCGTTGCAGAGATGACCATCGGGTCAATAGTAGGAGCCTCCACCTGATCAGCATCTCTAATCCTGAACACTATATCGTCCATCATCGTTCGTTGTGGTTTAGCCAGAGACCCACCTTTCGTATTTGAACAACATTCAAAATCTACGTGCTTTAAGGAACTGGCATAATGCTCCATTTCTTGCCAATTCTTTTCTGCCGGGTGAGGCCCACCGACTATCGTGTTTATGATTAGTCTTCCTACAGTCCGAGTAGGTTCCTCAAGATGGCATGGAGGTTGCCCGCGACCAGGGTCTAATGCTCCTTGTCTTCCCTTCTACGGATTCTTTACAAAATCCTATAACTTCTTATGTCGAATCAGCTTTTCTACAGCATCACGGAGGTGCCTACAATCCTCGATATTGTGCCTGTAAGTCTCATGGAAGCGGCAATACTTTCCAGTCCGCTTTTGTTCCTCAGTGGACTCTTTTGGGTATGGCTTTTGATATTGAAATGTATTGCAAGTCGATAGATAGATGTTTTCTAGAGATGCATTCAGAGGAGTGTATTCGTTGTAAGTCGAGATCCTTAGGTTCCACTTTCCTTCTTCCCTTTTCTTTTCGGGATTTCCTCCTCTGAATCCTTTAGATTGGTCTGGCTTGTCCTGGACATTGACCTGGACCTTCCTCGAGTTATCACTAGATTGTTTTACAGCAATGTTGCTTTTCACAGTCTTCTTGCCAGGCCTTGATGCATTGTCTCGCCTCGTCCACCTGGCTTCCTCCCTTCTTATGAATTGATGTGCCTTTGAATAAAAACGTTCTAGTGTAGTTGGAGGCTTTCCCACCAACCAATCGCCAAACTCCGATTTTGGATCAACTCCTCGCATCACAGCCATTAGAATGGCATGGTCATTTGGGTTGCTAACTTCAGCAGCCGCAAGGTGAAATCTCTATAAGTACTCGTTTAATGACTCCCCTGGAGCCCGAATCACACTGGACAAGGACATCACGTCCTTGGGACGAGTGGCATGAATCCTTAACAGTTCCATAAATTTTGTAGCTAAATCATCAAAGTTGGAGATAGACCGTGGAGGAAGTCGAACAAACCACAGAGTAGCGATTCCAAATAAAGTTATTGGGAAGCATCTACACTTAGTTGCATCATTTGCTCTAGCTATATCTATCATCCACTCATATCTCATCACATGCTGTTGGGGATCAAACTTCCCTTCGTAGGCTGGAATAGTCGGTATGCTAAACTTCCTAGGGCGCTCGGCATATGGAATAGTATCAGTGAATGGAGTATGATGCGTAGACATCCCCCAATCATTATTAGTCAAGCCTTGATTTTCTCTCATCAGTTGTCTGACCATAGCCGATAGGTCAGGGGTTTGTATGGAAGATGGCAGGTCAAAATCTGTCCTACGAGACCGTTCTGGTTGGTGTCTCCTTTACTGGCGATCTACCAAACATGTATCTTAGAGACCAGCTTCATTAGGACCTTGGTGAGCCGGCCATCCAGCTTCCACTCGTGCTCCAGATCCTAAGTTTCCTGTTCCTGCCTGGGTATGATTACCTTGGTGTAAGTAAGGGGCCATGGCTTCAGGTAGGGAACCTGGACCACCCATAGTTGATCGATCAGCAACACCTATTTGTGTTGTTTCAGTTCTAGGATGCCTATGCCTGGGAGGTCCATCGGACGAAGAAGAGCTGTCGTATGAGGAGTAAGGAGCGGGGCTTCCTCTAGCATTCTGATGTTGTTGTTGAGTAAGCTAAGTCATGAGGTTGGCGTTGGCTTGAATCTGTTCATTAAGTTGTCTCTAGCTTTCTATGAGTTCTCTCATCAGCTCGTTAAACTCTGTTCTTGTGACAACTTCCACTTGGTTTTGGGCGATGATAGTCCCTGTGCCCGGATTAACTTATTGATTGTTGGGTCCTACTTGCAGACGCTAGCAGTCTTGTTGATGTCCGTGTTGCGTAAAGCTGATCTAGTACGAGGTCTTCCCATTGTAGAGTTATTGGTAGGAACTCTAAGTAGAATCAACAGACTTCTTGTGAATGACTTGGATCTCCTTTGGGGGATTTCTTTAATCCAATAGCTACAAAGTAGATCCTAATAACCTGAGATTACTACCCTCGGTGAAAGCACCGAAATTGGTCGCTAACACCCAAAGAAAGATTTATGTACAGAGATTAATGAAGATAGAAAATTAAAATAGAGAAATGTATGCAAAATTAATTGCAAAAACTAGAACACCGGATTTATAGTGGTTCGGCGTAACTACTTACATCCACTTTGAGTTTAATCTTTATTGCTTTTTCAAATAATTGAATACAGATACAATCCGTACACCAACAACTTAAATACAAGTTCTAACAGAAAAGTAATGAGTCTTGAAAATGCCATACTCTCCCTAGAGTTCACGAAAAAAGGTCCCTTTTCGCTGTGCCCCTGCCCCTCTATTTATAGGCGAAGATAGGCTGGACTTCCTTCACGGGCACAGGAACAAGGTATCTCGGCACAAGAACAAGACATACCGGTCGAGAAATGCCGGTCGAGAAATGCCAACCTATCATGTCTGGTCAATTATCAACTGACTCGAAGTTAAACCCTCAGGAGACCCGAAGCAAATAGCGGGTTGACTCGAAGCGAGCCGATTGCCTCACATTATTGTAGGCCCGATAACCTACGAACTTTTCTAGAATGCACCGAGCGATTTGTGCCGAATAATCCATACCGAGTAACATGCGCCGACCATATAAGCCGAGCGACATGTGTCCGTGCTTCCTCGATCGAACCATATAACCTTTAACTTCACTAGCGAATAGTGACTGTCGAACGACGTTGTCGAGCGAAGCTAGCTGAGCGACACTTTGTCGAGCGATGCTGCCAAATGCTGTTGCCAAACAAGGTTGCCAAACGGTATTGGCCAAATGAGAAATGTCGAGCGGAGATAGCTAATTTAGACCGAATGATACATGCCGAGTGGCGATAGCTGAAACATTCAGACCGAACGGTATTCAGTGTACTATTCAGATCGAACGAGGCATCCCTTCCTTTGACCAAGCCGTGTGTTTGCCACATCGTTTAGCCGAGCAGTACATGCCGAAAGGTATTGACAGAACGAGGCTTGCCGAACCATCTGGACCGAGCGACCTGTGTCGAACCGTACTTGTCGAACCGTACAAAGTGCCAAAACATGTCGACTGCATCAAACCCATATATCACCAGGCTCCTCTTGGTCATACCTTTGTCTCATACTCATGATAATGTCTTTAAATGTCGCCTTGTAGCCCAGCCAAGGTGTCGGGTGACACGTTCAACCATATTCGATCCATGACATACTGCATTTTCAAAACAAAGCCTATCTACGATTACATATGCCAACACAATCAAACGATAAAGATCAATTATGTATCAATAAGATTGAAATTACATAAGATATGCTTTATACTTATCTATATCTAACTTTTTCTACTCTAGTATGATCAAATAGTTAAATATTTGAAATGTGAAGTGCAAGAAAAATTTATTGCATTATTTCAATTTAGAGAAATAAAATGCCAAAATGTGTCCATAACCAAAATATTGAGCGATGTCATAAGACGCTACCAAATACAAAGTACCCTTGAACAAACCTATCCTTACATGAAAAATCACACCCATTTGAGGACGATGCTCATGGAAGACCATAGATATTAATCATTCAGAAATCAGATCCACCAATAAGATGTTTGTCTCAATATATATGATGGATTTCAATTCGTTATGCTCTCACTTCCATAACTAGAAACTATGAGTCAATTTAGTAAGCACCATCTATTAATGAAAAATAATGTTGCTACATATTTTCACAATACATCTGTTGTGGGCATTTTCATCCATAGCATGGTAGACAAGAAAGGGCATCATGGACCATAAAAATTGCTAGAAGGTTTGTAATACAAGTTCAATTGCATTAACATAACGACAAAGCAAAGCGACAAGAAGATCAAACATTAACTTAAAGAAAATAAGAAGAGGAAATCAAATTTATAGGCGAGGTAAATGGCTTGGCAAGGAACTACCTTGTGGTAGTCAACATGACATAGTTTGGTTGTAATCAACTATCGAACAATAAAAATAGTTTGTTAATCTTTATTTACGGGACAAGAAAAATGGTTTGATGGTTTTCACTACCAAATATTAAATAATTGTTTGGTTGCAACTTGCCGAACCAAACACTTGCTAAAGAAAATAGCTACTAAACCATTCATCATCGATCAAAACAAATCAAAAATGGAATTTCCTAACTTATGGGAAGAGTAAAATCGGTTGTTTCTCAACCTTTTACTTATAAGTACTCCATGTTGGACATTTGAAGAGAAGTAGCAGAACAAATTTTCAAGAGTTGTATCTTTATAATACAAAACCGAAAAGAATTAAAAAAAAATTAAAACCTTAAATAAATAATAATTATATATATGTATATGTATATGTGTTTTTGAATATATATTAGATTCAGAAAGTATTTAAAAGCAAGAAAAAAATTAAATTTTTTTAATTATTAAATCCATAAAAAATAAAACATTAATTATATATATATATATATATTAAAATCAAAACTTTATATATATTTATATATTTATATTTCTGACCCATGACCAAAAATTATTTTTATTACAAAACCAAATTTTTATAAATATAAAACAACTTAAAATTTATCATTTTAATTTCTAAAGGCTATTTATTTATTTACCTCTTGGATAAAAAAATTGTTGAATGAAATATATGTACATATGAATTATTTTATTTAATAAAAATAGGTAACTTTTATCTTGATCTCACTAGTTATTGACCCCTTCATTACTAGCAATTTCCTCTTTGAAATTCAAGTTCCTTGTCCTCGATTACGGTGTGTAAATCCTATCTTCTAGGCTAGCTTGACCAATCTGTTTCAATGGAGGTTTTGTTTTCTATTGTCCCTAGAACAAAAGAGAATCGGGAATATTTGTAGCTAAATAGATATTAAATATTCAACACCTTTCTCTTAACCTGCTCTCTCCTATGCATCATAGGCCATATCCTTATAGGGCTTCACAGACTTTTGGCCGAATCAAGTTATCATATAAATTTATTACTTAAGCTCATATTTTAATTAAATCAATATATAGCAATTGTAAATCATTTTAGTTAATGTTAATGCTTTAAATAAATAATTTAAATGCTATAAAAATTCAATTCAACCTTTGTATTAATTTTGGTCATGATCATTTTTCAATCAAGTGTCTAACATAGGTTTAGGTATATAGAGTCAACAGGCAGTGCAATGCGGTAAGGAATGAGATGATTTAAATGCTACATTAAATAGGAACTATATAAGTTCCAAAAATACATCTTGCACAGCCCAATAACTAATGGCTATGCTGCAAGGCCAAAGAGACTTCACTAACTGCCCAACGTAGCTCTAGGATGCCCCATGATTAAATTCATAAAGAACAATACTTCTCAACCATATCTGCTAAGGGTTGCATAAACATTGAAGCACAACATCATGCATTCAAGCAGCAAACTCAAGTTTCTTAGTAATTCATGCAAATCCATGCTTAGCACACAATAAATTGTAATGCCATTCATAGTCCACTATTTCAAATTAAAATATTCTCTCCTCAACAAAAAATATTGTAATGAACCAGAATTCTAGAGAAGCATAATTAATGAATTAAAATTATTTTAATAATTAGAAACAAATTTAATTTTAGGTATGAAATTAAATTTTTTGAAGATGATAGAATTATGATATAAAAATAGTTTCATTATGTTTGAAATGTCATTTACATTTGAAAAACATATGAAACTCGAAGAAATCGAAGAATGGAAGAAAATAGTTTTATTGTGCTACAAGTGAGTAGTAAAATTGTAACAAAAAAGGGAAGCCTATATATTCCCAATTTTAGAAAGTAGGTCATCACTTTTCATTTTTCCTTCATCTTCCTTTTGCTTCTCCCTCAAGCCTTAGCACCTCTTCCCTTTGCCATAGTTCCTTCACCCCTTCACCAAAAATCACCCAAAAATACTTTAAGTCAAGTGATATTGTCCTCCATGATTCCTATAAGCGAGACTTCCATAAAATTAAAGGAATATTCTAACATCGCATAAAATAAATAGTAATTAACTAAAAGAAGGATTAAAATTAGAGCTTGAGCAAATATCATAATTTGGTCATAAGACTTGCACTCTTGTGTTTACGGAGATTTTTTGAGCAACTTTCCATCTTTAAAGTTTCATGATCAGCGTTTGAATTGAGAATTTATCAATGTTTGAAGATTTTTGATCGATAATAATTTAAAATAGAAACAAGGAAAAAATATTAATAAATAATGTAAAGTTAAGAATAACATGTAAAGGGAAATAGATATAGACCATCAACCGGTCGAATGCCTATGAGGGACTAGTCGATTGGTCAATGTTGTGGCAATGAGAGTTTGTATTGGCTTGAATGGATCGAATTTAATAAATTATAATCTAACGAATACTATTGATTCCAGCACCTACAAATATAGGCTTAGCCCCACACTTTTCTTCACATGTTTTCTAAACGGGTTAGTGGTGCTCTGACATTTCTCCATCTCCACTATTTCTAGAAATCATAAAAATACCATATATATGCAGACAAACATTGATACACATGGTAGAGAAGGATAAAAAAATAAGAGAAGAAGAGAAGGAGTGAATCGATTCGTTGAAGAGGTTAGTATAGAAATTTTAAATTTAAACTCCACTTTAGTCAAATCTCCTCTCAGATCTGTAATTCTAATGGTATACATGCATGCATGCATATACACATACACACACATGCATTCGTATTTTTGGTTGAGAAGAAAAAGGAGTCAAGTAAGAAGAATGGATTTGGATCTGAAGATATGAAAGCCACAAGATGGGTGGGAAAATAATGTAATTTACATTATATTATGGTTATTTCATTGAAATTCTATTTTTCTTATTACGCCTATATGAAAAGCATTGAATTATAGGCCTAAATGAACAAGTCTAATTTGAAATCCTTGCCTTCATATTTATTAAATAAAATAGTTTTGATAAAATTGTATGTAAACCATAGATATGGAATTTGGGGAAAATAGCCTCTAAAATTTATAAAATATAATATTCATATGATTGGGTTGTTAATTCTAGATTTTTGTTATTTGGGTTGTGAATTGTTAGACTTGATATTTTTCTATTCAAGATGCTTTAATTTCATTTAGGATTTAAATTTCTATGCTTTAATTCATTGGAAATATGGAATGTATAATCTAGTTATATTGGTTGCCTTCTAAATTTTCATAAACTATCCAACTTAACATTATATATGAAACATGCTTCGTTTGAAATAACAAGGAATATTCATATACCATACGACAAAGATGTGCAAAGTAGGGATATTTTCGCGTAGTTTGCATTGTCAATTTCAATAAAAATAAAAAGTGATATGTTAATAAGAATACTTGTCAATGCCCCAATGTTGTTTTTAGGATGAGGTTAATCCTTTCTGATCTCTTTTGGTTAAATGGAAGAAGGTAAGATGTGAACAATCCTTTCAGTTCACCTTTTCGAATGGGTTCTTATTATGATAGCTTTCCCTTATTAACCTTCCGATCCAGTCGAAATAATAATATTCCTTTCTTCCTGACCTTTCGAACTAGATGGAGTAGCTTGATTACCCTTTTGAAATAGTCCTTTTGAAGCAGTTGCGGAAGCCTAATGGATGGCTCTAAGATTCAAATTTATCATCAGTTATGGATGGTTTCGACCTTGCCGAAAGCTGGAGTCTTAAGTGTCTTAGGTCTGGATTGGGGTCTTTCCTTGCGGTCGACACCTGTAAAACACGATTAGACTGATGAGGCCTTTCGATGTGGTCGACACCTATAAAACACGATTAGATCTGATAACAAAGCTTTTGAAACAGCTATGTAATTAAGAATTTATATATCTTCCCTTTATCAACTCAAAGAAGCCTTTATTGATCCATTTTTCCCCAATTCAATTAACAGATTAGGGTTACAATTTTTAGAATTAAGAAAGTACAAGTCAAGAATGAACGAGTTTGGATCTCTAAAGCAGACCCTTTGGTCTTATTTATAGATGCGAGTCAGCACCTTTCGATCCAATGCTTTCGACCTGGTCGAAAGGTAGCTTTAAATGCCTTCCGACTACTTCGGTACTTGTGCTCCCCTTTGCAATGCTTTCGAATGGGCTCGAATGCTTCTTTCTTCATCAAACACCTTCTCTTCTGTATGTTGCTTTGTAAGAGCTTTTGAATCTGTCAATAGGTTGTTTTCGGGGGTTTCGAAGTTGTTGAACTAGTGCTGGTTGTGATGCTATTTGTAGCTTCCAAACAAATGCTTGCGACTTGATGCGGCATCTTCTTTGGATATCATAGGCTTCGACCGATTCGAAAGGCTTGAATTTTCCTTCGAAATGGTTGTTCGACCAAGATATGCTTTTTAGTGACTTGAGTGAAGGCGAAACCTTTGGTTTTGAAAGGTATGGCACGCATATGAAAAGTTTCTATGCGTTGCCTTCGAAAGCTGCTTCTTTAACTCCTTTGAAAGGTCCTCATACCCACGGAAGCACCTGAGGTATTTATTGAAGTAGAAGCATGCTTTCGACCCTTTAGACCCCTTCGAAAGGTTTTGGTACTTCTAATCTTTGGCTGTTGCACCCCATTGACTCCTTCGAAAGGTCTTGCTGGTGCTTTTCTCTCTTGTTCTTCATTGCCTTCTATTTAAAAGGGTTTCAACATGGTGGAAAGGACATTAGGCGGTAACATTTGCCTCTCTTGCAAAGGGATGCTTTTGACTTTTCAAGTCAATTATCTCGAAACCTTCAATGTTTCCCAGCTTTTCACATTCCAGCGAGAATTTGAGCCTTCATTTAAATTTTGATCGAGCGGCCTGTTTTTCTGCTAAATTTTCTTATAAGCTACATTCTCCTCATCTTCTCTTTCACTCATCTGCAATTGAAACAAACTCCGAGCAAAAGTAAAAAATTCTCAAACATCAAATTATTTCTTTTCCCAATAAAAGAAGAATCTGGCTCTAATTTTAGCCAAAATTATTTCACTTTTCAAATCTCTTTCTCTCTTTCTATTTTACAGTGGATTTCAACTTCTCGAATTTTTACAATCGGGATTTTGATTTTTTTTTGTTTTGATTTACCTAGAACCGGTTAAGTTTTAAGTTTCAATTTTCTTGAAATATTGTTTGATTCAATTTCATGGTTTGACCCCATTTTTTTGTTAATTTTCATTTTGAATTTCCCGATGCAAATTCTATTATTATCGTTGTTTTTAGGGAAAAATTCCTTTTACCTCAAATATTTCAAGGTTTTAAGTGGTTGATTTTCGTTCGAATTCATTTGTTTAATGGTTTTTATGTTTCTGGGTTGAAATTAGGGTTGGGGAAGAAGGAATATTTGGTTAACTTCGCCCAGAAGTGATGAGATGTACAAACCAAAAATTTGGCTCTGAAATATTACCCTTCAACCCCTTCACAAGAGATTGAGGCGGCAATTTACTACTTAGATTTTTTAGCCCCTTTCGATGTGGTCGAGAGGTAATTTAACGCCTTATTTTATTAACCTTGTCAAAAGGTTATTTATTTCATACGAAACCGACCTCTTTGAAAAAAAATTATGTATTCAACTCTAATACCTTTCGAAGATGTTGGTTATTACATCGTAACTCACATTTTCAAAATCATGATTTTGTCCCATGGATTTCGTAACTATTCATATAAACTTTTTTAAATTTGTTTAAGTTAGAGATAGATATATTTTATATACTAAACCGAGGAAAGCATTTTTTGTAAAATTCATAAATCAAGCCTAACATTTTGACTTAGTAGAAACTCGTTGTATTGATTAAAATTTAGTTGTTAGTAGGCTTTCGGAACCATACACTCCTTTCGATTCCATTCGAAACCTTTTGTAACTAATGAGTCAAAACATACTATAATCATCTTTCTCCAATATTGCCAAAACATTTCACATCCTTTTATTTTTTTTTTAAAATACAACTTCAACTTAAAACCTTTCGACTTAATTAGTATATATTGTTTCGATGGCATTCATTTTCCCTTGGTAAAATTAAGATTGTAGGTTTCGACGATATCGAAGGTTCTTTCCTTTTGTTTATTGAATATTGGTAGTGTATACATTATTCAAATTTTATGTTGGTTTTAACTCTTCCTTTCTAGTAACAAAGTTCCTATTGAGCTTACGACATTGTTGAAGAGTGCTAGTTGGACATATGCTTCAACCGTCCCTTTCGACCATGTCGAAAGCTCGGTAGATGCTAATATTTAGGCGTTCGATATTGTTAAGAGGTGTTTGTTAATGTTAACTTTTATTTTCCTTTCGACTCTATTGATAGCTCAATAAATCTCATTTTTATTTTAACATTCTTTCAAGAATTTGAATTTTCATTTTTTGTTTAATTTTCAAATTATTGTAGAAAGTTCCTACTAATCCTTGAAAGAATGTTAGCTTCATAACAAACTGCAATTTCTAACTGAAACTTTTTCACCTGGCAGAATCACGAGTTCTCCAAAGAAAGTTGAAGCTACTTCCAAGCATTCTTTGATGTCCACTCAAGATGAAGTGGATCTTATCATCAATGACTTTGGAATCCCCGGAGTAGAAGCCATTCCACCGTCTAAAAATGATACCATCAACAGCCCTCATGAAGGGTTCTTCGCTTCTACTACTATACACATATGGCACATAGGGTATCTTCCATTTTTGGAATTCTTGTCTATGTTCCAAGCTTATCTAGGATTTTCTCCAATTCATCTATCTCCAAACGTCTACACTTATCTTTTATCCTTGGAGTTGAAGGCGTTGGAATCTAGCATTCTCTCCTTGAATGGTGAAGTACTGAATTACCTTGTCTGGTTGGTCAAGCTTAGCAACTTTAACAACCAAATCTTTCAAAAAATCCTCCCAAGAAATTGATATCTGAGGGAGTGAACAAGTTTAGGGATTGGGAGAATCGGTTCTTCTTAGTTAGATGCTTCCAAACATTAGCAAAACTTTCTCTGCTCCACATAAACTCAGATTTCATTATTTTCCTTCTATCTATTAGCTTTCCTTTGTTGTTGTATGCTTTTGTCAGGTGCTCCTGCTAGAGGACTAAATGAGGAGGACAAGAGAGCAGTGGAGTCCTTAATTGCAGCTTCAAATAAAATTGGGAATAGATTAACGCTGCTAAACCCTATAAACTTGCGGAAATACTCTCTCTTGCCGACCGGACAAAAGATACATGGTCAACCCCCTCTGGTTTAACATATGTTTCAAAGAAAACGCTTCCTTTCCTTAGGAGATCCCAAAAATTTCTCCCCAACATCACCTATCTGTGCTGACTACTCCAGAAAGTTATATACGCTGCACTTGTTATCTATGCTGTGTTTTTTTTTAAATTATTATACTGACTTATAATCTGTTTGAATTTTCTCCAGCTACTCCTCAGGTTGAAAAACCTACCAAAGGTCTAGCTCCTCTCCCTTTGACTTTTAGCGTGCCATCCTTTTCTTAATCTCTTGCTAAGATAGTGATGGTCGTTAAGATAAAATTAGTCAACGACTGTGGTAGAGGCCCCTGTCAAGATAGAAAAAATATTTGAAGTTCCTGATTCTTAGGGGGAGGAGTCTTTGAGTCTTGACAAAGCTTTGGAGAGTCCGGTTGTTAAAGCTCCTCTCGACCAACCTATGAAGACTCCCACTACAGTTGATGCTCTTTAATGCATCGTTCTATCGAGCTTTCCAAGTGCGCTTTTGCAGATGTGGAAGGCTTTGGAGATGACCCCATCTCAAAAGCATGCTCCTCTTAGGCCATCATCGTCCACATCCTTAAATAATTTTGAAGATAGTCCAATCTATCTTAAACTCTTCTTCTTTTGCTTCCATGCATCCGCCTTCTTCCATTTTCGATTTGGTGGGTCACTCTCGCTCTTTAATCAAACAACAACTCTTGGTAGGTTTCTCTTCACCTGACTTTATCATGACTATTCTTCTTTAAATTTCTAACTTATGCTGTACATTACTTTCATATTTCCAGAATCATTGCAAGAACATGCGTCCAAATCTTCTATCCAGTCCTTTAAGCTTCAGGAGGAAATTTTTGGCTTAAAGAACCAAGTCTCCTCTTTATCCATAGAGAAAGATGAAGCTTTGACTGAACTGGAGCCATTGAGAGTTTCTCTCACCCAGTCAGAATCCATTATCTTAGAGGATAGGAAAGCTTGCCAACTCCTCGCCAATGGAAACTTGGCAATGAAAATGACCTTAAAATAATATGACGAGGAGAAGATCCAAATGGTAGCCAAATAAGCCTCTCTGAAGGAAAGGTTAGAGAAGAATAAAGCTTCTTTGAAATTGGCAGTCGACACTATCACTGTTGCAAAATAGTGAGTGTCATAATTTCTTGGCACCACTCTTGATGAGATTATGAAGAATTCTTTCAACGCCGACAACATCGACAAATGCCTCGAATTAAGCTTTCCTTCTTGTCAATAGGTATATAGGCAAGATAAGTTGGAGCAGGGAGTTGAAGTTGCTGAAAAGGAGGAGATTGACGCCTCCAAAATTCCTTCCTTTAAAGTTCCTTCCTTCTTAGCCGAATCTGACTCCAAAGATTGGAGGCGATAAAGATGAGGCCGCCGAAAAAGAGGGTGAATACAATGATAATGATAATGATGATGACGACGACGATGATGATAATAACATCAATAGTGGTCAAGGCTCAGGTGGTAATAGAGATGGCCCCACTGAGGCTCCTGAAAAAATGAAGACGACAATACAAAGGTTTTCGAAAAGTATCCATCTCCTCATGAGGTAGTCCTACATGAATCTCGCGCAACCTCCAGCACTCAAGAGAAGCCTGCATTTCTTGTTGTTGAAATGCCAAAAGAGAAAGAAAAAGCTTCCCAAGCGTTAATCCATGTATCTCAGTTATGGGATTCTCTGTTTAAACATATTTTGCTTCGAAGATAATAATAGTATAAACCATTTATTTTAGATAAGGAGGAAATATATCCACCCTTATAAAACCAAGCTTGAAAGGAAACAAGCAGAGACAAATAGTTAATATAGGGAGATAGATAAGAAATTGAAGGAGCACAATATACTTTCTGATAAATATCACAGACTCAATAGAAGTGCGGCAGTGGTGGCATCTTTTAAACATCAAGAAGCTACCCCACGACCAAGGAGAGCAGCAATCGATATGACACACTTTTGAAAAAGAGCCGGGAACTGATTACCCTATTTTGGATGTTGATCGAGGAGAGATATATTTTAGTAAATTTCTTATACAAGGCCTATTGTTGACACCCAATTGTTGCATTCTCATATTTAGGTGATTTTAGTGTGGTTTACTTTGGCGTTTACCCAAGAAATGCTTAGATTAATTCGGATCTGACCCGCATCCCCAAGCATGTTGAACTTGCTTTGAGTCAGATCAATTCCCCAATACCTTCCTCCTAATAAACTCAAGTTTTATATGGACAAATTTTTTCTGAATTATTTGCTAAGTCAATTTTGTATGAACCGAATGAATGATTGTGAATATGTAATAACATTGATTTGTAAATAATTGTTTTAGTCTTCTTTTTATTCTTAGCTGTATTTTATTATGTTATCATAGAGGGAATGTTCCTCAGGAAATCTTGTCTCCAGAGATTACCTAAGTTAATATGTTAGACTGAGAAGATTTTAACTCAAAAAGGCATCAATTTTGAAATCTTCAAAATTATCAAGATATTGTTTTCCTAGAGATTACAAAAACTTGACATGGGACATCCTCATCTTCGCTTTGATTTACTTGGTGATGAGAAAGAAAAGCTACCTATGGAGATCCAGACATTCCATGCTAAAGTAATTTGTAGTCGTGATAGTCCTTAAGCTGGGGAATGTGACTATAGCTAATATCCCCCGTGATTACCCCGAAAGGACTAAACATTCCTTTTCACTCTACAGTTATTCTTCCTACCACTTCATTGAATAAAGTTAGAGATGCTGTTTCTCATCTTTAAATATAAAACAAATGTTTGTTATATCTTTTAGCTTCATTTTCATTTGAGTTGTAATTTTTTATGGTAACAATAAAGAGATTGATCATTTTGGTTTTGACGTCATTCTTTTTCTTTTTGATTTAAATAAGAGTTATACTTATCCGTAGCACCTCATTCAATGAACGATTCAGCGTCTCACTTTATTAATCTAAAGGATAAGCTGTTAGCGAAACTTGAAAAGTCGAAGATACTTTACTTGCATATTTTCATGGCAACACCGAAGCTCTAAGATGGCACAAAAGATTGTGGAATATGCGAGTATATGATTTTTGTTTGATGATAATAAACATATATATATTCATTTAAACGCATTTGTTAATGTACTATTTTATTTTTCATAGATTAAATAAATATTTGTTGAATAAAATAAATTACATAGAATTTGAATTCAAACAGATATTTTATTCAAACAAATATTTATTACAATTTTGAATAGTACAAATTCAAGCTCTCACTATACATATACAATTTTGATTCTAATTACATCACAATTCAGTTTACATAATTTCCTCACTACATATCACTCACACTCGTAGTTTATCTTCAACTTCATTCTAGTTAGAATCCAGCATCTGAGAAATCTGCAAACATATTCACTAACGCGGTAAAATTGAAAAAGAAATATTTTTGCAATATAACATGAAATATGATTTTTGAAAATATGATTTGCCTCAGTTATTTGGGTTGTCCGTCATCATTTACATTTGAATTCATCATACACGAACAATGTGACATGCACAGTGCATCACTGTACATGCCACAAGGCCGTGCACATCGATATACACTTGATAATGCTACAGGGACAGGTGAGCACAGGTCAAACCCAAATGAAAAGCTGGGTTCAACTCACGTGCAATATATTTAAAATCACGACACGAGCACAAGGTCAAACCCAAGTTTTGAAACTGGATTCAACTCAAGTGAAATTTCAAAAATCAACATGAAGTGAATCAAGTTCAGTGTGGCAATGCACCAACCAGAAATTCAAGACCACAAAGGCAATGCACAAATGAATACTGCAACAACCAAGACCACGATTATTCACAACAAACATGAGTGCAGCAATGTAACAAACAACATAGATTAAGCTTAATGTCAAGAGTCAGTGATGATAATGCAGACACAAGTAGTGATACATCAATGACAATTGGAGCAACAGTTCATGTATGCATCAGTGACCAAACATAGAACAACAAGGCTCAAACCACAAGTCACAAAAGTTCAAGTGAAGCAAGTACAGGTTAAACCAAAGCAGAGACTACAATATCAAGTGAAAGTGCAAACCACAATGAAGCTGTACAAGAATACCAGGCACCAAAGTATGGAGTGTACAAGTGCAGACGAACAAAGGCTACAGACAAGTAGCAGTGTGCAAATGAAGCAACTAAAGGCAACATGACCAAAAGATCA
The DNA here is from genome assembly GCA_030765085.1 of Allium cepa. NCBI lineage: Eukaryota > Viridiplantae > Streptophyta > Magnoliopsida > Asparagales > Amaryllidaceae > Allium > Allium cepa. The sequence continues at coordinate 944,488,366 of CM060934.1, read as the reverse complement.
GAAACAAACTAACATGACAGCAAACAAAGGAAAGTGACTCGAGCAACATGTACAACAACAAGTCTAGCTACAACAAGCAGTGCAGTAATGAGTGAACAGAAGTTCAAGGCAACAGAGAACATGTGTGAAGAACAACAGCAGCCTCAAGATACACAATCAAGTGACATGACAATCTCAGTAAAACTCAAATAAGCAAGTGCACAATTAAACCAACATGAATCAACACAGTGAAGATAACAAATGATACTTAAACAAGACTCAAGGGTAATGCACATGTCAACAAAGTTCACTGCATAGCAACTGCAACAAGACCAACTCCAAATGCATCAGTGCATGAAGACTGAATCAACTACACAAAGCAACCAAACAACTTAAGTACAACAAGTTCAGCTACTCAAAGACACAGTACACATATATGACACAAGTGTGCAACTTGACTGTCAAGACACAGTGAACAACAATGCAATGTTCAAGTGGAGACCAGAGAAGATGGCCAGAGACGAAGACTACAAGATGAACAACGACAATGCTATAGGAATGAACACATAGATGGTCGAAGTCGTGGCAAATCAAGGAGTAAAGTTCGAAGAATTTAATGCAGACGCAAAATCAAAGTCATAAATCAAGTGTGTGTATCTTTGAAAAAGTCACAAAGTAAAAAGGGAAAGTTTCTACCGTTTGACACAAGAAAAATCGAACGTTCTCAAGATAAAGCCGTGCGCATCAAGTCAGGAAATCGAGAAATAGGAAAGTATCGAATTCATATAAATACATCACCCAAGTTCACCATTAGTAAGGGTGTAGAAAATTCAATCAAATCCAAATATAAACCCAAACGTCATCATTGGAAATTGGTACCAAGTCGAAGTATTAAAATCCAAATTCATCATCGGCATTGTGTGCAAAAAGAACGATAGATTTCAAGTATGAAAAATCAGAAGAAGCAAAAGCACAAATTACATACCGAAGCAACAACGAACTCGATCAACAGAGGAGCAACGCAAACCAGAGAATCAATCATAAGTGAAGCAGCGAGCAAGAGCAACGCAAATCAGAATCGATCATCAGAGAGCCACGAACAAGAAAACGAAGCCCTAATTTTCGCAAGGGAATAAAAGCCCTAATTCGGTTGCAAGGAGGAAACGGCCGCATTATCAAAAAGGATCGGGTTAAACAAATAAAAATGGGCCGGCCTTGTTGTGTTTAAAAGGCTTTATTTTAAAGGGGGTTTTAGTTTTTAATTTGTTTTAAGTTTTTTTTAAATTTCCTTTTCGAATCAAGTCTTAGTAAATCACCACCTAGGTTGTAGGTAGTGTCAGATTGTCTGGTTAGAATTAGTTCAGTGAGCAAGGTGTGGGAGTTTGCAAAACTCTATAGGCGGGAGCAAGGGTTTGCGAGTTTGCAAAACTCTATAGGCGGGAGCAGGGGGTGCGAGTCTATTAGAGTGTTTGTAAGCGGGAGTAGGGTTTGCGAGTCTGTTAGAGTGTTTGTAAGCGGGAGACTGTTTAATTCTAATAGAAATCTGGGAATGCAGCAGTAGGCAGGGGTTGCCGAAGCTGGGTAAATTTTGTGTGTGATTTACTTTTCAGCATATTTATTTCTGCAGTTTGTTTCTGTGTTTAAATCGAGAAAATTTGCTATAACCCTGTTCAACCCCCCCCCCCCCCTCTAGGGTTAATCTAGATCCTACAAAGATTTTTACTTTAGAAAACTATTGTTAGAAATCTTAAGGTTCAAATTGCCAGTTTAGAAGCGAATGAATAGAATGAATGAAACTGTTTCTACTCTGAAGTGTCAAGTTAAATTGGATCCTTCAATTGACTTCGATGTTAAAATGTTAGAACTTTTCTAATAGATATGCAATTTGAAGATGAAATTCAAGAGTAGTCAAGCTCAGTGCGAGTCATTGGACTTTATTATGGGGGATAATATCTCGAATATCAATTTACCAGTCTCCTGCTACTTCATCTATTGCTAAAACTACAAGATTGTAACACCCCATGTTTTTTATAACATTATTCAGGATATTCAACTTACTAAATTAAACAAAAAATGTATAGATTAGGGGATTGAAATTTGAATTAATTGAAGGGTAGCTATGCCATTTAACAATGAATTAAAAGAAGAGTTTATCATGAAATATAGGAGGGATAAAATGGTGAAGATGCCGTATTTTTTGAGTAATGGAATCATTATATATACTTATTGATTATTTATACATATTCATATTGATTTTATGTTATGCTCTGATTAAAAACCCTATTAAATGAAATTTAAATGCCATGCAAATTTTCATATAGACCAAAAATAATATTTTAGAGATGGTTTTTAATTTTCAAAATCTTGGAAATTATGTGGATTTTATATGAATTTTATAGTAAAGAAAAGGTTATTATAGGTTATATATTATTTACGGTTGAATAATAGAAGATATGGGTCTGAAATTTTATATGTTGGAAAGCATATTAAAAGAGATTTTTTTGGAATTTTTGTAGAATTTACCTATGAATTTTAATGGTTATATAAAATTATTGAAGGTATGAGACTTAAATGTTTTATATAATTAAGAAAGGAGATGGGGCATTTTGCAAATAATTCAAATTTTTTATTTTTGGAAATTGGTAGCACATTTGCAAAAGTACAATATCAACCAATTAGATTTAGACAAACAAGGCAGATTAGATACAAAAGAAATAGTTTAAAAGGACTAATCAACATGTTTTTCATTGTTTCGATGCTTTTGGCACCAGGTTCCGCCTTCCTACCTTCGCCTTCAATGATGTCGAAACCAATGAAAAAATATCAGTTAACTAGTATGTAGTGAATTAGATGTAGGGGGAAGGTATAGAGTTAAAACCAGGGGTTTCGAAGGGGTTGAGGCATTGCTTTTCTTCTGAAATGAAAATCTGTCTGCGTGCTTTCAACTGAGAAGCTTTCGACTTGGTTGGCTTTCGACTAGGTCAAATGGATTTAAAGGAAATGGTTTTGATTAGATTGTACCTTTATTTTTTAAATGATTACTTTCGACTCAGTCAAAACCTTTTGTTGTCGCCTCTTTACCTTTCGATCCAAATGGTTTCGAAGGTGTTACTTTGTGTTCTAAAATTTGGCCACTTCTCCAATGCTTTCGAAGGCACGGTTTCGACACCATCACTTCTTCACTTAGGAATGCTTTCAGAAGAATGGCTTTCGAAAAATGATATAATGACCCTTTTTCTTTATTAAAGTATAACACAAAAGGTTTTGAAAGAGATGGTTTAAATGGTTTCGAAAGAGTCACTTTTGAATGGTTTCGAAAGGTGTTATTCACTTGTTTTAACTGAACCCAAGTGCTTTCGATAGGTTTATGTTTATCAACCTTTAATGCTTTCTAAAGGTTTTAAAGTAAGGTGTCAAAGGGGTGGTTCCCTAACGGTTTCGAAGTGGTCGAAAGGTATGGTTTTTCTGGTTGTTTCAAAAGGATTAAAGGAAAAGGTTTTTTCCAAAGGTTTTGAAAGTATATGTTTAAAGGTTTTAATAGAAAGATGTCTGAAGTTTTTAAAGCTTTTGAAAGGAAGGTTTTTCAGTGGCTTTGAAAGGGTTTGAAGAATGGTTTCGAAAGGAAGGTTTTAGCCTTTCGGCCTGGATAAAAGAAAGGGTTTTATTTGGTTTAGAAAGAGGTAATTTAAATGGTTTTGAAAGGGGTACTTTAAACAGATTCGAAAGGGATACTTTCAAAGATTTAAATGTTTTCATCAACTAAAATTTGGGTAAAGATATATAAGAAGATAAGGGGATTATGAATAAAGCATTGAGAATATATGTATATATGTTCCTTGTTGAGTTTGATTTAAAGTTTTTAAATCATTTTGAAAAGATTTCCAAAGAAAATTATGGGAAGATATCTTTAAAAAAATGACTTAAATATTAGAATACTAGATGTGGCTGGTGTAGTGTCGCACACTATACATTAGCTATTAGCCCCAGCTAATTTTGTCCAAAATTCTAATGTGTAGTGCTTTGTCACAGATAAGATTCACACAGAAAGGAATATATGTTTGTATACAAAAAGGTTATTGGTGAGCCCGCCAAACCATTAGGATCTGGTGATTCTACGAGATGATAAGTTAAGGAAAGATCATCTCGAAGACAAGTATTTAACAGGTAGTTAAGGATAGAATGTCCAGAAGAAGAGGAGTGTCTAACAAATGTTAGATAAATTTTGATATGTTGTTTGGTAGGCCCGAATCAGCCCAAGGTTAGTAGTTATCCAAACAAAACTATAATCATCAAATAAATAGCTCATTTATTACATGATATGCATGTTTACATAATGATGCTTTACAGATTTTAACCAGTTTTGGTTGCAGGAAAAGATTTACAAAGATATGTTTCAAAAGGACGTTATTGAGGGGAAACCTATTAGCTAAACGGCGTAGTCTCACTTAACATAAAATAACAGAGATGGACAATGTTATTCACACCAGGCTTTACGTCTGACTCGAAGTTTTTATTTCCCTTTAAACTTTTGGGTGCTTAAAATTGATTTAAGGAGGCTGATGGCTGAGGTTTTTAGGTTTTTGAAATTTTGGTGAATAAAGCTTCCAAAGACGAGCGGGTGGCTGACGGATAGCTAAGTAGGAGTACAAATTATTTTGCAAATTTTCATCTTACATTATGTCAGATATGACTATACTACTTTGATCAACCAAGGGGGCGTTGTCATATGTCACTCTTGGAGTATTATTGTAAATAATATTAATCATTGCCTGGCAAACATTATGGGTTTTGTAACTTGGATATAAACTTGTTTTGAAATGTAATCGGCAAAATTTTGTTTTTTTAACATGTGATTTTGTTCATTTTTAAATGCTTCTAATATTATGGATACTACCATTAGCATTACTGTATTTTGTCACCAGAAATTAGTACTATGGAATACTATAGCATCTCTAGGGTTAAGCTTTTGGCTTCTGCATATGGGATGTTACAAAGAACTACCTCCCTTACTGCTCAAATATTTACCACTATGACTAATCCTCACCATGGCTTAAATGAGATGGTAGTGGGCGAGTGGTGTAGGAAAGTTAAATACAAAATGACGAAATATTTTGACAAATAGCAGAAGGTTAAATAATCATAGCACATAAATGAATACGCTACTAGAATTCAAAAACTCGAATGCGACAACTATCTTCTTTTGAAGCACATTGCCGAATTGGAAAGGGAAAATAAGACCCTTAGAGGCGCAAATAGAGCTTTCAATCGCGCTTTGAAAACTAATATTGATGCGATTAATGATGTAGACAGGATAAGGAAGAAAGAGAAGAAACTCAAAGAAGTTCTTTGTACCGCTATCCGCCACATCATAGATCCTTTAATCGCTGAGAACTTGAACAAGGCTGCCCAAGATTTATGAAAGATTCATATCTATGAAATGTATATATTTTCTCTATACACTTATAAACAATTTCATAAGTTATGTAAATCATGTAAATTTTGTAATTATCACCTGGTTTGTGATCCTTTTTCTGTGACGTTATCTTTGAAACATTTGTTTGATAGCTCATTTAATAATTTCTGTATTTCCTAGATCTTTCATTCTTATTTGTTGTTCTAATTTCCTATAATTGATAATAATGATCTTCCTATTAGAAGTCTTTGACCTAGATTTCAACATTAGTAGTGAATAATCAAAAATTCATAACAATTGTCTCCATGACAAAAGTCCCGATCTTTATTAGAGCATATGTCGGATAAACAGAAATCCATAATAATTATCTTCATAATAGGAATCTCCATCCCAGATTAGGGCATAAGTTGGATAATCAGAAATCCATAATAATTATCTTTATAATAGAAACCTCAAGCCCAGATTAGGGCATTGATAATTAAAGTCAAATAATAGCCTCGAAACCCAAATTCGGATACGGGTAAGATCATAAATGATTAGAGAAGACCTAAAACCCATATTTGGGTATTAAATGTCTAGAAGTGAGAGTTCCAAAATCCATATTCAGATATTAATGAGCGCAGTTTTGTTCTACTCCTTAGTTTCTACCTTTTTCAGCATGTGTAAACCTTTTAGGCCTCATATGTAGTTGTAATCTGATTGGCTGGTTTTCGAGATTGGACATCCTAGTCTATCATTTGATATGCCATTTCTTAGGCTTGGCATCTTAGTCTATTGTTTGATAAGCCGCCTCTTAGGCTTGGATATCTTAGTCCATTGTTTGATGAGCCTCTTCTCGAGCATGGATGTCTTAGTTCATTATTGTCTAGTGCTCTTGGTTAGATCATTCTTAGAGTTTGGAACCAAGGACTTACCCAAACTCTCTCTTGGAGGTGCCTTGTGTTATTTCATGTCAGCAATCAAAACCTATGATCTAACATTCTCCCCGTTTTTGACTATGACAACTCCATTTGCTATGGACGAATCTTCGACAAGCTTTGTTGACTAATTTCTCCCCCGGAATATATTCCTGTAATTGTGCTATAGATTTATCCCCCTGAATCTATGCTATATATTCCTGTAAATAATTAATCTTTTCTCCCCTTAATCTGGGCTTGCATCATTTATTCCTGCAAATAATGTTAAAGCAATATCTTTCTCCCCATTTGTCATCGACAAAAAGGTGAGTTTATATGATGATGTAAATTATATTTTACATAAGTGTTAACATAGAACAATATAAAAAAATAACTAATGTAAGTTATCAAAAAAAATTAACATTTAAAGCATGCAATACCCAAGGTTCTTATAAATTTTTAAGGAAACCATACCCATTTAGGTATGGTTGAACCTTTATAAATATAATTTTCGTTATTAACTACCATATCAAAATAATCATCAATGTATTTTTCTCTGTTTTTCCAATTAACAGGAACCCAAATACTTAGATAATGTTTATTCATATTTCCCGTCAATGATTTTTTACTATTAAAGAAATTATAAACATTATTGGTCATAGTAGTATTTGAATTTCTATAAAAACTGGATTTAGACTTTCCTCGTAATCTAGTACTAGCACTAATATATTTACTATACATGAAAGCATGTCAAGTGCCATTTCTACGATCTGTTTTATTATATCCTAAACCACTTTTATCATTTGAAGGTCTAGAACTAGATAAAATCACGTTTAAATAGTTTTGACCTTTATTAAATTTTTTGACTTCAGTCTAAAGTTTATCAAATTTAGCCTTAAAGTCACAATTATTATTTTCAAAAAAATATTACTATTATTCAAAATATCAAATTTCTCATTTAATTCAGAATTCTCGTTTTTTAACTTACGGTTCTCATTTTTCAGAAGGGAATTTTGAGATTCTGAATTATCTAAAGAGGATTGTAATAAATCATTTTGTCTTTTCAAATCAAAAATTTCTTTTGAAAATTTTTCTCTCTCTCTTTTTGAAATATATGTTTTGTTCATCTAGAAAATTTGTAAAAGCCTCAAAATTATTCTTTAAAACACCAAATTGATTTTCTAAATCTAACTTCTCATTTTTCAATTTCTCATTTTCAAGTTCAATAGATTTCATCTTTTCTAAAATAATAAAATTAAGCTTTGAAATCTTATTGCTTATACTAACTAAATCATTATTATCTTTTACTGAAATTTGTAAATCAGAAAGTACCTTTTTGTAGTCCTCACTAGTGGCCTTGACGGGAATTCTGCCTGTTGTATTTCGACTGGATCGTTTTCTAGCCGTTATGCTAGGATGTTGTTACGATCTCTAGAATCCCAGGCTTTGATACCAAATGAAAGTGTGTTATGGATCATGTAATATGGGTATATGATAATACAGAATATAGTGATGATAATAATACTATAAATAGTGTAGAATATAAAAGCAATATAGTAAAATGACACCAGAGATTTTTATACTGGTTCGGAGCACCATCCTACGTCTAGTCCCAGACTCCTTCTGGAATTTCACTAAAACAATAACCCTCACTTAACCCGGAGGAACAGGTCTGTACAACCCCTGAGCAGACTAACAGGGACCTAAGCAGCGGAACAGGATTTCACCACAGCAGCCGAAGAGGACTTCACACGCCTGAGCAGCAGAACAGGACTTTAACAAAGACAAAAGATTGTTTGACTTTTTGTGTGTTTTGATAACACAAATTTGTCACTTGTAGTACACCCTTCTTATAATCTTTTCCTCAAGTATGATGTGTATATTTGAAGTTTATGAAGATTAGAAAGGAATAGTATTTCTTAGAATACATAAATTTTATTTAAGCAATATGTATGCAAGAAAGTTATATAAAAGAGAAAAGAAAATTCTGTAATTTGAAATCAAGTTAGAATATGTATTTATAGATGTTAAAAAGCAGCGACCATTGGCGAAGAGTTCCGGTTGAAGTATTATGTTCAAATCTCTTTGTAGAGGTTCGTAACTCTTCACAAATGGTCGTGTCTTTTCAGAAAAATATAGTTGTTATAGAACTTCAGTCGAATGAACCTCTGGGTCAGTCGACTGAATATTCGAATGAATTTTAAATAAATATTTGACTATTTGTGCACGTGTGCATGTTGCACAAAAATCATCAGGTCAGTCGACTGACCTGATAATTTCTGTGCAATTTGCGTGTTTTTACATAGGTTTACTAGGCTGTTTGTAGATATTCAGTCGATTGAATGAGTTGTTCAGTCGACCTAATTCTATTGATAATCAAAAATCACTATAGCTCATTTGGTTAGAGCAATTGCCTTATAAACTGGTGACCTAGGTTCGAGTCCTGCTCCATGCATTTTTTGAAAACTTGATTTTGATTAAAATATGCATGCAAGTTTATTTGAATGTGAATGATGATTCTTGAGGAAAGATTTTAACAAAGCACTAAATAGACTCTATATACATATTTGATGACTTCTTGTTAAGAAATATATAACTATATGAACTATACTTTGAGTTGTCGAGTCCGGATGTTGTCATAGTCGTAGATTCATGAATTGTTGTTTCATGTCAGCAACCAAAACCTATTTGCTCTAACGCTATTTGCAGGGATAAACGATGCAAGCTCGGAATAAGGGGGAGAAAAGATTAACTATTTACAGGAATATAGAGCACAGATTCAGGGGGAGAAATCTATAGCACAATTACAGGAATATATTCCAAGGGAGAAATAAGTCAACAAAGTTTGTCGAATATTTGTCCGTAGCAAATGGTGTTGTCATCAACAAAAAGGGGAGAATGTTGGATCGTAGGTTTTGATTGCTGACATGAAACAACAATTCATGAATCTACGACTACGACAACATCCGGACTCAACGACTTAAAATATGGTTCATAAAGTTATATATTTTTTAACAAGAAGTCATCAAATATGTATACAGAGTCTAGTTTATTACTTTGTTAAAATATTTCCTCAAGAATCATCATTCACATTCAAATAAAATTGCATGCATATTTTAATCAAAATCAAGTTTTCAAAAAATGTATGGAGCGGGACTCAAACCCGAGTCACTACTTTAGAAAGAAAGTGCTCTAACCAAATGAGCTATGGTGATTTTTGATTATCAACAGAATTTAGTCGATTGAACAAATCATTCAGTCGAGTGAATATCTATAAACAGCCTAGTAAACCTGTGTAAAAATGTGCAAATTGCATAGAAATTACCAGGTTTGTTGACTGACCTGACGATTTTTGTGCAACATGCACAAGTGCACAAATATTCAAATATTTATTTAAAATTTGTTTGGATATTCAGTCGACCAACCCAGAGGTTCAGTCGACTAAAGTTCTATAACAGCTATATTTTTCTGAAAAGACATGACCATTGTGAAGAGTTACGAACTTCTACAAAGAGATTTGGACACAACACTTCAACTGGAACTCTTCGCCAATGGTCGCTGCTTTTTAACATCTATAAATACAAATTCTAACTTGATTTCAAATTACAGAATCTACTTTTCTCTCTTATCTAACTTTCTTGCATACCAATTGCTTAAATCAGGTTTATATATTCTAAGAAATACTATTCCTTTCTAATCTTCATAAACTTCAAATATACACACCATACTTGAGGAAAAGATTATAGGAAGGGTGTACTATAAGTGACAAATCCGTGTTATCAGAACACACAAAAAGTCAAACAATCTTTTGTATTTGTTGAAGTCTTGTTATGCTGCTCAGGTGTTTGAAGTCCTCTTCAGCTGCTGAGGGGAAATCCTATTTCGCTGTTCAGGTCCCTGTTCGGCTGCTCAGTGGTTGTATAGACCTGTTCCTCCGGGTTAAGTGAGGTTTGTTATTTTAGTGAAATTCGAGAAGGAGTCTGGGACTAGACGTAGGACGGTGCCCCGAACCAGTATAAAAATCTCTGGTGTCATTTTGCTATATTGCTTTTATATTCTGCACTATTTACAGTGTTATTATCATCACTATACTCTGTATTATCATATATCCATATTACAAGATCCATAGCACAATTTGACCTTGACCAGACCAAAGGCATAGCCAAGGTCTTATTGATGCTTTAACTTAGCCATAACGTGGTGCGAATAAAGGCTTACACTCTTCCCTCTAGGAGTGCCCTGCCTTAGCCATAGTGTGGCATGGACAAGGGCTCGTTGATGCTTTAACCTGGCCATAGCATGGAGTAGATAAAGGCTTACACTCCTTCCTCCAGGAGGTACCATAACCTGACCGAAGGCACGATAGAGGGCTTATCCATGCTTTAACCTTGCCATAGCGTAGCGCTGTTAAAGGCTTACACTCCTCCCTCCAGGAGGGGATCTACCCTGGCCAACTCGGCACGGACGGAGTCTTTGACTGTTTAAGGTAATGTCCAAACAAAAGGAGCATTTCACTCCCAACCATGTAGATTCTCTTTAAAGAAAATTAGCTCTTTATTGATCTCATTTATTATTTCTTTACAAACTCATTGATTTTGCCTTGACGATAAAAGTTGATTATCATCCCTTCCAAGGTTCTACAGTTTTTAGTTTTATGACCATTCATCACATGGTAATGGCAATAGGATCCTCCTAGATTCCTTTCATATTTTGTTCTTCTTTTGTGATGGCCAATAGTTGAGCTCATCTTTTGTTAGCAAGTAGACATTCTTTATGGATGTTGTTAGATTGCACTCTTTAGGAAGTCTTGACTAGAAACTTGTTTCTTAAAGATGGCCTCTAAATCTTTTATTACATGGCCTTGGAGTTTCCCCTTTCATAACTAGTTTTCTCTTTAAAACTATTTGGGGTTCCGATGTAGGTATTGCATTGCTTGTGACTTGTCCCCATTTGTGTGCAAAGGCATTGCAATCTACCATTATTCCTTCTTCAAATATCGTGCCTTTGGTATAGTGTTGAATTGTTCTTCTCATTTGGTCGAATAAATTGTAGCTTTCCTATATCTTCTCCCCTAAAGTAATGATTAGGGTAGGACAAACATAAAAAGGGTTAAGTTCCATTTAAGTGGATCATAGGCTTCAACTTTCTTTTTCCTTATGATTCTTAAAGCCTTCATCCTTAACCATTGTTCTTCCTAGAGATTCTTATCATTGGCTGCCTTTAGGGAAATCCAAATAAGTATGGTTCAGAAATTCCCTGCTTAGATCTTTAACTTTTCCAGTCACGATGAAGTTAGATCAAAAGTAGAAAAGCTCGAAGTAGGATTTGGTTAGAGATAGGTTGTGTTGGATGTTCAACAGAATCGGAGGTTTGAGCCCTCCTTCTGGCGCCAAAATGTTAACCATAAAACTTGTCAACATCCCAAAGCTATTTTTAAAATGAACCTGATCTCTTTTGGTTAAGTGGGAGAAGGTAAGATGAGAATAATCCTTTCAGTTCACCTTTTCAAATAGGTTCTTGTTATGATAGATTTCCCTTATTAACCTTCTGATCCAGTAGAAACGCTCAAATTCCTTTCTTTTCGACCTTTCAAACTAGATGAGTAGCTTGATTACCCCTTCGAAATAGTCCTTTTGAAGCAATTTGCGAAAGCCTAATGGATGGCTCTAAGGTTCAAGGTTATGGTTAGTTTTAGATGGATTTGACCTTGTTAAAGCTAGAGTCCTAAGTGTTTTAGGTTTGGATTGTGAATTTAAGGAAAAACTGGTTCGGGCTAAGGTTTCAATCCATTCAAAAGTAGAGTCCGATGAAAGGTAGTCTGGAATCAATAAATGAAATTACTTGAAATTGCAGAGGATTTGAACAAGTAGGAAGAGGCCTTTCAATGTGGTCGACACTTGTAAAATAAAATTGGATCTGATCAAAAAGCTTTCGAAACAACTAAGTAATCAAGAATTTAGAGATCTTCCTATTATCAATGCAATGAAGCCTTTATTGATCGATTCTTCCCCAATTAAATTTACATATTAGGGTTACAACTTTTAGAATTAAGAATGTAAAAGTCAAGAGTGAATGAGTTTGGATCTCAAAACCAGACACTTTGGGTCTTATTTATAGATGTAGGTCGCCACCTTTCAGCTCGGTGCTTTCGACCCAGCCGAAAGGTGGCTTCAGATGCCTTCCGACTCCTTCGACACTTTTGTTCCCCTTTGCAATGCTTTCGAATAGGCTCGAATGCTTCTGTCTTCATCGAAATGCGTGGTTGCGCCTTCTCTTCTTTATGTTGCTTTGTTAGAGATTTTGACTCTGCGAATGGGTTGTTTTCAGAGGCTTCGAAGGTGTTGAATTTGTTATGGTTTCGATGCTGTTTGTAGCTTCCAACATATGCTTGCGACTTGATGTGGAACCTTCTTTAGGTATCAAAGGCTTCAACTGGTTTGAAAGGCTTGAATTTGCTCCTGAAAGGGTTGTTTCGACCAAGATGTACTTCTGGATGGCTTGAGTGATAGTTAAACCTTTGGTTTTGAAAGGTTTGGCATGCATATGAAAAGTTGCTATGCATTATCTTCAAAAGCTGCTTCTTTAGCTCCTTCGAAAGGTCCGCATGGTGAAAGCACCTGCGTTGAAAGGTGTTTATTGAAGCGGAAGCTTACTTTCGACCCTTTCTATAATGACCCGTAATTTCTCTACTTCGAAAATGAGGGATTTTCTTTATTTTTAAATGTAAAAGTAATTTAAACCTTAAATAAATATGTTATATATAATAAATAATCATCTATTCTTATAGTTAATAAATTAAAAAGTATAAATTTGGATTTTAGAATAAATCGATAAAAGTTAAGTTTTGTTAATAATAAATAAAGGATTAAATAAATAAGTTTAAATATTTATTTGAGAATTTAAATCCTATTTAAAACATCTAATAAAGATAATAAAAGTATATTAAAATATTTAAAAGTATGTTAATAATCGTTTTACAAAAATAACCAAAATTTATCGTATTTTGTCAGTTTTACATACACTGTAAAATTAGAGATTTTAGTATTAATTAAATATGATTTTAAATATAAAGTTATATGTTTTAATTTATTTAAAGAAGTAAAATAGTTCGGTTTAAATTTGGTTTACATAGATGGATAGTTTAGCTAAAACGTCAAAATGTGACCGTAAAACATTTTGTTGAAAATCGACGTTTTGTCGATTAAAAGTTGTCGCAACGTTGTTGCATCTTTATTTTCTTATGTATGAACATATATTCAAAGAGTATAAGTATTATTTAATTCACTAGTCAAGATTACTTTTACTAAACAAGTTTAGAAACAATTAGCAAAAGTAAACGCAAAAGGACAAAGCATTTCACATCATATCCAACCAAATACTTACTTTTCTTTACTTAAATATTAAGTGATTAAGACATAAAGTGATGATGTGATAAGGTGATGGTAAGTTTTGAAAAAATAAGATAAAGTAAGGATATTTTAGTAATTTTGTAAAGGGTTAGTTTTGTAATTTACCATTCCTTACTTTTTCTATAAATACCCATCCATTCTTCTCATTTTTTCACACAAATCATTCTCTTCTTCTTCCTTTAAGCGATTTTAATGGCTTCCCTCTTTAAAGAGGTAGGAGGGTTAAAAATAGTGGAGTGCTTAAGCACTAATCCACTTGTTACTCTCTAAGCTCTTCTTAATTCCCTTCTTCTTCTTCTCTTCTTAAAAAATGGCCTTAGGCCGTGAGGATGAAGGTGGTTAAGGGATTAGGCTAAGAGCAAGGTGGCGGAGGAGGGTCATGCCTATGAGCAAAGCAAGTAGAGGTGGAGATGGTCGAGCACTTAGAAGCATGGTTACGATAAGGTTTAGAAATGTTTAGTGAAGTGTTGGTTTGGATAAGAATGTTGGTAGAGAGTAAAACGATTCTGGTTAAAGGTGAGAAAATTCTCATCGCTTTTAAAAGTTCATATTTTGATTTTGTTATAATAATCATCTTATTACATGTAAGTATACACCCTTTAAAATGTTGCTATGGATGTTTGGATATGTTTGTGTTATGTTTAAATAAGTAGCAAATGTTTATGGTTGTGATTATTTATCATGTTAGCTTATATATGGACCATAATTATGTTGGTGACAAACGTTAATTCGATTATGTTCATTTTGATTTTATAATCCCTTTGTTAATAAGACCATATTTTAGTGATATGAGATATTTTGAAAAAATAAGTCTCTTTTCAGTTAGAAGTGAAATTAAAGTTAAAATAAAAGAGAATTTGAAATATGATGTGAAATGAGTTTGAAAAAGATAGTTAAATTGAAATTGAAATTGAGATGAATAATGAAATTGAAATCGATTTTGAAAATTGAAGTTGAGATTAAGGACGAATTAAAGTTTAAACTGAAATTAGATTTGAAATCTATGTTTTAAATGTGTTTAATTTGAAGTTAGAATTGAAATTGAAATTGAGTTGAAATTGGAAATTAAAATTTAATATTAAAATAATAGAAATAAAATAATATTATAATATGGTAATAGTGAAAATTCATTTTAAAACTTTAAAAAGTAAAAATATTGATATAAAATAATTTGTATTGATTTTATAAGTGATAAAATCCAATTTGAATGGATTATTTCAGGTATTAAAAAATAAGTTAAAACTGGACGCATCGCACAATGGTAGTTCGCGATTTCACGCCGAAAAGTTCAAATGAGTGTATAGAGTGAAATATAGCTCGAAATTCTTCGAGATAAGAAAATTCCAGACTATCATATCCATATCTTCTAAACGAAGAAAGAAAATCAAAGTTTTGTTGAGTAGATTTTGAATTAATTCCAAATCAATTTTCTAGAAAAATCGCGCTAGTGCATTTAAGTGACCATAACAGGAATTTTTTTCAAATGAAAGTTTTTAATTATGAAAAAATATGAAATAAAATTGATAAATCTGTTTAAATGATTTAAAGGAGATTTGGATTGAAGATTATGAATTATCGAATGTTTAAAAGTTGTTTAAATCAAATAAGCTTGTATAGCACTTTCCGCAGCACTTTTATACTGCGAGTTCTATAACTTTTGGAGTATGAGTTTAAATATAACGATTTTTTCTAGAATAAATTGTGAATATTTTTAAAAAATAAGATAAGCATTTGAAAGATAATTTGGAATCTTTATAAGCAATTCCAAAATAAAGTTAATAAATGAGTATACGGAAATGACTCGTACATTTGTTCCGCCTATAAGTTCTAGGAAGATAAAACAAGGTGTTTAACTATGGTTAGGGATGGAGCAACCAGTACCCTGAACTTACTTGGCCTATGTTTTCTTTTTTTAGGCGAGGGGTGGAATAGATCGAAAGGAAAGCTCGGATGCTCTTAACTGAAAAGATCGTATTGAGTTTCCAAAATAAAAGAAGATTGGTATTATCCAAAATTTAAGCAATCTCCAAAATGAATGATTTCTATGATCCTGTTTACTCAAAAATGTTCGCTAAGATTGATTTAGGGTTTATCGTAAATGACGTCTTAGATAACATTGTTTTTGACCCGCCTAAAAAATTAAGGAATTTGGATCGAGAGTTAAGTGTGAAAATTTGAGATATTATCCAAAGCAAAAGAATAAATTACTTAGAATCATTATAATCAAAAGAAAGAGATTTCAAAATCATCCGAAAAGAATTAAAGTGAAAAGAGACTTAATAAATCCTGTATACTAATATTCACTTTTTATCGATCATTGGATTTCGAAGGAACCAGGGAAGGATTTGGGTGATTCCTATCCGAAAACCACTTCGAACTAATGTATACATTCGAATTTGAAGACATGTTGAAGATGCTGATTGTTGACGACCATGGATCTTCATAGCGTAAGGACTGCTTGTTGAACACGCTCTGGGTAGCTCCCATTATAGAGTTATTTATAGTATTGGTCTCCTTGTGTTGGAGATTTTTCGGATTGCAAGGACTACTCACTGCTAGTGGTAGTAGGAGAGTGTCTTTGGTTTGTCCTGTTCCTAGACAAATTTTATGGACATTTGTCTAACATTGCATTTCTAAATATTACATACATTGGTTTTTACCAACGTGCATCAGTAGTGGCGGAGAAAGCAAGTTCTTTTAGCTTAACACCCTCCTTGAGACTTACGAGCTCAAGGGTTGTATTTTTATGGAAGGCAATTAGCAGTTAACGGAAATGGCATTATGGCATTCAAAGATGTGATATGTGCTATGTGAAAAGGTAATCGTTGTCTCAAGCCTCATCAAACCGGAAATGACCGAAACAGGATTAGATGCGGCAAGGCTAAGTGGGTCATTCCCAAGTAAGGTATGATCATCCCATTCTAGATATATTTCTTCCCGCTATGACGTTCGGGATGTAAGTTAATGTGGTGTATGGAAACGAGCGCTCGGTTAAAGGTCGGTAACGACCGGAGGATGACATATTCGGTACTATCAAGTTATAGAGGTAGGTTGATCTTGTGTTGGTAGAGGGAAGATGTTCCGTTCCACGAGACGTCCATCTAGAGGTGTACCCATTCGGAAGGTAGATCCTTCACCCGGTCATTTGTATGGAAATCCATTCTCCAATAAGAACCTACGGTTTTGTTTGTAGAACGTAGTATGCTAGAATTTAATAATGGTAAATTTTTTGGCTAAGATTAATAAGTTTATTTGCAAATGTTTTCAAAGAATGTCATTATAAATAATGTCAAAGATTTTGATATAAAAGTGTTTTAGTTATCATAAGGTAAAAACCCATCCGTGTTTATGTGTGGGCATGGTCTTATGAGATACTCTTTATTTTCGAAGGATTTTTATTCAAAGGCTGATATATGACACTGTCGCTTATTATTGAGTTTTTCTCACGTTGGTTTATTAAGGCTGATTTGGGTATTTTCAATACTCGGGTCAGATCCGAGTAGTTTCAAGTTTTGCCGAAGACGGTTGGAGTTTCCAGAGGAGAGCTGGATATATTCATCTACATGTGGACATTTTCTATTATCCGGTGTACTTAGTTTGTTTTGGTTTGATGATTGTCAGCAATTGTAAGGACAGATGTTTATAACTGTCCAAGCTGAATTTAGGTTAGACTCTGATATATGTATTTAAAAGCTCCGCTGTAAAGATATTTCTTCAATATTGTATGTTATTACATTCATGTGAGATTTTGTTCTGTCTATTTTTTTTATTACCCTTGATTATTCATACTTCCATGCAACTTGGGTCGAACATGAGTGTTTTATTATCGGCTCAATAGATATGGAATTATTGGTCATCACACTTTTGACCCCTTCGAAAGGTTTTGATACTTCTAATCTTTAGCTGTTGCATCCCTTTGAATTGTTTGAAAGGTCTTGCTGGTTCTTTCCTCTCTTGTTCTTCTTTCCCTCCTATTAAATAGGGTTTCGACATGGTCGAAAGCATATTTTGTGGTAACATGATAATTTCGTATAATTGAAAACACAGCAAAATCCCACTTACGGTATCTTAGGGAAAGTTGCAACGGTAACATTTCCTTCGTAGGAAAGATATGATTCCAATGCATTAAAATATAAACATAAATATTTTTGGAAATTTATACATAAGTGTATTTCTTGAAATCCCTTAATTAGAAACTAAAAGGTTATAAATAGAGACGTAAATAATCACATTTACCAATTAAATATATATATATATAGTACTAATTTAAGAAATAAGTAAATAAACATCCGTTACAACATTAATGCATATGGTGATGTGAAATTAATTGTACTTTATCATAATAATTATAAATGAAATGCGGAATACGAATAAGGGAATAAATAAACAAGTAAAAGGGAAGTTATTGTAATCAAGTCAATTTGAGTAGTAAACATTTAATGATTTTAATTATAAAGACCAAATATGAAAATGGTAAAGGAAATTAAATAGGCATGATAAATAAAGAACATTAATGTAAAGGAGAAATAGAGGCGGTAAACGTATAAAATAAGAAGAAGCCAAAGCAAGTACATTCAAATTGAACTTTAAAGGCATAATTTTTCTGTAGTTGAAATTGGATGGCCTCAATAGTATGTTTTCGATTGGTGTGAACTAGTGGACCTAGCCTAATTTTTTTGATTAAATCTAAAGGACTTTTTTAGTATGGTTTGGGATGCAAGGTCAATAGAGTTACACAATGGAAGTCTTCCCTCTGCAATGGGCTACTAGCAGTTGCATATACATACTACTGATATGGGACATCTCCAACTATAGGACCCATATGGATATACGTTTGCGTTTAGGCTTGAGGAAAATATATCAAAAGACCTCATTTGGGGTTTGAGGTATTAAATGGCTATGTAAGGGTCTACTCCCCTTTTTATAAGAAGTATTAAATGGTCTGAGTTATCCTATAGGTGCATATTGGATGGCCCGGAATATTGCTTATATGCATTAAAGGAAATCCTTTTGGGAAGGCCTGCTTCGGGATTGAGGTACTAAATGACTGTTGGTAATCTACCACTTCCATATTCAAGAACTACTAAGTAGCCTGCAGGAGGATTGGTACGATGGTAGTTAGGGAGTGCTAGAATTTGAGAAGGTCGCCTAAGCTTAGGTAGTAAATGACAAAAGGGTTTGCCTATTTCCAAATTTAAGGGTATTAATTAGCTTAGGTACTTCCTCATGCAATATTAAGATAATATTACATGAGAGAAGAGTTGTTGAACCTAATATACTTCATAGTTGCATGCACCCTCTTTTGTAGTCATGAAGTAGGTCTTGTAGGGCACTAGCCCATAGTTGGGTATCTGTATATACGAATGCGGATACTTACACCTTTGAGGAGGTTACATATATAGATACTTATACCTCGGGGTAGGTTACGCATATAGACACTTATATCTCGAAGTAGATTTCGCATATATGGAATTACATAACTAATCTATAAATAGTGGACATAATACCTAAATGAAAATCAATCGGCTTAAACCGGTGTTATGGATAATGTATATAATATACCAATCGACAGAACGTTGTACTAACCTACTTCTCTTTATAACCCATATGATAGAGACACGGTTATAGTATAAGGAGGGAATAGTAGGAGGATAATTCTTCTCATTCATGCTTTATGCCTTCATGGTGACTAGATATGTAAGTAATATCATTAGTTAGTACATATATATTTTATTATATTTTAATATTCTGCTATGAGTTAATGTAGATAGCTCTCTGATATATTTATGCTTATTACAAGATACCAACACCAACGATCCTTTCCTTAGTGGACCTGGGTTTTTGAATTAGTCGAAAATTCGGCCCCATTAAGTTGCGAGTTATCACAAATTTTTTGAAATTTCAGAAAGTGGAGAAGTTGATTTCTAGCTTGGAAATTTCTAGTAGCATGGTGAGTGGAATGATTCTCTACCATATATGTTCTCCTTTATATTTGTATGTTTGTTTAATTGCTTTGTTGGGTTAGGTCTTAGCCATGACTTTTTTGCTTCTAGTTAATTCATGAGAATTTGATTGTTTGGTTGAACTATGTTGATTAGATTAAATGAAATGTTGAACTGAACAAATGAACCTAAGTGATTAATTAAACAAATGAACTAACTTGAATGAAACCACCAAATGATGGCTCTATGTATGGCGTTGTTTAAAAATGACTTTTGTTGGTTTACGATTATTTCTATTATTGGTTGAGCAAATGCAGTAGGCGGGCGTAAGTCGCAATGCCACGAAGCATGAAATTGGTGTGAGGAAAGCCAAGGCGATGATTATGAGAAATAGAGAGGTGGGATGAATTCTCTTAAGGGAATTCACCCTATCCAGTTTAGGTTGACCCCTTACAGGCGAATAGTAGACTTACCAAGGGGTATTGATCGACCTATCAATAAAGGTGTGTAGAGTTTTCTTGGCTGGAAGAAAATAGCCCAAAAAGGGCCTGGAACAGTCAACTAGTCAACATCGGCCAATCCACTGTCAATGAGGCCAATCGACCGGTTGACCTCGATTAGTCGACTGGTAGGTAATAGCCAAAATCAACTAAAGTGGTCAATCGACTAACCATAGTTATTCAATCGACTGATCGGCAATATACTGCGGTAACCGGGGTTTCTTCAAGTTTTGGCATTCAGGTGAGACTTCGATGACTCAAACGAGGCTTAAGAGGTCCGGTTTGACAATAGAGCATTATTTTAGAGTTCTTTGGTAGAGGAGCACATTTGGCTTAGGGTCTGGACTTTGATCATATACTAATGCTAATTGTGAGGTGATCAAAAGTGGGATCGAAGCAAGACTTGAAAGGCCAGATACAGAATGACTTATGCGAGAAATGACTGTATGGTTGTGCTCGATATGACTTCTATGATGTTTCATTATTAGGTACGACTTGCGACATTCGGTAGTTAGCATACCGAAGACATGAAGATCGGGGTTAGGACGATACATCACTTCTCACACCTAAGCATATTGCTATGGTTTAAGCATGGTAATTATTTTCGCTGGAGAAAGCAAAGTCTACAGCAACTCGTATTTTACGTATCAGACGATAATAAAATAAATTTATTTTATTCATGTGAGATCGTATGATCTATACTTTGGGATATGACTCTTAGGGTCATTTAACGTAGCTAGGATTTTTCTTGAATTTTTATGTTATGATTAGAACCTAAGAACGTTGTTCGGGCTATGACATTTGATAAGAGTTGAATTAGGGTCTCAAATAAGTTCCATTGCTTAAGGATGATAGCCTCTATTTTGTAGAGTGGTCATAATAGAAAATTGGATTTACGACTAGAAAGTTATGCATGTTTTAAGTTTTTAAAACTACTGGCCAGGACTAATGTGTAACTAATTACGCCCATTAGTGTGTCCATTAGTCTAATTAGAGAGTAATATAAATAGAGATCTGAAGAGTCAAGTTGAAACTTTTCCCTCTCATATGTTAAGTGTAAACCCAAATTAGCCCTAGTGCATCCTCATTTCGTCCAAATTTCTCTCTAAATCAAATTAAATTGTGGATTAGACACTAGATCATCAACTAGAAGACAGAGATCATTGATTTCCTGATTTGAAGTGCATTCCATTGCTATTTGGATTAGATCCATATTCATATTTGTTGAATTTGATACCTGATGAGTCGTTTACGCCTTCTCACTAAACTACGTATATTTATATGGTAGAATTATAGGATTTAACATGTTTTAAATCAATTTTTGGCCATAAAACATTTTCTAACTTTAATTACATGTTAGTTTATGTATAAGATCTAGATTGATTAGAAATAATCCTTGCTTGTGCTCATATATTCACGCTATATGTAAATCTATGGTAGAAATTGACTTGATTGTCTTATTTTGATGGATTTCATGTTTGATAGGATAAAATTGCTTGTTATTCTATGTTAGATGAAATGATTTGATGTTGTTTGCTTGTGTTGTGATTGCATAGAAAGTTAGATCAGAGAATTGAGAAAATCGAAGTCAAAGTAGGTCAGAATTGGACAAAACATGGAGGGAAAGTTCTAGAGTATGAGTGGAGCGAAGGGTTCAAGTCGCAGATCCAGATTGTCTAAGCACAAGTCGACACCAACATGAGTAGTTAGTACGGATTTTTTTTGCATTGGTCCAATATGTCGATGGATTTTGGGGAAGCAAGATTGCTGCTAATAGAGGTTTCCTAAGGTGATGGATAGGTGATTGGCTAAGTGTTGAAGGTTATGATGACTTATTTCTAGAATATGAAGTAGAGTGCTTTGAAGAGAGGACTTGTTCTATGACGACTTAATTTGTGTAGAGAAGTCAAGGTTAAAGCATTTTGGCATGGAGTACTAGAAGCATGGATTGAGTGGATGCAAAGATTGCCATAAATTGGCTAAGTAGAGAGGTCGGGGTTGAGTAGAGAGGTCGAGGTTGAGTAGAGAAGTCGGTGCTGAGTTTTAGAGTTAAGCCCAAATGGGTGTAAACTTTTGGGAACCTTAGCAATGACTGCTTACTATTTGTACTTTGGATATTTGTTGAGTTTGTTTCCCATTGTATAAACTCTTCTATTGATGTATAACTCTGTGGATATTATACTCTAAGTATGATGGCCTTTCCACATTGTTATTACTATCTTTTCTATTGTATATTTAATATTATATTTTGTCCTTGTGATTTGATTTACGACATGTTATATGCTATATTGGTTTATTCTAAATTCTGATGATTGTCCTATATCGGCCGGGCATGGTAGGAACACACTATTTATATGCTTTTGATGTTGGTGTTATAGGATGGTCGTCACATTTGGTAACAGAACTTTGGTTACATGATTAGCCGGAGTTGATACCAAGATCCAATAAAGTTAGTGAAAATGTTATCGCCTTAAATTGGATCGAGAATATGTATATATACGAGAGAGTGTATACTTTTTATAAGTTCGGTTTTTGAAACTATATATTACTATATTATTAGTATAAGTCACAAGCACATGAGCACTGTAGACATAGTTTTCTTTTTGAGAGACTGATCGTCTTCGTTACAGATAAGAATGAGCCGATATACAAGGAAGATTATGAGGAATTCTTCTTCAGGAGTAGAGGAAGGAGCGGGATTAGGAGCTACTACACCTGATGTCAAATCCATGTTCAATACTATGATGGATAGTATAATAAGGATGCTCCTGGAGTGGTGAAGGTTTAGGTTCTCTAGTTCAAGCAACCATGGATGATTTCCCCAAGTCGAGCAAAGATTACTCTACCATTGGAGGAAAGCCATTCCATGAAACGGAGACAGCCATAGAAGTGCAAGATTGATTGGATAGTTGTGAGCGCACTTTTGGTGATATGGAGGTGGAAGATGCTATGAAAATAAAGTTGGCTTCAAGACAGCTTTAGGGTTGAGCCATGAATTGGTGAATGCTCTTACTATTGCTACTCTAGAGGATCAATTTAGCTGGGATCAGTTTAAGGCAAGGTTCAAAGAGAAGTTTATTTCGGCTACTCAAAAGTCGGCTGTGTTTAGAAAATTTTCCAATCTCAAGCAAGGAGAAATGATAGTTTCTGATTATGTTGCAGAATTTGATGCTTTGTCTAAGTATGGGATGTCATTCATTGATACTGTGACGCCCCAACTCTATACCCACGCTAGCCAAGAACACTACGGTGTAATGCTGTCAACTAGCACGGAGAATAAGGCTGTTAAGGAGCGACCATCCATGTAATTTCTTTGCGCGAGCACCGATATGTCAGATAGTATAACATGCAATACGTTATCAAGAGGAAATCCGACATACCGATACAAACACAAAGCTACTACACAGTGGCTACAATAATCTTCAAAAACAAATATAGAAATAAGCATAACACAGATCAGTCACAGATAATTCATATCCCAAAGGCGGAATAAGATATGAATACTACACATAAAAGTGTACATCAGAGTAGTGGTCAGAAAGATCCACAATATCACAAAGGAATAGATACAAGTGCTAGACAAAAGAATAAGTATACATCATAGAGTCTGTATCTCAAATGTATACAACAAAAACTACTGAACTAGAGTAGTTAGCCAAAAGTCAGAAGATGGTTCCAGGTAGGAAGCCATGAGTAAACACCTGTAATATCTCAGTCTGACCCGAGTATTATTTAAGAAGAAAATAATAAACGGATCAGTCTAGCTATAAATATCAGATGAAGTGATATATAATAAGAGATATGACACAAACATATAATAATCACAATGTCAAGCTGCGATAAATAAGTAATTGAAAATCAACAAGAGATTAATCAGTATCACAATAATCTACTCAAGATAAAAAGGAATGTCATACTCCTAATTTCATTCACCAAGCCACAATAATTGACATATATATCAATGCCCATCGTAAAAGTTGGTGAAACATAAATTCCAGAAATCAACACACGAAATCCAAAAATCACAAAAAGGTATGTGTAAGTGGAATCACACAAGTGGGGTCTAGGCTAACCGAAAAGGTATGTGCGAATGGAATCGCACAAGTGGTGTCTAGCCTAACCAAATCACAAAAAGTATGTGTGAACGGAATCACACAAGTGGTGTCTAGGCTAACCGAAAAGGTATGTGCGAATGGAATCGCACAAGTGGTGTCTAGCCTAACCAAATCACAAAAAGTATGTGTGAACGGAATCACACAAGTGGTGTCTAGGCTAACCAAAAAGGTATGTGCGAATGGAATCGCACAAGTGGTGTCTAGCCTAACCAAATCACAAAAAGTATGTGTGAACAGAATCACACAAGTGGTGTCTAGGCTAACCGAAAAGGTATGTGTGAATGGAATCGCACAAGTGGTGTCTAGCCTAACCAAATCACAAAAAGTATGTGTGAACGGAATCACACAAGTGGTGTCTAGGCTAACCGAAAAGGTATTGCGAATGGAATCGCACAAGTGGTGTCTAGCCTAACCAAATCACAAACAAAGAGACATCGCACATTGCTAGTCTAAACCATAAAGATGATCGTCCTGATCAACGAGAAGTTTCAATTACAATAAGCTAGTAAATATATGAGCTTAGCTTCATGTCCCATAACCACTAGCTTAACTTAAATATTTACGAACAAATTGTAGATCTCCACTAGAAAATTATCACAAGAGTTTCAATCGAACAAGTCCAAGAATTAACCGACAAAGTAAACGCAAGCGTTTCATACCACTTGTTTTACTAAGTCGTTTAATTAGATTTCTCATACGAGTGAGGTAAAGGTTTGTATATAGTAATAGATTGAAAATCGGTTTGAGAAAACGAGCTTTGTAATAAAATAGTGTTAAAATCCTTTGAAGAAAGAGTTTTGATATTTACTACTAGTATAGAAAGCCTTTATATTTTTAAAGTGACAAATCACAAAGAAGATTGTAGAAACAATCAATCACTAAGATTCACATTCGAAAACGTGAATAAAATCCAATGAAATCGATATAAAATCCATCAAAGTGGATATATCTAAAATTCCCCAAGAAAATGTCATCAAAGTCGATAATAAATGACAACAACAAAAAGGGAGACATCACGAATCGATTAAAGTTGGATATTCAAACGGATTAGCAAAATAGGCTAATCTGGCAATTAACAGCAGGTCGGTCGACCGGACTCCCTGAGTCGGTCGACCGAGCCTTAAACAGAGGAGTGCTTATGCACTCGGCAGCAGGTCGGTCGGCCGACTCAGGGAGCTCCGTCGACCGGACCTGTTGCCAGCCTCTTCCCAGCCCATAGTAATGAGCTCCAACCTCGTCCAAATTTCATTCTCTCGAGCAACGGCGCTAAGGGTTTATGCCAATCGACTACCCGGCCCTATATGCTCCTCGATGCATCACCAAAAACATGTTCAAACATAGAAGTTAGGATTTTTAACGAATTGAACTCAAAACACCAAAAATTGGAATATACACCAATTCAATCCAAACCAAAAGCAAATGCACACGAATAAGTGTTAGGAATTCATACCTAACAATCGAAGATAAATATAAGCATAGATGTGAGATAAAAATCTCACATTTTCACAAAATCGAGCAAGAAGAAGCTTGAAAGCAAATGGAGAATCAACCTCTCTTCAACACAACCCAATTGAGCTTGAATCTAAGCTCAAAACAAGAACATTCCCAAAATTAGGTTTAGGAATTTCTGAGATTGGTAAGAGAATGAGTTGGAGAAGAGGAAGGAGATGCTTACCAATGGGTTCTCATAGATTTTGGAGCAAGAACTTGGATTTTTCTATGGAACTAGGGCTTGGAGTTTTAATCCTTTTTCTCTTCCACCATTGTTGAAAGCTTGAAGAGTTAGAAATTAGAAATGAAGTAATGAAGAGTTGGAGTGGGTTGGGACTGAGTTAGTAAGTGGGTTCAGCCCAAACCAAAGCCCAAAGAAAAAAGTAGCAAAATTCAACTTTCTCCAAACATATCGAAGCTTATACTCAAAAAGGTCGCAAACGGCATTTTGAACTCAATGGGGGTAGTCTTGAGTCCCAATTCGACTGTTTGCAAAAGGTAGCTTTTCGGACTAAAATCCGATTAACGATAAAATATTTAAATAAAATATTTAAATATAAAATCGATAAATATGCGGGTTGTTACAGACTCCCCTCCTTAAAGAAATTGCGTCCTCGCAATACTTAAGAGGAAAATAAGAAGTAACAACCATGGAAGCATATCAACACAAAAGAAAATTTGAAATAGGAAGTTCACCATAAAGTGCATGAAAGAGTTAGCAAGAAATCTGGTGAAACTTCAATTTCCACAATATCACCGGGCTCAAGAATAAAAACCGGAAACATAAAAGCATTTCCGTATATAAAGGACGTGGAGAACGTCAAGAATAGCAGAAAATTGAGCCAGCGCAACGGCGTAGTACAGAAACGGTACGCCCGAGAAACTAAAAACTCGAATAATTTGGAACACCGACGTAGTACAAAAAAATGGTACGTGCAATGAACCGATAAACCGGAACAACGATGTAGTATAATGGTACATCCATTGATCCAGATAAGACGGAACATCGATGTAGTATAACAATAGTACATCCGATGAACGGAACACCATAAAAGAGCACCGGACACTAGTCCATAAAAGGAATGAGATAAAACTCAAAAAAACGAAGTACATCAAAACGTTCGATGAACTTGATAAAGAGATAATTCCCTTCAGACATCATCAAAGAATCAACCACTTGTTGCCTACGACAAAGTGCATTGGCAACACGATTTCCCTTCCGGGAATAAAAAGAATACCAAGATCATAAGATACCAGGAACTCGAGTTGACATAAAGTTCCTTATGAGAAAATAAATATTCTAAGGATTTATGATCGAGATGGAGAACAAATTCCTCCCCTAAAAATGATGATGCAAAACTCTAAAAGTAGAAACAATAACCGTGAGCACTAGATCATGAGTGGTATATCTAGTCTCGATAGGCTATAATGATTTAGAAGCACAAGTGATAGCACGTTCTCCTTTGCAAGAGAATGGCATCCAAACCAATACGACTAGTATCGGTACAAATAGCAAAGTCTTGGTTCCCCTTCAGGAATCACAAGAATAAGAGTATCGAAAAGAAAGAATTTCTTTTAAATAATCTTCTTTCCTGAAAAGTTAAAACTTTCAAAATTACATTTATCATTATGTAATAATCTTTCTAGAAAATTTAACTATTTTCAAGTTAATATACTGTGTCTGATTGTCTCATCAAAGCGTTTAGGAGATTCTTATCGATAACGTTGATCAAGCGCATCGACCAGAATTCTTAGCACACTAAATGGGCAATACAATCACAAAATCGTATTCTATAGGATAAGTAAGTTTCTCAAAAACTTCTAAGAATATTCTTTGTTCGTTTTAAGAACAAAACTCCAGTTATACTTCTAAATGAATCTTATCAAAAAGATTTTCAAAATTTTAAATTACTATTTTCATCCAAAATCAGTAAATACAAGAATAGTCTCATCGAAATATCCATAGAATATTCGATTTATAAAGTGGATGAAATAAGCTGGACAAATTGAATGACATAATAAGTCATTCATAAGAATCATAACGAGTGCGGAATGCGGTAAGTGGAATGCTAATTTCCGCAACTCGTAGCAAACGAAAACCGGTGGTAAAGTCAAACTGAAAAGACCTTAACACCACACAAAAGATTTCTTAGGTGATAATCCTAAGACAAACTCAAAAATGCCGAAAAATTTCTCAAACTACATAAATGAGAGAAATAACACTTTCCTCATTATGAGGGTTTAAAGAATAAAATGATGCTTTCAAAAATTTGAAATCGGAATCACAAGGAAAAATAGAAATCTGCTTAACAGATAGAAAATGTCAAAGATGAATAGTCCACACGGAAAATAGGATATGAGCTTCACAATGATCAAGCCGATCCTTTCAAAAAAAATCAATTCCGAAGTCTAAGTAAAAATATCGGCTCGGAAAGAAAAGTCTCATAAAATAATTTCGACATCAATAAAAAGCAAATTGAGTGTTGCGGATCTACCGTCCGGATTCACAATCCTCAAAGAAGTCATCAAGCACAAAATATTTTCAAAGAAAAGAATCGACAAGTTCTTTTGATATTAAATAGTGAGATGAAACCCATATCAAAAAGAACTCAAATAAGAAGATCACAAAATAAATGTAGTCAAGGATTAAATGAGAAATACCTTGGCCACGAGATGTGTTGCCAAGGGCTTGAGCCACATTCAACTTTCCCTCCCTCTTGCCTTCACGTTTGAGGCATTGATGGATGAAATGATCTGGGCTCTTACAATAGCGACACGATTTGGGCATTGAGCACTTATTAGCAAAATGATCCCTGGATCCACAGTTGAAGCATCTCGCACTACTAGGAGAAGGAGCCTTCGCAGCAGGCGTTGCTTGCCTACCCTTTTTGTTGGGATAAGGGCCTTGGAATTCGTTGGGTCTCTTTTTGTTGTTGAAGTTGGGTTTGGAAGCTACTATTTCAACATCACTTTCTTTATCAGCCTCTTCAAGACGAAGAGCGATATCAATAAGCTGATCAAATGAAACCTCAAGTTTCAAAAGTAATGGCTTCTTAAGATTCTTATTCAAGCCATAGACAAATCTCTGATTTTTCTTCATTGGGGTATTAATATACTCAACCCCGTATTTGGACAGAGATTCGAAAGATGCGACATAGTCTGTCACAGAAGATTCACCTTGAACAAGGTCAATGAAACGCCGGGCTAAAGTTACTTTCTCAGCCTCCGACACAAATTTCAATTCGAATCTTTCTCGGAATTGCTCCCAAGTGAGATTCGCTTCAACGATTTCAGAAATTAAAAGCTCATACCAATCCAATGCTCTTTCTTGGAGCATGCTAGAAGCTACTTGGACACGATGTAAATCAATAAGGTTCATGCGAGAAAAGATGCGATCGCATGATTTAAGCCAAGCTTGAATTTCTATAACACTCTCGGATCCCTTGAATGGCCTTCCACCCAAATCGGTGTAGTCTCTGCACAAGCGTGTAAAACCGGATCTAGGATGAGTAGGCTCTGGATTGGGACCGGCTGCTTGAGCGCTCTTTACTAGATCAAGAAGCTGCTGGGCAGACATAAATACTCCATCTTGAGGAGTAGCACTAGATTGACCGGCGCTGGGACGGCCTGGTCTAACCATTTCTCTTCTTTAAGAAAGAAAGAAGGAGAAAAGTTATTCTAAAAATAAATATCAAGCAATCTTGATAGATAAAACAAGGAATCATAAAAGAAAGTAGGATAGAACGGTACGAAGACCCGAATAAAATCCTAAAGCACAACTCCTAAGAAAGACTTAGGACATGATCCTTGTTATAATATTCCATATTGTTCTGAAGTTTGGCTCTGATACCAAGACTGCGACGCCCCACCTCTATACCCACGCTAGCCAAGAACACTACGGTGTAATGCTGTCAACTAGCACGGAGAATAAGTCTGTTAAGGAGCGACCATCCATGTAATTTCTTTGCGCGAGCACCGATATGTCAGATAGTATAACATGCAATACGTTATCAAAAGGAAATCCGACATACCGATACAAACACAAAGCTACTACACAGTGGCTATAATAATCTTCGAAAACAAATATAGAAATAAGCATAACACAGATCAGTCACAGATAATTCATATCCCAAAGGCGGAATAAGATATGAATACTACACATAAAAGTGTACATCAGAGTAGTGGTCAGAAAGATCCACAATATCACAAAGGAATAGATACAAGTGCTAGACAAAAGAATAAGTATACATCATAGAGTCTGTATCTCAAATGTATACAACAAAAACTACTAAACTAGAGTAGTTAGCCAAAAGTCAGAAGATGGTTCCAGGTAGGAAGCCATGAGTAAACACATGTAATATCTCAGTCTGACCCGAGTATTATTTAAGAAGAAAATAATAAACGGATCAGTCTAGCTATAAATATCAGATGAAGCGATATATAATAAGATAATGACACAAACATATAATAATCACAATGTCAAGCTGCGATAAATAAGTAATTGAAAATCAACAAGAAATTAATCAATATCACAATAATCTACTCAAGATAAAAAGGAATGTCATACTCCTAATTTCATTCACCAAGCCACAATAATTGATATATATATCAATGCCCATCGTAAAAGTTGGTGAAACATAAATTCCAGAAATCAACACACGAAATCCAGAAATCACAAAAAGGTATGTGTAAGTGGAATCACACAAGTGGCGTCTAGGCTAACCGAAAAGGTATGTGCGAATGGAATCGCACAAGTGGTGTCTAGCCTAACCAAATCACAAAAAGTATGTGTGAACGGAATCACACAAGTGGTGTCTAGGCTAACCGAAAAGGTATGTGCGAATGGAATCGCACAAGTGGTGTCTAGCCTAACCAAATCACAAAAAGTATGTGTGAACGGAATCACACAAGTGGTGTCTAGGTTAACCGAAAAGGTATGTGCGAATGGAATCGCATAAGTGGTGTCTAGCCTAACCAAATCACAAAAAGTATGTGTGAACGGAATCACACAAGTGGTGTCTAGGCTAACCGAAAAGGTATGTGCGAATGGAATCACACAAGTGGTGTCTAGCCTAACCAAATCACAAAAAGTATGTGTGAACGGAATCATACAAGTGGTGTCTAGGATAAACGAAAAGGTATGTGCGAATGGAATCGCACAAGTGGTGTCTAGCCTAACCAAATCACAAACAAAGAGACATCGCACATTGCTAGTCTAAACCATAAAGATGATCGTCCTGATCAACGAGAAGTGTCAATTACAATAAGCTAGTAAATATATGAGCTTAGCTTCATGTCCCATAACCACTAGATTAACTTAAATATTTACGAACAAATTGTAGATCTCCACTAGAAAATTGTCACAAGAGTTTCAGTCGAACAAGTCCAAGAATTAACCGACAAAGTAAACGCAAGCGTTTCATACCACTTGTTTTACTAAGTCGTTTAATTAGATTTCTCATACAAGTGAGGTAAAGGTTTGTATATACTAATAGATTGAAAATCGGTTTGAGAAAACGAGCTTTGTAATAAAATAGTGTTGAAATCCTTTGTAGAAAGAGTTTTGATATTTACTACTAGTATAGAAAACCTTTATATTTTTAAAGTGACAAATCACAAAGAAGATTGTAGAAACAATCAATCACTAAGATTCACATTCGAAAACGTGAATAAAATCCAATGAAATCGATATAAAATCCATCAAAGTGGATATATCTAAAATTCCCCGAGAAAAGGTCATCAAAGTCGATAATAAATGACGACAACAAAAAGGGAGACATCACGAATCGATTAAAGTTGGATATTCAAACGGATTAGCAAAATAGGCTAATCTGGCAATTAACAGCAGGTCGGTCGACCGGACTCCCTGAGTCGGTCGACCGAGCCTTAAACAGAGGAGTGCTTATGCACTCGGCAGCAGGTCGGTCGGCCGACTCAGGGAGCTCCGTCGACCGGACCTGTTGCCAGCCTCTTCCCAGCCCATAGTAATGAGCTCCAACCTCGTCCAAATTTCATTCTCTCGAGCAACGTCGCTAAGGGTTTATGCCAATCGACTACCCGGCCCTATATGCTCTTCGATGCATCACCAAAAACATGTTCAAACATAGAAGTTAGGATTTTTAACGAATTGAACTCAAAACACCAAAAATTGGAATATACACCAATTCAATCCAAAGCAAAAGCAAATGCACACGAATAAGTGTTAGGAATTCATACCTAACAATCGAAGATAAATATAAGCATAGATGTGAGATAAAAATCTCACCTTTTCACAAAATTGAGCAAGAAGAAGCTTGAAAGCAAATGGAGAATCAACCTCTCTTCAACACAACCCAATTGAGCTTGAATCTAAGCTCAAAACAAGAACATTCCCAAAATTAGGTTTAGGAATTTCTGAAATTGGTAAGAGAATGAGTTGGAGAAGAGGAAGGAGATGCTTACCAATGGGTTCTCATAGATTTTGGAGCAAGAACTTGGATTTTTCTATGGAACTAGGGCTTGGAGTTTTAATCCTTTTTCTCTTCCACCATTGTTGAAAGCTTGAAGAGTTAGGAATTAGAAATGAAGTAATGAAGAGATGGAGTGGGTTGGGACTGAGTTAGTAAGTGGGTTCAGCCCAAACCAAAGCCCAAAGCAAAAGGTAGCAAAATTCAACTTTCTCCAAACATATCGAAGCTTATACTCAAAAAGGTCGCAAACGGCATTTTGAACTCAATGGGGATAGCCTTGAGTCCCAATTCGACTGTTTGCAAAAAGTAGCTTTTCGGACTAAAATCCGATTAACGATAAAATATTTAAATAAAATATTTAAATATAAAATCGATAAATATGCGGGTTGTTACAGATACTCTATTGTGGAAGAATAAGAAATTCATCATTGGTTTGGATGACTACTTGGGGAAAAAATAGTGGACCATGTAGATGAGCCGTTTGAGAAGCTTGTAGAGAAGGCGCTTCGCCATGTGAACTTATACCCTATGTCTAAGATTGCTATTGCCATTTCCATTGAGAAAGAGGAGCCAAAGCCGTAGCAAGGTGACGAAGGCTGGAAGAAGTGGAATGAAAAGAGGAAGCAGCCTTAGTGTAAAGGTGGCAAGAAGAAGGGTAAATAGGAACTCGTATGCTTCGGATGCAACGAGAAGGGTCATCTAATTAAGGATTGAAAAACAAGTGAGAAGAGGACATATTACAACTATGACAAGCCTGAGCATTTGAAAAAGAATTTCCCAAAACCAGTGAATGATAAGCAAGTAGTGAAGGCATATGCTTTGGACCTAGTTCGACTTCAGCGAGTGCTTCCTCGGTGAAAGAGAAGGCGATAAGAGTCATCACTCAAGGTATGCTTTCTATTGGTGATATTCCTGTTCGAGTTATATTTAATACATGTGCTTCTCATTCATTCATTTGTTGTGACCTAGTAGATAGGTTGGAATCAGAACTTGAGATATTAGACTGACCCCCAATTGTGACGAACCCTGTTGGAGGCTCTACTAGTCTTTGATGGTTTGTTATGGCCTAGTTTTATCGAGTCATGGATGTTCTTTGGTTTGTGATTGTTTTGTTTTGTACTTTGTTGGGTTCAGGATTATCTTGGGTATGGACTGGCTTAGGAAGTATGCGATCATAGCGGATTGCAAGAAGCTATTGGTGACAATCGGAGATGTGTATGGACAAACGGTAGTGATTGGACTCCTACTAGAGGATGGGGTGATGATTAGCTTTCTATATTTTCTTGAGGTTCCACTGGAGGGATTGTCATCTGTGCCTATCACTAGAGATTATCTAGATGTTTTCGAGGAAGTGGCTAGATTGTCGTTGCATAGAGAAATCGAATTTCAAATAGGCTTTGTGAAGAAAGTCAGACCGATATTTATGACTTTGAGGCATATGGCACCAAGAGAGAAGAAGGAATTGGACGTGCAAGTGAATGACCTATTTATGAAAGGGTTCATTCAAAGAAACATATCTGAGTGGGGCGCACCTGTAGTATTCACAATGAAGGCGGATGGCTCTTTGAGGTTGTGTGCAGATTATCGTAAGTTGAATAAAGTAACAAAGAAGAATAAGTATCCATTCCCATAGATTAATGACTTGTTCGATAAACTTCACGATGTGATGTTGTTCTCCCAAACGGATTTGGCAATGAGATTTCACCAGTTGACAGTAGTGAAGGAGTGCGTGCCTAATATTGCGTTTCGTATGCCTTTGGGTTTCCATGAGTGGTTGGTGATGCCATTTGGATTGACTAATGCTATGGCATACTTTATGGATCTCATGAATTGGGTTTTCAAAGACCAGTTGAATAAGTTTGTGTTTGTGTTCGTATATGATATTCAAATATGCTCTAGAACTAAAGAGGAGCACAAGACGCTCTTGAGGATTGTGCTAGAGGTATTGAGGGAGCACAATTTGAGAGCGAAGTTCTCTAAATGTCACTTCTAGTGAAAAGAAGTGAGATTCTTTAGACACGTCGTTTCGGGACATAGTATAGAAGTGGATCCTACGAAGGTTGATGCGATCCAAGATTGGAATTGGCCCAAGAATGCCACGGATATGAGAAGTATCCTAGGATTGGCGGGATACTATAGACGCTTTATAAAGGACTTCTCGAACGTAGAGGCACCATTGACAAATTTGACAAAAAAGAATCGGAGCTTTTTGTGGGATGCTAAGTGTGAGCATGCATTGTGATCTGAAAGAGAGGTTGACAAATGCACCGTTATCGACCATTCCAAGGGCAAATAAAGAGTTGATAGTATACATTGAAGCTTATGGTATTGGATTGGGTGGGTATTAATGTAGAAGGGAAGGGATGCAGCTTGTGTGAGTCGACAGCTAAGGCCACATGAAAGAAATTACCCAGATCATGATTTGGAATTGACGGCAATTGTTTTTTCTTTAAAGATGTGGAGGTACTGTTTGTTGGGAGATAGGTTTTGTTTGCTTGCGAACCACAAATCCTTAAAGTAAATTTACTCTCTCCCTCGATAGCAATGGCGGTTGGAGTTTTGGCCTCTTATGATTTCATTATTTCCTACACTCCGCGTAACACCCTATATTTTTAGTAACATTATCTAGGGTATTTAATTAGCTAAATTAAATAAAACAATGTAAGATGATTAATGGATTGAAATTGGTGATTAATAGGGGTAGCCATGCCATGTTAATGAGTAAATCAAAATGAGATAACATGGAATAAAATAGGTAAAGGCAAAATAGGGAGAAGAATTTTCTTGTACCTTAAACCCTGAGAAAATCAAAACACATTCATTTCATATTTTCTCAAGCAAAAACATTTCTAGCGCCAGCCACCATTAGCAAGAAAGAGAAAGAAGATAAAAGCTAGGATTCAAGAGAAGAATCAAACCACTTAATCAAGATCAAATCTCACATCCAAAACCAAAAGGCTAAGCTAAATAATGACTACGTCTCATTTTCTTAAATGTTTTCTGTTTTAAGTTGAATCAAAAATGTTTTGCATGATTATGCCATGTTTTTGATGGGTTAAATGTTTATGTATACATGTTGATGATTTATGCTTGCTCATATAGATTTTATGATATATTTTAATATGAAAACCTTATTAGATGACATCCAGATGCCTTGAAATTTTTGATTTAGATCAAAAATGATATTTTAGAGATGCATTTCAATTTTCATAATTCTCTGAATTAATGTGGGTTTTACATTAATATTCTGGCATCTATCACATTTTTTGGCATAATCCGATGCGTCTCGATTCACAGTCGGCCAATAATATCTGTATCGGAGTATCTTCTTAGCAAGAGCTTTCCTCCCAGTGTGATCGCCACATTCTTCCCCATAATAATGTAACACTAGTTTGATTTTTTGGTGGGTAATACACCGGACTAAAGGAACAGAGTACCCTCTCTTGTAAAATGACTCCATTCTGGATAATGAAATGTGAAGCTTTTCGGGGAACCTGTCTTCTCTCACTTTGGCGCTCAGGCAAAGCTTCATGCTCAAGATAATTCTTGAACGGGGTCATCCATGACTCCATCTCAGGTGCTGATTTATACACCCGGTCTGTCTCTATTTGATCGATACTCGGATATGTAAGTGTCTCGATGGTGACGAGTCCCATTTTTTGCGATTCGCTAGTGCTGGCCAACATCGCTAAAGAATAGGCCTTCTGATTTAGTTCTCGGGGTATATAATGGATGGCATAGTAGTCGAACTGATGCAACACTTCCTGAACCCGAGCAAGATATGCGGCCAACCTTGGGTCCCCAACTTGATATTCAGCCTAAACTTGGCATATGATCAGTTGCAAGTCACAATGAACCTCCACAGCAATAATCCTCAAGTCTCTAGCGAGTCTATGTCCGGTAGGTAAAGCTTCGTACTCAGCCTCGTTGTTAGTTGCATGAAAATCAAACTTCAAAGCATAGCCTATTGATCGACCTTCGAGAGTTTCGAGTACTACTCCAGTGCCTGAGCAGAAGTCGATGCGCCATCAGTGTACAACTTCCATATATGTATGGGAGATTCACTGGTTTCGGGCAAGTCTTCCGAAATGGTAAATTCAGCTATGAAGTCCACCAAAACTTGTCATTGAATGGTTCGCCTCTGTAACATTCCTGGTTTTTTTCAACTTAATTAGTTTGGAAATTTATATAAAAATTTTGGTTTAATTTGGTTAAATCATGAATTTATAAATAAATTAGATTTAAAAAGCTTTATTAATTAAGGATTATATATGTATGATTATTTATAAATTGTTTTCAATTCATTTTCCTTTATAAATTATATAATTTTAAATGAAGGCTTTAAAACTTACATATATAGGTATATATATCTTTTGAAAATTAATAAGTACATGAATTAGAATTAGGTTGTAGAATATGAAAAAGATTTAATAAAATAGTTAGTTTTATATGTAAATAAGTACTTAAGCGTCGATATGAAGATATCTTTTTAAAAGAATAAGATTTAAAACTACAAATTAAATATGTGTATAAACATTTGTAAACTTAAATTAATAAGAAAATATATTGCATAATTTATAATAGTCTAAAGGGTTAAAACAAAATTTGTATTGTTTTTAACAAGTGTAAGAATATGAATATAAGAAATTAACATGTGTTAGTAATGATAACAAGTGGCATTTAAATTAATTTTCTTTTAAATTAAAATGTAAAATAACATACAAAAGAAAAGAAAACCAGGCTTCTTCATTTTCTCAACTAAGTCTTCTTCTTTCTTTATCAAAGCTTAAAAATAAAACTTGAAAACAAAACTCAGATCAAGAAGCAAATTTTATCAGAACCAGATCAAAATCTGAAACCAGAAACTGAAATTAACCCAAGTTCTTCAAACTGGGATCAAATTCAGGCAACATCAAAACAGATTTGAAAGTAAAGCGGTGCATTCAAGATCAAAATCACCTCAAACCAGAGCAAAATCAGGATTATCAGAAATCAAAAACAGTTCCAGGCACAAATCTGTTCACCGTCTCTGCTTTCCAACATCAAGCCAAGGTGAGCAAACTTCTTCAACCTGATCTTTGAATTGATATGATGTGTTATGCTTGTTTCTGTGAAGTAGTAAAAAAAATTATGGTTGCATGTTTTGTTTATCTGAGTCCTTCCTGTTCATGATTTCCAGATTCTTGTTTAATTTAAATTCAGGAAATCTTGAGTTAATCTCTGTTAAAACTTAAGTTACAAACAAAACTTTTTGTTTCATCTCAAAATTGAGATTAAAATTATACTTAAGTTAAAGATATTGAAGTTTATCTGGAAATTATCAGGGAATCAAAAATGACTGAGCAAAAAAATAAAAATGTGTCAAAACCCAAACTTTGTAATTCATAAATTCAGGATTTTAATTTGAATTCATAAACTTAAACATGATTTTTAGCATTAAAATCATATTTTTTAATTTTCGATTGAGTGAGCATTTCTGGTTTAACCAGAAATGGATTTTGGGAAGTTTTCTGGTCATCTCTGTGATTTAGGGTGTCGTAGTTCTTCCTTAAGTAGTAGAGTGATCGAGGATGATGGGAAAATTGTCAGGGAGATGATTAATTCAATGAGGAATCGTTGTAGTCGATTCTTGTTTAGAACCATAATTTCAACTAGGTCCAGTATTTCGATTCGTTCATCCTCCCTTGTTGATCGAGTGCTGCGTGTTTTTGGGAGTTGGTAGAGGAGGCGTTGACGAAGTGATGACCGGAGTTTCGAGTACTCCGGTGATCTCGATGTCGAGAACGATGAGTTTCTCCAGGTGTTGGTGGAGGAGTTCCTGTTTCTGTTCTAGGTTTGGGGGTTTTTGAACTCGAATTCAATTTCGAGCTTTGGAAGGATGATGCTGTGATCGTGTTTGGATGTGGAGTTGGTCGCCGATAGGGGAAGACCATTGGAGATGGTTGGAGTTGATTAAAGTCACCGTGCATGTGCACGGTGCACTTTATTCCCTGGTGAAATTTTGGTTAGTAGAGGGAAGGATCTCGGGTTTTCTCTCGAGAAGTTCGAGCATTTGCTCGAAGTTTTTAGTTTGTGGCTCGTAGTAAATTAAGTTTGCCTTGGGTAAGAAAAAATATGTTACAGGTTTTAACAGAAACCTATAGTATTTTGTTTAAAATTTAAACTGAAGTTAAAAATGAAATCAAAGTTTAAACCAAGCTTTAAACCTAAGTTTGAATCTGAATTCAAGAAAGTTTGAACCCTAGGTTTTGAAATGATTTAAGTTTTTGAAATTTAAACTTGTTTTAACACCTTTAAGTATTTAAAGTGTATTTGGCTTGAATTTAAAAACTGAAAAGTTTGAACTGTAAAGTAAAGGTTTAAATAAGTTTAAATATAAGTTAAATCTGGAATTTGAGTTTGAATCTCGGTTTTTAAAATAAAAATAAAGTTTTTAAATTTGAATTGTTTTAACTACCTTAAAAATGGTTAAATGATTTGAAATTTAAATGAAGTTTAAATGTAAGTAAGTTTTTGAACCAAAGTAATCTGGAATCAAAATCTAGTATGTATTCCAGTTTTGAAATAAATGAAAGTTTTTTAAATTTAAAATGATTTAAACAATTTTGTTAGTTAAAGTGTATTTTTAAATCGATTTGAATTTAATGCATTTGGTTTAATTTCTTTTAAACTTCTTTTATAAAATGAATATTTCTTTAACTTGTGAGATACAAAGTTTTTTTTGAATTAAGTTAAATTTGTATTCATTTCAAATCCTAAATTTAAAATGAAATTTAAAATAAATTTGAAAGCAAATTGTTTTTAAGTGCTTTGTTTAAGTAAAAGATGATTCATCTTAAAGATAAATAGAATTTAATGATTTGGATTCATTAAATTATTAAGTTAATTAATCAAGTAATCAATGAATGCTTAAATAAAAATAATAATCACTTAGTGAAAGTAATTAAGAGTAGATTAAAGATTGATTAATCAAATATTAAGGGTTAATTACTTTAAAGCATGATAAATTAATGTGGCTAATTAATTAAGATAATTAAATTAAGGATAATCAATTAAGGATAATTAATTATAATTAAGATTTAATTAATAATTAAGGATTTATTAATTAAAGTAATTAATTAAAGAAGTTAATTAAAGGCTAATTAATAAATTAATAATTAAAGGTGGATTAATTTCTAAATTATTAAGCTAATTAATTAAGGTAAATTAATTGCTAGTTAATTTATGGTTGACGATGACTAAGTAATTAAGAATGATCACTTATTATAATTAATTATGGGTAAGTAATTAATGTGATAAATTAATTAAAGGTTAATTAATTTATGAAAATAATTAAGGGATGATTATTAATTAAGGATTAATTAATTAAATTTTTGTAATTAGTTAAGGATAATTAACCAAAGGATTATTATTAATTAAAGGTTAATTAATGATTAATTAAAGAATAATTAATAATAATGGTTTGTAATTAATTAGTTATTAGTTAACCATGATTAGAAATTTATTAATAGGTAATGATCTGGTTTAAAATTAATCAGATGACTTGATGATTATACTTATGAATGTATGGATAGTATGGAATGCTGTGAATTTTGTTGACATCCCTTGTATGTAATGTTATGTGATATGTTTGTGCTGTGGAATGTAATTTATTTATCTATAATACATTTACGTTATCTATCTGTGATTTTGTGTATATAGATAAGCGTTATAGGATTATACCGCTTATCGATATTGCTGTGATTGTATCTGTGATGATTAATGATGTAATGGTTGATGATGTTGCACTACTATTGTGTTAAACCCCTGGACTACACTATACACACACAAATATGGATTTCACGTTGATATTGGTTAAGTCACAGATTTTTGAAAATAATTTTAAAATTGAATTTTTTTAAATCCAAATGGTTTGGATATGGATTGGATTTAAAGTGAAAAGCTTGTGGAAAGGAATTTCAAATTTATTTTTTAATAACTAGATTTAGTTTTGAAATTTGATTTAAAATTTGAATTCAAAATTTGAAATTGAATTCTATTTTGAGAATTTAAGATGTAAAAAGGTTATACAAGCTATAAATGTGTTTATATGGGTTTTTAAACCATTTTAAAAGTATGGTTTTGAGAATTTGAATTTAACCCAAGTTTATATTTGAAAGGCCTTAACTCGTACAATTATAATCGGGTTTTCTGAAACGGAAAACAAGTGGTTTCAAATAATAATAGATTTTATATAAGGAAAGAATTTCCAAATTATGATGAAAAGATTTCAAGTTTGAAATAGAATGGTTTGAAAGCTATAATTGAATTTTTGTGAAAGATAGTTGAACCCTATTCTGAAATTGAAGAGGATTTTAAATAGTGTATCTTTTATATATAAAAGATTGAAATGGGAATTGTTTTGAAAAGTTATGAATGAATCTTTGAAAATTGTTTTGAAAGCTATTAAATGAGTCTTTGATTTAAAGACGGGATGAGTTAATCCAATTTGAAATGGAATTGTTTTTGAAAGGCTACGAATGAATCTTTGTTAAAGATTGATTTACCTTGTTTTAAATTGAAAGGGGTCTTAAAAGTGAATCTTTTGTTCAAAAGATTTAAGTGTGGAAATTTTTAAAACCATTTAAGGTATTTGAAATGAATCTTTTTGTTTAAATGATTGGGAATGGTGATTTGTTTTAACCATTTGAATGAAAGGTTTTGGGCTTTAAGCTGTGATTTAACTGAGATCGCATATCCATATGTTTTTAAATACTGCGCTTATTATTCGGTTTAGCCGGGAAAGGACCTTGTGTCATATAACCCATTCCGGATAATGATACGTCCTTATGGATAGCATTTGAAGACCGGTGGTGAAGACCAGGTATTTGCGAGAACGATAGGATGACCTATCGATTGTCTCTGCACTGAGTACCTACGGTATAGAGATTCCCTAAGTGATGGGAAGTCCGATCAGAATTGTGAATACCCGGATTGCAAGGGCTTCTTTGGAAGTGCCTTCGGTTCTGTTCGAACCCGGAACAAACTTGTATGGATGTGTGTCTGACGTTACACTTTGAGATGTAAAGATGGTTTCTATGACATACATTTCTGTTTGGTGGCGGAGATTTATTCTCTTAGCTTAACACTCTTCTCTGAGACGTACGAGCTCAGAGGTTATGTAGTTGATGATTACTAGTGACACATTTCCAATTTGGTAATGTGGCATACGAAGTGATGCTGATCATTTGATGATCAAAGCAAGGCTTTGTGAAAAGCGTAGCTTTGTGGACGAGACTGCATCAAGAACCTCACACCTCGGAAATGGTCGAAACAGGAAAGATGCAACAAGGTTTCAGGGGTCGCGCCCTTAGGGTATGTCCATTTCTTCGTTATAGAGGTGATATCATGGTATGGATCCCAGATATTTAACCTATATGGTTACTGCAAATACATTACTTTGTGGTTGTTGCTATCGAGCGCTCAGATAAAGGTTGGTTATGACCGGGGATGGAATATCTTAGGTGATACTCCCGGGAAGCGGGTATACCGGCCTTGTGTTAGCAGAGAACTGAGGGATGGTTCTCGGGGCGTCCCTCCAGAGGCGTACCCATGTGGCAATGGGAAGTTCCTTGGCCTAACCATTTGTTGGAAAATCCAAAGAAACAATACGCGCCTAGTAAGGTTTTAGTTGTATAACCTGCCATGGAATGTGGTGGTAACCTGCTATTGAACATGGTAGCTATAGTAGGCATACGGCGAAATGTTGTATGCTGGCTAAGATTAATATTATACTTTCGAAAATGTTTTCCACTATGCACTAATAATAATATCAAATGGTTTTCGCATATCAAGCATGTTTGACTATCATAAGGAGAAATCTCCTCCAATTCTGCGTTTACATGGTGTGTGAGGCGGAAGGCCTTATGGTAGTTTCATTTTTCAAAAAGCATTGCGGATTTCAATTTTAAAATCTTTCATTGTTTGTTTTAAAGTCAAAACTATTTTGTTTGCTCATACCAGTCACATGACTGACCCGGAGTTTATTGTTCCCTTCTTAAAACTCTGGGTGCCCACAATTTTCCACACGGGCAGTCTAAAGTTGGGTTTTTCAGATAGTAGATTTCGATTCGGTAGCTTTCGGCTTTCTCTTTGGTATTCTTTGGAGACTTTGGATATTGAAGTCTTTGGTCAAGACGACTGGCATTGCTTAGCTTGGTGCAACTTGATGGTGGTTCGAGCTATCTATGGATTAGTGTTTTTTCTGGAGTTTCAAGTTCTAGTTGTTTCCGCTGCTAGTTCATTGGGTTTTCTGCTGTATCATTTCTTTGTATCTCTGATATTGATCATTGTTGTATATTTGGATATTGTATCATTGGTGTTGTATATATTGATATTCATTTCTTTTCTTCCGCTGTGTTGTTATACTTAATGTGTTATAAGCTCCGGCGCACCAGATTCGACGTTTGGATCTGCGGCATTTGAATATGAGCGTCGTATTCGGTGCCGATTTTCGAAGGTCGAGTTAGGGTCGTTATAGCCTTAGTGTATAAGCGATATCAAATTAACTCAACTCAATATTCCACTTGAGCAATCTACCGAGTGTCTCAGGTCAACTAAGGACCTGTAGTAACGGCTGGTCGGTGTAGACTGTGATCAAATGAGCGTAGAAATGAGGACGGAGCTTTCTCGAGGAAACGACAAGGAAGCCAGCTACCCTTTCCAACTTTGGGTAATTTCTCTCTGCCCTAGTTTATCGATTGCTCATGTAGTAGACCGATCACTGGATCCGATCCTCTTCCTGAATTAATGCAGCACTGATCGCGTACATTGAAACCGCCAGGTAGATGTACAATCTTTCTTGATCAACTGGCTTTGACAGAATAGGTGGCATCTCCAGATGTTGAAATAGTGCTTGGAATGCGCTTTCACACTCCTTCATCCATTCAAAATTCCACTTTCCTTTTCTAATCAGATCGAAGAAGGGAATGCAGTTGTCCGTGGATTTGGAGATGAATCTGCTCAAGTCTGCCACCTTCGCATTGAGGCTTTGTACTTGCTTTATGGTTCTAGGGGTTTCGAGATTCCAAATTGCCTAAATTTTCTTAGGATTGGCTTTAGTTCCTTTGGCATTGACGATGAATCCAAGGAACTTTCCGGATGCAAATCTAAAGTCACATTTCAACATTGAGCTTTATTCAGTATTGTCGGTAGATATTGAACATTATTTCTAAGTCTTTAACATGATTGGTTAACAGTCGCAACTTCATGAGCATATCATCCATGTACACCTCCATTGTTTTCATGATCTGGTTAGCAAACGGTTCACAAGTCTCTGATAAGTTGTCCCAGCGTTCTTAAGTCTGAACGGAACACTTTGTAGCAATAGAGTCCCAGATCGGTAACGAAGCAATATGTTCCTGATTAGGTAGGTGAATCCGTATTTGATTGTAGCCGGAATATGAGTCCATAAAAGATAAGAGCTCGTGTCTGACCATTGAATTCACAAGTTGAACAATTCTGGGAAGTGGAAAACTATCTTTAGGGTAGGCTTTATTCATATCTGAGTAGCCTACACAAGTTCTTCATTTACCTTTGGATTTCCTAACAAGCACTGGGTTGGATGCCCACTATAGGTATAATGCATCTCAAATAAACCCATTCGACTTGAGTTTATTTACCTCTTCCTTTAGGGTGGCAGATCTCTCGGGATCCATACCAAGCCTTTTTTGTTTGACCTGGGCATGCCGCGGATCAATATTCAATGCATGGCTTGCGATGTCCATCGAGATCTCACACATATCTGAGTGAGTCCAGGAAAACGCGTCGAGGTTGAGATCTGACATTTATTATTCTAGAGTCATCATTATCATCTACCGTCAACTATGTCGGGGAAGCCTGGCTATCTTTAACTTCCTCTTTATTATCGTTATTTCATGGATGAAGATCTTTTAGGAATTACTTGTGGTGCCTAGGAGTTGGCCCAGGTGTTAACTGTCAATTCTCAAAAAAAATGAACGTAGAGAGATTCCACCATGTCCTTTCCCTTTTCCTTGCGTTGTGCTTCCCAAAGCTCAGCAATATAACGGGCACATCCAGCCGCCTGATCTCCATGAACCACTCCAACCCCGTTATCAGTGGGGAACTTAAGAGTCAAACA
The DNA here is from genome assembly GCA_030765085.1 of Allium cepa. Taxonomy (NCBI): domain Eukaryota; kingdom Viridiplantae; phylum Streptophyta; class Magnoliopsida; order Asparagales; family Amaryllidaceae; genus Allium; species Allium cepa. The sequence continues at coordinate 944,444,033 of CM060934.1, read as the reverse complement.
CCATGGGGCAATAGCTGCCCTAAATTAAGCGAGGGCCAGTCAGCCCAACAAAGCATTATACGGAGAATTATTGTCTAACACAACAAAATGTAACTACCGGACAGGCAGGCGATCTTCGATTCCCAACTCGAATGGCAACTCTACCATCCCAACGTGTATTGTTGCACTTCCACTAAAGCCATGTATGCGAGATTGACATGGCTTTAGATCCTTTTCCTCCATTCTCATCTGGTCATAAGCCCGTTTAAAAAGAATATTCATGGAGCTTGCACTTCTACCAAGATACTCTTCATCTAAGTAGGATCTATTTGAGTTGATATGGCTAGTGGATCGATGGTGGGCGATTCGACTCTATCAGCATCTCTGTTTCGAAAAATGATGTCATCTGTCATCGTTTTCAGTTTTTTCGTCGGAGACTCATCATCAGTATTACTGAAATACTCAAAATCCGCATGCCAGGATAAGGACCATCACTAACTGTATTTATTACCAAACTCCCGCCAGTGCGCACGGGTTCCTCTGGTCTAGCCTTGTTTTGACCTTGATTCGGGTTTGATTGGCCCACACCTCCAACCTGCAGCGCCCGAACAAAATGTTCCAACTTCCTCTCTCTGATTAATTTTTCAATGATACCTCATAAGAGACGACACACATTGGTGTTATGGCCGTAGCAATCCTGGAATCTACAGAACTTTTCGATTTGAATTTGCTTATCATGTGACTGTTTCGGAGCTGGTTTCTTATACTATCTAGTATTACAGGTTTACAGATAAACATTCTCTAATGATGTATTTCAGAGGGTATATTGGTCAAACATGGGAGCCCTACGTCGCGGTCTGCGATCTACGTCTCTCTTGTTTTCCGGACCCCCATTACCCTTTTTTGACCTTGCTTATTCTGAATATTTAATTGCACGTTGCCGGAGTTCTCACCAGTCTGTTTAACAGTAACATTAATTTGTATTCCTTCACTACTGGGCGCCGCATCATCCTACTTTCAAGATCGTCTGGCTCTTCTCTCCTTTAAAACTGGGCCGCATTAGCATAGAAACAATCCAACGATGCGGGAGGTTTCCAAGCCAACCGATTGCCAAACTCGGAATCAGGATCAATTCCTTTAGTCAATTCCATTAAGATAGAATTGTCATTTGGGTTGTTGACCTCGGCACAGGCCCCATGAAACCTTTCCAGATAACATCGGATTGTCTCCCTTGGAGCTTAGATAACGTTGGACAAGGTTTTGACATCGTTTGGCCTGGTAACATGCATATATAATTGTTCAACGAACACAGTACCCAACTGATTAAAATTTGAAATGGATCTGGGTGGTAAATTAGTGAACTACATAGTTGGATACCTCCTAAGGAAATAGGGAAACTCCTGGACTTAACCACATCGTCAGCTCGAGTGGCTTTTATGAGCCATTCATACTTTAATATATGTTGATTAGGATCGCAACTTCCTTCATACATGGGCAAAGCAGGCATCCTGAATTGACGAGGTGGCTCAGCATAAAGAATGTCATTAGCAAATGGAGTCTAACTTCGGGAGATTCCCCGGTCATCATTAGTAAGGCCTTTACTTTCACAGATTATTTGGCGGATAATGGTTGGAATGTCAGGCATTTGGACGTTCGGGGCCAAGGCATAGTCGGGTTTGACGTTGCATGGACAGTCCGGGCACGGTTGACAATCCGTTCCTTGCCTCCTTGGCTTTGGGTCTTCAGGAACATAGGGTTATGGAGCATGAACATGTTGATGAAGGGTCGGACCTGCTCTGTTCTGAATCTCGGCTTCCAAGTCCACAACGGCGGTAGCTATGTGGCTATCTATGGTGTGATAAGGAACTTCCCCTCCTTGGAAGCAGGGTCCAGCTTGGTGTCCCATAAAAGGAACAACCTCGGATTCTCCGAGGTTCGTAACATGATGATGCCCGAAGGCTTGCGCATAGTTTACATCCAGTAGTTGTCATGTAGATCTATGATTGTAATCGGAGGAAGCCGATCTTTCGGTGGATGAATAGGAAGCACGATCCCTTCTGGATCTCCTTCTTCTTTCCTTATTCAATTGGTTAGCGAGCTTTGTGTTAGCACGGATTTGCTAGGAGCGCTGCTGATGGCTATAAGTTAGCTCTTGCATTAGAAATTAGAATTCTGCCCTAGTCACAGGGCCTTGTGGATCTAGAGTTTTGGAAAATGCTAGACCCATGTGTTTAGCTGCGTGGGATTCTATCTATCCCTTCATTCTGGATCTGCAGTAGTTGAAGCGATTCCGGTGGTAACCATGATGAGTGATGTAGCTCTTTCCAAGATCTGGTGGAATTTGGATAGAATGGAAGGAACTACTGGATATTAGATCTAGATCTCCTCTTAGATTTGCGCAATCCAACGATGGCAGGAGATCCAATGAGCAGGAGAAAAACTTGGTTCTCTCAATGAAAGCACCAAATTGTTTGTACCAAAATTGGGCATAACTCTCTTCGGACGTATTTAAAGAGATTAAAATGAAGAATTTAAATGTAAAAACAGGGCAATCTAATAAACACGCCAATTCAAGCAAACAGAAATAGAAAATGATAGAAATTTATAGTGGTTTAGCATTGTAGCCTACGTCCACTTTGAATGATTTTCTATTTTTATTGATGTTTACTAACTAATTATAATATAGAATAACTCAAACACTCAAGTTACAATGGATCTCCGGTAGAGTAACAATGTAATAGCGCCCAAAAAGTACCTTTTATAAAGGCACAAGGCTGCTATTGATAGGTGTAGACTAAAAATATCTAGCTTAGATCACAGAATACCTCTTCTCCAAAGTGGTTTGGCCCACTTGATCGATCTGAGGTCATTTGAGACCGATCCTTGATCGATATCACTACCTTGTTCTTATTGATCAAAATGACACCCATTTGAGCCGAGATCGATCAGAGACAATGTTGAGGTGGTAAAAAAGCTCTTGTTAAAATTTGGTAGCAATTGGACTTGAAGATCTTGGGTTATGGACGATCCAAGTTTGATAACGTATGTGTCTGGAGTGTGTGTATCGATAAATTCGTATCGATGCTCTGCGTATCGGTCAGATGCTCAATGGTGACGTGGAGCGACGACTTAGGGGGGATCCACTTTTTGTGCCACGTGACCATTTCCTTCACTCGACCTTACCTTCTTCATATCGTTCTTAGGGGTTATTCTTCATATCGATGATTGGAGGGTCTCTTCAAATTGGTCGTTTGCCAGCCGCTCTGTATCGGCAATTGTTGGTTTCTCACTTCGTATCGGTCCCTGGAATGATCGATATGAAACAAAAGAAGGGGCCAATCGATTCGAACTGAACCAATAGATCTATTTGCTTGATCGATATGTACAGGAGAGGCTGGATGGATATAAATAGGAGTAGACCCTGATGGATACGAACTGGTGCGACTCGATGGATGGGTACGAAACAGACGTGTTTCATGTAAACTTGATCGGTCCATAACTTGAGCATACAGACTTCAATTGACATGAAATTTGGAACGTTGACTTTCATAGCTTTGCTTGTCACATCATATCTATTGTAGTTCGGTCTGGACTTGGACCAAATATGCTAGTATCCATAAAGAACCACTGTATAACTATCCTCGAGTCGAATTGTCTTTGGTTTCCAGTCAAGTCCTTGGTGTCACGGCCTTGCTAAAAGGCAAGATAAAAGTGCCAAGGATTTAAAGGCTTAAGAAGATAGCCATTCATAGTTACATAGATTTTTGCTAAGACTCAAGCTTCGATCAAATCTTGTGATTGCATATTCAATAACTTGGCATTTAAAAAATCAATGAGGCATAATCTTGATTCGAGGCATCTCCAATAGGAAGCTTTGAGTTGGTGGAAGGTAGTGCTATTAAGGTAGAAGAGGAGGAAATCACAGGGGTTGATTTTAAGCGTGGATTTGAGACTTGATTCATTTTTGAGAACCAGGGAGGAACTAAGATTAAAGACTTAGTCCACATTCATTAAGGGAATCTATCCATGTTGGATTATGTGAAAAAGTTAAATGCTCTAGTTAAGTTTAGGATGGATCTTATTAACACTAGATTAAAGAAGGCTTTCAAGTTTGTAAGGGGTTTGAACTTAGTTCTCAAAAGCTATTTTTTATCAAATTGCAATAGGGGTAACCTTTGAAAATCTTGTGGAGATCTCCCTTCTTTATGAGGGGTCTAAGGGAGCTATTAAGGTAGAAGTGAAAGTTTAAGTGCGTCCTAAGTTTCAGTCAAAGCGTAAGGGACAAATGGGAAGAATGAGATTCGAAGGAAAATCATATAGGGTGAGATCTTATATAGAAGATGCAACTTCAAGGGGCATATCACCAAGAACTGCAAGGTGGATCTCACAAAGAGCAAGTTTATTAATTGTGGAAAATTTAGTCATTAAAAAAGGAGTGTCCATTACTTTTAAAAAAGGTATAGAAAAGATCTATACTATTGGAGTGGCTCAAAGCTACAGTGTACCAACATCTTAAGAGAAAGGGAAGAAAGTTGTCTTAGAAGGCTTGATTTCTGTTTTTTATATGTATATTTGAGTTCACCTTTAATATTGGGTTTGCACTACTTTATATCTAGCAAATTAGTCGGTATCTTGCATCTGGTTTTAGAATTTTTTTTCAAACCTATCAATGTGTCAAATCCCATAGATGGTTTGACTTATTTGCATATGGTATGCCGAAATGTGCCATTATAAAAAATAGATTCAAGTTTTCTTGGGATGCATTTGTTCTCAAGTTTTTGAGGAATGGTCTTATCTTTGGTATGGACCGGATGAGAGAGAAAAGATATTGCTTGATGGTATAGGGCGGCCGATTAGAGGGGGAAGTGGTAAAGTACAGGGGTTTCACATGCACTGTGAGCTGAAGAGCTCATCATGAGTTGCTATTTGTATTCATCAGACATTTCTCACAACAAGTTATCGTTGGTTCTTGTTGTTCAAGATTTTGCTGATGTATTCGATGAGGTTAAGGGTTTATCTTCCTAGAGAATAATTGAGTTCCATATCGATCTTTAGAAGGATACTACGGCGGTGGTTAAGCCGATTAGGCACATGGCACTAAGAGAGAGAAGTGAATTGGAAGTGCAAACTAAGGAGTTTCTAAGGAAGACCTTTATTCAAAGTTGTACTTTGGATTGGGGGCACTGGTTACGTTTGTTACTGGGGCCAATAATTCGTTGAGGCTTGTCGATTATAGAGAATTAAGTAAGTTGACCCGAAAGAAAACGTATCCATTACCATGCATAAATGAATTGCTCGATCAACTTAGTGAAGCAAGGATTTCTCACAATTAGATCTTGCGATGGTATTGCATTAATTGAGGATAGCAGAAGATAATAAGACAAAGATCACTTTTAGGATACCCGACAGGTCCTTTGAGTGGAAGGCCATGCTATTTTGGTTAACCAATGCTTTGACGTATTTGTTGACTTGATGATTTGTGTTTTCCGAGAGTAACTTGATAAATTTATGGTCATGTTTATTGATGACATCCTGGTATATTCTGGAGATGAAGAAGATAACAAGCCTCAAGTTAGAGTGATGTTGGAAGTTTTAAGGAAACAATGGTTGAAGGCTAAATTTAAGTATCCTTTTCGGAGGCAAGAAGTGTTATTCTTAGGTCATGTTGTGTTCGAGCATGGGATCTTCATAAATCCAAAGTTATCGTGGTGTAAGGTTGGATGTACCAATAATGGCTATGGAAATTCATAGTTACCTTAGGTTGGCCGGGTACTAACGGAATTTTATTAAAGATCTCTTGAAAGAGACTACTTCTCTTACTCGTTTAAACAAGAATAACCAACCATTTGGTTTGGATGATCATTGCGAGCATGCTTTTGCTAAGTTATAAAGAATTTTTGACCAATGCATCGGTCCTCGTCATTCCAGAAGGAGAAACACTGTTAATTGTTTATAAGGATGCATGTGGCATGTGTCTTTGGGCGGCATTGATGTAAGATAGAAAGATTGTGGCATGTGCAAGTCGACAACTTAAACAACATGAGAGAAATTATCCGACTTCTGATTTGGTGTTGGCTATGATTGTGTTCACATCAAAGTCTTAAAGGCATTTCTTTCTGGGTGGAAAGTTTGACTTTTTCACAAATCATAGATGGTTTAAGTATCGTGTTTTGTAAATGGATCTCAGCCTTCGTCAACAAAGATAGTTGAAGTTCCATGTCTCTTATGATTTTGATTTATTGTACACTTTCGGCAAAGGGAATGTAGTGGTGGATGTCCTTAGAAGAAGTGGTATTGGGATCAACATTCATGTAATGGTAACAGATGAAGTTTATAATGGGTTAATAAAGCCATCCTTACCTTTCGACCAGGTTAGCTTAGTCGAAAGGCTTCAAGTAGTTAGCTTTGGGATACAAATCTAGAGAGCAACATCCGATTAAATCCTCTCTTTTGAGTGAGTCGAAAGTAATCGATCATCCTTGCCCTTCATTCCTGCCGACCACATCGAAAGATGGTATTCAAGACCTTTCGATCATATCGAAATGGTTCTTCATTAGTATGACCTTTTGAGCCTATGGATTTGTTGCTCTTGCTATGGAACTCCTTCGAAAGGGTCTGATGCATCTAGGAACCGATCCCTTTCAAACGAATTCCCTTATATTCAATTATTAGCCAATTATACTCTACGAATCCTCTTGGAAACCCCCTTTCGATCAAGTCTATAGGAGTTCTTTCATTTTTAAAACATTCCTAGCTTATCATTTCCAATAATTCACTTTGTTTCCATGCATAAGATCGATTTGGGTATCTCCAGGTATTTTGAACTTCACATGGTCGAAACCCCATCATCACTCTGGCTTTTAATATTAAGCGCAGGTTTCGAGGATTATATGTTTTAATCACATTCTCCCAGGTCGACTCTATGCATTGGATACACAAAAAGAAATCATGAGAATAGGTTAGAATCATGTGCAATGGATCATTACTCTAGCTAATGATCTTAATGATCTTCCTCGTTGCCATTATCCTTAATGAATAAAAATCTTCCTTTTTATTTATAGTCCAAAATGAGTTACAAGATATAGAGCTTTTTCCCTAATTTGATTTAGGGTTTCTTAAGAACACAATTTTGACTAAGAAAGTAGAGTAAAGGGAATGAATTCAGGATTCCAGAATTTGGTCCTCAAAACTGGACCCCTTGGGTCTTATTTATAGATTTAGCTTGGGCCCCCTTCAGTGCCTTTGATTTCAACTAAGTTGGATGGATCCAATTTTTTATGCCACCTCAAGCCTTTTGACTTGGTCTAAAGGCCATGATCCCTTACGATGTTGTTTAAAGGAATCCTTTTGTTCTTCTTGGTGTAATATTTCGACTCCTTTATCCTTTCCAAGACCTTTCAACTGAGACAAAAGGGGACTTTATTATTCTTTCACATTTGCTGATCTCTAAATACTACTTTCTAATTAGTACATTCTGACATTATCGAAAGGTTTCCTGAATGCACTTTCTCCCTTCTTATTATTAATGAATATAAGCTTGAAGCTTTTAACATTGTCGATAGGTCTTTCAAATTAGTTTCAAAGTTATTCAAGTATTGATTGTTTCAATGAGGTTGTATAGCCTTTAAATGTGTGCCTTAGGACTGGGGCGGAATCTCCTCTTAAAATTATGGGACTTGACCGGTTCAAAAGGCTTGTATATGCTTTCGAGAATGTTGTGTTAGGAGCAAAACCTTTTTCTTCGAAAGGTTTGGCACGTTAGCGAGAGAAGATCATCAATTGCCTTCGAAAGGGGTTCTGAAGCTGTCCTTGCTTGTTTATCTCTGTCAAAAGGTTGAAAGTAGTGGAAGGGTACAATCTGCTTCCATTTAGGTCGAAAGCCTTTGCACTGTATGGGTAGTTTGTGCCTTCGACTCCTTCGATGCCTGCTTAATGCCTTCAAAACGTCCCCTTACGATCTTTATGAAGTCTAGGCCCGTTTCTTCATCGAAACCTCAATCTTACTAACCTTCTTTCATACTTTTACTCTAAAGTAGATTTTATGAATAATGGTACTCTTAATGTAGTTTTCTTTATGAGAGACTAAACATTCTTGTAATGGATCAAGAATGAGCCGGCATACATGAAATACTATGAAAAACTACATCTCGAGAGTCAAAGAAGGAGCGGGCATGGAGGTCGCTAACCTGGCTTGTAAGCTATGTTCAACAAGATGATGGCGAACATGCTACAAAATGCCCAAGCAACTGTTCTTAATATTTCTGTTTGTGGTGGTGCTTGAATGTAGGCTCCTAGAGTCGATTTCAGTAAGCTGAATAAGGATTTTTCTAGTCTTGGTGGCATACCTTCCAAGGAACGGAATCGACTATGGAAGTGCGAGTTTGGTTGGACACCTACAAAATTATTTTTGATGACTTGGAGCTAGGAGATGCAATAAGGAGGAGGTTGGCTTCTTGATAGCTCCAAGGTAGAGCTATGTAACGGTGGAATGCCATTAAAGTTGCTAGCTCTAAGGATCAGTTCACTTGGGACAAGTTTAAAACCCTATTTGAGATGAAGTACATTCTGACTGCTCGGAAGTCAGTTCTATTTAGAAATTTGACTAATTTAAAGCAAGGAGACATGTCTATTTCGGAGTCTGTTGTTGAGTTCGATGTCTTATTGAAATATGGGATGTCTTTCATTTACACAATAAGTATTTCATTGACACTCCTTTGTAGAAGAATGAGAAGCTGATTATATGGGATCTAATGATTACCTGGGGGAAAAGTATGTGGGGGCATACTGGTGAGCCATTTGAGAAGGTAACCGAGAAAGCCCTTGACTTGAAAGCTTGATCCTAAACCTAATTATGTTGTTGCTGCTAAGGAGGAGCTAAAGCCACAGCAAGGTGGTGGAGGCAATAAGAAATGAAATTGAAAGTAGTTTCAAGGGAAGACCGCTCAGAAGAAGGCAAATGAGGACCCTTTCTATTATGGTTGTGAAGACAAAAGCCATTTGATTAGATATTGCAACGCTGATGGGAAGAAGAAATGCTATAATTATGGCAAGTTTGGACACATGTAGAAGAATTTCCCATAACCAGTGCAGTAGAGGCAGGTAGTAAGGCATTTGCTTTGGATGTTGTCTTGACTTCGTTAAGTGCTCCCTCATTAAAGGAGAAAGGGAAAGTATCAGTATTCGATGTATGTTTTCAATTTATGGCATTTCCTTATGTGTTTATTCGATACCCAGGCTTCACATTCCTACATATCCAATGACCTGATAAATAGACTAGGATTGAAATCTTAAATAGTTGAACAACCTTTAGTAGTGACGAACCTCGTTGGAGGCCCCAATAGCCTTTGTATGGTTTGTTGTGGTTTGGTCTTATCGATTAATGGATGCTCTTTTAGTTTAAGATTGCTTTATTTTTGGTTTTATTGAGTTCGCGATTATCTTGGGGATGGATTGGCTAAGGAAATATGTAGTGCTAGTGGATTGCAAGATGTCATTTTGTGACTATTAGGGCTAAGGAGGGGTTGAAGGTAGTGATTGGCTTCCTACTAATGGATGAGGTTATGGTTAGCATCCTATATTCGCTCGTGGTTCCAAAAGATGAGTTCTCATTTATGACTATAGTTAATTGGTATCTTGATATATCCGGAGAGGTGACTTGATTACACCAAAGAGACTGAGTTCTATATAGACTTAGTGAAGGATGCCAAACAAATAGTTATATCTTCGAGGTGTATGACACTTAGAGAGCAGAAGACACTAGAGGTGCAATTGGATGACATATTAAGTCAAGGGTCCATTCCTAGGACTATATCCAAGTGGGGAACACCTGTAGCATTTACCACTAAAGAGTATGACCTTGCGTAGATTACCGTGAGCAAAATAAGGTGACGAGGAAGAACAAGTATCCACTCCTACATATTAACAACTTATTTTATCAACTCCATATTGCGCAGGTATTCTCTAAGATGGATCTTGCAATAGGATTTCACTAGCCAAGACTGGCAAAGAAGAGTGTGTCGATCGTTGGGTTTCATACGCTGTCTGGTTTTCATAAATGCTTGTGTTATGCCGTTCGGGCTAACTAATGCTTTGGCATACTTTATTGATCTCATGAAAGGTGTCTTTAGGGATCAGATAAATAAGTTCATGCTTGTGTTTGTGGATGATATTATATTTATTCTTGGACGGAGGAGGAACATAAGACACACTTGAGGATTATGCTTGAAGTTTTGTGGAAGCACAGGTTAAAATTGAAGTTTTCAAAGTGTTACTACTGGAGAAGGTAATTGAGATTCTTCGGTTATGTTATCTCTAAGTATGGTATCGCAGTAGATCCTGTAAATGTGGCAACGGTTTAGGATTGGAACCAAACAAAGAATGCTATTGATGTGGGAACATCTTAGGATTGATTGGATATTATAGATGTTCCATCAAGGACTTCTCGAAGGTAGCGGCACTGTTGACTAATTAGATGGAGAAGAATCGGACTTTTGTTTGGAACACGAAGTATGAATATGCATTCGTTAGTCTGAAGGAGAGGTTAATGAGTATACCAGTGTTGACTATTCCAAGTAGGATTGAAGAGATAAGGTATACATCAGTATTTGTGGTACCAGATTGGGTATGGTACTGATGCAAGGAGGTAAGATTGTCATCTATGCTAGTCAATAGAAGAAAACGCATTAGAGGAACTATCCGTCCATCGATTTGGAGTCGATGGTGATAGTGTTTGCTTTGAAGGTTTGGAGGCATTATCTATTAGAAGAATGGTTCAAGTTGTTCACCAACTACAAATCCCTAAAATACCTTTTCTGCTAGAAGGATCTTAACCATCGTCAGTAACGTTGGTTTAAGTTCCTAGCCGCTTTTGACCTTAGCATTTCTTGTATGCCTGGTAAAGGAAATTCAGTTGTCGATTCTTTGAGTGGAAGACATGCTAGATTTGGTGATGTTCCTATAAAGGAAGCATTTAGAGTATATCGTTAGCTATGACTTCAGACCTTATTGCAATTTAGAGCTAGGCTTATGACGATCAAGCCTACTTCCATTGAGTAGATGTTACTAGTCAAAGCCAAGATGCTAGGCCAACCAAGATAATGGCGAAGATAGAGGGAAGAGTAGAGCACGAGGAGGTGAAGCGTGTTGGCTCGATCGAGATGCTTGGCTCCATAATAATGGGAGATAGTTTGTTCCCAATGTTAATGGATTTTGAGACTGGGTACTATAAGAGTGCCATCATTCCAGATTGAATATGCATTAAAAAGGTAATAAGATATATTATGATATGAAGCAGATGTATTATGGGATGGGATGAAAAAGGATGTCGAGACAATTATCTCTAAGTGTATGAACTGTTGGTTGGTGAAGTGTAACATCCTAGATTTTTGATAACATTATTTAGGAGATTTAATTAGGTAAACTAAATAAAATAATGTGTTGATAAGGGGATTGACATTTGATTAAATTAAGGTAGCTATGCCTTTTAACTAATAAATTAAACGAATGGTTTAAAAATGAATTAGAGGAGGGGTATTATGCGAAAGAGGTCATTCCTATATCATCATTCTTAGGGCGTGTATTCCAAACTCACGTTCATTCTCATTTTCAAAAATTAAAAGCTTGGTCGACCACCATTAACAAAGGAAGAAGAAGAGGAAACAAAAGAGAAGCTTAAGGAAAGCAAATTCAAATCAAACATATTCAAATCTAAAGCTCCTTAATCATTAATGCAAGGTGAATAATGTTTACATCTCTAATATTTTTGGTTTCAGTTTAAATGTCAATTCCTAGTGATTTTGCAAATGCTTTCAATGTTTTCGAATGATAAAAGATTATATATACAAGCTGATGATTTTTGTATGTTCATATATATTTTATGACATGTTTTAAGATGAAAACCCAACTAAATGATATCCGTTAGCCTTGCAAATTTTTACGATGATCTAAAAGTTATTTTAGAGATAGGTTTCAGTTTTCAGAATTTTCAGAATTTTCGTGGATTTGTAATAATTTTCTAAAGAAGAATAGGTTAATATGGATTATAAAAAATTATTTACAGGTAAAATAATAATTGTTTGGATACGAAATTTTTATACGTTAAAGAGATCGTTTTAATTTACTTTTTGAAATTTTTCTAGAATTTTCAAGATGTTTTGATTATTATATAAAATTATTTAAGGTATGAGACTTAAATGTTTTATATAATTTTAAAGGAGAAAGGGGCATCTTTAAAATTATTCAAATATCCAAATAAGGAAGTCGGCGGCACTTTTGAACATAAAATTCTGGCAATCAATCAAATTTAAACAAACAAGGCAGGTAGGGTACAAAAAAACTATTTCAAACAGTATTTCCACTGTTCAAACTCTTTTGGCAAGAGCTTTCACCATTATTCTAGACATTTCAACAATGTTGAAGGGTATCAAACTTTTCAATTACATTAAATACCAATGCACATGGTATCAGGAAACTGGTATGTAGTGAATTGGAGGAAGTCGAATGGTTGGGGATGAAGGGTTATAGCTTTCGGAAGAGATGAAGTTTTGTTTTGATTTCAAAGAAAAATACACCTGCAAGCTTTCGAGAAAGAGCTTTCGAAATTGTCAAAAGGTTTAAAAATAAAAGGTTTCGATTGGTTTGCTTTCTTTTTTAAATTGAAACCATTCGACAAAGTCAAAAGATATAGCTTTCGGCCAGGTCGGAAGCATATATGCCGCTTCCTAACCTTTCAACATAGATAAAGTCAAAGGTTATCTTTTGTTTTTTAAAACTTACTGCCTCTCTCTATTGATTTCGAAAGGTTTCGATGTTAAAAAGTTTTGATTTTGAAAGATTTTACTTTTGAAAAGTTTTGATTAAGAAAGGTTTTATTTCGATAGGTATTGGTTTCGAAAGTATTATATTTCGAAAGGTTTGTTTCGAAAGGTTTGATTTCCAAAGGTTTTGATTTCAAAAGGTTTCGATTTCAAAAGGTTTGATTCTGAAAGTTTTTATAAAGGTTTCGAAGTAGTTTCTTTCGATTCCACTGTTTTTCTGATCTCATCACATAATCCTAATGTTTTGAGTCGAAACATTTTAAATGTTTCAAAGTAGTTAACTTTGATTGGTTTTGAAAAGTTTCCAGCTATTTTAAATTGAACCCAATGTCTTCGTAAGATTTTGAGGTAAGTTGATTCCGAAAGGTATAGTTTAGCTATGTTTTTGAAAGGCTAAGGTTTAAAGGATTTAAAGGCGGATGTAATATGTTTTAAAGCTTATGAAAAGAAAGCTTTTAGAAGGTTTAGAAGGAGTTACCTTCAATGATTTCAAAAGGTTTATTAATGGATATGAAAGAGTTACTTTCAATACTTTAGAAGGGTTTTATGAATGATTTTGAAGGAGTTACCTTCAATACTTTCGAAGGGTTTTATGAATGATTTTGAAGGAGTTACCTTCTATGTTTTTGAATGGTTGTTTGAAGGTCTTAAACAAAGATTTCGGATATAAAAATTAGGTAGATAGCCTAAGTGTTTTAAATTATAAAGGACTTTAACTTATTTTAAAGGATAGACAATCCTTATTGACATCGTCAACGTTATTTTGAGCAACGTATATAGAACATGGTAAAAATAGCTTTGAGTAAAGTTAAAGATATTTTCCTTGTATATATATGATTTGACGAACTCAATCATTTTGAAAAGGACTTCGAGAAAAATTTTGAAGAGCTGTTAGCTCAGATATTATGTAGAGCAGTTAGCTCGGATATTTTGCAGGTTAGTTAACCCAAAAGAAAAATTCGGGCAGTTGGCTCATTTTAAATTCGGACAGTCAGTCCATTATGAGGGCAGTCAGCCTAGAGGACCATTAGTCCATGACAATTAGTCCAGAAAGACCAGTCAGCTCTGATATGAACAAATAGTTCATTTATTAGCATAATGGACCTTGCTAAATTTTAAAGGACGGTTAGTCCACCCCTTTTTACCTATTTTGGGTTGATAGCTCATTATTTAGCATAAAAGAAATTGCTATTTTGGTATAACCAGTTTTAGGATAGCTAGCCAGAAAGGAGCAGATGGCCCAGAATTTAGAACAGATAGTTTAGATTTTAGACAAATAGTCTACTTTATTTCCTGTTTAGCATAATGGATATTGCAATATTATTATAATCAGTTGATTAACTAGTTTGGCTGCAGGAAATGATTTGCAAAATATATGTTTTGGAAAGAGATATTAGTGAGAGGAAACCCATTTCGCTATGCGGCATGGTCTCACTAGTTACCCGTAAACTTTGATGTAATGGAAGTTATTCATACCAGGCTTTAAGTCTGCCTCGAAGTTTTTGTTTCCACTTAAACTCTCGGGTGCTCAAAATTTGATTTGATTAGGCTGAGGGTTTAGGTTTTAGTAGATTTTGGCGAATAAAGCATCCGAAGACGAGCAGGTGGTTGACGAATAGCTAATTTAGGGATTCTATTTTGAAACTGTTTCCACTGTGTTTTAGGACAGTTATGTCTATGTTGCTTTGATTATTCAAAGGGGCATCTTCAAATGTCGCTCTTGGCATATTGTTGTAAATTATATTTGATCAATGCTTGGGATTACATTTGGAATTTTTGTAACTTGGATATGATTTATTTAAAATATAATCACTAAAATTATTGTTTTGAGAAATCTATGATTTTGTCCATATTCAAATGTTTTTTATATTATGTATACCATTAACACTGCCGTATTTTGTCACTAGAAGTTAATATTATAGATGATTGCAGCATCCATAGTGCTTAGCTTTTGGCCTCCAGATACGGGATGTTATTGCTTGGTATCAGAGCATAGATTTATGAAAAAATTTAACTAAAAATTGGTTTTGAAAACAAAAATCCAAAGAAATTAGAGTAAGGTTTGGGGTTGGGTTAACGCTATAATAACGTACTAGTATTTGCTATAGATAAGTATGTGCTTTATCTCCATTCATCTATCTTTGATTAGGGTATCTTTCTATATCTCATGAGGTTTGAATGCAGATATGGATGGTATAAGAAGCAGAGTTAACCAAGGAGGGGGAAGCACTAAAAGGAACGTCGGATCTAATGTAGGGAGAGACCAAGGTCAGACAGAGAATGTTGGTGTTGAAGTCCTGTAGGTCGAAATGGAAGCCATGTATCAGTTTTTCAAGAATATGATGCAGGCAAGAGTTGCAGCCAGAGTGGTAGGAGGGTATGCAATTCTAGGGTTGAGGTGTGACCAGTTAGAGTTTGACCTATTAGAAAATACTTTTGAGTGCAGTTTGCATATGTTTGATTTTATGGTGTTTGGGATTATCCTAGGTATGGATTGGTTAAGTGAGTATGATGCTAAGATATTTTGCCAGGGTAGGAAGATATCTCTTTGTCGCCCGGGTTATAGCGATCGGATTGATTTCATCATAGGAGGTTCTAGCGGTGTAGTGGTTGCTTTGTTAAGTGCTTTAGATTTAGATGATGAGTTGAGCTAAGTTTTCATGATTAGAGAATTCGCAAATGTGTTTGAGCCTATAGTCAGATTTCCACCGAAATGAGCTATTGAGTTTTAGATAGTTTGGTTCCAGGAGCAGAATGAGTAAACCACCAAGCAGGATGACCCCTTCAGAGAAGAGAGAGTTGAAGGTGCAGCTAGTGGACTTAGAGGGCAAAAGTTTTGTCATGCCAAGTAGTTCGTTGTGGGTTGCAACTACAGTGTTTTCTAAGAAGCCGGACAGATCGTTGAGGTTTTGTATCGATTATCGTAAGTTGAATGAGAGGACGATAAAGAATCGATATCCATTGCCTAGAATTGACAATTCGTTCGACTAGCTAAGTCGAGCAAAGGTATTTTCTCAGTTGGATTTGGCAACGGGTTTCCATCAACTCAGATTAGAAGAGGATAGTATACCTTTAACAGCATTCAGGACTAGATATGGATCATACGAATGGTTAGTTATGTCGTTTGGACAAACGAATGCTCCTGCTTTCTTTTTGAATTTGAGGAACCAGATTTTTCGAGAGAACATAGATATATTCATGCTAGTTTTCATAGACGATATATTGATCTACTCAAAGGATGAAAAAGAGCATGAAGTTCATTTTGGAGTAGTGCTTGAGACACTGAGGCAGCATCAGCTTTAAGAAAAGTTTTCGAAGTGTCACTTCTAAAAAAAGAAGGTAAAGTTTCTTGGTCATGTAGTCTCAGATGAAGGGTTATCAATAGATACGACTAAGATCGAGGAAGTGAATAGTTAGAAGAGACCTGAGATAATAACCGAGATTAACAATTTCCTTGGGTTGACTGGTTATTATCAAAGATTCATTAAGGATTTCTCGCGGATGGCAGCACCAATGACCAGGCTAACAAGAAAGGATGTAAAGTTTGTGTGGACCGATAAGTTTGAGGAAGCATTCTAGAGTTTGAAACACTTATTGACCCATGCACCTGTTTTGGTAGTTCCAGAGGGGAATCAGGACTTGGTAGTTTATACCGATGCATGTGGAATGGGATTAGGAGATGTGTTGATGCAGAGAGGTAAAGTGACTGTCTATGCTTCTAGACAGCTTAGACCGCATAAGGTCAGATATCCAATGCATGATTTAGAGTTGGCTATTGTGATTTTTTCTTTGAAGGTGTGGAGATATTACCTTTTGGGAGAAAGGTTTGAGCTATTTACATATCATAAGTCGTTGAAGTATTTATTCTCTCAAAATGAGCTGAACATGAGACAATAGAGAAGGTTAGAGTTTGTAGCCGCTTATGATTTTGGGATTGAGTACACACCAAGAAAAGGCAACTGGGTTGCAGATGCACTTAGTCGGAAACATCAGAAAGCAGTGTTGGCTATGATGGCTGAGTCGAAAGATTTAGAAGCATTAGCAGATTACAGAGTGCAGTGGACATCCGAGGAGGGGTCTAGTAGTGATTCGGTTGTATTGTCTTGTTTGGAATTTCGACCGATTTTGATCGAACGGATTGCTTCTAAGAAGATGGAGGATCCAGTTTTAGCTGAACAGTTCAGTAAGCTAAAGGGAGGAACCAAGAGTGATGACTTGAAAGATTTCAGTCTTGACCAGAATGGGTGGTTGAGAAAGAAAGGAAGATTATGTCTTCCGAGAGTCGGAAACATAAGGAAAGAAGTCTTAGACGAATGTCATCGTTCGAAGTTCACTATACATCTCGGAGGTACCAAGATGTATCAGGATATGAAGAGGAGTTTCTTCTGGGAAGGGATGATGCGGGATGTTAGTTTGTGTGTAAGGCAGTGCTTGAATTTCCAATGGGCAAAGGTCGAACAACAGAAATCGAGTGGTTTGCTTCAGCCGTTAGATATTCTAGTATGGAAGTGGATTCTATTTTTATGGACTTTATAGTCGGGTTGCCTAGGTCGAACAAGAGAAATAAAAGTATATGGGTTATAGTGGACAGATTGACCAAAAGTGCCCATTTTATTACAGTTAAGTCAACTAGGACGGCACCTATTTTAGCAAGGTCGTTCATGAAGAATGTGATTAGACTGCATGGAGTTTCTAGCAGCATAGTTAGTGATAGAGATTCCTTGTTCACTAACGAGTTTTGGGAGAGTCTGCAGAAAGTTTTAGGAACCAAGCTTATGAGGACTTACCATCCGCAAACAGATGGGCAAACGGAAAGAGTTAACAAGACTTGATAGATCTGTTGAGAGCTTGTATTCTGGACTTTAAATAATCATGGGAGGACCATCTACATCTAGTGGAGTTTTTGTATAACAACAGTTATCAGACTAGTATTAGGATGACACCGTTTGAAGTTTGTATGGAAGGCTATGCAAATCTTCCATTTGTTGGTCGGAGACCGGAGATAGGTTGATTCTTGGTCTAGATTTGGTCAGAGAAGCTGTAGAAAAGATTGAGGTCACTCGAAATAGGATGAAGGAGGCTCAGTCTAGGCAGAAAGTTTATGTAGATAAGCGATGGAAAGATTTGGAGTTCTCGGTTGGGGACCAGGTTTACGTCAAAGTATCACCGATGAAGGGTGTGCTTGATATGGGAAGTCGGGGTAGTTATCGGCTAGGTTCATAGGACCTTTTCCTATTCTTGAGATGATCGGGAAGCTCGCATATAGACTTGAGTTACTGAGCAGTTTGACAGGTGTCCATGATGTTTTTCATATTTCTCATCTCGCAAAGTGTGTTAGAGACCCAAAGACTACTATGCAACGACAGTTCGAGATGATTTAGTGGTAGAACCAGATTTGACCATAGTGAGGAATCCTATTCATATTGTTGCAAGAGATAAGAAGAGGCTTAGAACCAAGACGGTCGGATTAGTCAAATTCCAATGGAGTGACATTGACAAAGGCTGTACTTGGGAGGTTGAGAGCAGGATTAGAGATATTTATCCTAACTTGTTTTGATGGTATGTTTTACCTTCTTGTTTGTTTTGAGCCTTATTGTAATTTCGATGACGAATTCTTTAAGGAGGGTAGTCTGTAACACCCTAGATTTTTGATAACATTATTTGGGAGATTTAATTAGATAAACGAAATAAAATAATGGGTTGATAAGGGGATTGAGATTTGATTTAATTAAGGTATTCGTGCCTTGTAACTAATAATTTAAATGAAGGGTTTAAAAAATGATTAAAGGAGGGGTATTATGGAAAAGAGGTCATTCCTATATCATCTTCCTTAGGCCTTTTATTCCAAACTCATGTTCATTCTCATTTTCAAAAATTGAAAGCTTGGTCGACCACCATTAACGAAGGAAGAGGAGGAGGAGATAAAAGAGAAGCTTAAGGAAAGCAAATTCAAATCAAACTCATTCAAAATAGAGGAGGAGGGGATTGAGATTTTTGGTTTCGGTTTTAAGGTTAATTCCGAATGATTTTGCAAATGTTTGCCAGGTTTTCGAACGATAAAAGATTATATATACATGTTGAAGATTTCTGTATGTTGAATTTATGACATGTTTTAAGATGAAAACCCTACTAAATGGCATCCGTTAGCCTTGCGAATTTTTATAATGTTCTAAAAAGTTAATTTAGAGATGGGTTTCAATTTTCAAAATTTTCTGAATTTTTATGGATTGGTTATAATTTTCTAAAAAAGAAAAGGTTAGTTTGGATTATAAAAAATTATTTACCGGTAAAATAATTATTATTTGGATCCGAAATTTTTATATGTTAAAGAGAATGTATTAATTTACTTTATGGAATTTCTCCAGAATTTTTCAAGGTGTTTTGATGATTATATAAATTATTTAATGTATGAGACTTAAATGTTTTATATAATTATATAGGTGAAAGGTGCTTTTTTTAAAATTTTCAAATTTCCCAATAAGGAGTCGACAGCGCTTTTGAACATAAATTCTGGCAATCAATCAAATCTAGACAAACAAGGCAGGTGGGGTATAAAAGAACTATTTCAAACAGTATTTTCACTATTTTAACTCTTTCGGCAAGAGCTTTCACCCTTCATTCCAGACCTTCCGACAAGGTCGAAGGTATCAAACCTTTCGATTAGATTAAATACCAATGCACATGGTATTAGGAAACTGGTACGTAGTGAACTGGAGGAAGTCGAAAGGTTGGCGACGATGGTTTATAGCTTTCGAAAGAGATGAAGTTTTGTTTTGGTTTTATAGAAAAATACACCTACTAGCTTTCGACAAAGAGCTTTTGAAATTGTCAAAAGGATTAAAAGGAAAAGGTTTCGATTAGTTTGCTTTCTTGTTTTAATTGAAACCTTTTGGCAAAGTCAAAAGGTATTCCGCTTTATAACCTTTCGACATAGATGGAGTCAAAAGTTATCTGTTGTTTTGTAAAAAATGCCGCCTCTCTCCACTGATTTTGAAAGGTTTTGATTTTGAAATGTTTTGATTTTGAAAGGTTTTTGATTTCGAAAAAATTTGATTACGAAAGGTTTGATTTCGAAACATTTTGATTTCGAAAATATTTGATTTCGAAAGGTTTGATTTCGATAGGTTTATTTCGAAAGGTTTTGATTTCGAATGGTTTTGATTTCAAAAGCTTTGGTTCCAAAAGGTTTTATGAAGGTTTCGAAGCAGTTGCTTTCGACTCCAATGTTTTTCCGATCCCTTCGCATATTCCAAATGTTTTAAGTCGAAACATTTTAAAGGTTTCAAAGTAGTTAACTTTGATTGGTTTTTAAAGGTTTTCCACCTATTTTTAATTGAAACCAATGTCTTCGAAAGGTTTTGAGGTACAATGATTATGAAAGGTATAGTTTAGCTATGTTTTTGAAAGGCTAAGGTTTAAAGGATTTAAAGGCGGGTGTCATATGTTTAAAGCTTATAAAAAGAAAGAATTTAAAAGGTTTAGAAGGAGTTGTCTTCAATGATTTCAAAAGGTTTATTAAAGGATATGAAGTAGTTACCTTCAATACTTTCAAAGGGTATTATGAATGATTTTGAAGAAGTTACCTTATAGGTTTTCGAAAGGTTGTTTGAAGGTTTTAAACAAGATTTCGAATATAAAAATTAGGCAGATAGCCTAAGTGTTTTAAGTTTATAAAGGACTTTAACTTATTTTAAAGGATAGACAATCCATATTGACGTCGTCAACATTATTTTGAGTAAAGTATATACAACATGGCAAAAATAGCTTAGAGTAAAGCTAAAGATATTTTCCTTGTATATATACGATTTGACGGACTAAATCATTTTGAAAAGGTTTTCAAGGAAAATTTTAAAGAGCGGTTTGCTCTGATATTGTATAGAGCGGTTAGCTCAGTTATTTTGTAGAGTAGTTAGCTCAGATATTTTGAAGGGTAGTTAACCCAAAAGAAAATTTTGGGCAGTTGTCTAATTTTAAATTCGAACAGTCAGTCCATTTTTAAGGTAGTCAGCCCAGAGGACATTCAGTTGAGAAAGAGCAGTCCGCTCTGATATGAACAGATAGTTCAATTATTGGCATAACGGAACTTACTAAATTTTTAAGGATGGTTAGTCCACCCCTTTTACCTATTTTGGCAGATAGCTCGTTATCTAGCATAAAAGAAATTGCTAATTTGGTATAACCAGTTTTAGGACAGCTAGTCTAGAAAAGAGTAGATAGCTCAGAATTTAGATCAGATAGTTCAGATTTTAGATAGATAGTCTATTTTATTTCCTGTTTAGCATAACTAATATTGCTATATTATTATTATAATCAGTTGATTAAACAGTTTGGTTGCACGAAAAGATTTGCAAAATATATGTTTTGAAAAGAGATATTAGTGAAAGGAAACCCGTTCCGCTAAGCGGCGTGGTCTCATTAATTATCAGTAAACTAAGATGTAACAGAAGTTATTAGGCTTTAAGTGTGACTCGAAGTTTTGTTTCCCCTTAAACTCTCGGGTGCTTAAAATTTGATTTGAGTAGGCTGAGGGTTTAAGTTTTCAGGTTTTAGCTGATTTTGGCGATTAAAGCATCCGAAGACAAGCAGGTGGCTGATGAATAGCTAATTTAGGGATTCTGTTTTAAAATTGTATCCGCTGTATATTAAGATGGTTATGTATATAATGATTTGATCATCCAAAGTGACATCTTTATATGTCGTTTTGGCGTATTATTGTAATTATATTTGATCAATGCCTGGGATTATGTTAGAGATTTTTGTAACTTGGATATGATTTATTTGAAATATAATCACTAAAATTATTGTTTTTGGAAATTTGTGATTTCATTCATACTTAAGTGCTTATGATATTATGGATACCACTAACACTGCCGTATTTCATCACCAAAAGTTAATATTATGGATGACTGCAGCATTCATAGCGCTTAGCTTTTAGCCTTCAGATACGGGATTTTTCATAAAGGCAAATCGGATGAGGCAAGTGGGTTAATGCAACCATTTGAAGTTCTCGATTGGAAATAGGAACAATTTTTGATGGACTTCATCAACGGATTACCAAGGACTAGAGGATAGTACAATAGCATTTGGGTCATATTCGATAGATTGAAAAAGAGTGCTCGCTTCATACCTATTAGTCGAGTTGTACGTGAAATGGGTGGTGTGATTCTATGGTTTGCCGAAGAGCATTGAAAATGACCTAGAACCTTTATTCATTAGTGGGTTTTGGAAGAGCTTACAAGAGGCATTCGGGATGGAGTTGCATCTTAGTACAGCTTATTAGCCGAAAATCGATAGGCAAACCGGGAGGATGAATTATACAATGGTCGATCTCTTACGAGCTTGGATTCTCAATTTCAGAGGCTCATGGGACAACCACCTTCATTTGGTGGAGTTCACATACACCAGTAGTTATCAGTCTAATTTCGACATAGAACTGTACAAAGTAGTGTATGACCTACCGTGTAGTGCTCCTTCATGTTGGTGGAAAGCCAACGAGAAACTAATACTCAAGCCAGATATGATTGAAGAAACCTCAAAGAAGATTGAGATTGTTCAACGACAAATGAAAAGCTGCTCAAGATCGACAGAAGAGCAATGCTGATAAGAGAAATAGGGCTTTGGAGTTCTATGTCGACGATATGATGTTTGTGATGATTTGTCCGTTGAGGAATGCTATTCAATTTGGTAGTAAGAGGAAATTGATATCGAGATTCGTAGGTCCATTTTCGACAGTAGACAGGATTGAGAACCGAGCATACAAGTCTACTTACCTTAGAAGACGGTAGGCATGCATAATGTATTTCACGTCTCTCACTTGCAGAAGTTTGTGCATGATTTAGATGCGACGATGGCACCGAATCAACTTGATGACATCGAGGTTGAAGTAAAAGCTTCAAAACCTCGTAGGCATATTCATGTTGTCCGACACGATATGAAATAGCTTAGGAGGAAGACAATGGAGTTAGTGAAGGTTCAATGTGGTGAAAGTGAAAGCAATTGTACATGGGAAACAGATGAGAGCATGAGTGCTACTTATCGGGAGCTCTTTGGGTGGTAATGCCTCTATTTATCATATTTACTGTCACTTTTGTTATCATATAAGATAGTTTAGAATCTCGCATGCTAGGATAGATTTGCATGTACTATTGGTTACCTGACTGCTAATTTGGTATGTTTGATGATTGTATATGATTAATAGGTATGCAAGGTAACCATGGTTGACTATTCTTTGATTTATTGGGGGATTACGGGGGCGAAATTCCAAAAAGGGAGAGTATAACGACCCATATTTTGAATATCAATGGATCGTAAAATATTATTATCTAATTAGTATGAGGTGGTATGATTATAAAACTTTGAAAAATGACCACTAAGGAGAAAACATTGGAAAATAACCACTAGGAACATTTTCCACCTTTAGAAGTTTTATTAGATGATTTGAACCTATAAATTCTTGTAAATCCTATAACTTTCGGTAAGAGCATAAACATGGTCTAAAATCACTTCCATTAGATCTAGCTTATGGTTTCTCTTTCTGTAAAGTGATAAAAATAGAAAAAGAAACTTACCATTTAGGAGATATGATAGTTTTAAATTCTATGTGTTGTAGGACAGATTCTTGGGCAGTTATACTAAGTCCATAGTTAGGTCCACTAACTAATTTCAGGAATTATGGCTAATTGGGGTAACGGGACAGAGACGGAAAATTTCCCACTTCCTCAAAAAAATTCCAAACCTTCATTAGCCATAATTTCATCAAGAAGCTCATTTTTTTCTTACTAGTATTTGTCTAATTCAACATTAGAAGGGTAATTAGTAAAGGGGATTGAAGTTCCATCATTTTGGTGGCTCGGAATTTGTGTTTTTTACTGTCCACTTCAGATCTATGGATTAAAGTTGCTAATTTGGTATTAGATGAGCGATTATTGATCTCTCACTATGCCATGCTTATCCATGTAGTTAAAATGAAGTTTTTGATATGATTTCCATGTTAAAACTATTTTAAACCTTAGTTTAATTTTTAAACATTTTTATAACCAAATTTAAAAAGATTGAAATGGATTTTGTATGGTCTTGTATCCCCTTCTGAATCATATTGTCATTTTAGTGAAAAACTAGATCTAGGCAAAATCTAATATGTTAATCATATTTGAATGTATTATTTGTGTTAATTGAATGCTTATGGATGATATGTATGTTTGCATGTATTACTTTGATATGGTTTGTTAGTGCTTTTATGTTACTTAGGAAGTGGTCGTCTATTTAGTTAAAATAAAGTTAAAATTGCTGAAAATGGAATGAAACATGAGGAGGGCTTTAAAGGATGGGAGGTGTCTATGCTTTAGATTGCAGGTCAATTGGAGTTGACTTGGCACTCAACTTCATACCGATGTAGATTAGTAGCACTATTTGGTGGAAATCTTTGTTAGGAACTGAGTTGATGATGTTTTGATGACAACAACCTTATATAGTTATTATACTTTACTTTATAAAATATATACTAACATTTCCACATAGATATATATATATATATGTATATGTATATGTATATGTATATGTATATGTATATGTATATGTATATGTATATGTATATAGGAAGTATATGCAGGTATCATCAAAGACTGATCAGTATAAAGACTCAAGCATCAAGATGAAGATTAGAGATTCAAGATTCAAGACTCTAGAGAATCAAGATTTCAAGATCTCAAGATAAGTGTCTAGTATTTTGTTAAAACTTCATAATAGCACTCTCATCTTTCTTCCAATTTTCTTTTGGGATGGAACCCAATTTCTATCGAAACCAGTGGCTTACAAACCCACGACAAGTAGCTTACAAATCTACGACAAGTGGCTTACGAACCCACGAAAATCAAATCATTAGACTACTTTGTAGAAGTTCTCGAGTCCTATGGAGGAGCTCTGTAGGAAGGTTCTTGCAATTTCAGTTTGAATAGATTTTTCAAAATGATTTTAAATCTATTTTCAAAATGTTTTAGCTTTCAAAATCATGTTTTCAAAAATATTTTTAAACTTTGTTTTAGCCTTGAAATATTCCTCTATTCTGATTTTAAAAACTTCTATTTTTAAAACATCAAAACTTATTCTGATTTTAAATATTACTTATATAATTGACGGTCTATATCAATTATATATATATATATATTTAAAATAATTTTTTATATTAATTCTCTATCTCAAAAAATTGTTTAAACACTTTACTTTGCTTCAGAGAAGTTTCAACTTGTTTTAAATTCAATTGTCTTTACAAAACAACATCTCTATAATTTTGAACTAAGGGATGTCGACATAAGGGGATACCCTATGTCAACATGGTGACAGTTGGATTCAAAATTCAATTTTCAAAAGAAGTGTCCATTCGTTCGAAAATCTTTCGCCAATGGTTATGACTGTTGTGCATCTATATAAAGGCTTCCAAAACGAATTTTTTTAACAACTACTTTCTTATTTTCTTCACTCTTTCTTCTCCACCATTCCATATCCATAAAACTTCATATTTTCAAGAACGTGCCATCATTCTGCCAAATTCTCAATAGGAAATCATTTAGATACTCTCTCTATTTGATTCTCCATCATTCTACTAAAGATCAAAGTGCTATTCAGAGTTATAGGATTAATTTGTATTCAAAAAGTCCATAGAGTATATCCATTCAAAAGGATTGTTATTAAGAAGTATTAGGGTGATCTTGTGTCCCGTAAATCAAGAGAGTTTACCCCAGACTCGGAGATAGGAGGGTTCCTCAAGGCCTTAGAAATTGAGGGTTGTAATTTGGATATTGGCTTATAAAAATCTGTACAAGGATATTGCCTTGGTGCAGGACTGGATGTAGGAGGATTCCGAACCAGTATAAAATCTGCTGTGTTCTTTCCTTTTACTTTCTTTACTTTACTATTTGCATTTGTTATATGTTCTGTGATCATTCTGTGTTAGAATTCTTTATAGATTTGTGTCGAAAGTTTTAATTTAGTCATATAGTTCATATATTCTTTAAAACACTATTCACCCCCTTCTAGTGTTATTTCTGCCTTAAGATCCTTAATCTGCATCCCTAACAAATCAGAGCATTGGTTTTCATTGTTTTCATAATCTGAAACTTGAAAAATATAAAAATGGCATTTTTGAAAAATTGTGTTAAAACTGTTTTGAATCTATGCATTTCATCAAAGTATCATAAGTCTGCATATAGTTATTTTGAAAAATCAAGTTATCTACCGAATTGGTGTGTTATGCAGGGACAGACATGTTATATGGCTTTTGACGAATCAATATCCAATGGACAAACTGTGCAAATTGAGAAAGATAAATGGATACTTGATAGTGGCTGTTCGAGGCACATGACTGGAAATCCCGAGATACTCAAGGACATTACTTATCAAGATGGTGGATTAGTCAATTTTGGTGACAACTCTAAAGGATATGTGGTTGGCGTCGGCAATGTCGGTAACTCTAAAACTTTACTTATTTCTGATGTTTTATTAGTTAGGAACTTAAAACATAATCTGCTTAGTATAAGTCAACTTTGCGATAAAGGTTTTAAAATTAATTTGGAAAAGATAAATGTCACATTGAAGATGATAGGTCTAATATAATTTTTGAAGGTATTAGGAAGAAAAATAATTATATCCTTAGTATGAAAATTTCAAATGATAATCTATGTCTTTTGGCTAATACAAGTGACCCTTGGATTTGGCATAAAAGATTTGGCCATTTGAACTTCAAATTATTATCTAGGATATCAAAACTTGACTTAGTTAGAGGTCTACCCAAGTTAAACTTTAAAGTAGATAGTATTTGTGATGCTTGTCAATTAGGAAAACTTAAGAAAAGTTCATTTAAATTAAAAGATGCTATTTTTACCTCTAGTCCTCTAGAATTACTTCATTTAGATTTATTTGGTCCATCTCAAGTTCAATCAATTAACCATAGTAAATATGTTTTTGTTATAGTAGATGATTATTCAAGATATACTTGGACAATCTTTTTAAAACATAAAAGTGATGCTTTTGAAATATTTAAAAAACTTTTCTAAAAGAATTCAAAAACAAATATTCTTTCAAAATTAAAACTATTCGAATTGATCACGGTGGTGAATTTGAAAATGAAAATTTTGAGAATTTCTGTACTCAAAAGGGAATTACTCACAACTTTTCATTTCCAAGAACTCCACAACAAAATGGAGTAGTAGAACGTAAGAATAGAACGATACAAGAGTGTGCTCGTACAATGCTTTCTGATAGTAATTTACCTAAATATTTTTGGGCTGAAGTAGTTGCTACAGCTTGTTATATATTAAATAGAATTTTAATTAGACCATTAACAAATAAAACTCCATATGAATTACTTTATAATAAGAAACCTATAGTTGCTTATTTTAAAGTCTTTGGGAGTAAATGTTTTATACTTAATACAAAAGATAATTTAGATAAATTTGAACCAAAAGCTGATAAAAGATTCTTTATTGGTTATTCTAATAGAAGCAAAGCATTTAGAGTTTTTAATTTAAAAACTAATACTATTGAAGAAACTATGCAAGTATCTTTTGATGAAAATCTTAAAGATATTGTACAAATAGATGATGAAGAAGATTTTATAAATTTAAATCAATCTAATGAAACTATTAGTGAAATAAATCAACCTAATAAGAGATTTAAAATATCAAAAGATGATCCTAGAAAATGTTTTAGGAAATATTGAATCTGTAGTAAGAACTAGAAATCAATTAAGTAGTATGAGTAATGTAGCCTTTATATCAACAATTGAACCTAAAAATCCAAAGGAAGCATCGTCTGATGATTCATGGATTCTTGCTATGCAAGAAGAATTGAATCAATTTACCAGAAATGATGAATGAGAACTTGTTCCTAAACCTGAGGATAAAAGTATAATTGGAACTAAATGGGTATATAAAAATAAAATGAATGAACTCGGTGAGGTCGTAAGAAATAAAGCTCGTATAGTCGCGCAAGGTTATTGTCAAGAAGAAGGAATTGACTATGATGAAACCTTTGCCCCCGTAGCAAGATTAGAAGCTATAAGAATTCTACTTGCTTTCGCTAATTATAATAATTTCAAATTATATCAAATGGATGTTAAAAGTGCTTTTCTAAATGGTTTTGTAAAAGAAGATGTTTATGTTGAACAACCTCCACTTTTTGAAGATAATAAATTTCCAAACCATGTATACAAGTTAAAGAAAGCTCTATATGGTCTAAAGCAAGCTCCTAAAGCCTGGTATGAAAGACTAAGATCTTATTTACTTCAATCTGGTTTTGAAATTGGTAAAGTAGATACAACACTTTTTATTAAAAGAAGTAATCAAGATATTCAACTGGTTCAAATATATGTAGATGATATAATCTTTGGATCAACTAATAACATAATGAATAAAGAATTTTCAGATATAATGACTAAAGAATTTGAAATGAGTCACATTGGAGAATTAAGTTTCTTCTTAGGGCTTCAAATTAAACAACTAGAAAATGGAATCTTCATAAGTCAAGAAAAATATGCTAAAGACTTAATCAATAAATTTGGTTTAAGCACCTCTAGCGGGAAACCAACTCCAATGTCAACAAACGTAGGTTTAAGTAAAGAAGATAAATCAAAAGATATTGATCAAACTTTATATAGGGGAATGATTGGTTCGCTACTCTATATAACAGCGAGTCGTCCTGATATTATGCATAGTGTTTGTCTCTGTGCAAGATACCAATCACAACCTAAAGAAATTCACTTAAAAGCTGTTAAAAGAATTTTAAGATATGTAAAATACACTTTAGATTATGGTTTATTTTATTCTAAAAATAATACTTTTGATTTAATATCATATTGTGATGCTGATTATGCTGGTTGTAAATTAGACCGAAAGAGTACAAGTGTAACTTGTCAATTTCTAGGACATTCACTGGTTTCCTGGTTCAGCAAGAAACAAAATACTGTTTCCTTGTCAACAACTCAAGCAGAGTATATATCTGCTGCTCTGGCCTGTTCACAAGTCATATATATGCAACAAACTTTAAAAGATTTTGGAATTAACATAAGTAAATCACCAATATATTGTGATAATACAAGTGCAAATCCAACTCATCATGCTAGAACTAAACATATTGATATAAGACATCATTTTCTTAGAGAAAATATAACTAAAGAAATAATAACTCTAGATTACATAAATACTGAAAAACAAATTGCTGATATATTAACTAAACCATTAACCGAACAGAATTTTACTAAATTTAGAAGAGAATTAGGTATTTGTTCAAAATATGAAATATAAAATAATATAATAATCAATAAAAATTCAAAATAAAAATTACACTTTTTTTGAAGAATATGTCGACATGCCCCATCTCATGATGTCGACATGCCCAACAAAAATTTGAAAATTGAATTTCCCTCCAAAGTTAGTTATTTGGTTATTTATCTATTTATTTCGATTTCTCTCCTCTTTCTTCACTATATTCTCTATAAATAACTTCTGAAACAATAAAATAATGGCCTCCTCTTCTACAAATGAACCCACTTTACCCACATCTCCTCATTCTGGTCCATTTCAACGAACTACGCACGCTCGAGTGATTAAATTGCAAGAGAAGATGAAAGATATCCTTCAATTGTTGACTGAAATTCAAGTAAGTCAACTTAGGATGGCTAGAGAACAATAAAGGAAAGGGAATATTATTAGGAATGTACAAAAATTACTTATGGATAACCGTACAAATCCTATTAATATTGAAGACTCTTCACAAGCCATGGAATCCGAGAAAGAAGAACCTATGGAAGAACCACAAGAAGACCAAGAGGAAGATCAATCTTTACCTCAACCCGAAGTCCCTATGAATACGAATGAGAGCGTTATTTGCGTTGGTGAGATCCTTGTTGATACTAATGGAAACATAATTGAACAACGTGGAAACTTTTGTCTCCACTACCCCAATTGTTCGATTCATAAGTCTCCTATAGTTAAGGATCCCCATTAAAGCGTACTTTCATTTTATTCTTTGTTTTAAATTGTTTTCTTTGTTCGTGTTTATGTATGTTCTCATATATGTTGTAATAACTAAAATGTGTTCACTTATACTCATTGTTTCATGCTTGTTCTATACATATTATTTGTTCATACTAATCATTCTTGAATTCTTAAGTAGTTAATAGTTTTTGTTGATGACAAAGGGGGAGAAAGTTATAAAAATATATGTGCTTGGTGTAAGGGGGAGTCATGGAATAAAGGGGAGTTGTATTTTTAAGAAGAAGTCACGGAGTAAGGGGGGTTATGGTATGGTAAGAATATTTTATAAATAAAGGTTGTCATCACCAAAAAGGGGGAGATTGTTAGGAACTGAGTTGATGATGTTTTGATGACAACAACCTTATATAGTTATTATACTTTACTTTATAAAATATATACTAACATTTCCATATATATATATATGTATATGTATATATATGTATATCGGAAGTATATGCAGGTACCATCAAAGACTAATCAGTATAAAGACTCAAGCATCAAGATGAAGATTAGAGATTCAAAATTCAAGACTCTAGAGAATCAAGATTTCAAGATCTCAAGATAAGTGTTTAGTATTTTGTTAAAACTTCATAATAGCACTCTCATATTTCTTTCAATTTTCTTTTGGGATGGAACCCAATTTCTTTCGAAACCAGTGGCTTACAAACCCACGACAAGTAGCTTATAAACCTACGACAAGTGGCTTACAAACCCACGAAAATCAAAATCATTTAAACTACTTTGTACAAGTTCTCGAGTCCTATGGAGGAGCTCTGTAGGAAGGTTCTTGCAATTTCAGTTTGAATAGATTTTTCAAAATGTTTTTAAATCTGTTTTCAAAATGTTTTTGCTTTCAAAATCATGTTTTCAAAAATATTTTCAAACTTTGTTTTAGCCTTGAAATATTCCTCTATTCTGATTTTAAAAACTTCTATTTTTAAAACATCAAAACTTATTCTGATTTTAAATATTACTTATATAATTGACGGTCTATATCAATTATACATATATATATATATATTTAAAATAATGTTTTATATTCATTCTCTATCTCAAAATATTGTTTAAACACTTTACTTTGCTTCAGAGAAGTTTCAACTTGTTTTAAATTCAATTGTCTTTACAAAACAACATCTCTATAACTTTGAACTAAGGGATGTCGACATAAGGGGATACCCCATGTCGACATGGTGATAGTTGGATTCAAAATTCAATTTTCAAAAGAAGTGTCCATTCGTTCGAAAACCTTTTGCCAATGGTTATGACTGTTGTGCATCTATATAAAGGCTTCCAAAACGAATTTTTTTAACAACTACTTTCTTATTTTCTTCACTCTTTCTTCTCCACCATTCCATATCCATAAAACTTCATATTTTCAAGATCGTGCCATCATTCTGCCAAATTCTCAATAGAAAATCATTTAGATACTCTCTCTATTTGATTCTCCATCATTCTACTAAAGATCAAAGTGCTATTCAGAGTTATAGGATTAATTTGCATTCAAAAAGTCCATAGAGTCTATCTATTCAAAAGGATTGTTATTAAGAAGTATTAGGGTGATCTTGTGTCCCGTAAATCAAGAGAGTTTACCCCAGACTCGGAGATAGGAGGGTTCCTCAAGGCCTTAGAAATTGAGAGTTGTAATTTGGATATTGGCTTATAAAAATCTGTATAAGGATATTGCCTTGGTGCAGGACTGGATGTAGGAGGATTCCGAACCAGTATAAAATCCGGTGTGTTCTTTTCTTTTACTTGCTTTACTTTACTATTTGCATTTGTTATATGTTCTGTGATCATTCTGTGTTAGAATTCTGTTTAGATTTGTTTTGAAAGTTTTAATTTAGTCATATAGTTCATATATTCTTTAAAACACTATTCACCCCCCCCCTCTAGTGTTATTTCTGCCTTAAGATCCTTAATCCGCATCCCTAACAATCTTTAATTTAATTTGGTGGAAGGAGCACTTTGAGTCAAAGGCCATGGAACTTAGGTACAATTCAAGTTGTGGCTAGAGGAAGTTCCAAGAGTTAGAGCTTCAAAAATTGGCTAAGTATGGAAGTCAGTACTGACCACTTCAGATCGGTACCAATCTCTTTTCTTGGAAGCGATGTGGGCCAAGGGACTTTGGGAGCTAAGAAGTAACAAAAGGGGAACTTTAGGCAACTGAAAGATGGCAAGAGATTGGCTGAAAGACTTAGCCAAAATTGGCTAAGTATTGCCTAAGGGATTCATACTGGTATCTACCTCTTTTGGCTAGTACCGACATGAATTGAAGATGCCAAACTTGGTCAAACTTCCAGATGATTCATCAGGGCTCTTATAGCTCATGGTTGATGGTGTTCGCTTGTTCGTTCAATATTTAGTTGTGATGTGATGGCATAATAAAGGATGATAGCTTTAAGACTTCAATGATTGTAACTAGACGGTGATGTAGATATGTTTCGATGATGATGGATCGATGTTGATTGGTGTCTCTAGTAAAATTGTTGCAACTGCTTTTGTCTTTATTTGCCCATGCTTATGTGATATATCCTTTGTGTGTTTACCCTTTGTAGCTACTGGAATATTGATAATTCTTGCATTTGTGATGTAATGAACCATAAATTGGTGCATTAATCTTGGTACTTATTGGAAATAAATTTATTTTTCAAGAAACGATGATTATGTTGACAATTATATTCTTTGTATTTATGGAAATGTCAAATTAAGCATAAAGAAAAATCTAGACTTATCAAATAAGTAATTTGGATAATTCTATAAAATGCTTTGTCAAGAAAAATCTAAAAAATAGAAGATTGAAGAAAAGTCTAGAGAATATACTCCATTATAAATTGAGATGTGCTCTCTTATTTAATGTATCCAAGTAGGTAAATATAATTGTATGCAAGTAAAAAAAAAGTGGAAAGAAATAAAGCTTATTTTCTCCTTTATAAAATATTATCTCAATTTCATTTGCAAATTATCATTTTCTCCCTCCTTCTTCTTATAGAAATTTATCGACATTGGTATCTAAGCCAGGTTGCTAATTAAGGAAGATGGAAAATGGAACGGCTCTTTTTCCGGTTCCTTTATTAAAGAAGAATAATTGTGAAAATTGGAACATTCGTATGAAGGCACTGCTTGGATCGCAAGATATGTGGGATATTGTAGAAAATAGGTATAAAGAACTCGTCGATATTTCCTTTTTATCCCAAATTGAAAGAGATTATTTGATGAAATTGAAGAAAATGGATTGAAAGGCTCTTATGCTCATTTATCAAAGTTTGGATGATGCTATGTTTGAGAAGATGGCTAATGCATAAACTACTAAGGAAGCATGGAAGATTTTGGAAAACGCTTTTAAGAGAATTGACAAAGTGAAGAAAATTAGATTACAAACTATGTGAGGTGGGTTTAAATATTTACATATGAAGTCATCAAAATCAATTGATGATTGTTTTTCTCAATTTTTATCTATTGTAAATCGAATGAAAAGATATGGAGAAAAATAAAAGACCGTAGAGTTGTCGAGAAAATTCTACGATTTTTAGATTCAAAATTTGATTATATAATTGTATCAATTAAAGAATCTAAAGATCTAAGATCCTTAACTATTGATCAACTCTTGAGTTCACATCAAGCCCAAGAAGAAAATTTTAAGGAAGAAGTTATAGAACAACCATTAGAGCAAGCTCTTCAAACAAAGCTCACCTTGTGGAAAAATGAGACATTTAAAAATGAAAGAAGTCAAAGCCGAAATGGGAGAGGTCGTGGTCAAAGTTATGAAAGAAATGACCATCATAAAGAGGAGATGAGGCAAAATACATATACCCCAAGAGGTCCAGGAAGAGGATGAAACATAAAAGAAAGTGGAAGACAAAGTTATGATAAATCACAAATAAAATGTTATAACTGTAATAAATAAGGGCATTTTGCTTCCGATTGTAGATCTACATTTTATAAAGTCCAAGAGAGAACAAATATGCTAAAGAAGATGAATAAATTTGCGCACTACTGTTGGCACATAAAGGAGATTAAATTAGCGAAACGATACATGGTATTTGGACATGGGGGCAAACAATCATATGTGTGGAAGGAAAAGCATGTTTACAAAGCTTGATGAATCGGTAAGTGGAAACATTCATTTTGGAGATGAATCTTAAATTCCAGTTAAAGGAAAAGGAAACATACAAATTATGTTGAAGAATGCGAAGAATGCCTTTGCTTTTAATGTTTATCATGTGCCTAAAATGAAAACAAATATATCAAGTTTGGAGCAAATTTTGAATAAGGGATATGATATACATGAAAAATAAAAGCCTTTCAATGAGAGATGGCAAAGGAAATTTAATTGCTGAAGTAGTGATGTCAAAAAAAAGAATGTTCCATTAAATATTTCGAAAATGTTTGCTAAATGCCTAAAGTCATCCTATAGAGATTCATCATGACTTTGGCATAAAGATTTGGGCACCTTAATTTTGGAGGCTTAAAATTATTAAAGAACAAAATCATGATGAAACGTTTACCATCAAAAAATCATAAGAACTAATTATGTGAAGGATGCTTATTTGGAAAACAAAAAATATTTTCCAAAACAATCAATTACAAGAGCCAAATAAGCATTAGAATTAATTTATACGGATATTTGTGGCCCTATAAAAACACATTCACTTGGAAAAAGTAACTATTTTGCATTTTTTGTAGATGATTTTAGGAGAAAAAACGGGGCTTACTATCTCAAACAAAATTCGGATGTATTTGATGCTTTTGAGAAATTTAAGGCCTTTGTAGAAAATGAAGTGGTTATAAGATCAAAGCCATGAGATCTGATTGAGGTGAGAATTTGCATCAAAGAATTTGAGAAGTTTTGTGAAGAAAATAGAATCCATCGTCTATTAACAGTCTCTAACACTCCACAATAAAATAGAGTTGTCAAAAAAAGAATGGATCTCTTCTTAACATGGCACGAAGCACGTTAAAAAGAAAAGACGTTCTAAAAGAGTTTTGGGATGAAGCCATCAAATGCATGATGTATTTATCAAATCGTAATCCAACTCGAAGTGTGTGGAACAAAACCCCCGAATAAGCACGGAGTGGTAGAAAGCCATGTATATCTCACTTGCAAGTATTCGAAAGCATTGCATATGCGCGTGTGCCGGATCAAAGACGCTCCAAATAAGATGACAAAAGTGAAAAATTACATTTCATTGGCTATGACTCCTGGTCAAAAGGATATAAGTTATATAATCCTATTAATGAAAAAGTTGTTAGTCGAGACGTAGATTTCGATGAAAAAAGTTTTTGGAATTAGAACAAAAAAGAGGTTGATTATAGTTTGATTCCACTTTATGAAAAGGAGTGCAACAATAATGTGGAAGAAGAACCCATTAGTCCAACGACATCATCTCCTTCAACTATCCGTCAAGAATATCCATTTGAAAAAAGCTCAAATGAAAGACCACCATACATAAGGTCTTTTCAAGAATTATATGAGGTAACTCCAATTTCTGATAATACTATCTTATTTTGTCTTTTTACCAATTGTGAACCAATAGATTTTGAAGAAGCAAAACAAGACAAAAGATGGAGGGAAGCTATAGATGAAGAAATCAAAGCAATCGTATAGAATAATATATGAGAGTTGGCTATTTTATCAAAAGGACACAAAGCTATTGGTGCAAAATGGATATTTAAAGTGAAGAAGAATGCTAAACGAGAAGTTGTAAGGTACAAAACAAGATTGGTAGCTAAAAGATACAAGCAAAGAGCAGGTATAGACTATGATGGAGTATTTGCTTCTGTTGCCCGCTTAGAAACTATAACTTTATTGATTTCTTTAGCGGCTCAAAATAAATGGAAAATACATCAAATGAATGTGAAATCTATTTTCCTAAATGGTAAATTAGAAGTAGAAGTTTATTTGAAGCAATCATCATGTTATAAAGTTAAAGGACACGAAGACGAAGTTTTAAAATTGAAAAAAGCGCTTCACGGTTTAAAACAAAACATAAGAGCATGTAATATAAGAATTGATATGTATTTTTAGAAAATAATTTTGTCAAATACCCCCATGAACATGCTCTTTACATAAAGAGAAATCAAAATGAGATATTTAATTGTACATTTACATGTAGATGACTTAATCTTTACTGAAAATAATCCGAAAGTTTTTGATGATTTCAAGAAGGAGATGAGTTTAGAATTTGAGATGATGGACATTGGACTCATATCATACTATCTTGGAATCCAAGTGATTCAAAGTGGGTTGGTATATTCATACCATAACATATGAACAGTAAGAATTAGAATTCTTATCGATACTGGAACTCATAGGGAAGAAAATGGAGTTATGGATGGAATCAAATATGCAGTATTTACAGAAAAAAGTATTCGGTTATTGGGGAACAATCAATATACTTCTAATGTCGAATCAGGATCAACTAGGACAGAAATAAAGCATTGGGTCGAACTCTTCTTTGGTGTCATGGTAATAGCTATGAATAGTCATCGACTCCCACGAAAGGGTAGAAGAATAGGACCTATTATAGGGCATACAATGCATTACAGACGTATGATCATTACGCTTCAAACGGGTTATTCTATTCCACGATATATTTATTTCTCAAGAATCGTATGAAAATGAAATATTGATGAAATTCAAAATGGATGGATGCAAATCCATAAACACTTTTGTAGAATGTGGTACAAAGCTCTCAAAATATTTGCAAGAAAGGAATGTTGTTCCTACCCTATTTAAGAGTGTGGTTGGCTGCTTGAGATACTTAATATGCACAAGGTTGGATATATACTATGGAGCGGGTTTTATTAATCGCTAAATGGAAGCTCCTACTACATCGCGCTTGAAGACATCAAAAAGAATCCTTTGATATATTAAATGTACCACTAATTTTGGATTATTGTATTCACATTCTAATAATTTCAAGTTTATTGGTTATAGTGATAGCGATTTGGCTGGAGATATTGATGACCATAAAAGTACAACTGGATTTTTTTCTTCAAGGGAGATACAACCTTCACTTGGAGCTCAAAAAGGAAACCAATCGTGATACTATCAATCTGTAAAACTGAGTATGTTGTTGCTTCAACTTGTGTACGCCGTGCAATTTGGCATCGAGATTTATTCAAGGAGTTGCACATGTCACATCATAATGCAACAAAAATATTTATGGATAACAGTAGGCCATAGCACTCGCTAAGAATTCTGTCTTTCATAATCGAAGTTCGCATCACGATACACGTTACCACTTTGTTCGAGAAAAGATTGCAAAAAAGAGGTACAAGCGAAGTTTATCAATTCAAAAGACCAAGTTGCAGATATCTTCACAAAGGCGTTGAAGCATAACGACTTTGAAAAAATACGAGACATTCTCGGAGTTACAAAACGAAGTTTACAGGGATGTTGGAAATAAACTTGATTTTTAGGACATGATGATTATGTTGACAATTATAATTTTTGTATTTATGGAAATATCAAATTAAGTATAGAAAAATCTATACTTATCAAATATGTAATTTGGAGTATTATAGAATATATTTTGTCAAGCAAAATATACAAAATAGAAGATTGAAGAAAAGTCTAGATAATATATTTCATTATAAATTGAGATGTGCTCTCTTATTTGATGTATCCAAGCAAGTAAATATAATTGTATGCAAGCAAAAAAATAAAACTGAAAAGAATATAAAATTTATTTTCTCGGTTGTGAAATATTCTCTCAATCTCCACTTGCAAATTAGCCTTCTTCTTCTTCTAGAAATTTCCCAACAAGCATTTTCTCCCTCCTTCTAACAAGCATTTTCCCCCTCCTCCTTATAGAAATTTCTCGATAGTACCTTGCTGTAGCATGGGTAGCATATTTGGAACAAGTTGTAGCACTAACATAGGATGGAGCATAGCTAGTCGTATCAGCTTATTGAATATTGAATGTATGTCACTACGATCGCAATAGAAGATCACGTACCAAATTTGCATGTCCTCACGTACCTTTATAAAATTAGTCATTATTTTTCTGAAAAAGGTAGAAAGAATGATTCATTTGCTATTCCTAAACATTTTATATGACATACATTTTATTTGCTATTCCTAAACATTTTATTTGAATGACACTGGTCAAAATCAAACAGTTCTACCCAAATTAATTTCAAATCACTGCATTTGTAATCTAATGAATAGATTTCACAGACGAACAGTTTCATTTGCTTTTTATACTAGAGAAGGTAATCCAAACGAATATATTATCATCTTAATATTGTAACTTAGAAGGGTGTAGGAATAAACACAGAAGGATCAAAGTTGATTGATAATCCAGGTTTGCTTGCGAGATTCAATAAATGATCGTCCAAAAACAACAACAACAACAAAAAATAAAAAAAAAATAAAAAAAAAAATTCAACTATGTTACAATTCCGAAGGGTTAGCTTAGGACTGGTAATGAAATCCAAAGTATTTGAACTTTATCACTAGATGAAACAAATTTACATTTGCAGTTCCATTTACATGTCGCTTTACCTTATTACTGTTTTGTTTTGCTTCAGGCTGTTGTTAAAAATCATGATATGGTCTGAAATGGAATTTTAGTTGAATCAGAGTTGACTGGACATGGGTTTTATTATTGTATTTTAATATGCATTACATATTATTAAATTTTTGTAGAATCAAAGAATCAAAAATAAATAAGTTGGAGTTCATGGTGAGTAGATGGAATGATTAATTCTAATGCAGTTTGTTACTGGACTAAACATGGATAATGTCCCAAATCATTTGGTGACCTAACAGGATCTGAAGCTCAAAGGAGACTGAACCATATGCACAATATCTTATTACAATACACTAACCAGTTTAGCCTGTAATAGATGTGCATGTTAGATATGTTTGAAGTGCTTACAGGCACATGTTCATTACTGAGTGTTTACACAGTTAAATATAATATGTATGCGAGCGTAAATAATCAGTCATATATAATATACTTTTGAGCTTTGAACGACTCGAGCTATTATTGGATAAAATGGAATAATTTTGAATGCATAAATGTATGGAATTGGTTCGAAGTTCGAACACCAGATTCAAATGCACACTATTACAGCGGAAGCAAATAAACACAACTAACAAACTCAAAATAGGTAAAAAAGAAGGGAGTGGACACGTTTGGTAGAAATTAAAGCGTAAGCGAATTCTAGGTGGCCATCATTTTTAATAGCTTCAACCTTGCTTATTGCATTGCTTATCTTGATTATTTATGGTGTTTGAGGTAGAGTTGTTTGCTACTTCGTTGACATCCAATACAAGTAATACGTAAGTAATATATGTGTTGTACATTAAAGTATCATACGACTTTCTTTTAAACATCATAATTTTAAGATTGGCAAGTAAAAGTGAGTTACAATGTTATCCATCGATCAACTCATGATGTGATAGTGAATATATATAGTTGCGGGTTTCCTTTTTTTTCTCAGAGAAATTATTTTTAGATATTTGAATGCAAGAGCTGAATATACGTACATTGATCGATTAGCATCCCTCTTCTATCGCCCCTTCCAAAATGAAGATGATATATTTATAGGCATGTTTCTGCCACTATTTAGAGCTTTGTTATTGTCATCCTATTCAGAAAACAACGTCGGATATAAAAGTTGATACGGTTATATGAATAGCACAAGGCATTGGCTAAGTTATAATAGTTTTTCCTCTTGTATGCCTCATCACTGGGGCAGACCGAATCATCGTCATCGGCTGGGCTTTACTCACCACGAGGCATATTTGGATTATAATGTATAATCTGATACAAAGAATCAAATATTTATGTTATAATGAAGTAAAGAGTTTTTCGTGTATTAGTTATACTGACATTAGATGGCTGTTACATGAGAGCGGATAGTAATTGGTTGGGTGGTTATTACCATTTTAGTTACTCTTCTGGTAGTCAAGAATGTAGTAGTATGGTTCATTTCATATCTACGCTGAACTCACATGCTTCATTCCTCGCTACAGTTTTCTACCTTTACCGCTCCATTTTCATGAAATTTAGCACATTATTTTTTATCAGCTTGTTTCATGAGAGCATAATTTGTCTAGTTGTTCAATAATTTATAAACTTACAACGTGATTTAGCACCGTGTCTCCAATGTGTATAGTAGTAGACAAATGGACAAATTTTCAAATAAGGCCCGACTCAAAAACTATTTGCGTAAATAAACTCAATGAAAAACTAACTCCAAAAATAGACCTCATTCGTATATAGCTTACGTAAATATGAATTGTGCAAACTATATTCTTTTTTAAAAAAAAAATATGTAGCTTGCGCAAACCATATTTGCTCAAGTTGTATAGTTATAGCTTGCGCAAGCTATAAATCAGACTTTAAAATTCCAGCAAGCACACGCAACTAGAAACAGTGTTTATTGCGACACCCATTTCCAACGACCGTTGATGGCTCGTCGATTTTTTTGCGACGGTTGCCGACAATCGCCGTGGTATAAATAAAATAAAATGACCTAGCCGACTGCAGCCATTGGAAGCCGTCGCAAACATAGCCATCGGCGGCCGTCGGAAGTCGTAGCAAAGTAGCGAACATCTTAGCCCTAGGCCGACAGCTTTTTTCATCCTTTTCTTCCTCTCCAAATCAGCATCACCTCCTCCATGCCGTCAACAAGTCTCCATCTTCAATTTTCAACTCTCTCCATTAGCTATTTCTCTACAAGAAGGTTTAATTTATAAACTATAGTTAATTTTGATTTTGTAGATTAAAGTTAATTTGTTGTTATAATTGTTTATAATGCCGCATTGATTGTTTATTATACGCTGTTGAATGCTAACTAGGTTGTTATTATAATTAATTAGTGCATACGCGTATTAGGGTTAGTTTGGATTAATTAGAGTCGATGTTCAGGATTTAATGTATGCGTTTTTAAGATGACGAAAATGACGGTTTAGTTTATGCCTTTCTTAGAATGTAAATAAATTATTGTAAAAATTGTTGTACAATACGCTTTAATTTTTATAAATCGCTTAGATAGTTTTTGGCCACGTCTGACAAATATTATATATGATCGTTATATGGATATTCGTTTTTATCACAAAACAGACATTTATATTCATCTGATACAATGTTTACTGGGTTTGTCCCTGTATTGGATAAGTCACAAACATAATAAAGTAATTATATTTTACAAATCATTTTGTTTTAACGGTTCATAAAATTTCGACAGTGCTTTCTTTTTGTTTCTTGTGTACATGCATATGTGTACGATACAGGGAACAAAGTGGAAGTGCTACCAAAATTTTGTTGAATCGTTTAAAATAAAATGCTTTGCAAAACATAATTACTACTATATTTATATAACAATTTGGGCAAATCTGTTTGAAAAAAAAATTAAATAGAATAATATTATATATTTGCAAAAATTTAAATGAATGATTTAGTGAAAAATAAAATGTCAATACATAAATGATTAATACGTTTTTATGTTTTAAAGTAGGAAAAATGGTCAATTATTTTATCGATCGGAGCTGAATGTACCAATAAAGAAGAGAAATTGGAGGCTCAATAAGTGAACGTTTTCAAAATGGTGTACACGTCTTTATTGAATTCGCTTTAAGTAATAATGGGAACAACAAAGAAATCATTGTTCATGTAGTAGGTGCAAATTATTGAAGCATTTGATACAGGATATGGTAATAATTCATTTGCACCTATATGATTTCATGCCGAATTATTTGGTGTAAGATCGTAAAGGGAAACTTATTGCACCTAATCTCGTACATTCGAAGAAGGAGATTGATACTGAAATTGTTCCGACGAATCTCATAGAAGAAATGGTTGAAGATGCAGCACGATCAGTGTTCTCTACTGTTGAAATTGATGGTAACAATGTTAATGTCGAAGAAGAACCAAGTATTGGAGCAAAATTTTTTATGATTTATTGAATGCTGCTAATAAACCCTTTTGAGATGGCTGTATAAACGGTTTTCAACTATCAGTAACTGCAGAAAACATTACGATGAAATCAAAATATAACGTCATGGAAGTCGGGTTTACAACATAGTACAAGCTGCAAGACGGCATATGTCATCCGATAATTTAATGTGTGAAAATCATTATGAAGTTAAAAAAAATATGTCTACTTTTGGTTTGCCGTATCAAAAAATAGATACATGTTTAAATGGTTGCATATTGTATTAAAGAATATATCAATCTTAGGAATTGTAAAATATATAATCAGGAAAGATACAAACTGGAAAAAAGATGGTAATGGAAGTTTCGTACAAGCATATGCATTACTTACCCATCACTCATAGACTTCAAAGGTTATATGCATCTTCTATAACCGCGCAGCATATGAGATAACACTATGAGAGAACATAGGAAGAAGGTACGTTAACACACCCAGCTGATGGAGATGCATGTAAGCATTTTGATAAGACATGCCCCGTTTTCACAGCGGAGAGCCGTAATGTTACACTTGGTTTATATACAGATGGTTTTTAACCATTCTCTCGATTTTCTTTAAAATATTCATCTTAGCCTATAATCGCTACATCTTACAATTTACCACCATTGATGTGTATGAAAACTCCATATATATT
The DNA here is from genome assembly GCA_030765085.1 of Allium cepa. Taxonomy (NCBI): domain Eukaryota; kingdom Viridiplantae; phylum Streptophyta; class Magnoliopsida; order Asparagales; family Amaryllidaceae; genus Allium; species Allium cepa. The sequence continues at coordinate 944,401,629 of CM060934.1, read as the reverse complement.
TCTCACTATTGTCATCTCTGCCTCTGATGATCCAACACAAGGAATCGACGTATATTTACAACTGTTGATTAAAGAGTTGAAAACATTGTGGTATGAAGATGTTGAAACATACGACATTTTAATAAAAATAATTTTCGTATGTTCGCTTCTCTGGTGTGGGCTATAAGCAATGTTCCTACATATGCAATGCTTTCGGGTTGGAGTATCGCTGGTCGTCTTGCTTGTCCTTATTGTATGGAAGAAACAAGAGCATTTTCTTTACTGCATAGGTAGCAAATTTCATGATTTGACTGTCATCGATGTTTTCTCCATATTAATCATACTATTAGAAAAGATTAAAAAAACTTTACAAGTAATAGACTTGAGACCTTGTGACCACCAACGATTTGGTTAAGCGAATATATTTATGACCTTGTAAATTATCATCCAAAGATACACGAAACTGACGAACAAATTGAAATTCAAGGTAAATCGACGATTCATAACTGGTGCAAACAAAGTACATTTTGGGAGTTGCCTTATTGGAAAAATCTTCTAATTCGTCATAATATCGACATGATGTATAATGAAAAAAGTATGTTTGATATTATATTTAACACAGCTCTGAATGTTAAATGAAACATTTAAGACGATTTGAAATCAAGACGTGACATAAAGGCAATATGCAATTGTTCTGAGCTTTATATGAAGCCAAATGACACAAAAAAAACCCAAAGCATGTTATGAGCTAGAAAGTAACCAATTTAAAGTACTGTTAAAGTAGGTGAAAGGGTTAAAACTTCCTGATGGGCTTTCCTCTAATCTTTGTCGATGTGTCGATTATAAGAACGGTTAACTGATTGGGGTGAAAAGTCACGATTGTCATATAATGATGGAACATTTGTTACTCGTCGCTTTTAAAGAACAGTTGCCTACAAAAAATTTGGATGGTTGTAATAGAACTTAGTTTGTTTTATAAGAAGCTTTGTTCGACTACATTAAAATTTGATCGTCTATGTAAATTTAAGGAAGAAATTCCTATATTGCTCTACACACTGGAGAAAATATTTCCTCTGGGTTTTTTAATGTAATGGAGTATTTACATATTCATCTTCTGTTTGAAGCGCGTCTTCGAGTCCTATGCAATATGGATGGATGTATCCGTTTGAAAGGTATTAATATTGAGTACACTAAATTTTAGTTTAACTACATGTAATAAAATTTAATTATAATTATTCTTAACAGGTACTTAAATCATTTAAAGAAAAAAATAAGACAAAAAGCACGAGTTGAATGTTTGATATGCAAATCATATTTCAAAGAAGAAACTTCGTTGTTTTCCTCTCATTATTTCAGTGACCATGTGAACTTATCATTTGAAAGGGCTATGCAAAATGATGAGGGTATTGAACAAAATTCTTCTGAATCGGTGCTATCTATTTTTAGACATCCAGGACGCTCTGTTGGAATATGCGCGGAAGTATAGTTAGACGATAGAGATTACCATGTAGCTCACACATATGTTCTTCTTAACTGTGTAGAAGTTGCGCTATTTGTTTGGTATTATTAAATAACACATCTAAAATTATTTACTTGAATCGGGTGTATGAATTATAATGCAATATATTATCTACATATGTGGTATTTATGAATCACGGCATCAAAGTGGCGATATCAGCAAAAACTTAATACTTGGTTTTCGAACCACGTATATGATTCGGTAAATTTTGTGGTCGACGAAGGGTTGTAACATCTTGCGACGAGACCAAAAAGAAAAGTCAATACTTATCTAATATTCTTAGTCAATTGATACAAATTCAACAATAAAGAATATGTGGCTGAAAAATTAACTAATAATAGGGTGTATACGTTAAAGGTATTGATGATCCAAATGATCACATAAATGATTTTCATGACTTGTTAAATCAGATTTTACAATTAACATATTTCATCAGACCTGCGGAAGAAGTTATTTTTTTAGATGCAACTTGTAACGACCCGGAATTTTGACAGCACATTTTAATGAATTATATATAAGCTTGTCAATGTTTAAATTAATGAGATTTTGGATATTTAATAGTTATATGTTTTATAAAAGAAAGTTTTGATTTGAAAATTCAAATAGAATACTTCAAAACCATTAAAAAAAAAATATTTGTCTTATTCAATAGAATCAAAATCAAAGACTTTATATTTTTGATATCTGACAAAATACATATGAATACAATTTTAATTTTTAAAATGATAAGTTTTAAAATAAACAAACATGAGAATATTAAACATAAATAATTATAAATATAAACATACAAAACTAGTATAAACATAATCATAAATTATAAAATGTAACTAAAAGTAAAAATATACAAATATAAAATATAACTTGAAATATATAAATACATGTATGTTGTAAATCAAATGTTTGAGAATTTAATTAACAAATAAACTACAACTAATATGCTAAAATTAACTTGAAAACAATCATATCAAAAGATTTGAAAATATAATCTGTATAATGCAAAGTAACAAGACAAGTTGTACTTAACAAATAAAAACAAAAAATCTAAATCAGGTTTCACAAGAATAATAAACATATGTGTAAATAAGCTAGCTTCTACAATAAGCCAAATAAATGTATAGCTAAATATACTTTCAAAACCAAGTTGAACCTGAAAGAAAACAAAAAGATCTTGTACAAAAAATATGCTGGCCAAAATTTTATAAGTATCTTTGTACACATATACACAGTAATTAAGTGTTTGTCCAGAATTTTTTTTTTTTTTAAACTGAAAATGAATATAAACCAGTAATAAACATATATGTGCTATGTACAGTTTTATGCCTCAGGAAGCAAGTCCACTTTTATATAAAACAAGTTTTACTTTAAATATAATAAAAACAAAGCCTGTGTTTATATGAAAACATGTTTGGCCGAAATAATGATAAATATCTTGTACAACAAAGTAAGTAACAATAAATATCTTTGTACCAAATTTGCAACAGACAGTAAACATTTATTACCTGCTACCATAATTAAAAGCAAAATCATTAATTAGCACATCTTCTTGTTTAATAAGTACACAGCCGAAATACCCATATCACTTCATACTGCTGTGTATATCTCTTAACCAATTAGAAGATTGATGACAATACAAATACATACGGCCTAGATATAACCTCTATGATCCAAAGCTTCTATATGTATCCAATATACATATCATCAGTTCATATATACAAGCCTTAACTTAAAAATAAATCTGAGAAAACATTGTATGCTTTGCAAACTTGAATTTTATTCAACAGCAAAACCAACAGGGAGAGTTTCAGAGAATTCTACTGCAAAATTCTTCGACTCATCAATTCTGTTCAACAGTTTTATGTGAGTAAACATGTTTTTAAACCTAACTTTTAATAAGGATTTCATGAAATATTGTTATGGTTTGTGTTCTGGAATGTTTGGCATAGTCTATATGATCTGCATCTTGATATTCTTACAAGTTTTAATTTTCTGTGAATCAAAGGAAGTAAAGCATAAATCATACTTGTATATAGAGTTCTCTTATTTCATTAGTAATTTAACTAAGTAAAAGTTGTTAAAGCTTTAGATTAAGGTTTGAAATTTATTTTAAGAAAGCTGTATAATTTAAGCATCTGAAACTTAAACTTACAGTAAAAATGTAAGTAAGGATCAAAAATTCGAGTTGCATAAAGTGTAAATTCAAAGTTATATTCTGAAACATCATACAAAGTTAAGAATTTTAAGACTCAAATTATAATTTTTAGTGAACAAGTTTGGGAGCAGTTTGATAATAACCCATTTTTGCTTTTCTTTGAATTTCAGATGATTTAATCAATAACTTTTGTTGAAATTCGACTTAAAGCTAGAACAATGTTGCAAGATCACCAGAAAATTATAAAAATAATTTTCGAATGTAAGAATTGTTGTGGGGAATCAAAAGTAGGGTTTAGTGCTTATGTTTTTTTTAGGCTCTGTAAAAAATTGATTTTTGCATCTACACGTGATCGAGCACCACGAAATTCAAGGGAGTGGTAGAGGGTCGTGTTGACGTGGTGTGGTTGAATTTTAGGCGTCTCTGGTGGAGCGAGGGGCGGTGGCGACGTGATTATGGTGGTTTGGGTTAAGTTCTGAATCAGGGTCGAACAGTGGATTTTCGATTCAAAACTTCTGTAGGCAATTCGAAATTGGATTTCGAATAAGTGGGTGATTTGTGATGTGCGTGAAGCATGGGTGTTCGCTGGAGTTAGGCGGTGCAGCTGTGCACGTATACGGCGTGGAGGTGATGGCGTCTGTGTTCGTGTGCGTGCGTATTACCTGATGCTTTTCTCTTTTTACTTAAGTTTTTAAAAACTTAGCTTGTTGGAAAGAAGAAAAGGGGTGAAGGAGAGTTACAGGGGGGACTCGGGTATGAGAGTGTATATGCTCGATGGGTTAACTTAGTTTAACTAAAACTTAACAAATTACTGAAAAAAAAAAAAGAAAGAAGAAGAAACGTTACAGCAGGAAGAAAAGAACATGAGGGAATGAGAGGGAGAGACGCGGGAAAAGGGAGAGGATGGCTCGAGAGTTACTCGAGTAAAATGGGGGTTTTCTTCGGGTTCCTGTGTTCGTGGGAGAGAGAGTTAGTGACTGCAGTTTCTTCTATAACCTTACTAAAAAAAAAAGGTTAAGGAATTTTGAGTTTTATCAGGATTTCAACATTTTAAAATTTAATAAATGTAAACCAGTTTAAGTTAAACTTTATACAAATTAAATTGTTTAGTTAATGAATAACAAACATTTAAAATTCTTAACTAATGTTTAATTAAGTGATTAATTTAAGTTAATATAAATTTAATTATCATTTGAGGATTATAGTTAATAATAAGTTAGTTTCCAAATTTGAAGCAGAGTTTTGAGTGTTTCATTAAGTTGAACAATTAATATTAATTATTATTTCAGAAAGAAATTCAGAATATTTACAGTTTCGTTAATAACTTTTGGGATTTTCGAAATCGCAATCAACCATTTAAGCTAATTAATGGAAGGTAATAGTTAATTGATTTAGTAATTTAAGTCAGAATTAATGAATGGTTAATTGACTAATTAGCAGTTAACAAATAAGGAATTAAGTTCCACTAATTAATGATTAAGGTTATTAACTAATGTATGAGGAATATTTAATTAAGTAATTAAATAAATAAGACTTAATAATTGATTTGGTCAAGATTCATTAAATTAAATAATTTGAAAAGAAATAAGTAATTAATTATTAATTAATGATTGATTAAACAGAGTTAAGTGATTAACTCTCAGGTAATAAATTCTAAATTGAATTAATTACAAATATGATTGAAAGGCAATTGCTTATGGACTGTTGTGTTGAATATCTGATTATGATATTTATGTGATGATATTCTATGATGCTCTGTGATATGTTATGTTATATCTATGATGCTTGTGTATGTTTTATCTGTGATAAATGCTATGTTAATTCAATTGTTAACTTTAAACTGTTAAGTTAATTAGACAACTTGGCCCTTAAAATGGCGTTTGGATTCGATGAGACCGGGATCGGAAGAATCAATTTTGATTCTCCGAAAACCACATCGATCCAAATTAAACGATAGGTCGTGAACCTGAAATGGAGATCGAGATGGTGGTTTCAGAATGCAAGGGTTATCGTCGTTGACTCTGAGGGTGATTCCAAAATGAGTGTAACAAGATAATGCCTTCGGTTTCGTTCGAACCCGGAACGAACTTGTATGGATTGAATGCTTTCAGCACATCGTCAGGCGGACGATGAGCATTCTAAGTGATATGTTATGTAAAGGTAATCGTAGCCTCAAGCCTCATCAACCGGGAATGGCTAAAACAGGGGAGATGCAGCAAGGTTAGGTGGGTCATGCCCAAGCAGGACAAGATATTTCCCCTGTCTAGATGTCCCTTTATTTTTCGGCTTAGTGGGCGGTTGCTAGCTACAACCGCGGGGTTTATCTTGTTCGGGACTGTTCAGTAAGGAATGGTTCCGGCCTTGTGTTGCAGGGGATGAAGGGAGTAATCCTCGGTACGGTGATCTAGGCCCCGTACTGTGACGGGCGGTACCGCGGTAGCCCTGCCATTGTATGGAATCCAATTTCCAATAAGCGCCGTACGATTTGATTGTGCCCAACTATGTTGAAATGTGAGATGTAAGCATTTCAGCTATTTCTGTATTTTACTTGAAAACCCTAGACACTATTATAATATCACTGGATTTCCTATGAAATGTTTTGGTTAGCGTAAGGTAAAAACTTACCCATATTTATTTGTGGGAAGTCTTACGTGATACCTTTATTCTCAAATGTTTTTCAGAGTTAAACAACTTTAACCCGTTTACTCATACCAGACCCATGTCTGACCCGGAGTTTATTTTTGTTTTCATAAACTCTCGGGTACCCAAATTTTTTACGGGTAGTCAAGGGATTCAGGTTAGCTTTGACGAATTCTGGAGGAGCAATGGAGCAGGAGGCTTCAGCGTTGTAGATATATATATAGTTCCGCTGTGTGGGTATCTCTGAGTCATATTGTTTGAGTCGTATTGTATTGAGTTGTATTAACTAGACAGGTGTTTATAACTGTCTAGTATGTGATGTATGTATGATTGTCATATGTATTGATATTGTATAACTTTGATATATGTACAAACTATGTATTATTTAAGTGATATATTATATTTTGTTCCGTTCCGCTGTGAGATTCTGATGTTGTTGTTCTTTCTTCTCTATCTTTTCTATTTTCTCATCCCTTTCTTTCTTTATGATGATACGTCTTTCTGGTAGTAGAAGGGCGGGCAATCACACTTGGTATCAGAGCGAGGTTGGTGATAACCTTGGCTCTGGTAGTGATTACTCATAAAATAGAGTCAGTAGAACTCTAAAATGAGTTTGAGTGTATTAATAGATATGAGCGCGTATTTGTTAGTGAATATAAAGTTGTTTTATATTGCGTTGATTGATTTATTGAGTGGTATATGAACCTTCGTCGGCACAGTCTCGAAAACTGTATCGAAGGGGTTTCTAAACACTTGAATAGAGCAATTCGACACAATATTGATTTTTTTTAAAGTAGGGTAAATGAAATAATTTTACCCAAAATTATATTTTGATATAAAAGAAATATTTTTCTGAAATAACTATATATACTTGGATGTTTGATTGTTAATAGTACAATCAAATAAAATTTAAATTTGAGTGGTTGATAAACAAATAAAACTGTCTAAGTATGATCTTTAATACAAAAAGGAATATAACTAAAATTTGATTAAAACAGAATTGAAGTCCAGGAAATTTGAAAGTGTTTGAATGAATTTAAACAAAAGGATTTGGAAATTTAAAAATCTTGGGAATGTTTGAAAAGTTTATCCAAAGATTTGAAGGGAATAATGGAATCTTGTTTTGGATAATATTGTTGGTTATGATATTTTTTGGGGTTGTGGGGTATACAAGTTGTTTTAGAGATTTTCAAAAAGAGAAAATTTGTTTTGGTGAAAACAAGTGGTTGGAGTTTGAAAATTTGATTTGATATACCATATGGGTATGTGTAGTTATCATTTTAAGATGGTTTTGGAAATGAAAACCGGGCAATTGAATTCTAAGAATTCTCTTTAATAACGTGAAGAGTTTGAATAAATCAACTATTGAACTTATGAAGTGAAGTTGATATTAATAAGAAGAAATTGGGAACTTTTAATCCCGGAATTAAAATTTAACTGAAGTAAATGAAAATAAGAAACATATTAGAGGTTAACCTGAGATAAGTTAAATGGAATTGCAGTTCAAAATGAACTTAGTTGGCTATAAAATTTGAAGGTAAAATGATAGTAATTGTGAGGTGAAACTTTATACCCTAATGATAGTAAGGGTTATATAAATATATGATCTGAAATTGTGATTGTAAGATGGAAAGACCCAAATGAGTAATATAAGTTGTTAAGTGGATAAATAAGTTTTGAGCTCATATATTGAGAAATAAATTTAAAAGAATGATAAGTAGATAAATTTAACTGAAGTTGAGTTAGAATAAAACTGAATTTGAATGAATTCAGTCGAGTTATAGACCTAATTAAATGAAATAAAATTCTTAAGTAAATAAGTAAGTAATGAATTAAGTTAAATTTGGTGTGAGTGTAAACAAGTCTAATTCAAGCATAAATTGAATAACCTTATTATGAATAAATTCAATAATGAATTGTTAATGTTAATATAAATTTAAGAATGGATAAAAGATAAACTAATCAGTAAATAGTTGGGCTTGATTAAAGTAAAATCAAATCAAAGATTTGAATGGAAATTGGAGAAATAATATAAGCCTAAGTTTGAAGAAAATAAATGAATTAAGTAAATAGTGAAATGATTATTTAAAATAATGGTTGTCTAGTTTGATAAAATGATTAGGAATCAAACCTGATTGAAATGAAAGGAAATGCAATGAAAGGATTGTGACTAAATTTAATGTGGTAGAGTCAAGTGTAAAATTGAGATGGACTCAAGTGTATATTGAGTTGACTCAATTTAAGATTTGTTATAAAGCTTAAGTGATTATTTATTCACAATGATATTGTTAAATTGCCTAAGGAAATGGGTTGTTTGAAGTAAATAAGATTGAATAAAATTTTATGAATTATTGGAAGCAAAATTGAATGATTTTGAATATGAGTTAGTATTGCTTAAATGGATTATATAAGCAAGTAAGTTGTAAATTCCTTTTAATTAAAAAGGAATGATTGGAGAATTTATTGGAATTAATTGTGATAAGGATTGAAACCTTACATATGTGCTTATGGAAATATGAAATGCTAAACAAATGGAGACTCTACTAAAACTTTTCAAAAAAAATTTTTGAGTTAGGAATTGAAAATTTAACAACAAAACAAGTTCAAATTGGAAATTAAAATAAACTAATGAATGAAACTAATTTAAAAATAACAATAGGAATCAGTTATAAATGGAGATAGTCAATAAAGGTTCAATTTTCAGAGTTAAGAAAATTGAATTCATATGAAATTGGTAATTCAGATTTAAATAAGAAGATATAAAGGCTAAAGTGGCAGAGTAATAATATAAGAATATATATAATGCTTATATAAAGCTTAAGAAATGAATGGTGAAATTCTTAAGTAAAATTTTGAGAAAATTATTCCAAGTGTATGGAATCAAAAATAATGTGAATAAAAGAAATTGATATGATTGATAATTAATGAAATATAAATACGTAGGATGAACGTATATTAATTTATTCGCATAACAAACTGATCCAGATTCGAGCACAGAATTTCGAGATAGTTATATCGATCCGAGTTAGGATTTTTCACTCGATTTTCGACGACGAACCATGGATTTGGATTTTGATTGATTCTGGGAGTTCTCTATCATAGTTGTGACTATGCAAGGAGAATGACAGGTCTGATCGAGAAACCAGTTCTGTGTCCGTACTAGAAAGTCGGGTGGACAATACTAGTTCAGAAGAGAAATTGTATGATCAAGCGAGCGATCAGATTGATATTGCGTACGATTGGTATATGTACATCGTACGGGCCTAATCAAAATAAATATTTGAATTCTGTAAAGAATCAATAAATTTGGAAGGAGTTAATACTGTAGATTTCAGAATTTAATTTCCAGAATGGATGTCTGGAATTTATTGTGTATTCCTTATATTTCAGGAAATTTGTTCATGATTCATCATTAATTGTTAAACTAGTAATTCAGGAATTTGGAGGTTGAATCAATTTAGCTGTGGTCAGGAATCCAGTTTGGATTGTTAATCATCGAGAGACAAACTGTCGATAATTTTAGGAGTGCTTATCCGGATTTATGTTCGGATAACTAGTATTGTTGTTAAAATAGGTTGTTTGTTTGTTTGCTATTGTATGAATGATATGTATGTTTGGATTGTTAATATAAAAAGCTTTTGAATTTACTGTTGTTTAAATTTCGGGGACGAAATTCTTTTAAGGGGGGAGGAATGTAACGACCCGGAATTTTGACAGCATATTTTAATGAATTATATATAAGCTTGTCAATGTTTAAATTAATGAGATTTTGGATATTTAATAGTTATATGTTTTATAAAAGAAAGTTTTGATTTGAAAATTCAAATAGAATACTTCAAAACCATTAAAAAAAAAATATTTGTCTTATTCAATAGAATCAAAATCAAAGACTTTATATTTTTGATATCTGACAAAATACATATGAATACAATTTTAATTTTTAAAATGATAAGTTTTAAAATAAACAAACATGAGAATATTAAACATAAATAATTATAAATATAAACATACAAAACTAGTATAAACATAATCATAAATTATAAAATGTAACTAAAAGTAAAAATATACAAATATAAAATATAACTTGAAATATATAAATACATGTATGTTGTAAATCAAATGTTTGAGAATTTAATTAACAAATAAACTACAACTAATATGCTAAAATTAACTTGAAAACAATCATATCAAAAGATTTGAAAATATAATCTGTATAATGCAAAGTAACAAGACAAGTTGTACTTAACAAATAAAAACAAAAAATCTAAATCAGGTTTCACAAGAATAATAAACATATGTGTAAATAAGCTAGCTTCTACAATAAGCCAAATAAATGTATAGCTAAATATACTTTCAAAACCAAGTTGAACCTGAAAGAAAACAAAAAGATCTTGTACAAAAAATATGCTGGCCAAAATTTTATAAGTATCTTTGTACACATATACACAGTAATTAAGTGTTTGTCCAGAATTTTTTTTTTTTTTAAACTGAAAATGAATATAAACCAGTAATAAACATATATGTGCTATGTACAGTTTTATGCCTCAGGAAGCAAGTCCACTTTTATATAAAACAAGTTTTACTTTAAATATAATAAAAACAAAGCCTGTGTTTATATGAAAACATGTTTGGCCGAAATAATGATAAATATCTTGTACAACAAAGTAAGTAACAATAAATATCTTTGTACCAAATTTGCAACAGACAGTAAACATTTATTACCTGCTACCATAATTAAAAGCAAAATCATTAATTAGCACATCTTCTTGTTTAATAAGTACACAGCCGAAATACCCATATCACTTCATACTGCTGTGTATATCTCTTAACCAATTAGAAGATTGATGACAATACAAATACATACGGCCTAGATATAACCTCTATGATCCAAAGCTTCTATATGTATCCAATATACATATCATCAGTTCATATATACAAGCCTTAACTTAAAAATAAATCTGAGAAAACATTGTATGCTTTGCAAACTTGAATTTTATTCAACAGCAAAACCAACAGGGAGAGTTTCAGAGAATTCTACTGCAAAATTCTTCGACTCATCAATTCTGTTCAACAGTTTTATGTGAGTAAACATGTTTTTAAACCTAACTTTTAATAAGGATTTCATGAAATATTGTTATGGTTTGTGTTCTGGAATGTTTGGCATAGTCTATATGATCTGCATCTTGATATTCTTACAAGTTTTAATTTTCTGTGAATCAAAGGAAGTAAAGCATAAATCATACTTGTATATAGAGTTCTCTTATTTCATTAGTAATTTAACTAAGTAAAAGTTGTTAAAGCTTTAGATTAAGGTTTGAAATTTATTTTAAGAAAGCTGTATAATTTAAGCATCTGAAACTTAAACTTACAGTAAAAATGTAAGTAAGGATCAAAAATTCGAGTTGCATAAAGTGTAAATTCAAAGTTATATTCTGAAACATCATACAAAGTTAAGAATTTTAAGACTCAAATTATAATTTTTAGTGAACAAGTTTGGGAGCAGTTTGATAATAACCCATTTTTGCTTTTCTTTGAATTCCAGATGATTTAATCAATAACTTTTGTTGAAATTCGACTTAAAGCTAGAACAATGTTGCAAGATCACCAGAAAATTATAAAAATAATTTTCGAATGTAAGAATTGTTGTGGGGAATCAAAAGTAGGGTTTAGTGCTTATGTTTTTTTTAGGCTCTGTAAAAAATTGATTTTTGCATCTACACGTGATCGAGCACCACGAAATTCAAGGGAGTGGTAGAGGGTCGTGTTGACGTGGTGTGGTTGAATTTTAGGCGTCTCTGGTGGAGCGAGGGGCGGTGGCGACGTGATTATGGTGGTTTGGGTTAAGTTCTGAATCAGGGTTGAACAGTGGATTTTCGATTCAAAACTTCTGTAGGCAATTCGAAATTGGATTTCGAATAAGTGGGTGATTTGTGATGTGCGTGAAGCATGGGTGTTCGCTGGAGTTAGGTGGTGCAGCTGTGCACGTATACGGCGTGGAGGTGATGGCGTCTGTGTTCGTGTGCGTGCGTATTACCTGATGCTTTTCTCTTTTTACTTAAGTTTTTAAAAACTTAGCTTGTTGGAAAGAAGAAAAGGGGTGAAGGAGAGTTACAGGGGGGGACTCGGGTATGAGAGTGTATATGCTCGATGGGTTAACTTAGTTTAACTAAAACTTAACAAATTACTGGAAAAAAAAAGAAAGAAAGAAGAAGACACGTTACAGCAGGAAGAAAAGAACAGGAGGGAATGAGAGGGAGAGACGCGGGAAAAGGGAGAGGATGGCTCGAGAGTTACTCGAGTAAAATGGGGGTTTTCTTCGGGTTCCTGTGTTCGTGGGAGAGAGAGTTAGTGACTGCAGTTTCTTCTATAACCTTACTAAAAAAAAAAGGTTAAGGAATTTTGAGTTTTATCAGGATTTCAACATTTTAAAATTTAATAAATGTAAACCAGTTTAAGTTAAACTTTATACAAATTAAATTGTTTAGTTAATGAATAACAAACATTTAAAATTCTTAACTAATGTTTAATTAAGTGATTAATTTAAGTTAATATAAATTTAATTATCATTTGAGGATTATAGTTAATAATAAGTTAGTTTCCAAATTTGAAGCAGAGTTTTGAGTGTTTCATTAAGTTGAACAATTAATATTAATTATTATTTCAGAAAGAAATTCAGAATATTTACAGTTTCGTTAATAACTTTTGGGATTTTCGAAATCGCAATCAACCATTTAAGCTAATTAATGGAAGGTAATAGTTAATTGATTTAGTAATTTAAGTCAGAATTAATGAATGGTTAATTGACTAATTAGCAGTTAACAAATAAGGAATTAAGTTCCACTAATTAATGATTAAGGTTATTAACTAATGTATGAGGAATATTTAATTAAGTAATTAAATAAATAAGACTTAATAATTGATTTGGTCAAGATTCATTAAATTAAATAATTTGAAAAGAAATAAGTAATTAATTATTAATTAATGATTGATTAAACAGAGTTAAGTGATTAACTCTCAGGTAATAAATTCTAAATTGAATTAATTACAAATATGATTGAAAGGCAATTGCTTATGGACTGTTGTGTTGAATATCTGATTGTGATATTTATGTGATGATATTCTATGATGCTCCGTGATATGTTATGTTATATCTATGATGCTTGTGTATGTTTTATCTGTGATAAATGCTATGTTAATTCAATTGTTAACTTTAAACTGTTAAGTTAATTAGACAACTTGGCCCTTAAAATGGCGTTTGGATTCGATGAGACCGGGATCGGAAGAATCAATTTTGATTCTCCGAAAACCACATCGATCCAAATTAAACGATAGGTCGTGAACCTGAAATGGAGATCGAGATGGTGGTTTCAGAATGCAAGGGTTATCGTCGTTGACTCTGAGGGTGATTCCAAAATGAGTGTAACAAGATAATGCCTTCGGTTTCGTTCGAACCCGGAACGAACTTGTATGGATTGAATGCTTTCAGCACATCGTCAGGCGGACGATGAGCATTCTAAGTGATATGTTCTGTAAAGGTAATCGTAGCCTCAAGCCTCATCAACCGGGAATGGCTAAAACAGGGGAGATGCAGCAAGGTTAGGTGGGTCATGCCCAAGCAGGACAAGATATTTCCCCTGTCTAGATGTCCCTTTATTTTTCGGCTTAGTGGGCGGTTGCTAGCTACAACCGCGGGGTTTATCTTGTTCGGGACTGTTCAGTAAGGAATGGTTCCGGCCTTGTGTTGCAGGGGATGAAGGGAGTAATCCTCGGTACGGTGATCTAGGCCCCGTACTGTGACGGGCGGTACCGCGGTAGCCCTGCCATTGTATGGAATCCAATTTCCAATAAGCGCCGTACGATTTGATTGTGCCCAACTATGTTGAAATGTGAGATGTAAGCATTTCAGCTATTTCTGTATTTTACTTGAAAACCCTAGACACTATTATAATATCACTGGATTTCCTATGAAATGTTTTGGTTAGCGTAAGGTAAAAACTTACCCATATTTATTTGTGGGAAGTCTTACGTGATACCTTTATTCTCAAATGTTTTTCAGAGTTAAACAACTTTAACCCGTTTACTCATACCAGACCCATGTCTGACCCGGAGTTTATTTTTGTTTTCATAGACTCTCGGGTACCCAAATTTTTTACGGGTAGTCAAGGGATTCAGGTTAGCTTTGACGAATTCTGGAGGAGCAATGGAGCAGGAGGCTTCAGCGTTGTAGATATATATATAGTTCCGCTGTGTGGGTATCTCTGAGTCATATTGTTTGAGTCGTATTGTATTGAGTTGTATTAACTAGACAGGTGTTTATAACTGTCTAGTATGTGATGTATGTATGATTGTCATATGTATTGATATTGTATAACTTTGATATATGTACAAACTATGTATTATTTAAGTGATATATTATATTTTGTTCCGTTCCGCTGTGAGATTCTGATGTTGTTGTTCTTTCTTCTCTATCTTTTCTATTTTCTCATCCCTTTCTTTCTTTATGATGATACGTCTTTCTGGTAGTAGAAGGGCGGGCCATCACACAACTGGTTCTGTAATGTTCTAGGTTCTTGAATCAACGTGCACCAAAAATATAACATTACTGAAATAAAGCATACACCACATTATCACAAGTATGATCTGTTTATACTAGCCAAACAAGCCCTACAAGTTAATTATGCTCCTTTTCCATCTCAAAAAAGAGATAAAGCAAATTGATCGACAGTTTTTAAAATGAAGGCAAGATTTATGTTTAATGGAAAGAATATTCAAGACGAATAAATGTACCAACCTGATATCGAAGAAAATGGCGAAATTACAATAATAGATGATCAAACCGATTTTGGATCTCAAAATGATGAATCAAACGTATTAGTGGAAGCATTTGAGACCATAGAAGAAAATAATATAGAGTATGAGACCGAGTCTGAATTAGAAAACGACGAGGACTTATTTAATAGTATACATGTTTAAAAATAATAATTTATAGAAGTATTGATGTTCCATTTTTTGTATGTTATATGTGATTATTGATGTTAAATCTTGATATGTTTACTCATAATTGAATGGTATGTACTGCAATAATAAAATAATATGTGTACGACAGGTAATACAGATGTCTTTCTTTAGACGTCGGAGTTCTTCGTAGTCCAGTTACACCTCTTCGTCTCAAAGAGGGACTGCTCGCAGCATAGGTGATGACAGCGGCCCGTCGTAGGAAGCACCATATACGGTGGTTAGATTGCTACCAAAAGCAAATGGCTCATAAGTATTAAATTTATTTCAGCATTATAAATATTTTTCATGATATATTAGTCATGATTTATTTGTATCATATTTAATGCAGGGGTTTAGAGCTTGAGCCTTCAAATATAGTTCCCAACATATTTAAGCAGGTGTACATGAGCCGTATGACTGCATGCTGGTCGAAATGGAGTAGGATCCTAGAGCATGTCCGAGAGAGCATCTGGAAGGACTTCCTGGTAAGTGTAAAAGTATATATTATTAGATATAATATATATCATTATATATATAATCATTTTATAATTTACTGACTAAGTATAAATGTATAACTTATATTTTTTTCAACATATATACATGGGGTGGTAGACCTACAAGAGGAAGACGTTTCTCTTTGCCAGCACTACTAGAACTCTAAAGTTGCAAAGAATTAACAGGATAACAAGTCTACCATTAGAAAATAGGAAGAAACCAAGTTGGATGGGGGCCAGCTTATGGGATTCTTGGGTTGCATGGTGAGTAACAATGAATTCAGGGTAAGTCTATAAGATATTATCTTAATTTGTTTAGTAGTGAATACATAATTTATAGCTGTAACATATAATCTTAAAATTTTAATTTGCAAGCGGAGTCAAACAGAAACTCGATGAATAGGCACAAAAATCCAATCACACACTATGGTGGCTCGAAATCATTTCAGCATCATTGCGAGGACCTGGTAAATTGATAATTTTAATTATGAATAATTATTACATCTTTTTTATAAATTTGTATGAACAACAATAATATACACCAATTATTGCAGAAAAGAGCACGTGGGGCTTTTGTCTCGTATATGAACATATTTGCACATAACTATGCCGTCAGGTAGACCGATGATGAGAGATCGGTGGCGTATGCCTTGCATGAGGATGATAAAGCATACACCTTACATGTAAGTATATTTTAAGTCATAAGTTATTAATAATGATCATTTTAATTAATTAGTTATAAAATATTATAAAAATGTCATGTAATATTTAATTGTATTTAATTTTGCGTTGTAGGAAAGATTTATGCAAGCACATGTGCAGATGCTTGAGCATTCAGGACTGGAGTAATTGACCACTGATGAGAAGAACGCTTCCTTCGACTCCATTATGGACCCGACACGTAGAAATATGCACTATGGCTATGTAAATAAATCGATAATTTATAAAAATTAACTAAGTTGTAAAAAAATTAATTTTAATAAAATTTACGTAATAATTTAAACATATTTCGACTTGTTTTGTAGACTCGGGCCTCACGAAAGGCTTATCAAAAGGCTCAGGACAATGCTGAAATTAATGAGCTTCGATAACAGATTGCACAACTGCAGAAGCAGGATCGCCTCCGAACATCGCAAATAGAGCAACTGAATTGACGTTTGACCCAGTATGTAGAGCGTCATGGAGCGTTTCCTTCGTCTGGTGGTCCCTGAGCATATGACGAGTCATGAGGTACGTTTTATAGTTTTTTTTTTCAAATTTTATGTATATATACAATGGAAGACGGTGAGGTTGATTTTTGGACATGTGATGTTTGATATTGATTTGTGAGGTTTGATATTGGATGTATATATTGTACATTGATGTTGGATATAGATATTGCACTTGGGTGATGATGGATGGTTTGTTTTACATTGATTGGAAGGCTTCAGTTTGAGATGGTAATGTTTGAGTTTTAGACTATTATTGGTGTTGATATTGATATTGAATTTAGCTTATATATCTGATATATATATATATATATATATATATTGATTTTGATATATTATGATATATATTGTTTGTGATGTGCGGTTTGGCTGCTGAAAAAAAAATTATCCAGATTTCTGATGGCTCCCGACGACCTATAGGTCAAAAAATTCTGATGAATTCCAACGGATCACGGCTGTTTATCAATCAAAAATTCCAACGGCTTCCAACAGTTCTCTAGAATAATTTTATGCCATGTGGACATCCGCACCGTCAAAAAATGTCAGAGCCATCGAAGGCCATCGCAAAACTGTCATTAATTCCTTTGGAAATGGATGAAATCCGTGTTCTATATTTGGACGGAATTTCCAATGGTTCGCCACGTCTTTGATGGCTGGGATCTATCAAAAACACTATGTATCTTGTATTGATAGAATCTATCTCCCACTTCTCAAATCCCTCTCCTTCTTCTCAAAATCCGTCTCAATCCCCATTTCAACCCAATTATTTTCCTAAATCAAACCTGTCATTTTAGTTTCAACCAAGCACTTGTTTAATCTCTAGATGGATCACTCTTCTTCATCATCACAAAATAGAGGTAATAGTTTATATTGTTAAAATTTTTAATTTTTGTTGTTGTTGATAATTAATAGTTATTGTTATCGTTGTTGATAAATACTAGCTATTGGTGTTGTTATTGTTGAAATATTAGTTAATGGTTAATGAAATTAGAAGCCCTAGTTATAAATTGGAAAACCTAGTTGAAATGTTAATATTGTATTACTTATTTTGATGGTACACATGGTTGTTTGGGAGATTGATGATGAAATGTTGATGAAACATTGTGATGTACTTGAAATGCAAATCGGTACTGCGAGCTCAAGTCATATTGACATTGATGTTGATCATGTTTCGGAGGCACTGTTAGATCCAATACCATGTAAATTCCATTCTAGACCATCAACCTTAAATGATCGTTTATGCAAAGTTGTTTCTAACCAAATACCCGGTCATCAAATTCACATTGACGATAATATGCTAACGCCTATATATCCTATTGGTCCATCCATGCCACAGGGGCAACAACCATATCTAGTTTGTGACTATGGAGGTATGTGAGTAGTTGTCATTTGCAGAAAGGAAAAGAATGCATGGGCGAAGATTCTCAATTGTAGTTCGTACAACGAACAGAGATTGAACCCTTGTGAAATTGATTGTTGTAATTATTTTAAATGGATTGATCAACCATTGTGAAAAGGGCACTCGAGTATGCCCACGAATTGCAAGTCGAAATAAGGTGTTTCAAAAAAGTGAATGAAGAACTAAGAGAAATCGATTGGAGGCCAATATTTTGCTAGTCGTTTGGACCTAAGAGATCATCGTCACTTTCTTGTATTTGTTGAAATATAGTATCTGAATTTGAATTTTTGAATTGTTTGTTGATGTTCTGTAGTATGCATTATGTGCTAATTAATCACATGGATAAATAATGAAGTGACATTGGGTTTAAATGTAATGTAGAACTATAGTCTTCATTATGTTGGTGAAATGTATTGGTATGTTAATTATATTGATTTGCTTGCTTGCTTTTGCTTGAAGATTGATTTGACTGCTTTTGGTTGAAGATTTCCTATGGAAACAACATCTTCTTGGGAAAATAAGGTATTAATTCAACAAATTTTTGTTTAGGATTTTGTCACAAAACCAAGATTTTTAATGTAGTCTTGTAATTAATTTTGCAGATAATGTCAACGATTCCAACTATATTTTACTGTGATGGATAATTGTTGGTTAATGAATAAGGTAAAGCTAGATATGTTAGTGGAAAGCGAAAAGGATCGAAAATATAAATAAAAATGCTGTAGTTTTGTAGAGCTTATACAATGGACATTTGAAGTGGCAAAAGTCAATCCTCTTGAGTATGATTTAAAATTAGCGGTGAAATGTGTTAGAGATGATGGTTCGTCTGCTATTGGTTTGGAAGATGATGATGATTTGAACTTTATGTTTTCTGTTGGAATGAGAGTGATAGAAATATTTATTGCGAAAGCATAACATGTTAATATAGTAGAAACACATTGGTCTGTAATTTCTGTGGATGAGCACGTACCCACCATACAGTTTCAAGAAACATAATGGTCGACATATCCTTCTTATTTGACAAGTCATCAAGATGGGGAGTTCACAAACTTATTGCATGGGTATAGCAGGATGATTGGAATATCTTCAAGTCAAGCACAAAATTTGGGGCATAACTCTATACATCCAAATCAATTGCAAGCATTTGGGAAAGTGAGTAATATTATATTCTGGCATTTTCATTTTGATTTACGTTCATAGAATTTACTCTTACTATTTTTTTTATATTTGCAATATCGAAATAAATGCAGTGGAAAAAGCATTCATTGGTTGTGCTGGCGAAGACAACGATGGTCATGTTGATATTTCAAGCGTTAGCGAAGTGCAACTGGATAGTATGCAAATAGCTTGTGTGGATAATGTCGATAGAACTTGGGTCGATCAAATGGAGGTTAACAATGATGCAATCATATATGAAGACAGTCAGCAGGCTGACGATGGAAATGTCGAAGATGAGCAAACCACATCTGAAGATTCTCTAGCCGATGATTTATGCACTGCAACAATGATGGTGAAATTGATTGTGGATAATTTTCAAGTAGAAGTAGAAGTGTTTGGAAGAGAATGTGTTGAAAAGGGACCGCGAGTTGGGTCATTTTTTGAAAATAAACAGAAGCTTATTGAACAATTATGTGAATGGACAATTAAATGTTCGGTTCTTTTCAAGTATCGAAGTCGCGTGCAAATCAATACACGGTTCATTGTGATGTGGATAAAACATGTCCTTGGAGAGTGCAAGCTAGCCTATCGGTGGGAAAATCTCAAAATTGGTGGAAAATAACAACATCGGCGATCGCACTTGTTTAAATGCAATCGTCGACTCAAATCATCGACTTGCAACATCAAAGTTTATATGTAGAAAAAAACTTTCCTTGTTTAAAGATGAAACAAATATGACTGCAGTAACAATTCAAGAGACAATGTCAAATATGTTTCATATAAAGTGAGTTATTCTCAAGCGTGGCATGGACTATAGAAAGTGGTTGCAATAATTTATAGAGATTGAGAATCATCAATGTTGAACTGCCAATGTAACATCCCGCCTTTTCGCATGCTTTAAATCGACGATAAACCACACACGTCGGACTTAAAACATACAGAAGGGCGGATTGTTATGGGGTAAATAAGAAAAGCAGAGAAGAAAAAAACAAATCAGAACCTTGCAGCGGAATGATAAAATATAATAATCAATACACAGTTTATAAAACTAATTTACAAAACATTGATTTTTCTTTATACAATAAATACCAGAGTTCACATACCGGTGAATAATAACAATGCAGCGGAATAAAATGGTGTAGTGGAATAATATAATATATAATAGTACTACGAATCTTCATCTTCGTCCTCCAGAATAAAATCTTCAAATCCTAAAATGCTCGGACTGACCCGAGCGAATTGAAAAGACAAAACACTCGAGTCGGAACTAAAATATCTTATGTGAGTTAAATTAACAGAAATAAATATGAGTGCAGTAACTCAAGAGTTGCTCGGGATTTACATCTCTTAAGGATCCATTGAACTATTTACTATGTAGTATATTTCACTATTATAATAGTGTCTAATTGTAAAATAAACTTACTTTAAAATAGCGTCAAGGCTTTACATTTTCCACCTTAACACGTAATAGTGCCAATAGTCTATACAGTGCATGCATATCTCCTGATCGGGAGACTACGAAAAGACACTCCATAGGTACGACACAAATAGAAACTCGTAGTAAAGGCTCGATATGGTAGGTGACACGGCACAACTAGGCAATGCCAGGGTAGATATACCAATTACGCTTCCGGGTCGGTGGTAACGCGTAGCCGCAGCTACCGCCCACCTCGAGCCACACCCCCAAAATAAAAAATCAAAAGTGGCCACCGAATCAATCCAAAAGTCAAAGTATAATATCGTAGGGATGTGTCCGATCAAAGGTGCTACCTCAATTAAACCGTCGATCGCTCCTATTTTAGCTACCTTATTCCAACTCACGGGAGTTGGGTCCCCGTATTTACCTCAAAAGAAACGCCGCCACCATCCTACTTCATTCTAGAATCTCCACCGCGTACTCGGTTGTTAAAGTGGTTTTCGGAGTTGGCAGAGAGTATGACAACTTCTGATCCCGGTCTCTTCAACAACCAAACGTTATTATAACACCGTAGTTATTTCAAAATAATTTATACCTTTAAAAACCAAGATAAAATATTCATTTCAAAACTATATAAATACGATATCATTTATATTTTAAAGACCCAAATCAATATGATATCACTCTTATTTCAAATATATCTTTTGCAAAAATCATAGCCTTTCAAAACTATATACCTTGAAACCATAGCTTTGAAACATAACTTTTATTACTTAACGGTTCAAATACTATATTACTTTATAAAATAAACAGCTTCTTTAAATTTCACAGGAAATTCCCAATATCAATTTGAACCTCCAAATAAACCATTTTAATTCCCATATATTTCAAAGCTTAAATATTCTATATTTAAAAACTTTATAGTTCATATATTTAAATCTTTAAATATTCCACTATTTCAAAATGGATTCTTTGATAATTTGATATATATCAAATCCAATTCCTATTATTTAAATTTGAAATATTTACTTACTAAACAAATATTATTCAGGTAAAACCCTTAAACTTCAATAACAGGATATTCTTTTAATTAAATTAACTTGATAATATTCTTTAAATTAATTTGATATTCGTTTAAATCCTCAAATCAAAAATCAAGTTATAAGATCATGCCTTTTAAATCTTAATTTATTTACATTTCAAAACAAATTTTTCGAGGAAAATTCTTAAATACTTTAATTCAAATCATATTCACATTTATCTTCAACCTTACTTTTATTTGAGTTATTATAAACTCTATATACAATAGAATTTCAAATATATTCTTAACCATATTATGTAAACGAAATCAACTTCATTATTTAGCTTATTTTAAAATTCGAAACAAATTTATACATAGCTAAAATTCAAAAAAAATTACTATATATATATATATATCAAAATTTAATATTTATTAAACCGTATTCTTTCCAAAAAAATAGAAAATCATTTCAAAAATAATTATATATATATACCGCGGTGCCTATATATAATTTTTTATCCAATGGTCAAGTGATATGGATATTTATCATTTCAATCCGCAATTTAAAAATAAAAATGCGGTTGTATATCATTTCAAACCGCAATCCCGAATGAAATGAAAATTCATAGTAACTTGCAGTTTATACAATATAAATACAGCATCCATTCATCCATCATATCAATCATCGAACATTTATCAATTTATCATCCAATTCAAACAATCACTTCAATAAATAATACTTAATTACTGGCAGTTAATTTTTCAATAATGAATTAAATAACTGTTTAACTGTAGTTTATATGCAATAATAAATAAATTTAACTAGCAGTTTATATGCAATAACAAATTTAACAAAATTTTAACCGACATTTTATTTGCAAAAATGAATTAAATAACAACTAAATTATATGGATGCAAATTTACTGAGATAATGATGAAATATATGCCAAACAGTTATAAATAAATTTCTAAACACATCATAAATCAATTTAACAAACGTAAGAAATTTTAGAAGTTGTGAGTGGGTTAAAACACTCACCTTTTGAATTTAAATTGAATTTAAATCCAATTTAAACCCAAAAATTGGACGGTCTCCAAATTTGTCCAAACCAGCGCCATCAAGTCCGAAATTTTATTACGATCCTAATAAAAAATATCACGCATGAAACGGAGTTCGTAGGTGAAAGTTATTCAAGTTAAACGTTTGAAAATCAAAATTAAATTAAATTCAAACAAAACAAAACCTACCTACTAACATATGCCACGTGGACACTCAGCTTCCCCTGGATCGAAACGAGCATGTACAGGAAAAATTCGAACCCAAAAAAAAGCGCCCAAACATCTACCTTTGACCGTCGATTATCGCCGTCCAAGGCCTCGATACGCCGTGCCACCACCTCCAAACTCCACGTCGCATCGCCCTCTACCCTCGGCCAAGTTCCGGCCCCCTTTGGTGCATGCCGCCGTCGCCACTTTTTAGCTATGCCAAAACCCTATTTCACAAAATTCGAGAGCCACGGCTCGAATTGGAAGACGCGACTACTGCCGATAGCTTTCTAACACTCCTCTCGACAAAACCCCGAAACCAATTTCGTCGATTCCTTCCCAAATCAAAACGCCCAATCTAGCCCAGGGTTTTGCAATTTTTGATCTTTGACCGAGTTTTCTGGCTGAAACGAGCATCAATTGCAGAAACAGACTCCACACGTAGATTCGTATCGATGAAACCTACAACATATATTTTTTGGAATTTTTCTGAGGACTTTGAATTTTAGGCTTTGGATTTGATTTTTGAAATCGAAATTGGATCAAGGGTTTGCAGCCATTGGAAGAAAAGGAGGAGCTGATGAAATTTTATGCCCAGACAAATGAGAATAGACGGAGGCTAGGGTTTAGCAGGGTATTTATAGATAAAGATGGAATAGACAGATTGATAAGCCCGTTTTGACTCCGGAACGAAATTGGGTCAAACCATATATCAAAATAGATATTTTAAAATATTCCGAACGCGATGAAAAAAGTTTCAGGTTTAAATTGCATCTTATGAATAAGTTATACTAAAAACAATATTTTCAAATTGATTTCAATTAAATCGATTTTAAGGCGTTTCGCGTTCGTACGATCAAACGACAAGTCCGATCGTTACGAAACTTGAAACCCTACAATAATTCACTATTACGGATCCGATGAAACTTGTTTCGTCGAAATCCGAGTCAGTGGCCAAAATGACTATTTTTATATTAATTAAAAATTCATTAATTTATTCACTTTTTCAATTTCACTTCCAAAATTTACAAATCTTATCAGTTTTGTTTTCTTAAACAATCTCAATGATTTAAACCAATTTAGATGTCAGTTTAAATGTTGATTCAATCATAAATTTCGGCGTAAATCCCAATTTCATTATATTCATCAATTATAAATTTTCCTTTTAATAATTCCATTGAATTCACTATTCATTCTTATTATCCAATTCATTATTCTTAAACGGATAAAATTTTACATTGAATTTGCAAACTATTACCATGATATTGTTACATTCCATCTAACTTTCTATTAACGTAATAATTTAGTGTTAAATTTCATTTATGGCCTTTAATTCAATTATTGAATATATATTTTTTACTTCAATTAACTTAAAATTTTTACTTTCCATCTTTAAGTTCATTCAATCATTATCCTATGGGTAGATTTTACATTACTAAAAAATCCAATTCTCTAATATTTTCCAGTAATCAACTGAATTTATATCAACGTAGTGATTAATTACGTTTTATTGAAATGGATTTAGATCTAATTCACTAAATCATATACATATGTAAACAATTAATAGTTATCACAATAAGCCAAATCTACTCCCACTCATAACCTATTAACAATTGACTAAAATAAATTTTCTTACCTATCATCGATTATGTCAAATTACAATTTTACCGCGTATTATTTCATCAATTATTATAACTTGAATTTAATTTCCAATTTGCTGATTTCAATCAATTAAAACTTTACCATCTGTTTCAATTTATTTGGTGTGCACAAATTTATCTATTCAATTAATTTCAATTACGGTACAATTATCATGGTCTATATCATATTACATTAATATCCCTATTTATCTTAATTTCAAATGATTGGATATTAAATTCCATTTACTACAATAGATCCAACTTGTTATATTATGAATGAAATTAACATTGGTTACATCCTCTGAAATTAACAATCTTTTATGACAAATCAATTTATCCTAACTGCACAATTTGGTCACTTAACTGCAATTAAATTCACATTAAATTTTATAAATTATCGATTGAACTTTAACAAATCGGTTACTTGATTTAAAACCCTGCTATTAAATAAATTGACATTTATAGGTGAAATTATCATTGACTTATATTTCATATCATAAATGCATTCTTTATTTCATACTATTTAGTTATATTTGCCAAGTATGTATATTAATTACTAATTATATTCGTAATTAATTTACTTCCTTGGTTTCATACTTAATACGTTTTCACTTCCAACAATATTATAAATCACCTACAGGACATTGATGTTTTTCCATGAATTCATTAATTAATCCAATTAATGCATTTGTTTCCTTATATTCAATTTATTACCATTTAAGTACGTTTATCATCAACAACACTCATTGTAATTACTTATCTACAACTATTTCATTGGTTTACTCAACAGTTACTTTTATTTACTCCTTTTCTATTTTAAAACCAAATGTAACCATTTTCACTATTCATCATTATATTAATGAATTCCATCCTAGTTAATATTTTTATTAATATTTCACAAATTCAACATTTCTATTGGTTTCTTATTTTAACCTATAACCAAGTATGACAATTTATATTATTTCAATTTATTGCCATATAAATATTATATTGTTAACGTTTAATTACAATTGCTTCATCAAATTTTTACATTCACTCCAATATAAATTTTAAGACTTTATTTCTTTCCAAATTAAATTAAAATCTTATTAAATTAACTCATTTTAAACCATCGAATTTTACGGGTCGTTACAGCCAAAATATCTTAGAGACGCGCAACATACTAACCTTAGAACCATATATGATGTTATTCATAGTAGTGGTGTTTTTTATTGTGCCGCATCTATAGCGCTTAGCTTCGGGCCTAAAAGTAGGGGATGTTACATAACGTAACACAACTTGTTGCACATTGTCGGGTGACCATCAACAATATAATATCACGTCCTCATCACCGTGCATACCAAGGAAACTCTCATTAGTGCTAGGCCTTACACTTCTCCAAGCATCATAGTCAATGTTGCGCGTACATCGTAGACCTTATGTAGATGCAATTTGAGATAAGATCGCCCCAGTCGGATATTGACCACGTCGAATAAATAGTGTCCAAGCTCATTGCTTGCGTACTCATATGTCCTGTCCAATAACGTCCAAGAGTCGCAAACCTACGAAGCTAAATCCCTACTAATATACCAATATATGTATATAATTTATATATAAATAAACTTACACTACAAGAAAATTACCCTATTGCAATAAGTTATTTACAACTGGCGTCATATGACAGTTGCAATAAATGATCTTTAACGATTGTCATTTCTTGACAGTTGTTACAAATGATATTTAACAACTGGCATTTCTCGACTGTTGCAATAAACATATTTTAACAACCGCGTTTTCCTGCTACTTTCAATAAACATATTTTTAATAACTGCATCTTCTTACTAGTTGTAATAAATATATTTTTAGCAACTATGTGTTTTAGCTAGTTATAACAGAGCTCTATAACAACTAATTAATTTTGACCATTAGAACTATTTATTTATAATAGTTGTCTGGCTCATATGTTTTAAGTGATTGTATAACTGTTAATTAAAAACAATAATCTGAATAAACACAAAAGTTTTCGCTTGGATACTTTAATTAATAACAAGTAACTAATATTTGCTTAATAATTTATAAATATTGATTTATAATTAATAATAAATGACAACTTACACATGTCATTATTAATAATTTATTATAATTGTTGAATATGCGCTTATATGATTTTTTGTTTGATGATAATAAACATCTATATATTCGTTTAAATGTATTTGTTAATGTACTATTTTATTTTTCATAGATTAATAAAATATTTGCTGAATAAAATTAAATACACAGAATTTGAATTCAAACAGAAATTTTATTCAAACAAATATTTATTACAATTTGAAAAGTACAAATTCAAGCTCTCACTATACATATACATTTTTGATTACAAATACATCACAATTTCATACTTACATTTAATCTCACTACACATCACTCATTCACTCAATTCGTATTTTATCTTCACCTTCATTCCAGTTAGAATCCAGCATCTGAGAAATCTGCAAAAATATTCACTAACGCAGTAAAATTGAAAAAGAAATATTTTTGCAATATAAAATAAAATGTGAATTTTTGAAAATAATATTTGCCTCAGATATTTGGGTTGTTCGTCACGATTTATATTTGAATTCATCACACACGAACAATGTGACATGCATAGTGTATCACTGTACATGCCACAAGGCCGTGCACACCGATATACACTTGATAATGCTACAGGGACATGTGAGCACAAGGTCAAACCCAAATGAAAAGACGGGTTCAACTCAGGTGCAACATAAATAAAATATCGACTTCAGCACAAGGTCAAACCCAAATAAAAACATGGATTCAACTCAAGTGTAATGCACAGTCCAACTATAAAGTCAACATGACCAGAAAGTAAAACTCAACAGTATGCATATGAAGTACACAAGTGCAACAGTATGGAAGCAGTGTGCAAACAGCAGGTCGGGTCAAAGTATGCAAGCTAATCTACAATTACAAGTCATGAACCAGTTAATATGCAAATCCAGACTCAAGCACAAATATAACATGCTCAAAGTAAGCACAAGTATGCAACTCACAGACTAAATCACAAAGATGCACATGGCAACAACACAACAATGCATGAAAGCTTGAACAAGTGACTCAGGCAAATGATACCAAATGAAACCAAACTGCCGAGGTCTCAAATTCAAGGCATCAAGTCAAAAAAAATGAAGCATAAACAAGTGTGCAGGTCAGACCAGTTTTCGACCAAGGCTACAATGTGCACAGATGATCAACAAAAGATCAAAGACAAAGTAAATCCAACTCAGGAATAAAAACATTTTCATGAACACAAACTAAATACAAATGCCAAGACCAAGCTGCTGCATACCAGAGTTGCAGATGGCCAAATAGCCAACATGATCAAAGAAGCATAACTCAAACCACAAATGCCAACATAATAACAATGCTACAAGACCAACTCAATGCGACTCAAGAGTACACATGAATACATGAAGTAATGCAATGCTCAAAGACATAGTACACAAGTGACACAAGCCTGTAACCAAAATTGAAACCAACACAATGCATTAGGCTACGTGAATACTATAGGCCGAGAACCAGACCAGATAGTACAAGCAACAAGACAGTGACATAACATACAAACAACAAAATGGACAAACACTACAGAGGTCGAAACAATAAGCAACCCAGTACTCAAGCAAAAATGCAAGACAGTGGTCGAAGCAAAACCATGAATGCAGTAACAACCAGAGTCAAAGCCGTGTTTTTAATCAAACAATCAACATAAAAGGGAACGGAGTCGAAGCCGTGGTCATCACGAAAAGAAATCGAAATTCCGTTTTGACCAAATCTATCACAATTTCAAAATCAAATCCGTGACCATCAAGTAACGAAGAATATACGAAATTGAAAAAGTCAGTGAAATCATCAGCTTAAAAGTGAAATCGAACGGCCAAACAAATTATTTGACAAATTCAAATAAGTTTATACGAACGAAAATAAAGGAGATCGAACGCATTGATAATCCAGAATCATCACTGGCAATTGATCATTGGAGTTCAATTGAGCAAAACAGAAAAGCATAAAGGAAAATCACATATCAAAATTGAAGTCGAACTCCAGAAGCAGCCGAAAACATCAGATAAAGGATCGATAAATCAAACATGCAAATATCCATTGATCGATCAACATAGGCATGCTTCGAAAAGCCCTAATTTGAATAAAAGAGCCGAAGCCCTAATTTCAGAAAGAAGAACGAGAGCCGCCATATTTTATCTTCCAAAGCAAAAGGAGATCGGGTTTATTTACAAAGGGGAAAAGAAAAGAGGCCGGCCTTGTTAAAGAATAAAAAAGGGGGATTTAGTTTTTTAATTAGGGCTTTATTTGTTTTAAATTTGTTTTCTAAATTTAAACTCTTTTTAAATCGTTGTATTTTCTAGTCGTGTGACTAGGGGACAAACTACGTGGCGTAGTTTGAGAATTCGCAACTCAGTGGCTGAGTTGTGGCAGGGTTTTGAGCGTAGAGTTAGGTTTAGTCGATAGCGGGTGTCGTGAGTTTACGTGTGTAAGCGTCTGACTATCTAGTTTCTAGTAGAAACCTTGAGGGCAGCATGTAGGCAGGGTTTTGCCGAAGCTGGGTAAATTCTGCATCGTTCTATTTCTGTATTTATATCTGTGCTGCTATTATTCTACTGTGAACTGTGTTGAAATCTGATTTGAATATTTTATAAGCTTCCACAATAAAAAAATTTAATTAATAGTATCACCCTATTCACCCCCCTTTAGGGTGAAATCGATCCTATAAGTGGTATCAGAGCTAGGAACAAAAGCCGTTTTTGTTTTAAAAATTTGATTTTACAAAAACCAATTTTTAATTTAAAAAGTTGAATATTCAAAATGGCTTCTTTTAATACTGCTTTTGTTGAGGGTCAGTCCATAGTTAGACCACCAATGTTCAATGGTGAATATGCTTATTGGAAAAATAGGATGGAAATCTTTCTGAAAACCATTGACGCTTGGAATATTGTCGGGACAGGTTATAGAACACCAACTATAACTGTAGATAATCAGAAAGTAGATAAACCAAAGGAACAATGGACAGAAGTAGAAAATAAATTACAAAATACTAATGCTAAAGCTATGAATTCTATTATCTGTTCATTGGATCAATTTGAATTTAATCGTGTCTCACATTGTCTAACTGCGCAGGAAATATGGTACACACTAGAAGTGATTCACGAAGGAACATCTTAAGTCAAAGAGTCTCGCCTTGCCATGCTAAGCAGCGAATATGAGAACTCAATGGCAAAGGAAGAAACTGTCAAAGAGATGCATGGATGACTTTCCAATATCGTTTACTAATCAAAAGCTCTTGGAAAATCATACACAGAGTTGGAGATAGTCCGAAAAATCCTCATAGTCCTTCCACGAAAATTTGAAGCAAAGGTGACTGCCATTCAAGAATCGAAAGATTTAAAACAAATGAAAGTTGAAGAACTCATCGGAAATCTCACCACTTATGAGCTAGAAATGAAATTCAAGGAAGAGCATGAGGGAGGAGATACTCGAAAGAAATCAATAGCGCTCAAAGGAACAACCAAAAGTGATGATGATAACGATGATGATGATGATGATGGAGCAGCAGAGCTGGCACTGCTAATAAAGAAATTCAAAAGGAGGAATCGCAAATACGGAAATCCAGCTCGAAATCAGGAATTGAAAAGCAGAATAGGTAAAGCACTAGACTACTCAGAAGAACAGAAAATCATCTGTCACAAGTGCAACAAACCCGGTCATATCAAGCCAAATTGCCCACAGAATCGATTCAGCCATGGAAAGAAACAGAAAAAGAAAAGTTTTGCAGCCACTTGGGATGAAATGGATGAGGATGATAAAAGCACTGGCAGTGAGAGCGAAAAAGCAGATTTGTGCCTTCGAGGTGATATAACTGACAGTGATGATGATGAGCCAAGCGAGGTATCAAAACTTACTCATTCAGAGTTGCTTATATATTTTCATGAAGTAAATGGCTATTTTGAACGACTTAGGGAGAAATATGCTAAACTTGAATCACAAAAAGTTACTTTGATAGATTAAATGAACAACTTGACCAATTAGTTAAAAACTATCAAAGAAGGATCCCTAAGTGTGATAAGTGTCCAACATTCGAGGATGAAATTAAAAAATCAGAAATCAATATAAAATCACTTGAAAATGAAATTCTGATTTTAAAAGAGAATGAAAATACTAGGAGAGAGAATTCTATTAAAAAGCGCACACAATTGTTAAACGAAAATGAATCTCTCAAAACACAAGTCCAACAATTGTCAACGACTTTAGATAAATTTTCAAAAAGTGAAAAATCGTTGAATATGCTATTAGGAAAGCAAACTGTTAACACGGTTAGAAAAGGACTTGGATATAATCAATCTAAAATTGTTGAAAACAAGATTAATCAAGAAATTCAATGTGCACAATTTGTAGAAAATATGGACACAATCACAATAATTGTTGGTATAGACCCAAACATGTGAAAACTATACCAATTTAGGTTCCAAAAGGCACAAATATAAAAACTCTCAAAGTTAAGCAAATTTGGGTGCCGAAGGGAACAATTATAAATAGTTTTGGGTCTCCACAAAATTATTTTTCTAAATATTCTGCCACTAACAACCATGGACCTATAGAAACAAATAGGTCACATAAATCTTTTCCCGTGTAGGTGTGGTGGCAGGCTAAGGAACAACAATAGTATTCTCTGGATTTTGGCTGTTCCAGAAACACAACGGACGACAAAGCAAAGTTCCTTAGCCTAGTATAAAGGTGACAGAATCACAATGGGCAACCATGAAAAATTATCGTAAAGGTAAAACAGGTAAAGTTATATTTATTTGAACGATATATTAAATGTGATAATCTGCACCATATTCTAAATTAAATCAGCCAATAATGTGATGATGATTTAGATTCTGACTTATTCAACATAGTTGGCCAAATTATATTCTTATGCCAAAAACACTATAAAATTCTCTAGATTCTTTGAATTACTTCATATACATTAGTTTGGATTAAAAATTGTGTTTTGTTGGATGATAATACATTTGGTTATAATACGGCTAACTCTTTATTCACGGTTTTTGATTATTTACACGATTTCAATTCAAATTCAAAAGAATGTCATTTAAAATGCTGTTAAAATTGAGTTTGAAATTTTTGATGCACACTTCATGGTTTGGTCGATCAAATTCAATTAATGACAATTTTGAGTGAAAAAAAAGAAGAAATTCAGATGCAGATTACATTGGTAATCTAGTTGATAGAAAAATTACTAGTTGAACGTGATTTTTGAGACATTTAGTAACTGTATCGTTTTTCAAAGAAAATATCTGCATATTTTTCATTTCAAATAATTTTCAAATACCAGAAAATTTTCTTATAAAACCCCCTCGAGAAAATCATTTTTGACCATATTTTCAGATTAGTCATTTTGAAAAATTGATTTCGTAATTATTTTTGAATTTGATTTTAAGTGACTGTTTTGACTAATCTGACTCCCTAGTAATTATCGAAAAGATAAATAGTGATTGAAAAAGTGATGAGTGTTGATATTTATTATATATTATGACTCAAGACGGTATAATTAGTAAATTTCTTTAGAAATTTAAACAAGAGTTATAAAACTTTTTGTTGGTAAAGATTCCATGACCATCTCTATCTCTATCATATTTCTAACGACCATCACTCATCAAAATTCTATATAGTTTGTCGATATGTGGTACTTTAAACACGAATCGTTCGTTTTTCATTTTTTCATTTTTTTTTTAAAAATAGTAAAAATAATAATAATAATAATAATAATAATAAATAAATACCAAAGTATTCACTCTCATTTAAAAGTCCTCAGGGTTATGCATGGGTGAATTACTTGGAATTTGTTATGTGCTTCCATGCTCATTAAAAGTCCTCACGGTTATGCATGTATGGAATGCATATCAAAAGTTGATTTTTAAAATAAACAAGTTGATTCTAATCCCATTTAAAAGTCCTCACGGTTATGCGTGGTTAGAAGATACTTGAATTCATTTTTTTTAAAATAAAATTAGAATGCTACTAATCTCATTTAAAAGTCCTAACGGTTATGCATGGTTAGTAGATATTCAAATTCCTGATATAAATATACCACAAATAGACACAACTGTATGCTTTTATATGATGACATAATTTCCATCATTCTAAAAGTGGAATATGCGCCTAACAAAATATTTATGATTTTTGTTTGATTTTTTATTGAAATTTAATATTTATATTCAATTGAGTTTTAATGTTGAATTAATATCGATCACCTTATCTCCATTTTCTCTAACACTATTATTCTTTTGCGGATAACAAAAGGGGGAGAAAAAAGTCAAGATTTTGTCAAATAAAATCAAGCAAATGTCAAATAATTTTCTATTTGCATCTAGGCTCACTTGCATATTTTTATTTGTATGCATATATGTAGGGGGGCTTTGTGTAGAGAGGAAGCATTTAAATAGGGGGAGCAATTAGAGCATATGAATGATCAAATACATTTAACATATTCAAAATCTTAAATATATGTTTGTTATCATCAAAAGGGGGAGATTGTTGAATATGCACTTATATGATTTTTTGTTGGATGATAATAAACATATATACATTCGTTTAAATGTATTTGTTAATGTACTATTTTATTTTTCATAGATTAAATAAATATTTGCTGAATAAAATTAAATACACAGAATTTGAATTCAAACAGAAATTTTATTCAAACAAATATTTATTACAATTTTGAATAGTACAAATTCAAGCTCTCACTATACATATACATCACAATTTCATATTTACATTTAACCTCACTACACATCACTCATTCACTCAATACGTATTTTATCTTCACCTTCATTCCAATTAGAATCCAGCATCTGAGCAATCTGCAAAAATATTCACTAACGCAGTAAAATTGAAAAAGAAATATTTTTGCAATATAAAATAAATTGTGAATTTTTGAAAATAATATTTGCCTCAGATATTTGGGTTGTTCGTCATGATTTATATTTGAATTCATCACACACGAACAATGTGACATGCACAGTGTATCACTGTACATGCCACAAGGCCGTGCACACCGATATACACTTGATAATGTTACAGGGACAGGTGAACACAAGGTCAAACCCAAATAAAAAGACGGGTTCAACTCAGGTGCAACATAAATAAAATATCGACTTCAGCACAAGGTCAAACCCAAATAAAAACATGAATTCAACTCAAGTGTAATGCACAGTCCAACTATAAAGTCAACATGACCAGAAAGTGAAACTCAACAGTATGCATATGAAGTACACAAGTGCAACAGTATGGAAGCAGTGTGCAAACAGCAGGTCGGATCAAAGTATGCAAGCTAATCTACAATTACAAGTCATGAACCAGTTAATATGCAAATACAGACTCAAGCACAAATGTAGCATGCTCAAAGTAAGCACAAGTATGCAACTCACCGACTGAATCACAAAGATGCACATGGCAACAACACAACAATGCATGAAAGCTTGAACAAGTGACTCAGGCAAATGATACCAAATGAAACCAAACTGCCGAGGTCTCAAATTCAAGGCATCAAGTCAAAAAAAAATGAAGCATAAACAAGTGTGCAGGTCAGACCAGTTTTCGACCAAGGCTACAATGTGCACAGATGAGCAACAAAAGATCAGAGACAAAGTAAATCCAACTCAGGAATAAAAACATTTTCATGAACACAAACTAAATACAAATGCCAAGACCAAGCTGCTGCATACCAGAGGTGCAGACGACCAAATAGCCAACATGATCAAAGAA
Organism: Allium cepa; assembly: GCA_030765085.1. NCBI lineage: Eukaryota > Viridiplantae > Streptophyta > Magnoliopsida > Asparagales > Amaryllidaceae > Allium > Allium cepa. The sequence continues at coordinate 944,366,923 of CM060934.1, read as the reverse complement.
GCATAACTCAAACCACAAATGCCAACATAATAACAATGCTACAAGATCAACTCAATGCGACTCAAGAGTACACATGAATACATGAAGTAATGCAATGCTCAAAGACATAGTACACAAGTGACACAAGCCTGCAACCAAAATTGAAACCAACACAATGCATTAGACTACGTGAATACTATAGGCCGAGAACCAGACCAGATAGTACAAGCAACAAGACAGTGACATAACATACAAACAACAAAATGGACAAACACTACAGAGGTGGAAACAATAAGCAACCCAATACTCAAGCAAAAATGCAAGGCAGTGGTCGAAGCAAAACCATGAATGCAGTAACAACCAGAGTCAAAGCCGTGTTTTTAATCAAACAAGTCAACAGAAAAGGGAACGGAGTCGAAGCCGTGGTCATCACGAAAAGAAATCGAAATTCCGTTTTGACCAAATCTATCACAATTTCAAAATCAAAGCCGTGACCATCAAGTAACGAAGAATATACGAAATTGAAAAAGTCAGTGAAATCATCAGCATAAAAGTGAAATCGAACGGCCGAACAAATTATTTGACAAATTCAAATAAGTTTATACGAACGAAAATAAAGGAGATCGAACGCATATATAACCCAGAATCATCACTGGCAATTGATCATTGGAATTCGATTGAGCAAAACAGAAAACCATAAAGGAAAATCACATACCAAAATTGAAGTCGAACTCCAGAAGCAGCCGAAAACATCAGATAAAGGATCGACAAATCAAACACGCAAATATCCACTGATCGATCAACATAGGCGTGCTTCGAAAAGCCCTAATTTGAATAAAAGAGCCGAAGCCCTAATTTCAGAAAGAAGAACGAGAGCCGCCATATTTTATCTTCCAGAGCAAAAGGAGATCGGGTTTATTTACAAAGGGGAAAATAAAAGAGGTCGGCCTTGTTAAAGAATAAAAAAGGGGGATTTAGTTTTTTAATTAGGGCTTTATTTGTTTTAAATTTGTTTTCTAAATTTAAACTCTTTTTAAATCGTTGTATTTTCTAGTCGTGTGACTAGGGGACAAATTACGTGGCGTAGTTTGAGAATTCGCGACTCAGTGGCTGAGTTGTGGCAGAGTTTTGAGCGTAGAGTTAGGTTTAGTCGATAGCGGGTGTCGTGATTTAACGTGTGTAAGCGTCTGACTGTCTAGTTTTTAGTAGAAACCTTGGGGGCAGCACGTAGGCAGGGTTTTGCCGAAGCTGGGTAAATTCTGTGTCGTTCTATTTCTATATTTATATCTATGCTGCTATTATTCTACGGCGAACCGTGTTGAAATCTGATTTGAATATTTTATAAGCTTCCGCAATAAATTTTTATAATTAATAGTATCGCCCTATTCACCCCCCCCCCCCTCTAGGGTGAAATTGATCCTACAATAATCAATGATTATCAATAAATAATTTATAATTACTAAATATTATCTATAATTAATATTGTTTTCTATATTTAATAATTTAATATAGTTAAATATTAATATTAGTAAATTATAGTTATTATTTATTAATTATATTTAATAACTAATAAAAACAATTAATAATTAATATTAAATACTAATAAATAACTAATAATTATCATTTAATAATTAATGTTTAAAGTTTAATATTTAATTAATAACTAATATCAAATAATTAAGAATTAATATTTACTAATTAAATTTTAATATTTATTAATTAATGATTACTATTAAATAATTAATTATCAATAATTATGTAATAATGAGGAATAATATTTAATAACTAATAATTAGTAACAAAATTTAATAACTATGAAGTGACAATTAGTATTTGGTAATTAATTTTTAATAATTATTAATTAATAACGACTATTAAAAATTTAATAATTAATAATAGTCAATAATTAAGATAAATATTTAATAATTCATTATTAATAAAAAATATTAATAATTTAGAAGTAACATTTAGTATTTAATATTTTGTAATTATAATTAATAATTACATTAAATATTTAAAATTTTCAAAAAAATTAAAATTTTGAAATTTTCTAAAAAAAATTAAGAAATACCTATAATACCATCCACATCTAAAATTTAATAATAATAGTCAGTAATTGTATTTAATATTTATAAAACTAATAATTACTAATTACTACATATTAAATTATGTTGATTATTTAATAATTAATAATTACTATTAAATAATTAAGAAATAACGACTAATAATTAATAATTAAGACTAATATTCATTATTACTATTTCACGATTACGTTTTAATAATTAATATTTAGCAGTAATATTTATTATTGAGAATTATATTCAATATTTAATATATAAAAATGTAATAATTAACAATTAACAGTTAATATTTATTATTTAATAATTATACTAAATAAATAATAAGTAACAATTAAAAATCGAGATTAATATATAATTATATATTATATTAATAAAGAGATTTTAACAATTAGTACTTTCTGCCAGTTGTAATAAGTGTATTTTTACAGTTGCATTTCCCTACAAGTTTCAATAAACATATTTTTAACAACTTGTAAATAAGAAGTAATATATAATAATTCATGACTGATAAATTAGAAGCAATATTAATATTTACTAACCAATAACTACTATTTACATCTTTCTTTTTTGCCAATTGTAATAGATATACAACTCTTCTTTCTTTCTAGTTGTTATAGATGCCTATTACAATCTTTTTCATTTGCCAGGTATAATAATTAATTAATAATTATAATTAAATAATAATTCTTAATATTTAAATTATTAATAAAAAATATAATAACAAATAATAATCACTATTAAATAATAATAATAATAATCAAGAGTTATCTTGAAATATGAAATAATTGTTGTTAATAATTACTATTCAATAATTAATAATTAATATAATAATTAATTAATTATTATTATTATTAAATAATTAAAAATTAATAAATAAGGGTTAACTATTAATAATTTATAATTAATATTAATAATTTATAATTAATATTAATAATTAATAATTAAGAAGTAATAATTAGTATTAATAATAAGAACTAATAACTAAGAAGTAATATTTAATATTTAGTAATTAATTTTTCAAAATTAGTAGTTAATAATTGATAATTGATAATTAATAACTAATAATATTAATGATTAATAATTAACAATAACCCTACAAATTAATAACAATTAATTATTAATACTAAATATTTGCTATTTACTATTTAATATTAACTATTTAATAATTAATAATTACTATTAAATATTTTATATCAAATAACTAATATTAAATAATTGCAATACTTAAAGCTTAATAATTAATAATTGATTGTTAACACTAAATACTTAGTAATTAATAGTTAATATTAAATAATTAATGATTAATGATTAATAAATGCTAATTAGTTTTTAATAATTAATATTGATAAATAATATAATTTGAACTAATAATAATTAAAATATATATAAATTATAACTAATTAATAAATCAATAATCAATAAGTTAATGATAATTAATTAATAGTTACTATTAAACAGTAATTGTTAATTATTAATAAAAAAAATTGCCTAAATTAATTTATAATTTGTATTTGAAAGTGGTATTTTTATTTATTTGTTAATTTTTATAATTAATAATTGTTGGTATTATTGTTTTTAATTTAAATAAGTATTATCAAATTTATATTAAATTAATATCTAAACGGATATAAGTTAATAAATATATAATTAAATATTTAAATTAATGTTAAATTATAAATGAATAATGTCATTGTTTAATATAAACCTAAAAAATAGAGCAAAAAAAGGACAGTTCAAAATATTCAAAAATGATACATCCCATTTGAATTCGAGTAGATATTTATATAGAACTTTAAAAAAAAAAGTTTAATCCAGATTTATGATACTTCAAATTGCACCCTTCGTATTTACTTAAAATTTTCACTCAATTGTCTACTTTAAAACTTGTAGAACTTTAACTTATATTATAGACAAATTTTAACTTCAACCTTTAAAGTTTGGATCCAACCTCTAAAATCTTAGATAAACCTTCAATATTTTGTCCAAAATTTTAGCTCCAAGCTTCTAAAATTTAGGCCCAAGATTCTAAAATTTATAACCGGGGTTTTTAGGCTAAAGGAAAAGGTTAGAAAAAAATTTAGTTTCAGGGACAAGAAGTTTGATTTTTAGGTTGAAGGACACTTTTTAGTGTAAATCACAGAATGATAGTTGTAACTATCATTTTCAGTTTATACTAAAAAGTGCCCCTCAGGCTAAAATGCAAACTTGTTGTCTTTTAGACTTAATTTTTTTGCAACTTCTTCTTTGTGCCTATTTACCTGTTTCTAACCTTTCATATTAGGAATCACGCAGCTTACCAACGCTATCCAAGCAGTAACACACGAGCCTAAGTTCTTCGAATGCTCCAGTTTACCACAAATAAAAACGAAACCAAAACAGATCAACGAAGAAGGGTGCACCATACCTAAATCAGACGTCTGCGTACGGAAACCACAACTCACGTGCCCGCTTACACCCAAAAGCCTAGAGTGGCGAAGCATAAAGCGAAGGAGTCAGAAAGCACTGCTTTTTCTACTCTGTTCCACGTGATCCGACCGCCGTTTTTGTTGAAGTTGGAAAGAGGAGCTCGGCAGTGCAGAAGAGGCTTCGAATTTACTAATTGTTGTTATTTTGTTATTGTAATTTATGTTACTTAATTTAACTTAATTAGCTAATCTTGGCTGATTATACGACTTTTCCTACGTATATTCTCTTCTTATCCTGTAGGGTTATATAAAGCGAACATTTGGAATAGTAAAGTTTACATTTTTTTTTTTGTGCTTTTGTTTGTTGGGAATTTTATATGAGCAGAATAATACACTCAACTCTTAAAAAACGATTCATGTTTTTCCATTAGATAAACTCACCCTTATACAATTGAAAAATAATATAAATCATCGGTGGAAATGTTCAAACAAATGGCCAAGAATAATAAAAGATATGTATTTCGATAGGAATGAAGGGTGGAGTTTGCTTTCGAGGGATCCGAAGCCTAGGCTGAAATCAGGCCTGGCCCTTCTCCAAAGCGGGAGGAGACCAAAATTATTCGTGATGCAACCGTATAAAATAAATAAATAAATAAATCAATAAATAAAATTCAAGAATCGACATTCGCGATTCACAAACAGAAGAGAGGCGGCACTGACGATCCTTCTAGATGGCTCCGTCTTCTCTCCAGGCCGGCTTTATCTCGACAGCTGGGGCACATGCAGGCACGCGGCAGCAGACTCGGCACAAATTGAGTTGCTAAATTATATCACATAGCAGCAGGCTCGTGCTTGCCCTCCATCTTAGATTCTCAGTTGAAGCTTGATCTTGAAGGTACCGGTACAAATTTACAATGCAAATTCAATTTAATTTTTTATAATTATATTGTATTTACGTTATTTACTACGAGCGTTACGACACGCGCATCGCGTGTGAGTTGTTATACAAATTGTATATGTTTCAAAACACTCAAAAAAAAATAACTTTTAAAAATATTTAGTTGCATTTTGGTTGGACTCATGCATAGTTTGTTTGAATTTTTATTTTTAAGTTTTGATATCTAAATTTTTTTTTTGGTAGTTTGAATTTATATTTCTATTATTAGTTATTAAAGAAAGAATTTGTAAAGGAATTTTATTTGTTATATCATATTTTAAAGTTGACGTAAAGATTTGATTATATTTGAGCGTTTTGAATTCGTCAAAAAAACTATATATCACATCCTATTCTCAAGTGATATTAATGTTTATTAATATTTGTAAAGGCATGTGTTGAATTTGTAAAGTGAGTTTATTTGTTAGATCCAATTTTCAATGGATTTGGTAACATATATAGATGGATGTTAAATTATATATGAGTAAAGGATATTTTCGAGAGTTTATGGTCGGACCAAAAGATTGCGCTTTCCAGTCAACTATCAATAAAGATTTACTAAAGCTAATTCAGTAATTTGTAAAATATTCCATGAAAAGCAGCATCTATGCATCTATGTTGAATGTTGTACACAAATTCAATTTTGATCCAGCCATATACAAATACAGTGAATATTAATTTAACAATATTTTGTGATTTATACCAATTTTGGTCTCTTTGAATGTCTAATAATATTAAATGATATTTGTGATTTGCATAATAAAATATTGTTGTTATAGTTAGTTGCATACTAATTTAACTTTTAAGGATTGATTTGTACATTTTGTGATTTGTACAATAATTACTAAGATTTAAATCAAAATTGGTATATTCAAATTGATATTTGACACAATTCATTATTGAAAATTGTATAGCAACAATTTATTCGGTAATAGTTAATGAATTTTTTAATGGTTAGTTAACGTACAATTTATCGTTAAATAACTATGTTTCCTTAGAAATTTATAGTTAAAGTTTTTTAGTCCAATCGATTTGTAAAATGAATTTTTTGCTTTAAAAGATCGTAAAAAATATTAATGGTAATAGCATTAGTTTCTGCATAAGGGTCTTATTTTCGTTTTTGGTTCTAGGTACCAAAACTCCTAGAACTAGTCCCGGTTGAAATGGACGCCTGATTTGCATGATCAGTTTGTGGATGCGATTGCTAAGCTTGGTGGACCTGATAGTAAACCCCCTTTGATTACCTTCCACTCATTCATCAGTAATAATATAGCTCCTAATATGCCTGTCTAGTAATTATGAAACTGAGAATATATCATGTATATTTCTTTCATGCTTTTTTTTAAGTATTTGTAGCTTTGTGTTGAATGATCTTTGTGTCAATTTATATAAGCCTGTCTCTAAGGTCCCAATACCAGATCCGCTTAGCTACGATCCAGATGTCGATAGTGTTGGCCAGCAATTGCTAAGCACCTGTCGTTAGAATTAGATGCTCAAAGGGTGTCAAATTTTCTGGAATGCTTTTGGTTTATGAATACTCTACCGTGTTAGATGACTTGGATAATGATGGAGCACTACCTAAAGTTTTGCTGGACTTCGACAAATCGGTAGGAAGGCGCATTGAGTTTCTCAAATCCGAATTGGGAAGGAAGAGTGGTTGTAAGCATGGTGGCACCGTAGTCTTATTTTTGATGTTCATATATTGTACTATTTTTTTTATGTTGGTTGATACCTTGTCTTGAATCTTATTGTTCAATTGGAAAATGTTTGTTTTATTTTTGATTGTTTTTCATTTTTAATTTGGTTATGAGCATGTACATTTAAATATGAATATGTTATTTCTTCTTTGCTACTTTTATCCTTGCACGTATATCTACTACTTTTAACAATTGTAAAAATGTCACTACCGTAATGATTTTCTACAACTATCATAAACAGTTGTAAAATAAAATCTTCTTATTACAACTTCGCACATTAAAACTGGCGGTTTCTAGTTGTGAAAGACTTATTACAAGTAGCATTGCCGGCTGCAAAATAAGTATTTTGTTATACTGTTATAACTTAAGCACTAGACCGAGGTTTAGATTGTGCCTAAAAATCGATAAACTGGTCGACCGTTGGTCATTGGGGAGGTTAACCGACTCGAGTGAGCCAGTCGAACGGTTAATGTTGTTTTATTATTATTGTTTCATTTACTTATTTTTTCACTCGATTAATTACCAATTGTTGATTACAATAAACCCTAACTTGTAAATCTACAATTTATAATCGTTCCTAGTTTCATATTTAATTTTAAAGATAGTTTCATACTCAATATCAGTAAACCAAATTAACTTAGGTTTAAAATTAATAGGGCTATATTTATTTATGTTCAATTTTACAAAAAGGGTGTATTCAACCTAAATCAATTTTACTCCAATAGGTTTACATTATTCAAAATTAGATTAGACAGAGATTACATTCATATGAGTTATAATTGTTGTCAAATCCCGACCTACTGTCATTATTAAATAAATAATGTTTCTAATTAAATTAAAACAACTCTGGATCAACTTGGGTATAAACAAACATAAATATATATGAATCCTCATATTAATTATGAACTCACTCACCTCTAGAAAGCTATCACTTTTTAATTCGTTTTGAATCGTCTCTACTTGGTTTAACTACCTTCCGTTGATTTGACTTGGTTCCTCGTCCTTTAATCTTTTGAACTTAGTTTTAGTTTTTTTTTTAAGAGCTTTTGATTTGATAAGAAAGAGGGTTGAGGTTTGAAAGAAATATAGTTTTGTTATGCTAAAATTTAATTAGGGTTCTGACTATCAGTTTAGGGTTCTATTTACAGGGGTAGAAAGTAACAGCAGTTGTTTGCTCAAATAATACGAATTCGGACTATCGACCAACACAAACCCTAACCATAAAGCCTCGACCGTTTATTGCTTGATTTGGAGCATTTTCCGCTAAGGGTAAACCAGTCCAATCAATGGTGTCGACAAGTGGAGCTTTCCTTATTTAAAATATTTCTTCCCTTATTTTATTATTTTTGATTTTTAATTTTCAAACATTAATAAATTGTTCATAATAACTCCGATTATAAAACATCATATATGAAATTTGTTAAGAAAATTGCTTCGAATGCAACGGTGTAAGTTCCACAACCAAATTCAAATGTTTGTGACAATTTCATTTCTACCTTGTTATATTTAAATTTAATTTCTTTTATTAATTTTATGATCAATTTTTATGGGGTGATAGGTTCTCCCCCTTAAAAGGATTCGTTCCTAAATTCTCCAAAGATCGGAAAAGTGCAACTCATACGTATGGAAATTAATGATTAATGCCATCGACTTATCCATCAACCATTGACAATCATTATCCTTAGTTCAAATTCTAATGTGGTATTCACATCCAGCTATGGAATGCATATGAACCTAAACTAATGCAACAATTAGGCAATCTCCTGAAATCAACCTGTTGAAATACAAGTGCTTATGCCATGCATCCAAAATATGTGTTGCTTCTTACATAAATATACTAAAAGTTTTATATGTATGCTCAACCATTCAATCCATATGCAATAATCAAATGAATATATCATGAGAAAATAAAACAAATGATGGTGTGAGTGTATGCTTACTCAAAAATAAATTTGTCTAAGTGCGCAATGACCAATCCAATAAATACATCCATTAGCCGCCATCATTCAAAACATACCCTAATGACATATTCGCAGTCATCCCTAGCATCATAATATCCCTACCTATGGGGTACTGTGACAACTCGCATCGTAGTGGGCCTGAATCTTTGCTAAATTAAAAATCCAAGTCCATCAATATATGGATCATTGGTTTGGTATCCTGCAAATAATGAAATAAATGCATATCAATATAACTCATAGTGGAATAGTAAATTGTAATAAATCATATAGTTACTGAAAAAGATTGACACTTTCAATATCTAGTGTCCTTGCCAATATCGAGCATGAATAAGGAAATATGTTCTTCCACTCTTCTCGCATTACACCGGTACATATCACTCTAAAGCTACCCTGTGGGTTGTAATGAGAAGGGGGTCAGAACAGCATCTTGGTGATTGGTAAATTACACAATTTTATACATAAAAGTAGTTCATACTGATTGTCTTCCATAACATGTTATGTCGTTTTATTTTACTTAGTCGTCTTAACCCTACGTATGTGTACGATACACCTTATTTTGTCCAAAGTAGACCATAATTACGTACATAACAACATATGTGTGTGTGTGTGTGTGTGTGTGTATGTATGTGTGTATAGGTACCATAGTCTCCCTTTGAACCAAGACACTATCCCCGATAGTATCCCTAACCTAACATCCTACCAGGATCCATCATCAACGTAGTATCACATCTGATCATCACGCATACCAAGGAACTTTCGTAGTGTCTAGTAATGACATCATATAGTTTAGCCGTATTCTATCTCACCTAGGAATTTTCTACTTGTCTGCTTCCTATTGTGGACTCAGTCCACAAACTATTGAGGAATCAACTCGACTCAGCTCCACTACCTAACCATTCATTTTGAAAGACATCTCTTAAGTGTTATCTAGCCTTTCCCCTAACAAAAAAACAAGCAAACAACTATGGCGGTGCATGACCTAAACATAACCTACACTAGTAGGAGGTGTAGCCATTTTGGTGTAACCCTTGTCTTTCCCGCTAATCGGTCAAGATCAATGATGTTTCGACCTATGTACAGCTCCTACTCCTAAATATGGTACCAATGCACTAACATAGCACCGATCTTTGCTCACTAGATTCTTTAATTTATCCTTAGGGATTTATGCATTTTAATGCGTTGGAATTATGTCTCTCCCAAATGAAAAAATAGAACTGTAAATTTCTTTATCTTATCCAAAAGGGGGATTTGTATTACGTTTAGAATTACATGGAATTATCTTTTTCATAGTTATTGATATAGACAATAAAAAATGCGGTAAATATATCTGTTTTATACATCTCTTTCTTTTAGGTGCTTTCCTTGTTATTTCGAATGATACAGTTATATTTGTAAATCTAAACTCGATAATCCATAGAAATTCACATTGCTACATCCTGTATTTCAATGAATTAAAATACTGCTTAAACCCTCATACTTTATTTTGATAACTTAATTTACATTTTTACTGCAACAGTCATTCAAATCTACAAATTTGTAACTATCATATAATTTATAAGTTTCAGGGACTACTATTACCCAATCCAAAATTCAGAGACTACTAGTAACCAATATTTTCTAGATTCACATACATATAATATATATTTCAAGTTATCAACCACATGATATGTAGGCAGAGTTTATAAATTCATTACACATATACAATTTTAGCCTTCAACCCCAATTTATATTTTAGGAATACAGGAGTAGATTCACAATGATATAAATCCAATATTGTATAAACAAATATAATTTCTCACTCACCTTTTTACCTTTACAAATCTCTAGATCCAATTCAAGTTTTTGATTTGACACCCTTTTTTCCCTATTTGAATACATAAAGTACGAGCGTACATATAACTACCAAAAATCTCAATGGAGAAAAGATTTGGATTTTAATTTAAATCCTAGATCCGGATTTATAATTTACCTTGGCTTTTATGATATGATTCGACCTTATTCTTCTTCTCAATCATCCTCTACTGTGCTCCACTTGTATAACTATATGAACTATACCTATGTGAACTATAACTATGTTTAAGGAAAATTGTAGAGCTTTGCTATGCTTCAGAAAATATAAGAAGCAAATTGAGGGTTGGCCCGTATTTATAGGGATTCATATCAATAGTAGCCATTGGATTAGTTATTATAAATCCGGACCATTCGACCATGCCAAATTCTCAAATTTAACATCTCGACCAGTCGACTACTGGTAGTCGATTGGCTCAAGTCAGAGGTCGATTGGTCCTTGACATTTTTAATAATTAATTAACGACGTTTGATTTTGTTAATTTGTTTCCTTCTGCATCTGACCGAGATATTTCATTTCCATGTTAGCTTTTCTTAAACTCTAAGCAACCGTAAACATTAATTAATTTCTGATTATCACTTTTCATTTCCTTAGTAACATATATAATTATTTTGGACCCTAATTATTCAAGCATTAATAATTTTTTCATTTGAACTCCGATCAGAAAACTTTATACATAAAAATTGTTCGACAAATCTTCTTGAACCTAATGGTGCAAGTTCCATAGCCAAATTCTGACGCTTGTAAAAATTATACCTTTGGTGTTAATATATATTAATTCATTTCTTTTTAGTTAATTGTCTTTAATATCATGGGGTGTTACATTCTCCCCTTTAAAAGAATTTGTCCCCGACATTATTTAAGGGCAGAATCGCATAACGTAATGTGCAACCATTCAAAACTTACCAACTATTTAGTGTACTGCCAATTTTGCAACAAATCATGTACAAGTGCATGGTGTTTAACAACATGTATGATATGCATACTGAGCAATTTTAAATCGATGCCTCATATATGAATGCGTTCTTTAAAATAATTTTGGAAATATGGTGCAAACAAATAGTACATACTGGCACTTCTATATATATATATATATATATATATATATATATATATATATATGCAAATTTTGAATATCAAAATTTTTGTTTTTGCATCGAAATTTTCCAACACTTCTATGAATAGAAGCATGGTTTGACCAATTTTGCATCTAATCCCTACCATCCAAAATTCTAGCACATCATGGTTAACATCTGAATTTAAAAAAAATAAAATTCTAAACCTATATTCCCTATGCCGGAAAAGAGTTTAGATGGAGAATTCCATATTTCTATCATTTTCTTATGTTCCCTTTTCCATTTTATCTTGGAACTTCTCTTTTATCCCCTAATCATTTTCCATCTTTTCCAACAACGATCCACCTAAGGAAATTTACAATTAATTTTTTTTAAAATAGAATTATTTTAAATCAAGTTTGGTTTGCTTTTCTGTTTCTACTTTTATCACCTTCTATTTTCTTTAAGGTCATCTACCACTTTCTTTTAAAAGATATAAATATCTTTTTCCATTCGCTTCCGTTTCTTTTTAACATTTACAACTCTTCCATGTTTAATGAACTTTACATACTCCTTTTATCTTTAAATTACTACTTACCTACCATTTTATCGTTATTATTAAATTCAGTTTAAGGTCATTTACCGCTTTCTTTTTAAGATCTAAATAACTTTCACCATCTACTTCCATTTCTTTTTAACATTTACTACTCTTCCGTGTTTAATGAACTTTCCATACTCCTTTTATCTTTAAATTACTATGTGCCTGCCTTTTCATCGTCATTATTTAGTTTCCATCTTGTTTATATCGCACATATATTAATTCTTTTCTTAGATCCTTATTATTATCATAATTACAAATCTTTAATTAATCCTAGGGATTTATGCATTTTAATGCACTGAAATTACATTTCTCCCAAATGGAAAGGTTAACACTATAAATTTTTATGTGTTATCCAAAAGGGAATTTGTGTTACATTCGGAAATACAAGAATTATCTTATTCATAATTATTGAAATTAACAGTACAAAATACGGTAAATATCCCTATTTTATACATCTCTTTCTTTTAGGTGCATTCTTTGTTATTCCGAATGATACACTTTTATTTGTAAATTAAACTTGATAATCTATATAAATTCATATTGCTACATCCTATATTCCAATGACTTGAAATAATAATTAAATCCCCATAATTTATTGTGATAATTTATATTTTTACTTATAATATTTATACAAATCTATAAATTTGGAACTATCACATAATTTATAAGTTTCAAGGACTACTATTATCTAATCCTAAGCTTAGGCACTACTACCACCTAATATGTTCCACATTTACATGCATATAATATGTATTTCATTTTATTAATCATAGAATATATAGACAGGTTTATAAATTCGTCACACATACAGTTTTAGCCTACAACTCCAATTTATATTTTAGGCATACAAGAATAGATTCACGGCGATATAAATCCAATATTATATAAAAATTATTATTTTCCACTCATCTTTTTAGCTTTCCAATTCTTCGGATTCAATCCTAGTTAGTCAATTAGACTCACTTTTTTTCCTAACTGAATACATACGCTGCAAGCATACATATAACTCTAAAAAATCTATATTGGATAAAAGATTGGATTTTAATTTAATTCTATATTTAGATTTATAATTTACCTTGGCTTTGATGATTATAATTTGCCCTATTCTTCTTCTCAATCATCCTCTAATATTATCCACTTGTATGTACTTATATAAACTACAAATATTTTTAAGAATTAAGAATTTTATGGAGAGGAGAAAATGAAAAAACTTCACCATGCATTAAAAAATATGAGAAGGAAAGTGAGGGGTTAGGCTCGTATATATAGGGGTTCGAATCAACGTCAACCATTGCATTAGTTTATTTTAAATTCGGGTTGTTCGTCCACGTCAAAATCTCAAATTTGATGTCTCGACTGGCCCAAGTCAGGGGTCGACCAATCCTTAACGTTTTTGTTAAATAACTAGCAACGTTTTGATTTTGTTAATTTATTTCTTTCTACTCCTGACTGAGATAATTTATTTCCATGCTAGCTTTTCTTAATCCTAAGCAATCGTTAATGTTAATTAACTTCTTTTTATTTTCTTAATTACATATATAATTATTTCCAACTCGAATTATTCAAATGATAATAACTATTTCGTTTCAACTCCGATCGGAAAACTATATATATGAAAATTGATTAAAAAATCACTATGAACCCAACGTAAAAATTTCCTAGCCAAATCCCGATGTTTGTAAAATTCTACTTTTAATATTATTAATTATTAATTTTTTCAATTTATTGTCGTACAAATTATGGAATGTTACAGGTACATTAGTCTAAAATTAAGTGCATAAATAATTAGCTATTCTATATAGAGACTCATATGAAAAGAGCCCTAAATGGATAGCAAGGATTTTCTCCTTATGCTTCCCTGAACTCTCAACTGGGTCGTCTCCTCCCAGGACTCTAACCAATTATTTTACTGTTGTTTCGCTTTGTCCCATGTCTAATAACCCTGGTAGGTGCATGGCAAACAAGTGACTGACTTATCCACTTTAACTTCTCCCAACTGACATGGTTCGACCACTATAGCGACATTGTATAAACACTTCCATAAGTGTGACACATGGAAGCATGGTGAACTCCCGCCAATCCTCTTGTAAGCTTCACTCCATGGGATAACTTCCCTCCTGGATCCAAAATCAGAAGTGCTAACTTTTCCAAACTACCGACCCACTAATGTATCTAAGCGGCGAGATGACTCCTAAGCTCGTATGTCTTAGAAAAGGTTGTTAAACTAAGATAAGTTGCCTTCTTCGCCACCAATCAGATAATATGTTCATCGAAATCAACCAATGTAATTATAATTGCAACGTCAGCCATCTGTCCATGCAAGTTGTCCGGGAATAGGACAAACTGAAGGCACTCTTTTACCACATCATGTCGGGAGTTACTCCTAGGATTAGTAGCGATTAGTCCTTGCATTGGATATTTCATAATGTATATTGGGAGTTTATCCCCAAATGATCAACAAGTAGTCCTTCATTACGAAAATCCTTAATATCATATCCATGTCTTTACCTCGAACATGTAAATTGGTTCGAAGTGGTCTTTGGATAGAGATTACCGAAATTCGAACCCGATTCCCCCGAATCAATCATTGATTAAAAAGATGTTAAATTCATACGTGATTATCAATCATCATTCAATTTAATTCATATTTTTATTCATTTATAGATATATCATAGAGATATATTCATTGAAATATTACTTTATCTTTCTCAGAGTATATGGAATCATCAAGCCTGATTTATCAAATCCTTTTAGTTAATTTAAACCTTTTTGAATTGTGGAATAATTCCACACTCTTTAATCTTTTACTTAGAAAAATATTTCCAATTCATTTCATTTAAATCTTAACAAATATTTCCTAAAAACTCATAATTTTAATTCGGCAAAAACCATGTTATCTAGGATGTTAGTCCGAAACCAGTAAATGTTAAGTTAGCAGAATTTATAGAAATAATCTAATACTACTCAATATAAATCATCATATTCAACAAGTAATATGGATGGAATAATGGTGAATGCACCCTTTAAATTCCATAATTAGTATTACTTCCCTCTTCGGGCTTTAATACCGAGTACAAGAAGATTATCTCCTTAAAATTCATGTTATTTATATTTGGAGAATTATATCCTTTAACTTTGGAAAATTTTGATCCAAGTAAATCAAATTTACTATTCCATCTGTTGGGCCATTCCAAATTGCCAAGGAGATCATGAAACTAGTTTTCAAACTAAAGCCTAGACACTACCTCTTTGACACCCACAATGCGGTCAAGTAATTTGATCGACTCTAAATCATTTAATATTTAGCCATTTCGTAAATCCTTCAAACCATCTTTAAAATAATTTATTAATCATTTTAAAACATTACAAAATATTTGGAAAGGAACGGTTGTGTTTAAAACTATATTTCAAAAGTTATAGGAAAAGTGCTGTGGAAAGTGTTGCGGAAAATTCTTTTTAAGCTATATTGAACAAAACGACTTTTTTATCATTTGGAAACTCATATTTTTATAACTGAAATAACTTTTAAAACATTTTAAAAGATTTTTAGAATTTATTTCATATTTTTAAACAATTCAGAAGCAATTTAAGATTCCATATACACTAATTCATTAAATATAGGAAAGCGATTTCCTTCGTGCTTATCGACGTGTATGTCCATGACTTGCAAAAATATTCAACATTCATATTAAACAACCATCATCAGTATTCATAATCAAAAATGTATAGCATCCAAAAGCATATAATATGATAATTTAGGAGTTCACTAACCTTGGGTTTAAACGACTAAATAAAAATTGGCTATAGCTTTGCTAACTCGAACTTTTAGCTCATGATCACTTGGATTATTGCTTCTAGATGGCTCAGACCGTGAGAGGATAAAGGAGATGGAAGCCATTAAGATAGGTGAAGAAGAAGAAGATTATGGAATGAGATGTGTTAACTTGTGAAGCCTTAAGGTCTTGTTTATAGCCTTAGAAAAAGGTGGCAAATTACTAAATCGCCTTTAGATATTATCAAAATATCTCTTACACTACATCACTTCAACATCAAATCCTTGTCACCATGCTCAAGTGCATGCATTAATGAGATGTAATGTGATAAGACATATTGCAAAAATTATCTTAAGCATGGTATGACATGCATTAATAGTAGATTTGATGTTTGCTTTCCATGTTTTAATGGTGATTAGATGTTGCCTTTTTCACTTACTTTTTATAAAATTATCTTAGATATTTTCATTAGGTTTGGTTTTAATAACTGTGATACACATATGTGTGTGTATGTGCATGTATGCGCATGTACAAACATGTTTCAACAACTTAAAACAATTTCCATTTACCAAACCGTTGAGATTTCGGGATCCAATTTCTGGTCATATTTTCAGTTTTTAACCAAAATATTTATTTATGTAAACAAAACTTGAAAGTAAATTTATTATCATCTTTAACTAATTAAAACAAGTTCATTGAACTTATAAAGCTGTATTTAAAATTAATTAAACGTTCCATTTTCAAAGTGGTAAAATTACGGGTCGTTACATACTTCCCCTTTATAAGAATTTTCTCTTTACAATTAAGGATAAGAACAAGATATCTTGAAGACATATATATATATATATATATATATATAACGAAGTGATACACATCTATAAGATATAGCACGTGACATCACCATAAGCTGGTGAGTACACCATACACATACAACTATGTATCCATTCTAAACTCAGGATAGGCTTTACGCGTTCCTTCTTCTGTCTCCCTTGCGCAGTCTGCTGCGTGACCACTCCATTGGACTTTAACCAATCTTGCAACCTTCCTCTTTGATCACTTTTCATCGTGATCTATGATTTGCATTGGTCGCTTGATAACTGCCAAATTAGTTTCAACTTCTAAATCTTCTTGGGCAGCTGTTTCTATAATTTGTTCTAGATCATGCACATTTTTCATAGATGAGATACGTGAAAGGCATTGTGCACACCAGATAACCTTTCGAGCAGTTCCACATAATAAGCTTATGTGCCAATCCTTTTGAGAATGGGAAAAAGTCTAATAAATCGAGGTGCTAACTTCCCTGCCCGATAAAATCTTACCACTCCTCTCATTGGAGAAACTTTCATGAATACATAATCTCCAAATGAGAACTCTAAATTTCTTCGCTTTTGATCAGCATAGCTGTTCTACCTACTCTAGGCTTCTTTCCTACTATTCTAATCAAATCTACCTTTTCTGAAGCTTCCCTAATCATGTCAGGACCTAGTACTAATCGATCTTCTGTCTCGATCCATCGTGCTAGGGATCTACACAGACGACCATGCATAGCTTCATATAGGGCCTTGCCAATACTAGCCTGATAACTGTTATTGTTATAGAATTCTATTAGCAGAAGTAGCATTCCCATGAACCTCCGTAATCCAAGATACAAGCTCTTAGAAAATCCTCCAACACCCGATTTACTCTTCCAGTTTGCCCATTGATCTGGGGGTGATATGCGGTGTTTATGTTTAGCTTAGTTCCTAAAATTGTTTGCAATGCCTCCCAGGACTTATGGTAAAGATAGAGTCTCAATCACTGACTATAGTACCGGCGACACCATGCAATCGAACTACTTCCCTTATGTATATTTCTGCCAGACTAGCATTAGTTCTCGTTGGTTTTATTGGGATAAAATGTATGCTCTTTGTTAATCAATCTATAATAACCCAAATGCCTTCATTTTCCTTCTTTATCGTGGTAAGCCATCGATGAAATCCATCAATATTTGGTCCTATTTCCAAGACAGAATTTCAAGAGGTTGGAGTAATCCAACGGTCTTTTGCTAATCACTTTTGATCCATTGACAATTTGCACATCTGCTAATATGGGTAGAGATATCCCACTTCATGCCATCCAACTGAAAAGTTGTCTTCATAGTCCGATACATTTTAGTAACTCCAAAATGTACAGAAAGTCGAGAATTATGACATTCTATTAAAACTTCTTTCCTTATCCCATCGACATTAGGAACACATACCCTTCCATTCATTCTTAAGATTCCCTGCTCATCTACTTTGAAACATATCCATCTTCTCAGTATTATATTATCCTCTACTTCTCTAGCTATTCTTGAAATGATTGGATCCTTGAGCTGACTCTCCTTTTTATTATTAATCGAGGTTAGATATACCACTAAATAAGCTACAACGGCATGCCTTTTGCTTAGCGCATCCGTCACTACATTGGCTTTCCAAGGTGTGTGTAAGATACCAAGATCATATGATGCGAGAAATTCTAACCAATGTTGTCGTCTCATATTTAAGTCCTTCTAAGTGAAAAGATACTTCAAATATTTGTGATCGTGAAGAGCTCGAACTTTTCACCTATTTAAAGAAGAAACGTTATTTACTAGGATCAATCAAAGTTTATTTATAATAAACTATAGGGATTCTTACCCAGTAAATAACGCCTCCATAGTTTTAATGGGAACACAACGGCTAATAATTCTAAGTCGTGTGTTGCACCTACTCCTTTCCTACAAGCATCAGTATATACAGTAAACCGCCGCCTTCATCAGCAATAGCTAAGACTGGAGCGGTAGCTAACCTTCTCTTGAGCTCCTTGATTGCTTCTTCACAATTTGGTGTCCATTCAAATTTAAAATCCTTCATAGTCAATTTTTTTAGAAGGGCGGAAATTTTGGAGAAGTCTTGAATGAATCTCCAGTAATATCCTACCAATCCTAAGAAGCTTCGGATGTCCTTCAGGGTTTGTGGTTGCTTTCAATCTTGTATAGATGAATTTTTTTTGGATCTACTGAGATCCCTTCTCTTGATACAATATGCTCAAGGAATCTTTTTTCTTTCTCCCAAAAGTGACATTTCAAGAATTTAGCTTTAAGTACATTTCTCTGTGATATTTCCAATACATTCTCTAAATGCCTTCCGTGTTCTTCCTCGGTTTTGGAATGGATAAGAATATCATCAATAAAAATCAATAAGACTTTATTTAGAACATCTCTGAATACTTTATTCATAAGGTCTACAAAAAAGGCAGGTTCATTAGTCAACCCAAAAGGCATAACTAACCATTCGTAAAAGTAATCAGAACCCTTAAATGTAGTTAATGTAATTCCATCCTCAACTATTCTTAGTTGGTGGAATCCTGTAGCTAAATCCATTTGAGAGAATACTCGAGCACCATGAAGTTGATCATCTATGTGGGGTAGAGGATACTTTTTTTAATTGTCTGCTTATTTAGGTCTTGGTAGTCTACACAAAGCCTCAAAGAGCTGCCAGACTTAGCTACAAAAACTACCGCTGTGCTCCAACTTGAGCGACTTCGTCTATTTAGTACTTTTTTTAACAACTCATCAGTTTGGTTTGCCAAATCAATATTTTCTTTTAGGGACATCCTTCGAATAGGGTAAATAACAGGTCTTGCACCAGGAATTAAGTCAATTCAAAACTCAATATCCCAATGCGGGGGAAAACTTTTAACTTCCTTAAAAACATCCTGAAATTCCTTGACAACCGGTATTGTCTCCAAATCTTTTTGAGATGAGTCTAGTGCATACATGAAACTATCCCTTATCAGACTAGGTTCTTCACAAGATATTTCTATAAACTTCCCAAAGCTGGTCCACAAAGTTACCGTCCCTTTAACACAATCAAGGACTACTTTATTCTTAGAAAACCAATCCATGCCGAGCAAAACTTCAAATGCAATAAAGTCAAGAAAAAATAGGTCGTATGATTTTTTTTCCAAAGAGGTGAGTAACTCGGATGTTTTCACAAATCATACAAAAATTAGTTGTACCGCATATGGGATTTGATAGCAAATACGGGTATGAACTATTTTTGTGATCAGCTTTAATCTACCAACCAATCCTTTAACAATAAAACTATGGAAAGCCCCAGTATCAAATAATACTTTAACTAAATCATCATTGACATAAATATTACCTTCAAGAACTCCCATGCCTTTTACATCAGCAGAGGTTGAAGGCTGATCTTTAATAGCATAGACCTTAACATGCTCTCCTTTCTTCATTTATGGCTACTTGTTCTTCAAATGGCCGGGTTCAGGGCATTTATGGCAGAGGCTTTTCTACCCCATAAGAGAGATGGTTCCTTGCTGCTACCATTGACCTTGCGACTCTTGCAGTACTTTGAATAATGGCATTTCTTTCCACAATTAAAACATTCAATGTCTTTAAAATGGTTTTCTTGAGATCCAACTATGAGCTTGCCTTGCCATGACTTATTTTCATTATTATTGAACTTCCTCTTGTTGTTATTGTTTAGGGTTGCGATTGGATTCCTCTTATCCAAAGATTTATAATGGAAACCTATATCTATTAAATCCACAAAGGTTCCTTTAACATAGGCGGTCATCCTATCCTAATACCGCTCCTTCATCACAGAAATGAACACCCCGTTTTCCTTTAGAGGTGTTTCTATCAATCCAAGCCTAAAGCGAGACAATTCTTTGAATTTATGCAAATACTCTTCTACAGACATCGCTTTTTGTCTTAGATCCATGAAACTTCTACAGATGTGGGATTTGCCTGGTGTAGGCATGTACTGTTCTTCAAAAACTTCTTAAACCTTGCCCATGAGAAATTATCTTCAGATTCACTAAGAGTAATGGACTCCCACCAAGCTAGAGCCCTATCCTTCAATTACCAGGAGGCCAAGAACCTCTTTCAATTATCATCTATGTCTAAATCTTTAAAGATTTTTTCACAGGACCTAAGCTAGGATTGAACTTTAATAATAGATTATGTGCCTTGAAATGGCTTTCCTCCCAAGCTGGTATAATTATTGCAAAGAGTGGCAAAGTTAACTTGAGGTGTCATGGGAATTACCGCTTCCTCCATTACTATAGCATTTGATCAACTGTTAGTGGTTGTACTGCTGCTACCTCCCCTTCGTCCTCTTCTACTACTCATCTCCTACTATCTGCCTATAGTAAGGGAACATCTTTAAAAATATAGATGAAATTATTTTAGGGAATTGGTACAAAATCTAATAAACTTATTTGGATAAAAATTTCAAATATGCGCTCTCTCAAACTAAACTCATTCTAGGGTAATAATAACCCTATCTCTAATGAGTTGACCCCATCTATGCCTAGGTATTCACTCAACCTTAAGCTCTGATACCTAATGTGATGAACCATCTCCTCGACCCTCAGAAACTGACACTTATACATCCTAGGCATTCACGTGTCGTAAATCCAAATGCCGGAGAGGCAGATTATCATGGGGTAAAGAAATAAATATAGAAGATAGACAATAATAGAATACCACATCGTATTCAACACATAACTATAAATATGAGTAGTACATACAATTACTCTAAATTGTTCCATCATAGTTACGACAAGTACTAACCCAGCTAGGATAGTTGTAACGACCCATCCTTACAGTGCTAGTAGATACTAATGTATGACACAGCCACATCGAAAAGTGATAAATGACTTCAACAAAAGACCCAAAATGCTCCTTCCTCCATTCCAAAATGCTCCAAGCTTACATATCTAGATGGCTGCCTGGGAAAATAGGGCACCCAGAGTTTAAGGGAAAAAGAAAATAAACCGGGTCATTCATGGGACTGGTGTAAGAAACTCAAGATATGATATTTGAAAACAAAAGGCATCTCATAAGACCACGCTGCATATAAACACGGAATGAGTTTTTACCTTATGATAACCATAACATTTGCTACGTAGAACATGTGGATATTATTTTTAATGACATTCTTTTGAAAACATTTTTCAAGTAAGTATGCATAATCTTAGCCGAAATTACTACATTATTAAATTCTAGTATACTAGGCTCTATAATCAAATCTGAAGGCACTTATTGGAGAATTAATTTTCATACAATGATAAGGTAAAGAACTAATGTAAAGACCCGTAAATCCGTACTCCTTGAATAGACACTAATCTCCATTGATTAATTCAAGGTGAACGAAAATACGAACCCTTAGGGGTTTTAAGAAAAATTTAAGAAAAGAAAAGGAAAGAAAAAGATAGAAAATTTAGATAGGGAAAAGAAGAAAGAAAATAGAAATTAGAGAGAAGAGAAAACAGAAAAGAAGATAGAAAATTTTAAAATAGAAGAAAAAGAGAATAGAGGAAAAAGAAAAACAGAAAGGAAACAGAACAACATCAGAATCTCACAATTCGCAGCGGAACAACATATAATAATAAATGAATAATCTTTAAACAAAGAACTATATCAGTTATTACATTTTATACATTTCATTTCATCATATCATCAGAGTATACAAGAACAACAACAAATAGTGCAGCGGAAAAAGAAATACTATATACTAGTAATACGCCATGCCATCCAGCTTGCCTCCAGCAATTCCAGAATATCCAGAATATCCTGATAAACCTTAACTCTTGACTGCCCGTGTGGAAATTGGTGGGCACCCAGAGTTTAGGAAGAAAAACAATAAACTCCAAGTCAGTCATGTGACTGGTGTGAGAACTCAAAACAGTTTATTTATCTTTAAAAATCAAAATAGAGGAATATTTTTATTTCAATTCGCAATGCTTTTAAAAATGAGACTACCATAAGGCCTCCCGCACACACACACAATGCAAACGCAGAATCGGAGGAGATTTCTCCTTATGATAGTCAAAGATGCTTGATACGCATTAAAAAGAAGCATTTGATATTATTACTAGTGCATAGTGTAGGGGAAAAATTCATTCGAAAGTAGAATATAAATCTTAGCCAACATAGACATTTCGAACTATGCCTACTATAGCTACCATCCAAACAGTGGTGACCACCATAAGTGAATGGAAGGTTCTACAACTAATACCGTACAAGTTTCGTATTGGGAATTGGATTTCCAACAAATGGTCAGGCCAAGGAACTTCCCATTGCCACATGAGAATGCCTCTGGAAAGACATCCCCGAGAACCAAACCGGAACTCTGCCAACACAAGGCCGGGTTACCCCTAACTGGGTAACTACTGACACGAGCACGCCATTCCCCGTTCGTAAACGACCTTTCTCACGGGATCCCGAAAACCAACAACCACAAAGTAATAAATTCATAGTAACCACATAGGTTAAATATCTGGGCTCCATACCATGATACCACCTCTATCCAGAAGGAAATGTACATACCCTAAAGGGAGCTACCCCTCATAACCTTGCCGCATCTTTCCTGTTTTGACCATTCCCGGGGTGTGAGGTTCGACGAAGTCACGCCCACAAAAACATACTTTATACAAAAGCCATGCTTTGGGTCAACAAATGATCAACACAATGATCACCAAGATAGACGATCAAATAAACGATCCTATCACAATAATCAACACAATGATCATTTCAGCATCACTCAGCATATCACATTACCAAATTGGGAATATATCGCTGATAACTTCAATTATATAACCTCTGAGCTCGTATGTCTCAGAGAAGGGTGTTAAGCTAAAAGAATAAATTCTTCGCCACCAACAGAAATATATTTGAAAGAAATCTGCTTTATATCTCAAATTGTAATGTCAGACATAACAATCCATACAAGTCTGTTTTGGGATCGAACAGAACCGAAGGCACTTACAAAGAAGTCCTTGCAATCCGGATATTCACAATCCTGATCGGATTCACCATCACATATGGAGAACTCTATACCGGAGCAACTCGGTGCAGAGTAAATCGACAGGTCATCCTATCGCTCTCGCAAATACCGGGTCTTCAACACCGATCTTCAATGCAATTATAACGACGTATCACATATTCGGAATGGGTTATACGACCCCATGGTCCTTTCCCGGTTAACCCGAATAGTGAGCGCTTATTCAAAAATAAGTGTAGCATTCACATTCAAACAAATCACATCAAATACCCATTCAAAGGAAAATATTGATAGTCGGTTATTGAACTATCACTGGATATGCACACATCACCAGTTTCCAAATAATTTTCCAAATTATTTATTTCATAAAATATCTTCACTAGATATATAATTTCATACTTCAAAAATAAATCAATATTTATTTTTAAACAAATTCCACTTTCTTTATAAATTCCTTAGTGAATTTATAATTCCAAAATATCAATGAATATTCGATTTCAATTCGATTTCTAATATTCATTTTCAATTTATCTTAAAAAAGATAAATTCAAAATATTCACTTTATATTGGAAAACAATTCCATACTTATTTAATAAGTAATTCACAAATCTTTTATTTTCAACACTTGGAAAATATTCAATATACTTCAATCGAAATTAAGTATATATTTCATTCTTTAAGGAAATCGTTCTCTTAAACATACTTATTTGGGCCAAAACAAATGTTGCGTAAAACATCGTTACGACAACCCAAAATCACTAGTATAGGGATTCGAAATTAAAATAGGTATATAAATCCCAATGCTATACAAAACATTTCCTTTCGGAAATCATTTACTATAACAATAGTGTTATAGTCCATCATTTCCTTTTATTTCTCGAAAACGTTTATTTCAACAATAAATGTTGAAATCTATGGTTTCGAATCTCAACACATTTTAAAACATCGTTAGATCGTTTTAATTCTATTTCAAATATCACATTCAAAACAATTTCTTTAACATCTTATTCACTATTCAAAAACGTGAATATACTACGTTAACACATTTCATCCTTTTATACATTTTAATTCAAAGGATCATTCACTATTCAAAAACGTGAATATAACTCCATTAATAGGTTTCAAC
Organism: Allium cepa; assembly: GCA_030765085.1. Taxonomy (NCBI): domain Eukaryota; kingdom Viridiplantae; phylum Streptophyta; class Magnoliopsida; order Asparagales; family Amaryllidaceae; genus Allium; species Allium cepa. The sequence continues at coordinate 944,341,651 of CM060934.1, read as the reverse complement.
AATTTACTTATCAAAATAAGTCATTTGCGAATTTATAAAACAACGTTTATAAATTCCATTTCTATTTATTTATAAAAACTTCCTTTTTATAAATTCTTTTATTAACATATTCCAGTTTATAACTCAATTATAAACTAAAAGTTCATATTATAAGTTAAATGCTTATAAAACGATTATTTTACAAAATCGTTCCTCTAAAGACTTTCCAAACCATAAATCTTATAACTTATAAGATTCATTTATTTAACCAAATCTATTCTTCAAATAACTTCACCGTTTATAATTCTATAAATTTCATTCAATTATGAAATTCATTTTCACTTCATTTAAACACTTATAAAAACTCGTTTTAAAATGTCCATATTTCAATTTATAAATATCCATTTATAAATCTCTTAATATAAATAAATTTATATTATTCTTTAAAACGTCTTTAATCTCCTTTATAATTTCATCATTTTGATTTATAAAATAATCAAATTTTATAAATCCTATATTTAAACTTTTAATAACATATTCAAAAATCCAATTTAAACTATTTTATAAAATCATTAATCCATATTTCTCAAAAATCAATCTTTTAACTATATTTCTCAAAAACATAATTTTATAACTTTTAAAAGTATAACGTTTATTTATTTAAAATAAATAAATTTCCAAAAATAGTTTATAACGTATACTTTCAAAAATCACCTTTAAAAATCATTTTAAAATCCCAAAATTTGGGTCCAATGATGCTACATATCAAATAGTCAATCACGACAACAACGATATCATATATCGATATGATAATCCATCAAATATCAAAATATCTGAAATCAAATAAAAACTGTTGAGGAATCCAGTTGGATCCCTCCAACCTGTTTTCCTGCATCCAAAAACATTAGCACAATACCAATTTCGCTCCAGTACGAAATTATCGCGGTATATGTTCTTATTAAATATTATCCGCTTAATAACGGCGCAATAGGGTCTCATCCGCTAAACAAAAAATGCGGGAAATCAACAACTCCAATATATACATATGCCAATATATATATATTGCTATTATATATAATACCAATTTCACTGTTTATGAAATATTCGCGGTATATGTTTTTAATAAATAACATCCGCTTACTAACGGCGTATAATGTCTATTTTAACAATCAATAGATATCAATCAACATTCAAACATGCATTCAAATATTTTAAATCTAACTGTTTAAAATAAAATCGAAACTGATTCGATTGAGTGAGAAGTTCTCACCTTGGTTTTATTTCCGTTTTAGCGATTTATTTCGAATAAAATTAAACGGACGTTTAATTTTACCCAAAATCCTCACTAACTCCAAACGACTCCAAACCAACTCCATCGCGTAGTGCTCGTCCATACGATTCCAACGCAACTGGTTTCGCGCGTTTTCGACCTCGTGTGAAAAAGTTATTGATTTTTGAACATTACACAATTTTATATATAAAAATTTCAACATAACTTAATTAATTTTAAACCTATCTCAAATGATGGCCCTTGGATCTAAACCCATGCATCCTAGCCGTGCATTTTGCTCCTTCCTCCTCACGTCTTGGCTACAGGTTGAGGCCGTGCTCCTAAACCCATTACAAACTAACTAGGGTTTAATTATGCACCTCTTATACTCGACGATACTTCGATCAAATAACACCAATACAAAGCCCTTCGTCAACACCATGCTCGGCCTCAACCCCATGATGCTCGGCTGCCTCGTGATGCGCGAATCTCGTGCATAAACGGTGAAGAACGCGGCTCCATTGAGACGTCTACTTTGCTTCAACCTCCATCATATCCGTATGGATGTGAAGATCTCTCAGCGCTCTACAACATTGTAGTTAAATATTTCTCGAATCGATGTGTGGATGGGAAGAGATTGAAGAAAGAAATTTGGTGCGTTTCTGGCCTTTGATACAAAAGAGGCGGCTAGGGTTTTATTAGGTTATTTTATTTTATTTTTTTTCTAAATGAAGGGTAGGGGCTATTTATAAGAGAACGAACGACACTATTCATCCTGGAAATTCCGAACTCCGATTTACGCGCCGAAACTGACATTCCTAAGGTTTACCCTGCGTTACGGACACAATGGAACAGGTTTTGGAAGCTAATTCGGAAGTATGTGCGAGTTATGGCTGTAAACGCTCAATTTGAATTAAACCGATTTAAGCGATTTTCTAGGCGTTTTAATTTGTACCGGACAAACGGTAAATCCAATTGACTTGAAATTTGAAACCTTACAATAATATCATATTACGGATCCGATGAAACTGGTTTCGTCGAAATCCGAGACTTTTTGAAAAATGGCTATTTTCACTCGTCAAATTTAAATTAAAAATAAATCGATGCGTTTCGAGCTGCCACGATCAAACGATAACTCCGATTGACACGAAATTTGAAATCCGGTAATAACTAACTATTACGGATCCAATGAAACTGGTTTCGTTCAATTCTGAGACTGTTCAAAAATTGACTATTTTCACTAGTCGATTTAAATATTAAAATATTCAATTTTCATAAATTAACTTTTAATTCGATTTTAAAAGTTCTAAAATATTGTTCTAACTCCCATATGATAAAATAAAATTTTACAAATCATTTTCAATCATATTTAACTATATTTTCAATTATTTCCATAATTTAACATATTAAATTATCGATTTAATTATCCAATTAAATTCAATAATTCAAATAAAAATTTATTTGACTTATAAATTCACTCATTTATATTTAAAATTAATTAAATATTCATATTTTAATTTCTAAAAATTCTGGGTCGTTACAACTAACTTCCCAAAATACATCTCTAGAAAATGCACCTGAGGCTCCAACCTCTACCAACACAGAACTGGCCTACCTTTAACATAGATAGTACCGTCCTCACCTTATTCATTCCTAACCTACGTGAGAGCTTTCTTTGCATACACCACATTAATTTAAAACTCAATGTCATGGCGGGAATAAATATATCTAGAAAGGTGATGACTATATCCTAGTGGGAGCAACCCACTTAGCTCTGCCATATCTACCCTGTTTTAGGGATTTCTGGGTGATGAGGCTCGAGGTAATGATTACCTTACTCATAGCACATTCCACTTTGAATTTCACAATGCCAATCCAAAATCACAAAAATGATTTCTACAAACATCTAACTCTTGAGCTCGTATGTCTTAAAAAAGGGTAGTAAGCTAAGAGAAGTTGCCTTCTCCGCCACTAATCAAATGGTACGTTCATATAAATCAACTAACGTAATTACAATTGCAAAGTCAGACATCCATTCATGCAAGTTGTCTAGGAATAGGACAAACCAAAAGGCATTCTCTTACCACATCCTGTCGGGAGTTACTCCTAGGATTAATAGGGATTACTCATTGCATTGGATATTTCATAATGAAGAGACTACTGCTACTATATTTATAATGGAACTTTATCCCCAAATGATCAACAAGTAGTCCTTCATTATGAAAATATTTAATATTGCACCCATATCTTCACTTTGAATACGTAAATTGGTTCGAAGTGGTCTTCGAATAGGAATTGCCCAAATCCGACCCCGGTTCCTTCGAACCAATCATCGATTAAAAAGATGTAAAGTTCATATGTGATTATTAATCATCATTCAATTTAATTCATATTTTTATTCATTCATAGATATATCTTAGAGATATATTCATTGAAATATTTCTTTATCATTTTCAAAGTATATGAAATCATCAAGCATCATTTATCAAATCTTTTGGTTAATTTAACCTTTTTGAATCGTGGAATAGATCCAATCCCTTTCGTCTTTTACTAATAAAAATATTTCTAGTTCATTTCACTTAAATCTTAACAAAGTTTTCCTTATTCAAAACTCATAATTTTAATTTGGTTAAAACTATGTTATCTAGAATGTTAGTCCAAAACCAGTAAATATTAAGTGAGCAGAATCTATAGAAATCATCTAATTCTACTCAATATTAATTCCTATATTCAACAAATACTATGGGCGGAATAATGGTGAAAGCCCCTTTTAAATTCCACGAATAGTATGAGTTCTCTCTTAGGGCTTTAACACCAAGTAGAAGAAGATTATCTCTACAATTGTAACGACCCGAAATTTTCAACCCCGAAAATTTCAGATTGTTAGAGAAAAGAAGGAATAAATAGAAGAAAAAGAAGAACAGAAAACCCAACATCTCACATTCGCAGCCGATAAAATATAATAATAAATAATAACAATTATACAAAAGGAAACTGTACTTATTAAATTTCACTTTAATACATCAGAGTCACAACATACATACAAACACTGGACAGATACAATCAACATGTCCTATGATATACACAACAATAAAATACAGTTGAAACACTCCATACGTTCCTGCCATCCAACTCATCTCCTGAGCTCCAGAACGTTCTTACCTGAAAATATAGTATACTCGGTCTGACCCGATTATTACATCAAAGTAACACCCGGGTCAGGCTGGAAACCAGCGTGAGTAAACCCACAAAATATTAAATACCAAACCATAACACAAGAGAATATTAAGATGACTCGTATCCTTTTACGAGTTCTCGTAGTCAACATTTATCACACAATAGTTTCAAGTTAAATATTCATATTACACAATTCATTCTGTTCCAGCCTGTTTAATACCCTATATCCAATATAAAGAATTTTGTAGATTACAAATCGAAGTGGTTTCAGGTATTTACTATTCCCGACTCCGGTCTCTTCGAATCTCATGTCATCTTAACCCAAGTTATTAAATTAAATACAATTCAACTTTAAATATAGGTTGACATTTTCTTTTACACAGTAATTCATCATTGATAAATAACCACATCATCACTATCACCCAAACATATCATATCGCAACGCATTTCATATAAAAGATATTAACCAATTCAAGGCTTTTAACATCAATCAATCATTCATAAACAAGATTGATCACTTCCAAAAATTAATTTAATTTATCTCTAATTAAATTAATTACTAATTTTAATTACCTAGTTTACCTTTACTTAATATTAATTATTTATAAATCAATTAATAATCATCCTTCTTAATTAATCACCCTTGACTAATTATTACAATTAGTAATTAACTCTTAATTAATTACACAAATTAATCACCCTACAATCACTTACATTGATCAATTATCCTAAAATTAATCACATTCATTAATTTACTGCCCTTAGTTAGTTTTTTTCTTCTTCATTAATTAATCCTTAATTAATTACACTAAGTAATTAATCCTTAGTTACTTCTATTAAGTAATTAACCTTTAAGTATTTCCCATTAAGAAATTTCTCTTATGTTAATTACATCCAGTAATTTATCCATCCATTACTTTACCAAGTAATTACACTTATCGCACTCATTAAGTAATTATACTGAATCAATTACCAAGCGACTATCTTTAATTAATTAACAAATTAATTAATCACATTCTCCTTATCAATTTCAGCTGCGTAATTCATCCATCAATTACCCTTTAAATGAATTAATTTATTCTTAATTATAATTACCCACTTAATAAAACTTAATTACCCTTAATTACTTAATTAATTGACCACTAATCATTAGTTAATTGTTTCTAATTGTCAATTTATTATCCTTAATTATAGTTTAATTAATCACTAATTAATTAACTTAAAAACCCTCAAGTGTTAATTGATTAAGTCTTAAATATTAACTAATTAAATTAATTTATTTTTCCTTATTTACCTCATCGATTTTTCAAACTTTAATTAAATTTTAAGATAAAATCATTAAAATATCTGATTTTCGAATCACATATTTTAAGTCACTTATTTATATTAAAGGAAATTTATTTAGAAGAAGTTAAAACCTAATTCATTTTAAACTCCGAACCTTATGCCATTAGAAACTTTAATAATATGTTTAAAAAAAACTGCCTGATTTCCTACTTCGGGTAAGACCCGGTACTTACTCGAGTTCTGACTCGAGTTCCTTCACTTATTTTTTTAATTTTCCTTCTTTATTAAAATTTCGAACTGTTGAAAATACAAGCATGCTGACCTTCACATTTTAACCCGAGACAAAACCCATCCTACATGAACTAAAACCCGGGTCACTCTCATTTTTACTCGACACGATACCTTCTTCCCCAAACTACAGCGACCTACCTTCAACTACTGACACGCATGCACATGTACACCAGAAACTTGCCACTCCGATCAACTTCGCGACCAACTCCATGTCATCATCCACCTCCTCCAACTACCCGACCACCTAGACCTCTAGATCTGCCACTAAATCAAAATCGAACCAGATTGCATCTACTGGAGTGAAACTCCTTGAACAGAAACTACTCAATCTGACTCCACCGATCACCATGATCCTCGAATCTCCCTTCATAGCTCCACTGATGACCATACTTCATTTTCCCCCACACCAAGTCGAGTCCGATGCTTCGAGTTGTCGCGACGAACCCAAAATCCTCATCATCACGATTACGACTTAAAACCCTACAACCACCCTGCCACACCACCGAAGGAAAAACTAACCCTTCCGATCAAATTTCCCTCAATTGTCGACCAACTAGCTATCCCCAGTCCAAACCCCAAGGCTTTTGGACTTTGCCTTCAAAGAACAAAGAAAATTTGTTTCTTGATCAACCCTCAAACTCTCAATAACTACAAGCTTTAAAAACCCGATTTCATCTCTAAAAATCATTGTTTCCAAGATCGATCCAGGTCATCTACTCAAAATTTGAATTTAAACTACTTTAAATTTTGATATAAGTTGACTTACCACTGTAAATTTCAATTTTTTATCATGAGTACTTTATCGTGTACTTGAAATTATTTTTAAAAATCGAATCTAACAATTTCAAACATTTTTCCTTCAAAGATTCTAACATAAAAGTATTTATACAAAGAGTTATTGATTTTTTGATTAAGTTTTGTATCTGTAGTCTAAGAACAGAACACAACATTGACATGCACACAGATATATCCTCAAACTTATATACATACAATCAGGAGATCAACATGCAAAACATTATCTTCAATTTAAAATCAAGTTTATTGCATGAATCAGGGTTTAAACAAATTTAAAGCTCTTTTTTTCATATATATTTTAAAAGAAAAATCAAAATCCGGATTTTTTTGCTCATCTCTTTGTTTGAACAGAGCAGGTTCGAAAATCTGTAAACTGTGCTTGGAAGTTGATCATTGAACAGCTATTTGTTATGATCTGTACATGACTACTTGCTTGAAAACAGTGTTGATCTTATCTTTTGAAAACTTGTAAAACTGGAAGACCTTGAAATCCTTCTTAAAACTGAGATGGATTTACCTTGATCTGCTTAGATTCTCAGTTTTCCAAATAGGTTATTGTTTGATGATTTTCTTGTTTGAATATTGTTGATAGTTTTTGATTTTCTTCAGATTAGTTTGAAAAAAGAGAAAATGGCATGGCTTTTTTTCTTTCATTTTACAATTTCAAATGAGAAACTTTGCCACTTGTTACATAAGTTTACAAGTGTTTATTTCCTGTATTCATGTTTTTGCAAATGTCATTTGCTAAATAAATGTGTTTAAGTCCTTGTTTAAATAAATTTTATAACTTTGTTTTGTACACTTACTTAAATTTTATTAAAATTTTAAACTTGACCCCTTTCATTTAATTAATTTATGAATCATGTTTTCTTAAACTTTTATTTATATACTAAGAAAATGTATTATGTTTACAAACGTATATTAAATCTTTTATCAAATTCTATTCAAATCTGGACTATAATATTCTTATGCTTTTAAACTCAATTATATTTATAACTTAGTTCATATGTATTTTTTAAAAGAAAGAACATTAAATCTTTTATAAATCTTATTTAATCGCAAAAGATATGTGTATATATATAAACTAAAACTTTGTATTTATTCTTATTTATTTTTTTATTATCCAGATTAATTTTTTTCAAATTATTTTACATATATATACACACTTATATACTTGTATATTTATATACTTAAAATTTCAATATTATAAAGTTTACCCATATTTATTAATATATTTACTAATTTACTAAGATATATTATTTCCAGATATTTAAATTTCAACATTTATCATAGTTTTAATTACATCCTGATATCTTTTATTACTAGGAATTTTATCTTTTCACTGAATAAAACCAGTTTATTATCCAATTATCAGATTCTAAAAATCCGGGTTATCACAACAATCTTCAAGTTATTTATATTTAGAGAATTATATCCATTAACTTTGGAAAATTTTAATCCGACTAAATCAAATTTACTATCTCATCCGTCGGGCCAGTCCGGATAGCAAGAAGAGCAAGGAACTAGTTTTTCAAACTCAAGCCTAGACACAACATCTCTAACACCCATAAGGCAGTCAAGTAATTTGATCGATGCTAAATCATTTAATATTTAACCAATCTACAAATCCTTCAAATAATCTATAAAATACTTTATTAATCATTTGAAAACATTTAAAAAAGATTTGAAAAAGAACGGTTGCGTTCAAAACCACATTTCAAAAGTTATAAAAATGCTGTGGAAAGTGCATTTTAAGCTATATTGATCAAAATGATTTTTTATCATTTGAAAACTCATTTTTTATAACCCAAATCACTTTAAAACATTTCAAAATATTTTTAGAATTTATTTCGTATTTGTAAACAATTTTAAAGAGGTTTAACATTCCATATACACTAATTCATTAAATAAAGGAAAGTGATTTCCTTCATGCTTATCGACGTGCATTTTCATGACTTACAAATATATTCAACATTCATATTAAACAACCATCATCAATAATCATAATCAAACGTATATTTCATCCAATAGAATATAATATGATAGTTTAGGAGTTCACTAACCTCGGGTTTAAACGACTAACTAAAAATTGGCTATAGCTTTGCTAACTCGATCTTTTAGCTCACGATCACTTGGATTATTGCTTCTAGATGGTTCGGCCTATGGATGATAGGATGGAAGTGATGGAAGCCATTAAAGAGAGTTGAAGCAGAAGAAGAAGATGGAATGAGATGCATGAATTTATAAAGCCTTAGGTCTTATTTATAGCCTTAGGAAATTTTAGCAAATTACTAAATTACCCTTAGATATTATCAAAATATATCTTATACCACATCACTATAACATCAAATACTTGTCACCATACTCAAGTGCATGCATTAATGAGATGTAATGTGATAAGACATATTGCAAAAATATCTTAAGCATTGAATGGCATGCATTAATGGTGTATTTGATGTTTGCTTTTCATTTTTTAATGATGATTCGATGTTTCCTTTTTCACTTACTTTTTGTAAAAGTATCTTAGATATTTTATTTAGCATTGATTTGAATAATGGTGATACACATATGTGTGTGTATGTGTGTGCATGTACAAACAATGTTGCAACAACTTAAAACAATTTCCATTTGTCAAACTATTGAGATTTCGGGATCCAATTTTCGGTCTTATTTTCAGCTTTTAATCAAAATATTTATTTATGTAAACAAAACTTAAAAATAAATTTCTTATCATCTTTAACTAATTTAAACAAGTTCATTAAACTTATAATAATGTTGTATTTAAAATTAATTAAATATTCCATTTTCAAAGTAGTAAAATTACAGGTCGTTACAATAACTGTCCAGCCGATGATGGGTTAATGTTGTACTTTGATTTACATATATATATTAAAGTCATTTTCTTTTTGTAAAGACTTGTGTAGTATTATATATTACTCATCTCACTTTTGTGGGGTACTGTCTTCCTTCTTCTTTTCTTTTTTTCCTAACAATATATCTTTTCCGCACTTGGATGCTTGGCACGTGAATACCATAGATGTATTAGTGTTGACTTTTGAGGATCGAAAAGTGGGTCACTATAGTGGTATCGAAGTTGAAGGTTAAGTAAGAACCTTGGCACTGGTGGGGTAAACTCATTGGGGATAGGGTTTTAACACCCTAGAATGAGTTTGAGTATGATATATATAAGAGTGCGTATTTTTTAATGATATAAAAATGTTTTATATTATGTTGTTTGATCGGTTGAGTGTTTTATGAATTCGAGTTGATGTGACTAGCCCATGTTATTGATAAAAATTACTAAAAACTTTAACAAGGCCAACCGACACAATATTTTTTTTAAACCGATAAATGTAACAATTCTACCTAGAAGTATATTTTATATATAAAAGGATAATTGTCAAAATGTTAACACAATTTTTGATTTGCTTGTTTGTTAGGGAATGATGATATTCAATTATTATCATATAGGGTGTGATTAGTGATGCTCGTCCAGTTTTAGGGCATTGACTATTGTTGTTGATTTATAAATAATTACCCTTTCTATAACATGAGTTCGGTGGATAAAATTATGGGATCATTAAAATAAACACCTTGTGAATTAAATTTCAGAATTTGACTATAAGGCATTCGATGTTAATGTTGGGTTAAAGTTTGATTTTGATAAAAGATATTTATTTCAAAGACGGCAAGAATACATTTGGAAGAAATATTTGATAAATGATCTTGTATAATGTGAAGAATACAATAGCCTATGGTTTTTGTTTGATGATAACAAGCATATATATATATATATATATTCATTTAAATGTATTTTTGTACTATTTTGTTTTTCACATAATCAAATAAATATTTTTTGAATAAAATAAATAACTCAGAATTCATATTTAAACAAATATTTCATTCAAATAAATATTTTATTACAAATTCAAATAGTACAAATTTGAGCTCTCACTACATTCATACATTTTAATTGCAATACAACTTCAATTACAACACATTTTCACTTTATAGATTTCATACATAATTCATCTCACTACATATTCACTCTCACTTGTATTTGATCTTCAACTCTGTCCCAACCTATATCCAACATTTAAACTATCTACAAAATAAACACCTAAGTAGTAAAATTGAAAAAAAAATATTTTTATAATGTACAATGAAGTGTGTGTTTGAAAATATTGTTTGCCTTAGTTATTTGGGTTGTTCTTCATCATTTCTTTTAATTCATCTTACACGAACAACTTGTGACATGCACAGAGTGTCACTGTGCATGCTACAAGGTCGTGCACATCGATATACGCTTACTCGTTAAAATTGCAAGGACAAGTGAGTATAAGGTCAAACCCAAGTCGAGGCTAGACTCAACACATGTGCAATCCAAAAATACAATACAAAATTCAGTTCAAAGGCAAGCAAAAGTTCAATGCAATGGTCAGAAGCAACAAAGGCAAGAACCATACATGACCCTAGCAATCAAGAGCAAGGCTAACACATACAACCTAGCAAAGTGGTGACAATAGACCTCATATAACAATGCATATGGCATAAGGAAAAGGACAAAGACATGAACAAGATCAGACCAGTCAAAGCAACACACCCCAAATGGACTAAATAAGACATGTACAAAGGTTAATGCAGTGAATGCAACCAGAGCACTTGAATTTCAATGACAGCCAGACATGCACAGGAAACCAGATTACAAGAGCTAGTTCGAATTGCAAATGTACAAAGAGTAACAAGACATCACCCTAAACATATACATAAAGACCAGACCACCATACAATGCAACACGACCAGATCACATGAATCATTTCAGGTATGAACATAGCAAGTTTATCTCGAAGCAAATAACAAGACCAGATTCAATTACCATTGCACAAGCAAGACGCAAGGAACCAACTTCAAGACTTCAGACTACTAAACAATGCAGACCAGAGGCAACCAGCCAACATAGATGAAGATACACATGTATGCATATATATATATATATATGCAAATATACATACACATGTCAGTTTAGTACACATGAAGTATCAACCAAACCAGACCTCATGAATACAAGTTCAATGACCAGTTCGCATGCAACTAAACTCTAACTAGTGCGGATATGCAATGGTCACTACAACACACACATGAATACATGAAGATGGAGCTAGCAAAAGTGATCAAGTGCAGGCAAACGTACAAAAAATCAAAATAAAATCATGAATGCAATGCTACATATGGTTCAAATGGTTAACATGAATGCAAAGTTTCAACATAGCGTACATATGCACATGCATGTTCACAGATGTATACATGTATGTGTGTGTGCCTAGTGACAAAGAAATGAACATAGGAGTCTTCAATACAAGGAAATGGATATGAAACTCGAAGCAACTAGCATCAGCTTTATACATATGCAACAGAGAACACATAAAATATCAAAAAGCAAACAATTGACGGTGGCAACACACAATCAAAGGAAACGCAGAGAATCACACACTCATGGATGCAAACAAAACAGTTCAACGAGTTGACATACACACAAGCAACCAGGTCGAAAATGTTCCAGGTAAAGGAAACAAGAATTGGAAATACCAAAGACGAAGTCAACAAGTCAAGGCCGAGGTACAAATCAACAGGGGTCAAACATAGTTGAAGATATTTAAAAAAATTAATATATTCGTACGTATATCAACCGAATCTAAAGTCTAGCAGAAAAGACCGAAGCAAATTCACTCATGGAGCTACAAATATACACTAAACAAGTCAAAAATCATCTCATCGTTCAAGCAAGAATCGAATGGCCAAGCACAGTATTTGAAGAATTCAAACCAAAAAATACGAATGAAAATATAAGGATTTTTATCCCTATTTAACCCAATCTCATCATCGGCAAATTACTATTCGTGTTAGAGACAAAAATCCAAAGATGATACTTAGAACAAAACCAAAAAATCGAATCAACTCGAGTATAATCAAAATAAAAAAGGGACAAAATCACACACCAGTTCAAAGCATCATTCGATCTTGACTACATTGAAGTGACCAAAAGCTAATCGAAATGCATTAAAAAGAAGCAGTAATCGTACTGAGGAATGAAAAGAGACCAGCATACGATTCGAATTTCCAAGCAGCGCTTCAAATTAAAAGCTCTAATCCAGTTTGAAAAAAGCTAAGCGACCACAAAAAATAAGAAAAGGGAGAATTGCATTTTTTTTCTTTTAGGCCGAAGAGAATACATAAACAAAATAAAAGGGTGACGGTCTTCCTTAATTAATTAGCTGTATATATTTAATTAGAGATTTTGCTTATTTTAATTGTTTTTGTTTGTTTTTTTATTCTATTTAAATCAGACTCAAATTTAACTAGGCTTACGAACTACGGTTTTGCAATTCGAGAATTCACAACATAGTGGTTGAGTTGTGGTAGTTTTTGAGCTTAAAGTAAGGTTAGTTCAAGTTAGCGGGTGTCGCAAGTTAACGCGTGTTTGTAAGCATCTTACTACTTAATTTTTAGTAGAAACTTTGGGGGCCGCACGTGGGTAGGTTTTTGCCGAAGCTGGGTAAATTTGGATGTGACCTCTACCGCATTACTTTTTGCGTTTATTTTTATTTCCGCATTAATTTTTAATACACCCTATTCACCCCACCTTTAGGATGAAAACGATCCTACAAGTGGTATCGGAGCTAGGAACAAAAACTTTTTTTTGAAAAAATTTAATTTTTTTTTTAAAATGGCTTATTTATTAATGCTTTTGCAGAAGGTCAGTCCATAGTTAGACCATCCATGTTCAATGGTGAATATGCTTTTTGGAAAAATAGGATGATTTTTTTTTTTGAAAACCATAGATGCATGGAATAGTATTATAACGGGATATATCACACAAATAATAATGGTAGATAATCAAGAAATTGAAAAACATATGGATCAATGGACAGATCTTGAAATAAACTGCAAAATGCAAATGCTAAAGCTATGAATTCTATTATTTTCTCATTAGATCAAATTGAATTAAATCACGCATTTTCTAGTTGCGTAGGAAATCTGATGCACACTTAAAGTGACTTATAAAGGAACCTCCTAAGTTAAAGAATCTCGCCTTTCCATGCTTAGTAGCGAGTACAAGAACTTCACAATGACAAAGGATGAAAGTGCCGAAGAAATGCATGGACGACTTTCTAGTTTCGTATACAAATCAAAATCGCTAGAAAGATCATACAAAGAGTAGGAAATAGTACAAAAAAACTTCAGAATTCTTCTATGAAATTTTGAAGCAAAAGTGACTGATATTCAAGAATCAAAGGATTTGAAACAAATTAAAGTAGAAGAACTCATAGGAAATCTCACCACTTTTGAGCAAGAAATCAAATTCAAGGAAGAATGTGAAGGAGGTGATATGCAAAAGAAATTAACATCTCTCAAAGGAATAACTGAAAGTGAAGAAAGATGATGATAGGGCAGCTGAGTTAGCACTAATAATAAAGAAATTCAAAATGTGGACCCTAATACGGAAGTCCTGCTCTAAATCAACAACTGAAGAATAGATTCTTCAAAGTTCTACACAACATAGAAGAGAAGGAGATAATTTGTCACAAGTGGAATAAAACTAGTTATATCAAGCCAAATTGTCCTTAAAATCAACTCAGCAAAGGAAAGAAACTGAAAAGTTTTGCAGCAACTTGGGATAAAAATGGTGAAGATGATAAAAGCACTGGTAGTGAGAATGCAAGAGAAAATCTGTATTTTTTAGAAGAAACAAGTGACAACGATGATCATGAGCAAAGCGATGTATCAAAACTTACTCACGCAATTACTTACATATTTTCATGAAATAAATGGCTGTTCTGAAAGACTTAAGGAGAAGTATGCTAAAATTAAATCACAAAAAGATAGTTTGACAGAACTAAATATGCAGCTTAATCAAATGGTTCAAAATTATAGAAATAAGTGCTCTAAGTGTGATATGTATCCATCATTTGAAGAGGAAATAAAAAAAATCAGAAACTAAAATTAAATCGTTTGAAAATGAAATTCTAATTTTGAAAGAAAGTGAAAAAATTGGTAGAGAAAATACTACTAAAAAGCGCACTTTGTTATTGAATGAAAATGAATCTCTCAAGTAACAAGTCCAACAATTTTTTACAACTTTAGGAAAATTGTCAAAAGGAGAATGATTACTAAATATGCTATTAGGGAAACAAACTGTTAATTATATTAGACAAGGACATGGGTATGCTCAATCTGAAAGAATTAGAAGTGAAACTAATCATGTCAATTCCAAGTGCACGGTTTCTGGAAAAATTGGACACAATCACAACAATTGCTGGTATAGACCCAAACACGTGAAAATCGTACCAATTTGGGTTCCTAAAGGCACAAACGTAAAATACCTTAAAGTCAAACAAATCTGGGTACCAAAAGGAACAAACATAAACTGCTTTAGTTCTACACAAACTTGTTTTTCCAAATCTTTTGTCACTGACAATCATGGACCTATAAAAACAAATAGGTCACAAAAATCTTTCCTCGTGTAGGTGTGTTTACATGCTAAGGAACAATAAGAGTGATACTTGGATTCTAGCTATTCCAGGCACATCATGGGCGATATACCAAAGTTCCTTAGCTTAGAGAAATAAAAAAGTGGCAGAGTCACAATGTGCAACAACGACGTATTATATATTGAAAATCTGCACCATAATTCGATTTCAATCAGCTAGTAAGAGGAAAGGTGATCAATTGGGAAAATTTGAAAAAATCATTTTTATCATGCCAAGAACACTGTAAGTACCTCTAGAGTCTTTGAACTAGTTCATATGGATCTATTTTGACCTAACGATATTGCAAACTTAGGTGGTAAGAGATATTGTTTTGTACTGGTTGATAATTACTCTAGATACACATGGGTGTAATTTTTATCTAACTGTTTCTAGACCATGCATTATGTTCTCAGTTTTTTTATGTGCATGGTTTCAGTCAACTCCAACGGAATCTCACTTAAAAGCTATAAAAAGGATTATAAGATATCTGTTGCGCACCTCATGCTTTGGTCTATGGTATCAAACTATTGATAACTTTAAGTTAAAAGGGTATTTAGATGCAGATTATGCTGGTATTCTAGTTGGTAGAAAAAAGTACTAATGGAACGTGTTTTATGTTGGGTCATTTGTTAGTTGCATCACATTTCCAAAGAAAATATCTGCATAAATTTCATTTTAGATGATTTTCAATTGGCAGACACTTTTATACAACACATTCAGAAAATAGTTTTGTCGACTACGTCTCGGTTTTTAGTATTTTAGAAATTTAATTTTATATTTTTGGATTTGATCTTAAATTCCTATGTTAACTAATCTGACTCCTTACCAGTTATCGAAAAGATAAATAGTGACTGAAAAATGGTGTCAAGTGTTAATATAATCATACAATATGACTTGGGATAGTATATTTATTAAATTTCATTAAAAATTTAAACAAAATTTGTAATAACTTTGATTGGTAAAAATTCCATGACATCTCTATTCCTATCATATTTCTATGACTATCACTCATCAAAATCCAATACACCACGTCAAAATGTCAAAAGTAAACATGAATTTATTTATTTTTTAATTAGCCAAAAGATCAGAAAATAAAATCATCAAAAAGTACCCACTCTCATTTAAAAGTCCTTATGGTTATGCATGGTTGAACTACTTGGAATCTTTGATTATGTGCTTTCATGCTCATTTAAAAGTCCTTACGATTATGCATGTATGGAACACATATCAAAATTGATTATTAAATAGGCGAGTTGATTCTGACCCCATTTAAAAGTCCTCATGGTTATGTGTGGTTAAAAAAACTTAGGATTCATTTTTTTTAACAAAATTTGGGAATGCTATTAGTCTCACTTAAAAATCCTAACAGTTATGCATGGTTAGTAAGTATTCAAATTCCTGTTATATATATACCTTAAATGGACATGACTATATGGTTTCTATGCCGACATCACCCCCATCACTCAAAAGTGGAATATGCACCTAATTAACAGAGTACTTATGATTTTTGTTTGACTTTTTATTGAAATTTTATATTTATACTAGATTAGGTATGAATGTTGTATTGATGTTTATCACTTTATTTCCATTTTCTAACACTATTACTCTTTTGCTGATAATAAAAGGGGGAGAGAGAAGTTAAGAATTTGGCAAAAAAGTAATATTATCTATTGGCATGGCATATTCTCATCTAGGCTCATTGCATTTGTTCTTTATTTTATTTGCACATTTTTCTTGCATATGCGAAGATGGGCCTTGTTATAGCGGGAGTGTTCAAATAAGGGGAGCTTATAGAATTCATTGAGACCAAATACATTTAATAGAGTCAAAATCTTAATATATGTTTGTTATCATCAAAAAAGGGAGATAGTAGAATACAATGGCCTATTGTTTGATGATAATAACATATATATATATATATATATTCGTTTAAATGTATTTGTTGTTGTACTATTTTAATTTTCACATAATTAAATAAATATTTGTTGAATAAAATAAATAACTTATAATTTATATTTAAACAAATATTTTATTCAAATAAATATTTTATTACATATTCAAATAGTATAAAGTTGAGCTCTCACTACATTTTTAATTGCAATACAACTTCGGTTACAACACATTTTCACTTTACAGTTTTTCATACACAATTCATCTCACTACATATTCATTCTCAGTCATGTTGACCTTCAACTCTGTTACAGCCTGTATCTAGCATCTAACTGCAAAGTAAACACTGACGTAGTAAAATTGAAAAAGAAATATTTTTACAGTGTACAATGAAGTATGTGTTTGAAAATATTGTTTGCCTCAGTAATTTGGATTGTTCCTCATTATTTCTTTTAATCATCTTACATGAACAACTTGTGACATGCATAGTAAATCATTGTGCATGTCATAAGGTCATGCACACTGATATACGCTTGCTCGTTAAAATTGCAAGGACTGGGGAGCACAAGGTCAACCCCAAGCCGAGGCTTGATTCAACATAGGTGCAATCCAAAATACAAAACAAAATTTAGTTCAGAGACGATTAGAAGTTCAATGCAATGGTTAGGAGCAACAAAGGCAAGAACCAGACAAGAGCCCAACAATCAGATGCATGCTAACACATACAACATGATAAAGTGGTGGCAACAGACCTAATATGACATTGCATATGGCATAAGGGCAAAAAAATAGACATGAACAAGACCAGACCTGTCAAAGTAACATACCCCAAATGAACTAAACAAGACTTGTACAAAGGTTAGTGCATGTATGAGCAAGCAATATATATATATATATAAATATATATATATATATATATATATATGCAAATGAAACCAGATTACAAGTACTAGTCCAGATTGCAAATGTATAAAGAGCAACAAGACATCTCCCCAAACATACACATAAAGACTAGACCACCATGTAATGCAACACAAACAGATCACATGAATCATTTCAGGCATGAACATAGCAAGTTTATCCCGATGCAAATAACAAGGCGAGATTCAATTACCAGTGCATAAACAAGATGCAAGGAACCAAATTCAAGACTTCGGACCACTACACAATGCAGACCAGAGGCAATCTGCCAACATAAATGAAGATGCACATGTATGCATATATATATATATATATATATGCAAATATACATACACACGTCAGTTTAGTACACATGAAGTATAGACCAAACCAAACCTCTGAATACAAGTTCAATGACAAGTTCACATGCAACCAGATTCCAACTAGTGTGGATGTGTAATGCTCACAATAACACACACATGAATACATGAAGATGGAAACCGTGACAGTGATCAAGTGCAGGCACACTTACAACAAATCAAAATAACATCATGAATGCAATGCTTCAGACAGTTCAAATGGTGACACATCATACATATATACATGCATGTTCACACATGTATACATGTATATTATACACACACACACACACACACACACTGAAAAAGCAATCAACAGAGGAGTCTTCAATACAAGGAAATGGATATGAAACTTGAAGCACCTAGCATTTCCTCTACACATATGCAGCAGAGAGCACATTACAAATCAGAAAGCAAACATTTGAGGATGAAAACACATAATCAAAGGCAACGTAGAGAATCACACATACATGGATACAAACAAAACAGCTCAACGAGTTAACACACACAAGCATCCATGTCGAAAATGTTCCAGGTAAAGGAAACAAGAATTGGTAATATCAAAAATGAAGTCAACAAGCTAAGGCCATGAGAAAATCAACAAGGGTCAAACATAGTTGAAGATATTTAAATTTTTTTGATATATTCATACATATATCAACCGATGCCAAAGTAATAGCAGAAAAGAGCGTAGCAAATTCAAACTCTTAGAGCTAGGCGTATACATTGAATAAGTAAAAAATCATCTCACCGTCCAAGCAAGAATCGATTGGCCGAGCAAAGTATTTGAAGAATTCAAATCAAAAAATATGAATGGAAATATAGGGTTTTTATCCCTATTTAACCCAATCTCATCATCAACAAATTACTATTCATGTTCGAGACAAAAATCCAGAGAGCATACTTAGAACAAAAACCAAAAAGTCAAATTAAGTCGAGCATAATCAAAATTTAATAGGGGCAAATCACATACCAGTTCAAAGCATTATTCGATCTCGACTACATTGAAGTAACCATAAGCTAATCGAATGCACTAAACAAAGAAGCAGCAATCGTCATGAGGAACGAAAGGAAACCGGCATACAATTCGAATTTCCAAGCGGTGCTTCAAATTGAAAGCCCTAATCCAGATTGAAAAAGAAGCAAGGCGACCACAAAATAAGAAATGGAAGAATTGCATTTTTTCTTTTGGGCCGAAGAGAATATACAAACAAAGTAAAAGAGGGACAGTCGTCCTTAATTAATTGGGCTATATATATATGATTAGAGCTTTTGTTTATTTTAGTTGTTTTTTGTTTTTTTAATTCTATTTAAATCTGACTCTAGTTTAACTAGATTTACAAACTACGATTTTTTAGTTCGAGAATTCGCAACTTAGTGGATGAGTTGTGGCAGGGTATTGAGCTTAGAGTTAGGTTAGTCAAGTTATTGGGTGTCGCAGGATTACGCGTGTTTATAAGCGTCTGGCTACTTAATTTCTAGTAGAAACCTTGCCGGTAATAGGTAGGCAGGTTTTTGCCGAAGCTGGGTAAATTTGTATGTATCTCTACTTTCTGTGTTTATTTTTATTTCTACATTAGTTTTTAGTACACCCTATTCATCCCCCTCTAGGCTGAAAACGATCAAAATAATGAAATGATTTTATGCAAACTTGGTTAATAAAAATGTGTTTTATAAATAAAGGGTTTTGAGGATTTAATTTTTTGAGCGCTGAAGAAGATTTCAAATGTTTTATGGTAAAGAATAATGATAGTTTTACCTTAAAATATTTTTAAGTATAAATATTTTGGAAAAGAATTTTTCAAGGAAGAATATTTTTTTGGATTGGTTTGGGGAATGAGTCTTGATTTATTTGTGATTATCTGAATAATCTTCTAAGCGATGATTGAATGTTTACCTAGGACAATGTTGTAGTGCATTTAATAAATTATTCTCTTTATCATTGTATAATCGAAAACAAATTCAAATCCGAACTTACCCAAAGCAAGTCGGCTATTAATTTATTTTTTTAAAACTATTTGTTTGGAAATTCATAAATATTTTTTCAAAACTGGTAATTTGAAATGGGAAAAAGTTAAACTGAATAATGGTATAAACTCTCCAAATGTAGAAGGGTATTATACAAGTTAAACCTAAGTTTAGTTTATATGAAATGTTTTCACAAATAATTTTAACAAAAAAAGAATTGGTATTAGTGAGAACCATTAAAATATGTACCTAAGTTGAATGTAGATCATTTCTCTTTTTCACATAGCTTTTGACCTAACATTCCAGTACATGGCTTTGAGTTGTTTTACATCGTTCTAAATAAAGATCTATGATTCAATTTTTGACAACGAGCACTTTGTGAGCATTCTTGATATACAAAAAAAAATTCTATCATAATATATGGCTACGTAAGAAGAACTATAACAACCCGATTTTTCGACCATCGAATGTTGACATTGATACATCCACGATATTCATGTGCCGAGCACGCAAGTGCCGGAAAGAAAGAAAGCTAAGGTAATATAAAAAGAAAAGGAAATATAATAAGAAAGAGAGAGCATAATACCAGAATCTCATAGCGGAACGGTAATATATAATATCAAATGAACAATACAAAGGGTTACTCTGAATACAGAAATGTCATGGTTACTAAAACTTAAGTACTATCATCAGCCTGGTCATACAATTGCATGCCCTAACAATTCAGCGGAAAAAAGAGTACCACGATAGGCAATCATTTGGCTCTTCTCCATATGCTCCAAGGGTCCGTAGCTAAATCTGCAAACATACATGGGGTGACCCAAGCATTATAAGAAATTAACACAGGATGAGTCTACCAAACCAGCTTGAGAAACTTAGGACATAAGACTAACATATAAAAACATATATTGAGACCGTACAGATTTTCATAATGGTTTTCCCTTTAAATAAAACCAACCATTCATTAAGTTTAACATATAGTGATATGATAGATAATGTCTAGAGTGTAGCACATAAACCATATCAAATAGTTGTTTTGTGAAAACCATAATAATAATATGTATACAACCAATACTTCTTAAGCGCATTCGCATATTGGATTTTTTGGGAGATCTTTTCGGATCTAGTTGAATTTGAACTCCTTCACAAGGGTCGGTGATATTCTTTCGAGCAACGTACATCTCTTAGGAATGTACTATAGGAAATACATAATTGGCCTACGCCCAAAAAGTCATAGTTTCGTATGCATCGCTCATGCATGCATGTCCCTAAATAACAGTAAAAGGAGTTGCCTGCATCCTTGGGATTTCTAAAATGCTATGTTCACTTTAGCTATGCATCCTACCATTGGTTTTAGTCATTTTGATGTTGAGATTATATTCGGTATCTTTTGCTCGAGCCTTCATCGCTTGAATAGAAAAAAAAAATCCCTAAATGGGTTTCATCATCCGGAAGAGTTCATGAATAACTATAAGGATTCAAATATCCCGAATAGATCAGGATCCTCCACATTGGTTCCCCGTAAAAGTCCTCCGATGAATGCTAAAGCTGTCCTCTCTCTCGGAATACTCCTAAAGATAGACGGTCCAACACGATAGTACTATTTGAAATGTTCATGCATACCTCTCCCTTGGACTTAACCTTAAGATTGACAGTTCAATTGTATAACATTTCACTTCAGAACTGCTTCTAAAACATAGAACTCGTATACTAGTTTTGAAGTGGTATTCGATACGTAAAATACTACCCGATCCCCAGGTCTCTACAAAACTAATTCGATGAATTTATAGCTATTTCAATTTTGGTTCTTTCAAAAGTAATTGAAAGCTAGAGATATTTTGTGCCAATACACCTCCCCAGGGGTTCTTATTGGAATAAAATCACAAGGCCTTTTGATAACTTTCTAAGTCAAGATTAGGTCAAGTTCAATAATCGACTAATCGATTATCTTGTCAAAACAATTGCTTATACAAATCACGATTCATACGCTTAATTCGTTTTTGACAATCCAACTCATCTATTCCTCGTCCAATCGTGAAGCTAGTTAAGTTTGAGCACTAGTTTCATGAAGCCCAACCTCGACATTTCATTGTCGAATCTCACGAGCAGAAAAGTCTACCTCATCGGCTTTTAGTATTAAGTACATTGTTAATGATTTCACATAAACAAAAATAAATCAACATGACTAACACGTTTTCAACATTTTCTAATTTATTATTCCTTGGCCAAGAAGGATTCCCGCTAGGTTAGAGCTCTATTGATCTGTCCCTACTCAACATCAGTCTTAACTTTCATAAATAGATAAGATCTATTTCATCGACTTTTAGTGTTAAGCATGGTTGATTACTCTTCAAACAAGTAATTAAACAATTTAACCATTTGGCAAGTAAGAAATTACTAACCCTTTCTAAACCTTTCGTTTATAATTTAAATCTAAATACTTAATAAAATAATTTAAAAGGTATGATATTTGCATAAGATATTTATAAAAGATATTTTCACAAGATAAGATATGTTCCAAGATATTCATTTAAGATATTTATAATTCAAAATACTTATAATAGATTTTAAATGTTAAAATATTACTTTAAAATAACAAGTTTGAAAAATCATTAAAAACATGAAAACAGCATGTCTTTCTAGATATTTAACAAAATATCTCTTCTTTAAAAATTCACAATTAATTCTTAAAACTCAAAATGGACCTCAAACAATTTTAAAATACTCTAAAAATAGCTAGTAACAACTTGTAAAAAGAAAGAAACAAAATACTTAAATCTAAATGCCTTCTTAAAGCTTTTAAGTCCAAGAATTAAGTTTAATGGGATAGTTTTGCACTAGTGAGGTATCAGACATTTTTAAGATGTTACGTGACGATTCACATTTTGGAAGGTTCAAGTCAATAATAAATTACATATGTCCAACTCGAACAATCCAGAAGAAAATAATCAATGGGTTGATTAAGAAGTAAATGAAAAGAAGAAAAACAATGCATAAAATCTCATAGCGGAATGAAAATAATATAATAATCAAATAAACTGTTCATGAAGCTGTTTTCTAAGATACATTTGATTCTACTTTACAATATCAATCAGAGTTATAGATACACCAGATAAAATAGAATAATGCAGTAGAAACAAAATGTTGCAATGGAATAGTAATAATTAAATATAGTACACTAATCTCCGTCTTCATTCTCCAGAATGCCTCTTAGATACACTATAATACTCAAGTTGACCTAAGCGTAAAGAAAAGACAAAACACTTGGATCAGGACCAAAACATCCTAGTGTAATTCAAATCAATATCACGTAAAATATGTGTGTAATAGCATCAGAGATGTTACTAGAATTTACATCAATTATCCAGTGTACAGCGTGAGTGCAATAACTTAGGAGATGTTATGGGATTTCCCATCTCCTAAGGATCCATCAAACTATCTATATATAGTAGAATTCGCTATATATGTAATGTATAATAAGAAAGTAAATATTTTTTTATAGTATTAAGGATTTATATTAATTCCCTTAACGTGTTTTTAAGCATTGTTGTACAGTTTGCATACAACACAACCAATAGAACGTCGGTAGCCAGTGATGCGCCATGATACGACAACAGTAAACCAAAATCGTAGTGGCCTCGATAATCATATGGCAAGGCAGTGTGGCAATGCCCAAAGTAGGATATGATCGATTTTCCTAATCCAGACTGGTGGTAACCCCTGATGCCCATCACATCCAACTCTCCCAATATCCAAAGATGCGCACCAACAAATAACAATATAGAGATAGTAATATGAAGGAGTTTATCCGATAGAGGTAGCTAGCCTCATTGGCCCAACATGGCTCCTATTTTAGTCATTTTAAATTGATACAAGTGTCGTGATAATCCATCATCATCCATTTTTTTAAAAATCCATTGAACATTCACCAATTCAACCACTTCATTCAGGATCATCCTCCGCCTACACACTTGTTATAGTGGTTTTGGTATTAACATAGAGTATACCAATAATCGGCATCGGTCTCTTTAACAAGCAAACATTATTTTACACACCGGTCGGTTCTTTTTCATTTCAAAGAACAACATACTTCATATCAAAATATCACATTCACTTTGAAATATCATATTCACCGCAAAATATCGTATTCGCTACAAATTTTCATATTTACTTCAAAATACCATTTCCGAATTCAAAATAGGTTATACCTTCATATCAAGCACATTCATAATTAAATCAATGATTTAAGTATATATAGCTCCAACTTTAAAACAGTTCAAAAATTAAAAATAGTTTGAGTAATCTAAAAATAGTGTAGAGATTGAAGACAGTTTTGATATTAAAATAGTTTGAGTGTTGAAAATGGTTCATATATTAAAATAGTTCGGAAACCAAAATAATTTGAATATTAAAATAGATGGAAATTTAAAATATTTTATATTTAAAATATTTTACATTGAAAATAGTTTCAAATTAAAATTGTTTCGTTCCATTTTCCACGAATCAAAACTCAGGTTCAAAGTTTCTAGTCAAGCAAGTTCAATTTCCAACATTTCAATTCAAATCATCTTCAATTTCGAATTCAATTCAAGTCAATCTCAATTCAAAATGATTTCAACTTTACTTCAGATTCATCAAAAATAATTCGAATCAAATGGCTAGAAGTTTATTTTCATTTAAACAATTTAATTTTTATTAACTTCAAGTCTAAAATTCGAAATAAACATTTAAATCACTTTAGTGGAAATAATTTAAAAGTTCAAGTTAAAATTCAAACCTTTAAAATAAGTCAATTTCGATAAATTTAAATCATATTTTCACGTTCAACTTTAAGAATCCAAATTAAATTCTTTAAACGATTTCAATTTTAAATAGTTTCAATTTCAAAGCCTAAATTTGAAAATAATTCAATTTATAAAATCCATTTAAACTTCCTTTACAACGATATCCTTTAAATAAAACCAAATTCAAGAAATTAAATCATTTAGTTTAACTAATCCGGTGTCTGTATATAATTTTCTATCCTATGGCCAAGTGATCAATTATTTCAATTTTAATTACATAGATGGATATATATAATTTCAACCCAAAGTTGAATGTCATAGGTATATATCATTTCAATCCATTTCTTAATTTATTCGAAACGATTTAATGAAAATTTATATGATGTCAATAACATAAAGGGTGATAACAAGGATATATCAAAATAAATAACAACCATACATCCAACATATCAATCAATAACATCCAATTTCAATCAACAACCAAATAAACCAATATATCACAATAGTTTTCCGGTTATAAATCAATTTCAATTTAAATGTTAATTTAAATCACCAAACAACAATCAATTAAATTAATCACTTCACGAATTCAATTTAACTAACATTAGAATATTTTAGTATTACGAGAGTGAGTCTAATCAATCACTTTTGTCGAATCTGAAAAATTCAAAATAACCAAACAATAATGAAATTAACTCCACGGTATAGGTGACTTCGATACGAATTTAATGCAAAAGACCACACCCAGCTCCAACCTCCTGCTCAGAAGATATCGATTAACGAGCATTTGAGAATGATAACTTCAATTAATTGATTAAACAATTAATTTAATACGTTAATTACCGTAAATCACGATTAGCAACACTAATCATCCTTCCTAACCCCGGATCGTGACATTTTCGTAATTGCTTCCCTTAAAACGAACATCATAGTCCCTATACACGAATGGAGCTCTACCTCTCACTACCATGGATGCGCCTCGGCATGTCGCACCAACCAGTACTAGTGCCCTATCGAAATCTCGCCACTGGCCATGAAATTGATCGAAACTACCACCACTTCGAGCATCCATTAGCATCGCCGTGGTCCATCATTTGACGAACTACCACCATCGATGACATTGTCTTAACCCGCCGCACAACTTTCGTGGTTGGCGTTTTTCCCAAAACGGCTCTGATCAATGAGGCGATTTCTGGCCATTGGATCGAGGGTTCACAAGCTGGTAGCTAAGGTTAATAATTCAGTGCGTGCAAAAATAGAAGGGTACTGGCTCTTATATAGGAATTTAAATGACACTATTCGCACCCGAATTTCCTAAACTCCATTCGAGGCATGCTGCTTAGCATTCTAAATTACCCTTATTCCAAACATAGTGGAACTAGTTACAGGACCTAATTCCATCGTATACAAAAGTTAATGTTTTATCACTTGATAAAAACCTAAATGAAATTATATTCAAATAATTTTTCTAATTCATAGTCATGGACAATATAATATTCTTATTTCAAAATACGTCATTTCAAATCATGATGTTCATTAACAATTAAATTTATTATTATTACACAATTTGAATCCAATTAAAATATTAACATTTTGAAATTATCGTTTTTCATTGGATATTAATCGATTGTTAATTAAACTTAAAATAGCCTAGAATTTCCAAATTTCACAACTAAATTAATTTGTTCCATTTTAGCTTATCAAAACACATTTCAATATAACTTAAATATAATTCAGATTTCATGTCTATTGCTACAACCATTTCACATCAACTATTAATATTACTTAATAGTTGTTATTATTCATGTTTAAATCAAATTTCTCCTCATATAAATTTTACATTTATATCATAACTGAAACATTCATTTTACTTTGTCAAGATTGTTTTATCTTCATTTGAAATGTTTATTCTATTTAACATAATGGATATGATGCTTATTTCAGTTTATTAATTACCATTTACTTCACTTTCTATTAGACAAATTTTTTTTGGATAACTTAATTTCAGTTAATTCCATATTAAATTTGAAAACGAATTATAATTATAACAAATATTTTTTTCATTTATAAAAGTTCAACATTGTTTATCCAATTATTTTATATGACTAGTATTATACATTTCACACTAAATAATTTGTTTCTTATCAACTTCCCTAAAAAGATTTAAGTAAATAAACAAATGTTTCAACTTATATAAACATGAAATTTATCTTTTATTAACATTATATTTATTATCTTTATTATTGTTGTTAATTTTGCAGCATCTTTTAACTTATTTAAATTCGTTATTTGAGGATTTTATTTAACTCACAACTTATACTTTATTAAATTTACATAAATCAATTATAGAATTTTTATTTTACCTTATTTATTCAAAATTTAATTTAATTTAGTATTTTTAAATAGTTGAAAAAATATGGGTGGTTACATGTTACTTAACATTTTACTATTCAAGATTTTAACAGCAATAAACATACTTTTAGAACAATATAAATATGGCAAGAATTTTTTAAGGATCTCTCTACAAATTTCCATAGAATTAGCTAAAAAAGGCAATTCCAAACATCTTCTATAGCGATATCGCTGTAAGTACATTTTCAAATCCAAGTCCAATATAAACCAAATCCATTTATTACAATTGTGCTATGTTCAAGGTCTTATCTCAAGTCATAAAAGTGCATTCAAGTCCATTCCAAATTCATTCAAGTCCATATACATGGATCACATATGTCACTTACTTTTAAAGTAAGAATTTAAAGCCATTGTTTTCAACATAAGTTAACAATAATTCAAACAACATATTCACAACTAAGCACAACATATACGTGTTATATTTTTCATTCAAAATGAGGTGTTAACTCACCTTTAACCTCATAAATAACCAAGATCTAAGAACCCAGGCCAGCAACACCTCCTTTCTTCATCTTTCTCTTGCTTTTGTCTTGCTTGCTCCTTCCCTATTACTATAGCTCACGGCCTCTCCTTAATGTGGGAGTTCGGCTTTGCTTCTTCAACTTTTGGCTAGATGGAAGGTGTTATAAAACTACACTTCGCCTTATCGCCAAATTTTGAAGTGATTTTAATTTGATTTGCAACTATTTTGCTTTAGGAAATTAGGGATGAAGAAGAAGATAAGCCACGGATTATCTAATTTAAACATTTATAATATTTGTAAATGAATATTAAGAGTATTCCCTTGCTTATATAGGCTTCTTCAAGGGGTAATTACCACCTTCTACCTCTCTTGGAAGGTCACAAAGGAGCCTCCTTATCACATGATAACTTTATGTCACTTCTCAGTTATGCTATTTATCATTATACCCTCACCATGACAATATATCTTATCCATCAGAATATTCTAGAATGTTCCATGCTTTATGAAGAGGAGAGTGTGTTAATTATTTTCTAATGTGCTCATTTAATCATTAGAAAAGTGCGCAAGAGTTCGAACAACTTATATCAATTGAAAATGTTTACTGATAAATTGATTTTCGGTCACATTATCGATTTTTCTTCGAAGAATATTTTTTTAAACAAATTTCAAAAACAAGTTTATTATCATTATTCATTAATTAAATGATGTTTAATAAGATTATAAAATCATATTTGTAACATTTAATTGTATTTCAAAATGTTACGATATTCAAAGATGAAGTATTCGAATCTCAAGGTCGCTACTAAACTTAACATAAGAATAAGTACACAAATTCTCAAATATTATTCACAATTACTAGCAATCAATGCTCATTGTTTGCTCCGGTTCAAACTCTCCCATCATCCAAGAATGATAAATAATGCACTAAGCATACCTTACGCTTAATAGCCTCAGCTTATTACATAGATGATTATTTATGCTACATTATAATAAATCAAAGAGTCATTCCCCAAACACTTTATAAGTCAACATATGTCATAAAAATGTACTAAAGTCCATACGATGCACATGAACCATCCATACGCAATATTCGATCTGATCACTCAATCAAATAGATTTCACTTCCCAAGTAGAATAGATCACTTGATCTCTAGTGGACACTGATTTGTTTCCTTGTTTAGAAACCTTTATTCTCCTTGCATAGACATATACTATGATATAAAACATCGATGTCATATCAAGAACTCATATCAAGTGTTCTCCATTAAGAATCGAGTGAAAAATTCATTTTTGGACTGGTGTAAACCACCTAGAAAACAGGTACCGGAATATTGAATCAAGAACAATCATGCAAAAAATGATCTACGTACAAATTATGTATTTGTCATATTGATTTCTTAACTATACCAATATATTTTGAACATATTCATTTACATAAATAGTATCTCATTTAATACTAGATTATTTTTGCATCATAACTTCAAGTTTATAATCATTTTATAACTTAAGTTCGTACTCGTATAATTCTCTATTTTATCCTAAGAGCATATACAAAACATCACTTTGTTTTAATTAACAAGTGTTTTTAACCCATTAGCACTTGTTCTAACTTCCTATCTTCTCAATCCAAGTGTTCTATAAACTCAACTTTTTATATTTTCTAAACACTTAATTTCAAGTTTTATAAAAGTTCAGAAGTACCCGACCGTCTAAAATCATCAAAATTTCCGTTTCATTTTGACAAACAAAAACTAACAAACAACATATCATATCATGATGCAAATACCATACTTTCCTAATGCATAGGCTACATGTGTCCATGCAATAACATAACAAGAAAACCTCAAATCTAATATCGGTTTTCATTTCAAATCATTTTGAAATAATATATACATATAACCTTTGTATATCAAATCATACATTTAGGATTTAAATAAAATTAGTTTTATAAAAACAACTTTGTAGCATTCCACATTTAGAAACCCAAAAATGAATGCCAACAATGTTGCAGTCGTCATCGAAATTATTTTCAAGCGATCAAAGTGAGTTTAGTACGCCCAAACCATACTTTTCATACTTAACCAAAATTATTTAAAAGTGGTATCAAATACTTAGTACAACAATACTAAGTATCTTGACCTCAATTTCCTAAATCACTTTCCCAAATATTTACTTTCAAATAATACTAAAATCATTTCCTCCAAAATCCTGAAAAACATTTCCAAAGGTACCGGGATTTAAGTCCTCAATTTTTTTATTTAAATCCTTTTGATTTATAAACCACATTTTATAAACCATACTTTATAAAAAATTACTTACTTATATAAAATTATTTTTGCAAATATTTATTTCCTAAATATTTTATCTTTTCTATTTCGATATGGTAAATATCTTTTATTAAATTTTAGCTTTTAACTCAATATTATTACTGAATGCCTTATAGTCAAACCATCAAACTTAATTCACATGGTGTTCCTTTTAATGTACCCACAATTAATACCTACCTACCCCATGTTTAGAAAGGTGAAGCTTCTCATAAAATGGTTGAGCATAAATAAATAACAGACAATACCCAATATTCCTAACCCGCCGAGCATGACTAACAATCAAGGTTACGGATATTAAACTATGAGAAGCATTAATATCAAACCAAACATGAATAGGTAAATAATAAATAGATAGTATATCCTCAAGAATCTGCTTCCCCTTCTTAGATGTCGAAATAGCAAAAGCCCATGGTTGCTATCCATTTGGAGCATAGGACAATCTCTAACAAAATAGGCAAATCGATGGCAACCGTAGTAAACTTTTGGTGCAAATTGTGCCTTAAGGTTCAGAAACTTCTCCATTGGTCCTTTCACTATCAACGCTCTAGCCACCTACCCTTCTTTCCCCGATTTACTACACCGAGCAAAGTGCCGCTTCTGCCTACACTTACAACAAACCAAACTAGAAATATCTCTCGATGGCTGAAACTTCCGCTTGTTATCCCTTATTGAAGCCGAAATATACGGCTTCAGAGTTAAGCTCTCAAATCTCAAAGCCTTGTTACCAAACTAATAAAAGATCCCATTATGTGATTAGTCCTATCCCGTTGGAACCTAAGGCGCATACCCGCAATGAACATATCGTTTATCTTCCACGGTGTATTAACCAATCCTAACCCTACTTAGACAATGCAATGAACCGATTATCATAATCTACCATAGTAATGGCCCCTTGCTTTAGAACTAAGAAGCTCCTAAATAACAAAGTATTTTCGACTTTAGGAACAAACTTCAACTCAAGCTCATCTTTTATTTGGGCCTAAGGAAAGTATTTTCTTGGACATCTTCAGTGATAGAACTCCAATAATTCATGGCTATATTCATTAGATGTTGTGATGCCAATTTACCCTCCGTTGTGTCATCTAGCTCCGTATCTTCAACTAACCGAACCCATAATTTGATCCAAGTGTGGATTTCTATGATCGTCACCATACCATCAAATCTCTTACCCTCCAACCTCTCATAATCATGGCAAAGAAAAGCAAAACTCATATAAGGTCTGATTTGCACGACCACCTCTACGAGATTCACTCTTGGTTCCTCAACTGCAGCAATATTCCTTGGTGCTCGATTCCCACTATTTGTGAGTGTACAACCAAAACCACCTCCACTTCTACCTCCTCGAGCATTAACAACTCTAGTAATCATAGCTCCTAGCACCTAATCAAAGAAAAATCTCTTTTAGGACACAAAATGATAGAGTTATTGCAAAGAAAGGATTCCTAAGAAGGAATATTCCTAAAGATTAATTTAAAATTTTAGTTTTCAAAATAAAAAACACTCTCACATTTATAATACACTTGGCTCATTCTAATGTGTCGCTCACCCCATCTCAAATAAGCCATATCCAACCAAAGTCAAGGTATTTGCTTAACCTTATGCTTTGGTACTAAATGTAATGACCTGACTTTTCAACCCTTAAATATTGATACTAATACATCCACGGTATTTGTGTGCCGAGCACCCAAGTGCTGGAAAGATGGATAATTAGGGTAAAAAAAATGAAACGAAATAGAAAAAGAAAGAGAGAACACAATATCAGAATCTCACAACAGAACACTAGTATATAGTATCAAATAAAAAGTACATAGAGTTACTCTCAATATAGAAATATCAAAGTTACTAATACCAAAGTACTATCATCATCCTAGATAGTTATAACTTCCTGTCCTCACAATGACGATATATTCAAATTGAAATGCAGTGGAAAAAAAGAATACTATAGAAGATAATCATCCAGCTCTTCTCCATAAGCTCTAAGGGTCCATGCTAAATCTGGCGACATATATGCGGCTGACCCGAGCATTATAAGAAAACAACACTTCGATCAGTTTGGCAAACCAGCGTGAGAAACTCTAGACATAAGAGTGACATATAAAAATAACTTTTGAGACTATACGGATTAGCGCAATGGTTTTCGCCTTAAATAAAACCAACCGTTCATTAAGTTTAATTTATAGTGATATGATAGATAATGTCTAGATTGTAGCACATAACTCATATCAAATAGTTGCTATGTGGATGCCACAACACTAGTAGGTATACAATCAATACCGCTAAGACATGTTTGCATAGTGTATTTTCCTTGGAGATCTCCTTAGATCTAGTCGAATCCAAACTCTGGCATAAAGATCAGAGATATGCTTCCAAGAAACATAGATCTCTAGGGATTGTGCTGTAGGAAATAAATAATTGGTCCATGGCCAAACAATCATGGTTTCGAATGCATCATTTCTACATGAATATCAGTAAGTAATATTAGATGTAGTCGCCTACACCCATGGGATTGCTAAAATGCTACGAACCCTTTGACTGTGCATCCTACCTCTGGTTTTAGTCATTTTCAATGACGAGGCTACGTTTGACATCTCTCACTTGAGTTTTCATCACCCAAATAGAACAAAAATCCCCAAGTGGATTCCCACATTACAAATAGATCATGAATCACTACATGGATTTGAGTATCTCGAGCAGATCTCGATCGTCTGTGTATGTTCTCGCATAAGTCCTCCAAAGAATGCTAACGTTGTCCTCTTTATTGGAATACTCCTAAAGATAAAGAGTCCCGCATGATAGCATCGTTTGAAATGTTAATGCTAACCACTTTCTTTGATTTAATCTTAGGATTGATAGTTCAATTCTATAACATTTCACTTCATAACTACTTCTAAAACATAGAACTCGTATACTGTTTTAAAGTGGTATTCGATAAGTAAAATACTTATCGATCCCGGTCTCTTCATAATTATTCTATGGATTTCTGCCTCTCAATTCCAGTTCTTTCAAAAGTAAGTAGAAGCTAAAGACACTTTTTACCGATACTCCTCCGCGAGGGTTCTTATTGGTATAAAATCATAAAGCCTTTCGAGAACGTCTTAAATCAAGATTAGGTCATGTTCGATAATTGACTAATCGATATCTAATCAAAACAATTGCTTATACAAATCATGATTCATATGCTTAACTCGTTTCTAACATACCAACTCGTATATTCCTTTCCCAAGAGTGAAGCCAGGTACGTTTGAGCACTGGTTGTATCAAGCATTGCCTAAACACTTCATTCTTGAATCTCACAAGTAGATAAGTCTACCTCGTCAGTAGTTAGTGTTATGTATAGTATCAGTGATTTCCATGAACAATAAGATATCAACACGATTAACACATTTCTAACATTGTCTGACTTACTATTCCTCGGTCAAGAAGGAAGCCTGTTAGGTTAGAGCTCGATTGCTACATCTCTACTTGACATCAATCTTAACTCTTACAAATAGATAAGACTTACTTCATTGACTTTTAGGGTTAAGCATAGTTGATTGCTTTTCAAAGAAGTAATTAAACAATTTAACCATTTGGCCAATAAGCAATTACTAACCCTTTTTTAAATTTCAGTTTATAATTTAAATTTGGATAATTAATATAACAGTTCAAAAGGTAAAATATTTTAATAAGATATTTATAAAGGATATTTTCATAAGATAAGATACTTCCAAGATAAATATTTTCACAAGATAAGATATCTTCTAAGACATTCATATAAGATATCTATACTTCAAAACACTTATAATATATTTTAAAACATTCACCTAAAATATTACATGAAAATAATAAGTTTGAAAAATCATTATAAATTTGAAAATGACATGTTTTCTAGACATTTAACAAAATATCTCTTCTTTAAAAATTCTCAATTAATTATTGAAACATCAGAAAGACCTCAAACAACTTTTAGAATACTCTAAAAATATGTATTAACTTGTAAAAAGAATGAAACAAAATACTTAAATCTAAATGTCTTCCTAAACCTTTTAAATCCAAAAATCAAGTCTAAAAGAGACAGTTCTGCACTAGGGATGTTTTGGCCGTTTTCGAGATGTTACTTAACTTTTTACTATTCAAGATTTTAATAGCAATAAGCATACATATAATAAAATGTAAAAAATAGCGAAAAATCCCTGAGGATCTCTCAATAATGTTCCACAAACTTAACCAAAACTAAGGCAATTTGAAACTTCTTCTATAGCGACTATCAATATAAGTACACTTTCAAATCCTACTCAAATATAAAACAAAGTTCATCTATAACGTATGTGCTTTGTTCAAAGTCTTGCCTCAAGTCATATAGGTCCATTCGGGTCCATTCCAAGTTTGCTCAAGTCCATATATATTGATTACATATGTCACTTACTTTTTAAAGTAAGATTTTAAAACCATTGTTTTCAATATAAGTTAACAAAAATTCAAACGACATATTCGTAACCAAACATAACATATACGTGTTATATTTTCAAATTATAGTGAGGCGTTGAATCATCTTTAACAAGAAAAATAACCAAGATCGAAGAACTCAAGCTAGCAACACCTTCTTCCTTTCTTCCTTTTTCTCTAGCTTTTGCGTTGCTTTTTCTCTCCATGCCCTCACTATAGCTCACGGCCTCTCCTTGGTGCAGGAGTTTGGCTCTGCTTGTTCAACTTTGGGGTAGGTAGGCGGAAGGTGTTATAATATTATACTAAACCTAGTGGCAAAGTTTGAAGTTATATAGAGTTGATTTGCAACTATTTTGCTTTAGGAATTTAGAGATGAAGAAGAAGAGAAGCTATTGATTTTCTAACTTAAAGCTTTGTAATTTTGAGAATTAATACTATAGGTATAGCCTTTCTTATTTAGGCTTGAACAAGGGGATATTATCACCTTCTACCTCTCACGGAAGGTCACAAATGAGTTTCCTTCTGACATGATAACTTATTTCACTTCTTCTTTATACCATTTACCATTTACCATTATACCTTCACCATGATAATATCTCTTATCCATTAGAATATTCTATGTTCCATGATTTATGAAGAGGAGAGTAAGTTAATTAGCTGCAAATTTTTTATTTGATAACTAGACAAGTGCCAAAGAGTTCGAGCAACTTATATCGATTCAAAAATCTATTTAACGATAAACCGATTTTCAGTCACATTAACGATTTTTCTTGAAAGAATTTTTTGTAATCAAATTTCAAAAATAAATTTCTTATCATTATTCATTAATTAAATGACAAGGTTATAAAATATTCTTCATATCTTAAATTATGTATCAAAATGTTATAATATTTGATGACGAAGAGTCCAGATTTGAGGGTCGCTAAAAAGAACAGAGGTTTCTAATCAAGAAGCATAATTGTAGTCTGCAATAGAGAATCAGATGAGCGATACTAGTTTGGAAGAGGATTAATTTATTTGACTAGAGGTCGAATCAAAATTTTCACATGGATGATCTATGAACATCATGCGGACTTATGAATAATATTGGCTATTCGTATGGCAAAATTATTGGGTCGAAATTCATTTAAGGGGGAGAATGTAACGATCCAGAATTTTATCGCTCTGATTTGTGAATATTTAATTTATTTTTAATATTCAATCGCTGGTTTTAATTATTAAAATACCATCTTTTAATTAATAACTAATGATGATGAAAAGGGTTTTTGCAATGTGTTTACAAAAATAATTAGTTCAAAGAAAAACATAAAATATGATCGAAAATCTTTTTTTGAATTTTCAATTTTTCGTCTTTTAAATTTTGTCAAATTTCACTTTGGTATATCTATACACAAATTTACAAATAATATAAGTATGATTAAGGTTATTAATAATAATTTAAATATTTTTTTTTACTTATATAAATAAGGAAAGAGAGATGTGACAATTTTGAATTTAATAAGAATAAAAAGAGAATGAAATGTCACTTTTCGTATAACATCATAAGTACAAGGAAGTGTTTTATTAGGTGGATAAAGCAGGGGCTCCTTGTGCTTGCATGTGGAAGAACGTGGAAGGAGGTGGACATGGAGACGTGGCACATTTTTATAGGAGGGTATGTACTTTAAGGCTATTTAAATTTTCCCTATCACTTCCATTTCATTACATACTTTTTAAAAATCTTTTCTTCCTCCTCCTTATGCTCTTCTGCTTGATATCTGCTCTATGGCCACATTGTGGATTCATTCTATTAATATGATTCTGTAATAACCCAAATTTTTGAATATATGTAATTGATGTAATGACTGGATTTAATTTGTAGAAATACTAGTTTATGTAAATAATTATAGTAATTGAAAAAAATTAAATATATATATTTGTATATATCTGAATAAGTATTGGTTTGATAATCCACATAGTATAATTATTTAAAATTGGCAAAAATATTGTTTTCAAACAAATTTAATGTATGCTGTTTGTATATATATATATATATATATATATATATATATATATATGAGTCAATTTAAAATTAAATTTGAATTTGAGATTGAAATTTCAAAAGATAATTATCTTAAAATAAATTTGGTTTTAGAATATAAAACATATGTATATAGAACTAATTGATTTTTTATAATATAAGAACTTTGTAAACATATTAAAAACATTTAATTTCATGTGTAACCCTTTTTAAATAAAGAATTTAACAAGTGTAAGTATATAAATAGCATTTAAACATTTGTAGCTTAGGCATGTCATATATAATACAAGTGGCAAAAAGGAAAAAAAACAAAATAAAAATTTCTTTTCATTTAGAAATCTAGAAAAATGTTAAGTGATAAACCAGGATACTTTTCACTTCTAAAAATTCTTTCTTCATCTTCTTAACCTGGAAGAAAAAAAAGAAAGAAAATCTAAAAATCCACAAGCCTGAAGCAAAACTAAATGAAAAACCGAACAAATCCTTTCAGAACTGGAACAAAAGCAAAGATTCAAACTTCAAGTTTTCAATTGAGTAAACTACAGCTGAAATTTAAGTTCAAGTTCGACTTTAACAAGTGTAAATCTCAAAGGGGCATAACAAGATCTCAGGTTTTAGGCATTCTGTTTTCATATCAAGGAAACCTGTTCCTCTGCCTCTTCAAAAAAAATTGTGAGTAAACAATTTCTATCCTTTTTTTTTAAATCTTGTTGCATGCATTAAATTTGCAGTGAAGTGTGTTAAATGATCATATGATTGTTTAATATGAATTATACATACATATGGATAGAATGGGTGTGCATGTCTATTTTACAAAACTTTTGTTATGTTCTTGTTATTCATGATTTAAGATTTGAAAGAAAATCATGTCTTCTATTTCTGATCATCTTTGGGACAAGATGTATTAACAAAACTTTATTTTTATACCATGCTATTAATTTTAAAAATAATTTTAAATTAAATCAGTAGTTAGATTTAACAGAAAGGAAGAAGATCAGTAAGGTTTAAATCATATTGAAATTTCGACTTAAATGATCCCTGGATTCAAGCTTATAATCTGAATTGTTATGGTTAAAACTAAAATCATGATTTAAAAACTTGAAAATCGCGAGCTTTTACAAGTTGATCAGATTTGGGACATCTGTCCATTATTGGCGATCTAGGAGGAGATGATGGCTGTAGTCGAGGCTGAAGGAAGTTGATAGTAAGGGGGTCGATGGAAAAATTTCTTGTGAACTTCTCGAGCATCGTGGCAACGACAGTATGTCGAACAAGGGTTTGTATCAGTTTTTGATGAAGGAAGAATATCGGGCAGCTGCGCCATCGTCGGTGCATCGGAGGAGGCCGGTCATGGGGAAGAGAAGCGTGTGACGTCAGCAAATCTTTGGGTGAAGTCTCATAACCTCTGGCGGTCAGAGAAGTCTAGACGAGGCAGTCTTTGGTCAGGGTGATGTGTTCCAATGAGTTCGACCACGTTGATTCTCGATTTCGTATTCATTTTGGGAGGTAGGCGGTCGTGATCGGTAGAGTTGGGCAACGCCATCTTGTTGACGATGGTCGAGTAGGCAGGAGCGCCGCCATAGGTTGGTGCACGTGTACCAGTGCACAAGTTCGCTTGGC
Source organism: Allium cepa (assembly GCA_030765085.1). Classification (NCBI taxonomy): domain Eukaryota; kingdom Viridiplantae; phylum Streptophyta; class Magnoliopsida; order Asparagales; family Amaryllidaceae; genus Allium; species Allium cepa. Next base: position 944,303,156 of record CM060934.1, on the reverse strand, counting down.
ATCAGGATTTTGCTGTAAGTATGGTAGCTTCGAGGAATATGCCGGTTTTCTCGTATGCATGCTCGAGTTTGGAAGTAAGAAGTTTGGATTGTTCGCAGGTTCATCTATGAGAAGAGTTGTTTTGGATCAAATTTTTGACTCGGGTATTTTCATTTGTGGCTCGGGTTAATTTGGGATGGTCTCGGGATGTTTGTATATACATCAGATTTTAATATGGGTAGTAAAGGCATTATCAGGTTAAGAGCAAAGGTAACTCAAAGCAGGAAGATGGACCGAGTTTTAAAGCAAGGCAAAGCAAAATTTTAAACAAAAGGTTTCAAAGTAAATTTTGTTTTTTCAAGTTTGAAATAAGATATTGATCAGATTTGTAAACAAGTTCAAAGCCTAATTTATAAAGTCAGATGTGATTAAGTCGATTTGAATTGAAAATATATGAATAGTCAAGTGTATTGGATTTTTATTTAATAGAAACTTAAGAGATTTTGTACTCTAGCATTTAATTTAGTTAAATAATAGTTAGAGATCAATTACCCGATGATAAATTAATTAATTTAAGAAATTCAGAATTAGGGTTAATTAAGTAATAATTTAATTATTAGAGGTTGATTAATTAATTGAGAATAACTAACCAATGGGATAATTACTTGATGAAAGTAACTAAAGGTAAATTGTTTGAGAAAAGTAACTAAGGATTAATTACTTAGTGTAATTAATTAAAGGCTAATTATTTAATGTACTTAAAAGTGATAATTAAGGATTGATTAATCAAGGTTAATCAATTAAGAAATAATTAAGTGATAAGTAATTAAGAGGTTAATTACTTAATGTAAAAGAATTATTATGAATAATTACTTAATGAAGTGATTAAAGGAATTAATTACTCTGTGTAATTAATTAAGTTGTTGTGGATAATTTTAGTTAATTAATTAATTTTAATTAATTAAAGGTAATCATTTGACGCTAGGTTAAGTATATGAGGTATAATTACTTAGTGAAGTAATTAGTGGATAATTGCCGGATGTAAAAGGAAATTACTTAATGGGAAGAGATTAAAGGATAATTACTTGGTGGAAGAAATTAAGTGATAATTACTCGATGTAATTAAAGGATTAATTAAAAATTAATCAAGGAGTTAGTTTAATTGATGGAGTAATTAAGGAAAGTTAATTTCTGATTGTGGTTAATCTAGGCTGATTAATAAATGTAATTAAGTTAAAGGTTAGTTATTAAATGAAATTTAAGAATAATTAACTAATGAAATTAATTAGAGAATCATTAATTTATGTAATTAATAGAAGTGATCAATCTTGTTTATGAATGATTGAATGATGTTGAGTACCTTGAATTGGTTGATATCTCTGATATGAATTGTTTTGTGATATGATATGTTGGATGGATGGTGATAATGTGATTATCTATCAAGTATGAACTGTTGTGTAAAAGTGTTATCCGGTAATTAAAGTACTGGATAAATTGGGTTTAGATGACATTGAATTCAAAGAGACCAGGGTCGGGTATTAGTAAATATCCGAAACCACTTTGATACTTTATAGATTGATATGTGAAATTAATAAGCTGGAATGAATTGATTTAAGTGAATTAGACTATTTAATCCAAGTTTTGGTACTTAGAAATTTGTGAGCGAAATAAGTAATGTCTATAACAATTTGTGAACTTGTAATTGATACAAGTTACCCTGGTTATACATATATTGGTTGTATGCTTTTGTCATTCATGTTCGATGAGTTTACTCACGCTGGTTTCCTGCCTGACCCGGGTGTTACTTTGATGTAATGCTCGGGTCAGACCGAGTATTACAGATTTCCAGGTAAGGATGTTCTAGACCTCAGGAGGCGAGTTGGATGGTAGGAATGTATGGAGTGTTTCCGTTGTGATATATAGTTTTATATCTAGGACATGTTGTTTTAAACTGTCCAGTTCTGTGTAAATGTTGTAATGCTGATGCATAAAAATGTACTGATACAATTCTTCTTTGTAAAACTGTTATTTTATTTGATATGATATTTTGTCCGCTACGAATGTGAGATGTTGGTGTTTCTGTTCTTCTTTTTCTTCTATCTCTTTTCTTCTTTTTCTAACTATCTGGAATTTTCAGGATCGGAAATTCCAGGTCGTTACATTTGGTACCAGAGCAGAAGGTTAAGCGAGAACCTTGGCTCTGGTAGGATACTCATTAAGAATAGGGTCAATGGTACCCTAGAATGAGTTGAGTGAATATATATATATATATATACACACACACACATATGAGAGCGTACTTGTTATTTTATTATATAAAGATTTTAAATGATTTTATATAAGAATATATTTTGATATATAAAGCAATATTTCTTTCTAATAAATATTAAGGTAATTGGTTGTTAAATTATTGGAATTAAATTAAGTGGTAATAGAAATACAACCAAACTGAAATTAAAATTGAATAAAGATAAGTTTGAAATGGATTCAAACTGAAATTTAAATCTTGAATTTGGGAAAGAGTTTCAGAACAAGATAATAGTGAATTGATTTCCAGTTGTAATAACCTTGATTATTATCCTAAAATGATGAAATGTTTTAAGAAAGTAAAACATTTAGGTAAGTATGACTTATAAATTGGAACCGAAGATGATCTAAATTGTGAAGTTTTAAATCTGGGTCCAGAATTTGAAAATTGTTTCGAAGTAATAAAGAATTAATAAATAATATTATTTGAATGAAAGAGCTTGATTCAAACAAGAGTTGTTTGGAAATTTAAAGGAATTTGTTTTGAATTGAAACCAGGGTGGTTTCAAATTTGAAGTATAACTTGTTGTGTAAAGGAAATAAATATGTATTTGAAATAAACTCCAAGGTTGAGTTTGAATTTTCCTTGGAATGTGATGTGAAAACCCAAAGTGATATAGGTTTTGAACTTACAAGTAAGAATGAATATTATTAGAAATTTGAAAATTTGAAGTGGGAATTCAAATTTGAGTAAGATTGACTGAATGAATGAATTGAATTTAACTTTGGGAAAGTTAAGTAATTTAACAAGCAACCTGAATTGGAAATTTCAAGATGAAATTGGGATTTAACTTGGGAAGTTAAATGGTTGGTTTGAATTGGGAGTTTATGTGATCTCAAAATGGGTTTGAGATCTGGAAACTGGAAATGGATGGATATTTTAAGTAATTTGAATAATACCATCCTGTACTTTTTAATAATCTTTAAGAAGAAATTGGATTTGTTTAAATGAATGAAGAAAGGGGTATGGTAAAATATCCATTATTAAGATAAATTGGGTAATAAATTGATTTTTGAAGATAAAATCATTTGAACTTAAGTTTGAATGTTTAAGGGAACATGGAAATTCAAATGGTTAAGGGTTGGTTTTAAAATTTAAATTTGGTGATAAATCGAATTTCAAAGATTTAGTTGTTTAAAAAAAAGTTTGAATTATTATTTGAACTTTGAAATAGGTTAAAAATGGAATTTGGATTCAGAATTAAATGGTTTAAAGATATAAGTTGATTTGATTTGAAGGATTAAATCAACAATTAAATTTAACTCGAATTTATACAGTTCGGGCTAGTTAAATTTGAAATTTGAATTGAATTAGTTCAAATTGAATTTGATTTGAATTAATTGGAACTGTGATTGAAGATGGATAAGTTTAAAAATTCAAATGAAAATTTTGAATTGGATTAATTGAAATGAAATTGACGTTGAATGAGTTCAAATTTAAATGGGAATGGGTATTAATTCAAACTGGAATTGATTCGAAATTGAAATGGGTTTAATTTGAAATTAGTCCAAATTTATTTGAATAATTTGGAATGGTGATTAAAGTTGAATAGGTTTAAAATTCAACTGGAATTTGATTTGAAATTGGAAAGAAATTAAGGATTAATTCAACTTGAATTGGGGATAATTCAATTCCAATGGAAACAGAAGTTATTTAAATTGGAATTGAGTCAATTTAAATGGAAGTGGAAAGTTAAATTGAATTGATGGATTGATGATTGGGAATTGAACAGTTTGACTCTGGACTATTTTCAAAATGAATTGTTTTAATATAAATCTATTCTTTTCAAACTATTTACTATACAACTTTTCTTTTTAAACCTAAAACCATCTTACACTGGTTTTACAATTATTTTTTTAACTATTTAACAATTTTTCAACTGTTTATAAACTAATTACTGTTTTTCAACTACTTTATAACTAATTTCTATTTTATAACTATTTTGCAATTATTTCTATAACTATTTGACTATTTTCCAACTATTTTACAATTACTTAACTATTTTGCAGCTGTTTTACAAACTAATAATTATTTTTCAACTACTTATCTATTTTTAAACTCTTCAAGCTATTTTCAAATTTTAAGCTAGTCAGAATGCAAACTGTTTATGACTAAATACCCAATTGAGATAAGAATCGAGGCGATTATCCAAATGGGATTGAAACAAATGTGAGTAAGTGGATAGAATCTAAACGAAATGTGTATAGAAAGGGAATTGATTTGGTTAATAATCATAGATACGTAAGGTGTACATATATTATTCCATTCGCATAAGTGGTTTGATCCAGATTCGAGCACAGAATGTCGAGCTAGTTATATCAATCTGAGTTGGGATTTTTCATTCGATTTTCGATGGCGAAACTGGATATGGGTTGTTGATTCGTTCTGGATATTCTCTATCATAGTAATGGCTATGCAAGGAGAATGACGGTTTCTGATCAAGAAACCAGATCTGAGTCTGCACTAGGATGTCGGGTGGACGATACTAGTTCGGAAGTGAAACTGTGTGATTGAGTGAGCGATCAGATTGGTATACCGTACGGATGATATGTGTACATCGTACGGATTTGAGTGAAATTGATACTGGAATTTTGTGGATAAGAAATGTGAAATGTATTTTGAAATGAAAGGTATATTTTTGTGAAATATATAATGAAGTAAAGTGGAAATTGGAGGTTTCTATGGTAAAAATTTACTTTATGGAAGTAAGTAATATGGTAAGTGACTTTATAGAGTAATCAAATTTGAATATTTTATTTAGAATAAACAAAGTTATATATATCTTTGTTATGTAAGATAAAACTCCCCTTATTGAATCTATTGCCGGAAGGAAAAGATTTTTGAAAGTGTTTGAAGTATAAAAGGGAATTTATGCAAGTTTGAAGTGATCCAAAGATTTTTAAAGGTTATATATATATATAAGATCTTTTGAGGATTATTTTGGAGGAAATTTTTCTGAAACCTTTGGATTTGGAAAGGCTTTTGATTTTTGGGTAAAATCAATTTGAAATTTGGAAAAACCTAATTTGAGAAATTATCGATTTTGGAATAATCGATTTTGAGAAAGAAGATTTATATGAGATTCATACCAGGTGTATGATTTGAAAGATACTATATGTGTATAGTATAAAGTGTTTTAAAATGGCTCTGGGGAAAAAAGGCGATCCCTTGAAATGAACTTCTCAGGAGTACCATAGGTTGGTACTGCCTTGAGCCTCTAAAGGGGAGGTTCTAAAGTTGATCCTGTGAGGAGTCCGGACAAAACTAGTCCTGAGGATTTTGTGTAGTGTGTAGCGGAAGTCGAGAGTGCTGAGGCCTATAGAGGCATTTGGGTTATGCTGTGATGACAGTGTAATTCGATGTCATTGCGATCTACTGCAGACCATAGCGAAAGTCGTGTCTACCGCTAAAAGCCAACAGTTTACGTTTGATTTTATATCGGTGGACTGTGACCTATGGTAACATAGCGAAAGTCGTGTGTGCCGCTGAGAGCCAATAGTCTACATTTGATTTTATATCGGTAGACTGCGACCTTTGGTGACATAGCGAAAGTCGTGTGTGCCGCTAAGAGCTAACAGTCTACATTTGATTTTACATCGGTAGACTGCGACCTATGTGGGAGTGGAGAAGTTTCATTTTTGGCAGCGGAATTCGAGGGCGTTGAGGCCTACAGTTACATGGACTTTTGTCGTCATGGTAACGTAACCCTGGATGTAACTGCGATCTGTAGCGGATTCCATGGAGTAATCGAGGGGCGCGGAGGCCAACAGTTATCTATGGATTTTGCCGGGACGACATCGTAACCATCGGGTTAACTGCGACCATGGATGGGAGTGATGATTTCCAAAGCATTCTCACCAAAAGATATTTCCTCTATTTTCAAAAAATGTTTTCTATATTCTCAATAAATTATTTTCCAGTATTTTCACTAGTTGTTGAAAATGGGTCTGCTAAGCACTTATAGATTTTCAGTCGTACGCCTTGATCAACATATGACCGAATTTCTGTAAGAATGAGAATAGACTGGTTAAGACATCGATTTATAAAAAGTATTTTTATAAAAACTGTTTTGTAATATTATATGGATTTAAAAGTGCTTTAAAAATGATCAAAGGAAATTTATCTGATTTTAAGCATTTTAATAAATTCTGGTTTCATTCCTTTTCGAGGACGAAAAGATTCAATGGAGGGAGGAATGTAATAACCCGAATTTTTGAATATCTGTAATTAATGTAATAACTGGATTTAATTGGTAGAAATACTAATTTATATAGATAATTCTGGTAATTAAAATATATATATATATATGTGTGTGTGTGTATCTGAATAAGTATTGGTTTGATAATCCACATAGTATAATTATTTAAAATTGGCAAAAATATTGTTTTCAAACAAATTTAGTGTATATATATGAGTCAATTTAAAATTAAATTTGAATTAGAGATTGAAATTTCAAAAGATAATTACTTAAAATAAATTTGGTTTTAGAATATAAAACATATGTATATAGAACTAACTGAATTTTTATAATATAAGAACTTTGTAAACATATTAAAAACATTTAATTTCATGTGTAACCCTTTTTGAATAAAGAATTTAACAAGTGTAAGTGTATAAATAGCATTTAAACATTTGTAGCTTGGGCATGTCATATATAATACAAGCGGCAAAAAGGAAAAAAAGAAAATAAAATTTTCTTTTGATTTAGAATTCTAGAAAAATGTTAAGTGAAGAACCAGGATACTTTTCACTTCTAAAAATTCTTTCTTCATCTTCTTAACCTGGAAGAAGAAAAAAACAAAGAAAATCTAGAAATCCATAAGCCTGAAGCAAAATAAATGAAAAATCGAACAAATCCTTTCAGAACTGGAACAAAAGCAAAGATTCAAACTTTAAGTTTTCAATTGAGTAAACTGCAGCTCAGATTTAAGTTCAAGTTCGACTTTAGCAAGTGTAAATCTCAAAGGGGCATAACAAGATTTCAGGTTTCAGGCATTCTGTTTTCATATCAAGGAAACATATTCCTCTGCCTCTTCAAAAAAAATTGTGAGTAAACAATTTCTATCCTATTTTTTTTTGAAAAAAAATTTATTGCATGCATTAAATTTGCAGTGATGTGTGTTAAATGATCATATGATTGTTTAATATGAATTATATATATATATATATATATATATATATATGGATAGAATGGGTGTGCATGTCTGTTTTACAAAACATTTGTTCTGTTCTTGTTATTCAGGATTTAAGATTTGAAAGAAAATCATGTCCTCTATTTTTGATCATTTTTGAAACAAGGTGTATTAACAAAACTTTACTTTTATACCATGCTATCAATTTTAAAAATAATTTTAAATTAAATCAGTAGTTAGATTTAACAGAACGGAAGAAGATCGGTAAGGTTTAAATTATATTGAAATTTCGACTTAAAGGATTCCTGGATTCAAGCTTATAATCTGAATTGTTACGGAAAATGATGATTTTAAAACTAAAATCATGATTTTAAAACTTGAAAATCACGAGCTTTTGCAAGTTGATCAGATTTGGGATAACCGTCCATTACTGGCGATCTAGGAGGAGATGATGGCTGTAGTCAAGGCTGAAGGAAGTTGATAGTAAGGGGGTCGATGGAAAAATATCGGGTGAACTTCTCGAGCACCGTGGCAATGACAGTTTGTCGAACTAGGATCTATATCAGTTTTTGATGAAGGAAGAATATCGGGATGCTGTGCCATCGTTGGTGCATCGAAGGAGGCTGGTCATGGGGAAGAGAAGCATGTGACGTCGGCAAAGCTTTGGGTGAAGTCTTGTGACCTCTGGTGGTCAGAGAAGCCTGGACGAGGCGGTCTTTGGTCAAGGTGATGTGTTCCAGTGGGTTCGACCACGTTGATTCTCGATTTCGTATTCATTTTAGGAGGTAGGTGGTCGTGTTCGGTAGAGTTGGGCAATGCCATCTTGTTGACGATGGTCGAGTAGGCAGGAGCGCCACCGTGGGTTGGTGCACGTGCACCAGTGCACAAGTTTGCTTGGTATCAGGATTTTTCTGTAAGTATGGTAGGTTCGGGGAATATGTGGGTTTTCTCATATGCGTACTCGAGTTTGGAAGGAAGAAGTTTGGATTTTTTGCAGGTTCATCAGTGAGAAGAGTTGTTTTGGATCAAATTTTTGACTTGGGTATTTTCATTTGTGGCCCGGGTTAATTTGGGATGGTCTCTGGATGTTTGTATATACATCAGATTTTAATATGGGTAGTAAAGGCATTATCAGGTTAAGCGCAAAGGTAACTCAAAGCAGGAAGATGGGCCAAGTTTTAAAGCAAGGCAAAGAAATTTTTTAAATAAAGGGTTTCAAACTAAATTTTGTTTTTACAAGTTTGAAATAAGATATTGATCAAATTTGTAAACAAGTTCAAAGCCTAATTTATAAAGTCAAATGCGATTAAGTCGATTTGAATTGAAAATATATGAATAGTCAAGTGTATTGGATTTTTATTTAATAGGAACTTAACAGATTTTGTAGTCCATCATTTAATTTAGTTAAATAATAATTAGAGATCAATTACCCAAATGATAAATTTATTAATTTAAGAAATTGGGGATTGATTTGCTAGGGTTAATTAATTAATAACTTAATTATTAGAGGTTTATTAATTAATTGAGAGTAATTAACCAATGGGATAATTACTCAATGAAAGTAATTAAAGGTAAATTGTTTGAGAAAAGTAATTAAGGATTAATTACTTAGTGTAATTAATTAAAGGCCAATTACTTAATGTACTTAAAAGTGATAATTATGGATTGATCAATCAAGGTTAATCAGTTAAGAAATAATTAAGTGATAAGTAATTAAGAGGTTAATTACTTAATGTAAAAGAATTGTTATGAATAATTACTTAATGAAGTGATCAAAGGAATTAATTACTCTGTGTAATGAATTAAGTTGTTGTGGATAATTTTAGTTAATTAATTTGATTAATTAAAGGTAATCATTTGATGTTGGGTTAAGTGTATAGTATAATTACTTAGTGAAGTAATTAGTGGATAAATACCAGATGTAATTGATTAAAGGAAATTACTTGATGGGAAGAGATTAAAGGATAATTACTTGGTGGAAGAAATTAAGTGATAATTACTAAGAGTAATTAAAGGATTAATTAATAATTAATCAAGGAGTTAATTTAATTTATGGAGTAATTAAGGAAAGTTAATTTCTGATTTGATCAATCGAGGCTGATTAATGAATGTAATCAAGTTAAAGGTTAATTATTAAATGAAATTTAAGAATAATTAACTAATGAAAGTAATTAGAGAATCATTAATTTATTTAATTAATGGAAGTGATCAATCTTGTTTATGAATGATTGAATGATGATGAGTACCTTGAATTGGTTGATATTTCTGATATGAATTGTTTTGTGATATGATATGTTGGATCTACGGTGATAATGTGATTATCTATCAAGTACGGACTGTCGTGTAAAAGTGTTATCCGGTAACTAAAGTATTGGATATCTTGGGTTTAGATGACATTGGATTCGAAGAGACCAGGGTCGGGTATTAGTAAATATCCGAAACCACTTCGATACTTTATAGATTGATATGTGAAATTGATAAGCTGGAATGAAATGATTTAAGTGAATTGGACTATTTAATCTAAGTTTTGGTAATTAGAAATTTGTGAGCGAAATAAGTAATGTCTATAACAATTTGTGAACTTGTAATTGATACAAGTTACCCGGGTTATGCATATATTGATTGTATGCTTTTATCATTCTTGTTCGATGAGTTTACTCACACTGGTTTCCAACCTGACCCGGGTGTTACTTTGATGTAATGCTCAGGTCAGACCGAGTATATAGATTTCCAGGTAAGGATGTTCTGGAGCAGGAGGCGAGTTGGATGGTAGGAACGTATGAAGTGTTTCCACTGTGATATATAGTTGTATATCTGGGACATGTTGTTTTAAACTGTCCAGTGCCGTGTAAATATTGCAACGCTAATGTATAAAAATGTAAATGTACCGATACAGTTCTTCTTTGTGAAACTGTTATTTTATTTTATTTGATATTTTGTCCGCTGCGAATGTGAGATGTTGGTGTTTCTTTTCTTCTTTTTCTTCTATCTCTTTTCTTCTTTTTCTAACTATCTGGAATTTTTGGCATCAAAAATTCTGGGTCGGTACATATTCTCTCTGATTTTTGGTTTTCCTGATGTGATACTCGAGTGTCCCACCGTGGCGTAACCCATGGTTTTTCTTTTCGAGCGCAGCTGCATAGCGCAATTCGCCTGGCTGAGATGGCCTAGGGATACGGATTGTTTTCTGGGGGATCCATGCGTAATCATTGTGTATCCTATGAACTATGTCGGTCGCATTAGTAGCGAAATCCACCTGGGTGAGAAGGCTTAGGGGTACGAATTATTTCCTGGGGGATCCAGGCATAATCATTGTGTATCTTGCAGTCTACTAGTCATCATGGCGTAACTCGCAGGGCTGAGAAAGCTTACGGAAATGGATTGTTTGTTGGGGGTTCCAGGCATAACCATTATGTATCTGGGAACCATGGTTAGACAAAGGTTTTGGTTTAGTTGTTTTGTTTGGATTGTACTTTCCATATCTTTTTTTAAAAGCTTTTAAAGTATTTTCACTGGGTGTTGAAACAAGTCTACTAAGTACCTAGAGAATACTAGATTTGCGCCTGATCAACGCATAGCCAGAGCCTGCAGGAACAAGGATAAACTTGTTAAGGCATCGAGTTGTAAAAGTATTTTGATAAAGTATTATATAAAGGATATTTTGATCATTTATTTTACCTTTCTAAATAATTGAAATTTATAAAGTTTTAAAATAATGGTTCATCCTTGTTTTTCAACCTATTTTCCTTCCTGGATATTCCTATCCATCTATTTTTCCTTCTAGCTATTCCTATTCTCCACCTTGTTAAACTTACCTATAACAACAGTTATCAGGTATAATTTTAATCTTCTTGTCATCTTGCCTTAATCCTATTTCATTCTGTCTTTTTCTGTGTTTTCTCGTACCTTATTCCTAGTCGAGGATGAAAAGATTTGAGTGGGAGAGAGTGTAACAACCCTATATTTTGTGATTATTTTAAATTTTTATTTTAATTATTTTAACTGAAATTCCTAATATAAAACTTTATTTTATTTATTAAAATGGATAAATTTTGTTATTTTAAATATAAATTTTGTTTTCTATGTGAATTATAATTCCAAACATGAATAAATATAATATTTTCCAAAAAAGTAGATTTTGGTCAAAATAGTCAAGCTTTGACTTTAAATTTAAAATTTAAATATTTAAATTTTTTAATTTTATCTTTTATTATGAACATAGATTTAATTTCAAGAATATTACTTTTCGTTTCGCTTAAATCGGTCAAATATTGTGAAAGTTATGTGTTTTGCAATATTGTGTGTAAATTGTTTTATTTAACAAATTTGTTTATTTTAAATTTATATAAATAATATCTTTTTTTGTAAAATTATGTTCTAATTTATGCAACATGATATGCTATGCACATATTTTATGTAACAGCCCAAAATTTTATTAAATATTTTTATTCATTTTATTTTAAAAAAACTTTGGTGTTTAATCCTTTAAAAGTTTAAATTTTAGAATTTTCCTGAATTGGTTATAAATCATTTGCCCAATTTTATTTAATATAAACAATTTCTAGAATTTTAGATTGGGTTAAATGTAATTGAAACTTTAAAATTTAAATTCTAACTTCCAGTTTTTATTTAAATTGTATATAATTACAACATTTGTTCCGTTTTTCCATTTAATTTGGATATATACTTTGTGAATTAAGTAATAAACAATGTTGTAAAATGCAACTAATCTGTACGTTTTACTGTATATGTTCTACATCCGTTTTATTAGTTAAGTAATAAACAAATCAAATGGATATGTAATAAATCAAATTTTTTTAAGTTGAGTAATAAACAAAGTTGTAAATAGAATTAAATTATACATTTTATATCCGTTTCTTATTTATTTCTCTGATGTTTATTTATACGGTACGTTATTTACAGAATTATTCTTTAGCATATATTTTATTGAATAAGTAGGAAACAAATAAATATAAGATACGTTACTTTGTTATTTATTTTGGGCATACGTTTCAATTTATTTATTGCCTTTATAATGCACACCCCTTTGATTCCATACTTTAGCCATTCAAATCAACAACCGCCTATTTGCCTTGCAATTCACGTATAACATTTCATATAATTCCACTTTTCCATTTGCTTCTCTTGATTTAATAGGAGTAAAATCCTTAAATTTCTCTAATGTTTCAATTATTTATTTCCTGTCGTTCTTCCCTCTAAATCAACGTGAAACTTCTCTGTTAAATACAAACTCACGTACAAATTTCTTTGCCGCATCTCATTTGATCATCTTCTCGTGTAAAGCTTGCTCCTCTGTAAGTAATGGCTATATATATATATATATATATATATATATATATATATATATATATATATATTCATTTTCTTTTCTTCTTCTTCCTTTTGCCTCGTTTTGGCCATGATTTTTTCACATATTTGCATGCTCTCCACTCTAGTGCCTTGGCTATCATCTCCACCACCTCCTCCTCATCATCATCAACCACCCATCACATTCTCTTCGTCTGACCGTATCTGGCCATACCTTCCCCATGACCAAAAACTCCACAAAAATATTGCAAATTCCTTAAAACATGCCTAACCGAGCCTAGTCTTCATCACCATCACCTTGGATTGCCTTGGCCACCTCCCCATGCTCCACCATCACCATGATATGACCATTTACCCTCAGCCTTACCTTCGTCCAGATCTGAAACATGTCATGGCCGAGCCCTAGGACCATGTAGCCAAGCCCAAAAGTTGACAAAAAACTCCACTATGTTGCTTTGTCTCCTCACATTCATGTGTTTTGGCTCCTTTCCACTTCTAGCATATGTAGCCGTGCCTCCATAGACTCAAACCTAATCCAAAACCACATCAAACCCGACCATATTCACCCCCTAGGCCGAGAAAGTAGATGTTGAAAGCATGGCAAAAACTATTGTGTTCAATTTGCTTTAATTTCAAAGTTGTTTCAAATTCAATGTGTATTGAATTTATATTTATATTTGGTTTTGTTTATGGGTTGTGACAAGATCATTAGCTTGGTTCTCTTCCACTTGAATCTTTTGTCATGTCATCATGCCTTTTGGAATTCATTTGTGTTGTTTGTTTTGCTAACTCTAGCATAAAAGGTGAGTAATTCACACATGACATTTGTACTTATATAATTAGTAAATTGACACCATGTGAATCTGTAGATTTTATTATCATGTTACACCTACCCGTGTTATAAATTATGTAATGTTAATCCTATTTATTTATCTGTCATATCATCTGATACTGCTATATTTTATTACTATTCAGTTTATTTTGATCATAAACTGCAAGTTCCCTATTAGTATAGAAATCACTATGGGTTGAAATGATACATACCCGACTGGACTTTAGAATAGGGAAAAATCGTTATGGTTTGAAATGATAGGCCTTAATGATTTTTATTTATTTGTATTTGTCTTGGGATTGCGGGTTTGAAATAATCAAAACCCGAAAATTTTACTGATTTCGGATATAAATGATAATTTCCGTATCACTTGATTTAGGTTTAAAATAGTATCCGGACCCATAGTTGATTTCAAAATATGATTTCTTATAAATTTCATGTATTGTAAATGAAAGAAAAATATATATGGAATTTGACTTATATTGGATTTAAAATGGTTAAGCGGTGATTTTCTAACATGTTAAATGGTATAAGTTAATAGATGGTTTGAGTTGTAGTGTGAAAGTTTGATTTAACTTAATAATAGGAATTTAAGTAAAAATGGAATTATAAGCTTAACTTGGTAATTAATATAATTGATATATGAATTGGATAAATATAAAGTAAAAGAAAATATCAAGTTATTTGTAAAATAAAGTTAAGTAACTTACAGTATATTTTGAATTTATGTAACTAGTTTAAAATATTAAATAAATGGATGGTTAAAAGTTTAATTTGAAATATAACTTGACTTGGAAATGTGAAGTTTAGTTTTAAAATAAAAGTTAAGAAAATAAAATGGAAATTTAATTTAATTTATGAAATGGTAAATTAAATTAATGTGTAAAGTAAATGAAAGTTGGGAAAATTGTATATTGACCTTAATAAGTTAAACATTGAGATTTTTGAATTAATGTATACAATTTTACTTTATAAAAATCATAAGTTAAAGGGTATTCAAATGAACATTTTTCAAGTGGAAAAAATATGATTTTAAAAGTTAAAATGGTTTAAAATTGAAGTTTAATTGTTTCTGAAATTTTATTATAAATCTGGAAATTTATTTAGTAGCACTTTATAAATGCTATCGTTTCTGAAAATAAACTGAAACTGAACTATAACAGCAGTTTTTAAACGTTGTCTTTACTGAATTGAATTGTTTTCAATATAACTTATCGTATCATTTTCTAAGTGCGGCGAAAAGCTGAAATTTCAATAATTGAAGTGTTTAACTGAATAAATGAACTCAGAAAAGGCTAACTTTTTGGGAATTGAACATTTGATTTGAAGGAATAATGAATTCGCTTTTTAATGGTTTAAATGAATGATTTTAATTCGGAATTATAAATCATTTTGAAATTTATAACCATGGGTACACTCCTTTGCGTGTCATGTGATTTCCTTATGATTATTTGATGCACACCATTGATTTTAAGAGTGTGGCTAGAGGTGAGTGGTTACTGCAGCTCTACGCTACCCTAGTCACAATAACACTGTTATTTACATTGTTTACTTCAATATGGATATTTCTATGATAGTGTTTATTACTACTTAATTGATGGTTTGACTGATCCTTAAAGGATGGGTGATCCCAAGCATCCTTTAAGTTATTGTTCATTGCTATTATAGTTCACTTGAGTTGGTTTAATTTACATTGTATAAGTATGTATGTCCTGACTCGGGTGTTTGTGTTTTACTTTATGCTCGGGTCAGCTTGAGAATCACATTTTTGGATTCACCTTCTGGAGCTAGAGTTTTGCTGGAGCTTATTTGTCTATCTATTCGTCTACATCTTCCAGTTAGTTCCTATTCGGTATCTTACTCGGTATTGTTGTTTATGTATCCTGACTTCTATTGCATCTATTTTGCTATGAGATTTTGTATATGTTTTGAGAGTATGCATATAGTAGCTTCATGAACTACTATGGTATTTTATTTCCGCTGCGAATATTCTGATATTTCTGTGTCTGTGATTTTGTGAATGATTTTATTTGCTCCAAATTTTATTACAACCTGTTATTTTGAATTATTCAAGTCTGACATGTGTGGATTATTGTCGATCTGAAAGGTCCAAAATAGTGGGTCATTACACCCAACTCCGGCTGCCCCTTCCATGACGTCGCCGCCGTCTCCAGTCGATCCTAGGGCTCCGTCGTCGCATCCTATTATCTCAATTTTCTAGCGAAATCGATCGCCAGTTATGAGAACTAAGCCACTAGATCGCCTCTTCTTGATTCCCTTTACACTCCAGTTTCGATCATCGATTGTTCAACGATCCCCGTTGATTTGCAAACCTTAGAATGGATGGTCGAGAATGGTTCACCCAATTCTGGATAAACAAAGCCTCTAACTGAAAAACGAATTGTAGATGCATATTACGTTTGTCGAGAGCTTCACGATGATTTATTATATGATAGGATTTGAGCAGTTTGGATTTTTGGATTTTTATTTTGAATTGTAATTAAGGTTTTGCAATGTTTGACATTGAGAAGGAACAGAGAAAAACATATTGTACATACAGAAAATAGAATAGAGCTGCTAGGCTATATAACAATATATATGTATATAGACAGAGATGGATAAGAATGGATGGAATAGATCGAATAGGTCGAAGCGATAACAACGACCTAAAAAGCCCTTTTCGTTCCCAGAACGAAAGTAGATCATCCAATATGTCAAAATATAGGTTTTCAATATTTTTTAAACTTAATGAAACAAATTTCAAACCTTAATTCCATTGTATATAGAAGTTAGCTTTTAAAATCAAATATCCATTTAAATTCCTTTAATTGATTCCTATGTGTTTCGAGCTTGCAAGATTAAATGATAAGTCTGATCGCAACAAAACTAGAAATCCTACAATAATTTACTATTATGAATCTAAATTAAACAGGAAATTAATTTTTATATACTTGAAATTCAATTTAAAAGTTAACAGATTTCATCATTTTGACTAAATGGGAACTGATAATCTTTTAAAATTAAAATTTCCATATTAAATCCAAGATTTAAATATTAAATAAATTTTAACATTAGATTTCAATGTAATAAAATTCTTTTATTATAATTTATATTTCAAACAAATTCGTTTATTTTGATTTAAGTTCTTATTATTAAATCAACATATACCTTATGAAATTTATTAATATAAGTTTCCATTTCATTTCACTCAAACTCTACATTTAACAACTTTCCTTATATTAACTGCATTTTTTAATTACATATAGTTACATTGATACGCAAATTAATTCCAAAATAGATTTAATAATAAGATGAGAAATCAGCAGTTGTTACATTTAAATAATTTGAACACGTTAATACATTTAATGTTTACAACAAAGATTATAAATTTACTTACATATATATTAATGTCACATTCTATATCAAGACCAATATCAATTAAATAACTTATAATTTATCTTATGATAAATTATTTAATTTATTCTATACTAAACTTACAATTATGTCCAGATTAACTTTTACTATTACCAATTATTGAAATTACGTTAAACAGTTGTCAAATACATTTAATCAACATTATTAAATTATATTCTAATAATTTTTCATTTATGAATCATAACTTTTAATTTCTCACAATATTAAATTCCAAAATCTTATCAAATTTAAACACTCCCTAGATTAAATTCAACTGATTATGACCTTCTCTGTAAGGAAGTAACCCCTGAAGAAATAAGAAATGCCATGTTTTCATTAAACACTGAATCTTGTGGAGGACCTGATGGTCTCAACACTCTATTCTATACTTCTTGCTGGTCTATCGTTTCTGCTGACGTAATCAATGCCATTCTCCTCTTCTTCAGAAAGGGTAAACTCTTCAGATCATATAACTACACTAACATAGCTCTTATACCCAAAATTAAAAATGCTCACTGTGTTAGTGATTATCGACCCATCTCCTGTTGTAACACCATATACAAATGCATCACCAAGGTTATAGCTTCTAGACTCAAACTTGTGCTCCCCAATATTGTTTCCAAAAATCAGGCTGCTTATCTTCCAGGTAGGAGTATACTGGATCATGTTCTTCTTTCCCATGAACTCATCAAAAATTATAAGCGCAGGAACATATCTCCTAGAGCTATGTTGAAGTTGGACATCATGAAGGCATTTGATATGCTGCAGTGGAACAGTATTGTCAGAATCATGGGATATATGAACTTCCCTCCTCATTTCATTGCTTGGATATATGAGTGTATTACGTCTCCTACCTTTTCAGTTACTATCAATGGCAGGAGTGAAGGTTTCTTTACTAGTGAACAAGGGATAAGACAGGGGGATCCCATTTCGGCTTATATCTTTATCATTGTTATGGAGCTCTTAACGAGAATGTTTGAGAGGATAATAGCACATGGAAATTACAAACTTCACCCTGGATGTACTGAACCAAGGATCTCTGCATTGATGTTTGCAGATGATCTTGTTGTTTTTTGTACTCCTCAAACCAACACTCTCACAAGCATAATGCACTCACTTCAAGAATTTTACGAAATGACAGGGTTGAAAGTTAATCTCCAGAAATCTGACATCACCGTTGCTGGTGTTAGTACTGAGCACTGTAGTGTTATCTCGCATATCACTGGGTTGTCCATAAATCATGATACTACCAGTTATCTTGGTCTGCCTCTAACTAGTTCTAGGATTACTGCTAACCAATGTCTTCCTCTTTTTGACAAAATTACTGCTAGATTAAACTGCTGGACTTCCAAGTTGCTTAGTCAAGCTGGGAGATTAACTCTTATAAAATCAGTGATATTCTCAATGCAAGTCTACTGGGCTAGAACGTATATTCTCCCCTTCAAACTGATTAAACTGATTAGAGGAGCTATGATGAGATTCCTATGGAAAGGCAGGGTTACAGGCAGATACATAGCTCCGATCAAATTTTGTTCAGTGGAAAGGCCCATGGACAAGGGGGGGCTAGGCATTCTCAGCTTAAAGAATTGGAACATTGCTGCTTTTGCAAAACACATAGACACTTTTTTTAATAGTACTGACAGCTTATGGGCTATATGGTCTGATAAGAACGTGATTAAGGGGAGAAGCATATGGAGTATGACTAAGCCTCAAAATTTGAGTTGGACGTGGCAATGCATTTTCAAACTCAAAGAAAAAGTTCTTCCTTTAATGCTATTGAACACGAATCCCATATATAGTGTGAATTTTTGGGAAGACCCCTGGTTGAAACCGGGTCTTATTCTTAAACGTCAACTTACCCACAGTGAAATGCAACAGTCTGGAATACATCAGGAAGCTAAAGTTCGTGATACTCTTTACAACCTCCAAAACACGCGCTATTCAACATCTAATCCTAGGATACAACAAATATGGAACATGATACGTTGTCATAATGCAATCACTGATGTTACCAAGCGTATGGTTTGGGGCAATAAGAAGTCTGCCTACAGAATTGGAGACACATATGAATATCTGATGAAGAATGGTGATCGCCCTAAGTGGAGATGGTGCAAACGAACGTGGGGAAGAGACAGTAGCTTGAGACATGACCTAATGCTCTGGAAAGTGTTGAATGGTGCGATGCTAACATCTGCGAGACTTGCTAGTTTAGGTATGAGTATTGATATTCGCTGTAAGTTTTGCAATATTATGCCTGAGACTGTGGATCACTTGTACTTTGAGTGCCACTATATTCATCAAATCTGGAAAAGAGTTATGGCGAAGTTTCACAGGAGGAATGTATCTACTGATAACCTGAGAGAGTGGAGAAGAATTTACGAAAGCATCAATAGAAATAATGACAGAGGAAGAACCCTAAATGCAGTGCTAAAATGCTTTTTAACATCGGTTTGGAGAGAGAGAAATGCTCGGTTATTTGATAATGCAAATGCAAAAAATGACAGCAGCTTCAAAAGTTGGGTTTTGAGTGAAATTAGGGATTGTGTGGGCCAACTGACTTATGCAATTGATCCTGGAATACGTGTTTCTCTTCTCTATAGCTTGTAATCAATGTCTTCTTTTGTTTTTGTTTATTGTTGTTTGTTTTCCCCCTGTGCTTGCTGCGCCAAGTGTTCCCCGTTTTTCCATCTTCCTTGTGTTTGTTTGTCGTTCTTATTGGTGTAGCAATATATGGTCGAGGTCCATTTAACCTCGTCGGCCTTGCCAAAAATATTTTAATCGTAAAAAATATGGGTAGTTACAATCTTCCCCACTCAAAACTTTTCATCCTTGAAAAGGAACAAGAAAGAATCAAGACATTTGATATAATTTATTCAAAGTAATTAATTTATAAACAATTAATCTTACATACATAAGTTTAATAAAAATTTGAAAATAAGTCAACTTCGGCAAAAAAAATTCTAAGTGCTAAATTTTTGAAAAATTTCGGCAGCATCTACTTTACATGGATAAGTTCGGAAAAATAAAAATATCAATAATTTCACTATATATATATATATCATATTTCATAAATAAAACTTCCTAAACCATGGATAAACAATAAAATATAATTAAAAAAACCGTAATCCAAAACATACCTGTCGAGCAAACAAACTTTATTTATGAAACCAAAAACAATGGCTATTGCTTCCATAAACCTATATTTTACTTACGTAATCCAAAAGAGTTAGATCTATATAAAAGAGTAATATATTAGTTTTTTTCAATTAATACCACAAATAGGACCACATATAATCATATGCAAACAAACGCAGTATAACCATCATATACAACAAAAGAATCCAACACACATCTATAGCAACCAAATTAATGGTTTCTCTAGATTCAGAAACTTTTCATCGTACAAGGGTGATAAATAAACTACCAAATGTGCCTTACGCTCAACGGCCTTAAATAATTACTTAATAGATTATTCATACGACCTCAAACAAATTGAAGTATCATTTCACAAAAATCACATAAGTTAACAACACAGAATTTTGAATATCATTTAAGCTTATTTTATTGGTTTCTTTTCACATCACTAACTTTCCACTTATTTTCATTCATTTATACGAGTTCATCTTTTATCAATTTACATTCATTTTCTTACATAGATTATTTTCCATTTAATATTTAAAATAACCATTGAATGCATTTTTAAGGTTTACAGTTTAATTTACGTTTATTATTATGTAACTTTGACTTCCATTTAATATTAAAATTCATTGATGAATCATTACATACTTAAGTTTCTTGACTTTTTAATTTATATTTATTTCTCCGTATATGGTATCATTTAATATTGAATACATTTATGGATCATTTTTATTACTTAAGCTTTTACTTGTATAATATTCTATTACACAATAATATTTAACATTTCGACTTTTTTTAACATTTCTAGTAAGTTTAGTATATGTTTTTAAAATATAATTGAATGTTACACAAATTTATCCTAATCATTTTAGTTAGCAAAAATATCCAATAATGTACAACTGTTAAAATTTATCCTCTCATATTTTATTTAA
Organism: Allium cepa; assembly: GCA_030765085.1. NCBI lineage: Eukaryota > Viridiplantae > Streptophyta > Magnoliopsida > Asparagales > Amaryllidaceae > Allium > Allium cepa. The sequence goes on along the minus strand of CM060934.1, from coordinate 944,282,093 downwards.
ACACTTAGCTTCAACTTCCAATTTCTCATTTTGGAAATTTCCAACTATTAAAATTCCTTTTTATTTCTACAACTGAAAATCATTAACTAATAGGAAGTTAAGAATTCAAATACCGGGTTCATTCAAATCATTTTGAAATAATATATACTTATATCTTTTGTATATAAAATTATACTTAGGAAATTAAAATTAAAATTTGTTTATCAAACAAATGTGTAGCAAAGCTACTACAGCTGTCTTCCCTCTTTAAGACTCGAAAATAAAAGTCGATGATGCTGCTCAATCATCACCGAAATTATTTTTTAGCGATAGAAGAGATGAGTATAGACGTAACTTCTTTTTGAAAACATTTTTTTCAATTTTTATTTAAATATTTCTATCCGAAAATAATTTCGAATAATATTAATATTTTTTTCACTATTTATGAAGACAAATTTCAAAACACCAACATTTAAGTTCTCAAATTTCCAAGTAAATTCATTAATTTGTAACTCATATTTTATAAACCATATTTATAAAATTACACTTCTTATAGCATATAATAGTTAATGGTTTTAAGAACCATGACTAACCAAACTATAAATGACAATAATTTAATATTATCATTTACTAGCAACCAACACCCAAAAAAACGAAAATTAATTTATGAAAAATTATATATATATATATATATATATATATATTATATACAAAATATAATACTTGGTAAAATTATTACGTTTACCTATTTCAAAACAAAATTGTGTCCGTTTACCCTGTTCAGGTGTTTAGAAACCCCTATCGATGCCATAGTGTCCTATGTACCGACTAGAATTCATAAATACTCAACATAACAAATTAACATGATACAAAATGATTTAACTTATAGCACTAACAAAAACGCTCTCTCATATAGACTCAGAAACTCATTCTAGGGTATTAATAACCCTACCTGTAACGACCAGAAGATTTTCGGCCCTCGAAAATCGACACTAATACGTTCGCTGTAGAGAATGCCGAGCAATCGAGTGCTGGAAATACCATGTTTTTAGGGTCTAAAGAAGAAAAGAGATAAAGGAGAAATAAATCAGAAATAATAACAACATAGAATCTCACAATCGTAGTGGAAAAAACACAATATACAATAATAGATTCTTTTATACAAGAGCTGTATAAGTTAATATGCATACAAATTATCAGAGTACAACCATCAACACAAAAATGTGGTCAAATAAAATAACTTGTCCTCATAAATGTTGAATATACACCCTACAATACACAGCGGAATACAATCAAGTATGTACAATACGTCTCTGCCATCCAACTCATCTCTTGCGCTCCAAAAGCATTCTAACCTGAATTCTGTAATACTCGTCTGACCCAAGCATTTCAATAAAGTAACACCCAAGTCTGGTTGGAAACCAACGTGAGTAAACACACTTAATTTGAAATACTTAAGTTATCAAAATCCTTCGAAACAAGGGAATCTCGTAAGACCGCGTCACACATAAACACGATGGGTTTTTACCTTATGATAATAAAAAGACACTTTCACAAAAATCCCATGATATTATAATAGTGTCTAAGTATAAATACTTATTAAAATAGCTGAGTATGTCAAATCAACAAAATTCCAGCATATTAGGCTCTATAATCAAAACCGTAAAGGTTCGTGGTGGTTATTTAATCGAAGTAATTGTGGATAATACAGATATCCGATCTCAGTCTCATTGAAATCAAATACTTGATTTTAAAGGCCAAGTCGTTTAAAAACAACAATTTTAGAATCATAGAGTTAACATTCATATATGGAAATTCATTCCATAGGGATAATAGAAATTGGTTGTACCCATTGTATTTTTTCGGAAAAAAGGAATAGTGACCAGTATAAGTCGGTTTATTTCTAATTAAAATGCATCAATGTTTTATTTTATCTATTTTAATTTATTTGGCTACTTAATGGCACCGACAATAGATAATTGAAAAGCAATACTCAAAAGAGAAATTAATCAAAACATGGATCATTAACTCAATCAACGATTAATAGTAAATATTTAATCAATTTTCAAAAATAGCCTAGATTGGTTTAAATTCACTTAGTTGAGATATATTTTAAAATCTAGATTATTTATTAATTGGATAAATAATTTATTCCTAGTTAATTTAAAAATTATCAGTTCATTTTAAACTTAATTTATCAATTAACATATAATTAAAATGAAGAAAAATTATTATTCGTGCACTTCAATTATTAAGTCCTTGATTTTTTTTTAACATTTCGGATTGCTCGATAATATTAGTTCAGATAAGAATATTCCACGATTTGGGACTCGACTCCATAAACTACTCGTCGATTTAATTTAAAAGGAAGAGGAATATAATTTATAACCTTTTAAGGTAATTAAATAAATTAAATTAAATAGCTGATTAGGTTTTTTTAAACGAAATAGTAATTCGGTTTTTATGCTTTGATATATTAAATAAATTAGTTTAAGCTCCTCTTTAAACCCAACCCACCCACAATGGCCCAAACACATCAAAACCGGCCCACCTCCTCTCGTCCTTCCAGTTCTCTTCTTTCCTCCTACTTTCTCTTCTCTCTTATTCAAAAATATCTAGGTGCACGAATGTGTGCACATGTACGTATGCTCCGATCATTGAACCACGCCGCCATCCATCCAACCATGTCACCCTCGACCATGACACTCCGTTCCACCACCTGAAACCACGACAGCCTTCCTAATTCGAAATTTCAAACCCAAACCCAAATACTGGAAATTAAACGCGCCACCTAATCTCCTCGCCATGACACCACACACCACCGTCTTTCACCAAAATCTACTATGAGTTTCGCTATGACCCCTCGAACATTTCCCCTATATGCGCACTCCCTGTTGCCCCACTCGACGTCGCCATTGCCTCTTAATCGATGCCAACACCAAGACACCCTAAACACTACTTTTGCCTCGACAAGCCACCACAACCCACAAAACAATGCCATGCTATTTTTCCCATGTGTCGTATCCTATAACCTTCCTCTATGCCAAACGGCAAGCCACGAAATCAAGCCCCTTGTCGGAATTCGGCCAAAGACCCAAATCCGATCATCTCCACTTTTCCCATCCCATACACCACTAAAAATTATCAAACTACTCCCAAAAATCATCATTTCCAGTAACAAACACATTCATATAAACCAGAGGTATGAAGTTCGAATTTTTGTCATTTTTAGTTATTTACTGTAAAATGAACCTTTCTTCTTCTATATTCCATGACATTAAATGAAATGAATTCTAGAATGATCTATACATAAAAAGAACCAACTTCACTTTTGAAATTGTAGCCTAAAACTAACTAGATAGAGAGACAATGATTTTTAAAGTTGCTAGATCTTATTTTTTCCAAAGAACAGAGGTGTTGTTCATACTTTTTGAGTTTACAGGGTGTATTTCCATGACCACAACACACACACACACACACACACACACACACACAGGGCATAAAAACTTAATAGCACATGAATACTTGACATAATAAAAGAGTTCATCCAAATTTCTAGGCATATAGATGTATACATAATTCCAGTAAGCAAAAACTTAAAGTTTTACTCACAGTCGTTGGGAAAGAGACACAATGCTGCTTTTTGATCCTTCCTTGAGCTTGAACACTTTTTTTTCTACGAGGTTTTATGGCAGTTTCTTCTTTTTCCTTTTTTTACGCAAGAATGTAATACGTGAATAACACAGTGGTGTTCATAGAGAGGAGAGGGACAAGTAGGCAAAGGCTGAAGGTTTTACTCATATACATTACTTTATTTTTTTCTTTTGATTTTCTTTAATTTGATTAGAAAATATGTTGAATTGATTTGAAAATTAGATTGACTTGATATCCTAGTTGATAAGAAAATTGAGTGAATGATTTGATTTAATTCATGCTTGACTAGATATGCATTCATCATAATGTTCCCTTATGTGTATACATACATCACATATATATATATATATGTATATGTATATATTTCCTACAAATATTTGACCATATGAACATGTTTTGCCCAATAACATATTGTTTAACATGCTAAAGTTTGTACATAAACACTATATTTATAACATACACACATATATAGCTACTTACAAGTATTTATTATTTTATTATTTTATATCGTAAGTTTTTTATATACATATACATATACATATATAAATATATATTTTCATATACTATATTTTTATATTAACACATATGTATCTATACTTACATATATCTCTTATCATTATCAACATTTAGATATACATACGTTTACCTATATATAGATATTTATATTTCTATATGCGTTGATTTTATAAACATTTACCCATATATATATATAGCCATAATTTTGAAATTTTGCCACTATGAAGTCTATACATTCATGTATATATGTTTATTTACATATACAATATTTTTCATAAACACAAACACACAGATGTAACTTATATATATTTTTAAACATCATAAAGCTTGTATATACTTATATATACATATATGGATATTCTATCTTAAATTTTTTAATGGTGTAGTTTATATACATATTTCTATAAAATTTATGATAACCAGAAATTTATATTTTGAAATTAAATATAGTTTAATAAATTATAGATTCAGATATTTCCATTATCAGAAGATTTATTTTATTCGACTTATAGAATTTATATTCCAATAATTAAAATTATTGATTATCCCAATATCAGATGGCTAAAAATCCGGGTCGTTACAATCTTCCCTCCTTAGAAATTTTCGTCCTCGAAAAGGAACAAAGCAAGAACTAGAATTTTGATGCATATTACTAAACAAATCATTCCTTACATTTTACACTTTTACTCCTTTATTTTACATTGGGGTATATCCACTTTAAATTACATAGTATTTTCAAGCTAGTTTTTGTATTAAAACGTTTTTCATAACTCCATGTCTTAACAGGTCCATCCTTGCTCTTATAGAAATTTAATCATATGTTGATTAGGCCTAGGATTGAAAATCTCTAAGGACTTAGTTGACCCATTTCAACACTCAGTGAAAATACTTGAAAAAAATTTCAAAAATGATACAGAAAGTATCACCCCCTTTTTCTTTCTGTACCACCATGGATCGCAGTTAACATGATAATTACACTACCATCTCGGTGAAATCATGAGTAAACTATAGGCATCAACACCCTCGACTTACGCCTTGGGAACATGATAGACCGCAGCTACACGAAGGTTGCGTTACTATCACGGTAGAACCATAAGTAGTCTATATGCAAACTCTGCCCCATAAATTACGCTATCAAACAAAACAAAACCATATAGATCATAGCTACACCAAGGTTGTGTCACTATCCCAATGAAATGAAACTTAGACCGTACGTAATCTCTGCCTCCCAAATTACGTTATGGAACCAAACCACGTAGATCGCAATCTACCGATGTTACATCGCTATCCTAACATAATCAAATGTAGACTGTAGGCAATCTCTGCCTCCCGAATTACGCTATGGAACTACAACAGATCGCGGTTACCCAAAAGTTGTGTTGCTATCATAGCAAAACCATACGTAACTATAGGTATAATACCCCTCGATTTTCTCTATGCAAACAATGATCACCAGGAACTCATGAGTTTTTTTGGGGACATCCTCTAGGATCCTAATTCTCGTTGAACCTACCCTGTGGGTTCCAAGGTAGACCCATCCAGTGGATCTTCTACTCCAAATTTCAACTTTTATGGGGTGTCTTTCCATACTTTTAGTTTCAAAACATATCATACTGTATATATACAATATCTTTCAAATCATACCCTTCATATGTATAACATATAAATTTTATCTACATAAAATCGATATCTTCAAAATCGATAGTTTTTTTGAATTCGTTTTACCCAATTTCCAAAATTGACTATTTTCCAAAATCAAAAAGTCTTTAAAGATCAATAGGTTCTAAAACTATCTCAATTTCGTATACATATAAGATTATTCTTTCCAACTCGAATAATTTAGGACTAATAGTTTTTGGATCCGCTTTATATTTACATAAACTCCAATTAGTATTTCCAAATATCTTTCAAAGATCATTCCCTTCTAGTTATAAATTCAACATGGGGAGTTTGAAAATATAACTAACATATATAATCTCATCAATGCCAAATCAAAGATTTCCAAGTTCGACTACTTTACAAAGTTAATTGTAACATTCTTACTTCTTTATAAAGTGCATTTCAGTTATAATAACCATTCAATCTTTATTCTAATAAATTTCCACATTAGTAACTATAAATTATAAATTTACGTTCAAATCAATATAAAAAGTGACTTCGTATAAGATCGTATTTCTATAAATTATTTCACAACATCAACAGACTACGACAGCTAATGTGGCGCCCCACCCCGAGGCCCACATTAACAAAGAGTATTACTGGGTAATGACACCTCAAGTGGATCGACATATCCAATAAATGCTTAATTCAAAACCATAGGTGGCTATAGGATCTATCAGAACAAAATACAACAACTCAAATGCATAACACATCACAAAATAGCAAACAGATATACACACACACATACATACATATTTACCGATACATCCCAATACAATACAAATAATACATTATAAGTGGTATGACGACCACAATATACAAACGAGTCAAAATAATAAATACATGTCAAACTAGAGACAAAAAGACTAAAACAAAAAGAGCTAGCAGGTAAGTCCATGTGGAAGCAGAATAGGCTAAGTCCATAAGGGTACCTAACTTGAGACACTTCGGTCTGACCTAAGTATAAAATACACGAGTCAGTCTAACTAAACATATCCTTTGGCTTAGAAAAGATCCAATCTTTACCATTTTAGAGTCTTCATTATCATCAATCGGAACATCAATCGTCAGCTCTGTCGAGAAAGCCTGACTGGCTTTAACTTCGTCTTCACTTTCGGTGTCTCTCGTGTCAAGATCCCTTAGGAATTGGTTGGGGAGCCTGGGTCTTGGCCCAGGCGTTAACTGTCAATTACTCACAAAGCGGACATAGAGATATTCCTCTACACCCTTTCCCTTTTCTTTTTGCTGCGCCTCTCGCAGCTCAACAACATAATAGGATCGTCCAGCACCCTAGTCTCCCTGAACAACTCCAACTCTATTGTCAGTAGAGAATTTCAAAGTTAGACACCAAGGGGCAATAGTAGCCCCGAACTCAGCTAGGGCCGGTCGACCCAAGAAAGCATTATACGGTGAGTCTATATCCAATATAATAAACTGTAACATCCGGATTCTCTGGCGTTCTCCAACTCCCAACTCCACCGGTAACTCCACCATCCCAGTAGGTATAGTCGCACTTCTATTGAAGCCATGAATATGGGACTAACAAGGCTTCAAATCTTTCACTTTCATCTTCATCTGATCATAAGCTCGCTTAAACAGTATGTTCACTGGACTTCCACTTCCACTAAGATCCTCTTCATCCAAGCAAGACCTATTTGAGCTGAAATGACAAGTAGATCAATGGTTGGGGCTTCGACTCTGTCAGCATCCCTTTTTCGAAATACAATGTCATCTGTCATCGTTTTTTGTTGTTTGGCTGGAGCCTTATTTTTCAAATTATTACAACGTTCGAAGCTCGCATGCCTAATAGAGATGACATACGACTCCATTTTCATCCAGCTCTGATCTACTGGATGAAGACCACCATTGAAAGTATTAATCACTAACCTCCCGTCGGTATGAGTGGGTTCCTCCGATCTAGCCTGATTTGGTATTTGGTTTTGATTCAATGGGCCTGCACCTCCAGACTTCTACAAAACTTCCCCGTTTGAATCTGTTTTTCTGATGACTACTTCGGAGCAGGTTTCTTATATTGAATAGTATTGTAGATTTGGAAGTACACATTTTCCACAGTCTTATTTAAAGGGGTATAAGTGTCAAACATAGGAGCTCTATATCTTGGCCCAAGATTCTGATCCCGTTTCCTAACCTGATTTCCATTTCCTTTCTGTTGATGTTGTTTATTCTGTATGTTTAATTGCACCTATCCGAAACTCTCCCCAATTTGTTTAATAGAAACATTGTTTTGGATTCCTTCCACATTGGACCCTACATCATCCTTTTTCCTAGACTGTTTGGCATCCTCCCTTCTCAAAAACTGAGCTGCCATGGAATAGAAACGGTCCAATGATGTAGGGTTTTTTTTGGCCAACCAGTTGCCAAATTCGGAATCGAGATCGATCCCATTAGTTAGTGCCATCAGGATTGAGTTGTCAATAGGATTACTAATCTTGGCGTATGCAACATGAAACCTCTTTAAATAACGTCTGAGTGTCTTTTCGAGAGCTTGAGTGACGCTGGACAAGGTATTAACATCTTTCGGCCTCGTGACATGCATGCGGAACTGTTCAACAAACTTCATTGCCAACTAGTTGAAACATGAGATAGATCGGGCGGTAGATGAGTAAACCACATAGTCGCTATCCCCCTAGGGAGATCAGGAAACTTCGGCATTTGACTGCATCATCAGCCCATGTGGCATTCATTAACCATTCATACTTTAGAATGTGCTGGTTAGGGTCAGAGCTCCCTTCATAAACAGGTAGAGTTGGCATTTTGAATTGCCGAGTCGGTTCAGTGTGGAGGATATCATTGGTGAAACTGATATGACTCCAGGAGATCCCCCGTCTTCATTGGTGAGGCCCTGACATTCTCGGATCATCTGACGGATTATTTTTGGGATGCCTGGCATCCGGACATTCTGGGCATGCTGAGAAAAGGGGTGATCTGATTTCACAGTGCGAGGATAGGCCTGTAGCAGTGGACAGTCCATATCTCACCTCCTTATTTCTTGATCTTTAGGAACATAAGGTTCAGGAGTGTACTCATGTTGTTGATGGTTCAGATCTGTTCAGTTTTGGGCATCCACTCCCAACTCAGTAGTAGTGATGGAAGGGCGGTTGTCAGTAGTATGATAAGGAACAATACCTCCTCGAGAGGAGAGTCCGGTCCGATGCTTGGTTGGTGGGCCAGCTCTCCGTTTCCTAAGATTCGGCGTGCGTTGTGTCCAGTAGCTTGTGTATAGCTTCCGTCCACCCATGGGTGCGTGGATCTGTGATTGTAATTAGAAGAGGTTGAACTTTCAATAGATGAATAGGAAGCCTGATTCCTTCTGGATCTCCTTCATCTTTCATGGTTCAGCCGATTGGTTAACTCTACATTGGCACGGAGTTGTTGAGGAAGCTACTGGCAGCTTTGAGTCAGCTCTTGCATTAGCAGCTGGAACTCTTCCCTAGTGACAGGGTCTTGTGGATCTGAAGGTCCGACAGCATTCTGGTCGGTAAGAGGAAGTTGTGCGGGGTTTTGTCTATCCCTTCCTTCTAGATCTGTAGCTGTTGAAGTGGTCATGGTGTTGACCGTGGTGGATACCGAAGTTCTCTCCTAGACTTGGTACAAATCTAAATAGGATGGAAGAACTTCTAGGCTTGAAATCTGGATCTCCTCCTAAGATTCTTGCAATCTGATATCGGTAGTCAATCCAATGAGTAGGAGAAAAGCTGGGTTTTCTCGGTGAAAGCACTAAAGTGTTTAAACCAAAATTGGGTACAACACTCTTAGGATGTGTTTGAAGAGATAAAATGAAGTAAATAAATGTAAAATAAGGCAGATCTAACAAACACACCAATCAATAGATAAGAAAATGCTCGGAAACACACGAATTTAGAGTGTTTCGGCGAATTGCCTACGTCCATTTGACATGATAGATGTTAATTGAATTTCACTCGCTGATTACAAGAAGTTACAATAGCACAACAATAGTCTAGAATTGATTCCGGCAAAATGTCAATGTAGAGAAGCCAAAATGTCCCTTTTCTTTAGGTCCAGGGTCACTATTTATAAGTGAAGGCAGCAAATATCTCGTCCACATCTCGTAAGACTTCTTTTCTCACATTGGCGGGCCCTCAAGATCGAATTCAGGAGGTATCGACTCGATCTGGGAGCGATAGAGTCCTTAGGGGATGAAATTTATCAGCTACATTCTTGAGGTAGTACGCAAGATCCTGTGAAAATTAGGTGACATTTGGACTAGTAGATATCGAGTTATGATCGATGCAAGTTTGAACTTTCAATGTGCTATCGAATTCGTATCGTTCACATTCCCATCGCTCTCATTCGCATCGCTTCTATTCGTATCGCTTTTAGGGATGTGATGACCAATGACGTGGTGCTATCATTTAGAATCGATCCACATTTCATGCCGAGTGACCGAGTCATCCATCTTTACGTGCCTCCTTTGTATTTCTATTATTCAAGTGTTTTGTACCCATGTCATTCGTGTCCATTGATATGGCTTCGTTCGTATCCATCAATTGCTACATTGTTCGTATCAATATTTAAGATCATTTCGTATCAATAGCCTCGACCCCAATTTGTATCGATTTAGACATGGACTTCATATCGATACCATTTTGGTGTTGCCTTATATCGCTTGCGGGTGGTGATCGCTACGAGCCGTGCATTAGTGGAAGTGATACGAAATGTCACTAGGTGAGGGATACGAACCGGAGTAGATGTGAAAGGTACGAAATGGTTCTTCTTCCATGGATACGAACTAGCGCTCTCATGATGGATACGGACCAGATGTGTTTCACTTGAGACTCTATAGATACGAATTTTCTGGATACGAACAAGGTTTTGTGGATGGATTCGAATGGAATCAATACGAAGGAGGTGGTCTGATGGATATGGAACCTATACCTTTTCTCTTAATTTCGATTGATCCATATCTTGAGCATACGAACTCCGATTGACTTGAAATTTGGAATGTTGGCTTTTATAGCTTTGCTTGTTGTACCATATTGATTGTAGCTTGATCCGGACATGGACAGAATTCACTAGTATCCATAGCGAACGTGTGTACAACCGGTCTTTGGGACGGACTATCTTCAGCTCCCAGTTAAGTTCTTGGTGTCACAGCCTTACCAAAAGGCGGGATAACATTTGCCTCCCATAGTACATCCTGTATGAACATGACATGCTTTAAAAAGCTACAATGTTAATCTGAAAAAGTTCTATCTGATTTGTTGAATAGTCATCTTTTCGTCAAGATACACAACCTTTAACTGATTTCCAGCATTATAAATGTTGAATTGTTGACTACCAATGATCATGTAGTGTTTTGTTGTAACTGTGGGTTGAGTGCTAGCGATTTGTTGTTTGTTGTTCTGGTTGTCATGGGTAAGAATTCCATTCTTGTCAAATTTGAACATCAAATTTTTGCTCATCATACATGCACGTATGTTAACCTGACTCCTGTTCAGGTTAACACGTTAATGGATCATTGTCAAGTTCTTTTGTTCTTGTTTGCATCGAGTTTCGTATCGATCCTCTCCTAGATTGATGTGGAATTCGAGTTGTAACAATGATTGATGGTTTTTTTAGGCCACTCCTTTGTATCTATCCTCTCCTGGATCGATTTGAGATGTTGGAATGAATGCTTCGTATCAATTGAGTTGAGTGGCTTTAACATGATCTTGTAGTGACTTTCGTACCGATGGTCATCGATATATGATAGTATGATCTTGGAAATCTTGTTTCGTATCGATGGATACGAAGTAAAGGTCTACCTATCGATGGTTCCAAAGTGTTAGACTATGGATCGCTCTGGGCTGATGGTTATGAATCAGTGTCTTCATATTGATGCAAGTGATCATCCCAAGTTTGTTTTCATAGCCTCTTTCGTACCAATAATATTTTGACCGTTTCAATCGATTTTCGCTTCTAGGATACAAAGCTTTTTCTACCTTAGTCATGAAGTCATATATATACCATTTGTACTTAGCCAAATTTCCTTACTTGCTCTTACTTTTAAACTTTGCACTGTATCGATCGAAAACTCAAGAAAGAAAAAGAACTAAAGAAGTCTTCGCCTTCAAAACACTCGGTGTTTAATCCTTAATCCAATTTATTCGAACTAGGTAATTAATTAAGTAAACCCGTCTAAAAATGGCAAGATTTGAAGCCCGATGCCGTTCCATCCAAGGCCGTGGTCGATTCTTGCGTCGTTGATGTCGGAATTGGGTTGGAGTAAGGTTGCAGAAGTAGTTATGTTCTTGGAGGATTGAGGAAGAAGAGTTATCGATCGAGGTGGTGGAGCCATTCGTTTCAATACGAGGTATGGATGAAAGTTACTTTGTGTCAATCTGAAAGGTGGGAGTTCGTACCGATCTGGAATGATCTATACGAAGTTGCTTGCCTTAGATCATTATGAAGTGGAGTGGTTTGGAGTGATCGATACGAAGCCAAGGGTTTGGGATCGATACAAAGGGCGTCGATCTGGAACGATCGATACGAAGTCACAAATCTGGACCAATACGAATTCAGGCTTTGGCGGAAAGATCCAAGTGAACATTAATGGATACAAACCAGTGGCCTTTTTCATATTCAAACATTTGACTTCGACGAGCTTTAGCCTCGCATATGTGGACTTGACCATTAAACCACATATCTGACTATCCGTCAAAACTCGTCGATGGAACTGTAACTTGACAACATCTAATTAAACTTAACTTCAATCGATCACCTAAGTCTGGACAGCATGGTTGTGACAATCAGCGATGACGGTTACTCCTGTTGAATTCCCAAGTCTCGTCATTCGAACACCTTCTAAATCTTGTAGTATTTTATTAATTATATACAGCGTTGCACTACGTTACATTCATGCACTTCACACTGGGGTGTACATGGGCTTATTGTCACCTAATGATGGTTTTTGATGAGTTGATTAGTTATGGAACCCAGGAGTTCAATATAATAGGAGGTCCAGTGTCCACCTCCTTTCGTAATAGAGATGTCGGTCATTGTGGCCAAAGTCATAACTCCAGCTCCGGATAAGCTACCAGAAGCAATCTTTATTGGGAATCCAGAAGATTCAATACCATCTAATGTCTCTGAAGTTATGTTGGGGATAATTTGCTTGAGGCACGGGCTATCGTTGGATGATGTCATACTTCCAGGGCCGAAAGATAGGCCATATACCCCTTCGGAAGGGTACATCGCTTTCAATCGATTTGTCGCACAGCCGGGATGCTTCCATCGTTCAACTAGTACATTCGGGAGGTGTTATCTTATCTAGAGACTACCCCATCACATTTACATCCAAATGGGGACGCTCTTCTGAACAGCTTATTCATCATCTTCATGGAGCACCTTTTTTGCCCTCCAACACCATAGGAAGTCAGATTCTTGTCAAATGTAAAGAGTCGAGGAGATAATCCTTCTTTCACGTTATTAGAGGGAGCCAGGAACTGTAAAATAGTAACTGGAACTTGGACCTGACTTATCTATTTCAAAACCGAGTGGTTCTCTGATCGGTGCCAACCAGGATTTGCTAGACAGTGGCTAGTTACACGTGAGTATTGCATTTTCTATAGCGATTAATGAGATAGTTGTAATCCACGTCGGGTATAGCATCTTCTTTCTTTTACAACCGCAATTTCATGACCCACAGGTGCTCGATTTATGGAAATAGTGTGAGTTCTTTAGGAGGTGCCTGACAAGATTAGAGAGATCGACTCGATGCTTACGGATGAAAATTTGAGGGCCGTTAGGCTAATTGACCGAAACCAGAGCATAGTCTTGAAGGATCTCTTAGGGCAGCCCCGGCAAGACGGGATAGGCATAGGGCGCCCGAAATTGAAATAGCTGAGCAGGGTGACAAATAGGATACACCCACAAAAGACGAACCCATTGCTGGGCCCTCGGATAATCCTTGACATTCATAAGGAAAGAGGAAAGGCAAGGCGGTTGCTCATAAGCTTCATAAGTCTTCAAGATGGAAATCCATGGTTATCTCCCTGCTAGCCGCTGGTGTTAGAATCTCGGATCTCCTCCCCACAAATGGAGAATCCCTTCGAAGGGACTAGCTGACAGCTGACATTCCAATTTCGGATCATGTGTCGCTCCAACAAGATATCGGGTTGGAAGGGCTTCAAAGCGCTTTAGATTCAAGCAAGTCACTTCCTTCGAGTATGACCGATATAACCGGTTGGTTAGGGGGGTTTGCATATGCATTCATACACTTTATCACAGTACATGATTTCCAATCATAAGTTATTCATTTATGGTGATTAAAAACTCTTCTTCCCTTTTTATTTTACAGATACGATGACAAGGCAGGAATCCATGCTTGGTAGCCTTCACTCGACACACCATTCATCTAGTTCATGTCATGAGCCTCGCAGACGGGAGGCGAATAGAGGCCGCGATCGCGACTATTCTAATCAGGAGAGGGAGCGTTACGAAAGGAAAAGGTACAAAGAGAGAGAATATATGCATAGCTTTGGGTCACGCTCTCCATTACCTCGAGGTCTAGCACAACCCTCTAGTTCTAATAAACAACCCCTAGAGCCTTCGCGTCAAATACCACCTTCTCAAGCACCAAGGCCCGACCCACAACGTTAGAGGACTGAAACTGAAATTCCCATCATTGTTGAACAAGCCATCATAGACCCCGTTAGGGAGGGAGCAGCTAGAATCGCTAAGCTGAAAAAAGGTTTTTCAAATATCTGCTTTGATGGCTTCATCTTCCCCGCACTTAAAGAGAATTCTTGTTGAGGTAGAACAAACGATCCACGACAACATTCATGATGTTTATGGCTAATACCGAGAATGAATAAAGGCCACAGATAAAGTGCCAGTGGTGGCCTTTGAGCGGGCGAAGACAATCAAAAAATTAGGGACTGATCTCAGTCAAAAAGACCGCATAATCAAGGTGTTTAAGGACGAAAAGGAGTACACGAGAAATTCTGAGACAAAGGCCAATAAGAGGGCTAATGAGGCAACCTAGAGAATGGAATAGATGAGGCGGACACATTTAGCCCTGGTTGAGGAGGTCGGACAACGGACCACCACAGTTATGGCCAAAAGAGATGAGGCGCTTAAAGAGCTTGAAGAGCTAAAGCCAAACTTGATGAAATCATCAAAGAGAAAGATGATGCAAACAAGGTCACCCAGGAAGCATGTGAACGGGCTGTGGTGCTTTGGGAGTAAAGGGATGCGACAACCCTTAAAATTCAAGAAGCCGAAGCCAAGGTTGAGAATGAAGTGAAAGCGGTGGAGACCAGGTTGGAGGTTCACATCGAAGATCCTCTTTTTACGTACAACGCCTATGTTTCGAAGCATCGAAGTCTAACCTGGCTCGAATACTATCCATCACACTCATACAATGCTTGGTGCCGCTTGGTGGGAGATGAAAAAGTAGAGCATCAAGCTGAATCTATCGATGAGTTTGAACTAGAGAACCGAGTGCAGAATGAGGATGAGATAAGAGTTCTCCACCACATCACTATCATATTTTAGAAAGAGAGACTCGGTACTCATCATCCAAAGGCTGGAGAGGGTTCTGACAATGAGCACCATGATGTGAGTTTCGAAATTATTATGCTAACCTTGCCCGAATAAACTCATGTGGTTGATCCTCAATCTGTACCCGCATACAATCCTGATTAACCGCAGTTATCTCCAGCTCGCGAGCATGTCTCTAAAGCTGCTCCATCACCCATGAGCCAGTCTGGGAAAGATATTCTAAACTTTTCTTGTACTTATTCGAAGTTAGGAGTGTTGTTCGAAGTAATTACTAACACTCTTTTCCTTATCTTAATTCAACGATTGGAGCTGCTCCAGCCATGCCCACTGCAACCCAAGAGCCGCATCATAAGCAGGAGGCCCCTATAAAGAAGTGACCACCACAATGACCACTGCACCAGCCGATGGAGTGCACGGGAGCACTTTTACTTTCGATGAACAGATGATGGAGGAACTTCTTAGTGATCGAAGTGACCCTTTTGTCGACCTGCAATTTTTCACGAGTGGAGAAGCACCTGTGATCTGCTCCTCTAGCCCAACTACTAGCATTCCCGAGGACCCCTAAAAAATCTATGAAGAGGAGATAATAGCTGATATCAACGCCGAGATGGAAGCAGCTGCGCTGGCCGGTGGTATCAGAAGTGGGATGGCGACCCCTGGTTTAGTTCCTCTGCAAATGATTTCTCCTGGTAGTACTATGGTCGACCTCGGTGTGCCTTTCTCATCTTCTAACGTCGATCAAATTCCTCCGACTCCGTCTTCAGAAAGTATTCCAATTCATGTGATTTCAGAGGAAGAGTTTACCATAATTCCCCCGACTGGAGATCTACCACCAAAAAGCAAGGGCTCGAAGAGTCATCCGAGCAGTTATTCCAGCGGGTTGACACTGAAGAAGAAGAAGAAGAAGACGAGAGAATAAACAAGTCTTCTTGCCTCATTTTTGGTAGACAGATAGGACTTCCTTATTTTCCCGTCGGCCATGTATAGTTGCAGATTCGGCCCCTACTAGTAGGATTATATAGGATACTTTTGTAGTTATCCTTCTTTTTCAAAGAATAGTTAAAATAAAATTCCATTTTGTCATCGGCACAGTTTTGCATTTATTTGCTTAAGTATTCCAGTGCTCGAATTTCCATTCAATGTACTTGTGAAGTTTAAGTCTCTGAATCAGACATGAGATTAGTCCTTAAATCCTGAAACTATGGCCTCGAGCCATGGAAAATGTTTAGTTGGGTTCCAATACCGCCCTGTCTCGATCAGTAGTTGGTACTTAAGATTTTCACACAGTGCCGAGGATAAATAGAAATGCTCGATCGGCAGTAGCTTTTCGCCTTCAATACGTCATGCTTAACTTTGTTGAAATTAAGTGGAAATGTGACAAGTTCGAGTGATCGGGTCACACTCGCTCATTTATTGCGATTTGCATCCACACACTAGGGGTAGTACTTGTACATTGGCGGTCGATCATGCCCGCTGACGATTTGGAAATATGTCCACTCTTTGGGGACATAAGTTAATCTATGGGCGGTCAGTCAATCCCATTTGATATTTAGATTTTCGTCCACACTCTGGGGACTTAGATCGATTCATGGGTGGTCAGTCACACCCCATTTGCGTTTATACTCCAACACACTTTGGGGACTCGGAGTTGTCTCATGGGTGGTTTTTTAACACCCGGTTTGTGTTTATACTCCAGTTCACACTCTAGGAATTTGGAGTTAGTCGTTGGGTGGCTGGTTACACTCATTTTGATGTTTATACTCCAGTTCACACTCTGGGAATCTGGAGTTGGTTAACAGATGGTCGGTCACATCTATTGTGAGTTTTTGCATTCCATTCGCACTCTGGGAATGGTAGATGTATTAGGATCGTGGATGGTCGGATCATATCCACCCTGAGTTAACAAGTGAAGTCGTTAGATGGACGAGTCCATCCTCCCCGAACTTCGTTTAAATACTGGCAAAGTTGTTAGATGGACGGATCCACCCTCTTTGAAACCACATTTGTAAGTTTATTCCCCAGTTCACACTCTGGGAGTTTGGAGTTAGTTAGAGAATTGTCCTTCATCGGCCCTTTTTTGTCTTTATTGTGATGGCTTGAGCCCGAGCTCGGGTTTCACTTAGCGAGTGATTGGTCGTATCGTAGTCACTTCCTATTTGAATAAATCCCATCGTAGGGTGGTACTTAGATCTCCATGCATTGTGATGGTTGTATGATTCATTTTAGAAATCATTGCTCTGGCTCGAAGAGATTGCATTTTATTGTTGAAATAAGAAAATATGGCAAAGTCAGTTGCCTTATTACAAATTCAAATTTTGAAATGCATAAACAAATTGTAAATGAAAAGCAGACCAAATGAATAAATAAAACATATAGTGTGTAGTAGCGATGAAGACTCTTGTTGTTCCAGGTCGGTAGAGTGAGACCATCAACGGTCGATAATTTAAATCTGCCATCTCTGAGTCTTCGTTCGATAACATGCGGCCTTCCCATGTTCGTTTCATATGTGAAGGAACTGGGCAAATTCTGTTAAGGACGAGATCGCCGAGTTCAAAGGTTTAGCGTTGGACCTTGGCATTGCACAATCAGGCGTCTTGACTTCGGTACGCAGCCGCCCTCAAATTAGCCTCTTCTCGCTTCTCATACAATAGTTCCAGAGATTCGGCAAGTAATAAAGCATTCGTCTTCGAATCATAATATGTCACATGATGAGAAGGTACTTCCATCTCGAATGGAATAACGGCTTCTGAACCGTAGGAAAAAGAAAATGGAATGTGGCTGGTCGCGGATTTGTGGGTTGTCCGATAAGCCCATAGGGCCATAGGAAGTTCGTCCCATTTTCCCCCAGCCTTTTCCAGGTGTTTCTTCAGAATGGATTTTAAAACTATATTGATAGCTTAAACCTACCCATTCGGTTGAGGATGTGCAACGGCAGAGAACTTTTGGATGTGGAATCGTTGATAGAAATTCTTAAATTCAACACTGTCGAATTGGGCTCCGTTGTCAACGATGATGGTATATGGTAGACCAAATCGACAAATAATGTTGTGTACAATAAAGTTGATCCTTTCTTTGTTGTGATAGTAGCAAGGGGCTCAACTTTTGCCTATTTGGTAAAGTAGTCAATTGCAATCATAGCGTACTTCGTACCACCTTTAGCTAGATGTAGAGAACCAATAATGTCGATGCCTCATACTACGAACGGCCAAGGACTGACCATCGAATTATTTCGATAGGTGGGGCTCTTGGAATCCGAGCGTGTTTCTGACATTTGTTACATTTCATGCGTGATCCTTACAGTCGGCCATCGATGATGCCGAGATGCAGAGCTATATATTTGATCTGTTAAGGAGCAAAGGTGGAATTTTTTTAAGAGCTAAGGGTATCGGGGATTCGACGATGTGGAGCTGAGATATAAAATCAAAGTGTTAATGGAAATTTTGTCTCTAAGTGAGGCGGAATTTTTTTTGAGAAGTGGAGGCGAAGGAAGCTGAAGTGAGGGAGGGAAATTTTGACGAAGGCGGAAAAATTAAGTCAGTGGAGGTAAGGCTTGAAATATAAATGTAACGAAAGGCAATGTTTTAGAAAAATTAGAATAGAATGTAACCAAGCCCCCCAAAACAAATGTAAAGACAATATTGGTTGCATTCAGACCACAAACGCTACTAATAAATGTAATTAAATGTAGGTTTTCTTGTAGTGAGAAGATTCTATATCTCGTAAGCCATTTCGTATTGTTGGGTACAATGCAAAATAACTTAGGAGAAAGATGATAAGGCTAGTTGAGGTACAATGGAGCAGAAGTGACGACGATTATACATGGGAGACGAAGGAGTGCATAAGGACTAGGTGTTCACATCTATTTGAATGGTATGACCAAACATTTATCATATCTACGTTCACCATTGTATATTACATATGATAAGTTAGTATTCCGCATGCTAGTAAATGTTCGCTATATTGTTGGTTGCATGGCTGCTTGTTTGAGATGTTTAATGGTCTCTTATGATAATTAGGCATGTGGGATGGCCATGGTTGCTTATACTTTGGCTTGTTTGGGGATTTCAAGGGTGAATTTCCCGAGAGGAGTATGTACTGGCCAGTATTTTATGTATCAAAGGATTGTATAGTTTTTTTATTTTATTCGTATAAGGTCATATTATTCTATAATTTTAGGATATGAATCTTAGAGAAATTTTACACACCTATGAATTTTTCTGAATTTCTATGTGACCATTTTGACCCTAAAAACCTCCTTTAGGCTATAACTTTTGATAGGAGTCATATAAGGATCTCAGAACAATTTTATTGCTTTATGATAATGTTTTCTCATTTCAATTGGTCATAATAGAAAAAAGGACTTATGGTTAGGAAGTTATGACTGTTTTAAGTTTTAACAGTTGTTGGCCAGAATTAATGTGTAATTAATTAACCCGAGTAATTGGCCTATTAGGCTAATTAGAGATTACTATAAACAGGGGCTATAGGAGTTAAATTAAAACTTTCCCTCTCATTTGAAATCTAGTCTAAACCCTAATTACCGTAGATTCATACTAATTAATCCAAATTACTCGCTAAATAAAACTAGATTATGGATTAGAGATTAGATTCTCAAATAGATTAGTGAGTGGTTTATGACTTCTTGCTACCATGTGCATGTTTTTATGTTACAATTATAGGTTTTAACAAGACTTTGATCCTCAAAATACTTTTTATAAATTTAATAACATTTTAACATATGTTTATGACATAAATTGATAAATTATAATATGGCCACTAGGAATTGTTTAATAATTCACCACATTCATGTTGATATGTTTATAATTTCTTAGATTTGGAATAGAAATTGCTTGATTGCTATAATTGTATGTGTTTTTTATTTGATTGATTGTATAGAATGTATGTTGGGAATAATTGCTATGATTTTATATTTGTATGTTGTCCGTTGATGTTGTTTGTTAGTGTTTTTAATGCATAGGAAGATAGGTTGGTGAATTGAGCAAATTAAAGGCATGTTTGGTCAGAATTGGATGAAGCATGAATAGGAGGCTCTGGAGCAAACCAAGAGCCTATAAGATAATTCGCACCTCATTTGGATTTGAAGGAAAGACTCGATATTGAGTTAACGGGATGCGTAAACAGCAAGTTATAGGGGATGGACCTGTGAGTCAGTCTCTTACATGGTTGGACAGAGCTTTTTCTAAGGAGTTGTTCTTTAGCAAGATGTTGGAAATTTTGACTAAGTGTTAGATTGAGGGCCGGGTTATCTCTAGAACTAAAAGTGGGGTGTTAGATTGGGGGTCGAGTAATCAAGGAGCAATAACTCGGGGTCTAAAGTCACTGTAAGAATAGTACTAGAGGCATGGAAGGAAACAGCTACTAGGAGGTTAAGTAGATATAATTCGGTACCGACTCATAGGGATGATTCGTCATCGAGTTATCGTGACATAGGGTATGGAGTTAGAATTTCTAACGACTGATATAGAGGTTTTGTAGGTCGTGCTAGAGCTAGTGGCTTATTTGTGTCATGTTGGATGACGATGTAACAACATGATAAAAATATAGAATCTTCGGATGTTGGCTCATGTTGGAAGTAGCTTCTGAAGACTACGGCTTGTAAAGGAGTAAGCCATGGGATTGATGGATGCAGATGGGTTCCTCATGAATAAGGGAAACTTGATTGAGCAAGAAGGGCTCGGCATCCAAATGGAGTAAAGGAGGGCTCGAAAATATGTTCTAAAGAATCGTTAATGCTTATAGTGTTTTCCGCTATATTCAAAGCAGAGGTATTATAAGTGGGGACGCCTATGGATTGGTAGTGACGATACGTACACCCTAATCCTGTGGCATTGGATCTAGTGTCTAGCTTTGGGCTACGGGACATGTATCTAGCTTTAGATTGTGAGATATGAGAGTACAAAAAAGAACCGAGATTTCCATTAGTCCCTAATAGTATAAAGGTCATATTGTTTATCATATATTCAAGGCAAAAGGATGAGTGATAGTGAGTCTTGGTTGATAGATGCTATGGTTGCTTTCCTTTAGCGGGCTATCACTCAGGGTTATCATTGGGAGTAGGTACTGAAGATAAGGATATTTGGACATCCATTATGGAATTCAGTATTTTACCCTTACGATATTGTTCGTGTACTCTTATTCCTTACCATATTAACCTCTATAGTATTTTGAGATTTATTCACCACTCACACTAGGCTATTGTCTAACATGTGTTTTTATGCTTTTCTTCTTAATAATTTGGGTACTCTTAAATGAGCAGACTAGGTAATAGGTTTAGGTGATGCATTATTTGTTCGGAGGATGAGCTGGATGGAGCTATCCCATATTATATACATATATGGATTCTACGCTTATTCTGCTATGCAGCATTGGGGAGCTTTAGCGGTGACTTCTTGTACTTGTATTTGAGATAGTTATTGAGTTTGTTTCCATTGTGTAAACTCTATGACTTGATGTGTAACTTTGTGGAACTACACTCTGATGATTTATTCACATAGTTATTACTATCTCTTTTGTTATATCTATGATAATATATTCTACCCGTGCGTTGTGAGATATGACAAGTTATATGCTATATTTGTTATTATTCATCTTGACAATCATTCTATGTTAAATGGGCATCATTGTAGTATATTATTTAGTTATTGTATGTTCCATGGTATAGGGTGGTCATCAAATTTATGCTTTTGTTGGCCCTTTCTTCCGTTCTTTGGGTCTATCCCCCTTAGAGTGGGTAGTCTTTCCTTCAGTTGTAGTATAAGTTACGTCGACAGTCTTCCTAGTAGAAGTTTTGGAGGATTTGACCTGGAACTTCGGCAACCTTGGCTTAGTCATAGGGAGTTTTGTAGAGGGGCCTACAAGTGTGGAGATGACGAACTCCTTGACTTAGGCTTCTTTTTTATTCTAACTTAAAATGGTCGATTACGGCTCCTCCAACATCATGATAGGATCAATTTGGCCCACCATGCTATTAATGGAAACATCTTCCCATAGGGAATAAGAAACATCCTTCAGTAGTTCCAAGGTCATGATCTGCTGAGAATCGAGGCTAGATTTGAAACTAGCAGGAAGGATTGGAGAAATGTGTCCTGTGGAGATGGAGCTCGACATGGTAAAGAAGGTCGTGGTGCCTGATCCTTAAGTAGCCGGAGACGGAGACGGAAGATGTGGTTGACCTAAAAGTTGGCAAACAGAATCATAAAGGTCAGAAATGGATTCAGACGAAAACTGAGGTTTCTCGAACAAGGGTGAAACAAGAGTATACCTTCGCCTAGAATCGATTGATAAGTAGAATATTGGGAAAGTTCATCTTCCTTGGGTGAGTATTGGATCGGCTGGTCCATGAAGGAAGGAGCATAGGGCTTATCAAGACTAGCCATTGCGAATGCTGGAAGTTTCTGAGTGGCAGTAGTGCTAGCGATTTTGCACTTTAGGATATCCACCCCAAGCTTTTTGGATTTTAGATTCAATGATTTAGTTGGAACTGGTACACTTGGGCACTTCGAAGCCTCAAAGCAGCAACAACACCAGCAGCATCTTCTACACCTAGTGTGAACATTCCCTCCTCGAGCGTTTCTATGTCTTCGGCGTCAAGGTATTAAGCTATTATCTCTTCCTCGATGAGACCTTCACCGGTCATGTTGGAGCGATGCAACACCTCCTCTCAGTCATCTGCAAGGATTTCAGCTATGATCTCCTTAGCCACTTCAGGTTCTTGTGTATAATCTCGCTCGCACAAAAGAGCTTTAAGTACTATTTAGCTTCTCTCTCTCCTTGGCCTTTTTCTCTTTGAGGTCTTTTAGCTGCTGCGCAGTGAAGGAATAAGTAACGACCCTAATTTTGGTTAACATTATCTAGGATATTTAATTAGTTAAATAAAATAAAATAATGCGATGATTAGGGGATTTAGGTTTGTAATTAACAAGGGGTAATGCCATATAACCAATGAAGTAAAGAGAGATTAAGATGAAATAAGTTAGTGGGGTTAGATAAGGGGTAAAATATGAAAAGACACATTCTAATACCCTAAACTCTCATGTATCTTCATTTCATATGTTCATTTGCAAAAGTTAAATAAAAGAGGCCGGCCAGCATTAAGGAAGAATAAGAGGAAGATAAGCTAAAGGACGAAGCTAAATCAACTTATTCCAAGATAAAATCTCAAATCCTTAATCTCAAAGCTAAGGTATATAACTACACCTCACGTTTTCCATTTTTCAGTTTTATGATGAGATCCGAATTATTTTGCATAGTTATTTGCCATGTATTGATCGTTAAAATGGATATATATGCTTGTTGATGAATTATGATGTTTTCTATAGATTTTACGATATGTTTTAATGTGAAAACCCTATTAAATGACATCCCAATGCCTTGTGACATTAGATTGTGATTAGATGTGATATTTTAGAGATGGATTTCAATTTTCATAATTATCTTAATTAATGTCTATTTAATATTAAGCCCTATTGAAGAAAATGATTATTTGGATTTAAAATCATTTACGGCTAAATAATATATGTTTTGGTCAGAAATTTATTTACTTTGGTAAACAAATTAAAAATGATTTATTGAAATTTTTATAGAATTTTCCTAAGTATTTTAATGAATATATAAAATTATTTAAGGTATGAGACTTAAATGTTTTATATATTTATAAAAGGAGAAGTGGCGTTTTGTAAATTATTCAAATTACTTTTGAAATTTTGGCAAAAATTTTAGAAAAGAAATTCGCAACCAATAATATTTTAATAAACAAGGTAGGTTAGCTGAAAAGTTTGCTTCAAAATGTCAAAAATCAGTTTAAACATGCTTTTTTACATGTTTGACCACTTTCGGCACCCAGGTTTCGATTGGGTACTTCTGCCTCTATCACCATCGAAACCAATCAATGATTTGGTACATAGTGAATTAGATATAGGCGGAAGGTATTGGGTCGAAATAAGGGGTTCCGATGGGGTCGAAGCGTTACTTTTCTTTTAAATGAAAATGTGCCTGCTTTGCTTTTGAAAGGATTGTTGTCGACTTGGTTGGGTTCCGACTGGGTCAAATTGATTTAAGGAATGGTTTCGAATGTGGTCGCACCTCTTATTTTAAGTAAGTTCTTTCGAAGGGGTCGAAACCCTTTGCTGCCGCTTTCTACCTTTCGAAGCAATGCCTTCAAAAGGGTTTCTTTGTTTTAAAACCCAAGCCGCTTCTCTAATGTTTTCGAAGGGTTCGTTTTGACACCATCCACTTCATTACTTAGGAAATAGCTTTCGAAAGAGTGCTTTTGATTTAGTTGTTTTAAGAACCTTTTTATTCAGTTGAAGGTACAAGCTAAAGGTTTCAAAGAAGATAGTTTTAAATGGTTATGAAAGGTTTCAACATATTATACTTGAACACAAATTCTTTCAGAAGGTTTTGATTTATATAAGGGTTTCATGCTTTTGAAAGTTTTAAGGTGAATGTTTAGAAGTGGTGGTTCCCCAATGTTTTCTAAAGGTTTAAAGGAAGGTTTCAAATGGTTTCAAAAGATGGATTTAAAAATTTTTAAAAGAAGAATGTATAAGATTTTAAAGCTTTCGAAAGGAAGGTTTTACAATGTTTTTGAAAGGATTATTAAGAATGGTTTTAAAAGGTATGTTTCGGCCGAAAGGCCTAAGGTTATAAAGTAATGTGTTTTACTTGTTTCGAAAGCGGTACTTTCAATAGTTTCGAAAGGGGTACTTTTAATGGTTTCGAAGGAGAATTGTTTAAAAGTTTAAACAAAGGTGTCGAGTGTTTTCATCAACAATGTATTGAGTAAAACATATGTCATAGCAAAGAGATTTGAGTAAAGCAATAGTATGATTTCCATGTCTAAGTATGATTTAATGGGATTAAATCAATTCAATGGTTTAAAGGGATTATATCATTTTGAAAAGGTTTTCAAGGAAAATTTATGGGTAGTTAACCCTAAGTAAAATGACTTGAATATTAGAATACCAGATGGAACAGGTATGTGGTCGCATATGTTAGCTATTACCCCTAGCTAATTTAGTCCAAAATTCCAGTGTGTAGGGCTTTGTCATAGGTAAGACAAAAATAATGTTACACGTAGAAAGTATCTATAGAGAAGAGATAGGTTATTGGTGAGCGTGCAAAACCATTGCGATCTGTTGACCTTCGGAGAAATAAGTTAGGGACAAACTCTCCAGAAGAGGAGCATCCAATAAAAGTAAATTATTTGTTTTTTTGTCTAGTAGGTCGTAGTCAGCCAAAGGTTTAGTAGTTAGCAAAACAAAACTATAGTGTTCAGACAGATAGTCCATTTGTTACTTGATTTGTATGTATATATGATATGGCTTTATGTTTTAACTAGTTTTAGTTGCAGGATTAAAATTTGCAAAATATATGTTTTAGAAGGAAATTAGTGAGGGTAAATGCTTTTCGCCAAGCGACATGGTCTTATTTAATATCATATAACCAAGATGTATAGTATTATTCACCAGGCTTTATGTTTGACTCAAATTTTATGTTTTCTCCTTAAACTCTCGGATGCTCAAAATTGATTTGAGTAGGCCGAGGGTTGATGCTTATAGATTTTTGTAGGTTGGCGAATATTGCTTCTAGAGATGAGCAAGCGGCTGATGGATAGCTATTTAGGAGTTGTTGTTTTTGTTTTATTTCGCTGTGTTGTATTAAGTCGGTTATGACTGTATTACTCTAGTCAACTAAGGGTGCATCTTTATACATCGCTCTTGGTGTATTTATGTAATCATTATATTTGATATGAACATGGAAAATGATTATGGGATTATGTAATTTGAATATGAAATATTGTTTTGAAATGTAATCAGAAAAGCTGTTTTAATCTGTGATGATTTTATTTCATATTCGTGTAACTCTAATATTATGGATACGATTAGCATTACCGTATTTTGTCACCAGAAGTTAATACTATAAATAACTGCAGCATCTATAGCGCTTAGCTTTTGGATTCCAGAAATGGAGTGTTACAACTTGGTATGAGAGCATAGGTTTATCAAAAACTTTAAACTAATTGATTTTTGAAAACATAATCCTAAGAAATTAGAGATAAGATCGAGGTATGGGATAACGCTATAGTAACGTACTTGTATTTGCTATATATAAATGTACACTTTATCTGTAGTCTCCTATCTCTATTAGGCTATTGTTTTGTATCTTACAAGGCTTGAATACAAGTATGGATGCCAGAAGTGGAAGAGTTAATCTTGGAGGGGGAAGCACCACTACAAACGGAAATGCCAGACCGAATACGAAAAGGAATAAAGGTTAGGCACAAGCTGGAAATGTGGGTGATAAGTCACACACGTTGATATGAGAGCGGTGTATTAGTTCTTTGTAAACATGAAGCAAGCGGGGGTTGCTACTGTAATAGTTGGAGGAAGAAATCAAGAAGCTCCGGTGGTCAACAACAATGCTATTACGAGTAGAGATTATGCCCGGCTGGGAGGAATGTTGTTTATTTGTATTGAAGACGTAATCGAAGTTGAGATGATCAGAAGAGAAGGCTTGCTTCTAGATAGCTTCAGGGAGCAGCGCTGTGCCACTGGAACAACATTACAGTCGGAGTTAATGAAGAGAGGATGATATAGGCTGAGTTCTGAAGGAGGTTCGAGGAAAGGTTTATGTCTGAGATTGCGAAGTCCACTCTGCTTAAGAAGCTTGCTGAGTTAGAGCAAGAGGATATGATTATACTTGAGTATTCGAGGTGTTTTTAGGAGTTAGCAAGGTATGGCTATGCTACTAATGACAATGTGATTAAGAGAAATGAGAAGTTCATCAGGGAGTTGAAGCTTGAGCTTGTTAGGGCTATGTTATCTTGCACTAGGGATCCATGTGATGTTGTTGAGATGGCATTGAGATGCTTGCTTTTCATGTAGAGAAATAAGGCAAGGAAGTCCAAGTGGGGCAGTGTCATAAAAGAAAGTTCTTCCATAAGAAAGGAGCTCAGAAGGACGGAGCTACAAGAAGAGGAAGTCAGAGGTTGTCTACTTTAAGTGTGATAAGAAAGGATATTTTGCTAATGATTGCCATTCTTGAGATGGAAAGAAGGTGATTGGGAAGAAGAACATCAAATGCTTCAATTGCGATCAAATTGGACATTATAGGAATCAACCCAAGAAGCCTTCTAAGGATGGAAAGGGAAAAGTGTTTTCACTGAAGCCAGGTGCCTCAATGCAACCAACAGAGGAAAAAGGGAAGGTTGTGTTAGGAGGTACGCTTCTGATTCATGGTATATCAGTTAGCGTTCTATTTGATTCCGATGCATCTCATTCTTTTATATCTCATTGTTTGGTAGATAAACTTAACACGGAACCCTCATATTTAGTTACTTCCTTAATGGTTGCAAATCTAATAGGATGGTATGTGACGCCTGGGATGATGTATGGCCACCCAGAATTTGATTTGTTAGGTTATACCTTTGTTTGCAGTTTGCATATGTTTGATTTCCTAGGGTTTAGAATTATTCTATGTATGGATTGGTTTAATAAGCACGATGCTAGGATATTTTTCCATGATAGGAAAATACCGCTTAGACACCCTGACTATATCGATCGGATTATATATGCCATAGAAAGCTCGAGTTGTTAGGTGAATGCTTTATTGGTTTTGTGGAGGTAGAAGATTAGTTGAATCATGTTTATGTGGTCAAAGAATGCGTAGATGTTTTTGAACCGGTATTAGGACAGCCACTGAAACGAGCCATTGATTTTTGGATAGATTTAGTACTTGGAGCAGAACCAGCAAGTAGAACGCCAAGAAGGATGACACCTACAGAGATGATGGAGTTAAAGGTGCAGGTGGTGGATTTGGAAGCCTAGAATTTTATTTGGTCAAGTAGTTCGCCTTAGGGGGCAGCCGAAGTGTTTGCTAAGAGGTCGGACATATCGCTAATGTTGTGTATTGGTTATTGTAAGATGAATGAGAAGACGAAAAAGAATCGATATCTGCTACCTAGAATTGACGATTAAACTTATTTAATCAATTGAGTGGAGCCAAAGTTATTTCTAAGTTGGATTTGGCAACAGGGTTCCATCATCATAGAGTAGCAGAGGATAGTATTCCTTTGATGGTGTTTAGGACTAGATATGGATCATACAAATTGTTAGTGATGCTGTTCAGACTAACTAATGCACCAGCATTCTTTATAGACAAGATGAATGGAATTTTCCAAGAGCACTTGGATAGGTTCATGTTGGTTTTCATAGATGATATTTTTATATACTCTAAGGATGATAAAGAGCATGAAGTTCATCTTAGAATAGTGCTTGAGATGCTGAGGTAGCATCAGCTGAAGGCGATGTTCTCGATATGGCATTTTGAAGGAAGGAAGTGAAGTTTCTTGGCCATGTCGTCGAAGTGAAAGGGTTGTCTATAAATTCAATTAAGATTGAAGCGTCGAATAATTGGAAGAGACCTGAGATTGTGATTGAGACAAAGAGTTTTCTTAGATTGGCTTGGTAATATCCTATATTCATTAAGGAGTTTTCGTGGATAGCAGCACCGATGACCAAGCTAATGCGAAAGGATGACAAGTTTGTTTGGACCGATAAGTGTGAGGAGGCATTCTAGAAGCTGAATCACTTATTGGCTAATGCACTTATGCTAGTTGATCCAGAAGGTAATCATAATTTAGTAGTGTACACAGATGCATATTGGACAAGGTTAGGAGTTGTGTTAATGCAAAGAGGTAGAGTGGTTGCCTATGCATCTCGGCAGCTTAGACCACACAAAGTAAGATATCCTACTTATGATTTAGAATTGGCAGCGGTGATCTTCGCATTGAAGATTTCGAGATATTATCTTTTGGGAGAAAGATTCGAGTTGTATAAGGATAATAAGTCACTAAATTATTTATTCTCCTAGAAGGAGCAGAATATGAGACAATAGATATGGTTGGAATTTGTAGCTGCTTACAATGGTGGAATTGAGTACACACCAGGAAAAGTAAACAAGGTTGCAGACACACCTAGCAGAAAACATCAGAATGTATTGTTAGCAATGATAGCTGAGTGGAAAGATTAAGAAGCATTGACGACATGTATGCTACAGTGGAGATATGAAGCGGGATCTAGTGGAGAAACTATAGTATTATCAAGTTTGGAAGTTCGACCAGTGACGATCGAAAAGATTTCTTCTAAATTGATGGAGGATCCAGTGTTAGTTGAATGAATTACAAGGAAAGGGAGGGAACAGAGAGTGATGACTTGAAGGATTTTAGTCTCGACCAAAAAGGATGGTTGAGGAAGCAAGGAAGATTATGTGCTTCGAATGTAGGTAACATTAGGAAGGAAATTCTTGAGGAATGCCATTGCTCGAAATTCACTATTCATCAGGGAGGAACTAAGATGCATCAGGATATGAAGAGAAGTTTCTACTGGGAAGTTTTTGAGAGGGATGAGGCTAATAGGTAAAGCAGTGTTTGAACTACCAACAAGTAAAAGCCAAACATCAAAAGCCAATTAGGTTTCTACAACCATCAGATGTTTCAACATGGAAGTTGGATTCTATTTTTATGCATTTTATAGATGGTTGCCAAGATCTAATAGAGGAAATGAAAGTATATGGGTTATAGTGGACAGGTTAACAAAGAGTGTCCATTTCATTCCATTTAAGTCAACTTGAACGACACCTGTTTTAGCTAAGTTATTTATGAAGATATAGTTAGACTACATGGAATTCCTAGTAGTATAGTAAGTGATAGAGAGTTCTTATTCACGAGCGAGTTCTGGAAGAATCTACGGGATACTTTGGATACCAAGCTCAAGATGAGTATTGCTTACCATCCACTGATCAATGGGCAAATGGAAGAGTCAACAAATTCTTAGAAGATTTGTTACGAGCTTGTGTGCTAGATTTTGGAGGATCATGCGAAGGTCATCTACCCTTAATCGAGTTTTCATATGACAACCATTATTAGGCCAGTATAGGGATGGCACCGCTTAAAGCTTTATATGGAAGGCCACGCAAATCTCTACTTGTTGGTTAGGGACCGAGCATAGGTTGGTTCATGGTTCGGATTTAGTTAGAGAAGCTACAGAGAAGATTAAATTGATTCGAGATAGAATGAAGGAAGCTCGATCGAGGTAGAAGTGCTATCCTGATAAAAGGAGGAAAGACTTTGAGTTCATTGTTGAAGATCATGTTTTCTATAAGATATCACCGATGAAAGGTGTTATTCGATTTAGGAAATCAGGGAAGTAGGCACCGAGATTCATTGGATCATTACCTGTTATAGAGAGGATTGAGAAACTCGCATATATAGTAGAGTTACCAAGTAGTTTGGAAGTGGTCCACAATGTTTTTCATTCTCATCTAATGAAATGTATTTGAAATCCAGAGACTACTATAGCACTGACTGTGTTAGAGGACTTAGTAGTAGAGCCGAACTTGATTGTACTTAGAAAGCCAGTTCGTATAATCACGAGAGATGAGAAGAGGTTAAGGAACAAGACTATCAGATTAGTTAAGGTACAGTGGAGTGACGATGAGAGAGGTTGTACTTAAGAAATTGAGAGCAGGATTAGAATGCTTATCCTGATTTGTTTGATGGTATGTTTTACCTTTATGATTATATGTTATGTACCTTATCGAAATTTCAAGGATGAAATTCTTTAAGGAGGGGAGCATGTAACAATCCTAATTTTAGTTAACATTATTTAGGATATTTAATTAGTTAAATAAAATAAAATAATGTGATGATTAGGGGATTGAGATTTAAAATTAACAAGAGGTAGCCTTTCCATATAACCATGAAAAATTAAGATGAAATAAGATAGGGAAGTTAGATAAGTGGTAAAATAGGAAAAGACACATTTTGATACCCTAAACTCTCATGTATCTTCATTACATACGTTCATTTGCAAAAATTAAATATAAGAGGGCGGCCACCATTAAGGAAGAACAAGAGGAAGATTAGCTAAAGGAAGAAGCTAAATCAAATCAATCCAAGATCAAATCTCAACTCCTTAATCTCAAAATCTAAGTGAATAATGACTGCATTTCATGTTTTCTATTTTTCGGTTTTAGGATGAAATCTAAATTATTTTCCATGTTTTGATTGTTAAAATGAATATATATGCTTATTGATGATTTGTGATGTTTCATATAGATTTTATGATATAGTCTAATGTGAAAACCCTATTAAATGACATTCAAATGCCTTGCGACTTTAGATTAATATTTGAAGTGATATTTTAGAACTAGGTTTCAATTTTCATAATTTTCTAAATTAATGTGGATTTAATATTAATTTTGAAAATGATTATTTGGGTTTAAAATTATTTACCGCTAAATAATATATTTAGGTCTGAAATTTGTATATGTTGGTGAACATATTAAAAATGATTTACAGGAATTTTTATAGAATTTTCCTAAGTGTTTTAACAAATATATAAAATTAATTAAAGTATGGGACTTAAATGTTTCATATATTTACAAAAGGAGAAGAGGCATTTTGCAAATTATTTAAATTACTTACTTCTAAAATTTTAGTAGCACTTTTAGAAAAGAAATTAGCAATCAATAATATTTTGAAGAACAAAGCAGGTTAGTTGAAAATATTAATTTAAAAAGCTAAAAATCAGTTTAAACATGCTTTTTACATGTTTCACTACTTTCGGCACCCAGGTCCCAACTAGGTACTTCCGCCTCCATCACCATCGAAACCAATGCACATAGTATCATTGATTTGGTGCATGGTGAATTGGCTATATTCCGAAGGTATTGGGTCAAAAAAGGGGTTCCAACAGGGTCGAAGCGTTACTTTGCTTTTAAATGAAAATGCGCTTGCTTTGCTTTCGAAAGGAATGATTTTGACTTGGTTGGCTTTTGAATGGGTCAAGTTGATTTAAGGATAGGTTTTGAATGAGGTTGCGCCTTTTGTTTTAAGCAAGTTCTTTCAAAGGGATCGAAACTTTTTGCTGCCACATTCTACCTTTCAAAGAAATGCCTTGGAAAGGGTTTCTTTGTTTTAAAACCCAAGTCGCTTCTCCAATGCTTTCGAAGGGTTGGCTTTGACACCATCCAGTTCATTACTTAAGAAATAGCTTTTGAAAGAGTGCTTTTGACTTAGTTATTTTAAGACCCTTTTTATTCTTTTAAGGGTACAAACCAAAGGTTTCGAAGGAGATACTTTTAAATGGTTTCAAACGGTTTCCACATATTATACTTTAACCAATATGCTTTTGAAAGGTATTGATTTATGTAAAGGATTTCATGCTTTAGAAAGGTTTAAGATGAAGGTTTTAAAGGGGTGGTTCCTCAATGTTTTCAGAAATTTTAAAGAAAGATTTCAAAGGGGTGGTTCCTCAGTGTTTTCAGAAATTTTAAAGAAAGGTTTCCAATGGTTTCGAAAGGCTGGTTTAAAGAGTTTTAAAAGAAGGATGTCTAAGGTTTTAAAGCTTTCGAAATGATGGTTTTTCGATGTTTTTGAAAGGATTGTTAAGAATGGTTTTGAAAGGTATATTTTGGCCTTTCGACGTAACGTTATAAATTACAGCGTTTTACTTATTTCGAAATGGGTACTTTCAATAGTTTCGAAATGGGTACTTTCAATGATTTCGAAGGACAATTGTTTGAAGGATTATTTAAACAAAGGTGTCGAATGTTTTCATCAACAATGTTTTGAGCAAAGCATATGTCATGGCAAAGAGTTTTTAGTAAAGCAATAGTATGTTTTCATTATTTAATTATGATTTAAAGGGATTAAATCAATTCAATGGTCTAAAGGGATTAAATCATTTTGAAATGGTATTTAAGGAAAATTTATGGGTAGTTAACCCTAAGTAAATTGATTCGGATATTAGAATACCAGATGGGACTGA
The DNA here is from genome assembly GCA_030765085.1 of Allium cepa. NCBI lineage: Eukaryota > Viridiplantae > Streptophyta > Magnoliopsida > Asparagales > Amaryllidaceae > Allium > Allium cepa. The sequence continues at coordinate 944,248,908 of CM060934.1, read as the reverse complement.
TATAAAGCCACGCCCTATACATTAGCTATTAGGCCCTAGCTAATTTAGTCCAAAAATCCAATGTGTAGGGCTTCGTCACGGGTAAGGCAAAAATGATGTTACACATAGAAGGAATATATAGAGAAGAGATAGGTTATTGGTGAGCATGCGAAAGCATTATGATTAGTTGACCTTGGGAGAAATAAGTTAGAGACAAACCATCTAGAAGAGGAGTATCTAACAGAAGTAAGATTATTTGTTATTTTTTCTAGTAGGCCTGAGTCAGCCAAGGTCGTTATTTAGCCAAACAAAACTGTAGTGTTTGGATAGATAGTCCATTTGTTATCTGATTTGTATGTATATATGATATTGCTTTATTGTTTTTACCAGTTTTGGTTGCATGATTAAAATTCGCAAAAGATATGTTTTAAAAGATTATTGGTGAAGGGAAACTTGTTTCGCTAAGCGACATGGTCTCACTTAATATCAAATAAGATGTATAGTATTATTCATACCAGGTTTCATGTCTGACTCAAACTTTATGTTTTTACCCTTAAATTCTCTGGTGCTCAAAATTGATTCCGATGTTTTGTATTAAGTCAGTTATGACTATATAGTACTATGGTCAACTAAGAGGACATATTCATAAGTTGCTCTTTGTGTATTTATGTAATAATTATACTTGATCTGAAAATGAGAAATGATCGTGGGATTATGTAATTTGAATATGAAATATTGTTTTGAAATGTAATCAGAAAAGATGTTTTAATCTATGGTGATTCTATTTCATGTTCATTTGACTCGAATATTATGGATACCATTAGCATTACCGTATTTTGTCACTAGAAGTCAATATGAAAGATAACTACAGCATATGTAGCGCTTAGTTTTTGGCCTCTCGATATGCGGTTTTACAACTTGGTATCGGAACATAGGTTTACGATAAACATTAAACCAAAATGAGTTTTGAAAACATAATCCTATGAAGTAAGAGATTAGACTGGGGTATGGGATAACGCTATAGTAATGTAGTTTTACTTGCTATATATAAGTATATGCTTTACCTGTAGTCTCCTATCTCTATTATGTTATTCTTATGTATTTTATGAGGCTTGAATACAGATATGGATGCTATAAGAGAAAGAGTTAAGCTTGGAGGGGGAAGAATCATTACAAATGGAAATGCCAAACCAAATACGAGAAGGAACCAAGGTTAGGCATAAGATGGAAATGTGGGTGCTGGAGTCCCGCTAGTTGCTATGGGAGCGATGTATCAGTTCTTTGTAAACATGATGCAAGCGAGAGTTGATGCTGGAGTAATTGGAGGAGGAAATCAAGAAGCTCTATGGTCAAGAACTATGCTATTCTGAATAATGATTATGCCCGATTAGGAGGAAAGTCGTTTATTGGTATCGAAGATGCAATCAAAGTTGAGAAGTGGTTACTTTGTTGCAAGAGAATCTTTGCAGATCTGGGGCTCAATGATGAGAAAACGAGAAGGCTTGCTTCTAGACAGCTTCAGGGAGCAGCGCTGTAGTGGTGGAACAGCATTATAGTCGAAGTTAATGAAGAGACAATTATATATTCTAATTTTGGAGGAGATTCGAGGAAAGGTTTATTTCTAAGATTGTGAAGTCCACTTTGCTCAGTAAGTTTGCCGAGTTAGAGCAGTGCGATATGACTGTACTTGAGTATGCGAGGAGGTTGGGGGGGTTAGCAAGGTATGGCTATGCTACAGTTGATACCATGATTAATAGAAATGAGAAGTTCATGAAGGTGTTGATACCTGAGCTTGCTAGGTCTATGTTATCTTACATTCGAGATCCATGTGATGTTGTTGTTGAGATGGCATTGAGACATAAGGAGAAGCTTACTTTTCTACAGATAATTAAGGCCACGGAAGTCAAGATGGGGCAGAGTCAGAAAAGAAAGTTCTTGCATAAGAAAGGAGCTCAGAAAGGCGGAGCTGCAAAGAAAGGAAAGTCGAAGGTTGTCTGCTTTAAGTATGATAAGAAAGGACATTTTGCTAATGAATGTCGTTCTGGAGATTGAAAGAAGGTGATCGGAAAGTAGAATATTAGGTGCTTCGACTACGATCAAATTGGACATTACAAGAATCAGTGTAAGTAGGCTGCTAAAGATGGAAAGGGCAAAGTGTTTGTACTGGAGCAAGCTACTTCAAAGCCAACGGTAGAGGAAAAAGGAAAGACTATGTTAGGAGGTATGCTTATGATTCATGGTATGTCAGTTTGCGTTCTATTTGATTTGGTACATCTCATTCTATCTCATTATTTGGTAGATAAGCATAACCTAGAATCCTCATATTTAGTTACTTTCTTAAGGGTTGCAAATCCAATAGGAGGGTATGCGATACATGGGATGATGTGTGACCACCTAGATTTTGATTTGTTAGGTTTGCAGTTTGCATTTGTTAGATTTCATAGGGTTTAAATTTATTATGGTATGGATTGGTTAAGTAAGTACGATGCTAGGATATTTTTATCTATGAGAGGAAAATATCGCTTAGACACCCTAACTGTAATGACCGGATTGTATACATTGAAGAAAGCATGAGTTGTGAGGTGAATGCTCTGTTGGTTTTTATGGAGGTAGAAGATGGGTTGAATCATGTTTTTATGGTTAGATAATTCACACATGTTTTTGAACTAGTAGTAGGACTACTACTGAAATGAGCCATTGAGTTTTGGATAGATTTAGTACCTGGAGCAGAACCAGCGAGTAGACTGCCAAACAGGATGACACCTAAATAGATGAGAGAGTTAAAGGTGCATTTGGTGGATTTGGAAGGCAAGAATTTTATTAGTCCAAGTACTTTGCCTAGGGGAGCAACCGTAGTGCTTGCTAAGAAGTCGGACAGATCGCTAAGGTTGTGTATCGATCATCGTAAGTCGAATGAGAGGATGATAAAGAATCAGTATCCGCTACCTAGAATTGACGAATTGTTTGATAAATTGAGTGGAACCAAAGTGCTTTCTTAGTTAGATTTAGCAACAGGGTTCCATCAGCTTAGAGTAGTAGAGGATAGTATTCCTTTGATGGCGTTTTGGACTAGATATGGATCGTAGGTTGGTGATGCCGCTTGGACAAACTAATGCGCCGACATTCTTTGTAGACTTGATGAATCGAATTTTCCTAGAGCACTTGAATAGGCTTGTTTTGGTTTCCATAAATGATATTTCGATATAATCTAAGGATGAGAAACAACAAGAAGTTCATCTTAGAGTAGTGCTTGAGACGCTAATGCAGCATCAGTTGAAGGCGAAGCTTTCGAAGTGTCATTTTTGGAGGAAGGAAGTGAAGTTTCTTGGTCACGTAGTCTCAAAGAAAGGGTTGTCTATAGATCCGACTAAGATTGAAGCATTGAATAATTAGAAATGACTCGAGACAGTGACTGAGGCAAAGAGTTTTCTTGGATTGGCTAGGTATTATTGAAGATTCATTATGGATTTTTCAAAAATAGCAGCACCGATGACCAAGTTAACGTGAAATGATTTCAAGTTTGTTTGGACCGATAAGTGAAAGGAGGCATTCCAGAAGCTAAAACACTTATTGACTAATCCACCTATGCTAGTTGTCCCATAAGGTAATCGGGATTTGGTAGTGTACGCAGATGCATGCGAGACAGTGTTAGGAGTTGTGTTTATGCAAAGAGGTAGAGTGATTGTCTATGCATCTCAACAGCTTGGACCACATTTCAATAGTTTGGTCCCTAGCTCGAATGATCCTGTTCTTTTCAATGATGGCCTTGTCCTTCTCAGTAATTTTCATTTTCAGGATAGTACCCTCCTCGCTGGCATACTTCAATGTGTTCCCCAACACAATCATAGCATTGTCGTGGGCCTTCCTTATCTCGACCATCAAACTTCTTAGCACCAGCTCTGAATTTGAGAGCATAGTCTCTCTCAGCCCCCATTTTCTTCAATTTCCCATTCAACTCTATGATGATGTTATCATAGTTTTTCTTCTTGGAATCGGCGATAAATGTACAATTGATTTTATTGACCTTGGAAAGAGCATAACAGAGTTTCTTCCATTTATTGGCATAGTCAACATACTTTTGAACCCTTCAAAGATCCTAGTCCACCTCTTCCTTTGAGATGTCTTCGATGTCCTGGTCAAACATGACATCCTATAGAAAGAGGTCAGGAAATGCATCTTGTAGACAGGGCGGGGCAGCCGAAAGAGAAGACGAGGAAGTAGAGATTTCATTAGAGTGTGAGGAGCAGTGGTAGTTAAGGACTTTGAAGTTAGTGCTTACGGATGGGAGGAATTTGAGATTCAATACGTGGTAGAGGAGTATCGTAGGAGGGGTCGTGATGACCTTGCGACTATTTTTGCCGCTTTGGTTGATCGGAGGACATTCTTTCTTCGTCCTTCCTCTTCCTTCTTTCTATCTCGGCTATACGGTCCTCCTTCCCCTCCTGTCCTTTCCTTTTGAATCTTTCTTCGTCTATCTTATAACGACCTCGATGACTATAATGTGGTGGATATGGATCGAAGGCAATCCCTATAAACTCGCCGGCATTTTGCTGAAGCTTGCGGTATCTGTCCTTAGCCATGGAACCTAAAATGAAAAGAAAGATTGTATAAGAATCGAATTTGTGGAATACAAAACGAATATATAGATGTGTGTTCATGATCCTAGTAAGTGCGCATAGTGCCAATGACCCCGTAATTACTCTATAAACTTTGCTCACATAGAAATAAAGATGGTGTCTCACCATATTCTTTTAAGATACCCTTTGGGAAGAAGCTAAATTTTGGAGCCCCTAAGCTAGGAGATATCCAATAGAGATATCAAAATCACTTATGATGGTGAAGACATGTCAAGTGTACGAGCTAGGTGGGGTATCATCATTTGAAGGAAATGTACTCGTCTTTGCAGCCTTTTTTGGGAACTCAACCACGATGTGTTCCAAACGGGTTGAAGCAGGAAGCTCGAGGCCCTTAGGAGACATCTTGCCAAACAATTTGTCTCCCTTTACACTGGCTTTCTAATCACTGTCCCAGCCACCAGGACCCTCTTCCCCGCTTTCTTCATCCCTCATACCTCTTTTCCCCCTCCTTCCATTACTTTGCTCTCTTCAAGGATCGATGACATCATGGCCCCTTCATCCCCTCCTCTTAAGGCATCTCCTATAGTTGGTTCTTCTATTGCCCTTCCAATAAGCACCTCAGCATGCGCCATACACAACGAACATTGGACTTCCCCTTGAAAATTCTTTCCAAAGATATTAGTGTGGGTGGAAGATCGGGCAAGCACTCTAGAGCTATTTGGTGGAGGCGATTTAGGAATAATGAATCTATTAGCAAGCAAAAGACCACACCATTGGAGGTTCTCGCTGGTGAGGAGAAATGCAGTGGTGTGATGTTGAAAACTGAACTCCTTTAGAGCTATCAAAGTATTGGCTTGCTTATCACGAACATCTCAAGTAGGAATATCTATTAGGAAGTAAACAATAGGTTATGTGCTTGGATAGTAGGAATCCAAGCATTGAAAGAGCAGAAGGATATGAACTTACTCCTATAAAGCCAACATCCATTGAAGCATCACTGGCACCTAACGAAAAGTATTCGTTCTTGAAACAAAAACTTCTATTGTGAAGCTTTTCGATGACCTTGCACATGCACCATGCCTTGACAATCATATAAGATAGCGAGTCATGCCTTTTCTTGAAGTGCGGGAGAGAGTCTATTCGTTGAAGTATGGAGACCGTTGAAACCAGTTCATGAAGTGCATATACAGGAGCACATGAGAGCATATCCATTTGGATGGACTTTAGACAGAGCAAACCCAAGGCTCTTGGAGGACCATTCAAAGAAATGGGTTGAAGGGTTGCACAGCACTGCCTAGGAATATATATTGGTAAAATGCTGTACATCGCGATGGAGGAAGGTACGCTCGTTCACCCTATGTTGGGAGAAAGTACAGCGCTTTTAGGAATCCCATGTTTATGAGATATATTTTGGAGCGAATTGTGGGCAGTTATTCTGGCGGGTCATTCAAGATCCTTAGATTGACATATAAGTTTAAGAGGGAGGTGGATTTTGAAATGGGCCCGTTGTACAACTGCGCCATGTAATTCAGCAGTAACTGAACTATTAGGCCTACCCAATACAGATGGTGAAGCCTGAGTTGTGGACGACCCGACCTCAGGAGAAGTAGATGTCCCGACAACGGTCTGAAGACATGGAAATCGAAGAGTCATTCAAAATAGGAAAACTTGGCATTGAACAGGGTTAGATATGTTTTATTTTAAATATTAAAATCATGTCACCAACGCTTGAAATCCAAAGGATGTCGATGTGTGTTGACCAATCGAATTCCAAACATTGATAGGACAAATGAAAGTGCTAAACTATGTAGTGTGAGTTCCACATCACGTGCAGGACTAACATACCATTTTGTGTAGATAGATCGCTCATGCTAGAAAAATGAACCATGCCGCATAATGGAACTGTGCATCAGATCTTAAGCATTATCGATGGATAATCGATAATGGAGCCTCGTCCAAATTGATGCGAAAACTTTTCTTTTACAGGAACATTATGAATATATCAATGAAGAATGCTATGTAGTAAATGACAAAGATGCTTATCAACGGAATTGCTCAGATTTTGAAGCCCGACCGATATAACCATTCTTAAGAAAGAATCCTCCTATTGGAATTCGAACAACATAGTGCAGTCGAATAAATGTTTATGGGAGTAAGAAATTGGGCGTCATTCAGGGTTAACCCAAGCCAACATGTAGCCTCAAATTTCGATCAAATACAATCAATGCCTTCTGAATCTCCATCCTCGAACAAACATCATCTTAAGTTAGAGTAGTTGCTAACCTTAGGAAATATCAACACCCTAATTCAGGTTGAAAGGAAATGGTAATTCATGACTAGAACTTTGGGTTAGGGCTAATTGAAGTCGATGGCAGGGGCTTGGAATGGAGTCAGGCTTGGGTGGTTGAAAAGGATTCAATGGACAATTCGTGGACTAGGTAACTTGAAAGCGACGGTGATCTCGAGTACTTGGCAGTGGCTGACTTAGGTCCGTGGCAGTGAATGGGCATAAATGGCGATAGGTTGCAATCTTAGGATCTACAACATCAAAGGATTCGGTCATGAGAAGCAGGGATAACATGGTGGATAAGAATTCGAAAGCAAGGAGAAAGAGTAAAAAGCGATAATGAAATGCCCCTAAGTACTATATCTATAAGCACTCGGGGAAGTGAGCACTCGGTACAAAGAGAAACCTCTTCGTACTAAGAGGTATTTTGATGCCCAAATTACATGGGAAAAGTACCGTGAAGGAAAGAGTAAGCTTAACTAAGGCATGGTATGGTCTTCAAAGTGTAGGTCTTGTCTGAGCACGAAGAACGGAATTTTAGCAACGTAAAGTTGTTAAAAGAATATCTACTGGACAAAGGAAATGCTTTGAAGTGGGTCTTGAGCGACTAACTAGAACCAGAAGATAGTAAGTCAGAACTTCTCTTGATCCAGAGAACGCTTTGTTCAAAATGAAAACATACTTTAGGGGACAAATGTTAACCAAATTTTTAGCCAAGCAGATTTTTAATAGAAGTTAGAACGTCAAAATAAAGAGAAACGACTAATGAACTTGGAAGCATGTTTGAAAGGACAAAAGATAATACTCAAGAAGTTTCAAGAGGAATGGAGCAAAAAGTACCTCTCGATACCGAGAGCTTTATCTTCCTCTTTGGACCACTGAACCTCTTATACCTCAAGCACTACTTCAAGAAATTGGCATGGAGCTCTTTCTCTAAGGAATAGACATGCAACTCTAAGAATTTGCGAGAACAAAGCAAAAAAACAAGAAAAGACAAGAAATATCAAAAAAATCATCAGAAATAACTCAACCTTCAAGGGAAAGTGTTCGAAACACAACAAGTTAGAGATAGTAAGGCAAAATAAAGGAAGAAAAAGTGTTTTCCCTATAGAAACCACTCCATACAAAGAGGATATTATTAATATCAAAGTTGGCTTTGGTTCTACCACACCTCTGGAATTAGACCTTCTGCTACGTGCGCCTTCGAGTCACTAGTGAATTTCCCTATGAATACAGACCCTATAGCCACTGAAACATGATCTTTGGCTGTTTATCTTCTTCATCTCCTCTCTCCCTTCACCATAGTCACCAAAACAAATACTCGTGGCAGTTCTAAACTTAAAAACCTGTCAATTATGTGTAGTTATGACTTATAGTCCTCTCAAATCCTCTCAAACTCTCTCTAAAATCAATAATCAATAAAGATAACAATGGACGTAGGCCAAAGATTGCCAAACTAGTATAAAAATTCTTGTGTGTTCATTACTTTTCCTATAATATTTTCAAGATCTCAATTTTTCAACAGGCTTTAGGGTGTTGTGCCATTTTTGGCATCAACATTTTCAATTTTTTAACAATTATTTTTTCGTAATAGCTGCAATAAAATTATTTATTAATTGATAATTAATAATGACCATTAAATAATTACAATTTAATAATTATAATTTAATAATTAATAATTAATTTTAATATTTACTATTTAATATACAATTTTTTATGATTAATAATTACAATTCAATGATTAATATTAATTATTAATAATTAATAGCTGATAATAAATTTTAATTAAATATTATTAATTATAAATAAATAATAAGAAATTAAAACAAATAATATTTAATAACGATTATTTAATAATTAATAATTAGCTTCCATATAATTAGTAATTACTATTAATAATTTAAAAGTAATAAATAATAATTAAAATTTATTAAATAATAATTAAAGATAATAATTAATATTTAAAAATTAATATTGCCGATTTAATAATGAATAATTAATAAGTAATAATAATTATTAAATATATAAAAGTAATTAATAACTAAGACTAATATTTAATGGTGAAAATTAGGCCTACGCTCTTATAATTAAACTTAGTCGACGTAAACTCCTCCCGTTTCAAAACTTATATTTTCGATCCCTATTTTTATATTTGGCTAAATTTATTCCATCAATTCCCCTGTTTATCTCTCGTGCTTATTTTAATGGTGGCCGTGATTTCGATTGCAATTTTTTGATTCTGATTCAGTTTGATCATTGTTTTAAGATATTATTTCGGATTCGCTGGCTTTATCTTCTTCCAGGTAAAATATTGGTTGGATTTGTATACGATTTTGTTTGTTTTTCATTGATATCGCGATAGTGCTCGATAATGTTGTTAATTTATTTCGTTTTTTTAAAAGTAAATGGAAATTACAAGTATTCTACTGTTTATTTTAGCTAAAAAATTAATGCATGTGTATAGGGTAATGTGCGATGATATGTTTTGTTAGCTTTGATTAAGTTCATATTTGCCTGGAATTATTGTAATTATTTTACAGACTTCTCCGCAATAATTTGAATATGTATGGTGAAAATGCTATGCAAATGAATAATAGTTGTTGTTGTATCTGCAATTTTTTACAATTATTGCTTACATATCAGCAAATAGTATTGTTATTTCAATGTGTTTGATTAAGCTCAGATTTGTGATGATTTATCTGCATATTTTTACAAATATTGCTTACGTATCAGCAAATAATATTGCTTGCATATCACCATATTATTCATATGAGCTGATTTATCTATAATTTTTAAAAATTATTGCTTACGTATGAGCAAATAACATATAGATTTTAGTTTTTTCTGTTATTTATATTTTTGTAATTGTAATTCTATTTTTTTAAATTACAGTGTTCCTGTTGATGTTGGTGTGCTTATGCTGTTGAAGTTTGAATATGATAGCTTTTCGTTACGTCTTCATTTTGATAGTTCAGTTGTTATGTTGAGAAGTGCTATTTGTGGTAAATGGACTGAATTGAGTTCATTGTCATTTGAATTATACTATGTTAGAGATGGATTGAGAAGGAGTATTGAAACTAATTTCGATTTTTAATCTATTTTGTTGTTGGTTGCTCATAACCGTGAGGATTGCTTTATTATTTTTGTTGATGTTGTTCCTACTAGTTTTTCAGCTACCAATATTAGGTCAGATGATGTTTCTTGTAGTAGTGATTCCTCATTTGTTAGTACCGGTGATTCTAATATTCAATTCAAGTAGTTATTGAGAAAGGACTCCAATCAATCTTTTCTTATGGGTGTTGGTCAACAATTTCCTAGTGGTGTTACTGAATTTAAGCTCAATTTGATGGTAAATAGTACTAAGACTGGGTACAAGCTTGATTTGGTTAAGAATGATAAGGAAAGAGTTACGGATGTTTGCTCCCGAACAAAATGTACTTTCAGGATTCATGCTTCTATCAAGCTTAATCTTATTGGCTATTTTGTTATAAAGAGATTTCAATCTGAACATACTTGTGATGCTGGAATTCATGATATAAATGATCCTTCTGTTTCAAGTAAATTGATTAAATTGTTGGTTTATGATCATATTCAAGCTAATCAGTTAATGAAGACAAAGGACATTTTTAACCTATTTCAGACTGAGTATAATATGATTTTGAAGTATTATTTTGCTTATAGTGGGAAGAGGTTGGCTTTAGAAGATTTACATGGAAGTGATATGATGTCTTATCACCATTTGAAGTCTTTTTGTGATGCTGTCCTCGAAACTAATCCTGGTAGTGAAGTAGTTTTGGAGTGTAATCCCGGTACACGTCAATTTGAGAGGGTTTTTATTGATTTTGAAGCTTATTCGCATGGTTTCAATTTTGTCAACCTTTAATTTGTTGATGCTACTTTTATGAAGGGTAGAGCTCAAGGTTGTTTGATGGCTGCTACTGGTAAAAATGGCAATGAAGGTATGTTGTTTGTTTGGAGTTTAATGTATACTTGCATCAATATATGCAATAATTATTATTTATTGTTGCAATATCAGTATTTATTAAAAAGAATAATATCTTACTAACGGAAAAAATTGCAGAAACCGAAGTAATTTTACAAAACAATTGCTAAAAAGTCTACAATATTTTTGATAAAATGAGAAATTGTTCTGTAGTAATATATGATAATAGTTGCAGTTTTGTTTGCACTTTTTCAATATAAGTGCAGAGAATTATGCATTTTGTTCATTTATTTATATATTTGTTGTTTTTTCCGGTTTTTTCCCTATAACAGTTGCGATTATGTCCGGTGAAGATGAAAATAAGTGGATTTGGTATTGTGAACGGCTTAAAGATTTTTTGAAAGATGATAGTAGAAATTTTTTCATTTATGACCGTCATCCTGGTATTCTTGTTGCTACTCCAAAAGTGTTTCCAAATTCAGTTCATGGTTCATTTTTTATCATTTGAGCAATAATTTAAAAGTAGCTTTAAAATTTGAATTTTCCAGATTAAAAATGAAATGGTTGATAGATTTGTTTGGACGGGTCGCATATGCTTCTAATTTGGATAATTTCAATGTTGCATTAAATAATTTTAAAGATGCTAGTGGTTCTATTGTGGCAAACTTTCTAAATGGAATTCCTTTTGAGAGGTTTGCTAATGTTATTTTCCCTGATTGTCATTATGGTGAAATGTCATCAAGTTGTTCAGAGAGTTTCAATAAATGGATTTTGAGAGAAAGCATTTATCAATCACTGCATGCTTGGATAAAATTAGAGTTAAGTTAATGAAGCTAATTTCTGATCGTCGAGAATTTGCTAATAGTTGAAATAGTGTTGTATGTCCAGTGAATGAAAATCGGTTGAAAAGTCTTCATTTGGAAGGAGCTCCGTGGTTTGTTATAAAATCAAATGAACATGTGTTTGAAGTTCATTCTTCTGTTCGTCAAGCTGTTGATTTAAATAATCGGGTTTGTTCTCATGCTGTTAGATGTATTTTGAGTTGTGGAAAGTTGAATGTTTATGATTACATTGAAGATTATTTCAAAGTTTTTTATTTTCGATCGGCGTATTCACATCTAATCAATCCTATTATAAACATTTTGAAAGAAGATGTTTTGATTGAAGATGTTGCTATAGCACCTCCTAAATGTAGAAGAATGTTTGGTCGACCATCATCATCTAAGAGGATAAATTCTGCTGGTGAAATTTCAAAGATCGTTAGATGTAGTATATGCAAGAAGTTGGGTCAAAACAAAAGTACTTGTTCACTGAAACACATGTAGTTTTTTTTTTCTTTGGGAAAATTATATTTATGGAGTTAACTTTTTGTTTTTGTTATTCATTTTAATTGTATTTTCTTTGCACTTAGGTTGGATGCTTAATGTTTGTAATGTATTAATCATGGTATGCTTTTATTAATCATTATTGCAGTGTTTTCTACAAGTATTATGATTAATTGCACATATTTCTTCGGTTTTTCTAAATTTTTGCTTGCTAATTATACCTGTTTTGTCGATACTGCTTTTTATATGAAGATGAAATTTGTATCATTGTTTCCCATGAAATAAATATGGTATATCCATATGTATGTGCAATTGTTGTTAGTAAATGTGAAGATATCTGCAATTATTTGTTTTTTGTGCTGACATTTCTGCAATTATTTGGTGGAAGAATTTCGAATAATTACTTAGATATGGAAATATCGGTAATTATACATCTATAGTGCATTGATTTATGCAACTATTTTGAATAACCACATATTTGTGGAGATATATGCAGATATATGAATTTATTGCTGGCAATTCTGCAAATATTCTGAATAGTTGTGATTCGCTTTAGTATTTTGGTAACTGAATTCAATTGTAAGAAATTCATATATAAACTTTTTGATAATAAAATCTAATATCGTGTTAACCCAGTGATATTGTCTTCCAACTATATAAGTTTAGCAAAATATGCATATACATTTCAGAATTCTTAGAGAAAACATTACAGTCTCATGCATCAAATATTTTGGTTTGCTTCGGATAGTAAAAATTTTTGTGTCAAGCTTTCTTATAAGCTCCAACTATAAGGTTTGCAAGATAGAATTTGATATGCCAATTCAGCTCTTTGTAAATCCATAGCTTCATATGTGAATTGAGGGTCATCATTATAGATTTGTTTGCTTTCACTTCTTTCTTTCATAATACTCATTACAAACATGTCACAGTCATCTCTGTAATAATTGAAAAATATTATGAAATTGTTAGAATAAATGTTCTATTGTATGAAAATATTTGTACATTTTTTGTTGTGGTGTACTTACGAGTCAGAACGTTGTTGTGCTCTGTTAGCAAAAGTGATTTGGTTTGATGGTTTATGCTCTCGTTTTTTCAATTTCTTTAGTAAAGCTGTGATATAAACTCTCTGTAAAGAAAAAAGATTTTGTTAAACGGTTTATTTTCCTTTGATTTATCCATTATTTAATTTACATACTAGCTTTCTTGCTGCTTCTGATGTTCTCCTTCATGCCATGGTTTTATTGAATCATAGTAAATCCACATTTTGTCTTCTTTAATAAACTCCAGTAGTGTAAAATGTGATTTTTGGTGGATAGGAAGAACATTTACTGCAGTTTGCAAAATTTTTAGCTACTACTTCATCGATTAGGGCTTGTGTTACCTTCTTTGAATTGCTCAGCAGAAATGTCTATAGGAGCATATATTAGGAAACTGAATTTATGAATATTTAAACAAATTCATCACTTAAAGATTATAAGACTTACAGCAGCGTAAACTTTGAAGTACAAATTTTCTGCATGAGCTTTATGCAATTCATGTGAACACCAGTCAATGATCTAAAAAAATTATTATAAGGAAATAGTGATAATATATTTATTGATAATAGACTATAATATGTTTTTGGAATTTTGTAGAAAAAACAACAAGTTTGATGAAATGTTGCTGACAAATCTGCAGATAAATGTAATTGTTGGAGATAAATGGAATTTTTTTGAAAAACAATATGTTTAAAGAAATGTTGCTGATAAATCTGCAAATAAATGAAATTGTTGCAGATAAAACAATAAGTCCAATGAAATGTTGCTGATAAATTTGCAAATAAATGGAATTGTTTAGTAAAGTTCTACCTGGCCTTTAAGAAACATCCTATTATAAGTTCACCAAGTGCTGCTCCAGTTATAATGATGTCATCGTCTACATTTAGGTATGTACTTTTGTTGTGATATAATGAACAATATTATTAAATGTTTTCTTTTTTTAAATATTTGCTGATATGTCATTAGAAAATTTAAATGATTACTTTTATTTCAACAATTATTGGTATACTTGGCATTTTAAAGAATTACAAACAGTTAGGACTTCGTTTTACCTAACGTCGGAGTTATTAAAGAAGTCCTTCGGCAGCTTGATTTTTTCTTCAGATAGACTACGCACATTTTACCATATTCTAAAATTTATCTTTGCAGTGGTAGATAATTCAGTTGATCAAGGTTCAGATTTGTATTCTTCAACTATTATTGGTAGGATTATTTCTTGCTGTTTGTCTTTTTCGATTTCTTTTGAGTTTGCAAATCCACTTCTTCAGCTAATGTATACCTTTTTTGTTTTTGAATTTCCAATGTTTTCTCTTTGCTTTGTTCGATTTTTTTTGTGCTGAACTAGATATTTCATCTTCCATTCGTCTGCTTTGTAGCTGTGGGAAATTTAAATTATTTTCACCTGAAATTAATTTGAATGTTGGTAAATATGTCATGATTGGTTTTCAGAATACATTTTTGTGATTTGATTGTCTTCAACTTTTTAAACTTCCAAAGTCCTGCATTCTTGTTCAATATTTTTGTTTTCATTTTCGTATCAGTTTGATTTTCTATTTTCTCAATGCTTTGAGCTGAAAGATATATTTTCAGTTGAAATATTTAGTGTTTCTGAAATAATAATGAATTTTATTAGAAATTTTGTGAATTATTATGAAAAAATGAAGAATATGCTATACTTTTTAACAGTTGTTGCATTAATATCTGCTAATATTCTTCAACAGTGTAATTTTTATGTAGTCAAAATATTTGTGGATATATTATCAAATTTGTTTAATTTTTGCGATCTTGTTGAAAAACTAAAATTATTTAAAGTATTACCAAATGAAGGATTTGTTCGATTGCTTTATCTTTATCAACAGCTTTTGTTTGTTCATCATCATTTGGATCCTTTTGTTTTTCTTCGAAATTCCTTTTTTCCTCATTATCATCATCTTTTCCTGTTTGTTCTTCTTTTTCTTTATCTTAATCATTCTCCATAAGACGACATTCATCGTCAATACTTTTTTCTTCAGTTTGAACACTAGTTTGATTTTCCTTTTCATCTGTCCTTTGAGCCGAAATATAAGTTTTCAATTCATCCATTTAGCGTTTTTGAAATAATTATGAATTTTACGTGTTATGTTGCAAGGTACTATGAAAAAAAGAAGAATATGCTGCACATTTAATAACTATTGCAATAATATCTGCATTTATTCTTTAACAATGCATTTTTCATATAGTAAGAATATTTGCAGATATATCATAAAATATTTTAAATTTTTTCATTCTTATTGAAAAGCAATATATTATTCAAAGTATTACCAAATGAAGGATTCTCTTCGGTTTCATTATCTTAATTTTCTTCAGTTTCATTTTGATCTGTGGAGTTCAGTTTTCTACCACTTATTTCTTGTGTTTGTTGCTCCACATTCTCAGATTGTGTGATGATGATATTTCCACATATTGTCTCCGTTGCTTTCTTAGTAGTGTATTTTCAGCTTGAAGTTTTCGGTTGTCCAATTAAAATTTTCTTATTATTTCTTTGTATTTTTCTTCTCTTTTCTTGTACAATGCTTCATGTTCTCCATCTTTTTATACTACATCTTTTGGCAATTTTAGTTCTTCTCCTTGAAAATCTTGAAATAAAGAATTGAATCAAAATTAAAGCTTTAGAATATTTGAATATAATTATGTAAGAATTGTGAATAATTGCATAAATGTGTATAATTTTAATTATGATTGGCATATATGTCCATAAATATTTTTAATAATGGCAGAAAGATCTGCAATTATTACGGAAAATTGTAGATAAGTATTCAATTATTGTAAATATTTGTAGCCTTGCGTGCAGTTTTCCTATTTATAAACGTAGATAAATATGCAATTGTTTATAATAATTGCATAAACGTCAGCAACTGTAGTGAATAGTTGCACCTAAATTCTCAAATAATGCAGATATATCTGCAACTATTGTTAATTGTTGTAGATAAGTCTGCAAAAATATAGAGTACTGGCTGTTTTTGTAATGTAACTTAAATATTCTGCAGATTATATTGCAGTTATACTAATTGAGTTGTACTTTATGGTCATTAACATTATGGGCTTAAGCTTTGATATATTCCATTTGCCAGCCAAGGGATAAGAGTTGATGTATTGCAATTTAGCAGATTTCAAAATTTGTGTCTTTTCATAGATCCACCACTGCAAAAATGATAATTAGTATTAGAATAAATTATTAATTAATAGAAAATATATCTAATTAATCAAAAATTTAATACCAGTAATAATGTAACGCAAGCATTTATTTTCCTTGATTTGTTAATATATTTTTCAATTTGATTTATCAAATGTTTGTGAATTGTTTTTGGCTAAGATAACTGCTGCATTTTATCTTCACAAACACAATATGGAATCATATTCCAAGACACGGTCGAGTTTGGATTTGATATTAAGAATGTCCAAATGCAGTTGCAAAAAGCTTTGTCGTATCTGCTTTTTCTTCTTTTGATGTTCCTTTTACTATTGTAAATAACTCCCTTTTTTTATTGATACTTGTGTCTCCTTTAGAGTGTCCGTTGATGAATGATGTAAAATGAACATTGCTTTTACCCTCTTTTTTCATGTGGCTAAAAGCTTTGATTAGCTGACCATCTGTAGGAATTGCTAATAATTGGCTTATACCATTCTCTATGAATATTTGCAATAGGTCTCCAAGTTGAAGCAGTTCAAGGTCTTTCTATAGGTTTGATGATTATATCTATAGTTTTTGAATTTTTTATGTTTTCCTTTGCAGGTATAATTCCAACATAAACCATACCAATGAAATTGTAGAAAGGAAAATTTGAAGATATTTTGTATATGATACTTTCAACAATTCTTCCTTTTTAATCCTGCTAAGGACATCGATGAAAGGCCTTGGATTGTTTTTGTAGTTGTCTTCCCTTGCAGTGATTTTCTCTTCACTGATTCTTTTTCTTTTTTGAGTAGAACCTTTGATCCTGATTGTTCTTCAGCAGGAACAAGTGATGTTTCCTGAATTAACTTTTTTCCTTGTTTTGTTTCTTCCTTTGTGTTTTTATGTAAAAGTACATTAAAAGTTATTAAATAAATTTGAACAATCAAATAATATGATAGTTGATTTTAAATACTTGCAGCTATAATGAATATGCAGAAAAAAGCACTTATCTTAAATAATTGTCATTTTTTAGGAAATTTTAAGGTATATACAAATTTTCATGTATGTGGAATTGTTGCATATATTTCAGCAGTTTTGAAAAATAAATGCTTTTTTTAAGCAATGATTTGAAAAACTGTGAAATGGAAAATATGTTGATTCTAATTATAGGTATTCCCAGAATTTTCTTCACCTTTTCCAAATAGATTGGTAATCCAATGAAACTATTGAAAATACTGTAAACTTATACGGAACTTTTCTTGTATATGGTGTAGTTGCATATATCTCAGCAGTTTTAAAAGTTAATTGCTTATTTTTCAGCAACAATTTGAATAATTGTAAACTTTAAAATACGGCATTTGTAATTATAAATATCATAAGATTTTTCTTCACTTTGTTCGAAATAGATTGGTGTTTGAATGGAATTCAAAAAATAGCATATAAAAATGAGTTCAATCTGTTTAACTAAATTATTGATGAAAAGTAAGTAAGTAAACAGAATTGTTGCAACCATATGTGATATTGTCAGTAATGCTTATTTTTGTTTATATATAAATGTTGCAAAGATATTCAAAAGTGTTCAATATAATTGCATATCTGTCTACAATAAATGTGAATAATTGACATTAAACTATTCAAAAAATTACACATAAAACTAAGTTTAATCTGTTTAACTCATTTATTACTAAAATATAAGCAATTAAAGTGAATTATTGTAACCATATGTGATATTGTCAGTAATGGTTAATTTCTCTTTTAAACGTAAATGTTGTAGAGATATTCAAACATTTTCAACACAATTGCATATTTGTCTGCAATAATTGCGAATAATTGACACTGGTAAGATATTTACTGATAGATTTATAAATATTATGAAAATTGCAGCAAATAGTGAAATTGATGGAATGTATTGCTTAAAAATGTGCAAATAACACATTAATAACATCTGCTTTGAAATTTGAAGAGAGCAAACAGTTTTTTGAATAATTTTTAACAAAAATTGCAGCAATTAGAGCAAGTTTTGTAGTTTATCATTTGCATTCACCATTTTTGTGTAATACCATTAAAAAGTTTGATTATAAGCAAGGCTAACTCGAAAATGTCTCTAAATCACTTGCAAAAAACCTTAAGATGCATCGATTGAAAAAGATGGAATATAAATCGACTACTCTAGAAATTGAGATATATCACATTTGGTCTTCCCATTTTGCCTTATTTGATCTTGAATATGTGAGATTTATGGTTGATTTAGGTTGTTTTTTATTCGATTTTGTAGATTTCTCAGATTTCGTAGAAGAAAATGTGATTTTAATGTGAAATAAATGTCGAATGATAAATAAAGCGTGGGTTCAGGGTTTTAGCATGACAGATAAGGGTAGTTTGGTAAAAAATAAGTCGTGTTTAAAAATAAGGATGAAATTTATATGTTTTGTATCCAAAAGATTTTTGGTGAATTATGAAAGTTATAAAGAATGTATGGCAAATGTTCCCTATTTAATATTTATTATTTAATATTTTAATTTTTATTAATGATTATTAATATGTAATCTTTAATTAAGAAGGAATATTTATTATTTTGTATTTATTATTTAATCGTTGTTTTTGATCACTATGTTAAAAATTTAATATTTCAATAAATTTAAAATTTTGAAATTTTCTAAAGTAAATTTAATAATATTCATTGTGATAACCCTTTTTTTAATTGGATTAAATCGGCGATAAAGCAGACACGTCTAACTCAAACCATTTAAAAGAGTAGATTAATAATGTGGTAAATAAGAAAATAAGAGGAAAGAAGGAAAATAAAACGCAGAACCTCGTAGCAGAACGATAAATATAGCAATCAAATAAACAGTTTATGAAGCTATTTTACAGTATACATTTGATTACACAACTTTTACAACATAACCAAAGTACTATAACGACTCATAAATTTTAACGATTTTAAATAACGTAATTAACCCAAAAAAAATCGTGAAATTAAATTATAGAATTTTGCAATGAAAATTTGATATTTGAGATGCGTCTATTTAAACGTTGCAAATGCAATTTTTCATCAGAAAATTTATAAGTTAGTTTTATTGTGTAATTTTCAATTTCAATTCAAAATCAGTTAATTTGATGAAAACAAAATGTTTTCGAAATCTGAATATTTTTATGTAATAAAAACATAGACTATTTTCTAAGTGAGATGTCATATTTCGTTTCGCTAAATTTGGACTTCTCTAGCTCCGTTGATTTTATATTCGACGAATTTGTAGCTGTTTGGCAGCGAAATATTGACTTTTGATAGCATGATCGTATCGCTGATACTGTGTACCTTTCTATTTGTCTCGTCGTGCTAAATTCATCTATGTATTTTGGTACGCGGTACATAGTGAAATAAACGAAACGATTAGCCGGTACCTATTTTGGACCTTTTGGATTCTATGTCCTTTCCTTTGTTTTCGGCGAAAACCAATAGCCAGTTGGCTATTGATATTTCCAGAATTTATTATCTAACTTTTGGCTACCCCAACTGTTTAATATATTTTCTGGTTCGTTTTCATTATCTGTTTTGTTTGTCTTTTCCCCTCCTTTCTTCTTTCTCTGTTGTGAATTCATGAAAAAGACAAAAAGAAAATCAATATGTAGCACTCTTATTGTATTGCCTGGAACCGCTCATGCCCTCTTCATTGCCGCATCGGCTTTTCCTCCCGGCTGACCTTACCTGCCGTGATGACCAACCCACATCCACCATTTTCGTACTTAACCCTTCCTTCCTCGGCCAGACCCCGTATTTTTCCATAGCCTTGCCCATTTTTCTCTTGTCATCACCAAACCCATCGCTCTGACCTGCACTGCCTGTAACCTCCATTGCTTTCCTCCACCGACGCAGCCGCACAGCCTCCACCAGATCAAACGCTCCAGCCACCTGTCGATCACCGATGAAACTCCAACCCATCAGCCAATCAACCTTCCAACTTCCCCCGAGCTCTCCACGTCAGCAACCCACACGTGATAGTCCCATCGCCCCGCCTCACAACAGCACACAATGCTTAAACCCGAGAATCCATGCTATGACCAACCCGAGTACCACAGCATACTAACTGCACCATTTTACCACCCTTCACCTGAACCGTACCATTTTCCGCTACCAAGCAACCTGACAGCAGGCGAGCACTACCACACAGCACCCCTAAGCCTGCTCTGACCAGCCATGTCCACTCACATCTCCGAGCACACCTTCTCCTTCACTTGACACATCTAGCAGCAACCAGGCAGCGGCTCTTAGCCTTCTTTCTCATATAAAAATATTTATAATACATAAGTTGCTTGCATTTTTGCCGAACCCTGCTTGTTTTCCCTGAACCAAACTTCCACTCCAGCCACCTGAACCGAACACTACAGCTGAGCAGCGACCCGCTTTGCTCCCCTCAGGCCTCGCGAATCCGGTTCACAACCGGCCTATGTCATTGCAGTTTTTCTTCCTCCTTTATCAATAAAAGATATATATATATATGTATGTATGTATGTATGTATGTATATACACACACATACATGGCTAGCTTGTGCTGCCTTTTGAAAAAGGAGGTATATAAGTGGACTTATATTGGTTGAGTTGTTGATTCATGGCTAGCTTGTGCTGCCTTTTGAAAAAGGAGGTATATATAATATGTTTTGTTAATATCTAGATATATACATACATATATATAATGCTTATGTTGATATTTTGCAATGAACACACCCACACACACATACACATACATACATACATTCATACATACATACATATATATATATATATATATAACATGTTTATGTTAGTATTTGAAATGTGTGTGTATGTATATATAATACGTTTATTGTTAATATTTTTAAAAGGACTATTTTTAGATTTTAAAACATATAGATATTATGTTTAAATAATTATTTGGAGCATTCTGTAAACTATAGGCTTTAACAAATATTAGTTTTTAACAAGAATATAATATGAAGTTTTATTTTAAATATGGGTTTTAAATTGAATATTGATTTTTAAAGATAAATAATATATATATATATATATATATATATATATATATTATTTCATTGATCTCTAGTCCGTCTTGATTTACTTTCTCAGTATCGAATTTTTGGCTGCAATTCCTAGTTAGTCGCTGTCCCGCTAGTTCATGTTTGTATCCGTGTGCGCGTCTGTGTCATCTTCTTGTTTCTCTTGCCTCGAAAGGTGAGCGATCACTCACGATTAACATTCTTATATATATTAAATTTAATTCACATGAAACGACGATTAAAATATGCTGTTAAATTTGAATTGTTAAGTTATTTAATTGTTAAATATGATATATCATTGTCTGCAATTGTTCACCTATGACATATGACACCATAACATTTTGTATATACATTATATTTAAATTTGTCACTGATGATATATGCCTATTGTTGATATGTTATTTTATTATCATATCTGTCCTCACTCTGCAAGTTCCCTGTTAGTTTAGAATTCCTTATAGGTTGAAATGATACATACTCGAAGTATCCGATAGATTAGGGAAAAATTATTATGGGTTGAAATGATAAACCCTTGCCATTTTCATTGATTTTAGGATTGTGGGCTGAAATGATATGACCCGTAAATATTAAAATTAAATTGTGGATTGCAATGATCCGTATCACTTGACCGTATGATATAAAACTATATACGGACATCATTGGTCATTTTTTTGAAAATGATTTTCAAAGATTGAAAGAAAATAGATGGGTTTTAATAAGTATTGATTTTTAATATAATATAAAGATATTTTATTTTTGTAAAATTTAGATTTTAAAATTATATGTTTTAGAAACATTAAATTAGAAGTTAGTTTTAAAAATGTAAATTATAAAATATTACTTCTAACATTGTTATTTTTAAATTATATAACTAAGATTTCAAATGGATTTAATAAAAAAAATTAATATAATAAAATTTAATGCAAATTTAATTTAATCTATATATATATACACACATATATATAATATGCTTAAACTATTTTGCATTTATATTAATATTTTGAAAAATTGATTTTTGTATTAACTTTGACAAATGAAGGTTGGAAAGATAAATTGAAATTGATTTGAAATTTAATTTGTTTAAGAATTATATTTAAATAGTAATTGATTTGAACTAATTAATTTTTGAGATTTTAAAGATATGATTTTATAACTTGATTTTGATTAAAGTTGATTAAATGAATATTTTCAAATTTAAATAAACTGAAATTGAATATTTAGTTTGACTTAAATGTGTAATGGAGATTTTATTTAAATGTTATTAAAAGTGATTAAGTGAATAATTTTAGAATTAAATATAACTGAAGTTAGATATTTAATTCTTGATTTTATTTAAATTTAATCTGGGATTTTATTTAAATGCTTATAAAAATGATAAATGAATATTTTTAGATTTAAATAAATGTAAAGTTGAATTTTTAAATATAAATGGAATTTATCAAGTTGAGTTATCGTAAATGTTTGAATAATTAAACCTTGAAACGTATTGAATTGAAATAGAGTCAAATTTGAAGTTCAAACTTGGATTTGAAATCGATATAAATGGTTTAATGAGAACTAGAATTGATTTGTGAAATTGGGGGAAACAATTCTAATTTTAAACTATTTTTGATATATAAACTAATTTCATGTATATATACTATTTTAATATATAAATATTTTTAAATATAAACTATTTTTAATTTATAATTATTACAATATATAAAATATTTTCAATATTTAAAATGTTTAAGCTAGAATTGTTACGATTTACGTTTAATGGATTTAAATGCGAATATTTTGATATGATGGTTTAACCTATTTTGTGGTTAAGATTTTGGAAAAAAATATGATTTTAAAGTAAATAATGGTTTCGAAAGTGATTTGATTTCGAAGGTGAATATAATTTTGAAAGTGATATGATTTGGAACGACGTATGAATTATTTAAATGTAAATGACCATGGTATGAAATAAGCGTTTGATTGTTAAAGAGATCGGGATCTAATATTGGCATACTCTCTGCCAATACGGTAACAACCCGTAAATTTCGTGCATTTAATTTGGTTGAATTAATGAGCTTTGTAATTAAATTTAGTAGAAAGAAAGAAAAGAAAAAAAAACTTTACAAACGAATATTGAAATGAGCGCTAAATTAAAATATATAAATGGTGACTTAAAACCTATTTACTAGCAATTTGAATAAATTTCAATAAACGAAATGAGGTAAGTAATATACCTGGATATAAATTCATTTAAAGGGAATTTATTTAATATGTTAATGTAAAGTTAGAAAATATTGGAATAAATGATAATTCCATTCATATTTGTAAGCAGTTATTATAAGTTACATGTTTGGATAGAATCAATAATTGATGGATTAAATGGTAAGTAATTAGAATTTAATCCTATAAAATTTGGAAACTGAATGCAATGTAAAGTAATAAGGTTAGTGCAATACCCATTAATGAATGGAATGAAATGTGACTAATATAAATGTATATTAGGTTATAAATCAATTTGAATGAAAAAAAAGAGAACGTAAATATTGATTGATGAATAAATATACAAGTATATTAAAGGTTATAATAGTGGGTTACTAGTAAATTCACTCATTTACCAATAAAGATAATTAGATGTGCCTTGATGATAATTAATAACATAACGGAAAAGAGTAAATGTATTCATTAGAATATTAATTGCAATTAAATAGTGATTTTAAGTAACAATGTTAATGCAAGATAACTAATGCTAAAGTAAAGTCAATAATAATGAATAGTGATTAATTCAAAATTTGTAACATATATTATAAATTACCTGCTTATTTGTTAATGGAATTAGAAGTTGTAATAAGTGATAATAAAATGAATGAATGTCACACTAATGGAAAATGAAATAACGTTCGTTTAAATGTTGAGAAATTATAGGGTCGTATTTATTATAAGCGTTACTTTAATAATTATGATTAATGGTGAAATTAATACGAGAAGTATGTAAAGTAATAACTAAGAAAGGTAATACGTTATAAATTGATTATGACCTAAACTTAAGTGTAAGTTAAAGGTTGAAATTGAATCTAATCCATTCAATTGGAAACTTATCAAAATAAATTGGATTCAATGTATAATAAAGAGGTTATTTTAAGAAATTGAAATAAATTCTATAATTGGTGAATTAAGTTACTTTAAATAGAGATGGGAATTGGTTTAAAGAATTATAAATTAATAAGTAATACAAGGTGATAAAATTTATGAATTATAGAATTTGAATTTTTAACAGTGAGTTGATTTATTTAATTTATAATAATTGGATTTATTGCAAATGAATGAAATCAAATATTTAACCATTACGTTAATGTAAAAATTAAGTTGAAATTTGGAAATATTTATGTGATAATTTTAAATCCAATGGTAAACCCTTCTATTTGAAATTTTGAAGGGAGTAATTATGGGTAAATTCAATTTAATGGAATTTTTGGAAATTTATCTATAATTTTAAATTTTATGAAATTGAAGATTTCTATTGATTAATCTTTAATAAATTGAATTTTAAAAATTATTAAGTCATTGTAAATGTTTGAATATTTTATAGTGATAAAGATTGCAAATTTCAAAATTTTAACGCGAAATTTGATTTATTTAATTTATTTTAAATTTATTTAATTAATATAAAAATAGTCATTTTGGCCACTGACTCGAATTTCGACGAAACCAGTTTCATTGGATCCATAATAGTGAATAATTGTAAGATTTCAAATTTCGTAGTAATCGGACTTATCGTTTGGTCGTGCGAGCTTGAAACGCGTAGAAATTAATTTAAAGGAATACGATAAAATAAATTGACTTTGAAAAGCTATCTTCCACATATGATAGAATTAGGTCTCGAAACTAGTTTCATTGCATTCATAACGGGGGTAAAACATTATAAACGCCTGGCGGCACGTCTCGATTGGAGTTCGGACGATTTTGGACCTACCTATATAAATACGCACACAAACCGAGACAGTTTTTTTTTTTTTTCAGAAACCCTAATTCTATACCATGGCCGGCACTTATTCAATGGCCAGAAATTGATTATCTTCTTTCCTCAATATCTTTCAATCCGTTCAACAAAATCGAAAAATTCAAAAAGCAAAGTTGTAGATCTCGGCGAGCTCTTCAAATGCATACGGTTGATCTATCACTACAAGAAAAAGGCAGAATACCGACAGCCAAGACCGACGGCTTCCGACGGCCATTTTCCGACGGCTTTCGACGGGCCGTCGGCGGCCGTCGGAAGCCGTCGCAAATTTGCGATTATACCAGCCAGCCGAGCCCTTTCTTCCTCCTCCATTTCATACGAAAAAAACCCAAAAAACCCCCCAAATTCAACCCCTAAGCTTCCAATCCCTAATTTTTAGCTTCCGGATCTTCCAACGCACTCTAATCAAGCTTCAGTACTCTTAATCTCAGGTATAATCTCTTATTTTTATGAAAAATTCAGTTTTTACCCTAATTATAGATTTGCATAAATTGATAAATTAGGGCGAATTAATGATTGCAATTGTTTCCACTAGCGTAATAACGGTTTATAGCATCACATGGTATACCAATTTCATCTTTTATCGTGAAATTGTGATAAACACGTATAATTTGTGCATGTTCATGTATATGTATTTTGTTGTGTATGCCTTGATTCGACGATTGTATACGTTATTTGGAATAAGATAAAATGATTGAATGAACTAGGAGTATTATATTGTGCACGTTTTTACTTATGACACAAAAAAAATGCATTACTCTAAATTATAATTGTGTGTATTGAAAAATGACAAAATGTTAAACCAGCCCTAAGTTGATGCGTAATACGTCGAATAAATGTGTGAAATTAATATATAAATGTGAACAGTGAGTAAAACTGTATTTTTGAGTAAAATGCGCGCATGTTAACCGACAAATGTCCCTTAGAGAGTTTTTGGCCCCGTCTGACGAGTGTTGTACATGATCGTTGTATAAATAGTCGTTTTTTTCGAAAAACGACCATTTATATTCATCTGGTACAATGTTTGTCGGATTTGTCCCTGTATTGGACAAGTTATGAACACAGTAAGAATTTACATTTTGTATACTACTTCGTCTCAAACGGTTCATAAAATTTCGCCCTAACTTTTCTTTTTTGTTTCCTGCGTACACGCATTTGTGTACAATGCAGGGAACAAAAGGGAAATGCTGCCGAAATTTTATTGAATCGTTTGGGACGAAGTAATATACGAAATGTAAATGCTTACTGTGTTTGTAATGGGAGGTAGGATGTCTGACCAATGAAAAAAAATTATATATTTTTAATCGTTACGTACGTTAAAAAATGAAATGTGCCCTATTTGAAAATATTTTTAAATTTGTGAAGTTGTTCTTTAAATTCAAAATATTATACGAACATGAAAATAATCTTTTTCGAATGTGTATTCTTCAAAATAAATATTAAATTTTGAACTTCTCATTTTGTCAAATAGGAAAAATGATTGATTATTTTGTTGATCGAAGGAGATGGATGTACCAAAGAAAAGGAATGAGGGGCTCAATAAAAGAAGATTTTTATAACGGTATAAACGTGTTTGTTGAATTCGCCTTAAGTAATAACGGAAACGATCCAGAAATTCGTTGTCCGTGTAGTAGGTGTAGACATTTGAAGTTTTTGTTACCAGATATTGTGAAAGTTCATTTGTGCCAACACGGTTTCACACCCGAATATTATGTTTGGGATCGGCATGGAGAAGTTGTAGCAAATACTTCTGTAGAGTCTGAAAGTGTCGTTAACGAAATAGTTTCAACGACCCGTATAGAAAATATGGTCGAAGATGCAGCACGATCAATGTTTCCTATGGTTGAAGTTGACGACGATGATGTAAATGTTGAAGAACCAAATATTGAAGCTAAGAAAATTTATGATTTACTAGATGCAGCTAAAAAACCTATTTGGGATGGTTGTAAAAGCGGCACGCAGCTGTCAGTAATCGCAGAATACATTGCGATGAAGTCAAAATACAACATCACTGAAGCTGGGTTTACGGCTGTTGTACAAGCTGCAAAAAGACATATGCCGCCCGATAATCTAATGTGTGAAAATCACTACGAAGTTAAAAAACTTATGTCGGCTTTTGGTTTACCGTATCAGAAAATAGATACATGTTTAAAAGGATGCATGTTGTTTTGGAAAGAAGACGCAAACCTTAGAAATTGTAAAGTTTGTAACCAGGAGAGATACAAACCAAGAAAAAAGAAGGGTAAGGAAGTTCCGTACAAGCGTATGCACTACTTACCCATAACTCCAAGACTTCAAAGATTATACGCATCTTCTGTAACTGCGTCTAATATGAGGTGGCATAGCGTGAGAACGGAGGAAGAGGGTACGTTGACACATCCGGCCGATGGAGAAGCATGGAAGCATTTCGATAAAACGTATCCAAATTTTGCAGCGGAGAGTCGAAATGTTAGATTAGGATTATGTACGGACGGTTTTTCTCCATTTTCTCAATTTGGTTCTAAATATTCATCCTGGCCCATTATCGTCACACCGTATAATTTACCTCCATGGATGTGCATGAAAACGCAATATATGTTTCTTACTGTTGTCGTTCCTGGCCCCGACGATCCGACACAAGGAATCGATGTATATTTACAACCGTTGATTGAGGAGTTAAAAATACTGTGGAACGAAGGAGTAGAAACATACGATGTGTCAAAGAAGAAAAATTTTCGTATGTTTGCTTCTTTGTTGTGGACTATAAGTGATTTTCCTGCCTATGCAATGCTTTCGGGATGGAGTACTGCCGGTCGTCTAGCATGTCCATATTGCATGGATGAAACACGAGCGTTTTCTTTACCTCATGGTAAGAAAATTTCATGGTTTGACTGTCATCGATATTTTCTCCATGTAAATCATCCCTTCAGAGGAGACAAGAAAAACTTTTTAGCTAATAGAGTAGAAAATAGACAACCACCGACGATATGGTCAAGCGAAGACATATATGAACTTGTTAAGGACTATCCAAAGATATATGAAACGGGGGAGCAAACAGAAATTGAAGGCAAATCAGTTGTTCATAACTGGTGCAAACAAACTATTTTTTGGGAGTTGCCGTATTGGAAACATCTTCTGCTTCGCCATAACATAGATGTGATGCACAATGAGAAAAATGTATTTGATAATGTGTTTAACACAATTTTGAATGTGAAAGGGAAGACGAAGGATGATTTGAAATCAAGACGTGATATAGAAGAATTATGCAAACGTCCCGAGCTTCATATGAAACCAAATGACAGTAAAAAACCAAAAGCTTGTTACGAATTAGATAATAATCAAGTTAAAGCTGTGTTAAAATGGGTGGAAGGGTTAAGATTTCCTGATGGGATATCATCAAATCTTCGTAGATGTGTTGACTTTAAAAATAGTAGATTGAGCGGAATGAAAACTCACGACTGTCACATAATGATGGAAAATTTATTTCCCGTTATGTTTAAAGAACTACTGCCGTTAAAAGTTTGGAAGGTAGTAACGGAGCTTAGTATGTTTTACAAAGAGCTTTGTTCGACTACTTTAAAAGTGCAACGTTTACGTAAACTTGAAGTGGACATTCCTATATTGCTTTGCAAATTAGAGAAAATATTTCCGCCAGGTTTTTTTAATGTGATGGAACATTTACCTGTTCATCTTCCATCTGAAGCACGACTTCGAGGTCCTGTCCAATACGGATGGATGTATCCATTTGAGAGGTATGTAATATGTTATAACGTAATTTAATTGCATTTGAAAGATGAAGTTAATATAAATTAATGTTGCATAGATATTTGAATCATCTGAAGAAAAAAGTGAGACAAAAAGCACGAGTTGAAGGTTCGATATGTAAATCTTACATCGAAGAAGAAGCTTCGTTCTTTTTCTCTCACTATTTCAGTGACCATGTGAATATTTCATTTCAAAGTGTTCCTCGTAATGATGAAGGCGACGAACAAGAGTCCTCTCAAGCAATGTTATCTATTTTTAGACAACATGGTCGGCCTTCTGGAAAATGTGTGGAAATATGGCTAGACGATAGAGATCTTCGTGTAGCACACACTTATATTCTTCTAAATTGTGCCGAGGTTGCACCGTTTGTTAGGTAATCTGAAATAATAATTTTTGTTTTATTCTTTTCTGTAATGCATGCGCGTGTATAACCTAATGTAATAATTTGTTTATATAAACAGTGTTTATGAACGGGAACATCCGAACGGAGATCTCAGTAAAGAATTTTCCCGTTGGTTTTCAAATTACGTTTATGAGCCGAAAAATTGTGTTGTTGACGAAGGGTTGAAACATCTTGCAATGGGACCAAAAAGAGTGGTCAAGACATATCCAATATATTTCGTCAATGGATACAAATTTAACACTAAAGAATACGGTGCAGAAAAATTAACAAATAATACTGGTGTATTTGTTAAAGGTAGTGACGATCCAGAAAACCATTTAAATGATTTTTATGGCGTTCTAACACAAATTTTGCAACTGACATATTTCTCAAGACCCGCGGAGGAGGTGTTTCTATTTAGATGCAATTGGTTTAGCAATGTTCCAGGTTCTGGAATTAATGTGCATAAGGATTATAATCTTATCGAAATAAAGCATACATCGCACTATCACAAGTATGATCCTTTTGTACTAGCCAAACAAGCATTGCAAGTTTATTACGCTCCTTATCCGTCTCTAAAAAGAGATAAAGCAGATTGGTCTGCAGTTTTTAAAACAAAGGCCAGATTCACATTCGATGGGAAGAATATTCCGGACGAACAAGCTTATCAGGCAGATCTTGAGCAAAATAACGAAATAATAATTACAGACGATCATACAGATTTTGGTCCTTTGATCGATGAATCAAATGTTTTGGTAGAAGCGTTTGACAGTGCAGAGGAAAATATCGTCGAAAACGAGACCGAATCTGAATCAGAAGACGATGATGACTGATATAAATTTGAATCTGTTTTTTTGCAATTGATGTAACTATGTTGAATTCTTGATGTATTATGAAATTGATGTAACTATGAAACTAAATCCGTTTACTATTGTTTTATGTTATTTCAATTTGTCATTTATTTAGCAATTTTTATTAAAAATGCAATGAACTCTGCTTATCGTAGGAAGAGTACACCCATCATGAATCAGGTATAACAAACTTACATGTCTATTTACATTTCAGTCATTATAATTAAGCAATTTATACCATTGATGTCATGTTCATATGAAATATATTTCATTATCATGTTTTTATTCTCTTATATAATGATGTGTAAACGTCACAGGTTTATCATTATGTCACATAGAGGGAGGAGCTCTTCCCGTTCTTCAGGAGGCGATGGCAGTGGCCCATCGCAAGCGCCACACCGTCCAGTTGTTACGTTAGCCCCCAAAGCAGATGGGTAAAAATTAAATCTTATTCATCATCTTATTTTTTCTATACTATACGTATGTACTTATCTGTATCGTACTTAAAAACAGGGGGTTCGAGCTACTACCCACTAAGGTAGTGTTGGACGTCTCCAGAGCAGCATATCGTAGTAGGATGAGTGCGTGCTGGCCAAAGTGGGATACCATCCCTCCGCACATCATAGAGTGCATATGGCAGGATGTCCTAGTATGTGTAATTTTTATGTTTTCCATTTTTAATTCGTTTTTGTCGTTTTTCTACCGTTTATCGTTTAAAGTGTAATCTTTTTTTAACACAGGCTGAGATAGACATCCAGACAGATGATATGCAGCTGGCACGAGCATACTGGATGAGGAAGATGCGAAAGAACTACAGAGACACGATATCTGAGGTTAAGAAATCCGGGAAGAGACCACGGTGGATGGGGGAGAGCGTGTGGCAAGCTTGGTTGAGCTACTGGGAGACGGACGAGGCGAAGGCAAGTATACTAATTTTTTTTCAATTATTAATTTAACGTGATTGAAAAATAATGTATCAAATTTTGAATGTACAGGCAGAGTCAGATAGAAACTCTGCAAATAGAAATAAGAATCCCGTTACTCATCGCGGAGGATCGAAGTCGTTTCAGCAGTATCGGCAGGAGTTGGTAAATTTAATTACTGAATAATAAATGTAAATAGTTTATGCTATATGATTTTAAATGTATAATAATTGTATGTAACAATCAACTTCAGGAAGCCGAGGCACATGGTCCTGTCAGCTATATGGACGTGTTCACCCGTACGCATGCTGTTGAGCATGTTAATCCAGACGGGACTGTTTCGTACACATGGCAGGACGATAAATCCAGTAAAAGCCATGTAAGCATATTTCATTTTATTCAGTATTAGTAATTGTTTTAGTTGTCAAATTATTATGAAATAAGATATGATATTATTAATTTGTCAATGCAGGAGATGTTTATGGAGCAGCGACAGAAACTCCTTTCTGATACGGGTCGAGAGCAGCTGACGACCGATGAAGAGGACATTATTTTTGAGTCCGTTATGAGTCCACCAGAGCATGGTCGACGATACGGATTTGGCAATTTAGCGGTAAATAATTTAATTTTTCTTAAAATACTTAAAATATGATATTCTTACCTTTTCAAAACAATAAACTTTGATTTTATTTATTTTTCAATTATTGCAGTCCAGTAGTCAGAGTAGGAGACGGCGGAGTAGACCTCAGAGCGAGCTAGCAAGTATAGAAGAATTACAGACTAGAGTTCAGCAGTTGGAGGAGCAGAACCGCCAACAGGCCATGCAGACGGCACAGTTATTTGAGTACATGCAGCAGTTTGGTGGCCGCTTCCCTTCATCGGCTGGCTCTGGATCTGGGGCAGATTGATTCATTGCTTTCTAATTCGTTCGTGCAGGTATGTTTAGTTTTAGTTTACAATGATTTGGTAGAAGGAACAATTAATTGTTGATATGTATAATTATGTATAATACACTTGGTTCTGTAGCTGTATCAGGATATGCATGATTAGAACAGTTATTGTTAGTATTATTGTTAATGTTGGAATGTTATGTATATTTTGTATTTTATTTTTATTCTAATTTAGTTTATTTCTGTGTCTATTGAATATTTTGGAGTATTGGTTTGCATGTTTGGTTGGATTATTGTTTATTTGATTGTGCAGTATTGATATTGTAGTGTTTGGAAGAGAAATGTGGTTGGAAGGCTCTATTTGCAGCAGATTTTAAAAAAAAACAACAGGTTTCCGACGGCTTCCGACGGCTTCCGACGGCTTATTGGTCGAAATTTTCCGGCGGTTTCCGACGGGTTCCGACGGCTTATTGGCCTGATTTCCGACGGTTTCCGACGGTTTCCGACGGCCGTCGGAAGCCGTCGGAAACCGCCGGAAACCGCCGGAAACCGTCGATAATGTATACGGCATCACCCGTCGGTAGCCGTCGGAAATACTGCTCCCCGACGCCTTCATTTCCGACGGCTTTTTCCGACGGCCGCCGACGGCTTCCGACGGCCGCCGACGGTTTTCAGCCGTCGGAAATCCCCCCTCCCCTTTTAGTGTATGCTATTGGACCACGGATTCGCCAGAATCTGGCTTTGAAGCGTGGATGTATTTTCTTGGATTGCGTGCAAACAGTAGCGAGTGGTGATGTGAAACTTGGTCCGTAGGTGGCTCTCAAGGTGGCGCACACACTGGTAGTCGCTGATCGAACTCTATATGTCTCGAGTTGCATGCGCACGGAAGAAAGTGGCGCGTGCGTGATAGGTTAGTAGGTTCGTGGATAAGGAAGAAGAGGATGGTACGTTATATTTTTTTATGTATTAATTAATTATGTTATATTAAAATTTAAATCTTTTAACTCGAATAACTTTTGCATACGAGCTTGGATGGACGCGCGGTTTTCTCCGTTGCGTTCGTATCGAAATTCAGGACACTATGACGCTGGTTTGGATGGATTTGATGACTGTCAAATTTTTGGGTTCAAATCGGATTTAAATTCGATTTAAATTCAAAAGGTGAGTGTTTAACCCACTCACAACTTTTAAGTTTTCTTATGTTTGTTAAATTGATTTATGATATGAGTAGAAATTCATTTATGACTATTTGGCATATTTTATTCATCATCTCAGTTAGATTACATTTATTTAAATTTAATTGTTATTTAATTTTATTATTGCATAAAAATTTACAGTTAAAATTTATTTATTTGCATATAAACTGCTTGTTAAACAGTTATTAAATTTATTATTGAATATAAACTATTAGTTAATACCTGTTATTTATTACCTGTTATATTTTATATGCTATATATTGATGTTTTGTTCAAATTGGACGATGATTATAATAAATGGTTGATGATTGATATTTGGATGAATGGATGTTTATTTACATAAACTGCAAGTTATCATGCATTTCATTTCATTGGGGATTGCGGTTTGAAATGATATACAACCGTATTTTTTTATTTTTAAATTGCGGATTGAAATGATAAATATCCGTATCACTTGACCATAAGATAGAAATTTATATACAGGCACCGCGGTATATATATATATATAATTATTTTTGAAATGATTTCTGTGGTTTGGATAAGATACGGTTTACTAAATATTAATTTTGGATCTTATATAAAAATCTTATTTTATATATACATATATATAGTTAAATTATTGAATTTAAGCTATGTATGAATTTGTTAAATGAAAATAAATAAGTTGAATAATGGAGTTTGATAATTTATATTATATGTTTAAGTACATGTTTAAGATCTTGTGTATATATAGAGTTAAATGATTTAAATCAATTAAGATTGGGAGTTAAATTGGAAATTTATTTGGAATAGAGCTTAATTAAGAATTTAACTTCATAAGTTGATGTAAAATTTATTAACTTGAAATTTTAAAAAGGTATGATATCTATAACTGAATTTTTATTCAAGATGAATTAAACGAATATTGCTAGCATAAATAAATTGAAGGAAATGATTAAGTTGTTAGTAATTGGAGTTTTATTTTAAATGATTTTTGATTTATTATGTAAACATTTCAAAAACTAAATAATAGGACAATGAATTGTTGAATGCAAATTTCCAACCTTAAGTTTTTAAATTTTTAAATACTCCAAGTTAGAAATATATTAAATTGAAGTGGTTTATTCAACTGAAAGTGAATTTAAAACATATGGTTTAGACTAAATTTTTAAATGAATAAATTGTAAAGTCGTGGAAATTATTTTTTAAAGAAATTTTAAATTCAAACTGTTTTATTTTATATATTGTTGAATATCCAAACCATTTAAATTTTGAAAGTTATGGTTTTAAAACTATGGATTTCGAAGTATTATGTTGAAAGTTGAGTTTCAAATAATTGGTTTCGAGGTATTATAAATCTTAAAAGTGGCATGATTTTGGAAAAGAAATATATTTGAAATAAAATGATATCATATTTATTTGGGTTTTAAAAGGAAATGATATCGTATTTATGGATTTTGAAATGGATAATTTTATTCTGGTTTTGAAAGTATAATTATTTTTAAATGATCACGGTGTTATAATAACGTTTGGTTGTTGAAGAGACCGGGATCGGAAGTTGTCATACTCTCTGCCAACTCCGAAAACCACTTTAACAACCGTGTACGCGGTGCAGATTCCAGAATGAAGTAGGTTGGTGGCGGCGTTTTCTTTAAGGTAAATACGTGGACCCGACTCTCGTGAGTTGGCATAAGGTGGCTATAACAGGAGCGATTCTTGGGCCAAGGGGGTTAGCGCCCTTTATCGGACACTCCTCTTTGATACTATACTCTGACTTTGGATTGATTCGGTGGCCACCTTTACTTTTGATTTTAGGGGGAGTTTGTTCGAGGTGGGCGGTAGCTGCGGCTATGCGTTACCACCAGCCCGGATGCGTAATTGGTATATCTACCCTGGCATTGCATAGTTGTGCCGTGTCACCTACCCTACCGTGCCTTATACGATTTTGGTTTTGTACCATACCTATGGAGTGCCCTCTGACGACGCCCAGTACGGGGGAGATTACGGTACTGTATAGACTATGGGAATATATTATGTGTTAAGGTGGAAAATGTAAAGCCTTAACGCTATTTAAAAGTAAGTTTATTTTACAATTAGACACTATTATAATAGCGAAATATACTACATAGTAAACAGTTTGACGGATCCTTAGGAGATGTAAATCTCGAGCATCTCTTGAGTTACTGCACTCATATTCATTTTTGTTAATTTAACTTACATAAGATCTTTTAATTCTGACTCGAGTGTTTTGTCTTTTCAATTCGCTCGGGTCAGTCCGAGTGTTTCAGGATTTGAAGATTTTCTGGAGGAAGAAGACGAAGATTTCATTACTATTATTATCATATATTATATGGTTCCACTACACTGTATTCCACTGCATTAATATTATTGGTATATGAACTCTGATATTTATTGTATGAAGAAGAATCAAATGTTCGTAAATAGTTTTATGAACTGTATATTTATTATTATATTTTATACTTCCGCCGTGAGATTCTGTTTTGTTTTATTCTTTCTCGTTTTTCTTATTTACCCCATAACAATCCGCCCTTCCGTATGGTTTGAATTGACACGTGTGTAATTTGAAGCGTGTGAAAAGGCGGACGTTACAGTTGGTATCAGAGCTTTGGTTTAGCGTTAAACCTTAGCTTTGTGGGGTCTGACTCTTTATTAATAGGGTAGTAATACCCTATGGGAGTCGCTGAGAGTATATATATGAGAGAGCGTATTTGTTAGTGTTATAAAAGGGTTTTAATATTGTGTTAATCTGTTATGTTTTGTATTTATAAATTCCGGTTGGTGCATGAGACGATATGACATCAATAGGGATTTCTAAACACTTAATAGGACAGACCGACATAAAATTTGTTTTATATAGGTGAATGAAATAATTTTGCCTTTTATATTTTCTATATATAAAATAAAAAAAATTCATATGATATATCTATTTGGCTGCAATAGATTGGTTGTTAGGTAATAAAGTGTATAAACAATAATAGAAATAAGATTGAAAAATAAAATAAATGAAATTTGGAAATTTAGAACTTAAGATCCAGGGTTTTGAAATTTTTTCGAATAAATTTTGGAATATAATAATATTGTTTATATGTACTTTCTGATATAAATATTTATTATAATTCGGAACAATTGTTTAAAAGAAGATTTTGGAGAAAATAAGTTTTGTTCTTTTCTCTCTGTCGCTGGAAAATAATTTCGGTGATGGCGGTCGCATCATCGACTTTCATTTTCGAGTTTCGAAGGGGAAGGCCACTGTAGTAGTTTACTGCAGATTCATTTAAAAAAAAAATATTTTAAATTGTTTTAAATATAATTAGAGATATATAAGTTGTGAGGATATATTTATCTATTATTTTAAATAATTGGAAATTAAACCCAGTATTTAGTTCTTAAGTTTTCATTAATTAATAGTTTCAAATTGTTTTAGTAAATTGGAAAGTATGTAATTAATAATTGAAACCCTTAAAGTAAATAGAGATTTAATGCTAGGTTATGAATGAAATTAAAGGTAACTTGAAATTGTAACCTACAAAATAAAGAATATTATTATTGAACATTAAATTAATCATAGGTAATGAGCAAACTTGTATAATTTTTCAATTACATTCTTAAAGCATATAAATAACTTACCAAATATTAAAAGTTGAAATATTAACAAGAGGATGTAATAGATATTATACAAGAAATAAATTTGAGGTAATGAAAGAAATTAATGAAGTTCCTCAATAAATAAGAATTGATGTGTAGTTGTATAAACTTAAGTATAATTGAAAGCTACTAATTGAATATAATGGAAAGTAGGTATTCTAAGTAAGCAACTAAAAACTTAAGTAAATACACGAAATTAAGTATTAAAAAATGAGTGAACATGATGCAATAAAGAAGAAACTTACATGACAATAAAATGAAAAAAAAAAATGAATATTGTAAGTAATAAATGAGAATAAATGAAGTAATCACTCAATGAATGAGAGAAAGGAAATCAAACAACTAATGTATGAAATAAAATTAATAATAAGTTAATTTGATTTGTTGGTTGGAATTGTTATTGTTTGGTTATGGTTGTTTGGGTAAGGAGATTTGAAATTGTTTGGATGGAAAAATATAATCTATTTTGTTTCGTCTAAGACTATTGAGTAAATGATGCATTTGATAGTTATTTTTCATTTCG
This sequence comes from Allium cepa, assembly GCA_030765085.1. Lineage (NCBI taxonomy): Eukaryota > Viridiplantae > Streptophyta > Magnoliopsida > Asparagales > Amaryllidaceae > Allium > Allium cepa. The sequence goes on along the minus strand of CM060934.1, from coordinate 944,211,421 downwards.
TACAATTTAAAATTTTTGAACCCGAACAACTATTTGTTTGTTTGATTGAATGGTTGTTTTGTATTTGTTGTGTATGTTGTTTGTTGAGATTGATGGTTGTTGTATTGATTTGTTGTTAGTGATTGAAAACACTTAAATATTTCACTTTATATAAATTGTTAACCCTTTGGATTTTATAAGTGAAATGCAGGTTATGGAAGCAATTGCTACTGCTTTTGGTTTCATAAATTAAGCGTAAATTGCCCGACAAATAGGTACGTTTCGGATTACAGTTATAGCGCTATTTTATATATTTTCCCGGGTTTGGAATATTATATTTTGGATAATATATGTAATATAATTGTTATATTCGGATATTATATTTTCTCCCGAGCCTCTCCGTACAAGGGAGACTCTGCCGAAATTTTTCGTAAATTTTTGGACTTAGAAATTTTTGAAATATTTTTCCAAACTGTATCTATTCAAGTATAAAAAGATATAATAATTATAAAATGGGTATATTTTATTTAAAGTTATAAATTTTGTAAATTATTGTTTATAAGTTAATATTTTGAATAAGATATATTGTTTATTTAATTCTTCCTTCTCCCTTCTTTTTCCTTTTCGGGGACGAAAAGTTTTGAGTGGTGGAGAGTGTAACGACCCGTAAATTTCGTGCATTTAATTTGGTTGAATTAATGAGCTTTGTAATTAAATTTAGTAGAAAGAAAGAAAAAAAAACTTTACAAACGAATATTGAAATGAACGCTAAATTAAAATATATAAATGGTGACTTAAAACCTATTTACTAGCAATTTGAATAAATTCCAATAAACGAAATGGGGTAAGTAATATACCTGGATATAAATTCATTTAAAGGGAATTTATTTAATATGTTAATGTAAAGTTAGAAAATATTGGAATAAATGATAATTCCATTCATATTTGTAAGCAGTTATTATAAGTTACATGTTTGGATAGAATCAATAAATGATGGATTAAATGGTAAGTAATTAAAATTTAATCCTATAAAATTTGGAAACTGAATGTAATGTAAAGTAATAAGGTTAGTGCAATACCCATTAATGAATGGAATGAAATGGGACTAATATAAATGTATATTAGGTTATAAATCAATTTGAATGGAAAAAAAGAACGTAAATATTGATTGATGAATAAATATACAAGTATATTAAAGGTTATAATAGTGGGTTACTAGTAAATTCACTCATTTACCAATAAAGATAATTAGATGTGCCTTGATGATAATTAATAACATAACGGAAAAGAGTAAATGTATTCATTAGAATATAAATTGCAATTGGATAGGGATTTTAAGTAACAATGTTAATGCAAGGTAAGTAATGCTAAAGTAAAGTCAATAATAATGAATAGTGATTAATTCAAAATTTGTAACATATATTATAAATTACCTGCTTATTTGTTAATGGAATTAGAAGTTGTAATAAGTGATAATAAAATGAATGAATGTCACACTAATGGAAAACGAAATAACATTCGTTTAAATGTTGAGAAATTATAGGGTCGTATTTATTATAAGCGTTACTTTAATAATTATGATTAATGGTGAAATTAATACGAGAAGTATGTAAAGTAATAACTAAGAAAGGTAATACGTTATAAATTGATTATGACCTAAACTTAAGTGTAAGTTAAAGGTTGAAATTGAATCTAATCCATTCAATTGGAAACTTATCAAAATAAATTGGGTTCAATGTATAATAAAGAGGTTATTTTAAGAAATTGAAATAAATTCTATAATTGGTGAATTAGATTACTTTAAATAAAGATGGGAATTGGTTTAAAGAATTATAAATTAGTAAGTAATACAAGGTGATAAAATTTACGAATTATATAATTTGAATTTTTAATAGTGAGTTGATTTATTTAATTTATAATAATTGGATTTATTGCAAATGAATGAAATCAAATATTTAACCATTACGTTAATGTAAAAATTAAGTTGAAATTTGAAAATATTTATGTGATAATTTTAAATCCAATGGTAAACCCTTCTATTTGAAATTTTGAAGGAAATAATTATGGGTAAATTCAATTTAATGGAAATTTTGGAAATTTATCTATAATTTTGAATTTTATGAAATTGAAGATTTCTATTGATTAATCTTTAATAAATTGACTTTTAAAAATTGTTAAATCATTGTAAATGTTTGAAAATTTTATAGTGATAAAGATTGCAAATTTCCAAATTTTAACGCGAAATTTGATTCAATTAATTTATTTTAAATTTATTTAATTAGTATAAAAATAGCCATTTTGGCCACTGACTCGGATTTCGACGAAACCAGTTTCATTGGATACGTAATAGTGAATAATTGTAAGAATTCAAATGTCGTAGTAATCGGACTAATCGTTTGGTCGTGCGAGCTTGAAACGCGTAGAAATTAATTTAAAGGAATACGATAAAATAAATTGACTTTGGAAAGTTATCTTCCACATATGATAGAACTAGGCCTCGAAACTAGTTTCATTGCGTTCGGAACGGAGGTAAAACATTATAAACGCCTAGCGTCACGTCTTGATTGGAGTTCGAACGATTTTGGACCTACCTATATAAATACGCACGCAAACCGAGACAGTTTTATTATTATTTTATTCCAGAAACCCTAATTCTATACTATGGCTGCCACTTATTCAATGGCCAGAAATTGTTTATCTTCTTTCCTCAATATCTTTCAATTCGTTCAACGAAATCAAAAAATTCCAGAAGCAAAGTTGTAGATCACGGCGAGCTCTTCAAATCCATTTGGTTGATCTATGCTATTGGACTACGGATTCGCTAGAATCTGGCTTGGAAGCGTGGATGTATTTTCTTGGATTGCGTGCAAACGGTAGCGAGTGGTGATGTGAAACTTGGTCCGTAGGTGGCTCTCAAGGCGGCGCACACACTGGTAGTCGCTGATCGAACTCTATATGTCTCGAGTTGCGTGCGCACGGAAAAAAGTGGCGCGTGCGTAATGGGTTAGTAGGATCGTGGATAAGGAAGAAGAGGATGGTACGTTATATTTTTTTATGTATTAATTAATTATGTTATATTAAAATTTAAATCTTTTAACTCGAATAACTTTTGCATACAAGCTCGGATTGACGCGCTGTTTTCTCCGTTGCGTTCGTATCGAAATTCCGAACACTTTGACGCTTATTTGGATGGATTTGGAGACTGTCAAATTTTTAGGTTTAAATCGGATTTAAATTCGATTTAAATTCAAAAGGTGAGTGTTTTAATCCACTCACAATTTTAAGTTTTCTTATGTTTGTTAAATCGATTTATGATATGAGTAGAAATTCATTTATGACTGTTTGGCATATTTTATTCATCATCTCAGTTAGATTGCATTTATTTAAATTTAATTGTTATTTAATTTTATTATTGCATAAAAATTTACAGTTAAAATTTATTTATTTGCATATAAACTGCTAGTTAAACAGTTATTAAATTTATTATTGAATATAAACTGTTAGTTAATACCTGTTATTTATTACCTGTTATATTTTATATGCTATATATTGATGTTTTGTTCAAATTGGGTGATGATTATAATAAATGGTTGATGATTGATATTTGGATGAATGGATGTTTATTTACATAAATTGCAAGTTATCATGCATTTCATTTCATTCGGGATTGCGGTTTGAAATGATATACAACCACATTTTTTTATTTTTAAATTGCGGATTGAAATGATAAATATCCGTATCACTTGACCATAGGATAGAAAATTATATACAGGCACCGCGGTGTGTGTGTATATATATATATAATTATTTTTGAAATGATTTCTATGGTTTGGATAAGATACGGTTTACTAAATATTAATTTTGGATCTTATGTAAAAATCCTATTTTATATATACATATATATAATTAAATTATTGAATTTAAGCTATGTATGAATTTGTTAAATGAAAATAAATAAGTTGAATAATGGAGTTTGATAATTTATATTATATGTTTAAGTACAGGTTTAAGATCTTGTGTATATATAGAGTTAAATGATTTAAATCAATTAAGATTGGGGGTTAAATTGGAAATTTATTTGGAATAGAGCTTAATTAAGAATTTAACTTCATGAGTTGATGTAAAATTTATTAACTTGAAATTTTGAAAAGGTATGATATCTATAACTGAATTTTTATTCAAGATGAATTAAACGAATATTTCTAGCATAAATAAATTGAAGAAAATGATTAAGTTGTTAGTAATTGGAGTTTTATTTTAAATGATTTTTGATTTATTATGTAAACATTTCAAAAACTAAATAATAGGACAATGAATTGTTGAATACAAATTTCCAACCTTAAGTTTTGAAATTTTTAAATACTCCAAGTTAGAAATATATTAAATTGAAGTGGTTTATTCAACTGAAAGTGAATTTAAAATTTATGGTTTAGACTAAATTTTTAAATGAATAAATTGTAAAGTTGTGGAAATTATTTTTTAAAGAAATTTTAAATTCAAACTGTTTTATTTTATATATTGTTGAATATCCAAACCATTTAATTTTTGAAAGTTATGGTTTTAAAACTATGGATTTCGAAGTATTATGTTGAAAGTTAAATTTCAAATAATTGGTTTCGAGGTATTATAAATCTTAAAAGTGGCATGATTTTGGAAAAGAAATATATTTGAAATAAAATGATATCATATTTATTTGGGTTTTAAAAGGAAATGATATCGTATTTATGGGTTTTGAAATGGATAATTTTATTCTGGTTTTGAAAATATAATTATTTTTAAATGATCGCGGTGTTATAATAACGTTTGGTTGTTGAAGAGACCGGGATCGGAAGTTGTCATACTCTCTACCAACTCCGAAAACCACTTTAACAACCGTGTACGCGGTGGAGATTCTAGAATGAAGTAGGTTGGTGGCGGCGTTTTCTTTAAGGTAAATACGTGGACCCGACTCCCGTGAGTTGGCATAAGGTGGCTATAAAAGGAGCGATTCTCGGGCCAAGGGGGTTAGCGCCCTTTATCGGACACTCCTCTTCGATACTATACTCCGACTTTGGATTGATTCGGTGGCCATCTTTACTTTTGATTTTAGGGGGAGTTTGTTCGAGGTGGGCGGTAGATGCGGCTATGCGTTACCACCAGCCCGGATGCGTAATTGGTATATCTACCCTGACATTGCCTAGTTGTGCCGTGTCACCTACCCTATCGTGCCTTATACGATTTTGGTTTTGTACCATACCTATGGAGTGCCCTCTGACGACGCCCAGTACGGGGGAGATTACGGTACTGTATAGACTATGGGAATATATGATGTGTTAAGGTGGAAAATGTAAAGCTTTAACGCTATTTAAAAGTAAGTTTATTTTACAATTAGACACTATTATAATTGCGAAATATACTACATAGTAAATAGTTTGACGGATCGTTAGGAAATTAAATCCCGAGCATCTCTTGAGTTACTGCACTCATATTCATTTCTGTTAATTTAACTTACATAAGATCTTTTAGTTCTGACTCGAGTGTTTTGTCTTTTCAATTCGCTTGGGTCATTCCGAGCGTTTCAGGATTTGAAGATTTTCTGGAGGAAGAAGACGAAGATTTCATTACTATTATTATCATATATTATATGGTTCCACTACACTGTATTCCACTGCATTAATATTATTGGTATATGAACTCTGATATTTATTGTATGAAGAAGAATCAAATGTTCGTAAACAGTTTTATGAACTGTATATTTATTATTATATTTTATCCTTCCGCTGTGAGATTCTGTTTTGTTTTATTCTTTCTCGTTTTTCTTATTTACCCCATAACAATCCGCCCTTTTGTATGTTTTAAGTCTGACGTGTGTGGTTTATCGTCGATTTAAAGCGCGCGAAAAGACGGGACGTTACAAATACCAAAAACCACTTTAACAACTGTTTACGTTGTGGAGATTCCAGAACAAAGTAGGATGGTTTGGTGACCATTCTATATGAGGTATTTACATAGACTGACTCCCATGAGTCTGCTTAGATGTGACTAAAACAGGAGCCACGTCGGGTCAAATGAGGTCGGACCTCCGATCAGGCACATTTTTTCGATATCATTCTATTACTTTGTGATTTGATTGGGTGAACCTTTGATTTGGGAGTGTGTCTGAAGGTGGGCGGTAGTAGCTGCTTTGTGTTACCACCAATCTGGATCCACAAACGGTATATATACCCTGGGATTGCCTCACGTGCCGTGTTCACATGCCCTATCGCACCTTCTACGACTTTGTTTGGTACCGTACATATGGAGTGTCCTTTTGGTAAACCACCATTTTGGTGGAGCTTACGGTATTGTATAGAATACAGGAATATATAAAATGTGTTAATGGGAATATGGGTAATCCTATAACGCTATTTTATTATTTTACCTTACTGATAGACATATTATAATAGCGTATATTACTACATAGTAGATAGTTCCATGGATCCTTAAAGGATAGGAATCCCGAACATCCTTTAAGTTATTTTGTATTTCGGTTGACGTTTAACTTGAGTTGAATTTACTGGTAAAACAATGTTAATCCTGACTCGAGTGTTTTGTGTTTTGCTTTATGCTCGGGTCAGACTGAGTGTCACAACATTTAAGACTCACCTTTGAAGCTTCGCTTAGAGATCCATCTGTCTGTTCAGCTTCCAGTTATTCCAGTTGTTTATGATCTGTCTTATCATGTATTCGAGACTACTTTCTATTTGAGATTTCCGTTGTATTTTGTCTTAAACTTTGATGTTCTATAGCAGCTTCATGAACTACTATTTATCTTTTCCACTGCTTAATTTTGTAATATTCTGTATCCATGATTCTGTGATTGATTTATTTACGTTATATGTTATGTTTTGCTAAATATAAATTAAAAATCTGTTGTTTTGAGCAATTCAAGTCTGACATGAGTGGATGATTGTCGATTTGAACGGTTCACAATACCGGGTCGTTACAAGTACAATTAACAAAATACTAATAATTATGCAGTGGAATAATTGTAACAGCCTGCAAATCCGTACCCCTTGAGTTAACACTATTCTACAACAATCAGCTCAAGTTGTACAAAAATAGGAACCATTTGGGTTAAATAAGAAGAGGTAGAAGAAGAAAATAGAAATTAACAACAGAATCTAACCATCGCAGCGGAATAAAATATAATAGATAATAAATGATCTTTACTCAAAATTAAATATATATGTTTATATATTACATCATCAGAGTACATCAATCACAGCTCAACAATATCATACAACTGGATACATTGCCATCATGATATTGTATATATGTGTAATATATAGCTGTCATCATTAAAACGGAGAATTAATATTCTAACAATCCCCCCTTTTTGACGGTGACAACTATCAAAGTTTAAATTTTAAAAATATTGAAACTGCTACCCCTATTTATATATTTCTCCCCCTTGGCATAAACAAAAAGATGATATTATGAAAGTAAACACAATGAATATGCATATGATATAAATACTTAACATTCACATGCATAACATTAAATAGAAGTTTTCATAAATAAAGTCACATAATACCATAAATTAAGTCACATACCAACATAACATAATACAACACAAAACCAAATACCATGATAGTTTTTGAATGATAACACCACTAATCATAAAAGAAAATATGATAGACTTACTAAATATATATAGGACGAGTTCAAACATCTTAAGATTAGGCTCGGATGATGATGAGCTCTAGCACGGAGAAACTTTTTTTCAAATTTTTCCCGGAAGATTTCCAAATGTTTTTTGACGCTTCATCAATTTTTTTTTGTTATTTCAAAAGAATTTTTAGTTTCGGAGAATAGCTGTTGTGGAATTGATGGTTCTGGAAGGTTGAACCAATAAAAAATTATTTTCACTATCTAAGACCAATTGAATTCTTTGAATTTTCCATGACTTGTTTGACTCCCGGGTTGATCTTGAGAGGTTTGAGCTTAAGATGGTTGGGAAGATGATTGACCCAAGGTATTTTTTACCAATTTTGCTAAATAAACATTTTATGGGGGCAGGGGTTCCATTTGAGAGGGCAATTTCATAAGCGAAATATATTTTTAGTCCATAACTTTGGATGAGACGTAATCTTGTAAAATTTCCACATTAATTCCAAAATGAATAAATATCTACGTGCGATAGGAGCAAAAAAATTCTTTTGTGGGAATGGGAACTAAAGCTTTTTATTTCATCATGAATAAACTTTTCCCAATTAAACTGTATGTTGGAAAAGGTGGCATAAAGAGCCTTGCACTTGTAGTCATATATTTTTTTGTAGCTCTCGGTTCGAGGAAAAATAGTATGAAGAAGAATTTTATTAACGATTCGAGCTTGAGGTCTTAATTTCACCGAAGTATTTTCCGTGTTTTCAGTACAGAATTTGTAGCTAGTTGAATTATAGGCGAAATCACGGTAGTAGATTTTACCTAAGGTAGTTCCATGACCATTACAATCTAAAATAGCTCCTAGGTCTTGAACATTGAGCATTATATCAACTCCTAACACTCTACTCCGTTAAATTCCCTCATCGATTTCATTCGAAGGTGTATAGAAATATCCACAAAGATTTACATAGAATAATATAATTAAGAATGGGTAGATTTTGACCTTATTTTGTTTTCGTCAATCAAAGAAAGGAATCCTTATTGTCTTGCTAAATCTTCTATGCCAAATACTGTGAAATCTTCCATCTTGTCAAATGTTTCCTGGAAAATTAATTTTTCATTCAATTCATTGAAGAACCACAGACTTTTGGCACTGCCATTAAGCGACTATATCGAAAGCAAACTCAGGACGAGCTGGAGTGGATGAAGAGGAAGCCGGAGCCTTGTCTTTGCTTGGTTTAGGGAGAAAAGCTGGGAGTTTCTTTCTTGGAGCCATTATAATGAAATTCGGATATAGGGTTTGTGAAGAGACAAAATGATTTGGTGAAAAGGCACGATGGAAAAGATAGGTATACTAGTAATTTACTGAATTTCAATCGACTGAGATAGAAATTCGGTCGGCTAAAAGTATGTATTCTAGAAGCAGAGATTTATTAGGGATTTTTAACGAGTTTAGTTGACTTAGACAGATCCCCAATCGACTGAAAACGTGCCTTTTTGAGGCAGAGAGTATATCATTAATTTGATACAAGTTCGATCGACTGGGAATATTCTTCAGTCGACTGATCCTATGCGGAAATTTTCTCTTTGCCTTCAAAAGATATTTTGAAAAAAGAATTTTGAGAACAAACGAGTTTAATATTACATATGATATATATTGTTTACATCCAATTTTGAATTTTTAATACACATAGCTTTATACAAAATAAAATAAAAACAAATTATTATCTTTCGAATCGTCAAACTTGTTATTAGGAAAACGATCCAAAGAATTTTGTTCCATCTTAGTATCTCCAATTAATGGCCAAAGTGGCGACCACATGTTATACTGAACAGGAGTTTTGTTATAATTTGATGTGGATTGTCTAGCTTCCCAAGAATTTCTTGGTGGAATGTTTTTGATAACAATCGGAGACTCGGTAGTACACGGACTATATTGGTTTATGCACTTTTTGATCAGGGAACGACTGCAGATAGCAAGAGTAAACCTTTCCAAAAAAATTAGATGCGCGCCTTGATGTATTTGTTTGTATTACATCTCCCTTTATACGTTCATTACTTCTTGCTGATAGTGTTGAATTTCGTCTATTTTAGTATGAGTGTCTGTTTTGAAAACTCTTCTTATCTTCTTCCCTTTGGGGGAGAATCCAGTGAGGTCAGCAGAGAAGGAGCAATTTGGATAGATGGTGACTTTGTAGAATAAGGAGTTGAAGCATTCGGTGATGGATTTCCACTGCAAGTGGAAGGGGAGCTAAAATTGAGTGAGTAATGAGCGGAATCGTAATTGTCCGACGTTATCGATAGCCTGTAATTTTTACTTTTTGTATGTTTTGCTTTCGTTTTACAGAGTCCCTTTATATATACTTTGTCTTTTACTATTTGAAAGCATTGTAATTTCTTGGCTAATTTCTTCCTTTAGTTAATTTTAATAAACCACTTTGTTCCTATCAAAATTTTGTTGTATTTATAATTTAAGTAGTATCCATTGGTTTTAATTTTCTTATTTCTAACGTTGGATTTATATAAAATTATGTGATTTATACCATATATCTAAATCTTTAACCGAACATATTGCGAGATTACTACACTAGTTTAAAAACGTAGATTCACAAAGTGGTTTAGTAAATATATCTGATATCTGTTTGTTTGCAGGAATAAATTTAATGATATTTTCTCTTTTACTACATTATCACGTAAGAAATAATGTCTAATGTTAATATGTTTAGTTCTTGAGTGATTAATGGTGTTTTTTGATAAATTAATTGCACTAATGTTATCCGAAAAGATAAGAGATTTGTCTAGATTTACTCCAAAATCCTATAATGTTTGTTGCATATATATGACTTGAATGTAAGCTAGTACTGCAGATATATATTCTGCTTCACATGTAGATAACGAAACACAATTTTGTTTCTTACTAAACCATGATACCAAAGATTGACCGTTGAAGTAACAAGTTCCACTTGTACTTTTTCAATTCGATCTACAACCACCAAAATCGGCATCACTATATGATACGAGTTCGGATGGACGGTCTTTCAGATAAAAAAGTCCATAATCTTTGGTATTTGATAAGTATCGCAAAATTCTTTTTACTACCCGTAAGTGCATTTCTTTGGGATTAGCTTGAAAATGGGCATACAAGCAAATACTCATTAAAATGTCGGGTCTACAGGGAATTAAACATAATAGCGATCCTATCATACTTCTATACAATCTTTGTTCGACATCTTTTCCATTTTCGTCTTTGTCTAAGTGAATACTAGTGCTCATAGGAGTAGCTTTACTACCTGCATTATCCATTCCAAAATGTTTAATTAAATCATTAAAATATTTTTCTTGATAAATAAAAATTCTGTATTTTAGTTGTTTAAATTGTAATCCTAAAAAATAATTTAATTCTTCCATATGCGACATTTCAAATTAATTTTTCATAATATTAGCAAACACATCACATAAGTTTTTATTAGTTGATCCAAAGATAATATCATCTATATACATTTGAACTACTAAAATATCGTTTTTATTTGTTTTTATAAAAAGAGTAGAATCAACTTTACCAATTTGAATACTAGATTCTAAAAATATATGTTTTTAATCTATCATACCAAGCACGAGGAGCTTGTTTAAGACCATAAAATGCTTTTTGTAATTTACAAATGTGATTTGGAAATCGTTCATGCATAAACAATAGTGGTTGTTCAACAAAGACATGCTCCTTAATGTATCTATTTAAAAATGTGCTTTTAACATCCATTCGATATAATATAAAGTTATGATGGCATGCAAATGCGAAGAGAATTCTTGTAGCTTCGAGACGCGCTACAGGAGCGAAGGTCTCTTCATAATCAATTCCTTCTTCCCGAGAATATCCATGAGCTATAAGTCTTGCTTTATTTCGAACTATATCACCATTTTCATCCATTTTATTTTTGAAAATGCATTTAGCACCAATAACAGATTGATCATTGGATCTTGGTACAAGTTCCCACACTTTATTATGTACAAATTGATTTAATTCTTCTCGCATTAGAATAATCTAATAATCATTTGCAGATGCTTCTTTAACATTCTTTGGCTCAATATTTGAAATAAAAGCTACATGTCCAATTTGATTTAATTGATTACGCATTGGAACTTCAGTATTAATGTCTCCTATAATATTATCTATTCGATGGTCTTTTAGTATTCTAGGGGGTGATTTTGATTCAGCATTATCAAGATTAATTGATCCAATTTGTTCATTTTGAATATTTAATTGATTTATGTTTTCATCATATACTTTAATAATGTTAAAATTTTCATCAAACGATACATGTAATGTCTCTTCAAATTTATTAGATTTTTCATTAAAAATTCTATATGCTTCACTTTGATTGGAGTATCCTCTGAATATTCCTTTGTCGTCTTTCGGATCAAACTTTCCTAGAGGATCACTAGTATTTAAAATAAACCATTTAGATTCAAATATTTTAAAATTAGATAATTTGGGTTTTCTTTCAAAAAGAAGTTTGTAAGGAGCATTTGTAACGAACGAGATTTTTGACCGATGAAAATTGACACTAATATGTCCAATGTATTTTGTGCCGAGCATTTAAGTACCAGAAAGACCGATCGTTAGTGTGACGACCCTGACTCGTCCTTCGAAAATCGACACTCAAATACTTCATCCGTATTCAAATGTCGTAGATTCAAACGTCGAATCTGGTTCGTTGGGGCTTATAGCACTTTAACAACACAACGGATGAAAATGTATGACTTTCATTGATATAAAATATTTAATACAACACATTGATACAAATGATATCAATATCAGAGATACAAGACCACAGCGGAGACAACAGCAGCGGAAAAGACACTATCTTCAATGACTCCAAGAGAAAGAAAGAATCTATATACATCTCCAATTCCAAAGCTCAAAGACTCCAAGCTCCAAATCGAAAGCTCAAACCACCATCACGTTGTATTAAGCAAGGTCAGTCATAAATGCGATCGCCAAAATCCAAAGACTCCAAGGACCGAAAGCTTAAAAGACTTCCAACAGAAGGCTAGAAGCTACCAAATCTACGTCTACTAGCTGATTATCTGAAAATTTAACTATAGGCTTCTCGTGTGGAAAATTGTGGGCACCCAGAGTTTAGAAAGGGAACAATAAACTCCAAGTCAGTCATGGGACTTGTGTGAGCAAACAAAAATAGTTTATCTTTAACAAAAGAAAAAAAAGGTAAATAAAAAAAATCCGCAATGCTTTTTGGAAAATGAAACTACCATAAGGCCTCCCGACACACACACAATGCAATCCCACACTTAAGGGGATTTCTCCTTATGATAGTCAAACATGCTTGATATGAAAAATCCTTTTTGATATTATTATTAGTGCAAAGTGCAGAAAATATTTGCAAGTATGGTATTAATCTTAGCTAGCATATGTACCATTATAGTATGCCTACTATAGCTACCATGTTAAATGGCAGGTTCTACAACTAAAACCGTACAAGGCGTGTATTGGTGATTGGATTTCCAACAAATGGTCAGGCTAAGGAACTTCCTGGGCCACATGGGTACGCCTCTGGAGAGACGCCCCGAGAACTTAACCAGCTCTCTGCCAACACAAGGCCGGATTACCTCTATAACTAGGTAACTAGCTGTCACGAGTATGCCAGCCCCAGGTCGTAACCGACCTTTATTCGAGGTGCCTCTCAACCAATAACCACAAAGCACAAATTTGCAATAACCACATAAGTTAAGTATCTAAGCTCCATACCATGATACCACTTTTTATGCAAAAGGAAATGGACATACCTTAAGGGCCGCTACCCCTCATTAACCTTGCCGTATCCTTCTTTTTTCGACCATTTTCGGGTTGTGAGGTCCGACGAGGTCTCGTCCACAAAGCTACGCTTTTCACAAAAGCCATGTGTCGATCAAAAAATGATCAGTAGCACTTCGCATGCCACATTACCAAATTGGGAATGTATCACTGGTAACCATCAACTATATAAACTTTGAGCTCGTACGTCTCAAAGAAAGGTGTTAAGCTGAGAGAATAAATTCTCCGCCACCAAACAGAAATATATTTGATAGAAACCAGCTTTACATCTCAAATTGTAATGTCAGACATACATCCATACAAATCTGTTTCGGGTTCGAACAGAACCAAAGGAACTTCAAAGAAGCCCTTGCAATTCGGGTATTCATAATCCCGATCGGACTCCCCATCACATATGGTGATCTCTATACCGGCGCGACTCAGTGCAGAGACATTCGACGGGTAATTCTTCGTTCTTGAAAATACCCGGTCTTCACCACCGATCTTCAAATGCTATCCATTTCATCGTATCATTATTCAAAATGGATTACATGACACAAAGTCCTCTCCTGGCTAAACCAAATAATGAGCGCAAAATTTTAAAACCATATGGATATTGGGGTCTCAGTTAAGTCACGACTTAAAGTCCAAAACCTTTCTTTCAAATGGTTTAAACATTATTTTAAACAAAAGATACACCTTTAAAATCCTCTTTACTTTGAAACAAAGTTCATCAATCTTTCACAAAGATTCATTCATAGCTTTCAAAACAATTTTCATTTCAAACTTGAAATCATTCAACAAAAACTGTAAGTTCTTTCGTTATATGAAAGCCATTATTATTTGAAAACAAATTCTTTTTGTTTCGCAAAACATCCGATCAAATATACACAAACTATAGCCTTTAAAAGTATAATTCTAGAGAATCAGTGAACTACCATATCATCGGCAAGTTCTATTTCAATTAAATTCAATTTTCCAAAACAATTTATTTAAATATAGTTTTAAGGCCATATTATATTTTATAAACCTTTCAAACCATAATTTCCAAAACTATTTAAAAACTTAAACAGGATATATTATCTTCAACTAAACTTTAATTCCAAACTTCCTTTCCAAAATCTTTCATATTCAATCCAATTCCATTTCCAAACCATTTTGGATTCAAAATTCAACTTTAAAAACCATTTTGAATAAAATAAAGTTAAATTCAAAACAAATGTAACTTAATCGAATCCTCATGAAATCCATATTTGCGTGTGTACGGTGTAGTCTCGGGGTTTTACACAATAGTGCAACATCATCAATCATCACAATCCAAACACGGTAATATCGGTAAGCGGTATAATCTTATAACGCTTATCTTCATTCACATATTCACAGATAAATAATATAAATTCACCACAGATAAATAAATTACATTCATCACAACTCAAATCAAAATAATTCATATCGCAAAGCTTCGCACATTAGGAATATCAAATAATTCAAAGCATTGCATACAATCCGTAAGATCAATTAATCATCTGATAAATTTAATCAGATTAATTAATTTTGAATAAATTACTAATCCTGGTTAATTAACGTTAATTAATTACAAACAATTTTAATTAATTATCCTTTAAAATTAATTAACCTTAATAACAATTTAATTAACCTTAATAATAAATCAATCAACCTTTAATTATTAAATAATTAACCTTTATTCATTTAATTATCCTTTAATAAATTATTACATTAATTATTTAACTTCATAATTAATAAATCGTCCCTTAACGACTTTCATTAATTAATTATCCTTTAAATTAATTAATTATCCTTAAATTATTTATCTTAATTAATTAATCACATTAATTATCCCTTAATTAATTATTCTTCAAATCATTTGATTAATCAACCTTTAATCATCAATTAATTAACCTTAATTACTTTAATTAATTAATCTTAATTAATTAATTATCCTTTATTGTAATTATACAAAGTAATTACGCTTAATTACATTAAGTAGCAATCTTTTATTAAGTACATTAAGTAATTATACTTAATTATTCTTATTATTCATTAATTACTTAACTTCCTTAATTAATACTTAATTATTCTTTGATTAAGTAATTATCATTGAATTTTAACTTAAAATAAACCCATTTATTTCAATTAATTACTTAATTATATTCAAGTTTATTTGATAAATCATTAACATATGGGCTAACTAAAGACATTTAAGTTAATCCATAATTGAAAACATTTCCTTAATTAACTATATAATTACAATATTAAATTTATTTAAAATAGTCTTTTAAAATAAGATTATATATGTATATAAAAACATTTTAAAACTAAATTTAATTTAATATAATTTTTTTAAAACAACTTAACAAATCCTAAAATTAAAATAAAGCATTTATTATTTTGAAAGAATTAACAAGAAGGTGTTTAAATTTGTTTTTAAATTTAAATTTGAAAAAACTTGTTTTTAAAACAAAAACTGTTTTAACATCAACCCAAGACCACTTCGGGTCTTCACATGAGTCAAGTACCCAATCCCCCCGAGACCCTCTTCGAGTTATCCAATGTTTTTCTTTTTCTTTGTTTTAAAACTTTAAATTTTTTAAAACCTGTTACACTAGTAACCACTACAAATAAACCTGAGTACCCACCCTAGCCAGACCGTCACCTACCCGAGCAATCCCCCATGTCGACTTCTTCTTCTTCCCCAAACACAAACCACTAACACAACCATCACCGTGCGCGTGCAAGATCAAACTAGATACCTCCGATCAACTACGACCCCGTCAGTAAGTCATCGCTGACCACCACTACCTGATCAACTACCCATATTCGACGAAATCACCATAGAAACGAGATCGAACTTAGTCAACGAATATTGGAACTTGCTCGATCAACCAAAAAAGGCCTCACGTGATCACCACCGATTAGTTGACACCATGCCGTCGTGACCAGAGAAATCTCAATGGCCCACGCAACGTCTCTCCCCGGTTCAATCGATTCCAAATCATCCACGATAGAGAAATTGATTCGAAAGCATCGACGTACCCACCTGCTCACCAAACCCCAAATCGATGTCGACAATCACCCTCGATCATCTAGAAATTCTCCAACCATTTTTCCGATATTCCCCGATACTCCAGCCTACTTCAGCATCAACCATGATGATTATTACATCGCCGATCGCCGGGATTTGACAAAAATTCAAAAACCGATCAACTCAAAATATCTCATCGTTCCCAAGTTTAAAAATCATGAAATTATTACCTAAAATCATCATTTCCTGCTACGAATAAATTTATGAAATCCAAATTTGAATTCGTGATAATTGATTTTCCTTTTTTTGAATATATGTTATTGTATTTCCATTTTTTTAAAATATTTGCTTAATAAATAAACTTGAAATTATTTTTAAAAATCATATCACACTTGTACACACAATTCATCTTTAAAGATCTTAACCCAACATTGATTGTATGATGACATATTAAATTTTATTCCAAGGATTTGAACTTTTCTTTTTCTTTGAACGGGTTTTGAAAACCTGTAACCAAAGACAGAGGCCTTCCTTTGCCTATTTACAGACTTATACCCCAATATATGCATATGTATACAGACGTATTTTTCATTCATGCAAACATATCTATAGCATTACTTTAATCATTCATCACATTCCATAAAAATATTAACATATAATGGTTTAAAAGGTGATATTTGCTCACCTGGTTTTTGGAAGAACATAGCCTGGAACTTGAAAATGTCTTGAACTTGAAAACTTTGATCTTTGATCTGATGCTTGATATTTGATTTGGTTTTATGCTTTATTTAATCTGCTACTTGATTTAGTTTTAGCTGATGTTGATCTTCTTGCTTGATCTGATTTGCTTTATTTCAGTTTCAAAGCTTCCAGGTTTTGAAATTGTAGTTTGATTTGCTTGCTTGATTTTCTCTCTTGTTTGTAGTTTTAGATTTTCTGGTTTTAATCTTCTTTTTCTTGCTTTTGATTGTTACTTCAGGTTTGTGATTTTCTTTTGAAGGATGATGAAGATTTTGGAAGAAAGGATGTAATATTTATAACTTTGATTTTTTTTCTTTGATATTTTCAGGTTTGAGATTTTTTTTTCTTTTCTGGTTTGCTTCAGAATTGAACTGGTCTGTTGTGTTTCTTAAGTTTTGCTTTAGGCTTTTGATTTGAAGAATATGAAAGAAAATGAAAGTATAAGTACATGTGTTTATATAACCTTGCTCATCCCTTTTTTTTTATTTAAAATGAAAAGAAAATTTGAAAATATGTGACACTTGTTTAATGTATATGG
Source organism: Allium cepa (assembly GCA_030765085.1). Taxonomy (NCBI): domain Eukaryota; kingdom Viridiplantae; phylum Streptophyta; class Magnoliopsida; order Asparagales; family Amaryllidaceae; genus Allium; species Allium cepa. Next base: position 944,193,685 of record CM060934.1, on the reverse strand, counting down.
TAATTTACTCACAAATCTCAATTTGCATTATAAACCACTTACACTTGTTAATCTTCCCATTAAAATGCTTACACATGTTTATTTTATATTATAAAGTGTTTATATTTGTAAATTACATATATTAATAAGAATTTTATATAATATATATATTAGTTTATATTTAGTTATATATGTTTATATCCTCTTTTCAATTTTTTATAATTACTTTTCCTTTTTAAATATTTTATTCAAATCTTATTAATTTTCAAAAGATATGTTTATATTTTTAACTTTATACTTATTACTTTCAAAAGATAAATACATATTAAAACTTTGTATTCATTCTTGTTTATAAATTTTTAAATTCAAGTTATTATATTAAATTTAAATCATAACTTTCATATCAATATATATACCTATAAACAAATTTTATTAACTTCTAAAATATAATGTATTAAAATTCAATTATTTATTTTGGGAAAATTCAAATTCAAATTTCAAATTAAAATCTATTATATAAATAAATAGCACATATCTTGTTTAATTTGGGAAAATTCAAATTAATTCCCCATTAAATTCACAATTTAATCCAAAAATTAAGTTAACTAATTTGATGTAAATCCGGAAATGTTACAGATTCCCCCCTTTAGAAAATTTCATCCTCGAAATTTGCTAGACAGGGAGACAACAAAGAACAGATGAACACATAGAGAAATGGTTCGCCAGATTAAACTGAACATTTATGCATTTGGCTTACCAAATCAGAATATCATCAATAATTACGAGAACGAACTCATTCAATACTACACAAAATACTCGGGTCACTAGATCTACGAAATATGCAGGGGCACTAGTTAATTCGAAAGGATAACTAACCATTCGTAGAATAAATCGGGATACTAAAGAATAGACAAACGGTACGATTTAATTTAGCTTTATAATTTGTTAACCAATTTATTTTAAATAAATTTCAAATTTATTAAAGTTAAAATGACAGGATTGATAAGAAACTGATGATCAGAATATGGAATAGGAATTAGAAATCTTTCTACACCGATTCGCAGGGCCTCCATCACACCAAAGCTTCTTTCTAGAGCTGCCACGAAGCAATCAAGGAATTGAAATCGGATGATGATCAAAAGAGATTGATCGGGAAGTTGTTTCCTTGTTGTTGCAGGGTATTGGCCACTTATAGTGGTACTCCCATGAGCCCTATCTCGTCCTCTTCTTGCACTCATACTCACTATCAGTGAATAGTAAGAGAATTTAATGAGGCATTTAGATGGATATCTTGGGGATACTCATTCTAGAGTATTTGTATCCCTATCTCTCATGAGTTACCTAATGTGTTATACTCCTGAGCTAAAGTTCCTACTCAATCTTTAGCTCTGATACCACTATAATGACCCTAATTCAACCTTTGAAAATCGACGCCCAAATACTTCACCCTTATTCGAATGTCGTAGATTCAAATGTCGAATCTGGTTCGTCGGAGCTTATAACACATTAAGTAAACAACACAGCAGAAGCAAATGTATGACTTTCGTTGATAAAAAACATTTGATACAACACATTGATACAAATGATATCAATATCAGAGATACAAGACCACAGTGGAGACAACAGCAGTGGAAAAGATACTATCTTCAATGACTCCAAGTGAAAGGGAGAATCTGATATAATACATCACCAATTCCAAAGCTCAAAGACTCCAAGCTCCAAATCAAAAGCTCGAACCACCATCACATTTTATTAAGCAAGGTCAGTCATAAATGCGATCACCAAGATCCAAAGACTCCAAGGACCAAAGGCTTAAAAGACTTCCAATAGAATACTGGAACCTACCAAATCTACATCTACTAGCTGATTATCTGAAAATCTAACTCTAGGCTGCCCGTGTGGAAAATTGTGGGCACCCAGAGTTTAGAAAGGGAACAATAAACTCAAGGTCAGTCATGGGACTGATGTGAGCAAACAAAAACAGTTTATCTTTAACAAAAGAAAACGAAAGGAAATAAAAGAAATCTGCAATGCTTTTTGGAAAATGAAACTACCATAAGGCCTCCCGGCACACACATAATGCAATCGCAAACTTGTGGGAGATTTCTCCTTATGATAGTCAAACATGCTTGATATGCAAAATCATTTTTGATATTATTATTAGTGCATAGTGCAGAAAACATTTGCAAGTATAATATTAATCTTAGCTAGCATACGTACCATTATAGTATGCCTACTATAGCTACAATGTTAAATGGCAGGTTCTACAACTAAAACCGTACAAGGCGCGTATTGGTGATTGGATTTCCAATAAATGGTCAGGCTAAGGAACTTCCTGGGCCACATGGGTACGCCTTTGGAGGGATGCCCCGAGAACTTAACCAGCTCTCTGCCAACACAAGGTTGGGTTACCTCTATAACTAGGTAACTAACTGTCACGAGTATGCCATCCCCGGTTGTAACTGACCTTTATCAGAGGCGCCTCTCAACCGACAATCACAAAGGACAAATTTTTAGTAACCGCATAAGTTAAGTATCTGGGCTCCATACCGTGATACCACTTTTTATCCAGAAGGAAATGGACATACCCTAAGGGGTGGTATCCTCAACAAACTTGCCATATCCTTCCTGTTTCGACTATTTCCGGGTTGTGAGGTCCGACGAGGTCTCGTCCACAAAGCTACGCTTTTTACAAAAGCCATGCTTCGATCAACAAATGATCAGCAATACTTCGTGTGCCACGTTACCAAGTTGGGAATGTATCACTGGTAACCATCAACTACATAACCTCAGAGCTACTATGTCTCAGAGAAGGGTGTTAAGCTAAGAGAATAAATTCTCCACCACCAAACAGAAATGTATTTGATAGAAACCAGCTTTACATATCAAAGTGTAATGTCAGACATACATCCATACAAGTTTGTTTCGAGTTCGAACAGAACCAAAGGCACTTCAAAGAAGCCCTTGCAATCCGGGTATTTACAATCCCGATCGAACTCCCCATCACATATGGAGATCTCTATACCGGTGCGACTCAATGCAGAGACATTCGACGGGTAATCCTTTCATTTTAGAAAATACCCAGTCTTCACCACCGGTCTTCAAATGCTATCCATTTCATCGTATCATTATTCGAAATGGGTTATATGATACAAAGGCCCGACTAAACTGAAAATTGAGCGCAAAATTTTAAAACCATATGGATATTGGGATCTTAGTTAAGTCATAACTTAAAGTCCAAAACCTTTCTTTGAAATGGTCTGAACAATCTTTTAAACAAAAGATACACCTTTAAAATCCTCTTTACTTTGAAACAAAGTTCACCAATCTTTCACAAAGATTTATTCAAAACTTTTAAAACTATTTTCATTTCAAACTTGAAATCTTTCAACAAAAACTGGAAGTTCTTTCGTTATATGAAAGCCATTATTATTTGAAAACAAATTCTTTTTGTTTCGGAAAAAATCCGATCAAATATACACAAACTATAGCCTTTAAAAGTATAATTCTAGAGAATCAGTGAACTGCCATATCATCGGCAAGTTCTATTTTAATTAAATTCAATTTCCCAAAACTATTTAAAAATAGTTTTAAATCCATATTATATTGTATAAACCTTTCAAACCATAATTTCTAAAACAATTTAAAAACTTAAACAAGATATATTATCTTCAACTAAACTTTAATTTATATCTTCCTTTCCAAAAGCTTTCATTTTCAACCCAATTCCATTTCCAAACCATTTTGGATTCAAAATTCAACTTTAAAAACCATTTTGAATAAAATAATATTAAATTCAAAATATCTATGACTTAACCGAATCCTCGTGAAATCCATATTTATGTGTGTACGATGTAGTCCAGGGGTTTTACACAATAGTGCAACATCGTCGATCATCACAATCCAAGTACAGCAATATCGATAAGCGGTATAGCCTTATAACGCTTATCTTCATCAACAGATTCACAGATAAATAATGTAAATTCATCATCGATAAATAAATTACATTCATTACAGCTCAAATCAAAATAATTCATATCGCAAAGCATCACATATCGGGAATATCAAACAATTCAAAGCATTCCATACAATCCAGACATCCATAAGTAAGATCAATTAATCATCTGATAAATTTAATCAGATTAATTACTTATGAATAAATTACTAATCTTGGTTAATTAGCATTAATTAATTACAAACAATTTTAATTAATTATCCTTTAAAATTAATTAACCTTAATAATAATTTAATTAACCTTAATAATAAATCAATTAACCTTTAATTATTAAATAATTAACCTTTAATCATTTAATTATCCTTTAATAAATTATTGCATTAGTTAATTAACTTCTTAATTAATAAATCGTCCCTTAATCACTTTCATTAATTAATTATCCTTTAAATTAATTAATTATCTTCGAATTAATTATCTTAATTAATTAATCACATTAATTATCCTTAATTAATTATTCTTTAAATCATTTGATTAATCAACCTTTAATCATTAATTAATTAACCTTAATTACTTTCAATAATTAATCTTAATTAATTAATTATCCTTTATTGCAATTATACAAAGTAATTACCCTTAATTACATTAAGTATTAATCTTTTACTAATTACGTTAAGTAATTATACTTAATTATTCTTATCAATCATTAATTACTTAACTTCCTTAATTAATACTTAATTATTTTTTAATTAAGTAATTATCATTGAATTTCAACTTAAAACAACCCATTTGTTTCAATTAATTACTTAATTATATTCAAGTTTATTTAATAAATCATTAATACACGGGTTAACTAAAAACATTTAAGTTAATCCATAATTGAAAACATTTCCTTAATTAGCTATATAATTACAGCATTAAATTTATTTAAATAGACTTTTAAAATAAGATTATATATGTATATAAAAACATTTTAAAACTAAATTTAATTTGAAATAATTTTTTAAAAAACTTAACTAATCCTAAAATTAAAATAAAGCATTTATTATTTTGAAAGAATTAACAAGAATGTATTTAAATTTGTCTTAAATTTTAATTTGGAATTTTTTTTTGAAACAAAAACTGTTTTAACATCAACCCAAGACAACTTCGGGTCTTCACCCGAGTCGAGCACCCAATCCCCCCGAGACCCTCTACAAGTTATCCTGTGTGTTTTCTTTTTCTTTGATTTAAAACTTTAAAAATTTTAAAACCTGTTATACTAGTAACCACTACAAATGAACCCGAGTACCTACCCGAGCCAGTCCATCACCTACCCGAGCAATCCCCCGAGTCGACTTCTTCTTCTTCCCCAAACACAAACCACTGACACAACCCATCACCATACACGTGCACGATCAAACTAGACACCTCTGATCAACTACGATACCATCAGTAAGTCATCGCTGACCAAACTACTTGATCAACTACCCAAATCCGACAAAATCACCATAGAAATGAGATCAAACTTAGTCAACGAATACTGGAACTTGCTCGATCAACCAAAAAATGCCTCGCATTGTCACCATCGATTAGCTGACACCATGCCACCATGACCAGAGAAACCTCGATGGCCCACGCAACGTCTCCTCTCGGTGCGATCGATTCCAGACAGAGAAATTGATTCGAACGCATTGACGAACCCAACTGCTCACCAAACCCTAAATCGATGTCGACCATCACCCTCGATCATCTAGAAATTCTCCAACCATTTTTCCGATGTTCCCTAATACTCTAGCCTTGTTCAGCATCAACCAGGATGATTATTACATTGCCGACCGTCGGGATTCGACAAAAATGCAAAAAACTGATCAACTCAAAATTGCTCATCATTCCCATGTTTAAAAATCATGAAATTATTACCTAAAATCATCATTTCCTACTACGAATCAATTTATGAAATCCAAATTTGAATTTTTGATAATTGATTTTCCTGTTTTTGAATATATGTTACTATAATTCCATTTTTTTAAAATATTTGCTTAATAAATAAACTTTAAATTATTTTTAAAAATCATATCACACTTGTACACACAATTCATCTTTAAAGATCTTAACCCAACATTGATTGTATGACGACAAATTGAATTTTATTCTAGGGATTTGAACTTTTCTTTTTCTTTGAACGGGTTTTGAAAACCTGTAACCAAAGACAGAGGCCTTCCTTTGCCTATTTACAGACTTACACCCCAATATATGCATATGTATACAGACATATTTTTCATTCATGCAAACATATCTATAGCATTACTTTAATCAATCATCTTATTCCATAAAAATATAAACATATAAAGGTTTAAAAGGTGATGTTTGCTCACCTGGTTTCTGGAAGAATAGAGCCTGGAACTTGGAAATGTCTTGAACTTGAAAACTTTGATCTTTGATCTAATGCTTGAAATTTTGATTTGGTTTTAAGCTTTATTTAATCTGCTACTTGATTTAGTTTGAGCTGATGTTGTTCTTCTTGCTTGATCTAATTTGCTTTGTTTCAATTACAAAGCTTCCAGGTTTTGAAATTGTAGTTTGATTTGCTTACTTGATCTTCTCTATGGTTTGCAGTTTTAGTTTTTCTGGTTTTAATTTTCTTTTTGTTGCTTTTGTTTGTTGTTTCAAGTTTGCGATTTTCTTTTGAAGGATGATGAACATTTTGGAAGAAAGGATATAATATTTATAACTTTGATTTTTTTCTTTGATACTTTCAGGTTTGAGAGATTTTTTTTCTTTTTTGATTTGCTTCAGAATTGAACTGATCTGTTGTGTTTCTTAAGTTTTGTTTTAGGTTTTTGATTTGAAGAATATGAAAGAAAATGAAAGTATAGGAGTATAGGTATATGTGTTTATATAACCTTGCTTATCCCTTTTTTTATTTATTTAAAATGAAAAGAAAATTTGAAAATATGTACACTTGTTTAATGTATATGCTAATTTACTCACCAATGTCAATTTGCATTATAAATCACTTACACTTGTTAATCTTCCCATTAAAATGCTTGCACATGTTTATTTTATATTATAAAGTGTTTATATTTGTAAATTGCATATATTAATATGAATTTAATAAAATACATATATTAATTTATATTTAGTTATATATGTTTATACGCTATTTTCCATTTTTTATAGTTACTTTTCCTTTTTAAATATTTTATTCAAATATTATTTATTTTCAAAAGTTATGTATATATTTTTAAATTTATACTTATTACTTTCAAAAGATAGATACGTATTAAAACTTTGTGTTCATTCTTGTTTTTAAAATTTTAAATTCAAGTCATTATATAAAATTTAAATCATAACTTTCGCATCAATATATATATATATACCTATAAACAAATTTTATTAAATTTAAAAATATAAAGTAATAAAATTCAATTATTTATTTTAGGAAAATTTAAATTCAAATTCCAAATTAAATTCTATTTATATAAATAAATAAGCACATATCTTATTTAATTTGGGAAAATTCAAATTAATTCACCATTAAATTCACAATTTAATCCAAAAATTAAATTAGTTACCAATTTAAATTTGATTTAAAACCGAGAGTGTTACAGTTAGTGGAAAGAAAGAAGATAAAAGATTAGAAGATATTAAACAATCATAGAATCTCATAACGTAACAGAATAACGCATATTAATCAACATAATTCTTTACAACTCCGTTTCAAAAATGATATATCAGAGTCATACTAATAAAAATGTACCCTTAGACAGTTATAACAGCCTGTCCCTACCTAACTGACATGAGATAACTATAATCCAGTGGAAACAAGATAATAACTTGCTATCGATGATGCCTCTTGCTCCAAGCTCCTCGAAGATGCATCCACGGGAAACCTGAACTACTTTGCTGCCCATAAAATTTGAGGACCCAAGAGTTGTAGGGAAAGAAAATATAACTTGGGGTCAGACATGGGTCTGGTGTGAGGAAACTCAAACAACTGTATTATTATGTTCAAAACCCTTTTAAAATAAAAGGTATCTTTAAGACCGCGCTGTATATAAATACAAACGGGTGTTTACGTTACGATAACCGAAATATTTTAATAAAAAATCCAGTGATATTATAATAATGCCTAGAGTAAAGATACTTATAAATAGTAGCTGAAATTGTCACATTAATTAACTTATAGCGTACTAGTTCTATAATCAAAACCTTAAAGGAACGTATTGGAGATGGAATTCCATACTATAACAAGGCACCGTGGTATTACTTATCATGATACACGTCTAGAAAATGTACCGAGGACCTCGCTGGGATCCCCTGCCAACACAAGATCGGCCTACTCCTGACTGGATAGTACCGAATATGTCATCACCCTGGTTGCTTTGTAACCCTTTTTTATTGAGATCTCATGCACAACCAGTCCATGAATATTTAGATGTATCTAGAAAGGTAATGACACACCCTAATTGGAGCGACCCACTTAGCCATGCTGAATCTCACCTGATTTTAGTTGTTTCCAGTTGATGAGGAGTGAGGCTGCGCTTACCTTTTGAATAGCAATCCCACTTGGAATGCTAACACTACCTTCCATGTGGTAATGCAAGGTCAGCATTCATCCATACAAGTTGTCTAGGATAAGGACAAACCGAAGGCACTACTTCTACTACATCCATTTTGAAATCACCCTTAGGACTAGTAGCAAGAAGGCCTTGCACTTCAATGCTCCGTCTTCGATTCCATATTCTTCAAGATGTCTTCAGTTCGAAATTCTTGAGTTGGATTGAAGTGGTTTTCAGATAACACATCCTATCCCAGTCTCTTCAAAACAACTTTCGATAATTTTCAGTAAATTCAGCCCCAGTTCTTTAGGAAATAAAACAGACAAAGGTAAGAGCGAAGTTCATCTCCTAACCGTTTGTGCATGGATTTCCTTATCATTTATCCTAGAAGAATGAAATGAAATTTATACGCACGGTATAGCATCATTGTGGATGACTGTGCTATATAACTCACGTGTTTCTCCTAGATATTTCGAAAGTTACGTTTAGGTCAAGATTTGATAGTAGGTTATTTTACTATCAATTAAACAATCATTCGTTATTGATTTGGTTCCATATGGGATCCACTAAGCCTTTATTAATTAATCTTTAATTAAAAACACTTTGCAAAACTTGATTGAAAGAACTTTTTAAAACACTATTCCCAAAACCCTTTACATGCCTTTTATACTTGAAAGGAAACACTTATATGCTTATCTCAACGGTAGAAGTAGGTTTACCAAATTTATAGAAGTTTTCTTCTTTTAAAATTCCATATTAAATGGCAAAGAAATTCCATTTTCAAAACATCACTTACTATAAAAATATTCACTTTATAAAACCCATTCACTTATTCCTTAAAAAAATTCTTTTTATAAGTTTACTTCATATTTCAAACCTCTTTATAAATCTTCAAACTAGATTTAACTTATTTTTAAAATATCTAAAATGATTTGTAAAACCTATTTTCATGTGTAAAAGTATTTATAAAATTCCCTTTATAAAATATATTTGACATTACAAAATCTCATTTTAAATCACTTTAAATAAACCCTTTTATTTATTTTAACCCTTTTTTTTGAACAAGTTATTTTTTATGAATATCTTTATAAAATAATTTTATCACGTGAAAGTCATTTATAAACTTCAAAACCCCGGACTGATTAAAGAATTGAAGTTAACTCAAAATCTTACTTCATAAATTCAAAAAGCGGCTTATCTATCCCAATGGTACTAATATTTAATTTCAATTCCATTCTCAAGTCATTCAACAATTTATTTATATAAGTCAACATATATGTAAATACACTTCATATTTAAATAAGGAAATAATATGTCAGTATAAACTAACCAGCATAAACATGTCCATATAACATAATAGCAGGATGGTGATTTGTCCCGCGAAATTGATGTCCAAACAATTCAATTAATTTATAGCAGAACGGTGATTTATTCTGCTAACATATGGCCAAACAATCAAACAATCTATTTTATAACTCATTAACTGTTATATGATTTCTTAATAGTAACGACACTTGAATCCCTTGAATTCAAAATCATCTTTGAAAAAGAAGTTCCTTTAAAACAATTTGATTCTTAGAAAAACAAAACAGTTAGGACTTTAAACCTCTTTTTAAATTAATTAGTTATAAGTTAAATCCTTATTTAAATTATAGTTATTCTTAATTGAATCTTAACTTAATTTAATTATATAATTGAAAAATTATTAACTATTAATTAAACCCAAATTAATCCTTTATCAATTATTTAAAAATTATTTAAACCTTCATTAATAATTAAATATTAATTAGTTAAATAAATAGTCTTTTGATTTAAACTTAAATAAAAAATTAAACCTTTAATAAACAACTTACTTTAAAATTAAACCTTAATTAATTTATCATTAAAAATGGTTAAAGTTGATTAATCAAACAAATAAATAATTACCTTACATTTGATTAATAATTTATTAAAAATAAATCATGTATTTAACTCATAATTAATTTAAAATTAATCTTCCTTAATCAAAAATTAAGTAAAATTAATTTATTTAAACATAATTAATTAGTAGTTAATCTTCACTTAATTATAATTAATAAATCCAATTTAATACTTAATTAAGTATTAATTATAAAAACTTAATTTATTAAAAATTAATTATTAAATTATTAATTACCTTTCTAAAACACCATTATTATGTTTATAAAACATTTTAAAAACATCTTTATGTATGGAAACTAAATTTAATAAAATCTGACTTTTTAACCGAAACTGCACCCATAGTGACTACCACTATGGACACCATAACCTGAAAATGTTTTGACTTTCCTTATTCAAACCTCAACACTTAAATACTTACAAATTTATCATAAACATTGCATAAGAGTTTGCATAAAAAATAAATTTGAAAACTTTGAAATGATTTTCACTTTCCTTTAAACGAAACACTAGTTTTTCCATAGAGAAATCCAATCGTCAATACCATATCAAAGTGTCCACTTCCTTAGCACGACATCACATGTACATATCTAAACATCCATAAAAATATCACTCTCATAGGAAAAACCCAAAAATTACATCTTTATAATGAAACACCACGTTTTAGCTTTCAATTCACAAGTCAATATCCAAACCACAACTAGCAACATATACATATATTCAAACCATATAATATTCCAACCAAAAAACCAACTTATTTTTACCATCCAATACTAAATAGATATAAAGGTAAAAATTTCCCAAATGTTAAATAATTTACTTACTAAAAATAGTTTGAAACTTGATACATTTTGGAATTCGAAAAGCTTGGAAAACCAAAAAATCCACTTGAAAATAGGTCAACTTCCCCTTAATTTTTGGACATGTATTTCTCGGATTTTTGAAAATAAAGATATCTTATTATTTTGGAAACTTAAAAACCAAATACCCGAGTTGTGTTTCAAATTTTTTTTGAAATGATACTTTACTTTTAACCTATAGAAAATATACATATAGCCCGAGTAACACCAAAATTATATCAAAGAACCGCGTACAACCAAATAGTGTCATATATATCTCCTTACTAAGAGGTTAATATCCAAGAGAAGTGTTTATCATCCAAACACGTCTCTTTTCCACTTTTAGTCACTTTCGAGTCACTCAACAAGTTAATCATAAAAGTACTTCTTCTTTTTCAAATCCCTTTTCGAAACAATACTATATATATATATATTTCCAACTAAATCGATTTTAACAAAATATTTACCATCCACTTTCTTTGGATTCATTCGGATTCGAACTTGTTTCGATTGTACAATGACGAAGAGAATAATTTACTAAGTGCGCTATCACATCTGCCAAAGCAAACATTCGATATCACTTAGAAGATTATTCAGATCATTACAAAACATATCAAGACTCATTTCCTGAACCGTCTAAAGATATATCTTACTCTCAAATTCCTTTTTCCCCTTAGAATATTTGTACCCCTAAATATTTTTAAGTAAATTTTGTTTCTATTTTTCCTAAACCTTGCAAACCATTTTCCAAAAGCATCGAGATTTAAATTCTTTGAAAATTCATCTTATTTTCAAAATATATTTTAAAATTCTAATTTATAAAATCAACTGAAATATTCCTTTTTAATGAATAACTTATATTAAACCCAATTTGAACCCAACATTATCAATCGAACACCTTATGGTCAAATTGTGAAACTTAATTTGCAAGGTGTCTGCTTCAATATTATTTCTGTTTCTACTTACCCAACCCAAATCTTAAAAAGGAAAGCTAACTATACACACTAACAATAGTCAATGCTCAAACTGGACGAGCATGATTAAATAATCCTACATGATAATAATAAAATATTATTATCTTTTAGAAAACAACACCTTAAAAATACTAAATTATTTTTGAAAACCATTCTTTTATATATAAAATATATTATTGGGTAAAATTATTTCACTTTCCCAATTTCCAAAGCAATACTATGTCGATTTGCCTAGTTCAAGTGTTTAGCAACCCCTATAGATACAACTATACCTTCCATATCGACCAGAATTCATAAGCCACTCAACCGATAAATCAACATTATAAAAAGCGTTTTATATCACTAACAAATACGCACTCTTATATAATACACTCAAATTCATATTAAGGCATTCCATTACGTTATCTCTTAATGAATTACCCCACCAAAGCCGTGGTTCCCTCTTAACCTATGTCCTGATACCAAAATGTAACGAACAAGATTTTCAACCCATGAAAATCGACACTGATACGTCCACTGTATTTCATGCTGAGCATTCATGTGCCGGAAAGACCGATCCTTAGCGCAAAGTAAGAAGATAAAAGGTAAAAAGAAACTAAACAATCACAGAATCTCACAACGCAACATAATAAGATATATTAATCAACATAATTTTTTACAAAGCCATTTCAAAAATGATCTATCATATTCATACCAATAAAATTCTACCCTTGGACAATTATAACAGCCTGTCCTTACATAACTGATATAAGATACATATAATATAGCAGAAACAAGATAATAACTAGCTATTGATGAAGCCTCTTGCACCAAGCTCCTTCAAGATGCATCCATGGGAAAACTTAACTATTTGGCTGCATATAAAAATTTAAGCACCCAAGAGTTTTAGGGAAAGAAAATAAAACTTCGGGTCAGACATGGGTCCGGTGTGATTAAACTCAAACAACTGAATTATTGTGTTTAAAACCCTTTTAAAGTGAAATATTTCGTAAGACCATGCCACTCATAAAACGAACGGGTTTTGACCTTACGTTAACCAAAATATTTTTATAGAAAATCCACTGATATTAATCATAGCCGAAATTGTTACAATAATTAAATTCCGTCATACTAGATTCTATAATCGAAACCGTAAAGGCACGTATTGGAGATTGGATTCCATACTATAACAAAGCACCGAGTTACCTCCTATCACAATACATGTCTAGAAAATGTACCAAGGACCTCGCCGGGATCCCTTGCCAACACAATACAAGCATACCCTGACTGAATAGTGCTTAACATGTCATAAGCCCAACTGCTTTGCAACCTTTTTATTGAGATCTCATACCCAACCAATCCATCAATATATGTAGATGTATCTAGAAAGGTGATGACACATCCCAATATGAGCGACCCACTTAGCCTTGCTGCATTTCCTCTGATTTTACTCATTCCCAGTTGATGAGGCTTGAGGCTACGCTTACATTTTGAATAACAATCCCACTTGGAATGCTAACACCGCCTCTAGGCAGTAATGCAGTGCCAGCATTCATCCATATAAGTTGCCCAGGATAAGGACAAACTAAAGGCACTACTTCTACTACATTCATTTATCGAATCACCCTTACAAGCAGCCCTTCGACTTCAATGCTCTGTCTTTGATTCCATATTCCTCAAGATGTCTATAGTTTGAAATATTTGACTTGGATCGAAGTGATTTTCAAATAACATATCCGATCCTAGTTTCTTCGAAACAACTTTCGATAATTTTCGATAAACTTGGCCCTGGTTCTTGAGGAAATCAACAGACAAAGATAAGAGCGGAGTTCACCACTTAAACGTTTATGCTTGGTTTTCCTTATCATTTAACCTAGAAGAATGAAACAAGATTTATACGTACAGTACAACATCATTGGGGATGACTGTGTCATATAACTCACGTGTTACTCCTAGATATTTCCAAAGTTACATTTAGGTCCAGATTTGATAGTTGGTTATTTAACTATTAATTAAACAATCATTCAACCTCAATTTGATTCGATATAGGATCCACTAAGTCTTTATTAATTATTCTTTAATTAATTAAAACAATTTGCAAAACTTGATTGAAAAATCTTTTCAAAACACTACTCCTAAAACCCTTTACATTGCTTTTATACTTGAAAGAAAACATTTATATACTTATCTCAACGGTATAAGTATATTTACCAAACTTTAAAAAAGTTTCCTTCTTTTCAAATTCCATATTAAATGGCTAAGAAATTCCCTTTTCAAAACATCACCTACTATAAAACCATTCACTTATAAAACCCATCCACTTATCCTTTATAAAAAATTTTAAAAGTTCACTTCATATTTCAAACCTCCTTATAAGTCTTCAAACTAGATTTAACTTCTTTTTAAAATCTCTAAAATGATTAATAAAACTTATTTCCATGTATAAAAGTCTTTATAAAATTATCTTTATAAAATATATCTGACAGTACAAAGTATCATTTACAAAATCTCATTTTAAATCACTTCAAATAAACCCTTTTATTTAGTAAAACCTTTTTATTTAAACAAGTTATGGTTTATGAATATCTTTATGAAATAATTATATCACCTAAATGTCATTTATAAACTTCAAAACCCCAAACTGATTAATTAATTGAAGTTAGTTCAAAATCATACTTCATAAATTCAAAAAGAGGTATATATCCCAATGGTACTAATTTAAGTTACCATTTAATTTCAATTTCATTCTCAAGTCATTCAACAATTTATTTACACAAGTCAACATATATGTAAATATACTTCATATCCAAATCAGGAAATAATATGTCAGTATAAACTAACTAGGATAAACGCGTCCATATGACATAATAGCAGAATGGTGATTTGTCATGCTAAATAGATGTCTAAACAATTCAATTAATTTATAGTAGATTGGTGATTTATTCTTGCTAACATATGTCCAAACAATCAAAGAATCTATTTTATAATTCATTAACAGTTATATGGTTTCTTAATGGTATCGACACTTGAATCCCTTGAATTCAAAACCATCTTTGAAAAAGAAGTTCCTTTAAAATAATTCGATTCTAAGAAAAAAAGGAGCTAGGGCTTTAAAACTCTTTTAAAAAAATTAATTATAAGTTAAACCCTAATTAATTCTTTATTAATTATTTAAAAATTTATTAAACCTAATTAATAACTAAATATTAATTAATCATAATTAATTAAATAAATAATCTTTTTGTTAAAACTTGAATAATAAATTAAACCTTTAGTAAATAATTTACTTTAAAATTAAACCTTAATCAATCAATCATTAAAAATCATTAACAGTTTATTAATTAAATAAATAATTATATTTGATAAATAATTAATTAAAAAATAAATCATGTATTCAAATCATAATTAATTTAAAATTAGTCTTGTGTAATAAAAAATTGATTAAAATTAATCTTATTTTTTAAACATAATCAATAACTAGTTAATATTCACTTAATTATAATTAATAAACCGTGTTTAATACTTAATTAAGACTTAGTTATCAAACATAATTAATTAAAAATTAATCATTAAATTATCAGTTACCTTTCTAAAACACCGTTAATATGTTTATTAAACATTTTAAAGACATTTTTAAGTATGAAAACTAAATTTAATAAAAATTCGACTTTTTAATCGAAACTGCACCAATAGCGACTATCGCTATGGACATCAACCTTAAAATGTTTGGGCTTTCCTCATTGATACCACAACAACTAAATACTTACAAACTCATCATAAATATTGCATAAGTGTTTGAATAAGAAAACAAAGTTGAAAACTTTGAAATGATTTTCACTTTCCTTTAAACAAAACGCTACTTTTTCCACAAAGAAATCCAGTCGTCAAACCATATCAAAGTGTCCACTTCCTTAGAATGACATCATGTGTACATGTCTAAACATCCATAAACATATCACTATCATAGAAAAAACCCAAAAATCACATCTTTATAGTGAAACACAACGGTTTAGCTTTCGATTCTCAAGTTAATATCCAAACCACAACTTGCAACATACACATATATTCAAACCATATAATATTCCAACCAAATAATCAAATTAGTTTACTATCAAATATTAAATAAATATAAAGGTAAAACTTTCCCAAAAGTCCAAGAATTTACGCACAAAAAATCCTTTGAAAACTTGATACATTTCGAAATTCGCAAAGCTTGGAATACCACAAAATCCACTCGAAAATAGGTCAGCCTCCCCTCGATTTTTGGAAATGTAATTCTCTGATTTTGGAAAAGTAGTCAATAGAAAAGTTTTAGGTTGTTATTTTCCCTACACTTATAATCAATGAAAACTCAATTTTAGTTATTTTTTGACGAAGATATGTCCTAAATAAGAAGGACCATTTTTGAACTTGGATCTTTGAGCCCAAAATCGTGTCTGAAAGAAATGCATTTTTGACATAGTTACACTCGAAATTTGAAAATGTTGTACGAACAAAAGTTATAGCTATTGGAATGTTATACGTTTCGAAATAAATAAAATCTCCATTTGGATAGGAAATGAGGAAGATAGGATTGAAGGAAGAGGAGGTAATATGTGAAAAATTAAAGACTATTTATAAACAAGAGAAAAATTGAATTGCCTAAACACCCTTGTTCTTTGCCCTCCACCCACTTTGCATCACCTCACCACCTTGTCCCCCCTTACATCTCCAAGCTAACATACATTTAATGCATATATGTACTTATGTCTACACATTTTGTGACGCCCCACCCCCAGACCCACATTAACAAAGAGTGTTACTGAGTAATACTGTCTGCTAATGTGGAGAATAGATGTAACATCCCGGTATTTCGTCCCATTCGCATCCGCACATGTCAGACTTGAATTTCTTAAAATATCAGACTGTTAATTTATATTTGGCAAACCTCAGCATGTACGGTTAATAAAATAATCACAGAATAACAGACACAAAGTAATATAACGATAAGCAGCGGAAACACATGATTAGTAGTTCATGAAGCTACTATATATATATAACAGAGTTAAAACAAGATACAACAGAAGTCTCGAATACATAGAAGTCTCAATTAAATATTCAAATACAAAATCTGAATATATCACTGGAGTCAGCTAATTAACTAAAAGCTGAATAGATATAGATGGATCTCCGAGCGAAGCTCCAACTCCAAAGGTGAGTCTCAAATGCTGTAACACTCGGTCTGACCCGAGCATAAAGCAAAACACAAAACAATCGAGTCAGGATTAACATTCTTACATCAATAAATCCAACTCAAGTGAAATATCAACTGAATACAAGTAACTCAAAGGATGTTTGGAATACCCATCCTCTAAGGATCCGTGGAACTATCTACTATGTAGTACAACATGCTATTATAATATGTCTATAGTAAAGTAAAAATATTAAAATACCGTTAAGGTGTTGTCCATATCCCCCTTAATACATTTTATATATTCCCATAGTCTATACAGTACCGTAATCTCCCTCATACTGGAGGTCGTAAGAGGGCACTCCATAGATATAGTACAAAACAAACACATAGTGGGGTCGATATGGTAGGTAACATGGCATAACTAGGCAATGCCAGGGTAGATATACCAATTACACTTCCGGGTTATTGGTAACGCATAGCCGCAACTACCGCCCAATTCGATCCACACTCCCAACATTCGAGGGTGCACCCAATCAGTCACAAAGTAATAGAATAGTATCGAAGAAGTGTGTCCGATCGGAGGAGCTACCTCACTTGACCCGTCAATTTCTCCTGTTTTAGCCACCTTAAGCTAACTCACGGGAGTCAGGTCTACGTATATACCTCAAATAGAATCGGCACTAAACATCCTACTTCATTCTTGAGTCTTTACTGCGTACACAGTTGTTAAAGTTGTTTTCGTTATTGGTAGGGAGTATGACAATAACAGATCCCTGGCTCTTTAACGACCAATCGTTATTATAACACCGTGGTCATTTCAAAATATCATATCTATTTCAAAACCATATCATTTCGAGATCATTTTTCACTTCAAATATATCCATTTCCAAAATCATATCACTTTCAAAGTTATAACACTTTCAAAATTATAAAACTTAGAAACTATAACACTTTGGAAATCATAACACATTGAAATCATAATACTTTGGAATTC
This sequence comes from Allium cepa, assembly GCA_030765085.1. Lineage (NCBI taxonomy): Eukaryota > Viridiplantae > Streptophyta > Magnoliopsida > Asparagales > Amaryllidaceae > Allium > Allium cepa. Next base: position 944,175,334 of record CM060934.1, on the reverse strand, counting down.
ATAACACTTTGAAAACATACTTTGAAATCATAACACTTTACTCTTAAATAGTTTAAATATTAATAATAGTATATATAATAAAATAGTTTATATAAGTTAAAATAGTTTATACAGTAAAATAATTAGTATATCAAAACAGTTATAAGTAAAAAAAAATATTAAAATAATTTTATATTTAAAATAGTTTATATTAAAATTTATATTTAAAATAGTTTATATTAAAATAATTTTGTATTTAAAATTGTTTATACTAAAGTAATATATATGTTAAAATAGTTTTATATTAAAAAGGTATATATATTAAAATAATTTATAAAGTAAAAATATTTGCATATTTTAAAATACTACATGATAAATATAGTTTCCTCAAAGTTCACAAATCAATTCGTATTAACTCAAATTCCAAAATCCCATTTAAATCAAATCTCAGTTCTTCCATTTCAATTCAAATCTCAATAAACCCATTTATATCGATTTCAAATACAGATTTGAACTTCAAAAATAAACAATTTTGATTGCAATAGATTTTAAAGCTATAAATATTCAAACACTTTCAAAACTAAATTTGATAATTTCATTTATATTTCAAATTCAACTTTACAATTATTTAATATTGAAATATTCCCTTAATCAATCCAACATCATTTAAATAAATCTTAAATTACAATTTAAATAAACTAAATATTTCTTCAATTTATTTAAACTTGAAATATTTAATTAATCACTTTAAATCAAAATCAAGTTATAGAACCATGTCTTTAAATCACAAATTCAATAGGTTTCAAATCGATTTTAATTGAGTATAATTCTTAAACTAATATAAATACAATTCCAAATCAACTTCAAATTTATTTTTCTAACCTCAATTTAGGAAATTATTATAAAATCTATTTTTTTAAATTTAACTTTAAATAATTACTTAAACATATTACATACTAATTAAATCAAACATTATTAAATTAAATCTTAATGTTAAATATATATTATATTAAAACTAATTTTATATATTTTTAAAATAGTAAAATCATAAGTAAAATCTTAAAATTTATATCTTCAAAACTAACTTAAAAATTTAAATTTCCCAAAGATATAATTTTAAAATCTAAAATTTAAACCTTTATAAAATAAGATTTATATATATATATATATATAATATCTAAAAGTCAATATTTGTTAAAACCACATATATTTCCTTTCAAAACCTTGATAATCATTTTCAAAATACATATATATAGAACAACAGTGTCTGTATATAATTTTCTATCTTATGGTCAAGGATATAGATATTTATCATTTCAATCTGTAATTTAAATATCTACGGGTATATTTCTTTTTAACCCGCAATCCCAAATTCAATGTCAATGAAAATCGCTCGAATTTATCATTTCAAACCATAACGATTTTCTCCTATTCTACAAGATCGTTGGGGTGTGTATCATTTCAACCCATAGGAAATTCTATACTAACAGGAACTTGCAGAGTGAGAACGGTTATGAATATAATATAACATATCAATAACGGGCATATATCATCAATGATAGTAAAATATAAATAACAGGATATGTTGTCATATCTCACAGGTGAACAGTTACAGATAATAGCATATCATATATAACAATTAAATAACTAGCAACAACATATTTCAATTGTCGTTTCAAATAAAATCAAATCTAATAAATACAAGAATGTTAATCACGAGTGATTGCTCACCTTTCGAGGCTAGAGAGATTCCACAATGAAATGAGTTACAAATCTAAGCATGAATTCCAAAGCAAAGCAAGATTGAACGCGAATTTGACGTGCAAAGCTGATAGCTTGTAATTGACGAAAGTAAATCAAACTGGATTGATTAAGATCAATGGTATAAGTGAACTCATATATATAACTATTTATATGTATATAAAATCATATTCTAAATTCATACTCATATTAAATTAAATATATATATATATGCTTTTCAAAAATATTGTTTTAAATTAAACACATATATAAAATCAACATATATACATAATAAAATTTGAAATAAATACTTATATATATATTCTTATATATATAGACTAATATGTAAATATATATAAGCTTACATACTTACCATATTTAAAAAAATTTAATAATTATAAAAATCAATATAACTTAAATATATATGAACTCAGCAACTCATATATAAGCTTACATTTTATGTTCCTTTATAAAATTACAGATCAAATCTAAAAGCACGTATATTTATTACATTTAAGTCAAAATTTGTTATAAAACAATACATACTCACTTTATCATTATATATAAACATATCAGCAAGGCACTATGCACTTGTAAATAAACTTCCTTTATTACTATATATATAAACAGTAGATCTGATATAACTTATGTACTATAAACAAATGTAACTTATGTACTATAAACAAATATAACTTATGTACATATTATCAAAATGACATTATATATAGGAATAACATCAGAACATCAAAATATCTACAATATATATATATATATATATTTGAAAACTCTATATACACTTACACAACAGAACACTATATATATACATATTATACTATAATAAAATGTTGAAATCATATATATATATATATATATAATATTTTTGACATATTGTTGTAAATATACTGCAACATTAGTTATAATAGCTTATATAAAGTTGTGTATACACACCCAGGTTATATAACTAATATATCTAAATAACAAGTTAGTTGTTATAAAATTATATACAACAGGTCGCATATAAGCACGTATTCATATAACATACAATATATATACTATAGATTTCAAAGCCCGTATAACTAACATATCATATACATTATTTATATAAACTAACTGTATAAAAAATAACATACACACACACACACACACACACACATATATACCACTTCATAAAATTTACAAGCAGCAGATAGGGAGAGGCACACACATGGGAATATCGGCAAGCCAGAGTGGCTTCGGCCTAGCTTCAGGTTGCTAGATTTTGGCCCGGGGAAAGAGGAGGAGGAAGGAAGCGATTGGCTGATGAGGTCACGTGCTGGCCGAACAGAGGAGAGGTGGAGGAGGAGGGAGTTGGGCTTGTAAGGGAGAGGGAAGTGGCCATGGCGGTGAGAGGAAGGAAGGCGGAGGTTGGTCGCGGCACAAGCCGAGAGGCAATTCGACATAAGAGAGATATGGTTGGTGATCGTTTGAAGAAGTGGGTGGACAAGTTTTGTTGCATGGAGTTGGGGGTTTGTGCACTGTCACGATGAAGGAGGAGAAGTTTTTGCTCTACAGGAAAAATGAAAAAGGAATTGAGGAGGAAGTAAGTAGGTCAACATAAATAAAGATATAACCTATGTTGGATGATGACAAGGAATGCAAATGTAGGAACTAGAGAAAAATTTTCAAATAAATTTTTGAAAAGGTAGAATAGTAAGAGTTAGAATTAAATTCTAGGAATATAAAATAGGTGGCCATTCGATTTCACTAGGTGGATATACGAATGGACTTAGGAAAGTGAAAAGGCTCCAAACGCGGAACTGCTACGACTGATTGTTCCGTAGATTTTGCTGTCTTCCGAACTCCAAAATTAACAATTGAATATACTACGGAGATCGGCACGACGAGACAATCAAAAAGGTTTGTAGATGTCAGTGGTGTGATCACCCAATCAAAAGTCGATAATCGGTACCGTAAATGCTGTTAAAACGCCAGAATTAAGATAATCGGAGCAATAGCAGTCCAAATTTAAAGAAACGAAATATGACATCGCACTCAGAAGATGATTTAAAAATTTATTGTATTAAATTATTCAGCTTTGAAAAACATTTTATTATCATCAAAGATTATCTGATTTAAATTTAAATAAAATTACACAATAAAATAAACTTCCATATTTACAGATGAAAATTTGCCATTTGTTATGTTTGAATAGACGTATTCCAAAAATCTAATTTTTATTTTCAAATTCAATTATTTAAAATTTCACAAAAATTCAGTTAATTACATTATTAAAACCTTTAAAATTTACGTATATTTACACTCTCTCCCACTCAAAACTTTTCGTGCCTGAAAAGGATGGAAGTAGGAGAATAGAAACAACCAGAAAGAAAATAGATTGAAATACAAACAAAACAATTAATTCGAACCATAAAAATCTCAATTTAAATAAATTAATATTCAACAATATGATTTAATCCATTATATAAATTAGTAATATTCATTAGTATTCATATTTTGTTGGTTTTCAATTCAAGCTATTTTCATTCAATTGATTTGGCTTCTATGATTAACCTTTATTACAAAAATTTCTTTTTAAAACAAAATTTATTTTATTCAACTTGTTTATTATTCATTTAACTTTACTTAAGTTATATATTGGAATGAAATTGGGTATCATATAAGTAAAATTTCCTAATTTAATTATTTCAAATTTTACATATTTATTCAAAAATTTATGAGTTAAATTTTTGATTTCACTTCAAACCATTTAGAGATAAATGTACACACACACACACATATATATATTATATAATATATCAAATCTATAACATATACCTATATATATAATACATCAAAGCTTACTTAAGAAATCCAAGTCAAATTGTCCAAAAAAAGTGTAGCAAAGCCACTAAATGGCCTCACCACTCTGAAACTCGAAAATGAATGTCGATGATGCTGCAGTCATCACCGAAATTATTTTCCAGCGATAAAAGAAGAGAGTACTGATTTAAAGCTTTAAAATTCTTTGAAAACAATTTCTATTTGAAAATACTTTAAATAATATGCCCTAAGATTTTAAACCAAAATTTCTAAATATCGAAGATTAAATTCTCAAATTCTTAATTTAAATTCATTTCAAATTCTAAATCAATTTATAAACCATGTTTTATAATTTCATTTATTTATATTGTCTCAATTTGCTCTGTTCAAGTGTTTTGGAATTTCTATTAATAGCGTTGATCAAACGAATCGATTAAAACCCAAATCATCCTTAAGAACTCAAACAACGCACTATAAAACATTTTTATATTAATTACAAATATACTCCCTCACACGATGATACAAGAATGGATTCAAAACAATGATAAAGATCCATGTTAGAGGAACCCTAATCAAAGAGAATTCTAACTAAGAAGGTATGCTTGAAACAAAGATAAGATGATTAAATAGCAAAAGAGAAAAGGTGGATAGACTAATTTTAATCTCGGGTGACCATAACGGGGTCAACCGAGACTTCAAGAATAAGATCGACGCAGAATTCTGAGGCAAATCGACATTCAATCTCAAGAGACAGAATTCAGGCATAGCAAAAGATAGCAGCATCTAAGCCGAGGATACAGAAATCTTCGGTGAATCGATGCTTGTTGTAAAGGAGTTTCACCCCTTTACAAATCATACAGTGGAGCTACGAGATGCTCAAGAATCAAGGTAACACGAATAGGGAGAGACAAGAATGGATTTTAGAACAAGAAATGTTCTAAAATTCAAAGGACACCCGAACCAAAAAGGAAGAGATTCAAGCTCAATCGAAGGTAATTCTGTAATTAAATCTACCCTATATGCTAAGTTTTAACTAAAATGAGAGCTTTGATAGCACATGTAACATCCTGGTATTTCGTGCCATTCACATCCGCACATGTCAGACTTGAATTGTTCAAAATATCTTATTGTTAATTTGTCATTGGCAAAACTTAGCATATATAGTAAATAAAATAATCACAGAATCACAGATACGGAGTACTATAACAATAAGTAGTGGAAGGGCATGAATAATAGTTCATGAAGCTACTATATGTATAACAGAGTTAAAACAAGATACAACAGAAGTCTCGAATACATAAAATTCTCAATACTATAGTCAAATAACAAATCTGAATATATCACTGGAGTCAACTGATTAACTGAAAGCTGAATAGATATTGATGGATCTCCAAGCGAAGCTCCAACTCTAAAGGTGAGTCTCAAATGTTGTAACACTCAGCCTGACCTAATCATAAAGAAAAACACAAAACACTCGAGTCAGGATTAACATTCTTATGTCAATAAATCCAACTCAATTGAAATATCAACTGAAATATAAGTAACCTAAAGGATGTTTCGGAAACTCATCCTCTAAGGATCCGTGGAACTATCTACTATGTAGTACAATACGCTATTAAAATATGTCTATAGTAAAGTAAAAATATTAAAATAGTGTTAAGGCCTTACCCATATCCCCCTTAACACATTTTATATATTCCCATAGTTTATACAGTACTGTAATCTCCCCCATGCTGGAGGTCGTCAGAGGGCACTCCATAGGTATGGTACAAAACAAATTCGTAGTGGGCTCGATATGGTAGGTGACACGACACAACTAAGCAATGCCAAGGTAGGCATACCAATTACACTTTTGGTCTGTTGGTAATGCATAGCCGCAGCTACCGCCCAACTTGATCCACTCTCAAAATCCAAGGGTTCACCTTATCAATCACAAAGTAATAGAATGGTATCATAGAAGTGTGTCCGATCAGAGGAGGTACCTCACTTGGCTGTCAATTGCTCCTGTTTTAGCCACCTTAAGCAAACTCACGGGTGTCAATTCCACATATATACCTCAAATAGAATTGTCATCAACCATCCTACTTAATTTTGGAATCTCCACCGCGTATAGAGTTGTTAAAGTGGTTTTTGGTACTGGTAGAGAGTATGATAATAACTGATCCTGGTCTCTTTAACAATCAATCGTTATTGTAACACCGTGGTCATTTCAAAATATCATATCTATTCCAAAACCATATCAATTCGAGATCTTTTTTCACTTCAAATATATCTATTTCCAAAATCATATCGCTTTCAAAGTTATAACACTTTCGAAATTGTAAAACTTAGAAATTATAACACTTTGGAAATCATAACACTTTGAAATCAAAATACTTTGGAATTCATAACACTTTGAAAACATGACTTTGAAATCATAACACTTTACTCTTAAACAGTTTAGATATTAATAATAGTATATATAATAAAATAGTTTGTATAAGTTAAAATAGTTTATATAGTAAAATATGTAGCATATTAAAATAGTTATAAGCTAAATAAAGGTTTATATGAAAATAATTTTATATTTAAAGTAGTTTATATTAAAATAATTTTATATTTAAAATAGTTTATATTAAAATAATTTTACATTTAAAATTGTTTACATTAAACTAATATATATGTTAAAATAGTTTTATATTAAAATAGTATATATATTAAAATAATTTATAAAGTAATAATATTTGTATATTTTAAAATACTTTACATGATAAATATAGTTTCCTCAAAGTTCACAAATCAATTCGAATTAACTCAACTTCCGAAATCCCATTTAAATCAAATCTCAGTTCTTCCATTTCAATTCAATTCAAATCTCAATAAATCCTCTATTTCAATTCAATTCAAATCTCAATAAAACCTTTTATATCGATTTCAGATATATATTTGAACTACAAAAGTAAACTATTTCGATTTCAATAGATTTCAAAGCTTTAAATAATCAAACACTTTCAAAACTAAATTTGATAATTTCATTTATATTTCAAATTCAACTTTACAATTATTTAATATTGGAATATTCCCTTAATAAATCCAATATCATTTAAATAAATCTAAAATTACAATTTAAATAAACTAAATAATCCATCAATTTAATTAAACTCGAAATATTCAATTAATCACTTTAAATCAAAATCAAGTTATAGAATTATATCTTTTAATCTCAAATTCAATAGGTTTCAAATCGATTTAAATTGAGTATAATTCTTAAACAAATACAAGTACACTTCCAAATGAACTTCAAATTTATCTTTCCAACCTCAATTTATGAAATTGTTATAAAATCTAATTTTTTATAATTTTAAATAAATACTTAAACATATTATATAATAATTAAATTAAACTTTATTAAATCTTAATATTAAATTTATATTATATTAATGTAACGACCCACCTTTCATCTCACATAAAGATGCATCATTATTAAGAAAGAAAGGGATAGAAAAGAGAAAAGATAGAGAAGAAAGAACGAAACAATATCAGAATCTCGACAGCGGAACAAATAAATTATATTAATCACATAAGTATTACATAATATACAACATCTATCAGAGTTACATAGCTTAAACAACACATACTAGACAGTTATAAACACCTGTCTAGTCATTACAACGCAATACAACACAGAGATACCAATACAGCGGAAAACACTATATCTCTACTAATGCTAAAGCCTCCTGCTCCAAATCTCCTCTAGAATTCGTCAAGCTAACCTGAATCCCTTGGCTACTCGTAAAAATTTGAGTACCCAAAAGTTTAATAAAACAGAAAATAAACTCCAGGTCATACATAGGTCTGGTGTGAGTAAGCGGTTAAAGTTGCTTAACTTTGAAAAACCTTTGGAAACAAAAGGTATCTCGTAAGACTTCCCGCACATAAGCACAGAAAAGTTTTTACCTTACGATAGCCAAAATATTTGGTAAGAAATCCAGTGATATTATAATAGGGTGTAGGGTTTTCAAGTAAATAAGATGTAACTACCCTAAATTTCAGTCATTTGAAATTCGTATATTTAATTGATTTTAAATATTCATAAGTAAATTTTATAAGCGGAATAAATAATATTTTGAATATCTGAATTTAATTGGATATTAAATTGATAATTTAATATTTGGAATTGCAGAAATAATTGAAATTTGGATTTAAAATGAATAAAAATGATTTATAAATTTGAATTAAATCTTATTTGAATTAGATTGATGTTAAAGAACATTTAAAATTGAACTAAAAGTTAAATTGTAAAAATTGAATATTTTAATATTTAATTGACGGGTAAAAATAGTCATTTTTCAAATAGTCTCGGATTTTGACAAAACCAGTTTCATTGGATCCGTAATTTTGTATTATTGTAAGATTTCAAATTTCGTGTCAATCGGATTTACGATTTGTCCGGGGCATTCTAAAACGCGTAGAAATCGGTTTAAGCGGATTTTAAATTTAAATAGTCGATTTGAAAACCTATCTTCCAAATACGATCGAATTGGCTTTCGATATATATTCCATTGTGTTCGGAATAAGGGTAAAACATTATAAACTCTAGGCGAGACACTTCGTTTCGCGTTCGAAATTTTTTTGGATGAATAGTGCGCGTAAATTTTCTATAAAAGGCCACCTTTTTCTTCATATTGCTAAAACCCTAATTTAGCAAGGGCTAACCGCCACCTTACTGTTAATGGCCAGAATTTCGTTTCAATCTTCTTCAGTTATCTTCCAATCCACAAATCGATTCAAAAAACTTTCAACTGCAACATTGAAGAGGGCAATGAGACGAACAACTTCAACGGTGGAGATCGTCTTTGACGGAGCCAATTGTTGGCAATAGGGCCGCGTTCATCACGCATTTGGGCACGTTTATCTCGTTTTTGGTGCAGCCGAGTTCGATGGATCTTCGGCTGAAGGTGATGCTCGCGATGGGCTTTCGAACTATGGTCCCCGATCGTCGCCTAGGTGGATGAACGAGTCGCGTCGATCTAGGGTTTAGCAGCGTATTTGGGTTCGAATATACATAGGAAATGCGTTGGGGAAGAAGAAAGGGAATGGGGCCTGGATCTTATCTTTCAAAATCAATGGCCCAGATATGATTTGAGGTTAAATAGAAACAAAAATAAAAATAAATTTGTAAATTGATTTTATATAAATTGGTACGATCTTTAAAATTGCATACCTTTGTCATACGAGGTCCGTTTCGCACGAAACAAATTGCATTAAGTTTGTTTTGACGAGATCTACATTATGGAGAAGGATTGGGATTTATTTGAGCTAGTGAAAATTTTGGTTGAAATTAAACACTTGTTTAATTTTAATCAGAATAAATCGCTAACGCGACGACTACAAGCAATGTGACTATAACTCACTCTTTCTAACTCACTGATATTTTTATATAAGTGAGAAATAATTTATTTTTTGATGATTGATGATTGGTTGGATGATATATGATATATTGATTGATATTTGGATATATACATGCCTAGTGGAGCAAATGACCCTATACGTTCCCGTGTATGAGCGGATGACCCTTTATACGCATGTCTGCCTTAAAGCGGACTTATACACATATTCTAATATGTATATTTGTTGCAGTTGATAGGTTGGAGGGATCCAACTGGATTCCTCAACAGTATTGATTTATTTAGAGATATTGTTATATATATATGATATATGATGTTTTGGATGCCGTGATTGATGTATTTGGTATTGTTGCAGCATTGGGCCATATTTTGAAAATTTAAAAATGTTAAAGTGATGATTTCCAAATTTAAAAGGATTTGAAAAGCGATTTTGGAAATAAATGTTTTATTGATTTTTGAATTGTAAAGGAATTGAATTTATTTTGAATAAATAAATATTATAATTTTTATGTTATAAAAATTATGACTTTTGTGAAACATAATCGAAATGTATTTTTGAAATATTGAGTTAATGATTTGGTAAATAGTTTAAATTGAGTTTTTTAATTATTATAAATGGTTTATATAGAAGATTTATAAAATCGATATTTTATAAATTAAAATATTGGAATTATAAAACGAGTTTTGTAAGTGTTCAAAATGGAGTTATTAATGGATTTTATAAGTAAATAAGATTTACCGATTTATAAATTGATGAAGTTATAAAAGGAAGGATTTTGTAAATAAGAGATTTATAGGTAATTAGCTTATAATGTGGATTTTGGCATATAAATGAAATGTAAATGAGATTTGTTAATAAAGGGATTTTATAAGTTGAAGCTTTTATAAAATATAAATGGAATTTATAAACATTGTTTTACAAATTCGAAATCAACTTTATTTTGATAAGAGAATATAGAAGTTTATTAAAGGAACTATACTCACGATTTTGGATAGTGGGTAATCCTTTAATCTAATTTGCAATAGTAATGAATTTGGTAAAAGGATTATATTCACGATTTTGGACAGTGAATAATCTTTTAAAATTAAATAAACATTTTGGGAAGTGATATTTTTAAATGAAGTTAAATGATTCAAACATGTTTTAAAATTTGTTAAGTATCGAAACCATAGATTTCAACATTTATTGTTAAAATAGAAGTTTTCGATAAATATGGAAATGATGGACTATAACACTGTTGTTATAGTAAATGATTTTCGAAAGGAAATATTTTGTATAGTATACTGGATTTTTATATCTATTTTATTTTCAAATCCCTATAATATTGATTTTAGGTTGTCGTAACGATGTTTTACGCAACATTCGTTTTGACCCAAATAAAAGATGTTTAAGAGAACGGTTTCATTAAAGAATAAAATATATACTTAATCCTGATTTATGTATATATAGTATTTTCTAAGTGTTGAAAATAAATTGAATTGTGAATTACTTTTTATTAAATAAGCATATGGAAATGCTTTCCCATATTGAAATGGTTTTGAGAATATATCTTTTTAATGATAATTTGAAGTGAATATTTAGCAAGTGATTTAATTAATAAAAGATTAATTAGGACGGCCCAGTGATTATTATGGTGCTGAATATTTGTTTGTTTGCTTCGATAGTTAAATAATCGACTAACAAACATTAGCCAAACTTTAGTTTCTCGACTTGATGTGGGAACTATTTAGTCGTACACTTAGCACGTAGCCTTCTATGTAGGCCTGATTATCGTTTTGTGTTGAGGATGTTGATTAGTATAGTGCGGAGTATTACTCCAATCTATCGAGCTTCCTTCTTGGCCCGAAGGATAGCAAGTTGAAAGTTGGAGACGTGATAGGTCTATGAGACTTAATTTCTATGTGAGGTTGAGAAACGCTTTTGCGTTGTTGGTTCGAAGAGACCGGAATCAGATTTATCTAAAACCACTTCGGAACAACGTATATGCAACAATTGTGCAGGTTGACGATGTTGATATTCTGGATTTTCATAGTAGGGGACTTCTTGTTGATCATTTGGGGTTAAAATCCCAATATACATCTAGTAGTAGTGGTCTCTTCATTATGAAATATCCAATGTAAGGACTATTCGCTACTAATCATAGGGATTTTCGGACAGGATGTGGTAGGAAAGTACCTTCGGTTTGTCCTCTTCCTGGACAAATTGTATGGATGTTTGTCTGACATTGCATTTCTGTAGATTACGTACATTGGTTTTTACAAACGTATATCAGTGGTGGCGGTGAAGGAAACTTCTCTTAGCTCAACACCATCCTTGAGACGTATGAGCTTAAGGGTTGTATTTTTGTGGAAGGCAATTAGTGGTCAACGGAAATGGCCGTGTGGCATTCAAAGTGATGTGATATCTGATTGTGAAAGGTAATCGTTGTCTCTAGCCTCATCAACCGAAAATGACCAAAACAGGGTTAGATATGGCAAGGCTAAGTGGGTCATTCCCAAGTAGGATATGATCATCCTCTTCTAGATATATCTTTACATGCTATGACGTCATGTATCTGATTATTGTGGTTTACATGCTAAAGGTCCCTCTGTAAAGGTCGGTAACAAATCGAGGATGACATATTCGGTACCATCTAGTTATATAGGTGGGCCGGTCTTGTGTTGGTAGAGAAACTTTGTGATGGTTTCTCGGTACATTCTTCTACAGATGTACTGCCGGAAGGTAGTCCCTTCACCTGGTCATTTGTATGGAAATCCAAACTCCACTACGTACCAGCCATTTTATTTGTAGAGCCTAGTATGCTGGAATTTATAATGGTAACATTTTCGGCTATTTTGAATATTATTTGTATACTAGACACTAGTATAATATCACATGAGTTCGATATGAGATGTTTTAGTTATCGTAAGGTAAAAACATGTCCGTGTTTATGTGTGGACTTGTCTTACGAGATACTTTTTTTTGATAAAGGAAAAGTTTGATAATTTAATAAATTAAGTTGAGTGTGTTTCTCACGCTGGTTTACCAGACTGATCTGGGCGTTCTTCCCTTTCAATCCTCGGGTCAGACCGAGTATATTTATAGGTTCAGATTTGGTGCTTTTGGAGCTTCAGTAGGAGAGCTGGAGATCTTCATTTTCATACATCTGTATTTGCTTGATTATCCTCTGCATTGCTTAGTTGTTGTTTAAATTATCGGCATTTGTAAGGACAGGTTATTATAACAGTTTAGGCTGATAACTATTGATTGATTGTTGAACTCTGATTGATGTATGTATATACAGTTTCTGTTTTGTAAAGATCATTGATATGATATTTATATGTTTTCCGCTGCGATGTGAGATTCTGTATTGTTCTCTTTAGTTCTATCTTCTCTCTTTCTTCTCTTCTCTTCTTCTCTCTTCTTTTCTTTCTCTTGACTTTCCACCAGTCGGTGCTTTTTGGGTCGGACATGTGTGGATTATTGTCGATTCAAAGGGTATGGATTTTCGGGTCGTCACACGTGGTATCAAAGCTTAGATTTTGTATATTCCTAATCTTTGATGCGTACTCATTATAGATAGGGACAGTGGCAACATAGATTGAGTTTGAGTGTATTATATATATATGAGGGCGTATTTGTTAGCGAGTATAAAATGTTTTATATTGTGTATGTTTATCCGTTGAGCTGTTTGTGAATTCTGGTCGGTATGTGGGACGCCTTATTATCGATAGGGATTTCTAAACACTTAAACGAGGCAAGTCGACATAGAATTATTTTAAATTGGGTATATGGAATAATTTTACCTCTACTATATTTTATATATAAAAGAAATAATTTGTTAGGAATTATTAAAGTGTATATAAATTGATTGTTTGATTGTTTATAAATGTAAATATATATAAGTTAATAAAAGCTGTTTGAATAATCTAAATAAATAAAAACAATTGTAAAATAATATATTATATAAGCAAAGAATTATAAGTATGGAATTATAATTAATATGATTTATAATTGTGAAATAATCTCATATATAAGAAGTGAAACTATATGAATAGACTTTATAAATGTGATTATGAATAAAAAGAAATTTTTGAAAGAATATAAAGCATTGAATTCACTACTGTTGCTGGAAAATAGTAAGGGTGATGACTGTAGCATCATCAAAATCATTTTCGAGTTTCTGTGTGATGGATTTGCTACCAATAATAAATTGAAATTGAAAATTTGTTATGATAAACAAATTTGATTTAAAATCCAAGTTAAAATTGATAAAAATAAGTAAAACGACTTTTGGACTTATAATATGAAGTAAGAATTTACTTTAGTAAAGTTGAAAGAAATTTGAGTTAGTAAGTGAATTATATGATTTGAAATTTAACTAAGGAAGGTTAAATTGAATTGAATTTTAATTGGATTAGATAAGTGATTATATAATATGAATTTGGAAGTTTAGATAATTAAGTTGTATAACTTATAAAATGACATAATGTTAGTAAAACGAGTTGTTAAAATGGTTAAACAATTTTGTTAAGCAAAAAAAAATCTGAATTTGAATAGCAGAATGAAATTTGGCTTAAGTAAAAGTTAAACAAAATAGAATTTGAAATGAATTAGAGATGAACTTAAGTTGTAAAAGTGAAAGTGAATGTAAATGAAGTTGAAATGAAAGATAACTTAAGTAATGTTGTATCAAGTTCATTTTGGTATCGAAGTAAATTAATAAAGTGAATTAATAAAATGAAGTGATGAATGTGAATTTGAGTTATATAAAGAAATTCAACTTTATTTGTAGATTGAATTAGCAATTGAAATAATGAAATATGGATTGAATGTTAATCAATCGAATTTAAATGAATTGATGTGGAATAGTGGATGTAAGTGTTAATTCATTAAAGCTAATTTAAAGTGATAAACCAAATTGAATGTAGACGAAGTAAAGTAAATTAAATAAATATTGGTTATACATTGGTTGTTAGTTGATTGAATAGAAATTCATTAAATATTAATGAAGTTGAATTAATGAAATTGAAAGTAAAATAATTGAATTCAAATTGAAAGTGAAGTAAGAACAAATAGAAATGAAATTGATTTGATTCGGAAGTGAACTAACTTGAATATGAATTAGTGAATATTAACTAATTAAATATGAATAAATGAACGTTAATAAAATCCAATGTTAATGAATCAAATGTGATTTGAATTGAAAATCAATTCAGTGAATGTTAATGAGAAAATGAGTTTATATTGATTTGATTATTGATTGATTTGGTTATGGATGTTAGTTGGATGATAGTTGGTTGATGGTTGGATTTGTTGTGGTGATTGCATTGCTATATTGACATATATAGTTGTTGGTATATGTTGTATATTGATATTACTTTCTATATACATGTTTCTCATTTGTGTATTGAGTGTTTAGTAGGTGCGGATGGCATATGCTTCGAATTTGGAGCTCGCTTTCGTGCTATATTAGCCGCATATGCACGCTAATAATATATAAGGTACATATCTCGGATTACATATTGTACTTTTACACTTTTTTCCATTCGGGATGCGTCATCCTCGATGATGAGATGTATATTTGCAATATGTATATATATATACATATATATACATATATGTTGTGATCCTACTACGATAAACCCGCGCAAAGGAGATGCCGGCGAATTTTTTTTGAAAATTTATGGCGTTAGAAATTTTTTGGAAAATTGGTGATAACTAAATTTTTGATATCAAGTTAAAAGTTAAACGATATTAGTTGGTTTTGGAAAGATAACTATAAATGGATTTGAAACTTAGAAAAGTTTTTGTAAGTTTAACTATTGGATTTTGGAAAATTTTAAAAGGTTAAATAGATTTGGTAAATCTAAATTGAACGAATTATTTTGAAAATTTAATGGATATCGTAACTTTTTCTTACTTGGTAATTTAAAGGACGAAATTCTTTTAAGTAGGGGAGAATGTAACGACCCAGAATTTCAGTTATTTGAAATTCGTATATTTAATTGATTTTAAATATTCACAAGTAAATTTTATCAGCATAATAAATAATATTTCGAATATCTGGATTGAATTGGATAATTAAATTGATAATTTAATATTTGAAATTGCAGAAATAATTGAAATTTGGATTTAAAATGAATAAAAATGATTTATAAAATTGAATTAAATCTTATTTGAATTAGATTGATATTAAAGAACTTTTAAAATTGAATTAAAAGTTAAATTGTAAAATTTGAATATTTTAATATTTAATTGAAGAGTAAAAATAGCCATTTTTCAAACAGTCTTGGATTTCGACGAAACAAGTTTCATCAGATCCATAATGTTATATTATTGTAAGATTTCAAATTTCGTGTCAATTGAATTTACGGTTTGTTCGGGACAAGCTAAAACGCGTAGAAATCGGTTTAAGTAAATTTTAAATTTAAATAGTCAATTTGAAAACCTGTCTTCCAAATAGGATCGAATTAGCTCTCGATATATATTCCATTATGTTTGGAATAGGGGTAAAACATTATAAACGCCAGGTGGCACGCTTCGTTTCAAGTTCGAAAAATTTTCGGATGAATAATGCGCGTAAATTTTATATAAAAGGCCACCTTTTATTCCATTGTGCTAAAACCCTAATTTAGCTAGGGCTAGCCGCACTACGCCATAAATGGGCTTCTGCAACGAAAAAAAAATGTTGGCTCAGGCCCGAAAAATGTTGCCATAGGTCTATGGCAACAATTTTAGGGTGATGCAATTTTTGCTGTTGTCTTAGACCTCAAAGGCAACATTTTGACTATGTAAGGCAACATAAGTAATATTGTTGCAATAGAACCCTATTTAGGTCTATGGCAACACCCATAGGTATCTATAGCAACATTCCAAAAATGTTGCTATAGATATTAACTTTCTGAAGTTGTGGGGCCTACAATGTGGGGCCCATGACCCAACTGGGTCCATCCTTATGGCAACACCTTGAATGATTATTGCAACATTATTTTAAGTAACATTTATAACCCGGTGGCAACACTATTCTGAAGCTACTGCAACACTATTCTGAAGCTACTGCAGCACTATACTGAAGCTACTGCAACACTATACCGAAGAGACACTAAGAGCACATAGAACAGTACAATATTACAATATCACATAAAACACTTGCATAAGACACAGCATAATACACGGTATAGATAACAATTCATATAGAAGTACACATCACAATTCATGTCAGTTACCCCAAAATATCCAGTTACCCCAAAATACTACAAAGCTACCCCAAAATATCCGGTACACATAACAATTCATAAGTTGAGCTGGTGCCTCCAGTCAGATTATCAGTCTCACTGGACATGATTGTGGAAGTTAGATCCTCTACATTGATGTTCATCTCCGGGTTGGCATCACCTAATTTCTTAAGCACCCTAGCCAAATTCTCTTGTACCTTCTGATTTACCTTGGATTCCAGCTGTGCTTCCATTTCTTCGACAAGCCTTTGCCTTAAGTCATTTACGTAAGCATTTGTTAGAGCCTGGTTGGTTGTTTTGCACACTTTGCACGCCTCCCTATAAGCAAAGGACGACTCTGTGATTTTCCATTCGAAATTACTGTTTTAACAGTATTTCCTCCTTCTCCACCGGCCATTGCCTTTTGAACTAAGTCTTACAAAATAAAGCCACATCAAAATTACCCTACAGTAAATGCAGAGATTGCAGCAAATGCTTACATATGGATTGTGTACAGAAAATGCAAAGAAAGCCACATTTTGGAAAACAATTTGTTTATGTGCATGTAATTAGAAAACAATTTGTAACATATATACTAGTAAAACTGGAAAACAATTCCGTCGACAGCTAGCTACGGCTTCGTCATCTGGATTCTGAGTCTTCAAACGTCCATTCATTTTATTTATGCACATATGTGTATTACTATAGACATATATTTTTGTATAAACCAAGTCAGTAATCCCTTTAACCAATTTCATTTCTTCGTTTCCAGTTTTTGTGTCATTTCTAGCCAAACGCAAAAGCAAGTCCTCTTCATTCGACTAAAAAAGGGAAAAAATGGCTGATGGATCAAAATTCTTAATCTCACAATATACTCAATTACAATTTCCAAAGCAAACATCTATGCCATTAGTACATTTGCGAAACTCAGGTTCAACAAGTGTTTCAAGGACAGTTTCAAGGCATGAGCATACGTGCACATGAGCAAGACATGAACAATGTGCAGCATGTGCAAAACAGAACAAAATTATTACAAAACAGAATTATTACCTACAAGTTTGTAATTCATTACTTGAGGATTAGACACGTACTCACGTCTTACGACTTTTAAGAAAAAGTGCTGCATCGGATGGTGTCTCCTGATACAAGTTCAATAAATAGTTTAGCATACACTCTCTTCAGTCAAAAATGTAAAGTATCACATACCATCTTATGATGAAGCTGGGCGAACGACTTTGGGCCAGCGGTGTGTGTGTCTTGATACGACTTACGACTATCTAAAACTGAATTTAGGGTCCAACACCTAAACTGAAGGCCCACGCATCATGCACGTCACCAAAAGTTTGCAAGTAGGTATATTTATAACCAATTTTACCCTTCTTCTCCAGAATTTTCTGTAATGTGGGACAATTTGAATAGTCTGTAACTGTGAAACCATCGTTTCTCATATTTTCAAAACAAAGTAAATCAGCCGGATGCTTGAAGATAGAATTTGCTAAGTCATGAACAAAATAAATCATTATTATAAAATTCTATTTAATCAAGAACTATACGTTAAGTATAATGTGAACTTCACTTTTTGTTGCATCATTCCATGAAGAGATTTTTTATTTTTATTTACTTTAAAGTTTGACTCTCTGGTGTTTATAGAGACTGAAGCAACAACACCCTCTTTATGTTTCTCTTTAGTGTATTTCACTTAAATTTTCTACTACTTGCGCTAATAAAAACATAAATAGAAATCCTCACGATTCTAACGGCCTTACCGGTTCAACCTTCGACCTTCGATCATCACAATTCGATGAGCAATTCGGTTCTCATAACCATGACTTCCACAAACATTAAAACATATGTTTATGTTTTAATTCAACCTTTTCCCTTTGCTTATACCTTTGATTTCTAGTATGTCACACTTTCATGTCTGGAATAAATATATTCTTGAACCTCCATAACTTCCCTCATTTGCACCATTTTCACTTGTTTTTGTACTCTAGCTCACAAATTCACATAAATGAGTCATTTTATTGCAAATTGAAACCTTAGCTGTAAACAGAACCACGCCTTTGAATTAATGATGCATACTATGAAAATAAAACTGAAAAACAAAACATATTACTCGTATCTACAAACTAGTAATTAAGAATTATAACATGGGAAAAATATGTGGATAAGACCCACAATACATACGGGTGCCACTAGAGGTTTTTATTTTGATTGAACAAAAAGTTAAAGCCTTCATGTAAGAAGTTAACATCATGTTTGACAGTTTTTTAATAAAACAAGGTTTATAATCTTCGTTTGGTAAGCAGAGGTACTTAGAATTCAAATCTATGTAATGAAATCATAAAGTCCCATGTGTCCATTTCATAACAACAACTCAATAAATAAATTGAATTACTTGATTTAAACATAAACGTAAAATGGATGTTTGAAATTCTAGGAAGTCAAGGAGCACACACAAATGGAGTATAGAGGGTCTCATGTGCTTGAGTCATATCGTATGTAAAATAAAGTGAGAGGTCCTACATGTAATATTTTGAAATATGGGTATGTCAACCAAAATTATTCATTAAGAGAATCTGACATCTAAGTACCACAATGAGCAGCCCTTAAGAGGTAATGAAGGAGCTAACATTGCTAGTAGTTTCCATAGTATCATTTTAGTCAAGTATAGCAGAACATAAGTATGAAAGATTACTGACCTTGTACTTTCACACTTTAAAATGTATAAACATAAGTGGATGGCAGCAAAATGTTTGGGACAAAATCGCAGTTACCACACTTAGTGCATAAAAGTCCTTGTATCATTTGTTGATTCCTCTTACTGACAGAGTACACAAATATTTGTATAACAATGTCCAACACTTCAAGAAGATCAGGTATAATGTATCATCTTACAGTCGATTCAGCAATTTCAAATGGGTGTGTGTATAGGGAGAGACACATAAAGGACACAAGGACATGTAGTTTTGACTATGCTGAAATTTCATACATAGAGCCATCTTGTGGTGGAAAAAAAAAGATTTAGGATTGTATATTATGAACACATCCCTAACCGACAAGGAAACAAGTTCATTCATCAACCAATGTTTCTTGACACCAAAAGAATGCATTGTATAAGTTGATAATCCAGAGTTAACAATGTACATACTAACAATGATATCTTTCCTTAATACAGTAAACAATTATCATTATTATTACCAAACTAAGGCGTGTATCACAAAACCTTGATTCTCATGTTTACCTAACCAAAAATGATTGTGATTGGCAACATAATTTATTGCTTTCTAGCTGAAATGCCAAATTTAAGTGCAAAATGATTAAAGATGATGACAGAGATGCTAATGATTTTCTACATGTATTGAACATGTAATCTTTGTAAATGTTGTCATTAGACATAATCCAATAAATGATTGTATATTCTCAAATTCTGAACTATTGCCAACATAATTGAAGAATTACCATGGAACACTAAGCCAGTGCTTTCTCACCCTTCACCAAAACAGATCCAATGGTATCAGTCTCTTTAGATGTCAAATCTTCCTCCTTCGCTTTATCCAACTCTTCCCCCTCATTCTCTGCATCTAGCATAGCCTTTTCAGCACCTAAAACTGGCTCGCAATAATCGGAATGAGCATCCATGCATTTCTTCAAAAGTGATGTTATTTCGAAGCACTTTTCCACTATATCTTCTTTGTTCTTCTCACCTTCCTCCATGCAGTTTTCCCAAGCCACAAATTGGTCTTTACAGCCGCCGCCTTTCATAAATAGGCAGAATCCGCATTCTCTTTCTTCTTCCTCTTCTTCTTCTTCTACTTTTTCTTGATTTGGATCTTCAGTGTTTGTGCCCGGATCTTGATTAGAAGTTAGGGTTTGAGAATTTCTAGGGCTTTGGTCCATGGCGGCTGCAGAATATGGCGAGAGATTAAAGTTATTTGCAGGGACCTTTTTTCTTCGCGGCTCTAAAAGATCAAGGAGTGGTGTTTGGATTGATGAGGTGTCACGTTCTCCAACGTAGGATTTGCCTTCGTAGATTGGTGCAGATCGGTGTGAAAGATATGCAAAGGTCCGCTATAACAACACTATAAAAAAATGTTGCATCAATTACACTTATTTAGCTAGAGCAACACATTTTTATGGCTAAGGCAACACCAAAAATTCAACGTTGCAGTAGGACCGAAATTGTATAGCTATCGCAACATTTTACCTGGCAACACCTTGCAAAAATGTTGCAGAAGGCCATCTATGGCGTAGTGCCGCCACCTCACTGTTAATGGCCAGAATTTCGCTTCAATCTTCTTCGGTTATCTTCCAATCCACAAATCGATTCAAAAAACTTTAACTGCAACATTGAAGAGGG
This sequence comes from Allium cepa, assembly GCA_030765085.1. Classification (NCBI taxonomy): domain Eukaryota; kingdom Viridiplantae; phylum Streptophyta; class Magnoliopsida; order Asparagales; family Amaryllidaceae; genus Allium; species Allium cepa. The sequence continues at coordinate 944,153,872 of CM060934.1, read as the reverse complement.
CGACGAGATGAACAACTTCAACGGTGGAGATCGTCTTGACGGAGCCAATCGCCAGCAATAGGGCAACGTTCATCGCGTGTTTGGGCACATTTATCTCGTTTTTGGTGCAGCCGAGTTCAGTGGATCTTCGGCTGAAGGTGATGCTCACGATGGGCTTTTGAACTATGGTCCCTGATCGTCGCCTAGGTGGATGAATGAGTCGCGTTGATCTAGGGTTGAGCGGTGTATTTGGGTTCGAATATACGTAGGGAACGCGATGGGGAAGAAGAAAGGGGATGCGGCCTGGATCTTGTCTTTCAAAATCAACGGCCCAGATGCGATTTAAGGTTAAATAGAAGTAAAAATAAAAAGAAATTTGTAAATTGATTTTATATAAATTCGTACAATCTTTAAAATTGCATATCTTTGTCATACGAGGTCCGTTTCGCATGAGACGAATTGCGTTGGGTTTGTTTTGAAGAGCACCACATTATGGAGCTAGACTGGGATTTATTTGAGCTAGTGAAAATTTTGGTTGAAATCAAACACTTTTTTAATTTTAATCGAAATAAATCGCTAACGCGACAACTATAAGCAATGTGAGTATAACTCACTCTTTCTGACTCATTGATATTTTTTATAAGCAAGAAGTAATTTATTATATGATGATTGATGATTGTTTGGATGATATATGATATATTGATTGATATTTGGATATATACCTGCCTAGTGGAGCAGATGACCATATACGTTCCCGTGTATGAGCGGATGACCCTTTTGTACGCATGTCTGCCTTGAAGCGAACATTGTACACATATTCTAATATGTATATTTGTTGCAGGTGACAGGTTGGAGGGATCCAACTGGATTCCTCAACAGTATTGATTTATTTATAAATATTGTTATATATTCTGTTATCGTATGATATATGATGTTTTGGATGTCGTGATTGATGTATTTGGTGTTGTTGCAGCATTGAGTCATATTTTGAAATTTTAAAAATGTTAAAGTGATGATTTCTAAATTTAAAAGGAATTTAAAAGTGATTTTGGAAATAAACGTTTTATTGATTTTTGAATTGTAAAAGAATTGAATTTATTTTGAATAAATAAATAATATAATTTTTATGTTGTAAAAATTATGATTTTTGTGAAATATAATCAAAATATGATTTTTGAAATATTGAGTTAATGATTTGGTAAATAGTTTGAAACTGAGTTTTTGAATTATTATAAATGGTTTAGATAGAAGATTTATAAAATTGATATTTTATAAATTAAAATATTGGAATTATAAAACAAGTTTTATAAGTGTTCAAAATGGAGTTATTAATGGATTTTATAAGTAAATAAGATTTGTAGATTTATAAATTGGTGAAGTTATAAAAGGAAGGATTTTGTAAATAAGAGATTTATAGGTAATTAACTTATAATTTGGATTTTGGCATATAAGTGAAATGTAAATGTGATTTGTTAGTAAATGGATTTTATAAGTTGAAGCTTTTACAAAATATAAACGGAATTTAAAAACATTATTTTATAAATTCGAAATCAACTATATTTTGATAAGAGAATATAGAAGTTTATTAAAGGAACTATACTCACGATTTTGGACAGTGGGTAATCCTTTAATTTAATTTTGCAATAGTAATGAATTTGGTAAAAGGATTACATTCACGATTTTGGACAGTGAATAATCTTTTAAAGTTAAATAAACGTTTTGGGAAGTGATAATTTTAAATGAAGTTAAATGATTTGAAGATGTTTTAAAATTTGTTAAGTATCGAAACCATAGATTTCAACATTTATTGTTAAAATATACGTTATCGATAAATATGGAAATGATGGACTATAACACTGTTGTTATAATAAATGATTTTCGAAAGGAAATATTTTTTATAGTATGTTGGATTTATATATCTATCTTATTTTCAAATCCCTATACTAGTGATTTTGGATTGTCGTAACGATGTTTTACGCAACATTCCTTTTGACCCTAATAAAAGATGTTTAAGAGAAAGGTTTCCTTAAAGAATAAAATATATACTTAATCCTGATTTAAGTATATATAATATTTTCAAGTGTTGAAAATAAATTGAATTGTGAATTACTTTTTATTAAGTAAGTATATGGAAATGTTTTCCAATATTGAAATGGTTTTGGGAATATATCTTTTTAAAGCTAATTTGAAGTGAATATTTAGCAAGTGATTTAATTCATAAAAGATTAATTAGGAGGGCCAAGTGATTGTTATGGTGCTGAATACTTGTTTGTTTGCTTTGATAGTTAAATAACCGACTATCAAACATTAGCCAAATTTTATTTTCTCGACTTGATGTGGGAACTATTTAGTCGTACACTTAGCACATAGCCTTCTGTGTAGGCTTGATTATCGTTTGTGTTGAGGATGTTCATTAGTATAGCGCGGAGTATTACTCCAATCTATCGAGCTTCCTTCTTGGCCCGAAGGATAGCTAGTTGAAGGTTGGGGACATGATAAGTCTATGTGACTTATTTTCTGTGTGAGGTTGAGAAATGCTTTTGCGTTATTGGTGTGAAGAGACTGGGATCAGATTTATCTGAAAACTACTTCGGACCAACGTATATGCGACGATTGTGCAGGTTTCTTGTGATGATATTGATATTTCAGATTTTCATAGTAGGGGACTGCTTGTTAATCATTTGGGGTTAAAATCCCAATATACATCCAGTGGCAGTGGTCATTTCATTGTGAAATATCCAATGCAAGGACTTTTCGCTACTAATCCTAGGGATTTCCCGACAGGATGTGGTTGGAAAGTACCTTCGGTTTATCCTGTTCCTGGACAACTTGTATGGATGTTTGTCTGACATTGCATTTCTACAGATTACGTACATTGGTTTTTACAAAGTACATCAATGGTGGCAGAGAAGGCAACTTCTCTTAGCTTAACACCCTCCTTGAGACGTATGAGATTAAGTATTGTATTTTTGTGGAAGGCAATTAGTAGTCAACGAAAATGGCCGTGTGGCATTCAAAGTGATGTGATATGTGATTATGAAAGGTAATCGTTACCTCTAGCCTCATCAACCGGAAATGACCAAAACAGGGTTAGATGCGGCGAGGCTAAGTGGGTCATTCCTAAGTAGGATAAGATCATCTTCTTCTAGATATATCTTTACACGCTATGACGTCGTGTATCTGATTATTGTGGTTTGTGTGCTAAACGGCCTTCGGTAAAGGTCGTTACGACCGGAGGATGACATATTCGGTACCATCTAGTTATAGAGGTGGGTCGGTCTTGTGTTGGTAGAGAAACTTTGTGATGGTTTCTCGGTACATTCTTCTAGAGATGTACTGCAGGAAGGTAATCCCTTCACTGGTCATTTATATGGAAATACAAACTCCACTACGTACTTGCCATTTTATTTGTACAGCCTAGTATGCTAGAATTTAATAATGGTAAAAATTTCAGCTATTTTGAATATTATTTGTATACTATACACTAGTATAATATCACATGAGTTTGATATGAGATGTTTTAGTTATCGTAAGGTAAAAAAATGTCCATGTTTATGTGTGGACTTGTCTTACGAGATACTTTTGTTTTGATAAAGGAAAAGTTTGGTAATTTAATAAATTCAGTTGAGTGTGTTTCTCACGCTGGTTTACTAGACTGATCCGGATGTTCTTCCCTTTCAATGCTCGGGTCAGACCGAGTATATTTACAGGTTCAGATTTGGTGCTTTTGGAGCTTCAGTAGGACAGCTGGAGATCTTCATTTTCGTACATTCGTATTTGCTTGATTATCCGCTGCTTTGCTTAGTTTTTGTTTAAATTATCGGCATTTGTAAGGACAGGTTGTTATAATTGTTTAGGCTGATAACTATTGATTGATTGTTGAACTCTGATTGATGTATATAAATACAGTTTCTGTTTTGTAAAGATCATTGATATGATATTATAAGTTTTCCGTTGCGATGTGAGATTCTGTATTGTTCTGTTTAGTTCTATCTTCTCTTTTTCTTCTCTTCTCTTCTTCTCTTTTCTTTTCTTTCTCTTGACTTTCCGTCATTCGGTGCTTTTTGGGTCGGACATGTGTGGATTATTGTCGATTCAAAGGGTATGAATTTTTGGGTCGTCACATAAGAAATAGCTTAAATTGTTACATGATTAAATTCCAGCATACTAGCCACAAAGTGGGTTATACGATCAATACCGTAAAGGGCACGTAGAAAGAATTAATTTCCATCAATGGCAGGGCTACTGGGGTACCGCCCGTCATAGTACGTGGCCTAGATCACCGTACCGAGGATCCACCCTAAATCCCCTACAACAGAAGGGCGGAACCATCCCTTACTGGATAGTCTCGAACAAGACAACCCCGTAGTTGGTGCGCAATTCCAACTGCCAACACAGCCGAATAAAAAGAGACCTCTAGACAGGGGAAATCTTGTCCTACTTGTGCGTGACTCAATTAGCCTTGCTGCACCTCCCCTGTTTTAGCCATTCTCGGTTGATGAGGCTTAAGGCTGCGATTACCTTCTTAGAATGCTCATCGTCTACCTGACGATGTTATGAAAGCATTCAATCCATACAAGTTCGTTCTGGGTTCGAACGAAACCGAAGGCATTATCTCGTTACACTCAATTTGGAATCACTCTCAGAGTTAACAACAATAACCCATGCACTCTGAATCTTCATCTTTACTTGAGATTCATGACCTATCATTAATTTGGATCGATGTGGTTTTCAGATATCCAAATCTGGAAACCTGATCCCGGTCTCATCGAAATCCAAAACGCTGTCTTTTGAAGCCAAGTTGTTTTAAAGTTAAAACAATTTGATTCTATTACCTATATTCACACAGATAGATAATTCACAATCTCAAAAATAGATAATCCATATCATCACAATTCAATCAAAGAACCCAATATCATAGATTAGCACATATCTCATATTAGAGATAAACAATTCAAGGCATTCAATAACATTCAGCCATCCATAAGAAAAGATCTATTAATCACATCATCTATAATTAATTTAAAATAAATTAAATTAATTACTTCATCTCTAATTAATTTAAAATAAATTAAATTAATTACTTCCATCACATAAATCTTGCTTACTTAACCACTAATTAATTAGAAATCAATTAATTGATCATCCTCTAAGTATTCATCTTAATTAATCACCTTTGATTAATCATTCTCTAATTACATTAGGTAATTAGCCTTTAGTTAATTACATAAATTAATTATACTTAACCATTTACAGTAGTTAACCTTTAATTACTTCATTAATTAATTAACTATAATTAATTTCATTAACCCTTAATTAATTACATTAATTAATTATTCTATAATCACTTCATTGATTAATTATTCTTTAATTAGTAACCCTTAATTACTTCATTAATTAATTATTGTTCTAATTAATCGCATTTAATAATTAATTTTTAATTAATTACATTCATTAATCAATCTTGATTAACCATATTTAGTAACTAACTACCGTTAATTAATTACATTACTTAATTAACTTCTAATAAATTTATTTATTAATTCTTAAATTAATTACACTAAGTAATTAATTATTAATTACTGGCACTAAGTAATTAATTATTAATTACTGTCACTAAGTAATTATTCTTCTTATTAATTACATAAAGTAATTAAACCCAAAACTACTTCCATTCTTCAGTTAATTACATCCAGTAATTCCCCATCAATTACTTCACTAAGTAATTACACTTTATAAATAAATTACATAAAGTAATTTATACTTATCAAATCATCAAGTGATTATCTTAAATTAATTAAACTAATTAATTAACTTAAACTAATCACATTTATTTAATTAATTACACTGAGTAATTAATCCCTTTAATTGCTTCACTAATTCATTACTCCTTAATTGATTACCTTTAATCACTTGGATTAATTAACCTTTAATTAATCAAGTAATTGACTATCCTTAATAAATCAATTAACTATCTTGAATTAATAACATTAATTAATAATCTTAGTCAATTAAGTTACTATATTTTAATTACTTTTGTTAACCAAGTCTCAAATTAATTAAGATAACCATTTATCTTAATTAAACACTTACTTAAATTAAATTAAATTAAATTAAATGCTTGAAATACAACATCATTTATAAAATTGTTTGATTATTAACATGAAGTAATTTAACCATTATTAATTACATTAAGTAATTAACTTTAGTTAATCAGAACCTTAATTAACTAAAGATAAATTCTTTATCTTCATAAATTTCTAAATACATTACTAACTTAAATAAAAATCATTGGTAATTAATTATATCATTAATATAATTACCTTTAAGACAAACAAATTTAAATCATTTAACTTTTATATTTAAAAGTTGAACTTGTTTCAATATCTTATTAAATGATTTTACTTTGGAACTTGGTCAATAAATCTTTGGAATTTATTCATTTAGAAGCTTGATTAATAAATTGCTTAAACACTTATCACTTTACTAGCTTTAAATTTGGAAAATACATACTTTATTTTGCTTTAAACTTTGTATTCTTATGTTTAATAAAACATTTTCATATTTTACATTACTAAATTTAATCTTCCATCTAAAACATGATCATTACTTAGTTTAAAAACTCGATTCTATCTTTATTAAAATTTTCTTTTAAACAATACAAGTTTTATCTCAAAAACTTAAAACTGGCAACTAAAAAAACAACCCAAGCCTACACGATTCATCCCCGAGCAAAACACTCCAGTCTCGAGCCACTCGTACCGTCACTTCTTCGAGTAAAACACACGAACGACTTCGAGAATAACTCGATCTTCCCCGAAGTCTCAATCATCTGAAACAACTGTACATGTGTGCACGGTGCATGGCGAACCACGCGACGCCGACCAACTACGATAGCTGCAACACATCACCGATGACTTCGATCGGCCCTCCCATTGTCCAGATCCTACTGTTCTATCTCGAATCGAAATCGAGTACTTCGATCCCAAATAGAACCCCAAACATAAAACGAAGAACCACCCATCGTCGACGGTTCCTTCTACCAGAAACCCTGTCGTTCCACCCAGAGACTCATCACACCGAGACAAACCAAGTCCCCCTCAAGTTGTCGACTCATGTGCACCACCGTCACTGCATTAGTCTCGAAAACAAGGACCACTCAAATAAGCGACGAAACCCTTGACGGCTTCCCCTGACCACCACCACGACCTAGAAATACCACAAGTATTTTTCCCACATCCATCGAGCCTTGAGCCTCCTCCAGTCCCAAGCTCTGCTTCTATCCATTGTCGATCACCAGTAGTTCAAAAAAGTTCGTTTTCTGATCATCTCGGCATACCTAACAATATATAAACCTAAAATTCAAATTTCCTTTTCCTAAATTCATCATTTAGCTCAACATATCAGATTCCGAAATCAAAATCTGAAATTACAATGATTGATTTTTAACTATTTTTAGATCCTCACTATATTTGTTATTTTTTGTGAAAATTACTAAATATAAAATCTTAAAACTATTTTTAAAAGTTGTACCACACAACAATGATCATTTTCCATTCATAAATCAAAGCCTAAAACTAAATGTATAAAGAGAAATGAAATTTTCTTTAGGGGAAAGTTGAGCCTGTAACACAACAGAGGCTTATACTTATACAAAATTACAGACATTTTCACAGACATATCATAAATACATACAATGCATTCATATTCATACATGCAAACAATTAATGCTGCATTACCATAAGATTTTCATTCATGCATTTAAGTTTTAATCTCAGATTTAAATTGTTTTTAAAGAAAATCTTACTCACCGTAAAAGATAAACAGAGCACTTTGAAAAAGCCTTTGAACTTTTTAAAACTTGAGTTGCTGAAATAAGATGCTTCTCTGATTTGTAAATTTGAATTGCTGAAGAATGTTTGTTACAGGAACTGTTGAAGATGACTCAGATTTGAAGAAAAAGCAGAGTTTGATTCGAGATTAAAAAATGAATGTGCATAATATTGATTTTGATACATCACAAATTTGATGAATGATGTTCAGGCTTTTGGTTTTCAACATGCAAAAGATTTGCAGTTTATTGATTTTGAAAATAAAACTACCGGTTATAGATTTATAAGTTTCAGGTTGAAGAAATTGATTACAGATTGTTTGGGTTATTTTACAGGGTATTGTCTTTCTTAGCTTTGAGTTGGAGAGGATAGAAAAAGAAAATGAAGGTAAAAGCAATGTATTTATATAGGTAATAATGTGATTTATTTAAAAATAAAAATAAAAATCACACTTGTTTAACATCTCAACATTTGTCATTTTGTATTGTTTATAACTTAACACATGTTACTAATATGTTGATTTAATTACACTTGTCATTTGCAATTTCTATTTATTTTTAATATTAATAATAAAGCTTTTATACTTACTTTATTAATTTATAAATACTTATCTAATTATACATAAATTACTTTAAAGAAAATAAAATAAAACCAAAAATCTTATACATATATTTTAAATCCAAATATTTTTAAATATCTATCTTGTGAATTTTAAAATTAAATCCAAATTCAAATTCAAATTAGATTTAAAAATCAAATTAAAGTCAATTTATAACAACACATTCAATTTGAAATAACAATTCTATTTTTATTAAAATCTATTTATATATATGTGTGTGTGTATATATATATATATAACAATACATTATTAATATTGTTTTAAAAATGACAATTTGCCAATTTTAAAATAATTTATAAAAGGGATTATCTTATTATAAATGATTTATCTTACTAAATGAATTAATATATCATATGTTAATTGTATTTTAAACTTATATATATTTTTTCAAATCATATTTATCAAGCAATATTTAAAAAGAAAATAAAACAAACCTTTTTATTAATTTTATTTAAATTTAAACTTAAGCTTAAAAGATATTTTAAACAAATAATATTTACCTTAAGTATTTTAAAACTATATGGTTATTTATTTAAATAGCTTTGAAATGTTTTATTTTAAATTTAATCAAAATTTCCAAATTAGAATTTGAAAACAAGATTTTATTTGTTAAACACAAACCAAAGCTTTTCTATTTACAACACATACAAATATATATACACATTATAAATAGAAAACATTTTATTAGATTTTAAAAGATAAAACTTACCAATTACATATTTATTTTCTTTTAAAAGAATAAAGTTTCCAATTTAAATTAAAATTATGAAAGAAAATTTATCAAATCAACTTAATTATTAATACAGATTATTAAATTGATATTGCTCAAAATTCCGGGTCATCACATTCCTCCCCCCTTAAAAGAATTTTGTCCCCGAAATTTAAAAGAAAAGACAATTTAATAACCCATAAAAGATTTTAAATTTAAACCACAAGCGTATATTATCAACCATATGCTAACAACCATAGCAACCAATTCACTCAATCAAACAAATCTAATTATGCCGACACAAATCAGGATAGATCTTCCTAACACTATCTAGAGTTTCCTAGGTATAAACTGCGATACTCGCTCTACTGAACCCAAACTAGCTACACTACTAGCTACAGAGCTTCTACTCGGCTACATCTACAATCTGAACGGGATATCATACCACAGAAAAGTCTGACTCAACTACCAAATCCTCCTGAACTGTTGATTCTAAAACCAGATATGGATCATACACGTACTCCCTTAGAGATACGTGAAACAAAATGAATCTCAGTCTTCCAAACTGGCAATTCAACCTTGAAGACCAAAACACTAATCCTTACAAGAACACGGAAAGATCCCAAATACCCGAAGCTAGCTTTCCAGGTCTTATCAAAACTTATAGCTCCTTTGACTGGAGAAAACTTATCCAAAATCAAATCTCTGACTCCGAAATCCAAATTCCTTCGTCTCTTATCCACAAAACTCTTCTAACGATCCTGCGCTGCCTTCATCCTTCCTGATCTACTCAACCCTCGCTGATGCTTCTTGAAACAAATTATCCCATCCGAAACAGACAAAACAGGTGCACTTTCCAATCTCGCCTTCAGATCCTGTAGAAACCCTTTAATCCAAAACACTGCAACTTCCGGTTGCTTCTATTATGGAATAGCTGCTACCTCGCTTCCGCTGCACAACTTTGATCTGGAGCAGATAAGAATGCCGATGATGAACACGAGCACAAACTTGTCCAACACATCGCAGAAGACACGATTCAACAGATCCATAAAGAGAAAACTCAGAAGTACCATGAAAACCTGAGCTACTTCACCAAACCCTCTCTCTAGTAGCCATCCTTCTACTAGCTGAACCACCGGTAGCACTCCTGAAATCCTAGTCGATACGAAAACTCAATCTCCATATGCTATGGCAAACCTCGACTTCTATGAAGACATCCGAAAAAATCTCCGGCAACTCCGATAACTCCAACATTCCCAAGAGATGCCTTGATCCTAAGCAAAAGATTATCCAGGAGAACACTCAACCATCGCAAGTCACTTTTGCGACCAACCCAGCCCAATATCAAAGGATACTATTCTCTTTTTACCAAACAGAACAACTTATGGCTATCAAGACAATCCATTGAAGAAATGGATCCACTCTGCTGCTTCGGAACTCTACCTCAAAAAACTGCTAAGCCAAATGACCTTCTTGTCGGCACATAGAACACCTCCGAGCTGCACTACTGCTACCGATGCCAAAGACTTCTTATCTAAGAGCTCTTCAAACCTCAAAGCCATATCATCCAATCCCATACAAAACCTCGAGATGGGCAAACATCTCCTCAAGAAACTCGGGCCTCAAACCAAACACAAACACCCTGCTCAACTCAGTCTCTCACCGATGCAGACACACTTCCTTACTTGCTCCAAAAGAAACATCTTCAGAAACATCCATAGTCATTGCGTCTCACCATGTGGTTGCTTCTTCCTGAAGCTACCAAGATACCTTCACTTGTGTCTGCTCATCCGACAGATCCAAATTCTACTTATCCAAACTTGCACCTCAAAGATTAACTTTGAACCTCAAAAAGGTTTCCTTCAGAGATTGGTGAAATCCTTACACCACAGTAAAGCTCACTTGAGATGGTATTGGGTCTACAATCTCGGCAAATTCACTTCCAACCTCGACACTTGGACTCCTTCCAGTGGTAGTCGTGCTACACACAACACTACCCTTCCTACCTCTAGAACTCATATTGGAAAACCCGAATCAGGTAACCCAACAAATAGGTAGAAATAGATACACACACACACATATATACACAAGTACACTCTCTCAAGAAAGAAATCACTCCAAAGCCTAGGTATTCACTCAACCTAGCGCTCCGATACCACTGTAACGGCCCACCGTTCATCTCATAGAAAGACGCATCATTATTAAGAAAGAGAGGGATAGAAAAGAGAAAAGATAGAGAAGAAACACCGAAACAACATCAGAATCTAAACAGCGGAACGAATAAATTATATTAATCACATAAGTACAACATCTATCAGAGTTACATAGCTTAAACAACACATACTAGACAGTTATAAACACCTGCCTAGTCATTACAACGCAATACAACACAGAGATACCAATACAGCAGAAAACATTATATCTCTACAAACGCTAATGCCTCCTGCTTCAAATCTCCTCCAGAATTCGTCAAGCTAACCTAAATCCCTTGGCTACTCGTAAAAACTTGAGTACCCAAGAGTTTAGTAAAACAGAAAATAAACTCCGGGTCAGACATAGGTTTGGTGTGCGTAAACGGTTAAAGTTGCTTAACTTTGAAAAACCTTTAGAAACAAAAGGTATCTCGTAAGACTTCCCGCACATAAACACGGAAAAGTTTTTACCTTACGATAACCAAAACATTTGATAGGAAATCCAGTGATAATATAATAGGGTCTAAGGTTTTCAAGTAAATAAGAAATAACTGAAATTGTTACATAATTAAATTCCAGCATACTAGCCGCAAAGTGGGTTATACAATCAAAATCGTAAAGGGCACGTAGGAAGAATGGGTTTCCATTAATGGCAAGGCTACTGGGGTACCGTCCTTCACAGTATGTGTCCTAAATCACCGTATCTAGGATCCACCCTAAATCCCCTGCAACACAAGTCCGAGCCTTACCAGATAGTCCTGAACAAGACAACCCCGCAGTTGGTGCGCAATTCCAACTGCCCACACAGCCGAATAAAAAGAGACCTCTAGACAGGAGAAATCATGTCCAACTTAAGCGCGACTCACTTAGCCTTGCTACACCTCCCCTGTTTTAGTCATTCCCCGTTGATGAGGCCTGAGGCTGCGATTACCTTTATAGAACACATCTATCTTAGAATGCTCATCGTCTACCTGACGATGTTCTGAAAGCATTCAATCCATACAAGTTCGTTCTGGGTTCGAACGAAACCGAAGGCATTATCTCGTTACACTCATTTTGGAATCACCCTCGGTGTTAATGACAATAACCCTTGCACTCTGAATCTTCATCTTTGCTTGAGATTCACGACCTACCATTAATTTGGATCGATGTGGTTTTCGGATATCCAAATCTGGAAACCTGATCCCGGTCTCATCGAAATCCAAAACGCCGTCTTTTAAATCCAAGTTGTTTTAAAGTTAAAAACAATTTGATTCTATTATCTATATTCACACAGATAGATAATTCACAATCTCACAAATAGATAATCCATATCATCACAATTCAACCAAAGCACCCAATATCATTAGCACATATCTTATATTAGAGAAAAACAATTCAAGGCATTCAATAACATTCAGCCATTCATAAGCAAATATCTATTAATCACATCATCTATAATTAATTTAAATTAAATTAAATTAATTACTTCATCTCTAATTAATTTAAAATAAATTAAACTAATTACTTCCATTACATAAATCTTGCTTACTTAACCATTAATTAATTACAAATCAATTAATTAATCATCGTTTAAGTATTCATCTTAATTAATCACCCTTGATTAACCATTCTCTAATTACATTAAGTAATTAGCCTTTAATTAATTACACAAATTAATTATTCTTAACCATTTATAGTAGTTAACCTTTAATTACTTCATTAATTAATTAACTATAATTAATTTCATTAATCCTTCATTAATTAATTATTTTATAATCACTTAATTGATTAATTATTTTTTAATTAGTCAACCCTTAATTACTTCATTAATTAATTATTGTTCTAATTAATCACATTTATAATTAATTTTTAATTAATTATATTCATTAATCAACCTTGATTAACCATATTTAGTAATTAACTACCCTTAATTAATTACATTACTTAATTAACTTCTAATAAATTTATTTTTTTATTCTTAAATTAATAACTAAGTAATTAATTATTAATTACTTTCACTAATTAATTATTCTTCTTATTGATTACACAAAGTAAATAAACCCAAAACTACTTCCATTCTTCAATTAATTACATCCAGTAATTTCCCATCAATTACTTACTAGGTAATTACACTTTATAAATTACATAAAGTAATTTATACTTATCAAATCATCAAGTGATTATCTTAAATTAATTAAAATAATTTATTAACTTAAACTAATCACATTTATTTAATTAATTACATTGAGTAAGTAATCCCTTTAATTACTTCACTAATTCATTACTCCTTAATTAATTACCTTTAATCACTTAGATTAATTAACCCTTAATTAATCAAGTAATTAACTATCCTTAATAAATCGATTATTTATCCTGAATTAATAACATTAATTAATCATCTTACTCAATTAAGTTATTATATTTTAATTACTTTTGTTAACCAAGTCTCTAATTAATTAAGATAACCATTTACCTTAATTAAACACTTACTTAAACTAAATTAAATTAAATTAAATTAAATGCTTGAAATACAACATCGTTTAGAAAATTGTTTGATTATTAACATGAAGTAATTTAACCATTATTAATTACATTAAGTAATTAACTTTAGTAAATCAAAACCTTAATTAACTAAAGATCAATTCTTTATCTTCATAAATTTCTAAATGCATTACTAACTTAAATAAAAATCATTGGTAATTAATTTATCATTAATATAATTACCTTTAAGACAAATAAATTTAAATCATTTAACTTTTTTATATTTAAAACTTGAAAAATGATTTTACTTTGGAACTTGGTCAATATATCTTTGGAAATTTATTCATTTAGAAGCTTGATTAATAAATTGCTTAAACACTTATCACTTTATTAGCTTTAAATTTGGAAAATACGTACTTTGTTTTGCTTTAAACTTTGAATTCCTATGTTTAATAAAACCTTTTCATATTTTACACTACTTAATTTAATCTTCCATCTAAAACATGATCATTACTTAGTTTAGAAAACTGGATTCTATCTTTATTAAAATTTTCTTTTAAACGATACAAGTTTTATCTCAAAAACTTAAAACAGGCAACTAAAAAAACAACCCGAGCCTACATGATTCCTCCCCCAGCAAAACACTCCAGTCTCGAGCCACTCGTACCCTCACTTCTTCGAGTAAAACACGCGAACGACTTTGAGAATAACTCGATCTTCGCCGAAGTCTCAATCATCTGAAATAAATGTACATGTGTGCACGGTGCACGGTGAACCACGTGACACCGACCAACTGCAATGGTTCCAACACATCACCGATGACTTCGATCTGCCCTCCCATTGTCCAGATCCCACTGTTCTATCTCGAATCAAAATCAAGTACTTCGATCCTAAATGGAACCCCAAACTTGAAATGAAGAACCACCCATCGCCGATGATTCCCTCTACCAGACACCCTGTCGTTCCACCAAGAGACTCATCACACCCACACGAACCAAGTCCCCCTCAAGCTGTTGACTCCGCTGCACCACCGTCACTGCATTAGTCTAGAAATCAAAGACCACTCAAATAAGCGACGAAACCCTACGACGGATTCCCCTGACCACCACGAGGACCTAGAAATACCCCAAGTATTTTTTCCACATCCCTTGAGATTTGAGCCTCCTCCAGTCCCAAGCACTATTTCTATCCATCGTCGATCACCAGTAATTCGAACAAAGTTTGTTTTCTGATCATCTCGGCATACCCAACAATATATAAACCTAAAATTCAAATTTCCTTTGCCTAAATTCATCATTTAGCTCAACATATCAGATTCTGAAATCAAAATCTAAAATTACAATGATTGATTTTTAACTATTTTAGATCCTCGTTGTAATTGTTATTTTTTTGTGAAAATTACTAAATATAAAATCTTAAAACTATTTTTAAAATTAGTAACACGCAACAATGATCATTTTCCATTCATAAATCAAAGTCTAAAACTAAATATATGAAGAGAAATGAAATTTTCTTTAGGGGAAAGTTGAGCCTGTAACACAACAGAGGCTTATACTTATACAAAATTACAGACATTTTCACAGACATATCATAAATACATACAATACATTCCTATTCATACATGCGAACAATTAACACTGCATTACCACAAGATTTTCATTCATGCATTTAAGTTTTAATCTCAGATTTAAACTGTTTTTAAAGAAAAGCTTACTCACCGTAAAAGATGAACAGAGCACTTTGAAAAAGCCTTTGAATTTTTTAAAACTTGAGTTTCTGAATTAAGATGCTTCTCTTATTTGTATACTTGAATTGCTGAAGAATGCTTGTTACAGGAACTGTTGACGATGACTCAGATTTGAAGAAAAAGCAGAGTTTGATTCCAGATTAAAAAAATGAATGTGCAGATTATTGATTTTGATACATCACAGATTTGATGAATGATGTTCAGGCTTTTGGTTTTCAACTTGCAAATGATTTGCAGTTTATTGATTTTGAAAATAAAACTACAGGTTATAGATTGATAAATTTCAGGTTGAAGAAATTGATTACAGATTGTTTGGGTTATCTTAAAGGGTATTGTTTTTCTTAGCTTTGAGTTGGAGAGGATAGAAAAAGAAAATGAAGGTAAAAGCAATGTATTTATATAGGTAATAATGTGATTTACTTTAAAAATAAAAATAAAAATTACACTTGTTTAACATCTCAACATTTGTAATTTTGTATTGTTTATAACTTAACACTTGTTACTAATATGTTGATTTAATTACACTTGTCATTTGCAATTTCTACTTATTTTTAATGTTAATAATAAAGCTTTTATAATTACTTTATTAATTTGTAAACACTTATCTAATTATATATAAATTACTTTAAAGAAAATAAAATAAAACCAAAAATCTTATACATGTATTTTAAATCCAAATATTTTTAAATATCTATCTTTTGAATATTAAAATTAAATCCAAATTCAAATTCAAATAAGATATAAAAATCAAATTAAATTCAATTTATAACAACACATTCAATTTGAAATAACAATTCTATTTTTATTAAAATCTATTTATATCTATATATAAAAACAATACATTATTAATATTGTTTTAAAAATGACAATTTGCCAATTTTAAAATAATTTATAAAAGGGATTATCTTATTATAAATTATTTATCTTACTAAATGAATTAATATATCATATTTTAATTCTATTTTAAACTTATATATATATTTTCAAATCATATTTATCAAGCAATATTTAAAAAGAAAATAAAAAAACCTTTTTATTAATTTTATTTAAATTTAAACTTAAGCTTAAACGATATTTTAAACGAATAATATTTACCTCAAGTATTTTAAAACTATATGGTTATTTATTTAAATAATTTTGAAATGTTTTATTTTAAATTTAATCAAAATTTCCAAATTAGAATTTGAAAACAAGAATTTATTTGTTAAACACAAACCGAAGCCTTTCTATTTACAATATATATATATATATATACATTATAAATAGAAAACATTTTATTAGCTTTTAAAAGATAAAATTTTCCAATTAAATATTTATTTGATTTTAAAAGAATAAATTTGCCAATTTAAATTACAATTATAAAAGAAAATTTATCAAATCAATTTAATTATTAATACGGATTATTAAACTAATATTGCTCAAAATTCCGGGTCATCGCAATTAAAACTTGTTTTATATATTTTTATTATAGTAAAATTATAAGTAAAATCTTAAAATTTATATCTTCAAAACTAACATAAAAATTTAAATTTCCCAAACATCTAATTTTAAAATCTAAAATTTAAACCTTTGTAAAATAACATTTATATATACAATATATAAAAGTTAATATTTGTTGAAACCACACATATTTCCTTTGAAAACCTTGGAAATCATTTTCAGAATACATATATATGGACCAACAGTGTCTGTATGTAATTTTCTATCTTATGGTCAAGTGATACGGATATTTATCATTTCAATCCGCAATTTAAATATCTACGGGTATATATCTTTTCAACCTGCAATCTTAAATTCAAGGCTAATGAAAATCGCTTGGGTTTATCATTTCAACCCATAACGATTTTCTCCTATTCCACAAGATCATTCGGGTATGTATAATTTCAACCCATAGGGAATTCTATATTAATAGGAATTTGCAGAGTGAGAACTGTTATGAATATAATATAACATATCGATAACATGCATATATCATCAGTGATAATAAAATATAAATAACAGGATATGGTATCATATCTCACAAGTTAACAGTTACAGATAATAGCATATCATATATAGCAATTAAATAACTAGTAACACCATATTTCAATTGTCGTTTCAAATGAAATCAAATCTAATAAATATAGGAAAGTTAATCTTGAGTGATTTCTCATCTTTCGAGGCTAGAGAGATTCGGCAATGAAATGAGTTACGAATCCAAGCACGAATTTCAAAGCAAAGCAAGATTGAACGCGAATTGACGATCAAAGCTGATAGCTTGTAATTGACGAAATCAAATTAAACTGGATTGATGAAGATCAATGGTACAAGTGAACTCTTATATATAACTATATATATATATAACTATACAATATAAAATCATATTCTAAATTCAAACACATATTAAATTAAATATATATATATATGCATTTCAAAATCATTGTTTTAAATTAAACACAGATATAAAATCAACATATATACATAATAAAATTTGAAATAAATACTTATATATATATTCTTATATATATATAGACTAATATGTAAATATATATAAGCTTACATACTTACCATATTTAAAAAAATTAATAATTTTAATAATCAATATAACTTAAATATATATAAACTCAGCAAATCATATATAAGCTTATACTTTATGTTTCTTTTCAAAATTCCAGATCAAATCTACAAACATATATATATATATATATATATATATTATATTTAAGTCAGAATTTATTATAAAACAACACATACTCACTTTATCATTTTATATAGACATATCAGCAAGCCACTATGCACTTGTAAATAAACTTCCTTTTTTACTATATATATAAGCAGCAGATCTGATACAACTTATATACAATAAACAAATGTAACTTATGTACTATAAACAAATATAACTTATGTATATATTATCAAAATGACTTTATATAATATATATATATATATATGTATATATATATATATGAAAACTCTATATATATTTACACAACAGAACACTATATATATACTGTACTATAATAAAATATTGAAATCATATATATATATATATAATATTTTTGACATACTATTGTAAATATACTGCAACATTAGTTATAATAGCTTATAAACTTTTGTCTACACACTAGGTTATATAACTAATATATATAAATAACTAGTGAGTTGTTGTATAACATATATATATATATATATATATATAATTATATACAACAGATCACATATAACCGCTTATTCATATTACATGCAATATATATACTAAAGATTTCAATGCCCGTACAACTAACATATCATATACATAATTTATATAAACTAACTGTATAAAAACTAACACACACACACACACATATATATACCACTTCATAAAATTTGCAAGCAGCAGATAAGGAGAGGCGCATGCGTGGGAATCTCAGCAAGGCAGAGTGGCTTCGACCTGGCTTTGGGTTGTTGGATTTTGGCCAAGGGAAAGAGGAGGAGGAAGGTGGCAATGGGCTGGTAAGGTCGCGTGCTGGATGAACAGAGGAGAGGTGGAGGAGGATGGAGTTGGGTTTGCGAGGGAGAGGGAAGCGGTAATGGTGGTGAGAGGGAGGAAGGTGGAGGTTGGTCGCGGCACAAGCGGAGAGGCAGTTTAGCATAGGAGAAGTATGGTCGGTGATCGATTGAAGAACTGGGTGGATAGGTTTTGTTGCGTGGAGTTGTGGGTTTGGGCACTGTCGCGGTGGAGGAGGAGAAGCTTTCGTGCTACAGGAAAAATGAAAAAGGAATTGAGGAGGAAGTGAGTAGGCCAATATAAATAGAAATATAGGATGATGAAGAGGAATGTAAATGAAAGAACCAGAGAAAATTCTGCAAATAAATTTTTGAACAGGTAGAATAGTAAGAGTTAGAATTAAATTCTAGGAATATAAAATAGGTGGCCATTCGATTTCACTAGGTCGACATACGAATGGACTTAGGAAAGTAAAAAGGCTCAAATACAGAGCTGCTATGACTGATCGTTCCATAGATTTCGCTGTCTCTCAGACTCCCAAATTAACAATCGAATATACTGCGGAGATCAGCACGACAGATGATCAAAACGGTATACAGATATCGGTGGTATGATCATCCAATCAAAAGTTGATAATCAGTACCGAAAATGCTGCTAAACCGTCGGAATTAAAATACTCGGAGCAATTGCTTCCAAATTTGAAGAAACAAAATATGACGTCTCACTTAGAAGATGATTTACAAATTTATTGTATAAAAATATTCAGGTTTGAAAAACATTTTATTATCATCAAATATTAGCTGATTTAAATTTAAATAAAATTGCACAATAAAATAAACTTCCATATTTACAAATGAAAATTTGCCATTTGTTATGTTTAAATAGACATATTCCAAATATCAAATTTTTATTTCCAAATTCAATTATTTAAAATATCACAAAAATTCAGTTAATTATGTTATTAAAACCTTTAAAATTTACAGGTCGTTACAATAAAGCTGGTTAGGAGCGACTATCTATAGCCCCATCTTAAAAATTTATTGAATACTGTAGGATCTAGATTAACCCTAGAGGGGGGGGGTGAATAGGGTTATAGAAAATTTTCTCGACAGAAACAAACTGCAAAAATAAATATGCTGAAAAGTAAATCACACACAAAATTTACCCAGCTTCGGCAACCCCTGCCTACTGCTGCATTCCTAGATTTCTATTAGAATTAAACAGTCTCCCGCCTACAAACACTATAACAGACTTGCAAACCCTGCTCCCTCTTACAAACACTCTAATAGACTCGTAACCCCTCCTCTCGCCTATAGAGTTTTGCAAACTCGCAAACCCTTGCTCCCGCCTATAGAGTTTTGCAAACTCGCACACCCTGCTCACTGAACAAATTCTAACTAGACAATCTGACACTACCTACAACCTAGGTGGTGATTTACCAAGACTTTGAAACTTAAAGGAAAATTTAAAACAAACCTAAAAACAACTTTAAACTTAAACCCCTAATTAAATATAAACTAAAGCCCTCTTTTATAAACAAGGCCGGCCCATTTCTATTTCTTTAACCCGTTCCTCCATTTGTCTTGTGAAGAAAATGTCGGCTTTGATTCTTCGTTCGTTCTTTGTCCATATTAGGGCTTCTGGAATTTGCGATCTGATTTATCTCTTGTTGATGATCTTTGCTTCTCTGGCAATCGTTTGAGAAAGTTTCTTGGTATGTTGTTCGTACTTTTTGGTTTCTTAATTGATTGCTTGAGTTTGATTTTCTGATCGCTTGCCTATGATGATGAACTTGGGTGATGTATTTATATGAATTCGACTTCCTTTAATACATTCGTATTCATTTACGCTTTCCTAATTTTCGATTGCCTGATGCGCACGGCTTTGATTATGAAACGTTCGATTGCCTTGATTAATATGGCAGAGACTTTCCTCTTTTAATTTGCTTTGACTTTTTCAAAGAGACGTATTTGATTTTTGACTTTTTCATTTGTTCATCTCGACTTGTTTGCTTCTGCATTGGATTCGAACTTTACTCCTGATTGACGTTTTTCTACGACACTATACTTGCTGTTCATAGCCATTATCACCGCTGACTGCTGACTTCATTTGGTTGTTGCATTCATGAATTTTTCTGACTTGAACTTGTTTATTGCTTTCGACTTCGAGTCTGCACTCATTTTTACCATTGAACTATTTACTGACTTGTAGTTTTCAATTCTTCTAGCTTCACTGTGAACTTTGGTTCTGGCCATCTTTGTTTCAGTGCTTCTCGGTATTGAATTTGGGATATTTGACTACCACTGGCTTTGACTTGGTTATACTGATATGTACTTGCCATCTCTTAACTGTTGATTAGTTGGTCTGATTCATCATGCATTGTTTAACTTGTTGTTGTTGCCAGTTTGCCTTGTATCACATTCTGCATGCATGTTTTCATTTGCCTGCTCACTGAAGTCAATGCTTGAATTATTGTAGCCGAGTTGCTTCACTATACTTTGGTTTGAGCCTTGTTGTCCTGTGTCTGATCATGTATCAATGTGCACAGAGTTGTTTGCTGTCATTAACACTTCCATGTATCACTTGATTGACTCATGTATTGTAGTCTTCATGTATGTTGGTTTGTTGAATTCACTACTGGTCTCTGTTCACCTGCTTGAACTTCTGGCCTTGTACCTGTAGTTGTATTCATGTACATTGCATTGTGGTCTTTGCATCTATTCTGGTTGGTCTGACCTGACTTGATGCTGTAATCTTCCTTGTTGAGTTCCTGTAGTTGCATTCACTTCATTGTCACTGCTGAAGTTGTACACTAGAGGTCTTCATTTGGTCTGCACTTGCATGCATTGTTGTTTGGTTGTATTTACACCCCTTTCTGTTGCACTTGTGTTTCTCACCATGTTGCATGCATTGAGTAACTGATCTTGGTCGAGACTTGATTCTTTGATGTTGTGGTATTTGCTGTTATATCACTTCGAATTACATACTTCTTGCAGTTCTTCAGTTTGTACTTCTGGTCTTTGCATCCTTTCATGTTGATTTTTGAAATTTCACTTGAGTTGAATCCAGTTTCAAAACTCGGGTTTGACCTTGTGCTCGTGACGTGATTTTAAATATATTGCACGTGAGTTGAACCCGGCTTTTCATTTGGGTTTGACCTGTGCTCACCTGTCCCTATAGCATTATCAAGTGTATATCGATGTGCACGGCCTTATGGCATGTACAATGATACACTGTGCATGTCACATTGTTCGTGTATGATGAATTCAAATGTAAATGATGACGAACAACCCAAATAACTGAGGCAAATCATATTTTCAAAAATCATATTTCATTTTATATTGCAAAAATATTTCTTTTTCAATTTTACTATGTTAGTGAATATTTTTGCAGATTTCTCAGATGCTGGATTATAACTGGAATAAAGTTGAAGATAAACTACGAGTGTGAGTGATATGTTGTGAGGAATTTATGTAAATATGAAATTGTGATGTATTGTAAACAAAATTGTATATGTATAGTGAGAGTTTGAATTTTGTACTATTCAAAAATGTAATAAATATTTATTTGAATAAAATTTCTGTTTGAATTCAAATTCTGTGTAATTTATTTTATTCAACAAATATTTATTTAATCTATGAAAAATAAAATAGTACATTAACAAATACATTTAAATGAATATATACGTTTATTATCATCAAACAAAAACATATAAGCGCATATTCAACAAATACGTCGATAAATGCTCTACTATTTATTTTTCTAACTCAAGTGGATCGACATATTCAATAAATACTTAATACAAAACTATAGGTGGCTAACAGATCTATTAGAACTAAGTACAATAACTAAATGTCCATCCCATCATAGGACATCAAACAGATGTATATAAATACATATACATTGATACATCTAAGTACAACACAAATAATACATCAAAAGTGGTACGACGACCACTTTATACACACGAGTCAAATAAATATACATCTCTAGATACAACTCCAAAAGACTGTAACTGTAAAAGATGATAGGTAGGTATCCATGCGGAAGCTTCAAGGCAAAGCTAAGTCCAAAAATAAATGTCTAACCTGAAACAAACTCAGTCTAACCTGAGTATAAAATACATGGGTCAGTCTAGCAAAAACGTCAGTTTAATAAATACAGACGATACTATCAAGCATAAGTAAAGGGTAGAGTATCCTCTCGAACAAGATGATACCATACCAAGGCGTGATACTAATTAACATAAGGAAAGGATGATTGCTCGTCTCGAATGAGAAGAAACAATAAGGACATGCTCATAATTCAAATGGTCTAATATCACTTAAGTATACCTAATCTCAAAAGAAGAAAAATCGATTATAATACTCTATTTGGAATTAAACATGCCTCATATCATCGACAAATTCTCAATAATAACTATAATAGTTTCGATGAACCATATCTCCTAAATAGGAGAAATCATCACTACAAACTCTCGCCAAAATGGCAAATACAAAACATTCTAAAAATAGGATAATCCCAAAATTCAAATGTGCCTCATCTCATTGGCATAAAGAAAATCTCAAAATGCCATGGAATAACAATATAAATCTCAAATATAGAGGTATCTCCAAACTTCATTATACCCCACCTCATCGGTATAAATATATATAAAACTCAAACTCAACTCACCAAAATGGCAAAACCCAGAATATCCTATAAAATCACGAAACCATCAAAACTCATAAGGAACTCAATAAGAGTTTAAAACATCATAAATGAAATCACCGTACAAATAACATCACATATAGCTCTAGGCTATCAATGGAACAAAACATCTTAAAATGGTGAAATCATAACAGAACAGACAACTCAGAAAACCTAGAAAACCCGAATTAGCCAGATCCCCGATTGCATGCCAAAGAATTGTTACATAAGCCACCTCTTGTCTAGTATTGTATAATAGTTACCTCTCTCCTGGTGACTGAAGTCACACAAACATCATGACGAACATAGTTGCAATACATCGTGACGACCGAAGTCATAGAACATCGTGACGATCAAATTCGTAGAACATCGTGATGACAAAAGTCATCAAACATTGTGATGACCCAAAGGTCTAGACTACTAGCATACATCGTGAATGTGTCACAAACTCACAGATAGGAACCCAAAAAGTGGTAATGTGCATCCCATACCACACATTCTCACTAAATGGTTTACTAACTCTAGTTAATGCCATACTAGAAAACACCATAAAACCATAAATCTTAGAAAATCATACCTTGCCTCATCTCATTGGCAAGTATCAAAAGACATCGTAACTTGTCTCATCTCATCGACAAGTACAAACATCGTGTTGGTTTTTCATAAACCATAATTCCCAAAAAGTAAATCTTAATCTCAAAACTTGCCTCATTTCATCGGCAAGTATAAAAATACATCGTGATGGCCCTCATCGACCATACTCCTAAAATAGGAGATGTCAAACCATAAAACTTTCTAAATGTTGGCCATCTTAGATAATTCCTAAAAATAGGAATTATAAATCACAAAACATGCCATTGAATGGAAAATCTCTAATATCATCTTAGAAATTAATAATTTCAAATAGCATCGATCATACAAGTCCGGAATTAACCGAAAAAGCAAACGCACGTGTCTCATACCACGTATTTTACTAAATCATTTAATTCTCTTTCTCATACATTGGTATATTGCAAAATATGCATTTTATATCTAAAATAATTTACTCGAGAAAATAAGCCTTGAAAACCATTTTTCGAAAACGATTATTGAAACTAATATTTAAAATTCCCTTATTATAGAAAATAAATTGATTTTAAATCCTAAAATTAATTTAAAAAATATATATAATAATTATTTTAAATTCCAATTTATTTTAAAAATTATTTCAAAATCGTTTGGGAAAAATCGTGCTCGAAAACAATGAAAAACTAAGAAAATACCCCAAAACTGATAGCTCAAATTCAATTCAAAATCAACCCAAAATCAATTCAAATTTGAATTAAAATTCTCAAAATTTAGCTAGCCTATTGATAAGCATCATAGCTCTCAAAACAAGACAAAATCATCATTAAAAATCAAGTGAAATAAAGGGAAAAACAATAGAACAAGCACAAGGAAATAGCACATCACAAGAGAAAATGCAACAGGCAAAATTGCCTCACACGGTCGACATGCAGGTCGACCTCACGATCAACCATACCACCCTCTAGCTCGACCGTACGTTCGAACTAGATGGTAGGAAGGTCGATGTGCTTGTCGACCTAGGGCACGAATTTTGTCACGTGTGATTTCGCAGCATCGACCTGATTTTCTACAACTAATTTGACATAGGAAATGATGGAATTTTGCTACGAAATTTTGCAATAACATAGAGCAACAACTAAAATATGATCCATTAAAGATCCGGCAGCAATTCATCAAAGAGCAAGAAGATATCATTGCTCAAAGAAGCAATAGAAACAAGATAAAAACTGGAAACAAAACTTAGCAAAATTGGTTTACATTAAGCTATTTCCCACCCATATCTTTTCATTAGAGTCATGTTTCAGCTAGTAGTTATTAACTCACCTTGCTATTAGAGAAGATAGAACTTGAATTTTGTTGAGAGAGTTGGTTTTTTGGATCAAGAACAGCTTCAATTCTCTATAAAAACTTGTAAACATGACATGCAACGAGACGAAGAAAAATTACAGA
The DNA here is from genome assembly GCA_030765085.1 of Allium cepa. Lineage (NCBI taxonomy): Eukaryota > Viridiplantae > Streptophyta > Magnoliopsida > Asparagales > Amaryllidaceae > Allium > Allium cepa. The sequence continues at coordinate 944,128,160 of CM060934.1, read as the reverse complement.
CAATTAAATTCAACTCAAGATTTGATGAAATACTCTAGTTTGGAGAAGATTAACTTTTACCTTCTTTGTTTCATTGATTTACACATGAAATTACAGTAAGAATTTAGAGAAAGATTTGATTTTGCAAGAGGTGGTCATAGTTTTGTTTTACTGTAAGTTGTTTTTAGAAGAAGAAGGAATGAGTACAACAACGTATAGGTAATGTTTCTCATCTCATTTCCTTTGGTTTTTTCTAGTTAGTGGGCATTGCACCCAAGTATCAAAGAGGATTAGTTTAGCCTAGCTTAATTTATTCAACACCTAACAAATGTGCACATATACACCAAGCCATATGAAAACAATTCATTTTTCTTCAATTTTTTACACAGACAAAATATGTGAACTTACATACATATTAAATAAAATATTTTACATCATATAATAAGAAATTTTAGTTTTTAAAACATTTTTGTTATTAAAACCCTTATTTTACATAAATACAGAATTTACACAAATAAATGCATAAAACCTTACTTTTAACTTCAACAATTTTACGAAAATTATTGTCTTGCATAGAAAATTATAACAAACCATTTCAAACTCAATTTTATAACCACAACTTATTTTTAAATCAAATTCACCATTTTATTTAAATAAACAACCTTCAAAAAATCAAATACTTCCTTTGAAAATTATTAAAAGAAGTAATTGACAATAATTAATAAAATTATTGCACTTTCTCCAGATAAAAATCATTTTCCATTCATTATTAACCCAAACAAACAAAATAAAGTTTCTAAAACTTTATTTTCTCACTTTATTTCCAAAATTCATTGTTTATTTCAAATAAACAATTTAAATCACCAATTTTATTTTAATTCACAATATTAAATCATAACCTCTGTTATAATTTAACATTTACAGGTAATCTCCAAAACCAGGATTGTTACTTATATTTTTCTATGCATCTTTACATTTAAATAAATATATATATTTTTAAATCAAAGAAAACTTATCTTACTTATATATATGATCTTTAAACAAATTCATAAATATACATGTAAAATGAAATCCTAACTTTAGTTATAAATGAATGTATATACATATGCTATTTTGATCACGCATTTCCAACAACTTTTATTCAACAAAGATTTAAAAAATCTGTAAAACAAATTCCGATCACATTTTCGATTTTTCTTTGAACCAAATATTTTTGTAAAAAAAATTTAAAAACTACTTCACCATCATTATTTGTCATTTAAAGGGTTTTTATTTTCATTATAAAAATTATATATTGAATGTTTAAAATTATATAAATATTCACAAATCAAAGGATTGAAAATTCTGGGTCGTTACACTCTCCCCCTTAAAAGAATTTCGTCCGCAAAATTACACCTCAACCTATCCTTGAAAACACTTAACACTATATAGCAATTCGTATGATGTGCATAGATCATACTTATACAAAAATATGATTCAATCACTACTCGAATATATAACTTCACTTCTGAGCTAGTATTGCTCACCTGAGTTTCTTGTGCGGACTCCTATTAGGCTCTTTTTTTTGGAACCACTGTCCTCCTTGAATAGCTATAACTATGATAGAAAACATTTGCTTGCCGTCAAAAATAAAGTAACAGATCCTTATTCAGAATGGTGTGAAACACCTCAAAATCATGTACTCGAATCTTGGATCTAAAATGATATGAAAAAGAGGAAGGTTATATGTACAACTTACGTACTCATTTAAATATTCTCACTACCAAATTAATTTTTACCCTCCCAAAATGATTTATGGAACATTTCATAGAATTTTCATGTAATGTCCCGCCTTTTCATATGCTTTAAATCGACGATAAACCACACACGTCAGACTTAAACCATACAAAATGGCGGATTATTACGGGGTAAAAAAGAAAAAGCAGAGAAAGAAACAACAAAATACAATCTTACAGTGGAGATAAAATATAATAATCAAATATACAGTTCATGAAGCTGGTTTACAAAATATTCGATTATACTTATACAATACATATCAGAGTTATACATACCAGAAAAAAAAATACTGCAGCGGAACAGTATGAATGTAGTGAAATACTATAATAAATAATAATAAATCTTCGTCTTCGTCCTCCAAAATATGGTCTTCTAAATCCTGAAATGATCAGGCTGACCCGAGCGAATTGAAAAAAAAACACTCGAGTCAGAACTAAAAGATCTTATGTAAGTTAAATCAACGGTAAAATAAATATGAGTGGAACGACATCAGAGATGTTTACGGGATTTGACATCTCCTATCCAGTGTCTAACATGAGTGCGGTAACTTAAGGGATGCTCGGGATTCACATCTCCTAAGGATCCGTTAAACTATTTACTATGTAGTAATATTTCGCTATTATAATAATGTCTATATTAAAATAAATTTACTTTTAAATAGCATTAAGGCTTTACATTTTCCACCTTAACATGTAATAGTCCCAGTAGTCCATCCAATATCAGCGCATCTGCCATTCAGGAGACTACCCTAAATACTCCACGGGCTACGGGAGAAAACCAAACTCGTACAAGACGCGCTAGGGTAGGTGACATGGCACAACTAGGCAATGCCAGGGTAGATATACCAATTACGCTTTCAGGCCGGTGGTAACGCGTAGCAGCTACTACCGCCCACCTCGAGCCACATCCCCAAATCAAAAATCAAAAGTGGCCACTGAATCAATCCAAAGGTCAAAGTATAATATCGAAAGGATGTGCCCAATAAAAGGTGCTACTTTCTTAGTCCGTCAATAGCTCCTGTTTTAGCCACCTTATGCCAACTCACGAGAGTCGGGTCCATGTATGCACCTCAAAGGAAACGCCGCCACCATCCTACTTCATTCTGGAATCTCCATCGCGTACACGGTTTTTAAAGTGGTTTTCGGAGTTGGCAGAGAGTATGACAACTTCCGATCGCGGTCTCTTTAGCAACCAAACATTATTATAACACCGTGGTCATTTTAAAACAATTATACTTCAAAACCAGAATATAATATCTATTTCAAAACCATATAAATACGATATCGTTTCCGTTTTAAAAACCCAAATCAATATGATATTATTTTTATAAAAACCCAAATCAATATAATATCATTTTTATTTCAAATATATCTCTTTTCTAAAATCATAACACTTCCAAAATTATAATATTTCAAAACCAAACGCTTGGAATATAACCTTTCAAAACATAATACTTCAAATTTTATAACTTCAAAACCATAACTTCCAAAAATTAAATAGTTTGGATATTCAAACCATATATAAAATAAAATAGTTTGAATTTAAAATTACTTTATAAAGTAGAATAATTTCCTTGACTTTGCAATTTTATTCACTTTAAATTAAATCTAAATTCATAAATTTTCAACTCACTTTCAGTCTCAATAAACCACTTCAATTTCAATATATTTCAAACTTTGAGTATTAAACAATTTCAAAACTAAGATTGGAAATTACCATTCAACAATTCAATGTCCTATTATTTAGTTTTGAAATATTTGCACAATAAATCCATTATCATTTAAATAAAACTCAAATTACCAATAACTAAATATTTCCTTCAATTTATTTATACTATAATATTCATTTAATTCATCTTGAATAAAATCCAGTTATAAATATCATACCTTTAAAATTTAAAGTTTAATAAATTTTACATCAACTTACGGAGTTAAATTCTTAAATAAGATCATTTTCAAATAAATTTCCAATTTACCTTCCAATCTTAATTTATATAAATCATTATAACCTTTATATGTAATATGATTTAAATACTTAACCATATTCATTTTAATAAAATCAAACTCCATTATTAAACTTATTATTATTAAACAAATTTATACGTAGCTTAAATATAAGAATTTAACTATATATGAAATATTTTTATATAATATAAAAAAGAATCCATATTTATTAAGCCGTATAATTCTGTCCAAAACCATAGAAATCATTTTCAAAATATTTATATATATAGACCGATGGTGTCTGTATAAAATTTTCTATCCTGTGGTCAAGTGATACGGATATTTATCATTTCAATCCGTAATTTAAAATAAAATTACGGTTATATATCATTTCAAACCGCAATCTCGAATGAAATTAAAATTTGATAACAACTTGCAGTTTATAACAATATAAATAAACATCCATTCATCGAATATCAATCATCAAACATTTATCACAATCATCATCCAAATTCAAACAATAACACTAATATAGAACAGATAATAATAACAGGTAATTACTGCAGTTTATTTACAATAATAAATTAATTTAACTAGCAGTTTATCTGCAAAAATAAATTGAATAACAATTTAATTCAATAAATTAAATTTTAACTGGAATGATGATAAAAATATACCAAATAGCAATAAATAAGTTTCTAATCATATCATAATTAATTTAACACACATAATAAATTTTAGAAATTACGAGTGGGTTAAAACACTCACCTTTTGAATTTTAAATTGAATTTAAATCCAATTTAAACCCAAAATTCAAACAGCCTTAGATTTTGCCCAAACTAGAATCAAAGTGACCGAAATTCCAATACGAATCTAGCGGAGAAAACTGCGCATGAAACGGACCACGTATGCAAAAGTTATTAAGATTTGAACATTGTTAAATTTGAATTAAATAAATAAAGGAAAAGAACAAAACCCTCAACTCGACACGTCATCCTCTACCATCAACACATTGCGTACAGAAAACTCTAGGCCGAACTCGCATACGCATGAAACAGAATGACGGTCGCCACTACATCGCTCGAAAAACGCCGACCAACCACTCGCCTACACCCCGATCCAACGCCACCGTTTCCGCCGTAGACTCGGCCGACCAAAGCCCCCTCCACACGAACGCGTTTCGAGGATGAAACCTCCCCTGCTGCCGCGATAATGTCGGCCAAATCGAGGCGATTTCAAGTGTCAATAGCAAGTACTAACTGCATGGATCTGAAGCACATGATCCTCTCTTTGCAGCAGTACCACTCGATCGTTCCCAAATTGACGATCCACCGTTAATCCTCCACCACAACGCACGAACGACCGGAATTCATACCGAAATTCTGGACAAACGATGCATCAAATTGGAAAACGAATCCTAAAATTGAGATGCGCTCTTCGAGAGCTTTCCGACGATATATAATTTGATATTGTTTGTGGAGTTTGAATTTTGGCTTTGATTTTTGAATTGCAATTGGATTTGGAATTGTCAGCCATTGAAATAAGGAGGTGAGAAAGAATTGTACGTATAGAAAAATCAGAGATAGAAAGGCTAAGGTTTATAACAGGGTATATATAGGTAGGCTGAAGTTAGAATGGACCAGATCGATTGGATATACGCGTTGAACGATAAAGTGGCCCGAAAAGCTCGTTTCAACTTCGAAACGAAATTGGGTCAACCCATATACCAAAATAGGTGTCTTAAAATATTTTAGACGCGATCGAACAGGTTTCAAGTCCAAATTCCACCGTATGAATAAGTTATGCTAAAATCAAATTATTTGAAATTGATTTCAATTAATTGATTTTTGGGCGTTTTGAGTATGTACAATCAAACGACAAGTCCGATCGTTACGAAACTTGAATCCCTACAATAATTCACCGTTACGGATCCAATGAAACTGGTTTCGTCGAAATCCGAGTCAGTGGCCAAAATTGCTATTTTTACATTAATTAAATAAATTAATAATTAATTAATTAAGTCCAATTTTTAATTTCAATTCTATAAATTACAATTTTACCCTTTTCTATTTCTTAATCATTTATACTAATTTGAAACAAATTTAGATGTCAATAAAATCTTGATTCGATCATCAATTTCAGCGTTAAATTACAATTTCGTTGAATTCAGAAATTATAAATTAAATTTCCAGTAATTCCATTGAATTTAATTTTCATTCTTATTATTCAATTCATTATTATCAAACAGATGAAATTTACATTGGATTCAAAATCTATTACACTAATATTCTCAGATTTCATCTAAATTTCTATTAACGTAATAATTAAATGTTAAATTTCATTTATTTGCAATTAATTCAATTATTGAATTTTATACTTAAATTAAATTAATAAATCTTGATTTCCATTCTTTAAATCAACCAATTGTCATATTATAAATAAAATTAGCATTATTTCCAATTATTTCCTTAATTTATACTAGTAAAACCTTGAATTGAGATTCATTGCAATTGATTACAAATTTGATTTAATGGACTAAATAAATGATTACTTTATAATAATTGCTGTTACTAACCCTTAATCATATTTATATAAGTTATCATTTCCAAACAATTGCATACCGAACATTGATTTTATCCAATCACTATTTATTCATTATTAATTCATTGATTAATTCAATATTTGCACTTGTTTTTCTCATATTAAATTTATTACCAAATATTCCTATTTACAATCAATTGTTTCAATCAATTGGGATTGCATTGAATTAATTATTTATTGGTTTACATCAACATTCTTACATTTCATAACCGTTATAAATTTATTAACGGATTACAAATTTTTATTCCTACCAATATTAAATAACAAAATTGATTATATAACATTGTTCTTATCCAACTATCATAAATTTTATACTAATTCATCAATTTGTTCAATATCTACTCTTGTTTCCTTATATTCAGTTCATAGTCAAGTATAACATCTAAATTATTTTAGTGAATTGGAATTTCATTGAAATCGTTAATGACCAACTTTAATTGGCATTGTTACGTTTTATATTTTTATTATAACATTTAAATTTGTTTTCATTAATTGGAATTTCCTTCCATTCATTTGTTATTAACTTTAATTAGCATTGTTTACCTTGCATTAACATTATTGCCTTAATTTACATTCAGTTACTATTAATCAATATATTATTGCATTGGTTAATTAAATGCTTACCTTTAATTGCTTATTTTAAATTTTTATACCCAAATGCAATAATTAACACTATTTCTTCATTGGGATTTCACTTCAATTGTCAAAAATTAGTTTTAATAACCATTGCTACAATTCATTCTTAACATTTACTTCAATATACATTATAAATTTTTTATATCTTTTAAATTTAATTACGAAAATATTATTAATTTAACAAATTTAATTATTGAATTTTACGGGTCGTTAAACTCTCCCCCACTCAAAACTTTTCGTCCCCGATAAGGAAAAGAAGAGAAAAGAGGAACTTATAAATCAATATATATTATTCAAAACATTATATTTATAACAGTATGTTTACAGAAATGGATAATTTAAATAAAATATATAGATTTATAAACAATTAAATCCTTTACATTCAAATTGATAAAGTTGGGAAAACATTTTTAAAAAATTCTAAGTCTAAAATTTACGGAAAATTTCGACAGAGTCTCCTTTGTGCGGAGAGGCTCGGGAGAAAATATAATATCGAATATAACAATATATATTTCCAAAATAATATATATCCCAACCTGGAATAAATAATACAATAACGTTATAAACCGTAATCCAAAAACGTACCTATTTGTTGGGCAAACAACGTTTAATTATGGAACCAAAAGCAGTAGCAATTGCTTCCATACCCTGTATTTCTCTTATATAATCCAAAAAGAGTAAATAATAATTATATAAAAAAGAAATATTTAAGTTGTTTCACCACTAACAAACAATTCAATACAAACAACCATCAATAGCAACAAAGCATACAACCATCACGTAAAATCAACACAAATCAATCATTCATTCATATCAACAAAACAAATAGATGTTCGGGTTCAAACTTTAAATTGCACAGAATGGAAAATAAACTACTTAGTGCACCATTTACTCAACAGTCTTAGATGAAGCTAAATTGATTATTCATACATCCAAACAATATTTAAGTATCCTTACCCAAACAACCATAAACCAAACAAACAACAAATTCCAAACAATAAATTAAGTATTTTTTTATATTAATTTCATTCATATAATAATTTATCTATTTAATTTACATTTTATTTCTTACAGTTTTCATTTATCTATATATAATGCAAATTTCTTTTATTTGCATTACATTCATTTATTCATTACTTAATTTCACTTATTTACAGTATTCATTTTCCTACTTATTTTATTTGTAAATAACTTCAACCGTTTACTTATGTTTATTATCATTCATTTATACTACTTAATTTCATTTATTTACTTTCATTTATTACTAAATTCCATTTATAATACTTACCTTTCGATTTATTTAATTTGTAGCATTTCAATTTTAATTAAGTTTATAACAACTACAACATCAAATTCTTATCTACAAAATAAATTCATTGAACACTTTCATTCATAAGTTTACTTATACAATTTCTATTACATTTTCTTACTAAACATTATAACTTTTAACATTTGGTAAGTTATGTATATGCTTTTAAGGATGTAATTGAAAGTTACACAAGTTTTTCTCAATTCTCTTAATAATTTTAATGTTCAATAGTTATATCCTTTGCTTTTATTGATTATAAATTTCAACTTCCTTGTTATTTCATTTATAACCTAGCATTTAATCTCTTATTTTAATTAGAGGTTTCAATTGTTAGTTGATTTCACTTCACTACCTTAATTAAAACTATTTATTAACGAAAACTTAAGAACTAAATACCGGGTTAAATTTCAAATCATTTTAAAATAATAAGTGAATGTACATACTTACCCTTTATATATCCGATTATACTTAAAACAATTTAAAATCTATATTTGTTTATCAAAATAAATCTGCAGTAGAATACTACAGTGGCCTTCCTACTTCGAAACTCGAAAATGAACGTCGATGATGCGTGCACTCATCACCGAAATCATTTTCCAACGACAGAGAGGGGAGTACATAACTTATTTCATTCCAAAGTTTCTTTAAAACAATACTTTCAAATTGTATTGAAATATTTATAACAGAAAATACTTCTAATAATATCATTGTTATATTTCAAAATCATTAAAAAGAAATTTTCAAAACCCCGAAACTTAAGTTCTAAATTCCCAATTTCCATTCATTTTATTTTAAATCTCATTTCAGCTATTATTTATAATTTCATTACATTACAAAAAATACATTACAACCAAATATATATCTTATTTATAAAATTTTATTTTATATATAGAAAATATAATAGGCAAAATTATTTCATTCACCTATATTCAAAACAAATATTGTGTCGGTCTGTCTTATTAAGTGTTTAGAAATCCCTATTGATGTCATAGCGTCCCAGGCATCAACCAGAATTTATAAATACAAAATGGAACAAATTAACACAATATCCAAAACCTTTTATAACACTAACAAATACGCTCTCTCATATATATACACTTAACGACTCATCATAGGGTATCACTACCCTATTAATAAAGAGTTAGACCCCACAAAGCTAAGGTTCATCGCTCAACCAAAGCTCTTGTACCAGGTGTAACGTCCTGCCTTTTTCGACTCTTTAAATCGACGATAAACCACACATGTTAGACTCAAACAATACAAAAGGGCGGATTATTATGAGGTAAATAAGAAAAAGCAGAGAAAGAAACAACAAAATAGAATCTTGCAGCGAAACGATGAAATATAATAATCAAGTATACAGTTCATGAAGCTGTTCTACAAAATATTCGATTATACTTATACAATACATATCAGAGTTATACATACCAGAAAACAATAAACACTTCAGCGGAACAGTATGAATGTAGTGGAATACTATAATAAATAATAATAAATCTTCATCTTCATCCTCTAAAATACGGTCTTCTAAATCCTGAAATGCTCAAGCTGACCCGAGCGAATTGAAAAGAAAAAACACTCAAGTCAGAACTAAAAGATCTTATGTAAGTTAAATCAACGGTAAAATAAATATGAGTGGAATGACAACAGAGATGTTTACGGGATTTGACATCTCCTATCCAGTGTCTAACATGAGTGCAGTAACTTAAGGGATGCTCGGGATTCACATCTCCTAAGGATCCGTTAAACTATTTACTGTAGTAATATTTCGCTATTATAATAATGTCTATAGTAAAATAAACTTACTTTTAAATAGCATTAAGGCTTTACATTTTCCACCTTAAAACGTAATAGTCCTAGCTGTCCATCCAATATCAGTGCATCTCCAGATCGGGAGACTACCCTAAATACTCCACGGGCTACGGGAGAAAACCAAACTCGTACAAGGCGCGCTAGGGTAGATGACACGACACAACTAGGCAATGCCATGGTAGATATACCAATTATGCTTCCGGGACGGTGGTAACGCGTAGCAGCTACTACTGCCCACCTCGAGCCACACCCCCAAATCAAAAATCAAAAGTGGCCACCGAATTAATCCAAAGGTCAGAGTGTAATATCGAAGGGATGTGTCCGATAAAAGGTGCTACCTTCTTAGCCCGTCAATCGCTCCTAATTTAGCCATCTTATGCCAACTCACGGGAGACAGGTCCACGTATTTACCTCAAAGGAAACACATCCACCATCCTACTTCATTCTGGAATCTCCACCGCGTACACGGTTGTTAAAGTTGTTTTCGGAGTTGGCAGAGAGTATGACAACTTCCAATCCCGGTCTCTTTAATAATCAAACATTGTTATAACACCGCGGTCATTTTAAAAAATTATACTTCAAAACCAGAATATAATATCCATTTCAAAACCATATAAATACGATATCATTTCCATTTTAAAAACCCAAATCAATAAGACATTATTTTTGTAAAAACCCAAATCAATATAATATCATTTTTATTTCAAATATATCTCATTTCTAAAATCATAACACTTCCAAAATTATAATATTTCGAAACCAAACGCTTGAAATATAACCTTTCAAAACATAATACTTCGAATTTTATAGCTTCAAAACCACAACTTCCAAAGCTTAAATAGTTTGGATATTAAAACACAATATAAAATAAAACAGTCTGAATCTAAAATTACTTTATAAAGTAAAATAATTTCCTCGAGTTTACAATTTTATTCACTTTAAATTAAATCTAAATTGATAAATTTTCAACTCACTTTCAGTCTCAATAAACCACTTCAATTTCATCATATTTCAAACTTTGAGTATTAAACAATTTCAAAACTAAGGTTGGAAATTACAATTCAATAATTCAATGTCCTATTATTTAGTTTTGAATTTGCACAACAAATCCATTATCATTTAAATAAAACTCAAATTACCAATAACTAAATATTTCCTTCAATTTATTTATACTAGAAATATTCATTTAATTCATCTTGAATAAAATCGAGTTATAAATATCATCCTTTAAATTTTCAAGTTTAATAAATTTTACATCAACTTATGGAGTTAAATTCTTAAATAAGCTCAATTTCAAATAAATTTCCAATTTACCTTCCAATCTTAATTTATTTAAATCATTATAACCTCTATATTAAATATGATTTAAATACTTAACGATATTCATTTTAATAAAATCAAACTCCATTATTAAACTTATTATTATTAAACAAATTTATACATAGCTTAAATACCTGAATTTAACTATATATAAAATATTTTTATATAATATCAAAAAGAATCCATATTTATTAAGCCGTATAATTCTATCCAAAACCATAGAAATCATTTTCCAAATATTTATATATATAAACCGATGGTGTTTGTATAAAATTTTCTATCCTATGGTCAAGTGATACAGATATTTATCATTTCAATCCATAATTTAAAATAAAATTACGGTTATGTATCATTTCAAACCGCAATCCTGAATAAAATAAAAATTTGATAACAACTTGCAGTTTATAACAATATAAATAAACATCCATTCATCCAATATCAATCATCAAACATTTATCACAATCATCATCCAAATTCAAACAATAACATTAATATAGAACAGATAATAAATAACAGGTAATTAATGACAGTTTATTTAAAATAATAAATTAATTTAACTGCAGTTTATTTGCAAAAATAAATTGAATAACAATTTAATTCAATAAATTAAATTTTAACTGGAATGATGATAAAAATATACCAAATAGCAACAAATAAGTTTCTAATCACATCATAATTAATTTAACACACACAAGAAATTTTAGAAATTGTGAGTGAGTTAAAGCACTCACCTTTTGAATTTTGAATTGAATTTAAATCCAATTTAAACCCAAAATTCAAACTACCTCAGATTTCGTCCAAACTAGTGTCAAAGTGTCCGGAATTCCAATAAGAACCTAGCGGAGAAAACTGCGCGTGAAACGGACCACGTATGCAAAAATTATTAAGATTTGAACATTGTTAAATTCGAATTAAATAAATAAAAGAAAAAGCAAAACCCTCACCTCCACACGTCATCCTCTACCACCAACACATCGCGTATAGAAAACTCTAGGCCAAACTCGCGTATGCACGAAACAGAACGACGACCGCCACTACATCGCTCAAAAAATGCTGACCAACCACTCGCTTACACCCCGATCCAACGCCACCGTTGGCCGTCGTAGACTCGGCCGACCAAAGCCCCCCCACCCCCCTCCACGCACACGCATTTCGAGGCTGAAACCTCCCCCCTCCCCCCGCCGCGATAATCTCGGCCAAATTGAGGCGATTTCAGGTGTCAATAGCAAGAACTAACCGCATGGATCTGAAGCACATGACCCCCTCTTCGCAGCAGTACCACTCGATCGTTCCCAAATTGACGATCCACCGTTAATCCTCCACCACAACGCTCGAACGCCCGGAATTCATTTTGAAATTCTAGACAAACGATGCATCAAATTGGAAAATGAATCCCAGAATTAAGATTCGCTCTTCGAGAGCTTTCCGACGATATATAATTCGATATTGTTTGTGGAGTTTGAATTTGGCTTTGATTTTTGAATTGCTATTGGATTTGGAATTGTCTGCCATTGAAATGAAGAGGTGAGAAAGAATTGTACACATAGAAAAATGGGAGATAGAAAGGCTAGGGTTTATAATAGGGTATATATAGGTAGGCTGAAATTAGAATGGACCGGATCAATTGGATATACGGTTGAACGATAAAGTGGCCGAAAAGCCCGTTTCGACTCCGGAACGAAATTGGGTCAACTCATATATCAAAATAGATGTATTAAAATATTTTAAACGTGATGGAATAGGTTTCAAGTCCAAATTCCACCGTATGAAGAAGTTATGCTAAAATTAAATTATTTCAAATTGATTTTAAGTGATTTCAATTAATTGATTTCTGGGCGTTTCGAGTCTGTACGATCAAACGACAAGTCCGATCGTTACGAAACTTGAAACCATATAATAATTCACCATTACGGATCCGATGAAATTGGTTTCGTTGAAATCCAAGTCAGTGGCCAAAATGGCTATTTTTACATTAATTAAATAAATTAATAATTAATTAATTAAGTCCAATTTTTAATTTCAATTCTATAAATTACAATTCTTATCCCTTTTATATTTCTTAATCATTTATACTAATTTTAAACAAATTTAGATGTCACTTAAATGTTGATTCAATCATCAATTTCAGCGTTAAATTACAATTTCGTTAAATTCAGAAATTATGAATTAAATTTCCAATAATTCCATTGAATTTAGTTTTCATTCTTATTATTCAATTCATTATTATCAAACGGATGAAATTGACATTGGATTCAAAATCTATTACACTAATATTCTCAGATTTCATCTAAATTTCTATTAACGTAATAATAAAATGTTCAATTTCATTTATTTGCAATTAATTTGATTATTGAATTTTATACTTAAATTAAATTAATAAATCTTGATTTTCATTCTTTAAATCAACCAATTGTCATATTATAAATAGAATTAACATTATTTCCAATTATTTCCTTAATTTATACTAATAAAACCTTGAATTGAGATTCATTGCAATTGATTATGAATTTGATTTAATGGACTAAATAAATGATTACTTTATAATAATTGCTGTTACTAACCCTTAATCATATTTATATAAGTTATCATTTCCAAACAATTACATACCGAACATTGATTTTATCCAATCACTATTTATTCATTATTAATTCATTGATTAATTCAATATTTGCACTTGTTTTTCTCATATTAAATTTATTACCAAATATTCCTATTTACAATCAATTGTTTCAATCAATTGGGATTGCATTGAATTAATTATTTATTGGCTTACATCAACATTCTTACATTTCATAACCGTTATAAATTTATTAACGGATTACAAATTTTTATTCCTTCCAATATTAAATAACAAAATTGATTATATAACATTGTTCTTATCCAACTATCATAAATTTTATACTCATTCATCAATTTGTTCAATATCTACTCTTGTTTCCTTATATTCAATTCATAGTCAAGTATGACATCTAAATTATTTTAGTGAATTAGAATTTCATTGAAATCATTAACGGCCAACTTTAATTGACATTGTTACGTTTTATATTTTTATTATAACATTTAAATTGTTTTCATTAATTGGAATTTCCTTCCATTCATTTATTATTAACTTTAATTAGCATTGTTTACCTTGCATTAACATTATTGCCTTAATTTACATTCAGTTACTATTAATCAATATATTATTGCATTGGTTAATTAAATGCTTACCTTTAATTAGTTATTTCAAATTTTTGTACCCAAGTGCAACAATTAACACTATTTCTTTATTGGGATTTCACTTCAATTGTCAAAATATTGGTTTTAATAACCATCGCTACAATTCATTCTTAACATTTACTTCAATATACATTATAAATTTTTAATTTCTTTCTAATTTTAATTACGAAAATCTTATTAATTCAACCAATTTAATTATTGAATTTTACGGGTCGTTACATTTCAACATAGGTTCAACACTTTAAAATGACATAACTTATTTGTGAAACTTTTTCATAAAATTATTTTAATTTATTAAATTTTCATAATACTCTTCTATATCCTAAGGGTATACAAAACATCTGATTATTAATTCTATTAACTTTTTAACTATTCAGATTATATGCCCAAAATAATTTGGGTATCAACACTGAGTCAACGAATCCAACCTCATTACCCAATTGGTCTGGTAAGTAGCTAAACAGAGTAGGATGTTGGTATTCAAACTCCATCCTAGAGTCTGCCTTTTCTTTGACACCTTTAATGTAATGATGTTTATTTGCTGGCCCAGAAACATCAAATAATTTTTCGCTTTCTAGATGTTAAAATCGAAAGACACTGTTAAATGAAACCAAGTTTATTAAACCCTCTTATTAAATTAATTTTAACTTCATTAATTAACCCCTTTAAAATAAAGATATCCTATTATTGTGGAAACTTAAGTGCCAAATACCCTAGTTTTATTTCAAAAACATTTTGAAATGAAACTTTATTTTTAACCCATAGAAAGTATACATATAGCCCGAGTAGCACCAAAATGATATCAAGGAACTGGGTACAACCAAATATTATCGTATATATCTCCTTACAAAGAGAGTAATACTCAAGAGAAGTGTTTACCATCCGAACACATCTCTCTCCCACTTTTAGTCACTTTTGAGTCACTCGACAAGTTAATTATAAAAATACTTCTTCATATTCAAATTCCTTTTCGAATCAATACTCTATATATAATTCCAACTAAAATGATTTTAACAAAATATTTGTCATCCACTTTTGTAATGACCCCACCGCAATACCCAGGTTAGTAAAAAACATTACAAGTAATGTCATCTGCTAATCTAGAGAATACGACTTGTTAAGGGCGGTTGAATGTGAATATATGTGTATACTAACACTGATACATCATTGATACCTTTTCACTTAATATCCGAACTGAATTTGACGTATATAGTATTAATACAAAGTAATAGACACACCGATTTCTCAAAATCAGAATAATATATCATATAAGCATTAATCACAGTTCACAGTGGAATAATAATCTCATATACATATGCAAATTGTGAGTCTATAAAATAAAATACTAAACTCACATAATATACAAGTTTTACAATTCTCTAATCTTGATTATACATTTTATATACAGGGTCCATATTCCTAAATTGGATAAACTAAAAGTCTAAATGTTTATCTCCTTACAGGCATAACCATTCAAAGGTCAACCTATCTTGTATCCTGAAAAGTATCGACCTGACCCGAGAAAAATAACACCTGGTTCAGACTATCTCCAAATATCCAATAGGGTAAGAACAAGATATAACATAAGAACAAACAGTATATAAGTAAATATAGATGTCCATGAAATAACGAGTCACGGGAATTAATTTTACTTAGAGCTCATCACAAGGCACATGATTATGCATTTAAGTCACAACCACTTATTAGTTACTAAACACAAAATAACAAAAATAACTTAACATTCCTCACAAGATAGAAGAACATTTGTTTATTTCACTAACACAAGACACAAGAACTTATGTTTATTTCACTAACACAAGAGACAAGAATGTATATTTATTTCACTAACACAAGACACAATAATATATATTTATTTCACTAACATAAGGCACAAGAATAAATATTTATTTCACAAACACAAAATAGTCATAGAATCCAAATATCTAGAATATAAGAGATCTTACATAAAATGATCGTAACGATCGTACACAGAACCATAGCAAACAAACAAACAATTTGGTATCACACGAACCGATCCGACAACGGGGATCGTACACAGGACGAGAATCACAAGATCAAAAGACGATCTCAAGGATAACAGCCATGATCAAACTTTTTAGTTTCATTTTAGATTATTACACTTGAAAAGAACTCCAGGAGTAACTTCATAAGAATCTAGCACCCACTTGCCGCCTACTAAAAGGGAGTAAACTCTAAAGTGCCAAAGACTATCGCCTTCCGTAATTGCTATAATTTAACCAATACATCCCATACCATATGGTGAAATCAAAATATTTGCTTAAAGCTAGTAAATATCACTTATTATGGATACAACTGGAAAACCTGAACTACATTCTCTAACGGATCTAGAAATCACTTATCGCACACCAAAAGAGAATACAACTCTAAAGTGTTAAGTACTTTCCCAAATACGATCACAAGAATTTAACCAAGGCATCCCATACTGCCCAGTGGAATTTGAGTAGTCGTTAGTGGATTAGTAAATTCCACTCAAACATTCTATTCAACGGGTTATATCATATTCAACAAAGCGTTATTTGAAAGCATTTAAAAAAATTGGTAACATTAAGTCGAACGATTGTCCTTCCCAAATAATAGAATTTAGGTTCTTAAAATAATTTTTCTCTCTGACTTTTATCATTTAAAAAAAAATTACTATAATTTTCCACAAATCCACTTGTTATTTACTTTAAATAAGTGTCCACTTGTTCAAAAAATATATTCTATAACCCCGAATTGTTCCAAGATTCCACTTACATACACAAAGTTGTCTCAAATTTTTACATAGTTGTAATATGCACAAAACTATATTTTAAAACCATATTTATTTACTCTTCTAAATCCATATTAAAATATAACCATTTTATTTAAAATAAGTTAAGTATATACTTTTCAAAATCACATTTTCAATTTCCATGAATCCTATATTATTTTTTAATAACCGCAATACTTGTATTTCAAATCCACAATCACTTTTCCGTAAAAACATGTTAGATTTTGTATTTCCAATACCATATTTCCTAATCTGCAAATATTTTACTAACCATGCTTAACACATAAAATAACTTGATAAAAAAACATTTTTAATATCAATTAACTTAATTTTGAAACAAATCATTTATAAATAAAAATAATTCTCTTTCGTAAAATTACATGTATACGAATATTATCGACTTATTCATTTAACTCAAATTTAGAGTCTAAATGTTTGTAGTTATGACCACATGAATCTTATAATTTTACAAAGCTCAAAACATGAATGTTGTAGGTAGAAGTCTAAGTTTCAAACAAAAAAATGATCATCAAATTTGGACTTACGGTTCAAAAGTTATGGCCAAATAATTCTCGGATTTTAAATTCACTGTCATTGTTGTTTATTCTCAAGGCGGCGACAAAGAAATATGATTTTAACTATATAAGCCTCAAAACATTACAAAAATCAAAACATGAAAGTTTTAAATAAAAGTATAAGCTTTTAAACAAGAGAAAGTTCATCAAAGTTGGACATAGTGTTCAAAAGTTATGGAAAAAATAATTCTTAGATTTTAAATTCACCGTCGCTATCGTTTATTCTCAAGGCAGCGACAAAGAAATATGATTTTGACTATTTAAATCTGACAATATTGCAGAACTCGAAACATAAAAGTTTTAGAACATAGTCTAAGCTTTCATGAACTCCAAGAACTATTAAATTCTGAGATGTTGTGTAAAATTCATAGGAAACATAATTTCATGTTTAAACAAAGCCAATTACACAGGGCAGTGCAACCCATCAATTTTAAACTCAATTTCGACCTGATAAACTATATAATTTCAATATGTGATTATAAGAGAAATGGTAGCTTACTAAATGACCTTTCTACCTTAAATAGAATGGTCATTTTTGTTTATTTTAAATTGAAATATCACTGTTTTACTGCAACAAATTTTCGTACTAAATTTTCAGCAAACAACAAAGCAACAATCGCCTAAGTTTACAACCAAATTGCAAAACATTCATTGAACAAATTAATTTATTCAATCCAAATAGCAAATAACAATTATACATATATATTAGAGATAGTAGGGTGAGTGTTCAACTCATCTTTAGGCTCGAATTTTATGATTAAAACTCAGTTTCTCCTTTGTTAGCCTCTTCCATCAACTAAACCTAGATTAAACTTAGAAATTTGCAAAATCCTAACTACTAACCAAAGTGAAATCTAATGATAAACCCTAATAGATGGACAAAATGATTGAAGAGATAACCTTATTTGATTTCTACAAGTATTAAACGAAACCCTTTGATTTGCATCTTTGATTTGGGATTTAGATTTAAGGTTCATGGGATAAGGAGTTTTGATATTTTTGCTTGCTGTTGAAATGAAAATGAAGAATGGAAATAAATGTACAAGTTTATTTCTCACCTAGCTACATGGGCCTAATGGATTTGGATATAGATCTTAAAGCAAAGTGTTGCTAGTTAATTTCTTAAGACAAATGTTGCTATTTCCTTCTTATTTCGTTTATTTACACTAATCAATATTTTACAAAATCACAAGTTAATTTTTTAAATTTAACAAGACCAAACTAACAAGTTTAAAATACTCATTTATAATAATACTAAGATATTATAAAATTTTAAATATGACTTTTAAAATAAAATTATTCTCATTATTTCTAATAATAAATCCCAATATTAACACTTAACTGAATTTACATCATTTCCAAAGTTATCATAGGATTTATTGAGATAAAAAATCACTTATTTACAAAAATAGGTTTGGTTTCATAATTAAAATTTTCAATTTTAATTTTTCAATTTAAACTACAAATCAAAATATTAACATTTTACTCTAATTACCAAATTGTATATAATTAATTTAATAATATTCCAATTTAAATTGAAATTCTTTATTCAAGAAATAAAACTTATTCCTTAAATAAATCCAACCAAATATTCTTAAAATATGTTTTAATTTCACAATTAAATTTTACAAATCATAAATTAAAATTAATCATTCTTAATTAAATCTAATTTATTAGTTAATCTACACCGGGGTTGTTACAGATTTCCCGCTTAAAGAAATTATGTCCCCGCAATTTCCTTAATGAATGAAATCCCTAATACAATTTCTTTCTAAAACAGTTTTTGGCCAACAGGTTTCTAAATTCATTTCCAAATCTCTCAATTAATATTAGTCCAAATTATAACACTAAACTTAAATTTGTAGTTGTCAAAATTTCTCAAAGTTCTAAAAAAAATCTAATGCTACAAATTTACGGAGAATTTTGCCAGTGTCTCCTTTGCGCGGCTAGCGGTTTGAAAATTTACAATATGAATAGAATTACATAATATACATCTCATCTCAAGGATGAGACATCATGTAGGGAAAACATAAAAATATGATATGTAATTCGAGATACGTACCTTATATTTGGAATATTAGCGAGTCCGCTAATATTCCTTATGCAAACAATTTGTAGTCTTTTAGACGATATCTATTTAAATTCAGATACCTGCACCTATCTAAAAAAATCATATTAGTGTTTAATCTCAAATTCATATCATATAAGAGATGTTAAAAATTCATGATTACACTTTAATTAGATTGACATCTTAATATTCACCACGAAAGAAATCCGTACTTAAATTTCCAAGTTTTAGTTATTACATATGTCAAAATCCCACGTTTGATGCTTAGGAATTCCTATCGATAACATGACATCCCATATATCGATCAGAATCCTTAAAAAAACGTCCAGATAAGTTGACACAATAGAAAATCACAAGTTTAGATGCGTTTATTTTATTATCACTAACATCCATGTACCCAATTTTAAATAAATTCAACTAACCAATTAATTCCTAGCAACAAATAAATCAAAACATATATAGTCATTTACAGTAGAATAATTCAATGTTAAAAAATGTTGTGCAACTCTGATTAATTCAAAACCATTTAACTCTTAAACTTATTTACTCGATTTTCTCTAATTCGCTTAGTTAAAAGTAAAATTGTTTACTTTAAAATTAATTTTGTTCCAGTTTAATTCGATAATTTTTCTAAACTCTACAAGAATTTACTCATTAATTTCCAAAAGTTTTAATGTCACAAATTCCAATTTAACCATTTAAAAAATTTAAATCAATTTATGCCCCAAATGATCATCCCAATAATTATTTTATATTCCTATCCCAAATTAGATAATTAATATATCTACCTACCACACACCCTAGGGGACGGGACTCTAAGTCATCTTGGTTTTGGATTCATAATACTATATGTTATAATGTTACAATAGAGCTCCGATACCAAGATGTAACGACCCCATCGCGACATCTAGATTAGCAAAGAACATTACAAGTAATGTTGTCTGCTAATCTAGAGAATACGACTTGTTAAGGTCGGTCAAATGCAAATATATGTTTATACTAACACTGACACATCATTTATCCCTTTTCACTTAATATTCGAAATAAATTTAACGTATACATTATTAATACAAAGTAATAGACCCACCGATTTCTCAAAATCAAAACAATATATCATATAAGCATCGGTCATAGATCATAGCGGAATAATAATCTCATATACATATACAAATTGTGAGTCTACAAAATAAAACATTAAACTCACATAATATACATGTTTTACAATTCTCTAACCTCAATTATACATTTTATATACAAGGTCCAAATTCCTAATTGGGATAAACTAAAATTCCAAATGTTTATCTCCTTGCTAGCATAACCATTCAAAGGTCAACCTGTCTTGTAACTTGAAAAGTCTCGAACAGACCCAAGCAAAATAACGCCCTGGTCAGACTATCTCTAAATATCCAATAGGATGAGAATAAGATATAACACAAGAACAAACAACATATAAGTAAATATAGATGTCCATGAAATAACGAATCATATGCAATTTAACTTAGAGTTCGTCACAAGGCACATGGTTATGCATTTAAGTCACAAATACTTATTAGTCACTAAACATAAAATAACAGAATTAAATTAACATCCACCACAATATATAAGAACATATGTTTATTTCGCTGACATATGACATAAGAATATATATTTATTTCATGAACATAGAATAGTCACAGAATCCAAATATCCAGAATCTAAGAGATCTTACTCAAAATGACCGTAATGATCGTACATAGAACCTTAGCAAACAAACAAACAATTTGGTATCATATGAACTAATATGATGCCGGGGATCGTACACAGGACGGGAATTATAGGATTACAAGATGATCTCAAGGATAGCAGCCATGACTGAACCATTCAGATTAATTTTAGATTATTACACTTGAAAAGAAATCCAGGAGTAACTTCTTAAGTATCTAGCAGCCACTTGCCGCACATCAAAAGAGAGTAAACTCTAAAGTCCTAAATACTATCGCCTTCAGTAATTACTACGATTTAACCAATACATCCCATACCGTATGGTGAAATCAAAGTACGTACTAAAAGCTAGTAAATATCACTTATTATGGATACAACTGAAATACCTGAAATACATTCTCTAAAGGATCTGTCAACCACTTATCGCACAGCGGAAGAGAATACAACTCTAAAGTTTAGGTACTTTCCCAAGCATGATTGCAAGAATTTAACCAAGGCATACTACCTAGTGGAATTTGAGTATTCGCTAGTTGGTTCGTAAATTCCACTTAAACATTTTATTCAACGGGTCATACCGTATTCAATGAAGAGTTATTCAAAAGCATTTAAAACATTCGATAACATTAAGTCGAATAATAGTACTTACCAAATTATAGAATTAAGGCTCTCAAAATGATTTTTCTCTCTCTGATTTTTGTTACTTCAATAACTTTAATAACAAGTATCTTTGATTTGATATAATAAAAACAAAAAATGAAATAAAAAAACACTTATTATAATTTTCCATAAATCCAGTTGTTATTTAGTTTAAATAAATGTCTTTTGTTTAATAAAATATTATATAAACCCGAATTTTTCAAGACTCCACTTATATACACAAAGTTGTCTCAAATTTCCATATAGTTTTATTATTCACAAAACAATATTTTAAAACCATATTAAATTACTCTTCTAAATCCATATTAAAGTATAACCATTTTATTTAAAATAAGTTAAGCCTATACTTTTCAAAATCACATTTTAAAATTCCACGAATCCTATATTATTCATTTAGCAACCGCAATACTTATATTTCATATCCACAATCACTTTTCTATAAAAATAGATTAGATTTGTATTTTCGATGTCATATTTCCAAATCCATAAATATTTTACCAACCATGCTAATATATAAAATAACTTGATAAAAAAGCATTTTTATTATCTATTAACTTAATTTAGAAACAATTCTAAGATTTATAAATAAAAATAGTTCTCTTTTGTAAAATTATTTATATACGAATCTTATCAACTTATTTCATTTAACTCAAATTTAGGATCTAAATATCTCTAGCTATGATCATTTAAATCTCATAATTTTAGAAAACTCATAACATGTAGCTAAAAGTCTAAGCTTTCAAAAAAATGATCAACAAATTTGAACTTACGGTTCAAAAGTTATGACCAAAATATTTATCAAATTTTAAATTCGCTATCGCTGTCATTTATTCTCAGGGCAGCCACAAAGAAATATGATTTCGACTATATAAAAATCAAAACATTAAAGTCTTAGATAAAAGACTAGTCTTTCAAACAAGAAAAAGTCCATCAAATTTGGAATTATGGTTCAAAAGTTATGGAAATATTAATTATCAGACTTTAAATTCACAGTCACGGTCATTTATTATCAGGGTAGCGACAAAGAAATTTGATTTTGACTATGTAAACCTCATAATATTGTGTAACTCAAAAAAAAGTTTAAGAACATAGTCTAAACTTTCCAGAACTATTAAATCCATTAAATTCCGATAGGTAGCGAAAATACTATGGGAAATTTAATTTCAAGTTTAAATTCAGCCAATTACATAGGGCAGTGCAATACCATTAGTTTCAAACTCAATTTCGACCTAATAAACTATAGAATTTTGACAAGTGATTAATAGAGAAGTTGTAGCTTACTGAATTTCATTTCTAGTATAAAAAGATTGGGTCATTTTGTTTTACCTTTATATTGGAGTATCATTGTTTTACTGCAGAAAATTTTTGTACTAAATTTTCAGCAAACAATAATCGCCTAAGTTTTCAACCAAATTATAAACCATTCATTCAAAAAATTAATTCATTCAATCCAAATACCAAATAACAATTATACATATGTATTAGAGATAGTAGGGTGAGTGTTCAACTCATTTTTAGGTTTGAATTTTATGATTAAAACTCGGATTCTCCTATGTTAGCCTCTTCCATCAACTAAACCAAGAATAAACTCAGAAATTTGCGAAAACCTAATTACTAACCTAAGTGAAATCTGATGCTAAACCCTAATAGATGGAAAAAACGATGGAAGAGATTACCTTATTTGATTTCTACAAGTATTAGACGAAAACCCTTTGATTTGCATCTTTGATTTGGGGATTTAGCTTTAAGGTTCACGGGATAAGGAGTTTTTTGATTTTTGCATATTGTTGAAATGAAAATGAACAAAGGAAATAAATTATTTCTCACCTAGCTACATGGGCTTAATGGGTTTGGATATGGATCCTAAAGCAATGTGTCGCTAATTAATTTCTTAAGACAAGTGTTGTTATTTCCTTCTTATTTCATTTATTTACACTAATCGATATTTCAAAAACTCACAAGTTAATTTCTCAAATTTGTAACAACCCAAAATTTGAACTATGATAATTAATTAACGAACTAATTAAACAGGAAAATAAGTTTGTGAAATTGTCAGAATCGAGCTACGGGAGTTGCACCGTTGGGTCCATGGCGATTTTCGAATCAATTTTTATGTATAACTTTTCGAAATCTGAGACAGTATGGAGAAGTTAAGAGAAAAACAGGATATCAGAATTAAATAAACAAGAACGGAAAAAATAATATAAGAACCTTAAGGGCCGACCCATGTTGTGGTCAGGTCGATCCATAGGTCGACTCCCAATGAGCTTAGGTCGACCGGCAAAACTTCTTGGATGTGAAAACGTCCAGGTACGAGCCGAAGAAAGTAATTTTTAATTTTTGCCAAATCATGTGTGTTTCTGTGGTTCCTATTGAGCCTATGACATGGTTGCACCAGATTTAGTCTTCAAACTTGACGGCTTGAGATCCCTAAGCCATACTATAAATAGAAACCTAGGCTGAGCTATTTTTCACATTTAGATTTTCTCCCAATTGGGTTCATTGCCTGAGACCGACCCCTAAATAGAAAAAATTTCAAGGAAGGAAATATTTTTGATAAAAATATTCTATGCCCTTGAAATGGATCCAACAAGGCCCATGACTAGAGCTAAGGACCAGGGGTGAGTGTTTTATAATTAATTTAGATTTGGAAGCAATTAAAATAATAGGGTTCTCAATAGTTGTAGTTTTTCTTCAATTTTGAGATAGTTTTCATGTAAGTTTATTTACAGTCAATTTTAAAGTAAATTTCAAAAGTTCTTTTTAGTCTATTTTTATTTTACTACTTTATTCAGTTATTTTAAGTTATTTATAGTTAGTCACATCTGTTTTAAGCTGGAATTTAGCCTATAAATGTTAGTTTCCTTTTTATAGAAATTTATCCTTTTTGACACGAATAAAATATAAAAAAGAGAAGAATTCACATGGTTTAAAATAGAAAAATATTAAATTTACAGAAATCAGATGTAAATTGAGAAAATTAAAATAAAAATAGAGATGGACAAAAATGGGCAAATTTAAGATATTTGCAAGCACGATTATAACAAGTGGTTATAACTAGAAAGAGAAATTAGAAGAGTAATAGTTGCAAGAACTACTATAACATAGATTATAACTAGAAAGAAAGAAATAGCAGAAGGGGCTTACTTTAAAACTTAGATCTTGGATCAAGTTAATAAGCAAATATAGCAGAAATAACAGAAGAGACTTATTTTAAAACTTATATCTTGGATTAAGTTAATAAGCAAATGTAAAAGTAGGACCCGTGCTGGCAGCATTCCCTTTCAGGTCTAGGACTGATAGTCTCACACACAGGTGAGGCTGGGACACGCTTATGCTAATTAAGGTAAATAAGTGGCCAGTAGATAGAGGCTCAAATTTAAGGATTTGGGCAAGAGGCGCAAAGCTAAAAGATTTGTTTGTTACGACCAGTATTGGCAAAATTCCTTTTCAGGTTAAGACTGATGGCCTCACATGTGGGTGAGGCTGGCACGCTTATGCTGATTAGGGTAAATAAAGGATCAAATAAGGGGCGACAATTAGTGTGTACCAGCGATGACCAAGCGTGCGGCATCAATTAGGGTAAATAATTTGCTACTGCGTCCTAAGCGCTAAAGAGGTGTCTTTTGCTATGACCAACATAATTGGTTTACAATGGCACAACAGAGATAGGAAAGGCCGATCAATGGGTAGGATTAGAATTTCAGCCTAATCAAGATTAGTTGTTGAGATAGGATTAGGATTGCAGCCTAATCACAGCAGTTTCAAACAAGTGCAAACAATCAAAGCAAACAATCAAAGAAAACAAGCAATCAAAGCAAATAATCATGCAATCAAAGCGAATAGTCAAACAAAGTCAAAAACAAAATTTTATTTGATTTTTATCTTTTCTATATTTTTCCTTTCAAGCTAGAACTATTTCTTAGTCTATTATCTTTATTTTGCTTAGAAATGCTAGTAATTCTTTCACTCACTGGACTTATTGTCTAACCCACTCCTCTTTCTTTCCTCTCCCCCTAATAGGCCAGCAAAGTTGAGGATACTTATTCAAGTTGCTTGGAGATTCATTTCCAAAATTTCATCATTTCAGATGTATTCTTCTGCTTTTCATCTTTTTCATTTAGCTTATGATGGATTAGTACTTATGAAAGAGATTATTGTTATTGTTATCTTTATACTCTAATTTTATGAGTCTGAGAAGTATTTTCATGAGAAATTTTGAGTTTTTACGATATGTTATGTTTTTATGACTTATTTTGAGATGAAGTTTAATTTTGAATGATAAGTTATTATTTAAATGTTTCCGCTATGTTTACTTATTTGTCTTGTGAATCTTAGTCTCTCTGATGCTTTAGATGTACCTATAACGCACCACATTATTTGGTGTGCCTTTTAGGAAAAAGGGATGTGAGGTGTTTCATTTGGTATCAGAGCCTAAAGTAGCAGGATTCCTAAAAACTTATTTTAAAAGTAAAGTAGTTTTAAAAGGTAATATATCTTTAAACTAAACGTATTTTTCAGAAAGAAACTTTTATTATAGAAATAGTTTTCTAGTATAAAAGAGTTTTTATAAGGATCCCCTCAAAGTTCAGTTCAACCTTCTTTCAATTCTTTAAAGCCTAAATTTTCTTTTCTTTGCATATAATGGTGGACGCCCCAAATTTTCCAGAGGGTGTCCAAGTCCCTAGCTGTTTTTGTAGATACCTTCAGGCTACGACATCAGAAGTGCAAGGACAAGCGCCCAATGCAGCACCGACGGGTGGATATCCCATTAATCAACCTATAGCAGCCAATTTTTCTAATCAATGCAAGGACTTCGCTAATCTAGGAGGCAAGACGTTTTCTAGCATGGAGGATTTCGTAGAGGCACAAAATTGGTTAAGTAATATAGAGCGGATATTTGGGCTGTTAGGATTGGAGGACCGACAGAGAGTTTAGCTTACATCTTAGCAGTTGAAGGGAGAGGCTTCTTATTGGTGGTATATTTTAGATATGGAGGATAGATACATTGGTTGGGTTGGATTTCAGAAAAGGTTTGAAAGAAAGTTCTTGTCGCAAGCCGAGGAAAGCATGCAGTTGGAGAATTTCATTAGTTTAAAGCAAGAGAGTCTTTCGGTGAAAGAGTATATAAATCAGTTTAATGAGTTATCGTGGTTTGGGATGGAGCTTGTTAATACACAGCATAGAAAGGCCACAAGTTTGCTAAATGTTTGAACCAACCCCTCTAAGGGTTGGCATTGACACATGTACCTATGGTAGCGATGTATGAATCACATGTGGAAATGGCCATCATATTAGATGTTGCTAAGAAAGAAGAGGTTAAGGAGGTTCCTAAATCAGAAAACACTAAGAAGCAGTGGTGGAAGAAAAAGAAGGATAAGGACAAGAAGAAAGGAGGAGGACCTCAAAAGGGACAGATCAAGAAGGGCGAGAATTGTCATAATTGTGGATTGGTTAGGAATTTCACAAACGACTGTATGACGGACATGATGAAAGGGAGATGTTACAACTATGGGCAGTGTGGCACTTTAGTAAAGCTTGTCCTTAAAGACGGGGCAGAAAGAAGGTGCACCTACGATGCAAGTACAGGCTTTGGATGAGCACCTTCTAGTAGTGGACCAGACCGAGGTAAGAAAGTCTCTATAGAAGGTTTAATCTCTATTTAAAATTTTTCTATTCGAACTATTTTTGACTCCGGAGCATCGCATTCTTTCATTTCTAGTCCTTTGGTTGATTGATTTTACTTAGATATTTCTCTAGTTGTAGACCTTATAGTTGTTTCAAACCCCATAGGAGGATCAGAACATTTATCCATGATTTGTAGGGGTTCGAAAATTTTTATACTAGGTGTAGAGTTTGATTTTGATGCCTATGTATTGGGATTTTTGAGACATGGGAAGATTTTGGAGATGGACTGATTTTCCACTTATGGTGAGATATTGGACTGCGAAAGGAGAGTCATTAGACTACAGATATGTAGCAGATGAACACTCGAGGTTTCTTGCGACCCACAAACATCAGTCATGTTGAGCTTCATTTATTCACTTGATTCATCACTAGGAGAGTTAGATTCAGTTCCAGTTATTAGAGATTTCCCAGACGTTTTTGAGGAGGTTAGGGGGCTACCCCCTAAGAGAGAGATCAACTTTAGGATCTATCTGAATCATAAAGCTAAGCCAATGGCATTGCCCGTGATACATATTGCCCCTAGGGAGAGGAAGGAGTTAAGTAAGTAGATCAGTGAGCTATTAGAGAAAGATTTCATAAAGCGGAGCATATCTGAGTGGGGGGCACCGGTCGTCTTTACTATAAAGGCAGATGGTTCCCTTCGACTTTGTGTAGACTATAGAGAGTTTAATAAGCTCATAAAGAAGAATCATTACCCACTTCCTAGGATAGATGATCTTTTCAATCAGTTGGTTGGCTCTTCAGTATTTTCTCAGGCTGATTTAGCCACTGGAATTCATCAGCTTAGGGTCGCTAACGATAGCATCGATAAGATATCATTTAGGACACCTAATGGATTCTTTGAGAGGTTGGTTATGCCGTTTGGGCTAACCAATGCCCCCGCCCTATTTTGTAGATCTAATGAGCCATGTTTTTCAAGAAGTCCTAAATAAGTTTGTTGTAGTGTTTATGGACAACATTCTAGTGTTTTCCAAGAGTATGGAAGAGCATGCTATTCATCTTGAGGAAGTTCTTCGCACACTTCATGTTCATTAGTTGGAAGCAAAATTTTTGAAGTGTCACTTTTTGCGTATGGAGGATATTTCTTTGGGAATGTAGTCTCAAAAGAGGGTTTAGCTGTGGATCCCGCTAAAATAGTAGCAGTACGGTATGGGAAGGCCCCTAAGAATGCTAACGAAGTTAGAAGCTTCCTAGATTTGGCAGGTTATTATAGGAAGTTTATTAGATATTTCGCTTAGATTTCAGCATTTGAAGTTAAGCCTACTCTCATAGATCGGATTGACTCAAAGAAGCGAGAGGATTCAGAGCTTGTGGATATTCTAGATAGGATTAGCAGAGGAGAGGTCTCTAGACATCTCCATCACTATTCCATTGATAGTATAAGGTGGCTAAGGAGAGATGGAAGACCTTTTTTTCGTCGCACTAGTGATTTGATGAGATCAGTTTCAATAGAAGCACACCATTCTCGGATGACTATTCATCCGAGTGGTGATAAGATGTATAGGGACATGAAGAGTGTGGTTTATTGGAGTGGCATGAAGAAGGAGGTAGCAGAGTTCGTGGCTAAGTGTCTTGTGTGCCGAAGGGTTAAGGCAGAGCAGCAGAGGCCTGGCAGATTGCTTCAACCATTGGATATACCAGAATGAAAGTGGGATAATGTTTCGATGGACTTCAAACATGGTTTATCCTGATCTAGGAAGGGAAATACCAGTATTTGCGTGATTGTAGATCGTTTGACTAAGAACGCCAACTTCATTCCGGATAAGAGTAAGAGGACAACATCTTATTTGGCATTCTTATACGTTCGTGAGATAGTCTGACTTCATAGAGTTCCCTCTAGCATAGTGAGCGATAGAGACACTATATTTAGTAGCGAGTTTTGAAGGAGCTTGTAAGAGGATTTAGGGACACAACATAGATTGAGTACGGCCTATCACCCTCAAACGGATGACCAAACGGAGAGAGTTAATAGAGTTCTTTAGGATCTATTGAGGATGTGCATTCTTAATTTTGGAGGAACTTGGGAGGAGCACCTTCCTTTTGTAGAATTTGCATATAACAATAGTTTATAGGCTAGCATTGGGATGGATCCTTTTGAATCCCTTTATGGAAGACCTTGCAAGTCGCCTTCGTGTTGGTTGGAGTCTGCAAAAAGATTGCTACTTGGTCCCGACATGGTTATAGAGACTTCGAAAATGATTGATTTGATTAGAAGAAGGATTAAGATCGCCCAAGATAGACAGATATCCTATGCAGACAAGTGAAGAAGGGATATTGAGTTCGAGGTAGGATATTTGGTTTTCATTAAGGTGTCTCCGCTAAGAAAGGTAGTGAAGTTTGGATCCAGTAGGATACTTGCTCCCAGATTCGTTGGACTGTTCCCCATTATGGAAAGGGTAGGAAAGATGGTGTATCAAATAAAGCTGCAAGAGAGGCTCACGGGAGTTCATGATGTTTTTCATGTTTCGCACTTGAGAAATTGCTTACATGATTCAGTAGTTGTTGTGGAACCTAGCCAACTTGAGGAAGTTGAAGTGGAGAGAGAAGCATCGGTTTGTCGCATTCCTACCAAGGTCTTTGGACATGATATCAAGAAGATTAGGAATAAGCAAGTCCCTTTGGTTAAGGTGCAGTAGAGAGATAGTATTGAGGATGCTACATGGGAGGCTGAGGAGAAAATACATACCTATTATCCGCATCTCTTCCATAGTACATCTTGAATTTCCTATATCCATCTTTAATTTTGAATAGGTTCTTTCCTTTAGTATCCTTTCCGAGGGTAATCTTAGGATTTAACCTATGGATGGTAGGACTGAATGTAAACATGTTGCTAGAACATGTTATGTATGATGAACACTAGTGGTTGCAAGTGTTTGCTAGTGGATGCTAATGGACGCATTTACACACACTAGACACTATTATCTCTTAGAGATCAGCCTAACAAGGTCACTAAAGCATATGCATATGGATGTGTGTGCACTTGCATTTTTATTTCATGGTTTCTATAAATGGGTGATTATAATATGATTGTTGCATTTGGATGATGATTGTAACATGCATATAAAACTATCAGTTGTCATTAGGGAATGTGCATAAATTTGGATACATGGCACGGACAGGAGCGCATAAAAAGGAGGTCGGTTGAATGAGTAGTCCGCCAAATATTTTGCATTAG
Organism: Allium cepa; assembly: GCA_030765085.1. NCBI lineage: Eukaryota > Viridiplantae > Streptophyta > Magnoliopsida > Asparagales > Amaryllidaceae > Allium > Allium cepa. The sequence continues at coordinate 944,096,907 of CM060934.1, read as the reverse complement.
TTAGAGACATTGACACTACACTATTACATATAACATAAGTTGCATTAGAAAGCTTAAGGACAATAGTCGTAATGGATGATGCTTGAATATATGGTTTTATAATTTGTTTGTAAATATTTATTTCATTCTTCCGTCCTTAAAGATTTAGGGGACACAATCCTTTAAGGAGAGGAGAATGTAACAACCCAAAATTTAAACTATAATGATTAATTAATAAATAAATTAAATAGTAGAATAAGTTTGTGAAATTGTGAGAATCATGCTATGGGAGTTGCACCATTGGGTCCGTGGCGATTTCTGATCAATTTCCATATATAACTTGTCAAAATCCGAGTTAGTATGGATAAGTTATGTGAGAAACAAGAAATCACAATTAGATAAACAAGAATGGGAAAAAATATAAGACCCTTAGGGATAGACCCATGCTATGGTTAGGTCGACCCCCAATGAGCTTCGGTCGACCATTAAACTTCCAAGACGTGAAAACATTCAGGTACGAGCCGAAGAGAGTAATTTTGATTTTTTTGCCAAATCATGTGCGTCAGTGCTTGCATCCGACGGTTTCCAGTGAGCCTATGACGTGGTTACACCAAATTTAACCTTCAAATTCGACAGTCCGAGATCCCTAATCCACACTGTAAATAGAACCCTAGGCCTAGCTATTTTTCTCATTTAGATTTTCTCCCAATTGGGTTCATTGCCTAAGGTTGAACCCTAAATAGAGAATTATTCTAGGGAGGAAATCTTTTTGATAAAATATTCTACGCCCTAGAAGTGGATCCAAGAAGGCCCAGGACTAGAGCTAAAGACCACAGGTGAGTATTTTGTAATTATTTTAGATTTGTGAGCACTTCAAAATAAATGGGTTCTAAATAGTTGTAGTTTTTCTATAATTTTGGGAAAGTTTTCATATATGTTTATTTACAGTTGGTTTTAAGTAAATTTCAGAAGTTCTTTTCAGTCTATTTTTATTTAACTATTTTATTCAATTATTCGTAATTATCTATAATGATTTATAGTTATTTACATCTGTTTTAAGTTGGAGTTTAACCTGTAAATGTTAGTTACCTTTTCATAGAAATTTAATCCTTTTTGACGTGAATAAAATATTAAAAAGAGAAGAATTCACAAATATGGATTAAAATAGAAAAATAGTAAATTTATAGAAATCGGATGTAAAATGAGAAAAAATGAAATAAAAATAGAGATGGACCAAAATTGGCAATTTTAAGATATTTGCAAGCATGATTATAACAAGTGGTTATAACTAAAAAGAGAAATTAGAAGATTAACAGTTGCAAGAACAATTATAATGTAGGTTATAATTAGAAAGAAGAAATAACAGAAGGGGCTTATTTTAAAACTTAGATCTTGAATTAAGTTAATAAGCAAATATAAGAGGCTTATTTTAAAACTTAGATCTTGGATTAAGTTGATAAGAAAATATAGAAGTAGGGCCTGTACCGACAGCATTCCCTTTTAGGTCGAGGATCGATGGTCTCACATGTAGGTGAGGCTAGGACACGCTTCCGCTGATTAGGGCAAATAAGTGGCTAATAGATAGAGGCTCAATTAGGGATTTGGGAAAGGGGCGCAAAGCTAGAAGATTTGTTTGCTAGGACCAGTACCAGCAGCATTCCCTTTCAGGTTGAGGACTGATGGTCTCACACATGGGTGAGGCTGGGCACGCTTATGCTGATTAGGGTAAATAATGGGTCAAATAGGGGACGATAGTTAGTGTGTATCGGCAATGACCGAGCGTGCATCATCGATTAAGGCAAATAATTCACTACTGCATCCTAAGCGCTAAAGAGGTGTCTTTTGCTGTGACCAACATGATTGGTTCAAAGTTTCACAACAGAGATAGGAAAGGCCGATCAATGGGAAGGATTAGGATTTCAGCCTAATCAAGATTAGCAATTGAGATAGAATTCAGATTTCAGCCTAATCAGAGCAGTTTAAGACAAGTGTAAAAAATCAAAGAAAACAATCGAACAATCAAGGGAAACAAACAATCAAGCAATCAAAGCAAACAGTCAAACAGAATCAGAAATAGTATTTTGTCCGAGTTTATCTTTTCTGTATTTTCCTTTCAAGCTAGAACTATTTCTTAGATATTATCATTATCTTGCTTAGACATGCTAATAATTACTTTCACTCACCAGACTTATTGTCTGACCCACTCCTATCTTTCCTCTCCCCCCTTAATAGGCAAGCAGAGTTGATGATAGTTGAATCAGGTTGCTTGGAGATTCATTTCTGGTGTTTCCTCATTTAGATGTATTCTTCTACTTTTTATCTTTTTCATTTGGCTTATGATGGATTGGCACTTGTGAGAGGTATTATTATTGTTGTTATCTTTATACTCTGATTGTATGAGACTGAGATGTATTTTCATATGACATGAGACATTTTGAGAGATATGTTATGTTTTTATGACTTATTTTGAAATGAAGTTTAATTTTGAATGATAAGTTATCATTCAAAAATTTACGCCGTCTTTACTTATATGTATTTTGAATCTTAGTCTCTCTAATGTTTTAGCTATACCTATAACGCACCACATCCTTTGATGTGCCCTTTTTGGGAATACTAAGGGGTATGGTGCCACGACCCTCTTTTCGTACAGTTCGAACTAACGATTTACCATACATGTCCAGTCCAAATTGAACAGAAAGGCAGATAGTAAGAAAAAGAAAGTAGAAAGAAGATAGAAATAAAACCAAACAACACAGATTATCACAGCAGAAATGAATAATCTATGTTATAGAACACTTCTTTGCATAAAACAAAACTGTAATGTTATAGTACAGATATCAGTCAAAGTATACCAACCCATTCAGCACGGACAGTTATAACAATCTGTCCTCATAATTTCTGATTACACAACTAAAATGCAACGGAAAAATAATCATCTATGTTAATACGTCTCTAGGCCTCTAGCTGCTTTCCTGAAGCTCCAATCCTTTCGGCTAAACCTGGAAATATGCTCGGTCTGACCCGAGCATATAGGAAAAACCATGCCTGGGTCAGTCTGGTAAAACCAGCATGAGTATTTAAATCACAACGAATTGTATTCATTTTAACTTTCAAAATCCTTTTAAAATCAAAGGCATCTCGTAAGACCACATCACACATAAACACGATTGGTCTTCCCTTAGGGTAACCAAAATCCTTTTTATAGAAAATCCAGTGATATTATAATAGTGTCTAGAGGTCAAGGTAAAATATATAAATAGCTGAAATGCTTGCATTTCATATTTAAACATAGTTGGCACAATCAAACCGTACGACGCTTATTGGAGAATGAACGACTAGGCACTGGAGAACTGCCTATTACAGTACATCTCTAGAAAAATATACCGAGGACCTCGTCGGGATCCCCTCCAACAAAAGACCGGTTCTACCCCAAACCAGGATAGTACTGAATATGCTATCACCCCGGGTGTTCCCACCCTTATCGAGCTCCTTCCAATGCACCGTGTTTATAATATCTGAGGGTATCTAGAATGGTGATAAACATACCCTAATTGGGTGCTACCCATTTAGCCTTGTTTCATCTCACTTGATTTTCAGTCATTCCAATTAATGAGGCTTGAGGCTACGATTTCCTTTTTAAGGAGTTCTCACTTAGAATGCTCATTGTCCTCCAATGACAATGTACTGAAAGCATTTATCCATACAAATCTGTTCTGCGTCCGAACGAAACCGAAGGTAATGTTCCTACTACATCCATTTAGAAACATCCTCAGGATTAGTAGCGACTAGCCCTTGCACTTCAATGCCCCGTCTTTTATTCCATGCTCTTGTCTTCGCTTCGAAACGCATTCGCAAGATCGAAGTAGTTTTCGGATAACTTATCTGATCCTAGTCACCTCGAAACAACGTTTGATATTTTGGATAAACTAAACCCCTGGTTCTATAGAAAATAAACAGATGAAAATAAGATCGGAGATCATCTCCTAACCGTTTGTGGATGGATTTCCTTATAATCGTCCTAGAAGAACGAACGAGTTTATACGTATAGTATAGCACCTCAAACAGTAACTGTACCATATAATTTCCTTATTTCACCTAGATATTTCCAAAGTAACTTTTTGGTCCAGATTTGATAGTCGGTTATTTAAAAATCAATTAACAATCATTCAACCAAAAATTCCATTTCCACTGAAATCACTAAGCCTTATTTAATTTAAATTTAAACAAATTAAATCTCTTTATCAAAAAGGTTTATGCTTATCTCATCGGCAAAGTATATTCATAATCATTCCTTTCGAAAATATTTGAAAACTCTTTTTAAATAAATTTGGAAAGTACTCTGTGGTATCAACCATGGATTCGCAACTCAATGATTACTTCTCTATTCTAGATAAATCCAAACCTAACTGCAGGCAAACTTTGCCCTCGATTTCCGCCATAAAAGTATACCATTACTTTTCAAAAACCTTATTTAACAATTATCTTAAAATAATACTTATAAAGTTTCTATATAAATTTTTCGAGTTTAGTTGAGGAAAATACTCTTGTATAAAAGTTTATTGTATAATATATTATTTTTAAAACATTATTAACATTTGAAAAATTTATCTTGAAATTAAATACTTTAATACTAATTAACACTTAAGTAAAATTAACTTTTAAATTTAATTACTACAAAATAACCTTAAATAAATAATTAAAAAAATAAACATTTTAAATAACTAAACAAATTGAACAATAGTTAAATAACTTTTTAAGAACTATAAAATAATTAACCTTAAATCATTATTAAATAATTATTAATTATCTTTAAAACATCATTAATAAATAATAATTATCCTTTAAATAATTTTGATTCAAAAGTCAACTTCCAAAATTTGGAAAGAGGCTTATAAATTTCAACGGTACTTAATCAAGTTACCATCCTTTCCATAACAGTCCAGAATAGCAGATTTAGATATTCACATCATTCCATTTTTAATAATTAATTCAACATCATATTTCCCAATATAATTATCAGGATAGTAAATAGATGCCCATACAAATATAATAGCAAAATAGGTTTTTTTTCTCTTTCTATTAGTAAATGTCCAAAAACACGTATAATCAGTAATAAATGGAAGAACGGTGATTTATTCTGCCTACGTGGTCTAGTTGAACACAATTAGCAAAATGGTGTTTTATTTCGCTAAACAGATGTAAAATCATCGTAATTAACTTAAATTAGCCCATCGTTATTTTTATCTGGGCAAATAACTTCAATAGGCATGTCATATAAATTTAAACATCGATATTTGTTTAAATCGGGTGATTAAATTTCTATCCGTTTAAATATATCATAATTCTTCACTTCTTCAAACTCGACAACAAATTATATGACGATGAAGTGTTTGTCGATACGAACCAGCGCAATCAATTTCGCGCTAATCGGGTTTCGTATGCATCGGCTATATCATTTTAAAATTTGCAATATATATATAATTTAACATTTTAGAATTTTAAAGACCTCTTCACCATTTCTTTGGGCCGAAGCCCAACATTCACAACCCAATCCCATTCTCCTTTTCTTCTTCTTCCTGTCTCTTTTTTCCCATTCCTCCCTTTCTCTTATTTCTTGCATGTACTTCCAACATCCTGACCCAAACCCAAAATAATCATGCTCGAACCACCCACACATGTATGACTCAAGCGCTACACCACCCTTTTCCATTTCCAGGGCTGAAACCAAGCTTCCTTCCTTCCCAAACCTTCGCTTCCATGGCCGCTTCTCGCATGCATGCATCCAAGTTCACGTGCACAGCCCCACCACGCCGTCGTTCACCTAACCGAGTACACCACCGAATCCTCCTTCTCGCCTACGTCCGATTGCGCCCCTCCACCGAAGCTTCACCTCCTATGGCCAAATTCGAACACACGTGAGCCCAGTTTTTACGACCACCAACCCCAAATCGACCTCACCCCTCCTCATTTGATCACTAGAATGCACACCACTACCGTGACCCCTACGGCTTCCCCTTCCTCCAAGCCAAACCCGGTTCCACTCGACACGGTCGTTCACCACCGGTCCTGAGACAACCAAACCCACCCTATAACAAGCCCTTAAACCCTAAAAAAATCACCCTACCCCAAATCAAGCCTAATTCAAAAATGCACCATGGTGAATCCCTCAACCTCATCATCACGCTCCTCCTCGACCAAACCGCACCGCCTATCGTCGACAACATCGTTGGAAATTAATTTTTAATCGAATTTTGATCATATCAACATTTCTCGAGATATAGATTATTAAAAAACATAGGATCTTCACTAAAAATCTTATTTTCCAACCACAATCATGATCATATTCGATTCAATGTTTTAAACATGTCGAGTTTTGTCGAAACTTGGTTTGTTTACTATATTTTTTAAATTTCTTACAATTTACAAAACAAACTAGCTTCAACTATTTTTAACGTAATCTATACTTAAAAACAAATGTTTCCTTTCTTTACACGATTAGCAAATTCGAACTAGATTTGGAGATATGGATTTTTAAAAAGTTGAACATGTATATATATTTCATTGTTAAAAATAACAGAGCATTCTAAACACTTCTAGGAATTTCTATATTTAAACTCTCACCTTCCACATGCTTGAAATCTTTTGAAAACTTTAGTTTACGATCTGAACTTGATAAATGTTGCTTTGCCTTGGATTTGAATTTGAACAGGAATGCTTCTTCCTCCTTTCGTTATTACAGTGTTTTGTTATAGAGCCTTTACTTTTGTTTATAGATCTTTTTCAAATGGACCATATACACATACAAGCCTAATATATATACATGCTACCAAAGGTAAAATGATGTATATGCACAAGATTTTTGGCTTAAGGAGGATTTGATATGATTTAATATGTTTTTGATGGGTTGATAGATTGAAATGAGGTCGAGTGATATATTATTTTGGGTTGAAATGAAATTAAAACAAAATTTTGGTTTTTACTGTTTTTGACTACGCAACCTTATATGTTTATATATTTTGGTTGTATATTTATATTTTCCAGGCAATGTTTCTTGTCTACAATTTTACTTGTTTACCTTTTTGTTATTTTACTTTTCTAGCCTGGTTTACTCTTTTTTTTGTTAGTTTCATGTTTTCACTCTTTAATTACTTTTACTTTCATTTTATTTTTTAAAACATGCTTCCATATATGTTTTTTTTGAAAATAATTTGCATGTAGTTATGAAATACATAATTTAAGTCTTCATATCCATATCTATTTTTATATTTAAAAATATATTACTCAAAACATTAAAAGTTTTATTATTCCATTGTAAATAAATTAACATTTTGTTCTACATTTTCTTTTTATTATACTTTAAAAAAATGTATAATTCAAAACAAGTGAAAATTTTTGATATTTCATTTTAGAAGTATGAAATGACATTTTCATCAAAACATCATTTGTGAAAGATTTCCTTTTTAAAATGATTTCATAAATTTTCTCATTTCTATCATATATATTATCATATATATCCTTCTTTCATTTCCAATATGTGTGTGTGTATATTCGCTTCAATAGCTGTATTTATTTAGTTCATACATATATATTTCACTTACCTTTACATATACTATTTTTAACATACTATTTTTATTTAGTTTATACATTTTTTACATTCTTCTTAACTAGTATGTATATATATATATATATATATATATATATATATATATATATAAGAAAAAACCAATTTTAAACTTTCTCTATTTATGATACATTATATTTTAATAAGTCATATCATTTTTATTTATAATATATTCTTCTTATCCATTTAGATTAATTTGAATTTGATTTTCAATTGACATATAAATTCTGTTATTTCGATTATATAAGAAATTACAAAATAAATCAATTTTCTATTTTATACTTAATGGTTGGAAATTCAAAATATTATCTTTGTTTTAAAACGATATATTATCACTAATTGTTATTTAACAGGAATCTTATTTTGACTAAAAGACCGTGTCGTCGAATACTAAAAATTAATATTCAAACTTAAGACGAAAAAAATTTCAGGTCATTACATTCCTCCCCCCTTAAAAGAATTTTGTCTTTGAAATTGCTGTAACCGGGCTAGGAAAAAAACTAACCGAATTTTAATTTATTAACGAAATAATAAGCAACCATATCACATAAGTTCATCATATATATTTATATCCTAAAATATCAGTTTTAACGAGTATCCACTAGAATACTTTTATAACTATTATCACCATATACATATACACCTATCCAGGAGATATTTATAACCACTAGCCAGTTATACATACATACATACATACATACATACATACATACATACATACATACATACATACATACATACATACATACATATATATACACACACCAAAACATCTACTAAGACACTTCATTAATTTACAATCCTAACACACATTCATGACGTCTATGGACCATCAATCTATACTAATAGGGTACACATTACTAAGAGAACTACCCCGACGTAAGCTAACTCTCATAGTGGACTCTCTCCATCAGAGTCCTCCACTTTCGACCCTTCCATTTCCCTAGATTCAACATCACTATCCGAAACCCATACCATCTCCAGGCTTGGCTCCCTAGGCACTAGAACCTCTGCCCTAGGCCATAAATCATCCCTTAGTAGGTTATCCCCGTTAGCAAGTGGCTTGCTAACAATCTCGCCCATTTTCCAGACGATAGCATCATCGTTTTCGGATTTGGGTTCTTCTTCTTATAGCTATGGTAGCTCGATTGGTTCCATGATTTCTCTAGCTACTTCTTGCTAAAATACTGCCTAATCTTCATCCGCTCTCCTCGGTCGACCTTTCTAATCCTCTATAATAAATTTACAAAACCTAAATGGGAATCTCATTCTTAGGTTTACATAAACTTCACATATGCTAAGGAGTACATAGAGGTACATACTTCAAATAACTCTTCTTTTAAATTCCTATCATTTAAAATTTTCATCTAAGTAATACCAAAACCATTTTCCCTCAAAAATTTGTTTAAAACAATTTTTTGAAATCACTGGAGTTTAAACTTCTCAAATATCTCCTTTCCATAAATCAATTATTATAAAATTAGCTTTTATATTAGAAAATCTTCCTAAAATATTTAAATTCCCTTTGTGTAAACACAGTTTACTCAAAAATCAAATTTTCCAAAGCTTCTATCTACTAGTCTCAGGTCTCTAACGAATATCCCGGTCAAAAGGGCAGGCAATAGAGGATACTCAAAACTAGATGGTTATGACCAATCAAATCGTATATGATAAAATATTATTATCACTTATCAAACAACACCTCAAAATATTATATATTTTGAAAATTATTGCCTTTTTTATATAAAATATATCCTTGGTAAAATTATTTCATTTACCTACTAATATTGTGTTTGTTGGCCTTGTCCAAGTGTATAGAGATCCCTATCAATAACGTTAGCTGCTCGTACTGATCAGAATCCATGTGCCACTTAACTGATCAATTAACACAATATAAAACATTTTATATCACTAACAAATATGCACTCTCGTGTACACACACAACCAAACTCATTCTAGGGTACTACTGACCCAATCTCTATTGAGTAATCCGACGAAGGCCTAGGCATTCGCTCAGCCTATTCCGATACCATCATGTCACGACCCACTTTTCCATATAGTTTGAACTGACAATTTACCATACATGTCCAATACAAATTGAATAGAAAGGCGGATAGCAAGAAAAAGAAAGTAGAAAGAAGATAGAAAGAATATAAAGGAAACCAAACAACACAAAATCTCATAGCGGAAATGAATAATATATAATATAGAACAAATCTTTACATAAAACAAAATTGTAGTGTTTATAGTACAAATATCAATCAGAGTATACCAACCCATTTAGCATGGATAGTTATAACAAACTATCCTTGCAATTTATAATTACGCAACTAAAATGCAATGGAAATATAATCATCTATGTGAATACGTCTCTAGGCCTTTAGATCCTTTCCTGAAGCTCCAATCCTTCGAGCTGAACCTGGAAATATGCTCAGTCTGACCCGAGCTTATGAGAAAAACCACGCCCAGATCAGTATATTGAAACTAGTGTGAGAATTTAAATCACAAGGAATTTTATTCATTTTAACTTCCAAAATCCTTTTAAAATCAATGGTATCTTGTAAGACCACGTCACACATAAACACGATGGGTTTTTCCCTTATGATAACCAAATTCCTTTTTATAGAAAATCCAATGATATTATAATAGCGTCTAGAGGTCAAGGTAAAATATAGAAATAGCTGAAATGCTTGCATCTCACATTTCAACCTAGTGGGCACAATCAAAATCGTACGGCGCTTATTGAAGAATGGATTCCATACAATGACTAGGCACTGGGGTACCACCTATCATAGTATACCTCTAGAAAAATGTACCGAGGACCTCGCTGGGATCCCCTACAACACAAGATCGGTCCTACCCCTAACCTGGATAGTACTGAATATGTTATCACCCCAGGTGTTCCCACCCTTATCGAGCTCCTTCAATTGCACCATATTTATAATAGCTGAGGGTATCTAGAAAGGTGACAAACATGCCCTAATTCATCGCGACCCATATAGCCTTGCTGCATCTCCCCTGATTTTCAGTCATTTCGGTTGATGAGGCTTAACGCTACGATTACCATTTTAAGGAATTTTAACTTAGAATTCTCATTGTCCTTGAATGACAACGTACTAAAAGCATTCATCCATACAAGTCCGTTTTGGGTCTAAATGAAACCGAAGGCACTATTCCTACTACATCTATTTGGAAACATCCTTAAGATTAGTAGCGACTAGCCCTTGCACTTCAATGCTCCATCTTTGATTCCATGCTCTTGTCTTCACTTCTAAACACATTCGTTGGATCGAAGTGATTTTTGGATAACTTATCCGATCCCAGTCTTCCGCAACAATGTTCGATATTTACGGTAAACTCAACCCCGGTTCTTTAGAAAATAAATTGACAAAAATAAGATCGGAGATCATCTCCTAACCGTTTAAAGACGGATTTCCTTATAGTCGTCCTAGAAGAACGAAATGAGTTTATACGTACATTATAGCACCTCAAACGGTAACTGTACCATATAACTCCCATATTTCTCCTAGATATTTCCAAAGTTACATTTTGGTCCAGATTTGATAGTCAGTTATTTAATAATCATTCAACAAAAAGTTTCATTTCCCACTGAAATCACTAAGCCTTATTAAATTTAAATAAATTAAATATCTTTATCAAAAAGGTATATGCTTATCTCAACGGCAAAGTATATTCACAATCGTTCCTTTCAAAAATATTTGAAAACTCTTTTTCAATAAATATGGAAAGTACCTTGTGGTATCAACCATGGGTTCGCAACTCAATGTTTACTTCTCTATCCCAGATAAATCCAAATTTAACTGTAGGTAATCTGTACCTTCAATTTCCGCCATGAAAGTATATCATTACTTTTCGAAAACTATATTTAATAATTATCTCAGAATAATACTTATAAAGTTTCTATATAAATTTTCTAAGTTTAATTTAGGAAAATACTCTTTTATAAAAGTTTATTATGTAATATATTATTTTTAAAACATTATTAACATTTGAACAATTTATTGAAATAAAATACTTTAATACTAGTTAACTCTTAAGTAAAATTAACTTTTAAATCTAATTACCACAAAATAACGTTAAATAAATAATTAAAACAAAATTTAAACATTTTAAATAATTAAACAAATTTGAACAATAATTAAATAACTTTGTAAGAACCGTAAAAAAATTAACCTCAAATCATTATTAAATAATTATTAATTATCTTAAAAACATCATTAATAAAGAATAATTATTGTTTAAATAATTTTGATTCAATAATCAACTTCCAAACTGGGAAAGAGGCTTATAAATTTCAACGGTACTTAATAAAGTTACCATCCATTCCATAACAGTCCAGAATAGCAGATTTAGATATTCACATCAATCTATTTTTAATAATTAATTCAACATCATATTTCCTGATATAAATATCATGATATTAAATAGATGTCCGTACAAATATGATAGTAGAACAGGTTTTTCTTCTTTCTGCTAATATATGTCCAAAAATACGTATGTTCTTTAATAATGGCAGAACGATGATTTATTCTACCAACTGGGTCCAATTAAATAAAATTAGCAGAATGGTGTTTTATTCTGCTAAATAGATGTCAAATCGTCATAATTAAATTAAATAAGCCCATCGTTATTTTTATTTGGGCAAATAACTTCAATAGACAGGTCATATTAATTTTTCGAATATTTGTTTAAATCGGGTGATTAAATTTCTATCCGTCTAAATATACCATAATTCTTCACTTATTCAAACTCGACAACGACGACGAAGTATTTGTCGACATGAACCCAACGCAATCAATTTCGCGTCAATCGAGTTTCATATACATCGTCTATATCATTTTAAAATTTGCAAAATATGTATAATTTAACATTTTGGAATTTTAAAGACCTCTTTACCATTTCTTTGGGCCGAAGCCTAACATTCACAACCCAAACCCTTTCTTCTTTCCGTCTTCTCCCATGTCTCTTCTTTTCCCATTCCTCCCTTACTCCTATTTCTTGCCTGTACATCCAATATCCGGACCCAAACCCAAAATCATCATGCTCGAACGACCCGCACACGTGTGACTCGACCACTGGACCACCCTTTCCCGTGCCTGGACCGAAACCAAGCTTCCTTCCTTCCCAAACCTTGGTTGCCATTGCCACTTCTCGCGTGCACGCGTGCATGTTTCATATGCACAGACCCACCACACCGTCGATCGCTCAGCCGAGTACAACACTGATTCCCCCTTCTCGCCTAAATCCGCTTGTGCCCTTCCACCGAAGCTTCAACCTCCTCTGGCCAAATTCCAACGCATGCGAGACCATTTTTTCCAACCACTAACCCCAAATCGACCTTGCCCCTCCTAATCTCATCACCAAAATACACACATCCACCACCACCGTGACTCCCATGGCCACCCCTTCCTCCACGCCAAAGCCGGTTCCACTCGACATGTAACGTACGTGGATTTTCGTTGCCGAAAAACCGAATAGTTATGGGTTTTAAAAAGAATTTAAGAAAAGAAGAGGAGGGAAGGTAGAAATTAGGGAGGAGAGAAAACAGAAGATAGAAAAAGAAGAAAGAAGAGGAAAATAGATAATAGAGGGAAGAGAAAATAGAAAATAGGAAATTTTAACATAGAAGAAATAGAAGAAAAAAGGAAAAAGAAAAAAAACAGAAGAAAATAGGACGGAACAGAAAACAAGAACAACATCAGAATCTCACAATTCGCAGCGGAACAACATATAATAATAATTGAATAATCTTTAAACAAAGAACTATCAGTTATTACATTTTATACATTACATTACATCATATCATCAGAGTGTACAACAACAACAACAACAAACAGTGCAGCGGAAAAAGAAATACTATATAAACTAGTAATACGCCATGCCATCCAGCTTGCCTCCAGCAACTCCTGAATATCCAGAATATCCTGATAAACCTTAACTCTTGACTGCCCGTGTGGAAATTGGTGGGCACCCAGAGTTTAGGAAGGAAAACAATAAACTCCAAGTCTTTTCAACCATCCCAGCCCCACCGTGGCTTACACTGGTACCCCGGACTTGCTTTTACGGCCAGCCTCTCGACTGTCTCAGGTTACACCTAACCAACCCCCTAAAAGAGGATGTGTGGGAGTAAGAGTCTCCCGTTCGCCACCTAACCGCGAAGCGAGAACCCCCCATCACATAGCCCAATAGCTTAACAAGACTGGTGTGAGAACTCAAAACAGTTTATTTATCTTTAAAATCAAAATAGAGGAATATTTTTAAATTCAATTCGCAATGCTTTTAAAAATGAGACTACCATAAGACCTCCTGCCACACACACAATGCAAACGCAGACTTGGAGAAGATTTCTCCTTATGATAGTCAAAGATGCTTGATACGTATTAAAATCAAATCAATTTTGATATTATTATTAGTGCATAGTGTAGAAGAAATTCATTTCGAAAGTAGAATATAAATCTTAGCCAGCATAGACATTTCGAACTATGCCTACTATAGCTACCATCCAAACAGTGGTGACCACCATAAGTGAATGGCAGGTTCTACAACTAATACCGTACAAGTTTCGTATTGGGAATTGGATTTCCAACAAATGGTCAGGCCAAGGAACTTCCCATTGCCACATGAGAATGCCTCTGGAAAGACATCCCCGAGAACCAAACCGGAACTCTGCCAACACAAGGCCGGGTTACCCCTAACAGGGTAACTACTGACACGAGCACGCCATTCCCCAATCGTAAACGACCTTTCTCACGGGATCCCGAAAGCCAACAACCACAAAGTAATAAATTCGCAGTAACCACATAGGTTAAATATCTGGGCTCCATACCATGATACCACCTCTATCCAGAAGGAAATGTACATACCCTAAAGGGTGCTACCCCTCATAACCTTGCCGCATCTTTCCTGTTTTGACCATTTCCGGGGTGTGAGGTTCGACGAAGTCACGTCCACAAAAACATACTTTATACAAAAGCCATGCTTTGGGTCAACAAATGATCAACACAATGATCACCAAGATAGACGATCAAATAAACGATCCTATCACAATAATCAACACAATGATCATTTCAGCATCACTCAGCATATCACATTACCAAATTGGGAATATATCGCTGATAACTTCAACTATATAACCTCTGAGCTCGTACGTCTCAGAGAAGGGTGTTAAGCTAAAAGAATAAATTCTCCGCCACCAACAGAAATATATTTGAAAGAAATCGGCTTTATATCTCAACTTGTAATGTCAGACACACAATCCATACAAGTCTGTTCCGGGCTCGAACAAAACCGAAGGCACTTACAAAGAAGTCCTTGCAATCCGGATATTCACAATCCTGATCGGATTCACCATCACATATGGAGAACTCTATACCGGAGCAACTCGGTGCAGAGTAAATCGACAGGTCATCCTATCGCTCTCGCAAATACCGGGTCTTCAACACCGATCTTCAAATGCAATTCACAACGACGTATCACATATTCGGAATGGGTTATACGACCCCATGGTCCTTTCCCGGTTAACCCGAATAGTGAGCGCTTATTCAAAAATAAGTGTAGCATTCACATTCAAACAAATCACATCAGTTACCCATTCAAAGGGAATATTGATAGTCGGTTATTGAACTATCACTGGATATGCACACATCACCAGATTCCAAATAATTTTCCAAATTATTTATTTTCCAAAAATATCTTCACTAGATATATTATTCCAACACTTCAAAAATAAATCAATATTTACTTTTAAACAAATTCTCCTTTCCTTTATAAATTCCTTAGTGAATTTATTATTCCAAAATATCAATGAATATTCGATTTCAATTATTCATTTCAATTTATCTTCAAAAGGATAAATTCTCTAAACGTTTCGTTTCACATTGGAAAAACATTTCCATACTTATTAAATAAGTAATCCACAAATCTTTTATTTTCTACACTTGGAAAATATTCAATATACTTAAATCGAATTAAGTATATATTTCATTCTATTAAGGAAATCATTCACTTAAACATATTTATTTGGGTCAAAACAAATGTTGCGTAAAACATCGTTACGACAACCCAAATTCACTAGTATAGGGATTTGAAATTAAAATAGATATATAAATCCCAATACTATACAAAACATTTCCTTTCGGAAATCATTTACTATAACAACAGTGTTATAGTCCATCATCTCCTTTTATTTCTCGAAAACGTCTATTTCAACAATAAATGATGAAATCTATGGTTTCGAATCTCAACACATTTTAAAACATTGTTCGATCGTTTTAATTCTATTTAAAACATCCAAATCCAAAACAATTTCTTTAACGTGTTATTCACTATTCAAAAACGTGAATATACTTCATTAACAATTTCATCCTTTTATTCATTTTAATTCAAAGGATTATTCACTATTCAAAAATGTGAATATAACTCCATTTATAGGTTTCAACAATTTACTTATCAAAATAAGTCATTTCCGAATTTATAAAACAACGTTTATAAATTCCATTTCTATTTATTTTATAACAACTTCCTTTATAAATCTCCTTTATTAGCCTATTCGATTTATATCCCAATTATGAACTAAAAGTCCATATTATAAGTTAAATGCTTATAAAACGATTATTTTACAAAATCGTTCTTTTTAACTTCCCAAATTATAAATCTTGTAACTTATAAGATTCATTCATTTATCCAAAATCATTATTTTAATAACTTAATAAATTTTATAAACCTACTGCTTATAAAATTCCATTTATAACTTCACCATATAAAATTTTATAAATTCCATTCAATTATGAAATTCATTTTCACTTCATTCAAACACTTATACAAACTCGTTTTATAATGTCCATATTTCAATTTATAAATATCCATTTATAAATCTCTTAATATAAATCAATTTATATTATTCTTTTAAAACGTCTTTAATCTCCTTTATAATTTCATCATTTTGATTTATAAAATAATCAAATTTGATAAATCCTATGTTTAAACTTTTCACAATTATTTCAGAAATCCCAATTTAACTATTTTATAAAATCATTAGCATCATATTCTCAAAAATCAATTTTTTTTAACTATTTTTCTCAAAAATCATAATTTTTATAACTTTAAAAATTATAACGTTTATTTATTTAAAATGAATCAATTCCAAAAATATAGTATATTTTCAAAAATCACTTTAAAATCATTTTAAAATTCCAAATTTGGTCCAATGATGCTACACACCAAATAGTCAATCACGACTACAACGATATCATATATCAATATGAAAATCCATCAAATATCAATATATCTGAAATCAAATAAAAACTGTTGAGGAATCCAGTTGGATCCCTCCAACCTGTTTTCCTGCATCCAAAAACATTAGCACAATACCAATTTCGCTCCAGTACGAAATTATCGCGGTATATGTTCTTATTAAATATTATCCGCTTAATAACGGCGTAATAAGGTCTCATCCGCTAAACAAATAAATGCGGGAAATCAATAACTCCAATATATACATATGCCAATATATATATATTGCTACTATATATAATACCAATTTCACTGTTTATGAAATATTCGCGGTATATGTTTTTAATAAATAACATCCGCTTACTAACGGCGTATAATGTCTATTTTAACAATCAATATATATCAATCAACATTCAAACATGCATTCAAATATTTTAAATCTAACTATTTAAAATAAAATCGAAACTAATTCGATTGAGTGAGAAGTTCTCACCTTGATTTTAATTTCCGTTTTAGCGATTTATTTCGAATAAAATTAAACGGACGTTTAATTTTACCCAAAATTCTCACTAACTCCAAACGACTCCAAACCAACTCCATCGCGTAGTGCTCGTCCATACGATTCCAACGCAACTGAGTTTGCATTTTTTCGACCTCGTATGAAAAAGTTATTAATATTTGAAGTTTACTCGATTTATTTATAACTAATAACAACATTTAAATTATAATTTTATAACCTAAATCAATATCTGCCGTCCATCCTTTCCTAGAACGATCTGGGCCGCGTGTTGCTTCTCCCCCATCTCCTTCTTCGTACGCGTGAACCCCCCCATAGCCGAACCCATTACGTCCATTTAGGGTTAAACATTGCAACCCCAAAACTCGACAAAACCCCATCAAACTACTCTCATTCGAACGCCTCCAACACAAACTACCCACGGCCAGAAGGAGCTGAAGCTCGGCCCCCCCATTGGCGCACGAATCGAGAATGAACGCGCGGCCTTTGAGCCTCGATTCCGACCACTACGAAGCACCGATGATGATCACAACCGTATGGATGTGAAGCCCTCATGACGATCTACATTTCCCTAGTTGAAAGATTGTGATAAATGTCGATGGATGAGGAGATAAACGAGGTGGAAGTTGAGAACATTCTGGCCGTTGAAAAGGAGGTGGCGGCTGCGTTTTAGATTAGGTTTAGTTTTATATATATATTTTTTAAATGAAGGGTGGGGCTATTTATAGAGAACCGATCGACACTATTCACCCGGAAATTCCGAACTCCGATTTACGCGCCGAAACTGACGTACCTAGGGTTTATCCTGCGTTCCGGACACAATGGAACAGGTTTCGAAAGCTAATTCGGACATCTGTACGAGTTATGGCTGTAAACGCTCAATTTAAATTAAACCGATTTAAGTCGATTTCTAGGCGTTTTAATTTGTACCGGACAAACGGTAAATCCAATTGACACGAAATTTGAAACCTTACAATAATATCACATTACGGATCCGATGAAACTAGTTTCGTCGAAATCCGAGACTTTTTGAAAAATGGCTATTTTAGCTCGCCAAATTTAAATTAAAAATAAATCGATGCGTTTCGAGCTGCCACGATCAAACGATAACTCCGATTGACACGAAATTTGAAATCCTGTAATAACTAACTATTACGGATCCAATGGAACTGGTTTCGTTCAATTCTGAGACTGTTCAAAAATTGACTATTTTCACTAGTCGATTTAATTATTAAAATATTCAATTTTCACAAATAACTCTTAAATTCGATTTTAAAAGTTCTAAAATATCATTCTAACTTCCATATGATAAAATAAAATTTTACAAATCATTTTCAATCATATTTAACTCAATTTTCAATTATTTCCATAATTTAACGTATTAAATTATCGATTTAATTATTCAATTAAATCCAATAATTCAAATAAAAATTTATTTGACTTATAAATTCACTTATTAATATTTAAAATTAATTAAATATTCAAATTTTAATTATCAAAAATTCTGGGTCGTTACACGACAACTTCATTCACCAACGGACCTGAAACAACTGAACCCACCATATAACAAGCCCTTAAACCCTAAAAAAATCACCCTACCTCAAATCAAGCCTTATTCAAAAATACGCCACAGTGATCCCATTGGCCTCGTTACCCGCTCCTCCTCGACCAAACCGCAGCGCCTATCGTCGCCGAGATTGGTGGTAATTAATTTTTAAACGGATTTTAATCATCTCAACATTTCTTGAGATAAAGGCTATTAAAAAACATAGGATCTTCACTAAAACTCCTATTTTCCAACCACATTCATGATTTCATACTCGATTCAATGTTTTAAACATGACGAGTTTTGTCGAAACCTAGTTTGTTTACTGTATTTTTGAAATTTCTTACAACACACAAAACGAACTAGCTTCAAATTATATTTAACATAATCCATACTTAGAAAAAACGCTTCCTTAGTTTACACGATTTTAAAATTTGAAATAGATTTAGAGATATGGATTTTCAAAAAGTTGAACATGTATATAAATTTCACTGTTAAAAATAATAGAGCATTTTAAACACTTCCAGGGATTTCCCTATTTAAACTCTCACCTTCCACATGCTTGAAATCTTTTGAAAACTTTAATTTACCATCTGAACTTGATAAATGTTGCTTTGCCTTGGATTTGAATTTGAACAGGAATTCTTCTTCTTCCTTTTGTTATTACGATGTTTTGTTACAAAGCCTTTACTTTGGTTTACAGAGCTTTTTCAAATGAACCATATACACGTACGAGCCTAAATATATATACATGCTAGCAAAGGTAAAATCATATATACATACAAGATTTTTGGCTTAAGGAGGATTTGATGTGGTGTATCATGTTTTTGATGGGTTGATAGATTGAAATAAGGTAGAGTGATATATTGTTTTGGGTTGAAAAGAAATTAAAACAAATGTTTTGGTCTTTACTATTTTTGACTAGGCAAACTTATATGTTTATATATTTGGTTGTATATTTATATTTTCCAGGCAATGTTTTTCGTCTACAATTTTACTTATTTACCTTTTTGCTATTTCACTTTTCTAACTTGGTTTACTTTTGGTTGTTATCTTCATGCTTTTACTCTTTATTTAATTTTACTTTCATTCGATTTTTAAAACATGCTTCCATACATGTTTTGTTTTTGAAAACAATTTGAAAGTGGTTTTGAAATACTTAATTTATGTCTTTATATTCATATCTATTTTTATTTCTAAAAATATATCACTCAAAACACTAAAAGTTTTGTTATTCCATTGTAACTAAAATAACATTTTGTTCTACATTTTCTTTTTATTATATTTAAAAAAAATGTACAATTCAACACAAATGAAAATTTTTTCTATTTCATTTTCAAAGTATGAAATGACATTTTTGTCAAAACACCATTTGTGAAAGATTTCCTTTTTAAAATGATTTCAAAAAATTTCTCATTTCTATCATATATATTCCTTCTTTCATTTCTAATATGTATATATTTATTCTTTTCAATAACTATATTTATTTAGTTCATATATATATATTTCACTAACCATTACATATACTGTTTTTGACATACTATTTTTATTTAGTTTATACATGTTTTACATTCTTCTAAACTAGTATGTGTATGTATATATATAAGAAAAATCCAATTTTAAACTTTCTCTATTTATAATAATTATATTTTCATAAGTCGTATCATTTTTATTTATAATATATTCCTAATAAAATTTAATTTATTAGTTAATTTACACCAGGGTTGTTACAACTTTCTTTGGATTCATTCAGATATGAACTAGTTTCGATCGTACAATGACAAAGAGAATAAAATACTAAGTGCACAATCACATCCTCATAAGAAAACATTCTATTGTCACTTAGAAGATAATTAGATCATCACAAAACATAACGAGACTCATTTTCTAAATCGTCCAAAGATAAATCTTATACTTAAATTCCCTTTTTAGGAATATTTATGCCTCAAAGCATTTTCAAGTAATTTTTTTTCAATTTTTCCCAAACCTTGCAAATCATTTTCCAAAAGCATGATTTAAATTCTTCAAAAATTCATATTATTTTCAAAATATACATTAAAATTCTAATTTATAAAATCAACTGAGATATTTCATTTTAATAAACACCTTATATTAAACCCAATTTTAACCCAACATTATCAATCGAATGCCTTATAGTCAAATTGTAAAACTTAATTCACAAGGTGTTCGCTTCAATGTTACCTATATCTACATACCCAACCTAAATCGTAAAAAGGAAAGCTACCTATATACACTAACAATAGTTAATGCTCATTTGACGACGCGGAAAATTTTAATATTTGAAATGGAATATTTAATTAATTTTAAATATTTGGAGGTTAGTTTAACTTGAATTTCGAATATAAATATGAATTTGGCAATTAAATTATTGAGTTTAATTTATTAATGATGGGTAAAATTTTGAATTTTCAATTTTAAGCTTGTTAAAAATAATTTGGTGGCTTATAAAATTTATATTGATAATACTGAGGTTAATGGAAGCTTCAGGATTGAATTTGGGAATGTTTTGTTTAGCTTTGAATTTATATGTTTAAATCGATATTTAAAAATGGCCTTTCGAGGCACAGTCTTGGAATTCGACGAAACCAGTTCCATTTGATCCGTAATAGTTAGTTATTATCGGATTTCAATTTTCGTAATCGAAGTTGCCGTTTGACCTTGGCAGCCCAAAACGCATAGAAACTATTTTAATCGATTTAATTTAAAATTGATCGTTTATTTCCGTAACTTGCGCATATGATCGAATTAGCCTCTGAAACACGTTCTATTGTGATCGAAATATGGATAAAACCTTATAAACGCTAGGCGGCATGCCTCGATAGGAGTTCGGGATTTCGAGCTAGGTTATACGAGATATTTTGAATATAAAATTATAAAAATCACTGTAGCTATTCTTTCCTCCATACGCCAACATCATCATATTTCTTTTCTTCTGAAAGACAGACGAAACAAACCCTTTTCTATCTTCAAAATCGAAACCCTTACCTTTTCGTTCAAAGTGAAAATCCATGGCCGATCTACTAACTTTATTTTAATTAATTATAGAAGTGAATATCACGGTTGATCCCGATATTTAATCTCACAATAGTCGGTTAACGTACGTCGGTTTAACCTATGTTATAGCTTGGTTAAAGCGTGAGGTAACGTCGGCCTTGTTGGCATAGATCCGGTTAGGTTCTCGGGGGGTCCTTCCAGCGGCGTACCCATTTCGGTGTAGGAAGTTCCTTTGCCTGACCATTTGTTGGAAATCTAAAAAAACAATACGCACACTGTATGGTTTTAGTTGTATAACCTGCCAATGAATATGGCGGTAACCTGCTATTGAACATGGTGGCTATAGTAGGCATACGATGAAATGTTGTTTGCTGGCTAAGATTAATTTTATACTTTCGAAATGTTTTCTGCACTATGCACTAAAAATAATATCCAAAGATTTTGCGTATTAGGCATGTTTGACTATCATAAGGAGAAATCTCCCCCAAGTGTGCATTTGCATTGTGTGTGTGGCGGGA
This sequence comes from Allium cepa, assembly GCA_030765085.1. NCBI lineage: Eukaryota > Viridiplantae > Streptophyta > Magnoliopsida > Asparagales > Amaryllidaceae > Allium > Allium cepa. The sequence continues at coordinate 944,074,459 of CM060934.1, read as the reverse complement.
GGCCTTATGGCAGTTTCATTTTCCAAAAGCATAGCGGATTTCTTTTTATTTTCTTTGTGAAAATAACTATTCTTAAGATCTCACACCAGTCCCATGACTGACTTGGAGTTTATTGTTCCCTTTCTAAACTCTGGGTGCCCACCAATTTCCACACAGGCAGTCTAGAGTCAGGTTCTCGGTTATTCTTGAGCGAAGTCAGAAAAGAGATGCTGTGGAGATTAGGAGCAAGCTGGATGGCAAAGCGTATCACTAGTATATGTTATATTCTCTTCCGCTGTTTGTTGTTGTAACACTCTGATAATGTAATGTGATGCAATGTAATAATAGATATGATTCTTTATTTTAAAGATTATTCATTTTTATATTATATGTTGTTCCGCTGTGAAATGTGAGATTCTATTATTGTTTCTGTTTCTTCTTCTATCTTCTTCTCCTTAAACCCTAATGGTTCAGTTTTCCGGCGTTCGATGGTTCGGCAGTTGATACAGTGGACGTATTAATGTTGACTTTCGGAAGTCGAAAAATTGGGTCGTTACATTTTGGTATCAGAGCATTTGGTTAAGCGATAAACTTGGCTCTGTTGGGTGTTACTCATTAGAAATAGAGTCAGTAGTACTCTAGAATGAGTGTGAGTGTAATAATAGATATGAGTGTGTATTTGTTAGTGAGTATAAAATTGTTTTATATTGTGTTGATTGGTTTGTTGAGTGGTATATGGATTCTGGTCAATACGAGTAATTAACGTTGTTGATAGGGATCTCTAAACACTTGTACATAACAAATTTGACACGATATTGTTTTAAAATAGGGTGAATGAAATAATTTTATCCAAACTATTTTCGTATATAAAAGAAATAAATTTTCTGTGAATTATTATAGTATATGGTTGCTTGGTTGCTAGGAAGCGATAATATTAAATTATTATCATCGTTGTATGAAGGATTGAAATCAAACCAAAAGCTAAGAAGATAAAATCCATATACAAAAGAAAATTGTAAACTGTAAATGTGATTTGTAATTTGAAACGTAATTCCAGAAGAATATTTAGAAATGTTCTTGAACATATTTAAAATACGGGAAGTTTGGAAATTAAATTCCTTTTTGGATTGGAAATAGTTTTCAAGGGGTTTGGAAAAATGTTTTTGGAGGGATAAAAGCACTAAACTCTTTTCGGTCGCTGGAAAATAGCTTCGGTGATGACTGTAGCATCATTGATGTTCATTTTCGGGTTTCTAACAGAGGAATTGCTACCGAATTGTTTTAAATTAAAGTTGTTTGGAAAATTTGGGTTTGGTTTTGAAATTCAAAGGATAATTTGAATTGTTTTCAATAATGGTTTTGAAAGGTTGAAAAGACTCTGGAATGCTATATAAAATATTTATGGAATATCATTAAGTTGATAACTTATACAATTTGACATTGATAGAATGAATTTAACCTAAAGGATGGAGTTAAATTAAAATAACTAAAAGTGAATCAATTAAATGAAGTGAATTTAAAGAAAAGTCTAAGGGGACTAAGTATAATGATTTCTTAAATAAAATTCATGAAGTTGAAAATAAATTTGGGGTTAAGACAAATGAATTGGAATTGAGTTTGAATTATGGAAATAAATTTCTAAAGGTACTAATAAATTTACAATTGCAAGTAAATGAAAGTGAAATTGAATGTTGGAATTCATTTCGAATTTTTTAAGCAAATAGAATTAAATGGGAATTGAATTTGAATTGTTATAAGCAAAGCGAAGTGTTGGAATAAAATTAGTAAATAAAACTAATTAAAGGAATGACTTAATTGAATATGATTTGAAATGGAATCGAAATTCAATAATTGTGAACGAAGGTAAATGTATTGACAGAGGTGAATAAAAATTGAATTTTTAATCAATTGGAATAATATGGGTTTGTTTAAAATTAAAAATGAATTGAATGTAAGCAAGTGGGTTGTAAACCCTTCAAATTGAATGAAAATGGTATATAAATTAGTTGAAAATAGTTGAATTAGTATTAAAACTATATAAATTGCTTACGGAAAGTGTTTAGTGTGCATTGCTTTTAGAATTCATGTGTTTAACTATTGCAAATAATTGAAATGTTGTTAAACTTAGTATATATGACACTGACATGTTTTAGTCGAGTAAGTACAGGTTCAGGGAAGTTGTTAGGCTGGATTTGATTGCGCAAAATGCTAATTAAATAAGCCGCTTGCTTAAAAATGCTAAATAAGGTACGCCTACGCAATAAAAAATAGAAAATATGAACTGTTTTTGTTTTTTATGACCGGGTGGGTCGATGTATATATATTTATATCTTTGGTCAAATTGCAAAAGCTCATCCATACAAAGGGGACTCTGCCAAAAGTTTTCGAAAATTTTGCGAGATAGAAAAAAAATTTGGGAAAATTTTTTGTTAGCGACGAAACGATTTCAAATTGGAAATTGAAGTAAATTAGTAAGTGAAACTAATTTAAAATAGCGCAGTTGTGAATGAAAGGTAATCGATGAAATTCGAGATTTAGAAGATAAATTGAATCCAAATAGAATTGAAAGTGTAAATCGAATTCAAATGAAATTTAAAAGGTAAAGTTGAATGAAAATGAATATATATCTTCAATAGTGAAGTAAAAATGATATGAGAAATATATATTGAAGATTTTGGAAATGTGCAAAATAAATTTGAATGTTGTAATTGGATATTATGGCTAGTAGAATATACATGTATGTTACAGGAAAAAGAAAAATTGGAATTGGGATTTCAAAGATAAAAAAAATTGATTTGCTCGACAAAAAGGTATGTATTTCAATTTCAGTATGAAATTTGGTGATTTTCTTGTCTACCGCTTGGCTTTTTGTTTTCTTTTTGAATCTGAGGGCCTGTGGTGCCATTTTGTAGTCGTAGCGAGCTAGCCGCGCAAAGGAGATGCTGGCGAAATTTTTCGAAAATTTAAGGTGTTGGAAAAATTTTGAGAAAATTTTGGAAATTTAAATTTAAATTGGAATCATTGAGAAAACAATGTTGTTTGGAACTTATAATTGAAGTTGGAAAGTCGTTGAATCAATAATGGGTTTTGAATAAAAGCATTTGTTTTGGCAAGTTGATAAAACTGTTTGGTGTTGGGAAAATAATAAATGGGTAAAAGATCATTCTTCTTAACTAGTAATTTCGGGCCGAAATTCATTTAACGGGGGAAGGATGTGACGACTCGGAAAATTTTAACATTTGAAATGGAATATTTAATTAATTTTAAATATTTGGAGGTTAGTTTAACTTGAATTTTGAATATAAATATGAATTTGGCAATTAAATTATTGAGTTTAATTTATTAATGATGGGTAAAAATTTGAATTTTAAATTTTAAGCTTGTTAAAAATCATTTGATGGCTTATAAAATTTATATTGATAATATTGAGGTTAATGGAAGCTTCAGGATTGAATTTGGGAATGTTTTGTTTAATTTTCTATTTATATCGTTTAAATCGATATATAAAAATGGCCTTCCGAGGCACAGTCTCGGAATTCGACGAAACAGTTCCATTGGATCCGTAATAGTTAGTTATTATTGGACTTCAATTTTCGTAGCAATCGGAGTTGCCGTTTGACCCTGGCAGCCCAAAACGCATAGAAACTGTTTTAATCGATTTAATTTGAAATTGATCGTTTATTTCCGTAACTTGCGCGTATGATCGAATTAGCCTCTGAAACACGTTCCATTGTGATCGGAATGCGGATAAAACCTTATAAACGTTAGGCGGCAGGCCTCGATAGGAGTTCGAGCTAGGTTATACGAGATAGTTTGAATATAAAATTATAAAAATCACTGTAGCTATTCCTTCCTCCATGCGCCAACATCATGGTATTTCTTTTCTTCTGAAAGACAACCAAAACAAACCCTTTTCTATCTTCAAAATGGAAACCCTTACCTTTTCGTTCAAAGTGAAAATCCATGGCCGGTATTTAATTTTGGTTTCCCCCTTTCCTTCGAAAAAAAAAATTCAAACCAGCGAAAAGAAAAAAAAAAGGAAAAAATGGCCGAAGCCTAGTAGTTGGAGCCTCGTTCGAAGAAATAATTTCGCAATCGAATTCACGCAATGGTGTCATCATCTCAAGCACGCGAGTAGGAATTTTGGCGATGTTCGATCAAGCACGTTCGCATGATGACGAGGTGAAGGAGGGGTGAGCGTCTTGGCAGAAATTGCAACTTAGGATTTCGCTATTACTTGGGGCACGTATGTGCGCGCGCGCGGTGGAAAAGTTGACCGAGCACAGTGACGAATTCATCAATGAAGGCGACAAACGAGGGTTTCGTTCGGTTTTGGATAGGCGCTCGCGATGGAGGGTTTCTTCTTCATCATGAACGGCTTCGATCGAGCATTTAGTTTTGGTCGCAACTGATGATCGCGAAGATTTGGTGATGATGCTGCGAGCAGTATTCGAGCTGCGGTTTGGATTAGGGTTTCGTTGCGATAACTGTGAGGTATTCATATTCTTTTTGTTTTTGGATTAAACTTAATTTGAGAAAAAAAATTAATTAATTGCAGCAAAAAGTTTAAATGTAGAATTATAGATTTACAGAAAATATACATTCAGACAAGGTTTTGGGAGTAATAAGTTTGGAAAACAGAAAATTATTTTTTATAGATAAGGTTTGGGAAGGAAAAGAAAAAATATATATAGGAATTTTATAAAAATGTTAAAGGATTTAAATGGAAAAATGATGGATGTGGTGGTTAAATTGTTTCAATTAACTTATTTAATTTTTGGACTAAAAATAATTGGATTAAGGGAATTTTTAGTTTAAAAATTTAAGTCAAATTAAATGTTAAATTAAATAAGTGAATGATAATAAATTGTTTGATTAAAAATTCAAGTGTTAATAAATTTATATAATATTTATATAAGGTCCGAATCCTGATGGAAACAAGATGGTTTGTAGTGGATTGCAAAATAAAGGAGCAAAGGTGAGATCTTCTCACTCAAGTTTAAATTGGAATTTCTAGTTTGATTTTAAATAGTTAAATTTAAATTTGCTGATTGTGTGCTTGGATGATGGTTGTTATTATTTGTTTTGAAATAGACCATATTGGAATGCATAATAGCAGATGATATTTTTATAAATCCCATATACCGCGATATTCCACCTCGAAGTGGAATTGATATTTAATTGTTGTGCTAACGTCTGTGGATGCAGGGAAATAGGTTGGAGGGATCCAACTGGATTCCTCAAACAATTTAATTTGCTTCATTTGTTGTGTGTTAAATTATTTATAATCTCTGTGTGATTATATTGTAATTGGAATCGTTGTAGGCTAAAATTTAGCCGAATATATTTTTGGTGTCCTAGGATACCAGAAATAAATAAAAATTGATTTTTGAAATTTAGTAGAAAATTTATAGTAAATTAATTTTAGAAAATGGATCCAACTGGATTCCTCAAACAATTGAATTTGCTTCATTTGTTGTATGTTAAATTATTTATAATTTCTGTGTGATTATATTGTAATTGGAATCATTGTAGCCTAAAGTTTAGCCGAATATATTTTTGGTGTCGTAAGATACCACAAATAAATAAAATAGGATTTTTGAATTTAAGTAGAAAAATCTATAGTGAAATCCTATTGAATAAATTCCAAAATATGGGAAAAGATTTTAATAAATGGGTTTTGAGTCATATTGTTGAAGGATTTATTTAAAATATGGATTTTAAATAGTTTGGAAAAAAATAAAGGGATTTATTTTAAAAGATGATAAATTTGGGAAATCCATTTGGAAATTGATTTGGGTGTTTGAAATAAATTTGGAAATCAACATGGAAATTGATTTGGTGTTGAAAGTGAATATTTGGGAATCGATTTGAAAAAACGTATATCAATGGATATTTGGAAATTTGAATTCACAATGGGAATTTGTAAAGGAAAGGGAATTTTGTTTTAAAATAAACATTGGTTTATTTTTAAAGTGTGGAAAGGAATTTACGGATTGGAATGTAAATTCAAAATAAATCAAAAGGGTTTATTAAATTGGTCTAAGTGGACCATTTTTGAAATGAAAGTGTATTTTCCCTGGAAAGTCGAGTATATTTTGAAAGTAGCTTTTAAAGTATAAATTAAAAGTTCTAAAGATGGTTTTCAAAAGGATATTTTGGAGAAATTATTTTCTTAAGTTGTTTCAAATCCTAAGGTAAAGACTTATTTAATTAATTATAGAAGTGATTATTTAAAGATTTAATTGATATTTGTTCTAGAAAATGGTTATTTAAATAGTTATACCCGATCTACTAACTTTATTTTAAAGTTAATTTGGACCTGAAATTTTATATGAGATATTGGGATAATATTTTCATAATTAATATTTAAACAAATGTTTTAAAATAGTTTTATCTAAATGTTTCCAAGTATATATTTTGGATAAGTGATTTGAATTATTTAAAGTTTTTGAACTCGGCGGACTTTCGGTGGAAATAATTAATATCAGGAATCTTATTCCCCGAGTGAAAAGTGATTTGAAATTTGTTTTCAAATGGTTGAAGTGTGAAATTATATCTTGCTAAGATATTTTGAAAATAAATAACTGGGGAAAATTATTTGAAATCCAATAATTGTTGTAAATGTGATTGATAGTTAAATAACCGACTATCAATATTTGCCTTTAAATGGCATTTGAATTTCGATGCGATCGGGGGTCGGAATCCAAGTGGATATCCGAAAACCACATCGAACCTTTGTGATTGTGATGGATATTTTATTTAAAAGATCAAAGTGGAAATTGTTGTGATTTGTTTGAAATCTGAATGAACACTAATTTTTAAAAATAAGTGCTCGTTATTCGGATTAGCCAGGAGAGGACATTTGTGTCATATAACCCATTCCGAATAATTATACGATGTTATGGATAGCACTTGAAGACCGGTGGTGAAGACCGGGTATTTGCGAGAATGATAGGATGACCTATCGATTGTCTCTGCACTGAGTAGCTACGGTATAGAGATTCCCTAAGTGATGGAAAGTCCGATCGGGATTGTGAATACCCGGATTGCAAGGGCTTCTTCGAAAGTGTCTTCGGTTCTGTTCGAACCCGGAACAGACCTATATGGATGTGTGTCTGACATTACAAATTGAGATGTAAAGCTGGTTTCTATCAAATACATTTCTGTTGGTGGGGGATAATTTATCCTCTTAGTTTAACACCCTTCTTTGAGGCGTACGAGCTCATAGGTTATGTAGTTGATGGTTACTAGTGATACATTCCCAATTTGGTAATGTGGCATACGAAGTGCTGTTAATCATTTGTTGATCGAAGCATGGCTTTTGTGAAAAGCGTAGCTTTGTGGACGAGACTTCGTCGAGCCTCACAACCCGGAAATGGTCGAAACAGGAATGTTGCGGCAAGATTTTTAGGGGTCGTGCCCCTAGGGTGTGTCCATTTTCTTCTAGATAAAGGGTGGTATCATGGTATGGAGCCCAGATACTTAACTCATGTGGACACTGTAAATTTATTACTGTGTGATGTTTCTTTGTGGTTGAGGATCCTCGGATAAAGGTCGGTAACGACCGGGGATGGCATACTTATGTGTTAGTTACCTATGTTATAGCTTGGTTAAAGCGTGAGGTAACGTCGGCCTTGTTGGCAGAGATCCGGTTAGGTTCTCGGGGCGTCCTTCCAGAGACGTACCCATTTCGGTGTAGGAAGTTCCTTTGCCTAACCATTTGTTGGAAATACAAAGAAAACAATACGCGCCCTGTATGGTTTTAGTTGTATAACCTGCCATGGAATATGGCGGTAACCTGCTATTGAACATGGTAGCTATAGTAGGCATACGACGAAATGTTGTATGATGGCTAAGATTAATATTATACTTTCGAAATGTTTTCTGCACTATGCACTAAAAATAATATCTAAAGATTTTGCATATTAAGCATGTTTGACTATCATAAGGAGAAATCTCCCCCAAGTGTGCGTTTGCATTGTGTGTGTGGTGGGAGGCCTTATGGCAGTTTCATTTTCCAAAAGCATAGCGGATTTCTTTTTATTTTCTTTATGAAAATAACCGTTTTTAAGATCTCACACCAGTCCCATGACTGACCTGGAGTTTATTGTTCCCTTTCTAAACTCTGGGTGCCTACCAATTTCCACACAGGTAGCCTAGAGTCAGGTTCTCGGTTATTCTTGAGCGAAGTCAGAAAAGAGATGTTGTGGAGATTAGGAGCAAGCTGGATGGCGAAGCGTATCACAAGTATATGTTATATTCTCTTCCGCTGTTTGTTGTTGTAACACTCTGATAATGTAATGTGATGTAATGTAGTAACAGATATGATTCTTTGTTTTAAAGATTATTCATTTTTATATTATATGTTGTTTTGTTGCGAAATGTGAGATTCTGTTATTGTTTCTGCTTCTTCTTCTATCTTCTTCTTCTTAAACCCTAATGGTTCGGTTTTTCGGCATTCGATGGTTCGGCAGTTGTTACAGTGGACGTATTAATGTTGACTTTCGAAAGTCGAAAAATCGGGTCGTTACACTCAGACTGGAAGAGCGTAACTAAACAACCCTACATGATAATAATAATAGGGCTCCTATTATCTCTTATCAAACAACACCTTAAAACTACCATACTATTTTTGAAAAACATTTTTTATGTATAAAAACATATCTTTAGGTAAAATTATTTCGCTTAGTCAATTTCCTAAACAATACTATGTTGATTTCCCTAGTTCAAATGTTTGGAAATCCATATCGATATGGTTGTACCTTCCGTATCGATCCGAATTTATAAGCCACTCAATCGATAAATCAACATAATACAAAACGTTTTATATCGCAACAAATACGCGCTCTTATATATTACACTCAAACTTATATTAAGGCATTCCATTACCTTATCTCTTAATGAGTTACCCCACCAAAGCAAAGGTTCCTTTTTAACCTTCTCGTTTGATAATAATGAATGGGATTTTCTACCCACGAAAATCGACACTAATACGTCCACTATATTTCGTGCCGAGCAATCAAGTGCCAAAAAGACTGATCGTCAGTAGAAAGAAAGAAGATAGAAGATAAGAAGAAACTAAACAATCATAGAATCTCATAACGCAAAGAAGTAACATATATTAATTTACATAATTCTTTACAAAGCCATTTCAAAAATGATATATCTGAGTCATACTAATAAAATTCTACCTTTGGACAGTTATAACAGCCTGTCCCTAGCTAACCGATATAAGATACTTACGGTACAGTGGAAACAAGATAATAATTTGCTATCGATGAAGCCCTCTGCTCCAAGCTCCTCCAAGATGCATCCATGGAAAACCTGAACTACTTGGCTGCCTATAAAAATTTGAGCACCCAATAGTTTTTAGGGAAAGAAAATAAAAACCCGAGCTAGTCATGGGTCTGGTGTGAGTAAACTCAACCATCTGAATTATTATGTTTAAAACCGTTTTAAAATCAAAGGTATCTTGTAAGACCACCCCGCATATAAACACGGACAGGTTTTTATTGCATGATAACCAAAACATTTTATAGAAAATCCAGTGATATTATAATAATATATAGGGTACAAATACTTGTGAATCATAGTCGAAATTGTTACATTAATTAAATTCCAACATACTAGGTTCTATAATCAAAACCGTAAAGGCACGTATTGGAGATTGGATTCATACTATGACAAGGAACATGTACTAGTATTGCGGTACACGTCTAGAAAATATATTGAGGACCTCAATGGGATCCCCAACCAACACCAGACTGGCCTATCCTTGACCGGATAGTATCGAATATGTCATCATCCCGATTTCTTTCCAACCCTTTTTATTGAGATCTCGTGCACAACCAATCCATAAAATATGTAGATGTATTTAGAAAGGAAATGACATACCCAAATAGGAGCGATCCACTTAGCCATGCTGCATCTCTCCTAATTAATTTTTGTCATTCTCAGTTGATGAGTTTTGAGGATATGCTTAACTTTTGAATAGCAATCCAACTTGGAATGCTAGCACTGCCTTTTTGGCAGTAACGCAGTGCCAGCATTCATCCGTACTAGTTGTCCAGGATAAAGACAAACCAAAGGCATTACTTCTACTACATCCATTTTGGAATCACCCTCAGGACAAATAGCAAGTAGCCCTTGCACTTCAATGCTCCTTCTTCGATTCCATATTCTTTAAGATGTCTTCAGTTTGAAACACTTGAGTTGGATCAATGGGGTTTTCGGATAACATATTTGATCCTAGTCTCTTCGAAACAACTTTCGATAATTTCTGGTAAACTCAACCTCAGTTCTTCAGAAAATAAACAAACGAAGATAAGGGCGAAGTTCACCTCTTAAATGTTTGTGTCCGGATTTCCTTATCATTTACCCTTGAAGAATGAAACGAGATTTATATGCATAATACAACATTATTGGGGATGACAAGCCATACAACTCATGTGTTTCTCCTAGATATTTCCAAAGTTACGATTAGGTCCAGATTTGATAGTCGGTTATTTAATTATCAATTAAATAATTATTCAACATTGATTTGATTCCATATAGGATCCACTAAGCCTTTATTAATTAATATTTAATTAATTAAAACACTTTGCAAAACTTGATTGAAAGAACATTTTAAAACACTATTCCCAAAACCTTTTACATTACTTTTATACTTGAAAGAAAGCATTTATATAATTATCTCAGCGTTATAATTATATATACCAAACTTTACAAAAGTTTCCTTCTTTTCAAATCCCATATTAATTGGCTAAGAAATTCCCTTTTCAAAACATCACTTATAATAAAAACCATTCACATTATAAAACCCATAAACTTATCCCTTAAAAAATTCTTTTTATTGAATTCACTCATATTTCAAGCCTCCTTATAAATCTTCAAACTAGAGTTAACTTCTTTTTAAAATCTGTAAAATGATTTATAAAATCTATTCCTATGTATAAAAGTCTTTATAAAATATATTTAACATTACAAAATATCATTTACAAAATCTCATTTTAAATTACTTTAAATAAACCCTTTTATTTAGTGAAACCTTTTATTTAAATAGGTGATTTTTTATAAATCTTTATAAAATAATTATATAACTTGAAAGTCATTTATAAACTTTAAAACCCCAAACTGATTTAAGAATCGAAGTTAATTCAAAATCATACTTCATAAATTCAAAAAGAAGCTTATCAATCCTAATGGTACTAATTTAAGTTTTCATTTAATTTCAATTTCATTCTCAAGTCATTCAGCAATTTACTTACATAAGTCAACATATATGTAAATACACTTTTTATCCAAATCAGGAAATAATATGTCAATATAAAATAACTAGTATAAACATGTCTATATAACATAATGGCAGGTTTGTGAATTGTCCCGCTAAATAGGTGTCCAAATAATTCAATTAATTAGTAGAACGGGGATTTATTCTGCTAACATATGTCCAAAAAAATAAAAAAAACTTTATTATGACTCATTAATAGTTATGTAGTTTCTTAACGGTATCGACATTTAACTCCCTTGGATTCAAAACCAACTTTGAAAATAAAGTTCCTTTAAAACAATTTGATTCTTAGAAAAACAAAGGAGATATGACTTTAAAACTCTTTATAAATAATTAATTATAAGTTAAATCCTTATTTAAATTATAACTAATCTTACTTGAATCTTGACTTAATTTAATTAAATAATTAAACAATTTCTAACTATTAGTTAAACCCTAATCATTCCTCTATTAATTATTTAAAAATGATTTAAACCTTCATTAATAATTAAATATTAATTAATCTTAATTAATTAAATAAATAATCTTTTGATTAAAACTTAAATAATAAATTAAACCTTTAATAATTAATTTACTTTAAAATTAAACCTTAATTAATTTATCATTAAAATTAGTTAGCAGTTGATTGATTAAATAAATAAATAATTACCTTATATTTGATTAGTAATTAATTAAAAATAATTCTTGTATTTAATTGATAATTAATTTAAAATTAATCTTGCTTAATAAAAAATTAATCAAAATTAATCTTACTTTTTAAACATAGTAAATTAGTAGTTAATCTTCACTTAATTATAATTAATAAACCATGTTTAATACTTAATTAAGTATTAATTATCAAAAATTAATTAATTAAAAATTAATTGATAAATTATTAGTTACCTTTCTAGAACATCGTTATAAGTTTATAAAACATTTTAAAGACACTTTTAAGTATGAAAAATAAATTTAATAAAAATCTGACTTTTTAATTGAACCTGTACCCATAACGACTATAGCAATGGACACCATAACCTGAAAATGTTTCGACTTTCCTCATTGAAACCTCAACACTTAAATACTTACAAACTTATCGTAAACACAACATAAGATTTTGCATAAGAAAGCAAAGTTGAGAACTTTGAAATGATTTTCACTTTCCTTTAAACAAAACACTAGTTTTTCCACAAAGAAATTCAATCGTCAATAATATATCAAATTGTCCACTTCCTTAGCATGACGTCACATATACATGCCTAAACATCCATAAACATACCACTATCATAGCTCAAACCCAAAAACTACATCTTTATAATAAAAGACAACGTTTTAGCTTTCTATTCACAAGTCAATATACAAACCACAACTTACAACATATACATATATTCAAACCACATAATATTTCAACCAAACAACCAGCTTATTTTACCATCCAATATAAAATACATATAAAGGTAAAATTTTCCCTAAAGCTAAAGAATTTACTAATAAAAAATTGTTTGAAAACTTGATACATTTTGGAATTCGAAAAGCTTGGAAAACCATAAAATCCACTCGAAAATAGGTCAAATTCACCTCGATTTTTGGACATGTAATTCTCGGATTTTGGAAAAGTGGTTAATAGAAAAGTTTTAGAATGTTCTTTCCTCTACACTTTTAATAAAAGAATCACTTTATTTTTTAGGATGATATGGCCCAAATAAGAAGGAACATTTTCAGATTGGATCTCTAAGTCCAAAAACATGTCTGAAAGAAATGCATTTTTGACATAGCTACACTCAAAATTTAAAAATGCGGTACAAAACGCAAGTGTAGCTATTGGAATTTTATATTGTTTGATAAAAAGAAAATCTCTATTTAACTTGGAAATGAGGAAGATAGGATAAAAGGAAGAGGAGGTAAAATATGAAGAAAGAAAGACTATATATGAACAAGAGGAAAAAAAATACCCAAACACCCTTGTCCTTTGCCCACCACCCACCTTGCACCACCTCACCACCTTGTCCCTCTTACATTTCTAAGCCAACATGCATCTAATGCATATATGTACTTATGTCTACATATTTTTTCCTAAGCATCTTTATATTTTAAAAAATAAATATATTTTTAAATCAAAGAAAATTTATCTTACTTATAGATATGATATTTAAGTTATATATATATATATATATATATATATGTATATATTGGTGAAATGAAATCCTAACTTTAGTTACAAATGAATTTATATACATATGCTATTTTGATCGTAATATTTCCGATAACTTTTATTGAACGAAAAGTCAAAAAATTAGAAAAATGAATGTCAGTCATGTTTTCGATTTTTCTTCAAACCAAATATTTTTGTAAACAAAATTTAAAAACTACTTCAACATCATTATTTGTCATTTAAAAGAGTTTTATTTTCATGATAAAAATTATAGATTGAAAATTTAAAATTAGCTAAATATTTGCAAATCAAAAGAGTAAAAATTCCGAGACGTTACACTCTCTCTCTCCTTAAAAGAATTTCATCCTTGAAATTACACCTCAACCTATCCTTAAAGACACTTTACACTATATACTAATTCGTATGATGTACATAGATCATACTTATATAAAAATATGATTCGATCACTACTCAAATACATAACTTCACTTCTGAGCTAGTATCGCTCACCCGATCTACTAGTATGTGTGAGAAATGCGGATTACGGATTTTAAGGCTAGAATAAACACTAGAAGGGGGTGAATAGTGTTTTAAGGAATTACTAAATCTTTTTGAGTTTAGTTTATTTGAGCACAAATGTATCTAATATTCAGACACAGATATGATCACAGAATCAAACACAGATTCAGAAATAAAGTAAAAGCAATAAAGGAACGAACACACTGGATTTTATACTGGTTCGGAGTTACCCTACATCCAGTCCCGCACACAAGTACGAATTTCCTTTCAAAAGAAATTGTACACTTACAACCTCGATTTCAAGGCCACGAGGTACACCACTCCAGATTCACAATCCTCTGGGTAGAGATACTTGATTTCAGGGGCAACAAGTTCATCCAATTGATTTCCAATGCTACAATCACACCTTTTCTTGCTAAATTGATTACAAAGAAGTCTATAACTTTGAATAGCACTGAGATCTTGTTGAGATAGTGATAGAGAATCAAACCAGAAATGACCTAGTTAGATTCAATGTTGATTTCGACAGAGTAATGGTAATAATATATATAAAGAAATGTAGAAGAAGAAGAGGAGTGAAAACAAGAAAAATATGATTACAAATTCGTTGAAAACTACCCCTATTTATAGTAGAACAACAACCATGTCCATTCATGAAAGGATATGACGAATAGACACTTCCTTTGAAATTCAAATTTTTGAAATAAACTGCTACCATGTCGACATGGGGTACTTGAGGATGTCGACATGCCTAAGGTATTTTTGGTAATTTGCTATTCTTTGAAAATAACTTCTATCTCGTATTAAACTATTTTAAACTTTATAAATATATTTGACTATTATTGAAATACATAAGTAAATATAAAGAATAACAATTTGATATATATATAATTTTACTATAATTTTATATTTAAATCTAAGTATAAACATTAAAAGTTAAATATATTATTATTAAAAGAGAGAAAAACTAAGGATAATTTGATTTTGAAAATAAAGATTATTTTGAGGCTAAAAACATGTAACAACCCGCATATTTAACGATTTGTATATTTAAATATTTTATTTAAATATAGCATCGTTAGTCGGATTTAAGTCCGAAAGATTACTTTTTACAAACAGCCGAATTAGGACTCGATACCACTTCCATTGAGTTCAAAATGGCGTTTGCGACCTTTTTGAGTATAAACATTGCTATGTTTGGAGCTAGCTAAAATTTTGACCTTTTCACTTAGGGCTTTAGGTTTGGACTTGGGGTTCAACCCACTAACCAAACTCATCTTATATCCTAACTCCACCACCTCTCCTCTTCATTCCTTCATATTTTCCTAACACTTAAGCTTTAGTAAAAATGGGGGAGGAGATTGGAAATTAAAATCCTAAGCCCTAGTTTCTTTAGCAAATCCAAGTTTTAGCTCCAAAATCAAAGAGAAGCTTAGGTAAGTATCTCCTTCTCCATCTCAATTTCTCTCCAATTTCACAAATTTTCTATAACCTAATTTGGGAAATTATTGCTTATGATCTTAGATTGGAGCTTTTAGAGTTGAAATTGAAGAGTGGTTGATCCTCCTTTGTTTTCAAGCTTCTTCTTCCTTGTTTTTGAGTAAAAGGTGAGATTTTTATCTCACATCTATGTCTATATCTATCTTTGTTGTTAGGTACGAATTCCTAACTTCTTTTCCGTGTTCATTTGCTTTGGATTGAATTGGTTTTATGAATGTTCCAATTTTTGGTGTTTTGAAGTCAAATCTTTAAAAATCCTAGCTTCATTGTTTGAACATGTTTTTGGTGATGCATAGAAGAGCCTATAGGGCTTGGTTGTCGATTGGCATAAACCCCTAAAGCCCATTGTTCGTTCGGTCATGAATTGGCTATAGTTTGCTCTTCATTTAGATAGGCTGGAAATGCTGGAAAACAGGCACCAGTCAACTGACCCTCCGAGTCCAGTCGACTGACCTGGAACCCGAGAGTTTTTCCAGGCATTGGCCAGTCGACTGTTCTCAGAGTGCCAGTCGACCGACCTGCTTATATTCAGCCAATTTTGCCTATTTAGCCTATTTTGCTTGAGATTCCAATTTTTATCGATTCGTGATTATCCGATTTCTTGTTATCATTTATTATTGACTTTGATGACTTCTTTTCAGAATTTTTGAGAATATCCATTTGATGGATTCGATATCGATTTTTATGGCTTTGATTCACGCCTTCGAATGTGAATCTTTGGTGATTGATTGTTTCTACAATCATTTTTGTGATTTGTCACTTCTGAATACAAAGGTTTCTATACTACTAGTAAATATTCAAACTCTTTCGCAAAGATGATTTCAGCCTTATTTTTAATGACCAAACTCGTTTATAAAACTGTTTTTCTAATCTACTAGTATACACAAACCTTTACCTCATTCGTTCGAGAAATCCAATTAAACGACTTTGCAAAACAAGTGGTATGAAATGCTTGTGTTTACTTTGTCGGTTAATTCTTAGACTCGTTCGATTGAAACTCTTGTGACAACTTTCGAGTGGAGACTTACAGTTTATTCGTAAATATTTAAGTTAAGCCAGTGGTTATGGGTCATGAAGCTAAACTCATCTATTTACTAGCTTAGTGTAGTTGACACTTCTTGATGATCGGTGATGATCATTTTGTGATTTAGACTAGCAATGTGCGATGTCTCTTTGTCTACGAGGGAGACTAAACCCCGTTTCTATGGAGCTTCGGCTCAATTTTGTGGGGTAGCGACCCATGGTCTTCGAACCGTTTCGTGGAGCTTCGGCCCAAAATTGATGGTTAGCAACCATGGAATAGCATTCCGTTTTGTGATACAGGTATTGGTGAGTTTTTATGCTCCCGTTTTGTGATAGGCCTCCCCCTCTTGTGATTTCAGGATTTCTAACTGATGATTTCTAGAATTTGTGTCTCACCAATTTTAGTGATTTACATTGATGAGTTTATCAATATTTGTGCATTGGTGAATTTGTGTTTCAACAGCTTTTACGATTGGCAATGAGATGTTTGCCAATATTTGTGATTTAGTGAATAAAAATAAAGAATATGGTTTTCTTTTTTATCTATGAGATGATTCTTGTGATATTGATTAATCTCTGGTTGGTTTTCAAACGCATACTTATCACAGTATGGCATTACTGTTATCATACGTTTCTGTCATATCCCTCATTCTATCTCATTTTTATCTGATATTTATAGCTAGACTGATCCGTTTATTGTTTTCTTATTAAATAATACTCAGGTCAGACCGAGATGTCACATGTGCTTCTGCTTGACTCCTTATCTGGGATCATCATTCTCTGACTTTTGTCTAACTGCATTAGATTGGCAGTTTTTGTTGTTATACATTCGAGATAGAGGCTCCTTGATGTATACATACTCTTTGATGTTGCACCTGTATCTATTCTTTTGTGATATTGTGGATCTTATTTGACCACTACTTTGATGTACACTTATATGTGTTATATTCATATCTATTTCCGCCTTTGTGACATGAATATCTGCGACTGATTTATGTTATGTTTATTTCTATATTTGTTTTCGAAGACCACATAGTCACTGTGTAGTAGCTTTGAGTTTGTATCGGCATGTAGGATTTCCTCTTGAAATGAATCGCATGTTATACTATCTGACGATACTGGTGCTCGCACAAAGCAATTACACGGATGGTCGCTCCTTAATAGCCTTATTCTTCGTGCTAGTTGATGGCATTACTTCGTACTGTTCTTGGCTAGCGTGAGTATAGAGGTAGGGTGTCACAGCTTGGTATTAGATCTAAACTTCGGAACGATGTAGAATATTCTAGCAAGGATCATTGTCCTGAGTTCTTCTTAGGAGTTGTGTCCTAGGATTTTATTCGAGTCATTGGATCCATCTTATCCTATTTCCTTTGAGATGCCTTGTTTTATCATTCATGATTGTTTGATATTCATTCTGAGATTAACCTTTTTCTTCTCCTTTCTTTCTTTCTTTCTTAAAGAAGAGAAATGGTTAGACCAGGTCGTCCCATTGCCGGTCAATCAAGTTCTACTCCTCGGGATGGAGTATTTATGTCAGCTCAACAGCTTCTTGATCTTGTAAAGAATGCTCAAGCCGTCGGACCCATTTTAGAGCCTATCACCCAAAATCCGGATTTACATGCCTGTGCAGTGATTATACAAATTTGGTTGGAAAGCCGTTCAGGGGTTCCGAGGGCGTTATCGAAGTCCAAGCTTGGCTTAGAACATGCGATCGCATTTTTTCTCGCATGAATCTTATTGATCTTCATCGAGTCCAAGTGCCTTCTAGCATGCTCCAAGGAAGAGCATTAGATTGGTATAAGCTTCTTATTTCTGAAGTAGTCGAAGCGGATATTACTTGGGGGCAATTCCAGGAAAGATTCGAATCAAAGTTTGTGCCGAAAGCTGAAAAAGTGACTTTGGCCCGTCGTTTTATTGACCTTGTTCAAGGTGAATCTTCTGTGGCAGATTATGTCGCATCTTTTGAATCCCTCTCTAAATATGGGGTCGAGTACATTAATACCCCATTGAAGAAAAATCAGAGATTTGTCTATGGCTTGAATAATAATCTCAGAATGCCATTACTCTTGAAATTGGAGGTTGCTTTCGATTAGCATGTTGATATTGCTCTTCGACTTGAAGAGGCAAATAAAGAGAGTGATGTCGAAGTTGGGAGTGAGAAACCGAACTTCAACAACAACAAGAAGCGGTCTAATAAGTTCAAAGGTCATTATCTCAACAAGAAAGGAAAACAAGCAACTCCGGTATCCAAGACTTCTGCCCCTAGTGGTGGCCAATGCTACAATTATGGTTCTAAGGACCATTATGCAAATAAGTGTTCAAAGCCCCTTGCTTGTCGCTATTGCAAAAGCTCGGGTCATTATATATCTGCATGTCCCAAACTTCAAAGCAAGAAGGAGGGTAAGCTAAATGTTGTGCAAGCCCCTTGTAACACTTCTCGTGGTCAAGGTATTTCTCATTCTATCCTTGATGGCATTATTATGCTTCATGATCATCCTATTCGAGTTCTTTTTGATACGGGTGCATCCCATTCTTTTATCTCAAAAGAACTTGTTGATACTTTTTCTTTGAGTGTTATGGCTTTAATGAATTCTTTGAGAATTGCAAATCCAGTTGGTGGATTTGCAACACACAGTTTGCTTTGTAAAGATGTCGAGATTGTTTTATGTGATTATTCTTTCCGAGCCGATTTTCATGTCATGCGCTACTTAGGCTTTGGAATGATTTTGGGAATGGATTGGCTTAACCGTTATGAAGCTCAAATCCTATGTCCTGAGCGGACTATTCATCTTCGACATCCTCAATCTTTTAAGAAGATTTCTGTTGTTCTTAAAGATTCGGATTCTATCTTGGCAGCATCTTTATATTCTTTAAATCCTCATGATGACGATAATGATGATGAGGAAGATGTCATTTCACTTATTCACATTGTTCGTGAATTTTCCCACATATTTGAGCCCGTTTTAGGATTACCCCCCAAGCGAGCCATTGAGTTCAGAATTAATCAAACTCCTGGAGCTGTACCTATTACTCGTCCTCCTTATCGTATGTCCAATAAGGAAAATGGAGAGATGCGTAGACAATTATCCGAATTAGAGGCGAAGTAATTTATTCGCTCTAGTTCCTCTCCTTGGGGAGCTTCGGCTATTTTTGTGAAGAAATCCGATGGTACACTTAGGCTTTGCGTTGACTACCGCAAGCTTAATGATCTCACTATCAAGAATAAATATCCTTTACCTCGGATTGATGATTTGTTTGATCAGCTTAGTGGTTCTAGAGTCTTTTCACAGTTAGACTTAGGAACCGTCTTTCATCAGCTTCGTATTGCAGAGGATAGTATTCCTTTGACATCGTTCCGTACTCGTTATGGATCTTACGAATGGCTTGTTATGCCATTTGGTTTAATGAATGCTCCAGCTTATTTCGTTGACTTTATGAATCGAGTTTTCAAAGACTTCCTCGACTGGTTTGTACTTATCTTTATAGATGATATTCTTGTTTATTCTAAAACCGAGGAGGAGCATGGAAAGCATCTTCAGATTGTGTTGGAAACTCTTAGAAGCAATCAATTGAAAGCAAAATTTTATAAGTGCCACTTTTGGCAATCTCATGTGAAATTTCTTGGTCATATTATTTCTGAATCCGGAATTTCCGTGGATCCTTCAAAGATTGAAGCGATTCAAAATTGGAAGAGACCGGAGAGTGTTATGGAAATCCGTAGCTTTCTTGGATTGGCGGGTTATTACCATCGTTTCATAAAAGACTTTTCAAAAATTTCCATGCCTCTTACTAGTTTGATCAAGAGGGGAGTTAAATACATTTGGTCGGAAAAATGTGAAGCTTCTTTTCAGAAATTAATAGAACTCCTTTCCGATGCTCCTATTCTTGTGATTCCCGAAAGGAACCAAGATTTTATTGTTTATACCGATGCTATTCGTGTTGATTTGGGTGCCGTTCTTATGCAAAGGGATCGTGTTACTGCTTATGCTTCTAGGCAATTAAAGCCTGCCGAGACTAGATATGCCACACATGATTTAGAGCTCGCGGCTATTGTTTTCGCCCTTAGAATTTGGCGCCATTATCTTTTGGAAGAAAAATTTATTCTTTACACCGATCATAAATCTTTGAAGTATTTATTTTCTCAAAAGGAACTTAATTCGCACCAACAACGTCGGCTTGAATTTCTTGCATCTTATGATCTTGATATTCTTTACACTCCCGGAAAGGGGAATCGTGTTGCCGATGTCGTTAGTCGTAAGCAACAAGCGGTTGTTTCTATGATGATATCCGAATGGAATGATCTCGAGATTTTGTCCACTTGCGAGATTCGAGATCGTGAATCCGATTTATGTTCATCTCTCATTTTATGTAGCATTGAGGCTCATCCTTCTCTTTTAGACCGCATTCTTGAAGCTCAAAAGATAGATTCTGAATTGGCTCTTCTTAGCCAAAGTTGTAGGTATAAAATTAATGTTGAAGTTTTGAAAGACTTCGATATTGATGCTCGTGGCGGCATTCGAAAGTTTGGTAGACTTATCGTGTCAAATCTTAGTGATCTTCGTAAAAACATTTTAGAAGATTCTCATCGTTCTAAATTTACCATTCATCCCGGTAGTAGTAAAATGTACGTGGATATGAAGCGACTTTAATGTTGGGATGGAATGAAATCCGATATTGCTAACTTTGTTAAGCGTTACATGACTTGCCAACACGTTAAGGCCGAGCATCAAAGGCCCAGCGGGTTATTGCAACCTTTGGACATTCCAATTTGGAAGTGGGACCAAATTTCTATGGATTTTATTGACGGTCTTCCCCGTTCTCGTACGGGTCATAATAGCCTATGGGTGATAGTGGATAGACTTACAAAATCTTCCCATTTTATTCCCGTTCGGTCCAATCGGTCAAATCGGACCGTACCTCTTTTGGCCAAACTCTTTATTAAATAAATTGTTGAATTGCATGGAGTCCCTACTTCAATTGTTAGCGATCATGATCCATTGTTTACTAGTGTATTTTGGAAGAGTCTTCAGAAAGCTTTGGGAACGAAGCTTAATTTTAGCACTGCTTATCACCCTCAGTCCGATGGACAAATCGAGCATGTGAATCAGACTCTTGAGGATCTTCTTCGTGCATGTGTTCTTGATTTTGGTGGAAGTTGGGAAGATCATATTTCTCTTGTTGAGTTTTCCTATAATAATAGCTTCCAATCTAGTATCGGTATGTCACCTTTTCAGGCACTCTATGGAAATCCATGCCGATCTCCTTCTTGTTGGCTTGAGGCCGGTGAGAAGCTGGTTTTATGTCTAGACTTTATTCGTGATTCCATTGAAAAGATTGACCTTATCCACCACAGGATGAAAGAAGCTCAAAATAGGCAAAAATCCTATGCCGATAACCCAAGAAGGAAATTATAATTTTCTGTGGGAGATTTTGTGTTTATTCGTGTTTCACCTATGAAGGGTGTTGTGTGTTTCAGTCGATCGGGAAAATTAGCACCTCGATATATTGGTCCATTTTCCATCACCGAACGTATTGGTTCCGTGGCTTATCGCCTTTTATTACCGGCTCAGTTTTCTGCTATTGATGACGTGTTTCACGTTTCTCAACTAAGGAAATGCCTTAGGATTCCGATTCTATTCTTGAGCCATGTGTTGTGGAAGAAATTGAAGTTTCGCTTAATTTGACTTATGAGCAGCATCCTATTCGTATCATTGCAACGGAGACAAAACGCCTTCGAAATAAAGATGTCCCTCTTGTGAAGGTTCAATGGTCCTCAAATCCTAAGGATGGTTCTTGGGAATCTAGAGAATTCATCGAGCGAACACATCCGGACTTACTCTCTCATGCTTTTTGAGGTAAACTTCTTAATTCAAATTTCTTTTGTGTTGATATGCTTTTATGGTTATTACTTTTTATATTTTCTTCTTAAGTATTGCGAGGACGCAATTTCTTTAAGGAGGGGAGTCTGCAACAACCCATATATTAACGATTTGTATATTTAAATATTTTATTTAAATATAGCATCGTTAGTTGGATTTAAGTCCAAAAGTTTACTTTTTACAAACAGCCGAATTAGGACTCGATACCACTTCCATCGAGTTCAAAATGGCGTTTGCGAACTTTTTGAGTATAAACATTGATATGTTTGGAGCTAGCTAAAATTTTGACCTTTTGACTTAGGGCTTTGGGTTTGGACTTGGGGTTCAACCCACTAACCGAACTCATCTCATATCCTAACACCACCACCTCTCCTCTTCATTCCTTCATATTTTCCTAACACTTAAGCTTTAGTGAAAATTGTGGAGGAGATTGGAAATTAAAATCCTAAGCCCTAGTTTCTTTAGAAAATCCAAGTTTTAGCTCCAAAATCAAAGAGAAGCTTAGGTAAGTATCTCCTTCTCCTTATCCATCTCAATTTCTCTCCAATTTCAGAAATTTTCTATAACCTAATTTGGAAAATTATTGGTTATGATCTTAGATTGGAGCTTTTAGATTTGAGATTGAAGAGTGGTTGATCCTCCTTTGTTTTTAAGCTTCTTCTTCCTTGTTTTTGAGTAAAAGGTGAGATTTTTATCTCACATCTATGTCTATATCTATCTTTGTTATTAGGTGTGAATTCCTAACTTCTATTCCGTGTTCATTTGCTTTGGATTGAATTGGTTTTATGAATGTTCCAATTTTTGGTATTTTGAAGTCAAATCTTTAAAAATCCTAGCTTACTTGTTTGAACATGTTTTTGGTGATGCATCGAAGAGCCTATAGGGCTGGGTTGTTGATTGGCATAAACCCCTAGCGCCCATTGCTCGTCCGGTCATGAATTGGCTAAAGTTTGCTCTTCATTTAGATAGGCTGAAAATGATGGAAACCAGGCACCAGTCGACTGACCATCTAAGTCTCATCGACTGACCTGGAACCTGAGAGTTTTTCCAGGCATTGGTCGGTCGACTGTTCTCAGAGTGCTAGTCGACTGACCTGCTTGTATTCCGCCCATTTTGCCTATTTAGCCTATTTTGCTTGAGATTCCAATTTTTATCGATTCGTGATTATCCGATTTCTTGTTATCATTTATTATTGACTTTGATGACTTGTTTTTGGAATTTTTGAGAATATCCATTTGATGGATTCAATATCGATTTTTATGGCTTTGATTCACGCCTTCGAATGTGAATCTATGGTGATTGATTGTTTCTACAATCATTTTTGTGATTTGTCACTTCTAAATGCAAAGGTTTCTATACTAGTAGTAAATATTCAAACTCTTTCACAAAGATGATTTCAACTCTATTTTTAATAATCAAACTCGTTTATAAAATCGTTTTTCCAATCTACTAGTATACACAAACCTTTATCTCATTCGTTCGAGAAATCTAATCAAACGACTTTGCAAAACAAGTGGTATGAAACGCTTGCGTTTACTTTGTCGGTTAATTCTTAGACTCGTTCGATTGAAACTCTTGTGACAACTTTCGAGTGGAGACTTACAGTTTGTTCATAAATATTTAAGTTAAGCCAGTGGTTATGGGACATGAAGCTAAGCTCATCTATTTACTAGCTTAGTGTAATTGACACTTCTTGATGATCGATGTTGATCATTTTGTGATTTAGACTAGCAATGTGCGATGTCTCTTTGTCTACGAGGGATACTAAACCACGTTTCTGTGGAGCTTCAGCTTAAATTTAAGGGGTAGCAACCCATGGTCTTCGGACCGTTTTATGGAGCTTCGGTTCAAAATTGATGGTTAACAACCATGGAATAGCGTTCCGTTTTGTGATATACGTGTTGGTGAGTTTTCATGTTCCCATTTTGTGATAGGCCTCCCTCTCTTGTTATTTCTGGATTTATAATTGATGATTTCTAGAATTTGTGTCTCACCAATTTTAGTGACTTACATTGATGAGTTTATCAATATTTGTGCATTGGTGAATTTGTGTTTCAACAACTTTTACGATTAGCATTGAGATGTTTGCCAATATTTGTGATTTAGTGAATAAAAATAAAGAATATGGTTTTCTTTTTGATCTATGAGAAGATTCTTGTGATATTCATTAATCTCTGGTTGGTTTTCAAAGGCATACTTATCACAGTATGGCATTACTGTTATCATACGTTTCTGTCACATCCCTCATTCTATCTCATTTTTATTTTATATTTATAGCTAGACTGATCCGTTTAGTATTTTCTTATTAAATAATACTCGGGTCACACCGAGATGTCACAGGTGCTTCTGCTTAACTCCTTATCTGGGATCATCATTATCTGACTTTTGCCTAACTGCATTAGATTGGTAGTTTTTGTTGTTATACATTCGAGATAGAGGCTCCTTGATGTATACATACTCTTTGATGTTGCAGCTGTATCTATTCTTTTGTGATAACGTGGACCTTATTTAACCACTACTCTGATGTACATTTATACGTGTTATATTCATATCTATTTCCGCCTTTGTGATATGAATATCTGCGACTGATTTATGTTATGTTTATTTCTATATTTGTTTTCGAAGACCACATAGGCACTGTGTAGTAGCTTTGAGTTTGTATCGGCATGTAGGATTTCTGCTTGAAATGAAACGCATGTTGTACTATCTGACATATCGGTGCTTGCACAAAGCAATTACATGGATGGTCGCTCCTCAACAGCCTTATTCTTCGTGCTAGTTGATGGCATTACTTCGTAATGTCCTTGGCTAGCATGAGTATAGAGGTGGGGCATCACAAAACATTTGAATAAAAGGTTAGTGGATACAAAACAATGCTCCACTAGATTTTTCATAGGTTCCATCCTACTTAGGGTTCCATCCCTTTAACAGGATCAAAGTGGATTCCATTCCACGAATAAATTAGATTTCAAGATGCCGGTGCTTTTCTAGGAGTTTTAACAAAATTCCTAATTAAATTACAATCTTGAAATCTTGAACTCTTGATAATCTTAATACTCATGAGTCTTCAATCTTGATATCTTGAATCTCCATACTGTATAGTCTTCATTCTTGGTACCTGCATGGTTAAATCCTGCATATACATACATATATATATATATATATATATAAACTATAATGTTAGTGTTTATACTTTATAATCTTATTCTAAGGTTGTTGTCATCAAAACCATCTTCTCAGGGACTAACAATCTCCCCCTTTTTGATGGTGACAACTTTTGTTTATAAAATATTACTTCTATCATTATAACTCCCCCTAAAACTAATAACCCCCTTAATCTATGCCTAACTATCCTATTTTATATTTGTCCCCCTTTGTCATCAACAAAAACCATCCTAAAACCATAAAACTATACAACTCCCCCTTAATCTAATACTAGAGCAAAGTATAGTAAATGGAACGTGAAAGACATTAACATAATTATATTATAATTATTTAATACATAAATATGTATAAGTATATCTCGGACAATCCAATCAACACACACATCAAATAAAATCATGTCAAAAAAAATCAAACAAATCAAACAATTCAATCAAGTCAAACAGGTCAAACAGGTCAATCAAGTCAATCAAGTCAAACAAGTCAATCAAGTCAATCAAGACATACCAAACAAATCAAAAACTAATAATCCTAAACTATAAGACAAAACTACAAACTCCCTCTAAATAAAATACACTTGGTATGTATACATGTATGCAATATGTAGTTTGAAATGCAGTATGAAATGTATGACATATGCAATGTAACATGAGATGATATGCAGAATGAAGTGCAACTTGTGATGCAAATGATTATGATATTTCATGCATTGTAATTTATGATGTAATATGCAATGAAATGTGATATGAAATAGGATGCAAATGATATGATGATATATACTATAGTAAGAGATATTCAGATTATAAGATAAACATGAGTGATAAGAAATATCTAATTGACAAGCATATATATAAATGTATGTATGTATGCATACATATGTCGAACTATTTATTATAAATCACTTCAACCAAACAAGGGTAATACACACCAATTACTAGACTTAGGTTAAGGAAACTAATGAATGAGACTGAAAGAGTAGTAAAGACAAAAGTTTAAAGGTAATAAATGATATTAAAACTACAACATACTCATGAAAGGTAGTACTCAAACTCAATATCAAAATCAAATGTTAAGAAACATGGACTTAAACTATATATGATCAAATATGGTTTTTATAAAAATTAATACCCTCTTTACTTAATTCTTTTATTTTTTTAACTTAATTGTTTTTTTAAGAATCCAGACTTTCATGTTTAAACATCTATTAAATTTAAAAAATATCATAATGAAATATTAAAAAAAAATAAAGATTGAAAAACTAAAATAAACATGTGTTATATTAAGGCCTCTTACTTTTAAAAAATTTAATTAATTACCAAAAAAACATTTAAACATGAAATTAATTTTAAAATATTCTAATATAAGTTAGAAACTAACTTTAAAAGAATAGAGAAAAATACTTAATTTTAATATCATTTTTACATGGTTTAAAGTTTCATAAAGAAAAACAGCATTCAAAGAATGCTATAAAAAGTTTTTATAGTAAAATACATTCGAAACTTTATAAAACTGAAACTGTAGCTTTTACTAAATGCTGTGTAAAGTTTCTGAAACTCTACAGCGTTTCAAAGCACAGAAATGCTATAAAAACGAATTTGCAGTACTTACAAAACATTACAGAAGAAAAGAAGCATTTTAGAAATGCTATCTAAAATTTCGAGCTTGTTTTTAACATAATTTTGCACTAATTTTACGACTAGATTTTAACGTGTAAATAATTGATTTTTGACCCAATTTTTTAAAGTAGTTAATATAACTAAATCACTTTAAAAAAATATAAAAATTATGGAAGAAAAAAAACATGTATAAAGACACTTGACATTATGCATGTAAAAATGCTTTTATTATAGAACAAGTGTAATGACACGTGATATTTTGCATGTATGTCACTATCTACTTATATGACAAGTGTCATATGATGTGGTGCAATCTTATTAATTGAATAAATATATAAATAGAGCCTTATTCTAACATTCTAAATTCAATCTATTAATTTCTTAAAGATATAAAATTGGTATCTTAAAAGAAATAGAGTATGAGAAGTAAAAATAACATTAGAAAAGTTGAAATCATGAATGAAGGTATGCTTTTCTACTTAGTGTAGTTGTAATAAATAAGTTGTAAGATTTTATTTGAAAGAACACATTTTCAAAGACTTAATTATGGTGTGTCGATATATGGACAAAAATATCAAAACTTAGATAAATTTATATACCTAAATAAATGCATAAGTATATATATTCCTAAATGCAACAATAAAGATGAAATAATAGTAAAGCGTACCAATTTTTACACTCCATCTTTCTAACTTTGTTGTTCATCCATTGTCATCAACCACACATTTATATCTTTCAGAATTTAACGACGAGATCTGTTCTATTGTGATGGTCTCGTTCTTCTGATCAGCGTAGTATATTCATTTGCTGAATTTGAAGACCGTATGTGAAAGATACAGATGATTTAGTAGATTGACCAACTTGGCACCAAAACTTTGGATTTGAATGTTGAATGAATGGACAATTCAACCATTATAAATAGGCCTAATAGTCACCACTTTTCATAAAAGTTTCTCTTCTTCTTCTTCTTACCGTTTTTCTATTTACCATCAAACTTCTAAAAGGCATATCTCATTCGTTTCTTAACGGAATTGGATGAAACCAGCGGCAAATCGAAGAGGAAGGCAAGGACTACGATCTAGTAATAGTTTGGTGATGAATTTGGATGGTATTGTGGTGCAACATGCCAAACGGTAAGATAAATATAGAAAATCTCATACACAGTTTTTCAGTTTTGGATAGCCAACTTCAAACTGTCATATCTCACTCAATTTTGAACGAAATTTGATGATCCACCCATCAAAAAGACCGTGAGAACAAGAACTACAATATGGAAAATGAGAGGGAATAAAATACTCGAATTTTTGGATGCAATTTGAAGAATACCATTGACAGTTTTGCTTTCTTTCTTTCTTTGTTCACCAAAACTTCATTTGACCATAACTTGGACATTTCTTGACGGATTCGCATGAAACCAGTGACATTGCGAAGTAGATGGAGAGAAGTACAGTATCATATCAAGTTGTAGATGAGAATCAAAAGCTTTGTATTGATCTGGTGCCCATTACATTGTCGATTTCCATTATATATCCATTTGTTCTTCTTGATTGATGAATGGTTATCTGGTATCTTTTAACCAATAGTCAAAGACATTATTCTTCTCCTACAAAACAACATAACCTTTTAAAGAATCAAGTGACTTTTCAAAATAACTAAATATAATTTTAAACAACAATATCATGATGATTCTGTGACATATTCATATGAAAATAGTGTTAATAATTTTATAAAAAAGATTGCCATTTTAAAAAATTTCAAAATTCAGATTATGAAAACTTTGAAAACCTTGCTTTGGTGAAAAATGTGAGAAACGTGGATACAGATCTTAAGGCTAGAATAAACACTAGAGGGGGTGAATAGTGTTTTAAGGAATTACTAAATCTTTTTGAGTTTATGTTAATTTGAACACAATGTATGCAATATTCAGACACAGATATGATCACAGAATCAAACGCAGATGTAGAAATAAAGTAAAAGCAATAAAGAAAAGAACACACCGGATTTTATATTGGTTCGGAGCTACCCTACATCCAGTCCTGCACACAAGTATGGATATCCTCTCAAAAGCAATTGTACAATTACACCCTCGATTTCAAGACCACGACCACTCCAGATTCATAATACTCTGGGTAGAGATACTTGATTTCAGGGGCAACAAGTTCACCCAATTAATTTCCAAGGCTACAATCACACCTTTTCTCACTTAATTGATTTCTAAGGCTACAATCACACCTTTTCTCGCTAAATTGATTACAGAGAAGTTTATAACTCTGAATAGCACTGAGATCTTGTTGAGATAGTGATAGAGAATCAAACCAGAAATGATGTAGTTAGAGTCAATGCTGATTTCGACAGAGTAATGGTAAGAATATATATAAAGAAATGTGGAAGAAGAAGAGGAGTGAAAACCAGAAAAATATGATTACAAATTCGTTCAAAACTACCCCTATTTATAGTAGAACAACAGCCATGTCCATTCGTGAAAGGATATAACGAATAGACACTTCCTTTGAAATTCAAAATTTTGAAATAAACTGCTACCATGTCGACATGGGGTACTTGAGGATGTCGACATGCCTAAGGTATTTTTGGTAATTTGCTTTTCTTTGAAAATAACTTCTACCTTGTATCAAAACTATTTTAAACTTTATAAATATACTTAACTATAGTTAAAATACATAAGCAAATATAGAGAATAACATTTTGATATTTATATAAAAATTTACTATAATTTTATATTTAAATATAAGTATAAATATTAAAAGTTAAATATATTATTATTAAAATATAGTTTAAAACTAAGGATAATTTGATTTTGAAAATAAAGATTATTTTGAAGCTAAAAGTATTTAAAACTAGGATAGATGTTTTTGATTCTTTTAAAAGGAAGGTTTTGAAATCATTTTGAAAACAAGATATAATTTTGTAAAAACATTTGAATAAAAGGTTAGCGGATACAAAACAATGTTCCACTAGATTTTTCGTAGGTTCCATCCCTTTAACAGGCTCGAAGTGGATTTCATTCCACGAATAAATTGGATTTTAAGATGTCAGTGCTTTTCTAGGAGTTTTAACAAAATTCCTAATTAAATTACAATCTTGAAATCTTGAACTCTTGATAATCTTGATAATTTTGAGTCTTCAATCTTGATATCTTGAATCTCTATACTGTACAGTCTTCATTCTTGGTACCTGCATGGTTAAATCCTTTATATACATATATACATCTAAACTATAATGTTAGTATTTATATTCTATAATCATATTCTAAGGTTGTTGTCATCAAAACCATCTTCTCAGGGACTAACAATATGGACTTCGATTAGGCTCCTTGTTTTGAAAACTCTGGTCTCCTTACATAGCTATAACTATGATAGAAATAATTTGTCCTATATCAAAAATTTACATCAGGTGCTTGCTATCAAAAATCGAGCAATGGATCCTTATTTGGAATGTTGTGAAACATCTTGAAGTCATGTACTCTAATCTTGGATCAAGAATTATATGAAAAAAAGGAAGGATCTACGTACAATTTGCATACTCATTTAAAGGTTCTCACTACCCAATTACTTTTTACCCTCTCAAAACAATTTATGGAATATTTATAGAAATTTCAACTTAGGTACAACACTTTAAAATGACGTAACTTATTTATGAAACTTTTTCATAAAATTATTTTAATTTACTAAATTTCTATAATACTCTTCTACATCATAAGAGTATACAAGAAATCTGATTATTAATTCTATTAACTTTTTAACTATTTAGATTGTAGGCCCAAAATAATTTGGGTATCAACACTGAGTCGACCAATCCAACCTCATTACCGAATCGGTCAGGTAAGTAGCTAAGAAGAGCATGATGATGGTGTCCAAACTCCGCCTTAGAGTCTACCTTTTCTTTGACACCTCTAAGGTAATGACATTTATTAGCCGACCCAATAACATCAAATAATTTTTCACTTTCCAGGTGTTAAAATCAAAAGGAATTGTTAAATGAAATGAAGCTTATTAAACCCTCTTATTAAATTAATTTTAACTTTTTAATTAATCCATTTAAAATAAAGATACCTTGTTGTTTTGGAAACATAAGAGCCAAATACCCGAGTTTTATTTCAAAAACTTATTGAAATGATACTTTATTTTTAACCTGTAGAAAATATACATATATCCCAAGTAATACCAAAATGATTCCAAGGAACTGGGATACTACAAAATAGTATCAGATATATCTCCTTACCAAGAAGGTAATAATCAAGAGAAGTATTTACCATCTGAACACATGCCTTTCCCATTTTTAGTCACTTTCGAGTCACTCGACTAGTTAATTACAAAAATAATTCTTTATTTTCAAATCCCTTTTCGAAACAATACCATATATATATTTCCATCTAAATCGATTTAAAAAAATATTTATCCACTTTCTTTGGATTCATTCAGATTCAAACTTACTTCGATCGTACAATGACAAAGAGAACAAATCATGAAGTGCGCTATCACATCTGCCAAAGAAAACATTCGATTGTCACTTAGAAGATTATTCATATCATCGTAAAACATATCGAGACTCATTTCTCGATGCATCCAAAGATAAATCTTACTCTCAAATTCCCTTTTTCTTAGAATATTTATACCTCAAAGTATTTTTAAGTAAAAATAATTATATTTTTCCCAAACCTTGCAAACCATTTTCCAAAAGCATCAGGATTTAAATTCTTTGATAATTCATCTTATTTTCAAAATATATTTTAAAATTATAATTTATAAAATCAGCTAAAAAAATTCTTTTTAATAAACACCTTATATGCAACATCCCTAATTTTTGATAACATTATTTAGGAAATTTAATTAGGTAAATTAAATAGAATAATGATGAAAAGGGGACTGAGATTTGAATAAATTATATAATGGGCAATGCTTAATAGTAAAATTTTAATGGGCTTTAAATTGGTTTATAAGATAAAATTTACGCATGGGCATAGTGGTAATTAGCCATTGTATTATAGACGGCTATACACATCTTATTCTTGCCCATTCACGTTTCACTTTTCATTATTAACAAATGCAAATCAAAACTAAATAAAGTCGGCCATTAACAAGGAAGAAAAAGGAGAAATTTTTGTAGGATCGATTTCACCCAAGAGGGGGGTGAATAGGGTGATACTATCAATTATAAAAATTTAATGTGGAAGTATATAGAATAATCGCAGCAGAATAATAGCAACACAAATAATGGCAGAATATAAAAAACAGAAATAGAACAATAAAGAATTTACCTAGCTTCAGCAAAACTCTACCTACATGTTGCCTCCAAGGTTTCTACTAGAAATTAAGTAGTCAGACACTTACATATGTAAACTCGCGATACCCGTTATTGACTAAACTAACTCTACGCTCAAAACCATACTACAACTCAGCCACTGAGTTGCGAATTCTCAAACTACACCACCATAGTTCGTTCCCTAGTCACAAGACTTGACTTGACTTTACAAAAGTTTAAAGAGAAATACAAAATAGAAACAACTTTAAAAAAACCTAATTTAAAAAAAAAGCCCAAAGTAATTATTTGAAGAAGCCGGGCCTAAACAAAAGTGAACTCCTTTTGATTTTTATATTATCGGCGCGATCCTTTGAGAAAAAACCGAAGCTTTTTTTGTGCTCGTTCATTCCTCTCTGAGAAATTAGGTTTCAACTTTGTTGAAGTCGCCGACTTTAGTTGATTGATCGAATAAGTGATTTCGCGTTCCTTGCTTTGTCGATCGACCGTCTCTTTGATTTGCACACGGCTGCTTCTCGATCGAGTTCGATTTTGAATTGGTATGTAATTTCCCTTTTTTGCTTATCTAGTTAATTTGCTTGAACTCGATGATTTTGAATGCCAATGATGATAGGGTGAAATAAGGTTCGATTCCTTTAATTTTCTTTCGAATATAATATTTGAATTTTTCATGATAATTTTGCTCGGCCATTTGATGATGCTTAAATGGTTGAGATTTCTCTGACTTGTTCAATCCATATAATTATTTGCTTGATTATCACGGTATCGTTTTTGTTTGTTCGATCTATTCTTTGATCATCGCGGCTTTGATTTGGTGGAATTTAAACTTGACTTTGCTTCCGATCTTTATGCTATGATTTCGGCTTCTTTGTCTTTTTCACAACTACTACTTGACTTGGTTCCAATTTTTTTTTTGCTGGCTCCAATTATGGTGTTAATATTTACTTATTCGATTTGCTATAACCTGACTTTAACTTGTGTTCATGCTTGATAGCATTTTCTACCTAATGCTTGTGTACATGTTTACTGCATGTTGTCATTCACTTGTGTACCTGCACTAGTTTGGTGATTCTCTGGTTGTATTCCGGCTGTTGCATATGTATATAAGTGCACGTTCTGATTCGAGCTGTTGTACTGGTTATCACCACACATACAACAAATACACACACACACACTTGACTATGGTTTCATATGAATGTGGCATGCACTTTCATATTCTCTGTTGTTTCCATTTTGAACTCTGGTGATATTCTGATTTTTCATTTGCTGTTGCATTGCCTATATATGTATACATGTGTGTATAAATATGTACATATATATGGATTGTGATTTCTTTATGAAACCATGCAGTCTGGTCCTGATATCTTCATTTATGGGTTGTTTTCACTGTGTCATATGTATTGTTCATCGAGCTAGCTGTTAGAAACAGTGCCCATGCATACATGTATATAGATACATGTATGTATATATGTGTATTATTATTTTGCTTCTTTCTCTTTTGTTCAGTCCTTATCTAGTTGTTTTGTTTATTCATTAGCTTGGTTGCAATCCTCTGGTCTTCATTGTATTCTCGTATACTATTTTGGTTAAGTTGAGTTTTCATGTACTATATGTGGTCATTGAAGATTTCTGTTTTGTTCTTTTTTGCTGCCTTGTCGACTCTATTGGTCTTCACTTCAGTTGATTGCATTGTTCACTGTCATATGTTGAAGTCTGTTATATGTTTGAAGCTTCATGTACTGACCATTTTGTTGCATTGCTTTACTGCAACCATATTGTCACTTCTGTTCTTGGTAGCCTTTGGTATTTGTTCGACTTTACGTAGTATGCACCTCTATTGTCTTCACTGGTTCATTCTTGAACTGTTGTTGGTGCATTTGATATTCTCGCTTCGAGTTGTATACATATATGTTATTGGTTGTACAGTCTACTTCCTGGCATCATCATGTAGTCTGCTTTGGATATTGGACTTGCACTTGGTTTTGTACATTTGTAACCGCACTTGATCCTCTGGCCTGATTTCATTGCTTCGAGTCATGTAAACTTGTTGTCTTCATTTTTCCTTGGTTCTGGTTATGTTTATTTTAGACTCTTACTATGATCATTTACTTTTTGGACTTCTTCCTTGATTTACCAGGTCATTTTGATTTTCTGATCTGGTTCATCTATATGCTCCATTGTTTTGTTTTGTTTTGCTGACAAGTACATTATCTTGAGTCTAGTTTGACCATCTAGTCTCTGTTGTTGCTGGCTTCATGTGTACATCACCGATTTTTTGGTCGAGGCTTGTTTTATATGTCTTGACCATTTTATTGAACTTGTACATTTGGATTGTACCTGTGTTGAATCCAGCTAATAGCTCGGGTTTGGCCTTGTGCTAATATTATGACTTTATTTGTATTTCACTTGAGTTGAACCCAGCTTTTGATTGGGTTTGACCTTGTGCTCACATGTCCCTGTAGTTTTGTCAAGTGTATATCGGTGTGCACGGCCTTATGGCATGTATAGCGTTACACTGTGCATATCCAAGCTGTTCGTGTATGAGGAATTCAAAATTAAATGATGACGAACAACCCAAATAACTGAGGCAAATAATATTTTCAAAAATACATTTTATTTCACACTGCATAAATATTTCTTTTTCAATTTTACTGCATCGGTGTGTATTTTGCAGATAACTCAGACGTTGGATTTAAGCTAGAGTAACGTTGAAGATAAAATACGAGTGAATGTGTGATATATAGTTAGGTGTTATTGTAAATGATAATTATATAGTGATATAATCAACATTATATTATAAGTGAAATTGTGTATATATAGTGAGAGCTCAAATTTGTATTATTCAAAAATTTGTAATAAAATATTAGTTTGAATAAAATATCTGTTTCAATTTAAATTCTATTTTACTTATTTTATTCACCAAATATTTATTTAATTATGTGAAAATAAAATAGTACATTAACAAATATATTTAAATGTGTAACGACCCGTAAATTTTCGATAATTAAAATAGCTAATTTGATAAGACTTCATGATTTAGTGTTAGAAAAAAAATGTAATTCGTTTGGAATAATAATAACTGGAATGAATTGCAACAATAATTATCCAAGTAATGAAAAATAAAGCTACTTAGTGAATGCCTTTGCAATCGATAGTTGAATAGGATAATAAATGTTGAATTCATTGGGTATAATAGAGTAATTGATTGATAAGTAAAATCTATTTAAAATCAAATATTGAATATTGAACAGGTAAATTGCTTAAATTAAATATTTAAACTTATTGAATAATTGAATAACTGTAAAATGAAATAGTGTCTAAATTGTGAATTGGTTTTAAAGGTTAAATCTTATAAGTTCAATTTCAATATTTCAAAAGATAGTGATTTAAGAAGAATCAAATTTGTTTAAGTTTAATATTACAAATGTTTGAATAATTAAATTCCGAATTGATATGATTAGTTTGATATTGAAATTTAATATAAGAAAATAGAGTAATAATTGAAATTTGATTTAATATGATTCAAATTGGTTTCCAAAGTGAATGTAAGTTGTATTGGGATTATAATAGAGTTAATATATTTTACAATTGGAATTTATTGAATAATTGAACAACGGGTTTAATATGATTAAAAATGATTTGTAAAATTTTATTTTATCATATTGGAGTTATAGTGATGTTATAGAACTTTTAAAACTGAATTTAAAATTTATTTGTGAAAATTGAATATTTTAATATTTAATTATCGACTGAAAAATAGCCAATTTTCGAACAGTCTCAGAATTGGACGAAACTAGTTCCATTGGATCCGTAATAGTTTGCTATTATCGAGTTTCAATTTTCATAGCAATCGGAGTTTTCGTTTGACCGTGGCAGCTCGAAACGCATCGAAATTGTTTTAATATTAATTTGTCGAGTTAAAATAGCCATTTTTCAAACTGTCTCAGATTTCGACGAAACCAGTTTCATCGGATCCGTAATGTGATATTATTGTAAGATTTCAAATTTTTTGTCAATTGGATTTATCGTTTGTTCGGGGCAAGCCAAAACGCCTAGAAAATCGTTTAATCGGTTTAATTTAAAATTGATCGTTTATGGATGTAACTCGCACAGACGATCGAATTAGCTTAAGAAACATGTTCCATTGTGTCCGAAACGCGGGGTAAACCCTAGAAACGCCGGTCACCGTGTGTAAATCGGAGTTTGGAAATTTAGAAATGAATAGTGTTTCGAAATTTATATAAAAGGACCATAATACATTCATTTTTCACAAAAAAAAAACCAAACCCTAGGGTTATACGTTCAACCGCCTCCAATAACAATCAATGGCCGAAATTTTCTCTTTTTCTTCCTTTGATTTCTTCAAATCCACTAATCAAATCGAAAAACTTCCAACATGAAGATTGTAGAGGGGAGTGAGTTCTACATATCCAACGGGTATGATCGTGTTTGGAGCAGAGATTCAACGGCAAATCGCATGTGAATGTCGCATGTTCGGCATCGTTTCGCGTGCCATGGATGGAGCTGAGCTTCGAGCGGCTCACGGCAGTGGTGATGGGGGGTACGGCCTTCGATTTGAGAGCGCCTGATCGAGTTCGTATGGCCTGAGGTGGTCACGACCTGGGAGATGGCGAGCGTGCTATGGGTTCTGGGTTCGCGTGTGAACGAAGAAGAAAGGGAGAAGGGAAGGGGCGGCGAAGATTCAAGGGACCAGGAACGCACGGCTCGATGATGGGCTAGGTTTGAAATTGAAAAATAAAATTGGAATTGAATTATATAAAAATTCGTTAAAGTTTAAAATGTGATATCTTTTTGGTACGAGGTCGGATTGCGGAAACCAGTTGCGATGGAATCGTATGGATGAGCACTACGCGATGGAGCTGGATTGGAATCGTTTGGAGCTAGTTTGAATTTCGGGTAAAATTAAATGCTCGTTTAATTTTATTCGAAATAAAACGCTGGAACTACATTGAAATCAAGGTGAGTGTTTTATAACGCTCACAACGTACTAAATATCTTTATGCTAGTTAAATTTGATATTACGAAGTGTTATGATTTTATTTGTCATTGTTTGATAAAAAATTAATTGTCATATAGCTTGTCATTTGAATTAACCGTTGAAAATTTAAATTGACAGTTAAACTGAAATTAAAATTTAATTTCGATTAAATTACCTGACATTGATAACTATGAAATTGCCATGAATTGTATTGTTTATTGGATGATGTATTTCGATGGATGTTATTGGTTGATATTTAAATGTTTGGATGTTTATTTGCTTATATATATCCTGTTATGCATACATATGAAACTGTGATTTGATTTAAGTAATATATATTCATCCCTGACATTTAATTGAAATAAATAATCACTTGGCCATAGGATAGAAAATTATATACGGACACCGTATTGGCTAAATTAATAATTTTTAAAATCGTCGATTTGAAATTTAGTTAAATGTTTTGATTTAAAAGTTATAAATAGAAATAAATTTATAGAAATCGAATTTATCAAAAAATTGAGTTCGGAATGTTGAAATAGATTTTGGTTAAAAGAAGTTGTTAAATGATTTAAGTTGAGACTTGAAATTTAAAATTAGGTTATGATTGAATTTCGAAAATGTATTCATTTTAAAAGATTGAACCTTAATTCGAGCTTTGAATATTACTAAGTAATAGCGATGTAAAATGATATTTGAAATTGAGCTTGAAATTGAATCATATTTGTAAGTGGGATTTAAATTTGAATATTGAAGGAAAATTTTGTTAAGTGTTAAAAATTGATATTTTGAAAAATCAAGCTAAAAAAAAATTCGATATACATTGGAATTGGATAAGTTGAAGGTGAATGTAAAATTGAATAAATTTGAAGTCAAAGTTGACATTGATTTGAATTGAAATCGAAATTGAATCGGTAAATTGGAAATTGAAATTTATTTGAATTGGGAAGTATAATTGAAACGGATTGGTTTTGAAGCTGTTTTAATTTGTTTTTCCAAATTACTCTGTTATATAAACCATTTTGAATACTTAAACTATTTTAATCTATTTTTAATCTACTTAACCCAATTTAAATTATATTAAACTAATTTATCTATTTTAAATCCATTTTAAAGATTTTAAGTATTTTTAAGTATTTTAATTATTTAAACTACTTAAACTATTTTCTAAAAATTTCAAGCTGGTTAATAAGGTGAAATGTTTATATTTAAACCTTGAAATTAAATACGAATTGATTTAAATGAAGTTGCAACCTAAATTGAAATTCGAAATGATTTTGAAAACCGAAATGAGATATTGATGCGAAAAACGATTTTTGAAACGAAATCTTATATTTGAAAAGATACGACGATATTTGAAATGGATTTGATTTTTGAAGCGAATATGATATTTTGATATCAATTATGAATCGATTTGAAATGTAAAGGAGCCAACGGTGTAATAATACGTAGTTATTAAAGAGACCGGGATCGGATATGGACATACTCTCTGTCGATACCGAAAACCACTTTAATAACTATTATACGCGGAGTGTTGATCCAGAATGAAGTGGATGGTTTGGTGAACGTGTTGACTGAAGAAAGAGAACGATTATCGGATGACCCCTGACATGACTAAAACAGGAGCCGCGCCGGGCCATTGAGGTTCGCCACCTCTGGCGGATACACTTCTTCGATACCATATCTATTACATTTGTGATGCGATTTGGGTGCACCCCTTGATTTGGGAGTGTTGTTTCGCGGTGTTGGGGTAGCTGCTGGCTATGCCCAACATCAGTCCGGATCACGCAACTACTAGTATCCTAGTTGGTATCGCCTCATGTACCTTGTCATACTGATTATCCTACTCGCGACCACTACGTTATGTTTTGTGTTATACCTATGGGGTACCCTCTGATAACCACTAGTTTACGGTGGGGCTTACGGTGCTGTATGGACTATGGCATTATAAAAATGTGTTAAGGGGGATTATGGTAACGCCTTAACGCTATTTTGATACTTTATATTACTGATAGACATTATCTACTTAGCGTACATTACTACATAGTAGATTGTTTAACGGATCCTTAAGAGATGGAAAATCCCGTAACATCTCTTAAGTTATTGCACGCATGTTGACACTGGATATGAGATGTCAAACCCCGTAAACATCTCTGACGCCGTTACACTCATATTTATTTATGATTGATTTAACTTTCATAAGGATATTTTAGTCCTGACTCGAGTGTTTTGTCTTTTCATTACGCTCCGGTCAGTCCTGAGTTTTTCAGATTTTCGAATATCTATTCTGGAGGATGAAGACGAAGGTTTGGTATACTATTACTATTATTACCCTTGCATCATGGTATCTGCTGCATTATTTTAATTGTTCTGTTGTATATGTATAACTCTGATAAATGTTGTATAAATAATTGTCAAAGTATAGTAAACAGCTTCATGAACTGTTTATTTGACTATTATATTTTATCGTTCCGCTGCGAGATTCTGTGTTGTTTCATTTCCTTTATTTCTCTTTCTTTTCTTTTCTTATTTACCCCAATAACCATCTGCCCTTTTGGATGGTTTGGAATCGGCATGTGTATTTGATCGTCGGTTTAAACTGTTCAAAAAGGCGGGTCGTTACAGTTGGTATCAGAGCTTTGGTTTAGCAATAACCTTAGCTCTGTGGGGTCTGACTCTTTATAAATAGGGTAGTTATACCCTATGATGAGTCGCTGAGTGAATATATATATGAGAGAGCGTATTTGTTAGTGATATAAAATGTTTTATATTGTGTCGGTTGATTTGTTGAGTGGCTTATGGATTCTGGTCAATACGAGTAATTAACGTCATTGATAGGGATCTCTAAACACTTAAACAGAACAATTCGACATAGTATTGTTTTGAAATTGGGTAAATGAAATAATTTTACTCTAATTATATTTTATAATAAAGGATTTATTTTCAGAAAATTATTGTGACTTATCTAGCTTACCTGGTTGTTAGGAATTAAAATATTAGTTATTACAATAAATTGGATATTGCAATTTAATAAATAAGATGAATTAAAAAATGAACAATGATAAAACACTTGTGAAATGTTTTAAGAAAAGAAAATCCTATAAGAATGTTTTATAAAGGTGACGTGTAAATTAAAATAGAATTAAATTGGAAAATATTGAATTTAAGACCCGGAGATTTTGAAAATGGTTTTCAAAGCTTTGAAGAAAATATATTGTGATATTAGTTGGAAAATATTTATAAGAAATATTTTGGAATGATTTTTAAGAAGGAATGAATTAAGTACTCCTCTCTTTTGTCGCTGGAAAATAATTTCGGTGATGACTGCGCAACATCATCGACGTTCATTTTCGAGTCTCAAAGTAGGGGAGACTTCTAAGAAGCTTTGCTTTTCTTCAAAATTATTTTGGGTAAATGGGTTTTGGTTTAAGCTGTAATGGTCTGGTTTGTTATATATATATATATTAAAAAAAAAAAGATATAAGTGTATATGTTTATTTCAAACGATTTGAAAAGAACCGGGCATTTAAATTTCTAGGTTATGTTAATTAGTAACTTTCAAATGAAATGTGAATAACCAGAATTTATAAAATAAGAGGATTAAGATATCTAAGCTTATGTTTTGGGAAAATTTCAGAGTTGTAGTGTACCTTTAAAGTTGAAAGGTAAAAAGGATTTAAATAAATCAAATTTGTGAACATTCTAGTTAAGTAAAATGAAATTCTATAAATTTGTATAATACCAAATTTGCATTCTAATAACATATAACATGACGTACCAAATATTAAAAAGTTAAAATGATGTTTGGATATGTAATGAGATATTGTACAACTAAGTAGAACCGGAAAATAATTGAAGTATACAAATAAGGAGAACTCAAAAGGAATTAAAATGTATATAAACGGAAAATTTGGTCGTGATAAAAATTATAAATACTTAAATATAACATGGAATGATGAATGGATAAATGGAACAAGTAAGTGAACTTAAGAAATGAATCGTATTATATCTTTGTAAATTGGTTATAGAAAATAAATATAAATTGCAAAGGGA
Source organism: Allium cepa (assembly GCA_030765085.1). Lineage (NCBI taxonomy): Eukaryota > Viridiplantae > Streptophyta > Magnoliopsida > Asparagales > Amaryllidaceae > Allium > Allium cepa. The sequence continues at coordinate 944,033,031 of CM060934.1, read as the reverse complement.
TTGTAAAATAATTGAATTTGTAACCTTTAAGATATCTGTAAACCAAGAGAAGTCATATATGAGAAGTTAGACTTTTATGAAATGACTATAAACTAAAGTGTTGATTAATAAAATGTTCCACAAATGAATTCGTTATTAACTGAAATTATGAAAATGAAATAAATGTAAATAAAGGAATTTCTTATAGCTAAGAATCAATTGGAAAATGAAATTGAATTTAATTAAATTACATAGAATGTTCAAAATGAACTTGAGTAAGCAAATTTTATGATATGATGTTTAAGAAAAGATAATGTTAAAGAATATGCTATATATAGAAATGAATATACTAACTGAATAATGGATTGTGAGGAATTAAGTGGAAAAAAATAGAAGTTAATAAAATAATTTAGTATAGATAAATTGGATAGAACTCTATTGGAAGGTAATACGTGAGATTGTACGTATATTATTTTATTCGCATAACGATTTGATCCAAATTCGAGCACAAAATTTCGAGTTGATTTATATCGATCCAAGTTAGGATTTTTCAGTCGATTTTCAACGGCGAACCCTGGATATGGATTTTTGATTTGATTTTGGAATTCTCTATCATAGCATATGGCTATGCAAGGAGAGTAGCAGTTTCCAATCAAGGAACCAAATCTGAGTCCGCACTAGAGAGTCGGGTGAATGATACTAGTTGGAAGTGAAATTGTGTGATCGAATAAGCGATTAGATTTGATATTGCTCACTGATGATATATGTACGGCTTACAGACTTAATTAAAGTTAATATTGGAAATTTAAGATGCCAAATATAAAATGATTCTTTTAAAAAAAATTATATAACAGGATATATATATAAAAGAGATAAACCAAATTGAATGTAAAATTAATAATTTGGTTATGTTGGGTATGGTTTGGTTGTTATATGATTGTTAGTTGATTGTATGTAATTCGTTAAGTGTTAATGAAATTGAAAGCTATAAATCACTAAAATCAAATTGGAAGTTAAATGAATTTAAAAGAATTTAATTTGATTCAAATTGGAAGTGAACTAATGTAAATATAAATTAGTGAATGTTAACTAATTGAATTGAGAATGAATGTTAGTAAAATCCAACGTTAAGGAGGCAACTATGATTAAAATTGAAATCCAAGTCAATAAATATTAATGAGAAGTGAATTTATATATTGATTGGTTATGGATTTGTTGGATGATACTTGATTGATGGTTGCATGTTGTTTTGTTGCATTTGCTATGTTGGCACATGTAGTTGTTATGTTGCTATGTGATGTATATTGATACTATTTTCATATATGCATGATTTTCATTGTTCGTTGAGTGTTTAGTAGGTGCGGATTGCGCTTGCTTCGCATTTGGAGCTCGCTTTCGTGCTATATTAGTCGTATATGCTCGCTAATAAAATATAGGACAAATTTTCAAAAGAGGCCGGTTTTTTAAACTATTGGCATAAATAGGCTAGTTTACAAACTATTTGCAAGTTTAGGCTAGTTTTTTAAAAAAATACTACGGGGCGCATTTGTGAAATGCGCCCATACAAAATTACACTGACGCATCTGCCAAATGCGCCAGTGTAATTTTTTGTTCAAACCTACATCCCGTCAAAGCAACGACAACTTCAATCTTTGCAAGCCTTCTACTCCAATTGTTTTCCTTTTCTTTCTTCATATTCATCTTTTCAATAACTTCAATAACTATTTTCTCAACTCTTTCTTCGAACTCGTCGATATCATTTGATTCCTCTTGCGATAAGACCTTCTCGTCCACTTCGACTTTTGTTCCGTCTTCAACTGACTCCGACTTGTAATCGTAATCTGCATCGTCGCCTTCGATCTGAATTTCCTGATCAACTTCTTCATCTTGATAATGAGGGCACTCACAGAGGAACAAAGATTGGACGTACTCTTCGACCGAGTGCAGTCTGTCTTCAAACTCTTCGAGTTCGGCATCTACTGTTTCAGTTTCGGTGTTTTTGGTTGAGTTTTTGTGGAAGCTTGATTTGGTTTCGACGTCAAGGAGTTTGCGGAGGAAGGAGGCTTTGGAGTGGAGTTCTTCGATGATGGATTCGTCGTGGGTGGTCGAGTTGGACTTCATGCGACCGACGTCAGATTCAAGTTCTTCTAGTTTGGCAAGGATGCTGCTGCTTGCTGTTTAGGTTTGGACAAAAAATTACACTGGCGCATTTGGCAGATGCGCCGGTGTAATTTTGTATGGGCGCATTTCACAAATGCGCCCCATAGTATTTTTTTAAAAAACTAGCGTAAACTTGCAAATAGTTTGTAAACTAGCCTATTTATGCCGATAGTTTAAAAAACCGGCCTCTTTTGAAAATTTTTCCTAAAATATAAGGTACATGTTTATTTTGTCATTGGATTTGGTGATTTTTGATGAGCCACCTGGCTTTTGATTTTCTTTTGTTGGTTTGGGGCCCGTAGAGGCGTTTTGTAGCTGTACCGATCGAGCCGCGCAAAGGAGACTCTGCCGAATTTTTTCGTAAATCCAAGTGTTAGAAGATTTTTCAAGTTTTAAATTTTTTTTATAACTTGTTTTGATAACTAACTTTTAAAGTTAGAAAGCCGTTTGGAATGACTTAGTAAAAGTGTAGTAATGACTTTATAAATGGAATTTCATTGTTTATAAGTTGATAACTTTGAATAAAATATATCTAATGTTGAATTCTATACTTAGTTCCTTTTCCCTTCTTTTTCCTTTTCGGGGACGAAAAGTTTTGAGTGGGGGAGAGTGTAACGACCCGTAAATTTTCGATAATTAAAATTGCTAATTTGATAAGACTTCGTGATTTAGTGTTAGAAAAAAAATGTAATTCGTTTGGAATAATAATAACTGGAATGAATTGCAACAATAATTATCCAAGTAATGAAAAATAAAGCTACTTAGTGAATGCCTTTGCAATCGATAGTTGAATAGGGTAATAAATGTTGAATTCATTGGGTATAATAGAGTAATTGATTGATAAGTAAAATCTATTTAAAATCAAATATTGAATATTGAACAGGTAAATTGCTTAAATTAAATATTTAAACTTATTGAATAATTGAATAACTGTAAAATGAAATAGTGTCTAAATTGTGAATTGGTTTTAAAGGTTAAATCTTATAAGTTCAATTTCAATATTTCAAAAGATAGTGATTTAAGAAGAATCAAATTTGTTTAAGTTTAATATTACAAATGTTTGAATAATTAAATTCCGAATTGATATGATTAATTTGATATTGAAATTTAATATATGAAAATAGAGTGAATAATTGAAATTTGATTTAATATGATTCAAATTGGTTTCCAAAGTGAATGTAAGTTATATTGGGATTATAATAGAGTTAATAAAATTTTACAATTGGAATTTATTGAATAATTGAACAACGGGTTTAATATGATTAAAAATGATTTGTAAAATTTTATTTTATCATATTGGAGTTATAGTGATGTTATAGAACTTTTAAAACTGAATTTAAAATTTATTTGTGAAAATTGAATATTTTAATATTTAATTATCGACTGAAAAATAGCCATCGAACAGTCTATGAATTGGACGAAACTAGTTCCATTGGATCCGTAATTGTTTGTTATTACCGGGTTTCAATTTTCATAGCAATCGGAGTTTTCGTTTGACCGTGGCAGCTCGAAACGCATCGAAATTGTTTTAATATTAATTTGTCGAGTGAATGAGTGATATATAGTTAGGTGCTATTGTAAATGATAATTATATAGTGATATAATCAACATTATATTATAAGTGAAATTGTGTATATATAGTGAGAGCTCAAATTTGTATTATTCAAAAATTTGTAATAAAATATTAGTTTGAATAAAATATCTGTTTCAATTTAACTTCTGTGTTACTTATTTTATTCACCAAATATTTATTTAATTATGTGAAAATAAAATAGTACATTAACAAATATATTTAAATGAATATATATATATATGTTTGTTATCATCAAACAAAAATCATATACTAGCATATTCAACAATTTCTCCATGTTGATGATAACAAACATATATTTAAGTTTTTGAATTTATTAAATGTATTTGATCATATATTTAACAATCTCCCCATTCATATATGCATTTGAATAAATAAAAAAAATACAAATGAACTAGATGCAAATAGAAAATATAAAATGAAATATTTGACCCATATTTGCCAAAATCTTAACTTTTCTCTCCCCTTTTATTATCAGCAAAAGAGTAACGGTGTTAGAAAAATAGACACAAAGTGATAGACATTAATACAATATTAATACCCAATTGAGTTTAAATAATAAATTTCATTAAAAAATAAAACAAAAATCATAAATACTCTGTTTGACACATAATCCACTTTCGAATGATAGGGATAATGTCATCATATAAAACCATATGGTTGTGTCTATTTGTGGTATATTTATATCATGAATTTGAATATCTACTAACCATGCATAACTGTTAGGACTTTTAAATGAGATTAGTAGTATTCCTAAATTTTGCAAAAAAAAATGAATTCAAGTATCTTCTAACCACGCATAACCATGAGGACTTTTAAATGGGATTAGAATCAACTTGTCTATTTAATAATCAATTTTGATATGCGTTCTATACATGCATAACCTTAAGGACTTTTAAATGAGCTTGAAAGCACATAATCAAAAATTCTATGTAATTCACCCATGCATAACCGTGAGGACTTTTAAACGAGAGTGAATACTTTGGATGTTTATATTTCTTAAAAAAATATAATAAAATGAAAAACGAATGATTTCCCATTTAAAATACCACATTTATACATACTATATTGTATTTTGATGAGTGATAGTTGTTAGAAATATGATTGAATTAGAGATAGTCATGGATTTTTTACCAAAAAAAACTTTTATAATTTTTGTTTAAATTTCAAGAGAAATTTACTAATTATACTATCTCAAGTTATAATATATGATTAATATCAACACTCATCACTTTTTCAATCACTATTTATCTTTTCGATAATTAGTAGGGAGTCAGATTAGTTAACGTGGTCATTTAAAATCAAATTATAAAATCAAATTATCTAAAATGACTAATCTAAAACAAGGTCAACAAAAACTATTTTCTAGAAAGGGTTTTATAAAAGAAATGTCTGCTGATTGAAAATTATTTGAAATGAAAAATATGAAGATATTTTCTTTGAAAATAATGCACCTACTTAATGTCTCAACATAAATCACGTTCCACTAGTATTTTTCTATCAACTAGATTACCAGTGTAATCTGCATCTGAATTTCTCTTAGACTCAAGATTATCATCAGATTGATCTCATAGACTGGACCATGAAGTGCGCAACAAAATATCTTAAAATCCTTTTTAACAGTTTTTAAATGAAATTAAATAGAAGCCGTGCAAATAAACACATAGTATCAGATCCAGAAAATAAATGTATCCCTGGTATCATGATTAATCAACAATAATTAAAACAACATCATTAGTTCAAACAAATTTATATGAACTAGTCCCAAGATTTTAGATGTACTTATAATGTTCTTGCATAAAAATATAATTGGCATACAATTTTGAAAAGCTCAGAATCCAAATCAACATTTTTTCCTTATTAAATAACTGGCTGATTTAATTCAGATTATGGTGCAGATTATCACATTTAATCATTCAAGATGAATATACCGTTACCTATTTTACCTTTATAGATAATATTTTGTTGTTGCTGTAACGACCCAGAATTTTTGGATTTGAAATTGAAATATTTAATTGATTTTAAATATTTGAAAGTTAATTTTTAACCTGAATTTCAAATATCTCTATTTGTTGGATAATCTAATTACTGGATTAAATAATTGGGAATTTGGGTAAAATATGAAATCTTGATAAGCTCGTTAAAAATAATTGAAGGCTTGTAAAATTTATGTTGATAATACTGAAGATAATAGAACATTAAAATTTGGATTTAAAGGTGATTTGTTCAGTTTTAAAAGTACACCGTTTAAATTGACGTTTAAAAATAGCCTACCAAGTCACAGTCTTGGAATTTGACGAAACCAGTTTCGTTGGATCCATAATAGTGTATAATTATCAAGTTTCAAATTTCAAAATGTTTGTAGTTAGCGTGTGGCCGTACTGCTTGTAAACGTGCTGAAATCTATATCGAAAATTCAATATAATAACTGGGTCTAAAAAGCTATCTTCTCCATACGATCGAGTTAGGACTCAAAACCTTTTCCATTGCGTTCGTAATAGGGGTATAACATTATGAAAGCCTAAGGGCACGCCACGATAGGAGGTCGAAAATTTATGCTACAAATTCGAGACGATTTGAAGATTTAAATATATATATATATAGCACATCTTTTCAGCCGTAGATTTTTGAAATAGCCTAGGCCACTATACCAGACTAAGCTTCCTCATTCTTTCCCATCAGAACTTTTTTGAAATCACTGTAGCTTACATTGTACATGTCAATGTCGCTTCTTGCCTCCGCCTGTTTTCTTTTATAGATTCACGCAGCAGACAAACCTCTTGTCTTCGTTCTGTGAAATCGATATTTGCCTTCCTCTTTAAAAATCAAAATCGAGCAGAAAGAAATAATGCGCCTCTTCTTCCTTTTAAATCCATGGCCGCGATTTAGTTTCAAACCAGAGAAAGAAAAAAATATAATAATGGTGGCTCTCGTTCGAACGAAAAAAAAAATTCTGCTTTATGTCCCAATTTGATAGTTAAATCGAATTCCCCTCTTATTCCCCCCTTATTTCCCTCTGTTTGAAATTAAAAAAAAGAATGGTGGCTCTCAGAATCTCAAAATATCTTCAATCCTATTTCATGTTTTGTCCTCAATTTTCGCATCGTTCTCTACCAAAGATCCTGCAGTGAAAACCATGGAAGAGTTTTTAGGTCACTCGAAAGACGAACTGAACCCCGTTGTGTCCTCTTGAAAGGTCGCGATGTAGGTCGTGGTATCGGTGAAGGCCGCATTCGCACGTGGGGGAAGCGGCGTTGTCATGAAAATCGTGATGATTATGAAGGTCGAACACGAAGCACAGTGGCTTGGACTCGAGAGCGAAGTTTGCTAGCGATCTGAATCTTGCATTTTTCCTCTCTAGCCACGTCGAAACGAGGTGGACCTTGAGCTGATGTACGCGTGATGATTTTGGCGTTTTGGGTGGGATCGACGTGACCTAGGAAGCAGGCGCTGTTAGGTAAATGAGATTCTACATCTTGAAGTTAATTTAGTAATTTAGTGTATGAATTACATGATTGAATTAAATTAATTACAGTAAGGTAACACTTTACTTTTTCCATTTACTGTAGCAAGAAAAAATATAATAATAGTAATTATATATATATATATATATATATATATATATATATATATATGAATCAGTTAACTTTTAGGTAATTCGTATATCTATTTGAAAAATTAGGATATATATATATATAACTTGTCTTAAAATTTATAAATTAGGCAGAAAAGGAAATGTAATCTTGGTAATTTCAACGATCATTTAAAATTAGTTAATTAAATTTATTAAATGATAATTTATTTTTAGAGTATTTCAAATGTTAGTAAACCATATAATGTTTGTTTAAGGTCCGAAATCGCGAAGAAACTAGTCGAGATGGAAATGGATTGCAAACAAAAATCAATGATGAGTTAATCCCACTCAAATTGGATTGCTAACTAATTTAATTGGTTAAAATTAAATTATTGGATGATTTTTTGAATTGACAATTAATTATCAATCTAGATGTGATATTATATATAGTAGTACATATATATCGGAGTGATTGATATTCCCACATTATATAGCGGATGAGACCCTACGCGCCCCTCATAATAGCGGATGACCCTATACACCGCGATATCCCCCTCGTAGTGGGATTGGTATTTTTATAATGTGCTAACATCTATGGATGCAGGGAAACATGTTGGAGGGATCCAACTGCATTCCTCAAATACATTGAATTTTATTTTTCATATTCTATGATATGATTTATCTGATAATCTGTGATTAATTGTATTGGAAATTAAAATTATTAAAGGCTATGGTTTAACTGAATATATTTTGGTTATTTTAAAATATGAAAATATAAAGATCTGATTTTTAAAGGAAATAAAAGAGAGAATTTTGAGTAAAATAATTATAGAGAATTTGGATAAATTAAAGGAATGAATTTGAAAAAAAAAGTATATGTTGATTTATGAAATCCTATTTAATTAACTTGGGAATACGGAAAAACGAATAGAGAATTTTGAATACATGGGAATAAAAGAGTTTCGAAGACTAAAACGATATTGTTTAAGAATAAAAGGGTTTATTTTAAAAAAAAATCAAGATTTAACGAGTTGGGAAAAATAAAAGGGAAATTTTGAAATAAAGTGTGGAATTGATATTTTCAGATTTTAAATAAGATTTTAGATCATAAATAAAGGAGTGAATATGGAATTAATGGATTTTGGAATAAATTTGGGTAAGTTAAGGAATTTATTTTAAAATGGAGTTAATATTGAAAATCGATTTGAAAACTGACAAAGTGTTGAAACTATGATAAAAGGAGAATGAGATTATGGAATTCATAAATGGGATTTATAAATGAAGTAAAATAAATATCAATGGATATTTGAGATTTTAAATTCACAGTGGGAATTTATAAAGAATGAGTAAATCGTTTTAAAAAATAAAGGAGTAATTTTATTTTTAAAAGTGTGGAAAAGAAAATTTACGGGATTGGGATGTAAATTAAACTGGAAAAAAATCGAGAACGATTTATAAATGATTAGACGGTTATATTGGAACGGAAAGTGTAAATTTCTTGAAAAGCTAAGTGTATTTTCAAAGAAAGATTTCTAAGTACAAGTTAAAAGGTTTTAAAGTGTTTAAAAAAGAATGTTTTTAGGAAATTATTATTTAACTGTTTTAAAATTTTAAAAGTAAATATTTGTTAAGTAACTATAGTAGTTAATTGTTTTTGAAGATAAAAGTTCAATTATGATTGAAGGAAAATTATTAAATATTTATATTTTATGAAATAGCTTTATTTTAAAAGTAGTTTGGCTAAAGTTTTACTTGAGAAATTATTATAGAATTTCATAACTAGTATTTTTAATAAAGTGTTTTTATGTGGTTTTATTTTAAATGTTCTAAGCGCATAATTTTAGGTAAAGTGATTTAATTTATTTAAATCTAAATTATTAAGACTTGGTGCTTTTCAGTGGAAATAAAATAATGGGTTGAATGATTGATAAATTTGATAGTTAAATAACTGATTATCAATATTGGCCAATGCGTTGATCGTTTGGAAGAGACATGAATCGGGTTTAATTATCCGAAAACCACTTCGATCTGGTTTGAACGTTTGCAAATGAAGATCGTGAAGATGATGAAGACGATGATTCGGTTTTGAAAGTAGCTATGCAGTAGGATCGTATAATATGGAATAGTGGAATGGTCTAGGTAGATAACAATAAGCAGTAAGTAAAGTAGACACCAAGACTTTGTACTAGTTCGGACCTCTTATCCTACGTCCAGTCCCTAAGCTCCTCTTAGGAATTCAACTAACCAACAACCCTCACTTAACCCGGAGGAATAGGTTTACAACTTACCTGAACAACCGAACGGGATTTTCTTGCCTCAACTACCGAAGAGGACTTCAACTAGATACAAAGAGTATTTCTGACTTGTTGTGTTCTTGATAACACTAATGAGTCTAATTGAGTACAACTTTCCTATAATCTTATCCTCAAGAATATGAAATGTGTTTATGAAGATTTAGGAAATATAAATTGCTATGAATCAAAAGAGTATTTAAGATAAATCAGAGATTCAAGCAATTGAAGTGGTTTGTGATTACTTTTGAAAACTTAAGAAATCTGAAAATATGATCAAGATAATAGAGAGATTAAAGCAATTAGAATTCGTTAATTTGCAAATGATAGAATCATGTATTTATAGATATAGAAGAGGTGTATCTATTTGCAAAGGATCCAGTCAAGAGATGCATCCATTACCATTGGAGAATGGTTGCAACTCCTGGGAAGAAGAAGGTGTCTTTTCATAAAAAATTCGCAGGTTTAAATTCAGTCGACTGAACAGGAATTTCAGTCGACTGAAGCTGTGCATGTTGTAATTCTGTAACAGGTTAGTCGACTGAAATTTCCTGTTCAGTCGACTGAACTGGTAGTTTCTGCACAGTGAACATTTTACTAAAATATTAAGTTATGAAATGTGTTCTTGTGTTTGTACAAGCTTCTTGAGGATAGATTTTAACAATAAAACTAAGATTAAGACCTATATAATAAGTACTCATGAAATCCTTGGCCTTCATAGTCCTTCCTTCAGCTTTGCACATATCTCTTCCTTTTTGTTGAAGCACATTGTCATTAATCAAAATATAGCATATCAACATTCTCCCCCTTTTTGATTGATGACAATACCTATGTTTGTAAAGATGTAATTATCTTTCCTCCCCATGAATATATGCACTATCTTTCCTACAAAACAAAGTTAGTGACATAGACTTTTCTCCCCCTTTGTCATCGACAAAAAGGAAGTAATAATTTGTAGAAGTATATAATTGTCAAACAAAGCAACCACATGCATGCATAACCATAGTGTGAATTATACAAACCATAGAGTATCCGAATATAAGAAGTCTATTTATACAAGCCTTTTCAGAAGTGTTTGGAAATTAATAAAGAGTTCCGGAAATCAAACCATCAAAAATATCAAGGATCCTTGTCCCAATCATAAGAGCCTTCACGTCCTCCTTCTGGTTCACGAATAACAGGGCCACCGGTTGATTGTCTGAAAGCTGATCCTCCTTGACCACCATTGTTACCACTAGTGCTGCTGCTCGGATTCTCCTCGGAAGATGTCCACGTGAACGTTGGAGCTGGGCGTTTACCATGTGAGGTAGAAGCAGAAGTGGTGCTGGTGCATGAAATGGCATCCCATAGTTTATTGAAGAACACTTTTACCCTATCAAGTTTGTGATCAACCTTTTTGAGACGAGTATCAAGGATTTGTTGATTCCTTGATAGAATTCCCAATGATTGATTTGTAGTAAAATCTTGTTGAACAAGACGTATTTCATCATCTTGATCAAGAGGTTCTTGTTGTGAAGCTTGAGGTTGAGGTTGGTGAGGTTCTTGTTGACGTGCTTCCCATTCAGCTGGTGACATGATACGAGGAGGCCTTACCGGTAGTTGCATGAGGCTTATAGTCCGATGGTTGATTTGATGAACCATCGTATTTTTTTAGTTCGGTAGTGGCGTATCAACGTCTAGGAGAAGTCGCATTATGTACTCGCCAAAATATATCGTTCTCATTTTGCCATTGTTGAAGGAAAGAAATTCATCAAGTATCAATTGCACCCAATTTATTTTAATATTTCCCCATATAGCATATAGTGCCCGGTAGTTATTCGGGTACACTATTTCATAGGAGCCGGTGCGTGGGGTAATGGTCCTCATAAGAGCTTTGTGTAAAAGCCTAGCTCTTGGTCTTAAGGAGGTGGATTTGATATCTCAGATATTGATGTCATCTTCTAAAAATTGATGATTTATATTGTCACGAATATGAGGATTGAAATCTATTTCCTCAATCTTTCTACCAACGTTTGGCGATCCTAGAATATGAGCAATGCCATCAAGTGAATACCATACCTTTTTCCCGCATACCATACTCCAAACACCGTCATTCGGATTTCGTGGAGTTTGTGGTCCGAGGTTGAGGTTGGCATAGAATAATTTGACCATAGTATGGTTGATGGCATGGTCATTATGATTAATGTCTAAAAGCGATGTCAAACTTGCCTGGTCTGTTAAGGCTTGAATATTGTAGGTTTGAAGGCCTTGGAAATCAACAAATGAGTGCTCGAAAATCCTTGACTTCTTCATCTTGTTCCACCGAGTGACCGCAACTCCATTGTAAAGCCATTGAGCGATTTGGGCATCAATTGGCTCAGAGGAGGTTGAAGCTCTAGAACGTTTAGGAGGCATAATTGTGGAAATTTGGAGGAAGAAATTGAGAAAAAGTAGGAATTGGGGGCTAGGGTTTTCTTAGAAATGGGGAAGATGAAGTTTGGAACCGGTAAAAATAAAAGTTAAAAGTAAAAAAGATGGCTAAGTAGGGAAAGAAAACTGGGTAAACCGCGTTCAGTCGACTGAAATGTTCTGTTCAGTCGACTGAACTGGAAGCTGAAAGTTTTCTGGCTAAAATTCAGTCGACTGAACAGAGAATTTCAGTCGACTGAACTGTTGGCTGAATGTTTCTATCATATATTTAGGTGACTGTGCAGAACTATTCAGTCGACTAAATTTTGCATTTTTGGTTTTTCTTAACTTTTTAATGCAAATGTTTTATTTGATGAAATAATTACAATTACATAGTAATATTATGATACAACAACATTATTTTGACCACAAAACCATCATTTCTTAGGGGATGGAGTCTTCTTCTTTGGTGTTATATATCCCTCATTCGCCATATAGTTCTTGTCCCATGAATTTGGGCTATATTGAAGTATTTGTGACGATACCCAAGGATTTATCGGATCGATTGATGTACGATATGAAGAAGATGGATCAAACGAATTAACTAGTCGAGGTAAGGGCTCACTCACATCCTTTTTCTTTGAGCTGCAGAATTTTAAACCAATTTGCTCAAGAAAGCTTAAACGTTTAGCCGTTACTTTCTGTTCAAAATACAATTCACGTTGAAGGTCTATTTGCTGCTGTTGATAATGGTGAATTTCATCGATCTTTTTCTTCGTATCTAGAGAGATAAATAGTGCATGTTTGGCCTTCTTGGAATCTATTGTATATCCGGTTCGATAATTTTCCCATTTATAAACAGGCTCGTGTTTTGGTGTTGGCGTACGAAGATGAGGTGATGAGGTTGAGCTATCGGTTGAGAAAGTTATGATGATGGGTGAGTTTGATTTGTTGGAGGACATTTTTCTACAGAGTTTGAATTTTTTTTTTTGAAAAAGAGTTTGTATTTTGTTTTAGTTTTTTTTTAACATGTATATATATAGGCTTAGAGTTATAAGGAAAATGTGGTGTAGAATCAATAGGAGTTTAGAGCCAGAAATTGAATTACCGGTTAATAATTTATTTGAAATGAATGGTCTTGGAGTGATGTTCTAGTTTATGTAATATTATGTAGCTAATTCAAGTGTATAGCTTAAATGGTTAAGTTATCAAACTTATAGTCAAGTGACCTAAGTTCATCTCTGACCTTTGTTGTGATGATTATTTTGATTTTAAAAATTTTGTAATTTATTTTTATATTCTTCATTAAAAATTAAAATATCTTTTTCTGATATTAAACCTAATTCTCGACGTAGTTTAACAAATGAATTTTCTAAGAGAGGTTTGGTAAATATATCAGCTATTTGATTTTCGGTAGAAATATATTCTAAATTAATAATTCCTTTTTCGATATTGTCACGTAGAAAATGGTGACGAATATCAATATGTTTTGTACGAGAGTGATTTACCGGGTTTTTAGATAAATTTATTGTACTTGTATTATCACAATATATTGTAGAATTTATTAAATTTATATTAAAATATTTAAGTGTTTGTTGCATATATATGACTTGAGTACTAGCTAAAGCGGCAGATATATATTATGCTTCACAGGTTGAAAGTGAAACACAATTTTGTTTCTTACTAAACCAAGATACAAGTGATTTTCCAATGAAATGACACGTACCACTTGTACTTTTTCTATCTGTTCGAGATCCACCAAAATCAGCATCACTAAATGAAACTAACTCGAATGGAAAATCTTTTGGATAGAAAAGACCAAAGTCCTTAGTATTATTAAGATATCGCATAATTTGTTTTACGGCTCTTAAATGTGATTCTTTAGGATTAGCTTGAAAACGTGCACATAAACATACACTCATCATTATGTCTGGTCTACTAGAGGTTAAGTAAAGTAAAGAGCCTATCATACTTCTAAACAGCTTTTGGTCTACACTCTTGCCATTTTCATCTCGATCAAGATAAGTTATGGTACTTATAGGAGTAGGTTTACAAGAGGTGTTTTCCATTCCAAAACGTTTAATTAGATTAGCACAATATTTTTCTTGGTTTAGGAAAATTCCATTCGTTAATTGTTTAATTTGAAGTCCGAGAAAATAAGATAATTCTCTCATATGTGACATTTCAAACTCCTTAGTCATTATATTTGAAAATTCTATACATAATTTTTCATTAGTTGATCCAAATATAATGTCATCAACATATATTTGAATTATTAAAATGTCTTTAGTAGTGTTTTTAATGAATAGAGTTTGATCTACTTTTCCGATTTGAAATCCCGAATCTAGTAGGTAGCTCTTAAGTCTCTCATACCAAGCAGGAGGTGCTTGTTTAAGACCATATAATGCTTTCTTTAATTTATATACATGATCCGGATATTTTTCATAAATGAATAAAGGGGGTTGTTCTACATATACATTTTCTTTTATAAAACCATTTTAAAAAGGCACTTTTAACATCCATTTGATAAAGTTTAAAATTGTGAAAACAAGCGAAGGCTAATAAAATATGTGTTGCTTCTAGTCTTGCAATTGGAGCAAACGTTTCTTCGTAATTGATTCCTTCTTCTTGATTATAGCCTTGTGCTAATCTTGCTTTATTTCTAGTAATATTTCCAAATTCGTCTGCTTTATTTTTATAGACCCGTTTAGTTCCAATAACTGAATGGTCATCAGGACGAGGAACTAACTCCCAAACATTATTTCGTTCAAACTGATTTAACTCTTCTTGCATGGCAATAATCCAGTATTCATCTGTTGAAGCTTTTTTTGAATTTTTAGGCTCAATAGTTGAAAGAAAAGCAACATGACCCATTTGGTTTAGTTGACTTCTTGTTTGAACTTGCGAATCAATCTCTCCAATTATATTTTGTGTAGGATGATCTCGTAGGATTCTAGAAGGAGATCTAATTTGATTGTTATTGATTTGATTAATATTTTCATTATTTTCAAAACTTATATTTTCTGTGTTGGATATAATTTCTTCAACATCTTTGATGATTGTATTTTTATTAAAGTTTTCATCAAAAGATACATGTAAAGTTTCTTCTATTACATTTGTTCGTTTATTGAAAACACGATATGCCTTACTTCGTTCTGAGTAACCTACAAAAATACCATGGTTAGGTTTTGGATCAAATTTTCCAAGTTTGTCTTTTGTGTTAAGAATAAAATATTTTGACCCAAAGATTTTTAAGTATGAAATATTAGGTTTTCTTCCATTAAAAAGTTCATATGAAGTGCTTTTAGTTAAAGGTCGTATGGAAATACGATTTAATACATAGCACGCAGTTGCTACAACTTCTGCCCAAAAATGCTTTGGTAATGTACTTCCATTTAGTAACGTTCTTGCACATTCTTAAAGATTTTTATTTTTCCTTTCTACAACACCATTTTGTTTTTGAGTTCTAGGAAATGAGAAATTATGATTTATTCCTTTCTTTTTACAAAATAATTCAAATGATTCATTTTCAAATTCGCCTCCATGATCGCTCCTTATATTTTTGAATTTTAAATTCTTAATATTTTGAATTCTTTTAACAAATTTTTTGAAATAATAAAACTTATCACTTTTGTTTTTCATAAATATCGTCCATGTATATCTTGAGAAATCATCAACTATTACAAAAACATATCAATTATGGTTAATAGATTGAACCTGTGTTGGTCCGAATAAATCCATATGTAATAATTCTAATAGTTGTAAAGTTGAAATAACTTTCTTAGATCTAAAAGATGATTTAGTTAATTTTCCTAATTGACAATCGTCGCAAATATTATTTATTTTAAAATTTATTTTTGGTAAGCCTTTGACTAATTCTTTTTTGTAAGTTTTTGAATAGATTTAAAATTAATATGACAAAATCTTTTGTGCCATAACCAAGGATCATTATCTTTGACCATTAAACACATATCTTTATTATTATTAATTTTCATGTTTAAAACATAAATATTTCTATCTCTCTTTCCTTCAAAAATTAGATTATGATTTTGATCAAAAATACAATATTTATTTTCAGAAAAAGTTATTTTAAAACCTTTGTCGCATAGTTTACTTATGCTTAATAAATTATGTTTTAAGTTATTAACAAAATAAACATTTGTAATAAGGGGAAAATTTGATATACCGTAGTTGCACACATCTCCTTTGCCAATGATGAAACCTTTTGAGTTATCTCCGAAGGTAACAGAGCCACCATCAAAGTATGAAATATTTGTAAGCATATCTTTGTCTCCGGTCATGTGTTTTGAGCAACCATTATCCAAAATCCATTTTCTTTTCTTGAGTGGGACCTGCAAAAAATATTAATAAATATATTGGTACCCACCTTTCAATAGGGTCCTAAGTTAGATCTTAGGAAACCAAACCCAAGTGGGTTTAGTATCCCTTTTATAAAGATAATTACTATTTTTGTGAACTGTTTCTATAAAGGAATTTATATATTTGCTTCGAATTAAATTATTGTTTGTTTTCGGAACACATATTTTGATTTCCTTTTTCTTTTTGGTGTGTCTTGATATGTTATTTTTCAATACTATACTATATTTTTAATTATCTTCCTTCTTAAAATTAGCATTTTTTTTGGAAGAATTTTTTTATTCCTTTTTAAAACCTAATCCATTTTTATTTGAAGAGGGTTGAGAATTTTCGAGAATTTTAGATAAATTTTCTCTTGCCATATTAAAATTAGAAACATTTTTAGTAATGTTATCTAATTTAATTTGAAGACTAGTATTATCTAATTCAACTTGTTTTGTTTTATTTTTTAAATTATGATTTTCAGAAATAATGTCACCATTCTTTGCCTTTTGAGTTTCAATTTCTTGACTCAAAAGTAAAAGTTGACTATCTGAGTTTGAGAGAGATTCTTGAACTTTTTCAAGTTCTTCTTCCAATATTTTTTTTCTCATCTTCTAATATATCTCTTTCAAATTCAGCTTTGTTCTGATTTTCACGTGTCTCTTTAAGTTTCTTTTTGAGAATTTTTATAGAATTTAAAAATTCAGTGTTTACTACTATTAAATCATCATAAGATAAATCACTAACCTCATATTCTTGAGCCATGAAGCACACATTTGCTTATTCATTGTTGCTATCACTAACACTATCTGATGAATCTGAATCTGAATCGTCCCATGTGACAGAAAAAGCCTTCTTTTTAAATTTATCTTTCTTATTCTTGTTGTTGAGGTTTTTCTGATTCTCCTTCTTTAGCTCTGGACAGTCTTTTATCATATGACCTTTCTTGTGACAATTAGAACATTCCATATTTGAGGATGAAGGTTTGTTCAAGAAATTGTTTTTGAAACCGTTTTTATTTCGTTTTCTATATTTTAAGAATTTCTTGAAATTTTTGGCAATAAATGCAAGATCCTCATCTTCAGACTCCGATTCTTCCTTTTCTGCATGAAAAGCCACATTTTTTCTTTCTTGTGCTTGATCTTTCTTAGCTTGCATGTTAACTTCATAAGACATAAGGTTTTCAATTAATTATTTTGGTTTCATTGTAGATAGATCGTTTGCTTCCTCGATTGCTAAGATTTTTCTCTCCCATTCATCAGTGAGTGAATTTAGGACCTTAGATACAATATCAAAATCCATATACTTTTCTCTTAATCCTATTAAGGCATGATGAATATCTTGAAATCTCGAGTACATGTCATTGATGGATTCATTCTGTCGCATTCTAAAGTTTTGGAATTGGTTCTTTAGCATGGAGATCTTTGTTTGTTTGACCTTGTTTGTGACTTCATGTATGGTTCTAAGTGTATCCCATATCTGATATGCAGTAGTACAAATGCTAACACGATTGAACTCATTTCTATCCAAAGCGCAAAATAGCATATTCATAACTTTGGCATTTGCACTAGCTTCATTTTACTGAGTTTGTGTCCATGTAGGTTAATCAGTTGTGGGTACAACGATCTCTTCTTGAGTTGCATTCCAGGCTTCAAAGCTTGTTGCTTGCATATAAATCCTTATCCTTGTAGCCCAATAATGATAGTTTAGTCCATTGAATAGAGGGGGTCTTTGGGTAGATAGTCCTTCTGCAAATGTAGAGCTATATGCAGTTGTTGTGCTTGTGTTATTTTCCATACTATCAGTATGTCAAATAACGGTGTTATGGTTATAGGACAACCGAGCTCTAATACCAATTGAAAGTAGCTATGCGGTAGGATCATATAATATGGAATAGTGGAATGGTCTAGGTAGATAGCAATAAGCAGTAAGTAAAGTAGACACCAAGACTTTATACTGGTTCGGACCTCTTGTCCTACGTCCAGTCCCTAAGCTCCTCTTAGGAATTCAACTAACCAACAACCCTCACTTAACCTGGAGGAATAGGTTTACAACTTACCCGAACAACCGAACGGGATTTTCTTGCCTCAACTACCGAAGAGGACTTCAACTAGATACAAAGAGTAGTTCTGACTTATTATTTTCTTGATAACACTAATGAGTCTAATTAAGTAAAACTTTCCTATAATCTTATCCTCAAGAATATGAAATTTGTTTATGAAGATTTAGGAAATATAAATTGCTATGAATTAAAAGAGTATTTAAGATAAATCAGGGATTCAAGCAATTGAAGTGGTTTGTGATTGCTTTTGAGAACTTAAGAAATCTGAAAATATGATCAAGATAATAGAGAGATTAAAGCAATTAGAATTCGTTAATTTGCAAATGATAGAATCATGTATTTATAGATATAGAGGAGGTGTATCTATTTGCAAAGGATCCAGTCAAGAGATGCATCCATTACCATTGGAGAATGGTTGCAACTTCTGGGAAGAAGAAGGTGTCTTTTCATAAAAAATTCGCAGGTTTAAATTCAGTCGACTGAACAGGGAATTTCAGTCGACTAAAGCTGTGCATGTTGTAATTCTGTAACAGGTTAAGTCAACTGAAATTTCATGTTCAGTCGACTGAACTGGTAGTTTCTGCACAGTGAACATTTTACTAAAATATTAAGTTATGAAATGTGTTCTTGTGTTTGTGCAAGCTTCTCGAGGATAGATTTTAACAATAAAACTAAGACTAAGACCTATATATTAAGTACTCGTGAAATCCTTAGTCTTCATAGTCCTTCCTTCAGCTTTGCACATATCTCTTCCTTTTTGTTGAAGCACATTGCCATTGATCAAAATATAGCGTATCAACAGGTTTGTCCAGACCTTCGACAACTTGTATGGACGAATGCTATCAGACCATCGGCAGGAGGACGATTAGTATTCTAAGTGAAATGTGTTCTAAAAAGGTAATGCATAGCCTCATGCCTCATCAACCGAGAATGGATAAAACAGGGGAGGTACAGCAAGGCTAACTGGGAAGCACCCAAGTAGGGTAAGGTCGTCCCTGTCTATAGTCCCTTTTGATCTTGGCTTAGTGGGCGGTTGCTGATCCTAACCGCGGGGTGATCTTATTCGAACAATCCAGTAAGGGGTAGCTCTGGTCTTGTGTTGCAGGGGATCGGGAGTGGTCCTTGGTACTCTGATCTAGGCCAGGTACTGTGATGGGCGGCACCCTAGTAGCCCTGCCATTATATGTAATCCAATCTCCACTAAGCGCCCATACGGTTTTGATTATGTCCAACTATGCCAGAACGTGAGATACCACTATTTCAGCCAGATTCTATTTTACTTTCTATAGACACTATTATAATATTAGACAAATTTGATAAAAATGTTTTGGTTATCGTAAGGTAAAAACCCGGCATTCTTATTTGTGGCATGGTCTTACAAGATACCTTTGATTTTAAAGGATTTTGAAAGCTTTAATAATCCAATTGAGTTTGTTTTCTCACGCTGGTTTTCTAGACTGACTCGGTGTTATTTTATTATAATGCTCAGGTCAGACCGAGTATTTACGGATACATGATAGGATGTTTTGGAATTCAGGAGATGGGTTGGACGACGGAGACGTATATCACATATCTGACTTATATTCCGCTATGTAGGTGTGCTATATATTCAGCTTTGTGAGGACAAGTTATTATAGCTGTCCAGTATTGTGCTATTATTTGATTGTGTGCTCTGATGATTGTAAGTATAAAATGGTTATGGATTCCTTTGTATAAAGATCAGTTGTTATCTATTATATATTGTTCCACTGCGATTGTGAGATTCTGATTTTGTTTTTATCTTCTTCTTCTACCTCTTTCTTCTTTCCCATAATGGTTTGTATTTCCGTCCAATTTGAGTTGAACTGACGGAGAATATTGTCGACTCAAAGGGGTATGGGTTTGCGGGTCGTTATAGTTGGTATCAAATCTGAAGGTCAAGCGAGAACCATTGCTCTGGTGGGGATTACTCATTAGAGATAGGGTCAGTAGTGCCCTAGAATGAGTTTAAGTGCATTAATAGATATAAGCGCGTATTTGTTAGTGAATATAAAATTGTTTTATATTGTGTTGATTGGTATGTTAAATGGCTTATGGATTTTGGTCAATACGAGTAATTAACGTTATTGAAAGGGATCTCTAAACACTTGAATAGAACAATTCGATATAGTATTGTTTTAAATAGGGTAAATGAAATAATTTTACCTAAATTATTTTTATATATGAAAGGAATGATTTTCATAAATTATTATAGTTATATATAGTTGCTTGGTTGTTAGGGAATGATAATATTAAATTATTATCATTATTGAGTGGAAACTGAATAAGGAATTGAAAATTTTAATCAAAGTTTAAGAGAAATAATTATATATAAAAGATGGAGTTTGTAAATGTAAATTATAAATGTGATTTATGATTTGAAATAAAATTCCAGAGTAATATTTAAAGATTGAAAGGATTTGAAATTTGAAATTTTGGAAATTTAAATCCCTTTTGAGTTTGAAAGTTATTTATCAAAAGTTTTGGAGGAATAATGGTGATATTATTCGAAAATATTTTTGAATTTGATGTGAAATCTGGTGAGACTTGGAACTAAAAATATTTGAAAATGTTTTAAAGAGTAAAAGCGCTAAACTCACTACGGTCACTGGAAAATAATTCCGATGGCGATCGCGACATCATCGGTATTCATTTTCAAGTTTCCAAGAGAGATTTGCTACCTGAATGTTTTGAGTTGGTGTTTGAAAAGTTGGGCTTGGTTTTGAAATAATTTGGTATACAAAAGGATTTTAGATATAATTGATTTCAAAAATGATTTTGAAATACTTAAGTGATTGTTTATAGTCTCGGGAGTTTGTTTAAAAAAATGTTTATGGAATAATAAAAGGGTTTGAAAACTTATAAAAGTTTGAAATTTGTTAGAATAAAATTCAACTTGAAAGGAGTAAATAAAAGTAAGTTTGAAAATGAAATGAGTTAGAAGGTAGCCCATTAAATGAAGTAAATTAAAGAAAATTAATCAATGGAGTGTAAACAAGTTGGTTTAAAAATGTGTATAGAATATCAATGAATTTTGAAGACTTATAAGATTTAAATTAAAGTAAAAATCAACTTGAATCTAGTAAGAAAAGTGAACTTGAGAGATTAAGCCTTAGCAGGCCAACTGGAAATAATTATTGAAATAGAATTTATTAATTTGGAAATAAATTTGGGAATGAACAAATGAATATACATTTGTAAGTAAATGAAATTGAAATTGAATATTGAAATTTAAATTGAATTATGGTAAATAAAGTGAAATTGTAAGATTTGTTCGAAGGAATTAAAAGAAATAAAAGTTTGGAAATAAACTTTTATTGAGATTTGAAATTAAATTTTGAGATGAAGTGATTAATAAAATTAGTAAGTTAAACTGATTTGAAATTGAATTTGATTGGAAACAAATTATTGGATGAAACTAATTACAATAACTCGGAAAGTAAATATAGATTGAGACGCGATTAATAGAATTCAATATTTAAAGTTTGGAGATAAATTGAGTTTAAACTGAAATTGGAAAATTAAAATCGAATAAAAATGGAATTGAAAATGTGGGTTGAATAAAAATAGGTATAAAAGCTTAAGTGGTGAAGTGTATAAAATATTCATACTGAACTTAGGAAATGGATGGTGAAATTCTGAATTAAATTTGGAACAGAAAAATATTCTAAATTAATATTTGAATGAAGATTTAATAAAAGTGGTGAAAAAAGAAATTGTGAATAAGTGAATGGAAATCAAAATAAATGTGAATAAAAAGAGAGTTGATATAGCTAAAAATCAATTGAGATAAATATGTAGGATGTACGTATATTATTCTATTCGCATAGCGATTTGATCCAGATTCGAGCACAGAATTTCGAGATATTTATATCGATCCGAGTTGGGATTTTTCACTCGATTTTCGACGGCGAACCCTGGATATGGATTTTTGATTGATTCTGGAAATTCTTTATCATAGTATATGGCTAAGCAAGGAGAATGACAGCTGCTGATCGAGGAACTAGATCTGAGTCCGCACTTGGAAGTCGGGTGGACGATACTAGTTCAAAAGTGAAATTGTGTGATCAAGCGAGTGATCGGATTTGATTTTGCGTATGGATGATATATGTGCATCGTACGGGCTTAAGTAAAGCAAATATTGAAAATTTGTAAAATAAACGAATAAAATGGTTTTGAACTCTGGGATTGGGTATGATTGCTAAGTAGTACATAGGGGTGTTTTAAAAGCAAAAGGAAATTGGTGTTTTGATAAGATAAATTTGAATTGCTCGACAAAACGTATGTGTAATGACCCAATTTTTTCGACTTCTGAAATCGACATCAATACGTCCACTGTATCAAATGTCGAATAATCGAATGCCGGAAAACCGAACCGTTATGGTTAAAGAAGAAGAAGGTTGAAGAAGAAAACAGAAATAATATTAGAATCTCACATTCGCAGCGGAACAATATATAATAGATAAATAAATAATCTTTAAACAAAAGAACTATATCGGTTTTTACACTACATTATTAGA
Organism: Allium cepa; assembly: GCA_030765085.1. Lineage (NCBI taxonomy): Eukaryota > Viridiplantae > Streptophyta > Magnoliopsida > Asparagales > Amaryllidaceae > Allium > Allium cepa. The sequence goes on along the minus strand of CM060934.1, from coordinate 944,010,089 downwards.
GCACCACAACAACAAAACACGACACTAGGCATTTATGAATAATTGTCCATATGAAAACTGAACTTGCAGCAACCCATACGCAGCAGATACTACATAATATAAGTGATACGACTCGCCACCAGCTTGTCTCCCGATCTCCACAGCATACTTTCCTGACTTTGCTCCAGAACAACTGATAACCTAACTCTATGATGCCCGTATGGAAAATTTGGGCGCCCAGAGTTTAGAAAGGGAACAATAAACTCCAGGTCAGTCATAGGACTGGTATGAGATCTTAAAATAGTTATTTGCACAAAAGAAAAGGAAAAGAAATCCGTTATACTTTTGGAAAATGAAACTACCATAAGGCCTCCCACCACATACACAATGCAATCGCACACTTGGGGAAGATTTCTCCTTATAGCAGACAAACATGCTTGATACGCGAAAATCCTTTTGATATTATTATTAGTGCATAGTGTGGAAAACATTTTGAAAGTATAATATTAATCTTAGCCATCATAGGTACCATTATATTATGCCTACTATAGCTACCACCTGAGGTGGCAGCTTATACAACTGCAATCGTAAAGGGCTCGTATTGTTTTGTTTGTATTTCCAACAAATGGTCAAGACTATGGAACTTCCTTTCCGATAAGGGTACGCCTCTGGAGGGACTCCCCGAGAACCTAACTGGATCTCTGCCAACACAAGGCCGGGTTACATCTGTAACTAGGTAACTAACTGTCACGAATATGCCACACCTCGGTCTAGACCAACCTTTACCGAGGTGCCTCAACAACCAACAACCACATAAGTAAATAATCTGGGCTTCATGCCAGAATACCACTTTTTCATCCACATAAGTTAAATATCTGGGCCCCATACCAGATACCACTTTTTATCCATAAGGAAATGCACATACCGTGAGGGGCGCGACCGACATAACCTTGCTGCAACTTTTCCTGTTTCAACCATTTCTGGGGTGTGAGGTTCGATGAAGTCTCGTCCAGAAAGCTATGCTTTTCACAAAAGCCATGCTTCTATCGACAAACGATCAACACGTAGCATGCCACATTACCAAATTGGGAATATATCACTACTAAATATCAACTACATAACCTCTGAGCACGTACGTCTCAGAGAAGGGTGTTAAGCTAAGAGAATAAATTCTCTGCCGCCAACATAAATGTATTTGATAGAAACCAGCTTTATATCTCAAAGTGTAATGTCAGACATACATCCGTACAAGTCCATTCTGTGTCTGAATGGAACCGAAGGCACGTCCTCCAATTAAAGAAAGAAGTCCTTGCAAATCCAGATATTCTCTAATCACGTCCGGACTCCCCATCACATAGGGTGATATAAATATCTATACCGAAGCAACTCGGTGCAGAGACATTCGACAGGTAATCCTTTCGTTTTCGCAAATACTCGGTCTTCAACCACCGTCCTCAAATGCGATCCCATTTCGTCGTACCATTATTCGGAATGTGTTTTATGACTTAATGTCCTCTCCCGGCTAATCCAAATAATGAGCACTTATTTTAAAAATAAGTGGTGGCATTCATATTTCAAGTAAGTCACAAAAAATTTCCACTTGATCTTCTAAAAAAAAGATCCATCACCAAGATTCGATGTGGTTTTCAGATAACCATTTGGAATCTGACCCCCGATCGTATCGAAATTCAAATGTCGTTTAAAGGCCAATATTGATAGTCGGTTATTTAATTATCAAAAAACATTCACAACAACCATCAGATTTAAATAATTTACCCAAAATTATTTATTTTCGAAATATCTTCACAATATATATTTTCACCCTTCAACCTTTTGGAAACAATTTTCAAATCACTTTCCTCTCGTGAAATAAATTTTCAAATATTGTTTATTTCCACCAAAAATTTGCCATGTCAGAATACTTTAAAATAATTTAAATCACTTATCTAAAAATGTATACTTGGAAACACTTAAAATAAAACTATTTTAAAATATTTATTTAAAATATTAGTTATGAAATTTTACACCAATACCTCGCATAAAACTCAAGTCCAAACTAATTTTAGAAATAAAATTATTAGATAGAGTATAATTATTTAAATAACCAACTTCTAAATCAAATACTGTTTAAATCTCTGAAAAAATCACTTCTATTATTAACTTAATAAATGTTAACTTTAAAATTTTAAAACAATTTAAGAAACTAATTTCTCCAAAACATTCCTTTTAAAACCAACTTTAGAACTTTAATTTATATTTAAAAGCTACTTTGAAAACATACTCGGCTTTCAAGAGAAAATACACTTTTTATTCCAAAATAATCCATTTAAAACAATTAATATATCCTTCTTGATTTATCTCAATTTATATCCTAAATTCATAAATTTTCTTTTCATACTTTTAAAAATAATCCAATATTTATTTTTAAAATAAATTACCCATTCCTTTTTAAATTCCAATCGTGAATTTATATTTTCCAAATATCCACCGATATCTTATTTCACTTAATAAATCCAGTTTATAGATTCCATAGCCTCTTCCTTCTTTCAAAACACAATTTCAAACACTAAATCAATTTCCAATTTGATTTCCAAAAATTTACTTTCAAACACAAAATCAATTTCCAAGTCGATTTCCAAAAATTTACTTTCAAACACCAAATCAATTTCCAAATTGATTTCCAAAATTTATTTTCAAACACCAAATCAATTTCCAAATTGATTTTCAAAATTTACTTTATTTAAGAATTACTCCTTTACTTATCCAAATTTATTTCAAAGCCCATAAATCCAATATTCACACCTATGTTTATGATTTAAATTCCATTTAAATTAGAAAAACCAATTTCATACTTGATTTCAAAATTCTCCCTTTATTTCTCTCAAATCCTTTAAAATCCGTTCCAAATTCCTTCTTTTAATTTATCCAATTCTCAAAAAAAATATTTTACCTAATAATTCCCTATTTTAATTTCCTATCAAAAATCCAATTTTTATATTTCTGGTATTTTAAAAATACCAAGATATATACGGCCAAACCATAGCCTCCTATAACTTCAATTATCAATATAATCAATCACAGATTATAATTAAATCATATCACAACGTATGAAATAAATTCAAATATTTGAGGAATCCAGTTGGATCCCTCCAACCTGTTTCCCTATATCCACATATGTTAGCACAATATAAAATACCATTTCCACTTCGAGGTGGAATGTCGCAGTATATGGGGTTATGTCATCTCGTCCGCTATTATGCGGCGCATAGGGTCTCATCCACTATATAATGCGGGAAATCAATCACTCCCATACACACACACACACGCACGCACACTATATATATATAATATCACCCAATAGATAAATAATCAAATTCATCCAAGCGCATCCAAAATTTTAAATTTATTCATTTAAATCAACTAAGCAAACCAATTGAGTGAGAAGATCTTACCATTGCTTTTGTTTTGCAATCCATTTCCATTTCGACTATTTCTTCATGATTTTGACCATGTATAAATATTTATAAGGTTTATCAATATTCGAAAGAATCGAAAATTAATTATCATTTTAAAATTTAGTTAACTAATGATTTGGTTTAAAACCGATTTCCTTTAAGAAATTATTTTTAGTGACCAAAATAATTGATTAACCAATTAAACAAATTATTTCCTTAATATATTAATAAATTGGTAAATTTAAAATATACATTTATTTTCTTTTGAATCCTTATATATACATATACAAATAAAATAATATATAGATTTAAAGATTTTTTTTACATAAATTCTCCATAATACGTTATTTCAAAAATAAACTAGTAAATAAAAAATAGGTATATGAATATTTATTCTTCCTTTGAAACTACATATATATATATATACATACTAAAAATAATAATTTATAGATTTCAAAAATCTAACTTATATTAACTTTCGATTTTTTAAAATTCCCTTTTTCCTAAACACTATCTATATAAAAATAATTTTTGTTTTCTGTATAAAATGCACGAATTCAAATTAAATTTCAAAGAGTATATATATAAAATATGCATGTGTCTACTTCTATATGGATATTCATTTTATATATTTTTCTTTTACTCTTAATAACAAAAGCAGCAGTTCCCTTTACTAAAAAAAACGTTTTGTTCCTTTCTCAGACTACAACAGTAAATTCAAATTCAAACCCTAAATCACCAAAAATGCTTACCCACGTAGTCGACAATCATCCCAAATCACAACCCAGCACACGTCTTCTCCTCCCCTATATGAAAAGCCCTCATCTCCTCCCCCGGATATGAGTCTAAAACACAACCGAGCATGCGAGAGACGACATCGAGCCTGCCACCTGCTTTGCTTCGCATCGTTTCCTCGACCTGACGATCACCCTTCCCCCAATCGCCTTCGACTCGACACTGATTCTGCCTTAACGTCGAGCAACCCACGTTAACGCGTGCTTCCCCAAATCAAACTACGTCGCGGCCAATATGAACTTCTCCCCCCTTTTCGTGGCCTCGAGATTCTCCTCTCGATGAACGCGACGTCGCCAAGCAATACCGCTGTGCCTCCAAGCGTGGCGATGCCTCGCAATTTTGATATGAGATTAGGGGCTTGTCTTGATTTTTGATTGGCCATTATTCTGAATTTTTTTATATCGCGACTGAAAATGAAAAATGGGAAGAAGGGAATCGGTGATTTGAATTTAGGGAGATGATAGGGCTTGTGACCTAATATTCGCTTTGGATTCGAACAGGAAGGAGGCCATTTTTATTTCTAAGGAAAATGGGAACGATGAATAAGAGCTCGGTATTCCTATTTTTTTCCGATTTTTTTCTGAGTTGAAGAGAAAAGAACGAGGCTTGTTTTCTTTTGAACAAGAACAGAAGGGGAACGAACGTGTGTTAAAACAAATGCCAAGTGTTGAAAAGGCAACTACGTTTAGAAGAGAAGAAACGGGTATAATTTATCTCGTGAAAACATTACTAAATTTAAATTTAAATTTAAATTTAAATTGTTTAGAAAACAGAGCCTAAAATTTTGATCTCCTATCGAGGCATGCCGCTAGGCGTTCATAAGGTTAAACCCTATTCCGAACGCAATGGAAAAGGTTCCAAGGCAAAATTTGATCGTATGGAGAAGATAGCTTCTTGGATCCAGTAATTATATTTAAATTCGATATAAATCTCAATGCATTTTCCTATCGTATGATCACACGAAAACTCCAAACACTACGAAAATTTAAATCCGATAATAATACACTATTACAGATCCAATGGAACTGGTTTCGTCGAACTCCGAGACGTTGCCCCGGAAGACTATTTTTAAATATCGATTTGAAGGATATAATTTCAAAGTTGAACAAAAAAGTTTTTAATTCAACTTTTAAAAGTTATATTATCTCTAGTATTATCAATATAATTTTCTAAGCCTTCAAATTATTTTTAACAAGCTCAAAATTCCCAATTCAACAATTTATTCAATTTCCAATTATTAAATACAATTATTTAAATTGCCAAATAAACAATGATATTTTGAAATTCAAGTTGAAAATAACTTTAAAATATTTAAAATCAATTAAATATTTTAATTTCAAATGCCCAAAATTCTAGGTCGTCGCATTCTTCCCCCTTAAAAGAATTTCGTCCTCGAAATAACTAGTTAAGAAGTATGATACTTAACCCGTTTATCATTTTCCCAAAACCAAACAGTTTCAACTTTCCAAAACAAATTTTTTTTATTAAAGACACTATCATTCTTACTAACTTTCCAACCTCAACCATAAGTTCCAAACAATATTGTTTTCTCAACAATTCAAATTTAAATTTAAATCCAAATTTTAAATTATCAAACTTTCTCAAAAAAAAATTCTAACTCCCTAAATTTTCGAAAAAATTACCAGCATCTCCTTTGCACGGCATAGCTCGGTACGAGTACAAAATGCCACTACGGGCCCCTAGATTTCAAAAGAAAACAAAATGCCACGTGGCTAGACTAGAAAATAATCAAATTTAATATAGAAATTTAAATACATACCTTTTGTTGAGCAATTTAAATTTATCTTCGAAATCAAAAATCCCTATTTATCTTTTGCCTTTAACGCACCTGTATATCCTATTTTGCAATAATATCCAATTACAACATTCAAAAATCATTTTGCATAATCTTTATAAAAGTTTCAATATTTATTTCATTCAAACCCGTACGATACACAAATATCATATGTATGCAATATAAAATCCGATCGCTCACTCGATCACACAATTTCACTTCTGAACTAGTATCGTCGACCCGACTTCCTAGTGCGCACTCAGATCTGGTTTCTTGATCAGAAACTGTCATTCTCCTTGCATAGTCGTAAACTATGATAGAGTATACCCAGAATCAACCAAAAACCCATATCCAGGGTTCGCCGTCGAAAATCGAGTGAAAAATCCCAACTCGGATCGATATAGCTATCTCGAAATTCTATGCTCGAATCTGGATCAAATCGTTATGCGAATAAAATTATATACGTACATCCCATATATTTATTTCTAATTGATTATTAGCTATATCAATTCTCTTTTATTCACATTTATATTGATTTCTATCCAAATTTTCATTTCCCACACTGTTATTTACTTCATTCAAATACTTTCTTAGTATATTTTTCCAAAGCTTTGAAAAATCATTTTCAAACTAAAAATGGATTTAAATTTCCCAAATCTCAAAATTTCAGATCCTTTGTTTTGTTTAGTCCGCTAGACTAATTTCCATTTTCTTACAAATTCAAAATGAATTTCAACATTTAGTTTTCAATTTCATTTATTTGTTCACAAATTTATTTTCCACCTTAATAAATTTTACTCCAGTGCATTTAGTCTACTAGACTTACTTCTCAAATTAATTTTATTCAAATTAATCCAAGTTAAATTCAGTTTCAATTTAAATTTTAAACTTCTATAAATTTTCTAACTTATTTACATTTCAAGCAAATTTCCAAATTTAATAAGTTATCAAACCTCTTATGATTAAATAAACATTTCTAATTTACTTCCATAGTTTTAAACAATTTCTCAATATTTCAAAATTTCCTTTGAAATCGACAATATCCAAAATCCTTTGCATTTCTGAAATCAAATTCGACTTTTGCAAACAATTCCCATTTAAAACAATTTGGTAGCAATTCCTCTCCTGGAAACTCGAAAATGAATACCGATGATGTCGCGATCATCATCGGAATTATTTTCCGACGTCCGAAAAGAGTAAAGTGCTTTTATCCCTTCAAAAATATTTTTAAAATATTTTCAAAATCCAAATCCCACCAGATTTCAAATCCAATTCAAATATATTTCTGAAATTATTTTTCCAAAACCCTTGAAAATCATTTCCAAATTCAAGGAAATTTAAACTTTTCACCAAAATTTTGAATTTCAAGTCCCCCAACTCATATTCAAGAATTACTCTTGAATTTCATTTCAATTTATAAATTACATTTATAATTTACATTAACAAATCCTATTTGTGTAAGAAATTTATTTCTTAGCTTTTAGTTGTGATTTCAATTTCTTATTCAATTTCACACTTGAATGATAATAAGTTAATATTATCACTTCCTAACAATCAAGCAACCATATAATACTATAATAATTTGTGGAAAATTATTTCTTTTATATACAAAAATAATTTAGGTAAAATTATTTCACTTACCCTATTTTAAAACAATATCGTGTGAAATTGTTCTGTACAAGTGTTTAGAGATCCTTATAAATAACGTTAATTGCTCCCATTGACCAGAATTCATATCCCAACAAACCAATCAACACAATATAAAACAATTTTATATTCACTAACAAATACGCGTTCATATCTATTAACACCTCAAACTCATTCTACAGTACTACTGACTCTATCTCTATTGTGTAATGCCCACCAAAGCCAAGGTTCTCGCTTAACCAATTGCTCTGATACCACTCGGTAACGACCCAATTTTTTCGACTTTTGAAAATCGACATCAATACATTCACTGTATCAAATGCCGAACAATCGAATGCCGAAAAACTGAACCGTTAGAGTTAAAGAAGAAGAAGGTAGAAGAAGATAACAGAAACAATATCAGAATCTCACATTTGCAGCGGAACAATATATAATAGATAAATGAATAATCTTTAAACAAAAGAACTATATCAGTTTTTACACTACATCATCAGAGTATTACAACAACAAAACACGACACTAGGAATTTATGACAACTTGTCCATATCAAAACTGAACTTGCAACAACCCATACACAGCAAATAGTACATAATATAAGTGATACGACTCGCCATCCAGCTTGTCTCCTGATCTCCACAGCATACTTTCCTGACTTCACTCGAGAACAACTGATAACTTGACTCTAGGCTGCCCGTAAAGAGAATTATGGGCACCCAGAGTTTAGAAAAGGATTAATAAACTCCAGATCAGTCATGGGACTGGTGTGAGATCTTTAAACAGTTATTTTTACAAAAAAGGAAAAGAAATCCATTACGCTTTTGGAAAAGAAACTACCATACGACCTCCCGCCATGCACACAATGCAATCGCACACTTGGGGAAGATTTCTCCTTATACTAGTCAAACACGCTTGATACACGAAAATCCTTTTGATATTATTATTAGTGCATAGTGTGGAAAATATTTTTATAGTATAATATTAATCTTAGCCAGCATAGGTACCATCATATTATGCCTACTATTGCTACCACCTGAGGTGGAAGGTTATACAATTGCAATCTAAAGGGCATGTATTGTTTTGTTTGGATTTCCAACAAATGGTCAAGGCTAAGGAACTTCGTTTTCGAAAAGGGTATGCCTCTGGAGGGATTCCTCGAGAACCTAATGAGATCTCTGCCAACACAAGGCCGGGTTACCTCTGTAACTAGGTAAGTAATTGCCATGAGTATGCCACCCCCGGGTCTAGACCGACCTTCACTGAGGCACCTCAGCAACCAACAACCACATAAGTAAATAATATGGGCTCTATATTAGAATACCACTTTTTTATCCACATAATTTAAATATCTGGGCTCCATACCGGATACCACTTTTTACCCAGAAGGAAATTCACATACCCTTAGGGGCGCGACCCCCATAACCTTGCTGCATCTTTTCTTATTTCAACCATTTCCGGGGTGTGAAGTTCGATAAAGTCTCGTCCATAAAGCTACGCTTTTCACAAAAGCCATGCTTCGATCAACAAATGAACAACACTTAGCATGCCACATTACCAAATTGGGAATATATCACTAGTAATATCAACTACATAACCACTGAGCTCATACGTCTCAGAGAAGGTGTTAAGCTAAGAGAATAAATCCTTCACCACCAACAGAAATGTATTTGATAGAAACTAGCTTTATATCTCAAATTTTAATGTCAGACATACATCCATACAAGTCCATTCCGGGTCTGATTAAGGAAAGAAGTCCTTGCAAACCCAAATATTCCCTAATCACGTCCGAACTACCCATCACATAGGGTGATATAAATCTCTATACCGGAGCAACTCGGTGCAGAGACATTCGACAGGTAATTCTTTCATTTTCGAAAATACCCGGTCTTCAACCATCGTCTTCAAGTGCGGTCCCATTTCGTCATATCATTATTCAGAATGGGTTTTATGACTTAACGACCTCTCCTAGCTAATCCGAATAACGAGCGCTTATTTTGAAAATAAGTGGTTACATTTAGATTCAAGTAAGTCACAACAAATTTCTACTTGATCTTTTAAACAAAAGATCCATACTAAGATTCGATGTGATTTTCGGATAACCATTTGGAATCCAACCCCCTGTCGCATCGAAATTCAAATGCCGTTTAAAGGCCAATATTGATATTTGGTTATTTAACTATCAAATAACATTCACAACAACCATAAGATTTAAATAATTTCCCCCAAATTATTCATTTTCATATATCTTCGCAAGATATATTTTCACCTTTCAACCCTTTGAAAACAATTTTCAAATCACTTTCCTCTCGTGAAATAAAATTTCAAATATTGTTTATTTCCATTGAAAAGGTGCCAAGTGCGAATACTTTAAAATAATTTAAATCACTTATCCAAAAATATATACTTGGAAACACTTAAAATAAAAACTATTTTAAAATATTTATTTAAAATATTAGTTATGAAATTTTATACCAATATCTCATATAAAACTCAAGTCCAAAATAATTTTAAAAATAAAATTATTAGATAGAGTATAATTATTTAAATAACCAACTTCTAAATCAAATACTATTTAAATCTTTAAAAAAATCACTTCTATTATTAACTTAATAAATATTAACTTCAAAATTTTAAAAACAATTTAAGAAAATAATTTCTCCAAAACCGTCCTTTTAAAACCAACTTTAGAACTTTAATTTATACTTAAAAGCTATTTTGAAAACATACTCAGCTTTCCAGAGAAAATACACTTTACATTCCAAAATAATCCATTTAAAACAATTAATAAATCCTTCTTGATTTATCTCAATTTATATCCCAAATTCGTAAATTTTCTTTCCACGCTTTTAAAAATAATCCAATATTAATTTTAAAAAAAATTACCCATTCCTTTATAAATTCCAATCGTGAATTTATATTTTCTGAATATCCACTGATATCTTATTTCACTTAATAAATCCAGTTTATTGATTCCATAGTCTCATCCTTCTTTCAAAACACAGTTTCAAACACTAAATCAATTTCCAACTTGATTTCCAAAAATTTACTTTCAAACACCAAATCGATTTCCAAATCGATTTCCAAAAATTAACTTTCAAACACCAAATCAATTTCCAAATTGATTTCCAAAATTTATTTTCAAACACCAAATCAATTTCCAAATTGATTTCAAAATTTTACTTCATTTAAAAATTACTCCTTTGCTTATCCAATTTATTTCAAAACCCATAAATCCAATATTCATACCTATATTTATGATTTAAATTTCATTTAAATAATAAAAACCAATTTCATACTTGATTTCAAAATTCTTCCTTTATTTCTCTCAAACCCTTTAAAATCCATTCCAAATTCCTTCTTTTAATTTATCCAATTCTCAAAAAAATTATTTTACTTAATAATTCCCTATTTTAATTTCCTTTCAGAAGTCCAATTTTTATATTTTTGGTATTTAAAAAATACCAGGATATATTCGGCCAAACCATAGCCTTCAATAACTTCAATTACCAATATAATCAATCACAAATTATAAATAAATCATATCACAGCATATGAAGTAAATTCAAACATTTGAAAAATCTAGTTGGATCCCTCTAACCTGTTTCCCTGCAGCAACAGATGTTAGTACAATATAAAATACTAATTCCACTTCGAGGTGGAATATCACAGTATATGGGGTTATATCATCTCATCCGCTATTATGCGGGGCGTAGGGTCGCATCTGCTATATAATGCGGGAAATCAATCACTCCAATACACACACACACACACTAATATATATAATATCACCCAACATAAATTATCAAATTCATCTAAGTACATCCAAACTTTTAAGTTTATTCATTTAAATCAACTAAGCAAACCAATTGAGTGAGAAAATCTCAAATTTGCTTTTGTTTTGCAATCCATTTCCATTCCGACTATTTCTTCATGATTTTGGACATTGTATAAACATTAATACAGTTTATCAATATTCAAAAGAATCGAACAATTAATTATCATTTTAAGATTTAGTTAATTAATGATTTGGTTTAAAATTGATTTCCTTTAACAAATTATTTTTAGTGACCAAAATAATTGATTAACCAGTTGAACAAATTATTTTCTTAATATATTAATAAATTGGTAAATTTAAAATATACATTTATTTTCTTTTGAAACTTCATATATACATGTTCAAATAAAATAATATATATATATTTAAAAATTTGTTTTTACATAAATTCTCTATAATACGTTATTTTAAAAATAAACTAGTAAATGAAAAATAGGTATGTGAATATTTATTCTTCCTTTGAAACTACATATATATGTATATACTGTAAATAATAATTTATAGATTTCAAAAATCTAACATTATATAAACTTTCAATGTTTTAAAATTCCCTTTTACCCAAACTCTATCGATATAAAAATAATTTCTGTTTTCTGTATAAAATGTAGGAATTCAAATCAAATGTCAAAGAGTATATATATAAAATATGCATGTGTGCACTTCCATATGGATATTCATATTATATATTTTTCTTTTACTGTTAATAACAAAAAAAATAGTTCCCTTTACTGGAAAAAAACATTTTGTTCCTTTCTCAGACTATAACATTAAATTCAAATTCAAACCCTACATCACCAAAATTGCTTACCCACGCAGTCGACAATCATCCCAAATCACAACTCAACTGTGACGACCGCCCATGACTCCCGCACGAAAACAAGGGAATGGTGCGCTGAAAGGTGTGCCAGGCAGCCAATAGTAGATAGTCAGGATAAGATAAAACAGAATAGTCTGTCGTATTACTCACAGCGCATGCATAAAATACAATAGAAAGTATACATAGTGAAGCTCTATAGAACAGAAGTCTCATCGTATAAACTCATAATAGTTTGATACAGCCATCAGTAAAGTCAATACATCAAGCCTCACTACATATCACTCAGAGAATATACAAACAGCGGAACACCCAGTACATATAGTAAGAAAATAATATGCAAAAGCCTCCAGCTCGTCTTCGTCATCAACAGCGTTGACCACTAAGAACAGCACCTGTCACCTGCTACCTAGTTGCCCATCCCAACATGGATGAACAGCCCAAGGTAATAAGAGTTAAACATAAAATCTTGAGTCAGACAACAGTCTTAGTGAGCAATAAATCAACTATCAAACATACCAAAAGAGCATAAAGGGTAAAAGGAATAGGAACTCAACCATCCCACTCCACCTCTTTCTACAGTGATAGCCCCCAGACACACTAAGCAGAAGTAAACATAGAAATTCAGACATTCAAAGCAAAGTAAATATCACTCGAGTCAAGGTCGGTGTTTTCCAAGTACAAACCCCCAAGGCCTAAACCAAGATCAGATAAGCACCCTGAAAACATCGCTCTTGGCCCAAGCGATGACACAACCAAACATCCAAACATCCATGACTCTGGCTATCACTGTTATCGTTGCCTTGATTTCATCGTTAATTGAATGACCGTCACATTATCTCATCCATCCACCAAGGGCTAATGGTAACCCCGGTTCTAGACATAACTCCGCACGTCGTCGCAGCCCGTGCCTAGAAATTTTTGCAACTACCCAGAGTACTGGCACGTCATCGCAGCCCGTGCTTGGAACGTCGTCGCAGCCCGTCCCAACGTACTCTTGCTTTGAGCATGCTAGAACCTTCAATAACGATGAGATCTCAGCCTTCTAGTCATCCTCCTCGACGACTATTCCCATACTAGCTCAAGCGCCTCTCAAGCTAACCATTATCCACAAACTCGGACCGCACCACTGAGTTATCAACATGCTTGGGATGATCCCGTCTGGATTAAACCAAGGCTTTCTCACATCATACTTTGCTTCATCGCATCATAGCAAAGTCTCGCCTCAACATCATGGTTTTCCTCATCGCATCATGGCAAAGTCCCATCTCAGCATCATCACCAAACCTATCCATATGAGCTTCAACATTCGCTTCATATGCCACAAGCAGCTTTCCTTATTCAAGAGCCTTTCCACTTAGCTTTTGAATCATCTTCGACCAACTTGTCCAAGTCAAGTTATCGATCAACTAATCAATCAAATCAAACATTAATCCAAGCAATCAATCATTCAAACAAGATCTAAATAAACAATTACAACAATAATGGCAATTTCGTAAATAAAGAGTCCAAATCTAACATGCATTCTAACAAGCATGAATTATGAACAATATCTCTACAACTTGAAGAATAAACTTGCATAAGTGAACATGTAGTAAAATAGGTGTTGAATCATCATTAACCATAGATCTACATGCAGACTTAAGAAAATGCACGAAATCACTATCTTTAACACATAAACAAGCCACCGATCCAATATACTCCTTTGGGTCCGTGTGAGAGATAACCACCACTCACCGAATCACCTAAACACCTCAAAATCAACTAACTCCAGATCTGGACAGCAAAGGATCTAGCTTGATCCGACAAGATTCCGCTTCAATCGATGAAATCTCTCTTTGTTGGATGAAGATCTTCAACTTTGGCTCTTGAATCTTTGATCTTGATCTTCAATCTAGATGGAAGGAATCACTAGATTAGAGTGGAGAAAAGAAGTGAAGAATGTTGTAGTCGAGCTCTCAAAATGGCAGCACTTCGTCGCTTCAAAATCCGGTGCCAAAAAGTGAACCAAACCCCTCTATTTATAGGCTGGAAATCCTATGAGTCGGCCGCCCCATGAGTCGTCGCCGACCTAAGACTCACGACTCAAGCGACTTAACGCTACACAGGGCCGAACGCCTTAACCTATGCGCGACTCAACCCAGACACGATTCAACCACCCACGGCTCACACATGCGCGCGACTCAACACATGCGTGCGACTCACGACCCAACGGCTTAACACCTTACGACTTACGACTCAACATTCTACCGACTCAACAGCATAACCGACCTAACACACACGCGCTACCTCGACCTAACTACACACAGGACCACACGAGTTAGGCCTTATCTCGACTACGACTTAACACATAGCCGACTTAAGCCTTAGGTCGTTCACTCACTAACCGTTAACTACTATAAGTCGGCCTGTCTTCTTAAGTCGTTAACCCTATGAGTCGGTCACTACCTTAACTCGGTCTAGCACTAACACGCTAACCCGTCCAAACCTATATGTCGCTCTATACCTTAAGCCGTAGCCTTCTTAGGTCGGTCACCCTATGAGTCGCTCACACGAGTCAACTTCCACCCGACTCACCTTCCTCACGACCTAACACCCATTCGACCTAACCTCTTAAGTCACCTAAACCTATGAGTCGGTCAATGCCTTAGGTCGCTCCAACTCCTATAGGTCGCTAATTCTATAAGTCGCTCCACCGACCTAAGCACTACATGACTCAACTCCGAACGACTTAAGCTTTGGTCGACTCATACTCTAAACGAATTAACAACATCAACGACTTAACGTCGACAGTTTTACAATCTTTCGATCCGTAAAAATACGGGTCGTTACATTCTCTCCCCCTTAGGAATTTCGCCCCCGAAATCCCAAACAAACAAGAGCAATCAAAACTATTATGCATGCCTACCATCCATAGCAATCAACAAACCATGCATCCAATTACTAGCCTAGCTTGCAGAATTCTAAGATTAGAACAAGTTACAAATTCATGAGATGTTACGACACCTTAGGGTCATACCTCGAAGAGTCCAGGATGAGCTGCCTTCATCCTCTCTTCCTCCTCCCATGTAAAGTCGTTAACATCATCACTCCATTGTATCTTGAGCAACGTAATCGTCTTCCTCCTAAGCTGTTTCGTGTCGGTTTCAACAACACGAAGCGGCTTACGAGGTCTTCTAACAACTGGATCAACCTCTAAATCTTCACAGCTATCCGTAGAAACCACTGTACTTGGGTCGTGCACATACCTCCGTAGATACGATACATGAAAAACATTGTGCACACCCGCCATCTTTTCTGGTAACTCCAATCTATAAGCGAGCTTTCCAATTCGCTCGACAATCGGGAATGGTCCAACAAATCTCGGAGTCAATTTTCCTTTCTTCCCGAATCTAATAACATTCTTCAGTGGAGAAATCCTCACAAAAACCATATCTCCTACGTCGAATTCCAAATCCTTACGACGCTTATCGGCATAACTTTTCTGACGGTCTTGGGCTGCCTTCATTCGTTGCCGAATGATCTCTATACAATCCGTAGTCTGTCGAATCATTTATGGACCAAGTATCAACTTTTCTCCAGTTTCCAACCAGCATGTCGGAGAGTTACACGGTCTTCCATACAAGGCTTCATAAGGTGCCATACCAATACTTGTTTGATAACTGTTATTATACGCAAACTCCACCAAATGAAGATGATCTTCCCATGATCCTCCGAAATCCAAAACACATGCCCTCAGGAGATCTTCCAAAACTCGGTTGACTCTCTCAGTCTGACCATCTGTTTGGGGATGATAAGCTGTACTCAAACACAACTCAGTTCCCAAAACTTCCTGGAAGCTCTTCCAAAATCCACTAGTGAACAATGGGTCTCGATCGCTCACTATACTTTTCGGAATACCATGGAATCGAACTATCCACTTAACATAAAGCTCAGCCAACTTCGATGCAATCCTAGTTGATCGAACAGGAATGAATCTTGCACTCTTAGTCAAACGATCTACGATGACCCAAATCCCTTCATTTCCTGCCCTGGTTCTTGGTAGACCATCGATAAAATCCATCGATATTTGCTCCCACTTCCATGTAGGAACTTCTAACGGTTGAAGCAATCCACTTGGCTTCTTCTGTTCGGCTTTTACCAATTGGCAGTTCATGCACTTGGAAATAAAATTTCCAACATCCTTCTTCATACCTTCCCAGTAATAGGTTCTCTTCACATCCCGATACATCTTATTTCCACCTGGATGAATTGTCAACTTCGAGTGATGACTTTCCTTCAGAACTTCATCCCTCAATTCATCTATATCGGGAACAACCAGTCGTCCTTGTTTCCGATGCCAACCCTTTCGATCGACCTCGAATCCTTTATCCTTTTCTGGATCCAATCCAGATTCCAAATCATGGATAATCTTGACAAGCTTATCGTCTCGCTTTTGGCTCTCGCCAATTCTTTCCAAGAGTAGGTCTTATTGATAAGTTTGCCAACATCTCAGGTTCCAATTCACATCTAGGCTTGAAGTCAAATCCAGCCAAATACTCGAGACTCTTCCATTCTGAAAACATGGCTCCCAACCCTGCATGTCTTCGACTTAACGCATCTTCCACTGCGTTACCTTTTCCCGGAGTATAGGCTATACCAAAATCATATGATGCTAAAAACTTTAGCCATCGCTGCTGTCGAAGATTCAAATCCTTTTGGGAGAACAGATACTTCAACGACTTATGATCTGTGAACAACTCAAATCGAACTCCCAATAGATAATGTCTCCACATCTTTAGAGCAAACACAATCGCCGCTAACTCCAAATCATGAGTCGGATAATTCCTCTCATGCGGCTTCAGTTGTCGACTTGCATATGCAACAACTTTATCCTTCTGCATTAGCACTGCTCCAAGTCCAGTACCACATGCATCGGTATAAACCACCATCTCATCATTCCCACTTGGAATAGTCAAAACAGGAGCACTTGTCAGTCGCTCTTTCAGGATTCCGAAAGCTTGCTCACACTTAGCATCCCATCTGAACACTTGGTTCTTTTTCGTTAATCCTGTTAACGGTGCAGCTATCTTGGAAAAGTCTTTGATAAACCGACGATAATATCCTGCTAATCCAAGAAAACTTCTCACATCAGATGCATTCTTAGGTCTAACCCAATCCTGGATTGCTGCTACCTTAGCGGGATCAACCGCTATTCCATTTCCAGAAATAACATGGCCTAAGAACCTCACTTCACTCTTCCAGAAGTGACACTTCGAAAACTTAGCCCTCAGCTGATGTTTCCGCAAGATTTCCAAAACAATACGCAAGTGCATCTTGTGCTCTTCTTCATTTCTGGAGTAAACCAAAATATCATCCGCGAACACAAGTACAAACTTGTTCAACTGATCTTTGAATACTCTATTCATAAGATCCACAAAATATGCTGGTGCATTGGTCAATCCAAACGGCATTACCATCCACTCATAAAAACCGGATGGTGTCCTAAAAGCAGTCTTCGGCACACTATCCTTAGCCACTCTCAACTGGTGAAATCCCTTTGCCAAATCCATCTGAGAAAACACCCTAGCTTCGTGAAGCTGATCAAACAAGTCATCTATTCTCGGCAATGGATACTTGTTCTTCCTAGTCACTTTATTTAGCTCACGATAATCCACACACAACCTCAACGATCCATCCGCTTTGGTTGCGAACAAAACTGGTGCACCCAATTCGGACACGCTACGCCGAATGAATCCTTTCCGTAAAAGATCATCAACTTGCACCTTCAACTCTTGTTGTTCCCTAGGCGCCATCCGCCTAAGAGGCATCACAACTGGTCTGGCTCCCTCAACTAGATCGATACGAAACTCGATCTCCCTATGCGGAGGTAACCCTTTGACCTCGTCAAAGACATCATCAAATCCATTCACAATAGGCACCGATGACAGTCCATCCCGTGGAACAACCAGCGAATACATGAAGCTCATGAAGACGCCTTCCTCATGCTTACATCGTATCACAACCTTTCGCCCTTCCACATTCTCAACTGTCACCTCCAGCCTCTCACAATCAATCCTTGCCGCATACTTCCTAAGCCAGTCCATACCCAAAATAATTCCGAACCCCGCAAAGTTCAGAACAAAGCAATCACAAACAAAAGAGCAATCATGACTCGACACAACTAGACCACGACATAACATACACAAACAAGACGAACCCCCAACTGGATTAGTCACAACCAATGGTCTATCAACAATATCCGGTTCCAAACCCAACCGGTCTACAAGTTCATTACAAACAAAAGAATGCGATGCTCCAGTATCAAACAACACTCTAACTGGAATACCACAAATGGAAAGAATACCTTGAACTACCACACTCTTTTCTTTCTCTTCAGCAGTAGGAGCTTTCAAAGATGATGGTACAGCCCCCAAAGCATAGGCTTGCACAATCTGCTTGTCCTTCCTCGGTTCCGGACAATCCCTCTTGAAATGCCCCGGTTTGTCACAGTTGTGACACTTTGCCGGCACTCTCGGTTTCTTGCAATCCCTGGAGAGATGACCCTTCTGCTGACAATTGTAGCAGGTAACTTCACCCTTCGGCTTCTTCTGGCCATCCTTACCCATCTGCTGCTGCTGCTTTCTCTTCTTGTTTCCACCTTGCTCTTTAGTCACAGCAACAATAGATCCCTTCCTTAGGAAACAGATTCTCATGCCTGAGAGCTTTCTCCACAAGCTTCTCAAATGGATCGTCCAAATGATCCACCAACTGCCTCCCAAGATAAGTGTCCAAGCCTGTCACAAACTTCTCATTCTTCTGATAGGGAGAATCAATATACGATCGAGCATACTTGGACAAAGCTTCAAACTCAGAAACATACTCAAGAACCAGTCTTCCACCTTGCTTGAGTTCCACAAACTTCTTAAACAAAACAGATTTCTGAGCTGTAGAAATGAACTTAGCCTCAAATCTAGCTTGGAACTGCTCCCAAGTAATCTCTTCTTTCGGAGTATCAATTGTGATAGAATTCCACCAATCAGAAGCTCTCCCTTGAAGCTGTCTTGATGCAAGCTTCCTCTTAGTTGCATCCTCAATTCCCAAATCACCAAAGATTCTTCTACAGGCATCAATCCATCTCTGAACCTCAATGGTCGATTCTGTTCCCAAGAAAACCTTTCCTCCAAGAGAAGTATAGTCTTTGCACAACTTAGCAAAATCCACTGGTTTTGGGGCTTGAACTTGAACTCCAACATCTACTGATGACCCCGAAACTGGCATCCTTCTCATGATCGAAGTCATCATGGCCTCAAACATAGCAGCATAGTCAGTAGCTCCCCCAACAGCACGGCTTTCCCTAGCAGCTTGTCTCTCACTTCGACTCATCCTTAATATCTACAAAAAGGAATGATTTAGAATACCTTGAGAAACAACTGCATAAGGAGTTCAAATCCTTCTAAGCTACTATATTATATATAGTAATCATCCATCAAAATTACAATTACGTCTCTCATACGTAGTTACGTCAGCGAGCGTTGGCTAAAATCGATTAACCAAAGCTCTGATACCAAATGTGACGACCGCCCATGACTCCCGCACGAAAACAAGAGAATGGTGCGCTGAAAGGTGTGCCAGACAGCCAATGGACGATAGTCAGGATAAGATAAAACAGAATAGTCTATCGTATTACTTACAACGCATGGATAAAATACAATAGAAAGTATACATAGTGAAGCTCTATAGAACAGAAGTCTCATCGCATAAACTCATAATATTTTGATACAGCCATCAGTAAAGTCAATACATCAAGCCTCACTACATATCACTCAGAGAATATACAAACAGCGGAACACCCAGTACATATAGTAAGAAAATAATATGCAAAAGCCTCCAGCTCGTCTTCATCATCAACAGCGTTGACCACTAAGAACAGCACCTGTCACCTGCTACCTAGTCTGCCCATCCCAACATGGATGAACAGCCCAAGGTAATAAGAGTTAAACATAAAACCTTGAGTCAGACAACAGTCTTAGTGAGCAGTAAATCAACTATCAAACATACCAAAAGAGCATAAAGGGTAAAAGGAATAGTAACTCAACCATCCCACTCCACCTCTTTCTACAGTGATAGCCCCCAGACACACTAAGCAGAAGTAAACATAGAAATTCAGACATTCAAAGCAAAGTAAATATCACTCGAGTCAAGGTCAGTGTTTTCCAAGTACAAACCCCCAAGGCCTAAACCAAGATCAGATAAGCACCCTGAAAACATCGCTCTTGGCCCAAGCTATGACACAACCAAACATCCAAACATCCATGACTCTGGCTATCACCGTTATCGTTGCCTTGATTTCATCGTTAATTGAATGACCGTCACATTATCTCATCCATCCGCCAAGGGCTAATGGTAACCCCGGTTCTAGACATAACTCCGCACGTCGTCGTAGCCCGTGCCTAGGAATTTTCGCAACTACCCAGAGTACTAGCACGTCGTCGCAGCCCGTGCTTGGAACGTCGTCGCAGCCCATCCCAACGTACTCTTGCTTTGAGCATGCTAGAACCTTCAATAACGATGAGATCTCAGCCTTCTAGTCATCCTCCTCGACGACTATTCCCATACTAGCTCAAGCGCCTCTCAAGCTAACCATTATCCACAAACTCGGACCGCACCACCGAGTTATCAACATGCTTGGGATAATCCCGTCTGGATTAAACCAAGGCTTTCTCACATCATACTTTGCTTCATTGCATCATAGCAAAGTCTCGCCTCAACATCATGGTTTGCCTCATCGCATCATGGCAAAGTCCCATCTCAACATCATCACCAAACCTATCCATATGAGCTTCAACATCCGCTTCATATGCCACAAGCAGCTTTCCTTATTCAAGAGCCTTTCCACTTAGCTTTTGAATCATCTTCGACCAACTTGTCCAAGTCAAGTTGTCGATCAACTAATCAATCAAATCAAACATTAATCCAAGCAATCAATCATTCAAACAAGATCTAAATAAACAATTACAACAATAATGGAAATTTCGTAAATAAAGAGTCCAAATCTAACATGCATTCTAACAAGCATGAATTATGAACAATATCTCTACAACTTGATGAATAAACTTGCATAAGTGAACATGTAGTAAAATAGGTGTTGAATCATCATTAACCATAGATCTACATGCAGACTTAAGAAAATGCACGAAATCATTATCTTTAACACATAAACAAGCCACCGATCCAATATACTCCTTTGGGTCCGTGTGAGAGATCACGACCACTCACTGAATCACCTAAACACCTCAAAATCAACTAACTCCAGATCTGGACAACAAAGGATCTTGCTTGATCCGACAAGATTCCGCTTCAATCGATGAAATCTCTCTTTGTTGGATGAAGATATTCAACTTTGGCTCTTGAATCTTTGATCTTGATTTTCAATCTAGATGGAAGGAATCACTAGATTAGAGTGGAGAAAAGAAGTGAAGAAGTGTTGTAGTCGAGCTCTCAAAATGGCAGCACTTCGTCGCTTCAAAATCCAGTGCCAAAAAGTGAACCAAACCCCTCTATTTATAGGCTGGAAATCCTATGAGTCGGCCGCCCCATGAGTCGTCACCGACCTAAGACTCACGACTCAAGCCACTATACGACTCATGCGACTTAACGCTACACAGGGCCGAACGCCTTAACCTATGCGCGACTCAACCCAGACACGACTCAACCACCCACGGCTCACACATGCGCGCGACTCAACACATGCGTGCGACTCACAACTCAACGGCTTAACACCTTACGACTTACGACTCAACATTCTACCGACTCAACAGCATAATCGACCTAACACACATGCGCTACCTCGACCTAACTATACACAGGACCACACGAGTTAGGCCTTATCTCGACTACGACCTAACACATAGCCGACTTAAGCCTTAGGTCGTTCACTCACTAACCCGTTAACTACTATAAGTCGGCCTGTCTTCTTAAGTCGTTAACCCTATGAGTCGGTCACTACCTTAACTCGGTCTAGCACTAACACGCTAACCAGTCCAAACCTATATGTCGCTCTATACCTTAATCCGTAGCCTTCTTAGGTCGGTCACCCTATGAGTCGCTCACACGAGTCAACTTCCACCCGACTCACCTTCCTCACGACCTAACACCCATTCGACCTAACCTCTTAAGTCGCCTAAACCTATGAGTCGGTCAGTGCCTTAGGTCGCTCCAACTCCTATAGGTCGCTAATTCTATAAGTCGCTCCACCGACCTAAGCACTACACGACTCAACTCCGAACGACTTAAGCTTTGGTTGACTCATACTCTAAATGACTTAACAACATCAACGACTTAATGTCGACAGTTTTACGATCTTTGATCCGTAAAAATACGGGTCGTTACATCAACACTGTCTTCTCCTTCCCCATACGAAAAGCCCTCATCTCCTCTCCTGGATACAAGTCGAAAACACAGCCGAGCATGCAAGAGACGACATTGAACCTGCCACCTGCTTTGCTTCGCATCGTTTCTTTGACCTGACGATCACTCTTCCCCCAATCGCCTTTGATTCGACACTTAATCCGCTTTAACATCGAGCAACCCACCTTAATGCGCGCTTCCCCAAATCGAATGACGTCACGGCCAATACAAACTTCGCCCCCCTTTCCATGGCCTCGAGATTCTCCTATCGATGAATGCGACGTCGCCATGCCATGCCGCAGTGCCTCCAAGCGTGGACTTGCCTCGCGATTTTGATCTGAGATTACGGGCTTGTCTTGATTTTTGATCGACCATTATTCAGATTTTTTTTATATCGCGACTGAAAATGAAAAATAGGAAGAAGGGAATCGATGATTTGAATTTAGGGAGACAATAGGGCTTGCGACCTAATATTCATTTTTGATTCGAACAGAGAGGAGGCCATTTTTATTTCTAAGGAAAGGGGGAACGAAGAATAAGAGCTCGGCATTCCTATTTTTTTCGATTGCTTTCTGAGTTGAAGAGAAAGGAACGAGGCTTGTTTTCTTTTGAACTAGAACATAAGGAGAACGAACGCGTGTTAAAACAAATGCAAAGTGTTGAAAAGGCAACTACGTGTTAGAAGAGAAGAAACATGTATAATTTATCTTGTGAAAACATTATTAAATTTAAATTGTTTAGAAAACGGAGCCTAAAATTTCAATCTCCTATTGAGGCATGCCGCTAGGCGTTCATAAGGTTAAACCCTTACACGCGATGGAAAAGATTCCAAGGCCAAATTTGATCGCATGGAGAAGAAAGCTTTTTGGACCCAACAATTATATTAAAATTCGATATAAAACTCAGTGCGTTTACCTATCGTATGATCACATGACAACTCCAAACACTACGAAAACTGAAATCTGATAATAATACACTATTACGGATCCAATGGAACTGGTTTCGTCGAATTCCGAGACGGTGCCTCGGAAGGCTATTTTTAAATATCGATTTAAACGATATAATTTCAAAATTGAACAAAATAGTTTTTAAATTCAACTTTTTAAAAGTTGTATTACCTCTAGTACTATAAATATAATTTTCTTAGCCTTCAAATTATTTTTAACAAGCTCAAAATTCCCAATTCAGCAATTTATTCAATTTTCGATTATTAAATTCGATTATTTAAATTGCCAAATAAACAATGATATTTTAAAATTCAAGTTTAGAATAAATTTTAAATATTTAAAATCAATTAGACATTCTAATTTCAAATGTCCAAAATTCTGGGTCGTCACAGTATGTATTTAAATTGTCGTATGAAATTTGATGATTTAATGATCTAGCCACTTGGCTTTTGTATTCTTTTGAAATTTGGGGCCCATAGAGGCATTTTGTAGTTGTTCAGATCTAGCCGCACAAAGGAGACGCTGGCAAAAAATTTCGAAAATTTAGGAGTTAGAAAAACTTTGATAGTTTAAAATTGGTTTAAACTATAATTTGAATTATTGAGTAATAATATTGTTTGGGAGCTATGGATGAGTTTGGAAAGTAGTAAGGGTGATAATGTGCCTTTAATAAAAAGATTGTTTTGGGAAGTTGTTTAAAAACTATTTGGTTTTAGGAAAATAGTTAACGTGGTGTAGGCTTCTTCTTAATTGACAATTTCGGGGACGAAATTCTTTTATGGGGGGAGGAATGTAACAACCCGGAATTTTGGGATATTTGAAATTGAAATATTTAATTGATTTTAGATATTTGAAAGTTAATTTTTAACTTGATTTTCAAATATCTCTATTTGTTGGATAATTTAATTATTGGATTAAATAATTGGGAATTTGGGTATAGTATGAAATCTTGGTTTTTAAGCTTGTTAAAAATAATTGCAAGGCTTGTAAGTATTATGTAAATAATACCGAAGATAATAGAACTTTAAAATTTGGATTTAAAGGTGGCTTGTTCAGTTTTAAAAGTATACCGTTTAAATTGACGTTTAAAAATATCCTACCGAGGCACAGTCTCGGAATTTGACGAAACCAGTTCCGTTGGATTCGTAATGGTGTATTATCAGGTTTCAAATTTTGGAACGTTTGGATTTATCGTGTGGCCGTACCGTTTATAAACGCGCTGAAATCTATATCGAAAATTCAATATAATAACCGTGCCCAAAAAGCTATCTTCTTCATACGATCGAATTAGGACTCAAAACCTTTTCCACTATGTTCGGAATAGGAGTATAACATTATGAACGCCTAGCGGCACACATCGATAGGAGGCCAAAAATTTAAGCAACAAATTCGAAACGATATGAAGATTTAAATAAATATACATATGTATACTTTGTAGCACATCTTTTCAGCCGTAGATTTTTGAAATAGCCTAGGCCACTGTAGCAGAATTAGCTTCCTCATTCTTTCCCATCAGAACTTTTTCGAAATCACTGTAGCTTACATTGTACACTCCAACGTCGCTTCTTGCCTCCCCCTGTTTTCTTTTATCGATTCACACAGTAGACAAACCTTTTGTCTTCGTTCTATTAAACCAAGATTTGCCTTCCTCTTTAAAAATCAAAATCAAGAAGAAAGAAATAATGCACCTCTTCTTCCTTTTAAATCCATGGCCGCGATTTAGTTTCAAACCGGAGAAAGAAAAAAAATACAATAATGTGGCTCTCGTTCGAACGAGAGAAAAAATCCTGCTTCATGTCCCAATTTGATAGTTAAATCGAATTCCCCTCTTATTCCCCTCTGTTCGAAATAAAAAAAAAGAATGGTGGCTCTTGGAATCTCAAAATGTCTTCAATCCTATTTCATGTTTTATTCTCAACTTCCGCTTCATTGTCTACCAAAGATCCTGCAGTGAAAACCATAGAAGAGTTTTCAGGTCACTCGAAAGATGAACCAAACCCCGCTGTGTCCTCCTAGAAGGTCACGATGTCGATCGTGATATCGGTGAAGGCCACATTCGCACGTGGGGAAGCGGCGTTGTCACGACAATCGTGATGGTTATGAAGGTGGAACATGAAGCTCGGTGGTTCGGTCTCGAGAGCGAAGTCTGCTGGCGATCTGAATCTTGCATTTTTCCTCTCTGGCCACGTCGAAGCGAGGCGGACCTCGAGCTGATGTACGCGTGATGGTTTTGGCGTTTTGGGTGGGATCGACATGACCTAAGAAGCAGGTGCTATTGGGTAAATAAGACTCTACGTCTTGAAGTTTATTTAGTAATTTATTTTATGAATTACGTGATTGAATTAAATTAACAACAGTAAGGTAACACTTTACTTTTTCCATTTACTGTGGAAAGAAACAAAATAAAATTATATATATATATATATATGAATTAGTTAATTTTAGGTAATTGGTATATCTATTTAAGAAATTAGGATATATACATAACCTGTCTTAAAATTTATAAATTGGGCAAAATAGGAAATTTAATCTAGGTTAGTTTAACGACCATTTAAAATTAGTTAATTAAATTTATTAAATGATAATTTATTTTTAGATTTTTTCAAATGTTAATAAACCATAAAATGTTTGTACAATTTCCAAAATCGTGAAGAAACTAGTCAAGATGGAAATGGATTGCAAACAAAAATCGAAGGTGAGTTAATCTCACTCAAATTGGATTACTAGCTAATTTACTTGGTTAAAATTAAGTTATTGGTTGATTGCTGAATTTATAGTTTATTATCGGTCTGGATATGATATCATATATAGTAGTATATATATTGGAGTGATTGATATTCCCGCATTATATAGCGGATGAGACCCTATGCGCCCCGCATAATAGCAGATGATCTTATATACCGCGATATCTCCCTCAAAGTGGGATTGGTATTTTTATATTGTGCTATCATCTGTAGATGTTGGGAAACAGGTTGGAGGGATCCAACTTGATTTCTCAAATACATTGAATTTTATTTTTCATATTCTATAATTTGATTTATCTGATAATTAGTGATTGATTATATTGGAAATTGAAATTATTGAAGGCTATGGTTTGACTGAATATATTTTGGGTATTTTAAGATGTCAAAATTATAAAGATTTGATTTTTGAAGGAAATAAAGGAGAGAATTTTGAGTAAAATAATTATAGTGAATTTGGATAAATTAAAGAAATGAATTTGAAAAAAAGTAAATGTTGATTTATGAAATCCTATTTAATTAACTCCGGAATACGGAAAAAGAACAGAGAATTTTGAATAAATGGGAATAAAAGAGTTTTGAAGACTTAAATGATATTGTTTAGAAATAAAAGGGTTTGTTTAAAAAAAATCAAGATTTAACGAGTTGGGAAAAATAAAAGGGAAATTTTGAAATAAAGTGTGGAATTGATATTTTCATATTTTAAATAAGATTTTAAATCATAAATAAAGGAGTGAATATGGAATTTATGGGTTTTGGAATAAATTAGGGTAAGTTAAGGAATTTATTTTAAAATGGAGTTAATTTTGAAAATCGATTTGAAATCCGACCAAGTGTTGAGACTGTAATAAAAGGAGAATGAGATTATGGAATTTATAAATGGGATTTATAAATAAAGTAAAATAAATATTAATGGATATTTGATATTTTAAATTCACGGTGGGAATTTATAAAGGAATGAGTAAATCGTTTTAAAAATAAAGGAGTATTTTTATTTTTATAAGTGTGGAAAAGAAAATTTACGGGATTGGGATGTAAATTAAACTGGAAATGAATCGAGAAGGATTTATAAATGATTAGATGGTAATATTGGAATGGAAAGTGTAATTTTCTGAAAAGCTAAGTGTATTTTCAAAGAAAGATTTCTAAGTACAAGTTAAAAGGTTTTAAAGTGTTTTAAAAAGAATGCTTTTAGGAAATTATTATTTAACTGTTTTAAAATTTTAGAAGTAAATATTTGTTAAGTAACTATAGTAGTTAATTGTTTCTAAAGATTAAAGTGGTATTATGATTAAAGGAAAATTATTAAATATTTATATTTTATGAAATAGCTTTATTTTAAAAGTAGTTTGGCTAAAGTTTTATTTGAGAAATTATTATAGAATTTCATAAGTAGTATTTTAAATAAAGTGTTTTTATATAGTTTTATTTTAAATATTTTAAGTGTATATTTTTGGGTAAAGTGATTTAATTTATTTAAATCTAAATTATTAAGACTTGGTGCTTTTCGATGGAAATAAAATAATGGGTTGAATGATTGATAAATTTGATAGTTAAATAACCGACTATCAATATTGGCCAATTCGCTGATCATTTGGAAGAGACCGGGAACGGGTTTAATTATCTGAAAACCACTTCGATCCGGTTCGAACTTTGCGAATAAAGACCGTGAAGATGATGAAGATGGTGATTTGGTTTGTCCAGACCTAGGGCAACTTTTATGGACGAATGCTATCAGACCATCGTCAGGAGGACGATGAGTATTCTATGTGAAATGTGTTCTAAAAAGGTAGCGCATAGCCTCAAGTCTCATCCACCAGGAATGGCTAAAATAGGGGAGGTGAAGCAAGGCTAAGTGGATAGCACTGAAGTAGGGTAAGGTCATCCCTGTCTAGAGTCCCTTTTGATCTCGGCTTAGTGGACGGTTGCTGATCCCAGCCGCGGGGTGATCTCATTCGAACTATCCAGTAAGCGGTAGCTCCAGTCTTGTGTTGCAGGGGGTCGGGAGTGGTCCTCGGTACTATGATCTAGGCCAGGTACTATGACGGGCGGTATCCCAGTAGCCCTGCCATTGTATGGAATCCAATCTCCAATAAGCGCCCGTACGGTTTTGATTGTACCCAACTATGCTAGAACATGAGATCATTTCAGCTAGATTCTATTTTACTTTCTATAGACACTATTATAATATCAATGAATTTGATAAAGATGTTTTCGTTATCGTAATTGTTTATTTGTGGCATGGTTTTACGAGATACCTTTGATTTCATAGGATTTTGAAAACTTTAATGATCCAATTGAGTGTGTTTTCTCACGCTGGTTTTGACTCGGGTGTTATTTAATTATAATGCTCGGGTCAGACCGAGTATTTACGGATACAGGATAAGATGCTTTGGATTTTAGGAGATGAGATGGACGTCGGAGACGTATATCACGTATCTGACTTATATTCCGCTGTGTATGGTACGCTGTATATTTAGCTTTGTGAGGATAAGTTATTATAACTATCCAGTATTGTGCTATTGTTTGATTGTGTACTCCGATGATTGTACTTATAAAACGTTATAGATATTTTGTATAAAGATAAGTTGTTATCTATTATATATTATTCCGCTATGATTGTGAGATTTTGATGTTGTTTTTATCTTCTTCTTCTACCACTTTCTTCTTTCCCATAATGGTTCGTATTTCCGTCCAATCTGAGTTGAACTGATGGAGAATATTGTCGACTCAAAGGGGTATGGGTTTGGGGTCATTACAGTTGCCCATTGTGATTCTGCCACCTTTTTACTAGGCTAAGGAACTTTGATTTGTCGCCCGTTGTGTGTCTGAAATAGCCAGAATCTAGATAGCACTATTGTTGTTTCTTAGCCTGCCACCACTCCTTCACGAGAAAAGATTTTTGGGACCTATTTGTTTTTATAGGTCCATGATTGTTAGTGGCTAATGATTTTGAAAAATATGATTGAGTAGACCCAAATTGGAACGGTTTTTACGTGTTTGGGTCTATATCAACAAATATTCTGATTGTGTCAAGTTTTTTCACATATTGTGCACTTTGAATTGACTTGATTAATTTCATGTCTATCATGTTCTAATTGATTATACAAAAGTCCTTGACTTACCATTTTAACAGTTTGTTTCCCTAGTAGCATATATAACGATCTTTCACTTTTTGAAAATTTTCAAAAAGTCATAAACAGTTGTTGGACTTGTGTTTTGAGAGATTCATTTTCATTTAATAACTGTGTGCACTTTTTAGTAGAATTTTCTCTCCTAGTATTTTCACTCTCTTTCAAAATCAGAATTTAATTTTCCAGTGATTTTATTTTAATTTTTGATTTTTTTAATTTCTTCTTCAATGATGGACACATGTCACACTTAGGTCACTTGGTTTGATATTTTTTATCTAATTGATCAAGCTATTTATTTAAATCTATCAAAGTAACTCTTTGTGATTCAATTTTAGCGTATTTCCCCCTAAGTCTTTCGAAACAGCCATTTACTTCGTGGAAATATATAAGTAATTCTAAATGAGTAAGTTTTTATACCTCCCTCGGCTCATTATCATCATTGTCAGTTATATCACCTCGAAGGCATAGATCTGCCTTTTCACTCTCACTGCTAGTGCTTTTATCATCATCGCTTTTATTCCACGTGGCTGCAAAACTTATCCTTTTAGATTCCTTTTCTTGGTCGAGTCGATTTCGAGAACAATTGAGCTTGACGTCACCAGGTTTATTGCACTTATGACAGATGATCTCCCACCCTTTTGGGTTGTCTAGAACTTTGACTATTCTCGTTTTCAGTTGTTGATTTAGAGCTGGATTTCTGTATCTGTGATTCCACCTTTTGAATTTCTTTATCATCAGTGCCAACTCGGCTGCTCCATCATCATCATCACTTTCTGTTGTTCCTTTAAGAGCAATTGATTTCTTTCGTGTATCACCTCCTTCGCGTTCTTCCTCGAGTTTCATTTCTAGCTCGTAAGTGGTGAGATTTGTGATGAGTTCTTCGACTTTAATCAGTTCCAAATCCTTGGATTCTTGAATAGCAGTGACTTTTGCTTCAAAATTTCATGGAAGGAATCTGAGGATTTTTTGGAGTATTTCTAACTCTGTGTATGATTTTTCGAGAGCTTTTGATTAGTATACGAGATTGGAAAGTCGTCCTTACATCTATTTGACATTTTCTTCCTTGGCCATTGTGAAAGTCTCATATTCGCTACTCAGCATGGCAAGGTGAGATTCCTTGACTTGAGATGTTCATTCCTTCGTGAGTCACTTCGAGTGTGTGCCAGATTTCCTGCGCAGTTAGACAATGTGAGACACGATTAAATTCGATTTGTTCCAATAAACAAATAATAGAATTCATAACTTTAGCATTAGCATTCTATAGTCTATTTTTAAGATCTGTCCATTGATCCATCGATTTATCTCTTTCTTGATTATCTACAACTATAGTTGGTGCTCTATAACCTCCCTCAACATATTCCAAGCGTTAGTGGTTTTCATAAAAAAATTCATTTTATTTTTCTAGTAAGCACATTCACCATTAAACATTAATGGTCTAAATATGGCTTGACCCTCAACAAAAGCATTATTAAAAGTAGCCATTTTAAAAATTCTAAAATTTTTAAAACAAAAATTGGTTTTTGAAAAAACAAAAATTGACTTTTGTTCGTAGCTCTGTTCCTAGCTCTGTTACCACTTGCAAATTTAAACTTAACCACATATATATATAACGATATAGAGTCAATGTTTCATTTAAAACTTGTATTAAAATAAAGATCTATACATATATCAATTTTATAAATTTTGCTTCATACAAAATATATCTTTATTGTAACAACCCTATATTTTGTGATTATTTTAATTTTATATTTTAATTATTTTAACTGAAATTCCTAATCTAAAAAATTTATTTTACTTATTAAAATGGATAAATTTTGTTATTTTAAATATAAATTTTGATTTTGTGTAAATTATAATTCCAAACCTGAATAAATGGAATATTTCCAAAAAAAGTCGATTTTGGTTAAAATGGTCAAACTTTGACTTTTAAATTTAAAATTTGAATTTTTTAATTTTATCTTTTATTATGAAAGTAAATTAAATTTCAAGTATACTGCTTTTCGTTTCGTTGAAATGCGATTAATATTGTAAAAGTTATGCTTTTTATACTATTGTGTGTGAATTGTTTTATCTAACAAAAATTGTTTATTTTAATTGATATAAATAATATTTTTGTTTTATATATCATGTTATAATTGTATATATATGTGTAACATGACATGTTATGTATATGTTTACAACATTTGTTACGCTTTTATTTCATTAATTTGGATATATACTTTGTAAATTAAGTAACATACAAAGTTGGATATAACAATTAATTTATACGTTTCTATAACCGTTTTCTTATTTATTTCTATAGTGTTTATATAAACGGTATGTATTTATTGAATTATTTCTTTGTCATATATTCTATTAAATATATAGGAAGCGCATAAATGAAGATACGTTGCCTATTTTTAATTAAAGGCATACGTTATGTTTTGATTTAGTACCTCTTTATCTTTCCATCAATTGATTTCATACCATAACTCCTCCATATTTGCTGCCGTTTATTTCCTTGATTCCTAGCCGCCTATATTCATATGAGAAAATCTTTCTCATTTTAGTTCTCACGCATACATTTCAGATCTGAGAAAGGTAATGTCTTCTTCTCATATTTTTCTACTTTTTCTTTCACTTTTTCTATTGATTTTCAATTATTTTTGCTTGTTTCTTCATGTATTTTGCTCGGCTATCACCTCACCACCTCCTCCAACCACCACACTACCTTCTTCCCACCATCATACAAGGCCCGACATCCCTCTCCTCTAACCTATATTGGCTGTGGCCATCCAATGGTGCAATCATCTCAAAAGGTTGCAAAATCCGTGAAAAATATGCCATAGCCAAACCTAGTTTGCACATACCCTTCATTTTCCACTTCGGCCTCCTCCTTGCCATCACCACTTGCTTGTTCACCACCACTAGCCATCTCTCCAGCCACTACCTGACCTATACATGCCATGGCCAAACCTAGATGTGACCCTAGGCCTAGCCTATGTTGAACAAAAGTTCCACTTTTGCCTTGTCTCCTTGCATTCCTCACATGTAACTCCCAAATCCCTTGTATTCTCTTGCTTGTCGTGCCTATATGTGCCAAACCAGACCCATTCCCACCAATTAGACCATCATGGCCGAGCCTAAAGCATGTGTGGCCGAGACAAAGTGTGAGCAAGTCAAGCAAAAATTAATTTAAAAAGCTTGGTGATGTCCATTTGTTAATTGTATTTCTATTTGTTTCAATATATACTTTGGTATTGTATCTATATTTATATGTGGCATTATTTTGTTGTTGAATACAAGATTAACATCTTGGCTCTCTCTCTCTCCACTCAAATCAAAAGTCGTATCGTGCTTTCTGGAATTCGTTTGTGTGTTTTGATTTGCTAATTCCAGCATAAAAGGTGAGTTTTCACTCATGATATTTATACTTATATAATTAGTGAAGTGACAACAAGTGAATGTGCAGAATTGTTATATCATGTTATACCTGCCTGTGATGTTAATTAAATGATGTTAAACCCTGTTATAAACTTGTCTCATCATCTGTTATGTTTTAGTCTGTTATACTGTGTATTTATTTCTGTTTCTCACACTGCAAGTTCCCTGTAGAATATAATCACTATGGGTTAAAATGGTACATACCCGAACGGACTTTAGAATAGAAAAAATCATTACGGGCTGAAATAATAGGCCTGGGTGATTTTTATTTATTTGTATTTGTCTTGGGATTGTGGGTTTGAAATAATCAAAACCCGAAAAATTTTCTGATTACGGATATAAATGATAATTTCCGTATCACTTGATTTAGGTGTGAAATATTATTCGGACCCGTGGTTGATTTCAAAATATGTTTCTTATAAAAATTCATGTATTGTAAATAAAAGAAGAAAAATAAATATGAAATTTGGCTTATTGGATTTAAAATGGTTAAGCAGTGATTTTCTAAAAGGTTAAATGATATAAGTTAATAGATGGTTTGAGTTGTAGTATGAAAGTTGGATTTAACTTAATAACGGTAATTTAAGTAAAAATGGAATTATAAGCTTAACTTGGTAATTAATATAATTTATGTATGATTGGATAAATATAAAGTAAAAGAAAATATCAAGTTATTTGTAAAATAAAGTTAAGCAACTTACAATGTATTTTGAATTTATGAAATTAGTTTAAATGTAAAATAAATGGATAGTTAAATGAAAATTTGGAATTTAACTTGACTTGCAATTGTGAGATTTGGTTTTAAAATGGAAGTTTAATTAAATTAAATAAAATGGAAATTTAGTCTAATGTATGAAATGGAATTTGAAATTTAAGTGATGAATAATTGTTAAAAGGTAAAGAATGGGAAATTTGTACACTTGAATTTAATAAGTGAAATTATTGTTATTTATTTGTGAAATTTACTTTATAAAAATCATAAGTTAAAGGTAACTTAATGAACATTTTTGAGTGTTAAAATATGATTTTTATAATATTTAAAGGGTTAAAATCAAAGTTTATTTGTTGCTGGAATTACATTGAAAATCTGAAAATTAAAATAACAGCACTTCAGAAATGCTATCATTTCTGAAGTTAACTTAAAATATGAAGTAAATGATATTACAATACTTTGTAAGTGCTGTAGTTGCAGAAGTGAACTAAATGGTTAAAATTAACTAAGGGCTATTGTAGCACTTGTTAAGTGCTGCAGTTGGCTGAATTGAACTATTTTTCAACTAAAACTGAACTATTACAGCAGTTTTAAATGTTGTCTTTGCTGAATTGAATTGTTTTCAAATGTAACTTACCGTATCATTTTCTAAGCGCTGCGAAAGCTGAAATTTCACTGTTTTATTGTATTTAAGTGAGTAAATGAACTCTAAAAAGGCTAAATTTTTGGGAATTGAATATTTGATTTGTACGTATAACGACTTCATTTTTAATTTGTTAAATGAATGATTTTAATTCGAAATTATAAACCTTTTGAAATCTATAGCCACGGGTACACTTCCTTGAGTGCCATTTGATTTCCTAGTGATTGTTTTGATACACACCTTCAATTTGATAGTGTGACTAGAGATGAGCGATTACTGCAGCTCTGCGCTACCCTAGTCACATTTACACCGTTAGTTGCATGGTTTACTTTAATATGGACATTTCTATAATAGCGTTTATTTCTGTTTAATTTATGCTTTAATGGATCCTTAAAGGATAGGCGATCCCAAGCATCCTTTAAGTTATTTTGCATTGCTATTACAGTTCACTTGAGTTAGTTTACATTGTATAAGTATGTATGTCCTGACTCGAGTGTTTTGTGTTTTACTTTACGCTCGGGTCAGCCTAAGAGTCACAGCTTTGGATTCACCTTCTGGAGCTAGAGATTTGTTGGAGCTTATCTGTCTATCTATTCGTCTGTTTCTGATCCAATTATTTTTCCTATTCGGTATTTGCTTCTGTATTAGTGATTTATGTATCTAGACTTCTATTGTATCCATTTTTAAACTATGATATTTTATATATGTTTTGAGAGTTTGTATATAGTAGCTTCATGAACAACTATGGTATTTTATTTCCGCTGCAAGTTATTTTGATATTCTACGTCTGTGATTCTATTATTAATTTTATTTGCTCCAAAATTTAGTACAATATGTTATTTTGAATTATTCAAATCCAACATGTATGGATTATCGTCGACTTGAATGGTCCAAAATAGTGGGTCGTTGCATTTATATACATATTTCACTATTTTCACAATTAAAAGCACGCTATATATATGCTAATAACCATATATACGAACCTTATCAAACATATAAATCTAACAGCAACATCATAAACTTATATTGTAAACTTATAATTTAACTAATATACACACACACACACACACACACACACACACACACACTGAAATACGATAAAATACTGTAGCCTTATATTATAAAAAAACTGTAACTTATATATACCCTAAACATAACTAGTAAAGTTTATGTAAATATACAACAACCAGTTTTGGCGTCAATAGTTATATGCATATAAAACAAATCTTAAAACAATATAGGTATACAACATATATACTGTATAACCTATATATATATAACATATATATTATACTATGTATATAACGCTGCTTTTTATATTACAACAAGTACTCAACCAAAAATCAACATACAACTATATATATAAGCTAAACCAATTAACTTATGCTTTTACAAGTAACAAAACATATAGATATTTCCATTGTTATATATACTCTACATACCATAAACAACTTTATATATATACACACACAAATCTAAATCAGTATGGTTATAAACCTATGTATATATTACTATATATATATTTTAAAAATCAACAATATATAACTAATATATATGCAGTATATGGCTTCAATCACCCAGGCATACAC
This sequence comes from Allium cepa, assembly GCA_030765085.1. NCBI lineage: Eukaryota > Viridiplantae > Streptophyta > Magnoliopsida > Asparagales > Amaryllidaceae > Allium > Allium cepa. The sequence goes on along the minus strand of CM060934.1, from coordinate 943,974,194 downwards.
ATGCTAACATATAAGTTTATATAAAATAATATATATAGTTGCAATGTATAGCTCACATATATAAAGCAGATCATATTAAAACTACAACATATTTAAACAACTTTATCGAAATCATGTGTACATATATATACTAATATGATTATGCACTTATCCATTGTATAACGGACTCTAATTTATTATTTTAAAAAACACATATATTAAACAGTAAATTATGTATATATACGTATATAAATAAACTAATATATATAACATATAATAACTAACATTATATAAATTTCATATATATCACCAGAAATTATACATATAGATATATATATATATATATACACACAAAAACCAAACTCATATATATAAACAAATATATACATACGTATGCCAACAGATCATGTTGATAACCAAAAGTAGATAGCACACTATCTAAACAAGGTCAACAAAGTATAGATATAATTTACAGAACAGAGAAGGCTCTGGTATGGTGATGAGCTCGCTCGAGCTTTGGTAGGGAGGCACTGATGGGTCTCGGCCTTGCGGGTTATGGTTGATGGGGCGGTGGTCCACATGGAATGGATTCTCGAGTTAGTCTCGGGTATGGTGGAGGAATGGGGCGAAGTCAAAACGTGGAGGTTGTTTTGGGTAGAAGGGTGGTAGGCACATGCAGTGCTTCGGTCGGGAGAAGGGAAGAGTATGGGAGCTAAGCAGAGGAAAAAAAGGAAAGAAGGCAAGAAAAAGGGGATGAAGATGAAACACGGTTTCTCTTTTCGGAATGGACGGTGAGGTCAGAGTAAATTATATAGAACGATGGAAATTTCAACGGTCAAGTCCATTTATTCCGGTACAAATAATTCAAAGCAATTTATTGATGCTTGGGGTACACGGTTACAGTGGAATGGCAGAGAGAATTTAAAAAGTTACGAATATGGTACCGGTACATCGAACTGCTATATTGTCTACGTTGCGTACCGAACTTCAAAATACATAGTTGAATATACCGTAGAGATCAGCCCGACGAGACAATCAAAATGGTATAAAGATAACAACGGTATGATCATCCTATCGAAAGTCGATAATCGGCACCGAAAATGCTGCTGTTTTGTCGAAAATAAGATGAAGATGGAGAAGTCCAAATTTGGAGAAACGAAATATGGCATCTCACTCAGAAGATGATTTACAAATTTATTATATAAAAATATTCAGGTTTGAAAAACATTTTATTACCATCAAATATTGACTGATTTGAATTTAAATAAAATTACACAATAAAATAAATTTCCATATTATCGGATGAAAATTTACCGGCTAATATGTCAAAATAGACGTATACTAAATATTAAATTTTTATTTCCAAATTCAATTATTTAAAATTCACAAAATTTAAATTTCATTATGTTATTAAAACCATTAAAATTTACGAGTCGTTACATAAGGGGTATTTATACAAGTTTAAAAGCCTAATCCACTTTTTCGGGAACTACCCAAACTACCCTCCTAGGAAATGTGGTAGCCAAGTAATCATTAGCTCCAATAACCATTCATTAGGTGTGCATGAAAGTGTAATGACCATTAGCATGTGGATTAGCTTCTAATTTGTACATGAAGGAAGGTAGGTAAATGTGGCCCTTCATAATCCATGACTTTGAATTATTTCCATCTTCATTCCTTTATATCTTCTTTGTGCATGCATATACCTTCATGAAACCACATGTATTTGAGTTCAAAATTCCTACAAAAAAATAATATAGAAATTTCAAATTAAATTTTTTTCAATTTAATTTATGAACAAAAATGGTCATTTTGCCCCTATATGAAGATGAATATGTGACAATTTGAAAATAATTTGAATTTTGGTTTACACAAGTTAAAACACCTAATATGATCATTTATTTAATTTAAATAGATTAAATATGGTGGTAAAAATATGCACATTTATGTGCACATCAAATACTACCACACGTATCCTTTTATTCGTCCACGAATAAAGAAAAACTAAGATAAATCCGTTTTCATAGGGAGCACGATTGCATTAAGCCTGTGCAACAAGCCACTAAATCTCTAGGTGTCCTCAGTAGGACGAGTGTTGTCTCGTAAGGGTTTTCAGCGGATACTACCCACAAAATCCAAATGCTGGATGAAAATATTTACAAAATGCAAGATTTATTTACAAAGAGATGAATGCGGGTTTTTGAAAATATTTACAAATGAAAGATTTACTTTTAAATAGACTCAAATAAGTTTAATATAAGTTTTGGTTATTATCTAGAAATTTAAGACCTTTTACTCGTCAAAATTTCCAACAAAAATCTAGTTAACATAACAAATAAACTATAGTTAAACTTGTTATTTCGCTTGATAACACAGTGTAATTATGAAATAGATCCTTTGTTGATTAACAAAGTTTTTCATAGTGGTATTTTCATTTAACAACTCAAATAAAATAAGTAAAGATAGTGCTTGAATTTCATTTGCTTACACTCTCTAATTTTTTTTGATATTAACAATATTTACATATGCCTAACTCATAAAACTAAGGCCGGATATTGTAACGATCCAGAATTTTTATTAATTAAAATTTGAATATTTAATTAATTTTAAATATTAATAAGTAAAATTATAAGTCGAATAAATTTTATTTGAATAATTGGATTTAATTGGATTATTAAATCGATAATTTAATATGTTAAATTATGGAAATAATTGAAAATCGAGTTAAATATGATTGAAAATGATTTGTAAAATTTTATTTTATCATGTTGGAGTTAGAATGATATTTTAGAACTTTTAAAATCGAATTAAAAGTTAATTTGTGAAAATTGAATATTTTAATATTTAAATCGACTAGTGAAAATAGTCAATTTTTGAACAGTCTCAGAATTGAATGAAACTAGTTCCATTGGATCCGTAATAGTTAGTTATTACCGGATTTCAATTTTCGTGTCAATCGGAGTTACCGTTTGATCGTAGCAGCTCGAAACGCATCGATTTGTTTTTAATTTTAATTTGGCGAGTTAAAATAGCCATTTTTCAAAAAGTCTCGGATTTCGACGAAACTAGTTTCATCGGATCCGTAATGTGATATTATTGTAAGGTTTCAAATTTCGTGTCAATTGGATTTACCGTTTGTCCGGTACGAATTAAAACGCCTAGAAATCGATTTAAATCGGTTTAATTCAAATTGAACGTTTATTGCCATATCTCGCATAGATGTCCGAATTAGCTTTCGAAACCTGTTCCATTGTGTCCGGAACGCGGGGTAAACCCTAGAAACGCTGGTTACGGCGCGTAAATCGGAGTTCGGAATTTCCAGGATGAATAGTGTCGTTCAAAATTCTATAAATAGACCACCCCTTTCTCAAAATAAAAAAAAATAAAAAAAGAAAATAGAACCCTAGCCGCCGCCAGTTACAAACCAAAGGCCAGTATTTCTCCTCCTTCTTCCTCGATTATCTCTCGATCCATTCACTTTCAAGCTTCGTGTTCAACTACAAAGTTATAGAGGGCAGCGAGATCCTTATATTCAACGGTGGAGATCGAGATTGGAGTTGTATTTTGTGAGATTTTTGGCCGTGTTTTCTGTAGGTTGTGCACGCCTTTCTAGGCTCATGGGGCAGCCGAGCTTCAAGTGGTGCATGGTGGAGGTAGCTCTTGCAATCGGCTTCGACATGGCGGTGGTGTGATGAAGTTTAGTCGAGAAATGAGGTTGCAAATCAAAACCCTAGTTCAACGTGATGGGTTCTTTTGTTCGGCCTGTACATGATGCGTGCGCGTGAAGAAGAGAGGGAGGGGGGTTGCGTCCTTCGGTTCTGATGCAAGGGGTTTGAGATCAAGGGCCCTGATGCATTCTAGGTTATAAAAGAAAATAAAAATTGTAATTTATATGCTTTATAAATTCGTGTAAGTTCAAATATTCATAACCTTTTCATACGAGGTCGAAAACGCGCGAAACCAGTTGCGTTGGAATCGTATGGACGAGCACTACGCGATGGAGTTGGATTGGAGTCGTTTGGAGTTAGTGAGAATTTTGGGTAAAATTAAACGTCCGTTTAATTTTATTCGAAATAAAAAGCTGAAAACAGAATTAAAATCAAGGTGAGAACTTCTCACTCAATCGAATCAGTTTCGATTTTATTTTAAATAGTTAGATTTAAAATATTTGAATGCATGTTTGAATGATGATTGTTATCTATTGATTGTTAAAATAGACATTATGCGCCGTTAGTAAGCGGATGTTATTTATTAAAAACATATACCGCGAATATTTCATAAACGGTGAAATTGGTATTATATATAATAGCAATATATATATATTGGCATATGTATATATTGGAGTTATTGATTTCCTGCATTTTTTTTAGCGGATGAGACCCTATTGCGCCGTCTATTAAGCGGATAATATTTAAATCCCATATACCGCGATAATTCCGTACTGGAGCGGAATTGGTATTGTGCTAATGTTTGTGGATGCAGGAAAACAGGTTGGAGGGATCCAACTGGATTCCTCAACAGTTTCTATTTGATTTCAGATATTTTGATATTTGATGGACTATCATATCGATATATGATGTCGGTGTTGTCGTGATTGACTATTTGGTATGTAGCATCATTGGACCAAATTTGGAACTTTAAAATGATTTTTAAAGTGATTTTTGAAAATATAAAATATTTTTGGAATTGATCCATTTTAAATAAATAAACGTATAATTTTAATGTTATAAAAATTATGATTTTTGAGAAATATAGTTAAAAACTGATTTTTGAGAATAGGATGCTAACGATTTTATAAAATAGTTAAATCGGTATTTTTGAATTTATTGTGAAAAGTTTAAATATAGGATTTATAAAATTTGATTATTTTATAAATCAAAATGGTGAAATTATAAAGGAGATTAAAGATGTTTTAAAATAATAGTATAAATTGATTTTTATAAAGGATTTATAAATTGATATTTATAAATGAAAATATTTGAATTATAAAACGAGTTTTTATAAGGGTTAGAATGAATTATTAATGAATTTCATAAATGAATGAAATTTATAGAATTTTATACGGTGAAGTTATAAATGGAATTTTATAAGCAGTAGGTTTATAAAATTGGAAAAGTTAATTGAAGAATGGATTTTTAATAAATAATGAATCTTATATGTTATAAGATTTATAATTTAGAAAGTCTTAAAAAGAACGATTTTGTAAAATAATCGTTTTATAAGTATTTAACTTATAATATGAATCTTTGGTTTATAATTGAGTTATAAAGTGAATAGGTTGATAAAGGAATTTATAAAAGGAGATGTTATAAAATAAATAGAAATGGAATTTATAAACGTTGTTTTATAAATCCACAAACGACTTATTTTGATAAGTAAATTGTTGAAACCTATAAATGGATTTATATTCACGTTTTTGACTGTGAATAATCCTTTGAAATAAATTGAATAAAAGGATGAAAATTGTTAACGTAGTTTATTCACGTTTTTAAATAGTGAATAATATGTTAAAGAAAATTGTTTTGAATGAGATGTTTAAATTGAATTAAAACGATCTAACGATGTTTTAAATATGTTAAGATTCGAAACCATAGATTTCAACATTCATTGTTGCAATAGACGTTTTCGAGAAATAAAAGGAAATAGTGGACTATGACACTGTTGTTATAGTAAATGATTTCCGAAAGGAAATGTTTTGTATAGTATTGGGATTTATATATCTATCTTAAAATTCGAATCCCTATACTAGTGATTTTGGGACGTCGTAACGATGTTTTACGCAACATTCGTTTTGGCCCAAATAAATATGTTTAAGAGAATGATTTCCTTAAAGAATGAAATATATACTTAATCTCGATTTAAGTATGTTGAATATTTTCTAAGTGTTGAAAATAAATAAAATTTGTGAATTACTTATGAATAAATAAGTATGGAAATGTTTTCCAATATAAAGTGAATATTTTGAGAATTTATCTTTTTAAAGATAAATTGAAAAGGAATATTGAAATGAATAATTGAAATCGTATATGCATGGATATTTTGAAATATAAATTCACTATGGAATTTATGAATGAAAAGGAGAATTTGTTTAAAAATAAATATTGATTTATTTTTGAAGTGTGAAAATTATATATCTTGTAAAGATATGATTTTTGAGAAATAAGTAATTTGGAAAATTATTTGGAATCTGGTGATGTGTGCATATTCATTGATAGTTCAATAGCCGACTATCAATATTTCCCTTTGAATGGGTATTTGATGTGATTTGTTTGAATTTGAATGCCACACTTATTTTTGAATAAGCGCTCACTATTCGGGTTAACCGGGAAAGGACCATGGGGTCGTATAACCCATTCCGAATATGTGATACGTCGTTGTGAATTGCATTGAAGATCGGTGTTGAAGACCGAGTATTTGCGAAAGCGATAGGATGACCTATCGATTGTCTCTGCACTGGGTAGCTCCTGGTATAGAGATTCCCTAAGTGATGGGAAATTCGATCGGGATTGTGAATACCCGGATTGCAAGGGCTTCGTAAGAAGTGCCTTCGGTTTTGTTCGAGCCCGGAACAGACTTGTATGGATTGTATGTCTGACGTTACAAACTGAGATATAAAGCAGATTTCATTCAAATATATTTCTGTTGGTGGCGGAGAATTTATTCTTTTAGCTTAACACCCTTCTCTGAGACGTACGAGCTCAGAGGTTATATAGTTGAAGTTATCAGCGATATATTCCCAATTTGGTAATGTGACATGCTGAGTGTTGATGTAAATGATCATTGTGTTGATTATTTGTGATAGGATCGTTTATTTGATCGTCTATCCTGGTGATCGTTTCTATGATCATTTGTTGACCCAAAGCATGGCTTTTGTATAAAGTATGTTTTTGTGGACGTGACTTCGTCGAGCCTCACACCCCGTGAATGGTCAAAACAGGAAAGATGCGGCAAGGTTATGAGGGGTATCGCCCTTTAGGATGTGTGCATTTCCTTCTGGAAAAGAGTGGTATCATGGTATGGAGCCCAGATACTTACTCATGTTGAAAACACTTTATGATTGTGTGAATTGATTGCGAGCGCTCGGTTGAAAGGTCCCAAAGGACCGGGGGATGGCATATTCGGTCAGTTGTTACTCAGTTAGGGGTAACCCGGCCTTGTGTTGGTAGAGATCCGGTTTGGTTCTCGGGGATGTCCATCCAGAGGCATTCTCATGTGGCAATGGGAAGTTCCTTGGCCTGATCATTCGTTGGAAATCCAAAGAAACAATACGAGACTTGTATGGTTTTAGTTGTATAACCTGCTATGGAATGTGGTGGTAACCTGCTATTGAACATAGTTAGCTATAGTAGGCATACGATAATGGTCGTATGTTGGCTAAGATTTATATTCTACTTTCGAAATATTTTTCTACACTATGCACTAATAATAATATCAAATGTTCTTTTAATGCGTATCAAGCATCTTTGACTATCATAAGGAGAAATCTCCTCCGATTCTGCGTTTGCATTGTGTGTGTGTGCGGGAGGCCTTATGGTAGTCTCATTTTTAAAAGCATTGCGAATTGACCTTAAAAATATTCATCTATTTTGTTTTCAAAGATAAATAAACTGTTTTGAGTTCTCACACCAGTCACATGACTGACTCGGAGTTTATTGTTTTCCTTCCTAAACTCTGGGTGCCCACCAATTTCCACACGGGCAGTTAAGAGTTTAAGGTTTATCAGGATATTCTGGATATTCTGGAGTTGTTGGAGGCAAGCTGGATGGCATGGCGTATTACTAGTTATATAGTATTTCTTTTTCCGCTGCACTGTTTGATGTTGTTGTTGTTGTACACTCTGATGATATGATGTAATGAAATGTGATGTAATGTAATAACTGAGATAGTTCTTTGTTTAAAGATTGTTCATTTATTATTATATGTTGTTCCGCTGCGATTGTGAGATTCTGATGTTGTTCAGTTGTTTCCTTTCTGTTCTATTTTCTATTTTCTGTTCCGTTCTTTTTTTCTTTTCTCTTTTCTCTCTATTCTCTATTTTCTTATCTCTTCTTTTCTTCTTTTCTTCTTTCTTAAAACCCTCAGTGTTCGGTTTTCCGTCGTTCGATTACTCGGTAGTCGATAAAGTGAGTATCGATGTTGAATTTTCAGAAGTCGAAGAACCGGGTCCTGACAATGTGGTATCAGAGCATATGGTTAAGCGACAACCATGGTTCTGTTGGGTATTACTCATTAGAGATAGAGTCAGCAGTACTCTAGAATGAGTTTGAGTGTAATAATAGCTATGAGAGCGTATTTGTTAGTGAATATAAAATTGTTTTATATTGTGATGATTGGTTTGTTGAGTGGTATATAGATTATGGTTAATACGAGTAATTAACGTTGTTGATAGGGATCTCTAAACACTTGTATAGAACAATTCGGCACAATATTGTTTTAAATTGGGTAAATGAAATAATTTTACCTTGAGTATATTTTGTATATAAAGAAATAATTTTTCAGAATTATTAAAGTGTATATAAGTGGATTGTTTAGTTGTTTGAATAATCTAAATTTAAGAATAATTGTATAAGCAAATGAATTATAAGAATTGAATTATAATTAAAGTGATTTACAATTGTGAAATAAACTTATATATAAAAGAATTGAAACTATATGAATATATTTATAAATGTGAGTTATAAATAAAAATGAAATTAAAGTTAAATGGAAATATAACTTAAGAGAAGTTGAATGAAGTTGATATTAGTATCAAAGTAAATTAATAAAGTGAAGTGATAAATGTGAACTTAAGTTATGTAAATGAAATTCAACTTTTATAATTGAATTGTATGAATCAATTGAATATAAATAAAATTGGTATGAAATAATGGATATAAGTGTTAATTCATTAAAATTTAATGTTATTGAAAGTTGAATAATTGAATGAAAATCAGTTAATTAAACCAATTGAAAGTGATGGTGTTAAACCAATTGAAAGCAAAGGAATTTGGTTGCAATTAATATACATTGGTTGTTATATGATTGTTAGTTGATTGATTGTATATAATTCATTAAGGGTTAATGAAATTGAAAGCTAAAGTAATTAAAATTCAATTGTAAGTTAAGTGAATCTTGAATAGAATTGAATTTGATTTGGAAGTGAACCAACTTGAATATGAATTAGTAAATATAAACTAATTGAAAATGAATGTTAGTAAAAACATCCACTGTTAATGAATCAAATATGATTTAAACTGAAAACCATTTCATTGAATATTAATGAGAATATGAATGAATATTTATTGGTTATGGATTATAGTTGGTTGATGGTTGAATATATATTGCATTTGTTGTTTAGTTGCATTTGCTATGTGGCATATATAGTTATTATGTTGCTATATGTTGTATATCGATACTATGTTCATATATGCATGATTCTCATGTTGTTTGTTGAGTGATTAGTAGGTGCGGATCGCGTTTGCTTCGCATTTTGAGCTCGCTTTCGCGCTATATTAGCCGTATATGCTTGCTAATAAAATATAAGGTACATATCTCGGATTACATACCGTACTTTTATACTTTTTCCCTTCGGGATGCCTCATTACTTGATGAGATGTATATTTGTGATATATATACTGTCATTTTTTTTTTCGGATCGAGCCGCGCAAAGGAGACTGGCGAATTTTTCCGAAAATTTAAGGCGTTAGAAAAAATTTGAGAAAATTGAAAAGTTTTGAAAACTTTAACTTTGATTTGGAATTGAAAGTTAAACAATAGTAATTGTTTTTGAAAAGATAACTAAGTATTATTTGAAAACTTAGTAAAGTTATTATAAGAAGTTTAACTATGGATTTATGGAAAATTAATAGATTCTGTAACTTTTCTTACTTGATAATTTCGAGGACGAAATTCTTTTAAGGGGGGAAGATTGTAACGACCTAGAATTTTTATTAATTAAATTTTGAATATTTAATTAATTTTAAATATTAATAAGTAAAATTATAAGTCGAATAAATTTTATTTGAATAATTGGATTTAATTGGATTATTAAATCGATAACTTAATATGTTAAATTATGGAAATAATTGAAAATCGAGTTAAATATGATTGAAAATGATTTGTAAAATTTTATTTTATCATGTTGGAGTTAGAATGATATTTTAGAACTTTTAAAATCGAATTAAAAGTTAATTTGTGAAAATTGAATATTTTAATATTTAAATCGACTAGTGAAAATAGTCAATTTTTGAACAGTCTCAGAATTGAACGAAACCAGTTCCATTGGATCCGTAATAGTTAGTTATTACCGGATTTCAATTTTCGTGTCAATCGGAGTTACCGTTTGATCGTAACAGCTCGAAACGCATCGATTTGTTTTTAATTTTAATTTGGCGAGTTAAAATAGCCATTTTTCAAAAAGTCTCGGATTTCGACGAAACCAGTTTCATCGGATCCGTAATGTGATATTATTGTAAGGTTTCAAATTTCGTATCAATTGGATTTACCGTTTGTCCGGTACGAATTAAAACGCCTAGAAATCGATTTAAATCGGTTTAATTCAAATTGAACGTTTATTGCCATATCTCGCACAGATGTCCGAATTAGCTTTCGAAACCTGTTCCATTGTGTCCGGAACGCGGGGTAAACCCTAGAAACGCTGGTTACGGCGCGTAAATCGGAGTTCGGAATTTCCGGGATGAATAGTGTCGTTCAAAATTCTATAAATAGACCACCCCTTTCTCAAAATAAAAAAAAGAAAATAGAACCCTAGCCGCCGCCAGTTACAAACCAAAGGCCAGTATTTCTCCTCCTTCTTCCTCGATTATCTCTCGATCCATTCACTTTCAAGCTTCGTGTTCAACTACAAAGTTATAGAGGGCAGCGAGATCCTTATATTCAACGGTGGAGATCGAGATTGGAGTTGTATTTTGTGAGATTTTTGGCCGTGTTTTCTGTAGGTTGTGCACGCCTTTCTAGGCTCATGGGGCAGCCGAGCTTCAAGTGGTGCATGGTGGAGGTAGCTCTTGCAATCGGCTTCGACATGGCGGTGGTGTGATGAAGTTTAGTCGAGAAATGAGGTTGCAAATCAAAACCCTAGTTCAACGTGATGGGTTCTTTTGTTCGGCCTGTACATGATGCGTGCGCGTGAAGAAGAGAGGGAGGGGGGTTGCGTCCTACGGTTCTGATGCAAGGGGTTTGAGATCAAGGGCCCTGATGCATTCTAGGTTATAAAAGAAAATAAAAATTGTAATTTATATGCTTTATAAATTCGTGTAAGTTCAAATATTCATAACCTTTTCATACGAGGTCGAAAACGCGCGAAACCAGTTGCGTTGGAATCGTATGGACGAGCACTACGCGATGGAGTTGGATTGGAGTCGTTTGGAGTTAGTGAGAATTTTGGGTAAAATTAAACGTCCGTTTAATTTTATTCGAAATAAAAAGCTGAAAACAGAATTAAAATCAAGGTGAGAACTTCTCACTCAATCGAATCAGTTTCGATTTTATTTTAAATAGTTAGATTTAAAATATTTGAATGCATGTTTGAATGATGATTGTTATCTATTGATTGTTAAAATAGACATTATGCGCCGTTAGTAAGCGGATGTTATTTATTAAAAACATATACCGCGAATATTTCATAAACAGTGAAATTGGTATTATATATAATAGCAATATATATATATTGGCATATGTATATATTGGAGTTATTGATTTCCTGCATTTTTTTTAGCGGATGAGACCCTATCGCGCCGTCTATTAAGCGGATAATATTTAAATCCCATATACCGCGATAATTCCGTACTGGAGCGGAATTGGTATTGTGCTAATGTTTGTGGATGCAGGAAAACAGGTTGGAGGGATCCAACTGGATTCCTCAACAGTTTCTATTTGATTTCAGATATTTTGATATTTGATGGACTATCATATCGATATATGATGTCGGTGTTGTCGTGATTGACTATTTGGTATGTAGCATCATTGGACCAAATTTGGAACTTTAAAATGATTTTTAAAGTGATTTTTGAAAATATAAAATATTTTTGGAATTGATCCATTTTAAATAAATAAACGTATAATTTTAATGTTATAAAAATTATGATTTTTGAGAAATATAGTTAAAAACTGATTTTTGAGAATAGGATGCTAACGATTTTATAAAATAGTTAAATCGGTATTTTTGAATTTATTGTGAAAAGTTTAAATATAGGATTTATAAAATTTGATTATTTTATAAATCAAAATGGTGAAATTATAAAGGAGATTAAAGATGTTTTAAAATAATAGTATAAATTGATTTTTATAAAGGATTTATAAATTGATATTTATAAATGAAAATATTTAAATTATAAAACGAGTTTTTATAAGGGTTAGAATGAATTATTAATGAATTTCATAAATGAATGAAATTTATAGAATTTTATACGGTGAAGTTATAAATGGAATTTTATAAGCAGTAGGTTTATAAAATTGGAAAAGTTAATTGAAGAATGGATTTTTAATAAATAATGAATCTTATATGTTATAAGATTTATAATTTAGAAAGTCTTAAAAAGAACGATTTTGTAAAATAATCGTTTTATAAGTATTTAACTTATAATATGAATCTTTGGTTTATAATTGAGTTATAAAGTGAATAGGTTGATAAAGGAATTTATAAAAGGAGATGTTATAAAATAAATAGAAATGGAATTTATAAACGTTGTTTTATAAATCCACAAACGACTTATTTTGATAAGTAAATTGTTGAAACCTATAAATGGAGTTATATTCACGTTTTTGACTGTGAATAATCCTTTGAAATAAATTGAATAAAAGGATGAAAATTGTTAACGTAGTTTATTCACGTTTTTAAATAGTGAATAATATGTTAAAGAAAATTGTTTTGAATGAGATGTTTAAATTGAATTAAAACGATCTAACGATGTTTTAAATATTTTAAGATTCGAAACCATAGATTTCAACATTCATTGTTGAAATAGACGTTTTCGAGAAATAAAAGGAAATAGTGGACTATGACACTGTTGTTATAGAAAATGATTTCCGAAAGGAAATGTTTTGTATAGTATTGGGATTTATATATCTATCTTAAAATTCGAATCCCTATACTAGTGATTTTGGGACGTCGTAACGATGTTTTACGCAACATTCGTTTTGGCCCAAATAAATATGTTTAAGAGAATGATTTCCTTAAAGAATGAAATATATACTTAATCTCGATTTAAGTATGTTGAATATTTTCTAAGTGTTGAAAATAAATAAAATTTGTGAATTACTTATGAATAAATAAGTATGGAAATGTTTTCCAATATAAAGTGAATATTTTGAGAATTTATCTTTTTAAAGATAAATTGAAAAGGAATATTGAAATGAATAATTGAAATCGTATATGCATGGATATTTTGAAATATAAATTCACTATGGAATTTATGAATGAAAAGGAGAATTTGTTTAAAAATAAATATTGATTTATTTTTGAAGTGTGAAAATTATATATCTTGTAAAGATATGATTTTTGAGAAATAAGTAATTTGGAAAATTATTTGGAATCTGGTGATGTGTGCATATTCATTGATAGTTCAATAGCCGACTATCAATATTTCCCTTTGAATGGGTATTTGATGTGATTTGTTCGAATTTGAATGCCACACTTATTTTTGAATAAGCGCTCACTATTCGGGTTAACCGGGAAAGGACCATGGGGTCGTATAACCCATTCCGAATATGTGATACGTCGTTGTGAATTGCATTGAAGATCGGTGTTGAAGACCGAGTATTTGCGAAAGCGATAGGATGACCTATCGATTGTCTCTGCACTGGGTAGCTCCTGGTATAGAGATTCCCTTAGTGATGGGAAATTCGATCGGGATTGTGAATACCCGGATTGCAAGGGCTTCGTAAGAAGTGCCTTCGGTTTTGTTCGAGCCCGGAACAGACTTGTATGGATTGTATGTCTGACGTTACAAATTGAGATATAAAGCAGATTTCATTCAAATATATTTCTGTTGGTGGCGGAGAATTTATTCTTTTAGCTTAACACCCTTCTCTGAGACGTACGAGCTCAGAGGTTATATAGTTGAAGTTATCAGCGATATATTCCCAATTTGGTAATGTGACATGCTGAGTGTTGCTGTAAATGATCATTGTGTTGATTATTTGTGATAGGATCGTTTATTTGATCGTTTATCCTGGTGATCATTTCTATGATCATTTGTTGACCCAAAGCATGGCTTTTGTATAAAGTATGTTTTTGTGGACGTGACTTCGTCGAGCCTCACACCCCGTGAATGGTCAAAACAGGAAAGATGCGGCAAGGTTATGAGGGGTAGCGCCCTTTAGGAAGTGTGCATTTCCTTCTGGAAAAGGGTGGTATCATGGTATGGAGCCCAGATACTTACTCATGTTGAAAACACTTTATGATTGTGTGAATTGATTGCGAGCGCTCGGTTGAAAGGTCCCAAAGGACCGGGGGATGGCATATTTGGTCAGTTGTTACTCAGTTAGGGGTAACCCGGCCTTATGTTGGTAGAGATCCGGTTTGGTTCTCGGGTATGTCCATCCAGAGGCATTCTCATGTGGCAATGGGAAGTTCCTTGGCCTGATCATTCGTTGGAAATCCAAAGAAACAATACGAGACTTGTATGGTTTTAGTTGTATAACCTGCTATGGAATGTGGCGGTAACCTGCTATTGAACATAGTTAGCTATAGTAGGCATACGATAATGGTCGTATGTTGGCTAAGATTTATATTCTACTTTCGAAATATTTTTCTACACTATGCACTAATAATAATATCAAATGTTCTTTTAATGCGTATCAAGCATCTTTGACTATCATAAGGAGAAATCTCCTCCGATTCTGCGTTTGCATTGTGTGTGTGTGCGGGAGGCCTTATGGTAGTCTCATTTTTAAAAGCATTACGAATTGACCTTAAAAATATTCATCTATTTTGTTTTCAAAGATAAATAAACTGTTTTGAGTTCTCACACCAGTCACATGACTGACTCGGAGTTTATTGTTTTCCTTCCTAAACTCTGGGTGCCCACCAATTTCCACACGGGCAGTTAAGAGTTTAAGGTTTATCAGGATATTCTGGATATTCTGGAGTTGTTGGAGGCAAGCTGGATGGCATGGCGTATTACTAGTTATATAGTATTTCTTTTTCCGCTGCACTGTTTGATGTTGTTGTTGTTGTACACTCTGATGATATGATGTAATGAAATGTGATGTAATGTAATAACTGAGATAGTTCTTTGTTTAAAGATTGTTCATTTATTATTATATGTTGTTCCGCTGCGATTGTGAGATTCTGATGTTGTTCAGTTGTTTCCTTTCTGTTCTATTTTCTATTTTCTGTTCCGTTCTTTTTTTCTTTTCTCTTTTCTCTCTATTCTCTATTTTCTTATCTCTTCTTTTCTTCTTTTCTTCTTTCTTAAAACCCTCAGTGTTCGGTTTTCCGTCGTTCGATTACTCGGCAGTCGATAAAATGAGTATCGATGTTGAATTTTCGGAAGTCGAAGAACCGGGTCCTGACAGATATACTACCCATGCACTGCCTTTCGGACTTATGTGAGGGGAATACAGAGCGCGGCAAGTGAACACATGAGTGTGAACACCTATCGACTATAGACATTACTAATAAAAGAACTTTTATATACATACACCTAGCTTAAATAAACTAAGGCCAGATATACCGATCATGCACTGCCTTTCGTGCTTACGTAAGAAGGGCACAAAGCATGGCGAGTGCACACAAAAGTGTGTACACCTATCGACCATAGGTGTTAAATAAAAAAATATACATATATACAAAAAATATTCCCTTTTTTGTTTTTTGTTTTTTTAAGGAGAGAGGTTTGCAAAATCATCTTTGCACCATTTTACTTAGGAGATAAAAAAATGTTATATCCTTTACTTTAAATCAACCACTTTTTAAAACAAAGATTTTCAGTTAGGATGTATTTCATAATTATCACCTTGAATCTTCCTACATACAAGTTAAACCATCATTATTTATAATCGAACTTTATTTTTATTTTTGTTGAGACAAATAAATTTTCAAAAATTTCAATTTAATTACCCAAAACCATATATTAACCTTATAGTGTTTCTTTTAAAAGTAAATCATAATGCTTAAAAAAACATTTTTTTGCTTTTGAGACTTTTTTTTAAATTTTGGAAAGAAAATGTAAAAATAAACCTGAAAATTTCAAAATGAAGATGAGACTCCCCCCACACTTGATTTTGACTGTATCTCCAAAGTCAACCCAAATGGAAGGAGTAAAATAAAAGCATGACATTTATTTAAATGAAAATGAAAAGATGATTATTTACAAGACATCAGAAAGTATATCGTTAAAAATAAATGAAACGATCTTCCAAAGACCGATTCATTTGTCTCATCAAGTATGCGAGACACAGCTTAAGCACAAAAAACCAAATCATAAATAATTTCAGAGTTGAATGTTGAATTAGAAAAATGAGTGTCATTTTATTAAAAATCGTGTGAGTTGTTTTATTTTCAATGATTTTTGGGGTCAATAAAACAATTGACTGAAATTCAAGTTTATCTTCACCACAATGAATTTCAAGCTCATCATTGACGACTTCTTTAAAGTTGTTGATTTTAAAATCAAAATGGTGATTTAACTCTTCCCCTTTGGCATTTAACAACTCATTTTCGAAAAGTCCAAAAAAATCATATTCATTAAATTCGTCTTCCTTTATTGGATTATCAACAACTTCATTTCATATATCATTTTCAAAATCCAAAGCTGTTGTATTCAAATTTTCGAAATCGAAAAAGGAAGATTGAATTTTAAATCCAGTTTCACACCCTCAAAAGAATTGAAATCCAATTCAATTACCGTGTTTTCTACAACTTCATTAAGAACATCATTTTCAATCTCAAAAATTGTTGTTTGACAATCATCAAATTGGGTAAATGATGGATTATCACTCGACTCTTTACACATTGGGATATGAATTTGTTGTTCATGAAATATTTTGTATGTTTCAATCAACAAATTCGTGTGCTCATTGTAAATTTCATTTATTTGTTCAACAAAATCTAATTTATAACGGTTAACTTAAGGATTTTTTATTTGGACTTGTTGTAGACAAAAATTGTCAATTTTAATAGACGGTGGATTATTATTTGGTTCTTCATAAGTTGGGATTTGATTTTCTTTCTCATGAAATATTTTGTAGGTTTCATGCAACAAATCCTCGTAACCTTTTTTTGATCGCTCAACCAAATCAAATTTATGATTATTAATTTGCGAATTTTCACTCACATCATAGTCGAGATTATTCCCATTGCCAAAATTATATGAAAAATTGTTCACATTTTCATTCTGATTTTGAAATTCACTTTGGAGTTTGAAATTGAGTTGGCATGGGTTACACTTGAAATTTTTTGAATTTTGAAGTGAATTCAAATCTTGATTATTTTTGAAAACTTTAGCTTGAGTTATTGCACAAATCGTTCATCCTTTGATTTAGTGTAATGAGTTCAAGTAAAGACGAAATGCCATTTTCAAGAGTTGAGGGTTGTTCATAATTTGAAAATTTTATGGTTCAAAATTCGAATTGTTTGTACAAAAGTTGTCATTAAAATATACATACGAGTTTGAGGTGAAACTATATGGATTATATTGATTTTCACAACTATTGTAAAATTCTGATGAATACGGAAATTCGGACATTTTCGAGAATATTTTTGGTATTTTTATAAAGGGAAAATATTTAAAAAAGAATTTATTTTTTAAAGGGAAATTGAATGTTGTTTTTTTGGATTTTCAAACTTTTTTTGAAAAGGTTTTATTTTTATTATTTTGAATTTTTTCCAAAAAAACTAAGTAATATTTTTTGGATTTTTGTTTTTGGTAAAAAAATTCAAAAGAAAGGATTTAAAAACAAAATTAAGGAATATTTACAATTTTTTTAGTTTTGGATTTTGAAAATTTTTTAAACAAAAAAATATGTATGAACTAATGCAACTAAATGAATGCAAGTGTTTAGATACAAATGTTCTAACCTAATTAGCTTCTATTCCAAAATTGTATAATCACACATTGTCTTAAATCAATAAGATAATTTTTAGCCAGGTAATGGGCAGGTTTTATCGGTGCACCACTAATCACCGTAGCAATGTAGCCGAAGGTTTAAGTACCTTCAGAGAAACACCCACTATAATATTTACGAATCACCGTAATATTTACAAATGGTTATTGCTCTACCGTAGCCTAGACATCATCAATTTTAATTGTTCAAAGAAGACAACTTGTCAAAATACAATTAAGTGCTATCGATGTCTAAGCGCGTATTATTAGCAAATTCTAAGATGAAATGCAAAACTGAAATTAAAATGTATTAAAATGCAACTACGAATGTATTAATATTGTATTAATATATGCACAAAAATGACCATTTTGCTCCTATATGAAGATAAATACATGACAATTTGAAAATAATTTAAATTTTGGTTTAAACAAGTTAAAACACCCAATGTGAACATTTATTTAATTTAAATAGATTAAATATGATGGTAAAATTATTCACATGTACGTGCACATCACTTACCATATATCCTAGAAGAAGGAAATGAGATTTACATTCACAGTACGACATCATTGGGGATAAATGTGCCACATAACTCACGTGCTTCTCCTAGATATTTGCAAAGTTACGTTTAGGTCCAGATTTGATAGTTAGTTATTTAACTATCAATTAAACACTCATTCAACATTGATTTGATTCAACATAGGATCCACTAAGTTTTTATTAATTAATCTTTAATTAATTAAAACACTTTACAAAACTTGATTGAAAGATTTTTTTTTAAAACCCTATTCCCAAACCCTTTACATTCCTTTTATACTTGAAAGAAAACATTATATATATACTTATCTCAACAGTGCAAGTATATTTACCAAACTTTACACAAGTTTTCTTCTTTTCAAATTTCATATTAAATGGCTAAGAAATTCCTTTTTCAAAAAATCACTTACTATAAAACCATTCACTTATCCCTTATAAAAATTCTTTTTATAAGTTCACTTCATATTTCAAACCTTTTTATAAGTCTTCAAACTTCGTTTAACTTCTTTTTAAAATCTCTAAAATGATTTATAAAATCTATTTCCATGTATAAAAGTCTTTATAAAATTCCTTTACAAAATATATTTGACATTATAAAATATCATTTATGAAATCTCATTTTAGATCACTTTAAATATACCCTTTTATTTAGTAAAACCCTTTTATTTTAACAAATTATTGTTTATACATATCTTTATAAAATAATCATATAAAATGAAAGTCATTTACATACTATAAACCCAGATTGATTAAAGAATTGAAGTTAATTCAAAATCTTACTTCATAAATTTAAAAGGATATTTATCAATCCCAATGGTACTAATTTAAGTTACCATTTAATTTCAATTTCATTCTCAAGTCATTCAAAAATTAAATTACATAAGTCAACATATATGTAAATAAACTTTATATCCAAATCAGGAAATAATATGTCAATATAAACTAACCAATATAAACATATCCATATAACATATAACATGATGGTGATTTGTCCTGTATATGGATGTTCAAACAATTCAATTAATTTACAACAGAACTATGATTTATTCTGCTAACATATGTCCAAACAATCAAACAATCTAGATTATAACTCATTCATAGTTATACGATTTCTTAATATTTTCGACACTTGAATCCCTTGAATTCAAAACCATCTTTTAAAAAGAAGTTCCTTCCAAACAATTTGATTCTTCGAAAAACAATGGAGTTAAGACTTTAAAAATCTTTTTAAAATAAGTAATTTATTAAAATTGTAATTATTCTGAATTGAACCTTAACTTAATTTAGTTAAATAATTAAACAATTATTAACTATTAATTAAACCTAATTAATTCTTTATTAATTATTTAAAAATTAATTAAACCTCTATTAATAATTAAATAGGGAGCGTTTGGCATACATCACTGGTAAGGTTTGAAAATACATAAAACATCCCTCCCTTTTTTTAATAAATTTCTAGTCCCTTCTCAAATTCACGTGCACACAAAGACCCAAATACCCTTTACGTTTCAACATTTTAAATGCGTACATTCTATAGAAACATCCGATCAGCATACCGTTTCAACCAAAAAATAAAAAAAATATGATCTTTAAAATGAGATCCATTGCTGATATCGAAAAATCATATTTACAGTAGAGGTGCAATGATTCCATATATTTACAGAATATTTTGCAAATTTTAAACATCTTCGATTTTTCTTCAAATCTGTAACTATTGCATATGATTGCAGATATTTCTGCAATTAGATGGTATAATTGGATACATGTCTGCAATTATTACATAGAGTTGCAGAAATGTCTGCAACTATTGCATATAATTGTAGACATGTATGCAACTATATGCTATATTTGCAGACATATCTACAATTATACCATATTGTTGCATATATATTTGCAATTATATACAATAGTTGCAGACATTTCTGCAACTGTATGTAATAATTGTAGACATGTCTATAATTATACACAATAGTTACAGACATTTCTATAAATATATGGTATAATTGCAGACATGTCTGCAGTTATTGCATATAGTTGCATAAATGTCTTCAATTCTTATAGAAATGTATGTCGTTGATTTTATATGTGCACAGTGTCACTCCTCAGAAAGATAATAAAATTTGCGATTTAATTGTGAAATCGGTTTGTTAATCTGTCACTTCTAAAGTAAGTTATTGTGTTTTAAAGATTGATAATTAATCGGGTGCA
The DNA here is from genome assembly GCA_030765085.1 of Allium cepa. NCBI lineage: Eukaryota > Viridiplantae > Streptophyta > Magnoliopsida > Asparagales > Amaryllidaceae > Allium > Allium cepa. The sequence continues at coordinate 943,953,425 of CM060934.1, read as the reverse complement.
AATTTTAATTGTGGATGTGAGAATAACATCCATATACGAAGAATCAACATTGCTGCAATGGAGAAGAAGGGTATTGTAGGGAAGAAAAATATATATTTGAAAATAGGGATATAACTTATATCTTTTTTATGATGAGGATGTTTTATGTATTAAGTTTGCTTTTAGGGATGTGTCTCTTAATTTCGTAATTAAATATTAACTAATCTTAATTAATTAAATAACTAATCTTTTGATTAAAACTTGAATAATAAATTAAACCTTTAATAAATAATTTACTTTAAAATTAAACCTTAATTAATTTATTATTAAAAATAGTTAACAATTTATTAAATAAATAAATAAATACCTTATATTTGATTATAATTAATTAAAAATAAATCATGTATTTAGCTCATAATTAATTTAAAATTAATCTTGCTTAATCAAAAAATAATTAAAATTAATCTTACTTTTAAAAATAATTAATTAATAGTAAATCTTCACCTAATTATAATTAATAAACCCTATTTAATACTTAATTAAGTATTAATTATCAAACCTTAATTAATTTAAAATTAATTACCAAATTATTAATTACCCTTCTAAAACACCATTATTAAGTTTATAAAACATATTAGAGACACTTTTAAGTATGAAAACTAAATTTAATAAAAATCTAACTTTTTAATCGAAACTGCACCCATCGCGACTATCGGTATGGATACCATAACCTGAAAATGTTTTGACTTCCCTCATTGAAACGTCAACAATTAAATACTTAAAAACTTATCATAAACATAGCATAATAGTTTTCATAAGAAAACAAAGTTGAAAGTTTGAAATGATTTTCACTTTCTTTGAAACAAAACACTAGTTTTTCTACAAAGAAATCCGATCGTCAATACCATACAAAAGCGTCCACTTCCTTAGCATGACATCACTTGTACATGCCTAAACATCCATAAAAATATCACCATCATAGCACAAACCCAAAAATCACAAGTTTATAATGAAACACAACGTTTTAGCTATCGATTCACAAGTCAATATCCAAACCAAAACTAGCAATATATACATATATTCAAACCATATAATATTCCAACCAAATAACCAACTTATTTTACCATCCAATATTAAATACATATAAAGGTAAAACTTTCCCAAAGGTTTAAGTACTCACCAAAAATCCTTGGTGGAAACTTGATACATTTCGGAATTCGAAAAGCTTGGAAAACCACAAAATCCATTCGAAAATAGGTCAACTTCCCCTCGATTTTCGGACATGTAAATCTAGGATTATTGAAAAGTGGTCATTAGAAAAGTATTGGAAAATTATTTTCTCTACACTTTAAAAAAATAGACACTCAATTCAGTTATGCTTGAGGAAGATATGGCCCAAATAAGAAGGACCATTTTTGGACTTGGATCTCTGAATCCGAAAACATGTCTGAAAGAAATGAATTTTTTACATATCTAAACTTAAAAATTTGAAAATGTGGTACAAATAAAAGTTAGCTATTGGAATTTTATATGGTTTCCAAGAAAAAATTTACCATTTGGGTCAGAAATAATGAAGATAGGATAGAAGGAAGAGGAGTTAAAATGTTAAGAAGGAAAGACTATTTATAAACAAGAGAAAAAAAAGAATAACCTAAACGCCCTTGTCGCTTGCTCGCCACCCACCTTACACCACCTATCCACCTTGTCCACCCTTACATTTCAAATCCAACATACATTTAATGCATATATGTAGTTGTGTCTGCATATTTTTCCTAAGCACCTTTACATTTAAATAAGTATATATTTTTTTAAAAAAACAAAACTTATCTTGTTTATATATATGATATTTAAGTGAATACATTTATATACATGTGAAACAAAATCCTAACTTTAGTTATAAATGAATGTACATACATATGCTATTTTGATCACAACATTTTCGACAAATTTAATTCAACGAAAAGTCAAAAATTTGAAAAAGTCACATTTTCGATTTTTCTTCGAACCAAATATTTTTGTAAACAAATTTTAAAAACTACTTTACCATCTTTATTTTTCATTTAAAAGAGTATTATTTTCATTATACAACTTATATACTGGATATTTAAAATTGATTAAATATTCGCAAATCAAAGGAGTGAAAATTCCGGGTCATTATATTTCTGGTTAAAGGCCTTATGGAGGCACGATTTAGATCATAGCATGCGGTAGGTACAGCTTCTGTCCAAAAAATTTAAGGTAAATTACTACTACAAAGAAGAGTTTTTGCACATTCTTGTGGAATTCTATTTTTCCTTTCTACAACACCATTTCCCTTTTCATTATAATTTTTTTGAAATAATTCATTTTCAAATTCTCCACCATGATCACTTTTAATTATTTTGATTATTAAATCTTTTAGATTTTGAATACATTTTGAAAAAATTTGTATGTTTCAAAAGTGTAACTTTTGTGTTTTAAAAAGAATGTCGACATATATCGTAAAAAATCATCAACTGTCAGACATATTTATTATGATTAATTGATCTAATTTGCTTTGGTCCAAAAAGATCAAAATATAGAAGTTATAAAGGTTGTTTTGTGGAAACTCTTGCTTGGAGTTAAAAGTGGATTTTTTTAAGTTTTCCTTTTTGACATGCATCACATAGATTATTTACTTTAAAATTTATTTTAGAAAAACAACAAACTAAATTATTTTTAGCTAACTTATGAATATATTTAAAATTAATATGACAAAAACATTTATGTTGAATCCATGGATCAGAAATATATGCTATTAAGCAAACATTTTTATCATGCCTGATTTTCATATTTAAAATATAAATATTGTGTTTTCTTGTTCCTTCAATGATAAGATTTTTATTTTTATCAAAGATGTTATAATTTCCTATTTCTAATGTTATAATAAATCTTTTATCACATAATTGACTAATACTAAAAAGGTTGTGTTTTAAATTTTTTAACTACATAAACATTTGAATAAGAGGAGAGTTGGATATACAGGCAGAAGTAACATCTCCTTGTCTTATAATATAGCCTTTGGAATTATCTCCAAAAGTGAAGGTTTTTCCATCCTTATAATATATATTCATTAGCAGATCAGCATTTCCAGTCATACACTTGGAGTATCCACTATCGAGAATCCATTTCTCCTATTTGTGTCGGGGTACCTACAAAGACAAAAGTAATTTAATGGTACCCACTTCCTCCGTTGGGGTCCTAGGGGTTAAACTGAAGGTAACCATACCCAGGAGGGTTTGGTAGAACCTTTGAATCTAAAATCTTTAATAAAATGAACATCATTCAAAAATCTATCTATATATTTTTGTCTAATCAAGTTATTATTTGTTTTTGGAATCCATAAATGAATAGTCTTTTCATCATAATTTAATTTGCTACTTATCAGTTTACGAAATTTAGAATAAAGTGTAGCCTACTTGTGTTGAACTTTTGGTTTCTTTGATTTTATAAATCCTAAACCATTTTTATTACTACGGGGTTTGAAATATTAATTAAATGAGATAGATTCTTTTTTCCTTTGTTAAATTTAGAAATGTTTGTAGGTAGATCATTTACTTTCTTTTCTAATGATTGTCTATGTTCGTTTAACACTTCTACCTAATTTTAAAAGTCATCGACAATTTTTCTTAATTTTACATTATCATTCGATAGTGTTGAATTTTCCACTTCTAAAGCATGCACATTTGTATTTTCTTCAAAAGATATATAAATATTTTGTAATTTTAAAGTTTCCTCCTCTAATATAATTTTCTCATCTTTTAGCATTTCATTTTCTGTTCTTGTCCAGTTATTTTACTCAAACATTCTTTATGAGTCTTTCCGAGGTTTCTTTATTTATTATCTAGTTCTGAAGCTATTTCTATGATATCGTCAAAAGATAAATCTGAAAGTACCTCATCTTTAGTTGCCATGAAGCAAACATTGGCTTGTTCTTCATTACTATCGTTGTCACTATCACTTGAGAATCATCCCACGTTACTTGAAATGCACACTTGTTTTGAGAATTTCTCATATTTGTTGTTGTTTTTGAAGCTTTCCTTTTCTTTGTTTAATTCTGGACAATCCTTTTTCATATGACCAAATCGATTGCACCTATAGCATTTAAATGACGAAGCATCATTAGAGTTGTTTGGTTTTCGCTTTTGCACCATTTTATTGAATTTTCTAAACTTGTTGTAGTTATTAGCAAAGAAAACTACATCTTCTTCATCCAAGTTTGAGTCGCCATCGTTATTTACCAAAAAAGCAATACTTCATTTTTCTTGGGCTAGATCTTTTCTAGCTTGTAAATTTGCTTCATATGACATTAAATTTCCAATTAACTCTTCTACTTTAAGTGTAGAGAGGTCGTTGGCTTCTTCTATAGCTAATACTTTTCTTTCCCATTTATTGGTTAATGCATTTAGAATAAGCGTAGCTAAATCAAAATTAGTAAATAGAACTCCTAATTCCATGAGGTCGTATTGTACAGTTTGAAACCAAGAGTGCATTTCTATGATGCTTTCACTGGGTTTCATTTTAAATGATTGAAATTGATTTGTCAACAAACTTATCTTAGTTTGCTTTACTTTGGCGGTTCTTCATGTGTGACTTGTAGCATGTGCCATATATCATAAGCCATTTTTCACATCATAATTCTAGAAAATTCGTTCTTATCTAGTGCACAATATAAAACATTCATAACTTTTGCATTATTTGAAGCAGCAATTTTCTGAGCATCTGTCGAAGTACCAATTTCAGTAGTTGGAACTACATATTGAGATTGAGTAGATTACCAAACGTCAAGACCGCTTGATTCCATAAAAACTTTCATATGTGTTTTAACAAGAAAACTTGTCAACATCCCCAATGCTATTCGTAAGGTAATTAAATTCAAACGGAACCAAGTTATTGAAAGGATCCACTCCTTTAGGAGCGTGTCTTTCGACTAGATTAATGTAGTCGAAAGGGTTTAAGGTGATTGCTCCATCTCTCGACCAAGTTGACTTAAATGAAAGGGTTAATAAAAACTTTCGATTAGGTTGACTTAGTCGAAGGGTTAATAAGGCAATCCCTACCTTTTGACCAGGTTGGCTTAGTGGAAAGGCTTCAAGGAATTAGCCTTGGGATACAGTTTAGAGAATAACATCTGATTGAATCCTATCTTATGAGTGAGTCGAAAGTAGCTGACCATCCTTGCTCTTCATTTCTTTCGACCATGTCGAAAGGTAACATTCATGAACTTTTGATTATGTCGAAAGTGGAGGCTTACTTCATCAGTATGACATTGTTGCTTTCGACCCCATGGTTTCGTTACTCTTGCTATGGAACCCCATCGAAAGGGTCACACTGTCTCTAGGGTTTGATCCCCTTTGAATGAGTTCCTATATATATGATTGTTAGCCAATTATAAGCTAAGATTCCTTTCGAAAACACCACTTTCGATCAGGTCGAGAGGGGTTTCTTTCTTTCAGTACAGTTCTAGCTTATTGTTGTCTACAATCCACTTAGATTTCATTATATAAGATTGATCTAGGTATTCCCAAGTCTCGTGAGCTTAACATGGTCAAAATCCCATCATCACTTTGGTTTTCAGTGTTAAGTGCATGTTTCAATGATGGCGTGTTCCGATTGGAAATGCCCAAGTCATTCTTATACATTGCACAGACAAAAAGAAGTCATGAGATTAAGATAGAATCGTGTGCAATGGATCATTAGACTAGTTAATGATCTAAATGATCTTCCTTATTGTCAATAATATTAATGAACAAGCCATCTTTCATTTTTATTCACAATCCAAAATGAGTCACAAGATATAGAGCCTTTTCCCTAACTTGATTTAGGATTTCTTGACCATACAATTGTGACTAAGTATAACACCCAAGATTTTTAGTAACATTATTTAGAATATTTAGTTAGTTAAATTAAACAAAATAATGTATTGATTAGAGGATTGAGATTTGATTTAATTAAAGGGAAAGACGTGCCATTTAACAAAAATTAAAAAGGGGTTTAAAATGAATTAGAGAAAGGGTCAAATAAGAAAGAGGCCAGTCCTACAACTTCCAAACCTTGGCCGTGTAAAATTTAACATGTTCATTTTCATTCTAAAACTTTTAAAGCAAGGGGCTAGCTACCATTAACAAGAGCAAGAAGAAGAAAAGCTAGGAAGAAGATGATTCAAATCAAATATATTCATATCTCAATCTCTATAATCTCTTAGGCTAAGGTGAATAACGTTTACACCTCATTTTGATTGTGTTTTCGATTTTAAGATGAGTTTCAAATATTTTGCAATGATTTGCCATGTTTTTGAATGATAGAATGTATGAGTATATTTATATATGTATATACATATTGGTGAATTATGAATGTTCATATTGAATTTATGATATGTTTTAAGGTAAAAACCATATAAAATGACACCCAAATTCCTTGTGAATTTTTATAAGGATCTTAAACAATATTTTGGAGAAGGATTTCATTTTTCAAAATTTTATGAATTAATGTGGAAATTTTATGAATTTTCTAGTAAAGAAAATGATAATTTGGTATAATAATTATTTTTGGTTGAATAATAAAAGATTGGGATCTGAAATTTTATATGTTAGAAACATATTAAACAGATTTTTTGGAATTTTTATGGATTTTTCCTAAGTGCTTTTAGGAGTATATAAAATTATTTAAGGTATGATACTTAAATATTTTATATAATTTAAAGAGGAGGAGGGGATTTTTGTAAAATAATTTGAAATGTTAAAACTAAAAAAGTCGGCAGCACTTTTGAAAAAGTGCAGTACTTTTATTGGTGAAGAAAGAGTCAACCTGTAACGACCCTCCGTTCATCTCCATAGAATGACGCATCATTAATAAGAAAGAAAGGGATAGAAAAGAGAAAGAAAGAGAAGAAAGAAGAAACAATACATCAGAATCTAAACAGCGGAACGAATAAATTATATTAATAACATAAAGTATTACATAGTATACAACAACAATCAGAGTTACACAGATAATACAGCACATACTAGACAGTTATAAACACCTGTCTAGTAATTACAACTCAATACAACTCAGAGAAAACACAGAGATACCAAACACAGCGGAACACTAAACATATCTACAACGCTGAAGCCTCCTACTCCATTGCTCCTCCACATTTCGTCAAAGCTAACTTAAATTGATGAATTAAAATGATTGGATTTTCACTTTACTTCAAACATGCTCTGTTGTTCTTGATTTTTAAAGACAATTCAAAAATTTTAACTTGAATAAATTTTTAGACTTTAATCCATGATACAACAAACATATTTTGTATGAATCTTAAACACTAACATAGATTACATCGTGTGATAATGGGTTTTGAACAAATTCTTGAACCTGGGAACTTAAGAATAGTATAATACAGAGACCCCAGCATGTATAAATTTTTCCATTCACATGTTCACAGAAGATCTACTGATATATATACATATCATTCACACTTAACATAGAAATCAACATGCAACAGATTAAAATACTTAAACTCATTAAAAATGATGTTACTCACCTGTTTGAATTGAAAGACAGAGCACCTTTGTTTTGAAAGCTGTTTTTGATTTTGAAAACTAGGATATACATTAGCTTTTAAAAACTTGAATTGCTTTGAAAAATTTGCATAGAAATGCTGGAATGCTTGCTACTCTGATTTAAAACTGCATGCATGCTTTGATTCCCAGATTTTAAATGATGCAGGCTTTGATTTTTGAGATGGTGAATTGATTACAGTTTTTTTTTTTAGAAATTGCTTTGAGAATTTGTTGAAAGGTTTTGAAAATTCTTTGAGAATTGTTACCGGATTTTTGAGCATTGATTTCATGTTTTTGTTTACAGGTTTTTGAGAGGAAAGTTGGAGTTTTATTCTTTGCTTTTAGAAAATGAGATAATGAAAAAGAATGAAGAAGAAAAGATGTAAGTTTATGTGAGCTGAAATTAAACATTATTAAAATAAAATAAAATTTCAAATAAAAATGACACTTGTAAAAGAAACTAACATTTGTCACTTACCTTGTTTATTATCCTAACACATGTTAAATTAAGTTCTAAAATGTTTACATTTGTCTTTAGATATGTTAATTAGTTAACACATGTCTTTAAGGTAAATTAGTTATAATTTAATGTTAATTAGTATTTGGTTAATATGTTAAATGTAGTTTATTCCTAATTAATTAGTCATATATAATTAAAGTTTTAATATAAGAATATGCTTAAGTAATTAGTTAATATGTATTTATATATGTATAAATAATTTTAAAAGAAATGAAACAATTATACATATATAAATAAAAGTTTATACAAATAATTTAAAATCCAAAACAATTTAAAAATATTTATTCTTTAAGTTTCAAAGCTTTAAACTCAAATTCAAATCAAATCCTAAAATTAAATTTTGAAATCAAGTTATATATATATACATATACAACTACACAATTCAATCTTGGAAAACAAACTATTTTTATAAAAATCTATTTGTTAAAAACAATACATTATTATATTTTGAAAATAACAAATTTGATAACTTTAAATAATTTATAAAAGATATTATTTCTTTATTAATAAATTACTTATTTTATCGCACTATTATTTTAAAAAAAGGAAATTAAAATAAACCTTATTATTAGTTTATTTAAATTTAAACTCAAAATCAATTTAAACAAAATAAACTTTTATCTTATCAATTTAAAACCATATATTATTTATTCAATAGCTTTCAAAAGTTTAACTTTGAATAAAATCATAATTCCCAATTTACCCAAGATATGTATATTTAGAAAACAGGATTTATTTATTTATTAAATTTAAAACAAGGCTTATCTATTTACAATATATACATTTTCTATATACATTATAAATAGGAAACAATTTATTAGCTTTTAAAAAAAGAAAATCTATCAATTAAATATTTGTTTAATTGGATTATTTTATTAATTTCAATCTTATTAACAAAGAATATTAAATCAATTTAATTTTTAATTCAGATTATTAAATTGATATTGCCTAAAATTCTGGGTCATCGCATTCCTTCCCCTTTAAAAGAATTTCGTCCCTGAAATTTAAAACAAAGGTAATTTAATAATCTATTTAAAATTAAATTTTTAAAACACAAGCATATACCAATGATATTCTAACAACCATAGGAATCAATTGATCCAATCAAACAAATCTAACTATCTGGACAAAAAGTCTGGATAGAGTTTCCTCGAGTTTCCTAGGTATATATATACCGGGATACTCGCTCTACAGAATTCAAACAATCAAAACTACTAAGCTACAGAGCTCCTACTTATCTAGATCTACAAAACTAAACAGGATATCAGACTACAGACGAGTCTGAATCAACAGCCAAACTCCTGAACAGCTGGTTCCACAACCAGAGATAGATCATACATGTACTCCCTCGGAGATACATGAAACACATCGAATCCTAGTTATCCAATCTAGCAATTCAATCCTGAAGACCAAACACTTACCCTCACAAGAACAAAGAAAGATCCAAAACATCTCCGAGTTATCTTTCCAGTCTTACCAAAACTTATAGCTCCATAAGATCGGAGAAAACTTAACCAAAACCATATCTCCGACTCCAGAATTCAAATTCTTTCGTCTCTTATCCACAAAACTCTTCGGACGATCCTGGTCTGCCTACATCCTCCCTGATCAGCTCAACCCTTGCTGACGCCTCTTGAAACAAACAAAACCAAAAACAACCCAACACAATGATCTCCTCAAGATCAATCCAAAACCAAGAACACAAACTCTACTCCTCAAACATCAGAAGACAACAAAGTTCTCCTATCCCAAAAAGATAAAACAAAAGCACTTCTAAACTACTTTCGTTGCACAACTCTGATCCAAAGTAGATAAGAATGCTGATGAAGAACACGAGCACAAACTAGACATCACCTTCCAGAAATATAGTTCAACATATCCATACAAGAAAACTCTAAAGTTCCTCCAAAAATCTGAGCTGCTTCACCAACCTCTATCTCTAGGAACCATCCTTCAACTAAGCTAAACCACCGGTTCCCCTCCTGGAATCTTAGTCGATAAGAAAGCTCAATCTCCAGATGCAGACAAACCTCTGACTTCCCAGAAGACATCCTGATAATTTCTGATAACACAAGAGAACACTCAATTATCGCAAGTCACTTTTACGATCAACCTGGATCAAATTCCAAAGAAAAATGTTCTCTCTTTACCAAACAGAATAGTTTATGCTGGTCTAGCCAATCCATTGAAGAAACGGATCAACTCTGCTGCTTCTGAACTCCACCTTCAGAAAAGCTACTCAGCTAAAGACCTTCCTGTCGACACACAGAACACACCAAGCTGCATTGCTGACACCTGATGCCAAAGACTCCCTAATCTAAAGCTCTTCGAGAAACTTAGACTTCAAAGCCAACCACCACATCCTGCTGAACCCAGCCAGAACACCGAAGTAGACACGCTACCCTAAACTTGTTCCAAAGAAACATCTTCGGACACATCCATAATCACTGCATCTCATCACGCAGCTACACTTCCTGAGGTATAAAGATACCATCACTTGCTTCTACTCAACCGACAAATCCAAACTCAACTCATCCAACTTCAAAGATGAACTCCGAACCTTAACAAGTTTCCTTCAGAGATCGATGAAATCTCTACACTACTGCACAACTCACTCGAGACGGTATTAGGTCTACAGTCTCAACAGACACACTTCCGACCTCAACCATTCAATCTCCAACCAATGGTAGTAATCGTGTTACACACACCACTACCTTATCTACCTTTATAACCTATATTGGAAAACCTGTACGGGTAACCCAATAAATAGGTAGAAATATATATATATATATATATATATATATATATATATATATATATTTAAAATTACAAATACGCTCTCTCAAGAAAGAAATCACTCCAAAGCCTAGGTATTCACTCAACCTAGTGCTCTGATACCACCGTAACGACCCGCCATTCATCTCCATAGAATGACGCATTATTAATAAGAAAGAAATGAATAGAAAAGAGAAAGAAAGAGAAGAAAGAAGAAACAACACATCAGAATCTAAACAGCGGAACGAATAAATTATATTAATAACATAAAATATTACATAGTATACGACAACTATCAAAGTTACACAGATAATACAGCACATACTAGACAGTTATAAGCACCTGTCTAGTCATTACAACTCAATACAACTCAGAGAAAACACAGAGATACCTAACACAGCGGAACACTAAACATATCTACAACGCTGAAGCCTCCTGCTCCATTGCTCCTCCACAATTCGTCAAAGCTAACCTGAATTAATGAATTAAAATGATTGGATTTTCACTTTACTTCAAATTTGCTCTGTTGTTCTTGATTTTTAAAGACAATTCAAAATTTTTAACTTGAATAAATTTTTAGACTTTAATCCATGATACAACAAACATATTTTGTATGAATCTTAAACACTAACATAGATTACATCGTGTGATAATGGGTTTGAACAAATTCTTGAACCTGGGAACTTAAGTATAGTATAATACAGAGACCACAGCATGTATAAATTTTTCCATTCATATGTTCACAGAAGATCAACTGATATATATATATATACATATCATTCATACTTAACATAGAAATCAACATACAACGGATTAAAATACTTAAACTCGTTAAAAATGATGTTACTCACCTGTTTGAATTGAAAGACAGAGCCCCTTTGTTTTGAAAGCTGTTTTTGTTTTGAAAACTGGGATATACATTAGCTTTTAAAAACTTGAATTTCTTTGAAAACTTTGCATAGAAATGCTGGAATGCTTGCTACTCTGATTTAAAACTGCATGCATGCTTTGATTCCCAGATTTTAAATGATGCAGGCTTTGATTTTTGAGATGGTGAATTGATTACAGTTTTTTTTAGAAATTGCTTTGAGAATTTGTTGAAAGGTTTTGGAAATTCTCTGAGAATTGTTATAGGATTTTTGAGCATTGATTTCATGTTTTTGTTTACAGGTTTTTGAGAGGAAAGTTGGAGTTTTATTCTTTGCTTTTAGAAAATGAGATAATGAAAAAGAATGAAGAAGAAAAGATGTAAGTTTATATGAGCTGAAATTAAACTTTATTAAAATAAAAGAAAATGTCAAATAAAAATGACACTTGTAAAAGAAACTAACATTTGTCACTTACCTTGTTTATTATCCTAACACATGTTAAATTAAGTTCTAAAATGTTTACATTTGTCTTTAGATATGTTAATTAGTCAACACATGTCTTTAAGGTAAATTAGTTATAATTTAATGTTAATTAGTATTTGGTTAATATGTTAAATGTAGTTTATGCCTAATTAATTAGTCATATATAATTAAAGTTTTAATATAAGAATATGCTGAAGTAATTAGTTAATAAGTATTTATATATGTATAAATAATTTTAAAAGAAATGAAACAATTATATATATATATATATATAAGTTTATACAAATAATTTAAAATCCAAAACAATTTAAAAATATTTATTCTTTAAGTTTCCAAGCTTTAAACTCAAATTCAAATCAAAATCTAAAATTAAATTTTGAAATCAAGTTATATATATACATACATAACTACACAATTCAATTTTGAAAAACAAACTATTTTTATAAAAATCTATTTGTTAAAAACAATACATTATTATATTTTGAAAATAACAAATTTGATAACTTTAAATAATTTATAAAAGAAATTGTTTCTTTATTAATAAATTACTTATTTTATCCCATTATTATTTTAAAAAAAGGAAATCAAAATAAACCTTATTATTAGTTTATTTAAATTTAAACTCAAAATCAAATTAAACAAAATAAACTTTTATGTTATCAATTTAAAATCATATATTATTTATTCAATAGCTTTTAAAAGTTTAATATTAAATAAAACCATAATTCCCAATTTACCCAAGATATATATATTTAGAAAACAGGTTTTATTTATTTATTAAATTTAAAACAAGGCTTATCTATTTACAATATATACATTTTCTACATGCATTATAAATAGAAAACAATTTATTAGCTTTTAAAACGACAAAATCTATCAATTAAATATTTATTTAATTGGATTATTTTATTAATTTCAATCTTATTAACGAAGAATATTAAATCAATTTAATTTTTAATTCAGATTATTAAATTGATTTTGCCTAAAATTTCGGGTCATCACACAACCAATCACAATTAGACATGTAAGGCAGATTAGGTGGGAAAAACTATTTGCTACATGTTTTTAACCATTTTGATTGCTTTTGCCACCTGCTTCTGCCTTGAATAGCTTTCGACTAAGACCTCCGCCTTCAATAATGCGCATTGTATCGATGTATTGGTACGTAGCGAACTGGATAGAAGGTGAAAGGTATGTAGTCGAAACCAAGGGTTCCGAAGGGGTTGGGGCTAAGCTTTGTTTTTAAATCAAAAATGTGTTCGCTTGCTTTCGACTAAGTTGCTTTCGACTTAGTTGGGTTTCGATCAGGTCAAATGGTTTAAAAGAAAATGGATTCGGTTGGGTTGCACTCCTGTTTTTAAATGAATGCTTTCGACTAGGTTGAAACACCTAGCTCCCACCTTTTCTTTACCTTTCACCCATATGTTTTCAAAATGGCTGTTTTTATTTCTAAAAACTTGGTTACCTCTCCAATGCTTTCGAAGGGATGGTTTCGACACCAACACTTTATTACTTAGGAAATGGTTTCGATGCAGTTGCTTTTGACTTAAATGTTTTAAGAAACCTTTTCGATAAATAAAGTATAACCCAAATGGTTTCAGAAGAGATAGTTTTAAAAGGTTTTGAAACAGATGCTTTCGACTATAAAGGGTTTTTGATCCTTTTGCTCTACATGAAGGCAGGATCCAAATGGTTTCAACCAAGACGTTTTTCAAAGATTTTGAAGGGATAAATTTTTGAATGGTTTCGAAAGGTTTTCACATTTTTTAATTTAAACCCAAATTGCTTTCTAAATGATGGAGTTTTGGCTATTTCAAAAGGCTTAATGAATAGTTCCGAAAGGGGTGGTTATGTAGGATTTCAAAAGGATTGAAAGGAAGCATTTTCCTATGTTTTCTAAAGGCAATAATTAAAAGGTTTTAAAGGAGGATGTTTGATGTTTTGAAGCTTTCAGAGAAAAGAAAGGAAAGGTTTTCCAATGTTTTCGAAAGACAATTTCGAAAAGGTTTTTCAAGGGTTTTGAAGAGGTTGTTTAAAGGTTTTAAACTAAGGTTTCGAATGTATTGAATAGACAATATGGCTTAAATATTTTCAAGTTAAGAAAGGTTTTAACTTGTTTTGGAAGGATAGCTAATCCTCATTAAAATATCATCAACGTTATTTTGAGTGAAGTGTATATATTATGGCTAAATAGCTTAGATTAAAGCAAAAGATGTATTTTCCTTGTATATACATATAATTTGAAGGAATTAACCAATTTGAAAAGGTTTTCAAGGAAAACTTAAGGGTAGTTAACCCTAAGAAAAATAATTCGGATAGTTACTCCATTATGTAGGTAGTCATCCTCGATTTCGGACTATTATTCCAGTTTACAGGCAGTCAGCCCAGTTGTTATGAACTATTAGTCCATTTATAGCATAACGAACCTTGCTATTATGTTTGGTCAGTCAGCTCACTCATAACCTATTTTCGGGACAAATAGTCCATTTATTAGCATAAATGATATTTCTATTTTGATATAATCAGTTGATCAACAAGTTTGGTTGCAGAAAAGGAATTGCAAAATATATATTTTAAAAGAGATATAAGTGAGGGGAAGATCGTTCCACTAAGCGCTATGGTCTCATTTAATATCAGTAAATGGAGATGTAGCAGAATTATTCAAACTAGGCTTTACGTCTGGCTTTTAGTTTTTATTTCCCCTTAAGCTCTCAGGTGCTCAAAAATTGACTTGAGTAGGCTGAGGGTTTAGGTTTTTAAGTTTTAGTCTTTTGGCAAATAAAGCATCTGGAGGCGAAACATGTACCTGACAGATAGCTAACTTAGGATTTGCAGTTCTTTTGTTTTGATTCCACTATGTATAATAAGTCAGTTATGATTATATTTCTCTGATCAACCAAGAAGGCATCGTCATATGTCACTCTTGGCATAATATTGCAAGTTATAATTGATCATTGTCTGGGAAACATTTTGGTATTACGTAATATGGATATGAATTATTGTTTTGAAATGCAATCAGAAAAATATTATTTTTGAAATATGTGATTTGTTCATATTCATGTGCTTTTGATATTATGGATACCATTATAATTACCATATTCGGTCGTCAGAAGTTAATAATATGGATGATTGTAGCATCTGTAGTGCTTAGCTTCGGGCCTTCAGATATGGGATATTACAACTTGGTATCAGAGCAAGGTTTATGAAAAACTTTAAAACTACAAATGATTTTTAAAACATATTCCTTTTGAATTATAGTATGATTGGAGTATGAGATAACGCTATATTAACATACTTATATTTGTTATATATTAGTATATGCTTCATCTCTAGCCACTAGCTTTGTTAGGATTATTCTTTTTATATCTCATGAGTTTTAAATATAGATATGGAAGGAAGAATAGGAGAGTTAACCCAAGAGTATAGGGCACCAAAGGAAATGATTGGCTAAATGCTAGAAGAGGTCAAGCTCAGGCTGAGAATGTTGGTGCTGGGATTCCTAAGTTGATATGGGAGCCATGTATCAGTTTTTTGTAAATATGATGCAAGCTGGAGTTGCGGCTTATATGGTAGGGGGAGATGTTGTAGGGGCAGGAGTTCTGGAAGTTCTGGTAGTTAAATACTATGCAAAGCTGAGCGGAGATTACGCTAAGCTTGGAGGGAAGCCTTTTCTTGAGACAGAGGATGCTATAGAAGTGGAGAATTGGCTGCTGCAATGTGAAAGGATTTTTGCAGATTTAGGGCTCAATGGTGAACAAAAGAGGAGGCTTGATTCCTGACAGCTTCAGGGAGCGGCATTGTTTCGGTGGAACAGTGTGACGGCTAGTGTTGATAAGGAAAGTTTTTCATCGGTAGATTTCAAGGGAAGATCCGAGGAGAGGTTTATGTCTATAATGGCAAAGTCTGCTCTAATTAAAAAGTTTGATGATTTAAAGCAGGGAGAGATGTTTGTTCTTGAGTATGCCAGGAAGTTTGAGGAGTTGGCCAAATATGGTTATGCTTCAGTAGATTCTGTGATGATAAGAAATGAGAAGTTCATCGTGGGGTTGAAGCCTGAGTTAGATAGGGCCACATTAACTTATATTAGAGATCCTTCTGACTTTGTAGTAGAAATAGCCTTAAGGCATGAGGAGATTCTTGATTCTTTGGAAAAGATTAAGGCTAAAGAAGTCCAGGTTGGGCGGAATGAGAAAAGGAAGTTCTTTCCGAAGAAGGGTGCTCAAAAGGGTGGAGCAGCTAAGAAGGGAAAGTCTGAGATTATGTACTACAAGTGTAACAAGAAGGGACACTATGCTAATGAGTGTCGTGTTAGGAAGGTAAAGGAATTGGCAGTGAAGAAGAATGTCAGGTGATTCAATTATGATCAGGTTGGCCATTATAAGAGCCAGTGCAAGGAGACATAAGTCATTGAAGTACTTGTTCTCTCAGAAGGAGCTAAACATAAGACAATAGAGATGGTTGGAATTTTTAGTCGTGTATGATTTCAGAATAGAATACACACCAGAGAAAGGCAACAAGGTTGCGGATGCGCTTAGTAGGAAACACCAAAATGCAGTATTAAGGACGATTGTTGGGTGGAAAGATTTATAAGCCTTAGCAAATTGCCAAGTGCAGTGGAGGTGTGATAACCCGGGGCTTTGGACATCTGATGATGGGTAATTAACTGTTTTAATCAATTGAACAGATAAAATTATGATAATAATAGATATCAAGGCTTAAAATTCCAGATTCAACATTCTAACAATTTAAATTGGAATAATTAATTGATTTTAAAATATTTAAAGGTAAATTTTTAACTTGAATTCAAGATAGCAATATTTACTTGATAATTAAATTATTGAATTATATATTTTAAATATTGAATCTAATAATTGAAATTGGTAAAATGTTGGATGTGTAAATGAATTTGAAAATATAATAAGAAATGATTTATTCATATTTAATTTTTTTTAAATAATCTCCTTTATAAATTATTAGACTTGACAAAATTGTCATTTTCAAACAATAATAGTAATGTGATGTTTTTAAATATAGGTATGAATAGATTTTAAAATAGAATTATTATTTACAAATTTAATATGAGAATTGGATTTAAATTGGATTTGAATTAAAATATTGAAATTCAAAGAATATATATATCTTAAATATATATTTATATGATTATATTTAGGATATAGTTGTTTTATATTATTTTCTTTTAAAGGGTTTTAATTTATATAAATTAAGATATGTATTTATTAATTAGGAAAATAATTTTAAAAAGCTTTTTAGCCATAATAAAAAAAATTACTCATACCTAATTACAAGTATTATTATATAAGCCTTTTAATAACATTTGTTAAATAGTTAAGTAGAGTAAAAGATAAACATTTTATATACATTTAAATGTAAAACATAAATGCATATGTACTTAAATAATTCAATAAAAAGAAAAAAAATTATATAATAAAAGAAGTTTAACACTTGTAAACATATTAAGGTGGTTTTAAGACACTTGTAAAAAATATATGAATATGTGTAATGTAATTAAATGGTAAATGACAAATGTAAGTTTTATTTTAACATGTGTCAACCTTTAATTTTACTTTCTTTTACTTTTTTTTTAACAAATCATATTTTAATTTATAAAGACATATACTTCCTCCTCTTCCAATTCTTTCTTTTCTATTCTCAGCTAAAACAAGGGAATTTGAAAAAAAAAAGAAAAAAAAAAGTAATGAAAGCCAGACTTCAGTTTCTTAGGAAGCATCTACACCTGGAAACAAGATTAAACAAAGATCAGTACAATTTCAAGTTGAAGCAGCAGTCTAAAAATTTAGATCAGAGAAGAGGGAACCAAACCTGTAAAAAAAAAATTACAAAACAGAAGAAATAGCCTGTAAACAACATCAAAAATCTTGCAAAATCCTTAGCCTGATGCAAGCTAAAATCCAACATGGTTAGATAACAGTTCAATAACCAAATCAAGCAACTTCAAAATCAAGAATTCAAAGCTAGTTGATCATCATCGAATCAAGTATCAGGTCAAAATCTTCCCAGGCCAAGACCTATACTCTGTTTCATTTTTTTCCAGATGAGTAATCTACTACCCTTATTAAATGCATAAATCTGTTTTGAAATTTATTCCTGTGAGAAAAATCACCACATTTAAGTTTTTAATTTGTTGCATGCAATTTAATATCTGTAGTAATTCATGACAAACAGTTGCATGATTGTTTAATATATGTTGTATGTCTATAAGAATCTGAACATATGGATGTATATGTTTGTATGCAGTGTGATGCTGTTCTGGGTATATAGGATACAAACTTGATCATAATTCATACTCCTCTCTCTGTAAATTTTTATACTTGGAATTAAAATTTGTCCGTAGAAACAAGATGGTGGAATTAAAAAAATATACAAATAAATACTTCCAGTAAGAAAACTGATGGAAGTTGGAATATAAGGGAAGATGAACAGTAGATTTAAATTATATCAAATTTTCGATCGTAATAATTTGATGTTTCAAATTTACATTCTGGTTTGTTATCGGAATTGATGATTTTTAAAGTTAAAATCATAATTTTTAGAGTTGTAAATCGCGAGTTATTGTATGTTGATCAGTTTGGGGTTAACTGTCGATTATCGGAGATCTAGAGGAAATTGGGTTTCGTGATTTATGTGGAATAATCGTCAGGGGTTGGCGAAATCTAGAAAATGCTTGGTGAATTTTTCTTTTGAAAGGGATGGCTTGGCGATCGAAACTTAGGGTTTAAAGAAGGGATTGTCTGGTTCTAAGTTCATTGGACCACGGTGAGGTGATGGTGAAGCGATGGATGATCGCTGGGGGGGGGGGGGGCTCGGTAGATGGAGGATTAGAGGGGTCAGACCGAGTATTACAGATTTTCAGGTAAGAATGTTCTGGAGTTCAGGAGGCGAGCTGAATGGCAGGGACGTATGGAGAGTTCCACTATAATATTGTATATATTTGAGACATGTTAAATTGTATCAATCCAATGTTGTATAAAAATTGTTGTAACTCTGATATATCGATGTATATTGATAGATACAGTTTTCTTTGGTATAACTATTATTATTGATATTATATTTATCCGCTGCGAATGTGAGATTTGTGTGTTTCTTTTCTGTTCTTCTTCTATCTCTTTTTTTTTCTTTTTTTTCTAACTATCTGGAATTTTCGGGATCGAAAATTTCGGGTCGTTACATTTGGTATCAGAGCTGAAGGTTAAGCGAGAACCTTGGCTCTGTTGGGATTACTCATTAAGGATAGGGTAAGTGATACCCTAGAATGAGTTGAGTGTGTGTATATATATATATATATATATGAGAGCGTACTTGTTATTTTCTTATATAAAGGTTTTTAAATGATTTTAGAGGTAAATGAATCTTATATAAGAAATAGATTATCTATTATATTAAGGAAATTGGTTGTAGTATTAATTAAATTAAAAATAATAGTAAGAATTAAATTAAGAAGTAACAGAATGCAACCAAATTGAAATTGGAATAAAAATAAAGATAAGTTTGAAATGGATTCAAACTAAAATTGAAATCTTGAATTGGAGGAGTATTTCAAAATAAGATGAATTAGAATTGGTTTCAAACCAAGGAAATAAATGGTTATTGTGTTTAATAATGGAATGATTGTTCTTCAATAAACAATAAATTGTTTCAAGAAAGTAAACTATTTAGATAAGTATGGGATATAAATTGAAATTGAAGTTGATCTTAATTCTGAAGTTTGAATCTTAATATTTAAAAACATTTCAAATTTGTCTTCAAATTATTAAAAGGAATAATAAATAATATTATTTGAGAAGTGTCTGATGCAAACAAGAGTTGTTTGAAAATTTAGAAGAAATTTTTTTGAATTAAAAACCAAAGGTGGTTTAAAATTCTAAAGTATAACTTGGTATGTAAAAGAAATTAATATGTATATATGTGGATATACATAATATCAAATATGGTTTTGAAATAAACTCTAATGGTGAGTTTTAAATTGGGAATGAGACGTAATACCCAAAAGTGATAAGTCATTTAACTTATTAAGTGTGAAGATTATTTATGGAAGTTTTAAAAAAAAATTGAAATGGAAATTCAAAATTGGGTAAGGTAGACTCGATTAAGTGAATCGAGTTTAACTTGGGAAAAGTTAAATATGTTGGAATGTTCAACCTGATTTAAGATGAAATTAAAAGATTTAACTTGGAAGGTTAAATGGTTGATTAAAATAGGGAAATTAAATTTTAATTTAAAATTAAGGATATGGAATTCTTTTGAACTCATATTTGAATGTTAAGAAATGAATTTGTAAATTAAAATTGTTTGAAACTCTTACTTGAACCTTGTAATGAGTTAAGTAAAGATAATGTAAATGGAATTTTGAGAATTTGACTCAAAATTAAGTTGTTTAAAGGTAAATTGATTTAAAGGAATTAAATCAACATTTGAAGTATTAACTCGAATTTATATAATTCGAGATGATTTAAATTTGAAATTTGAAATTAATCCAAATTAAAGTTGATTTGAATTAATTGAAATTGTGATTGAAGATGCATGAGTATAAGATTCAAATGGAAAATTTGAATTGAAATTTGATTCAAACAATTTGGAATTGTAATTAAAACTGAATAGTTTTAAAATCAAATGGAATTTGATTTAAAGAATTAAGTCAACTTGAATTAGGAATAAATCAAGTCCAATGGAAATTGGAGTTATTTAAATTGGAATTTGGTCAATTTAAATGGAAGTGGAAAATTTAAATTGAATTGATTTGGAATGAAGTTTGGGAAGTGAACAGTTTTGACTCTGGACTATTTTTAATATAAATTGTTTTAATATAAACCTATTTTTCCAAGCTATTCATTATATATACAACCTTTCTTTTAAAAGCCAAATTATCTTATACTTGTTTTACAATTATTTTTGAAACTGTTTAACAATTTTCTAACTATTCTATAAACTAATTACTATTTTCAACTACTAATTACTATTTTATAGCTATTTTGCAATTATTTAAAAATTCTATGACTATTTAATTACTATCCAATTATTTTACAATTACTGAACTAGTTTACAGCTATTTTACAAACTAGTAATTATTTTCCAACTACTTATCTATTTTTAAATTTTCAAGCAATTTTCTAAATAAATTGGACAAAGTCTAAACAGTTATTGGTTAAATACCCAATCGAGATAAGAATAGAGGTGATAATCCAAATGGACTTAAGCGATTGTTAATAAGTAAATGAAAATTAAAGTGAATGTGAATAGAAAGAGAAATTGATTTGGCTAATAACCAATAAAGATAAATACGTAGGGTATACGTATGTTATTCTATTCGCATTGTGATTGATCTAGATTCGAGCGCGGAATTTCGAGATAAGTTATATCGATCCGAGTGGAATTTTTCACTCGATTTTCGACGGCGAACCTGGATATGGATTGTTGATTGGTTCTAGATGTTCTCTATCATAGTTATGACTATGCAAGGAGAATGATGGTTTCTGATCAAGAAACCAGATATGTGTCCGCACTAGGAAGTCGAGTGGACGATACTAGTCCGGAAGTGAAATTATGTGATCGAGTAAGCGATCAGATCGGTATGGCGTACGAATGATATGTGTACATCATACGGATTGGAATGAAAATGATATTAAAAAGAGTAATCATATTTGAATATTTGATTTTGAATAAACAAAGTTATATATCTTTGTTATATAAGATAAAACTCCCCTTGATGAATCTTTTGCCGGAAGAAAATGGTTTTTGGAAGTGTTTGAAGTATAAAGGAGTTTTATATAAGTTTGAAATGATCCAAAATTTTAAAAATTATATATTTCTGTGTATATATATTTGAAAAGGATCATATGAGGATTTTGGAAAAAAGTTTTGGGAACCTATGGATTTGGAAAGGCTTTTGATTTTTGTGTAAAATCAATATTGAATTTGGAAAGCCTAGTTTGAGAATTATTGATTTTGGGATAATCGATTTTGTGTAAAGGAGCTTTGTATGAGATCATACTAGGTGTATGATTTAAAGATACTATATATGTATAGTATAAAACGTTTTGATGATGGCTCTGGGAAAAAAGGCGCTCACTTGGAATGCACTTCTCAGGAGTACCATTGGGTGGTGCTGCCTTGAGCCCCAAGGGGGGGTTCTAAAGTTGATCCTGTGAGGAGTCCAGACAAACTAGTTCCTGAGGATTATTGGGTAGCGAAAGTCGAGGGCGCTGATGCCTACAGGGGCATTTGGGTTATGCTGTGACGACAGTGTAACTCGATGTCACTGCGATCTACTATCGGGACCATAGCGAAAATCGTGTGGAGGATGAGTGTCAACGGTCTACACTTGATTTTGCCAGGAAGGCAACGCAACATCGGTAGACTGCGATCTATGGTCAAGTGGAGTGGAGAAGTTTCATTCTTTTGGCAGCGAAATTCGAGGGCGTTGATGCCTACGGTTATATGGGTTTTTGCCGTGATAGCTACGTAACCCCAGTTGTAATTACGATCTGTAGCGGGTTTCATGGTGTAATCGAGTGGCGCGGAGGCCTACAGTTATCTATGGATTTTGTCGGGATGGCAACGTAATCATCGGGTTAACTGCGACCATGGATGGGGGTGATGATTTCCAGAGCATTCTCACCAAAAATATTCCTCTATTATCAAAAATGATTTTCTATATTTTCAATAAAATTATTTTTCAAGTATTTTCACTGAATGTTGAAAACGGGTCTGCTAAGTACTTATAGATTTTCAGTCGTACGTCTGATCAACATATGACCGAATTTCTGTGAGAACAAGGAAGGACTGGTTAAAACATCGAGTTATAAAAAGTATTTTTATAAAATCATTTTATAATATTATGTAGTTTTTAAAAGTGTTTTAAAAGTGTTTCAAAGAATAATTTTTCTAAAAATAAGTATTTTAATAAATTCTGGCTTCGTTCCTTTTCGAGGACGAAAAGATTCAAAGTGGTGAGGAATGTGATAACCCGGGGCTTTGGACATCTGATGATGGGTAATTAACTGTTTTAATCAATTGAACAGATAAAATTATGATAATAATAGATATCAAGGCTTAAAATTCCAGATTCAACATTCTAACAATTTAAATTGGAATAATTAATTGATTTTAAAATATTTAAAGGTAAATTTTTAACTTGAATTCAAGATAGCAATATTTACTTGATAATTAAATTATTGAATTATATAGTTTAAATATTGAATCTAGTAACTGAAATTGGTAAAATGTTGGATGTGTAAATGAATTTGAAAATATAATAAGAAATGAATTGTTCATATTTAATTTTTTTTAAATAATCTCCTTTATAAATTATTTAGACTTGACAAAATTGTCATTTCAAACAATAATAGTAATGTGTTGTTTTTAAATATAGGTACGAATAGATTTTAAAATAGAATTATTATTTACAAATTTAATATGAGAATTGGATTTAAATTGGATTTGAATTAAAATATTGAAATTCAAAGAATATATATCTTAAATATATATTTATATGATTATATTTAGGATATAGTTGTTTTATATTATTTTCTTTTAAAGGGTTTTAATTTATATAAATTAAGATATGTATTTATTAATTAGGAAATTAATTTTAAAAAGCTTTTTAGCCATAATAAAAAAAATTACTCATATCTAATTACAAGTATTATTATATAAGCCTTTTTAATAACATTTGTTAAATAGCTAAGTAGAGTAAAAGACAAACATTTTATATACATTTAAATGCAAAACATAAATGCATATGTACTTAAATAATTCAATAAAAAGAAGAAGAAAATATATAATAAAAGAAGTTTAACACTTGTAAACATATTAAGGTGGTTTTAAGACACTTGTAAAAAATATATGAATATGTGTAATGTAATTAAATGGTAAATGACAAATGTAAGTTTTATTTTAACATGTGTCAACCTTTAATTTTACTTTCTTTTACATTTTTTTTTAACAAATCATATTTTAATTTATAAAGACATATACTTCCTCCTCTTCCAATTCTTTCTTTTCTATTCTCAGCTAAAACAAGGGAATTTAAAAAAAAAAGAAAAAAAAACTAATGAAAGCCAGACTTCAGTTTCTTAGGAAGCATCTACACCTGGAAACAAGATTAAACAAAGATCAGTAAAATATCAAGTTGAAGCAGCAGTCTAAAAATTTAAATCAGAGAAGAAGGAACCAAACCTGTAAAAAAAAATTTACAAAACAGAAGAAATATCCTGTAAGCAACATCAAAAATCTTGCAAAATCCTTAGCCTGATGCAAGCTAAAATCCAACATGGTTAGATAACAGTTCAATAACCAAATCAAGCAACTTCAAAATCAAGAATTCAAAGCTAGTTGATCATCATCGAATCAAGTATCAGGTCAAAATCTTCCCAGGCCAAAACCTATACTCTGTTTCATTTTTTTTCAGGTGAGTAATCTACTACCCTTATTAAATGCATAAATCTGTTTTGAAATTTATGCCTGTGAGAAAAATCACCACATTTAAGTTTTTAATTTGTTGCATGCAATTTAATATCTGTAGTAATTCATGACAAACAGTTGCATGATTGTTTAATATATGTTGTATGTCCATAAGAATCTGAACATATGGATGTATATGTTTGTATGCAGTGTGATGTTGTTCTGGGTATATTGGATACAAACTTGATCATAATTCATACTCCTCTCTCTGTAAATTTTTATACTTGCAATTATAATTAAAATTTGTCCGTAGAAACAAGATGGTGGAATTAAAAAAATATACAAATAAATACTTCCAGTAAGAAAATTGATGGAAGTTGGAATATAAGGGAAGATGAACAGTAGATTTAAATTATATCAAATTTTCGATCGTAATAATTGGATGTTTCAAATTTACATTCTGGTTTGTTATCGGAATTGATGATTTTTAAAGTTAAAATCATAATTTTTAGAGTTGTAGATCGCGAGTTATTGTATGTTGATCAGTTTGGGGTTAACTGTCGATTATCAGAGATCTAGAGGAAATTGGGTTTCGTGATTTATGTGGAATAATCGTCAGGGGTTGGCGAAATCTAGAAAATGCTTGGTGATTTTTTCTTTTGAAAGGGATGGCTTGACGATCGAAACTTAGGGTTTAAAGATGGGATTGTCTGGTTCTAAGTTCATTGGACCACAGTGAGGTGATGGTGAAGCGATGGATGATCGCTGGGGGGGAGGGGACTCGGTATATGGAGGATCAGAAGGGTCAGACCGAGTATTACAGATTTTCAGGTAAGAACGTTTTGGAGTTCAGGAGGCGAGCTGAATGGCAGGGACGTATGGAGAGTTCCACTATAATATTGTATATATTTGAGACATGCTAAATTGTATCAATCCAATGTTGTATAAAAATTGTTGTAACTCTGATATATCGATGTATATTGATAGATACAGTTTTCTTTGGTATAACTACTATTATTGATATTATATTTTATCCGCTGCGAATGTGAGATTTGTGTTTTTCTTTTCTGTTCTTCTTCTATCTCTTTTTTTTTTTTCTAACTATCTGGAATTTTCGGGATCGAAAATTTTGGGTCGTTACAGGAGGTCCGAGGCTGGGTCTAATGGAGACACAGTTGTATTGTCTAGTTTCAAAGTTTGACCAGTGCTGATCGAGAGGATTGCTTCTAAGCAGAAAGAGGATCCATTGTTAGCCGAGAGGATCATAAAGTTTGAAGTTAGAACTGAGTTCGATGATGAAGGATTTTAATGTTGACCAAAGATGATGGTTGAGAAAGAATGGATGGTTATGTGTTCCAAATATAGAGAACTTAAGAAGGGATGTTGTTGAGGATTGCCAATGATCCAAGTTTACGATTCATCCTAGAGGAACCAAGATGTGTCAAGTTATGAAGAGGAATTTATTTTGGGAAAGAATGAAATAGGATATTGGCATGTGTGTAAAGCTGTGCTTGAATTGCCAAAAGGCAAAGGCCGAACACCAGAAGCCAAGTGGGTTGCTTCAGCCATTAGATATTTCAGTATGAATGTGGGATTCTATCTCAATGAATTTTGTTGACAGTTTGCTTAGGTCAAACAGAGGAAATGATACTATATGGCTTATAATGGACAGATTGACCAAGAGTTCCCATTTCATTCCAGTTAGGTCAACCAGGATGGCACGTGTTTTGCCAAGGTTGTTTATGAAAAATGTAGTTAGACTTCATGGAATTCCTAGTAGCATAGTAAGTAATAGAGATCCTTTGCTCACTAGCGAATTCTGGAAGAGCCTGCAGGAAGTTTTGTGAACCAAGCTCAAGATGAGTATCGCTTACCATTTGTAGATAGATGGGCAAACGGAAAGAGTTAACAAAATCTTGGATGATTTTTTAAGACCTTATGTTCTGGGTTTCGAGGGATCTTAGGAATACCATCTGCATCTAGTCGAGTTTTCATAAAACAACAGTTATCAGACTAGTATTATGATGGCACCTTTTGAACCTTTATATGGAAGGCTATGCAAATCTCACGTTTGTTGGTTGGAGATAGGGGATAGGTTGGTCCTTGGTCTAGATTTAGTTAGGGAGGCTGCAAAAAGGATTGAGGTCATTCGAGCTGGAATGAAGGAGGCTCGGTCTAGGTAGAAAAGTTATGCAGATAGCAGAAGGTAAGACTTGGAGCTCTCAGTTGGAGATCAGGTATTTATTAAAGTGTCATCGATGAAAGGTGTGATCAAATTTTGAAGATCAGGAAAGTTGGCACTGAGATTCACTGGACCTATTCTTATTATTGAGAGGATCGGTAAGCTCATGTATAAGGTTAAGTTACCGGCCAGTTTGGTTGTGTGTCCACGATGTTTTTCATGTTTCTCATCTTAGAAAATGTGTTAGAGACCCAGAGACTACTATTGCACCGATTATTCTAGATGATTTAGTGGTAGAACTGGACCAAACTATAATGAGAAAGCATATTCGCATTGTTGCGAGGGATGAGAAGAGGCTTAGAACCAAGACGGACAGATTAGTCAAAGTCCAGTAGAGTGACGATGACAGGTACTTGGGAGATTGAGAGCAGGCTTAGAGATATTTATCCTGACTTGTTTGATGGTATGTTTTACCTTCTTATTTGATTTGTTTTGTATCTTATTGTAATTTAAAGGACGAAATTCTTTAAGGAGGAGAGTCGGTAACACCCCAGATTTTTAGTAACATTATTTAGAATATTTAATTAGTTGCAATTAAATAAAAAAAATATGTTGATTAGGGGATTGGGATTTGATTTAATTAAAGGGGTAGCCATGCCATTTAACAATAGACTAAAAAGGGGTTTAAAATGAATTAGAGGAGGTGTAAAATAGGAAACATGCCATTCCTATAACCTCCAAACCATGGCCGTGTAAAATTCTATACGTTCATTTTCATTCTAAAATTTAAAGCAAGGGGTTGGCCATCATTAACAAGAGCAAGAAGAAGAAAAACTAGGAAGAAGCTAATTCAAATCAAATCTATTCATATCTCAATCTCTATAATCTTTAGGCTAAGGTGAATAATGTTTACATCTCATTTTAGATTGTGTTTTCGATTTTAAGATGAATTCTGAATATTTTTCAATGATTTTCCATGTTTTTGAATGATAGAGTGTGTGTGTGTGTGTTTGTTGATGAATTATGAATATGCATATTGAGTTTATGATATGTTTTAAGGTAAAAACACTATAAAAAGACACCAAACACCTTACAAATTTTTATGAGGATCGTAAATAATATTTTGGGAATG
This sequence comes from Allium cepa, assembly GCA_030765085.1. Taxonomy (NCBI): domain Eukaryota; kingdom Viridiplantae; phylum Streptophyta; class Magnoliopsida; order Asparagales; family Amaryllidaceae; genus Allium; species Allium cepa. Next base: position 943,925,482 of record CM060934.1, on the reverse strand, counting down.
GGTTTCAGTTTTCAAAATTTTCTAAATTAATATGGAATTTTTATGAATTTCTTTGTGAAGAAAATGATAATATGGGTAAAAAATTATTTTCGGTTAAATAATAAAAGATTAGGGTCTGAATTTTTTATATATTAGAAAACATAATAAAATAGATTTTTTGAAATTTTTGTGAATTTTTTCTAAGTGTTTTAAGGGTTATATAAAATTATTTAAGGTATGGGACTTAAATGTTTTATATAATTTAAAGAAGAGAAGGGGCTTTTTGAAAAATAATTTGAACTGTTAAACCTAAAAAGTCGGCAACACTTTTGAAAAAGCGCAGTACTTTTATTAATAAAGAAAGAGGCAACCAATCGCTATTAGATATGTAAGGCATGTTAGGTGGGAAAAACTATTTGCTACATGTTTTTAACTATTTCGATTGCCTTTGGCACCTGCTTCTACCTTGGATGGCTTTTGACTAAGACGCTTCGCCTTCAATAATGCACACGGTATCAATGTAATGGTACGTTGCAAATTGGATAAAAGGTGAAAGGTATGTAGTCAAAACCTAGGGTTCCGAAGGGGTTGGGGCTAAGCTTTGTTTTTAAATCAAATATGGGTCACTTGGTTTCGACTGAGATGCTTTCGACTTGGTTGTGTTTCGACCAGGTCAAATGGTTTAAAAGAAAATTATTTAGATTGGGTTGCACTCCTATTTTTAAATAAATGCTTTCAACTAGGTCAAAACACCAAGCTACCACCTTTTCTTTACGTTTCGACCCGCTTGGTATCGAAAGGGTTGTTTTACTTTCTAAAAACTTGGTCACCTCTCCAATGCTTTCGAAAGGATGGTATCGACACCATCACTTCATTACTTACATTTCGAAGCTGTTGCTTTTGACTTAAATGTTTTAAGACCTTTTTTCTATAAGTAAAGTATAACCTAAATGGTTTCGAAAGAGATAGTTTTAAAAGGTTTCTAAACAGATGCTTTCAACTATAATAGTTTTTGATCCTTTTGGTAAACTTGAAGGCATAATCCAAATGGTTTTGATCGAGACATTTTACAAATGTTTCGAAGGGATAAATTTTTGAATGGTTTCAAAAGGTTTTCGCATGTTTTAATTAACAAAAGTTCTTTTGAAAGGAAAGGTTTTAATGAATGGTTTCAAAAGGGGTGGTTCCCCAGGGTTTCGAAAGGATTGAAAGGAAGGTTTTTCCTATGTTTTCGAAAGGCGATAATTAAAAGGTTTTAAAGGAGGATGTTTGATATTTTGAAGCTTTTAGAGAAAAGAAAGAAAAGTTTCCAATGTTATCAAAAGGCTATTTTTAATGGTTTCGAAGGGGTTTTTTAAAGGTTTTAAACAAAGGTTTCGAATGTATTTAATATGCAATATGTCCTAAATATTTTCAAGTCAAGAAAGGTCTTAACTTGTTTTGGAAGGATAGCTAATCCTCATTAAAATATCATCAACATTATTTTGAGTAAAGTAAGTATATATATATATATATGTATGTATGTATGTATGTATGTATGTATGTATGTATGTATATCATGGCAAAATAGCTAAGAGTAAAGCTAAAGATGTATTTTCCTTGTATATACATATGGGTTGAAGGACTAAATCATTTTGAACTGGTTTTCAAGGAAAATTTAAGGGTAATTAACCCAAAGAAAAATAATTTGGATAGTTAATCCATTTTGCAACCAGTCGACCTAGATTTCGGACAGTTAGTCCGGTTTACGGGCAGTCAGCTCAGTTGTTATGGACAGTTAGTCCATTTATAGCATAACAGACCTTGCTTTTATGTTTGGGCAGTAGGCTCACTCATAACCTATTTTGTGGATAAATAGTCCCCTAATTAGCATAAAGGATATTTCTATTTTGAAATAATCAGTAGATTTACCAGTTTGGTTGCAGGAAAGGAATTGTAAAATATATGGTTCAAAGAAGATATAAGTGAGAGGAAACCCGTTTTTCTAAGTGGTATGGTCTCACTTAATATCAGTAAATAAAGATGTAATAGAATTATTCACACCAGGCTTTATGTATGACCCATAGTTTTTGTTTCCTCTTAAACTCTTAGGTGCTTAAAAATTGATTTGAGTAGGCTGAGGGTTTTGGTTTTTAGGTTTTAGTCTCTTAACGAATAAAGCATCCGGAGATGAGCAGGTGGTTGACGGATAGCTAACTTAAGATTTGCAGTTCTTTTTTTTGATTCCACTATATATATTAAGTTAGTTATGGCTATATTTCTCTAATAAAAAGGGGGCATCGTCATATGTCGCTCTTGGCGTATAATTGTAAATTACAATTGATCATTGCTTGGGAAACATTTTGGGATTATGTAAAATGGATAAGAATTATTGTTCTGAAATATAATTAGCAAAATATCATTTTTGAAATCTATGATTTGTTCATATTCATGTGTTTTTTATATTATGGATACCATTATCATTACCGTATTTTCTCACCAGAAGTTAATACTATGGATGACTGCAGCATCTTTAGCGCTTAGTTTTTGATCTCCAGATATGGGATATTACAGTAAGAAAGTAGAGTAAAGAAAATGAATTCAGGATCCTAAAATTCGGTCACCATAACTGGACCCCTGGGTTTTATTTATAGATGTAGGTCGGCTTCCTTCCATGCCTTTGCTTTCGACTGGTTGAAAGGACCCCTTTTTATATGCTACTTTAAGCATTTTCTACTTGGTTGAAAGGCCATGATCCCCTTCGATGTTGTCGAAAGGCGTCCTCATGTTCTTTTTGGCTTAGTCTTTCACCTCCTTTATCCTTTCCTAGACCTTCCGATTGAGTCAAAGGGTCCTTTGTCATCCTTTCGCCTTTGTTGATTTCTGAGTACTGCTTTCTTCACATCACCTTTCGACACCGTCAAAAGGTTTCCTAAATGCATCTTCTTCTTTGTAACACCTCACATCCCTTATTATACCCAAAAGGACACACTAAAGGATATGATGCATTGTAGGTATAGCTACAAACTTATAGAGACTATGATTCATAAGACAAAATCATTAAAATGGCAGAAAAATTTAAATAGAAATCTCATTATTCAAAATCAAACTTCATAAACACTTAATTAAACCAAATACCAAATATCCATGTCTAGTGAAAAATGTTATCTCGGTCATAACATCAGAGTATGTAAAATAACTATCCCTCTCAAAGAAAAGTACCAATACGACAAACGAAACAAAAATTGAAAAAGAAGAAGTAGAATACATGAAGAAAGTCTCTGCAACTGAACCTCCAAAAAACTATGAAATCTGCTATCCCTGCCTCTGGTGGCCTACGGAGGGGAAAAAGGGAAATAGAAGAGTGGGTCAAATTAAAAGTCTGGTGAGTGGAAGTAATTACTAGCATTTTTAAGCAAGCTAAAGATAATAGACTTTGCAATAGTTCTAGTATAAAAGGAAATAAAGGAAATGATAATATTGGAATAAAATGCGGTTTAAATGTTTGCTTTGCTTAGATAGTTTGATTAGATTGTTTGCACTTTTCTTAGATAACTTCTTTGATTAGGTTGAAATCATAATTCAACCCTTTGGTCGACCTTCTATTTGTACTGTGCCTATTGCAGACTAGACCGATTGGTCCATACGCAAAAGACATCTACGCCTACTACGGGCTAGACCCTATTGGTCTCTACAGAGAAGACACCTACTAAGCAGTTGGAACTTAATAACGACTTATCAGCTAGCACTGAGGCTGCACACTCGACCATAACTAGGCCCGCTTTATCAGTTGCTCCCTCATGTTGACCTCTTATTTACCATTGCTCCAGCATAAGCATGCCCTTGCTTCACCTGTGCTATTGTAAGACCACCTATTTCTGACTAAAAGGGGATGCTGTTGGTACGGGTCTTATCTAACAAACAAAATCTAGTTTGCGCACCTTGCCCAAATCACCATGATTTTAACTTCTATTTATTGACCTCTTATTTTCCACCACTTCAGCACAAGCGTGTCTCAATGGAAATGCTACCGGTATGAGTCTTACTACTATTTTTTCCTATTAACTTAATGTAAGTTTTAAAAATAAGCCTCTATATCTGCAAAGGACTACCCTTGTTGGGCCTACAATATCGATCTTCTATATCCGTAAAGGACTATCTCGTTGGGTCCACAATACAAATCTTCCATACCTTGCTTATTAAATTAATCCAAGATCTATGTTTATTACAATAAGCCTCTTATGTATTTTTGCTTTACTTGCTTATTAACTTAATTTAAGTCTTAAATTAAGCCTTTCTTGTTCTTTCTACTTAATTATTGCCTCTAATTATAACCTATGTGTTATAATTCTGCTTATTAACTTAACCCAAGGACTAAGTATAAAAATAAGCTATTTCTGTCATTTCTTCTATTTTCTCTTTTTAGTTATAATTATATGTTATAACTAAGCATGTAGATAACTTAAATTTACCTATTTCAGTCTAAGTCCAATTTACTATAGTTCTTCTCATTTTACATCCAAATTTTCGTAAATTCAATGTTCTTATATTTTAGTCCAAAATCATGATTTTTCTATTCTATTTATCCATTCGCGTAAAAAGGAAATTAAAAAGAAACTAACAATTACAGAAGAAATCCCAAACGTAGAACAGATGTAAATAAAACATAATTAACAGTAAATAACTATAAATTCTGTAGATAACAGTTAATAATTTGAAAAGCTAAAATTAACAGTGAATAATTATAAATAACTGAAAAAGAATAGCTAAAAGAAAATAGACTGAAAAACACATCTACAACTATAAATAAACATGTATAAAAGTTATCCCAAAATTGTAGAAAAACAACCACTATTGGGAACCCTCTTATTTTAAATTACTTAAAAATCTAAAATAATTACTTAAACACTCATCCGTGGTCCTTAGCTCTTCCCTTGGCCTTCTCAGGTCCACTTGAAGGGCATAAAATATTTTAATTAAAAAGATCTTCTCCTTAGAAAAATATTCCTTTTAGGGTTCGGCTTAGGCAATAAACCCAGATGGAGAAAATTTGAATGAGAAAAATAGTTAGGCCTAGGGTCTTATATATAGTGTCGACTCTGGATCTCAGACCATTGGATTTGAAGATTTAAATCTGGTGCAACCACGTCATAGGCTCGCTAGAAATCGTAGGATAGAAGCATGGATACGCAGGATTGGATAAAAGTTGCATAATGAAGTGTTCGAATCAACTAGATGATGGACATGGGTCGACCTTCGTGTCGACTTTCCACTAGCTAGGGTCGACCTATGGGGTGACCTAGCCATTGTGACGGTCGACCCTAGGTTCAACCTAGCCATTTTTTTATTTTCTTTTTCTCATTTCTTGTTTAATTGGTAACTTCTTCGTCTTAGCTTGAATTTTGACATTCAATATATGGAAATTGATGGGAAAATTACCACGGACACAATGGTACAACTCCCATGGCTTAATTCTAATAATTTCACAAAGTTATTTTATTATTTAATTAATTCGTTAATTAATTATTATAGCTTAAATTTTGGGTTGTTATGTTCTCCCCTCTTTAAGGGATTTCGTCCCTGAAATCTCTAAGGATAGAAGAATGAAATTAAAAAAATTCTTCCAGGTTTTACAACCAACTACTTAAGCATCATCCATTACATCCATTGTCCTTAAGTTTTTCTAATGCGATTTATGATACATATGCAATTAGTGTAGTGTCAGTATCCCTAACTAATGCAAAAGATTAGGCAGCCTACTGATTCAGTCGACCTCCTTTTATGCAATAATGTCTGTAGCATGTATCCAAATAAATGAAAAATTCCCTAATGATAACTGATAGTTCTATGTGCGTGCTACAATCATCATCTAAATGGAACAATCATGTGAAAATCATCCATTTATAGCAACCATGGAAATAAGATAAAAACAAAATGCAAATGCACACACATCCATATGCATATGCTCTAGTGTCCTAATTAGGTTGATCCCTAAGAGATAATAGTGCCTAGTGTAAGTATATGCATCTATTAGCATCCACTAGCAACCATTTGCAACCACGAGTATCCATCATACATAACATGTTCTAATAATATGTTTACATCAAATCCTACCATCCATAGGTTAAGTCCTATGATCAGCCCTTCCAAAGGACTAAAGACGAAAATAGGAAATTCAAATTACTATCAAAGAGATGCGGATAAGAGGTTTGCATTCTTTCCTAATCAAATCAATCTTCTCCGAAGTCTCTCTAACCATGTCGGGACCAAATAGCAATCTCTCTGTAGACTCCAACCAATACGAAGACGACTTGCATGGTCTTCCATAAAGAGCTTCGAAAGGTGTCATTCCAATGCTAGCTTAAAAGCTATTATAATATTTGAATTCCAGTAAAGAAAGATGCTCCTTCCAAGTTTATCCAAAATCAAGAAAACGCATCATCAACCACAAGCATCTTACTATCTTACTAATATCACCTTACTATTCTTCTATAGTCTAACCACTTGTAGCAGCACTCCTAGGTTCTCACTAGTGTCTTCTACACTTTACGGAAACTTCTATTATTACTTCTAAAAGTAATCACTACTATTTCCTACATAGCCTTACTCTTTTTCCGTCACACCTAGGAAATGATTCCTATCTACTCCATATTTAAGAGTTTGGTTTGGTATTTTCGTTTTATTTCAAAAGCTAAGGCCTTTAAATTTTTTAAACATCAAATCCCAAAAAAAAAATTGCTTATAAAAGTATTATTTTCAAGTTTATATTAGATTCAAAGATGCTTGGTTACTTAACATTTTATCCTTCTTGACTTGAATCCTTACAGGTTTTTGAATTTACATTATTCCACAAACCTAGAAGGAAAAAATTACAAATTCTAAGTTCAAAACTTACTCTTCGTTTTCTTTTAAAGACCTTTACAGGTTTCTATAAAAATTTGGATTTTTAAATTTGACTGTTACTAAGTTTTTTTCGCTTCCAAAAACTTATTTACTTTATCCACCAATCCATTTTTCTTTTAAAATACCTTTAAAATGTCCTTACGTGTCTTCAAAGCATCTTCTTATTTCACCTAATCGCTTTACACCTTAACGTATTGGAACAACTTTCTCTTACGAGAAATTATTAATGCTAAAACCTTCTTATGAATCCTTTAAAAGAGGACTTCATGTTTATGTGAAATTACAAAGAACTTATTTTATAATTTTTGAAATAGGATATACAAAATATGGTGCTTCCCATACCTTGTATATCTCTTTCAAGTATTCCTTATAATTTGCACAAAACATCTTTATTTATGATTTTGGTTTCATAGAAAAATTTATCATTATTTATTTCATTCCAATAGATTAAAGTATGTTTAATCTATGTTCTCTTACAATAGACAATTTCTATGTAATTTATTAATATCTTAATATTTAACTTACACTTTTCTTTTCAGGAAAACTCATTTTCAAAACTGTTTTAATATATCCATAACTAGAAAACATTTCCTCATACTTATTTAAATAATAAATGTACTTACAAACCATTTTATTTCTATACAGAGAAATTATTTTCAAAACGCATTTTTATTTGGATCAAATATAAATACTTCTATATGGATTCAAATATAAATACCAATAAATCTCATTTACTATGTAAAAATATTTCCTTTGGGAGTCACCTAATTTAACAACAGTGTTATAGGCTATGCTCCCTTTATTTTTCACGAAAACATCTATTACAACAATAAATGTTGTAACCTATATTTTCGATAGTTAATACATTCTAGGTTTTTATATTTTAAAATCTTTGTTTACCTATAAAGAAACTAGCGAGCTTTATATGCTCCATAATCCTTCGAAAATAATTTCACTTTTTTATAAAATTTACATTATACAAAAACCAATTTAAATTTCATACCCAATATTTTCTTTCTCAAAAATGTTAACAATGAAATTTTTTAATTTAAACAATTTCATTCTATTATGCTAAACATAAGGTGGATTTTCTTCTTACTACCCTAGGAGTACGCTTCCTAAACTTTGGTAATCTCATTAATAAAGTGTTTTATTCCTATTCCTATCTTATGCTAATTTTTATTTCAAGGGGCTGTAGATAAATCCTCTTATCTGAAACAATAATTTTTTTTAATTATCTACACATGGGCTTTCTTCTTTTCTTATCAACGGAATCTATTGTACATCTCCAACTTTGCCCACCACTCTGTGGATTTCCACAATCCAAACAAAAATGTACAAAACTGTTTCTTAAACTCTTTCCATGTGTTGACCTTCTCTATAACCCAAGAAACACAGTTCCTTAAGCCAAAAGTGTCACCTTATGAGTTTGCCTTCAATTGATGAACGTGAAGTGTACAAAGAACTTCCTCTAGGTGAATGGAATGCTCTTTCATACTCTTTAGAAGATACCAAAATGTCATCCGCGAAATCCACTACAAACTTATTTAGGACATCTCAAAAAACATGGCTTATTAAATCTACAAAAATAGGCTGCGACATTAGTTAGCCCAAATGGCACAACCAACTACTCAAAATATATATCAGGTGTCCTAAATATTGTCTTATCGATGCTATCGCTAGCGACTCTAAGCTGATGAAATCCAGTGGCTAAATCAAGCTAATAAAATACTGAAAAGCCTACTAATTGGTCGAAAAGATCATCTATCCTAGGATGTGGATAGTGGTTCTTCATTGTGAGCTTATTCAACTCTCTATAATCAATGCAAAGTCAACGGGAGCCATTTGCCTTTGTAGCGAAGCCGACAGGCGCTCCCCATCCAGATATGCTGCTTCTGATGAAGCCTTTCTCCAATAGCTCGCTGATCTATTTACTTGGCTCCTTCCTCTTCCTAGGAGCCATATGTCTCACGGGCAAAAAGATAGTGGATTAGCATTGTCACTCGGATAGATCCTAGAGTCGATCTCTCTCTTAGGGCATAGTCCCCTAACCTCCTCATAGACGTCTGGAAAATCTCTGATGACTGGAATAGAATCTAGCTCTCCTAATAATAAATCAAGGGAATAAAGGAAGCACAACATGACTGACCCCTATGGGTCACAATAAACCTCGAAAGTCCTACTACTACATATCTCTAGTCTAACGACTCTCCTCTCATAATCCAATATTGTTCCATAAGTGGATCCCCAATCCATCTCCAAAATCATCCCATACCCCGAAAATCCCAAATACATAGGCGTCACTGTCAAATTCTACGCCGAATATGAAAATTTTCAAACCCGTACAAATCATAGATAAATGTGTCGATCCTCCTATGGAGTTTGAAACAACTATTGGGTCTACCAGTAAAGAGATTTTTAAGTGCAAATAATCAACCAAGGAACTAGAAATGAAAGAGTGTGATGCTTCAGAATCAAAAAGTGTCTGAATAGGAAAATCCAAAATAGAGATCAAACCTTCCACGGTGAGTTTCCTACCTCTTCTTGGTCCACTACTATAAGGTGCTACATCCAAAGCCTATACTTGCGCTGTAGGTACGCCTGCTCTCTGCCCTATCCTTCAAGGACAAGCTCTACTAAGGTGACTAGGCTACCCATTGTTAAAACACCTCCCTTCCATAATTTTATTCTTATAGTCCTTTGCGTAATGACCAACCAACCCACAGCTACGACATCCCTTGCCTTGCTTGATCCTCTTCTAAGGTCCTCCTTCTTTCCTCTTGACCTTTTCCTTCTTGTTTATCCACCATGGCTTCTGAGAGCTTTTTGACTTAAGAATAAGCTCTTCCTTCAGCTACCAAAATGCAGGCTAAACTTCCTATCGGTCCTCTAAATCTAACAGCTTAAACCTTCGCTCCATATCCTCTAACGTAGCTCATGTCTTCTCGAAATCCCTTGTGCCGGAAGACGTTCTACCTCCTAGACTAGCGAAGTCCTTGCATGGCTTAAAAAATTTCGTCGCTATAGGTGGATTAAAGGGATTTCCACCTACTGGTGCTATATTGGACGCTTGCTCTTGCACCTCTAGTACCGAAGCTCTACGAAACCAGGCAGCCAGGCTATATAAAGAAAAGGAAACTTAAGCTCAAAAGAATTGAAAGAAGGTTGAAATAGACTTTGAGAGGATTTTTATAAAAACTCTTATATACTTGAAAACTATTTCTAAGAGTTTCTTTCAGAAAAATACTTTTAAAACAAGTTATTTTGAAAATATTTTACTTTTAAAATAATTTTTAGGAATCATGTATCCTTAGGCTCTAATACCAAATGTAACACCACACACCCCTTAGTATACCCAAAAGGACACACCAAAGAATATGGTGCGTTGTAGGTATAGCTAAAAACTTACAGAGACTAAGATTCATAAGACAAAACAATTAAAACCGAGGAAACATTTAAATAGAAATCTCATTATAAACTAAATACCAAATATCCGTAGTTAGTGAAGAACATTATCTCTATCATAACATCAGATTACGTAAAATAACTATCCCTCTCAAAGAAAAGTAAATGTACAACAAACGAAAAAAACTGAAAAAGAAGAAGTAGAATAAATGGAGAAATTCTCTACAGCTGAACCTCCAAGAGACTCTGAAATCTACTATCCCTGCCTCTAGTCGCCTATGGAGGGGGAAAAAGTGAAATAGAGGAGTGGGTCAGACTAAAAGTCTGGTGAGTGAAAGTAATTACTAGCATTTTTAAGCAAGATAAAAATAATAGACTTAGCAATAGTTCTAGTATAAAAGAAAACAAAGGAAAAGATAAAACTGGAATAAAATACGATTTAAATGTTTGCTTTGCTTAGATTGTTCGATTAGATTGTTTGCAATTTTCTTAGATAACTGCTTTGATTAGGCTGAAATTCTAATCTTACTTTAATTAGGTCGAATTTCTAATTCTGCACTCTGATCGGCCTTCTATCTCTATTGTGCCTATTTCAAACTAGACCCATTGGTCCCTACGCAAAAGACACCTACGCCTACTATGGACTAGACCCTATTGGTCCCTACACAGAAGACACCTACTAAGCGCTTGGAGCTCAATAACGACTTATCAGCCAGCACTGAGGCTACATGCTCGACCACCACTAGGCTCACACTATCCGTTGCTCCCTCCCGTTGACCTCTTACTTACCATTGCTCTAGCATAAGCATGCCCTTGCTTCACATGTGCTATTATGAGACCACCAGTGTATGACTAAATGGAGATGATGTTAGTATGGGTCTTATCTAACAAATAAAATCTAGTTGTTCCCCTTGTCCAAATCCCCATGGTTTGAACTTCTATTTATTGACCTCTTATTTACCATCACTTCAACATAAGCGTGTCTCAAAGGAATTGCTGCCGATATGGGTCTTACTACTTATTTTGCTTATTAACTTAATGTAAGTTTTTAAAAGTAAGCCTCTATATCTGTAAAGGACTATCCCTGTTGGCCAATAATACCTATCTTCTATATTTGTAAAGGACTACCTCGTTGGGCCTACAATACAGATCTTATATACCTTGCTTATTAACTTAATCCAAGATCTAATTTTATTAAAATAAGCCTCTTCTGTTATTTCTCTTTATTTGCTTATTGACTTAATTTAAGTCTTAAAATAAGCCTTTCATGTTCTTTCTACTTAATGATTATCTCTAATTATAACCTATGTTATAATTCTACTTATTAACTTAACCCAAGCTCTAAGTATAAAAATAAGCTATTTCTGTCATTTCTTCTATTCTCTCTTTTTAGTTATAATTATATGTTATAACTAAGCTTGCAAATGTCTTAAATTTGCCTATTTCGGACTAAGCCTAATTTATTATATTTCTTCCCATTTACACCTCATTTTCTGTAAATTCAGTGTTATTATATTTTAGTCCATAGTCACGATTTATTCTATGCTATTTATTCCATTCGTGTAAAAACGATATTAAAAAGAAACTGACAATCATAGAAGAAATCCCAAACATAGAATAGATGTAAATAAAAAGCAAATAACTCAAAATAACTATAAATACTGTAAATAATTGTAAATAATTGAAAAAGCTATTACTAACGGTGAATAATTATAAATTACTGAAAATGAATAGCTAAAAGAAACTAGACTGAAAAACAAGTCTAAAACAGTAAATAAACTTATATAAAGGTTATCCCAAAATTGTAGAAAACTACAACTATTGGAAACCCTATTATTTTAAATTACTTAAAAATCTAAAATAATTACTTAAACACTCATCGGTTGTTGTTGGCTCTTCCCTTGGCCTTCCCGGATCCACTTGAAGTGTATAAAATATTTTAATTAAAAAGATCTTCTCCTTGGAAAAATATTCCTTTTAGGGTCGAACCTCAAGCAATGAACCCAGGCTCGCTGGGAACCGTCATATGGAAGTACGGATGCACATGATTGGATAAAAGTTGCAAAATAACGTGTTCGAACAAACTGGATGAAGCCACGTACAAGAATCCACACGGGTCGACCTTTGTATCGACCTTCAACTAGCTAGGGTCAAATTATAGGTCGACTTAGCCATGGTGAGGGTTGACCCTAGGGTCAACCTAGCCTATTTTTTTCTTTTCTTTTTCTCATTTCTTGTTTATTTCGTAACTTCTTCTTCGTTTTAGCTCAGATTTTGATATTTTATATATGGAAATTGACCAGAAAATTACCAAGGACGAAATGATGTAACTCCCGTGGCTCAGTTCTAATAATTTCACAAAGTTATTTTATTATTTAATTACTTTGTTAATTAATTATTATAGCTTAAATTTCGGGTTGTTACATTCATGTTGCCTTATTATTACTGGAAGTAAGACTGAAGCCTCTAACCTTGTCGATTGGTTGTTCATATGGGTTTTGAAGGCATTTATGTACCAATGGTTTTAATGATGTTGAGTAGCCTTCAAATGTCATGCTTGAGACCTGAGGTGGAACTTTCCCTTAATGTTATTGGTCTTGACTAGTTCGAAAGGCTTGTGTAGGCTTTTGAAAGGGTTATGATAATGGCAAAACCTTTGTTTTGATAGGTTCACCACACAGGTGAGAGATTATCATCCACTACCTTCGAAAGGGGGTTTCGAAGCCATCCTTGTTTGCTTATCTATGTCGAAAGGTTTAAAGCGGCGGAAGGCTGTGCCTGATTCCATCTGAGTCGAAATCCTTTACATTGTGCAAGTAGTTGGTGCCTTCGACTCCTTCGAAATCCTCTTAAAGCCATTGAAACTTCTTCTTACGACTTTTGCGAAACCTATGCCTATTTCTTCATCGAGACCTCACCCTTAATAACCTTCTTTCATACTTTTGCTCTTGAGTAGACTTTATGGCTAACACATGTAGCCTAATACATATAATTAGAACCCATAAAAAATAGTGGATGTGCAGTTGATTGTCATTCTTGAAATATATCGTAACTCATATTGGCCTAGTATTCAAAATTGTGTTATGATTTTAAATAAACCGTGCTGTTATACCAAATGAAAGAACTAATAGATCGTGTATGGCTAATAAAATGAGTATATATACTAATTTATACTGCGAAAATAATAAAGCAATAAGTAAATGTACAAATCAAAATTCCTAAGCACCTCTTAGGTATTTCCTTGTTAAATCACTCGCTTGACTAAGAGGAATAGGTTTACAACTTAGCCAATTTGGACACCTCTTAGATTTATTCTTTCTATTGAAAAATACAATTCTTTCTTGGTAATCTTTTGTTCATATAACACTGATTTTGACTTGATAGTACAGCAGTTCCTATAATCTCCTTGATGATTGAGTGCACAGTGATTATTGGAGCAATAGAAAATGAAATAATAGAGTTGAAAGAAAAATGCTTAGAATAGAACAAGAGAGTAAAATTGATAGAAATCTGAGTAGAAGGTGTACCTTTAAGTATGGGTTGTTGTGCTATTTATAAATATTGAAGAGAAGCAATCAAGAGTTGTAAATCTTCAAGAAATCCTTTCAGAATTGCACAAAACTGTTCAAAAAGTCATAACTCTTGAAGATAACCTTTCATTAAAAAATGGCCGCTACCGCATCTCAGCCTACGTAGCGAATACGTCAGTCTACTAAGTATGAATGCTTTAGTTTTTGTGGCAAATATTTGAATTTTTTAAAAAATAGTTTAACACAGTTTCAGTTGATTGAAATTGGGCTCAGTCGACTGAAACCAATTTCAATTGAGTGAACAATGTAAGTTCAGTTTTTTATATATAATACTTGTTATATCAAATTCAGTTTCTATGCTATGGTGATATATGCATTTGTGTGGGTCTTTATATGCGTATGAACTATCAAGGAGATTTTACAATTCAATCCAAGACCATATACATACTATTGATCTTGAAGCTCCATAGTTTTGACTTCTTTGACTTGTAGATGATTCTTCTTGCTCATTGTCTTGCCTTTTGTCTTCTTGAATGATAGTTTGCCATCATGATATAGTATATATGTGTAGTATATAGTTGTCATCATTAAAGTGGAGAACTAGTGTTATAACAGCATTGACTGAGCATCTCTGAAACTGGATGGTTTGGTTAGGTGAGCCACTTGCATATTTTGCTACCTTGGAATGTGACTTAAAGTGTAGTGCTCGATGAATTGCAGCAATTCTCGCTCTCTTGATAGGTAGAGAATGAGGTTGCTCCATGCTTGGTACTCCCTTTTCACTTGGAAGATGACTAGTTGAGAATCACTGTAGGTATGCACATCCTTTATTCCTAATTCTTTAATGATTTTTAATCCTACCACCAAAGCCTCATACTTCATCGTTGATGGCAGGAAATTTTAGTCTAGAGCGTAGCCAACAGATCATCCTTTAAGAGTTTCGAATAATACCCCTACACCTGAATAGGATTCATTTGATGCACCATCAAAAATACTTACACAATGGCACCATGTCCGAAGTTCTTTCTTCCTCACCGTCCCACTTGGTAAATTCCACAATGAAATCTGCCAGTGTCTTTCTGTTGATAGCTCTTCTAGGATGATAAGTGATTTCATATTGGCTTAACTCGATAATCCATTCCAAAAGTCAATATGATGTCTCTGGGTGATACAACACTTGTTTCAGAGGTTGATCCGTCAACACCTTGGTGGGATGAGTCTGGAAGTACGGTTGTAGCTTCCTCGATGTGATCAACAGGTATTAGGCGAGTTTTTCCAACTTTGGGTAATTCTTTTCGACCCCAGTGAACTACTTACCGATGTAGTAGATGGTTCGTTGACCCTAGCCTCTTTGCATATCAATGTTGCACTCAGAGTATGGGTCGACATGGCGAGATTAACGAACAAACCTTCCCTGTTTATCGATTTGGATAAGACCTGTGGGGTTTCCATATGATGGAGTAATTCATCAAATGCCGTCTGGTAGGTTTCGTTCCATTCGAAATTATTTTTCCCTTCTTCAATGCATTGAAGGATGGTATGCATTTGTCAGTCGCTCGAGAAATGAATCAGCTAAGCGCTATGATCTTTCTATTTAGACTTTGCAATTCCCTTTTAGTTATGGAGGATTTGACATTCCTTAAGGCAGTAATCTATTTAAGATTAGCTTTAACGCCCTTTGCATTCATGAGTAACCAAGGAATTTGTCAGAAGTTATGCCGAAAGAGCATTTCATCGGGTTGAGCTTCATTTCATATTTCTGCAATATTTCAAACATTACTATGAAAGTGCATGTCGTCCATGTATACTTCCATCGTTTTCCCGATCTGACCTTTAAATATTGTGTTCACCGATCTTTTGGTAGAGTTCCCTGCGTTCTTTAGTCCGAAGGGCATGAATCGATAATAGTATAATCCAGGTTGGTAAAGAAACCAGTATTCTCTTAGATCGGGTTCATGCATCATTATTTGTTTGTATCTCAAGTACGCGTACATAAATGATAGTAGCTTGTGGCTTGCTGTGGCATCAAAAAGCTGATTGATCTTTGGCAATGGAAAGCTATCCATTCAATAGGCTTTGTCCGAATTTGAGTGGTCAATGCAAGTTCACCACTTTTTATTGGACTTTTTATACCAAAACCGGATTTGATACCCATTCGGGATAGGTTGCATCATGGATGAAGCCGTTTTCCAACAATTTATCCACTTCCTCTCTTAGTACAGCAGACCATTTCGGTCTTAGTGTGCGCCTCTTCTGCCTCACTGGAGTGTACATCAGATCGCTATTAAGTGCATGACATGCTATCTTTGATGATATCCCACACATATTGGAATGCGTCGCAGCGAACACATCCAGATTGGCGCAAAAAACTTGACAAATTTTTGTCTCATCTTGGTTTCAAGATGTCCTATTTTTAGTACTCATGTCGAGTCATCCATGTCTATAGGGACAGACATCGTAATCTCTACTGGTGCTACCAATTCGCCACCTGAACTCTTCTTTCTAGGGTAAATAGCCTTATCGAATCGGCTGTGGTCCTCAAGCCAGGGGCGGGTCGTAGTTTCTATGCTGACGTTCGTGAATGTGGAGAATTTTCTTCACACTCTTCCCCTTTTCTTTCTTTCTTATTTTATGCAATTTAGTGATGTAGCATTCTATTGCGACACTCCGGTCTCCCTTTATTATTCCGACTCCATTTTCTTTAGGGAATTTCATAGTGAGACATGTGAAGACCCTCCTTTCAAACACATAGATTTTTTTTTTTGCATACAAAAGAAGTTCATCACTAAACCCCATTTCTACTATATTTAAATATTTAGATAATTTCCAAATATTTTTCCCAAGACCCTGGATTACTAATATAATCATATCAGTACATAAAACATATAAAGACAATTATATATTTGATGATATATAATTGTTTTCCCTAAATTTTGCTCTACTGCAAAAGATATATTTTGGGCAATTATGATACTTATACATATAATACTGCAATGCACAGCACATTTTTTTTCTAGACTTTCTGCCTAAACAAGTCTATTAACACTAAAATGGCATTTGATTGTTCTTATGATAGTTATCAAGTTCTTGTATGAAATAACTTCAAAAATTTATACTTATAGGCAAGAACATTGGGACTAATTCCTATTCACCATTTCAGGTTGAAAAAATAAAGCCATATTGCATTTTTAAGTTTATCATGGTGCAGACTTGAGTACTTGGTGTTTTATTGAAAATACTTGGAGTCTTTTTTAGAGTTGCTTGGAGTTTTTTTTTTTTTTGGTCAGGTCTGGAAACACTTACACTTCATGAGTTGAAGTAAAATGGTTCCAGGCTACAAGGGTTTGACCCATGGCCATCTAGGCTGGCCATAGTCCCTCTTTTACCACTTTCAAACCCATATTCCTCATGTTAACAAACTTTTACAAAGATTCGTTCCTAACACAAGCATGTTTCTACCTTATTTAAATTCCTAGGAATGCATCTCTTTACATTCAATCTAATAGCCAGAAATGCAATTACTTCCAGGTTTGTTTCCTTCATAATCCTTTTTTTTATATAAATCAAATACTCAAATGCATGTTATAATTGATTCTCTCTCCAGAATTTCATGCACAAGCCTGTATTACTTACCTGCCATGCACAAATTCATTTCTCTTGAATACCCCTACTCAAACCTTGTGAGCTCTTTTTTTTATCAGTCACCTTAGCTCTTTAATTTTCATAAATCACAATATAAATTCAAGCAATAAGAATCAGAGATTATCATCTACACATATCATATTTATATGATATGTCCATCCCCTTGTTTATCCAAATCAGACATTCATAAAATCAGTAGTTAACCAAATATTCTCAAATGTCAATCAAAACAGGTTTACTTAAGTACATATCTTAATTCAAATACCCAGAAAACTTCCTACAATTAAATTCAACTCCAACATATAATTTGACTAATAAATTCATTATAAAACAACTGCAAAATTTAAAACTGGTCTCTTTTATTTATACTAGCAGCTAATGCCTTCTTCATCCATCAAGCCAACTTCAATTTCCTACAGGCAATTCACTGAGCTGCCCCAATTTCATTGAGACACCCAGATGATTGCAAGGGCAACCAAAAGGGTCAGTTTTCACTGGTATGAGTATTTATCAAACTTTATACCCATATTCATAAATTTTGGTGAACATGCAATATCTACCTAATTTAGCAAGTTACATACTTTGCATATTACTGGTTAATGCCAAATGACACAAAGACACATTCATTCATTCAAACAACACCCACCAAATAATCAAAATAAATATATAATTCTTGATTCATTTTCCTCCATTTCTGAATAAGTAAACCCAGACTTATACTCCCAATTTCTCCCAGCAATTAATCAAAGCATAATATTCAAATTTGATTAATTTAATTCCATGTCTGGATATTTTTATAACCTAGATTTTTAAACCCCATTCTCCCTTCACTTTATGGTCTTTAACTCCCTGTCAAATGAACACCATGTATGCATTGTGAAGGAAACTCCCAGGTTATTTAATTTATTCCAACACACAAAGGCCTCAGGGTGTAATTGCACCATGCATATATTTACTCCCACCTGAAGCAAGCAGATCATTGACTAACTCCCAAATGACCAATTTAATTTTTCTTTCATTCATTCATAGGGTTTATTGATTTAATAAATCCCCCTCCAGTTTTAGCTTATTTTATTAAGCTTCCATTTATGAATTAAATCATAAAAACTTCTAATTTATTCATGTTTCAGAAAGGCATATTTACTTTTGTACTTTCTGGTTCAGCCCCATATTCTCCATTTATTTTTTATTTTTTTTCCTTATTACAGTAAATACAGCATGCCTGTGATTTTCCTAAAAATAATTTAAGCATCATGATCCTACTATCTTTCTTCTATATTATTGTGAATATATGGATAAGGGTTTTATTAAGGAAATCCCTCAAAAACCCAGAAATTCTCCTCTGACTTATAATATAAATATTTAGTTTCATGCTTCATACTCTAGGAAATAAACATGAGCTAGATCACTGTCTTGCTGCCTATTTCCTAAATAATTCAGGTCCATACTTCATAATAATAAAGTAGAATAAAAATGCTCAAACCCTTTTAGCTTTGAAAACTCACATACGGATTAAAACCCCAAACAAGAATGCACAAACAAACATCCATCTCACCCATAACAAATCATTTCAGAGATTTTAAATGATTTATAAAATTTTCGTCTGCATATAAGAGAACTTAATGACATTGCATACAAAGGGATAAATACTCATATAGTGTTCTCTTTTTGCTGCCTTAATCCCCTGAACAGCAAATCCTCCAAAGTATCAAGCTAATATTTCTCCTATTTTTATTTTATTTTGTTTTGATCCCGAGAGAATGATGGATATGATTATGTGCAGGTTTTTATAAAACCATTCTAGGGTTTAAGAAAAATGGGTAATTCCCTGGATACCCTTAGATGTTCATGCACAAATCATTTCCTGTGTGGTCCTTAATTGGGAATGCACACATCTGGTTACCTCAATTAGTTATTTCGGGAATCAAGCATTTTAAACTCTTCATGCCATTTTCATGACTCTATTTTACTCATGCCATATGCATGTGACCCCTTGTTTTATTTTTTTATTTTTTTATTTCTTCTAAGTTTAAAGAAACTACAAAATCTACCTAATTACCATCTCCATTCAATCATGTATACTATCATACATAATCATGTAACGTAAAAATCATTCACACTATGTTGTTTGCGTGAAACAAATATAGGATATAAAATTCTTATTTGATCCCATATTTGTTTTTATTCTGCTTTTAGTTAAAACTGCAACTCCTCATACACCTTTATGTGATAAAAATTACATACATCATGTTAATTGTTTCTAGCATAAATATATAAGAATTTAAGCCTTATATTAAACTCCATTTTATTCTGTCTTTAAATAAAACAGAAAACTCCCCATATATTAGATATATGTATTTACATAATTCTTTGGACATGGAATTATATTTGTTTTAAGTCCAAATTTTTAATCACCTTAACTCCTTGCATTTTATCAAACAGAAACTCCTATGCACATTTTATTTATTTATTAACAAGCTTTTCTGTTTTAATGCATCATTTATTTTATTATAATTTCAGAAATTCTTAAAATAAATGTAACTTTTATTTTATTTTATTTTAGGGTCATTACATACCCTCCCCCTTAAAGGAATTATATCCCCATAATTCCTTCTAATTCTCCAAGTAAAGCACTAATCCATAGTCTGTTTTAACTCCATAACCCCATACTCACATTTTATGAAAGCAAGCAATATATAAAAATGTTCAGAAAGCCTTCATAAGGCTACTTAAACATATCTCTCCATCAGAAAACAAATTGGGGTATTTAGCCCTCATTTTGTCTTCAACCTCCCGTGTACAATCATTTGTGTCCAAGCTCCATTGAATTTTCACCAGTTTGATCACCTTGTTTCTCAATCTCTTTTCCTCCTTAGCAATAATCCCCACTGGCTCATTTGCATAGATCAAGTTCTTATGAATTTGAATTTGAGTAGGTGACTCTAAAATTGCTCCTTCATCATGTACCCACTTTCTCAATTGAGAAACATGAAATACTGGATGTACACCACTCAATTCTTCTGGTAATTTAAGCTTGTAGGCCATAACACTAATTCTCTGTATGACTTCATATGGTCCTACAAATCTTGGTGAGAGCTTACCAAATTTCCCAAACCTGAACACCTTCTTCATTGGTGATACCTTCAGAAAAACATACTCTCCTACTTCAAACTCCATTGGCTTCCTCCTTCTATCTGCATAAGACTTTTGTTTTGATTGTGCTGCCTTTATCCTATGCCTAATTAATTTAATCATGTTGGAAGTTTCTTTAACATGATCTGGCCCCAATATTACACCCTCTCCCACTTCCAACCAACAGGCAGGAGACATGCAGGGTCTCTCATACAAGGCTTCAAAGGGAGCCATTCCTATTGTTGACTGATAGCTATTGTTGTAAGTGAATTCTGCCAAGTGGATATGATCCTCCCAATTACCCCCAAAATCAAGCACACATGCTCTCAGTAAATCCTCCAATATTTTATTCACTATCTCTGTCTGCCCATCACTTTGAGGATGGTAGGCAGTGCTTAAACAAAGTTGGGTTCCCATTGCTTCTTGGAAGCTCTCCCAAAATCTTGAGGTGAACAAAGTGTCTCTATCACTTACAATGGACTTTGGTATGCCATGTAACCTCACCACTTCCTTAATAAATAATTGTGCAAGTCTATATGCATTTCTGTCTGACCTGACAGGGATAAACTGAGCAGACTTGGTTAGTCTATCAACAATTACCCATATACTATCATTACCTTTCTTAGTTCTAGGCAAACCATCCACAAAATCCATGGAAATACTTTCCCATTTCCACTGAGGTACCTCCAAAGGTTGCAACATGCCAGAGGGCTTTTGATAGTCTGCCTTGATTTGCTGACAGGTTAAACACTTTGCCACATATTTTGCCACTGCTTGTTTCATTCCTGGCCACCAGTAGCTCCTTTTCAAATCATGATACATTTTAGTGCCACCAGGGTGTATGGTGTACTTGGTTTTGTGATGCTCATTCGTGATTTCTTCCTTTAATTCTGCAAAGTCTGGTACACAAAGCTTTTCATTTTTCCTCAAATATCCCTTGGGATCTATTTTAAAATTCTCTAACTCAATGTTATTTAATAACATTTCTTTCTTCTCCTTTAAATTTTGATCTTGATCTTGCATGCCACCAATTTTCTCCACCAGGTTAGATTTCACTGTGATTAATCCCAGTGTACCATGCTCCACCATATCACCATGCTCTTTAAAATTCACTCCATCCTTGCTATATATATCTGCCTCCCCAAGCACTTCAAGATCTTTAAACTCATTAATCATCAAACTTGCTAATCTAATATGATTTCTACTCAATGCATCTGCCACTCTATTAGCTTTTCCAGGGGTGTACAAAATATCTAGATCATATGCAGCAAGAAATTCCATCCACCTTGCTTGCCTCATATTCAAATCTTTTTGAGAAAATAAATACTTCAATGCTTGATGATCTGTGAATAATTCGAATTTTTCCCCAAGCAAATAATGCCTCCAAAGTTTTAATGCAAACACTATTGCAGCTAATTCTAAATCATGAGTTGCATATTTGGTCTCATTGGGTTTAAGCTGTCTTGATGCATATGCCACCACCTTGCCATGTTGCATGAGCACTGCACCTAACCCAGACCCACTAGCATCAGTGTGTACAACCATTCCTTCATTTACCTCTGGGATTTGCAAGACAGGAGCCTCCACCAATGCTTGCTTCAATTTTTCAAAGGCTTGATCACACTGCTCAGTCCACACATATGGTTGGTTCTTCTTTGTTAGCTTGGTCATTGGTGCGGCTATTCTTGAAAAATCCTTGATGAACCTCCTATAGTACCCTGCCAATCCCAAGAATGATCTCACCTCAGTCACTGTTTTGGGTCTACTCCATGATTGAACTGCAATGATCTTGCTTGGATCCACACTCACCCCTTGCTATGATACTATGTGTCCTAAGAATTTCACTTCATGTTGCCAAAATATACACTTTGAATACTTGGCTTTTAATTCATGTTCTCTAAGCCTGGATAATACTAAACGTAGGTGCATAGCATGATCATTTTCTGACTTTGAATAAATTAATATATCATCTATAAATACCAAAACAAATTTATCCAAAAAGTCTCTAAAAATTCTATTCATCAAATCTACAAAATAGGAGGGAGCATTGGTTAAACCGAATGGCATTACTAGAAATTCATAAAGGCCATATCTTGTGTTAAAGGCTGTGTACTCAATGCTTACCTCTGCAACCTTCATTTGGTGAAATCCAGAGGCTAAGTCTAGCCTTGAAAATATTTTAGCTTCATGCAATTGATCAAATAGATCATCTATTCTAGGCAGTGGATACTTATTCTTGATGGTCACCTTATTTAAATCCCTATAATCCACACACATTCTCATTGTTCCATCATGTTTCTTGACAAAGAGCACTGGGGAACCCCAACTAGAACTGCTTGATCTTATGAACCCCTTCTCTTCTAATTCTTCTAGTTGGCGTTTTAATTCCACTAACTCTTTTGGACCGATTCTATAAGGCTTCTTAATAATTGGGCTAGTTCCTGGCATTAATTTTATTTTGAATTCAACTGGCATGTTTTGAGGAATTCCCCTCACTTCTCCAAACACATCTATATATTCATTGACTACTGGAATTTCCTCTATTTTTAATTCCTTTTGAATTTCATTAATAGTCTAGATTTTATTAAAACATGTATTCTTTTCTATTTCACTTAGAATTGTAATTCTTTTGCCTTCATTTATCTCCAAAGAAATAGTAAGATTTTCTAAATATAAAATTGCTTTGTTTTTCATTAACCAATCCACCCCCAAAATAACCCCAATACCAGGATAATTTAAAGTATATAGATCTGAATTAAATTCATAACCCCCTATAATTAATTTCAGACCCATACACTTCATCCCTAACACACAATAACTCCCTATGGGGTTGTATACAGTTAAGGGTTGATCAATAGAAACACAAGAAAGTGCTAACTTCTTTGCAATTTCCAGAGATATTAGTGAATGTGAGGCACCAGTGTCATATATTACTGATATTGGTTGGGTATGGATTAAAATTAAACCTTCAAGTTGCCCGACATTTCCAGTGTTGTTTGCTGCCAAAGCTCCTACCCTTGCTGTTCTTCTATTAGTCTCTGGGCAATCCTTCTTTAGATGACCCATCCTTCCACAATTATATCAGCCTCCTCTAGGTATTTTAGGGTCAGGGCATTGGTTACTATAATGTCCATCTTTTCCACAATTAAAGCAATGAGTGAGTTTCTTGCTTTCAGGTGCTACTGCTCCTTCCCCCTTCTTAACTCCTTTATTTGCATTTTTCTTGTCATAAGGTTGCACCTTGTTCTGACCTCCCTTCTTCTTATTGAACTTCATGTTCCTGAATTTCTCTCTTGAGGTGTCATGTTGCTCAAATGAGAGAGTTAGATCAATTACTTGATCAAAGGTTTTATCCTTGTATGGCAACATTGCCCTCGATAGACTAGGGTTCAAGCCTTGAATGTACCTTGCATTCTTTGCTTCTTCATTCCCTATTAACACCATTCCATACTTAGACAATCCTTCAAATTTCTGAGTGTACTCATTCACACTCATGCCTCCTTGCCTTAATCTAATAAAGTCTTCTAGCAGTGTGGCCTTGGCAGATGCTGGGACAAACCTAGCCTTAAGAATGACTTTGAATTCATCCCAAGTGATGTTATTCTCTGGCCTTCCTGCTATCACAACCTCCCACCAATCCAGTGCAACCCCCTTCAACCTCCTTGAAGCTATATGTCTCTTCCTTTGGTCATTGACTTGCATATCTGCAAAGACTCTCTCCATAGTTCTTATCCAAGTTTGAACACCCATAGCTCCTTCAGTGCCTTCAAAATCCTTTCCTCCCAAATTGGTACATGTCTTAAGCAGTTTGGAGAGCTCCTCATGAGGGTTGTCATGCCTTGGTGCTACTTCATCTCTCAAAGCTCTCACAAAATCCTCCATGTTTATCACAGGTGGCTCACGTGATGGTCCTGCACCTGTGTGATGTCTTGCTCCTACCATATTGCTATAAATATGATTTTTATGTTAGTTTGTTTACCCCCATCATTTTTTGTGTGTCTTTACTTTGTTTATTTTATTTAGACATAAAACGAAAGCACCCAACACCAATAATTCATATACTGCATTCAAACATCCATATGCATACAATAATATTTACTATGTTATTTAAAACATAGCTCTGATACCAAACTGTGAAGACCCTCCTTTCAAACACATAGATTTTTTTTTTTGCATACAAAAGAAGTTCATCACTAAACCCCATTTCTACTATTTTTAAATATTTAGATAATTTCCAAATATTTTTCCCAAGACCCTGGATTACTAATATAATCATATCAGTACATAAAACATATAAAGACAATTATATATTTGATGATATATAATTGTTTTCCCTAAATTTTGCTCTACTGCAAAAGATATATTTTGGGCAATTATGATACATACATATAATACTGCAATGCACAACACATTTTTTTTCTAGACTTTCTGCCTAAACAAGTCTATTAACACTAAAATGGCATTTGATTGTTCTTATGATAGTTATCAAGTTCTTGTATGAAATAACTTCAAAAATTTATACTTGCAGGCATAAACATTGAGACTAATTCCTATTCACCATTTCAGGTTAAACAAATAAAGCCATATTGCATTTTTAAGTTTATCATGGTGCAGACTTGAGTACTTGGTGTTTTATTGAAAATACTTGGAGTCTTTTCGAGAGTTGCTTGGAGTTTTCTTTTTTTTGGTCAGGTCTGGAAACACTTACACTTCATGAGTTGAAGTAAAATGGTTCCAGGCTACAAGGGTTTGACCCATGGCCATCTAGAATGGCCATAGTCCCTCTTTTACCACTTTCAAATCCATATTCCTCATGTTAACAAACTTTTACAAAGATCTGTTCCTAACACAAGCATGTTTCTACCTTATTTAAATTCCTGGGAATGCATCTCTTTACATTTAATCTATTAGCCAGAAATACAATTACTTCCAGGTTTGTTTCCTTCATAATCCCTTTTTTTATATAAATTAAATACTCAAATGCATGTTATAATTGATTCTCTCTCCAAAATTTCATGCACAAGCCTGTATTACTTACCTGCCATGCACAAATTCATTTCTCTTGAATACCCCTACTCAAACCTTGTGAGCTCATTTTTTTTATTAGTCACCTTAGCTCTTTAATTTTCATAAATCACAATATAAATTTAAGCAATAAGAATTAGAGATTATCATCTACACATATCATATTTATATGATATGTCCATCCCCTTGTTTCTCCAAATCAGACATTCATAAAATCAGTAGTTAACCAAATATTCTCAATTGTCAATCAAAACAGGTTTGCTTAAGTACATATCTTAATTCAAATACCCAGAAAATTTCCTACAATTAACTTCAAATCCAACATATAATCTGACTAATAAATTCATTACAAAACAACTGCAAATTTTAAAACTGGTCTCTTTTATTTATACTAGCAGCTAATGCCTTCTTCATCCATCAAGCCAGCTTTAATTTCCTGCAGGCAATTCACTGAGCTGCCCCAATTTCATTGAGACACCTAGTTGATTGCAAGGGCAACCAAAAGGGTCAGTTTTCACTGGTATGAGTATTTATCAAACTTTATACCCATATTCATAAATTTTGGTGAACATGCAATATCTACCTAATTTAGCAAGTTACGTACTTTGCATATTACTAGTTAATGCCAAATGATACAAAGACACATTCATTCATTCAAATAATACCCAGCAAATAATCAAAATAAATATATTATTCTTGATTCATTTTCCTCCATTTCTGAATAAGCAAACCCAGACTTATACTCCCAATTTCTCCCAGCAATTAATCAAAGCATAATATTCAAATTTGATTAATTTAATTCCGTGTCTGGATATTTTTATAACCCATATTTTTAAACCACATTCTCCCTTCATTTTATGGTCTTTAACTCCCTGTCAAATGAACACCATGTATGCATTGTGAAGGAAACTCCCAGGTTATTTAATTTATTCCAACACACAAAGGCCTCAGGGTGCAATTACACCATGCATATACTTACTCCCACCTGAAGCAAGCAGATCATTGACCAACTCCCAAATGACCAATTTAATTTTTCTTTCATTCATTCATAGGGTTTATTGATTTAATAAATCCCCCTCCAGTTTCAGCTTATTTTATTAAGCTTCCATTTATGAATTAAATCATAAAAACTTCTAATTTATTCTTGTTTCAGAAAGGCATATTTACTTTTATACTTTCTGGTTCAGCCCCATATTCTCCATTTATTTTTTATTTTTTTTCCTTATTACAGTAAATACAGCATGCCTATGGTTTTCCTAAAAATAATTTAAGCATCATGATCCTACTATCTTTCTTCTATATTATTGTGAATATATGGATAAGGGTTTTATTAAGGAAATCCCTCAAAAACCCAGAAATTCTCCTCTGACTTATAATATAAATATTTAGTTTCATGCTTCATTCTCTAAGAAATAAACATGAGCTAGATCACTGTCTTGCTGCCTATTTCCTAAATAATTCAGGTCCATACTTCATAATAATAAAGTAGAATAAAAATGCTCAAACCATTTTAGCTTTGAAAACTCACATACAGATTAAAACCCCAAACAAGAATGCACAAACAAACATCCATCTCACCCATAACAAATCATTTCAGAGATTTTAAATGATTTATAAAATTTTAGTCTTCATATAAGAGAACTTAATGCCATTGCATACAAAGGGATAAATACTCACATAGTGTTCTCTTTTTGCTGCCTTAATCCCCTGAACAGCAAATCCTCCAAAGTTTCAAGCTAATATTTATCCTATTTTTATTTTATTTTGTTTTGATCCCGAGAGAATGATGGATATGATTATGTGCAGGTTTTTATAAAACCATTCTAGGGTTTAAGAAAAATGGGTAATTCCCTGGATACCCTTAGATGTTCATGCACAAATCATTTCCTGTGTGGTCCTTAATTGGGAATGCACACATCTGGTTACCTCAATTAGTTATTTCGGGAATCAAGCATTTTAAACTCTTCATGCCATTTTCATGACTCTATTTTACTCATGCCATATGCATGTGACCCCTTGTTTTTTTTTAATTTCTTCTAAGTTTAAAGAAACTACAAACCCCCTTGTGTTATCTACCTAATTACCATCTCCATTCAATCATGTATACTATCATACATAATCATGTAATGTTAAAATCATTCATACTATGTTGTTTGCTTGAAACAAATATAGGATATAAAATTCATATTTGATCCTATATTTGTTTTTATTCTGCTTTTAGTTAAAACAGCAACTCCTTATACACCTTTATGTGATAAAAATCACATACATCATGTTAATTGTTTCTAGCATAAATACATAAGACATTTAAGCCTTATATTAAACTCCATTTTATTCTGTCTTTAAATAAAACAGAAAACACCCCATATATTAGATATATGTATTTACATAATTCTTTGGACATGGAATTATATTTGTTTTAAGTCCAAATTTTTAATCACCTTAACTCCTTGCATTTTATCAAACATAAACTCCTATGCACATTTTATTTATTTATTAACAAGCTTTTCTGTTTTAATGAATCATTTATTTTTTTATAATTTCAGAAATTCTTAAAATAAATGTAACTTTCATTTTATTTTATTTTATTTTAGGGTCATCACAAGACATCATTATGTCAGGATGATTCAGAAATCTGCAAGGGTCGGCCGCCCCAAGAATGCGTTGTAGGCCGACATCTCTTCGATTATCACAAAGGTTTTGGTGAGAACTACTCTCTGATCTCCTATTCCAAGTTCAACGGGCAGATCGATTATGCTAACTAGTTGTAGTAGATGACCGGTGAATCCTTGGATTTTGGTTCGGCACGCAAAGTCATCCTTCATGTTAAGCTTCATTTGGTCGAACGTATGTCAAAACAGAATGTATACTAATCCCTTGGTATGAACCAACAACCAACATACGACAGAGGATCTGATTCCTATCGTTACCGCAATTGGATCGAATGTTGGAGCTTCTATTCCTTCTCTATCCCATTTCTGAAACACAATGTCATCACTAAGGATTCTCTTCTATTTATCAGGGGGCCCATCTTCAATTGAAATGCAAGTTTACTTTGGAGTATGTTTGAGTGAACTAGCATAACTTTCTATCTCGCCATAACTTTTCTATGCTGAGTATGTTTGAGGACCTCCAGAAATGGTATTCAGTTTCTGTTGATTTCAAGAAGTCGAACTCTTTCGGACGTACACATGCAGTTCGGGTACATGTTCTTGCCATTGGCTCTCGAATGCGTCTTATATGCTCATAAGTCGTCACCAATTCTATCTAGTTTAATTGCAATTCAATCGCGATTCCTTGTTTGTATTTTTTGTGAAATAAGGGTTGTAATCAGCCACTTGATGAGAATGGACTTCAAATTTTACATGGATGACAACCTCAGCGCAGTATGCAAGGTCGAATGGAGTACGGTCAGTCACAAACTCATGGGTAGTTCTATAAGCCCATAATGCTGTTAGGAGTTCATGCATCCATTTACCTCTAGCCTTTTCCAAACCTCTCTTCAGTACAGGCTTTATGATTTTGTTCATAGCTTCAACCTGTCCATTAGCAGTTACAATGGATCATGGAAGGTCATAAGGACAGATGACGTTATGGACAATGAAGTTGATTATCTTCTTCATTTTGGTCATGGTTAAAAGTTCTTCATCTGCCCATTGGGTGAAGCAATCAACTGCTATGATGGCGTATTTCGCACCACCTTTTGGATCGGTAAGAAGATGATGTCAATGCCCCCAAGTGGCAAACGTCTATGGACTAGCCATTTGAGTAATTTCCATCGGTGGGGCTCTTGGATTTTTGCAAACATCTTGCACTTCTCGCATTTTCTAGCATGATCAACCGCATCTAGATTGATAGTTGGCCAGAAATACCCGTAGTAGAGTATTTTCTTTATCAGGGTTTTTGCCCCTGATGTAATCGCCACATTCTTCTTCATAGACTTCACTCAAGACTTATTTGATATCATCATGGGTGATACACCAAAGCATGGGAATGGATAAACTCCTTTCTACACGTGACTTCTTCTTGGATGATTTGGCGTGAAGCTTTGAGGATGATCTATCATTTTCCATTCCTTCGTTCAGTAAGAATTCCTCATTGTAGATAGTTTTTGATAGGAGTCAACCATGACCCCTTTTCTGGCTCTGTCTTCAAGATCAAATCAATCTCCATCTATCAATGCTCGGAATATTGAGTATTTCAACCGAAATAATGTATGTCCGTTGCGCTGGACTCTTTTCATTTTGTTCGCTGAGTATGTGCGTAATGATGTAATGCGTGAAGTCGGCTAGTAGCTCTCGGACCTGGCCGAGATAAGGAGCAAGACAATGCCCCTTAGCAAGATCAACTTCCTTAACTTTGCATACTATCAATCAGGAATCACAAACGATATGCAAAGTTTCCACTCTAAATCCTCTAGCAAGTTTGAGGGCTGTGATAGTTGGTGAAATCACACATGCATGTCAGAATGGGTCCAAGGGTACATACCATCGTTTATTCAGAAAAATCCAACTAATTCTTTTATCACCATTGCACTAAGCTGTGATCCGATGTTCAGCACCCGAAAAGGGTAGCCCTGGCTGGCTGTAATGTCGACTGTCAGTTTAGCAGGTGCAATCCCGGATTGTTTGAGTTCAGATGTAACTATTTTGCATAACATTCAATATGAAATATGGTTGGGACGGTCAATGTTGATGGTTACTCTAGTCGAATCCCAGAGTCTTGTCATGAGTTATTAAGTCTAATAGTGAAGGGCTCTGAATGCTCTAATCGATTATCTACAAATGGCCAAAAGATCAGGCTTGAAAGCACGTTAAAGAAAATGCCAAGTAGGGGTCAGCCTCGAGTTGCGTGCAGCTGCATAGCTGGATCTTGTTATGAGTTTGAATTTACTTGTACATTCGAGTAACGCACTTTCTATTCAATGAATCCATGATCCTTTACCCATGCTTCGGGTTGGAGTAACAGTCAGTTGCCCACGAGCTTATGTATCGATTTAATGATTCTATCCTTAGGCATTCTTTTAGTCGTACTTTTGAGTAGCTGTAAGCACTATATTAAGTTTCAATATTGAGCTATCGCAGCCAGTCTTTGGATGACCATGCTTCTGCTCCTAGTCTCGGGTTGAAAAATGCACTGCATGGATGGTTGAATCTCACCCTAGCTATGTTTATATTCCCACCTAAACTCGACATAGAGTTGATCGGTGAATAGTCGGTTCACATTCATCTTTCTTCTCGCTCGTGCCGCCAGGTTTGGGGCATATACCGATAAGTCGGAAGGCCAGCCATGCCCACTTTAGCTTTACTCTCTTTCCCGTTGAATCGTGGGATCAGGTCAGTCGATGGGAGACTAAGTCTCGCCTATCTTGGATTTTATTGTGGTTTTTCATTCCAAGAGGAATACTTTGATGCCTCGTCAGTTTCAGGGCATAATTTGGACACTGGACGGTCATCCACATCCACTTTGGTTCATGTTCTGCAATCAGATCTTGGGGTAAAGTTGGCTACAAATGCAGTCGGGTCATGCTCATCGAGTTTCATACTCCTCTTGACGGATCGAAAGAGTGTACTGAAGAATTATCGACCAAGTCTTCGTGGTTTACTCTCCTTTCCACACTCTAGAGGTCATAGTTTTTCAAGGAACATCCGAGTCACATTCGTATGTGCTTAGTGCGGATTGGTATTGACCCTCGATTTGAGGTATGATATAGTCGGTTGCCCGTAGCTTTGGATGTCGTTTCGATTGGTTCTGCATTGAGGACTCCCTGTAGTCGTTGCCTTAAGTTGTAAAGAACGCCAAGCTAGAGCTATAGTAAGCTATCGTATTTAGCTTTTAGAGATTTGTACTCCTGCTACCAACATTGATTTGGCCAGGCCATTAGTTGGATGGTCGAACTCCATCCTTAGCGAGTTAATAATCCTCCTGTCGATTTCAGGCCGAAGTTTGCGGAATAGAGAACGGTCGGAATCCACACGTCTATTTATCGATGTTTATATACCACTTTGCATTTTGGCGACTTAGTTTTATTCTCTCCCGGTCGACTCATGCCCAGTTTGTGTTCATGCTTCGGTCCACGCTCCATGGACATAGAGGCTTGTCGAACGGTTTATGCTTTAGTCCACAGTTCGAGACCAGAGATTTTCATCAAATCATTTATACTCCAGTTCACACTCTGGGGACTTAGAGTACTTTAGTCCGCTTCTGAGACTTAGAGATTTTTCTCAAGTCGTTTATATTCTAGTACGCACTCTGAGGACTGAGAGTACTCTAGTCCACTTCAGGGACTTGGAGGTTTTTAAGTCATTTATACTCTGGTCTGCGCTCTGGGGACTCAGAGTACTCTAGTCCGCACTCTGGGGACTTAGAGATTTTTAAGTCGTTTATACTCTAGTCTGCACTCAGGGGACTTAGAGTACTATAGTCCCCTTTAGGGACTTAGAGGTTTTTAAGTCGTTTATACTCTAGTCCGCACTCTGGGAACTCAGAGTAGTCTAGTCCGCACTCTGGAGACTTAGAGATATTTAAATCGTTTATACTCTAGTCCGCACTCAGGGGACTTAGAGTACTCTAGTCCGCTTCAGGAACTTAGAGGTTTTTAAGTCGTTTATACCCTAGTCCGTGCTCTGGGGACTCAGAGTACTCTAGTCCGTACTTCGGAGACTTAGAGATTTTTAACTCGTTTATACCCTAGTCCGTAACTAGGGGACTTAGAGTACTCTAGTCCGCTTCTGGGACTTAGAGGTTTTTAAGTCGTTTATACTATAGTCCGTGCTCTGGGGACTCAGAGTACTCTAGTCCGCACTTTGAGGACTTAAAGATCTTTAAGTCATTTATACTCTAGTCTGCACTCAAGGGACTTAGAGTACTATAGTCCGCTTCAGGGACTTAAAGGTTTTTAAGTCGTTTATACTCTAGTCCATGCTCTGGGGACTCAGAGTACTCTAGTCTGCACTCTGGGGACTTAGAGATTTTTAAATCCTTTATACTCTAGTCCGCACCCT
This sequence comes from Allium cepa, assembly GCA_030765085.1. Classification (NCBI taxonomy): domain Eukaryota; kingdom Viridiplantae; phylum Streptophyta; class Magnoliopsida; order Asparagales; family Amaryllidaceae; genus Allium; species Allium cepa. Next base: position 943,892,883 of record CM060934.1, on the reverse strand, counting down.
GGGGTACTCTAGTCCGCTTCAAGGACTAAGAGGTTTTTAAGTCATTTATAATCTAGTCCGTGCTCTGGGGACTCAGAGTACTCTAGTCTGCACTCTGGGGACTTAGAGATTTTTAAATCATTTATACTCTAGTCCGATTCAGGGAACTTAGAGTACTCTAGTCCACTTCCGGGACTTAGAGGTTTTTAAGTCGTTTATACTCTAGTCCGCACTCAGTGGACTTCGAGTACTCTAGTCTGCACTCTGGGGACTTAGAGATTTTTAAGTCGTTTATATTCTAATCCGCACTCAGAAGACCTAGAGTACTCTAGTCCACACTCTAGGAACTTAGAGATTTTTAAGTCGTTTATACTCTAGTCCGCACTTAGGAGACTCAGAGTACTTTGGTCCGCACTCTGGGGACTTAGAGATTTTTAAGTCGTTTATACTCCAGTCTGCACTGAGGGGACTTAGGGCACTCTTGTCTGCTTCAGGGACTTAGAGGTTTTTAAGTCGTTTATACTCTAGTCCGCGCTCAGGGGACTTAGAGTACTCTAGTCCGCTTTAGAGACTTAGAGGTTTTTATTGAGAGCAGTCGCATTTCCACCCGTTTAATTTGTATTTCATTTACTGTATCGAGGCTAATGCTGTCGAATGAACGATCGGGCGATGTTTGGTCATGGAATGGGACTTTTCCCCCAGCATAAAGGACGAAACTTTAAGAATGGACGGTCGATTCTCGTCCGCTTGGTGATTATAGCTCTTCCAATCAAGTCAAGGAAGGAGGTACATGACAGATGGTTGGATCACATCCATGATGGGTTAGATAATCAAGTCTCGCACAATTTGCTTCGTATCTCTTTATAGAAAATAAGTATAATAGATTATTGAGTAGACAAAGTAAGTTGCATTTGTTTCAAGGTGCGGTCATGTCCATGTATTGAGAGCGATGGTTGGTGAGTAGGTAGTCCATCACAGCTACCCCAAATCGGGCTTTCGAACAACCTTTTGTATTTAGGGTAGGATTTGATGTGTAGATGATCAAATCACGTCTACTCTAGATAGATCCCGGTGTCATTGAGGTTCAGGAGAGGCATTTGTATTTTGTCAAACTTTGTTTTATGACTCGATTTGAGTGGATGAGCGGGCCATATTCATTCCAAGCCTTGCTAAGGTCTTCAAGTCAAATGTGGAGGTCGACGAATGGACGATCGATCATGTTCACTTTGTATTGGGCTCTGATCGTGATGAGCTTTTCAATATCTAGTCCATAGCCTCAAATCGAAGGCATATGGTTGATGGTGAGTGGTCAAATCATACTCGTCTTGATGAAACTCCACAGGTCAAATCATAGTCTACGTGGATTGGTTGGTGGCCAAATCTGAGTACTCGGTCACATGCATGGCTTTGAAAGAAGTTTAGTTCAAGTTGGTCGTACTTGAAAGCATAATAGAAATCAACATATCCAAAGAAGATTGGTATAAATCTCATTGATAAAGGGGGGTAGTATCGTGTGCTCGTTATTCAACTCTGCCCCTAGCCCCTTCTAGTTGGATGTCGACTACCAACGGTCCAATTGATAATTGGAGTTCTTTATTAATGGGCATCTGAAGGTCCTAGCTCGCCATTCTACAAGGCTTACATGTACTACTGAAGCTTTTCTTTTTGAATCCTCTTTCTGATGACACCTCGGAGGTGTTTGCAATCGGTAGTGTTAGGATCAGTGTGCATCTTAGAATATACAACATTCCCCTGATTTCTTCTGGACTTCGATGGACTCTCTTGAGGTTGGTTTTCATTACCACTTTGAGTCGCGAGTCTCCAAATAGTGGCTATCGATTGAATCTTTCAAAAAGCATATGAGTCTAATTTTGAGATCTTGTTTTGTCTACTGGAATTAGTATCCTTAGCCAATGGGCTTGCATTGTTATTTCTCCTATCCTGCTCCACTCCTCCTCACTTTGGTTCTGATTCATTTTGTAACAGAAATGATCCATGGTCGTAGGAGGCTCTCCAGCTAACTAGCTGCCAAAATATATCTGGAGGACGACTCTTCTCAAACGCAATCATTATGATATCCTGGTTAGTATTTGGAATAAATTGCTTAGAGCCAAACATTGGTCTGCTTGGAGTCACTAAATTCGAAGTGTTGGGTAAGTGAAGAATGACGCTTGGAGTCATCTTGGCGTCTGCCTAGAGTCATGTCATCTATGTTCTCCAACCTTTGGGAGCACCATTTGAGTGGCGGTTGCTTGTCCGTTCCCTTGTTGGCGTTCAAAAGATGCCGCTAGATCCTTTATGCCCTGGTCGATCATGGGATGTAAGGGAAGTTGATAGAATGTTCCTTAAGCCTCTTTTTCTGAAATTTGGGTCACACCCGAATTTTTTTTTTTTGAGATAGGGGTCTTACCCGATCCATATTTTTTTGTAAATGCACAGGTCGGTATACATGCGATCGGTAACGCTCGCTTGGCATACACTGGGTCGATCGGCGTTCTTTCGCTCGACATGGATTGGTCGCTCGGCATAATCTCGCTCGGCATGCACTGGGTCGCTCGGCATACTCTCGCTTGGCATGCACTGGGTCGCTCGGCATACTCTCACTTGGCAGGCACTGGTTCGCTCAGCATACTCTCCCTCGGTATGCACCAGGTCGCTCGGCATGCACTGGGTCGCTCGACATACTCTCCCTCGGCATGCACTGGGTCGCTCAGCATACTCTCGCTCGGCATACTCTCCCTTGGCATGCACTGGGTCGCTCGGCATACTCTCCCTCGGCATGCACTGGGGCCCTCGGCATGCACTCGCTTGGCATGCACTGGTCGCTCGGCGTTTAGAGTGTCGCTCGGTGTATTCTCGCTCGGCATGCACTGGATTGCTCAGCGTATAGAGGTTTTGGAGCGATCGGTATACAACAGTTTTGGACCGAGCAGTATATGTGTGTTTGCCTTGGTGAGGGTTCGGTCATATGAGATATTGGCTTGGCCTGGATGTCGTTCGGCATAGACATATGGCTCGGCATGGAGTGGCTCAGCCTTGATTAGCACGACTTTTTCGGGGCGATCGGCATACACCTTTTCTGGAGCGGTCGGCATATGCCTTTTCTGGGACGATCGACATACGCCTTTTCTGAAACGATCGACCGAATTGCCTTCAGAGGAGGGTCGGCATTCATTCAACTCGAGTGCAAACTTCAACGTCCAATTCTCTGATCTTGCTTACACCAGTGAATCCAATCCACGGCTATCAGCTTCCTTTATATTTCTTTCAAATCTGTGTAGAATAGGAAGTTTTCTTGTAAATAACTGGATCTGTCTCGTGAATATGGAAATCCACTAGTAGACGATGAGATCCAATCAAGCTAAGAATTCAATTCTCAGTGAAAGCACCAAATTGGTCACTAACACCCTTGAGTAGAGTTATGTACAGAGATTAATGAAGAGAGTAAGTCAAAACTGAGGAATTACATAGCAGAATGCAATAATAACCGTAAGAAACAAGAACACCATATTTATTGTAGTTCGGCGTAACTGCCTATGTCCACTTTGAGTTTAATCTTTATTGCTTTTTCAATCACTTGAATATAGATATAATACGTACATCAATGACTTGATTACAAGTTTGAATCCAAAATAGATGAGTCTTGAAAATGGCAGAGTCTCTCCAGTGTTCTCGGAAAAAGGTCCACTTACACTGTGCCCCTGCCCCTCTATTTATAGACGAAGATAGGCTGGACTTCCTTCGTGGGCTCAAGGCCAGGTGACTCGGCCCACATAAGGCGATCTCGAGCTGGCCGGTCCGTTCTTGCCGAACGACACATACTGGTCCTCCCGGACTGAGCTGCTTTTGAATAGGACTCCCGTGACCGAACGATAAATGCCGTGCCGTCTCGACTGAACGAGGCATCTTGAATAATTCACACCAAACGAGGCGTCGCGTCCCTTCCTTTTGTAGGATCGATTTCACCCTAGAGGGGGTGAATAGGGTGGTGCTGTTAATTATAAAAATTAATTGTGGAAGCTTATAAAATTATTTCAACACAGATAAATCAGAATTATAGCAGCACAGATAATAGCAGAATAATAAATGCAGTAATAGAACGACACAGAATTTACCCAGCTTTGGCAAAACCCTGCCTACGTGCTGCCCCCAAGGTTTCTACTAGAAATTAAGTAGTCACACGCTTACACACGTAAACTCGCGACACCCGCTACTGACTAACCTAACTCCACGCTCAAAACCCTGTCACAACTCAGCCACTGAGTTGCGAATTCTCAAACTACACCACGTAGTTTGTGTCCTAGTCACAAGACTAGAAATTACAACGGTTTAAAAAGGAAAAATATAATTTAAAACACAACTGAAAATAAAAACCCTAATTTTTAACTATTAAGCCTTATAATTGAAACAAGGCCGGCCCAATCCCCTTTTCTTTTTATTATATCGGCCGTTCCTTTTTCCTTTGCTCTGTATAATGGCGGCTTGTTCTCGTTTTCCTTTGCTTGCAAATTAGCGCTTTATTGAAGAAGCCGACTTCAATTTCTAAAGCTTCGTTCCTCTTTCTCTCTGTCGATCGCTTTCGGCTTACTTCAATTCGATTGAGTTCGTCTTTGATTCAGGTATGTAATTTATGCTTTTTCTCTCTGGTTTGAATACTTGAACTCAATGGATTTTAGCCGACGATGATTATGGGTTTACATATAGTTCGATCTCCTTATTTTTCGTTCGTCTGATAGTTGTTTGATTTTGTCAATACTATACTTTGGCCATTCGATCTTCATTTGGATGCTTGAGATTAATTACTGACTTTTTCAATTTACTTGAATAACACGGTGTTGATTTTGAACTGTTCATTTTTTTCTTGGTCATCACGGTTTCGATTTTGGTTTGACGATGTTGATTTCATTCTTTGTGACTTCGGCTTGATATTGTGATAATGTTTGACTTCGGCTCTGACTCGTTTAATTTGAAATTCCTGATGCAAGCTTGTACTGGCTTGACATGTATTTGTTCGACTTTTACTTGTCTTTCTTTTTGACTTCGGCCTTATACATTTGTTTGCATATCTGTGCACATTGTAGCCTTGGTCCAAGAGATTCTCTTGTGACATATCTGATTTCGGTTACATGATATTATTTTTAAAACCTGTTGTTAGTGCAATTTCGGTTACTGCTAGTTCATTGTGTACATTGTGTTGTCTGGTCTTCATGTATATGTTTGTGCAGTCTTCTATGGTGCACTTGCTCATTTGAGTTTGTACTGCTTCATCATGTCACTATTTATATGTCCACTTGATAGCCTCAAGCCTGTTGATAATATATAGTATTGTATTGGTCTAGTTCACCTTGAACTTCATGTGTGCTCGAGTCTGGTTCATGTATTCATTTTGTGATGTCATTTTATTACTGTGTCATTTTGCTTTGATGGAATTTTCATTTTTTAACTTGGTAGCCTCGAGCTCTGCCTACACTGCAACCATATGTATGCCTCCGGTCTTTGATGTTGACACCGTGCCATTGTTACATTGAATTTGACTTGAGAACTTTTTTGTTGTGCTTGGTTTTGTGATATAAAATGCTGGTTTGTGATTGAAATGCTAGTGCATGCCTTGGAGTTTCAGACCTGTAGCCTTTGTGCATTGTTGCTATTCCTTTGGTGCACTTGGTTTGTGATTCTGTTGGGCCGAGTTGTCCAATCTGCAGTGCACTGTCCACTGTCCTATATGTTTGCTTCATACTTCATTGTTATCTGGTAGCACTCGAGTCTGTTGGCACTGGTTCGTGTATATGAGCTGTTTTACTTTGTTTTGGTTGCATTGATGATGCTCTGACCATTTATTGCATTTGGTTTTATTTTTCGAATTACACCTGAGTTGAATCCAGCTTGTAGCTCGGATTTAACCTTGTGCTGAATATTGTGACGTTATTTTTATTGCACTTGAGTTGAACCCGGCGTTTTGGGTTTGACTTGTGCTCACCTGTCCCTGTAATTTTATCAAGTATATATATCGGTGTGCACGGCCTTGTGGCATATACAGTAATACACTGTGTATGTCACAAGCTGTTCGTGTACGATGAATTCAAAATTGAATGATGACGAACAACCCAAATAACTGAGGCAAATATTATTTTCAAAATCCACATTTTATTTTATGTTGCAAAAATATTTTATTTTCAATTTTACTGCATCAATGTATATTTCTGCAGATTGCTCAGAATCTGGATTCACATTGGAATGAAGTTGAAGATCTGTACGAGTTGAGTGAATGAGTGATATGTAGTGAGGTGCAATGTAAATGTGAAATTGTGATGTAATCAAAAATTGTATTATAATTGAAGTTCTATGTAGTGAGAGCTGGAAAATTGTACTATACAAAAATTATAATAAATATTTGTTTGGATAAAATTTCTGTTTGAATTCAAATTCTGTGTTATTTATTTTATTCAGCAAATATTTATTTAATCTATGAAAAATAAAATAGTACAATAACAAATACATTTAAATGAATATATATATATATATATGTTTATTATCATCAAACAAAAATCATATAATCGCATATTCAACAATCTCCCCCTTTTGATGATAACAAACATATATTTAAGATTTTGAATATGTTAAATGTATTTGATCATTGATATACTCTAATTGCTCCCCCTATTTAAATGCTTTCTCTCTACATAAAGCTCCCCCTTCATATATGCATACAATTAAAAAATATGCAAATGAGCCTAGACGCAAATAGAAAATATTTGACCTTTACTTGATTTTATTTGACAAAATCTTAACTTTTCTCTCCCCCTTTTGTTATCAGCAAAAGAGTAATAGTGTTAGATAAAGTAGAGATAAAGTGATCGATATTAATCCAACATTAAAACTCAATTGAATATAAATATTAAATTTCAATAAAAAATCAAACAAAAATCATAAATACTTTGTTAGGCGCATATTCCACTTTTAGAATGATGGAAATGATGTCATCATATAAAATCATATAGTTGTATCTATTTGTGGTATATTTATATCAGGAATTTGAATATCTACCAACCATGCATAACCGTTAGGACTTTTATATGAGATCAGTAGTATTCCAATTTTAAAAAAATGAATTCAAGTATCTTCAAACCACGCATAACAGTGAGGACTTTTAAATGGGATTAGAATCAACTTGTTTATTTTGAAAATCAATTTTTGATATGCGTTCCATACATGCATAACCGTGAGGACTTTTAAATGAGCATGAAAGCACATAACAAATTCCAAGTAATTCACCCATGCATAACCGTGAGGACTTTTAAATGAGAGTGAATACTTTGGATTTTATTTTATTTTACTTCATTATTTTTATTATTATTATTATTATTAAAAATGAAAAACGAAAAACGAATGATTCTTGTTTAAAGTACCACATATTGACAAACTATATTGAATTTTGATGAGTAATGGTCGTTAGAAATATGATAGAAATAGAGATGGTCATGGAATTTTTACCAACAAAAAGTTTTATAACTTTTGTTTAAATTTCTAAAGAAATTTACTAATTATATCGTCTCGAGTCAACACTCATCAATTTTTCAATCACTATTTATCTTTTCGATAATTATTAGGGAGTCAGATTAGTCAAAATAGTCATTTAAAATCAAATTCAAAGATAATTATAAAATCAATTTTTCAAAATGACTGATCTGAAAAACATGGTCGAAAATGATTTTCTCGAAGGGGTTATATGAGAAAAATTTATACTATTTGAAAATTATTTGAAATGAAAAATATGCAGATATTTTCTTTGAAAAACAATGCAGTTACTAAATGTCTCAACAAAAATCACGTTCAACTTGTAATTTTTCTATCAACTAGATTACCAGTGTAATCTGCATCTGAATTTCTCTTTCACTCAAAATTGTCATTATTTGAATTTGATAGACCAGATCATGAACAAAATATCTCAAAATCAATTTTAACAGCTTTTTAAATGACATTTTCTTGAATTTGAATTAAAGCCATGTAAATAATCAAAAACTATGAATGTAGTAGAGTTAGCCGTAAAATAACCAATGTATTATCATCAACTAAAACACTATTATTCATCCAAACTAATATATATATATATATATATATATATATATATATGAAGTAATTCAAATGTTCTAGAGATTTTTATAGTGTTTTTGGCATAAGAGTATAATTGGCGAACAATTTTAAATATGTCAGATTCAAAATCATCATTATTTTATCATCTCATTATTGGCTGATTTACCTCAAATTACGGTGCAGATTATCACATTTCATATATCGTTCAAATAAATATACCATTACCTGTTTTACCTTTACGATATTTTTTGTTTTGTCCATTGTGATTCTGTCACCTTTGTACTAGGTTAAGGAACTTTACTTTGTCGTCCGTTGTGTTTCTGGAACAGCCAGAATCCAGATAACACTGTTGTTGTTCCTTAGCCTGCCACCACACCTACATTGAAAAAGATTTTTGTGACCTATTTATTTTTATAGGTCCATGGTTGTTAGTGGCAGAATATTTAGAAAAATAATTTTGTGGAGACCCAAATTTATTTATATATGTTCCTTTTGGCACCCAGAATTGTTTTACTTTGAGAGATTTTGTATTTGTGCCTTTTGAAACCCAAATTGTTATAGTTTTCACGTGTTTGGATCTATACCAACAATTATTTTGATTGTGTCTAAATTTTCTACAAATTGTGCACATTGAATTTACTTGATTAATCTCATTTCTAACATTTTTAGATTTATTATATCCAAGTCCTTGTCTAACTGCATTAACAGTTTGCTTTCCTAATAGCATATTCAATGACTTTTCACTTTTGAAAATTTATCTAAAGTCGTTGATAATTGTTGGACTTTTGTTTTGAGAGATTTATTTTCGTTTAACAATTGTGTGCACTTTTTAATAGAATTTTCTCTCCTAGTGTTTTCACTTTCTTTTAAAATCAGAATTTCATTTTCAAGTGAGTTTATATTTATTTATGATTTTTTAATTTGTTCTTCGAATGATGGACACTTATCACACTTAGGGATCCTATTTTGATAGGTTTTAACTAATTGGTCAAGTTGTTCATTTAATTCTATCAAGGTATCTTTTTGTGATTCAAGTTTGGCATACTTCTCCCTAAGTCGTTCAAAACAGCCATTTACTTCATGGAAATATATAAGTAATTCTGAGTGAGTGAGTTTTGACACCTCGCTTGGCTCGTCATTGTCGCTATCAGTTATATTTCCTTGAAGGCACATATCTTCTTTTTCACTCTCACTGCTAGTACTTTGATTATCTTCATCACTTGTATTCCACTTGGCTGCAAAACTTCTCCTTTTTTATTTCTTTTCAAAGTCGCGTCGATTTTGAGGACAATTGGGCTTGATGTGTCTGGGTTGGTTGCACTTGTGACAGATGATTTTCTGTTCTTATGAGTAGTTTAGTGCTTTGGCTATTCTGCTTTTCAATTTCTGATTTCGAGCTGGATTTCCGTATCTGTGATTCCACTTTTTGAATTTCTTCATTAGTAGTGCCAGCTCTGCTGCTCCATCATCATCATCGTTATCATCATCACTTTATGTTGTTCCTTTAAGAGATATTGATTTCTTTCGAGTGTTACCTCCTTCACGCTCTTCCTTGAATTTCCTTTCTAGCTCATAAGTGGTGAGATTTCCGATGAGTTCTTCAACTTTTATCTGTTTTAAATCTTTTGATTCTTGAATGGTAGTCACTTTGGCTTCAAAACTTCGTGGAAGGACTCTGAGGATTTTTCGGACTATCTCCAACTCTGTGTATGATTTTTCGAGACCTTTTGATTTGTATACGATATTGGAAAGTCTTCCATACATCTCTTTGACATTTTCTTCCTTCGCCATTGTAAAGTTCTCGTATTCGCTGCTTAGCATGGCAAGGCGAGATTCTTTAACTTGAGATGTTCCTTCGTGAGTCAGTTCAAGTGTGTGCCATATTCCCTGCGCAGTTAGACAATGTGAGACACGATTAAATTCAACCTAATCTAATGAACAAATAATCGAATTCATAGCTTTGGCATTAGTAATCTGTGACTTATTTTCTAGATATGTCCATTGATCCTTCAGTTTTTTATTTCCTGATTATTTTCAATTATAGTTGGCGCTCTATACCCTGTCTCAACAATATCCCAAGCGTCAATGGTTTTCAAAAAAGTTTCCATTCTATTTTTTCAGTAAGCATATTCACCATTGAACATTGGCGGTCTAACTATGGACTGACCCTTAGCAAAAGCATTATTAAAAGAAGCCATTTTAAAAATTCATATTTTTAAAACAAAAATTGATTTTTGAAAAACGAATTTTTAAAACAAAAGCTGACTTCTATTCCTAGCTCTGATACCACTTGTAGGATCGATTTCACCCTGAGGGGGGGTGAATAGGGTGATGCTGTTAATTATAAAAATTAATTGCGGAAGCTTATAAAATTATTTCAATACAGATAAATCAGAATTATAGCAGCACAGATAATAGCAGAATAATAAATGCAGTAAAAGAATGACACAGAATTTACTCAGCTTCGGTAAAATCCTGCCTACGTGCTGCCCCTAAGGTTTCTACTGGAAATTAAGTAGTCACACACTTATACACGTAAACTCACGACGCCCGCTACTGACTAACCTAACTCTACGTTCAAAACCCTGTCACAACTCAGCCACTGAGTTGCGAATTCTCAAACTATACCACGTACTTTGTGCCCTAGTCACACGACTAGAAATTACAATGGCTTAAAAAGGAAAAATATAATTAAAAACACAATTAAAAATAAAAACCCTAATTTTTAACTATTAAGCCTTATAATTGAAATAAGGCCGGCCTAATCCCCTTTTCTTTTTATTATATCGGTCGTTCCTTTTTCCTTTGCTCTGTATAATGGCGGCTTGTTCTCGTTTTCCTTTGCTTGCAAATTAGGGTTTTATTGAAGAAGTCGACTTTAATTTCTGAAGCTTTGTTCCTCTTTCTCTCTGTCGGTCGCTTTCGGCTTACTACAATTCGATTGAGTTCGTCTTTGATTCGGGTATGTAATTTATGCTTTTTCTCCTCTGGTTTGAATACTTGAACTCAATGGATTTTAGCCGATGATGATTATGGGTTTATATATAGTTTGATCTCCTTATTTTTCGTTCGTCTGATATTTGTTTGATTTTGTCAATACTAGGCTTCGGCCATTAGATCTTCATTTGGATGCTTGAGATTAATTACTGAATTTTTCAATTTACTTGAATAACACTGTGTTGATTTTGAACTGTTCGTTTTTTCTTGGTCATCATGGTTTCGATTTTGGTTTGACGATGTTGATTTCGTTCTTTGTGCTTCGGCTTGATATTGTGATAATGTTTGACTTCGGCTCTGACTCGTTTAATTTGAAATTCCTGATGTAAGCTTTCTTTCTTTGGCTTGTACCCGGCTTGACATGGATTTGTTCGACTTTTACTTGTCTTTCTTTTTTACTTCGGCCTTATACATTTGTTTTCATATCTGTGCACATTGTAGCCTTGGTCCAAGAGCTTCTCTTGTGACATATCTGATTTCGGTTACATGATATTGTTTTTAAAACCTGTTGTTAGTGCAATTTCGTTTACTGCTAGTTCATTATGTACATTGTGTTGTCTGGTCTTCATGTATATATCTGTGCAGTCTTCTTTGGTGCACTTGCTCATTTGAGTTTGTACTGCTTCATTATGTCACTGTTTATATGTCCATTTGATAGCCTCAAGCCTGTTGATAATCTATAGTTTTGTATTGGTCTAGTTCACCTTGAACTTCATGTGTGCTCGAGTATGGTTCATGTATTCATTGTGTGATGTCATTTTGTAGCTGTGTCATTTTTCTTTGAGGTAATTTGCATTTTTTAACTTGGTAGCCTCGAGCTCTGCCTTCACTGTAACCATATGTATGCCTCCGGTCTTTGATGTTGAGACTGTGCCATTGTTACATTGAATTTGACTTGAGAACTTTTGTGTTGTGCTTGGTTTTGTGATATAAAATGCGGGTTTGTGATTGAAATGCTAGTGCATGCCTTAGAGTTTCAGTCCTGTAGCCTTTGTGCATTGTTGTTATACCTTTGGTGCACTTGGTTTGTGATTCTGTTGGGCCGAGTTGTCCCATCTGCAGTGCACTGTCCACGGTTCTATATGTTTGCTTCATACTTCATTGTTATCTAGTAACACTCGAGTCTGTTGGCACTGGTTCGTGTATATGAGCAGTTTTACTTTGTTTGGTTGCATTGATGATGCTCTGACCATTTTATTGCATTTGGATTTGTTTTTCGAATTACACCTGAGTTGAATCCAGCTTGTAGCTCGGATTTGACCTTGTGCTGAATATTGTGACATTATTTTTATTGAACTTGAGTTGAACCCAACGTTTTGGGTTTGACTTGTGCTCACCTGTCCCTGTAATTTTACCAAGTGTATATATCGGTGTGCATGGCCTTATCGTATATACAGTGATACACCGTGCATGTCACAAGCTGTTCGTGTACGATGAATTCAAAATTGAATGATGACGAACAACTCAAATAACTGAGGAAAATATTATTTTCAAAATCCATATTTTATTTTATACTGCAAAAATATTTTATTTTCAATTTTACTACGTCAATGTATATTTCTGCAGATTGCTTAGAAGCTGGATTCACATTGGAATGAAGTTGAAGATCAGTACGAGTTGAGTGAATGAGTGATATGTAGTGAGGTGCAATGTAAATGTGAAATTGTGATGTTATCAAAAATTGTATTATAATTGAAGTTGTATATAGTGAGATCTTGAAATTTGTATTATACAAAAATTGTAAAAAATATTTGTTTGAATAAAATTTCTGTTTGAATTCAAATTCTGTGTTATTTATTTTATTCAGCAAACATTTATTTAATCTATGAAAAATAAAATAGTACAATAACAAATACATTTAAATGAATATACATATATATGTTTATTATCATCAAACAAAAATCATATAATCGCATTTTCAACACCTTTGACCGAGCCATGTGTTACTCCACTTCGTTTGGCCGAGCGGTACATGCCGGGCGATGATGAATCAACTGACCGAATGAGGCTTGCCGAGCCATCTGGACCGAGCGATGTGTGCCAAACCGTACTTTTCGAACCGTGCCTAAATGCCAAAACATGTCGACTGCATCAAACCCGTATATCTTCAAGCTCTTCTTGGTCAGAATCTTGTCTAGTGCTAACGATAATATCTTCAACTGTTGTTTTGTAGCCGGGCAAAGGTGTCGGGTAACACTTCCCTGACTTTCTTTGTTGCTCGGACCCTTCTTTCTGAGGTGGCTTTGCGTACTCTTTTATTCCCTGAGTTTCCAAGTAAATATTCTCCAAGCCATCGCTCAACGGAGTGTCTTCTTCGCATTTCAAACCTTTGAGTTTCTTTCCCTCTCCATTGCCTTTGTCGGTATTCTAATCCTGGTTCTTCCTTTTACGGGTCCCATTTCTCCAATAGCCACTTTAGAATTGTTGCCGTTTTAATTGACCGCCAAATTAATCTAAATTGATATACTTGGTTGCATGTCATTATTTTGACCTTCTAACCTATTTTCTTCTTCCAATCTCAAGTACCGACTTTGGTGACACCTGTGCTAAAGCACTTTTGATTGAATATTTACATGTTGGTCGGTTGCTTTATTTTAATCCATCTCCCAAAATCTGTGTTTCGATGGATCGAGCGGACTAAAGCCATGAAAATCATATCCTCGTTTGGATTGCTCACTTTGGTGATGCGCTGTTAAAGTGGTTCATGAAAGATTTTAGTGATTTGTTGGATCCTTGTAAGTAACTGGATAGAGGCATCAAATCTTTTGGATGAGCCATGTGTAGTCTAAATTGATCCAAGAACTTCTTGACTAGCTCATGAAATGTTGAGATAAATCGTAGAAGGATTCTGGTAAACCATATAGAGTCAGCTCCTTCCAGATAGATGGGGAAACATCTACAACAAACTACATCTGTTGCCCTTGCACCATCCATATGCCAAATGTATTTGTACAACTATTGTTGAAGGCCAGCAGTTCTATTGTGGAAGGGCATAGCCGGTGGCATGGTGAATTTCTTGAGGTACTCTGCTCTCAGGATACTATTGGTAAAAGGAGTTCGACTCAGAGTGGAACCTTAATCATCATCCTTTCTACCCTTGTTTTCTTCCACCAAGCATCTGACCATGTCAGCAATGTATGCCTCACTTCTCCATTCATCTATAGGTCGGCTGTCAGTAGCTACGCTAAGTGTTTTACTTTTCCAACGGTCTTGGTTGGCTGGCTGAAGCATAGGCTCTCCAGTCTCTAGGTGAAGCACTCTTGCAGAGGTCCGTCGGTAGGCGGTTGGTCTTGCTGGTGGATTTTGATCACTTGAGTTCAACTCACCTTCCTTAAGTTGCTCCCTTCCACGGAGTCGGTATCTGCTACTAGTACGTCTTTCCACGGAGTTTTCACTCTTAAATTCAGGTTTGCAGTAGACGCTTTTACAGTAGATGAAGAATATGCATTTTGCACTATCGTGACGCTTGGAGCTCCACCCATTACTTCCTTTTTCTTATGATTTCTATTTCTTCTACTTGAGACAGAAACACAAGAAAGCTCTTGCTCCGTAGCAGCCACGGTTTTGGGTGTCGTTCTGGAAGTAGTTAGTGATTGGAACGCTAAGTGAGCATCTATCATTCCATAAAAGCCTTTTGATTGTTTGCCATTTTCTGGTCAATTTCTTCAATCATCTAGTTCAATTCTCCTTTAGTCACAACTTTATGTGGAGTGGAGGATCCTGGCACTTGATCTCTAGTGTCAGCTCTATATTACAGGTTGTTGGGGTTGTTGACTTCAACTTGCCGAGGGCTTGTTTCTTCTCCAACAATAGTAGCTCCTACAGATCTTTCGGGGGTCTTCCTCTTCCTCCTTGATGCCATTGGTTTTCAACAAAAAAATCTTCTAAGTAGAATTCGATGATCTAACTTCTGGACCTATCTGATCCAAGGTAGAGAGCTAGATTTGAGCCTAGATTCAGATTTCTCAGTGAAAGCACCAAAACGTTAATCCAAAAAATTGATCAACGCCCTGAATTGAATATGGAAGGATCAACCCTGTCTATCAAAGCAAATAAAATAGAAAAGAAATATCAAAAGAGCAGAAATAGTAAAGAGACAAGATAATTTTATTGTTGTTCGACTATTACGAAAGCCAACATCCACTTTATAACTTTTCTTATTAACTGACTGCTGTAACAAGTTGCATTGAATTAGAATATGACAGAATCTCCTAAGTTAGATCAAGCCATACGTACTTAAAGACGACTAGAGAATCGCAGTCGCTCCTTGATGACTATTGTGTGGGAGAAGAAGAGTGAAGTATAAACAATCTCTACAGAGTTTCAGCAAGCAGTCCCAAAAATCATGTTTATGTTGTAGGTAAGGTTGTATTTATAGACACAGGAGAGCAACTGGGTTAGACCGTTTTGCCAGAAGCCTACACTCGATGCTACAAAGGTGCTCTGAAAATTTCGTAACGATCCAACATAATTCTATGGATCGCCAACGGATTGCCAACGATCCATGGGGCAGCGATCCATGTACCTAGGGGATTTTTGGACTTCTTCCTTTGGGTTGCACTCCTTATCTTATGTAGGTGCTCTCCATGTGATTTCGTAGCTAGTTGCATTGTTTTGACGATGATTCATACACGAGTTAGATTGATCTATGACTAGAATCAGATGGGTCTTCGCTTCTCGAACTAGGTTGCTTGGAAGACTAATAAACTTGGCAAACATTCTAGAAGAGTCAATGAATCAAGATGCAAGTAGTTACGATGACGCGTGAAGTGTCCCTATGGATTGCTGGCGATCCATCTCCTTAGTTTATTTTTAGCTCGAATTTCTTGAATGTTATTCGTTTGTTTTTTTTTTGATGCCTTGTTCAAGTTTTAAGTCATTCGGGCATAGTCTGAATGTTCTAACTCATACTGCATTTTGATGGGTTAAAAGCTCCGCTAAAAGAAAAATGGGTAGAATCAGGAGATCCCTCAAGTGAACCTTGTGCGGAATTTGATAAATGTTTTTTAAGTGTTGATTTTCGGCCATGCGTGAGAAAAACTTAGAGAGTTAATTCAACGAAGAAATTTTTAACAAAATTCATCTCACGACAGAGGCACCATTCATACTTTATTACACATCACGTCAAACCGAGATACATACAAGTCCAGACATATATCATCATACATTATTAGTACAGTGCTAGAAGTAGAATTTTACACTGACACACATCAAATAACAAACCAGCAAAGGAACAAACAGAAATACGTACTAGTTCATTTTCAGAACACCGTTCAACTATCCGCTGTGATAGATCTCAATTATCGATCGTAAACCAAGCGCAGGTATGATCTTACAATCATCGAACCCAGCCTCAGTGAACAGCTTCTTCCATTCTTCTTCAGTTCTCTGCTTTCCAGTAGTATGAACCATCATATGAATATCAAAGTGAAGCTGTGTTTCGGTGTGCTTCGGATGCACACCATCCGATATGTCCATCACCTTATCAATTATGATAGCTTTTCCTCCTTTTTCCTTGCTAGGAATTGCCTTCTTGCATTGCTTCAGTAGCTTGACGCACGCTTCATCATTCCATCCATGCAACACCCACTGCAACAACAAACCATATCAATTTACATATTCTAAACGTTTTTGTACGTGCGTGTGCATATATATATATATATATATATATATATATATATATATATATATATATATATATATATATATATATATATACACACACCTTCATGATAAGTGCATCAGCAGGTGGAATATACTCAAACATATCTCCAGCAACAAACTCCACTTTTTCACTCTTCTCCATAGCATTGATCATCTGAGGCAAGTCCAGAACCGTACACTTCATTTCGGGCATAGCCTCTTTGATCGCCAAAGCCAATGTTCCAGTGCCACCTGCCACTTCAACCAAGCTCTTGACTCCACCAAACAGCTCACCACACTCATCTAACACAACCTTTATAATGGCACCAGAATCACTTCCCAATCCTTCTCTGATTTTTTTACCAAACTCAGGCCATTTGCCAGTAGCTTCCCATACGAATGTTTTATGGAACATTTCAAAGGCAGTGGAAGGCTCTTCGCTTTTGAACCATTCGCTGAGCTTTTGCCATGGATCCAACAAGGTTTCATCGAGCATTAGTTCGACGAATGGAGTGATTGAGGCACCCTTTTCTTTTATCAGAAGGATTGAGTTTTTGGTGAGGATGTAAACGTCTTCATTAGGATCGTTGCTTACTTGTTTAAAGAAGCCGTTATGGGCTAAAAGGCGCATGAAGCGTTGAAAGTGTTCGTATCTTTTGCTCGGTATTTGAAGGGTTTTGCACAGTTGGGTGAGAGGGATGGGCTTGCCATAGTTGTTTACAGCGTCAGGGATACCGAGTTCGAGTGCACATTTGAGAGAGAGGGAGTTGATGAAGCTGAAAATGTGAGTCCATAGATGAGACTGTGCTTCTAGCAAATCTTTTGAGCGCAGTGTTGTTTCTTCATGACCTGCCATATCCGAGTTTTGTAGTTTAGTGCAAGGGTTGATTTTAAATTGCAAATTTCGCAGGGAAATGAGAAATGTGTTGGGTATATATAAGAGCTGGAGTGGTGCGTAACAATTGAATTACTACGTAAAAATGAAATGGATAGGGATTAATTAAGAACATGGTTAAAAGATGCTTCTCGATATGTTTGCTATGTCCAATCAATCATCAAACCCATTAATATTACAGTAAGTTTGAATGGACTGATACCTTAATCAAGAGTCCCGTACAGGGTTACTTCACATGTGAATGAATGTCGTCGAAATAGACATCAAACTGCTCGAAAATTGCAATGTATTGTTATTACACACACACACACACACTCACACTCTCTTATTTCAACATTGTGTGCTACAGTGCTCGTTTAGGCATTGGATTGTAGGAATGCAATAGCTGACATGCTTCGACTTGCAGTCTAGGATCTGTCGGGGTTGCACCTTTCCTGTCTTTGGTTCTTTACGTCGATTTATCTAAACCAGTATACATCTTCACAGTTAAAACGCAAACTACAATGCATCGGGTGCATGGCATGATATTTGCAATACAGCTAAAAGAAGTACATATGGCGCAATTGCATCATTGTCCGTGCTATATATCATGCTCATTTGCAATGTAACCCCTATTTTCGAAAAAATAAACTGGATGGTCTCTGGTGGATCCCATGACATTGCTTATCTACGCATCGGTTGTTTACTTTTGAAGTTTTAACTCTCAAACTGCATCCCATCTCCAACGGGTCAATATTCAACCAACATTGAATATCTAGCTTCCACCCAAATCACTCTCCAATAAATGCGTTCAACCAGTAACCGGATTCAAACATTTACTAAATGGACACCTCGAATCATGCTTTCATTTAATGATTAAATGTTCAATCTTGTCATTAATTATAAGTTTTCAAAATGTCATATTTCTACATGGCAAAAGCACGGTATAGCTCAATTCTTATGTCCTCGACTTCTGCGTCCCCAAATGCCACATTCAATCTCAATCATACATTTCAACTATTTAATTTTTATGCGCGATCCACCATATTAAAAATAGATAGTGATGATGAACAAATGCATGGTTGATTTGTACTGGGCACATCCAGACAGATAAAATGAAGACGGAAAAATAACTTCTAACACAGCAGAGCTACTGTGCTCCTGATTCACTTATATCATTGGGTGCGAACGAAAAATGGATCCATCGTAATTTGTTGAAAATAAATTAAAGTAATCTGACCAAAAGACGCGCAAAATTGTAGTGCAAAATTTATAAGTTGCTCTAAACGGTAGGGAAGTGCCATGGCTCACACGTAGGATACTCAAAATTTTAGCTTGTCGATCAATTATCAACAATCAATTCAATGAAAAATAACTCTTCACATAGAAAAATTGAAAAAGTAGAGAACAAATCGATTAACGTGATTCGGTCAAATTGCCTATGCTTACCTGCCCCATAACTTATTGAAACTATTCGTCAAAATATATCACATCAAAGGGTTACACCGTGTCAAAGTCAAACTCTATTTTGGAGGGAATATTTTCTAGCGGAAAACCTCAAAGTTTCTTTCTCTCGAAGCTATCACACTTACTTCTTGTAACAACATGGAAATTTTAACCGAAATTTGGACAAAAATTTAATAAGAAAATTAAATTAAAACAAGGACTTAAAAGAAAAAATTTCACAGACGTTCAAATTCGGTTACGAAATCTGGACCATTGCGTTTGTAATGATTTTTTAGATGATTTTCATATATAAGATTTCGTAATCCGAGTTTGTTAGTCCCTGAGAAGTTGATTTTGATGACAACAACGTTAGAATAAGATTATAAAATATAATTACTAACATTATTGTTTAGATATATATGTATATGCAGGATATATATATATATACAGGTATCAAAGAATGAAGACTGTACATTATAGAGATTCAAGAACTGATAAACTCAAGATCGAAGATATCAAGATTCAAGACTCATGAGTATCAAGATTATCAAGAGTTCAAGATTTCAATATAAGTAATTTAGTTAGGAATTTTGTTAAAACTCCTAGAAAAGCACTGACATCTTAAAATCCATTTTATTGTGGAATGGAATTCACTTCGAGCCCGTTAAAGGGATGAAACCCTAAAGTAGGATGAAACCAACGAAAAATCTAGTGGAACATTGTTTTGTATCCACTAACTTTTATTCAAATGTTTTACAAAATTATATCTTGTTTTCAAAATGATTCAAAATCTTCTTTTAAAAATAAAAAAACATCTATCCTGGTTTTAAAATACTTTTAGCCTCAAAATAATCTTTATTTTCAAAATCAAATTATCCTTGGTTTTAAACTATCTTTTAATTATAATATATTTAACTTTTAATATTTATACTTAGATTTGAATATAAAATTATAGTAAAATTTTATATGTACCAAAATATTATTCTCTATACTTATTTATATATTTTAACTATAGTTAAGTATATTTATAAAGTTTAAAATAGTTTTAATACAAGATAGAAGTTATTTTCAAAGAAAAATAAATTATCAAAAATAACTTAGGCATGTCGACAACCCCAAGGAACCCTTGTCGACAAGGTGACAGTTTATTTCAAAAGTTTGAATTTCAAAGGAAGTTCTATTCGTCATATCTTTTTTTTTTTTTAAGAAGAATGATATATAGAAACCACCAAAAGCTGTCAACAAGCCTGACAGGTAACTCACCATCAAAAAAAAAAAAAGGGAAAAACAAATGAAGCAACTAACCAAAAACAAAGGCCAACAACAACAGAAATAACCTAAAAAACCAAGGGACCCTTCCCCCCATCAACCGCTGAATCTAGCTCCGGCAAGGCCACCGCCCGATGACGATGATGAGAGAACAAGGAGATAGGGAAGGGCAAGCCAAACCGAAAACCCTCCAACAGAGGCGAAAGAACTGACCACCAACCTTCCAGCAGAAAGAAAGCATAACGATAAAAACAGAAGAACCCCAAAAGCTCCGCACCGCACATATGACGGACACAGAGAATCGACTACCCAAGGAGCCAATTACCTGTAAGCAAAAGCCACACAAAACACAAAAATAATTATTAATAAAGGGGGGGGGAGCTGAGGGGAAGACGGACCGGCAGGAGACTCGAGGACACCCTTGTCCAAAACGGATATCAACCAATTCCCGCTCTGTTAGAAGAACGAGAGCAGGTTATAGATAAAAGGTTCACAAGGCGAACAGAGCGATGACTGACCCTACCACGGAAAGGATGACCACGAAAAGCCAAGAACACATCTTCTCTGACTCTCTGAATAATGGATAGGGGATCCATTGGAGACTCGTCGAAAATTGCCTTATTCCGCGCACACCAGATGTGCCAGCAAATAAGACATGGAATCAAGCGGAAGATGATGGATCGAAGGGAACGACCTAATCTCCCTATCCACCAAGAAGACATCAAATCATGAGACGTGGAGATAGACCCACGGACTCTCAAAAAAGAACCAAAGTAACACCAACAGAAGTTGTCACACCTGCCCGTGAAGAACAGATGCTCAACGGTCTCCGTTTCGCCACTACCGCAGCACCGGCAGCGGGAAGCAAAAGAGATGCCGATCTTCTGGAGATTCACATCCACCGAAATCCCCTTATGGAGCACTCTCCACATAAGGATAGAAACTTTAGGAGGGATTCGAACGTCCCAAATGAATCCGAATATTGGCATGACCGGAGAATAAATACGAACAGAATTCCAGGCCTTCTGAATGGAAAAGGACCCGCCATCCCAGCCGAACATGCCAGTATGAGAGTCGACAAGGAGTTTGACCGATTGCATATGCTTCCAGGTCTCACTGGCGTAGGACGGAGAGCCGGAATAACCCAAAAAAGCCAACCTCTGATACTTAGCACGAAGGAAATTCGCCCATAAGCAGTCGTTGGACCCAAACCTGAACCACAACTTGCAAGCGAAAGCCGAACAGAGGTCCTTCGGATTGCGCAATCCTAGCCAACCCTCATTCTTAGGACGGAAAATAACATCCCATGACACCCAATGGTGACGACGGTTGTCGCCCTTGGAGCCCCATAAGAAGGAAGAAGCCAAAGATTGGAACGAACGGAAAAAGGAGGAACTAGGGGTCACAGCAGCGAAAATATGAGAACCCATCGAGCATAAAACCGATTGAATAAGAACTAGTCTGCCTGCCTGAGACAGAAGAGAAGCATTCCAACGCGTAATCTTTCTCCTAACTTTATCTGTCAGAGGATCGAACAGCGCGTTAAGTTTTCTACCTCTGTAGAGAACAATACCCAGGTAAGGAAAAGGAAGAGATGAAGCCCTGAAACCCGTGAAGGACTCAACCCAAGAAACTCGCGAATGGACCATATCCTTCGTGGGAATGAAGCAGCTCTTCGAAACGTTAACCCGTTGGCCCGAACACCTCTCGTAGAGCTGGAGAAACCGAGAAAGGCGTCGAATGGAAGAACGGCTACCATTGGAGAAAATGACAATGTCATCCGCGAAAGAAAGGGAGGATATAAGCGGACACCCACTAGGAATCCCAAAACGCTGAATCTGTCCATAAACAGTCAACATGTGGATGCCACGAATGAAGGCCTCAGCCGCAATGACGAAAAGGGTAGGAGATAGTGGGTCGCCTTGACGGATACCTCTACCCGACTTGAAAAATCCGTTGGCCGATCCGTTAATGATAACAGAGAACCAACAGGTCGAAATTAGCCTCCACACCAAATCAATTAGAGTTTCAGGAAAACCGAAAGCACGAAGAACCTTGATGATGAAAAACCAAGACATACGATCATAGGCCTTTTCCATATCAAGTTTGAAAACAATGTTAGAACCCCTGACCTTCCGGTCAATCTGAGAGATAAGTTCTTGAGCTAAGAGGACGTTATCAGTGATCAAATGTCCTTTTACAAAACCAGCCTGAGAGGAGGAGATAATGCGGACGAGGAACGGAGCCAGCCGAGAAGCCAAGACCTTAGAAATAACTTTGTTGGCGAAATTACAGAGGCTGATCGGGCGAAAGTCCGCACAGGCCGTCGGGCTTTCGCATTTAGGAATGAGGATCAAGTTGGTGGATGACCAGCTAGTGGGCAGGTTTCTTCCGGAGAAGAAATGCTGAATAGCCAGGCAAAAATCAGCTTGGATAATATGCCAGGTACTACGGAAGAATGAACCGTTAAAGCTATCTGGTCCACTGGCACTTTCCTTGCTGAGAGCAAAGACACAGGCTCGAATCTCAACAGAAGAAGGCGGGGTGGCTAAAGCGTCACTGTCTGCAGTGGCAACAAGCCTAGGAATAAAGGGCAGGATGTCCGACACCGATCCTGACGCAGAAGGAGAACCAAGATAAGATTGAAAGTGAGAAACAATAACCTCAATAACTTCAGAAGGAGACGAAGCCATAGACAGGTCCGGGCGTAGAATCTCACGAATAGAAAGAAAATTAGCTTTCTTTCGAATAGAAGAGTGAAAGAACCTGGAATTCATATCACCCTCAACCACCCACTTGATCCTTGCTTTCTGACGAAGGTAAGAATTCTCGATACGGAGTTCCGAGGAGAAAGCCAATTGAGCGAGAGCCCAATTCTCCTTGTTTTCGGCCGACGGACACTCGTCGAACGACGATTCAGCAAGAATTAGGGACTCTTCAGCCGCTCGCACACGATCGAAAATGTTCTTGAAAACAAGGGAATTCCACGACTTAAGGGAGACCTTAAGACGTTGCAGTTTCCGAGAGAAAGCCACCATGGGAGAGGCCACAATGGGAGCGGACCACGAGTCTTCCACCACTTGTAAAAAACTGTGGTGAGAACTCCACATGCTAAGGAACCTGAAAGAAGAAGGCTGATTGTTGTTCTACTATAAATAGGGACTGTTTTAAACGAATTGATATTCATATTTTTCTCTGATTTCACTCCTCTTCTTCTTCACATTTCTTTATATACATTTTTACCATTACTCTGCCGAAATCACCATTGAATCTAATTAGATCATCTCTGGTTTGATTCTCTATCACTATCTCAACAAGATCCCAGTGCTATTCAGAGTTATAGATTTTTTTGTAATTAATCGAGCGAGAAAAGGTGTGATTGTAGCCTAAAAAATCAATCAACCGAGAAAAGGTGTGATTGTAACATGGAAAATCAAACCGGTGAACTTGTTGCACGTAAAATCAAGTATTTCTACCCAAAGGATTATGAATCTGGAGCGGTGTACCTCGTAGTCTTGAAATCGAGGGTGTAATTGTAAGGACTGATTTTGAAAGGAAATCCGTACTTGTGTTGCGGGACTGGATGTAGGGTAACTCCGAATCAATATAAAATTCGGTGTGTTCTTTCCTTTATTGCTTTTACTTTATATCTGCATCTGTGTTTGATTCTGTGATCATATCTGTGTCTGAATATTGCATAGGTTTATGTTCAAATTAATATAAACTCAAAAAGAATTAGTAATTCCTTAAAACGCTATTCACCTCCCCCTCTAGTGTTAATTTTAGACTTAAAATCTGTAATCTACATTTCTCACATTTGGTATCAGAGCAAGGTTTTTAAAGTTTCATAATATGAATTTCGAAAAAGCTTTTAAAAATGACTATTTTAAAAAAAACTTGTTAATACTAGTTTAGAAATATTCAGATCATCATTGTCTCATGAGGCTGCATATAATCAATATTCAAATTCAAGTTGTCTACCAAAATAGTATGATGTGCAGGAAACACATTTTATGGGTGTTGAGGAATCAATGCACAATGGACAAATTGTGCAGATCAAAAATAATAAGTGGATACTCGATAGTGGATGTCTAGACACATGACTAGTAATCCGAATATGCTGAATGATATAATATACAAAGACGGAGGACTGATTAACTTTGGAGACAACTCAAAAGGATATGCGATTAGCATCGGCAAAGTCGGTAACTCTGAAACTCCTATTATTACTAATGTTTTGTTAGTTAAGAATCTAAAATATAGTCTGCTAAGTATTAGTCAGCTTTGCGATAAAGGATATAAAATTAAATTTGAAAAAGATAAGTGTCACATTGAAGATAATTATTCAACCATAATATTTGAGGGAATTGGAAAAAAGAATATTTATATTCTTAGTATGAAAGTTTCAAATGATAACCTGTGTCTTTTGGCAAATACAAGTGACCCTTGGATTTGGCATAAGAGATTTGAACATTTGAATTTCAAACTCTTAAGACTGTCAAAACATGATCTAGTAAGAGGTCTTCCTAAAATGAATTTTAAAGTAGATAGTCTATATGATGCATGTCAATTAGGAAAACTTAGAAAAAATTCCTTTAAATTAAAAGATAGGACTTCAACTTCAATACCTCTTGAATTACTTCATCTTGATTTATTTGGTCCATCTCAAATTCAGCCAATAAATCATAGTAAATATGTTTTTGTAATTGTAAATGATTATTCTAGATTTACATGGACAATATTTTTGAAACATAAAAGTGATACTTTTGTATGTTTTAAAAACTTTACAAAATGGATTCAAAATCAACTTTCTGTAAAAATTATAACCATCCGTAGTGATCACGGTGGTGAATTGAAAACGAAAAGTTTGAGGAATTCTGCAATAAAAAGGGAATAACTCACAATTTTTCATTTTCAAGAACTCCACAACAAAACGAAGTAGTAGAACGTAAAAATAGGACGTTTCAAGAGTGTGCGAGAACTATGCTTTCAGATAGTAAATTACAAAAATATTTTTGGGCAGAAGCAGTTGCTACCGCCTGTTATACTTTAAATAGAATTTTAATTAGACCTTTAACTGATATAACATCTTATGAACTTCTTCACACAAAGAAACCTAAGGTATCTTATTTTATAATTTTTTGAAGTAAATGTTTTATTTTAAATACAAAAGATAACTTAGATAAATTTGATCCTAAATTAGACAAAGGTATCTTTATTGGATATTCTAATAGAAGTAAAGCATACAGAGTATTTAATTTAAGAACTAACACCATCGAAGAAACAATGCATGTTTCATTCGATGAAAGTCTCAAAAGTTTTGAAAATACAAATGATGAAGAGGATTTAATCACTCAAAATCAAGAGTCAACTGAAACTAATAATGAAATTAATCATCCAAATAAAAAGATTAAACTTTTAAAAGATCATCCTATAGAAAATATACTAGGAGATATGCAATCTATTGCTACAACTAGAAATCAACTAAGTAAAATGAGCAATGTAGCCTTTATATCAACTATTGAACCCAAAAATTCAAAAGAAGCATCAATTAATGGTTCATAGATTTTGGCTATGCAAGAAGAACTAAATCAATTCACTAGAAATGATGTTTGGGAACTTGTTTCTAGACCTGAAAATAAAACTATAATTGAAACTAAATGGGTTTATAAAAATAAAATGAATGAACAAGGTGAAGTTGTTAGAAATAGAGCCTGGTTAGTCGCTTAAGGTTATTATCAAGAATAAGGAATAGATTGTGATGAAACCATTTCTCCCGTAGCAAGACTAGAAGCCATTAGGATTCTACTTGTTTTGCAAATCATAATAATTTCAAATTATTTCAAATGGATGATAAAAGTGCCTTTTTAAATAGATTTGAAAAAGAGGAAGTATATGTTGAACAACCACCACTTTTTGAAAATGAAAAATTACCAAATCATGTTTACAAACATAAGAAAGCTCTATATGGTCTAAACCAAGCTCCTAGAGCTTGGTATGATAGACTAAGATCTTACTTATTACAATCAAACTTTGAAGTTAGTAAAGTAGATAATACTCTTTTTACTAAAAGAAATAAAAATGATATTCAACTAGTACAAGTTTACGTAGATGATATCATTTTTGGATCAACAAATTTTGAAATGAATAAAAAAAATTCTGAAATAATAACAAAAGAGTTTGAGATAAGTCATATGGGTGAATTAAAATTCTTTCTAGGATTGCAAATAAAACAATTAGATAATGGTATCTTTATCAGTCAAGAAAAATATGCTAAAGACCTAGTTAGTAAATTTGGTTTGACTACTGCAAGTGGAAAACCCACTCCCATGGCAACCAATGAGTACCTAAGTAAAGAAGATCTCTCGAAAGATGTAGATCAAAAATTATATAGAGGAATGATTGGATCCCTACTCTATATCACTGCTAGTAGACCTGATATCATGCATAGTGTTTGTCTCTGTGCAAGATATCAATCCCAACCTAAAGAGACCCACTTAAAAGATGTAAAACGTATCATAAGATATGTTAAACACACCTTTGATTATGGCTTATTTTATCCTAAAAATGATTCTTTTGAATTAATATCTTACTGTGATGCTGATTATGTCTGCTGTAAATCAGACCGAAAAAGTACAAGTGGAACTTGTCACTTTTTAGGGCATTCTCTGATTTCCTGGTTTAGTAAAAAGCAAAACACAGTTTCTTTATCAACAACCGAAGCAGAATATATTTCTGCTGCTTTGGCTTGTTCTCATGTAATATATGTGCAACAAACTTTAAAAGATTTTGGTTTAAATATCTCAAAATCACCAATTTATTGTGATAATACTAGTGCAATAAATTTATCCAAAAATCCTACTCATCATGCTCGAACTAAACATATTGATATCAGACATCATTTTCTTAGAGATAATATAAGTAAGGAAGTAATTACTCTCGATTATGTCAATTCCGAGAACCAAATTGCTGGTATCTTAACAAAACCCTTAAATGAATCTATATTTACTAAATTTAGAAGAGAATTAGGTATTTCTTCAATAACTGAAATATTGAATATAAATAACAAAGTATAATTAAAAATTAAAATTAATTTAATCAAATAGCAAAAATATAAGTACCTTGTCGACAACTCTCCTTTACCCCTGTCGACATATAACGAATTTTTTCTTTTAAAATTTTCCCACCAAAATTCAAATGGGTGGTTATATATTCTTCTTATTTCGAAATTTTGTTCATTCTTTCTATCCTTTCTCTAATCTAACTTCTGAAAACAATAAAACAATGGCCTCCTCCTCCAAATCAAATAAAAATTCAACCTTTTTGTTCCCTTCTCCTTCTACTAGACCATTTCAACGAACTACGCTTGCACGAGTGATAAAAATGGAAGTTTCCTTGAAGGATGCACTATAACTTATAACTAAAATTCAAGTAGTGCAAATCAAAATGGCCAAAGAAGAAGAACGGCAAGGCAAAATCCTTAGAAACTTGCAAAAGTTTCTAATGGAAAATCACTCCAATCCTATCTTGATTGATGAAGAATCTTCAGGAGATCAAGTGCAAGAGGACATCGAGGAGGAAGAAGAAGAAGCCATCATGGAAGAAGAGCACGTTGAAGATGATGACAAAGTTGTTTGCGTTGGCGAAGTGTGCTTTGACAAGGATGGAAATCTAGTCGAACAACATGGAAATTTCTGTTTCCACTACCCGAATTGCTCGGTTAATAGATCTCCCATTTTCAAGGATACACATTAGTTTCTTTTCTCTCTATCTTATTATTATATGATCTTACTTACTTTTTCTATACAAATGTGAATATAACAATATATAACTAATAAATATTTGTGCTCTTATATTTGAATTCTCACATTATCACTATTATAAGTAATATCATATATGGATTCTTAGTTAGGATAGTTGGTAATTAAGGACTAAGTTTTAGTTTCAGAATTAAGTGTTGATTATTTATGATAACACTGTCATTATAATCACATGTCATATAGTATTAGATTAAGGGGGAGTTATATAGTTTAGAGTTAGTTTTTGTTGATGACAAAGGAGGATATGTATAAAATAGGATAGTTAGGCATACATTAAGGGGAGTTATTAGTTTTAGGAGGAGTTATTAGGATAGAAGTAATATTTTTTAAACAATGGTTGCCATCATCAAAAAGGGGGAGATTGTTAGTCCCTGAGAAGTTGGTTTTGATGAAAATAACCATAGAATAAGATTATAAAATATAAATACTAACATTATTGTTTAGATATATATATATATATATGTATATGCATGATATATATACAGGTATCAAAGAATGAAGACTGTACAGTATAGAGATTCAAGAACTGATAAACTCAAGATCGAAGATATCAATATTCAAGACTCATGAGTATCAAGATTATCAAGAGTTCAAGATTTCAATATAAGTAATTTATTTAGGAATTTTGTTAAAACTCCTAGAAAAGCACTGGCATCTTAAAATCCATTTTATTCGTGGAATGGAATCCATTTCGAGCCCGTTAAAGGGATGGAACCCTAAGTAGGATGAAACCTACGAAAAATCTAGTGGAACATTGTTTTGTGTCCACTAACTTTTATTTAAATGTTTTACAAAATTATATCTTGTTTTCAAAATAATTTCAAAATCTTCTTTTAAAAATCAAAAACATCTATCCTGGTTTTAAAATACTTTTAGCCTCAAAATAATTTTTATTTTCAAAATCAAATTATCCTTGTTTTTAAACTGTCTTTTAATTATAATATATTTAACTTTAATATTTATACTTAGATTTAAATATAAAATTATAGTAAAATTTTATATATACCAAAATATTATTCCATATACTTACTTATATATTTTAACTATAGTCAAGTACATTTATAAAGTTTAAAATAGTTTTAATACAAGATCAAATTTATTTTCAAAGAAAAAAAATTTACCAAAAATAACTTAGGCCTGTCGACAACCCCAAGGAACCCTTGTCGACAAGCTGACAGTTTATTTTAAAAGTTTAAATTTCAAAGGAAGTGTCTATTCGTCATATCCTTTCACGAATGAACATGGTTGTTGTTCTACTGTAAATAGGGGTTGTTTTAAATGAATTGATATTCATGTTTTTTTCTGATTTCACTCCTCTTCTTCTTCACATTTATTTATATACATTTTTACCATTACTCTGCCAAAATCACCATTGAATCTAACAAGACCATCTCTGGTTTGATTTTCTATCACTATATCAACAAGATCCCTGTGCTATTCAGAGTTGTAGATTTCTTTGTATTCAATCGAGTGAGAAAAGGTGTGATTGTAGTCTGGAAAATCGATCAAGCAAGAAAAGGTGTGATTGTAGCCTAGAAAATCAATCGGGTGAACTTGTTGCCCATAAAATCAAGTATCTCTACCTAGAGGATTGTGAATCTGGAGCGGTGTACCTCGTGGCCTTGAAATCGAGGGTGTAATTGCAAGAATTGATTTTGAAAGGAAATCCGTACTTGTGTTGCGGGACTGCATGTAGGGTAACTCCGAACCAATATAAATTTCGGTGTGTTCTTTCCCTTATTGCTTTTACTTTATATCTCCATCTGTGTTTGATTATGTGATCATATCTGTGTTTGAATATTGCATACATTTGTGTTCAAATTAATATAAACTCAAAAAGAATTAGTAATTCCTTAAACATTATTCACCCCCTTCTAGTGTTAATTCTAGCCTTAAGATCCATAATCCGCATTTCTGACAGAGTTCATATGGAGAAGTTACGGGCGTTAGAACGAATTAAAAAATATAAAACTTAAAAAAAATCCATAAAGCCACCGGTCAATCAAAGAGGGTCACGGCCGACCGATAGTGGCCGACCAAAGCATAAGGGCGGTCAACCCGAACATATGTAAATCAAGGTTAATTTGTTTTACAGAGTCGATGATAAACGAACCAGATTTGTTGCTTGGGGATGAAATGTTAGATGAGTAAACTAGATTCTATAAGATATTAACCTAAGCTAATTCGGTGTCCTAAAATCTAACTCCACCCCTATAAATTTGTAAGTGATGAAACTCCAATTCTATAATCAAAGCTTAAGGTAACTAAACATTGCCCAATTTTTCTCTAAAATTATAAGTTCTAAAATTCCAAAAATTAAGTCTATTCATCCTAAGAGATTAGATCAAGCAAACAAAGGCGGATCAAGGTGATCCAAGGAGGAGCTATTGATTTGGGGGCCAAATTCTCTAGTGCAAGCATTGGTAAGAGCTTAATCTAAAGGTGAGTTGGCATAAATTTGATGATTATCGTAGTTAATTTAATCTATTGTAGTTGATTAGGATATCAACAAGCCCTAAATTGTATATTTTAATATGTTTAACCCTAAATTTGAATCAAAAACCTAGTTTTAAAT
Source organism: Allium cepa (assembly GCA_030765085.1). NCBI lineage: Eukaryota > Viridiplantae > Streptophyta > Magnoliopsida > Asparagales > Amaryllidaceae > Allium > Allium cepa. The sequence continues at coordinate 943,862,189 of CM060934.1, read as the reverse complement.
TACCAGTTAACTGTTAATTAAAATTAGGCATTGTTTGATTAAAAATGGAACACACAACTAGAATTAGTAAAAGAGAATAAAGTGTGAATAAATATAAATGAAAATTTTGAAATAACAAGACATGATCTTTTATAATGGTTTGGCAAAACATAGCATACGTCCACTTTAATATTTATTACTGATTTCTTACTTGGAGGTAGAAGTTTTTAGGAGTCGGTACAATCCTAGCACTTAGATTTCTAAAATTACAAGAATATAAGATAGAATAGAACTAGAGCCAAAGTATCTTGAAAATGAGTCTTACCTTCCTATCTATAGAGGCATGGAGCATAAAATCTCACGCAGGATATGTCGTAGCCATTATCCATGTTGTAGACCAGTTCTTAATGAAAATAGAGTGCCACGTCATGAAATATTAGGAGTTGGTAAGACTCCCAACATGGTCAAATTTGTCACCTTCAATCTTGCACTTCAGTTCGTCTTGTGGTCAGCTTCTTGATTCCATAGTTGTTTGTTTCAATAATTTCTTGTTTCGAGGTCCAAATGATGGAGTTGTAGAAGAACAAAGTTGCAGATTTAGGAGTTCGTAGAGATCGTAGAGAATTACATTGATTCAACAAAGTGACATTGGAAGTAGGCTTTTGACATCAAGTAAGGCATTCAGGCACAAGATGGGGTCAAGGTAGAATCAGGAGTCGGTACCGATCCCCAAAGTGGGGTGGGGATTGGTGCCGATCCCCAACTTTTGAGGATTATTGATTGTCTTGGCTTTTTTGAAGCGGTTGAACTTGCTTGGAGTTCGATCCAAGGAATTTGAGTGTTTATTCGGGGCTTGACCTGAGATTTTCTATGATTTTCATGTTTTGAGTTTTCCTTCGCCTCCTTGGAGTCATATCCAAGTTTTTGAGTGCTTATTCTGAGTTATCAGGAGTCAGTATTAAGTCGTCCCTATGAGTCGGTATCGAGTCATGCTTGGAGTCAGACTTGAGTTTTTTGAGTGTTTGCTCTTAGCCATCAGGGGTCAGAACCGAGTTGTGCCTGGGAGTCAGTACCGAATCTTTCTTGGAGTTGGACCCAATTTTTTTATGGATTGCTTTGGGCCTGACTTGGGGATTTCTTAAGTCTATTCTACTTTAAATTTGATTTGAGGATTTCATGGGTTTGCTTCGAGTCAGCTCGTCCACAAACTTGAACTTCCAAATTTTCAACTTTTTTCTCTCATTTTTTTAGATTTCTTTTTTCTTGCCTTTTTATAGTATTCCCAAAATCCTTGGGCCATTTCCTTATCATTTGCTGATTTGATTCGATCATTTAAATCTTTTCAAAAACTACGATAAATTTTCCATAAAACTTGCTCCCTAATGTACGCCTTATGGACTTTTTGCTGGGTTTCTTCAAGCTAGAGCTATCTCTTTGGGCTATCTGCCTTGATAACTCCAAATTTGAGTCGTTTAGTCCGTTCGAATACTATCTGGTCAAAAGGGTGGGAAACATTTGCCCCCTAAAGTACATCTTGTTTCAAACATAATGAGATTTGGATCAAGACAAGTCAGGATTGCTATAAAGGACTCTACTCTGTGTTTCGAATGATCGCTTTCGTTCCCGTGAATCGTTTCTATGGAAAGTTATCTCCACAGTCATATATCATGATGCTTGGCCAGCGTCTAGTGATAGAAGGGTGTTCTCTTTATCTATTGTTTCGAGCTTAGTAATTCTGAATTGATTTCTCTCATGGATTTTCCAGGTATGAGCTTTCTTTTCTTTGACTCTACTCATTGGGTGTCGAACATGATTACATACAAGTATACATGTGGACTCCCTTGTAGAAGTTTTTTGATCATATGCATGTACTAATGTAGGCATAGTAGGTCATTATCTTCATTGTTGTTGTTATTTGTTTTGTGTAACTTGACTCACTTTCGGTTTGTAGTTGTAGGAGTCTGTTTTTATTTTAGGCCAGTGTTGTGTGGGTTCGACCCTTGTTTTTGTTTTCAACTTAGGTGTAGACAAAACCTGACTTTTCTTTCTAATTTTTATTTCAAATGAGAATAACAAAGACTTTTGTTTCGCCCTATCTTTGTGTGAATTTGTCTATGTATTCCAGAAATGCACTTTCCATTTAATGTACTTGCGATCCATTTCTTATTAAAATTATTGTTGGACTTAGCCATTAGCCCATTCCGTGCTTTGCCGACCTTTAGTCATAAAGCAATTGTTAATCTCTAGACATTTACATGTAACCTTATCTAACTCTAGAATCTAGTCAAACTTTAATCATCTAGAAAGGTGGTTCAAAGATTCCTTTTAGAGGAACTTTAAATGCAATAGTTGTTTCCCCCGGGCGTCGATTGAAGTGAATTGTCATTAACAACGAATCGGGCTTCCTTCGTCTAGATGCATGTTTCGATCATGTCGATTGAAGTGAATTGTCATTAAAGATCGTGGTTTAGTACCATTTTCCAGGGTAGTAACATTCGATAGAGCTATATTTCAGGCAATGATCAAAGAGACTTGCCTTGAGTAGCAGGTTTTGCATCCTTCTTTGGGATGCATGACTAGACTGCACTGACATTTGGAATTAGTTTCCGTTAATCACTTCAGACCATGATTTAACATCCTCATTAAGGACGTTTACTTTCCATCGCGCCTGACTCCGAGCATCAATTGAAGTTTATAGTTAAGATCCTGCCTTTCACTAGGCGTGGATCTTTTGCTTTGCCTACTACGGGCATCGATCTTCGGCCTTGCCATCCTCTAGGCAAGACAATGATACTCCGCCAAAATCGATGCATTAGCTAATAGATGGACGGTTGAGTCACATCCATTTTAGTATATATTCGTGCACCCACATCAAAGGTAGGAGTTAAAGGATGGACGGTCAAGCCATGTATTTTTTTGGTTTATACACTTGCCCTTTCTTCAAGGGCAAGAGTTAGTTGGATGGACGATCGAATCACATTAATTTTAGGTTATATTCCAGCCTCGCCATCATCTTGGCAAGACATTAACACTCTTCCAAACTCCAGGCATGAGCAATTGAGTGAACGATCATGTCACATCCACATTGACTTGCCCTAATATCTAGGGATGAAAATGTTAACTGGCATCTTCCTCTGGATGCCAAGAATGGTTGAAGTTCAAGGTCCCGATCATGGATTGTAGAAGTTTAGGTTGGTACCTAACTTTGGGTACGTTGGTTTGTACTATCGGTTGATTTGGTGACGGCGTGTAGCTGCTCTCAACTTAGCTTTGTTACGCTTCTCGTTGATCATATCAAGAGACTCAAAAAGGAGCTGCTCATTGTATACGGGTTGTGGTTTGTCACTCAAAAAGAAGTTCCTTCTAGCTTGACTGCAATTATATCCTCCGATCAATATGCCAAGAGGAATGGAGAATAGCCAGTCGCTGACTTGTGGATGGATAGATAAGACCAAGTGTTAACGGTAGTTCATCGACCCACTTGTCCTTAGTCTTTTCCAATCGCTACTTAATGATGGAATTGATGATCTCGTTTACAACTACAACATATCCATTTGCCAAGGGGTGTGCTACTATAGCAAATCTCTTCTCCATGCAACGACGCCAAAAGTCCTTGAATTCAGAACTATCGAATTAGGTTCTGTTATCGATAACGATTGCTTGTGGAACTACAAAACGAGAGATAATATTTCAAACTACAAGTTCGATCACTTTCTTCATGGTAATCGTGGCCAGTGGCTCAGCCTCAGCCATTTATTGAGTAATCAACTGTGATGATGGCGCCTTCATGCCACCTTTATACATCGTCGGTATACTGATGATATCAGCACCTAAAGCCGCAAATAGCGAACGACAAACCATTTGAGTAATCCCTATCGATGGGGCTCTTGGAATTTTAGAAAATCTCTGGCACTAACTTCTTTGAGAATTCGCTTGGCCTCATCGTGAGTGACACACCGAAGCTAGGGACAGAGAAACCCTTCCTCTAAGTACTCATTCCTATATGATATTTCTTGAAGCTTGTCGATGGAGACTCTATCGGTCATTCCTTTTTAAAAGGTTTCCTCTTTGAAAATAATTTCTTATTGGATTCATCCATTACTCCTTCTCTAGTTCCATCTCATAAGATCCAATCGACGTCCATTTGGTCGATCCATAGAGCAGAAATTACTTCCACCAAAACCAATCTCATAAGCTACGCATCTCCAGGACTAGCCGACTTAGCCAATGAGTCAGCCATTTTGTTTTCCTCTTTGGAATTCTGAGTGCGATTATGCATACCTCTATGTGTCGATTGAGATCAATCACATAGGATAGTAGTTCAGATACCCCTTTTCGGGATAGCGATTCTCGATTGTGCCAAGCTCCGGGTGCTAATTTAGGATTAACTACTTAGGATTGTAGCCGGGTGTCCACCGAGGGTTGAAAGTTAGATCATGCCTTATTCTGGGCATGAATCTTCCATTTTACTGATTTCGAGCAAGATGTTAAGGATTAGACGGTCTGTCACATTCATTTTTGTTTATAATCCTACCCCCACTCTAGGAATTAGAGTAAAATAAGTGAACGGTCGTATCATGTTTGCTTTGATTTATACTCCTACACTCACATTAAAGGCGAGAGTTAGTGTATGGACGATCATGTCATGTTCATTTTGAGATTATACTCCTACTCTCACGTTGGGGGCAAGAGTTACATATGCACATCAGGTTTGAGTTTATACTCCTGCCCTCGCGTTATGGGTGAGAGTCAGTATACGGACAACGTATCACGTCCATTTTGAGTTTGTACTCCTGCTCCTACATCAGAGGTGAGAATTAATTGGCATCTCTCTTCGGATACCTGCATATTTGCATTAATCACTTGCAAATCCATTTGAGTCGATCAAGTCACGACCCTTGAGCAATGGAGAGACGTGGTCTTGGACATAGAAAGTTGCTTTATAAAAGATAGGAATTAATGACAAGTTCTTCCACGGACCTTCACAACACTTCCAAGCAACGTTGGTTCTTAAAAGGTTGGGGATTGAATATGACCGTCGACCCGGCAGCTTAAACCATCCCGTCATTTCTTGAGAAATGTCGGTTTTAAGAATTATTAGGGGTCGAATGTGACCATCAATCCGGTGATTTAAAACTTCCCAACATGGCAAGAGCAAGCCGGTTCTTAAAAGGTTGGAGATTGAATGTGATCATCCACCCAGTGATTTGGACCTTCCCGACATTATCGGAGCAATGTAGGTTCTCAAAATATTAGGGGTCAAATGTGAAAATCAACTCGGTTGTTCAGACCTTCCCATGATGCTCGAGCAATGTTGGTTTTCAGAACATTAGGGTTTGAATGTGAACTTTGACCTAGTGGATTAGACCATCCCGACGTTGCCGGAGTAACGCCGGTTCTCAGAAGTTTAAGGATCGAATGTGACTGTCAAGCCAACGGTTTGAACCCTGACATTACTAGAGCAACGTCGATGCTTAAAAGGCTATGGGTTGAATGTAACCATCGACCCGACGATTTAGACCTTCTCCCGACTTTGCTGGAGCAATGCCAGTTATCAGAAGGTTAGGGATCGAATATGACCGTCAACCCAGCGATTTGAGAATCTACACTCCCCGTCCATCATTTGAGGACTTAGGAGCCCTTCCATAGTCGTGCTGATAGCTTTACAGCATGGAAATCCCTCTTGTAAGAACATTGTTTTATTTGTTTAATAAGCTAATTTTATTAATAAGTGAAAGAAATGGCATGTCCCACCTATTACAGTGCCCCCCAGTTTCTCTATGAGGCTTATTTGCAAAAAGGAAAACTACGTAGTGACAGATGTGGCAGCATGGTTGTTGGTTGCTGCTCTACCTCCAAGTGATCGGTTAGTTTATGACTAGTCTATAATTAGCTTGCATTTTCTCCCTATGCTAGGCTTAGGCTATTCACTTAAAGCGCGCAGATGCTAAGGTCTCACAGTTTCTCCGTTGTCCGGTATTTCCATAACTTACTGTTGGAGCTTGTTATTCCTTATCAGCTCCTTAGTCATATTTATCCATGAGTTTCATGGAAATGATAATATTTTTCCGTGTGCTTTTTTTCATCAGCCACCCCTCTTTATGGTGGCTTTTTATATTGTTCCACCTTATGTGACAATGTAGATATTCTCCAATGTATCATTTAGAGGTGTATATACCCCAGGATTTGAGCTCTTCAGGCACTTGCTGTTCTCGCCGTGTTGGTAGCTTGGAACTGGATTCTACTTTCTTTGATTGTCTTTCTTGTTGCCAACCTTCATATCTTTATTACCAGATTTACCTTTAGATTGCTTTGCAGCAACATTGCTTTGTATAACCTTATTTGGATTTTCGACAATAGCCCGTCGTGGACGCTTGCGCGCACCCTCCTAACGCAGTTATTCATTGGCTTTCCTATAAAAAGCTTCCATTATTGATGGTTGCTTTTTTCTATCCAGTCCCCAAAATCCAAGTCAGAATGAACTCCTTTACAAAGCGCCATCAACACCATATCTTCCTTTGGATCCATTATTTCCATTACAACTGTGTGGAACAGATTCAAATAGTCCCTCAACGACCATCCTTTTAGCTTAATAAACATTAGATAATGGCATCATGTGTTTCAAATGTGGCGTGTGCGAACAGAATTACTTTATGAATTTTCACGACAATTCAGCAAAAGATGGTATGTACCTCGGTGGAAGCCCAATGAACCGCGTTGTAGACGCCCTTTTCTAAGAAAATTAGAAAACATCGGCACTTCACGTTGTTTGAAGCTCTAGCTGAGTCCAAGTGCCAGTCATATCTCAATATGTTTTGCCTAATATTGGCCGTTCCTCTATAAAATGCATCATCGGCATGTTGAATCGTGAAGGATATCTTGTGTGAAGGATGTCCTCCATAAGTAGGTTCCGAATGGCATAGGTTCCCCAATCATCATTAGTTTTAGATCTATTTTCACTAACCATCCTCCTAATCATTTCCTCTAAATAATATGAATCAACAGGTTCGACTGAATGACGAAAATTAGTTCAGTGTTCGGCTCGATGAACACTCTCATGAAGGTGATCGATAACTGGGCTTCCTAAACTCCAAGGGACCCATTCATCCAGCATTCCTTCTGTTTGAATCCCATAAGTAGCATCATCAGCAATAATGTGATTTTCTAGATTCAAACCTTTAATAACATGTCCAAAGGTTGATATCCACACCGCCTTCCAAAGGATGGGCCTTGGGAACTCCATTTTGGGGGTCGGTACCAAGTCCTAAGTCGGGGTTTGTACCGATCCATGGATTTGAGCTTGGAGCCTGTCCTCTTCCTTGCACAGATGTTCCAACAATGTATTGGGTTTTCTTTTGCCTTCCTTCCCTCCATCTTCACTTAGATGAAGAAGAACTCTCTGATTTTGAGCTAGAATTCTATTCTACTACATCCACGTCCTTTTTGAGTCAGTTCATTCAGTAATCTCTAGCTCTACTGCATCGTTTGATTCATATCCCTTCAATTAGCATGGAAACTGTCTTTTGTCTACATCATCATTCTATCCATCTCCACTCTGGTTAGGACATCAGTTGGAGTGTGGATCGCTGGTTTCTCTGGTTGGGTGACTTCATCAACATGCTAATGATTTAGATTCTCAGCATTGCCATACACAGCTTTAGTGGATATGGTACTTATTTGGAGTTCTTTCCTTGATCGGTCCATGGTCGAAATCTTCAAGTAGAATATTGGAAATTCAGGTTGTAGAATTAAAAGAGAGGATAATTGGATCTATCTCTAGAATACAGGGAATCCAATAACAGAAGATTGATCCAAGTAGCCTAAGATTGAAGTTCTCAATTAAAACACTAAAATGTTTGAACAAAAGTGGCATAAACATCCAGAAGTGATAACAGAAAATAAAATGTGAAGAAATATAAATGAAAATCAGGAATAACAATACAAAAACATTTATAGTGGTTCGGCAAAGCTTACTCTGCATTCACTATAATATTTTACTACTGATTTTTGACTTGGAGGCAGAAGTTATTGGGAGTCGGCACAACTCTAGCACTTAGATTTTTAGAATTACAAGAATATAAGATATTATATAACTAGCGCCAAAAGATCCTAAAAATGAGCCCTGCCTTCCTATCTATAGAGGTAGGGAGCATAAAATCTTCCATATGATATCTTATAGCCATTATCCATATTGTAGACCAGTTCTAAATGAAAATAGAGTGCCACATCATCAAATATTGGGAGTTGATACAACTCCGCGAGCGAGGATCGGTACAACTCCCCGACATGGCCAAATTTGCCGCCTTTAAGCTTACATCTTGGTTCGTATTGTGGTTAGCTTCATAATTTCATAGTTTTTTGTATCAATAATTGCTTATTTTGGGGTCCAAATGATGGAGTTGTAGAAGAAAAAGTTGCAGATTTAGGTGTTCATGGGGATCGATAAAGAATTGCATTGATGCAACAAAGTGACATAGGAAATAGGCTTTTGAGGTCAAGTAAGGCATGCAGGCAGAAGATGGGGTCAACCTAAGGCAGAAATGGGAGTAGGTAATAATCCACAAAGTGGGTTCATTGTCGATCCCCAACTTGGGTGGTTTATTGCTTGTCTTGGCCTTTTTGAAGTGGTTGAATGTGCTAGGAGTCTGACCCAAGAAATTTGAATGTTTACTTAGGGCTTGACTTGAGATTTTCTAAGATTTTTGTGTTTAGATTTCTGCTTCCCCTATTAGGGGTTAGACCGAGTTCATTAAGTGCTTGCTTTGAGTCATTAGGAGTCGGTACTGAGTCGTGCCTGAGAGTCGGTACCAAGTTATGCTTAGAGTCAGACCCGAGTTTTTAGAGTGTTTGCTCCAAGCCTTCAGGGGTCGTAACCGGTTACCTGAGTTTTTTATGGATTTTTTTAGGCCTGACTTGAAGATTTCTCAGTCTATTCTACTTCGAGTGTGACTTGAGGATTTTATGTGTTTGCTTCGAGTTGGCTCCCCTAAAAGCTTGAAGTTCCAAATTTTCAACATTTTTCGCTCATTTTTTGGTATTTTTTTCTCTTGCTTTTTACGGTATTCCCAAGTTCTTGGGTCTTTTCCTCGTTGTTTGCTCATCTAATTCAATCGTTTAAGTCTATTAGAGGACTATGGTAAATTTGTTCGTAATACCTGCTCCCCAAAGTACGCCTTGTGGACTTTTGACTGTACTTGGTTTATAGAATCTAGAGCTATCTCTTTGGGCTGCCTGCCTTGAAAACAAGTTCGACTCATCTAATCTGCCCGAATACTACCTGGTCAAAAGGCTAGACAACATGCATATACCCCTTTTCTCTTGAAATTGGAAACTCTAAAATCAACAAACCCAAAATTTGATTGCTAACTATTAAGTAGATTGTAATTAAGGTTCATAAATCACTGTTAACGATATGATTTAAATGCATAAACAATCAACAAAGAAAACTGAGAGGAACCCCAAAAATTGGTCGTCAATGGTCGAACTAGGAACCCTCTTGGTCGATTAGTAGCAATCGAGTGAAGGTTATAATGATCGACTGTTCGTATCAAAAATTGGTCGTTTAAACCTCGTCCTAAGGCTCAAATTTTATAAATAAAAAATAATTTGAAATGTGAGTTGTTATGGGACTACTTAAGTGAAATTAGATGCATGTTTGGACTTGTAGGGAAGGTAGTTCTGTATGATCGAATATTAGGTTGTGGCAGTGTTGGGTAAATTTTGTTTACCCAATTTAGGAAAATAATCGATTCGAGGTGATGTACTTTCACGATTGGCACTCATATGAGGTTCCAACAGTGGGCGCGCGGTTGGCATGGATGGGTAATGGAGTGGGTCTGGCACAATGGGAAGCATAAATTCCTGACACATGTGATATAATTAGAGAGAAGGACCCTAAGCCTGCAATAAAAGGCCAATGCTATATTCAAGAGGTGGAAGCGAAAATAAACGACGAGACATAGCGATAAATTGGCATTTCTGGTTCTTTCTTTCCAGACGTAGTAAGAGGAAACATTCCTAATGGTAGTGATAATGGTGGAAGTCTATGTTCATAGTAGCCTAGTGGTCATATATTTTATTATCATTAGCTAAGTGGGAGGTATCTTACATATTGAGTAGCACAAGAGGTGGCGGTCGATCATTACATATGAAATTCGATCCTTAGTTCGATCCATAGAATTAGCCTACACAACCTGAAGTGTAGGAATGTACTCCACAAGAACACTTATGTATCAGACCGTAGGAATTCATCGACACTTATATCACACCCTATATCATTTTGAGTAGTATTAAAGTAACTGCAAATGATCATCATATTAAACTTATACCCAATCGTTAGATTTTATGTCTGATCCGTTCTCTTTCCTTCTTTTTCCCCACCACAAGTGGACATAGCAGCAAGTAACTGGCCCATTCTAGATGCTTAGAGAGCCTAGCTTATATTCAGAGTCTGCTTTTATCTTATTTTATTCTCCATGTATTATTCTAGCTTATTAGTATATTTTGTTTCTTACATCAGACTTTGAGGGATATTTGATACATCGATAAGAAGTTATCCATAATTTGTGGGGCTACGATTTGTTGAGAAAACTCAAGGTCATAATACCAAAACAAACGAGTCCTAACACCCATTAGTGAAGTTGTAAGACTTCTATGTTTCATTTTAGGGCTTAGAGAAACATAAAAGACTAGTGGGAGCCTTATTAGAAAAATGAAATGGTAACGTTTATTCTTTCTAATATTGTAAGAACATATGCTATATAATGTTATAATTATCTACAATGATAAATTTGTGCATTTAATATGATTGATAAAACTTTTCTCAATTAACATATATAAACAAACTGAACTGAAAGTTGATAAATAGAAATATAATATATAGTTACTAATAATTCTAATTGCATGTTATATAATGTTTCTATACCCATGCAAAAGCCTAATTTCAATTATTTAATACATTTGTAAGTTGGCACTTATATATTTATTTGGTTTAGACCGAGTATTGCATTTTACGAGCTTTTGACCACTAAATGCAACTCAAGACTATGGATTTTTGATCCATATACTTTCATATCTAAATGTTATATGGTGAGCAGTCATAGTTTATGGGGAACAATATTTCCATGAAGTAAGTTCATTCGAAGTAAGCTAAAAAACAGTATTTTAAGAACATGTATTCAACTTGAATGATTTCAAAAGGATCATATTGTGTTAATGTAACATAAGACCATAAACTACGAGAGACATCTAAGAACTCGATCGTTAAAATGTCATCTTGAACGGTTTACGTAAAGTGCAACATATTTGATGTCTTAAATATTCAGAACAATCGAATGTGCTTTTGTAAAAAGTTTGTTATGATAATGTAGTAAGGTTTTCTTTTGAATAGTTTGAGCATTTGAAAGAAAAACGAATGTATAAGAATAGATGTAATTTAAGGTTAAGTTTGAATGAAGAGAATGAATAGTCACTTCTGCTTCATAGAGAAACATTGGAAATAAGAATTGTAATACTAATTGATACTTAGTATTGGAATATGAAATATGATTTTTATTCTAAAATGTATTTTCATATAGAAAATTATTTTCTATAACATTTATTTCATTGAGTTCAAGATATTTGATCAAAGAACTCTCTATTGTAAACCAGTTGCAGCGTATGAAATAAGCAAACAATATTAACAATATTAAGTGAATTTTAGAATTCCAAATTTAGCACGCTATTATAGTAATGGCAGAAATAGTGTGAGCATGCCATTGAACACCTATTGACTTCATCAAATTACTAAAATTGTTTTCATAAAATGTACCGAACATTATTTGTGAAATAATGTTTATTTTTGGTATTGATTGAAAAATAGATATTATGAGTATTATGAATATTCGTTATGAAATAGAACTATATTATGGAATTTGTTTTCATAGTAAAAGTGATACAACAAAAATACATATGTATCTAATATTATTTACAGTTATTTTGGAATTGTAGACTAAGTCGTAGTTTTGAGAAATAATTTTACTATATGATTATGATTCATTTGATACAGGTTAATTATATCTCATACAAATAATGGCTATGCACCCATTTAGTGGGAGCATCATAAGAGTTGATGAACTCATTGAATTAATGCATATTGATTGAATAATTTAGTATATTGGAAAGAGTTCCAAATGTACCTAAAAATGAATAAAGATTCCATCTCAAAAGTCACTCCTCCATGTGATACATAATGATGCATCGATAAGAAGTAATCAGACATTGTTGGACAATTTATGATTAATTGTAAGTGAAGTTGAGTTCTATAAGGTCATGTACTTAAGAGTAGTACCCAGTGTTGATATTATTTCATCTAAACAATAGTTTACAAAATCATACAAGAAAATCCCAACATATCCTAGGCCAAGGAGTTGGTATGTGCGAGTCAAAATATTGCACGTAATAATTATTCACGAGGGATCTTGTATGAATCTCCAAAAGTTTTTTGGAAAGGTCTATCATCAAATGACATATTTATGTTTTGAACATAATTTTTGTAAACTAAAATCAGTTTTATAACTAAAAAGGTTCATAAAGCTTTTGTGAATCCCTATTCTATTTGCACTAAGAAACAATTGTTGTTTCAAGATATATCAACTTCATTGTGAAGGAATTTCTTTGAGAAACTTTTGGTATTTAAATGGAATTGGATCTGATCCATAAATAGAGCTGATTATATGAGATGAAATGTGATTAACTAACCTAATTGAATACAGAGTATTAGAATGTCCAATAAGTATTCCCGTACATCGAAGAGAAACTATGAGTTTCTTATTAACATTGAAAATATACATTACCCTCGGTTGTTCAATTAAACCATCAAGATTGTTGACTCCATATGGTATGATGCGCAGAATTGAAAGAATTCCAAGTACACTATCAGAATAAGATTTTGGTGGTCGTAACCAAAGAGATATGATCCATCGGTCGAGATTGTTTCTTTATTGGAAAGACTAATGTGGTTGGAATTAAATGAGCAAGTTGACAAGAATAATATCGCAAATTTCAATTGTTGAAATTAACGTAACAGATTCGGTATTCAACACGCTCACGTTAATTCAGATTCACTCACAAAATTATCACTCAATAAGACTTAGTGTTGGTACTTATGTATTGAAACAGAAAATTATAATAATGATTTAGAGTAATCCGTTTACATATATTAACCAAAAGTGCCCCAAAGTCAATGGGAGCGATAATGGGTTTGTGAGTCTTTGGATATAATCCAAGAAATGATACGATTGTATCATTTCATAAGCATCAAGATGGACTAAGTATTTTGATAGAAATATCAAATAGTTAGATTTTCAATCAAAATTTAGAGGAAGCGTTGTTCATAAGAAAGAATGTTAAAAGGTACATTAATATTTATAGACTATAAGTAAACAACATATTTTGATCTTAACAATATGCTTGTATTAAAATGAACTTTAGTTGTTTTAATACTCAATTTTGGATTGTAAATGATGTCTTTTATGGTGAGTATAAAAGATATAGGGAGTGTCCCAAAACGATACACAAGAGCACCCTATTAAAAAGGGAACATGTAAGTTGGATTTCTTATGCATTAGCAATACGAATTATCATACAGGTTATGTTATGTATAATATTGTGTTTTGTTTATGCATTTGATACATGGAGAAAACAGAAAATCCAAATTGATATAACTAAATGGTTGTTTGAGGTGTTCTCATGTATTCATGAAATACTATAGAATTATTTAAAGAAACAACGGACTCGTTATGATGGAACATTTGGACAGAAACTTTTATAAGTGATATTGAGTATAACATGTCAACGATAAAATTCAAGTTAAAATATTTAATTAGAAAATGTTTCAAAATAAAAGTGATTGTGGTCAATGCAACGAAATGTTGAGAACATTAACTTGAATAACGCTACAATAAACCAATGTATATAGAAATAAATACACAAATTTATAATTGAGCTAAAGGTGATTCCAAATGTTGAAAATCCCATAATATAGTTATAAGATAACAATGTCATGAAATTGGTCATGATAGAAATTAAAGCTTACTAGAATTCGAAAGACATACTTCAAATCGTTGCATATGATAAATGCAGTTTATCAGTGCCAGAGAGAGTTAATCGACAAAGTAGATAATTAGAACATAATAACATACCCATTCTCTAAGGGACTAACCAAATTGGTGTTGAGAAAACTGATTAGAAAATTTGGAATTAGATTCCATAATTGACTCCAAGTGCAAGTGGGAGATTGATAGAGTTAGGGGCATGCCCTAGGGGCAATTATGTAATTTGTTACATACATCTAACTCGTTGACCAATCTTGTTCGAAATAAAAGGTATTTTCTTCCTATTATATACTTGATATAATGTGATTATATTAATTAATTAACTTAATTAAATTATTTGAAAAAAATCCATAAATGGTATATTTTGTGATAGTAGTTAAAAAGTGTTGTAATCGTGAGTAATTTATCAAAACGAAACAAATATACCATTTTAAATGTTCCTAGTGAAGATGCATCGAGACTGGATATCGATGTATCCGTTGAGATTGGAGTACGCGACGCTCTCCAAATGTTGGGCAGTGTATTACTCATGACTGCTGGGGGAACCTAGGGCTTACATACTATAGTCATTGGATAAATATGGAATGACTCACTCGATAGTTTTCAGTTGGTTAATATAACTAAGGTCAAACAGAAAATATCGATGTGACTGATTTACACGGTTCTCTCAACTTGAGAATACTGTGGATCTTCAATATGAAAACTCCACTTCGATTATAGCCAAATAATGGTATGACATCCATCGAGTGACTATAGTTGGGTTGAGTGGAAGTATTGGAAGTGAAGCTCTATTCAAGAGAGGATTCGTCTCCTCAGTTATACGTGGCTAGTATCACAGTCAACTCAAAGTTAAAGTCTCCGGCCAGAGCATTTCGGTTAATAATAATTATTATTATTGAACCAAGGACTTTGTGTTTGAACTATAAAGTTGAATGTGGATGAGATTGGAATTTTGACTATTACCAAATTCCATAAGTCCAAAGTGATATAGTTTTGACAAAGAAAATTGGTGTAAACAAATGCCACAACCGGGTAACGCTTATTAAACTAAAATGGGATTTTACCGAAAATGAGAAAGCGATAAATTTGGCTATAATGTCACACCACCTACTAAGTGACGTGTGAACTTAACATTAGAGTACTTCGATGTTAATCGCAGACCACATTTACACCCAAGAATTACACAACTGAAATGACGAATTCCTTTAAGACTGAACGATTTAATTAATTTATAATTGTTATAAATTAATTAAATTACTTAATATTTATGAAATATTAATTATAAAATTTGAATGTGATTTGAATAAATAAATAGTGTTATACATATATATAACAGTTTTAAATATATTGATCGATATACAATATCGACAAGCGATTAAATTAGATTTAATTGCATAGTATTTTGGCTTGGGCTTGAATGGGTTTAAAGCCCATCATTAGGGCTGAAAAATTCTGGTTTTGCAAAGGACTAGGTGTGGCTAAAACATAGGGAAATGGCTTGGAGATAATGAGTTGAGATCATGTGAGAATGGGTGAAAAGGTTTTCCCTGTTCCTCTCTAATACAACCATTTATATATATATATATATATATATATATATGTATGTATATATATATATATATGTATGTATGTATGTATGTATGTATATATGTATATATCTATATGTATATATGTATGTATATGTATGTATGTATGTATGTATCTCTAAAATAATGACTAACCTTTTGGCTGCCATTACCATCTACATTGCTGGTTAAAACATAGCTCTCAATCTACTCAAAAATTCTTAAATATATTTCAAATCAAAATAATACTATTCGATAGTTAGAGGTCGGTGATTCCGTACTTGCAATCTGACGAATCAAGAACAGTGAAAGGAAGCGAAGTCATTGCTTCAACGTGGATTCAAAGGCGTTAGTAAATTGGTAATTTTAATTCATATTATAGTAATTGAATTATATTCTGTTATCCTATAATGAGAAATTTCATATCTGTTTAATTATATTGCTACTTTATGCATAATTAGGTAAGATTTTGTAAGTAGATATAGTTGTCACAATCAGTTTGGTTATGTGCATAATTTATTTATCATTCTGTTTTATTTATTTATAGTAAAATGTTGTTTACTGTACAAAATCAATTTTTGTCATTAATAATTTTTTTATATATATTTATTAATAAGTTCATCTACATATACACACACATATATTAGTGTATATTTCTCTCTCATAATAGCATATATGCATATATAAGAGATATATATATATATGATTTAAAAATTTAGTCCACTTATTTATATATAATATGAATTTACAAATTCGAAAATAAATTATCATACACATATTCATATTTTTAAATTAACATTTATTGAATTTTGAATTGTTTATTATATATAGAATAATTATTAGTTAAATATTCGATTTTATATTTAAAAAAAAATATTATATCATTTCGAAAACATATAAAAAATGTTTAGGGACTTTTAATAAAGTTTATTATTTTAAATAATTAGTATTATTTTGGAAAAAATATTTATGATTTGTTAAAAATAATAATTTAATTGAAAAATTCTTCAAAAATTCTTTTAACCTTTCATTCGCGATCCTAGAATTTTTGAAATTTTGAATTTTGAATTTTTAGTAATATATTATTTTATATTAAATAATTCTTGCGTAAATCAATGTATTTGTTTTTTAAAATAATATTTCAACTTTGAAAAATCTTTAGATTTCTTCTAAGCTCTATTTTATGATCTAAGATTTTCGAGAATTGTAAAATTTGAATTATCATGAAGGGATTATTTATGTTCATTATTTATGGATGAAAACATTATTTTACTCATAATATATACAAATTAAAATACTAAAATTTTATGTTTACAAAACTAAGTTAATTTTGAATTATAAGTAATTGTTCTCTCTCTTTCTATAAATTATTTATCTGTATATATAAATGTTTTATGTTTCATATATTATATATAGAGGGAATTTGGGAAAAGTACAAACTTCGATAAAAAAAATTGTCTCAAGGACACCAAGATTCATTTTTTGGCTGAAGGACAGACTTTGAGAAAAATTAGGTTGAAGGACCATGCTAGTTCTAACTAGCATTATATTCGGTTTTTACACTATACAAAATGCTAGTTCTAACTAGCATTTAATTCAGTTTTTACGCTATACAAAATGCTAGTTCTAACTAGCATTGTCCTTCAGCCTAATTATTTTCAAAGTTTGTCCTTCGGCTTAAAAATGAAACTTGTTGTCCTTCAGCCTAAGTTGTTTTTAAAGTTTGTCATTATGCCTATTTTCCACTTATATAATATATTTATACATACATGTGTGTTTATATATATATGTATGTATGTATATGTATTGTAACACGTATACATGCACATATTTGGACAACATACATGACATACAAAATGAGCTAACATATTTGCTGTAATGTAAATCTCAACATCTACATATGGGCGTATTATACCTTTCACGGATTACTATGTTACACATGCACTCACACATATATATGTAAATGATACGTTTATGTGTAAACTAAATCAAATAAAATTAATTTCATATCTTAATATATTTGAATTTAAATAAAATAATTGATTTTATTTAAATGAAATTTAGAAACTTTCTAATTCGGTTAGACTCCATATCCCCAATAAAGATTCAATAGGGTACAAAATTTGAAATTCACCCATAACATCCACTACAGGCTGGTCTCGTTCCAACAGTTTATGCCATGGAAGGTTGTAGCAGCGAGATGTATGCTTATTAGGTGCTATGGAATTGGATGATGAGCCGAGTCGAGTTTTCATGGTTAGAGAATTCACGGATGTTTTCGTGCCTATAGTTGGATCACCTCCGACATGAGCCATTGAGTTTCAGATAGATTTGGTTTCGGGAACAAAACCAGTGAGTAGGCTGCCAAGCACGATATTCCCTTCAAAGATGAGGGAGTTGAAGGTTCAGTTGGTGGACTTAGAATGGAAGAGTTTTATCAGACCGAGTGGTTTGCTTTGAGGAGAAGCAATAGTGTTTGTTAAGAAGCCGGACGGATCGTTGAGGTTATGTATCGATTATCGTAAGTTGAATGTAAGGACGATAAAGAATCGATATCCATTGCGAGAATTGACGATTTATTCCATCCGTTGAGTTGAACCAAGATATTTTCCCAGTTGGATTTGGCGATAGATTTCCATCAGCTCAGAGTAGCGGAGGATAGTATACCTTTAACGACGTTTAGGACCAGATATGGATCATACAAATGGTTAATTATGCCATTCAGACTGATTATTTCACCCACATTCTTTTAGGATTTGATGAACCGAGTTTTCTAAGAGCACTTGGATAGGTTTGTATTGGTTTCATAGACGATACCTTGATTTACTCTACGGATGAAAGAGAGCTTGAAGTTCATCTTAAAGTGGTGCTTGAGACGCTGAGGTAGCACTACTGAAGGCGAAGTTTTCGAAATGTCATTTCTAGAAGAAAGAAGTGAAGTTTCTTGGCCATGTAGTCTCAGAGAAAGGGTTGTTAGTAGATCCGACTAAGATTGAAGTGGTGAAAGTTGAATGAGACCCGACACTGTGATTAAGATAAAGAGTTTCCTTGGATTAGCTAGTTATTATCGAATATTCATTAAGGAATTATCATGGATAGCAGCACCGACGACCAAGCTAACGAGAAAGGATGTGAAGTTTGAGTGAACCGATTAGTGTGAGGAAGTGTCGTAGAGTTTGAAATACTTATTGACCCATGCACTTATGTTGGCTGTTCCGAAAGGGAATCATGATTTGGTGGTTTATACACAGATGCATGTGGAACATGATTAGGAGTTATGCAGATGCAGAGAGGTAAAGTGGTTGCATATGCTTCTAGACAGCCTAGACCGCATGAGGTCGGATATCCGACGCATGATTTAGAATCGGCTATAGTGATTTTTGCATTGAAGGTGTGGAGACATTACCTTTTGGGAGAGAGGTCTGAGTTATATACAGATCGTAAGTCGCTGAAGTATTTAATCTCCCAAAAGGAGCTGAACATGAGACAACAGAGGTGGTTAGAGTTTATTGCCTCTTATGATTCTGGAATTGGGTACACACCAGGAAAAGGCAATAAGGTTGCAGATGTGCTTAGCAGGAAACATCAGAATGCAATGTTGGCGATGTTTGCCGAGTGGAAAGATTAGGAAGCATTAGCTGATTGCATAGAGCAATGGAGATCTGAGGCAGGGTCTAGCGGAGAAACCGTAGTGTTGTCTTGTTTGGAAGTTCGACCAGTGATAGTCGAAAGCATTACTTTTAAATAGGTGGAGGATCTAGTGTTACATAAACGGATCAGGAAGTTAAGGAAAGGAACCGAGAGCAATGACTTAAAAGATTTCAGTGTTGACTAGAATGGGTGGTTGAGAAAGAAAGGAAGATTATGTGTTTCGAGTGTAGGAAACATAAGGAAGGAAGTTTTGGAAGAATCCATCATTCTAAGTTCTCTATTCATCCAAGAGGTACTAAAACGTATTAGCATATGAAGAGAAGTTTCTTTTGGGAAGGTATGAAGTGGGATATTAGCTTATGGGTAAAGATGTACTGGAATTGCCAACAGGCAAAGGTTGAACACCAAAAACCAAGTGGAATGCTTCAGCCATTAGAGATTCAGATATGGAAATGGGATTGTATTTCTATGGATTTTATTGACGGGTTACCAAGGTCGAATAGAGGAAACGAAAATATATAGGTCATAGTGGACAGATTCACCAAGAGTGCCCATTTCATTCCAATTAAGTCATCTAGGACGTCACATGTTTTAGCGAAGTTGTTTATGAAGAATGTGGTTAGACTACATGGAATTTCTATTAGTATAGTTAGTGATAGAGATTCTATATTCACTAGCGAGTTTTGGAACAGCCTACAGGAAGTTTTGGGAACCAAGCTCAAGATGAGTACCGCTTACCATCTACAGACATATGGGTAAACGGAAAGAGTTAACAAAATCTTAGAGGATTTGTTAAGATCTTGTGTTTATCATGGGAAGACCAATTGCATTTAGTCGATTTTTCGTATACCACTAGTTATCAGACTAGTATTATAATGGCACCGTTTGAAGCTTTGTATGTAAGGCCATGCAAATATCCCGTTTTTGATTGGAGACCGGGGATAGGTTGGTTCTTGGCCCAGATTTGGTTAGGGAAGCTACAGAAGGGTTGAGGTCATTCGAGCTAGGATGATGGAGGCTTAGTCTAGGCAGAAGAGTTATGCAGATAGAAGATGGGAAGACTTAGAGTTCTTAATTGAAGATCAGGTTTTCGTCAAGGTGTCACCGATGAAGGGTGTGATCAGATTTGGGAGATCAGGAAAGTTGGCATCGAGATTCATTGGACCTTTACGTACTGTAGTGAGGGTCGGGAAACATGCATATAGAGTTGAGTTAACGAGTAGTTGAACAGGAGTCCATGATGTTTTTCATGTTTCTCATTTTAGAAAGTGTGTCAGAGACCCGAAGACTACTATTGAACCGACTGTGCTATATGACTTAGTAGTAGAACCGGATTTGACTATAGTTAGAAAGCCAGTTCATATTGTTGCGATAGATGAGAAGAGTCTTAGAACCAAGACGGTCAGATTAGTCATGGTCTAGTGGAGTGACGATGACAGGGACTGTACTTAGGAAGTTGAGAGTAAAATTAGAGAGGCATATCCCGATTCATTTAATGGTATGTTTTACCTCTTTTTTTGAATATAAGTGTGCCTTATCTTAATTTTAAGGACGAAATTCTTTAAGGAGGAGTGTCTGTAACACCCCATATTTTTGATAACATTATTTAGGATATTTAATTATCTAAATAAAATAAAATAATGAGTTGATTAAGGAACTGAGATTTGACTAAATTAAGGGATAGCCGTGCCATTTAAACAATGAACTAAAAGAAAAGGTTAAAATGAAATAAAGGAGGGGTTAAATAGGAAAGAGGCCATTCCTACATCTATATCCCTTAGCCATGTATACTCCAACACGTTCATTTTCATTTGTTCAAAATTTTAAAAGCTAAGTCCGGCCACCTTTAACAAAATCTAGAGAAAGAGAAAGCTTAAGCAAATCGAATTCATTCAAATATCATAATCACTACAACAAAAGACCCTTTAATAACGTTTAAAAAACGCTATAAAAGGCTTTTAGCGTTTTTATAAACGCTGTAAATCAACATGTCATAATAAATCAAAAACCTATTATTGTGACAGAAGAAAGGCCATGAAAAGCATGTTTTTTATAGCATTTTCAACATGCTACAAAAAGTATTATTAATGGCGTTCTCATGATGTAAAAATATGTAATAAATCAATGACCTATTATTGAAACATAAAAAATGCTATAAAAAACATGTTTTATAGCTTTTCAACATGTTATTAAAAGTCTCATTAATTGCGTTTCTTAATAGGCTATCAAATCCTTTAACATTGTTCTAAAAATCATTTTTTACAGTACGTATATATCCATTATCCCATTATAATTGACAAATTTACATAAACATAATGTATCATTTCACACAATCATATAGATCATATTGAACGAAAAATAACTAACTATTCAACATTCATATTGAATAATGCATAATATGTCATAATATTTAATAAACATTAAAATAAAAGTATAAATAATACAAGTGATAAAAGATCATGCTACACATGATAATTAAATGTGCAAACCAAAATGATGTTACTTCAAAAGAACTTCAAATCGCTGATATACCGCAGCATGTTGCCTTTTGTATGCACCATAGATGGGTAATTACCCATGAAAAATAAATTCAACAATTAACAATGATAACTATACATACATACATAGTTGTGTGTGAAACTTAGTTATAAATTTAATTAATTCATATGGAACTTAATTAATTTATATGAAACTTGATTAACTTAGTTAATTTTTATAAAATTAAATTGATTTGTAAACTTTATTTAATTTTATTAAATTTAGTTAATTTATATAATCATATGGAAACGACATCAATAATATATGGAATTTCCTGAAAAGGATGTAAATTTCATTTAAAATACTTTATTCAACAATTGCATGTATATTGTTGTCATGACCCGAAATTCAACGTTCAAAAATCGACATCAAATACCTCACTTGTATTCGACTGCCGAAAATTCAAACGTTGAACTCCAGTTCGGATGGAGCTTATAAAAAATTAGATGAAAACATCGGAAACAAAAATGAATATCATTGAACATAACACAGATACAACTTGATATAATATCCATTACAACATCGATCACCATTATCAGAGTGATACACAAAAGATACAACGATAAAACGACCACTCCACAGTGGAACAACAGAGACTTTAAAAAGTTTCCAACATACTTCAACTTTGATAAGGTCTTCAAAAGCTCCAAAAATCCAAGCACTTCAAAAGATTTCCAACCCTAAAAGCTTTCCGAAATCTGACAGCTTCCAAAAGACTTCCGAATCCAAGCTAGCTCCAAAACACAGGTAACCTGCTTCTAGGCTGCCCGTGTGGAAATTATGGGCATCCAGAGTTTAGGAAGGGAACAATAAACTCCAGGTCAGTCATGGGACTGGTATGAGTAAACAACAGCAGTTGTTTGAACAAAACAATTTATAAAAATAAATCCGTTCATGCCTTTGGAAAATGAAACTGCCATAAGGCCTCCCGCCACACACAATGCAAACGCACACTTGGACGAGATTTCTTCTTATGACAGTTAAAAAATGCTTGATACGCGAAAACAATTTGATATTATTATTAGTGCATAGTGCAGAAAACCTTTTGAAAATATAATATTAATCTTAGCTAGCATACCACATTTCGTCGTGTGCCACTATAGCTATCATGTTCAATAGCAGGTTACCACCACATTCCATGACAGGTTATACAACTAAAGCCGTACAGGACGCATATTGTTTCTTTGGATTTCCAACAAATGGTCAGGCTAAGGAACTTCCTACACCGAAATGGGCACGCCTCTGGAAGGATGCCCCCGAGAACCAAACCGAATCTTTGCTAACACAAGGCCGACGCTACCTCATGCTTTAACCAAGCTATAACATAGGTAACTACCACACAAGTGTGCCATCCCCGGTCGTTACCGACCTTTATCCGAGGCGCCTCTCAACCAACAACCATAAAGCAATAAGTTTGTAGCAACCACATAGGTTAAATATCTGGGCTCCATACCATGATATCACCTTTTATCCAGAAGGAAATGGACATACCCTAGGGTGCCACCCCGAAAAACCTCGCTGCATCTTTCCTGTTTCGACCATTTCCGGGGTGTGAGGTCCTAATGCAGTCTCGTCCACAAATTTAAGCTTTTTCACAAAGCCATGCTTCGATCAACTAATGATCAGCAACACCTCGCATGCCACATTACCAAATTGGAAATGTATCACTAGTAACCATCAACTACATAACCTCGGAACTCATACGTCTTGGAGAAGGGTGTTAAGCTAAGAGAATAAATTCTTCGCCACCAAACATAAATGTATTTGATAGAAACCAGTTTTACATCTCAAAGTGTAATATCAGACACACATCCATACAAGTCTGTTTCGGGTTCGAACAGAACTGAAGGCACTTCCAAAGAAGCCCTTGCAATCCGGGTATCCCCAATCCCGATCAGACTCCCCATCACATATGGAGATCTCTATATCGTATCTACTCAGTACAGAGTCATTCGACAAGTTATCCTATCATTCTCGAAGACATCCGGCCTCACCACCGTCTTCAAATGCTATCCATTTCGTCGTATCACTATTTGGAATGGGTTATATGACACAAAGGTCCTCTCCCGGCTAAACCGAATAGTGAGCGCAATATTTAAAAACATATGGATATAGGGATTTCAGTTAAGTCACAACTTTAAATATAAAACTTTCCTTATCAAATGGTTTAAACAAATTACCATTTTCACAAAAGGATTTACTTCACAAAGTTCACCCAGTTTCACAAAGATTCATTCATAGATTTCAAAAAAAATTCCACTTCAAATCGAATTAACTCATCCAATCTTTAAATCAAAGATTTAATTCATAGCTTTCAAAACCATTTCCAAAGATTCATTCATAACTTGAAAAACCATTTTCATTTCAAACTTGAAATCTTTTCAACATAAATTGGAAATCCTTTCTTCATATGAATGCTATTACTATTTGAAAACAAATAGTTTTCATTTCGGAAAAATCCGATTACATTTACATAAGTTAAAGCCTTTCAAAATAAAACTTGGGTTAAATTCAAATTCCCAAAACAATACTTTTAAAATGGTTTAAAACCCATATAAACACATTTATATCTTGCAAAACCTTTTCAAACCGTAATTTCCAAATATAGAGTTCAATTTCAAATCTTTGAATTTAAATTCAAATCAAACTATTAAATTTGAAAACTTTATCAAATTATTTAAAATAACTTTTATCTTTTTAAAATTCCTTTTCAAAACTTTCCATATTTAACCCAATCCTATTGCCAAAACCATTTGGATTCAAAGTTCAATTTTTAAAAAAAATAATGTTTAAATTCAAAATATCTGTGACTTAACTGATTCCCCGTGAAATCCATATTTGTGTGTGTATGGTGTAGTCCAGGGGTTTTACACAATAGTGCAACATCATCAATCATCACAAATTCGATCATATCAATATCGATAAGCGGTATAATCTATAACGCTTATCTTTTATTCATAGATACACAGATAAATAATATAAATTTATCATAGATAAATAAATTACATTCATCACAGCTTGAATCAAAATAATTCATTTCACAAAGCATCACATATCAAGGATATCAAACAATTCAACATCCAATAGAATCCAAACATCCATAAGTACGATCATTAAGTCATCTGACTAATTTAAATCAGATTAGTCACAAATCTTGGTTAATTAATATTAATTATACAAACCATTTAATTAATTCCCTTTCTTTATTTATAAATTAACCCTTAATTATTAATTAATTCTTTGATTAATTATCCTTAATTAATTATAATAATTAATTAATTAATCCTTAATTAGTAATCATTCCCTAATTATTTTCATTAACTAATTATTTTCAAGTAATTAATTATCATTTAAATCAATTATTCTTTAATTACTTGATTGATCAACTTAAATTATTAACTAATTTACCTTAATTACTTTATCAAGAAAATTAACTTTAAGTAATTGATTTCCTTTAACAAATAAATTAACTTAGACTTTAAAAGTTAATTAACAATTAAAAAACTCTTTATATTCATTAACTAACCTCTAATATTATTAAGTTTATTTAAAACAAACTTTAAAATAAAAGTTATATGTATTGAAGTATTTAAAACTCAAAACAATTATATCATCAAACCTTTAATAAAATTCCAATTTTTAAACAGTCATTAATTATTTAAGAGAAATGGTTAATAAGTTGTTTAACTTGATTAAATCTTAAACTTTAAACTTTTTCTTTCTTTTCATTTTTGAAAACTTATTAACATAACCAAGAAAACCCGAGCCAACTACTAAACATTCCCGAATATTCACCCGAGCACCCTCCTCTTTTTTCCTTTCTATCTTAAACATGGTTCTGGATTTCGAATTTAAAAATTCTGCTTTACATGCAAACACTTGCGTACGAAACCGAAGAAAAAACTCGAGTCATCACAAAACTTTCTCGAGACTTCCCACCATTTGCTTCGAGTCATCACGAAACACCCAGACCCACGCATACACCACTGACACACATTTACATGCACATCTGAATGCCGCAGCTCCGGCCAACATCGCCGATGTCGCAAGGTCATCGATCATCTCCAGAGTTGCCACGAACACTCAGATCCATTAATTTGCTCAGAATCAAAATTGAGCCATCCAGCATCCAACTGAAACCCAATATCGATGACGAAAAATCCTCGCCATGCCTATCTAGTCCATCAGAGCCAACGCCGATGAACACATACCATCGCCAGAGTCCCCTGCATCGATTCCTCCCAATGCAATTTAGCCCGATCCTCTCTCGTCGCCAACTCGAGGATCAACATTGCTTAAACCGTGTACTTAAACCCTATTTCATCACCGACAAACTAAATCGATGATTTAAAAATTCATCTGTTATTTTTCTGATAATCTCCAACCCTCAAACTTCCTTCAACCATGAACACGACAACCCTACCTTCCCCAATCGTCCAGAATTGACTAAAAAACATTTTCCGTTTATCTTTCAATTTCTCACTACCCATGATTTTAAAAATTTTAATATCCATATTAAAAATCATGGTTTCTTAACGCAAATCCAATATACAATTAAAATATAAAAATTTAAAAATCTAGATTTTGACCTTAGTTGATTTTACTAAAATCTTTCATTTTTCAGTGAAAATATTTTATAAAAATATCTATAAATATTTTTAGAACTTAGATTTGGATTGTATAACAAATTTTTATTAAGACCTAAAGCCTAAAATAAATTTGAGAAGGAGGTTTTACTTTATGAACGGGGTTTGGAAGCCTGTAATCAAACAGAGGCAAAACATTGCCTTTAAACCAGACATGCACACAATTTACATACACATACAGGCACAAATATATAACCATCTCACCATATTAAATTCATAACTTTCCAGGTCAAAATTCAAACCAAAAATTCAAATAGATCTAAGTTTTAAGAAGTGAGTTTACTCACCTTGATCAAGAAGAAACAAAGAGTTTTAAATACTGGAAGCTGAAAATAGATAGGATTTGAATTGGCTTGTTTGAGTTGATTTTGTAATGGTCCTTGAATCTTTATCTTTTTATTTGATTACTAAATTATTACTGAAGATCCTTTATTTTTAAAATCTTGTTTTCCTGGTTTGAAACTTGCTTTTGATTTCCCTTTGAGTTTAATTGTTTTACCGGTTCCTGTTTTTCTTTGATCTAGTTTAGTTTGTTTTTAAAGTTTTCTTTGAAAAAATTTCTGATTTGTTTTTTTCCAGATTTGTTAAAGTCTTGAAGGTGAATAAAAGAAATGAGAAAGAGGGGTTTAAGATATTATATAGTTTCTATTTCTTTTTTATAAATTTTCTTAAAAATGGAAACAATAAAATGACACTTGTCCTTTGCGTGTATTTTAATCTTAACACTTGTTAATATTTTGTACTTAATCCCTAACACTTGTATTATCATATTAATAATGTTTTCGAATTAAATTTTTATATTATATTTCCTTATTTTTTTATAAAGACATTTCCCTTATATTATTATATACATACTATTTAAAAGAAAATGCTTTTAAAACTAACTATACATTAAATAATTTACATAAATAATATATTTTTTAAATCCAAATCATTTTACTAAGTCATTTATTTATATTTTAAATTCAAATACAAATTCAATATTCAAATTCAAATTTAAAGTCAAATTCAAATTTACTCATATATACATATACATATATATATATATTTAAATTCAAATAATTCTAAAACATTTTTTATTTTGAATTCTTAAAATCAAATGAATTTTACAATCTTATTTATATATACAAATCAACACTTATTTTATTTATTTTGAAAATTCAAATTAATTCAAATTTTATCCCAAAAATTTACATTAATTATTAATTTAAATTTAATTCAAAATTGGGATGGTTATAGATCCCCCCTTAAGAAAATTTCATCTTCGAAATTTGAAAGAGAGAGGAAGACAAACAAAAAATATAAGATTATAGAAAAAGATAGAGAAATGGCTTATCAGATCAAGCAGGAATATCCACAAATATGAGAATAAACTCATTTAACACTCTACGAAATATTTGGGTCATCTGATCTACGAAATATGCAGGGGCATTTGGGCATTGATTAGTCTGAAGGAATAACTAACTATTCATAGAATATATCGAAACCCCATGAAACAGACAAAAATAAGTTCATCTATGATTTCAGATTCAAGATTTAACTCACTTACGATTTGCTAAGAAATAAAACTATGTGTAGTTCCTCTATCGAACAAAACTCGAAATTTTTTATCGTAAATGAGAAGGTTACCTTCTAAAATTCCTTTTCCCTTATCAGCCCTTGAGGTTGAAGGATCATCTTTGATTGCATACACCTTCGCTATATGAGCTTGCTTCTTTTTCGGGCAATCGTTAACTTCGCGACCTGGCTTGTGACATAGTAGCATTCCTTAACTCCTTGACCAGTCTTCGCAGGTTGTTCTTTCTTAACTTGTTTCCTCAGGTTCTTGCAATTGTTTGAATAATGGCCCTTTTCTTGGCAATTGTAACAAGTTATATCTTTCGCCGGGTTTCGCTGATAGTCCTTCTTTTCCTTGTCCCCTGTTGCGACTTTTCTATTGATTAGAAAAGCACAAATTTTAATAAATTCTGCAAGTGCACAGGCGTGTAGTATGCAGGTCGAACACAGGGAATTGTATTTTAAAACAATTAAAATCCATAGTTAAATCTTAGGCGTGTTAAACGAATTCGACGGTGAATTTTGAACAGAAAATAAAAACAATAATATACTCCGAATCGATTTCGAAACTAATCGAAATTGCAACCAAAATATAGAATTGTAAAAAAAATCAGAACAGAAATTGAAATTTGCGGAAAAGAAGATAACGGAGCAAACAACTGAAATAATTACTAACTAACTGAAAAGTGTGCAGAAAATAACTAAGAACAAGAATAAATAAATTGCTAAATTTAATCAACAATCCTACGTATTCTGTTCGAAAATAAAAACAGTGCTGAATTTAAATCTAAACTTGAAGAAAAGTGATGAGGTAAGAGATGATCTGAAGGTGCTGTATAATGCTTTATATATAGGCTTCAGCCCCTAAAATCAGTCCATCTTTTTAGCAATAGGACTGGTTCTATTCTTAGTATTTGCCAAGATAATTGTACTGACTGGGTCCATTCCTTGAATTGGTGAAGAGTCAAGTTGCCACGTCATTGCTTGAAATACTTTTATATGTGAATTGGTCCAAATTCATACGTAAGCTACTTTTGAATGTGTCCCATTTTGCTTCATATCATGGCTATGTATTATGCTACTTGAATTGGCCATGTTTTTTTTTTTTGATTTACAGGTGGCATTGCTTTGAAATGGATATCCTTGAATTGCGTGAGCTGATATGAATATTTCCAATTGAGTGATATGCTTGATACGTGTTTTCTTTTTGAATCATGGTATCCAAAATGCTGCACTCATTATTGCGTGTCTTTTGGAACGGACCAATGCCACAACCGATTAATTTCAACATTACACTTTGAAATCTATAATCTGCAAAACTATAATAGAATACCCGTATAATACCGCTTTATAAAAATAAAAATATATGAAACAAACGGTTTAAAATGCATAAAAATACGTTCATCAAACTCCCCCACACTTGAACTTTATTCGTCCTCGAATAAACAAGAAAATAAAAAACTAACTAAATCCTTTTTCATAGGAAACACGATTGCATTGAGCGCATGCAACAAGCCGTTAAACCTCTTGGTGTCCCTAGTAGGACGAGTGGTGTCTCGTGAGGGTTTTCAGCGGATACTACCCACAAAATCCAAATGTAGTATGTGATGATTCTAATGTACTATAAGAATGCAAAATTCTACACAAATGGAGACTCGATTTACTTCAAAATAGTTGCAACAAAATAATGTATATTAGTTTTAGTCAACTTCTTCAAATTTTTGGTTCCTCACTAATCACAAATTTCAATGTAACTCAAGTTTTCATACATTAGATTCTAGTTTGGCCAGTTGTTTCGGTTGATAACATAGTGCAGCCATGAAATAAATTCTTCACTGTTGATCACATTTTTTTTTTCAAAATGGTATTTTTCATTTCCATTTGTATAACAAGCCAAATCAACAAAGTCAAGAAGTGTTTGGGTTTCAAAGCTTAGTCTCTCTTTACTAGTTTTTTTTTCTTCTTTTTTTTTTTTTTACACCTATCCTTTGGACCAAGGTATACCACCCATGCACTGCCTCGCGGGCTTATGTGAGAGTTGGGATAGAGCTTGGAGGATTGTGCAAACCGACTCTGACTATGTCAGAAAAGGTCGGTAATCCTTAGGTGATTATTTATTTAATTATTTATACACCTAACTCAGAATGCTGAGGCCAGATATACAATCCATGCACTGCCTTGCGGGCTTACGTGAGAAGAGTATAGAGCGTGGCGAGTGCACACACTTTCACAAGTGTGCACACCTATCGACTCTAGGTGTTTCTTATTAGTTTTTTTTTTTTGAGAATAGCTAAAGAGTGTTATGCAAATCAACTTAGCACCACTTAATTTTAATGATTTGAGATGTCAACGCATGTACTTTAAATCTACCATTTTTTTTTAAACAAAGACTACAGTTTAGAAAAGATTTCATAACCATCACCTATGAATCCCCCTATATACTAACCTCACTATTATCGCTTGTAATTCAACTTTTCATTATATTTTACATTTGAAATTAGTGATTCACAAAAATCTTCATCAATTGACTTCAACTGCTTACTTACTTTGTCTTGACTAATTAAAAGTAAATCGAAGTCCTAAAAATATTGGGAAATGAAAAAAAAATTGAAGGGAAATTTGAAAACAAATAATGAGATGATTTTTTTTAATAAAAAATGATGCTACACTATGAAATATGAACAAACAGAATGAGGTATGCGTCCCCCCCACACTGGAATGAGACAGTGTCCCAACTGTCAAATAGAATGCAAATGCAAAATAGAAGAAAAAAACTAAAAAAAATACAACCTGATATGTGCAAGATAGTGAGCGGCTCATGCCGAATAGCTAGGTTCGTGAAGATCCACGAACTCATCGTCCTCGTGCTGTTCAAACTCTAGAAATGACTTCAAGCGTTGTCCATTGACCTTTGCAATGGAACCGTCCCTAGGATTTTCAATTTCAACTGCGCCATAAGGGTATACTGTTTTCACAATATATGGACCTGTCCAACGGGATCTCAATTTTCCCGGAAATAAATGAAGTCTGGAATTATATAAAAGAACTTTCTGACCTACTTCGAATGTCTTACGAAGTATGGATTTATCATGATAGAATTTGGTTTTCTCTTTATAAATCTTTGCATTTTCGTACGCTTCATTTCTTAGTTCTTCTAATTCTGACAATTGTAATTTACGATGCGATCCGGCTTTTTCTATGTCAAAATTAAGGTATTTGATTGCCCAAAGTGCGCGGTGCTTGAGCTGAACGGGTAAATGGCATGCTTTTCCAAAGACTAATCGGTATGGTGACATTCCTAGATTGGTTTTATAAGCTGTGCGAAATGCCCAAAGGGCGTCTATCAATTTAGATGACCAATCTTTTCTGTTGGAGTTAACCGTCTTTTCAAGAATTTGTTTAATTTGTCTATTGGAAATCTCGACTTGACCGTTGGTCTGTGGATGATATGGAGTAGATAGTTTATGAGTGATAGAATATTTCTTAAGAAGAGATTCAAAAGCACGATTACAAAAATGAGAACCGTTATCACTCATAATGGCTCGAGGTGTGCCAAAACGGGAAAATATGCTTTCTTTCAAAAATTTGACAACAACTTTATTGTCATTCGTTCTGGTAGGAATGGCCTCAACCCATTTAGACACGTAATCTACTGCAAGTAGGATGTAGAGATTTCCAAAAGAATTAGGAAAAGGACCCATGAAATCGATGCCCCAAACATAAAAAATTTCGATGATAAGGATTGGGTTTAGGGGCATCATGTTACGTTTGGAAATACGACCTGTTTGTTGACATCTAGCGCATTTGGAGCAAAATTCGTGGGCATCACGAAAAAGAGAAGGCCAATAAAAACCGCACTGTAACACCTTGGCAGCAGTTTTCTTTGCTCCAAAATGTCCTCCACATGCTTGATTATGTGAAAAAGAGAGGATGCTATGGAATTCCTGTTCGGGGACACATCTACGTATAATTTGATCATTGCAATATTTGAAGAGATAAGGATCGTCCTAGTAAAAGTTTCAAACATTGGAGAGGAATTTGTGTTTATCTTGTTTTGACCAATGGGAAGATGTTTCATTTGTGACAAGATAATTTACGATGTCCGCATACCATGGTGCACTGGAGAGGGAAAGAATTTGTTCATCGGGAAAATGATCGTTGATTTGAGAGTTATTGTAGTTTTCATGAACTATACGAGAAAGATGATCGGCTACGACATTTTCAGAACCCTTTTTATCTCGTATTTCTAGGTCAAACTCTTGAAGAAGGAGAATCCAACGGATTAAGTGGGGTTTGGTATCCTTTTTCGTGAGTAAATACCGCAAGACGGCATGATCAGTGTAAACTATGACCTTAGAACCTATGAGATATGATCTAAACTTATCGAGGGCAAAGAGAACCGCTAAAAACTCTTTTTCTGTGGTTGAGTAATTCAATTGAGCTTCATTAAGAGTTTTGCTAGCATAATAGATGACTCGAGGAAGTTTATCGATTCATTGACCTAAGATGGCTCCAATGGCATAATTAGAAGCGTCGCACATTAATTCGAAAGGCAAAGTCCAATTTGGAGGTTGGATGATAGATGCAGTGGTCAAGATCGATTTGAGGGTTTCAAAAGACGTTTCACATTCATTGGAAAATTCAAATTTAACATCTTTAGCCAGAAGATTCAAAAGAGGTTTTGAAATTTTTGAAAAATCTTTAATGAACCTCCTATAGAATCCTGCATGGCCGAGAAATGAGCGAATGTCCTTTACGGACCTTGGAGGAGGAAGGCCCACAATAAGATCAACTTTAGATTTGTCAACTTCTAGGCCATTTTTAGAGACAACATGACCTAAGACTATTCCTCGCTTAACCATAAAATGACATTTTTCCCAATTAAGAACAAGAGATTTCTCCTTACATCGCTTTAAGACACGTTCTAAACGAAGGAGGCATTGATCAAAAGATGACCCATAGATTGAAAAATCGTCCATGAATATTTCTAAGAAATCTTCCACCATATCAGAAAATATACTCATCATACATCGTTGAAAGGTAGCGGGAGCATTACAAAGACCGAAGGGCATGCGACGATAAGCGAAAGTTCCGAAGGGACATGTGAACGTTGTTTTGTGTTGGTCCTCTAACGCAATGGGAATTTGATTATAGCCGGAGTAACCATCAAGAAAACAATAGTATTCATGACCGGCTAAGCGTTCGAGCATTTGATCAATGAAAGGAAGGGGAAAATGATATTTTCTTGTTGCTGCATTGAGTTTTCGATAGTCGATGCAAACGCGCCATTTTGTTTTGACCTTTGTCGGAACAAGTTCGTTATTCTCATTTGTTGTCACAGTGATTCCAGACTTCTTTGGTACAACTTGTACCGGACTTACCCAAGTACTGTCAGAGATAGGGTAGATTATGTTATTGTCTAAACATTTGATAATTTCTTCCTTTACCACTTCTCTAATGTTAGGGTTTAATCGCCTTTGAGCTTCGCGAGTGGGTTTAGCCTCGTCGACTAAATGTATTCGATGTTCAATAATTGATGGACTAATTCCCTTAATGTCAGAAATTACCCATCCTATTGCCTCTTTATTTTCCCTTAAAATTTTCAAAAGTTGTTCTTCTTGGTCCTTAATGAGATCGGATGCCAAGATTACAGGGAAATTTTTCGAAGAATCTAAGTATGCGTACTTAAGATCGTTTGGAAGAGGTTTGAGGTCTAATTTAGGACGTACTTCTCTTGAGGCTTCAGTAGACATCAACTGATTGAATTCTAGTGAATTATGAGAAGAGCAGAGCATATAATTTAATTCATAAATGTATTCATCTTCATTTAAATTAGAATTAAAATGATCTAGGCACATGTTAAGAGACTCCGTAATATCACTAAAATCATTTTCTACAATTGTTTGGATCATGTCAACTTCTTCCATTTCAAGATCCCTTGGTTGTCTGTTAAGATTGAATATATTTAGTTCAATGGTTAGGTGCCCAAAGGAAAGTCGGAGTTGACCATTCCTACAATTTATGATAGCATTTGATGTTGCTAAAAATGGACGACCTAATATCAAGGGAATCTGACCGTTAGGATTTGAGACAGGTGCGGTCTCTAGGACTATGAAATCGACTGGGAAATAGAATTGCTCGATTTGTATCAAAACATCTTCAACTGTGCCCAATGGTTTTTTGACAGATCGATCAGCTATTTGAATTGTGATGTTTGTAGGTTTTAATTCCCCTAGTCCAATTTGACAGTACACGGTATAAGGCAAAAGATTTACACTTGCTCCAAGATCGAGTAAGGCATGACTAATGTGAGTGTTACCTATTTTACAGCCGATTGTAGGACAACCGGGGTCCTTATACTTGATTGGGGAGGGATTTGAAAGAACAGAGCTAGTGTTTGCAGTTAGAAATGCAGTCTTAGGAACGTTAGTGGCACGTTTTTGAGTACATAGCTCTTTCAGACATTTGGCATATCGAGGAATTTGCTCGATGGTATCAAGAAGAGGAATATTGACTCGAACTTGTTTGAAAATTTCAAGAATTTGGTCAAAATTAGCGGGCTTCTTCTTTTTGTTGAGTCTATAGGGAAATGGAGCAATGGGCTTATAGACTCGTTCGGAAGTTTTTTCATTCGAAGAAGAAGGTATGATATTAGAGGGTGAAGATAAGGGCGTAGAAATGTTGGGGTTGCCAACGTTAGAAGGGAAGAGTGGTCGGGACTGCCGACCTTGGATGAAGAATTAGAGTTGTTTGGATTGACAACAGTGGGTGTTGACTGAGTTTCAGAATTTTGAACAAGGGAAGACTTAAGAAGGACGTCGGGGTTGCCGACATGGTTGTCCACCTTCTTTCCAGACCTTAATGTGGTGACAGCATTAACCGGATTTACATTTTCGTCCTTACAAATATTTACTCCTCGAGAGTTATACTTTGGATTCACTTCGGTTTGACTAGGCAATTTACCTTTCTCATTGATTTTCATGAGATCCTTCATCATTATCAACATTTGTTCATTTTGTTTAGTGATTTTCTCAATTCTCGCATCTTGGTTAGTGATTTGTTCATTTTGTTTAGAGAGTTGTTTTTCCAATCGAGCAATTTCTTGTGAACGCTGAGAAGGTTGGGTTGATGGATTGAAATTAGGATGCCTGTATGGTTGATTCGAAGGTTTTGTTTGAGGAGCGGGTTGAGAATTTTGAGAATTAGAGATTGGGGCTCGATAATTCGGATTTGTTATCATTGGATACATATGTGATGGATTAGCCACATTGTTAGGATTTGACCATGAAAAATTGGGGTGGTGCTTCCAGTTAGGATTGTATGTGGATGAATAAGGACTATTTTGAGCTATAGCATTGATTTGGTCTTGTGTGTAGTAATGGGGTAGTCCTTCTCCATCTTGAGGAGTTTGGGTATCTATAGGAAGATGTGATGGGTCAATGGCATGTACTCCTCTATTTGGAGCACGAATTGGAACACGAATTGTTTCCCATTGCATATCCTTTTTCGAATACTCTTCTAAAAATTCCCAAGCTTCCTCATCTGTTTTTGCCATGAGTTCTCCTCCGCACATTGATTCGAGTTGGGATCTTGTTTGACAGTTAAGCCCTTCATAAACGATTTGGCACAAAACGTGTTTAGGGATTGCATGATGTGGGCAACTATATAACAATTGATTGAGCTTTAAAATATTTTGAAAAAGTTTCTCCTTCATTCTGAGAGAATTGGTTGATTTCAGTTCAAATTTTAAGAGTTTTGTGGAAAGGAAAAAACTTTTTCAAAAATATAGTAACGAAATTGTCCCAACTCTTAATTGAATTTTTAGGAAGAGAATTAAGCCATCTTTTCGCACTTTCTAGAAGTGCGAATGGAATAAGTCTTAGCTTGATGGATTCATTAGAAAGTTGTTGCATTTTAGTTGTAGAAGCATATAACTCAAATTCACTAAGAAATTCATATGCATTTTCAGACCCAGTGAATTTTGGTACCCCTTGGATAAAAGAATGTTTTAGCTCAAAATTATTTCCTTCGGCAGGTGGAAATGAAATAAGCGAAGGTTGAACAGTTCGTGTTGGATAGCATCGGTCTCTAAGGGATAATGGTCGGTTCTCATGAAATTCATTATTTCCAACATGTGATTTAGGTGATAATTTCGGTGAATTGTGGTGTGAACTGTGTTGTGAACCGTGTTGTGAACCGTGATTGCTCATATTTGTTTGATTTGAAATTTCCGTTGATTTGTTTAATGAAATATTTTGGCTTTCTAAACTGTTAAAATTATTTCTTGCCCAAACGCGCATAAACAAATCAAGGTGTAACAGCCAAAAGTAAATTAAATCAGTTTTTAGTTGGGCACCTGTAGAGATGAAAATTACTTACAGAGGTGTATGATAGTTCGTCAAATGCAGCTGAGTAGCGCTAGCGGATCAAACTCCAAAGTTTGTGGCTGCTATGTTGTTGCTACCTGTCAGATATCTAAGAGATGATAAGCTTAGAAAAAATTAAACTCCAACTGTGTATATATAAATGAAACGTGACTGAAATAAGCAAAATGGAATGTAACTTGATGAAATAATGCAATGAAGTATGCTTTGATTACCTTGGTTATGTGAAAAACTATGTATGAATGAAATAAGGAAACATGAATATGTGTACTGCAGTGATCACCGAAAAATGTGTGAGTAAAATAGAACTAATGTGTCATGCGGTGAAAATTAGTGCAAAGTGCATGAACGTGGGAGCAAAGTGAAAACACAGTGACGTGCAAACAATCTGCGTGAGTTGTAAAATACTGAACAGAAACTTACGTGTGAATTATAATAAACTTACGTGCAAATATTTGAACAAAATAAAAATTTATTTGTGAACTAAATAAAAGATGGTTACGTGATTACGTGAGTATGAGAATGGAAATGTGAACAAAGAGCTCATTTAATGCAACTGAATTAATGTAAGCAACAAACTAATGCAAGTATGAAAACTAAGCTACTGCAGTGAACCAAAATAGTTACGTGAAAACAATGGTTACGTAAAAACAGGCTACTGCATGCAAACTAACAGGAAAATGCGTAAGTAAAATGCGACGAATGCAACATGATGAAAAATGCAAGCAGTGTGTAAATTTGAAAATGAAGCAATGTGAGTCACAAACCAAAGCAACGCGAAAAATGCAGCAGTGAGAGAATTTGAATGATTAGAAACCGAAAGTGTGGCTATGTGAAACGTGATTTATGAAAAACGAGAAAAAAAAGTAATTTTTTATTTTTTATTTTTTTGTTACGTGGAAACCAAAATAAACCAAAATAGCAATGCAACTAAATAACGTGTAGCAGCAGTAAGTTGACACACAAAAATGAAAGGAGAAGCTCACGTATATGTGACAGCTAGTAATGCTTAAAATGAGATTATATGTGATAGCATACACATGAACGTGAGAAACAAAATTTAAACTAACGTAAGCTGGGTATGTGAACAGAAACCAACTAAATGAGATGCAACTCACATGCAAAATGTAACGGAAAAAGCAAATGCAGCGAACGAACAAAATGCGATTTTTTTTTTAAAGTAAAACGCTACTTTGGTGAATGGAACTGAAAAACGAAGAAAAAACGATTTTTTTTTTTTGAAAACTAATGCAAAAAAAAG
The DNA here is from genome assembly GCA_030765085.1 of Allium cepa. Taxonomy (NCBI): domain Eukaryota; kingdom Viridiplantae; phylum Streptophyta; class Magnoliopsida; order Asparagales; family Amaryllidaceae; genus Allium; species Allium cepa. The sequence continues at coordinate 943,824,515 of CM060934.1, read as the reverse complement.
TAAAATAAATTAACACGAATAGACTTAAAAACGAAAAATCGAAAATCTCAAAATAGCAACTCCCCGGCAACGGCGCCAAAAAACTTGTTGCGACTTTTCTATTGATTAGAAAAGCACAAATTTTAATAAATTCTGCAAGCGCACAGGCGTGTAGTATGCAGGTCGAACACAGGGAATTGTATTTTAAAACAATTAAAATCCATAGTTAAATCTTAGGCATGTTAAACGAATTCGACGGTGAATTTTGAACAGAAAATAAAAACAATAATATACTCCGAATCGATTTCGAAACTAATCGAAATTGCAACCAAAATATAGAATTGTAAAAAAAATCAGAACAGAAATTGAAATTTGCGGAAAAGAAGATAACGGAGAAAACAACTGAAATAATTATTAACTAACTGAAAAGAGTGCAAAAAATAACTAAGAACAAGAATAAATAAATTGCTAAATCTAATCAACAATCCTACGTATTCTGTTCGAAAATAAAACAGTGCTGAATTTAAATCTAAACTTGAAGAAAAGTGATGAGGTAAAAGATGATCTGAAGGTGCTGTATAATGCTGTATATATAGGCTTCAGCCCCTAAAATCAGTCCATCTTTTTAGCAATAGGACCGGTTCTATTCTTAGTATTTGCCAAGATAATTGTACTGACTGGGTCCATTCCTTGAATTGGTGAAGAGTCAAGTTGCCACGTCATTGCTTGAAATACTTTTATATGTGAATTGGTCCAAATTCATACGTAATCTACTTTTGAATGTGTCCCATTTTGCTTCATATCATGGCTATGTATTATGCTACTTGAATTGGCCATGTTTTTTTTTTGATTTACAGGTGGCATTGCTTTGAAATGGATATCCTTGAATTGCGTGAGCTGATATGAATATTTCCAATTGAGTGATATGCTTGATACGTGTTTTTTTTTTGAATCATTCGGTATCCATAATGCTGCACTCATTATTGCGTGTCTTTTGGAACGGACCAATGCTACAACCGATTAATTTCAACATTGCACTTTGAAATCTATAATCTGCAAAATATAACAGAATACCCATATAATACCGCTTTATAAAAATAAAAATATATGAAACAAACGGTTTAAAATGCATAAAAATACGTTCATCATCCCCAAACTTTCTTTTCTTTCAATTTTGATTACTCGTATTTCCTCCTTCCCTCGGGGCTTCCTGCATATCCAGGACAGCATACCTATACCCTCTATCTATCAAATATGAAAAAGATTCTTTGACGTGTGCTGTCATCCTTTCATGGTACTTCTTGTTCATCCCACGAATGAATCTTTCATTTTTCTTTAGACGCGTGTTCACCAATTCTGGACCGAAACGGGATAATTCGTTAAATTTGTTTAAGTACTCCTCAAATGACAAACTCCCCTGCTTCAAGTCCATGAATTCTTGGTACATTCGGGAGATACCAGCCGACGGCATATAGCGCTTCTCAAACACCTCCTTAAATCGACTCCAAGTAAATTCTTCTTCTGGTTCTTCTATAGTAACTGTCTCCCACAAGGCTAGAGCTTCTTCTTGGAGTTGTCAAGAAGCTATTAATCGTATCTGATCATCTTCCAATTTCAGCCCTCTGAAAATCCTTTCACATGATCAGATCCAGGCTTGGGCTTCGATAATGGATTCTTTGCCAGTGAACGGCTTTCCACCTAGTCTGGATAAATTTCAATACAGATCAGCCAGATTCGGCTGAGGTTGAGTGGGAATAGCTGTTGTTACAGAGACTTGACCAGTTGTAGTAGTATTTCCCCGTCCCCTACCTTGTCCTCTTCTTCCACTCATTCTCACTATCTGTAAATAGTAAAACTTGATTTAGGCCCATGGACAAGATATCTTAGGGATATCAACAGTTTAAAGAAATAGACCAAGAACTTTTAGGTTTTCGGTCTCTCAGGTTATACTCATTCTAGGGTATACTTCACCCTATCTCTAATGAGCCATCTAATGCGTTATACTCTTTAGCTAAAGTTCTTACCCAACCTTTAGCTCTGATACCACTTGTCACGACCCGAAATTCAACGTTCAAAAATCGACATCAAATACCCCACTTGTATTCGACCGCCGAAGATTTAAATGTTGAACTCCAGTTCGGATGGAGCTTATAAAAACATTATATGAATACAGCGAAAACAAAAATGAATATCATTGAACATAACACAGATACAACTTGATACTATATCCATTACAACATCGATCACTAATATCAGAGTGGCACACAAAAGATACAAGGATAAAACGACCACTCCACAGGGGAACAACAGAGACTTCAAAAAGTTTCCAACATACTTCAACTTTGATAAGGTCTTCAAAAACTCCAAAACTCCAAGCACTTCAGAAGATTTCCAACCTTAAAAGCTTTCCCAAATATGACAGCTTCCAAAAGACTTCCGAATCCAAGCTAGCTCTAAAACACAGACAACCTGCTTCTAGGCTGCCTGTATGGAAATTATGGGCACCCAGATTTTAGGAAGGGAACAATAAACTCCAGGTCAGTCATAAGACTAGTATGAGTAAACAAAAGCAGTTGTTTGCACAAAGCAATTTATAAAAAGAAATCCGTTCATGCCTTTGGAAAATGAAACTGCCATAAGGCCTCCTGCCACACACACAATGCAAACGCACACTTAGAGGAGATTTCTCCTTATGAAGTTAAAAATGCTTGATACGCGAAAACCATTTGATATTATTATTAGTGCATAGTGCAGCAAACCTTTCGAAATATAATATTAATCTTAGCCAGCATACCACATTTCGTCGTATGCCTACTATAGCTGCCATGTTCAATAGCAGGTTACCGCCACATTCCAGGGCAGGTTATAAAACTAAAACCATACAGGGCGCGTATTGTTTCTATGGATTTCAAACAAATGATTAGGCTAAGGAACTTCCTACATCGAAATGGATACACCTTTAGAAGGACTTCCCCGAGAACCTAACCGGATCTCTGCTAACACAAGGCCGATGCTACCTCACGCTTTAACCAAGCTATAACATAGGTAACTACCACATAAGTATGCCATCCCCAGTCGTTAGCGACCTTTATCCAAGGTGCCTCTCAACCAACAACCACAAAGAAATAAGTTTGTATCAACCACATAGGTTAAATATCTGGGCTCCATACCACGATATCACCTTTTATCCAGAAGGAAATGGACATATCCTAGGGGCGCGACCCCTAAAAATCTTGCTGCATCTTTCCTCTTTCGACCATTTCGGGGGTGTGAGATCCTGATGCAGTCTCGTCCACAAAGCTACGCTTTTTCACAAAGCCATGCTTCGATCAACAAATGATCAGTAACACTTCACATGTCACATTACCAAATTTGGAATGTATCACTAGTAACCATCAACTACATAACCTCTGAGCTCGTACGTCTCAGAGAAGGGTGTTAAGCTAAGAGAATAAATTCTCCACGTCCGAACAGAAATGTATTTGATAGAAACCAGTTTAGATCTTAAAGTGTAATGTCAGATACACATCCATACAAGTCTGTTCCGGGTTCAAACAGAACCGAAGACATTTCCAAAGAATCCATTGCAATCCGAGTATCCCCAATCCCGATCGGACTTCCCATCACATATGGAGATCTCTATACCATAGCTACTCAGTGCAGAGCCATTCGATAAGTTATCCTATCATTCTCGAAGACACCCGGTCTTCACCACCGTCTTCAAATGCTATCCATTTCGTCGTATCACTATTCAAAATGTGTTATATGACCAAAGGTCCTCTCCCGGCCAAACCGAATAGTGAACACAATATTTAAAAACATATTGTTATTGAGATTTCAGTTAAGTCACAACTCTAAAATCCAAAACTTTCCTTATCAAATGGTTTAAACAAATTACCATTTTCAAAACTTTGAACAAAAGGATTTACTTCACAAAGCTCATCCGGTTTCACAAAGATTCATTCACAGATTTCAAAACAATTTCCACTTCAAATCGGATTAACTCGTCCAATCTTTAAATCAAAGATTTAATTCATAGATTTCAAAACAATTTCCAAAGATTCATTCATAACTTGAAAAACCATTGTCATTTCAAATTTGAAATCTTTTCAACATAAATTGGAAATCCTTTCTTTATATGAAAGCTATTACAATTTGAAAAAAAAATAGTTTTCGTTTCGGAAAAATCCGATTACATTTGCATAAGTTAAAGCCTTTCAAGTATAAAACTTGGGTTAGATTCAAATTCCCAAAACAATACTTTTAAAATGGTTTAAAACCCATATAAACACATATATAACTTGCAAAACCTTTTAAACCGTAATTTCCAAATATAGAGTTCAATTTCAAATCTTTGAATTTAAATTCAAATCAAACTATTAAATTTGAAAACTTTATCAAATTATTCAAAATAACTTTTATCTTTTTAAAATTCCTTTTCAAAACTTTCCATATTTAACCCAATCCTATTACCAAAACCATTTGGATTCAAAATTCATTTTTTAAACAAATAATGTTTAAATTCAAAATATCCCTGACTTAACTGATTCCCCGTGAAATCCATATTTGTGAGCTTATGGTATAGTCCAGGGGTTTTACACAATAGTGCAACATCATCAATCATCACAAATTCAATCATATCAATATCGATAAGTGGTATAATCTATGACGCTTATCTTCTATTCACAGATACATAAATAAATAATATAAGTTTATCACAGATAAATAAATTACATTCATCACAACTTGAATCAAAATAATTCAATACACAAAGCATCACATATCAGGGATATTAAACAATTCTACATCCAATAGAATCCAAACATCAATAAGTACGATCATTAATTCATCTGACTAATTTAAATCAGATTAGTCACAAATCCTGGTTAATTAATATTAATTTATTACAAACCATTTAATTAATTCCCCTTTATTTTAACCCTTAATTATTAATTAATTCTTTGATTAATTATCCTTAATTAATTACAATTATGAATTAATTAATCCTTAATTAAAAATCATCCCTTAATTACTTTCATTAAGTGATTATTTTTAAGTAATTAATTATCCTTTAAATCAATTATTCTTTAATTACTTGATTAATCAACTTAAATTATTAGTTAATTTACCTTAATTACTTTATCAAGAAAATTAACTTTAAGTAATTGATTTCCTTCAACAAATAAATTAACTTAGACTTTAAAAGTTAATTAATAATTAAAACACTCTTTATATTCATTAACTAACCTCTAATATTATTAAGTTTATTTAAAATAAACTTTAAAATAAAAGTTATATGTATTGAAATATTTAAAACTCAAGACAATTATATCCTCGAACCTTTGATAAAATTCCAATTTTTAAACAATCATTAATTATTTAAGAGAAATGGTTAATAAGTTGTTTAACTTGATTAAATCTTAAACTTTAAACTTTTTCTTTCATTTTATTTGTGAAAACTTATTAACATAACCAAGAAAACCCAAGCCAACTACTAAACATTCCCGAATATTCACCCGAGCATCCTCCTCTTTCTTCCTTTCTCTCTTAAACATGGTTCTGGGTTACGAATTTAAAAATTCTGCTTTATAGGCAAACATTTGCGTATGAACCAAAAGTAAAAACTCGAGTCATCACAAAAAATTCTCGAGACTTTCCCACCATTTGCTTCGAGTCGTCACGAAATACCCAGACCCACGCATACACCACTGACACACGTTCACGTGCACATCTGAACGCTGCAGCTCTGGCCAACTTCTCCGATGTTGCAAGGTCACCGATCATCTCTAGAGTTGCCACGAACACTCAGATCCATTAATTTGCTTCAGAATCAAAATTGAGCTATCCAGCATCCAACTGAAACCCAACATCGATGACGAAAACACCTTGCCATGCCGATCTAGTCCATCAGAGCCAACACCGTTGAACACACACCATCGCCAGAGTCCCCTGCATCGACTCCCCCTATACGATTTAGCCCGATCCTCTCTCGTTGCCATATGAACTCGAGGGTCAACATTGCTTAAACCGGGTACTTAAACCCTATTTCATCGCCGGCAAACTAAATCGATGATCTAAAAATTCATCTGTTATTTTTCTGATAATCTCCAACCCCCAAACTTCCTTCAGCCATGAACATGACAACCCTACCTTCCCCGAGCGTCTACAATTGACTATAGAACATTTTCGGTTTATCTTTCAATTTCTCATTACCCATGATTGTAAAAAATTTAATATCTATATTAAAAATCATGATTTCTTAACGCTAATCCAAATATACAATCAAAATGTAAAAAAAATTTAAAATCGAGATTTTTACCTGAGTTGATTTTACTGAAATCTTTCATTTTCCAGTGAAAATATTTTGTAAAATATCTATAAATATTTTTAGAACTTAGATTTGGATTGTATAACAAATTTTTATTAAGATCCTAAAGCTAAAATAAATTTGAGAAGGAGGTTTTACTTTATGAATAGGGTTTGGAAGCATGTAATCAAGCAGAGGCAAAACATTGCCTTTAAACTAGAAATGCACACAGTTTACATACACATACAAGCACAAATATATAACCATCTCAACATATTAAATTCATAACTTTCCAGATCAAAATGCAAACCAAAAATTCAAACAGATCTAAGTTTTAAGAAATGAGTTTACTCACCTTGATCAAGAAGAAGCAGAGAGTTTTAAATATTGGAAGCTGAAAACAGATTACTGGGATTTGAATTGGCTTGTCTGAGTTGATTTTGTAGTGGTCCCTGAATCTTTGATCTTTTTATTTGATTAATGAATTGTTGCTGAAGATCCTTTATTTGTAAAATCTTGTTTTCCTGGTTTGAAACTTGATTTTGATTTCCTTTTGAGTTTAATTGTTTTACTGGTTCCTGTTTTTCTTTGATCTGGTTTGGTTTGTTTCTAAAGTTTGCTTTGAAAAATTTTCTGATTTTTTTTTCTCGGATTTGTTAAAATCTTGAAGGTGAATAAAAGAAATGATAAAGAGGGGTTTAAGATATTATATAGTTTCTATTTCTTTTTTATAAATTTTCTTAAAAATGGAAACAATAAAATGACACTTGTCCTTTGCATGTATTTTAATCTTAACACTTGTTAATATTTTGTACTCAATCCCTAACACTTGTATTATCATATTAATAATGTTTTCAAATTAAATTTTCATATTATATTTCCTTATTTTTTATAAAGACATTTCCCTTATATTATTATGTACATACTATTTAAAAGAAAATGCTTTTAAAACTAACTATACATTAAATAATTTACATAAATAATATTTTTTTAATCTAAATCATTTTACTAATTCATTTATTTATATTTTGAATTCAAATACAAATTCAATATTCAAATTCCAATTTAAAGTCAAATTCAAATTTACTCATATATACATATATATTTATATTCAAATAATTCTAAAACATTTTTTATTTTGAATTCTTAAACTCAAATGAATTTTACAATCTTATTTATATATACAAATCAACCATTATATTTTTTTATTTTGAAAAATTCAAATTAATTCAAATTTTATCCCAAAAATTTACATTAATTATTAATTTAAATTTAATTCAAAATTGGGATCGTTACAATTGGTATAAACTTATTAATTTTTACAAAACTAAATTTAATTTTATAAACTAATCTAATTTTAAAAAACAATCGGCTTATTTTATTATTATAAAACTTAACTAACTTATTTACTTATATTAAACTTATTTAATTTGTTGTTGTTATTGTTGTTGTTACTATTATTCTTATTAGTATTATATTATTAATATAATTACATTATTTTACTATTATTATTATTATATATTATATTATTACTATTGTTCTAAATTCAGTAAATTTTATAAACTTAAGTAATTTTTATAAAACTTAGTTAAGTTGGTTAATTTTTATAAAATTAGATAATTTTTATTAAACTTAGTCAATTTTTATAACAATTTATCAAAGATTTCAAAATAGAGAACATGATTTTTATAAAACTAGATTTTATAAAACTTAATGAAATCTTACAAACTTACGTAATTTTAAAATAAAGTTAGCTTATTTAATTATTATTAAACTTAATTAACTTAGTTACTTATTTTAAACTTAGTTAATTTATTATTGTTATATTATTATTATAATATTATTTTATTACTATTACTACTATTATTATAATATTGTATTATTATTCTTCTTTTAAACTTAGTTAATTTTTATAAAACTTAGTTAACTTAGTTAATTTTTATAAAAATTAGTCAATTTATATAATAATTTGATAAAGATTTCAAAATAGAGAACATGATTTTTATAAAACTAAATTAATTTTCATAAACTTTTATTAATTTAATTAAAAAATTCTCGATTAGCTTAGTCAATTTTTATATAAATTAGCTAAATTTTTATATCCTTTAATTAATTTTTATATAACTCACTTAATTAACTTAGTTGAATATTTATGAGACTTAGTTTATAAATTAATTAAAAATTTTAGTTAATTTTTCTATAATTTAGTTAAATTTTAAAGAATTAGTTTATTTTTTATAACCTTTTAGTTAATCTAGTTAAATTTGTATAAAACTTGATAACGTTGTTGACCTTTATAAATATTATTTAATTTTTATAAATTAAATAAAAATTTTTAATTTTAATTATTTTTTATATATCTTAGTTATCTTAGTTATTTTGCTCAATTATGTTGCGCATATTTTATGTGTTCGTTTTATGGGAGCTACATAATTTAAAAGTTTTCTAGTTTAGCCAAAAGAAGAATTCTTTTTCTTGACCACTTTAACTATGAGCATTTTGTGAAATTGCATATATATCAACTTACATTAGTAGTTTAAAAAACTTACATTAGGGAAAAGAATGCAAGCAACTCTAACTATGGTGAAACGAGAATAAACCATCTCAGCTTGTACAACCCATTTCAGACTCTTGGAACCTTCCCCAAGTCCCAAAAGATCAAATCCAAAGTCTCCCACAAAACTATATTTGCAATGAAAAGATATGTAGTTACATTCAAATAAAATAGATGAAATTAGCATTAACAATGCCAGCTTTAAGATGTGCAAATAAGTTTGCACAGTCAGAGCTATCGTAAACTATAGTTTGCACTGAGTACAAACTATAGTTTACACTGATTAACCATAGTTTCTATAATATTGTGACCAACATGATTTACCAAACCATCTGCATAGTAGTATAACCACTGTACATTGGTTATACATTATGTAATATGATCAACCAAGTAACTAAAATTAGAAAAAAATTGAACAGTCAGGAATAAATATGAGCGAACGGAAATTTTAGCCGCGGATTTAATATCTATTTGTCCTTCATCCCACCATTACAGAATGAAAGTAAAACTGTCAACTATGCTACTCCTCTCAGCCAATATTGCATAAATGGAAAAAAACACCTAATTTCTTGAGATAAATCAATTTCTAACCCAATTGCTAAGTGTGGTAGAAAGGAATAAAAAATAGTTATCACCTTTGTACGTATCAAAGCTCATATCTTCGTAACTGCATCCTACAATTGCATAATATATATTCATAATCATTGTCGCAAGCTTTTGGTTTCAAAAAATTGGCAGTGTTATATGTGCATCAATGCTCAAAAATAAATAAGTATAAAATTAGTGCAACCGACTTCTTAACAATTTTACAAAGAGTCTAAATCATTTGATTTGATGATACTCAAATGTTACCTTGTACTGCTAACCTTTAGCAATGATTCTTTTATTTGTTAAGCGACCAATTAGCATAATGAAATTGATTACCTTTAGTATAGAGGTTCCCCTTTCTACGACCTCCTCAGGTACTCCTGCAGTTAAAATGAAAACAATTTAGGTAGTGTTAGGTTTGAAAATTTAGTAAAGATCATAACTAGAAGAAACAACTCGGTAAAACTAGTTTATTTTGATTGCAAGTTTGTAGGTCAACTTGTTTTGTGGCTTGTTTAATTATCATTATAAAACACTAAAACTAGTTTGTTTTGATTAGAAGAAATAAGCTAGTTTAATTATTATTAAAGTGGCTTATTTAATTATTTAATTAGAAGAAATAACTTAGTAAAACTAGTTTATTTTGATTGCAAGTTTTGCCGTGTTTTTGAATAATGGAATGATTATATATACTTGTTGATGATTTATGCATGTTCATTTTGATTTTATGATATGTTTTAAGGTATAACCTTATTAAATGACCTCTATATGCCTTGTGAATTTTTATATAGAACATAAATAATATAATGGAGATGAGTTTCAATTTTATGAATTTTCTGAATTTTTGTGGATTTTATATGAATTTTCTAGTAAATAAAATGTTAATTTTGGGTTATAAATTATTTACGGTTAAATAATAAAAGGTTTAGGCCTAAAATTTTTGTATGTTGGAAAACATATTAAAAGAGATTTGCTCGATTTTTTGTAGATTTTTCCTAAGTGTTTTAATGGATATATAATATTATTTAAGGTATGGGACATAAATGTTTTATAAATTTATAAAAAGAGAAGGGGCTCTTTGCAAATAATTCAAATTGTTATTCTTGGAAATTGGCAGCATTTTGAAAAAGTAAAATGGCAACCAATAAGATTTAGACAAACAAGTCAGGTTAGGTACAAAAGAAATAGTTTAAAAGGACAAATAAATAGATTTTTCACTGTTTTAATGCTTTCGGCACCAGGTTCCACCTCTTTACCTTCGCCTCCAACACGGTCGAAACCAATGCACATGGTATTAGGGAACTGGTACGTAGTGAATTAGATGTAGGCGATTGATAGTGGGTCGAAACTAGGGGTTCTCGAAGGGGTTGAAGCATTACTTTGATTATAAAGGAAAAAGCGCCTGTTTACTTTTGACTTGGTTAGCTTTCGACTATGCAAATGATTTAAAAGGGAATGGTTTTGATTGGGTTGCACCTTTGTTTTAAATAAATGCTTGCAACCAAGCCGACACCTTTTTCTTCCACATTTTTACCTTTTGACTCATAGGATTTCGAAGGAATACTTGTTTTCTAAAATTTGGTCACATCTCCAATGATTTCGAAGGGATGGTTTTGAAACCATCACTTTTTTTACTTAGGAATGCTTTCGAAAGGTATGCTTTCGACTTAAATGGTTTTAATGACCCATTTGCTCAATTGAAGTATAACCTAATGGTTTTGAAAGAGATTATTTAAATCATTTCGAAAAGAAGTGCTTTCGATTTTAATGAGTTTATGATCCTTTTGCTCTACTTGAATGCATAATCCAAATGGTTTCGACCGAAACATTTTTCAAAAGGTTTCGAAGGAGTAAGCTTTGAATGGGTTCGAATGGTTCCAATATTTTAAATTTAACCCAAGTGTTTTCGAAAGGTTTAGGTTTAATGCTTTCGAAAGGTTTTAAAGAATAGTTTCGAAGGGGTGATTCCCCAACGGTTTCGAAGGAGTCGGAAGGGATGTTTTTCTGGTTGTTTCGAAAGGATTAAAAGGAAAGGTTTTCCAAGAGTTTTGAAAGGGAATGTTTAAAGGCTTTTAAAGAAAGACGTCAAACGTTTTAAAGCTTTCAAAAGGAAGGTTTTTCAGTGGTTTCAAAAGGGTTTTGAGAATGGTTTCGAAAGGAAGTTTTGGCCTTTCGGTCTAAATAAAAGAAAGGGTTTTACTTGGTTTAGAAAGGGGTACTTTCAATGGTTTCGAAAGGGGTACTTTAAGTAGATTCGAAAGGGGGACTTTTAAAGATTTAAATATTTTCATCAACTAAGATTTAGGTAAAGTATATATATAACATGGCAGTTGATTATGAGTAAAGCATATAATATATAAAATTTCCTTGTTTGAGTTAAATTTAAAGGTTTTTAGTCATTTTGAAAAAAAAATTCAAGGAAAATTAGGGAAAGGGATCCCAAAGTAAAATGACTCTGATATTAAAATACCAGATGGGACTGGAATAGGGTCGCACCCTATACATTAGCTATTAGCTCCAGCTATTTTTTTTCAAAATTCCAATGTGTAGGGCTTTGTCACAGGTAAGACTAAAATTATAAATACACAGAAAGGAATATAGTATACAAATAGATTATTGGTGAGCCCGTAAAATCATTAGGATCAGGTGACTCTGCAAGATGATAAGTTATGGACAGACCATCCAAAACAGAAGTATTTAATAGATAGTTAAGGACAAAACGTTCAAAAGAAGAGGAGTGCCTAATAGATGTTAGATAAATTTTGATATGCTGTCTGGTAGGCCCGAGTTAGCCAAAGGTTAATAGTTAGTTAAACAAAACTAAAATGTTTGAACAGATAGTTCATCAATTACCTGATATGTTTGTTTACATAATGATGCTTTACATGTTTTAACCAGTTTTGGTTGTAGAAAAAGATTTGCGAATGATATACTTTAAAAGGATGTTAGTGAGGGAAAACCCGTTCTGCTAAGCGGCGTGGTCTCACTTAACATCATATAACAGAGATGAACAGTATTATTCACACCATACTTTATGTCTGACTCGAAGTTTTTGTTTCCCCTTAAACTCTTGGGTGCTCAAAATTGATATGAGTAGGCTGAGGGTTGTGGTTTTCATGTTTTGTTGTTTTGGCGAGTAAAACTTCCGAAGACGAGCATATGGCTGACGGATAGCTAATTAGGAGTACAGATAATTTTGTTTATTTCAACTGTGTATTAAGTCAGATATGACTATATTGCTTTGATCAACTAAGGGGCATCGTCATATGTCGCTCTTGGCGTATTATTGTAAATTATATTTGATCATTGCTTGGGAAACGTTTTAGATTTTTTAGCTTGGATATGAATTATTATTTTGAAATGTAATCGGAAAATTTTTGTTTTTTGTAATATGTGATTTCGTTCATTCAAGTGCTTCTGATATTATGGATATCATTAACATTGCTGTATTTTGTTACCAGAAGTTAATATTATAGCTGACTGCAACATCTGTAGCGCTTAGCTTTTGGACTTTAGATACGAGATGTTACATTAATGCCTTGGGAGATGAATTGTCCCACATCCTAGAATAAAATAAACTGTATGTGTTTATATAGTAAGATGTGGACCCTATTATAAATCTTATAGCCAAAGAGAGACACAAGCCATGACTGGTGGTGCAATGCACCACTCCGTACGTGCACGCCCGTGCCCGCGTCCGTATCCGCGGCGTGGGACAATGGACGTTTGAGGTGTGTTAGAGATACTTAGCACTTTGCAGTTGGCAGTTGGCTTGGCGTGGTTGTTCAGACCGAATAAATTTTTGTTTAGTGTGCTCAAACTCAAACGGTCGCACCGCCTGATAAAAGGGACGTAACCTTTCCAACAATCGAATCCATTTGAACAGACACCTTTTACCGAATAGGTGCACCTCCCCACGCCTATGTATAGACAGGAAGAAAACAGTGAACAACATTCAGTTTTCTACATTTTTCTTTCTCCCCACAACATTCCTCTATTAAATTTACTCTCTTGAGTTCGTCGTTACTATGCGGTTTTAGCGCAGCATCGCAGAGAAGGTCTGTTTCATATTGAGAAATAATTGCTCGACATCTTTAAGCGTCGTAGTGTGAGCAATATTGTTTCAAGGAAATAGCTTTTTTGCTGGACTCGAACAATTGTATCGGTATTCTTTTTACTACATTATCTGTTAACTGCACAATTTTACTCGTAACAGTTTTCCCGACGTACTTGTGGCAGTTTGTTGTTGTTGCTATTTTGCAACATAATTGTTACAGTTTCGTAACACCTTTGTACCGTTACTGTTAACATTCTTTGCATATAGTTTAGCAACATTTTTTTGACAACAGTGTTTAACAATTCACTTTATTGATTCTCAATAGTCTTGAGTTGCACAATGTAAACAAAGAATGATGCTATTTATGAAGACTATCCATGCAGTACTATCATGAACTTAGTGATGATCAAATGTGGAAGTCTCTTATCAAGTTCAACAGGTTTGTATTACAGTATAAACATTTTATTTCAGAAGAAAATCTTAATAATTTACTAACCTGGTCACTATAGAAATCTGATCCAATTTTTTTATAATCTATTTATTGTATTTTGATCGGTGTGTTTTTGTGTCATTAGGCGGCCAATTCGTCTTACCATGTTCTTTTAAGCTAATTAATTCATTATTACACTATACCATCATGGCTTAAAAATTATTATTCAATCTGGTATCTTACGTCACATTTCAAACTATATGGGTAAGTAGCCTTAATAATGATAACTGCTCCCATGTTACAATAACTTTCGGGCATTATACCACTCCCAAATTACTGGCTGAAGCTGATAATATCATTTAACCACTAATGGTAGACCTCAATAACTGGTCTCAACCCGAGCAACGGTATAATCTTGTAGCCCTTGAAACCTGCTTCAGTAAATATAATTTTCCATTCTTTTTCGGTCCTTTCTTTTCCTGTGGTGTGAACCATCATATTAATATCAAACGTATACTGAGTTTCAGTCGATTCATAGTCTTCATTTTCTGTATTCACAACCATATCTATTATAATCACTTTTCCTCCGTCTTCTTTGCAAGGAATGGCCTGCTTGCATATTCTCAGTATCTTCACACACTCCTAGTAACTTCGGCCATGAAATATCCACTGCATGAAAAAAGATTGACAAACTGATCTATCAGATAAATTGAAAAAGCACAGTAGATTTAACTAAATATACGTATATCTTGCTTTAAATAAAGCTGCATCTGCGCTAGGAATATGATCAAACATATCTCCTTTAACAAATTGAACAGTCTCATTGTCCTCCAAACCATCAATCACATGAGGCAGTTCAAGCACACTGCGCCTTATTTGAGGAAACACCCCTGCAATGGCTAGTGCCAAAGTTCCTGCCCCACTTCCAACATCGACCAACGAGTTAAGTCCTGTAAAAACTTCCTTGCAGTTCCTAACAAGTATTTCATTAGTAACCCTAGCATCGCTAGACATGCCTTCAATGAACATTTGGTGAAAGTCCTTCATTTTATTAAAAGCGTCCCATATATTCCTTCCATTTGCTAGTTCATATGTTGCAGAGTGAGGAACCATTTACTAAGGAGATTTTGGTCGAGCATTACCATTACAAAGGGAGAAATATTGGTAGTCCTTCCGGTTATAAGGATTTTAGAATATTTTGTAAGGGAGTATAGATCTTCTTCATTTTGGGATAAGAATTTGGAGTGAGCCAACAGGGTTGGCGCAGTTGGTTGATAATCCGGACTGCGTGATCGAAGGTCACGAGTTCGAGCTCCGAAACTAACAACCCTGTAACAAGTATCCGAAGTATGTGTTTGGCAGGCACATACTTCTCTATCGCTTACAAGCGAAGCTTGGTTCTCTGTGTAATTCAAAAAAAAAAAAAAAAAAAAAATTGGAGTGAACTAGAAGGCTGAGAAGACGAGGAAGACGAGGAGTTTTTGATGGAAGAAGGGATATAGCAGTTGATAAGTCGGAAAGATTAATGGGTTTGTTGTGTTTGTGAATGGCGTTGAAGATGCCAAGTTGTATGGCGCATTTGAGTGACATTGAGTTCACGAAGTTGAATGTGTGGTTCCATATGTGGGATTGAGCTTCAAGGAGCTGTTTCGAACTTTCTCCATAAACGTTTTCCATGAATTATGTGTACAAATGTTTTATTATTGCTTCTACTGTGC
The DNA here is from genome assembly GCA_030765085.1 of Allium cepa. NCBI lineage: Eukaryota > Viridiplantae > Streptophyta > Magnoliopsida > Asparagales > Amaryllidaceae > Allium > Allium cepa. Next base: position 943,808,882 of record CM060934.1, on the reverse strand, counting down.
TATTTGAGCATGCATGTCTGTGTGTGTATATAACATGTGGATCTAGTACCGTAAAGATATTTAAGAGAGATCTTAGAGAGGGTTGTTTTGGCAATTTTAATTGTGTTTTTTTAAGACCTGAGATGGCAACCCGTGGCCATTTTGTAGCAATTATACAACGTACTTGAACATATCAGACCATGCTAAAACAACGTTCCGTTCAGATGACTTTTGTGGTCAATATATCCTCAACTTAGTTTATGTAGTTTGCTCAGATTTTCCGTTTTAATTGACTACAATAGTGACACGAATTCACAAGAACATCAATCATACATCATGAACCATGTTCTTTTCTGCTTATCACGAATTTAAAGTGATGTATGGTTCAATATTCAACAAGGTGTCGCTGTACAATTGACATAAACATTAATTTTCAAACAATTGGGGCCAAGAAAATTTGCTTTTGCTTAGATTTCTCTATTTAACAATTTCACAATCAAAACCAGTCCATGTTAGGTTGAAAACGGAACTAAAATACTCAACAAGTAGACATCAAAGAGAAATAATGCACTGTCAATGACCATTTTAATGAATTACTAGCAAAACGTTCAAATTTCATGCATATGTAACATATATGATAAGTTCTTGAAGCAAAAGCAAAGGTAACTAGAAGAACGAACTAAATGTTCCCTCTTGGCTTCTAATCAATAGAAATGATGCAAAGTATTGTTGTATGAAATCAGGATTCATAAGATTTGCATGAAGTTTGCACATAATTTTACCTTATAATCAATAAAAATAAAATTTATCAAGGTTAAATTCCTTGCATAGGACGCTGAGATGCAAATGATAAAGGCGGGGGAGCAGATGCCGGCGTTGTAAAGAAGGCACTAGATACGGCGACGGTAAAGCGAAGCAGATGCGGCGACGGTGAAGCGGAGCAGATGAGGAAACGGTGAAGGATAGGCTTAATTAACATGTAATTAAAATAATATTTATTATTTATTAAATTATGCTTAATTAACTATAGAAATAAGTATATTTTCTAGTGTGTTAATTTTGGTAGATCATTATGATATTATAATAAAATATATAGGAACGGTAGAAATTTAGTGAAATAAAACTATGTTTAATGATATTGATTTTAATGTTACGTAAGGAGATTTAATGCGCGTAGAAAATGTGTAAAAAATTTATACGCCACATTTATAATTGTAGATAGAGCATTGCAAATTTTCTACGTCTAATTGAATATGTAAAAAAACAGCCAAGGTAGAGGTAAGAAACTTCATATGCATTCCATACGCTAAACATTTTATAATAGTATGCATTTCCTACCCCACGTTATATTTTTACAAATTTAGAAAGGCGTGGAAAATACGTAGAAAACTAGCTATGTCTTTTATACGTCCTGCCTCGTGCCGTAGGAAAGTGGTAGGAAGTTTAACGTAGAAAATTAAAGTGTTTTCTTCTAGTATTTGCTATTTGTAGTATACTTGAAGGAATTCAATGGAGGTTGCATCAAAAAATTGATACATATTACAAGGTATTTTCTCAAAATTAGTCAACAAGTTCAATGCTTTAACGACTTTGATTTGCAGGTAACAGTTTAATGCTTGTATAAGACATTGAATATAGGAAAGCCTATAGTGAGAGAAAACAAAAAAGAACAAATGAAAATTGCAAGGTGTGACAAGAAACAATTGATATAACACAAAAATTTGGATTTAGTAAAAAAAAGGTTAAATTTAGATAACCTATATAATTCAACGAATTAATTGACAAATACATCATAATAATAGAGAAGAACTTTGATATGAAATTTGTATTAAATTTTAGATGGACATGTGTATCATGGTTTTTTACATAATAATATCCGTGAATAAATCAAACGTTACTTGGAAGCGAAAAGTATATGATATTTTTGAGGAGTAGGTAAGAACAAATTTAAACAATGCTGAGACTCCTTAGTTGGGTCGATGTGTATGTTTGTGAAATGATTAAAACATGGTATTTGCATGTACAAAAATGTTAGCTGATTCAGTTTTGATGTTGATAATCTATAGATGAGCGTTGATATAGTCTCATGTACCGGTTAGAGGAAATATATAAAATAATAAACATGTGAGATGCAATAGAAAGATGATCATTCAGCGGTGGTACGCTGGCAGCGATTGAATTGTTTACTTGTTTGCACATTATAATATATGCATGTGTACAATTATTAGCGTGATAAATAGGTCCACTTTCCATGGTCTCCATGGAATCCTTGAAATCCAGCCATTCATTTTTTTTCTTTTATAAATGAAAAAAAAATGAATGATTAAAATTGTATGATCCATGGGGATTACATAAAATAGAAGTAGGTAATTATTTACACCTGATACATACATACATGCCTGAGAAGTAAAATGTGGAGATTAACATTAAAGGTGAAGATAGCTACACCTCCGATATACGTCTTTCACTGAACCAAGTGACTTTATTTATCATTCTTATTGTATTTTACATATGATGATAACATGATCATAATATGTTATGTTGAATCAATCAAGCCTTCAAGATAGGGCAACAATTGGTAACCACCCAAATCGTGGGCCTCAATTTTGACGCTAATAGTTATATTTTCTTTTATATTTAAATAAAACAACATTAAAATTATTCTAACAAAATGGAGCTCGCAGAAATATCCATTAACCTTGTTCATGTAAAAGTGGTTAACATGTGAAGTGTCTACTGTTGGAGATTCAATTTAGCCATAATTAACCCTAATCAATTCTAGAGAAATCAAGATGGTAAACAAACGAAGATTAGCGGAAGCATACCGGAGTCCATTGATTCAATTGTATATGGGTTTGCAATCTTCCAGAAAAACAGTTTATCCTTCTGTCGATGTTTTTCTTCTGATGGGGAAAAAAAGAAAAAAGAACGTACTGTTTTCTGGGGACCACAACCGTTTAAATAACGGACAAAAATTAGTTATTTCTTATTTACAATTTAGCCCCTCATTAAATTGTAAATACCGCTTAATGTTTTATACCTTAATTTTAATAGCATTATACACTTTAACATATGTGCCCATAATATAATTTTAATCCAACAATCTCCCACTTGGGCAACATATGTTTCCTTATAAATGTACAACCATATGAGCTCAAAATTTGCTATAAATAAAGGTAATCTTTAACAATCTTGTCCATTAACCATATTTATATAGGATCACAGTGGTCTCGTCATATTAATCATGACCAAACCCATCAGTGGTCACATACATATACACAGTCAAATGACATAGATCAACTTATTTTCAATTGGTCCTCCTTAAGCTTAAGTGAGGTCAGAATCAAAACAATAAAACAGAGTGAATGAACTTTTACTTCTGATCAGAAAGTCAAATACATAAATGTCTTAAATCAAATATACAAATCAAATATACAGCACATATAGTACAAACTCCCACTAAACCACAATATCCTCAAGCAATACAACACCCATATGAGCAATGTGCTCATGAAAGACCTTGGGCGGTAAACCTTTTGTGAGCGGATCCGCTATCATGAAGTTTGTTCCAATATGCTCTATTGATATATGTCCACTCTGCACTCTTTCTTCCACAACTAAATATTTTATGTCAATATGCTTTGACTTAGTTGAGCTTCTATTATTGTTAGAATATAGCACTGCTGACTTATTATCACAATATAACTTCAGTGGTCTTTCTACATTTTCCAAAATGCGCAGCCCAGTGACAAAGTTTCGCAGCCATATTTCATGATTTGATGCCTCATAACATGCTACAAATTCTGCTTCCATAGTGGAAGCAGTAACAAGTGTTTGCTTAACACTTTTCCAGGATATAGCTCCTCCTGCCAATAGATAAATATAGCCAGATGTAGACTTTCTGCTATCTTGGCATCCAGCAAAATCAGAATCAGAATACCCTACGACCTCCAAATGACCTGATCTTCTATAAGTGAGCATGTAATCTTTTGTTCTCTGAAGATACCTCATAACCCTCTTGGCTGCTTTCCAATGGTCTATACCAGGGTTGCTTAAGTATCTGCCTAACATCCCAACAATGTATGCAATATCTGGACGTGTACATACTTGTGCATACATTAGACTCCCAACGGCTGAAGCATAGGGAATCTTTTGCATTTCTTGGATTTCAAGATTGCTTTTAGGGCACTGACTAAGACTGAATTTATCTCCTTTAGCAACAGGGGTATTTCCTGGTCTACAATCTTGCATGCCAAACCTTTTGAGTACTTTATCAATATAGCTCTTTTGTGATAATCCAAGAATACCCCGAGATCGATCTCGAAATATCTGAATACCCAATACAAAAGAGGCGTCCCCAAGATCTTTCATCTCAAAATGTTTAGATAGAAATTTCTTGGTTTCGTGCAATAAGCATATATCGTTAGTGGCAAGCAAAATGTCATCGACATATAGAACCAGGAATATATGTTTACTCCCACTGAACTTGTGATACACACAATCATCAACAATATTTGTCTCAAAACCGAACGAGATGATTACTTGATGGAATTTGTGGTACCATTGACGAGAAGCTTGCTTAAGTCCATAGATGGATTTTGTTAACTTGCAAACCATATTCTTTGGATCTCCTGACGCAAAGTTTTCTGGTTGTACCATATAAATTGTCTCATCAATGTCTCCATTGAGAAACGCCGTCTTAACATCCATCTGATGTAACTCAAGATCAAAATGAGCAACAAGCGCCATAATTGTTCTAAAAGAGTCTTTCGATGAAACTGGAGAGAAAGTCTCTATAAAATCAATGCCTTCTTTTTGAGTATAGCCTTTTGCTACAAGACGTGCTTTATACCTCTCCACATTACCTTTTGCATCCCTCTTGGTTTTAAATATCCATTTACAACCAATTGGTTTTGCACCTTCTGGTAATGGGACAAGTTCCCAAACTTTATTGTCTTGCATGGACTTATACTCCTCATTCATGGCATCCATCCACTTTTGAGAGTTAGCACTTTTCATAGCATGATGAAAGTTGATTGGGTCATCTTCCATCATTCCAGTATCATTCTCTTGTTCTTGGAGAAATACAATATAATCATCTGAAATAGCACTTCTCCTTTCTCTCATGGACCTCCTTAATGGCACTGGTTCTTGAGGTTGTTGAGTTTGTTCTTCTGGAACAATGACTTCATTTTGAATAAGGGGTTGTATAACATTGTCTTGTTGAGGTTCCGGAATCACTTCTTGATCAATGATTGGTGTAGGCAACTGTATAACATTGTCAAAAGTGATAATAGGAACTGGGTTTGAATCCAATTCCTCCTCAAAAGAAATGTCTTTAACTTTATTTCTCCCCCCAAACTCAATATCCTCAAAGAATACTGAATTTCCCGTCTCAAAAATATTCTTAGCTATGGGATCATAAAACTTATAGCCCCTAGAACGCTCAGAATAACCAATAAAATAGCTGCTCACTGTTTTGGAATCCAGCTTCTTTTCATGTGGCCTATAAGGCCTTGCCTCAGCTGGACAACCCCAAATGTGAAAGTGCTTTAGACTAGGCTTTCGACCTGTCCAAAGTTCATAAGGTGTTTTTGCAGCTGCTTTAGTTGGTACTCTATTGAGAATATAAGCTGCTGTCTTCAATGCTTCTCGCCAGAGAGACTCAGGTAAGGTGGAATGAGCAATCATACTCCTTACCATATCCTTAAGAGTTCGGTTTCGTCTTTCAGCAACACCATTCATGCTAGGTGATCCTGGCATGGTATACTGTGGGACAATACCGCATTCCTCTAGGAATTTAGCGAACGGTCCTGGACGTTGTTCACCTGAGCCGTCATATCGACCGTAGTACTCACCACCACGATCAGATCTGACATTTTTAATTCTTTTGTTTAGTTGATTCTCAACTTCAGCTTTATAAGCTTTGAACACATCCAGTGACTGTGATTTTTCATGAATGAGATATAGGTACCCATAACGTGAGTAATCATCTATGAACGTTATGAAATATTGTTGACCATTCCAAGATGCCGTAGGGAATGGCCCACAAATGTCTGTATGAATCAATTCTAAGACATCTGTAGCTCTATTGGCACCTAATATCTTAGTTTTGGTCTGTTTTCCCTTGATGCAATCTATACAAACATCAAAATTTGTGAAGTCAAGAGATTCTAAAATGCCATTAGACACTAAGCGCTCAACTCTACCATTTGAGATATGACCTAAGCGCTTATGCCACAAGGATGCTGAATTTTCCTTATTTAATTTACGTTTAGTACCACGTGAATCTACATGTAAGGTTTCATTATAAGATGCAACTGTTTCCAATAAATAAAGATTGTCATAAGCATTTAAATAACCAGTTCCAACAACATTTGAATTCAAAGACAAAGCAAACTGATTGTTTCCAAATGAACAACAATATCCAAATTTGCCCAACACAGAAACAGAAACCAAATTCCGTCTAAATGACGGTACAACAAAAGTGTCTTTTAAATCCAAATAAAAACCAGTTTCTAACAACAATCTAAAATGTCCAATTGCTTCTACTTCTACCGACTGTCCATCGCCCACAAAGATGTGTCTTTCACCATCACTTGGCTTTCGGCAGCTCAGGCAACCCTGCATAGAAACACTTATGTGAGTAGTAGCACCAGAATCTATCCACCAAGTGTTTCTAGGTACTGAAGATAAATTAATCTCAGAACAGACCAAAGTAACAAATGTACCTTTCTTTGCACGCCATGCGTGATATTTGGTACATTCTTTCTTCATATGTCCAGACTTGTGACAAAAGAAACAGCCATCCTTTTCCTTTTGTTGTTTCTTTTGATCTGAATCCTTAGCAGCTTCATTGTTAAATTTCCTTTTCTTATCCTTACCTTTAGAGGTGCTTGCCAAATGAGCACTCTCAGTCTTATCTTGCTTCAGCCTTTCTTCCTCTTGTACACAATATGAAATGAGCTCATTGAGAGTCCACTTCTCCTTTTGACAGTTGTAACTGACTTTAAACTGACTGAATTGTGGAGGAAGCGAGATAAGCACTAAATGCACAAGCAAGTCATCCGAAAGCTCTAGCTTTAGTGTCTTTAATTTTGAAGCAATGTGAGACATTTCCATAATGTACTCCCTTATGTTTTCCTTGCCTTTGAATCTCATGGAAATAAGTTTCTTCAAAAGAGTACTTGTTTCCGCCTTATCGCTTTTGGCAAAGCGTTTCTCAATTTCAGCAAGGAAATCTGTGGCATCGGTAATCTCCTCGGATACCGCACCCCTAAAAGCCTCAGGTATGCTCCGTTTAATGATCATAAGACTCATGCGATTTGAACGGTCCCATTTCTCAAAAATTCTCCTTTCATCGGAGGTACTAGCATCTGTAAGAGAAGCAGGCCGATCCATCCTTAATGCAAGGTCCAAATCCATGCAACCAAGAACAATTAATATGTTCTCCTTCCAGTCCTTAAAGTTATTACCATTAAGGACCGGTACTGAATTAAGGTTAGCAGATACAGTAGCAACAGCTGAAACAGAAAACGAATAAAATTATATAAATTACATGTCTTTAACGACTTCATATAAAACAATAAATTCAAATAATGGTTAATCACATTTCAAGATACCAAACACATCGTTAATATCAAGTCTTTGGACAGTAATATTAACTGTAAGCGGTACTCTTGTTGTAGCAATCAAATGTTGCCAATAAATTTTGTCAAACAATATGCAATCTTTGGACTGTTATATTGCTCACATAAAATACCTTATAATTGTCACACATTTATCACCACAAGTATGTATCAAATTCGGCCAAATATTAATTCACCTTTGGGCTCGTTAATAAATGCATGAACTACATACACACAATTATTTTAATATTTTAATTAGAATAATCTACGCAGAAATGATCGCTTTGGCGATATTTTGTTTCAATTAAACTATTTAAAATATAAAATATCCTTAAGAGAATCAGAAACCACATTTGAATATAAATTTCAGTTTTTTTTTTTTTTAGTCTACATAGTTTCATGAAACTGCACATAATTTGTTCATAATTTTATGTGCAGCCTTGTTTGAACTATGTTGATAACTAAACTTTAATTTGTTCATTTCAAGTGTCGCAATTCTACAATTTTATGTAGAAGTTTATTTGAGCAAATCATATAATATCCAAACAATGCTTGAAAATATAGTTCATATAAAATTATATAAACATTGCATTTTTTTTTTAAATTTGGAAAAGTATGATTTCCTCTGGCTTCAAGTTTATCATTCATTTCTACCAGGCGCTGGTTTCTACCAGGCGTGAAAAGTAGAACAGTATTTGATAGACATAAAGCTTAATACTTGACTAAAACTGCTTGCAGATCGGTTACAGGAATATAAAAAAAATGACTGTACATATAGCCATGACATATACTTGAGGGCACCATTAATACAATTCATACTAGCGTGTATTGATGCTAGTGTTTTCAAGAACCTTGATTTAAATTTTTTTTTTTAACACAAATTAGAACTTTGAGAACTACAGTATTTAACTGTGCATCTAGTCCAATTTTTATTATTCAACACATACGAACAGCCTACATATGGGATAATATGTTCAGATTTTCATGAAAATACTTTCTACATAGCAAGTAACCACTCGTTTATTTATTTCATGAAAAAAAAACTGAATAGATTAGTATAGATGGAATCATAACCTTACTACCCACTGGTCCCACTAGCCTCAGCAAAGTGTAAAGATAACATCATATTTCAATAATAAAATGATTATAATCTATTGCTGAGTATATTATGAAAAGAAGGGAAGTCCTAAGCGAAAAGAAAAAAAAAGGTACTTGTTTTTCAATTCTACATAGCAGTATCTACACGATTATGTGAACAAAGTGCGTGTGTTGACGGTTGTGGACATGCCGAGCCTACTGTACTTTTAATTTCATCATGGGTTTAGATCAAAAAATACAGTAAATACTCAAGAATCAATTTAGGGTTGCTTTGATACCAATTGTTGGAGATTCAATTTAGCCATAATTAACCCTAATCAATTCTAGAGAAATCAAGATGGTAAACAAACGAAGATTAGCGGAAGCATACCGGAGTCCATTGATTCAATTGTATATGGGTTTGCAATCTTCCAGAAAAACAGTTTATCCTTCTGTCGATGTTTTTCTTCTGATGGGGAAAAAAAAACGTACTGTTTTCTGGGGACCACAACCGTTTAAATAACGGACAAAAATTAGTTATTTCTTATTTACAATTTAACTCCTCATTAAATTTTAAATACTGCTTAATGTTTTATACCTTAATTTTAATAGCATTATACACTTTAACATATGTGCCCATAATATAATTTTAATCCAACATCTACTTGCACAAATTAATATTTTTCAGTTTAACCCATGTGTTTATAGTACAGGTAGAGCAACACACCACGAACTAAGCATTATTTTCAAGAAATGCTTTTGTTACATATTTTTCACTCTAGCAAGTGTAGTTAACGTCTCTGTGTGCATGAGAATACTTCTAACAAAACATAGTATTACTAAGGAAACACATCCACTTTGACATAAATTAACCGTTAAGATACATATTTATATGTCTTAGACCTAAAGCAAAGCAACAACTTAGGCGTCAAAATCTTCTTCAAAAAGTAATATGCAATTGGTAATGAGTACATATTAAACCTTTTCTCCTTTCTTAAAAGCTATTATAGAATCAATATATTTGACGGCTACATTAATATTATATAACATTCGTGTGTTTTGTTGGGAGGGAGGGGGAGAGGTTGTTGAACACCCTTCGAGCGTATAAACTTTGGTAGGAAAAAGGTAAAATATTATTGGATACAAATCTTCCTGGATATAATTGTTAGAAAAAATGAACGAGGAAGTTGGAAAAGGAAGAATTTGAGTGTGTATTGAAACAAAGTCCCACATCGTGAAATATTTGTTTCAATACCGTCATATATATCACAACCCAATGTACTACATTAAAAGAAAGGAATAAGGAGATATCAAAACTTGTGGCAATGTAAGCTTTGGTCTTTCATATTAATATTAAAATGTCAAAAATTGAGCATTGGGGCTCTTAGAGTCTTGTGATTAGATTGGTCCCTGTCTAAAATTATAAACATTTTTCTGCACAAATTTCAAAACATTTTAGTAACATTATTGAAGTTACTATCCGATTCGTAACACTTTCGTGCAGTTGCGGATAACAATAATTAATTTCATATCAAGTAAGATTATAAAAATCATATGTAAATATTATAACTTGATCAAGTAGAAGGAGCCTTTTGAAGAAGCATGTATAATTTCCAAAAATAAATTCATAAAAAATATAAGATAATCCATTGAATGTCGATAATTATTATGCTAAAGATCTGATAAATAAATACCAAAATAAATATTACTACAAGACAACTAAATTATCCATAGAAGACCAAGAAACCCATTGATACTAAAATTTATAGAATGCCAATAGCTAGAAAACTAATATTGAAATCAAGATGTCCAAACGGAAACCAGATAGAATACTAGAAAGCCAAAAGAATTCTACTCTAGAATAATTCAAATAAATGAAAGCATAAGATTTTTAAACAAAGTTTCGTGCTCTGAAACCAAGAGAATTTAACACTAGAACCTTAAAACCGATAATTTTGTACCAAGTATTTTGTAGCATCTAACAATTGTAATGATTGAATATTTAAATAATTAATTTAAATATTTAATCATTATTTAATAAATTGCTCATTATACTCGATTTTTCAAAGATGGATGAATTAAAATTCAAGACACTAGTAGTTGAGATTGATTTTCTGTTATGAGAAAAAAATATAAACTTGACTACACTTGGAGTTGATAAGTTTTTAGAGTGAATAGTGATTTGTAGACAGGAATGGAAATTGAATTTGGGCTAAGGCCCATTAGCTTGTCTACTAGTTGGCTAAACCGTTCATCACTTTCATTTCATTCGAAATTCATTCTCATTTCACATTACTTTTTCACTTCTATCTCCTAATCATTTTCCTAATTTTCCTTAAGCCTAAACACTAAATCTAGTCTAATCCCTTCATAGAAAATTTATAAATTCACCATAATTTCTCTCTAATCATCCTTCACATAACCATCAAGGAATTAACTTGAATTTGTGTTTGGAGCTCCATTATATGATTTGAAGAGAAGGAAAACATGGCTTTTGGTGATAAGAGCTTGATTTAGGGAAGAGAATATGAGTGGAAAGATTCTCAATCTATATTTACCTTTTAATCACTATTATTTCGTTTACTAATGATTATGGAATTACATGAAGTGATTTGGAGATTGTTTCGAGTTAACTTAGACTTGTATCCATGTTATAAACATTCTTATGTTAACTCATAATTTGTTTAAGACCTTGATTATTATTTTGAAATAGTTAGTAAGCTAAGAAATGAGTTTGGGATAATCAAATGATTATGTGATGTAAACTTGTAATGGATTTGAGACTAAAATAGATGACACAATTAAGTGCATGACATTAATTAGTAATAATGAAACTAATTTAAATGATTTTAGAAAAGTTATTAAGCTAATTAAGTGAGTTTTGAACTCTATAATTGTTATTAAAGTAACTAGAGGGTTAATGAAATTTAATTAGTACTTATGAATATTATTTAAAGTAAAGAACGATCTTTATTAATGGGTGGATTGCTTATAAATATTATTTAAGTAAAGAAATAATTTTTAAGTAAAAGATGTATTTTATAAAAGGATGTGATATTTTATAAAATAGTATAAATAAAGCATATTTAGAGTTTATAAAATGGTTATATGACTTTATAAATGAAATATAGATTTTATTAAATGGTAATATAATGTATACATAATATTAGTGAGGTAATTAAGTATTTAAAGGCTTAAAAATGATTTATGAGCTACTAATATATTTTATAAAATAGTATGAAATCATTTAGACTTTTATCAAAAATAATAGTAAATAAAAGTGAAATTAGATTTGGTAATGAATGAATTACTTATTTAAATATACATGTATGTATATGTAAGTGTACATATATGTATATTTGAAGATATATAACAATTAAAGCAATTTGTATTTTGCAGTTAGAATTTTTACAAATGTTCATTTGTTTTTATATATGTGTGTACAATTGTTTGAATATACTTATATATTGATGTGTACAAATTCGTTGCGGGAATTTCATGTAGCAATAACGACAGTTGGATGCGCAAAGTTGCATGAGACTACATCGGGTAGAATAGTAACTCTGGAAATGTCCTAAACATGATTTGTGTTAAGAAGTGTTTTGTGTACGTGTGTGTAAAAGTGCACAATTGAGTGTGCTAGCATGTGTAGGCATTACATGAGGTTAGATGGCTGGTTGAGTGCATTTTGGCATAACTCGAGGAGGCTGGGTTAGTGGAATCGCCCATTGAACTTGACATGTGCAAAGAGTGGCTTTCACGTCAAAGTTGATTTTCAAACACATAAGGAACCACTTACAAAAGCTCAAGAAATGAACTTCGAAGGACGTCCGATGGAGTGAAGGAAGGCTCGAGAAGCTAAGCGGCACAATGGGTGAAGTAACGGAGGGATCAAGGCAGGAATCGACGACCGTGGTGATCGGGTGGCACATGCCCACGCTTTATTGCCTGGGATAGGCTACCATCCGTCGACCGATTGTTTGATCGCTGGTCAACTGGTGGTGTACGGACCTAGGCAATAAAATCTTGGTAAGCTGTCATTCGTGTGAGATTTTTCCCCTTGGATCCGAGTGCATTGTGATGTCAGACTTCGGCATGACTTCGAGGAAGCTTTAGGCTACACAAGAATGTGGTATGCAAGGTGAGGCTGATGATATAAATGTAAATTTAAGGAGCATACAAATGGTAAGTAAGGATCAATAAAGCTTTTAGGCAAGCAATTAAGGAAGTAATCAAGGCAAAGAGCGCAAGGCATGGACTATTCCTACAAGGGATTAGTAGGAGATGAAGATAGAGACCGAGAGCCAACCGAATACGAGATCGAGTTATTATTGGTTTCACGATCACGTACGATGAGCGTGCATGATTGGAGGGAGTACATAACAGTGAGGAGTTGGTTCCAGACTTAGGCAGATGTACGAACATGTGACGACAGCGATCGGTACCAGATCAGGTAGACGTGTAGATATATGGTTAGGATAAACTCGATGGTTCAAAATGTCGTTGTGCATGAGTGATTCATTGGGATCAAGCAAGTACCCGGCGAGGCAACATGGAGTAGGCCATTAGATTTGGGTCGTGTGACGTTCCAGTGCTACACATCCGTTCATACATTGTTTTATGATTTCAGACAAAGCCTTCGGGAGGGTTCGTGGAGACACTTAAAGGGTGCTTGTATCTAGTAGCATTAGCGTAATATAGACGTTAGGGAGCACTATAGTGGCAGGGTTTTCATTGCTTCCATAAAGGTGGCCTAGGTCTCTATCGGTGCACGTATACAACAAAAGGTCATATGGGATGCTCAGTTCCATTCATGGACTCTCAAGGGTAAGAATATAAATAAATCCAAAGGTCACATAAGGTTTAGTTGCTCGATTTATATATTTTGTTCAGCATGGGACGATTAGACATTCTCTATTTGACACATTGTTTTGTGCTTTTATTATACAAGTTGAGGTATTACCATATTATGTGGCATATCGTTAACTTATATTATGTCACTTTTATTACCCGTACACTTTTATACGTGATAATCATATTATATTATTTGTGTTGAATCGTTGATGATAGGAGAAGAACATGTTATTGTATGATTTTCTATCATTTTGAGATTGGCTTATTTTACTTGTTTATGGATAGGCTAGATTACCCCTAGCCATATTCATGAAGAGGACTAGTTGGGCCTTAGTAATTTTCTTTTTATGTTTATATAGATTTGATATATAGTATATCCATCTCAAAGACACTCAAGCTAAATATGCTTAGTTTTATAGATGATCATAAAGAGGACTGCTTTGGTTCTTATAAGAACCACCTTGCACAAGGCATCCTATTTACGAACAGTCTATATTACCCTCGCCACATTCATGAAGAGGATCGCTTTGGTTCTTAGTTTTCCTTGGGTCATAAAACATCGGTTGGTGATTCACTACTTAGTTTTATCCCGGTTATGGGCCACTTTGGAAAGTTTGTTGGGATGGTTCTCCTTTGTGAGAGCACCTGCGACGTATAATTTGAGATAGCAAGAGTGGGAAGTAAACCAAAGCTCCAATTGAAGTGCAAAGACTAAGATAGAAGGGAAGATTGAGCCCATGCAAAGAAAAAAGCTAGACTTGTATGTCAGTCATATAGCACATAGAGGTGTGTCGCTACGAGATGACATCTAGCTAACGCGAAGTATGAGTGCTTCAATTGTGATTGGTTTTCTCACTTAAAGAAGGATTGTCCTACGTTGCTAAGGGGTGGATAAGTGTCGATGATTTATGCCTTATGGCATTACTGGGTTCTAGTAGGCCTGGTGCTCAAGGAGAATGGAAGGAGCTTATACAGTGAGGTATTATCTATTTTTTAGGAACTGGCTTATGTTCCTTCCAATATTTGAGGGATATATTTACTCACCGCTAGTTACTTGGTAGATTGGCTAAACTTGATACCTTTCATAGTAGATAAATTCTTTGGTAAAGAAACCTTTATTGGTAACCTTAGTTGGAAAGTTGAGGTAAACCAACCAAGAGTACCGCCCTTCGAACTTGATGCATGAGCTTTTAATTCGAGTGGGGTTGATAGATGAAGTGTGACTTGGATTTGTATATAAGTAGGGTTTGGTGGATGCCTAGTAATTTGCAAAGACCTTATAGATGACTTATAGGCACTTTCCTAGAGTCATTAGTGCTAGAATTATTTTTCTTTGTGTTTGTAAACCTTAGGTGATGGTAGTAGTCCCATGCACCGAAAGGGATATTCTCTAAAGTTTCGTCCGTTCACATACCAGTTCTTAATCATTAGTTCGAGAATAGGGTTTCTAGGTGATTTGCACCAATTAGAAAAGTGTTTTTCACTCGATGCTTAAAGACAAGCACTTGAATCAAATTCTTGAGGCGACTGGGGTATTTATGAAGCTCGACTCTAGTCATGTAAGGAAATTTCATTGGTCGGATCAGGGGACCAGATCAAAGTTCGCATGAGAGGAGTCGGGCGGCCGACCCAAGCTTAACAATGAAATCTTGCAAGCAAATAAATAGTTGGAACTGGCATCGTGTAATTTTAGGTGATCTTTAATTATTGCAAATTATAAGTATTGGAGTTAAGGTTGCTTAGGATAGTTCGAGGAAGGATTTCTCGATCGATTTTGTGGCGATTTAGATAATCTTCTAAGTGACAAGATTATACTTGCCTAGGCAAGCATCATAGCGCACTTAGTATATTATCCTTATAACAATGTGTGGTTGAGGTGAGTTTGAACCCGAGAAAACCTAAGCATTTCTAGATCTTCATTTAATGATGATCTAATAAGTAAAATTTTCTCCTTTGGAGAATGAGTTCGGTCTAGAAGAAAAGGAAAGTTAAGGCACTGATTGTTGGATTTGCTCAAGAGTTTCAAGACTCATTGATCCTACATATCATGTAAGTTTTCCTTTTTGTAGTGGGAGGTGTAATAGTCTTTTGTGTATTGTATTCACGAAAAGAGCTGTGCCACTTAGGCGTTTGTTTATCTTGGATTTCGTATGGGTTCATTGGATTTTGTAGTTTGACAGGCGCATTTGACTATTGATTGGTTACCGTTCATATTGGTATAAACTCTTTCAGAATTATCTATCACTTTGTATGTTTTTTGTTGCTTATTGATTGGTTTAGTTGTATGCTAATTGTTTGTCGATTGTTTGTTGTTAATTATTAATGGTTTTTGTTACTTGCGGTTGTTTTCCATTGCTTGTGTTTCCTTGATATTATATTATGTTGTTCTATTTTGTTAGTTGATTTTTATTGTTGTTGATTTTTGTTGCTTGCTTGCATGCTTGATAGTTTGTATGCTAGTTATTGTTGCTTATAAATTCTGCTATTGTTTGATGGTTTCCTTTCCAAATACTGGATTTCCTTTCCAAATTATTTTAAAATAATATGTACACTAATATCCTTTATAGACCAAACCATACTTAGGAATTCAAAGTTAAGATTTTTTTATCAAACCATTATGCAGTAAAACTACTACCGTGGCCTTTCCACTTTGAAACTCGAAAATGAACGTCGACGATGCATGCACTCATCACCGAAATTATTTTTCAGCAACAAAAGGGAAGTACAAAACTTATTTTCTTTAAAAATTATTTTTGAAATTTCTTCAAAATCATGTTGAAAATATTTATCTGAAAATACTTCCAAATACTACCAAATATTATGTTCCAAAATATTTTGAAAACCAATTTCAAAACCCTGGAAATTTAGTTCTCAAATTCTAATTTATTTTTACTTTATTTGTAAATCCTATTTTACCATCAATATTTATTAAATTTTTCTACCTAAAAAACAACATATCACATCGAACTATATCATTATAAAATTTATTCTTTCATATACTACTAGGTAAAATTATTTCATTTACCTATATTTCAAAATCAATATTTTGTCGGACTGCCCTATTAAGTGTTTAGAAATCTCTATTGATGCCATAGCGTCCTATGTACCAAATAGAATTTATAAATACTAAACAGAAAAGATTAACACAATACAAAAACATTTTTATAACACTGATAAATACGATCTCTCATATATATACACACTCAAACAACCCATTCTAGGGTATTACTATCCTATTTCTAATAGGTCAGGCCCCATAAAGCTAAGGGTACCACTAAACCAAAGCTTTGATACCAAATGTGACGGGACACCACCTTTGGGGTTCAAATGGACAATAAATACACATGTCAAACTCAAACCACTCAAAAGGGAGGATTGTTATAGGGTAAATAAGAAAAAGAAGAGAAATAATAAAACAAACATAGAATCTCACAGTGGAATGATAAAATATCATAATCAAATAATAGTTCATGAAGCAGTTTTACAATAAAATTGATTACACCTTTACAACATAGATCGGAGTATATACAGCAGTGATAAATAAATAATGCAGCGGAATAACATGATGCGGCAGAATAAATATAATAAATAATAATAGTACTAAATCTTCATCTTCGTCCTCTAGAAATAAATGGTATTCAATACACCGAAAAGCTCAGACTGAGCCGAGCGTAATGAAAAGACAAAACACTAAAGTCAGAACTAAAATATCTTATGTGAGTTAAATCAATAGTAAATAAATACGAGTGTAACGGCGTCAGAGATCTTTACGGGTTTTGATATCTCTTATCCAGTGTCTAACATGCAAGTAATAACATAAGAGATGTTCACGATTTCCATCTCCTAAGGATCCGTTAATCTATCTATATACGTAGTACAATACTCTATTATAATAGTGTTAAGGCGTTACCCATATCCCCGTTAACACATTTTATATATTCCCATAGTCTATACAGTAACGTAATTCTTTCATAACCTAGAGGGCTATCAGAAGGCACTCCGTAGGTATGGTGCAAACCAAACTTGTAGAAGAAGCGATAACGCATTTAACATAACACGCGAGGCAATGACCAGGTTAGAATACTACCATTTTGCAGATCTGGACTGGTGGAAATACAAAGTAGCTACTATCGCCCACCACGAAACACACTCCCAAAATCAAATCTAGGGATGGCCACCAAATCAATCACAAAGTCATAATATGGGAATGAAGAAATTTGTCCATTCGGAGGTGCGACCTCTCTTGGCCGGGCATGGCTCCTGTTTTAACCACATCAAGCTGACTCACGGGAGTCAGGGCTATGATAATACCTCATACAGAATTATCTGCCAAACCATCATGCTGGAATCTCCACCATGTACACAGTTGTTTAAATGGTTTTTGGTATTGGTAGAGACTATGATAATATCCGATCTCGGTCTCTTTAACAGCCAAATGCTTATTTCACACCGGATGGTTCTTTTACATTTTCAAAACCAATTCATAATTGATTTCAAAATATCATATTCAATTCAAACCATATTTCAAAATCATATTTACATTCGAAATCATATTCACTTTCGAAATCATATCGATAATATAGGTTAATTAAATCCTTATTCAAAATCATCATATTTAATCGAGTTTGTCATTTCACTAGCAAATATCATTTTGAATCCCAACTTAGATTATAACATCATTTGACCATATTCGCTTTTAAATCAAGGGTTTAAATATAACCAATTCGACCATACACCGCTAGGGATTGGAAATATTGTTTAGATTATCATAAATTGTTCAAATATTTAAAATGGTTTAAAATACTTTAAATTAGTTTAAATGTCTTAAAATATATTAAAATAGTCTGGAATAGATTAAATAGTTTGAATAGTTGAAAATAGATTAAAATAGGTTAATATAGTTTCAAAGAGTTTTAAATAGTTTTAAAATAGATTAAAATAGTTAAAATAGTTTTAAAATAGATTAATATATATTAATTGTTTTAAAATAGGTTAAAATAGTTAAAATTAGTTTAATAGTTTGAAAATCGTAATAATCATGATTTTTAAAATAATATATATATTAATTTTTATATTAAATAATTTATTTGAAATTAATATCAAAGTAAACTATTTCTTTCATTTCAACAAATCTGGACTGTATCCAGATTTCAACGAAACTAAGTTTCTTTTCAATTCAAATTCCCAAAAAAATCCTTCAATTTATATCGATTTCAAACTCATGTTTGAACTACAATTTCAAAGCACTTCAATTCATAGATTTCGAAGTTCAGTTATTCAAACATTTTCAATAACTCAATTTCGATCATTTCATTTATATTTCACAATTCAAACTTAAAATTTCACTTTAGATTCTTCAATCAATTCATCTAAAACAATTCCAATTTCAACATTTAAAGCTTGAATTTTCGAAAATAATTTAGTTCACATAACTCAAATTTTATTTAAAAATCATTTAATATAACCAATCTAGTGTCTGCATATATTTTTCTACCGTATGCAATCCAGAATTAAAATTCAAAATATATAAAATCGCTCGAATCCATTGTTTTAACCCAAAACGATTTTTCCATAATATATAGACCGTTTGGGTATGTATCATTTCAACCCATAGTGATTTTCCTAGCAATAACTAAGGGAACTTGCAGTATGAATCAATATATAAAAAAAGCATAACATCCAGCTATCCAATCTCAACAATTAAACATCCATCACAATCATCACTCAAATCAACCAATAAATAACAACAATAAATATATTATCATCAATAGGTATTCAATTGACAATTGAAATTCAATATTCAATTAAATGGCGATTAAATTCAATAAAAGTCAAATTTAACTGGAATGACAATTTAAATACACCAAACATCACCCAATCAAACTCTAGTCACATCATAAATTCAATTTAACGAACATAAAATAATCTAGTAGCTGTGAGTGGGTTAAAACACTCACCTTTGATGTCAAATTGATTTAAAATTCAATTATAGCCCAAATTTTGAACAGCCTCAGAATTCGTCGACACTAGTTTCAAAAATTCCGAAATTCGATACGAATGCGATAGAGAAAACCGCGCATAAATCTGAGCTTGTATGCGCTAGAACATCCGAAGTTAAAATTTAAATTAAATAAAATAATACAAAACATTCTCCTATACTTTACACATCATGCGCTGTGTAACCTTTCTTTCACACAACCTTGTTAGAAACCTTACTCAACACCGAACCCACGCATGCGATATGCAGAGCCTGCCACTGCCACATGTAGTTCACTACGCCGCCCTTTGAGCAGTCACGACTAACTCCCTATGACCTCCGACCTCAACGAATGACCCCCAATTGGTGTCTCCAATAGCCCAGCATCGCCACCCCCTTAAAACCCTAATTGAATTGTCTAGCCACATCCAACCATCAATTCGCAAAACAAACTACATGGATGCAATCCCCTCGATGACCTCTACAAAACTGTATCTTTGAATTGGCGATCCGTCACACTTGATCAAACCTCAATAAACGACCGAGATTTTTTTTCCAAATTCTGGACATACAGACCCAAATAAAAAAACTGCAGATCTAGAATGTGCTCGTCAAGAGCTTCGAATCGGTATAAAATATGATAGGGTTTAGAGAAGTTTGATTTTGAAATTAATTTGGAAATTGAATTTAGGGCTTGTAGTATGAATTGGTTTCTGCCATTAAGAAGAGAAAAGCAGATGGAATTGTACGTACTAAGATAGGAAATAAAAGGCTGCTAGGATTTAGAAAGATCTATTTTTATAAACAACGCCTGATAAGAAAATGAATGTAACGACCCACTATTTTGGACCATTTGAATCAACAATAAAAATACACATGTCTGAATTGAATAATTCAAAATAGTAGATTGTAATAAAATTTGAAGCAAATAAAACCAATCACAGAATCACGGACACAGATAAATCAGAATACTCGCAGTGGAATTAGAAATAACAGTAGTAGTTCATGAAGCTACTACAACAAAGTCTCAAAATAAGTACAAATACGTAGTCTGAAAAACAAATACATTTCTGACAAATACAGTAGAAATCCCAAATACATAAGTATCAAATACATAAGCTGAAATGGAATGACTGAACTGAAATCGATAAAACCAGATAAGCAGATAAACTCCAGAAATCTCTAGCTTCCAGAAGATAGATCCAAGCTTCGATACTCAGGCTGAACCGAGCGTAAAATAAAATACAAACACTCGAGTCAGGGCATACATACTTTTACAATGTAAACCAACTCAAGTGAACTGTAATAAAGTGCATAAGTAACATAAAGGATGCTTGTGACAGCTCATCCTCTAAGGATCCGCTAAACTATTTACTTTGTAGCAATATATGCTATTATAATAATGTCTATCAGTAAAGTAAACTTACTTTAAAATAGCGTTAAGAGGTTACCTATATCGCCCTTAACACATAATCGTCCTAGTAGTCTATCCAGTATCATAGTCCCCCCTGATCGAGAAGCCACCAGAGGATACTCCACAGGCTACGGCACGAAGCCAAAATCATACAAGGCTCGCTAGGGTAGGTGACACGGCACAACTAGGCAATGCCAGGATAGATATACCAATTGCACTTCTGGACCGGTGGTAATACGTAGCAGCTACTACCGCCCACTTCGAGCCACACTCCCAAAATCAAAGGTGCACACTAATCAATCACAAAGTAATAGAATTGCATATGAAGAAGTGTGTCCAATCAGAGGAGTGACCTCATTAGCCAGTCGATTGCTCCTGTTTTAGCCGCCTTATGCCAACTCATGGGAGTCGGGTCCACGTATATACCTCAACAAAACATCGCCACCATCCTACTTCATTCTGGAATCTCCACCGCATACACGGTTGTCAAAATGGTTTTTGGTTTCGACAGAGAGTATGCCCATATCCGGTCTCGGTCTATTTTCCAACCAATCATTATTATAACCCGTGGTTATAAATTTAAAAAATGGTTTATATTTCACTTCAAAACATATTCACTTAAACCATTTAAATTCAATAATATTCATTTCGAAGTTGTAACATTTCTAAGTTCATTCATTCAATTATAAAATTTCCAGAACATTGTAGATTTCAGCTGTAACAGCGCTTATAAAATGTTACGGTAGATATAGTAATATTTCAAAAATATTGTCAAATTCAAAAACAGCAGCACTTATAAAGTGCTACGGTAGGTATTTAGTTATTTCAAAACAGCTCAATTTCAGAAACAACAGAACTTACAAAGTGCTACAGTAGGTATTAGTAATTTAAAACAGTTTAGTTTCATTCCAGCAACAACAACACTCTAAGTGCTACAGTAGCTATTTAGTTATTCAAAAACAGTTTACTTTCAGCAACAACAACACTTACAAAATGCTGCAGTAGCTCTTTAGTTATTTAAAAATATAGTTTAGTTTCAGCAACAACATCACTTACAAAGTGCTGCACCAGCTCTTTATTATTTCAAAACTTAGTTTATTTCCAGAAATGATGGCACTTAACAAATGTTGTCTTAAAACCACAACCTTTCTGAAATGCTACGAATGCTAATTCCAGATTTAATATAAAATTTCAAAAACATTAAAACTTCAATTTTAGCCATTTTAACTTATAAAAATCATATTTTTCGCTTCAAAAATATTCATTTGGATATTATTTATTTATGATTTAATAAAATAAACCTTTAATCAATAAATAAGTTTCCAATTAAACAACAATTCACTTATTAAGTCAAAAGTAAACAATTTTCTCAACTTTTTATTTTTAACAATTGACTTAATACTTTATTATAAAATACCCACTTCATAAATAAAAATTAAATTTCCATTCATTTTGCTTAACTTAAAAATTTCCATTTAAAACCAAATCCCCAATTTCCAAGTTAAGTCATATTTTTAAAATACACCTTTTTGTTCAATTCTTTGTGCATTCTAACTTATAGAAAAATCACTATAAATTCATTTAAATTATTTAAATCCAATTTAAGTTAAAATGTCATATTTTTACATTTAAAAATACTTAAAATTTTTAGAAAATATCTAATCATTAGCCATGGGTTTATATAATATTTTCTAACCTAGGTCAAGTGATACAGATAATATATCATTTCAATCTTTAATTTAAAAAGAAAAATTCGGGTTCTATCATTTCAAACCCGCAATCCCAAGTAAATCAAATACAATAAAAATCCCTCGAGCCTATCATTTCAGCCCATGATTATTTTTCCTTATTCTAAAGTCCGCTCGGGTATGTATCATTTCAACCCATAGTGATAAGTGAACTTCCAGTGTGAGATACAAAAAATAAAATAAAAGTATATCATATAATATTACAACAGATGATGTAATGGGTATAAAATCAGGTTATACATCATATAAACAGATCACAGGCATATATGAACATACCAACATAGCAAATTCATTACTACATATCCCCTTGTCATCGTTTCACAAATATATAAGTATGGAATGTCTAGAGTGAATAACTCACCTTTTTGAAGCTAAAGATCAATTCAAAACAAAAAAAATCCACACTCCGCAAAGCACGAAAAGGCACGACAAGATTCAAAAAGAAGTAACACCCAAATTCAAATCTTGTAATCAAATAAATAAATCAAATATAAGTATATGATTTAACATGAAAAAGATAAGAATTCAATAATGAAAAGTACGAATAAATTTGAAACAAATATGGATTTAATCAACAAGTGGGCTTGGCCACGTCACCTATAAGCTCGGCTACACCCCTACATGGTTCGGCCATGGTGTGTTTGAGGCATGTAGGCTCGGCTAAGCATCATGTACACAAAGCTATGGGCAATGGAATATGAAGAGTGGTAAGTTATGAGTCATGGAAGGTAAAAGTGCAAGGCCAAAGAAGGAGTTTTGGTTCACCTAGGCTCGGCCATAGTCTAGAGTGCTCGGCCATGGTGTGATGTTTGGGTCAAGTGGTCATTATAGGCATGACAAGGAAAGGTATGGTAATGGCAAGCAAAGAGATGGTGGTGTTTCATGTTGTGGCCGAGGCTAGTAAGGAGAAGTGGTTGCAATTGAAGGCTCGGCTAGGTTTATGGTCATGTTTTGGTGATGGATCTTGATCTAGGGGTCACAATCAAGGGCATGGGATGATGATGAGGAGTGGTGGACAGCCATGGTGGAGGAGGAGAGGAGATGGTGGTTGGAAATATGGTGGAGGCCGAGCATATGGTGAAGAAAAACAAAGGAACATAAAAGAAAATGGAAAGAGCAAGAGGACGAGAGGCCATGGAAACTTACTGTAATTTTTCTTAGGAGAATGCAAATGAGGAAGTGAGATGTTTGAGATATTTTTGTACGTAAATTTCACAAGTATGAGGCGGCTAGGGTTTGGGGCATGAACGGCTAAAAATAATAAAGAGGATAGGAAAATAAAAAGGCAAGAATTTAACACAATGTAACATATGCCTAATTAAAACAATGTAATGTATGTCTAATTGATTTTTTCCAAGCCATTAAATAAAAGATATACACAAGAAAAATCCAATAAATAAAATAAAGTCTATACAAAAAAATAGAAAAATAAAATAAAGAGACGAACACAGGAAAAATATAAATAAAATACAGAAATTAATTGCGTGTAAAACGCCGTATTTTATCCGATTTTAAGAGTTTAAATCAGAATTTAAGGGAAGGAAAAGCAGAATGGATATCAGAATTATATCCAGCTTCAAATAAAAAGATTAGAATTTTCAATTTTTCAAATAAAAGTCAAAGTTTGATTAAAATATAAAATTTTAGAAATTGTTTATATTATCCTATTTGGAAGATAAATACAAACACATCCAAAATTACACTGGAAAAATTCTAAATTTTTTTATTTTAAATAATTAAAAATAAAAGTTTCAATTAAAATTGAATTAAAATATTTATTAAAAATTTTGGTTGTTACACTCTCGCCCACTCAAAACTTTTCGTCCTCGAAAAGGAGCGGAACAAGGAAAACAATGAAAAATAAGATAGCAAAGCAAAAGTGCCTGAAATAGACAATTCCGGATTCGAAGCACATATGCTCTCCTCCGTCTCCCAAGTACAATCTCGATCATCAGTGCTCTACTGCACTTTGACTAGGTTGACAGATTCCTTCTTAGCTGCTTCGTACCTCGATCGACGATACGAAGTGGCTTCCTTTCAATAGTCAGATTAGGCTCAATATCCAAACTATCAAGAGCAGAAGGCTGGACAATAAGAGATGGATCATGCAGATACCGATGAAGATGCGATACATGGAATACATTATGTAACCTTGAAAATTTCTCAGGCAAATCCAAACGACAATCTGGAGAACCAACTCTTTCCACAATGCGGAAAGGGCCAATGAACCTAGGATCAAGCTTCTCTCTACGACCAAATCGAATCACATTCCTTAAGGGAGACCTTAAGGAAAACATGATCACCAATAGCAAACTCTAAACTCCTCCTATGACGATCAGCATACTTTTTCTGCCTATCCTGGAAAATCCTCAACTACCTCTTAGTCTCCTCAACCTTCTCCGAAGCTTCCAATATCATCTCAAGACCAAGAACTAAACGATTATCGGATTCAATCCAGTAAGATGGAGATTTACAAGGTCTTCCGTAAAGAGCGAAAAACGGAGACATCTCAATGCTAGCCTGAATTCAAGGACGGAATGAGATAGACAAAGATTAAGATAAGATTAAAAATAGAAGACTGAGAATGTACCTGATAACTGCTGTTACAGGTGAATTCAATAAGATAGAGATGATCTTCGCAAGATCGTCCATAATCAAGAACACAAGCATGAAGAAGATCTTCTAGAACCTGATTCACTCTTTCCGTTTGACTGTCGGTCTACGGATGGTAAGCACTGCTCAGATTCAGACGATTACCCAAGGATTCCTGGAAAGCTT
Organism: Allium cepa; assembly: GCA_030765085.1. NCBI lineage: Eukaryota > Viridiplantae > Streptophyta > Magnoliopsida > Asparagales > Amaryllidaceae > Allium > Allium cepa. Next base: position 943,783,427 of record CM060934.1, on the reverse strand, counting down.
TCCAAAACTGACTAGTAAAGATAGGATCCCGATCACAAATAATGCTGATAGGAAGACCATGGAGACGAACAATCTCCCTCATATAGATCTCAGCCAGAGTGGAAGCAGAATGGGTAGATTTGACCAGAATGAAATGAGCCGCTTTGGTCAATCTATCCACAATAACCCAAATACTCTCATTCCCTTTCCTAGTCCTCGGTAATCCATCAATAAAATCCATGGAAACCTGTTCCCATTTCCAATTGGGAATCTCAAGGGGCTGCAACAAACCAGGGGTCTTCTGGTGATTCGCCTTGCCTTATTGACAAGTCGTACACCTACTAACAAAGATAGAGACATCACGCTTCATACCCTTCCACCAATAAAGCTTCTTCATGTTCTGATACATCTTCGTCACACCAGGATGAATAGAAAGTCTGGATCGATGATGTTCCCGAAGTAACTCTTTCCACAATCCATCAACATTCGGGACACAAATCCGATTATTAATCCTCAAAATTCCTCTATCATCGATCTGAGCTCCATTACCATTAGGACTTCTACCACCAACTCTGGTATGAACACTTCCCTTCGTACGCCTAAGCATCTCATCTTCATCCTACTTAGCGATGATACGATCCAAAAGAGGAGAAGAAGAAACAATAAGCTGACACAACATGGCCTTCTACCGACTCAAAGAATCAGCCACAATATTAGCTTTCCTAGGGGTATAGCTAATGTCAAAATCATAAGAAGTAAGAAACTCAAGCCAATAAACTTGCCTCTGATTCAAATCCTTCTGGACTAAGATATATTTCAAAGACTGGTGATCAGTAAAGAGCTCAAACTTAGCATCCAAAAGATGATGTCTCCACGGCTTCAAAGCAAAGACAACAGCAAGCAATTCCAGATCATGAGCTGCATAATTAGCCTTATAGGTCTTCAACTGGCGACTGGCATAAGCAATCATCTTCCCATCCTACATCAGAACAGCTCCCAAACCCTCATGACAAGCATCAGTGTATACCGTTAATCCTTCATTCCATTCGAATCGGTAAGCACTGGTGCGGAAGTAAGCTTATGCTTCAACTCATCGAATGCCGCTTTACACCTATCATCCCATATGAACTTAGCATTCTTTCGAGTTAGAGCAGTGAGAGGTGCAGAAATCCAAGCAAAGTTCTCAATGAATCTTCGATAGTAACCGACAAGGCCTAGAAAATTGTGAATATCAGTTGGAGTCCTAGGAGTTTTCCAATCCTGTACAGAATAGGAAGAAATAAGGACCACAGGAAAGATAGAATGATCAAATTAAAAAAGAGAAGAAGGGAAAGACCGACAATGATCGTAGCGATCTTGACTGGATCAACTGAAACCCCATTACTAGAAACAGTATGTCCAAGGAATCGGACTTCATCTCTCCAGAAATGCAATTTAGAGAATTTAGCCTTCAACTGATGATTTCGAAGATTCTCTAAAAAATATTTCAAATGCGAATCATGCTCTTCCTTTGACTTGGAGAGGACAAGGATATCATCAACAACGACTAGAACAAACTTATTAAGCACGTCACGAAAGACACGGTTCATCAAGTCGACAAAGAAAGTAGGAGCATTAGTCAGACCGAAAGGCATAACTAAGCATTCATAAAAACCATTCTCAGTACGGAAAGCAGTCTTGGGAATACTTACCTCAGCAACTCTGAGCTGGTGAAAACCTATGGCAAGATCAACCTGAGAGAAAACAATAGCTCCATAGAGCTGATCAAACATATCATTAATGCAAGGCATAGGATATCTGTTTCTCATAATGAGCTTTTTCAGCTTCCCATAATCAACACACATCCTCAAAGAACCATCAGATTAGTGACAAAAAACACCGCTGCTCCCCATTCTGAATGGCTAGGTCTGATCAGGCCTTTGGAGAACAAGTCCTCAATTTGCTTCCTCAACTCAACTTTCTCTCGGGGGTGCCATCCTTCTAGACGTAAGGACTATAGGTCGAGCTCCAAGAATGAGATCAATACAGAAATCAATTTCCCGATTAGGAGGTAAAGAAGTGATTTCATCAAATAAATCGAGAAAGAGTTTGACAACAGGAGTCAAATGAATATCACCAGGAGAAGCATTAAGAGAATAAATAAAACTGCTCGCAAAATCCTAGGGCAAGCTACACTGAATCACCAAAAAATCAACTTTATTGCCAACAAGAGTAACAGTTCAGGAACTACAAGAGATATAGGCATCATGCCTCTTCAACCAATCACCTCCAAGAAATAGATCAAAAGCATCAAAACCCAGAACATAGAAATCACTGGAAAACCGATAGCTAGAATAGAAGAGTTTCACATTTCTACAAATCCTACCAAGGTTCGCAGGACCGACAATAGGATTCGAACCACACAAAGGCACAGGAGCCAACTTAGAAGAAAGAAGATGCTCAAATTTATTACAAAGATCCACAGAGATAAAGCTATGGGAAGATCCAGTATCAAATAGAACTCGAACAGGAAAGTTAAACAGAGAAAAAGTGCCCTGTAGTGTACCTTGGTTATCACCAGGAGCAGGAGCAGGAACATGTGCAGGAGGTGGAGCTGGTGAAGATGCAGAAGTCATAGCAAAAATACCCGATGACTTTCCCTTCTGCTGAGTAGGGAAGTCCTTCTTAAAATGGCCCGGCTGTAGACAAATGTGAAAGAGATCACGCCTAGTCAACTTGCTGGAGGAATAGCGGCACCACCCAAAGTAGGATAGCTATTAGCATAGTGTCCCTTCTGATTGCATCTGTAGCAAGTAATAGCAGATAGGTTGATCGAGGGCCTCTGAGATGACGAAGATGATCCCAACCTCGGAGTCTTGTTCTAGTTCTTCTTTTGATGATAAAAGTTGGGCTTTCTCTTCTTAGGATTACTAGAAGAAGACTGAGATGAAGCGGATCGAGCAGCAGGAGAATCTTAGAAGTAGCATTCTTGTATCTAATGGTCATGTCCATCAGAGTGGTGAAAGGACAATGCACATGGGCTATAAGGCGATCATAGTACTCCGGGCGTGCGCCAGCAGTAAACTTCTCATTTTTCTTGAGGGGAGTGTCAATCAAATTAAGGCCAAACTTCAAAAGTTCATTGAACTTCCTCTCATACTCAGCAAAAGACATACCACCCTACTTCAGATCCATGAATTCCTGATACAACTGAGACTTTCCTGCCTTGGGCATCCATTTTACAAGAAAAACCTCCCTAAAGCACAATAAAGAGCATAATACAAATTTCAAAAAGAGAAACTAAATCAAATTTGAGACAGATAGGAGATGATACCTAAATTTTTCCCAAGAAATGTCAACCTCAGCGCTGTGAGCTGTGACGGACTCCTACCAATCCAAAGCTGCTCCTTTCAGCTGTCAAGCAGCCAACTGACGCTGCTAGGCATTAGTGATCTCAAGACTGGAGAAGATTCTCTCCAAATCCTTCAACCACTGTTGAGATTCAATAATGCTTTCAGATCCAGTGAATTTGGTGCCACCAAGCTCAGTGTATTCCTTACAATGCTTTGTGAACCTGACTGGGGCAGCAGGTTCAGGAGCTGGGGCAACACAACGTCACCTACCTCTTGCATTCCTATGACTCATCCTGGAAAAAAAATAAAGAATGAATTTTAGGACAGAGGTAATTGAGAAACAAAGGCAGGATTAGCTAAGATAAGATTCAAGTGAATGAATGTTCTAAACAAAGACATTATTAACAAGGTGGATAATGAGAAGAAAGAAGCTAAGGAAAAGTCTGATTTCAAGGCAAGAATTTTTTTATATAAAAATACTCTTTGAAAAATCCTTTGAAAATCATTTGGAAAAATCATTTTATACTTTAAAATACGTTCACTCATAAAAAAGGATTCTAAGATTGATTTTACTCATTCTAGGGTATTTCTACTCTATCTCTAATGAGTTTTTGCTCCGTAGGCTAAGGTTTTCCTAAAACCAAAGCTCTGATACCAACTGTAACGGTCCACTATTTTGGACCATTCAAATCGACAATAAAACTACTCATATCTGACTTGAATAATTCAAAAAAGTATATTGTAATAAAATTTGGAGCAAATAAAACCAATCACAGAATCACAGACACAGATAAATCAGAATACTCACAGCGGAATTAGAAATAACAGTAGTAGTTCATGAAGCTACTACAACACAGTCTCAAAACAAGTACAAAATACATACTCTAAAAAGTCTCAAAACAAGTACAAAATACATACTCTAAAAAACAAATAAAGTAGAAATCCAAAATACGTAAGTCTCCAATACATAAGTTGAAATGGAATGACAGAACTGAAATCGATAAAACTAGATAAGCCGACAAACTCAAGAAATCTCTAGCTTCTAGAAGATTGATCCAAGCTGTGATACTCAAGCTGACCTGAGCATAAAAGAAAACACAAACACTCGAATCAGGACATACATACTTATACAATGTAAACCAACTCAAGTGGACTGTAATAAAATGCACAAGTAACTTAAAGGTTGCTTGGGACTGCCCATCCTCTAAGGATCCGCTAAACTATTTACTATGTAGTAATATATGCTGTTATAATAATGTCTATTAGTAAAGTAAAATTACTTTAAAATAGCGTTAAGGGGTTACCCATATCGCCCTTAACACATAATAGTCCAAGTAGTCTATCCAGTGTCATAGTCCCTTCTGATCGGGAAGCCACCAGAGGATATTCTACAGGCTACGACACAAAGCCAAAATCGTACAAGGCTTGCTAGGGTAGGTGACACGGCCAACTAGGCAATGCCAGTGTAGATATACCAATTGCACTTCCAGACCGGTGGTAACGCATATCAGCTACTACCGCCCACCTCGAACCACACTCCCAAAATAAAAGGTGCGCACCAATCAATCACAAAGTAATAGAATGGCATACGAAGAAGTTGGTCCAATCAGAGGAGCGACCTCATTGGCCCGTCGATTGCTCTTGTTTTAGCCACCTTATGCCAACTCATGGGAGTCGGGTCACGTATATACCTCAACAGAACGCCGCCACCATCCTACTTCATTCTGGAATCTCCACTGCGTACACGGTTATCAAAATCGTTTGTGGTTTGACAAAGATTATGCCCATATCCGGTCCCAGTCTCTTTGCCAACCAATCATTATTATAACCCATGGTTAAAAATAAAAAAAAAATTGTTTATATTTCATTTCAAAACAAATTCACTTAAACCATTTAAATTCAATATCAGATAATATTCATTTCGAAGTTGCAACATTTCTAAGTTCATTCATTCAATTATAAAATTTCCAAAACATTGTAGATTTTAGCTGTAATAGCGCTTATAAAATGTTGTAGTAGATATAGCAATATTTCAAAAACATTGTCAAATTCAAAAACAGCAGCACTTATAAAGTGCTCAGTGGGTATTTAGTTATTTCAAACCAGTTCAATTTCAAAAACAACAGCACTTACAAAGTGCTACGGTAGGTATTTAGTTATTTCAAAACAGCTCAATTTCAAAAATAGCAGCATTTATAAAGTGCTACAATAGGTATCAGTAATTTAAAACAGTTCAGTTTCATTCCAAAGCACTTACCAAGTGCTACAGTAGCTATTTAGTTAATCAAAAACAGTTTACTTTCAGCAATAGCACTTACAAAGTGCAACAGTAGCTCTTTAGTTATTTCAAAATATAGTTTAGTTTCAGCAACAATAGCACTTACAAAGTGCTGCAGTAGCTCTTTATTATTTCAGAACTTAGTTTGTTTCCAGAAATGACAGCACTTAACAAATGCTGTCTTAAAACCATAACATTTCTGAAGTGCTACCAATGCTAATTCCAGATTTAATATAAAATTTCAGAAACATTAAAACTTTAATTTTAGCCATTTTAACTTATGAAAATCATATTTTTCGCTTCATTTACTTAATTTTAGCCATTTTAACTTATAAATTTCCATTCATTTACTTAACTTAAAAATTTCCATTTAAAACAAATCCCCAATTTCCATGTTAAGTCATATTTTTAAAATACACCTTTCGTTCAATTCTTTGTACATTCTAACTTATAGAAAAACCACTATAAATTCATTTAAATTATTTAAATCCAATTTAAGTTAAAATGTCATATTTTTTCATTTAAAAATACTTATAACTTTCAGAAAATATCTAATAATTAACCGCGGGTTTATATAATATTTTATAACCTAAGTCAAGTGATACAGATAATATATCATTTCAATCCGTAATTTAAAAATAAAAATTTGGGTTCTATCATTTCAAACCTGCAATCCCAAGTAAATCAAATACAATAAAATTATTCGAGCCTATTATTTGACCCATAATGATTTTTCCTTACTATAAAGTCCGTTCGGGTATGTATCATTTCAACCTATAGTAATAACGGAACTTGCAATGTGATATACAGAAAATAAAATAAGAGTATAGCATATAATATTACAACAGATGATGTAACAAGTACAAAATCCGGTTATGCATCATATAAACAGATCACAGGCATATATGAACATATCAACATAGAAAATTCATTACTACATATCCACTTGTCATCGTTCCACAAATATATAAGTACGGAATGTCTAGAGTGAATAACTCACCTTTTTGAAGCTAGAGATCAATTCGAAACAAAAAATCCACGCTCTGCAAAGCATGAAAAGGCACGAAAAGATTTGAGAAAAAGTAACACCCAAATTCAAATCTTGTAATCAAATAAATAAGTCAAATATAAGTATATGATTTAACACGAACAAGATAAGAATTCAACAATGAAAAATATGAATAAATTTGAAACAAATATGGATTCAATCAACAAGTCGGCTTGGCCACATCACCTATAGGCTCGGCCACACCCCTACATGGTTCGACCATGATGTGTTTGAGACATGTAGGCTCGAATAAGGATCATGCACATACGGCTATGGGCAATGGAATATGAAGAGTGGTAAGTTATAAGTCATGGAAGGTAAAAGGGCAAGTCCAAAAAGGAGTTTTGCTTCACCCAGGCTCGACCATAGTCTAGAGTGCTTGGCCATTGTGACGCCCCACCTCTATACCCACGCTAGCCAAGGACACTACAGGGTAATGCCGTCAACTAACACGGAGAATAAGGATGGTTGGAAGCGACCATCTATAGCTTTGCTCTAACTATCTATTGAATACATCGACAATAAACATATCAAGCAGGTCGACATACCCAATGAATACTTAAAACAAAACCATAGGTGGTTGAAGGATCTACCAAAACAGAATATGACAACTCAAGTGTAATATACATCACAGAATAGTAAATCATCATATACGCATATACTGATACATCGCAGAGTATACAAAATAATACATGTCAAGTGGTATAGCAAACCACAATATACAGACGAGTCAAAAGAATACACATATCAAAGTTACAACAAAATAGGACTACACAAAAAGCTATGACAAAAAGGAACAAGCTGAATAGTCCATGCCGAAGCAAAATAGGCTAAGTCCAAAAGCACCTAACCTGAAACATCTCGGTCTGACCCGAGTATGAAATACCCAGGTCAGTCTAGCTAAACAAATCAGTTAGATAAACTGAACAACAATAAACCTGCAAGGTTACAAAGCATAATAGATATCTCTAAAAGAGATAACACAATCATCTAACGAAAGATGAATCATATAGAACAAGCCTCATGTCATCGGCAACATATAGAAACAAAGGATAAGAATATCCCAAAGCAAACCAAAAGGCAATAACAAATACCAATAAGGTATACAAGTTCCACAAGGTAAACGCTACGCATCATGCGGCTCAAAAAGACCAACACCGAAGGGCGATACCAAGGGAATATACATATGAATGAAACATCAGAAAATTTGCTCGAGCTCAGTACTGTACAAACAAGGATCCATGAGCCCGAAGACTCCAAACCCAATATCACCCATGCGGCTCATAATGACCAATATCGGAAGCGATACTAAAGGGCAACCCAATATCACCCATGCGGCTCATAACGACCAACATCGGAAGCGATACTAAAGTGCAACAAACTCGAAGGCACAAACCCGAAGGCACATACCCGAAGGCAACAAACCGTAGTGGTGAAGGTCAGAGACCTAGTACTGGACACCACTAACTGGCGGAATGTGTCATAACTCTCAAAAAGGAATCCGAAAAGTGGTAACGCGAGTCCCATAACCACTCGTTCGCACTAAAAGGTTTACTATCCGTTAGTTAATTTCACACTCAAAGCAGTACAAAGTCACCTCATATCATCGGTAACCCAAACCCGAAGGTCAAAACGATCAATTGAATAGGTCGGAGATTAATCGGAAAGATAAACGCACAGATTCATGGTCCTTGTTTTGCCCAACCATTTAATCATCCTTCCACTTCGCTCGAAGTGCGAAATTGTGCGTGTATTTAAATAGAATTTATAAATTGGAGAAACGAGCTTTTAATATGATTAGAAAGATTATTTTATAAAAACCCGTGGATGAAGTCAAAAATAAGTTATCAAAGTCAAAGAGGCAATAACAACCACTAAGAACCAACATAAATCGATAAAATCCGGAAAACCAATCAAAATAAGCATAAATAGGCAAAACAGGAAAACAGGAGCATGTCAGTCGGCTGAAATCACTGTTCAGTCGACTGAAAATTGTCCAGAAAAATTTCGGGCTTCAGCTCAGTCGACTGAATAGAGGATCCAGTCGACTGAACCCAATTTCCTGCATTTCCTACTTATAAAAAATGAAGTGCAAACTCTCCCAACTTTCAACCGGACGAGCACGGACGCTAGGGGTTTACGCCTAACGGCTATCCGGCCCTATAAGCACTTCGATTCATCACCAAAAACATGATCAGAACATCAAAGTTAGGATTTCAAAGAATTGAACCCAAACACTAAAAATTTGGATATTCACCAATTCAATCCAAACTAAAAGCAAGTGCATATGAACAAGTGCTAGGTATTCATACCCAACATCAATGAAATCAAGAGAAGTAGATGTGAGTTCAAAACTCACCTTAACCCAAAACAAGAAGATGGAGCTCAATAATATGGAGAAGACCAACCAAACACTACTTCAACTCAACAAGCTTCAATCTAAGAATAAAACACATATTTCCCAATTTAGGTTTAGGAAATTTTCTGAAATTGAAGAGGAGAAGAGTTGGAGAAGATGAAGAAGAACTTACCAATGGATTCTCTTTGATTTTGGAGCAAGAATTTGGTGTTTGCAGTGGATTTAGGGCTTGCAATTTCTCTTTCCCTTCCACCATTTTCAGTTTTGAGCTTAAGTTTTAAGAAATGGAATAAGTGAATGAGAGGAGAGGGCTGAGTTAGGGTTAATTAGATAGTTAGTGGGCTGAACCAAAACCCAAAACCCAATAGAAAAAGAGTCAAAATTTCACAAACTTCAAACATATCAAAGATTATACTCAAAAAGATCGCAAACGCCATTTTGGAACCAATGGAGGTAGTTTCGAGCTCCAATTCGGCCGTTTGCAAAAAGTAGCTTTTCGGACCCAAAAATCCGACTAACGACGCTATATTTAAATAAAACATTTAAATATATAATCGTTAAACACGCGGATTGTTACAGATCTCCCCTACTTACAAAATTGCGTCCCCGCAATTCCTAGAGACGATATTTGTAACAACTACATACATAAAACATTCAAAAGAAAAGGAAATAAGCTCGAGATGAAAAGACATACTCACCGTTTCAAAGCGAAGAAAGAAAACCCGGATAGGATCGCTCGACAAACTCTCTGGTTTCCCAAGTACAATCATTGGGATTAGCGGACCATTGAACTTTAACGAGCGGCACGTCCTTGTTCCGAAGGTGTCGCACCTCCGTGTCAAGCACACGAATAGGTTGCTGTACAATAGATAAGTCCGGTGAGATCTCAAGCTCTAACAAATCAGGAGAAGTAATAATAGAATCCGACTCCCGAAGACACTTCCGAAGTTGCGAGACGTGAAACACGTCATGAATGCTAGATAAATGAGCTGGAAGTGAAACTCTATAAGCCACAGGGCCAATACGTTCAGTAATAGAAAATGGTCCTATAAAGCGAGGAGCCAATTTCCCAGTCGCACTGAAACGCATAACCCCCTTCAAAGGAGAAACACGAATAAAAACAAGATCGCCGATCGAGAACTCGAGAGGCTTCCTACGGTTGTCCGCGTAGGATTTCTGACGACTCTGTGCCTCTTTCATTCTCAACCGGATAAGATCAATCTTCTCGGAAGAATGACGAACAAAGTCTGGGCCAAGAATAAGCTTCTCCCCAGATTCCAACCAACAAGAAGGTGATCGACATGGCCTTCCGTATAAGGCTTCGAAAGGAGCTATACCGATACTAGACTGAAAACTATTGTTGTAGGAGAACTCTACAAGAGGTAGGTGATCCTCCCAACTACCACCAAAATCAAAAATACAAATACGGAGAAGATCTTCCAAGATACGATTCACCCATTCAGTCTGTTCGTCAGACTGCGGATGATAAGCTGTAGAAAAATTAAGCTTTGTTCCCAAAGCTTGCTGAAGACTCTTCCAAAAATGACTCGTGAATAAAGGATCACGATCACTTACAATAGAACTAGGAACACTGTGAAGTCTCACGATTTCCTTGACATATAATTTAGCCAAATGCGAAGCTGTCCTATTAGACTTAATAGGGACAAAACGAGCAGACTTGGTGAGGCGATCAACAATAATCCAAATACTAGAATGACCTGATCTCGAACGAGGTAGGCCGTCAATGAAATCCATAGAAACCTGATCCCATTTCCATAATGGAATCTCAAGAAGCTGAAGAAGACCCGAAGGACGCTGATGCTCGGCCTTAAAACGCTGACAAGTTATGCAATTTCTCACATAACTCTCCACGTCGCGCTTCATGCCTTCCCAATAATAAAGACGACGCATATCGGCATACATCTTGCTACTACCAGGATGAATGGTATACTTTGAACGGTGACAGTCATCAAGAATGTCATGCCTAAGCGCAAAATCAGAAGGCACAAAAAGACGGTTCTTCTTACGAAGACACCCATGAGAATCAATGCTAAAATCTTGCAACGCCTCATCACAAGATCCAGACTCACAAAGCTGAATAAAATGCAACAAATCAGGATCACGCCGCTGAGCATCGGTAATACAATCCAATAAAATAGGTCGAGCTCCCAAACTAAATAATAGAATAGGAGAATCAAAAGATGAACCTCGACCACGTATTTCACAAAAAGATAGAGTCTCAAGAATATTCCATTCGGCAAGCATCATAAAAATAACAACCGAATGTTTACGACTAAGCACATCTGCAACACGATTACCCTTACCAGGGGTATACTGGATATCAAAGTCATAGGAAGCAAGAAACTCGAGCCAACGCTGTTGTCTCATATTGAGTTCCTTCTGAGTGAACAAATACTTCAAAGATTTATGATCGGTATAGAGAATGAAGCGCTCGCCCAATAAATAGTGTCGCCAAATCTTCAAGGCAAAGACAATGGCGGCTAACTCAAGATCATGAGTGGCATAGCGAACTTCATTCGGACGCAGTTGCCTAGAAGCATAAGCAACTACCCGATCCTTCTGCATAAGAACAGCACCGAGACCACTACCACAAGCATCGGTGTAGACAACAAGATCATGATTCCCTTCGGAAACCATAAGAATAGGAGCATTAGTGAGAAGTTCCTTTAATGACAGAAAAGAAGCTTCACACTTGTCGGACCAAATAAAACGAATGCCTTTCCGAGTAAGGCAAGTAAGTGGAAGCACAACACGGGAAAAATCCTTAATGAACCGACGGTAGTAACCCGCCAATCCAAGGAAACTACGAATCTCATGAACATTCTCAGGCCTCTTCCAATTCTGGATGGCTTCGATCTTTGAGGGATCGACAGAAATGCCATCGGAAGATACAACATGGCCTAAGAACTTAACCTTATTCTCCCAAAAGTGGCACTTGGAGAATTTGGCTCTAAGCTGATGCTGACGGAGGGTACTCAAGACAATTCTCAAGTGATTAGCATGCTCAGCTTCAGACTTAGAATAAATAAGGATATCATCAATGAACACAAGGACAAACTTATCGAGATATTCTCGGAATACCCGATTCATGAGATCAACAAAGAAAGCAGGAGCGTTCGTCAAACCGAACGGCATAACGAGCCACTCGAAAGAACCATATCGAGTGCGGAAAGCTGTAAGAGGTATGCTATCCTCTGCGACTCGTAATTGATGAAAACCTGTGGCAAGGTCAAGCTGAGAAAAGACCTTAGCACCACTCAATAGATCGAACATATCATCGATCCTAGGCAATGGATACCTATTCCTGATGGTTAACTCGTTAAGTTTGCGATAGTCGATACAAAGCCTAAGAGTTCCATCGGACTTCTTCACAAAGACGACCGCGGATCCCCACGGAGAAAAACTGGACTGAATTAACTGCTTGGACTCAAGCTCTAAAAGCTGCTTCTTGAGTTCCTCATTTTCCTTTGTAGACATCCTCGTGGGAGGATGACTAACTGGCTGCGCGCCTGGAATGAGATCAATGCGGAACTCAATTGCCCGCTTGGGTGGCAAACCCGAAACAGGTTCAAAAACATCAGAAAAGTCACAAGCAATAGGAATACGAGATATATCATCACCATCTCGCGAATCAAGAAAATATAAAGCCATTTCGGAATTATCCACATCCCGAAGAATAAGAGATAACTGAGTAGGCGAATTCGGATGTCGAAGATACAAAATTCTCTCCGAACAAATAATCCTGGCATCATATCTCACTAGCCAGTCCATGCCCAAAATCAAATCAAATCCCAGACAAGAAATAACGTGCAGATTCGCACGAAAAGAAAAACCACATAAAACAATCTCAACATCATCACACAGCAGGCTAAGGGTCGCGGATCCCCCAATAGGACTCGCAATCCTTAAAGAAGTAACCAAACAAGAAACATCCAAAGATAAATCATCAACGAGCTTTTTCGATACGAAATAATGTGATGCACCCGTATCGAAAAGAACTCGAATACTATGGTTATAAAATAAAATAAAACCTTCCAAAATAGATGGAGATATACCTCTGGGCTGAGAAGGACCTTCAGAAGCCTTGGTAGCATAAAGATTGCTAGACTTAGCACCAGCCGGAACAGTAGGGCAAGCTGAAACATGATGACCTTCCTTCTTGCAATAACGGCAGAAGAGAGGCTTAGGACAAGCTCGAATAATATGATCCGGAGAACCACAATTGAAACACTTTCGAACGAAAGGTGTTCCGGAAGACTGAGGCTGAGAACTAGGACCACCTGTCTTCTTCTTCTTAGAAGGAAAAGGTCTGGACTTCTGAATTGGAAACGGCCTCTTGTTGGGGTTCTTGGAAACCTCAACATCAACATCACTATCACACTCCTTCTCGACGGTCTCGAGATGAAGTGCCGAATCAACCAACTCCTCAAAAGAAAGTTTAAGTTGGAGCAACAAAGATTTCTTAAGATATTTCTTAAGACCAGAAACAAACTTCAAATTCTTCTTATAAGAAGTGCTGATGAATTCAAGACCATACTGAGATAAAGCCTCGAATGATGCAACATACTCAGAAACAGAAGATTTCCCTTGCTTAAACTCAAGGAAGCGATGGGTCAATAAAACTTTTTCAGATTCAGGAACGAACTTGAGTTCAAATTGTCCCCGGAACTGAGTCCAAGAAAGAGTAGACTCATCAATTTCGGCTACAAGAAGCTCATACCAGTCAAGAGCACGCTCTTGTAATAAGCTAGAAGTTACAAGAACTCTATCATGGTCAGAAAGATCCATGCGAGAGAAAATACGCTCGCATGTGCGAAGCCAAGCTTGGACTTCGAGAACAGACTCGGAGCCCTTAAACGGTTTTCCTCCAAGATGAGAAAAATCACTGCACTGACGTGCAAAGGCAGACTTGCGAGTTGGAGATACTCGAGGAGGAACTGGAGGCTGAGTGCTCCTAAACAATTCCAAAAACTGATCAGTAGACATATAAACGCCATCCGGATGTGTGCCACTGGATTGCCCAACATCCGAACGTCGTCCCCTGCCTCTTCCAGCCATACGCTGAAAGTAAGATAAGAACAAGATTATTCACAAGGTAGATACTTCATTACGGAATACTACGGAATAAAGTGCATTCCTAGACGTATTCCCCAAATTCTATCCAACCTTGATGGAATAAAGAGACACGATGATTCAAAGGTTTGTATCACTTGTATACTTTGATGTACTATAATATGTGCTCTATTTTGTGTTTGTCATACTTTGTTCTGAACTCAGCTCTGATACCACGCTGTGACGCCCCACCTCTATACTCACGCTAGCCAAGGACACTACAGGGTAATGCCGTCAACTAACACGGAGAATAAGGCTGGTTGGGAGCGACCATCTATAGCTTTGCTCTAACTATCTATTGAATACATTGACAATAAACATATCAAGCAGGTCGACATACCCAATGAATACTTAAAACAAAACCATAGGTGGTTGAAGGATATATCAAAACAGAATATGACAACTCAAGTGTAATATACATCACAGAACAGTAAATCATCATATACGCATGTACTGATACATCGCAGAGTATACAAAATAATACATGTCAAGTGGTATAGCAAACCACAATATACAGACGAGTCAAAAGAATACACATATCAAAGTTACAACAAAATAGGACTACACAAAAAGCTATGACAAAAAGGAACAAGCTGAATAGTCCATGCCGAAGCAAAATAGGCTAAGTCCAAAAGCACCTAACCTGAAACATCTCGGTCTGACCCGAGTATGAAATACGCAGGTCAGTCTAGCTAAACAAATCAGTTAGATAAACTGAACAACAATAAACCTGCAAGGTTACAATGCATAATAGATATCTCTAAAAGAGATAACACAATCATCTAACGAAAGATGAATCATATAGAACAAGCCTCATGTCATCGGCAACATATAGAAACAAAGGATAAGAATATCCCAATGCAAGCCAAAAGGAAATAACAAATACCAATAAGGTATACAAGTTTCACAAGGTAAACGCTACGCATCATGCGGCTCAAAACGACCAACACCGAAGGGCGATACCAAGGGAATATACATATGAATGAAACATCAGAAAATTTGCTCGAGCTCAGTACTGTACAAACAAGGGATCCATGAGCCCGAAGGCTCCAAACCCAATATCATCCATGCGGCTCATAACAACCAACATCGGAAGCGATACTAAAGGGCACCCCAATATCACCCATGCGGCTCATAACGACCAACATCGGAAGCGATACTAAAGGGCAACAAACCCGAAGGCACATACCCGAAGGCAACAAACCGTAGTGGTGAAGGTCAGAGACCTAGTACTGGACACCACTAACTGGTGGAATGTGTCATAACTCTCAAAAAGGAATCCGAAAAGTGGTAACGCGAGTCCCATAACCACTCGTTCGCACTAAAAGGTTTACTATCCGTTAGTTAATTTCACACTCAAAGCAGTACAAAGTCACCTCATATCATCGGTAACCCAAACCCGAAGGTCAAAACGATCAATTGAATAGGTCGGAGATTAATCGGAAAGATAAACGCATAGATTCATGGTCCGTGTTTTGCCCAACCATTTAATCATCCTTCCACTTCGCTCGAAGTGCGAAATTGTGCGTGTGTTTAAATAGAATTTATAAATTGGAGAAACGAGCTTTTAATATGATTAGAAAGATTATTTTATAAAAACCCGTGGATGAAGTCAAAAATAAGTTATCAAAGTCAAAGAGGCAATAACAACCTCTAAGAACCAACATGAATCGATAAAATCCGGAAAACCAATCAAAATAAGCATAAATAGGCAAAACAGGAAAACAGGAGCATGTCAGTCGGCTGAAATCACTGTTCAGTCGACTGAAAATTGTCCAGAAAAATTTCGGGCTTCAGCTCAGTCGACTGAATAGAGGATCCAGTCGACTGAACCCAATTTCCTGCATTTCCTACTTATAAAAAATGAAGTGCAAACTCTCCCAACTTTCAACCGGACGAGCACGGACGCTAGGGGTTTACGCCTAACGGCTATCCGGCCCTATAAGCACTTCGATTCATCACCAAAAGATGATCAAAACATCAAAGTTAGGATTTCAAAGAATTGAACCCAAACACTAAAAATTTGGATATTCACCAATTCAATCCAAACTAAAAGCAAGTGCATATGAACAAGTGCTAGGTATTCATACCCAACATCAATGAAATCAAGAGAAGTAGATGTGAGTTCAAAACTCACCTTAACCCAAAACAAGAAGATGGAGCTCAATAACAAGGAGAAGACCAACCAAACACTACTTCAACTCAACAAGCTTCAATCTAAGAATAAAAAAACATATTTCCCAATTTAGGTTTAGAAAATTTTCTGAAATTGAAGAGGAGAAGAGTTGGAGAAGATGAAGAAGAACTTACCAATGGATTCTCTTTGATTTTGGAGCAAGAATTTGGAGTTTGCAATGGATTTAGGGCATGCAATTTCTATTTCTCTGTCCCTTCCACCATTTTCAGTTTTGAGCTTAATTTTTAAGAAATGGAATAAGTGAATGAGAGGAGAGGGCTGAGTTAGGGTTAATTAGATAGTTAGTGGGCTGAACCCAAACCCAAAACCCAATAGAAAAAGAGTCAAAATTTCACAAACTCCAAACATATCAAAGATTATACTCAAAAAGATTGCAAACGCCATTTTGGAACCAATGGAGGTAGTTTCGAGCTCCAATTCAGCCGTTTGCAAAAAGTAGCTTTTCGGATCCAAAAATCCGACTAACGACGTTATATTTAAATAAAACATTTAAATATATAATCGTTAAACACGCGGGTTGTTACAGCCATTGTGTGATGTTTGGGTCAAGTGGTCATCATAGGCACGGCTTGGCAAGGTATGGTCATGGCAAGCAAAGAGATGGTGGTGTTTCATGTTATGGCCGAGGCTAATAAGGAGAAGTGGTTGCAATGGAAGGCTTGGCTAGGTTTATGGCCATGTTTTGGTGATGGATCTTGATCTAGGGGTCGCAGCCAAGGGCATGGGATGACAATAAGGAGTGGCGGCCGGCCATGGTGGAGAAGGAGAGGAGATGGTGGTCGGAAATATGGAGGCCGCCGAGCATATGATGAATAGAAACAAAGGAAAATAAAATAAAATGGAAAGAGAATGAGGAAGAGAGGCCATGGAAACTTACTGTAATTTTTCTCAAGAGAATGCGAATGAGGAAGTGAGATGTTTGAGATATTTTTGTACATGAATTTCACAAGTAGGAGGTGGCTGGGGTTTGGGGCATGAACGGCTAAAAATAATAAAGAGGGTAGGTAAATAAAAAGGCAAGAATTTAACACAATGTAACGTATGGCTAATTAAAACAATGTAACGCATATCTAATTGATTTTTTTCCAAGCCATTAAATAAAAGATATACACAAGAAAAATTCAATAATAAAATAAATTCTATACAAACAAAATCGAAAAATAAAAAAAAGATGGACATAGGAAAAATATAAAATAAAATACAGAAATTAATTGCATGTAAAACGTTGTATTTTATCCGATTTTAAGAGTATAAATCAGAATTTAATGCAATGAAAAGCAGAACGGATATCAGAACTATATCCAGCTTTAAATAAAAAGATTAGAATTTGAAATTTGAAATTTTCAAATTTTCAAATAAAAGTCAAAGTTTGACCAAAATATAAAAAATTTAGAAATTTTGTATTTTATCCTATTTGGAAGATAAATACATACACATCCAAAATTACATTGGAAAAATTCCAAATTTTTTTTCTTTTAAATAATTAAAAATTAAAGTTTCAATTAAAAATTGAATTAAAATATTTATTAAAAATTTTGGGTTGTTACAACGAACATGCATCGAATCGGTACGAACGATAATAACGACCCAAAAAGTCCGTTTCTCTTCCAAAACGAAAGTGGGTCATCCCATATATCAAAATAAAAGTTTTTGATATTTTTAAACTCAATAGAGAAGGTGTCAATTCCTAATTACATTGTATGAGGAAGTTAGCTTTTAAACTCATCGTAATTCAAATGAATCTAATTAAATTGATACCTACGCGTTTCGAGTCCGCCCGATCAAAAGACAAGTCTGATCGCTGCGAAACTTGAAACCCTACCATGATTCATCGTTATGGATCCGATCTTACTAGTTTCATCGAAATCCGAGACAGTAGCCCAAATAGCAATTTTCACGTTAATTAAATACATTATTATTAAATTGATTAAATCACTTTTTCAATTCAAATTTTATAATTAACAAATTTTTATCATTCTTGGTTACCTGTTGATTTATAATCTTTAAGGTAAATTTCCAAGTCAAATTCAACATAAATATTACGCTAATTACAGCATTAAAATTTTCAATTGCAATAAACTTATTAATTATAATTTAAGTCCCTATAAATTGATTTAATTTGATTCCAATATTTTTATTCAATCAGTCATTATCAAATGGATATAATTAACATTGGTTTACATTTATTACATCAATATTCTATAGGTATCATCCTGATTCATATTAACGCAATGTTTAATTACATTTAATTGCAATTCATTTCCAATTTAATTCAACAGATTAAATAAATAGGCAACAAATAATAATTTTCACCCTTTTACTTAATTTAATCACATTTATAAGTTTGTTACCTACAAACAAATGTTATAACCACTTACACAGTACTGATTTATCCAATTATAATTAATTATATATTATTTCACCAATTAATTATAATATTTGATTTATTTCCATATTTACCATCTATAACCAAACATAACTTTTCAATCATTTTAATTAATTGGAATTACATTAAAATAGTTATTCGTTGCCTTAAATTACAGTACTAACATTACATTCTAGTTATTCTTTTCATTATTAAATCTTAAAATTTAATTTCTTCCAACATTAACTTACAAAATCTTATTAAATTTAATTATCGAATACTACGGGTCATTACATGAAGTTTATATAAGAGGAAATAAAGTAGATAAAACTATCTTAGTAGTAAATAAAATACTATCCAGGCTCCACTGTATTGCATAGTGGAATAAGCAATAGTATATTTATATATAATACAAGAAATCTTCATCCACCTTGTATTTTGTAGAGCGATCGTGTATCATGAAGACCTACTATCTAGTTTACTCATTAAGAGTGCCCAAGATGATAAAAAGCAAACCATAAAACCTCGAGTCAGAAAACAGTCTGGTGTGAGTGATAAATGAATCTCAAAATACTATACAAGTCGATGCAGGAAGGAACAAGGGTATATGAGCCATACTTTACTTATCCTAACAACCAAAGAGTTAGAACATAATGAAAATAACATGCTACTCTATGAACATCATAAAGGTGTATTGCAAACTAAGTACAATGATAGGTGTCCGAGTATCCCTACCTACAATACCTATCTCAAGTGACATCTCTAAAGTATTAGACTATAGGAGAAAGCTGCCAAAGCAAGCATAGCATCCATTAAGCAGTCCTCTCTATCACTGACACAGCCTGAATTTATCATAACTCGTATGACTATTCCTCTACTAGGGATTAATTGATAAATCCAGGTTTCTAGTGTACTTTCTACGACGACCCGGAAATTTCTAACGTTTGAAAATGAAATATTTAATCAATTTTAAATATTTGGAGGTTAGTTTAACTTGAATTTCGAATATAAATATGAATTTGGCAATTTAATTATTGAAATTAATTTATTAAACTTGGGTAAAAAAAAATTGAATTTTCAATTTTTAGCTTGTTAAAAATAATTTGATGGCTTAGAAAATTTATATTGATAACACTGAAGGTAATGGGAGCGTCAAAATTTAA
The DNA here is from genome assembly GCA_030765085.1 of Allium cepa. Lineage (NCBI taxonomy): Eukaryota > Viridiplantae > Streptophyta > Magnoliopsida > Asparagales > Amaryllidaceae > Allium > Allium cepa. The sequence goes on along the minus strand of CM060934.1, from coordinate 943,763,573 downwards.
TTTGGAAATGTTTTGTTCAGTTTTGAATTTATATCGTTTAAATTGATAATTAAAAATAGCCTTAAGGGACGTAGTCTCGGAATTTGACGAAACCAGTTCCATTGGATCTGTAATATTATATTATTATCGGATTTCAATTTTCAAAGTGTTTGGATGGACCGTTTGGCCGTACGATAAGCAAACGCGTTGAAAATTATATCGAAATTTAATTTAATAACTGGTTCAAAAAGCTATCTTTTCCATACAATCGAATTTGGACTCGGAACCTTTTCCATTGGGTTCGGAATAGGGTCTAGAAATGCCAGGCGGCATGCCTCAATAGAGATCCAGGATTTTGAGTTATGCATAACGAGAAATTATGAAAATTGAATAATATTATATAATTATAGAGTCAAACCCTATACACCCAAGCCTGCGCGATATGCCGCCCTACCCTTCTGAATTGAGGCACATTGCCAGTTTTAAAACTCAAACACGCTTCCTCCATTTTCATATATCGAAATCAAACTCAAAGCTTCAAAAAAAAAAGAATTTCCGTTTAATTGAATCGCGATCGAGTTCTCGAATTCGAATCTGGGCGGCGGGATCTGGGGGGAAGCAAGTAGGAGGGTTCTTTGGCATCGCTTGCGAGTGGGTTGAAAACGAAATCGAGTGAGATGGTTCGTCGAAGTAGCAGCCTGAGGGGCTAGCGTGTGTGCACTCGCGAGTAGGCGGCGATCATCAGAGCTCGGCGGTGACGTGGCTTTGGGGTATTGTTCGATTTGGGGTTCGCATGCGATGAAGCATTCGAGTTCGATCAAGGCAAAATGTAGCAGTAAGAAAATATAGAAGTTTATGTAAAAAAATTGGATTTTTAAACTTATATAGCTTATTTCTTGTTAATATATATATATATATATATATATATATATAAAGTTTCAAAAGGAAATAAATATACTCGTACACATTTTTAATTTACTAGTTTGTTCTAAGATAAATTTTTAAGGTGATTTATTTTGTTTAATTAACTTATTTAAAATTTATATTTTGTCACTAAAAATAATTTATTAAAGGAAATTTAGTTTTAAATTTAATTTTTAGTTGAATAAATTTTTAGAAAAAATTTGTTCAAAATTTAATTCATAGTTTGAAATTAAAAATATTAGTTGAATTAAATTTTTTAAATAACAATTGAGTTGTTCGATTTATTTCGAATATTAATTAAATCATCTAATATTTATACAAGGTAAAAATCGTGGAAAAAAAACAAGTTGAACTGGAAGTGGATCACAAATAAAAAGCAAAGGTGAGATTTTCTCACTCAAATTTTAATAACTGAAATTTCAGTTATTGATTGATTGTTGAATTGTGATAGTAAAATTTGAAACTGTTGATTGTGTGCTTGGATGATTGATTTATTATTAGTTATATTAGTTTAGACCCTATGCGCCGCATAATAGCAGGTGATATTATATTTAAACCTATATACCGCGATATTCCACCTCGAAGTGGAATTGGTATTATATATGTATTTGGAGTTGTTGATTTCCCGCATTATATAGCGGATGAGACCCTATGCGCCGTATAATAGCGGGTGTTATTTTATAAATCCCATATACCACGATATTCCATCTCGAAGTGGAATTGGTATTTAATTGTTGTGCTAACGTCTATGGATGCAGGGAAACAGGTTGGAGGGATCCAACTGGATTCCTCAAATATTTGAATTTGTTTCTATATTATGTGTTGATTTATTTAAAATCTGTGTGTGATAATATTGTGATTGAAATCATTGAAGGCTATAGTTTAGCCGAATATATTTTTGGTATCATTGGATACCCGAAATAAATAAATTGGATTTTTGAAATTTAAGTCGAAAATTTATAATAAAAAAATTTATTTTTGACAATTGGATAAATTAAAAGGAAGAATTTTAAAAGGATAAAGTTTTATTTTTGAATCCTATTGAATAAATTCTAAAATATGGGAAAAAGTTTAATAAATGGATTTCAAGTAATAATATTCAAAAGCTGAAGAATTTATTTTAGAAATGTGATTTTTAAATAATTTGGAAAGGATAAAGGAATTTATTTCAAAAATAAATTCGAAATTTGATTTGGTGTTAAAAGAACAAATCCATGGTGAATCGAAATGAAAATTGATTTGGTGTTTGAATGGAAATCGATTTGGTGTCGAAATTAATTTAGAAATCAAATTGGAAATTGATTTGGGGTTTGTATACGATTTTTTTGGAAATTGATTTAAAAATCATATATCAGTGGATATTTGGGAATTTAAATTCACAATGGGAAATTTATAAAAGAAAGAGAAATTTGTTTTAAAAATAAATATTGTTTTATTTCTAAAGGTATGGAAAGAAATTTACGGATTTGGAACGTAAATTTAAAATAAACCCCAGAAGGATTTATTAATTGATTAAAAATATCCATTTTGAAAAGGAAGGTGTAATTTCCATAAAAAACCGAGTATGTTTGTAAAATAGTTTTTGAAATATAAATTAAAAGTTCTAGGGTTGGTTTTAAAAGAATATTTTGGAGAAATTAGTTTCTCTTAATTACGTTGTAAATCTTTAAAGCAATGGTTTATTTAACTAATAGAGGAAATAGTGATTTAAAGATTTAATTGATTTTTTTTTAGAAATTCGATATTTAAATGGTTATATCATATCTATTAATTTTATTTTAAAATTAGTTTTGGACCTGAATTTTTACATGAGATATTAGTATAATATTTTCGTAACTAATTTTTAAGTAAGTGTTTCAAAATAGTTTTATTTTAAATATCTCTCAGTATATTTTGATAAGCATTTGACATTATTTTGAATTATTTTAGCTCCATATTTTCAGTGGAAATGAATAAATATTTTCCGCATAAGGAAAATGAATTGAAAATTTGTTTTCAAAGGATTAAAATGTGGAAATTGATTTAAAATTTGTTTTCAAAAGGTTGAAATATGAAAATATACCTTTCGAAGATGTTTTGAAAATAAATAATTGGGAAAAATTATTTAAATCTTGGTGATTGTTGTGAATATTTATTGATAGTTAAATAATCAACTATCAATATTGGCCTTTGAATGGCAATAGAATTTCGATGCGATCGGAGGATGGATTCCAGTTGGATATCCGAAAACCACATCGAACCTTTGTGATGGTGATGGATCTTTTATTTAAAAGATCAAAGTAGAAATTTGTGTGATTTGTTTGAAGATTGAACACTTATTTTTTAAAAATAAGCGCTCGTTATTCGGATTAGCCGGGAGAGGACCTTGTGTCATAAAACCCATTCCGAATAACGATAGGAAGAAATGGGATTGCATTTTAAGACGGTGTTGAAGACCGGGTATTTTCAAAAGCGAAAGGATTGCCTGTCGAATGCCTCTGCACTGGGTTGCTCCAGTATAGAGATTTTATCACCTTTGTGATGGGAATTCAAGACATGATTAGTGAATATCCAGATTTGCAAGGGCTTCTTTGGAAGTGTCTTCGGTTCCATTCGATCCTAAAACAGACTTGTATGGATGTGTTCCTGACGTTACATTTTGAGATGTAAAGCTGGAATCTATCAAATACATTTCTGTTGGTGGCGGAGAATTTATTCTCTTAGCTTAACAACCTTCTCTGAGACATATGAGCTCAGAGGTTATGTAATTGACGGTTACTAGTGATACATTCCTAAATTGGCAACGTGGCATACAAAGTGCTGCTGATCATTTGTTGATCAAAGCATGACTTTATGAAAAGTGTAGCTTTGTGACGAGACCTCATAGAGCCTCACAAACCGGTAATGGTCGAAACAGGAAAGATGCGGCAAGATTTCAGGGTTAGCTCCCCTAGGGATGACCATTCCATTTGGAAAAGGGAGGTGTCAGGTATGGAGCCCTGATATTTAACCTATGTGATTACTGCAAATTCTTTTCTTTGTGGTTGTTGGTGTAGAGGGTCCTCGAATAAAGGTCGCAAACGACCGGGGGTGGCATATCTTAGGTTTTACTTCTCGGGAACGGGGTAACCGGCCGTGTGTTGGCAGAGAGCCGGGTAGGTTTTCAGGACGTCCCTCTAGAGGCGTATCAATGTGGCAGTAGGAAGTTCCTTAGCCTGACCATTTGTTGAAAATCCAAAGAAACAATACGAGCCCTTTACGATTGCAATTGTATAACCTGCCTCCTCAGGAGGTAGCTATAGCAGGCATAATATAATGGTACCTATGCTGGCTAAGATTAATATTATACTTTCGAAATGTTTTCTGCATTATGCAATAATATCAAAAGGATTTTGCGTATCAAGCATGTTTGACTATCATAAGGAGAAATCTCCCCCAAGTGTGCGATTGCATGGTGTGTGTGCCGAGAGGCCTTATGGTAGTTTCATTTTCCAAAAAGCATAAGGGATTTCTTTTATTTTCTTTGTGAAAATAAACCTTTTTAAGATCTCACACCAGTCCCATGACTGACCTGGAGTTTATTTTTCCCTTTCTAAACTCTGGGTGCCCACAATTTTCCACACGGGCAGCCTAGAGTCAGGTTATCATTATTCGGGAGCAAAGTCAAGAAGTTGCTGTGGAAATCAGGAGTTGGAGTTGGATGGCGAGGCGTATAACTTATATATGTAATATTTCTTTCCGCTATTTCTTATTGTACACTCTGATAATATAATGAGATGTAATGTAATAACTGATATAGTGATTCTGTTTAAAGATATTTATTTATCTATTATATTTGTTCCGCTGCGAAATGTGAGATTTTGTTATTGTTCTATTTTCTTCTTCTTCTACCACTTTCTTCTTTAACCCTAAAGACTCGTATATTTGTTCCTCTGTGGGCTGAATTGTTGTGGAATTTTTCCAGCTAAAAAGGGGTGCGGATTTATAGGCCTTCACATTTGGTATCAGAGCATTCGGTTAAGCGATAACCTTGGCTCTGTTGGGTGTTACTCATTAGAGATAGAGTCAGTAGTACTCTAGAATGAGTTTGAGTGTAATAATAGATATGAGCGCGTATTTGTTAGTGAAGACAAAATTGTTTTATATTGTGATGATTGATTTGTTGAGTGGTATATGGATTCTGGTCGGTATAGTCCATACAGCTCTATCGATAGGGACCTCTAAACACTCGTACAGAACAATTCGACACGATATTGTTTTAAAACAGGGTGAATGAAATAATTTTACCCAAATTATTTTCGTAGATAACAGAAATAATCTTTGAAAACTATTATAGTATATGGTTGCTTGATTGTTAGGAAGTGATAATATTATTTTCATTTGAATAGAAATTGAAATCGTAATTCCAAAGTTAAGAAATAAATTCACATACAAATGGAATTTGAGAATATAAATTGTAAATGTGATTTATAATTTGAAACGGAATTCCAGAAAAGTATTTGGAAATGTTTTGAAAAGAATTTGAAAATTTTGGAAATTTGGAAAGTCTAAATCCCTTTTTATTTTGAAGATGATTTTCAAAGGTTTTGGAAAAGTGTTTTAAAGGGATGAAAGCTCTAAACTATTTTTGGTCGCTGGAAAATAACTTCGGTGATGACTGCAGCATCATCGATGTTCATTTTCGAGTATCCGAAGAGGAATTGATGCCAAATGATTTAAAATTTAATGTAACGACCTAGAATTTCTGTCATTTGAAATTCATATATTAAATTAATTTCTAATATTAACAAGTAAAATTTGTAAGTCGAATAAATTTTATTTCAAATATCTAGATTTAATTGGATAATTAAATCGATTATTTAATATTTGAAATTACAAAAATAATTGGAAATTGGGTTAGATGTGATTAAAATTGATTTGTAAAGTTGTATTAAATCATATTGGAGTTAGAATGATGATATAGAACTTTTAAAATTGAATTAAAAGTTAATTTGTGGAAATTGAATATTTTAATACTTAATTGACAAGTAAAAATAGTCATTTTTCAAACAGTCTCGGATTTCGACGAAACCAGTTTCATCGGATCCGTAATGTTATATTATTGTATGGTTTCAAATTTCGTGTCAATCGGATTTACGTTTTGTCCGGGGCAAGCTAAAACGCACTTAAATCGATTTGAGTGAATTTTAAATTTAAATAGTCGATTTGAAAACCTATCTTCCAAATACTTTCGAATTGGCCTCCGATATATATTCCATTGCACTCAGAATGGGGGTAAAACATTATAAACGTCAAGCGACACGCTTCGTTTGGAGTTTGGAAAAATTTCGGGTGAATAGTGTTTGAGAATTTTCTATAAAAGGACCTCACATTCTCCTTTTTGCTCAAACCCTAACCCTAAGCTTCGGCCGCCACTAATAAATTTTAATGGCCGATACTCATTCTAGTTCTCCCTTAATTTTCTTTAAATCCACAAATCAATTCGCGAAACTTCCTAAATGAAAGTTGTAGACAACGACGAGATCGACATATCCAACGGTCGAGATTGGATTTCGAGCTGTAGATTGAGAGCTATGGCGCCGCGTTCATCACCGGTTCATGCACGTTTTTCTACACGAAAGGGGGGCCGAGCTTTGAGTTATTGCAGCCGAAGGTGGCCCTCATAATGGCCATTCGAATGGAAGAACTCGATCGTCTTCACGTTGGCCGATGGGGTCGCGTCATCTAGGGTTTAAGGGGCGGCTATGGGTGTCTTCGACCTGGAAATAACGTGTTGAGGCAGAAAGAGGGGGACGGCCGTGACCTGCAGTATCAAAAATCGAACGGCCAAGATTGTAGGGGTTTAAACGTACGGCCCAGATGAGAATTAGGTTAAAATTTGAAAAAAAAATGTAAATTATTATATTTAAATTTCGTACAATCTTTAAAATGCAATAACTTTTTCATACGAGGTCGAAAACTGACGAAACGAATTGCGTTGGAATCGTATTCACGAATACTACGCGATGGTGCTAGATTGGAATTGTTTGGATCTAGTGATAATTTTAGGTAAAATTAAATGCACGTTTAATTTTATTCGAAACGAAACACTGCAACTGTTATTGAAAGCAAGGTGAGAACTTTTCACTCAATCAAAATTGTTTCGGTATAAATTTTAAATAGTTAAATTTAAAATTGTTTGATTGTGTTGATTGTATGTTTGGATGATAAATTGCTATCTATTGAATTGAAATAGACCCTATACGCCGTATATTAAGAGGATGTTATTTATTAAACACATATACAGCGATATTCCATCTTGAAGTGGAATTGGTATTATATATGTACTTGGAGTTCATTTTCCCGCATTATATAGCGGATGAGACCCTATTGCACCGCATAATAGCGGATAATATTTTATATAAATCCATGTACCGCGATATTCCATCTTGAAACGGGATTGGTATTGTGGTAACATCTGTGGATGTAGGAAAACTGGTTAGAGGGATCCAACTGGATTCCTCACCTGCATTGATTTATTTACAAATATTGTGACATATTCTGTTATCATATGATATATGTTGTTTTGGATGCCGTGATTGTTATATTTAGTGTTGTTTCAGCATTGGGCCTATTTTGGAAAATTAAAAGTGTTAAAGTGATGATTTTCAAAATTTAAAAGGATTTTTAAAGTGATTTTTGAAAGTATATGTTTATTGAATTTTGGAATTGATTCATTTTAAATAAATAAAAGTTATAATTTTAATGTTATAAAATTTATAATTTTTGAGAAATATAGTTGAAAATTGATTTGAAAATATGGAGTTAATGATTTTATAAAACAGTTTAAATAGAGATTTTTGAATTTATTTTAAAAGCTTTATATATAAGATTTATAAAAATTGGATTTTTATAAATCAAAGTGTTGGAATTATAAAGGAGTTTTAAAGACGTTTTAAAATGATGTTATAAATGGATTTTTTAAAAGGATAGAATCTACGATTTGTGAAGTTATAAAATGAATGAATTTGTAAATAAAGATTTATATGTAATTAACTATAAATTGGATTTTGGCATTTAAATGAGATATAAATAGAATTTGTTAATAAAGTGATTTTATAAGTTGAAGTTGTTATAAAATATAAATGAAATTTATAAACATTGTTTTATAAATCCGAAATTGACTTATTTTGATAAGTTAATTATTATAGCTTATTAAAGGAGATATATTCACAATTTTGGACAGTGGATAATACTTTTAAATTAAATATGTAGAAGTGTTGAATTTGGTAAAAGTTAAATAGAATTTACTTTAAATTTGGAATCTGGTGATGTTTTCCCTATCTATTGATAGTTAAATAACCGACTATCAATATTTACCTTTAGATGGATATTTGTTGTGATTGCTCGAATTTGAATGCTACACTTATTTTAAAAATAAGCGCTCATTATTCGGTTTAGCCGGGAGAGGAACTTTGGGTCATAAATCCCATTCGGGATAGTGATATGTCGTAATGGATAGCATTTGAAGACCCGTGTTGAAGACCAGATATTTTCGAAAAAGGAAGGATTACCGTTGAATGACTCTGCATCGGCTGATCCCTGATATAGAGATTTTATCACCCTTTGTGATGGGAATTCCAGATGTGACTAGTGAATATCCGGATTTGCAATGGCTTCTTTGGAAGTGCCTTCGGATCTGTTCGAACCCAGAACAGACTTGTATGGATGTGTGTTTGACGTTACAATTTGAGATGTAAAGCTGGTTTCTATCAAATACATTTATGTTGGTGGCGGAGAATTTATTCTCTTAGCTTAACACCATTCTCTGAGACGTACCATCTCATAGGTTATGTAGTTGGTGGTTACTAGTGATATATTTCCAATTTGGTAACGTGGCATGTTGAGTGCTGCTGATCATTTGTTGATCAAAGCGTGGCTTTTATGAAAAGTGTAGCTTTGTGGACGAGACTTCGACGAACCTCACACCCCGGAAATGGTCAAAACAGGAAAGAATGCAGCAAGGTTATTTGGGGATCGCGCCCCCATAGGGTATGTTCATTTCCTTCTGCATAGAGGTGGTATTAAGGTATGGAGCCCTGATACTTAACCTAAGTGGTTGCTGAAAATTTATTACTCTGTGGTTGTTGGTGAATCCCGGGATAAAGTTTGGTTACGACCAGGGGATGGCATACTCGTGTCAGTTGTTACCTAGCTAGAGGTAACCTGGCCTAGTGTTGGCAGAGATTCGGTTAGGTTCTCGGGGCATCTTTCCAGAGGCGTACCCATGTGGCAATGGGAAGTTCATTGACCTGACCATTTGTTGGAATTCCAAACTCCAATATGCACCTTGTACGGTTTTAGTTGTAAAACCTGTCATTTACTTATGGTGGTCACCATTGCTTAGATGGTAGCTATAGTAGGCATAGCGCGAAATGCCTATGTTGGCTAAGATTTATATCATACTTTCGAAATGTTTTTCCTACACTTTGCACTTATAGTAATAATATCAAAGAAATTTGCGTATCAAGCATGTTTGACTATCATAAGGAGAAATCTCCTCCGATTCTGCGTTTGCATTGTGTGTGCGCGGGAGGCCTTATGGTAGTTTCATTTTCCAAAAGCATTGCGAATCTAATTTAAAAATATTTCTTTGTTTTTTTTTTAAATATAAACTGTAATAAGTTCTCACACCAATCCTATGACTGACCTGGAGTTTATTGTTCCCTTCCTAAACTCTGGGTGCCCACAATTTTAACACGGGCAGTCTAGAGTTGGGTTATCAGGTCATTCTGGAATTCAGGAGTTGCTGTGGAGATCTAGAGGCAAGCTGGATGGCGTAGCGTATATAGTATTTCTTTTCCGTTGTTTGTTGTTGTAAACTCTGATAATGTAATGTAATGTGATGTAATGTATAAAATGTACAGTTCTTTTGATTTAAAGATTATTCATTTATCTATTATATGTTGTTCGGCTGCGAATTATAAGATTCTGATATTGTTCTTGTGATATCTCGGAAATTGGGCAATATAAATTTAATAATCTGTGTTATAAATTTAATTTGATTTGATACTTTTGATAATAAAATTTTGAATTGATCTAATAATCATCTTATAATAAATATTAAATTAGAAGATTTTATCTTTTTAAAATAAATAAATTGTTTTCTGTTTATAATATATATTTATATATATTGTAAATTGATAAACTTTGATTTTGAATTTAGTAAATGAATTGATTTTCTAATTCTAGTTTATTTTTAGTAAATTAAAAAAATGATTTAAGAATTGGCTTTTCAAAGCAATTTAATAAATAATGTTATAGTTTATACTATGATAAATCTTATTTGTTTTAAAATTTTATTTAGCTTAAAAATATGAATTTAAAATTAGATAAATATAAAAGCTAAGTTTTATTTTATATTACTTGGAATTTATATATATATAAGAATTTGCAATGCAAATTACAAATGATCTTAATTTGTTTATAATCTCTTTTATAAATTATTTAATATTGTTTAATTTGTTATTTTCAATAATAATTATAATGCTTAGTTTTTAGAAACATAAATAAATTTTGTAAGAAATAGGATTTGTTCTTTTAAAATTTAACAACAGTTATATATGCATATGTATAACTTGATTTTTTTTAAATTGGAATTTTATAATTTAATTTGATTTTGAATTGAATGTTTGAAAATTTAAAAGAATAAATACATAGAAATATTTAAATAAGCTTATATTCATAATTTGTTTATTTCATTTCTTTTTAATAAATAAAAATGTAAGAAATTCATTTTTATATACATAAGAATAATAAATTAAGGTTTTAAAGTATTTACAAACAATTTAAATTAAAACTTAAATATTCTTAATACATGTGTAAGTTTCTTAAGACTTAAAGACATGTGTTAAGCCCTTAATCAAACCAAGTGACAAATGTTAGAAACTAAAACAAGTGTCCCCTTTAATTTTAATTTTCTTTAATTAAATCAAATACTTGTTTATGTAAACATTTCTTCTCATCCCATTTTCTTTTTGAAATTTTTCTTCAAAACTTGAGAAGATCTTTAGCCATGAAAATCTGAAAACTTAATCTTCAAAACAGAAAATTTCTGTTCAAATAAAATCTGTAAATTTCCCCTCAAAACAAATTTGAAAACCTATAATCTTCCTCTAAACCAAAATCTGAAATGAAATCTCCTCAAATATGTAGCACTTAAATTTCAATGCCTGAAATTAAGTTGCAAATTTCCAAATCCTGCATGCATCTGGATTCATTTTGCAACTGAGTCCTGCATTTGTTTTCTGGAAGCTTGCATTTTCTTATCTGGAAGCATTTAGTGAATCAGGCAAAGCATTACAGGGAAAAAGCATAACATTTTAATGAAATCAGGAAGCTAGCATTTGCAGGTAGAACAAGATAAAGTTTTTTTTTTAAAAAAGGAAGCAATTTGAAGATGTCAAGTTCAAAGCAACTCCAGTTACATGCATCTTCCAGTAACAGGGATATTCTGCTCATATAAAAATTGGTGAGTAACAATTTATTTTAAACTAATTTAAAGTAATATGGTTGCTTGAATTTTCGTGTGATAATCATATTTTGTGTGGATGAGTATGATAAATTGTCTATATGAATGTATGGGTTTGAATGCATGTTGCCGTGAATTCATTCTTCCCTGTTCTAGACTCCAAACTTTAAGTATTGATTCAAAAATCATGAACTCATAATCTAGTTCATATCTAAGTTCAAAATTCTAACAAGACATATTAGTGCATCCTAATTTAAAGTTTAAGTTTTTATTTAAAAAAAAAGAGAGAGAGAAACCTGTAATGTCTCTGGAATAGCAGGACACTACAGAACCAAACTTTTGAAAATAAGAATTCGATCTTCCAGATTCTTTGATTTGAGATTATAAACCGATTTCATGATCAAAGTTATGAATTTTAAAAATAAAATAGAAATTATAGTTTGAAAAAGGATTGAGTATTTCTGGTTTAACCTGTAACCATGGTTTGGGTTGGAACTGTCAATCAAGAAGGTCGTGGTGGCCAGCGACGTTCCTGGTGATAGAATGGTGATAGGAGAATTGGAAAAAAATAGATGAACGTGGATCTGTGCAATGAGGCGAAGGGGATTTTGGATTGAAAACTGTAAACCTAGTTTTCGGTTCATCAGGAAAAATGATCACCGCAACCTCCAGAGGTGATCGAGTTGTCCCCTATTCGAGTTGATGATAGATGGGGTGTGGAGTAGTTCGTGGCCGGAAGGAAGGATTCTCTGGTGATCGGATTTTAATGTTGTAGAAAATTATAGGTTTTGACATTGCTATTGGGTTTGAGCTCGAATGCTCGTTTTTGATTTGGGGGTTTTTCAGTTTCTCTGATGGTTGGATTTTGGTTGAGGGATGGTCATCGACATGTGTGGGTGGTCACGAGAGGTAGGTGGTGGTTGTTGTGGCGGTGCAAGTGCACGAAACTCATGGTGTGTATGCTGTGTTTTTTTGAGAAGAAGGTACTCGATTTACTCAAGTTTGGTTTCGGGTTGCATCGTGATATGCTCGAAGGAATGGGGATTGGGAATCGAAGGAGTTGAGTTGTGGTCTCGGGTGAAGTTGACAGTTCCAGGTTTGTATAAAACCTGTCAATTGTTAGTTTGAAAGATTTCGGAATGAAAAGTTACTCGAGTTTTACTCGAGGTTATTTAGTATCTTACTCGAGCGAATTATGGGTACCTCGAGTTAGTTTGTTCAAGTTTAAAACTTGACCTATTTCCCAAATTTAAACTTAAATTTAAAAGTATAAAGCAAAGGTTTAAATTAAGTTTTAAATCTAATTTTAAATTATAGATTCAAGAATTAATTTGAATCATAACTGGATATAAATAAGTTTTAAATTCAAATTTTGTTTAAAATACTTTAAGGGATTTATTGTAAAAAAATGATTTTTAAAGAAATTTGAATTTAAATTGGAATTTGAATATGTAAAGAAATGTTTTAAATAAAGTTTAAACCGATTCAAATCTGATTTTGAATCTTTGATTTAAAATAAATTCAAGTTTTATAGATTTAAGTATTTTAACAGTTTTGAATGATAATGTAAAATTTGAATGTTTGAATTTAAAAAGAATTTGTTTTAAATCTTGTTAAAATTTCTTTTATAAGTATTATTTATCATATAATGTAAAAGTTTTAAATTGGTTTTAAAACTTGTTGAAATTAAATTATAGTTTAATGATTTGTTATACATTTAATTATTAGGATAATTAAATGAGTAATTAGTCTATTTTAATAAATTAATGGATGAATAATTACTTAAAGTAATTAAAGGTTTAATCTTAAAAGTTTAAGATTAATTATTCTTAGAATAATTAATTTGTAATTTAAGATTCATTAATTAAATAAGATTTGATTTCTAATTAATGATTAGTAATTAATTAATCAAGTAATGAAGGATTAATTAAGTTATAGTAACAATTAATTAATTAAATAATTAGGGATTAATTAATCTGTAATTAATAATGATTAAAATTAAGTTAATTATTTTAGAAAAATAATTAATGAATTGTCAAATAGTTAATGAAGGTCATTTACTAAGGATTATTTAATAATTAATTAATGTGATTAATTTTAATAATTAATTAGATTAATTAATTTAAAGATAATCATTTGAGTAAGTTGTTAAGTATAATGACTTATGGAAGCAATTAAGGAACTAATTACTTATTGTAATTAATTGAGTTTAATTTGATTAAATGAAGTTAATTAATTCAGTTTAATTAATTTAAAATAATCATTTGATGATTTGTGGAGTATAATTACTTAATGTAATTTATTGAAGAGTAACTACTTAGGGAAGTAATTAATGGGTAATTACTGAATGTAATTAATTGAAGTAATTGGATGGTGGAAATAATTTGAGTATAATTACTTTGTGAATTAATCAAGGGATTAATTAGGGATAATTAATTATGGAGTAATTAATTTATTTGGTAAAGTAATTAAGAGTAGTTAATTATTGAATGGAGTTAATTAAGGGTGATTAACAATTATGGTTTAAATTAAGAATTAATTACTTAATGTAATTAACTTAAATAAGGTAATTAATTAAAATATAATTAAAGATCATTAATTAATATAATTAATGATGTAATTAAGATTGATTAATTAAGATTAATTAATCAATAATAAGTGATTAAGGTAATTAATTAATGTAATGAATTAAGGATTAATATAATTAATTATAGTTAATTAATTTGTGAAGTAATTAAGGTTAATTACTGAATTTGGTTAAGTTTAATTAATTTGTAAAATTAATTAAAGGATAATTACTTAAATTTAATTAAGGAATAATTAACCAAAGGTGATTAATTAAGGTGATTAATTGAAAGATGATTAATTAATTAATTTTTAATTAATTAATAGTTATAAGCAAGATTTATGTTGATGAAGTAATTAATTTAATTCACTTTAAATTAATTTGGAAATGATGTAGTTAATTTAATTCTCTTTAAATTGATTATAAATGGTGATTATAGATCATTGCTTATATGGATGGATGATATTGTTTGCCTTGATTGGTTTGAATCTCAGATATGAGATAAATAATGTTGAGTGATATGGATGCATTGGTTGCATTGTGATGATGATTTGGATTATCTTTTGATAATGATAATATGGTTTATCTGATATGATGATAATGTTGATTATCTGTTGTGAATCTGTGATTTATCTATCTGTGTATATAGATATTTGTATTGTTTTAAAACTTTAAAACAACTTGGCCTTAAAAGACACGCTTTGGATTTCGATGAGACTGGGATCTGGTTTCCATATTTGGATATCCAAAAACCACATCGATCCAAATTAACGATAGGTCGTGAATCTCTTGTGAAGAGTGAAGACTGGTGTAAGGACTATACGTCAGTATAACTCTGGGGGTGATTCCGTGATGAGTTTGACGAAGATAGTTCTTATAGGTTCAATATGATGATTCAGAGTGCAAGGGTTATCGTCGTTAACTCTGAGGGTGATTCCAAAATGAGTGTAACGAGATAATGCCTTCGGTTTCGTTCGAACCCGGAACGAACTTGTATGGATTGAATGCTTTCAGAACATCGTCAGGTGGACGATGAGCATTCTAAGAGATGTGTTCACTAAAGGTAATCGTAGCCTCAAGCCTCATCAACTGGGAAGGGCTAAAATGGGGGAGGTGCAGCAAGGCTTCGTGGGTAGCTCCCACTAGAGAGCAAGATTTTCCCCTGTCTAGAGGTCCCTTTTATTTCGGCTGTGTGGGCAGTTGGAACGTACGCCAACTGCTGGGTTGTCTTGTTCGGGACTGTCCAGTAAGGGATGGTTCCGATCTTGTGTTGCAGGGGAGCGGGTGTACTCCTCGGTACGTTGATCTAGGCCACGTACTGTGACGGGCGGTACCCCAGTAGCCCAGCCATTGATGGAATCCAAAATCCAATAAGTGCCAACGGTTTTGATTGTATTACTCACTTTTGTGGCTAGTAGCTGGAATTTAATAGATGTAACAATTTCGGCTATTTCATATTTACTTGAAAACCCTAGACCTATTATAATATCACTAGATTTCCTATCAAATGTTTTGGTTAGTGTAAGGTAAAAACTTTTCCATGTTTATGTGTGGGAAGTCTTACGTGATACCTTTTCTTTCAAAGGTTTTTCAAAGTTAAGCAACTTTAACCTGTTACTCACGTCAGACCCATGTCTGACCCAGAGTTTATCTTTTGTTTTTCATAAACTCTTGGGTACTCAAATTTTTACGAGTAGCCAAGGAATTCAGATTAGCTTTGACGAATTATGGAGGAGCAATGGAGCAGGAGGCTTCTGCGTTAGATATATAGTTCTGTTGTGTGTTCTCTGTATCGGTATCTCTGTGTTGTATTGTATTGAGTTGTATAACTAGACAGGTGTTTATAACTGTCTAGTATGTGATGTATATGTTGTGTAACTCTGATTAGTGTTGTATACTATGTAATACTTATGTTATTAATATAATTTATTCGTTCCGCTGTTTAGATTCTGATGTGTTGTTTCTTTCTTCTTCTCTTTCTTTCTATTCTCTATCCCTTTCTTTCTTATTAATAATGCGTCATTCTGTGGAGACGGATGGCGGGTCATTACAGTGGTATCAGAGCATTAGGTTGAGTGAATACCTAGGCTCTGGAGTGGTGACTATCTTGAGAGAGCGTATTTATAACTTTTATATATATAGATATATTTATTTCCGCCTATCTGTAGGGTTACCTGTTCAGGTTTTCCAATATAAGTTATAAAGGTAGATGGGGTAGTGGGTGTGTAACACGACTACTACCATTGGTTGGTGTTAGAATGTTTGAGGTTGGAAGTGTATCTGTCGAGACTGTAGACCTAATACCGTCTCGAGTGAGCTTTCTAGTGATAAAGGATTTCATTTATCTCTGAAGATGACCTGTAAAGGTTCGGAGATAATCTCTGAGTTGGATGAGTAGAGTTTGGATCTGTTAATTGGAAGAAGAGAATAATGGTATCTTGATACCTTAGGAATTGGTAGCTGTGTGATGAGACACAGTGACTATGGATGTGTCGAAAGATTTTTCTTTGGAACAAGTTTAAGAAGTATGTTTGTTTCGATGTTGTGGCTGGATTCAGTAGGATGTTTCTGTCTAGTTTGAGGCCCAAGTTTCTCGAAGAGCTTTGGATTAAGAAGTCTTTGGCGTCGATGTCAGCAGTGCAGCTCGGAGTGTTTTGTGTGCCAGCAAGAAGGACTTCTAATTAGCAGTTTCTGAAGATAGAGGTCAGAAGCAGCAAAGTGGATTCATTTCTTCAATGGTTTGTCTAGATAAGCATATGCTGTTCTGTTTGGAAGAAAGAACAGTTTTTTTTGGATATTGGACTGGTTGATCGCAAAAGTGACTTGCGACAGATTGAGTGTTCTCTTGAGCTATCAGAGTTGTGCAGCAGAAGCAGTTTGGGAGTGCTTTTGTTTTGTCTTTTCCGGATAGGAGAAGTTAGTTAGTTTTTTGTTGTTTGTGGAGTAGAGTTGATGTTCTTGGTTTGGATTTGATCTTGAGGAGATCATTTTGTTGGATTGTTTTGGTCCAGTTTGTTTCTAGAGACATCAGCAAAGGTTGAGCTGATCAGGAGAGTTGAAGGCAGCCCAGGATCGTCAGAAGTGTTTTGTGGATAAAAGACAAAGGAATTTGGATTTCAGAATCGGAGATTTGATTTTGGGTAAGTTTTTCTCCGATCTAAAGAATTTTAAGATTGAGTAAGACTGGGTAAGTCAGCTCCGAGGTGTTTTGGATCTTTTCTGTATTCTTGTGAGGATTGGTGTTTGATTTTCAAAGTTGAATTTCCAGTTTGGATAACTGGGATTCGTGGTGTTTCACGTATCTCTGAGGGAGTACGTGCACGATCTATCTCCGGTTGTGGAACTAGCATTTCAGGAGGATGTGATTGTTGTGTCAGACTTGTCTGTAGTCTGATATCCTGTTTAGTTTTGTAGATCTAGTTGGATAGGAGGTCTATAGCTTAATAGTATTGATTTTTAGATTCTATAGAGCGAGTATCTCGATATTTATAACGGGAAAACTCGTGAAAATTTTATCCAATTTTTTTTTTTGGATAATTAGGTTTGTTTTGATTGGATGAATTGGTTGCTATGGTTGTTAGCATATGTTTGATATATGCTTGTGTTTTAAAATTAAATCTTAAGATAGATTATCAAATTACCTTTGCTTTTAAAATTTCGGGGACGAAATTCTTTTAAGGGGGAAGGAAAGTGATATCCCGGAAATTGGGCAATATAAATTTAATAATCTGTGTTATAAATTTAATTTGATTTGATACTTTTGATAATAAAATTTTGAATTGATCTAATAATCATCTTATAATAAATATTTAAATTAGAAGATTTTATCTTTTTAAAATAAATAAATTGTTTTATGTTTATAATATATATTTATATATATTGCAAATTGATAAACTTTGATTTTGAATTTAGTAAATGAATTGATTTTCTAATTCTAGTTTATTTTTAGTAAATTAAAAAAATGATTTAAGAATTGGCTTTTCAAAGCAATTTAATAAATAATGTTATAGTTTATACTATGATAAATCTTATTTGTTTTAATATTTTATTTAGCTTAAAAATATGAATTTAAAATTAGACAAATATAAAAGCTAAGTTTTATTTTATATTACTTGGAATTTATATATATAAGAATTTACAATGCAAATTACAAATGATCTTAATTTGTTTATAATCTCTTTTATAAATTATTTAATATTGTTTAATTTGTTATTTTCAATAATAATTATAATGCTTAGTTTTTAGAAACATAAATAAATTTTGTAAGAAATAGGATTTGTTCTTTTAAAATTTAACAAGAATTATATATGCATATGTATAACTTGATTTTTTTAAATTGGAATTTTATAATTTAATTTGATTTTGAATTGAATGTTTGAAAATTTAAAAGAATAAATACATAGAAATATTTGAATAAGCTTATATTCATAATTTGTTTGTTTCATTTCTTTTTAATAAATTAAAAATGTAAGAAATTCATTTTTATATACATAAGAATAATAAATTAAGGTTTTAAAGTATTTAGAAACAATTTAAATTAAAACTAAAATATTCTTAATACATGTGTAAGTTTCTTAAGACTTAAAGACATGTGTTAAGCCCTTAATCAAACCAAGTGACAAATGTTAGAAACTAAAACAAGTGTCCCCTTTAATTTTAATTTTATTTAATTAAATCAAATACTTGTTTATGTAAACATTTCTTCTCATCTCATTTTCTTTTTGAAATTTTTCTTCAAAACTTGAGAAGATCTTTAGCCATGAAAATCTGAAAACTTAATCTTCAAAACAGAAAATTTCCGTTCAAATAAAATCTGTAAATTTCCCCTCAAAACAAATTTGAAAACCTATAATCTTCCTCTAAACCAAAACCTAAAACGAAATCTCCTCAAACCTGTAGCACTTCAATTCCATTGCCTGAAATCAAGTTGCAAATTTCCAAATCCTGCATGCATCTGGATTCATTTTGCAACTAGGTCCTGCATTTGTTTTCTGGAAGCTTGCATTTTCTTATCTGGAAGCATTTAGTGAATCAGGCAAAGCATTAAAGGGAAAAAGCATAACATTTTAATGAAATCAGGAAGCTGGCATTTGCAAGTAAAACAAGATAAAGTTTTTTTTAATAAAAAAAGAAGCAATTTGAAGATGTCAAGTTCAAAGCAACTCCAGTTATAGGCATCTTCCAGTAACAGGGATATTCTGCTCATATAAAAATTGGTGAGTAACAATTTATTTTAAACTAATTTAAAGTAATATGGTTGCTTGAATTTTTCCTGTGATAATCATATTTTGTGTGGATGAGTATGATAAATTGTCTATATGAATGTATGGGTTTGAATGCATGTTGCTGTGAATTCATTCTTCCCTGTTCTAGACTCCAAACTTTAAGTATTGATTCAAAAATCATGAACTCATAATCTAGTTCATATCTAAGTTCAAAATTCTAACAAGACATATTAGTGCATCCTAATTTAAAGTTTAAGTTTTTATTTAAAAAAAAAGAGAGAGAGAAACCTGTAATGTCTCTGGAATAGCAGGATACTACAGAACCAAACTTTTGAAAATAAGAATTCGATCTTCCAGATTCTTTGATTTGAGATTATAAACCATTTAATGATCAAAGTTATGAATTTTAAAAATAAATTAGAAATTATAGTTTGAAAAAGGATTGAGTATTTCTGGTTTAACCTGTAACCATGGTTTGGGTTGGAACTGTCAATCAAGAAGGTCGTGGTGGCCAGCGACGTTCCTGGTGATAGAATGGTGATAGGAGAATTGGAAAAAAATAGATGAACGTGGATCTGTGCAGTGAGGTGAAGGGGATTTTGGATTGAAAAATGTAAACCTAGTTTTCGGTTCATTAGGAAAAATGATCACCGCAACCTCCAGAGGTGATCGAGTTGTCCCCTATTCGAGTTGATGATAGATGGGGTGTGGAGTAGTTCGTGGCCGGAAGGAAGGATTCTCTAGTGATCAGATTTAAGTGTTGTAGCAAATTATAGGTTTTGACATTGCTACTGGGTTTGAGCTCGAATGCTCGTTTTTGATTTGGGGGTTTTTCAGTTTCTCCGATGGTTGGATTTTGGTTGAGAGATGGTCATCGACATGTGTGGGTGGTCGCAAGGGGTAGGTGGTGGTTGTTGCGGCGGTGCAGGTGCACGAAACTCATGGTGTGTATGCTGTGTTTTTTTGAGAAGAAGGTACTCGATTTACTCGAGTTTGGTTTCGGGTTTCATCGTGATATGCTCGAAGGAATGGGGATTGGGACTCAAAGGAGTTGAGTTGTGGTCTCGGGTGAGGTTGACAGTTCCAGGTTTGTATAAAACCTGTCAATTGTTAGTTTGAAAGATTTCGGAATGAAAAGTTACTCGAGTTTTACTCGAGGTTATTTAGTATCTTACTTGAGCGAATTATGGGTAGCTCAAGTTAGTTTGTTCAAGTTTAAAACTTGACCTATTTCCCAAATTTAAACTTAAATTTAAAAGTATAAAGCAAAGGCTTAAATTAAGTTTTAAATCTAATTTTAAATTATAGATTCAAGATTTAATTCGAATCATAACTGGATATAAATAAGTTTTAAATCCAAATTTTGTTTAAAATACTTTAAGGGATTTATTGTAAAAAAAATGATTTTTAAAGAAATTTGAATTTAAATTGGAATTTGAATATGTAAAGAAATGTTTTAAATAAAGTTTAAACTGATTCAAATCTGATTTTGAATCTTTGATTTAAAATAAATTCAAGTTTTATAGATTTAAGTATTTTAACAGTTTTGAATGATAATGTAAAATTTGAATGTTTGAATTTAAAATGAATTTGTTTTAAATCTTGTAAAATTTCTTTTATAAGTATTATTTATCATATAATGTATAAGTTTTAAATTGGTTTTAAAACTTTTTGAAGTTAAATTATAGTTTAATGATTTGTTATACATTTAATTATTAGGATAATTGAATGAGTAATTAATATATTTTAATAAATTAATGAGTGAATAATTACTTAAAGTAATTAAAGGTTATCTTAAAAGTTTAAGATTAATTATTCTTAGAATAATTAACTTGTAATTTAAGATTCATTAATTAAATAAGATTTGATTTCTAATTAATGATTAGTAATTAATTAATCAAGTGATGAAGGATTAATTAAGTTATAGTTAACACTTAATTAATTAAATAATTAGGGATTAATTAATGGTTAATTAATCTGTAATTAATAATGATTAAAATTAAGTTAATTAGTTTAGAAAAATAATTAATGAATTGTCAAATAGTTAATAAAGGTCATTAACTAAGGATTATTTAATAATTAATTAATGTGATGAATTTTAATAATTAATTAGATTTATTAATTTAAAGATAATCATTTGAGTAAGTTGTTAAGTATAATTACTTATGGAAATAATTAAGGAATTAATTACTTATTGTAATTAATTGAGTTTAATTTGATTAGATTAAGTTAATTAATTCAGTTTAATTAATTTAAAATAATCATTTGATGATTTGTGGAGTATAATTACTTAATGTAATTTATTGAAGAGTAACTACTTAGGGAAGTAATTAATGGGTAATTACTGAATGTAATTAATTTAAGTAATTGGATGATGGAAATAATTTGAGTATAATTACTTTGTGAATTAATCATGGAATTAATTAAAGATAATTAATTATGGAGTAATTAATTTATTTGGTAAAGTAATTAAGAGTAGTTAATTATTGAATGGAGTTAATCAAGGGTGATTAACAATTATGGCATAAATTAAGAATTAATTACTTAATGTAATTAACTTAAATAAGGTAATTAATTAAAATATAATTAAAAATCATTAATTAATATAATTAATGATGTAATTAAGATTGATTAATTAAGATTAATTAATCAATAATAAATGATTAAGGTAATTAATTAATTTAATTAATCAAGGATTAATATAATTAATTATAGTTAATTAAGTTGTGAAGTAATTAAGGTTAATTACTGAATTTGGTTAAGTTTAATTAATTTGTAAAATTAATTAAAGGATAATTACTTAAATGTAATTAAGGAATAATTAACCAAAGGTGATTAATTAAGGTGATTAATTGAAAGATGATTAATTAATTAATTTGTAATTAATTAATAGTAATAAGCAAGATTTATATTGATGAAGTAACTAATTTAATTCACTTTAAATTAATTAGGAAATGATGTAGTTAATTTAATTCTCTTTAAATTAATTATAAATGGTGATTATAGATCATTGCTTATATGGATGGATGATACTGTTTGCCTTGATTGGTTTGAATCTCAGATATGAGATAAATAATGTTGAGTGATATGGATGCATTGGTCGCATTGTTATGATGATTTGGATTATCTTTTGATAATGATAATATGGTTTATCTGATATGATGATAATGTCGATTATCTGTTGTGAATCTATGATTTATCTATCTGTGTATATAGATAATTGTATTGTTTTAAAACTTTAAAACAACTTGGCCTTAAAAGACACGCTTTGGATTTCGATGAGACCGGGATCGGGTTTCCATATTTGGATATCCGAAAACCACATCGATCCAAATTAACGATAGGTCGTGAATCTCTTGTGAAGAGTGAAGACTCGAGGTGTAAGAACTATACGTCAGTATAACTCTGGGGGTGATTCCGTGATGAGTTTGACGAAGATAGTTCTTATAGGTTCGAGATGATGATTCAGAGTGCAAGGGTTATCGTCGTTAACTCTGAGGGTGATTCCAAAATGAGTGTAACGAGATAATGCCTTCGGTTTCGTTCGAACCCGGAACGAACTTGTATGGATTGAATGCTTTCAGAACATCGTCAGGTGGACGATGAGCATTCTAAGAGATGTGTTCTCTAAAGGTAATCGTAGCCTCAAGCCTCATCAACTGGGAATGGCTAAAACAGGGGAGGTGCAGCAAGGCTTCGTGGGTGGATCCCACTGGAGAGCAAGATTTTCCCCTGTCTAGAGGTCCCTTTTATTTCGGCTGTGTGGGCAGTTGGAACGTACGCCAACTGCGGGGTTGTCTTGTTCGGGACTGTCCAGTAAGGGATGGTTCCGGTCTTGTGTTGCAGGGGAGCAGGCGTACTCCTCGGTACGTTGATCTAGGCCACGTACTGTGATGGGCGGTACCCCAGTAGCCCAGCCATTGATGGAATCCAAAATCCAATAAGTGCCAACGGCTTTGATTGTATTACCCACTTTTGTGGCTAGTAGCTGGAATTTAATAGATGTAACAATTTCGGCTATTTCATATTTACTTGAAAACCCTAGACCTATTATAATATCATTAGATTTCCTATCAAACATTTTGGTTAGCGTAAGGTAAAAACTTTTCCATGTTTATGTGTGGGAAGTCTTACGTGATACCTTTTCTTTTCAAAGGTTTTTCAAAGTTAAGCAACTTTAATCTGTTACTCACACCAGACCTATGTCTGACCCAGAGTTTATCTTTTTTTCATAAACTCTTGGGTACTCAAATTTTTACGAGTAGCCAAGGGATTCGGGTTAGCTTTGATGAATTATGGAGGAGCAATGGAGCATGAGGCTTCTGCGTTAGATATATAGTTCCGCTGTGTGTTCTCTGTATTGGTATCTCTGTGTTGTATTGTATTGAGTTGTATAACTAAACAGGTGTTTATAACTGTCTAGTATATGATGTATTTGTTGTGTAACTCTGATTAGTGTTGTATACTATGTAATACTTATGTTATTAATATAATTTATTCGTTCCGCTCTTTAGATTCTGATGTGTTGTTTCTTTCTTCTTCTCTTTCTTTCTATTCTCTATCTCTTTCTTATTAATGATGCGTCATTCTGTGGAGACGGATGGTCGGTCATTACAGTTCTGTTGCTTCTTCTTTCTTTCTTCTTCTACCTCTTCTTCTTTAACCCTAACAATTTGGTTTTCCGGCCTTCGATTGCTCGGTAGTTGATACAGTGGACGTATTAATGTCGATTTTCGAGCATCGAAGAATCGTGTCGTTACATTTAAAATGTTTGGAAAAACTGGGTTTGGATTTGGAAATTCAAAAGAAAATTTGAATTGATTTCAAAAATTATTTTTGAAAGGTTAAAAAGACTCTGGAATCTTATAAAAATAGTTATGGAATAATAAGTTTGAAAACTTGGAAAATTCAGATTTAAACTGAAATTGACTTGAGTTAATTTGAATAAAGGTAAATTAGTCTAATAGGCTAAATGATTGGAATAAAATTTATTAAGGTGGAAAATAAAATTTGGAATAAATAAATAAATTTGCAATTGCAAATAAATGAGTGGGAAATTAAACATTAAAATTCATTTCGAATTTGTAAGTAAATAGAACTGGAATTGGAATTGAATTTGATTTGTAAATAAAACTAATTAAAGGAATGACGAAATTGAATATGGTTTGAAATGAATTGAATTCAATATTTATAAACGAAAGGTAAATTAAATTCATATGGAATTTGAATTCCAGTTTAAATATAAGTGGTTATTAACCAAAATAGAAAATTGGAAATAAATTTTTGGGAATGAATAAAAGAATAATACTAGAATTGAAACTGAATATTGAAAACCAATTTGAATTGTGTGAAATAAAATGAAGTTGTAAAATTGGTTCGAAGTAAACTAAAGATAATAAAGGTGAAATAAAGAAATGGGTTGAGATAAAATGAATTGGAATTTGTAATGAATTAGTAAGTGAAACTAATTTAAATTAGTGATATGAATTAGATGTGAATGATCGATAGTTGATTAAATTCAATATTCAGAAGGTAAATTAAATCCAAATAGAATTAAATTGTGAATTGAATTCAAATGAAATTGAAAATGCAAGAATGAATGAAAATGGATATACAACTTCAATAGTGAAGTAAAAAAAGGGTATAAGTACATATTGAAATTCCGCAAAGGAATGTGCAAAAATGATATTTGAATGTTGTATTTGGATATTATGGGTAGCAGGATATACAGGTTTGTTAAAGACAGGATAAATTGGATTTTGGTTTCGAAGATAAAAATTGAATTGCTCGACAAAAAGGTATGTATTTGAATTTCAGTATGGAATTTGATGATTTTCTTGTCCAGCCACTTGGCTTTTTTTTCTTTTTGAATCTGAGGGCCTGTGGTGCCATTTTGTAGTCGTACCGAGCAAGCCGCGCAAAGGAGAGGCTGGCGAAATTTTTCGAAAACAATATTGTTTGGGAACCATGGAAGATTTCTAAAAATTAGTTGAAATGATAATGGATCTCTAATAGAAAGATTTGTTTTGGAAAGTTGAAACTGTTTGGTTTGGAAAATATTAAACGGGTTGAGGTTCATTCTTCTTAACTAGTAATTTCAGGACAAAATTCTTTTAAGGGGGGAAGGATGTGACGACCCGGAAATTTTTAACATTTGAAAATGAAATATTTAATCCATTTTAAATATTTGGAGGTTAGTTTAAATTGAATTTCGAATATAAATATGAATTTGGCAATTTAATTATTGAATTTAATTTATTAAAGTTGGGTAAAAAAATTTGAATTTTCAATTTTTAGCTTGTTAAAAATAATTTGATGGCTTAGAAAGTTTATATTGATAATACTGAAGGTAATGGGAGCTTCATAATTTAATTTGGAAATGTTTTGTTTAGTTTTGAATTTATATCGTTTAAATTGATAATTAAAAATAGCCTTCCGAGGCGTTGTCTCGGAATTTGACGAAACTAGTGCCATTGGATCCGTAATATTATATTATCATCGGATTTCAATTTTCGCAGTGTTTGGAGTGACCGTTTGGCCGTACGATAAGCAAACGCGCTGAAAATTATATCAAAATTTAATTTAATAACTCGTTCAAAAAGCTATCTTTTCCATATAATCGAATTTGGACTCAAAACCTTTTCCATTGAGTTCGGAGTAGGGTTATAACATTAGAAACGCCAAGCGACATGCCTCAATAGGGATCCAGGATTTTGAGTTATGCATAACGAGATATTATGAAAATTAAATAATATTATATAATTATAGAGTCAAACCCTATACACCCTAGCCTGCGCTATATGCCGCCCTACCCTTCTGAATTGAGGCGCATTGCCTGTTTTAAAACTCAGACACACTTCCTCCTTTTTCATATCGAAATCAAACTCAATGCTTCAGAAAAAAAGAGAATTTCCACTTAATGGAATCGCGATCGAGTTCTCGAATTCGAATCGGGGCGTCGGGATCTGGGGGAAGCAAGCAGGAGGGTTCTTCGGCATCGCTCGCGAGTGAGTTGAAAACGAAGTCGAGTGAGATGGTACGTCGAAGTAGCAGCCTAAGGGGCTAGCGCGCGTGCACTAGGGAGTGGGCGGCGATCATCAGAGCTCGACGGCGACGTGGCTTTGGGGTATTGTTCGATTTGGGGTTCGCATGCGATGAAGCATTCGAGTTCGATCAAGGCAAAAAGGGGATGTCACGACTTATGGTGGCTTGAGGCAGGGGTTTCGCGAGTCAGGTCGCGTCACTCTTGCGAACTCACGATGGCTATACGGTTTGTACGAGAGGTCGGTGAGGAGGTCACGGCATCGCGATGGCAAAGCGCGGGGCGAAGGAAGCAGGCGGCGATCATACGTGCGCGTTCGGGTGGTTGGCGATCTTGGTAGGGCGGTAGGTAATCGCTTCTGTTGTTTGATTGATTTATCTATTTATTTATTATTTATGCATACTGAAAAAAATGAAATTATAGTAAGACCATTTTTATTCGAATTCGTGAAAAGATTATCGACAACAAGATTTTAAAAATGTAGTAGTAAGATATATAGAAGTTTATATAAAAAAAATTGGATTTTTAAACTTATATAGCTTATTTCTCGTTAATATATATATATATATATATATATATATATATATATATATATATATAAAGTTTCAAAAGGTTACACATTTTTAATTTACTAGTTTGTTCTAAGATAAATTTTTAAGGTGAATTATTTTGTTTAATTAACTTATTTAAAAATTATATTTTGCCATGAAAAATAATTTATTAAAGGAAATTTAGTTTTAAATTAAATTTTTAGTTAAATAAATTATTAGAAAGAATTTTTTTAAAATTTGATTCATAGTTTGAAATTAAAAATATTAGTTGAATTAAAATTTTAAAATAACAATTGAGTTATTTGATTTATTTCGAATATTAATTAAATCATCTGATATTTATACAAGGTCAAAATCATGGAAAAAAACAAGTGGAATTGGAAGTGTGTCACAAATAAAAAGCAAAGGTGAGATCTTCTCACTCAAATTTTAATAATTGAACATTTCAGTTATTGATTGATTGTTGAATTATTATAGTAAAATTTGAAACTGTTGATTGTGTGCTTGGATGATTGATTTATTATTAGTTATATTAGTTTAGACCCTATGCGCCGCATAATAGAAGGTGATATTATATTTAAACCCATATACCATGATATTCCACCTCGAAGTGGAATTGGTATCATATATGTATTTGGAGTTGTTGATTTTCCGCATTATATAGCGGATGAGACCCTATGTGCCGCATAATAGCGGGTGATGTTTTTTAAATCCCATATACCGTGATATTCCACCTCGAAGTGGAATTGGTATTTAATTGTTGTGCTAGCGTCTATGGACGCCGGGAAATAGGTTGGAGGGATCCAACTGGATTTCTCAAATATTTGAATTTGTTTCAATATTATGTGTTGATTTATTGAAAATCTTTGTGTGATTATACTGTGATTGAAATCATTGAAGGCTATAGTTTAGCCAAATATATTTTTGGTATCGTTGGGTACCGGAAATAATTAAATTGGATTTTTGAAATTTAAGTTGAAAATTTATAATAAAAAAATTATTTTTGAGAATTGGATAAATTTAAAAGGAAAAATTTTAAAAGGATAAAGTTTTATTTTTGAATCCTATTGAATAAATTCTAAAATATGGGAAAAAGTTTAATAAATGGATTTCAAGTAATAATATTCAAAAGGTGAAGAATTTATTTTAAAAATATGATTTTTAAATAATTTGTAAAGGATAAAGGAATTTATTTTAAAAATAAATTTGAAATTTGATTTGGTGTTAAAAGAATAAATCCTTGGTGAATCGATATGAAAATGGATTTGGTGTTTGAATGAAAATCGATTTGGTGTCGAAATAAATTTAGAAATCAAATTGGAAATTGATTTGGGGTTTGC
This sequence comes from Allium cepa, assembly GCA_030765085.1. Classification (NCBI taxonomy): domain Eukaryota; kingdom Viridiplantae; phylum Streptophyta; class Magnoliopsida; order Asparagales; family Amaryllidaceae; genus Allium; species Allium cepa. Next base: position 943,735,457 of record CM060934.1, on the reverse strand, counting down.
ATATGATTTTTTTTTAAATCGATTTAAAAATCATATATCAGTGGATATTTGGGAATTTAAATTCACAATGGGAAATTTATAAAAGAAAGAGAAATTTGTTTTAAAAATAAATATTGTCTTATTTCTAAAAGTATGGAAAGAAATTTATGAATTTTGAATGTAAATTTAAAATAAACCCAGAATGATTAATTAATTGATTAAAAATGATCCAATTTGAAAAGGAAGGTGTATTTTCCCTGAAAAACCGAGTATGTTTGTAAAATAGTTTTTGAAATATAAATTAAAAGTTCTAGGGTTTGTTTTAAAAGAATATTTTGGAGAAATTAGTTTCTTTAAGTAACTTTGTAAATCTTTAAAGTAATGATTTAATTAATTAATTGTGGAAATAATGATTTAAAGATTTAATTGATATTTGTTTTAGAAATTGGATATTTAGATGGTTATATCCTATCTATTAATTTTATTTTCAAATTTGTTTTGGACCTGAATTTTAACACGAGATATTAGTATAATATTTTCATAACTAATTTTTAAGTAAGTGTTTCAAAATAGTTTTATTTTAAATATCTATAAGTATATTTTGATAAGCGTTTTACATTATTTTGAATTATTTTAACTCGGCAGATTTTCAATGGAAATGAATAAATATTTTCCGCATAAGGAAAATGAATTGAAAATTTGTTTTCAAAAGATTAAAATGTGGAAATTGATTAAAAATTTGTTTTCAAAAGTTTGAAATATGAAAATATACCTTGCGAAGATGTTCTGAAAATAAATAATTGGGAAAAATTATTTAAATCTTGGTGATTGTTGTGAATATTTATTGATAGTTAAATAACCGACTATCAATATTGGCCTTTGAATGGCATTAGAATTTCGATGCGACCGGAGGACGGATTCCAGGTTGATATTCGAAAACCACATCGAACCTTTGTGATGGTGATGGATATTTTATTTAAAAGATCAAAGTAGAAATTTGTGTGATTTGTTTGAAATCTGATTGAACACTTATTTTTAAAAAATAAGCGCTCATTATTCGGATTAGCGGGAGAGGACCTTGTGTCATAAAACCCATTTCGAATAACGATTCGATGAAATGGGATTGCATTTTAAGACGGTGTTGAAGACCGGGTATTTTCGAAAATGAAAGGATTACCTGTCGAATGTCTCTGCACCAGGTTGCTCCGGTATAGAGATTTTATCACCTTTGTGATGGGGATTCCGGACGTGATTAGTGAATACCCCGATTTGCAAGGGCTTCTTTGGAAGTGCCTTCGGTTCCGTTCGATCCCAGAACGGACTTGTATGGATGTATGTTTGACGTTACATTTTGAGATGTAAATCTCGTTTCTATCAAATACATTTCTGTTGGTGTTGGAGAATTTATTCTCTTTGCTTAGCTCCCTTCTCTAAGACATAGAGCTCAGAGGTTATGTAGTTGATGGTTACTAGTGATACATTCCCAAATTGGTAACGTGTCATACGAAGTGTTGCTGATCATTTGTTGATCAAAGTATGACTTTGTGAAAAGTGTAGCTTTGTGGACGAGACCTCATCGAGCCTCACAAACCGGTAATGGTCGAAACAGGAAAGATGTGGCAAGGTTTCAGGGGTAGCTCCCCTAGGGTATGTCCATTCCTTCTGGAAAAGGGTGGTGTCAGGTATGGAGCCCTGATATTTAACCTATGTGGTTACTACAAATACTTTTCTTTGTGGTTGTTGGTGTAGAGGATCCTCGGATAAAGGTCACAAACGACCGAGGGTGGCATATCATAGGTTTTACTTCGCGGGAACGGGGTAACCAGCCTTGTGTTGGCAGAGAGCCGGGTAGGTTCTCGGGACGTCCCTCCAGAGGCATACCCATTTGGCAGTAGGAAGTTCCTTAGCCTGACCATTTGTTGGAAATCCAAAGAAACAATACAGGCCGTTTACGATTGCAATTGTATAACCTGCCTCCTCAGGAGGTAGCTATAGCAGACATAATTTAATGGTACCTATGTTGGCTATGATTAATATTATATTTTCGAAATGTTTTCTGCACTATGCACTAATAATAATATCAAAAGGATTTTGCATATCAAGCATGTTTGACTATCATAAGGGGAAATCTCCCTCAAGTGTGCGATTGCATGGTGTGTGTGCCGGAAGGCCATATGGTAGTTTCATTTTCCAAAAAGCATAGCAGATTTCTTTTATTTTCTTTGTGATAATAACTATTTTTAAGATCTCACACCAGTCCCATGACTGACCTGGAGTTTATTGTTTCCTTTCTAAACTCTGGGTGCCCACAATTTTCCACATAGGCATTCTAGAGTCAGGTTATCATTATTCGGGAGCAAAGTCAAGAAGTTGTTGTGGAAATTAGGAGTTGGAGCTGGATGGCGAGGCGTATAACTTATATATGTAATATTTCTTTCCGTTGTTTGTTGTTGTACACTCTGCTAATGTAATGTGATGTAAGGTAATAACTGATATAGTGATTATGTTTAAAGATATATATTTATCTATTATATTTGTTCCGCTGCGAAATGTGAGATTCTGTTATTGTTCTATTTTCTTCTTCTACTACCTCTTTCTTCTTTAACCCTAAAGATTCGTACATTTGTTCCTCTTTGGGCTGAATTGTTGTGGAATTTTGCCAGATAAAAAGGGGTGCGGATTTACGGGACTTTACATTTGGTATCAGAGCATTTGGTTAAGCGATAACCTTGGCTCTGTTGGGGTTACTCATTAGAGATAGAGTCAGTAGTACTCTAGAATGAGTTTGAGTATAATAAGAGATATGAACGCGTATTTGTTAGTGAATACAAAATTGTTTTATATTGTACTGATTGGTTTGTTGAGTGGTATATGGACTCTGGTCGGTATAGTCCGTACAACTCTATCGATAAGGATCTCTAAACACTCGTACAGAGCAATTCGACACGATATTGTTTTAAAATAGGGTGAATGAAATAATTTTACCCAAACTATTTTCGTAAATAACGGAAATAATCTTTGAAAACTATTATAGTATATGGTTGCTTGATTGTTAGGAAGTGATAACATTATTATCATTTGAATAGAAATTGAAATCGTAAATCCAAAGTTAAGAAATAAATTCACATACAAATGGAATTTGAGAATATGAATTGTAAGTGTGATTTATAATTTGAAACGGAATTCCAGAGAAGTATTTGGAAATGTTTTGAAAAGAATTTGAAAATTTTGGAAATTTGGAAAGTTTAAATCCCTTTTGATTTTGAAGATGATTTTCATAGGTTTTGGAAAAGTGTTTTGAAGGGATAAAAGCTCTACACTATTTTTGGTCGCTGGAAAATAACTTCGGTGATGACTGCAGCATCATCGATGTTCATTTTCGAGTTTCCAGTGGAGGAATTGCTGCCAAATTATTTAAAATTTAAACTATTTGGAAAAACTGGGTTTAGATTTGGAAATTCAAAAGAAAATTTGAATTTATTTCAAAAATGATTTTTGAAAGGTTAAAAAGACTCTGGAATCTTATAAAAATAGTTATGGAATAATAAGTTTGGAAATTTGGGAAATTTAGATTTAAACTGAAATTGACTTGAGTTAATTTGAATAGAGGTAAATTAGTCTAATAGGCTAAATGATTGGAATATAATTTATTATTGTGGAAAATAAAATTTGCAATGAATAAATAAATTTGCAATTGCAAATAAATGAGTTTGTTGTTGTACACTCTGATAATGTAATAACTGATATAGTGATTCTGTTTAAAGATATTTATTTATCTATTATATTTGTTCCGCTGCGAAATGTGAGATTCTGTTATTGTTCTATTTTCTTCTTCTACTACCTCTTTCTTATTTAACGCTAAAGACTCGTACATTTGTTCCTCTTTGGGCTGAATTGTTGGGGAATTTTGCCAGCTAAAAAGGGGTGAAGATTTGCGGGCCTTCACACTTTCTCACAGTCGCAGATGACCATAGACCCATTACACCGGCCCAGGGTATACGGATCTATCCTACTATTTCGGGGTCACCATTCCACATACCCAATGAGTTTTCTCACAGTACTCCTGCTTTTCGAATATTATAGAAAATACTCTGAGTCTAAATTATCCCTTAGCACGCGTATCTGAACCCTTTCGTTGGTGTATCTAGTTTCCCTTATCCTCTAAGAATCATTCCACATTCCTTCCTATGATAGAACCATTAAACATTTTATTGATGAGTTAACCTTCCGAGAAGCTGTCTTTTATGGACAATTAATCTCATAACTCCTGCCAACATCAATTTGTCATCACCAGAACCTAACTCCACTTACGATCGAGTTAGCATCATCGAAATCTTCAATTATCCTCTTCTATTGCGCTACTTCTTTCGAACCCTAAGAGAACAACAAAACACCTTCAGCTTAACCTACGGAGCCAACTCTTCCCCTTTGAAAGTTTCAACACCCAAGGCCTCCTAATTTCATGTCGGTACCGACCAAAAGAAGCCGGGTACTAATATGATTCCCTTCTTCTATACTTAAGAAATTTTTTGGCTAAGTACTTTTACACTACAATCTTTTCTTCTTGGCATGCCTAGAACTCCATGCTTCATTCTCTATGCTCCCCAATCTCTAAGATTCCCCAAGATGCTAGAAATAAAATACTCGGTACTGATCTAAAGAGTTTGATACCGACCACCTTAGCAAATTTGCATATTTGACTCAAAGAACTCCTTCCTTACTCCAACTCAAAGTTTTCCCCAAAGTCTTATAGCCTGTGTCTTAAAGCATTGCTCCACGCTGACCAAATCTGCTACTTCTTCCCTAAGAAATCATCTAATTACCAATATGAATTCTGACATCCAAACTTCATGTGACTTGAATCATGCGCTCCTCCCTTGCTCCAGAGCCACTCCAAAAGTTTCGTCCAATTTCGACTACTTTTTCCTTCGTTTTGCCTAAATCGATGAACTCTTTCCTAGCTACCTAAAAGCACAACACTAGAAGAAAATATATCTTTGCTATCACATAAAAAATGCTACTATAACTTATGATGGTGTTTTAGAGAACGGTGTTTGACGGTGTAACTTAAAATCCAAGACTTTCTTTTGTGTTTAACCTAAACGCTTCCAAAAAATATCTTTTTGCAGCGTCCACAAAAAGCAACCATTAACTTTTATTGTGATGCTTAGAAAATGCTACTAAAGGCTTACAATCGCCACTTAAAAGTACATCATACCGCAACAAAATATTTTAGTAGCATTTTTTAAATAGCACCATATATATTTTGTAGTGTTTATTTTCATGCATATTCTTTTTTATAGCCTTTATTAAATGCCATTGAAATTGTTGATTTTCTATGTAGATTTCCCTCGTGTTGTAGCTCGTTCAGTTTCCACTTCATTATTTTCACAACATATATAATATATTGTAGTATAATTAACATATTTCGACATTAAACCAACAATCACTCATATAGTTATCACATTCAAACAAACAAAAAAATACATTAATCACATAATGAAATATGATATACAAACAATTTAGTATAAATGTTTTAAACAAAATAACTGTGTTCACATAAAATCCATAACCATATAGATAAAGTATCAAACTATTTCTAAAAAAGTTATAATATAGATGATGGTTAAAATCAAGTACTAATTCATCAATGCAGATGATTATTTCTTCATAAAAGCTTATGCACCTAAAGACATGTATAATACTAACAATTAGAACTTGTAAAAAAAAATCTTCCAAGAAATATGGTACATAAGTAGTTTAAACTGCATTATATAGTATAGATGATAATGAAATGAACTAGTGCTTATGTACCTATAGAATTTGTAAATCTGCACTTTGCACTTTGTTTCATATTTTTTTCGTTTTAAATTATGTTCTACTTGATAATCGATATGATTCCCGTTTGAATTCAATAACTTTAACATGATCTATTTGGATAGCTTATAAAAGTAAATTTACATATTTTTATAAGCAAGAGTCAAAAAATCAATTTAGATGCTTATAGATTAACTTATAAGTGTTTTCTTTTTCCCAAATAGATTTTTTTTACTGTTTAAGAGTAAAAGCAATTAAAATTCTTACTGCCAAAGAAGCCTTGGATAATATGACAAACAAATTAGTACTCAAGAAGTAAGTATGATATGTTATTATTAATGTATAAACATTCAATCAAACCCTAAATAGAAATTATTTTTTTAACTAAGAAAAAACTTTGTTGATGGTTAAACTAATATTTCACTCTATTCATACATTACTTATACATTGTCATCACTAAAAGGGACTCTGCTACATCACACAATTTTCAAATTGTATATGTTCCTGATATTTTCCATCTATTGTTCCGTTCTCCCCTAGTACCTAGCACATAACCTATAATTCAAGACCACATCATTGAAGAATAGTTTGGAACATGCATGCGCAAGAATCAAAAATTATAAAAAACAGTGCTTGAGAATAGAGATTTTACTTGTAGAAATATAGCAAGAAGTTTTGGCTCTCAAATGATACGCAATCATAAATCAACTAACAAGTGGAATAATTAAATAGAGTATTGGTGGGACTCAAGTATGATTAATTGGATCGAAAATTGTGGTGTATACATTTTGAAATAAAATGCACTTATAGTTGTATATGTTGTTCAAATATACAACATAAGATTTTTGTATCAAGCATGGATCATGTTGTGGAAAATGTGTATGAGACTATTGATAATAATTAAATGTTATATATCGTACATAGTGCATGGTTTTAGATGCACAACATGTGAGTGGCTGAATTAAAGTTTTATATAATAGTGGGAAGTACATGTCTATAAAGTGTAATATAATATATATTGTATCCATTAAGGTGATATTATTGTTTTCTATTATTGGGTCACTATAGGCATGTTTAGCAGTATAGTTTTCACTATTATTTATATTTGTTAAAATAATTGCTAGCCAAAAAGATACCATGATCCATAGATTTAGAAATGTAATACAAAGTAATTTCACATATCCACTACTATCCAATGCCTACTCACATCTACGAAGATAACTGAATCCTCCAATGTAACGATCCCAGTTTTCAGTCAAATTTAATTTGGTAATTTATATAAAATTTTGGATTAAATTGTGAATAAATTTGAATTTTTCAAATTAAATAAGATATGTGCTTATTTATTTATATAAATAGATTGTAATTTGAAAATTTGAATTTGAAATTTTCCAAAATAAATAATATATGTTGTTTATTTATATATGTATACAAATTGATTTTAAATTGAATTTTGATTTTGAAAGTCAAAAATAAATATTTTAGAAAATAAATTGAATTCAAAAATTGAATTCAAATACTCTATATTTTTGGATTAATAAAATTCGTTTTCTAATTATAATATATATATATATATATATATATATATATATATATTTTGGAAGATTATGATATTAATCAAAGTAAATAATTTTCAAAAGCTATTTAAGGATTAAATTCTAGTACATACATACATACATACATATATATATTAATTATTTATTAAGGTATAACTAAATTTTAAAATCATTTCCTTTAAAGTTATAAATATACAAATAAGAGGAAATGGATTTGTTTAAATTGAAAATATAAATATAAGTCATATTTAAACATTTAATACATATAAATTACAAGTGTAGGATTGTTGTGCCATATGATAAACATGTGTATCTTGATAATCACATGCAAAATACAAGTGTAACTTAATTATTTCATGTAAATACAAGTGTTAGCTTTCTTTTTAAAATGACTTTTATTATATATATATATATATATATATATAGCAAGTAGTCTTTCCTCTTTTCATTTTTGATATCAAAGAAGAAAGAAAAAAATAAATAATAAAACTGAAAAACTCAAACCAGTAAAACAAAAAACTCGAAACAAATTCAAAACCTGAAACAATCAGATCAAAAAAATCAAGCAGGATCATCTCAACAATCAAAGTTTTCATCTCAAACACAAAGCCGAGAAAAAAAATTCAAGTTTCAGTTTTAAAACAAGTTGCTGTTTCAGAGCAACCGAGCTAAGGATCAAGCAAGCAGTAGATCCAAATTCAACTCAGATCAACTAGCAGATCAACTCATATCCATCAAAACAAAAGTTCAGATCAGTGTTCAAATTTCAAAAGAAAAATCATTTCCAAATTTTCAAATATCATTCCAGGCTTTGCATCTCTGTACAACTATTCCAGGTGAGCAAACTACTGATCTAAACTTGATTTCTTGATTAATACTTGAAGTATGTGTTGGAAATTATTCGTATGAATAAAAAAATATGTATGCATGTATATCTATATATGATATATCTGTGAACGTATCCTTCTCTATTGAGTTACAGGTACAAAACCACCTGGATAAATTCATACCTTCTCAATTAATCAAATACAAGTTGTGATCTCTGAAAAGAAAATGTTTATAGCAATGTAATAGAAATTTTGAAAATGGTTTCAAGTATTTGTATTGAGTAATCATTTCAAAATACAGAATTTACAGTAATAATCTAAAATAAGTCAGAAATCGATCATTCCAATTTCATGATTTGATTATAGTAACAGACTCGAATTGGAAAAATATGAATTTCGATCATAGTTTCATGATTTTTAGATTGTATGAGATGGGAATTCTTGAGTTGATCGGTTTTTGTATTATCGTCAAATTTCGACGATTGGCAAAGGGTGGCATGTCGTGCTCGTCGCTGGAGGAAGGTGGAGGTCTGGGAAACATCGAAAAAATGCTCAGGGTATTTATCGATCGTCGGAGTGGTGGTGCGGAATCGATTTAGGGTTTAGTGGCTTTGTTTGGTCGATGATGGTTCTTGAGTTCGTGCGATGTCGTCAGTGCATCGGGTTCAACCGAACCCAGGGGAAATGAAGCAGAGGACTCTAGCGAATGTCTGGGTGAAACGACATGGGTTCTGGTGATCAGAATCGTCGGCGAGAGGTGATTGTGTCAACGAATTTGGGTTCCAAAAAACATTCGATTGTTTAATTTTTAAATTCCATTCGAGTTCGTCGACCTAGTTGTTCAGGAAACTCGTGGGGTGTCATCGTCGACTTGTCGAAGGCAGCGAGGTCGATAGGTGGTGGTTGGCTCAGGCGTGCACATGCACGCGTATATGGTTGTGTCTGGAATGAGTATGGAGATCGGGGAAGACGATGTTAGGCTCGAAGTCGTTGAGGGTTTATCTCGAAGTAAATCGGGTTCGCAAGTTTCTCGGGGGATGCTCGGGAAAAACTAAAGATGGCTCGGGTTTTGGACTGTGTTTAAGTAACCTGGTTTTGAATTAAAACATAATTAAGTTTTTAAGTTAAAATTTTTGAATAGGTTTTCAAAGAAATATTACCAAGTTCCAAAATAAATTTCTAAACAAGTTTTCAAAGAATTAAAATGTTAAAGCTAAAGGTTTTTAAATAATTTTTAAAATTGATTGACTTGGTTTGGAAATAAATTATATGATGATAATAATAAATTAACTTCTAAAGTATGTTCAAATGGAACTTAATAGTGTTTGAACTAAACAAGTGTTCAGGATAAGTATATTAAAGACTTTAATTAAAAAGGTGTTTTTGAATAAATTAATTTCAAACTTTTAATTTAAATAAAGTTTAAATGATGATTTAAGTAATTTATTAAGATAAATGGTTTGTCTTAAAAATTAGTTAAGGTCTTATTATAATTAATTTTTATTAATTAGTTAATGTAATTAATAGAAGGTTAACTAATTAATAATTAAAGTTTAATTAATTAATAAATTGAGGATTAATTAATTAATGTAATTAAAGGTTGATTAATTTATGTAATTAACTGGGGGATAATTAATTATTTAAAGGGGATTAATTACTATAAGTAATTAAAGGGTAACTACTTAATGGAATTAATTAAAGGTTAGTTAATGATTAAGGTTAATTATTTAATAATTAAAGGTTAATTAGTTAATGATTAAAGATTGACTAATCAGGAAATTAAAGGATGATTACTTAATGTAAGCAATTTAAAGGATAATTAATAACTAAACGTTAATTGATTAGAGGATGATTAATTAATATAATTAATTAAGGGTTAATTAATTAATTAACTTAAGGTTAGTTAATTTATGTGATTAATTAAGGATAATTAATTAATTATGGATAATTAATTAAGATAGATAATTAAGGTTGATTAATCAATTTCATAAATAAATATTAAATGGTTTGTAATTAATTAATGTCAATTAACCAGGATCAGAGTTTATTCATAAGTATTTAATCTGGTTTAAATTAATTATAATCAGGTGATTAATTTATCTTGCTTATGGATGATTGGATACTATTGAAGGCTTTGAATTGTTTGATATCCTTGATGTGTGATATTCTGTGATATGAATTGTATGAACTGTGATTTATTTATCTGTGATGATATTAATTGTTTATCTGTAAATGAAAGATAAGCGTTATAGGATTATAACGCTTATTGATGCGGTGGTGCTTAAATTGATGATGGTTGTGATATGTTATTGTTGTATGCAAAACCCTGGACTACACTATACATACACACAAATATGGATTTCATGGGAAATTGGTTAAGTCACACATAAAGAATTTAAATATTATTTTGCTTAAAAGTTGAATTTTGAATCCAATTAGTTTGGAAATGAAATTGAGTTGAATATGAAAAGCATTTGGAAAGGAAGTTTGAAATTGAAATTTAGTTTGAATATAATATATCTAGTTTAAGTTTTGAAATTATTTTGGAAATATGGTTCAAAAGGGTTATACAAATTATACAATATATATATATATATATATATATATATATATATCTGTGTGTGTGTGTGTGTGCGCGCGTGTGTGTGTGGATTTTAAACAATTTTTGAAGTATATTGAATAACTGATTTTGGGAATTTAAATTTAACCTAAATAGAACTTGTCGAGAATACAGCAGTTCGCTGATTTTCCAATGTATACTTTGAAAGGCTATAACTTAAATAAACATAATTGGATTTTCCCAAAATTAATGGCATTTGTTTTCAAATGATAATGGCTTTCATATAATGGAAGAATTTCCAATTTTGTTGAAAGGATTTCAAGTTACTGGTGAATTAAATTGAAAATAGTTTTGAAAGTTATGAATCTTTGTTAAAGATTGGTGAACTTTGTTTCAATTTGAAGAGGATCTTCATGGGTGAATCTTTTGTTTAAAAGATTAAAAGTGGAAATTTGTTAAACCATTCAAAAGAAAGGTTTTGGGCTAAAAGTTGTGACTTAACTAAGGTCCCAATATATCCATACGTTTTTTAAAATAAGCACTCATTATTCGGTTTAGCTAGGAGAGGACTTTATGAAACCCATTCCGAATAGTGATACGACGAAATGGATAGCATTTGAAGACGATGGTGTAGACCGAGTATTTTCGAGAACGATAGGATTACTTGTCGAATGTCTCTACACTGAGTTGCTCCGGTATAGAGATCTCCATATGTGATGGTGAGTCCGATCGGGATTGTGAATACTCGGATTTTCAAGGGCTTCTTTTGAAGTGCCTTCGGTTCCATTCGGACCCAGGATGGACTTGTATGTATGTCTGACGTTACACTTGGAGATGTAAAGCTGGTATCTATCAAATACATTTTTGCTTGGTAGCGGAGAATTTATTCTCTTAGCTCAACACCCTTCTCTGAGACGTACGAGCTCAGAGGTTATATAGTTGATATTTACTAGTGATACATTCCCAATTTGGTAATGTGGCATGTTAAGTGCTTTTGATCATTTGTTGATCGAAGCACGGCTTTTGTGAAAAGCGTAGCTTTGTGGATGAGACTTCGTCAATCCTCACAACCTGGAAATGGTCAAAACAGAAAGAACGCGGAAAGGTTATGAGGGTCGTGCCCTTTACGATATGCGCATTTCCTTCTGGATAAAAAGTGATATCATGGTATGGAGCCCAGATATTTAACTTACGTGGTTGTTGGAATTTGTTGGTGTTGAGCGCTCGAAAAAGATTGGTGACGACCGAGGGATGGCATAGTCGTGTCAGTAGTTACCTCGTTACAGAGGTAACCCAGCCTTATGTTGGCAGAGAGCCGGTTAGGTTCTCGGGGCCTCCCTCCAGAGGTGTACCAATTTGGTGAGGAAGTTCCTTAGCCTAACCATTTATTGGAAATCCAATCACCCAATACGCACCCTGTGCGGTTTTAGTTGTAGATTCTGCCATTTAACACGGTAGCTATATTAGGCATATATAATGGTAGGTATGCTGGCTAAGATTAATATTATACTTTCGAATTTTTTTTTGCACTATGCACTAATAATAATATCAAAAGGAATTTTGCGTATGAAGCATGTTCGACTATCATAAGGAGAAATCTCCCTCAAGTGTGTGATTGCATTGTGTGTGTATCAGGAGGCCTTATGGTAGTTTCATTTTCCTGAAAAACATAGCGAATTTCTTTTTATTCTTTTTTTTTACTTTTTGTTCAAAACAACTGTTTTTGTTTTCTCACACCTGTCCCATGACTGACCTGGAGTTTATTTTTCCCTTTCTAAACTATGGGTTCCCACAATTTTCCACACGGGCAGCCTAGAGTCTAGTGTTTAGATAGTCGGATAGTAGATATGGATCTAGAAGTCTATGGATTGGCGATCGCATTTGTTTCACATTAACATTCTTATTCGAATTTGCTTAAGTTCAACATGATAGCTTGTGGTTTGAGTTTTTGGTTTGGAGCTTTGGAGCTTGGCACTGAAGATATTGTCTTTCTGCTATTGCTGCTTTGTTCTTTCCACTGTTGTATCTATCTCTGACATATGTTTATCATTTCATTTGTATCATTGTTGTATCAAATCTTGTGTATCAATAAAATTATTCTTCTGTTTCCGCTGTGTTGTTATCGCCTAATGTTGTTATAAGCTCCAACGAACCAGACTCAACATTTGAATCTACGACATTCGAATACGAGTGATATATTTGGGTGTCGATTTTCGAAGGTCAGGTCAGGGTCGTCACATTTGGTATCAGACCTGAAGGTTGAATAAGAACTTTAGCTTAGGAGTATTACACATTAGGTGACTCATTAGAGATAGGGATATAAATGCCCTAGAATGAGTATCCCTAAGATATCTTATCTGTATGCCTCAGTAAATTCTCTTACTATTCACTGATGGTGAGTATGAGTGCAAGAAAGAGGATGAGGTAGGGGACAGGGGACTACTACTACAAATGGTCAATACCTTGTAACACCAAGGAACCACTTTTCCTATCAATCTCTTTGGTTCATCATCCAATTTCAATTCTTTGACAGTTTCCTGGCAGCTACAAGAAGAAGCTTTGGTATGGTGGTGACCCTACGAATCATTGTAGATAAGTTTCTATTTCGTATTCTCTTCATCAGTTACCTATCAGTTTTTCGTTTTTTAACTTTAATGAATTTGAAATTTTAATTGGAATAAATTGGTTATAAAGTTAAACTAGATTATATCCATGTATTTGTCTGTTCTGTTGGGTCTTAATATATTCTACGAATGGTTAGTTATCCGTTCGGACTAAACAATGCCCCTGCATATTTCGTAGACGGATGACCCAAGTATTTCGTAAAGTGTTGAACAAGTTGTTCTCGTGTTTATTGATGATATTCTGATTTGGTAAGCCAAATATAGAATAGATATTCAGCTTGGTTTGATGAACCATTTCTCTATCTTTCTATATGTTCATTTATTCTTTTTTGTCTCCCTGTCTAGCAAATTTCAGGGGCGAAATTTTCTTAAGGGGGAATCTGTAACGATCCCGGTTTTGAGTCAAATTTAATTTGGTAATTTATAAAAAAAATTGGATTAAATTGTGAATTAATTTGAATTTTTTAAGTTAAATAAGATATGTGCTTGTTTATTTATATAAATAGATTGTAATTTGAAATTTTCCAAAATAAACAATATATGTTGTTTATTTATATATATGTGTATAAAAAAATTGATTTTAAATTGAATTTTTAATTTGAAACTCAAAAATAAATATTTTAGAAATTAAATTGAATTTAAATACTCTATATTTTAGGATTAATAAAATTTGTTTTCTAATTATAATATATATATATATAATATATATTTTGGAAGATTATGATTTGAATTAAAAATAAATAATTTTCAAAAGCTATTTAAGGATTAAATTCTAATATATATATAAAATTATTTATTAAGGTATAATTAAATTTTAAAATCATTTCCTTTAAAGTTATAAATATATAGATAAAAGGAAATGGATTTGTTTAAATTGAAAATATAAATATAGGTCATATCTGAACAGTTAATACATATAAATTACAAGTGTAGGGTTATTATGCCATATGATAAAAAAGTGTAGCTTGATAATCACATGCAAAATACAAGTGTAACTTAATTATTTCATGTAAATACACCTGTTAGCTTTCTTTTTAAAATGACTTCTATATATATAGCAAGTGGTCTTTCCTCTTTTCATTTTTAAGATCAAAGAAGAAAGAAAGAAATAATAAAATTGAAAAACTCAACCTAGCATAACAAACAACTCAAAACAAATTCAACAACTTCAAAACCTGAAACAATCAGATCAAAGAAAATCAAGCAGGATCATCTCAACAATCAAAGTTTTCATCTCAAATACAAAGCAGGAAAAAAAATTCAAGTTTTAGTTTTAAAACAAGTTGTTGTTTCAAAGCAACAGAGCTAAGGATCAAGCAAGCACTAGATCCAAATTCAACTCAGATCAACTAGCAGATGAACTCATATCCATCAAAACAAAAGTTCAGATCAGTTTTCAAATTTCAAAAGAAAAATCATTTCCATATTTTCAAATATCATTCCAGGCTTTGCTTCTCTCTACAACCATTCCAAATGAGCAAACTACTAATCTAAACTTGGTTTTTTGATTAATACTTGAAGTACGTGTGGAAATTATTTCTATGAATGAAAAAATATGTATGCATGTATATCTATATATGATATATCTGTGAATATATCCTTCTCTATTGAGTTACAGGTACAAAACCACCAAGATAAATCCATAACTTCTCAATTAATCAAATTCAAGCTGTGATCTCTGAAAAGAAAATGTTTATAGCAATGTAATACAAAATTTGAAAATGGTTTCAAGTATTTATATTGAGTAATCATTTCAAAATATAGAATTTACAGTAATAATCTAAAATAAGTCAGAAATCAATCATTCCAATTTCATGATTTGATTATAGTAACAGATTCAAATTGGAAAAATATGAATTTTGATCAAAGTTTCTTGATTTTTAAGATTGTATGCAACGGGAATTCTTAAGTTGATCAGTTTTTGCATTATCATCAAATTCCGACGATTGGCAAAGGGTGGCATGCTGTGTTCGCCATTGGAGGAAGGCGGAGGTCTGGGAAGCATCAGAAAAATTCTCGGGGTATTTATCGATCGTCGGAGTGGTGGTGCGGCATCGATTTAGGGTTTAGTGGCTTAGTTTGGTCGACGATGGTTCTTGAGTTCACGAGATGTCGTTAGTGCATCGGGGTCAATTAGGCCCTAGGGAAATGAAGCAAAGGACTCTAGCGAATGTCTGGGTGGAACGGTGTGGGTTCCATTGATCAGAATCGTTGACAAGAGGTGATTATGTCAACAAGTTTGGGTTCCAGAAAACGTTCGATTATTCAATTTTAAAATTCCGGTCGAGTTCGTTGATTTAGATGTTCAAGAAACTCGTAGGGGGTCATCGTAGACTTGTCGAAGGCAATGAGGTCGATCGGTGGTGGTTGGCTCAGGCCTGCACGTGCACACGTATATGGTTGTGTCTGAAATGAGTATGGTGATCGGGGAAGACGATGTTAGGCTCGAAGTCGTTGAGGGTTTATCTCAAAGTAAATCGGGTTTGCGAGTTTCTCGGGGGATGCTCGGGAAAAACTAAAGATGGCTCGGGTTTCTAAACAACTTCTAAAATGAAGTTTTAAACAAGTTTTCAAACAAGCTTTCAAAGAATTAAAATGTTAACGCTAAAGGTTTTAAAATAATTTTGAAAAGTGATTGATTTGGTTTGGAAATAATTTATGTCATGATAATAACAAATTAATTTCTAAAGTATGTTCAAATGGAACTTAATAATGTTTGAATTAAGCAAGTGTTTACGATAAGTATATTAAAGACTTTAATTAAAAAATTGTTTTTTAAATAAATTAATTTCAATCTTTTAATTTAAATAAAGTTTAAATGTTGATTAAGTAATTTATTAAGATAAATGGTTTATCTTAAAAATTAATTAAGGTCTTATTATGATTAATTTGAGACTAATTAGTTAATGTAATTAATAGAAGGTTAACTAATTAATGATTAAATGTTAATTAATTAATTGAGGATTAATTAATTAATGTAATTAAAGGTTGATTAAATTATGTAATTAATTAAGGGATAATTAATTATTTAAAGGTGATTAATTACTATAAGTAATGAAAGGGTAACTACTTAATGGAATTAATTATTAATTATTAATTAAAGGTTAGTTAATGATTAAAGGTTAATTAATTAATAATCAAAGGTTAATTAGTTAATGATTAAAGATTGATTAATCGGGAAATTAAAGGATGATTACTTTATGCAAGTAATTCAAAAGATAATTAATAATTAAAGGTTAATTAATTAATTAATTAGAAGATGATTAATTAACGCAATCAATTAGGGGAGAGGCAAGTCAAGAAGGAAGCCTACTAGGCATTTCCCTCATACAGCATTCCCAGCGGTGACAACTTCCACTAGCAGAACAATAGCACCGTCGTCAAAAACTAACGGGAAAGTGACATGTTCAAAACTGCCGGCATTGCGAGGCTTGGCTTTGAAGAGTGAGCTCCACAGGGGAGGAGAAGAAGAGGTGGGTTGGATAGAAGGACAAGGAACTGACGGTGGGCCGAGGAGAGAGGATGGGGCAGCGATGGGAATGGGCGACGGGTCTGGCAGAGGTAAATCTAATGTAAACGGTGAGCACAGGAAGGATGTCTCCAAGGGGGGTGGAGGAACGTACCACTTAGGAAAGACAAAGTTCTCAAGAATTTGAATAAGATAGGTAACAATACTGAATTACAATCTGTTAATGGATTGGTTATATCTAAAGCTGGGAATACTGTTTTGAAACTGTTTCTTGAAGCTGGTTCTGAAGGAAGGACAAATGAGCATGAAGTAATATATGTGCATGCTATTCCCGAAGGAGGAAACAACATAGTAACATATAATCCCGAAGTTAACACGCAAAAAGAAACAATGTTACCCGAAGCAATGTTGAATGCTAATCCTTTTTCTGTGCTTGTGAATGATGAAACAGAAAACAACGAGAATGAACTAACATTAAATGTATCTGAGGAAGGAGAGTATTTTACATCAGCAGTGAAGGACTCTGATCATTCAATTGATCCTGAAATACTATCTAAAAATACTATGCATATTAATGTTGCACAATCAACTCAGGTGGTTGAAAATGCACATCTGAATGCACTGAATCTAGCTGAAGCAGACATGTTATGCTCCCTTTCAACTGGCCAATCAAATCAAAGTGTTTTAATCTCCCATGCAAAGTTGCCGACCTCAAAACTGGATCATATCTCCATCGAACAAGCTTTCCTAAACCAGATTGAGAATCACATTTTCAATCTTTTTAAGCCATCTGTACCTTTTTCTGCTCCCACAACCTCCTCTCCTCAATCTAAACCTTCGATTCCAATCCCCTCCCCCTATTCCTTTCCAGGATCCATTCCTGGACGGGCCTCACCACCACCACGTCCAGAATCTTTTAGCCCAAGCGCACTGAAGTCCTCTACTTTAGCCGCTAAGCTAAAGTCAGTGTGATTTGCTCCTCCTACAACTAGGAGTAGGGCAAGTGAGCTTCACCTCTCTACTTAGTTTTTGCTGAACAAAATTGCTTCATGGAATATCCGGGGTGCTCATAACTCTTTCAAACTAGATCATGTCAAAACTTTGATTAATGAACATAATATCAAGATTTTTGCAATCTTGGAAACCAAGCTTTCCCTTCTTTTGACCCTGAAAGCTTCTAAATACATCAACTCTGCTTGGCTTGTTCATCACAATTTGGATCAAGCTGCCTATGGTAGGATTTTCACTGTCGGTGGCCCCTTAACATACACTCTTTCCTCCATTCTAACTACTTCTCAGTTGATCCACTTTCATGCCATTTTCCTTCCTCTAAATCTCTCTTTTTACTTAACTTTCGTATATGCTCATAATGCTACTGTCTATAGGAAAACACTACTTAAACCTTTTCCTTCACTAAGACAGAATGCCCATCCATGGCCAGCTGTGGGAGATTTTAATTGCTGCTTCAACCTGACTGACAAAATTGGAGGCAACCCTTATTTCCTAGGGATATTGCCCCTCTTAATATCTCTATATCCGACTTGATCTCCTCCTCATTGCCTGCACTGGTGTGCCCTTCTCTTGGAACAACAGGAGCCGGTCAAGGAAAAGAACGTTTACCAATATTGATCTGTCATTCTGCATTGCTCCTGCGTTAACCTTGTGGCCTTATATCACTGCTAACCTGCCTCATCCAATCTTATCCGACCATTCCCCTATTATTCTCTCTCCCATCCATATGCCATGTAGAGGGAAAAAAGCTTTTAAATTTTTCAATGCTTGGGTCAGAGACCCAGAGTATTTTAGTATTTTATCTAATGCTTGGTCTACCAGCTTTCATGGAAACCCAATGTTTATTTTGTGCAGGAAATTGAAGGCAACAAAGCAAGCTTTAAGGCAATGGGCTTCGCTCAAATTTGGAAATGGTATCCTAACATCCAATATACTCAAGGATCAGCTAAAGAAGGCGCAAATGCTTTTAGATGAGGATTCTTCCAATCCTTCTCTAGCCCGGAATGAGTCCATTCTCTTTCAACAACTAAATGATGCCTTAAATTCTGAAGCAAGTATGATGAGGCAAAAGATGCATCAAAGGTGGGTTATTGAGGGAGATTGGAATACTGCTTTCTACCATGCTTCAATCAAGGATAAACAAGCTAGAGATCATATTCATTCGCTTCGGGATGATGATGGAGTTCTCCTTACAACCATTGAAGAGATTGATCAACACTTTATTCAACACTTCTCCAAGCTGTTAGGAAACTCTGACAATTTTGAACCTGATCTTGATAGACTGAACAACCTACCCCTTCCTATGTTGAACTCAACAATGAAAAACATGCTTGTTCAAAAGGTTTCTGATCAATAAATTAAACAGGCTATTTTTTCTATGAATGCCACTTCGTGTGGTGGGCCTGAAGGATTTAATGTCATCCTCTTCAAGGCTAGTTGGCATATAGTAAGTCATGTATTCACGCGGCAATTCATAATTCTTTTTAATAACTTTAAACTGGTTGGTGAAATTAACACGACCAATCTCGTCCTAATTCCTAAAGTCAGGCCAATCCAAAATGCTTCCTCGTTTCGACCTATTTCTTGCTGTAATGTAGTATATAAGCGTGTCTCCAAAATTCTAGCCTCGAGACTTATATATGTGCTGCCATCAATAATCTCCCCTAATCAGTCTGCATTTCTTCCAAATAGGACATTCTCGATAACATGATGATGGCACATGAATTAATTAATGGGTATGGTAGATGTCTGATCTCCCCTAGAACTATGCTGAAGCTTGATATTTGCGAAGCTTATGATAGCTTGCACTGGACCTCCATTGTTCGAGTAATGTCATTATGGGTTTTCCCAAGGTCTTTGTAGCATGACTGTATGTTTGTATTTCAACCCCCTCTTTCTCTCTTTGCTATAATGGGAAGTCTTCGGGGTTCTTTAAAGGTAAGCAAGGGGTTCGCCAGGGGGACCCCATTTCCTCCTATATATTCATCATAGTTATGGAAGCACTCACTTGCATGCTGACAACGAAATTTGATGATAAGACTATTTCTTATCATCCAAAATGTAAACAGCTTCAAATCACCTCTCTTTTCTTTGCGGACGACATTATGATCTTCTCTATGCCTAATGATCACTCCATTGCTGGCATTCTTGAAACTCTTCAATCCTTTTAACTTGCTACTGGTTCAAGGATTAATCAATCTAAATCACATATACTCATCTCTGGTATTGGTACGTCTGCCAAGGAAAGGATAGTTACACTATCAGGTTTTCAGTTGATGAAAAATAATTTGTTATATCTAGGCCTTCCTCTATGTACGTCCAGGGTTACCAGGGCTGATTGCGTAACCCTTTATGATAAAATTACTTCAAAGCTTAACTCTTGGACGGCCAAGTTTCTTTCTATGGCCGGAAGAGTGGTGTTAGTTAAGTCAGTTTTCTTCTCAATGACTGTGTATTGGACTAGAACCTGCATGTTGCCCACTCAATTGCTCACCATGATCAGATCAGCTATGTTAAAATTTCTTTGGAATGGTTCCATCCACAATAGGAAGATGATGCCCATGGCTTTCTCCACCATTGAAAAGCCTCTCATTAAAGGTGGTATTGGCATCATCAATATCATCTTATGTAATAAAGCAGCTGTTAGTACCCATGTGGATGCATTATTGCTTAAAAGGAACAGTCTTTAGGTGCAATGGGTGTTGTTATATCGAATTAAGAATGGGTTTGGTCTATGAATGTTTCACAACGATCAAGTTGGATATGAAGGAAAATTCTTAGCATGAGAAATTCTTTCCTCTCATTTGTCAAACTCAACATGTCCCCAGCTAGCCTGGTGAGCTTTTGGAAGGACCCTTGGGTGGGGGACGGTATGGTATTAAATAATATGCTGGGAATCCACGGAAGATGGCAATCCCTGATAGGTGATAATGCTTGTGCAGTTGACTACATTGTGAATGGGAAGCTCCACACTCCTTCTTCAAGAAATCAGCCAGTCAACTCGTTATGGAGGAGTTTGCGTGATCTTGTTGTGACTTTCAAACATAGGAAAGAAATATGCTGGAAAGGTAGACCTCATAATATTGGATGGGTGTATGATCTTCTCCATCAAACCGATGCTCTATCGTTTTTTCCTTGGGCTAAGGTAGGTTAGGCATCTCATTCACTAGCTAATGAGAACTTGATGTTCTGGCGAATTGGTAACAAAGCAATACTAACTAGGGATGAATTGGTGGTTGCTGGAATGGATATTGATCATCAATGCCTATTCTGTAATGTGTCCCCAGAATCTGCTGACCACCTTTTTTTTATTGCGATTACTTATCTGGTATGATCGGTACCCTGATGAATAAAGTAGGATTTACGAGTTTTGATGACAACTCTACTACTAAATGGAATGAGCTGAAGAAGGCAACGAGGTGGAGAAATAACAGAAGAGATATTATCTTCGTTGTTCTAAAGATTTACTTCACATCGGTCTGGATTGAATGGAATACAAGGTGTTTCAGAAGTGAGGTCACTTCGGCGCAACAATTTTGGTACAAGCTTATGTTGAAAATTGCATATGGGATTGGATTTTCGAGGCATGGTTTCTCCCCTCATAACCATGATTTCTGGAATTGACTTGTCCTACGTATTTTGGGTCAAGTTGTGTGCATTTGTTTGCCTGTGCATTCATTTATGCATGTGGTGCCTTCTTGTTTTCTCGCTTGCCTGCATTTGTGTTTTTTCTTGTTTTTCTCTATATAGTTGAGCCTTAGTGTGTGTTGTGTCTTGTTTTCTTTCTTAGTGTTCCTGTTGTGTTTCATGACTTTAGCGTGTTATTGTCGTGATGTTCATCTTTTTTCAACAAAATCTGGTAGGGGACCAGCAAACCCCGCTTGCCTTTCAAAAAAAAAATTAAGGGTTAATTAATTAGTTAACTTAAGGTTAATTAATTTATGTGATTAATTAAGGATAGTTAATTAATTAAGGATAATTAATTAAGATAGATAATTAAGGTTGATTAAGTAATTTCACAAATAAATATTAAATGGTTTGTAATTAATTAATGTTAATTAACCCAGATTAGAAATTTATTCATAAGTAATCAAGCGGTTTAAATTAATTATAATCAGGTAATTAATTTATCCTGCTTATGGATGATTGGATTCTATTGAATACTTTGAATTGTTTTATATCCTTGATGTGTGATATTCTATGACATAAATTGTGTGAACTATGATTTATTTATCTATGATGATATTACTTGTTTATCTATGAATGAAAGATAAGCTTTATAGGATTATAGTCGATATTGTTGTGCTCAAATTTATTAGGGTTGTGACATGTTATTGTTGTGTGAAAAACCCCTGGACTACACCACACACACAAATATGGATTTCATGGGAGATCGGTCAAGTCACATATATTTTGAATTTAAATATTATTTTGTTTAAAAATTGAATTTTGAATCCAGTTGGTTTGGAGAAATTGAGTTGAATATGAAAAGCTTTTGGAAAGGAAGTTTGAAATTGAATTTTTTTTGAATATAATATATCTAGTTTAAGTTTTGAAATTATTTTGGAACTATGGTTTGAAAGGGTTGTACAAGTTATACAATATATACATGTATGGATTTTAAACCATTTTTGAAGTATATTGAATAAATTATTTTGGGAATTTAAATTTAACCTAAATAGAACTTGTCGGGAATACAGTAGTTCGCCGATTTTCCAATGTATACTTTGAAAGGCTATAACTTAAGTAAATATAATTGGATTTTCCCGAAATGAATAGCATTTGATTTCAAATGATAATGACTTTCTTATAACGAAAGAATTTCCAGTTTTGTTGAAAGTATTTCAAGTGATTGGTGCATCAAATTGAAAATAGTTTTGAAAGCTATGAATGAATCTTTGTTAAAGATTGTTGAACTTTGTTTCAAATTGAAGAGGATCTTCAAGGGTGAATCTTTTGTTTAAAAGATTAAAAGTGGAAAATTGTTAAACCATTCAAAAGAAAGATTTTAGGCTAAAAATTGTGACTAAACTAAGATCCCAATATATGCATATGCTTTTTAAAATAAGCGCTCATTATTCGGTTTAGCCGGGAGAGGACTTTATGTAATAAAATCCATTTCGAATAGTGATATGGCGAAATGGATAGCATTTGAAGACGTCGGTGAAGACCGGGTATTTTTGAGGATGATAGGATTACCTGTCAAATTTCTCTACACTGAGTTGCTCCGGTATAGATATCTCCATATGTGAGGGGAGTCCGATCGGGATTCTGAATACCCGGATTTGAAAGGGATTCTTTTGAAGTGCCTTCGGTTCCATTCAGACCCATGGTGGACTTGTATGGTTGTATGTCTGACGTTACACCTTGAGATGTAAAGCTGGTTTCTATCAAATACATTTCTGTTTGGTGGCGGAGAATTTATTCTTTTAGCTTAAGACCCTTCTCTGAGATGTACGAGCTTAGAGGTTATGCAGTTGATATTTACTAGTGATACATTACCAATTTGGTAATGTGGCATGCTATGTGCTGCTGATCATTTATTGGTCGATGCATGGCTTTTGTAAAAAGCGTAGCTTTGTGGATGAGACTTCGTCGAACCTCACAACCCAAAAATGGTCGAAACAGGAAGAATGCAGTAAGGTTATGAGGGTCGCGCCCTTTAGGGTATGTGGATTTCCTTCTGGATAAAAAGTGATATCATGGTATGGAGCCCAAATATTTAACTTATCTGGTTGTTGAAATTTGTTGGTGTTGAGCGCTCGAAAAAGGTTGGTGACGACCGGGGGATGGCATACTCGTGTCAGTAGTTACCTAGTTATAGAGGTAACCCAACCTTGTATTGGCAGAGAGTCGGTTAGGTTCTCGGGACGTCCCTCCAGAGGCGTACCCATTCAGTGAGGAAGTTCCTTAGCCTGACCATTTGTAGGAAATTCAATCACCCAATACGCACCCTGTACGGTTTTAGTTGTAGAACTTGCCATTTAACGTGGTAGCTATAGGAGGCATATTATAATGGTATGTATGCTAGCTAAGATTAATATTATACTTTCGAAATGTTTTCTGCACTATATACTAATAATAATATCAAAAAGAATTTTTCATATCAAGCATGTTTGACTATCATAAGGAGAAATCTCCTCCAAGTGTGCGATTGCATTGTGTGTGCGCCGAGAGGCCTTATGGTAGTTTCATTTTCCAAAAAACATAGAAAATTCCTTTTTATTCGTTTTGTTTTGTTTTTGTTCAACACAACTGTTTTTGTTTGCTCACACCAGTCCCATAACTGACCTGGAGTTTATTGTTCCCTTTCTAAACTCTGGGTGCCCATAATTTTCCACACGGGTAGCCCAGAGTCTGGTTTCCAGATAGTCAGATAGTAGGTATGGATCTAGAAGTCTGTGGATTGACGATCGCATTTTTTTCACTTTAACATTCTTGATCGAATTTGCTTAAGTTCAACATGATATCTTTTGGTTTGAGTTTTTGGTTTGGAGATTTGGAGCTTGCCATTGAAGATATTGTCTTTCTACTGCTGTTGCTTTGTTCTTACCATTATTGTATCTATCTCTGATATATGTTGATCATTTCATTTGTAACATTAATGTATCAAATGTTGTGTACTAATAAAACTATTCTTCTATTTCCGCTATGTTGTTATCGCCTAATGTTGTTATAAGCTCCGATGAACCAGACTCAACGTTTGAATCTACGGCATTCGAATACGAGTGATGTATTTAGGTGTCAATTTTCGAAGGTCGAGTCAGGGTTGTCACATCCAACTGCTAAATTGTTATAATCAATAGTTACTCTAGTGTTTTTATTGTTCAAACTTCTAAATTACAAATCATTTTAAATTTTTTGTCTAATTAAACGAAAAAATTGAAATACATGCACATTTTAATATTGAATGTTAGTATACAACATTAATCTCAGTAAAATTCCACTTATTAAGAGTGTCAAATAGTTAAAATCAAAACTAAAACAACACAATTAAAGTTATAAGTCCTCTAGAGCAGTAAAGCATATAATTCGATGCAAATAATTCACTAAGAGGCTCATATTAAAAGTCTTACAATTTTTGATGTTTATGACAACAACTTGGTACTTTTCTGGAGTCTAACAAAAAAATTCCAACGGTAATTGTGGTTGTGGACTTGGAAAAAACACAACGAACCTTTATTAAATTTTCTAGTGAGTTAATTTGCAAAATAAAATAGGTAACATGACTAAAAATTTGTAATGTTTATTATATGGTCAAATACCTGATACTAGAACACATAACTTCTAGGAGGGTCTTCAGTGTATGTATATTTATTATTTATCCTTATCATCTGCAATACGAAATCATCTTTATTACTATGGATTTGAATTTTTGAAAGAAGCAAACTATGTTATTGTTACGTTGCTCCTTGCTGCAAGCATCCAAAAACATCAAAGTAGTAAGTTATAACTAATGCAAACCCGTACTACGCACACAAATTGCTACTATATTTTTTGCAAATTTTGTTAAGTATATTTTTATGATTAACTCATGTAAAACCATTATTTTCAAGATATATTTTACATTTAAATATTCCTTATATTTTGAATATCAAAAACTATTTATCCAAAAGACACATTTGTATGTCATTGTTTACATATGTACAACTATATTTACACACCATATAAAAGAAAATCAAAATAATTACGTAATATATCAATAAATAGTTATGCAGATACACACATTAAATTTATATTTTAAGCTATAGAACTAAAATACCGATTCGAGAGATCATTATTAATATAATAACTCATACACAATGGCTCAATTCAAGTAACTATGGCACATACAAAAAACATACAAACAAATTGCACCACGCATATACTGTATTGTATAATAATGATTTTTTTTAAAAACTAGTCTTTGTGTGATTAGTAGTCGTAAAAGGAATAATGTCAAACACTCAAAAAATTTGAGCTATAAAACATATTACAACGAAACTAAAAATCCTAGGAGTATCCAATGATAATACAAAATTATCTGCTTACTCTTCCAAGCATTATTTCATATCCCACAATTTTAGTTACTAAGGAAACTAATATTGCTGGTCGCTAAAATCAAACTGTGATACAAAGATTGATGTTACAATATAAAGTGTTGGAAACATTAAAATATGAAAGAACCAATTAAATGGAAATATAACACCGAAACTTATCAAATTCTTGAATTGATCCTTCTCTTATTTCTCCTTTACTACTTCCTTGTCTTTATTAGTATCAAATAAACAACAAAAGAATTAGAAATAACCATTATTTGATCTAGATAGTTATTGATACGAAATTTATAAAATTCATCCCAATCTTATATGAAAATCTCAAAATAAAAGGTAAGTAATAAAGATGGAGTATATGAGTTTTTTTAGGAATGTCCATATCTAGTTAAAGTTTAACATAGTTAGAATGTAGAATATAATCTGGAATTTATGTATTTATTTGGAGGTTTAATTTTTATTAAGATTGCGTATGTGAAATAAATTCATTAGTTTAGTAGGATATTATTTGAATTTATTATTATTTTAAAAAGCTTTTATTTGTTAAGTGAATGTTATCATGTTATTGTTTAATTTGAGTCTAAAATTATTAATTTTTGCTAAATTAAATAATTATTTCGATAAATTTCAAGTTTCTTTGTTTTGCATAACAAATGTGTTTGGATAAATGAATGGCACATTTGTAGTTGAGAAATATTGTTACTCCAGTTTTTAAAGTTTTAAATTTGAAAACACTTAAGTGAAAATATCTATAATGATTTTGAAGCGATAGGATAAGAATTTAGAATATGAAGAATTTAGTTCAGAATAATTATAAGTGACCTAGAAAACATGCACATATTTTAGAAATATAGACAATGTAAATGAAAATATTATGAGAGAACTAAAAGGATAAAAGTAGGTTATTTTTATTTACAATTATATAATATTATTTGAGTATAAAAGTCACTTTGAACACATGTTTACATATCCCAAAGCATAAAATCAAAATTAAGTACTATTTTGAATTTCATAAAACTTATATATACCCACCCTATTAAAGGTAATTTAAGAAGAAATAAATATTTTTAGCATTATAGAAATCAAGGTCATCGAACCAACTTGAATATATATTTTACCAAGCATTATTCATTTTTTACAAATACAAAGTTTTTGTCTTTTATTATTTCATTTTGTTTATTCAAAATACTTTGTTAAAGATGAAGTTAAATCAAAATAAATGGAGAAGTAACTCATTTTAACATTAATTACCTTATTAGTCGCCATATTAATTGCATTTATTAAAGAATTTATCAATTGCATTTATGCCCTAAATTTAGTTTGATTGAATTTAAGTTAGTAAAAACTCATGTTAAATCAGTTTTAGCTCAAATATGAATGATTATGATTAATTTTGTCAAATAATAATCCGATTTTTGTTAGACAATTCTTATATAATCAATTGCTAATAAAGCAATATTATCAGAAAAGAACAAGGAAAAAATACAGACCCTCTTTTATTCTTAGAAAAAATTGCTACCTAATATTTCGCTAGCTATATTACCAAATCAATTTCTTTTGACATATTATCCTATAAAAAAAGAATTGATATGAAAAAAGAATTAGTAAATGGAGAGTCTCTAAACCTACAGTCAATTTCGCATAAAGTTATAACTCTATATATCAATAATATCCCTTTACCATTTCAAAATCTCATACCTTACTTTGATATTCAATCAATACTAAAGATACTAAATTTCTCAAAAGCATAATTGGAATCTTGAATAAATGGAAAAAAAATTAATATCCATATTATTTTGTCTATTATGGATTTTAATAAAGATTGAGAAAATTAAGATTACGATTCAGATAACTTTTCCTCCATAGTCATAAATAAATATTTAGAGTTTAGGGTTTAAAGATGAAATGGAAAATGTTTTGATGCAATAATGTACATAAATTGGAAACTAAGAAGAAAGAAAAAGATAGATTATAGAATGACAATTTAGTATTTTTAATAAGATTTTATAAGAGAGAATGTTTTGTTTGATTTTTCTCCCAATAAAACATTTTAATTTAAAATTAACTCTTTCCATTCCCCTTAGTCAAAATAATTCACCATTTAACAATTGCTATAAATTATTGTTGCTCCTTCCATCAACATAAGAAGTTACTACTTTTATTAATCTTATATAGTAAAATTATAATTCACTCAACTAGTAAGTAAAAAGTGGGGTAGAAATTAATATCTACTGCTAACAATGCATTCAATTTTTTACCATTAGCAGAACATTCAACCACCATGGATAATTTTGAAATCCAATGCCCTAAAATATGGAGAGAGAAAGAAGTGGCTTTTTAACAATAACTAAAATGCTTTAGTATAATTATAATAAGTTATACCAACCGCTAAACCATGCTAATAAGATTTGTACCTTCTATGCAACATTAAACCACCATGGGTGGTCATGAAATTAAATGCCCGAAAGAAAGTGAAAAAACATTGAACCACCATGGGCAATTGATATTATGATAAAAAAATTAAAAGAAAATAATATAAGATTCAAACTTATGAAACATAAAAGTAAATTTCTATTGTAATGTAGAAACATACATATAAGCAGTAATTTTACAATATTTGTTGGACCAATAAAGATATCACTAAGGTGTCTAAATAGATTTTAAGCAATCAACAACATAAGTAGAATAAAGCGTTCATCCTAATTATATATTGGATATAAATAAATTAGCAGGTAATAAAGTCAGTTAAATAAGGTATAAATTAAAGTTTGGATTAACAAGAGCAGGATATTAATATAATGGAGAATGAAGATGAACAGGGAAGATATGAAATTAATATAATAAAGAAATGGATTTGAAAAGGTGTAAAAGGAATACTTAGAGTAATAAAATGACATTAATTCAAAAAGTGAAGAAAAATAAAAAAAGGATGAATATGGAAAGATTAATGAACTTTCAATAATATGTAATAAAAACATATTAGAAAGTGAGGAATATAAATTGAAACGAGTAGGTTACAAAGTAATTATAAATGTGGTAGTTAATATAAGGATAGGAAATATGTAAAAAAAAATTAACTATCGATTTAACTCTCTAACTTATGAGAAAAAAGAAGAAGAATGATTAATAATTAAAGTGCTTACATTATAGAATAGATGGTTAGACATTATAACGAAATACATATATTTGGTAGGTGCATACATAATATGTCTTACATTATATTTGATTGATACTGACAATTACAAGAACCAAAACTTTTATAATTTCTTTCAAAACGGATAGTATTTTAATGTACTATTTCATTGCAAGTAAATATTCTTATTAACAATTATATACAACTTTCTAAGAAAATTATATATAATTGTTACAAACGAAAGGAATAATATCATCAAACAACAGACCAATAAGATTAGTATGGTTTAGAAATTTACCTTTGCGCATATCATCGTATTATCAATTGACTTCCTCTTCATCCTCGTATACCTTAATACATTAATGCCCTACCAATAAAATCTCCTAGAGTTATGGAAACTTAAACATCAACTACGCATTATATAACTTTAATATTCCAATTGCATATTCAAAAATGTGCAAATATTATGAGTATGGATTACACGACATGATATAATAAAGGTGTTTAAAATATATAAGTAATTAAACTTAAAAAGAAATCTTAAGGTATCATAAAATTAAAAGTTATATGAACTTATGTAGTCATTTTTCCCACTAAATTGAATTTCTATGAAATTAATTTAACTGTAATTAGTTTTCTGATTTGTTTAAATTCAAATTAAATAAAATTGATAACAATTTATTCTTCTTTTCAGCTGCATGGTAATATCATTTGATATTAACTTTTATATTCAAAGTTAGTTTACTTATAAATGTTGTTCTTATCAACATCTTCAATCTAATATTTTCTATAATAAACTGAAGTAAAATTAGCATAACTTCTAGCTAACTGTGTAGAAAAATAGTAAATAATTATCTCATCTGTAAGATCATTAAGAAATAAATAAAGATCAACCTTACACCTAATAGTTTATGCAAAATTGAAGATTATTTGATGTCCACATAGTAATAAACCAGCTATAACATACAAAATAAATAAAGGAAATGAATTTCATATTCTTACTCAAAAAACAAAAACAAAATGAAATTTGATAGTACAAAATAGTTCAACTTTACTTGTGATGACCCAGAATTTTCAACGTTTGAAATTGAAATATTCAATTGATTTCAAATATCTGAATTGTTAATTTAAGCTTGAGTTTCAATTTTTACTACGAAATTAGCAATTTAATTATCAAATTTAATTATAGAAATTTGGGTGCAATTGCAAATCTTCAATTTTGAGCCTGTTAAAAATAATTTGATGGCCTAGGAGATTCATATTGACAATACTTAAGATAATGGAAGCTTCAGAATTGAATTTGAAAGCGATTTAATCAGTTTTGAAAATATATCATTTAAATCGATATTTAAAAAAATAGCCTTTCGAGGCACAGTCTCGGATTTGTTCCATTGGATCCGTAATATCGTTTTATTATCGGATTTCAATTTCCGTAGCACTCGGAGTTGTCGTGTGATCGTAGATTGATGAACGCGCTGAAAATTAAATCGAAATTTAATTTAATAGTTGGGTTCAAAAAGCTATCTTCTTCATACGATCGAATCTGGACTCGGAACCTTTTCCATTGCGTTCGGAATAGGCGTATAACCTTATGAATGTCTGGCGGCATGCCTCATTTGGAGGTCGAGATTTTTTGTTGCGTGATTCGAGACAATTTAAATTTGAATTTAAAATTTAAATATAAATCATATATATCCACAAATTTAACATGTTATCTCTTCAAACACGTGTTCTACATTCCCTGTTAAAAATCAACACGCGTTCGTTCGGTCTAAAATAAAAGAAAAAAATTAAACGAACGGGAAAAAGAAATCAACCAAAACCCTTTTCGTTCAAACGAAAAATTAAATGAAGCTTCAAAACAAAATCGAATGGCCGAAGCCCTTTTTTTTTCCTTAGATACAACATAAAAAAATGGCCGCAAGAATCGAATTATTCCCAAAATCGAAGCAATGTCGCGTTCGTTCAAATGGGGTGGGTTGCGATCAATTTCGAGCAACGAAGTATTGCCGAGATAGCACGTCGAGTTCACATCATCTTAGATTCGAATTCATGGAAGGCATCGCGAGGTGATTGGAGGCTTTGTGGATTCGAGTGCGTGCATCCTGAAGGTCGTGGCTTTAGGCTTATGATTGAGGAGATCTTGGGTTGTCCGGCAGGTCGGTGTCGGGGTCGCGGTGGTTCGCGAGTGGTGATTTAGGGTTCGTGCACGTTGTCAGGAAGGCGCCATGCGGCTAGGGTTTGGGACAGCTCGTGCGCACTTGCGATTGTCGATGGCAATGGCGACACGTGGTACTGGAGGATCTCGAGCGCCCATAGAAGTAAGTGGCAGTGCGTGTTCGTTTGGGGGCGAGTCGAAGACTATGGTTCGTAGTCGGTAGATAGCAGTTAGGTATAATTTATATTTATGATTTTCTGAATCTACTAAAAGATGAATGTATATGTATTTTCAAATTGGAAAAAAAAATAGATACATTGTAAAAATTTCTAGTTTATTTTAAGAATAATTTATTAATTTGTTTTATTAACTTATTAATTTGTCTAGTAACTAAAAATATTTTATTAAAGTAAATTTAGTTTTAAATTAAATTTTCAGTTAAATAAAATTATTAAAACGGAATTTATTTAAAATTAAAAGTATTAGTTTAAAGTCAAGATTATTAGTTAATTAAATTTATTAAAGGAAAATAAATTACTTTACAAATATCCATCTTTATTTTCTAAGTTTATTTTTGTACAAAGATTTGATTTTTTTATAAAATGTATATAGGTTGGGTTAATATTTTTGGTGCATGTAATTTCAAAAGGAAATAAATATACATATACCTATTTTTCATCTACTAGTTTATTTTTAAACATTGTATATTAGTAATAGGTTTGTTAATAAATTTATTTAATTTATTTAGGGCACTAAAAATAATTTTTTTAAAAGGAAATCAGTTTAAATCCAATTATTAGTAAATTTAATATATTAAATAGTAATGGATTTTTCAAGTTAGTTTAAAATTTAATTATTTATTCAAATTGAATCATTAGTTGAAATTTAATCTATTAAACGGAAATTAATTGTTTGATTGATTTGAATATTAATAAAAATCATAAATTGCTTATATAAGATCTATAGATCGAGAAAACGAGTCAGAATGGAAAATGGATTGCATGCATAAGCAAAGGTGAGATCTTCTCACTAAATCGATGATTTAATTTTAATAGTTAAATTTAAAATTGATTGATTGTGTGTTTGGATAATTAATTTATTATTAGTTATATTAGTTTAGACCCTATGCGTCGCATAATAGCGGATGATATTATATTAAACCCATATACCGCGATATTCCACCTCGAACTGGAATTGGTATTATATTTGTATTTGGAGTTGTTTATTTCCCGCATTATATAGCGAATGAGACCCTATTGCGCCGCATAATAGCGGAAGATATAATATTAATCCCATATACCGCGATACTCCACCTCAAAGTGGAATTGGTATTTAATTGTTGTGCTAACGTCTACGGATGCAGGGAAACAGGTTGGAGGGATCCAACTGGATTCCTCAAAACATTTTGATTTGTTTTCTAAATTTTGTGTTGATTATTTATAATCAATGTTTGACTATTTGTGATTGAAACCATTGAAGGCTAAAATTTAGCCGAATATATTTTTGGTATCGTAGGATACCAGAAATATGAAATTGGATTTTTGGAAATTAAAATAGAAAAGCCTAGATCGTTACAATTAAAGTATTAAAGTTGATTTTTTGTAATCCGATCGAATTGATTCCAAAAATATGGGAAAATATTTTAATAAAGGAATTTCGAGTAATATTGTTTAATACTTGAAGAATTTATTTAAGATACGGATTTTAAATATTTGAAAGAGATAAGGAAATTTATTTCAAAAGGAAATAAATTTAGAAATTAAATTTGGAATTTAATTTGGAGTTGAAATTAATTTTAGAAATCGATTCGGGAATTAATTTAGAGTTAAAATAAATCTTAGGAATCGATTTGGAAATTTGGTTTGGTGTTTCGAAAATAATTTGGGAAATCAATTTGAAATTGATTTGATATTTGAAAATTAATTTGGAAAATCAAATTGGAATTTGATTTTGTGTTTGAAATAAATTGGAAATCAATTTGGGATTTGATTTGGTTTGAAGGTGATAGTTGAAAATCGATTTAAAATTCATATATCAATTGATATTTGGAAATGTAAATTCACAAAAGGAATTTGTAAAGAAAAGGGAAATTGTCTAAAAAATAAATATTGGTTTATTTTTAAAGTGTGGAAAGGAATTTACAGATTTAAAATGTAAATTGAAATAAATTGAGAAGGGTTTATTAATTGGTTTGAATGGACCATTTTGAAGTGAAAGTGTACTTTCCCTGAAAAGTCGAGTACGTTTTGAAAGTAGCTTTTAAAGTATAAATTAAAAGTTCTAAAGTTGGTTTTAAAAGAATATTTTGGAGAAAATTATTTTCTTAAGTTATTTTGAGAATCTTTAGAGTAAATATTTATTTAGTACATTAAAGAAGTGATTATTTGAAGACTTAATTGATAATTGTTTTAGAAAATGGTTATTTAAATATTTATACTCTATCTACTAATTTTATTTTAAAAATTAGTTCGAACTTAAAGTTTATATGTAATATCAGTATAATGTTTTTTATAATTAATATTTTAAGTAAAGTGTTTAAAAAAGTTTTTATTTTAAATATTTCCAAATATATATTTGGATAAGTGATTTGAATTATTTTTAAAAGAATGCGGACATGGCAAATTTTCAGTGGAAATAAATGATTTCGGGAATTTTATTCCATGGGTGGAAAATGTTTTGAAATTGGTTTTCAAAAGATTGAAATGTGGAAATTGATTTGAAATTGTTTTTCAAATGGATGAAGTGTGAAATTATATCTTGCAAAGATATGTTAAATAATTTGGGAAAATTATTTGAAATCCAGTGACTGTTGTGATTATTGATTGGTTGTTAAATAACCGACTATCAATATTGGCCTATAATCGGCATTTGAATTTCGATGCGACCAGGAGTCGAATTCCAAATGGATATTCGGAACCCACATCGAACCTTTGTGATTGTGATGGATCTTTATTTAAAAGATCGAAGTGGAATTTGTTGTGATTTGTTTGAATATGAATGAACACTTATTACTAAGTATAAGAGCACGTTATTCGGATTAGCTGGGAGAGGACCTTGTGTCATAAAACCCATTCCGAATAACGATACGACGAAATGAGATTGCATTTTGAAGATGGTGTTAAAGACTGGTAATTTTCGAAAGCGAAAGGATTACCTGTCGAATGTCTCTACATCGGGTTGCTCCGGTATAGAGATTTTATCACCCTTTGTGATGGGGATTCCGGACGTGATTAGTGAATATCTGGATTGCAAGGGCTTCTTTGGAAGTGCCTTCAGTTCCGTTCGATCCCAGAACGGACTTATATGGATATGTGTCTGACGTTACACTTTGAGGTGTAAAGATGGTTTCTATCAAATACATTTCTGTTGGTGGCGGAGAATTTATTCTCTTAGCTTAACACCCTTCTATGAGACGTACGAGCTCAGAGGTTATGTAGTTGATGGTTACTAGAGATACATTTCAAATTTGGTAATGTGGCATACAAGTGATGTTGATCATTTGTTGATCGAAGCATGGCTTTTGTGAAAAGCGTAGCTTTGTGGGACGAGACTTCGCCAGACCTCACACCCCGGAATGGTCAAAACAGGAAGGATGCAGCAAGGTTATAGGGGGTAGCGCCCCTTAGGGTATGTGCATTTCCTTCTGGATGGAAGTGGTATCATGGTATGGAGCCCAGATACTTAACTTATGTGGATATCGCAAATATATATTACTTTGTGATTGTTGTTGTTGAGGATCCTCGGATAAAGGTTGTTTACAACCAGGGGATGACATACGCGTGTCAGTAGTTACCTATTTTTACAAGGGTAACCCGGCCTTGTGTTGGCAGAGATCCGGTTAGGTTCTCGGGGCGTCCCTCCAGAGGCGTATCCATGTGGCAGTAGGAAGTTCCTTAGCTTGACCATTTGTTGGAAATCCAAAGAAACAATACGCGCCCTGTACGGTTTTAGTTGTATAACCTGCCATGGAATGTGGCAGTAACCTGCTATTGAACATGGAATAAGATTAATATTATATATTCGAAATGTTTTCTGCACTATGCACTAATGATAATATCGAAAGGATTTTGCGTATTAAGCATGTTTGACTATCATAAGGAGAAATCTCCTCCAATTCTGCGTTTGCATTGTGTGTGTGGCGGGAGGCCTTATGGTAGTTTCATTTTCCTAAAAGCATTATGGATTTCTTTTAAATTCCTTTGTTTACTTTGCAAAAGAATAACTATTTTTAAGATCTCACACCAGTCCCATGACTGACCTAGAGCTTATTGTTCCCTTCCTAAACTTGGGTGCCCATAATTTTCCACACAGGCAGCCTAGAGTCAGGTTATCAGTTATTCGGGAGCGAAGTCAGAAAAAGTTGCTGTGGAGATCAGGAGTTGAAGCTGGATGGCGAGACGTATCTCTTTACTATGTAGTGTCTGTTGCGTATGGTTAGTGCAAATCAGTTTTCATATAATCAAGTTATAATAACTGTCAGTGATGTATGATGTCGTTCTAAACTCTGATGTTGTATTGTATTAGCAGTGATGAGTCTTTGATTTAAAGATTATTCATTTATCTATTACATATTGTTTCGCTGCGAAATGTGAGATTTTGTTATTGTTTCTTTTTTTCTTCTATCTTCTTCTTCTTAAACCCTAACGGTTCGATTTTCCGGCATTCGACTGTGCGACATTTGATACAGTGGACGTATAAATGTCGACTTTCGAAAGTCATAAAATCGGGTCGTGACATTACTTATGATAGATTTTGGAAATAATAAAATATTTCATGGTGTTCAGTTATTTATGAATCACGTAACCTCCTATGAAACAAATGAAGGAAACAAACTCATAATATTATGAAATGGAAAAAAAAAATCAAAAGAAGACACAATTTGATGCAAAAACCCCTAAGCAAATTAGCAAAGATATAAATTAGTAATTTAGAATAAAGGACACAAATTCAGCATCGAATGAAATAAAAAGAAGTATAGTGAAATAAAAGTTAATTTTTTTAATCGATCTCAATGGAATCAAACAAAACAACCAATTGAACACTGAATTAAATGAAAAGACAAATGAAAAAAATTAAACTTATTAATCGATCAATTGAATTAGACTTTTTTTGGAGGTTATTAATAATGTTTCCATATAAACATTAGCATTGAAAGTAAGGTAGAAATACAATCATTATAAAATATTTATTATTCACAACTAATTTAAGATAAAGGCAAAGTAAAAAC
The DNA here is from genome assembly GCA_030765085.1 of Allium cepa. Classification (NCBI taxonomy): domain Eukaryota; kingdom Viridiplantae; phylum Streptophyta; class Magnoliopsida; order Asparagales; family Amaryllidaceae; genus Allium; species Allium cepa. Next base: position 943,699,063 of record CM060934.1, on the reverse strand, counting down.
TATATAAATCTAGTAATCTATTGCAAATGAATAACCAAACTCATAATCCTACAAATTGAAAACAAAAATCATAAGGACACATAACTTTAGGCATAAAAATTAAAGAAAAGATGCAATTTTGAACAAAAACAATAAATTTAACATCAAATTAATTGAAAAGGAAAATAACAAAATACAGTTCATACCAAGATTTTTAGGGTTTCTTTCGATACAGTCAACCAAGATTTTTCGGGGTTCTTTCGATAAGTATTATTGAAAGTAAGGTAGAAGTACAATGCAGTAGATTAATAAAATCATAAATAATGATTGCAAAGACAATCAAAAGTTGCATATAGGATTTGCTATCGAAATAAAATCCAAGCCTCTTACCTGCAACCAAAGAAAGACGATGGTAGTAAATTTTTGAAGGAAAAATGTCTGTTAACTTGATTTTTCCACACACGATCTATAAAAAAGGCCATTTCTCATAGATTAAGCAATATTTTATGTAACATGTTAATTTCTTTTAATAATTCATATTAATCAACACAAAATCGAATAAAAAATATAACATACCCATAAGCATGAAGCATCTCTTAAAACGTGAAAGAGGGAATTCTATGATTACAGCCAAATAAACAAGTTTTCCACTAGGATCTAAAGGGAAAAAACATAGGATATCACGGTATTCAAGATTTAAAAATTTATTTTAGATAAGAAGTTGAGAAAAGGAAAGTAAGAAGAGAAAATGAGCATTGAAAATTTCTGAATAGCTAAAAAGGAAATGATTTATTTTATAAGAAGTTGAGAAAATGAAAGTAAGAAGGGAAAATGAATATGGAACTTTAATGAATAGCTGAAATAAAAAATGAAAGGGCATATTTCATTAACATATAATGGAAATTTTATTTATAACTTGAAATGATATGCAATTATTAGAGGGGTGGGTGAAACTTTTTCTCTTAAATGAACTAGAGAAGAGTATTGGAAGTAAGAATGAATGAGAAGCAAGAATATAAATGGTCACATACTGAACTTTATATAAAATTGAATAGACTTTAACTAAACATCTTTATATAATATATTACATACTGAAAATAAAAAGCTATGGAAGATTTCCATGAGTATATGGTAATATATTACATACTAAATATTTTGTTACCATTTTAATAAATTTTAATTTATTTTGCTTAAATCAAATTCTTCCACAGCATCAACATATATAAATGGTTAGGATATATAATTTCATTTTGAACCAAAATTGACAGAGAGCCAATCTTGAGTATATAACTGACCATTTTCAACATCTCTATAGGGTAGTGTCTATCTAGAAGTATTTGGATTGAATTCCATTATAATCAATGAATCATGTTAAGAACAGATCATTTCTAATAATCACAAGTCTAAATATTAATATATCAATTACATATCCTCCCAAAATTGTAGGCGCATATGATGTTATTACGGTTATATGTCATACGAAACCTGCAAATAATTAACAGAGGTTTATTTTGTTTTTTGGTACTTTTTTATTCAATATTCCAACATTACAATGTAAAGAGATTAGCTTAAGATAATGTCATATTCTTGTCGTGATGTCAATAATATTAGAAAAAAGATCATCCACAAATTTAATTGCAAATTTTATGACCAGTTGTAGTACAATATGTTCTAATGTCAACAAACAATGCGTATTTTGTAAGATTTTATTTTATATGGATACATGTATCAACTCTAAAAATCTGACATACCACTGAACTTAAAAGGATGTAATGAAAAGCGGTTACCGAAAGTTGACATTTAGCAGGTGCCCCTATGCATTGTTTTTTCCTTCCTTTTCTTTATCAAAAATGACATCGAATGATTATTTCATTGACTTAGTATTTAAATATATGCAGCGCTTGCCCGACTTGCACTATCACATCAAATTGAATCAATAAACTGTAATACATAAAATGTAGAATAGTACTTAGAAAAATAGAAAATATAACATAAGTTAATTTTGATGCTGCTAACAGATAGAAATAGGACAATTAACTGTCTAACCTATATGAATGCTCTATCTTCATCCCTTGCTTGAGTGCCTACCCAAAACGACTAGTAAAAGAAATAGCTTGAATATTATGAGTTCATGAATTTAGTTTCTAATCTAAAAATGGATTTAAGCCAAAAATACAATCTAAAAAAAAAGTAGAAAAGCAACAAAAGCAAAATCTTCCACGAACCATCTTACAAAACTACATTTAGTTATTTTATGATATATTGAACAACTAAATGCCAAGATACCCAAAAAAGTGGTGAAGATTTATTTTTTTAGCAATAATAGTGAAAAAAAGGCAAGTTATCTAGCCTAATGAAAAGGGATATCATGTTTTACGACTGTCAAATCAGCGATATCCCATTTTTGCTTATCCATCTTAACCCCTATTTGTTACCTCATCTAAGCACTGCTCTTTATTAAAACTGATGAATTTAACGATGAATGATCATATTCAGACCAAAGTAAAGAAAATATACCACTGAAGCCTTCTCTAACCCCACAAGCAAAGCAAAAAAACGTAATGCAACCAACAAAAGAAATCATTCGCATTTAATTATCTACCAAAGTAGTGGCAAGATTTACTAAAATTTGTAAAATGATAGGTAAAATTATACATAAAATAAATACCTCAACGAAATCGGGGTTTTTTCAGGCCTAGAATTTCTTTTAATATCGATTTAGGGCTTGCGTAGAAATATGGGGAGAGATTAAAGGAGAAGTGGATCAAATTTTGGGTTTGTGCACAAAGGGGAGTAGGTTAATAGAGGAGTGGATCGACAAATTGAAGAGGAGTAGTAAGATGTCGGAGCAAACACAAAGCGAGTCTCATTTTCACAAAGTGAAGAGGAAAAAAGAGCAGAGATGGGAATGTGACATAAAATGTAACAAGCGAGTTAGTTTAAACTTGACTATATTTGGAGTCGATCAGTTTTTAGAGTGAATAATGATTTTTAAAAAGGAATGGAAATTTAGTTTGGGCTAAGGCCCATTAGCTTACCTAGAAATTGGCTAATCCCCTCGTTATTTTCATTTCATTACTGTTTCACGTTACCTTTTCGTTTCTATCTTCTAATCACTTTCCTGATTTTTCTTAGGTCTAAACCCTAAATCCACTCTAATACCTTTATATAAAATTCCTAAACTAAACTAAATTCACCATAATTCCTCTCGACTCATTCTTAACCTAACTCATCAAGGAATTAGCTAGAAGTTGCGTTTGGAGCTCCATTTAATGAATTCAAAAGAAGGAAAGCATGAGTTTTGGAGATTAGAGCTAGATTTAGGGAAGAGATAGATAGTGGAAGATTCTCCATCTATATTACTTGTTGATCTTTATTATTTTGTGTAACAAGTTGTCTTGTTGACCCTCGAAAGTCGACACTTAATACATCCACGGTATTCAGATGCCGAATATCCAAGTGCCGGAAAGGCGAATTATTAGGGTAAAAACAAAAGGAACAGAGAAAATAGAATCTCAGAATGAAATGATCACATATAATATAACAAAGATAGTAAAAACTAACACTCCAAAATATAAGATATATCAGAGTTAAAAACAACCCCCATCGCCTAAACAGTTATAACTTCCTAACCTTACAATTGCTGACGGGTATATACGATATTACAGCGGAAAATTAAAATACTATGGCAGGCGAACAACCAGCCCTTCTCCATGAGCTCTATGTCCCACCAATGACAGCCTGGAAAAAATCGGTCTGACCCGAGCATTATAATAAAATAACACCCAGATCAGACCGGAAAACGAACATGAGAAAACTCAAGAAATATGGTGAACATATAATAGTTCTGTGAGACCACACCACTAAACATGATGAGTTTTACCTCACAGCAACAACATTTGCAGATGAAAGAATGGAAACAAGTTGAGAAAAAATCAAAATTGAAAGAATGGAAATAGATAATTAAACATCAAAAAGATAACCATGCACTTCTCGATGCAATTATGAAAACGATTCAAATATTTGAATCAAATAAAGAAAAAGAATTTTTTTTAACCGTGACTAGAAGGGAGCGCCCCCTTTTTTGAAAGTATACCTCTAGACAATATACTTAAGAGGGTCATTTACTCTATGACCCTCTCGGAAATATATAAGTCGGACCCCGCCAACCTTACCGAAAATCCAAGTATCTCACAACTCCATGTGCATATCACCGAATCCAATCTAGAGTAGATGTAAAATTACCCTAATGAGTGCAACCTCACATAGCATGACGTCCACTCGCTTTCTACTTTTGCTCATTTCCCACAAAGGATGTCAATGCTCAACTGTGCAATAAATTGTTTTAGATTGACGAAACTCAAAGAAGATAGCAAAATCGATAGTCAACAAATCAACTATCGGGAATAACAAAATGATTTTATATAAAAATTAAATCTCTTACAACATTCACACTTGTGCTCAATTTTCACATCACAAATATTTGTAATACACTTTTAGAAACAAATTTTAAAATATTCTTATAAAGAGAAATTAATATTTTTAAGTGCATTAAAAAGAAGGGTACAAAACAAATGTTATTAGAATGTTGTTCACTATAAATCCAAAACCAATTACAATTAGATTTATTTTTAAACATTCCCTTTTAAAGTTTTTCTTATCTATAAACAATCATTTATAATTTTTAAAAACATTTATCATCCCAAAAGATAATAAATCAATTTAAAATATCTTTATAAATTTAAAACAATGTAAATCATCTCGAAAGATATTTAACCAAATTTATAATCATTTTATAAATTTAAAAAAAAATAATTATACCGAAAGATAATAAATCATATTTATAATCATTTTATAAATTTATACAACATTAATTATCCTGAAAGAATCAAAATAATCTTTTAATCAATTTAAAAGAACATTAAGTATTCCGAAAGATGATAAATAAAATTTAGAACCATTTCATAAATTTAAAATGGCATTAATTATCCCAAAAGATGATAAATCAAATTCATGATCTTTTTATAAATTTAAAACAACACTAATTATCTTGGAGGATAATTAATCCAATTTATAACTATGGTTATAAATTTTAATCAACACTTATCCTTTATTTCAAATCCTCAAAAATACTAGAAAATATGGCGTAAACAACTTTCAAAGTTCAAAAACACGACCAAACATTTATTTTGTAAACATACAACACAAGTTTAACCCACACATACATGTTAAAGGAGATGATATTTCATAGTGACGGTATAGAGATAATTACTCTAACGACACTTACACAAATCAAACAATAGGTCATAAATACTTAAACCAAATAACAATATGAGTAATATAAGAATATAAGTGCGATGAATATAACAGTAAATTAATAACGGCAGAAACCCCTTAGAGTCTCCCTACAAAAGTCCCTTGCAAAACAATTATTATTTATGCAATCCACTTTCGAAGCAGGAATTCAACCAAACCAAATAAGTAAACATTTAAACATGAAAATAATAATTTATATCAACCACATATTATATACTATTTATCCAAAGGTGAGTAAACTCACCAAAATTCAAGTTGATGTTTTTGCGTTCTTGTTTAATCTAAAATCGAACGGCGTTCGTTCTTAGCATAAAATTCTACCAGCTCCAAATTAAATGATTCGAACTCCAATGTGTAGATAACAATGGTAGAGTCCAATGCAAAAGACCACATCCAAATCGGACATCGTATGATTGAGATATTGATTTTATATAAGAATTCAGGATTAATTAAACAATTAAATAATTTAATTACTTAATTAAATTGTTAATCACCCAATCTAATCCCTTCCCTCCCAAAATAAAATCGTGCATGCATGTACAGCTGCACGTACCATGGTCGCCACTTCATTCCTCTCCATCTACCTCCACACTTCACTAAACGACGTGCCGCCTGCGGTATTGAACTCCATATCGAAAACTTCATCTCCATGACCCATCAATTCCGAATCTCGTTCAAGCCTAAGAGATTGTGATCGAAAACCCTACATCACCGACCGTACAGGTCGCGATTCCACACACACTATCGAGCTACTCCAAACTCCAGCCACAACTGCTCTACCATTTCAGAAACCTAATGCAACCTACCCCGAGCCTTATCGTCGCCTAGGTCTCACCAAAACCATAGGCGGCCTAGCTCGCATCGATTACCACCAAACTTGAACGTAACCACTTAAACTCCCATGGATTTGAAGATCTAGCTACCACGAACTCAATGAATCATGTTTTGTATTTTATTGTCGAGTTTTTTGGTTAATTTTGATTTTTAAAGTGAGCGGCCAATTTTTTGTTTACTGGAGACTGAAAAAATAAAAGATAAAGAGGAAAAGGGAAAAGTCTATGTTGAAAAGTATAAGTGTTTAATTTAGTTTTTGATATGATTTGTAGCATCTGCTACATAGAATTTTGTTTGCATACGAACTGTGAACAACAAATAAAAATATGATAGTGCAAAGAAATATGCTACGATTCCAAAACAATAATAAAATACGCTTGTTATCTTACTCTATGAAATTTCAACAAAACCATCATTTGTTGAAAAATGCGTCAAACGATAATTTAAAATTTTCCAAATTAAAAATTATGGAAAAATCCTATAAATTCATTTTAAAATACGTAATTAAAAATCAAGACGTCTTACTAAAAATTGATTTCTTTTAATTTATTCAAACTATTTATTATTTTAAATAAATTTAAAAAATGAGTTCATGGTTATTATTTATTAATTAAAAGGAGTTAATTGAGGCTATTAAGTCCATTTAATTGATATTTTATTTACAATTCAAATATTTAAATAATCCCTATATTTGAATATAAATTATTTATATTTTTCCAGGCTATTACATCTCATTTGTTGATGACTATGGAATCATATAAAGTGATTTGGAGATTGTTTGAGTTGATTTGGACTTGTATTCATGTTATAAACGTGCTTATATTAACTCATTATTTTTTTAAGAATTTAATTACTATTTCAAAAATCGTTAGTATGCAAACAAATGTACTTTGAGTTAATTGGATGATTATATATGATTAATGTAACAACCCGCCCTTCTGGAATACCAGGAAAGATGGATAGTTGGGGTATAATTTAAGCACAACACTAAACCAAGGCATCGATAAGATCTTATAACAGAATGACAACATATTATATACTAAGTATACATGAACATAAAAAACTAACAATATATAAGAGACCGCACTAACGGAAGCAACTATTAAATAAATATCAGTATAGAATAGTTAGAATACATCAACTTCATAGAAACATAGAGTTCTAAATAAATATCTGATACAATAATCTCTTATATATATAATAGGTCTATCGTAAAGAAAATAATAAGTATATATATCTTAAAACATCGATGTCATGCCGTGAAAATGCCCTAACTGCGCACTCTGCTGGTGTACCCCCAAAAGCACCTGACTCTTGAAATACTCAATCGAGTACCCAAGAATTGTCGTGACATAAGTAGACAAAGACAAAACGTGGGTCAAACATAAAGTTTGGTGTAAGTAGAACTATATCAAAATACTGTACAGTGTAATCATATACAAATAGATAGAATAACAAAATCACAACTGACCCTCTCCACAAACATGGCTCAGGGGTAATCCTGGCTCCCTATAAACATGTATAGTAAACTCATCTTTAAAGTAGGGGATTATACCATAACTTGCTCTTCTCCTGTAATAACAAGTCAGTGCAATATCTTCTACTGCACTACATTAACGCAAAACTACTAACAATATAGTACAAATATACATGATCATATAGTCATCCCAAAAAATAATCACTATTACAAAAATCGATAAGATACACCCCAATGCGTACGGTCGCTACTGCTAAGGACAAATGCTCATACAACTACAAACGTAGGACCTAAAAACATCCAAATGATCACAACAAGATAAAGTTACTCACGGTCTAAAAAGACCATATCGAGTGTGTCATGGCCATCACTAAGCACTCTAGGTACACTATAAGAAGGTCGATACCTGGGTAGGTCATATTAGTCAATACCCTTGGTGTGTCACAACAAGTCAACACCAAACAAATCACATATTACTCTAAGGTCAATATCTTAGAGTACGGACTCACTTATTGGTGTGTCACAGCAAGTCAATACCAAACAAATCATATATCTATCTCTACGATTAATAATGAGAATTCCATGAGTGGAATTCAATGGTGTCTTTGTGAATTTCTCAAAATACCCTTTACATCAATATAGATGAATATTGATGTTAATTGGATCCTTGATTGTTGGTTGATTTTAGCGGCTGTAGTAGCTAAAATTATTTGAACCGAACTATTAGTTAAAGTTCATGGCATCATCTCAACTTAATTAGATGACTTCCTTCTTCATCCCTTAACTTATATACAACAACAATTAATATATTTTCGAGGACATGGGACTAATTAAAACAACTAGAAAGTTTTTAATGTTGCTGCAGCTCTCATTATTTATTTAAAGCACAATCTATATAACAAATTTACTCAAATTTGCTGGCAAGGACAAACTCAGAAGGTAAGAAACAGTGAAGATTTAAAATTGCAATATACATCCGAAGGTTTACCATTCAACATGTCACCCCTAAATGGTTAATCCACCAACTCCACTAGCAATTCAGACTTCAGATCGTTGTCCACAATTACTCAAATTTTATTTGTTCCCTCCTTCTTCCTCGTCCCCAAATTCTCCTTTTCCTCAATTTAATAACTAGTTGTTCTGGATCGATCCTAAATAAATCAATTTTGAGATTAAATCTCGAATCATTGGCCAATATAATTTTAACATGGAGTCAAAATTACAGTGGAAGCTTTCGGTTCTCATCATCCTTTATTGATTTCAACGAGTCTTTTTTTATATTTTAAACTTTATTTTTTCTCACTATTTAGTTGGTTTGATAAACGCTCTAACCATGGTTTACGATCTTGATTCCATATTTTTGCTCCTTTAATTACTTAATACCATTATTTGTTCAGCTTAAATGTTTTTATGTATAGATATGCTCACCGTGAATTTTCCAGTTTGATAAGTACAAAATATAAAGGAGATACTGTACAAAATCTACTTTGTCAAAATGATTGGTTATATTGATTTTTAAATTATTCTTTCATTAACTGATTTTGATATAAAGGTAAACACTATGTCACTTTTGTACCATCAATTGCTTAAATGTACAAAGAAGTATTGGCAGACACCCAAAGGATGAAAATTAAGGTTGTCTTTATGGTTTGTATTTTAGATATCCGCATAAACTATTATATGTTTTAAATATGAGAGGAAACCAATAACTTTAATGTCTAAAGCTGAATTAATTGTTTGGATAATAAGCAATCACTTATATTTGACATTACTAAAAGAAACCTCACTTAACTCATCCTTCATTTATTGCATGTTATAAGCATTGCTTGGTGAAAATAAGAGGTTTATTCATGTTTATCTCGCCTATTTATCTCTAGTGCAATTTAAATAAAACAAATTTTAAATACCTATTTGAGGTGTCATTTTATGACACGGTTCGATTTATCTACATAAGAACTAGTTCATTATTGCATGGTGCTTATCACTCAGCTGTGACTATATCCTTTTCTTTTAATTAGATATAGATAATTAAATTGTAGTATATCATTTGTTTTTTGTACTGAATGGTTTAAATAGTTATGATATTGATTTCTTAGGGGTGGAAATATTATTATATGCTTGACATGGATAAGTTCAGTACTTTTTTGAGAGGAAAATCCATAACTACTTTATTGGAGAGCTTTCAAGTGACACATTATTATTGCTACTATAAATGTTACTGTCCTAGGTTCATAATAACATATCCACCTACCAATTGGTTAATATAAGTTAATGTGTTCATAATAATGGGTTAGAGGTATAATGAAAATGTGGGGAATTAGTAAGGATCTAGGATGTAGTTGGATTGAGATACAAAAGAGGGTTCATGTATATGTAGCCGCTGAAGCTTTGCACCTAGATATAATGAAGATATATGTAATGGTTGGTTTTTTGAAAGAACACATGAAAGATGGAGATTATAATCCTATTTTTGGGGTGCATTCTCCTGGCAATTTAGAGTTGGATGAAGAATGCAGTGAAGAGGATACATCAATGCATGAATTTATTGAATTTTCATTATTTTATAGAAAGAAATTTATTTATTTTGTTAGTTTTGATATAATTCTTTTTACTGATGTTGTTGTTGTAAAATAATAGGAACTGTACTGTTATGTAATAAACTTTGGCGTGGAGCATTGAAATTTGGGTTTGGAGGTATTAGATATATGATAGAGAATGAATAAAGATTGCTTTAAGTTTTCATGATTTCAAAGGTTTTTTGCCTTTATAGGCCCATAATACATACCAATTTCAAATCTCATTAAGTTTGTAATATCAACAGAGCGGATATGCTCAATTCATCATAGATAGAAATGCTCAACCTATGTATTTAGCAATCCATAGTAGGTCATCACGTATGCATGCCTATTCTCATTATTTACATTGCAAATTTGTTGACATGCTGATGTTAATCTAACTTCATAATGCTATTATTAATTTTAAAAGAAGGTTGGGTCTCATTCCAAAATTCCACCCTGGATGAAGTTAGAGGTAAGGGCATTAACAAACTTGCACTTCCCTATTTAAAAGTTTAAATAATTAATCGCTCCATATTTAGATAATTTTTGCTCACATCCCACATTAGCTAAAACAGAATATGCATTTAATGGTCAAGTATTATTTCCATTTCAATAGTATAAAATAAACAAAAACAAAAAACAAATGATAAAATTATAAATACTTTCAAGTTGTTGGTTTTATAAATGTTCTTCAGTTGTCTCTGTCTTCTTGGTCATTTCTTCAAGTTCAATTTATGCTCGTAATGATATTTTCAAATCTACTTCCACGGGTGCAACTATACCTTCATGCGCACTGTTATTAAATGCAGGCCCCACTGGGCATGCATATGTACTCGTATTACTATAAGATCAAAACCATAGAGTATGGATCACTCCGTATATGATGTACATAATTGTCATGCACAGCTCCAGTCGCCATGGCTTGAAAACTCTAACAAAACCTCATACTAGCATAAGTCACATGCCAAATGGAATGTATGACCTCAATATCATATATCCTCCTAATCTAACTCAAAATATATGGTTTTGAAATACGTGCCAGGGAGGGTCCCACATGGGCTCCAAAATCAAAGTACATCAAAACCTACCAAAACTTCATAGATTATGGACCTTGAAAAATGGTCAACAATGGTCCAACCTCACCTTAATCCGACATTGTATGCAGAAGTTATCCCGTTTTGATGCTACACAACACATAGTAGGTCAGTCAACTTATTCCATGGTTTCGATCGACTGAACCAAGGAAAAAATGAATTGTGTTTCTCTTGATCAATCGACTGAATGGACCTATTTGTTCTACTGAACTGACAGCTTCTAGGAAACGGGCTTAGGTAGGGGCAAACTCCACCAATTCGCATGATGTTTCCTCTGATGCTTCATACGATAAGCCGCCTTGCCACTAGAGCCTGTCTCCATCCTATCAGACATCTATTGGGGGTTCAATTTTAGATGTTTTGGAATTGGATTCTTAAATATATGAAAACTAGTTTGGATACCAAAATCCATTTTTGGAATGAGTAGAGTTCAATGGGCAATGATAGTGACCCGGCTTCTTCTAACACGCACAAACAATATACTGACCTCCATGTCATGTGCTTAGCCTATACACGTGTCGATAGAGATGTCGATACACTCATTCATGGACACTCATGCTCACATGCTCATGCAATGCTCAACCATAACACAAATCACATTACAGGCTTCAACGGGATGATTGTTCGGCCCGGTATACTTTCACGCAACATAGCACGCGTGATAGTCGCTATGGCTACGTGAAATGCCCGCACCGGACATGTAATCAATTATATTTCTATATAATCAAAAAATTACGTATTTATATAAACAAAAAAATTACACAATAATTGTAACTACAATACTATATTTATTTTAGTTGTCAATTACTTCCAAATGCACGTATACATATACCCGCTCGTGCACATATACGTACATGTATATTCAAATTAGTAATTCAATTATTACTCAAATCAGAACTTACTTTTATTTGCTAAATATTTTTGTAAAAATGAAACATCTCCTTTTATTATTTTAAAAAATCTTATAATTTCTTATAAATCACTTCATAAAATACAGTACCAGCTTGTAAATCGATTTAGCCCTTTAAAATACTAATTTTGCTTCATCGAAAATCAAGTGTTCATCATTTTACCATTTTATAAAATTTCATATCTATTCTATAAAATATATTATTTATTTATAAAATTTTGAAACTATTTTATAAATACTAATTAAGCTTCATCGGTCTTTAATCACTTTAATAATAAGTGTAGAGTTCACAAACAACTTAGATTAGCTTACTAACATTGTTCAAATAAATTCAAATGGATTAATTAATATTTTTAATTACACACACATCATTACATTACTTGATTAACCTCAAATTAAACAATAACATCACAACATTTTACCCAGTTAGCCCAAATCAAATCCAGGGCTTACTAACTATTTTCAAAACATAGTATTAGGGTCTTAAACAATTAATTAGCTAAGGGAAACATGTTTATGACATGAATAGAAGTCTAAACCCTAGCATAGAAATCTCCCAATCATTTCATAATACTTCACAATTATAAATGAACAAATTAATGAAGTAAAGTACGCAAATTTAATTGAAGAATCATCCACTTACCTTAGTTAAACCAAGCCAAGCACTAATCACCAAAACCCAAATCCTTCTTACTTTAAATTTCGAAATCAACATCTACGTCCTAATTCAAGCTAATTGCTTAATGGGTTTTGTAGAAGATGAGTCTAGAGGAATCATTGATTTTTATTTGATTTTAGGAAATATATTTAGTGGGTTTAGGGCTTGATGATTAGAGGGTGATTAAGGGGTGATTACGAGACCATTAAAGAAGAGGAGATAGATGGTAACATGAAATAAAAATGAGAATCAAAATTATGAGGTTTTTAGCCTCATATTTGCCAAGTAAATGGAGTTAGCCTACTTCGATCTCATTTATCAACAATCACTATTCACTCTATTTTTCACCGTTTCCAAACATAATCAAGTTTATACACATTTTACTCACGTTAAAAAAGTAAAATCAACCATTGCGTATCGAATTCTAACTCGCTCGTTCGTAAAAATTGATTATAAGAGGCATTTCGTCACTTAACGGTTAAATATTTAAAATAGTTATTTAAATATTCAATTGTTAAAATTACGGGGTGTACATTATCCTCTCCTTAGAAGAATTTCGTCATCTAAATTCACATTAGTGCTAAAAGTAACAGGACTGACCGAACTTCTCAAATATCAGTTTCTAGAAGTTCTAATAGTACCTTACCTTATGCTTTCAGCATAACGGAACTGCTAAATTAGAATGCATCGCACACTATGAAATATGCGATGACCTACGTCATCACACATTTTTTTAAATTTCATACCTGTCTTAAGAAAGCTTCTCGCTATTAAAATGCCAAATCTAAGCAAATTTGCACTTAAACAGCTATACATCAGCTCTCAATTATCTAATTGTACTATATAAAGAGGAATGTAGACTAACACAGAATTGAAACATATATAATCCTACTATAGCAACCAGTGTTTCTATAGTGATACACGAAAATCAATTGGAGGGTAATCTTAAGCGAGTCAGTTTTAAAATATACCAATGACTCCGAGTCACATCAAATTGCAGTGGACTCGTATAGATAGCATCTCGCCATATACCGACATGGATGATATGAACATCTCTGTTTTAGATTACCTAAAATTAAATTAAAATATATTTTGTATGGTGATAACTGAATAACTAGGCGGCTTGGGGATTTCTATTTATAAATTAAAATGGATAGTGGAATAATATAGGTGCATATAAATGATGTTATAGTGAAAATGAATGTTTGGAAATTTTAAGTGTAATAATATTTTTATGTGATGAAATTATTTTATTTAATAATAATTAAAGAAAACAAGAAATTTAATTAATATGAGATATTAATTTTAATTACAAGTGAAATATCATAATTTATTATATCACAAGTAAAATCATGACAGTAAATTCAATGAAAATATATTAAATTTAAAGAATTTATGATTTAAAGTATTAAATTTAAAGTATTAAATTTAAAGTATTTTAAACTTAATGGGCTATTTATTTCCATATTTTATTATTAAAAGTTAAGTTGTAAATTTATTTCATTTGTGGAAAATAAAATGTAATAAATGGACTTGGATGGATTTTATAAAAATAAAGTTAAATTGTAGAATCAATTCATATTTTAAAAATAAAAGTTTTCAAGAAGCATTTTCTTTTGTAATTAGAAAGTAGGAGTGCTGAGTTATTTCATTTGGTGAGTAAGTAATAATCTCGGTGCAATTAGAGTTAGTGTATGAGATAATAGTGAGAAAAGAAACCTATATATTCACTTTGTTTTCTCATTTTCTCACTTTCAGCAAAAACATCATTCATCCCTCTTTTATAAACCCTAATAAATCCTCCCTAAATCAATCCAATTCTAGTTAAACTAATTTGCTTGTAAAGCTAAAAGGATTTCATGTAATCATCTCTGCCTTATATACATCTATTAGGAAATTTAGTTCGATTTTTCCTTGATTTTAAGTTGGGGGTTTGGCTTCTTCCGAGTCATTTATAGAGCTATTATTAGGAAGAAATAGGTTAAGTTTAAGGATATATTTAACCAATTCTAGAGTAATAAGGTAAGAAATCTAACAAAACTAGCGCTAGTTCATACGCATGTGAGTAATTGCTTGAATGGTTAAGCAAATGATTTGAGTTTGATCTCAGTCTTGTGTTTCTCTGTTGTTTGTTTCTCTATTGTTTTTTCTTCTGTTAGTAACTCATCCCTTTCTATCGAAATCAACTGTGTTTACTTTATCTATTTACAATATCATTTGCTAAGTGTGTAACGCAAGTATTTGTGTATAACAGTCAATATATATTGTAGGAAACCTAAGAAATCACGTCAGAGCTAACGGTCGTTGATGCGAAGTTGAAACCTAGAGCACGCATGCTCTAGGTCTCGCCATGCTCGAGTCATCATATAGGAGTGGAGTAGTGCATGCTCCAAGTAGTGCTTTACTCCCCGACCTTGTTCTGCCTTGGTTCGCTTTGTGTTGTTAGTTCGTTGCAATGTTTTGACCATTCTAGTGCTTCCAAATGCTTATATATCTTTGCGATTTGAACTCTTACCTTTGATGATTTGATTTCGTGATATTATCGAGTTTTAAATAATATATATTTATATAGTGAACTATCAAAAAAGAATTTTAGTTAAATTTGTTTATAAACAATTCAGTTCATTATCTTATTTTCAAAAAAAATGTTTACTACTATTTATCTTATAGAAATCTTATTTCGAAGATTATCAACGTTATTTTCTATGCAAATATCCTGAAATGGTTTTCCAAAACTGATTTTAATGCACAAACACACACTATTACTTCATTTGGATAAGGAATTCAATTAAATGAATTAGTAAAACAAGTTGTATGGAACGCTTGCGCTAATTTCATCAATTAATTCCTAGACTTATTAGATTGAATCTCTACTTATTCTCGAGTGGAGTTTATTAACTTGTAGTACATATTTGAGTAAACTCATGCGGTACGGGAAATATGGTTATTACTCGATTAATTACTATTTGGAAGTAAATAACACTTACTTTTGACGAGTCTATAGGTTTGTCTTCTGTGTTATATGTTAAGGGCAAGTCCATGAATCATGAGTTATAAGCACATCTATGGAACAATGAGTTTTATGCCCATCTATGGAATTGTGGGTTTCATGCCCATCTGTGGTTCATCAGTTTTCATGCCCATTTGTGGGTCTTCTAGACCATCTGTATATAACACGCGTGTAGGTGAGTTCATATGCTCACCAATATATGGTAATTTTAGGTGCCTTTTCCTTTAATTTCTAGATTTCTATTACTGATTTTTTTATTTATGAGATTTTTGTTTCACCAAATATTTCCTGGGACTTGGTTTTTATAAGCTAAAATTGATATGGGTTTTGGTGAATGAAATTATGAATGAGATTGTTCTTTTAAGATTTAACACCATATGGTTATGCGGTTCTTATTGAGGTTTACTATACCATTATCATTACTCCCTCACATTGATTTGACTTATTACTAGACTGGCCTGTTCATTATTTTTATATAATACTCTGTTCAGACCGAGATGTTTCACGTACTTCAACATGATGACCTTAGAGTCGGATTTGCTTGGTGCTAGTATACATGTTAAGTGGACTAGTAGACTATGTATGTTGAAATAGAGACTTATTTTGTTGTATACTCTTTTGGGTTTGTCTTATTTATCTCATGTGTATATCTTGGATCTCTTATGATGACTATTTTGCAGTCCACTCCATGTATTGTATACATGTCTCTTTCAGCTATATAGATATATATTTCTCTGTTGTACTCTGTGATTTTGTGATATGTAATATTTTATATTGCTCTTAATTATTTTAAATTGTTGTATTATTGTTTTGCACCTGAATCTAATACATCAATTCCTCCCTTTTAAGCAAAGAAAATAAATAAAAATATTTACCCAATTCGACGTATCGATACTCGTCCAAAGCAATACTATGGACGGTCAGTCCTAACCAGCCTAATTCTCTACATTAGTAAACGATATTACATGGTAACATTCTTTGTTAATGAGGGTTTAAAATGGGGCATTACATGACATGTGACCTATTTCGGATAGTTGTCGCTATCACCCTTCGAACACACTTTAATTATGAAATTGTAACTACCTTGGTGACAACATAAGATATGGTCTCACCAAATCTAACCCATATCTAATCACATGCCAAAGACCAATTGCAGCACGATCGAGCCCAAAAATTCCAACTCGTCGAAAACATATATAACTCGCTATTGAGGAACTACATGTCATAGCCCACTTTTGTCAAATCGTAAACGACTCACTACTGGGGAACTATATTCCTAGCCTACTATCGCCAAATTGTAAATGACTTGTTACTAAGGAACACTGTGTCTTAGCCTGATATCATAAAAATTATAAGCGACTCGCTACTGAGAAATATAATGTCTCAATCTACTATTGCCAAAATTATGACTACCATATGGTAATCAAACATACACTCCAAGTAGAAATCAATCAATGACTATAAGCGGCAAGAAACCATAAAAAATAGCCGATAATGATAAGCAACACTAACTAGCATTCAAACCATCAATCATGCAAGCAATAAAATCAACAATAATCAAAATCAATAAATAAGAAAATAAAACACAATAAGAAACATCAAATAGTAGCAAGCAAACATGAGAACTAGCAAATGACAATAAGCAACAACTAGCAACAAAATCAACAACAATAAGCAACAAGAAACATTCAATCAATAGCAAATAGCAATAACCGATCAACAAGCAATAACAAGAAAATAAAACAATGAAATTATTTAAAAGAGTCTATACCAATATGCTCGATGACCATCAAGAGTCAAACACGCATGTTGCACCATAAACTCCAATAAGTCTGTTCGATATTCAAAAGGAATAAACGCTTAAGTTGTGTAACTCCTTTTGTGAGTATAACACACAAACGACTACTACACCTCTCGGCTACAAGGAGGAAAACCTACACGATATGCAGGATCATCAAGTATCTAAACTCTCGAATAAATCCAGCAATCACTGCCTCAACTTTTCTATTCTTCAGAACAAAACTCATTCTCTAAAACAGAAAATTATAATTATTAAATCATAATTAAATGAAGATTTACAATTGCCTGGGTAGGCTTGGGTTCAAATCCACCCCGACCACACAATGTTGATAAGGATAATATACTAAGTGCACTATGACGCTTTCCTAGGCAAACATCATCTCTTCACTTAGATGATTATCCGAATCACCACAAAAACCAGTAGAGAAATCCTAAACCAGTAGAGAAATCCTTCCTTAAACTATCCCATGCAATAATAATTAAATTATACAAAAAATTTATAATTACTAAAGGCCATTCCAAACGACACGATGCCTATTCCAACCCTTTGTTTGCCTGCAAGATTTCATTATTAAATTAGGGTCGAGTACCTGACTCCATCAATGCGAACTTCGATCCGATTCCTTGATCCAACTACTGAAATTTCCTTACACAACTAAGGTTGTTCTTCGAAAATCTCTCGAACATCTAAAGAATCCGACTTAAGTGCTCATCTATCAAAATCAAATGAAAACCCCTTTCGTAGCTGGTGCAAATCATCTAGAAACCCTGAGCTCAAACTCTCGGTTAAGAACTGGCATGTGAATGGACCATTCTTCAGAAAATGCACCTTTTGGAACATGGGATTACTCCCTTTACCTATGGCTTAGTGACATAAAGAAAAACAATTACAACCCGAATAGCTCTAGGAAAATGCCTATAAGTCATCCGCTCAACCTTTGGTCATTACGGGGTATCCACTGAGTTCTTCCTAAATATAAATTCGTCATGCTTCATCGACAAAAGCAACTCAACTTGAAAGCTTGTGCATCAAGTTAGAATGGTAACACTTTGGTCACTTTACCTCAGCTTAGTAACTAAGGTGACTCATGCAAGGTTTAACTCTGCCAAAGAATTTACCAACTATGACAGGTGTCGAGTTTATCCTATGTACCGAGTAACTTGCAAATGATAAAAATATACCTTTCAATTGTTGGAAAGAACAGAAGTGAGTTCCCAAAAATAGTGCATACCTAGCTACATAAGCTCCTTCTGATTTTCATGAGCCATAATCCTATTAGGACATAGTAATGCCTGAGAGGCATAAGTCATCGTCACTTACATCCTTTGAAAATATAGGATAGTCCTTCCTCAAGTGATCAATCTGATCGAAAATGAAGCACTTATGGTTGATCTAGCTGGATGACATTTCATAGTCAAATGCCTCCCATATGCCACATGAGTAACATACTAGGCCAGCTTTTCCTTTTCGAACAAGCTCAGTCTTCCTTATATCATGGTCATTTCGCCTCAATCAGAGTTTCGGTTGCTTTCCACATTCATTACCTCATCGATATCTCATAGGCATTCTCCTAAAGGAGAATCATCCCAATGAGATATTCAAAAGTAAACCCTAATAAGGATAAAGCTAAGCAATGAACCCCAACCAACGGTTAAGACCCAAGGAAAATCTCTTTGTCCACCACAACTGAGTACTAACCACCTCAAACCTTAAAAATAAAAGGTTAAATTGGTCAACACTACTTCACCGGTATGTTGTCCCGCTTAGGATGAGTGGAATACTCAAGTTACATTCTCTTCTTGATCATAGAAATGAACTGAGAACTTAAAGCAAAGCCTGAATAAATTCTAAATCACAAGTCTGCCTATCAGCCACACAAACACCGCATTTTACCCAGCCAAAGTCTCCCCTTTCCAAATGTTGAGAAATAATTTTCCCTGTGAGAAGATTCCTTAGATCTATGATGGAAGCCTTCTCCTACATATGTCTAAGACCATGCCTCGGCAATAGTCTCAGAACTCATGTATGGTACCTTTCCAAGGCTAAGGAAATTATAGCACTACTTCAAAGAGTCTAAACCTGGTGGAGCTAGAAATACTAATGCCCAAAGGCCAGAACACTTCCAGAACTTACCGCAATCTAGTGGAAATGTTCACAAATAATGAACAACTATCGCGGTAGCTAAATAGTCTCTGAACTGATCAGGCATCTCAAACCGCCTATTTGTAGTCGTTTTTGTATTTCATCCGCTCATACGGATAGCCAATGAAAATACCTTAGCAACTATAGGTAGAAACAAATCAAGTACAAAAGTCCAGTAGTGTATACAGTATAATATAGTAGAAAAATACAAGTACACTCGATCAACGTATCTCCTTTGACTGCATTGATTAACTCAAACTTGTCACTTGGTCTGAGTGTTGAACCTAAATTTTGATAAGAAATGTAATAACCGTCATTCGAGAATACCTAGAAAGATGGATTGTTGGGGTAAAATTTAAGCAAACCGCTAAACCAAGACATCAATAAGATCTCACAGTTGAATGACGACATATAATATACTGAATATGCATGAACAGAATAGAATAACGATATATACAAGACCATACTAGTGAAAGCAGTTGACAAATAAATATCAGTAAAAAATAGTCAAAATACATCAACTCCAAAGAAACATGGAGTTCTAATAGATATCTGATACAATATTCTCGTATACAAATAATAGTTCTGTCATGTACAAATAAAATAACAAGTATATATATCTCTCAAAATATCAATGTCATACCTCCAAAATGCTTCAGCCGTGCACTCTGCTAGTATATCCCAAAAAGTACCTAACTCCCATACTGCTCAATCGACTACTCAAGAATTATCAAGACATATGCAGACGTAGACAAAAAGTGGGTCAGATACAAAGTCTAGTGTGTGGTAAACTATCTCAAAATACTATATATATATATATATATATATATAGACTACATACAAATAGACAGGTATAACTAAATCACAGCCGAGCCTCTCTACAAACGTGGATCAGAGGTAATCCAGACAACCTATAAACAACTATATTAAACCCATCTCAAAAGTAGGGGATCATACCATAACCGCTCTTCTCTTATAACAAAAAGATAGCATAATATCTTCCATTGCACTATGCTGGCCCAAAATTACTAGTAATATAGTACAAATTTACCATGACCAAAACATGGTCCTAAAACAATGATCACTATAATGACCCAGAATTTCAGTCACATGAAATTGGTATATCTAATTGATTTTAAATATCAAAAAGTAAATATTAGTAGCCGAATAGATTATATTTAAAATATAAGGATTTAATTGGATAATTAAATTGTTAATTTGATATTTGAAATTGCTGAAATAATTGGAAATTGAATTTTATGTTAATAAAAATGATTTATCAAGTTGTTTTAAATTTTATTTAAATTAGAATGACGTTAGATAACTATTGAATTAGAAGTTAATTTACAGAAATTAAATGTTTTAATATTTAATTGACGAGTAAAAATAGTCATTTTTCAAACAATCTCATATTTTGAAGAAATCTGTTTCATTGGAACCACAATATTATATTATTGTAGGATATCAAATTTCATGTCAATTGGATTTACGGTATGTCCGGGGGAAGCTAAAACGCATAGAAATTTGTTTAAGTAAATTTTAAATTTAAATGATTTGATTCGAAAACATATCTTCCAAATACGATCAAATTGGCTCCCGATATATATTCCATTGCGTTCGAAATAGGGGTAAAACATTAAAAAGGCCAGCGGCATGCTTCATTTCGAGTTCGAAAAATTTCGGATGAATAGTGCGTGGGAATTTTTTATAAAGGCCAACATATTTTCATTCTTTCACAAAACCCTAAACAGCTAGGGCTAGCCGCTAGTTACTAATCAGAGGCCAAACTTGCATGAATTACTTCCCTTAATCTCTCTCTTTCCATATATAATTAGCCAAAATGCTCAGCTACAATGTTGAAGAGCACGATGATATCTTTAAATCCATATGGTGGTGATCGGGAATGGAGGAGCCAATTGGCAACAATTTGTGCTCAAAGTCACTGTAATCGCGCACGTTTATCGAGATGATCTGGAGCCACGGATCTGAAACAAAGGTGCAAGGCGCCATGGTCTTCGACGTGGCGTTGTTCGATCATCTCCTCGATGATGGATGGAGGCGCGGGAATTAAGGTTTAGAGCGGCTATGGGTTCTTGCTTACGGCTGAAACGAATAAGGAAGAAATAAAAAGATGCGGCCTTGATTTAAAGAAGCTAGATTGTACGGCCAAGATGTAAAGAAGGTTTTATAAATAAAATAAAATTGTGAAATTAATATATATTGTAATTCGTATAAATTTTAAAAATGTATAACTTTGCCATACGAGGTCCGTTTTAGACGAAACAAATTGTGTTGGGTCCATATTAACGAGTACTGAGAAAGCTTAGAGTCGATTGGAGATAGTGTATATTTTGGGAAAAATTAAACGGCTGTTTAATTTTATTCGGAATAAAACACTACAACTGTTATTGGAACCAATGTGAGCACATGTCACTATTTCTGACTCACTAATATTTTTACATATGTTAGAATAAATTTTATTTATGATGATCGTTGATTGTTTGGATGTTATATGATATTTTATCAATATATTGATTAGTATTTGGATATATTCTGCCTATTGGAGCAGATGAGACCCTATACGTTCCCGTTTATGAGCAGATGACCCTTTGTACGTGCGTCTGCCTCGAAGCGGACATTGTACATATATTTCTAATATATATATATTTGTTACATTACAGGCGATATGTTGGAGGGATCCAACTCGTTTCCTCACTAGCATTGGTTTATTTACAAATATTGATATATATATATATATATGTTGTTATCATATGCTATATGATGTTATGGATGCCGTGATTAATGTATTTGGTGCTGTTGCAGCATTGGGCCTATTTTTGGTAATTTAAAAATGTAAAGTGGTGATTTCAAATTAAAAAGGATTTTCAAGTGATTTTGAAAATATACGTTTTGTTTAATTTTGAAGTGTTATGGAGATATATTTATTTTTAATAAATAAATTTTATAATTTTTATTTTATAAAAATTATGATTTTTGTGAAGTATAATCAAAATTTGATTTTTGAAATATGAAGTTGATAAATTTGTAAAACAAGTTGAATTGAGATTTTGATTTATTATAAACGGTTTATAAGTACAGATTTATAAAATGGATATTTTAGAAATAAAAAATAATGGAATTATAAAGGAGTTTTATAAGTGTTAAAATGAAGTATGAATGAATCTTATAAGTAAATAAGATTTGTGAGTTTGTGAAGTTATAAAAGATTTTTTAAATAAATGATTTATAAATAAATTGAATTTTATCATGTAATTGAGGTATATATGGAATTGGTTAATAAAGGAATTTTATAAATGAAAGTTTTATAATGTACAAATGGAATTTATGAACATTGTTTTATAAATCCAAAATAAATTGAATTTGATTAGTTACTTATTATAGTTTATTAAAGGAATTTCATCCACGGTTTTGGATAGTGGATTATCCTTTAACAAAATGTGTAGAAATATAGGATTTGGTAAATGAATTTTATCCACTATTTTGGACAGTGGATTATCTTTAATAGATGTGTAGAAGTATTGAGTTTAGTAAACGATTTATATTCATGATTTTGGACAGTGAATAATATATTAAATAAAATGGATGTTTTTGGGAAGTGATATTTTAAATGGAGTTAAATGATTTAAAGATGTTTTAAAATGTGTTAAGTATCGCAACCATAGATTTCAACGTTCATTGTTGAAATAAACGTTTTCGAGAAATAAGGAAATGATGGACTATAACACTGTTGTTATAGTAAATGATTTCCGAAAGGAAATATTTTGTATAGTATATGGGATTTATATATCCATCTAATTTCTGAATCCCTATTTTAGTGATTTTGGGTTATCGTTATAATGTTTTACGCAACATTCGTTTAGACCCAAATAAATGTGTTTAAAGAGAATGTTTTCCTTAAAGAATAAAATATATACGTAATCGTGATATATATACTCTAAGCATTGAAAATAAAGTGAATTATGAATTACTTATTATTAAATAAGTACCTGGAAACGTTTTCCAGTATTGAAATGGTTTGAGATTTTATCTTTTTAAAGATAATTTGAAGTGAATATTTGGCAAATTATTTAATTAATAAAATATTAATTAAAAGGGCCTAGTGACTGCTTATGGTGCTAAATATTTGTTTGTTTGCTCTGATAGTTAAATAATAGACTATCAGATTTGGTCATTTTAGTCCCTCGACTTGATGTGGGAACTATTTAGTCAAACACTTAGTACATAGCCTTCTGTGTAGGCTTGATTATCGATTGTGTTGAGGATGTTGATTCGTATAGTGCGGGGTATTACTTCAATCTATCAAGCTTCCTTCTTGACCCGAAGGATAGCAAGTTGAAAGTTGGAGATGTGATAAGTCTATGAGACTTAGTTTCTGTGTGAGGTTGAAAGCACTTTTGCGTTATTGCTGCGAAGAGACCAGGATCATATTTATCTGAAAACCACTTCGGACCAACGTATATGCATTTGATTGTGTAGGTTATTAATGATATTGATATCCGTATTTTCATAGCGAAGGACTGCTTGTTGATCGTTTGGGGTTAAAATCCCAATATACATATAGTAGCCGTGGTCTCTTCATTATGAAATATCCAATGTAGGGACTATTCGCTACTAATCCTAGGGATTTTCAAATAGGATGTGGTAGGAAAGTGCCTTCGGTTTGTCCTATTCATGGACAACTTGTATGGATGTTTTTCAGACAGTGCATTTCTATAGATTACGTACATTGGTTTTGTTTGATTATATTCAGCCTGATAGGGGGTTCTCGCTTCTTGTTAGGTAGCGAATGGATGACACTTACCCCTACATGTCCCTAGTATGAAAGGGTTGGTTGTAGTCGAGGGGCTGGCCGTAAAAGCAAAATGCGAGGTATCAATGTGAGCTACGATGGAGTTAACCAGTGTCTGTAGACTGTCACATTTGGTATCAAAACTTAGATTTTGTATATTCCTAAGCTTTGATGTGTACTCAGTATACATAGGGACAGCAGCACCCTATATTGATTTTAAGTGTACTATATATATGAGCGTGTATTTGTTAGTAATTATAAAATGTTTTATATCATGTTTGCTTATCCGTTGAGTTGTTTGTGAATTTCGGTCGGTATGTGGGGTGCCATGCTATCGATCGGAATTTCCAAACACTTAAACGAGGCATGTCGACATGGTATCATTTTAAGCTGGGTAAATGAAATAATTTTACCTTGATTATATTTTATATATAAAAGAAACCATTTTTCCAAAATTATAAATTGTATATAAATTGATTATTTGGTTGCTTAAAAATGTAAAATATATATAAGTTAATAAAAGCTGGTTGAATAATTTAAAATAAAAGTAACAATTGTAAAAGAATGAAATTATATAAGAAAATGAATTATAAATTATGGAATTATTATTAAAATGATTTACAATTTTTAAATAATCTTATATATGAGAAATGAAACTATTTGAGTTGTAAATAAAAATAGATTTCCACTAAGTATTTGAAAATTTTGAATTCCGTTTATTTTGAAGTTGTTTTTCAAATTTAAAGAGGTTATATGATTATAAATCGAACTAAGATAAATGAATTTGGAATGAACCTTATATAAGTAAAGTGAAATAGTGAAATTATATAAGTAAAAAGATTTATAAATATGATTTATAAATAAAAGGAATTTTAAAAAGAATATAAAGCATCGAATTCACTACTATTGCTGGAAAATAATAAGGGTGTTGACTGCAGTATTATCATTATCATTTTTGAGTATCTACATGATTGATTTGCTACCAATAGTAAACTGAAAATTGAAGTTTTTTTTTGATAACAAATTTGAATTTTAAATCCAAGTTGAAATTGATAAATATAAGTAAAACGAGTTTTGGGCTTATAATATGAAAAAAAAAGTTTAACTTTGGTGAAGTTGAAATAAATTTGGATTAGCATAATAAATATATGATTTGAAATTTAACTAAAGGAAGGTTAAATAAATTGAATTGGATTTTAACTGGATTAGCTAAGTTATAGAAATGAAAGTTAAAACTGAAGAGGTAAGTGGTTATATAATATGAATTTGGAAGTTTAGATAAATAAGTTGTGTAACTTATAAAAACGTGAAAATGTAAGTAAAACCAAGTATTAGAATGGTTAAACAATTTTGTTAAGAAAAAAAAAATTCTGAATTTGAATAACTGATATGAATTTGACTTAAGTAAAAATTAAATAAAGTAGAATTTGAATTAAATTAGAGATAAACTTAAGTTCTATAGTGAAAGTAAACATAAATGAAAATGAAATTTAAGTTAAGTGATGCAAGTGAGAATGAAATGAAACGTAATTTAAGTAATATTAAATGAAGTTAAATTTGATATCAAAATGAATTAATAAAGTGATGTGATGATATGAATATATACTTGAGTTATAAAATGAAGTTCAACTTGAAATGCAAAATGAATTAGCAATTGAATTAACGAATGAATTGAATTGAACTAATGGATTGAGTATTAATCAATCGAATGTTAATGAATTGATATAGAATAACAGATGTAAGTGTTAATTCATTAAAAGCTAATGAAATTGAATAATTGAACGAAAGTCAATTAAATATCAATCAATTGGAATTAAAAATGTTGAACCAAATTAAAGGTAAACAAAGTAAACTAAATTAATTTGATTATGTTGTTTATGCATTGGTTGTTTGATGGTTGTTAGTATAGAAATTCATTAGGTGTTAATGAAATTGAATTAATCAAATTGAAAGCTAAAATAAATGAACTCAAATTGGAAGTAAGTGAATCTAAATAGAATTGAAATTGATTTAATTTGAAAGCAAACCAAAGTGAACGTAAACTAATTGAATATGAATAAATGAATGTTAGTAAAATCCAATGTAAGTGAATCAAATGTGATTAAATTGAAAATCAATTCAATGAATATTAATGAGAAATGAATGAAATATTGATTTGGTTATGGATTTGTTGGATGTTGATTGGATGATAGTTGTTTGATGATTGGATTTGTTGCTTTTGATTACATTTGCTATATTGGCATATATGGTTGTTATATTGGTATGTGTTGTATATTGATATAACTTTTCATATGTATATGTTTCTCATTTGCTTGTTGAGTATTTAGTAGATGCGTATGGCGTTTGCTTCGCATTTGGAGCTCGCTTTCGCTCTATATTAGCCGTATATGCTTGCTAATAATATATAGGTATATATCTCGGGTTACATGTCGTACTTTACACTTTTTCCCTATAGGATGACTCATCCTCGAAGATGAGACGTATATTTGTGATATATATATATATATATATATATATATATATATATATGTTGTGATCCTAGTACGATCGAACCGCGCAAAGGAGACGCTGGCGAAATTTTTTGAAAATTTAAGGCGTTTGAAATTTTTTTGGGAATTTTGGAAAATATATTTCTGATAACTAAAATTTTGATATTAAGTTAAAGTTAAACGATATTAGTTGGTTTTGAAAAGATCATTATGAATGGATTTGAAAACTTAGAGAAGTTAATGTAAGAAGTTTAGCTAATGATTTTTGGAAAAGTAGAAAGGTTTAAATGAAATCGATATCTAGTTTGAATTTATTATTTTGAAAAGTTAATGGACATTGTGACTTTTTCTTACTTGGAAATTTCAAGGACAAATTTCTTTTAAGTAGGGGAGAATGTAACGACCCAGAATTTCAATCATTTGAAATTGGTATATTTAATTGATTTTAAATATTGGAAAATAGATTTTATTAGCTAAATAGGTTATATTTGAAATATAAGGATTTAATTGGATAATTAAATTGTTAATTTGAAATTTTAAATTGCTAAAATAATTGGAAATTGAATTTTATGTGAATAAAAATTATTTATAAAGTTGTAGTAAATTCTATTTAAATTAGAATGACGTTAGAGAACTTTAAAAATTGAATTAAAAGTTAATTCATAGATATTGATTATTTTAATATTTAATCGACGAGTAAAAATAGTCATTATTCATACAGTCTTGGAGTTCGACGAAATTAGTTTCATTAGATCCGTCATGTAATATTATTGTAGGATTTCAAATTTCATATCAATCGGATTTAGGTTTGTCCGAGGGAAGCTAAAATGCGTAGAAATTTGTTCAAGTAAATTTTAAATTTAAATAATTTGATTCGAAAACCTATCTTCCAAATACGATCGAACTAGATCTCGATACATATTCCATTGCATTTGGAATAGGGGTAAAACATTATAAATACCAGATGGCACGCTTCGTTACGAGTTCGAAAATTTTTCGGATGAATAGTGCGCGAGATTTTTCTATAAAAGGCTAACATTTTTTCATTCTTTCACAAAACCCTAAACAGCTAAGGCTAGCCGCCAATTACTAACCAAAGGTCGAAATGCACGAATCTCTTCCCACAATCTCTCTATCCATAAACAATTGGTGAAAATGCTCAACTACAATGTTGAAGAGCACGACGAGATATTTACATCCGAATGGTGATGATCGAGAATGGAGTAGCCGATCGACGATGTGACGACCTGGAATGTTGGACAATTTAAACTGGATATTTAATTGATTTTAAATATTTAAAAGTTAATTTTTAACTTGAATTCAAATGTTATTATTATTTAGCAATTAAGTTATTGGATTTAATAAATTGGAATTGGGTAAGTTATTGAACCTGAAATACTAATCCTGTTTAAAATAACTTAAAGGCTTGTAAAATTTATATTGATAATACTGAAGATAGTAAAAGTGTTAAAATTGAATTTGGAAGTGTTTAGTTCAGTTTTGAAATTACATCGCTTAAATTGATATTTAAAAATAGCCTTCCGGGGCACAGTCTCGGAATTCGACGAAACCAGTTCCATTGGATTGGTAATAGTTATTTATTATTGTATTTCAATTTTCATAGCAATCGGGCTTGTCGTTTGACGCTGGCAGCTCAAAACGCATAGAAAATATTTTAATTGATTTAATTTAAAATTGATCGTTTATTTTCGTAACTTGCGCATATGATCGAATTAGCCCCCGAAACACATTCCATTGTGTTCGAAATGCGGGTAAAACCTTATAAACACCTGGCGGCTCGCCTCGATAGGGAATCGGAATTTTAAGTCGCAGTAAATATGATATTTATAATTAAAAAATATTTAACCTGTCAACAATCAGGGCTTACCTTCTCCAATATGCCTCCCTCAACTTTATATCACGTATCTTCCTTCCTCCCCTTCATTCCCAGTTCTAAATCGAGATCTGCCCCCTCAAAAAAATCAAATATGAAGTTCATCTCAAAACTAAAATTTGAAGCAGTTCGATTTCTTTTAAAGTGGAAAAGAAACACCTCGTTCATCAAATCAAAGTCGTTCCCATTCAAAAAAAATGAAGCCGCGTTTTGAATCGATACGATGAGGTTCGACGTGGGTTTAGTCGTGATCATTTAGGGTTTGGATTCGAGCTCGACGCCGCGCGCGAGGAGCGGTAGCACGATCGAGTCACGAGCTCGAGCAGGGTGGCGCTTCAATCTATTCACGATGAAGTCGCGATGTTCTTGCGACTTCAAGGTAGTGGCGCCGAACTCTGTGAAGTCGGTGGCCATGGCAGCGCGTGACTCAGCGAAGTGGCGTCGGTGCTGCAAATTTCATGATGGTGACCGGGGTTCGTATTGGGTGCATAGGCAAGAGCAAGCTCGAGTTAGGGCTTTGGGTTCGTATAGGCAGTAAGGTATTATTGTTTTTTTTATAAAACTGAATGTTCGTTTACATGTTAGAAAGGAATTTGGAACTTACAATAAAGTTTTTATAAATAAAATATAAGAGTTATATAAATTAGATTTTTATCTATAAAGTTTTTTTCCTATAAGTATATATAATTTTCAAAGAAATAAAATAAATATACATATACACATTTCGAATCTACTAGTTTATTTTATAAATATGTATTTAGGATGACTAATTTATTTTATAAACTTATTTAGCTATTTAGTTTCTAAATACAATTTATTTAAAGGGAAATAAGTTTAAAATCTAACTATTAGTTCAAAATCTAGTTATTAGCTTAAATTGAATAAGTAAATAGTAATTAATTGTTCGATCAATTCAAATATTAACAAACCTTATAATGTTTACATAAGGTCTGAAACGTGAAGGAAACAAGCCCATTTGGGTTGGATTGCAAATAAAATCAAAGGTGAGTAAATCTCACTCATCTGGATTATTTAAATTAAAATGGTTGAATTTAAATAATTGGCTGAATGATTGAATTGATTTGATGTGGTATATTATATAGTAATATATAGTATATATTAGAGTGATTGATTTCCTACATTATATAGCGGATGAGACCCTATGCGCCACATAATAGCGGATGATATTATATAAATCCCAAATACCGCGATATTCTACCTTAAAGTGGAATTGGTATTGTGCTAACGTCAATGGATGTAGGGAAACAGGTTGGAGGGATCCAACTGGATTCCTCAAAATTATTTACATTGTTTAATATTCTGTGTTATGAATGTTTGATATGCTGTGATGAATTATATTGATAATTGGGATATTGGTTACCATGGTTTGACTGGATATTCCGGTATACTGAGTTATCAAAATATATAGAATTGGATTTTTGAAAAGAAATATAAGAGTAAAATTTGGAAGTGAAAGAATTATAGAATAAAAATAAGAATGAATTGGAAAGAAGTAAAAGTGATTTTTAAAAACCGAAGGTAAATGGTAAAGTAGAGATTTAAAACAACTTTTAAATCAAAGTTAAATCTGGAATTCAAGTTAATGGATCTCAGTTTTTAAACAAATAAAGTTTTTTTAAAATTTAAATTGTTTTAACAACATGAATGTTAAAATGCATTTTTAAATTGATTTGAATTTAAAAATGAATTTGGTTTTAAATTCCTTTAAACTTCTTTTATAAAATGAGTAATTAATTTATTAAATGAAGTAAATAAAGGGTAGTTAATTACTGGTTGAGATTAATCAAGAGTGATTAATATTTGTGGTTTAATTAACGATTAATTACTTGATGTAATTAATTTGGATTAGGATAAATTAAAATGTGATTATAAATCCTTAATTTATATAATCAATGATGTAATTAAAGGTTGATCAAATAAGATTGATTAATCAATAATAAGTAATTTATGAGAAATTAGTTAATATAAGTAATTAAGGATTTATGTACTTAATTATAGTTAATTAATTTGTGAAGAAATTAAAGATTAATTACTTTTTTGGTTAAGAGTAATTAATTTGTGTAATTAATTTAAAGATAATTACTTGAATGTAATTGAAGGATAATAAATCTAGGGTGATTAATTAAGATGGATAATTAAGGAATGATTAATTAATTGATATGAAATTAATTAATGTCAAGTGAAGGAATCTAAGTGATTTAGGTTAGTAATTCAATTAGAAGTGATTAAATTTATTTTGGAAGTGATCAAGTTGCATATGGATGGTTGAATGGTATTGGATGCCTTGAATGAGTTGATATCTCTGATATGAAATTAGTATCATATGTTTGGGAGGACAGGATATTGTGGTTATCTAACAGTGACGAATTGTTGTGTAAAAGGGCATCCTGTATTTAAAGTTTGAAGTGTATTTCATTTGGATAACTTGGGTTAGGATGACATGAGACTCGAAGAGACCGGGGTCGGGTATTAGAAAATACCTGAAACCACTTCGAATTTTTATAGATTGATATGTGAAATCAATAGGCTGGAAAGAAATGATTTAGGTGAATTGGACTATTTAATCTAAATTTTGGTATTTAGAAAATTGATGTGTGAGATAAGTGATGTCTATAACAAATTGTGAATTTGTAAATTAATACGAGTTACCCCGGGTCTTATTTAAGTTGTACGCTTTGTATTCCATGTTAGATGGGTTTACTCACGCTGGTTTCCAGCCTGACCCGGGTGTTACTTTGATATAATGCTCGGGTCAGACCGAGTATTACAGATTTCAGGTAAGGACGTTCTGGAGCTCAGGAGGCGAGCTGGATTTCGAGAACGTATGGAGTGTTTCTGCTGTATTATATTGTTGTAAATCTGAGACATGATTATTGTGTATATCCAGTGTCTGTATATATGTGTAACTCTGATGTATTATAAATGTATTTGACAGATACAGAATTCTTTTGTAAACTGTTAGTATGGTATTATATTTTCATCCGCTGCGAATGTGAGAATCTTTGTGGTGTTTCTTCTTCTTCTTCGTCTTCTATCTCTTTCTTCTTTCGCTAGCTATCCGGAGTTTTTGGGATCGAAAATTTCGGGTCATTACAGTTGGTATCAGAACAGAAGTTTAAGCGAGAACCTTGGATCTGATGGGATTACTCATTAAGGATAGGGTCAATGGTACCGTAGAATGAGTTGAGGTGTGTATATATATATATATATATGTATGAGAGCGTACTTGTTATTTTCTTATATAAAGATTTTAAATGATTTTATATAAGAATATATTTTGATATATAAAGCAATATTTCCTTCTAATAAATATTAAGGTGATTGGTTGTTAAATTATTGGAATTAAATTAAGAAGAAATATAATACAACCAAACTAAAATTAAATAAAGATAAGTTTGAAATGGATTCAAACTGAAATTGAAATCTTGAATTAGGGAAGAGTTTCAGAATAAGATGATAATGAATGGTTTTAGATATGATAATCTTGGTTATTATCATAAATGATTGTTATGTTTAGTAATTAACGAGTAAGCAAAATGAAATGTTTTAAAGAAGTAAAATACTTAGGCAAGTATGACTTATAAATTGGAACTAAAGTTGATCTGAATTGTGGAGTTTTAAATCTAGGTCCAGAATTTGAAAATTTTGTTTCAAAGTAATAAAGAAATAATAAATAATGTTATTTAATATTATTTGAACGATAGAGCTTGATTCAACAAGAATCGTTTGAAAATTTTAAAGGAATTTGTTTGAATTTAAATCCAAAGGTGGTTTAAAATTTAAAAGTGACCTGGTGTGTAAAGGAAATAAATATGAAATAAACTCTAAAGCTGAGTTTTGAATTTTCCTTGGAATGTGACGTGAAACCCAAAGTGAAGTAAGTTTTAAACTTAAGTGGGAAGGTTATTAATCTGAAGTATAAAATTTAAATGGAAATTTAGATTGTGTAAATTTGACTGGATTAAGTAAACTGAATTTAAGTTAGAGGAAGTTAAATAAGTTTGAATGGACAACCTAATTTGGAAATTTCAGTATGAAATTGATATTGGAAATTTGTGGATAAGAAATGTGAAATGGTTTTTGAAATGAAAGGTATATTTTGTGAAGCATATGATGAAATAAAGTGGAAATTGGATATTTCTATGGTAAAATTTTACTTTATGGAAGTAAGTAAAATGGTAAGTGACTTTATAGAGTAATCAAATTTGAATATTTGATTTGGAATAAACAAAGTTATATATCTTTGTTATATAAGATAAACCTCCCTTGTTGAATCTATTGCCGAAAGAAAAGGATTTTGAAAGTGTATGAAGTATAAAGGAGTTTTATACAAGTTTGAAATGATCCATAGTTTATTTTTAAAAATTATATATATATATATAAAGGATCTTATGTGGATTTTGGAAAAATGGTTTTGGGAACCTTTGGATTTGGAAAAGCTTTTGATTTTTGGGTAAAATCAATATTGGAATTTAGAATGCCTAGTTTGAGAATTATCGATTTTGGGATAATCGATTTTGAGTAAAGGAGATTTATATGAGATTCATACTAGGTGTATGATTTGGAAGATACTATATATGTATAGTATAAAGTGTTTTGATAATGGCCCTAGGGAAAAAGGCGTCCCTTGAAATGAACTTCTCAGGACTGCCACAGGATGGTACTGCCTTGAACCCTAAGGGGGGTTCTAAAGTTGATCCTGTGAGAAGTTCGGACAAAACTAGTTCCTGAGGATTGTGTGGTGTGTAGCGGAAGTCGAGGGCGCTGAAGCCTACAGAGGCATTTGGGTATGCTGTGACGACAGTATAACTCTAAGTCACTGCGATCTACTACAGACCATATCGAAAGTCGTGTGTGCTACTGAGAGCCAACAATCTGCGTTTGATTTTATATCGGTAGACTGCGACCTGTAGTTGCATAGCGAAAGTCGTGTGTGCCGCTGAGAGCCAACGGTCTACGTTTGATTTTACATCGGTAGACTGCGACCTATATGGGAGTGGAGAAGTTTCATTTTTGACAACGAAAATCACGGGCGTTGATGCCGACAGTTACATGGACTTTTGCTGCGATGACAACGTAACCCTGGAATGTAACTGCGATCTGTTGTGGGTTCCATGGCGTAATCGAGGGGTGCGGAGTGCCTACAGTTACATGGACTTTTGTTGTGATGGCAACGTAACCTAGGATGTAACTGCGACCATGGATGGGGTGATGATTTCCAGAGCATTCTCACCAAAGATATTCCCTCTATTTTCAAAAACTATTTTCTATATTTTCAATAAAATTATTTTCCCAAGTATTTTCAATGGATGTTGAAAATGGGTCTGCTAAGTACTTATAGATTTTCAGTCCTACGCCTGATCAACGTATGACCGAATTTCTGTGAGAACAAAGATGGACTGGTTGAGACATCGAGTAATAAGAAGTATTTTTATAAAAAGCAATTTTAATAGTATTATATGAATTTGAAAGTATTTTTAAAATTTTAAAATAAAGGAGTAAGCTAGTTAGCTAAATAAACTAGTTAAGTGAGTATGTTAATAAGATTTAAATTGGTTAAATGGAAGTTGAATTGGGAGTTATTAATGGAGTTTGGAAATGAAAACTTGAGTTATAAATTAAATTTGACTTGAATTGTTAGTAAATTGAATACAATTGGAATATTGTTGAATAAAAAGGAAGTCGGATTGAAACAGAAATGGTTTGAATTGCAAATTAAGTTCAAGAAGGTAGAAATAAATTGAAAATGGCTCTGTAATTAGTTAAATGAGTTGTGAACGAATTGAATTTGGAAATTAAATTTATAATAACTAATCAAATAAATTTGTAGATTGAAATGAGAATTGATTGAAATAGAACCAAGTTAAATTGGAAGAAAAATTTATTTTGCAAATGAAGTGAGCTTAAGTTTTGAAGTTAGACTAAATTAAAGTAAATTAACATAAGTTTAAAATTTATAGAAGCTCGACTTCAAGTAGGAAGGGTAGACCATTAAATAAAAGCTTGGGTTGAATTAATTTGGGAATGGTTAGTAGTATATAAGCATGGATTGTGTCGAGCTAAATAAAATGGTTGTGAATGAATTAAAATGGAAGAAATTAAATATAAATTGAGTCGAAATCAATTTAAATTGGTAATAAAACTTAAGTAATTATTTATTCACATAGATATCATCAAAATTGCATAGAATGAATTTTCATTTGACATAAACGAAGGTAATTAAAATTCTATGTGTTGATAAAGGTTAAATAAATTGATTTTGAAATCAATTGAATTGAATATGAGCTTGTTTGGATTAAAATTAAATTGAATGTAAGAAAATTGAGTTGTAAACCATTAAAATTGAATGAAATGGCACATGAATTGGTTAAAAGCAATTGAATTAGCTTTAAAATCATATAAATCGCTTATGGGAAGTGTTTGGTGCATGTTGCTTATGAAATGCATGTGTTTAGCTATTGAAAGCAAGTGAAATGTTAATAAATTTCATATATTTAGTACTTACATGTTTGAATTGAGTAAGTACAGGTACCGGGAAGCCGTTTGGCTGGATTTGGTTGCGCTAATTGCTAAAACAATAAGCCTCTTGATTAAAAATGCTAAATAAAGTTACGCCTACGCAATAAAAATAGGAAATATGAACCGTTTTTGTTTTTTCGACCGTGTGGGTCGATGTATATATATTTATATATCTTGTCAAATTGTAAAAGCTCCTCCGTAGAAAGGAGACTTTGCCAAAAAAAATTCGAAAATTTTGGAAGTTAGAAAATTTTTGAAAATATTTAGAAATTTTTTGTTAGTGACAAAACGATTTCAAATTGGAATTGATGTAAGGAATTTTGAAAATAGAGAGTGTAACTAATTGTTTAGTTGGAACTAAAGAATTAGAAAAGTGAATATGGGATGATTGTGAATAAGTGAATAGAAATCAAAATAGATATGAAATCTTTTGTAAAGAAATGTGTAAAGCAATTTTTGAATGTTGCAATTGAACGTTATTGCTTAGTAGGATATACAGGTATTATAAAGGAAAAGAAAATTTCGTTTTGATTCCAGAAGATAAATTTGAATTGCTAGGCAAAAAGGTATGTGTTTAAATTTCTGTATGATTGGGTTTTTGATCTGGCCACTTGGCTTTTTGTTTTCTTTTGGAATTTGGGTGCCCGTAGAGGCATGTTGTAGTTATACCGAGCTAGCCGCGCAAAGGAGACGTTGGCGAAATTTTTCAAAAATTTAGAGAGTTAGAAAATTTTTGAGAAAGTTTTGATAATTTAAATTTGGGTTTAAATTTAAATTTGAATTGTTAAGTAAATAATATTATTGGGACTTAAAGATAAGTCTAGAAGGCTAGAAAAAGGATTAGTGTGTCTTTAATAAAAAGTTTGTTTTGAGAATTGTTTGGAATTATTTGGTTTTGGAAAATAGTAATGGGTATTGGATCATTCTTCTTAACTAACAATTTTGGGGATGAAATTCTTTTAAGGGGGGAGGAATGTAACGACCCAAAATTTTGGACAATTTAAATTGGATATTTAATAGATTTTAAATATTTAAAAGATAATTTTTAACTTGAATTCAAATATTATTATTATTTAGTAATTAAGTTATTGGATTTAATAAATTGGAATTGGGTAAATTGTTGAAT
The DNA here is from genome assembly GCA_030765085.1 of Allium cepa. Classification (NCBI taxonomy): domain Eukaryota; kingdom Viridiplantae; phylum Streptophyta; class Magnoliopsida; order Asparagales; family Amaryllidaceae; genus Allium; species Allium cepa. The sequence continues at coordinate 943,662,425 of CM060934.1, read as the reverse complement.
CTAAAATTCTAAACCTGTTTAAAATAACTTAAAGGCTTGTAAAATTCATATTGATAATACTAAAGACAGTAAAAATGTTAAAATTAGATTTGGAAGTGTTTTGTTCAGTTTTGAAATTATATCGTTTAAATTGATATTTAAAAATAGCCTTCAAGGGCACAGTCTCGGAATTCGATGAAACCTGTTCCATTGGATCCCTAATAATTAGTTATTATCGAATTTCCGTTTTCGTAGCAATCCGAGTTGTCGTTTGACCCTGGCAGCTTAAAATGCATAGAAACTATTTTAATCGGTTTAATTTAAATTGATCGTTTATTTCCGTAACTTGCGCATATGATCGAATTAGCCTCCGAAACACGTTCCATTGTGTTCGGAATGTGGGTAAAACCTTATAAACACTTGGCGGCACGCCTCGATAGGGCATTGAAATTTTAAGTCGCAGTAAATAAGATATTTATAATTAAAAAATATTTTAACCTGTCAACAATCAGGGCTTACCTTCTCCAATACGCCTCCCTCAACTTTATATCACGTATCTTCCTTCCTCCCCTTCATTCCCAGTTCTAAATTGGGATCTTCCCCTTCTAGAAAAGTCAAATATGAAGTTCATCTCAAAACTAAAATTTGAAGCAGTTCGATTTCTTTTAAAGTGGAAAACGAAACACCTCGTTCCTCAAATCAAAGTCGTTCCCGTTCAAAAAAAACGAAGCCGCATTTTGAATCGAGACGACGAGGTTCGACATGGGTTTAGTCATGATCATTTAGGGTTTGGATTCGAGCTCGACGCTGTGCGCGAGGAGCGGTATCACGATCGAGTCACGAGCTCGAGCAGGGTGGCGCTTCAATCTATTCACGATGAAGTCGCGATGTTCTTGCGACTTCGAGGCAGTGGCGCCGAGCTCTGCGAAGTCGGTGGCCATGGCAGCGCGTGACTATTAGTTTATAATCTAGTTATTAGCTTAAATTAAATAAATAAATAGTAATTAATTGTTCGATCAATTCAAATATTAAAAAACCTTATAATGTTTACACAAGGTCTGAAACATAAAGGAAACAAGCCCGTTTGGATTGGATTGCAAATAAAATCAAAGGTGAGTAAATCTCACTCATCTGGATTATTTAAATTAAAATGGTTGAATTTAAATAATTGGTTGAATGATTGAATTGATTTGATGTGGTATATCATATAGTAATATATAGTATATATTGGAGTGATTGATTTCCCGCATTATATAGCGGATGAGACCCTATGCGCCGCATAATAGCGGATGATATTATATAAATCCCATATACCGCGATATTCCACCTCGAAGTGGAATTGGGATTGTTCTAACATCTATTGATGCAGGGAAACAGGTTGTAGGGATCCAACTGGATTCCTTAAAATTATTTAGATTGTTTAATATTCTGTGTTATGAATGTTTGATATGCCGTGATGAATTATATTGATAATTGGGATATTGGTTACCATGATTTGATTGGATATTCCGGTACACTGAGTTATCAAAATATATAGAATTGGATTTTTGAAAAGAAATATAAGAGTAAAATTTGGAAGTGAAATAATTATAGAATAAAAATAAGAATGAATTGGAAAGAAGTAAAGTGATTTTAAAAAAATTGAAGTTAAATGGTAAGGTAGAGATTTAAAACAAGTTTTAAATCAAAGTTAAATCTGGAATTCAAGTTAGTGGATCTTACTTTTTAAACAAATAAAGTTTTTTTTTAATTGTTTTAACAACTTGAATGTTAAAGTGCACTTTTTAAATTGATTTGAATTTAAAATGAATTTGGTTTTAAATTCCTTTAAACTTCTTTTATAAAATGAGTAATTAATTTATTAAATGAAGTAAATAAAAGGGTAGTTAATTACTGGTTGAGATTAATCAAGAGTGATTAATATTTGTGGTTTAATTAATGATTAATTACTTAATGTAATTAATTTGGATTAGGATAAATTAAAATGTAATTAGAAATCATTAATTTATATAATTAATGATGTAATTAAAGGTTGATTAATTAGGATTGATTAATCAATAATAAGTGATTTATGATAAATTAATTTATATAAGTAATTAAGGATTAATGTAATTAATTATAGTTAATTAATTTGTGAAGAAATTAAAGATTAATTACTGTTTTTGGTTAAGAATAATTAATTTGCGTAATTAATTTAAAGATAATTACTTGAATGTAATTGAAGGATAATAAATCCAAGGTGATTGATTAAGATGGATAATTAAGGAATGATTAATTAATTGATTTGAAATTAATTAATGTCAAGTGAAGGAATCTAAGTGATTTAGGTTAGTAATTCAATTAAAAGTGATTAAATTTATTTTGGAAGTGATCAAGTTGCATATGGATGGTTGAATGGTATTGGATGCCTTGAATGAGTTGATATCTTTGATATGAGATTATTTGTAGTATCATATGTTTGGGAGGACATGATATTGTGGTTATCTATCAATGGCGAATTGTTGTGTAAAGGGACATCCTGTATTTAAATTTTGAAGTGTATTTCATTTGGATAACTTGGGTTAGGATGACATGAGACTCGAAGAGACCGGGGTCGGGTATTAGAAAATACCCGAAACCACTTCGAATTTTTATAGATTGATATGGAAATCAATAGGCTGGAATGAAATGATTTAAGTGAATTGGACTATTTAATCTAAATTTTGGTACTTAGAAAATTGATGTGTGAGATAAGTGACGTCTATAACAAATTGTGAATTTGTAAATTAATACGAGTTACCCCAGGTTTTATTTAAGTTGTACGCTTTGTATTCCATGTTAGATGGGTTTACACACGCTGGTTTCCAGCCATACCCGGGTGTTACTTTGATTTAATGCTCGGGTCAAACCGAGTATTACAGATTTCAGGTAAGGACATTCTAGAGCTCAGGAGGCGAGCTAGATGTCGAGAACGTATGGAGTGTTTCCGTTGTATTATATTATTGTATATTTGAGACATGATGATTGTGTATATCTAGTGTCTGTATATATGTGTAACTCTGATGTATTATAAATGTATTTGACAGATATAGAATTCTTTTGGAAACTGTTATTATTTTATATTATATTTTTATCCGCTGGGAATGTGAGAATCTTTGTGGTGTTTCTTCTTCTTCTTCATTTTCTATCTCTTTCTTCTTTCCCTAACTATCTGGAGTTTTCGGGATCGAAAATTTCGGGCCGTTACAGACGGCAATTCATGCTCAAAGTTGCTGTCGTCGCGTGCATTTATCGAGATGGATCTGGAGCCGAGCATGACTGGATCTCGAGCGAAGGTGCAAGGCGCCATGGTCTTCGACATGGCATTGTTCGATTATCTCCTTGATGATGGATGGAGGCGCAACAATTAGGGTTTGGGGGAGGCTATGGCTTCTTGCTCACAGTTCAAATGTACAAGGAAGTAATAAAAAGATGTGGCCCAGGTTGAAAGAAGCTAGATCATACGACCGAGAGGTAAAGTAGGTTTTAAAAATAAAATAAAATTGTGAAATTAATATATATTATAATTCGTACATACTTTAAAAATGTATAACTTTGTCATACGATGTCCGTTTTTGACAACACAAATTGCGTTGGGTCCGTATTGAAGAGCACTACATTTTAGAGCTGGTTTGCAGTCGATTGAAGCTAGTGTAAATTTTGGGTAAATTTAAATGACTTTTAATTGTATTCGGAATAAAACACTACAATTGCTATTGGAACCAATGTGAGTACAACTCACTTTTTCCAACTCACTGATATTTTTATATAAGCGAGAATAAATTTTATTTATGATGATCGATGATAGTTTGGATGATATATGATATATTATCTATATATTGATTGGTATTTGGATATATTCCTGCCTATTGGAGCAGACGAGGCCCTATACGTTCCCATGTATGAGCGAATGACCCTTTGTACACACGTCTGCCTCGAAGCGGACATTGTACATATATTTCTAATATGCATATTTGTTGCAGGTGACAGGTTGGAGGGATCCAACTAGATTCCTCACTAGTATTGGTTTATTTACAGATATATATATATATATATATATATATATATATGTTGTTATCACATGATATATGATTTTTTTTAAATGCCCTGATTGATGTATTTGGTGTTGTTGCACCATTGCGCCTATTTTTGGTAATTTAAATACGTAATGTGGTGATTTCAAGTAAAAAAGGATTTTCAAGTTATTTTGAAAATATACATTTTGTTGAATTTTGAAGTGTTATGGAGATAAATTTATTTTTAATAAATAAATGTTATAATTTTTATGTTATAAAAATTATGATTTTTGTAAGGTATAATAAAAATGTGATTTTTGAAATATGAAGTTGTTAAATTTGTAAAACAAGATGAATTGTGATATTGATTTATTATAAATAGTTTATAAGCATAGATTTATAAAATGGATATTTTAGAAATAAAAAATGATGGAATTATAAAGGAGTTTTATAAGTGTTAAAATGAAGTATGAATGAATCTTATAAGTAAATAAGATTTTTGAATTTATGAAGTTATAAAAGATCTGGTAAATAAATGATTTATAAATAAATTGGATTTTGGCATGTAATTGAGGTATATATGGAATTGGTTAATAAAGGAATTTTATAAATGAAAGTTTTATAATGTATAAATGGAATTTATAGACATTGATTTATAAATCCAAAATCAATTGAATTTGATAAGTTAGTTATTATAGTTTATTAAAGGAATTTCATCCATGGTTTTGGACAGTGGTTATCCTTTAATAAAATGTGTAGAAATATTGGATTTGGTAAATGAATTTTATCTATGATTTTGGACGGTGGGTTATCTTTCATAAATGTCTAGAAGTATTGAGTTCAGTATGATTTATATTCACGATTTTAGGTGGTGAATAGTATATTAAATGAAATGGATGGTTTTGGGATGATATTTTAAATGGAGTTAAATGATTTAAAGATGTTCTAAAATGTGTTAAGTATCGAAACCATAGATTTCAACATTCATTGTTGAAATAGACGTTTTCTAGAAATAAGGAAATGTTGGACTATAACACTATTGTTATAATAAATGATTTTCGAAAGAAAAAGTTTTGTATAGTATATGGGATTTATATATCTATCTAATTTTCGAATCCCTATACTAGTGATTTTGGGTTGTCGTAATAATGTTTTACGCAATATTCGTTTTGACCCAAATAAATGTGTTTAAAGAGAATGTTTTCCTTAAAGAACAAAATATATACTTAATCGTGATTTATGTATATATAATATTTTCTAACGGTTGAAAATAAAGTGAATTGTTAATTACTTATTATTAAATAAGTAAGTGGGAATGTTTTCTAGTATTGAAATGGTTTGTGATTATATCTTTTTAAAGATAATTTGAAATGAATAATTAGCAAATGGTTTGATTAATAAAAGATTAATTAAAAGGGCCTACTGATTGCTTATGGTGCTAAATATTTGTTTGTTTTCTGTGCTAGTTAAATAACCGACTATCAAATTTTTCCATTTTAGTTCCCCGACTTGATGTGGGAACTGTTTAGTCGTACACTTAGCACGTAGCCTTCTACGTTGGCTTGATTATCGTTTGCGTTGAGGATGTTGATTCGTATAGTTCAGAGTATTACTCCAACCTATCAAGCTTCCTTCTTGTCTCAAAGGATCGCAAGTTGAAAGTTAAAGACGTGATAAGTCTATGAGATGTAGTTTCTATGTGAGGTTGAGAAACACTTTTGCGTTGTTGGTGCGAAGAGACCGGGATCCGATTTATCTGAAAACCACTTCGGACCGACGTAATATGTGTTCGATTATGCAGGTTATTGATGATAATGATACTTCGGATTTTCATAGTGAAGGACTGCTTGTTGATCGTTTGGGGTTAAAATCCCAATATACATATTGCAGCAGTGGTCTCTTCATTATGAAATATCCAATGCAAGGACTATTCGTTACTAATCCTTGGGATTTCCCGATAGGATGTGGTAAGAAAGTGCCTTCGGTTTGTCCTATTCCTGGACAACTTGTATGGATGTTTGTCTGACATTGCATTTCTATAGATTATATACATTGGTTTTTACAAACGTACATCAGTGTTGGCGGAGAAGGCAATTTCTTTTAGCTTAACACCCTTCTTGAGACGTATGAGCTTAAGGGTTGTATTTTTTGGAAGGCAATTAATAGTCAACGAAAATGGCCATGTGGCATTCAAAGTGATGCGATTGTGATTTTTGAAAAGTAATCGTTATCTCAAGCCTCGTTAACCAGAAATGGCCAAAACACGGTTAGATGCAGTAGGGCTAAGTGGGTCACTCCCAAGTAGGATATGATCATCCACTTCTAGATATATCTTTACACGCTATGGTGTCATGTATCTGATTATTGTGGTTTTGGAGCCTCAGCAGGAGAGCTGGAGATCTTCATTTACGTATAAACGTATCTGTTTTGATTATTGATTATCCGTTGTGCTTAGTTTTTTATATTATCAGCAATTGTGAGAAAAGGTTATTATAACTGTTCAGGCTTATAACTATTGATTAATTGTTGAACTCTGATTGATGCATGTATATACAGTTTCTGTTTCATTGTTATGATATTATATGTTTTCTGCTGCGATGTGAGATTCTATAATGTTCTGTTTGGTTCTATCTTCTCTCTTTCTTCTCCTCTTCTTCTCTCTTCTTTTCTTTCTCTTGACTTTCCGTCAGTCTATGCTTTTTGGGTCGGACATGTGTGGACAATTGTCGATTCAAAGGGTAATAAAATTGCAGCTCGGCACAGTCACTGCTACTAAGATCGATAAGATATGCCCCAACGCATTTGGTCACTACAGCTAAGACCAAACGTTTGTACAAATAAAAAAGTAGGACCCATAAACATCCAAAAGATCACAATAACGTAACTATTCATGGTCTCAAAATATCGTATCGAGCGTGTCATGACCATCAACAAGCGCTCTATGTGCACCATAATAAGGTCGATACCTAGGTAGGTCACATAAGTCATACCCTTGGCATGTCAAAACAAGTCAACACCAAATAAATCGCATATTACTCTCTAGTCAAAATCTTAGAGTACAGATTCACTCATTTGTGTGTCACAATAATTAAACACCTAACAAATCATGTATCACTCAAGTGTCAAAATCTTAGAGTACGGACTCACTCTATATACAACATATGGAATCGCCATGCATGGCTCCGGTCATCATGGTCTAAAAACCCACCGAAAAACTCGAATAAAACCCCATACTAAGCCGAATTGCAAGCCAAATGGAAAGCATGACCTCAATATCATGATACTCCTCTGGTACCACTTGTATACCCTCCTAGTCTACCTTAAAATTTACGATTTTGGCATATATGTCGGTGTAGGTCCCACACGAGCTCCAAAATGAATTACTTCAAGACCTACCAAAACTTCATATGATGTATCCCACGAAAAATGGTGAAAAATGATATAAATCTCACCTCAATCCAACTTCCTATACAAAATTTATCACATTTTGATGTTACACAACATATAGGAGGTTAGTCGACTGATTACATAGTTTCAGTCAACTGAACAAGGGTAGGAATGAATTGTATTCCTCTCAACCAGTCGACTGAATGGGCATACTCAATTGACTGAGCGGAAAGAATCTGGGCAATAGGCCAGGGCAGGGGCAAACCTCGTCAAATGTCACCAATTTGCACGTCGTTTCGTCTGATGCTTCGCCCAATGAGTCACCTTGCTACTAGAGTCTACATCCATCCCATCGGACATCTATTTGAACTCATTTGTTGACATTTTGGAAGTGGCTAGTATACAAAGATCGATGGTAATAAAATTCACTCTATGTAGGAGTAGAGTTCAATGGGCAATTATAGCGACCCGACTTTCACTAACACGCCAAAACGACATAATCAGCCTCCATGCCTGTAACGATCCCGGATTTCAAATAAGTTTAAATTGATAATCAATTTAATTTTTGAATAAAATTGTAAATTTAATTGGTTAATTGATTTGATTTTTCTCCAAAATTTAAATAAGTATATGTATTAATACAAACAAAAATGTACTACAAAAATAATAAAAATAAATACGCCTAGTTAAGATTCAAACAAATAAAATACACTCAAGTATTTAAGTTAGAAAATAGAAATGAAAATCCATATATAAGATAAATTATATAGTTTTGTAAAATAGTAAGTAAACAAATAAGGTAAATTATAAATTATAAGTAAATACATTAACTAAAATCTAACAACATATTAAAAATAGAAATATATTCAAATATAAGTATGAACACTTGCAAAATGAAGCAACAAAAAGAAAAAAATCTAAGTATCTTTGTACAAACAAATAAAAGGAATAAGCAAAAGCTTATGAAACAAGACAAAGAAAATTTATATTAAAAAATAATCCTTAGCCACCAAAATAATATCATTAGCCACTAAAGATAAGTTTGCAGCCACCAAACAAAACTACATAGCCAACAAGTATAAGCAAAAATATTATTAAAAACGCAAACAAATAAATATATGTGTAAACAAAAAGGACATGCAAGTGTAGGCAAGATAAAAAAATGAAAGAAAAATATACATATATATTCAACTATGTATAAGCAAAGGAAGACAAGTATGTAGGCTGAAGACATAAAAGTACCAAGGCAATTAATGCCACATCTCTCGCATCAAACCAGCAAAGAAATTAATGCAACATGCCTCATACATTTAATGCAAGCATACCGCCATGCCTACTATACTAAAATATATAATCAACCTGTACACATCTCCTTTATATCAGCCTTCTCCTCTCATTTTAGTTCAGCATCATCACTGAGTAAAATCTAAAATGAACACCATTTCAAGCTTAAACAAATTCAACATAAACAAAGATACAAAAAATCAAACCAGTGGATTAAAAAAAAAGAAGGATTCCAACTTACAGTTCAAAAGCCTGTTTCATTATAGACTCTGTTCATCTTTTGGAAACACAGGCGAGTAACTTATGTTTTTAAAATTTAAAAGTTGAATTGATTGCATATAGGTGTCTGTTGCTATATGTATAAGGATCCTCTGGATATATTTGGAAACTGGAAAAATTTGTGTACAGGTTATTGTTATACATGTGTTCTGTTCTAAGATTTTCAGGCATCAGACTTTGATTCAAAAATCATTTTCACTTAATATACTTGCTGTTTGAGTTTAGTGTTAAGACGAAAATTGTTGATTATAGTGTAAACCAAAGATTAAAAATTTATTGAGTTTAAACAACTTAGCGTTCTTTTTGGAAAACAAGATAATCTGAGCCAATTCTAAATAAATCAAAATTCAAACATCATGATTTACGAATTCAGGTGTATAAATGGAATTCATATACTTTAATATGATTTTTAAAGCATGAATTTTAATTTTTAGATAGTGAGGGAAAGAGCAGTTTATTTTTGTTCGAAAATGTGATTTCGATCAATTTCTGGTGATCGATCGGTTCGTGGTGGTCGAATTCGTGGCTGGAGAAGGAATAGCCTATGGGGTGTCGGAGAAAAATAGTTGGACGTGGCGAAAATGACTGTGACGTCGGCGGCGAACATTTAAAATTTTTAACCCTAGTTTAATAAGGGGTCGCATTTTTTCTCGTTCGTCCTCCATAGTGCATCGAGTTGCTCACGCCTTTGGTTGATGGAAGCTGGGGCGTAGACGAAGGTCTGGGCGGAGGTGCGGCGTGTTCTGGTGGTCAAAATTTCGAAGGCAACGTGTTGACAGGTTGTGGAGTCTGGTAGTAGTTTTGGGTTCCAGGTTTGGTTTGAACTCGAATTTGACTTCGAGTTATGGGGTGAAGGATTTGATGCTTGCATTGGGTTGCAAGGGGGATGTCGACTTGTCAGAGGCCGAAGGGAAGTTCGCCAGCGACCGGCGTTGCTGTACACGTGCACCGTGCATTTTCGTTGCGCTGAGATTTTTAGGTTTGGGAAGTAAATGTATTCGGGGAAGACTCGGGTCATTCGAGTGTTTACTCGAAGCAAGGGAGGGTTCAACTCGAAGTACCATGCTGTTGCCTCGGGTTGGTTTAACAAGATGAAAGTTTTGTTCAAAACTGTCTGCAAATTAAATTTAAACCAAATTTAAATGAATTTGTAAACTAGATATGAATAAAGTTAAATCAGGTTTAAGTTAGATTCAAATAGAACTTTGAATCTTAAAGTTTTAAAAAGGAAATTTGATTTTAAATCAAAGTGGTAAAGATTTAGAAGGTGGGTTTTCAGGTTTTACACCTGACAGTTTCTATTTTTAAAATTTAATTTAAAAATCTGAAACATAATTTAAACTAAGTTTAAATTTAAAAGTAAAGTTTAGTTTTCAAATAAACTTTTGAATCTTAAATGGTTTTAAAATGAAATTTGAATTTAAATTTAAAGTGTAAGTTTAAAATACACTTGAAAGATTAATGAAATCATTAATAAAGGAATTGATTATATTAGAGACAATTAAGGCATTAAGTGATGTAATTTATATGATAATTAATTAAGGACTTATTTATTTAATTTATAAATTTATGATTTAGATTTATTTATAATTAGAGATTAATTAAAAGTAAATTAAGAAATGTTATTAGTTAATGAAGATGATTAACTAAGGATTATTAAGTATTACTTAATATGATTGATTTTGATAATTAATTAGATAAATTAATTTAGATAATCAATTATAGATTGTAAATTGTAAATTACTTAATGAAAGCAATTAGAGATAATTACTTATTATGATTAATTAAGGATAATTAATCAAATAGATATTAATTAAGGATTAATTAATAAATGAGATTAATTAATATTAATTAAAGATTTATTAAAGTAAATTAATTTAAATGATAAAGATTAATTTGTAATTAATGATTTATGGTTATGGGATGATTGCTTAATGGTAAGAAATTAAAGATTTAATTTCTTAAAATGATTTAATTAAGGGGTCAATTAATTATGTAATTGGTTTAAGGGTTGATTAAATTAATATGATTAATTAAAAATAATTTAATTTATTAAAGCGTTTGATAAATTAATTGATATCAAATGATTTGTAATTAATAAATCAAGATTGGGTAATTAATTCGTAAGTAATTAATTTACTTGGAAATAAATTGAATTAATTAGGATTAAACGATTAATAAATCCTTCTTATAAATGATTATTGAGTGTTTGCCCTACTTATGAATGATTTTATTGTATGAGATACTTTGAATTGATTGTCCTATCTGATCTGTGACACTTTGTTCTGTGGATTGTGCTATGTATATTTTATTCATTTATTTATGATAAATCTATATATTATCTGTGAATCTGTGAATGGGCGATAAGTCTTATAGTTATATCGCTTATCAACTATATTTCTGTATTGGATATGTGATGATTGAATGATGTTGCACTATTGTGTTAAACCCCTTGACCACACTTATACACACACCAATATGGATTTCACGAGGAAATCGATTAAGTCACAGATTTTGAAATGATTTTTAAAGTTGAATATTTAAATTCAAATGTTTTGGAAATGGATTGGGTTAAATGTGAAAAGCTTTTGAAATGGAATTTTTAAGATGAAATTCATTTTGAATTACTTGATTAAGTTTTAGAATTTAAATAATTTGATTTAAAATTGAATTCAAAATTTGGAATTGTATTCTATGATTTGAAACTAGGAATTAAAAATGTTACACTAGTTATATTTATGTTAAACTAGTTATATTTATGTTAAACTATTTTAAAGGTATTGATTTGGGAATTTGAATTTAAATTCAAAGACTTTAACTCGTGTAAATATAATTGGATCTTTTTGACATGGAAACTATTTGTTTTCAAATAATAAAAGCTTTCACATAAGTAATGAATTTATGATTTGTGTTAAAGGGATTTCAAGTTTAATTGAAAATGATTTTTTTCAAGTTATGGAAACGATTTGAAAGCTACAAGTCAAATCTTTGATTTAAAGATTTTAAACGAGTAAATCCAATTGAAATGGAAATTGTTTTTGAAATCCGTGGATGAATCTTTGTGAAACTGAGTGAACCTTGTGAAATAAATCTTTTATTTAAAAGATTTGAAATGATAATTTGTTTAAACCATTTGAAAGAAAAACTTAGGATTTTTAAGTTGTGACTTAATTGAAATCCCATATCCATATGTTTTAAATATTTCGCTCACTATTCGGGTTAGCCGGGAAAGGACCTTTGGGTCGTATAACCCATTCTGAATATGTGATACGTCGTTATGGATAGCATTTGAAGACCGGTAGTGTAGACCGGGTATTTGCGAGAACGATAGGATGACCTATTGATTGTCTCTGCACCGAGTAGCTACGGTATAAAGATTTCCTAAGTGATGGGAAGTCCAATCGGGATTGTGAATACCCGTATTGCAAGGATTTTTTTGGAAGTGCCTTCGGTTCTGTTCGAACCCAGAACAGACTTGTATGGATTGTGTGTCTGACATTACATTTTGAGATATAAAGCAGATTTCTTTCAAATACATTTTCTGTTGGTGGCGGAGAATTTATTCTCTTAGCATTAACACCCTTCTCAAAGACGTACGAGCTCAGAGGTTATGTAGTTGAAGGTTATCAGCGATATATTCCCATCTTGGTAATGTGGCATGCTGAATGATGCTGATCATTTGTTGATCAAAGCATGGCTTGTGAAAGCGTAGCTTTGTGGACGAGGCTTCGTCGGACCTCACACCCCGGAAATGGTCAAAACAAGAAGGATGCAGCAAGGTTCTAGGGAATAGCCCCCCTAAGTGTGTGTCATTGCCTTCTGGACAAAAGTGGTATCATGGTATGGAGGCCAGATACTTAACTTATGTGAATGTTGCAAATTTATATGACTTTGTGATTGATGTTGATTGAGGATCCTCAGATAAAGGTTGTTACAACCGGGGGATGGCATACGCACGTCAGTGGTTACCTATTTCTGTAGAGGTAACCCGGCCTTGTGTTGGAAGCGATCCGGTTAGGTTCTGGGGGCGTCTTTCCAGAGGTGTTTCCATGTGGCAATGGGAAGTTCCTTGGTCTGACCATTTGTTGGAAATCCAAAGAAACAATATGAATCCTGTACGGTTTTAGTTGCATAACCTGCCATGGAATGTGGCGGTAACCTGCTATTGAACATGGTAGCTATAGTAGGCATACAATAATGGTCGTACGTTGGCTAAGATTTATATCTTTACTTTCGAAATGATGTTTTCCTACACTATGCACTAGTAATAATATCAATTGTTTCTTTTAATGCGTATCAAGCATTTTTGACTATCATAAGGAGAAATCTCCTCCGATTCTGCGTTTGCATTGTGTGTGTGTGCCGGAGGCCTTATGGTAGTCTCATTTCTAAAAAGCATTGCGAATTGATTTTAAAATATTTCGTTGTTTGTTTTTAAAGATAAACTGTTTTTGTTTCTCACACCAGTCCCATGACTGATCCGGTGTTTATTGTTTCTTTCCTAAACTCTGGGTGATCAAAATTTTCTACACGGGCAGTCTAGAGTTGGGTTTTTCAGATAGTCAGATTAGTAGGTTATCTGGAGCTAATTCAGTCTTTGGATGTGGACGAGACTTGCATGTCTTAGTGAATCGTGATGTTGGTTTGAGCTGCTACTGGAGTTCTCTTTTGAAGACTATTTGGAGTTATTTGTTCTGTTGCTAATGTAATCTATTTTCTTTTCCGCTGCTATTCTATTGTATCTCTGATGTATATTGATATCTATTGGATCATCTGTTGCACCAGATATTGTATCAAAGCTGTATATCAATTTATTATTCTTTTATTCTGCTATGTTGTTTACTTAATGTTGTTATAAGCTCCGGCGAATCGGATTTGAACGGTCGAATCTACGGCATTCGAATACGATTTGAAATATGGATGTCGATTTTCGGACGCGAAAAATCCCTCTCGTCACATTGCCTTATGTGTAGCCTATACATGTTTCGATTCACTCATTCATGCAATGAACAACCATAACAAAATCATATTGCGAACTTCATCGGGACGATTGCTCTGTTCGGTATACTCTCACGTAACTTAGCTCACACGATAGTTACAATGGCTACGTGAGATGCCCACAACAGACTTGTAATCAATTAATTCTATATAATCAAACAAATACATATCTATATAAACAAATAAACCAAAACAATTCTAACTATAATACAATATTTATTTTAACTGTCACTTAGCTCCAAATGCACGCATACGTATACCCGCTCGTGCACATATACATATACGTATATTTGAATAAGTAATTTGGACAGTACTTAAATCAAAACTTGCTTTTATTTATAAGTCTTTTCAATAAAATTGAAACATCTCCTTATATCGTTTTACAAAATCTCTTATTTTCTTATAAATCATTTTATAAAATACAATACTAGCTTGTAAATCGATTTAGCCCTTTAAAATACTTGTTTTGCTTCATTGAAAATAAAGTATTCATCATTTTACTATTTTATAAAATCTCATATCTACTCTATAAAATATATTCTTCATTTATAAAATCATGAAACCATTTTATAAATACTAATTAATTAAGCTTCATCGGTCTCTAATCACTTTAATAATAAGTGTAGATTTCACTAACCACTTAAATACTAACATTTTTCAAATCAATTCAAATTGACCAATTGATATTTTCTAATGACGTGCACATCATAATACTACTTAAATAATCCCAAATCAAACAATAATACAACAAAAAATCACCCAATCAGCCATATCAAATCTAGGATTTACTAACTATTTTCAAAACATAGCATTAGGGTCTTAAATAATTAGTTAGCATAGGGAAACATATTTATAACATGAATACAAGTCTAAACCTTAGCATAGAAATCTCTGTTTGCGTCAAAAATTGGCACAACACTCTTCGGGAGTCGTTGAACAGATAGTAGTCAAGAGCGCAAGTTCAAAACAGATATTATCTAACAAAAACTCCAATCAACAGTAAAGAAAATGCGTAGACAATCGATTTATAGTGGTTCGGCGTGTTGCCTACGTCCACTGTGAAGTTTTTTGATATTTTATTGATTCTCTTTCAATGTTTACAGGTTGTTACAGCGATCAACAGCAAATTACAACTGGAAATTCGAAATCAACAATCAAGTTATGATATAGGATGATGGAGATCTTGATCCGGCAGAGTCTGGGCGTCTCAGAGTCAGAAGATCCAGAAGATCCCTTTTCTGCTGGCCCTGGGGCTCTATTTATAGGCGTAGGTTGCTGGTGTCTCGCTGAAAACTCGGGAGACCGCGTCTGGCATGTGAGGGGGCCCACATGCACGGTCTCAGGAAGTTTGGGCCCACTTTGGCATCGGTTCGAACTCCATTCGAACCGATCAAGAATTCATCCAATCGAGGTGAAATTTGGCGTGGACATTCTTCAACATGTACGCAAGCTTCAGTGAAAATTTCGTGGCATTTGGATCAATAGGTTAGGAGATATGATGGATTCGAAATTGGGTTTTTGGCATAGCTGTCTGGTTCGAACCCATGTATTCGAAACGATGGTTTCGAATCCATCATGGCACGCGGCTTCGTGGTGACGTGGAGCGCAAACTTCGAATCGATCCGGACTTCACTCCGTGTTGACCGCTTCGACTCCATGTATCTCGACGCATTCGAACCGATGGAAGACACGTCATCGTGTTTGGTTGACCCAGTGGGTTCGAACGAAGTTACACAGGATGGGTTCGAAGATGGTATCACAGATGGGTTCGAAGAAGGCCTCTGTGATGGGTTCGAAGCATGGCTTCTGTGATGGGTTCGAACTTGTGTTCCTTGGATGCACATGAGCTCTGCAACCCCTCCATGGATACGAGGCACATGGATTCGAACACGATGGAGTCGAAGGTAATGGAGTCGAAGGTGAGGCGCTTTGATGGTTTCGAAACCGATGGGTTCGATTTCTTTCGGTTCGAAGGTGATGGTCTCGAGTGGTGCATGATGATGGGTTCGAAGACACCCATCATGGTGGGTTCGAAACCAGCATGTTCCCTCCAAGTTGAACCGATCATAGCTTGAGCATGCGAACTCGGATTGACTTGAAATTTGAAATGCTGACTCCTGTGGTCTTTCTTGCCGTGTCCTATCAATTGTAGCTCAATCTGGACTCGGATAAAATTCAGTGATATCCATGGCGAAAGGAAGTACGATCAACCTCTGAGGCGAACTGTCCTTCGTTTTCGATCGATCTTTTGGTATCGCGGCTTTGCCGAAAAGCGGGATAACATTTTGCCCCCCAAAGTACGTCTTGTGGGAACATGACGTGCTTTGAATAGCTGCCACTTCTCTCTGAACAGTCATTGCTTTCTTTTTTGTCGAAACTCGTATGCTGTACTGCTGTAACCTTGCGTTGATATGACTGATTGCTGCATAATAGTGCTTAGCCGTTGGCTGTCGCATTTGTAACAGGATGAGTGTTTGATCCCTGTGAATATCCAAAATCGAATGTTAGTCCGACATGTATGCGCATATGTTAATTTGACCCCTGTTAACGTCGTGCGTCCACGAGTCGTTGTCAGTTTGGTTTGCTATAGAATTTCGTATCGATTCTCTCCTGAACCGATTTTGAAATTTGAATTGAGACAACGCTTGGCGGTTGTTTTGAAAGGTTCCTTCGTATCGATCCTCTCCTGAACCGATGTAGAAGGTTAAAGGGATCGAAGTTGTATTGCGCGAGCGTAATGTTTCGAACCGATGCATTCGAGCATTGATGGGTTCGAAATCCACATTTGTATGGACGCGGTACGCTTGTTGCTATGATGGATTCGAAATTGACATTCGAACCGGTCTGAAAGGGTGGAGTATTCTTGTGTTGTGATGGGTTCGAAACTGACATTCGAACCGATGTGAAAGGATGGTTTCGAGACTTTTGTTCGTGGCAGTGGTCCGTGTGCTTCACACGATGGAGCCTCAAACGTATGGGTTCGAAAGTGGATTTCGAACCGGTTCTGCATTCGGACCTGTTGTAATCGGTCAAGTCTACCGGCACGCGAATCGACCCAGTCATCCCCAACCCCCCATATAAATAGCAAAGACCTAGGCATTTTTTCACTTTTTACTTTTACTCTTGCTTGCTTTTTACTGTGCTCTTCATCGTTTCGGAGCTCCAAAAGAGAAAGCACTGTGTCGCGCTTTCGAATCATTCAAGATCTGAATCTTCAATTTCTCGAATTCATCATTCAAACTAGGTAATTAGCCTCGGATTCAAACGGCGAAGTTATTTCGAACCCGTTTCTTTTTATCGATTGCGTAGCCTCGAGATTGGCAAACCCAGATCTGGTTTGGGAGGGATTCGAACCGATGCGTGGGCTCGAGTTCGAATCGATGACGGTGGCGTCTTTTTATTGGATTTCGAATCGATCCTTGGAATGTCCTTGTTGGGATGCGCAGTTCGCACCGATTGAGGGGTTCGAGGGGTCCATTCGAACCGATGGGTTCGAACCCATAGGCTATCGTTTCGAAGTCCACAACTTCGTATCGATACGAAGTGGTTCGGTTCGAACGTGAATGATGCGGAGTTGAAGTTTCCTTATCGGTTCGAACTTGTCATCTGTTTACCGGTTCGAAGCGCGTCAGGATGGGTTCGAACGCATGGGTTCGAAGCGACGTCAGGATGGTTTCGAACGCATGGGTTCGAAGCGACGTCAGGATGGTTTCGAACGCATGGGTTCGAAGCGACGTCAGGATGGGTTCGAAAGAAGAGACGTTCGGTTGGGTTCGAACGAAGTCCTTGTGATGGTGTCGAACCCTATATGATGGGTACCAAAATTTGAAATTTTCCAAGCATAACTCCGACGAGCTTCATTCCTGCATATTTGGACTTGAATATTAAACTGCATACATGACTACCTTTTGAAGCTCGTCGATGGAATTATAAGAACTTCTACACGAACCAACTTCCATCATGGAAACGGATTAGTGATGACGGTCAGCGATGACGGTCATTATAGCTGGACTCCGTAGCCTTGTCGTTTGCATATTTCTTTAACTCTGCAACATTTATTCAAGTAATGCATGTCACTGTACAACATACACTCATACACGCTACACTGGGGAACGCACGGGTTTTTGTCGTCTAACGATGGTTTCTCGTGAGTTAGCTGGTTATGGAATCGTCAGGTTCACAGCAGCAGGAGACTCAAGTTACAGTCTCTCCGAGGCTAGAGATTCCGGATATCGATCCTGAGATTATTGGTCCAGCCCCGGATGAACTTCCCGATGCGTCGTTCATTGCGAATCCATCAGATTCCGTTCCGTCCAATATCTCTGAAGACATGTTGGGGAGAATATGTTTGAGACACGGCCTGTCGCTGGATGATGTGCTATTGCCGGGGCCGAATGATAGACCGCATAATCCGCCGGAGGGATATACAGCATTTAATCGCCACGCGTGCGCGGCCGGGACACTTCCTCCGTTCAACGAGTATATAAGGGGAGTATTGTCGTTTTTGAGGATTGCCCCATCTCAGCTGCACCCGAACGGATATGCGTCGATCAATAGCTTGTTCATTGCATTTATGGAATATCTCCATCGACCACCGCTCCCAATTGAGATCAGATACTTGTTCAATTTCAAAACTCGGGGTGATTATCCCTCCTTCACATTCCTGGAAGCGGTGAGAAATTGCCAAGTGGTTACCGGGTCTTGGACCAGGTTGAGCTATTATAGGACAGAATGGTTTTATGTCAGATGTCCTCCTGGATTTGCCCGACGATGGCTATTCAGACGTGAGTATAGCTGAGTTCGTAAATAATTACTACGGCAATTGCAGCCGAAGTGGAACTTATATTTTATTCTTTTTACAGCGGTGATTCAGCGACCGGAGGGCGAGCACTATAGGGAGATGGTGCGAGTGCTCCGAGAAGTCCCGGGTGGAGATAGGGATATCGATGTGTTATTGACGGATAGGAATCTCCGAGTCTGCGGTTTGATCGAACAAGGGCAGAGCATAAGCTTCGAGGTGGCACTAAGGGTCGTCTCGAAAAAACGAGTCAAGCACAAGAAACCCAGAGTTACTACAGCTGAGGAAGCTGACTCCGAAAGAACCCACACCGATGATGAGCCGCTGACCGGGCCTACGAACGCAGTTCCGGATGTCGCGGAGCAGAGAAAAGGCAAGGCTGCCATGGTTAAGTCAAGTAAGAAGGGGAGATGGAAATCGGTTGTCACGGCTCGTTCTGCTCCTGGAGTTAGAATCTCGGAGACGTCTCCTCAGAGAACTGAAAATCTTTTTGAAGGGCTTGCCGATCTTCCAATCCCGAACGATGTGTCTTTTCAACATGATGCCGGGTTGGAGGAATTCCATCGCACTCTAGAGTTGAACGAGCCTCTTATTACTAGCGAGGTCGACACTTCCGGTTGATCGGGGGGAATGCATATTCATACACATTTCACGACACTGCATAACCTTTGACTGTAAACTACCTGTTTTGAAAGGTGACTAATTCTATTCTATCTTGCTTCGCAGATATCATGTCTAAGCGCGGTTCAATGCTTGGGAGTCTTCGTCATGCCCGCAAGCCTTCATATTACGACTCGCGCAGACGAGAAGGGGAAAGAGGTTATGATCAGGGGCGTTCTGGGCATTATGACCAGGGACGCTATGGGTATTCTAGTCACGAGAGATATGACACGGACAGGGGCTATAAGCGTCGATCGCGATCACGTACCCCTCCTCCTTCCAGAGATCCCGTACAACCTCCCGCTCATGTCCCTCATCCTTCCGAGTCTTCTCGATATACGTCGATTTCTCAACCTTCCCGATCTAAGGCGATGACCCCGATAATCGCGGAGCAGCCTCCTACTGAAATCTCGGGGTAAGGGGCAATCAGACTTGCGCAATTAAAGAGGGAGTTCTCGAATATTTGCTTCGATAACTACGTCTTTCCCCCGAACCTGAAAAGAATCCCGCCGGAGGCCGAGCGGTTAGCGCTCGACTATGTGCATGATTTTTACACCCAATACAAGGCGTAGTATAGGACGGCCGATAAGGCATCGGCGTTGGCCTTCGAACGAGCGGCTACCATTGAAAAGCTCCAAATCGAGCTGGCTCAAAAAGACCGCATCATACAAGTGCTGAATACCGAGGCTGAATCGTCTCGGAAATCAGAGATGGAGGCTCTTACAAAGGTTGACGAAGCTCAAGCAGCCATGGATAGAATGAAAAAGGAGCACTATGTTACGGTGGAAGACATGGGCCACCGGAACACTGTCGTCACTGCTGAGCGGG
Source organism: Allium cepa (assembly GCA_030765085.1). Taxonomy (NCBI): domain Eukaryota; kingdom Viridiplantae; phylum Streptophyta; class Magnoliopsida; order Asparagales; family Amaryllidaceae; genus Allium; species Allium cepa. The sequence continues at coordinate 943,642,178 of CM060934.1, read as the reverse complement.
ATGCGGCGTTAAAAGAACTTAATGAGCTCAAGGCTAAATTTGCCTAGATTATTAAAGATAGAGATGACGCGCATAACATGGCGCAAGAAGCCTGCGAGCAAGCCGTAGTGCTTCGCACTGAAAGAGATGTGGCCGTGGCCAAAGTTCAGGCGGTTGAAGGAGAGGTGGAGGAGAAGGTTCAACATGCAGAGGCCAGGCTAAAGACCGATATCGAAGATTTGCTCATAACTTACAATGCCAATGTGTTAAAGCACAGAAACTTGGCCTGGCTTCAAGATTATCCGGTTCACCTTCGTAGCGCCTGGGACCGATTGGTTGAGGAGGAAAAGGAAGCGCACCCAGGTGAAGCGGTCGATCGATTCGAACTTGAGAATCGGCTGCTCACAGACGATGAGAAGAAGGTTCTTCATGACGCTATCATCGCTTATGAGAAGGAAATGATCGGTGGTCGTTCTCTGGAAGTCGGAGAGGGGTCAGGCATTGAGCACCATTCTGCTGTCACTGAAGTCACCACACCATCTTCGTCGGTGCCTGTATCTGTGGTCAGTTTGCAACCTGTTCCTGCTTACGACCCGAAACAGCCGCGCTTATCTCCTATTCATGAGCGTACTACCGAGGCCGTTCAGCCGTCTGCGAGCCAAACTGGGGAAGGTATTCCGAAGTTATCTCAAGCGTTTTTTGAATAGAGTGTTTGTTTTGTAGCAGTTTTTAATAACTTCTTATTTTTTGCCTAGTGACTGGAGTTGCGCCGACTGTTGTGGCTCAAGAATTAAGTAGAGGAGATAAGGCCATCGCTACGGAGACTACTGTTGTAACCGCGATATCTGTTGAGATGGCGCAGGGGGGATCCTTATCTGCTGACGAACAAATGGTGAGCGAACTGCTCGGTGAGCAGGGTGGTTCTTTCTCTGACTTGCCATTTATCATCGTTAGTAGCCTCCCGCCGTCCTCAAGTTCTTCGATGCAGGCCGTAGATGCCCCCAGCCAAGCCCATGCGACTCGTGATGAGAAAATTTTGGCTGAGATCAACGCCGAAATAGAGGCTGCGGGGCATAGCGGTACCGCCGGTGGCAGCACGGCGGCGCAGAGTCCAGCACCTGCTACGGTAGCACCATCGGGTGGCACGGTCTCAACTTCCGTTATGGATCCAGTCCCCCTTGCTCCTCCGGCAGGAAGCCTCCATGCAGACTCAAGCTCCGAGGAGGATATTGACATCATGCCTCCAACCGAAGAGCCACCACTGGAGAGGAGACATTCAAAACGAAGAATTTCTGTCCCTAGTGACACTGATGATGTACCACTAGTAAGAAGGACGAAAAAGAAGAAATAAATCGGCTTCTCAAGTAGGTGTTTTGGTAGATAGATACTCGTCTTCGTTTTTTGTCAGTAGGTCGTGTATAGATGCAGGTTCGGCCCCTGCTAGTAGGCATTCTTTTTTGGAAGAACTTATCTACGTGTAAGTCCTTGTTTTAAGTTAGTTGAAATAAAATTTAGTTTCTTTGTTCCAACTCTCGTTTTATTTGTGCTTAAGTACTTGCAATGTCTTGTTTTCGGTCCGGTGTACTTGTGGTGTTTTTACCGTTTAAGTAGAGTTCGTCTCATTTGCCAAGTCTGAAGATCTTGGTCACACGTTGTGATTGATGAATGAGTTGAACTTCGGACGTTGTATCACTTCGGTTAGTGATTAATATTTAGCTTTCGTGCCCCCCAGTTTTGGGGAACAACACTTGTATTTTTGGTGGTTGATCGCACTTGTTGCAAGTCTTGAGCACACGTCCGCATTCCGGGGACTTAAAATAATTTGAGATCGATAACCTGGTTTGCATTCCAGGATTTCAAGAGTTATTGATGCTTGTGACACGGTTCGCGCTCCCGGAACTTGGGAATGATGTTCACATTCCAACTTGCACTCTACGAACTCGGAGTTAGTATTAACACTTTAGTTCGCACTACGGGAACTTTAACTTGGTGTTTGTGCTCCAATTCACACGCCGGGAACTTGGATAAAACATGTATGTTCGGGTTCGTACTTCAGGAACTCGGAATTGACGTTTATACTCCAACTCGCACTTCGGGAATCTGGAGTTTGCACGGATGCTTCGGTTCGCGCTCCGGGAACCTGCAACTTATGTCTATACCCCAATTCATGTTTTGGGGATCATGGAGTTGGCATTGATACTTCGGTTCGCACTCCGGGAACTTTGAATTGATGTTTATACTCCAATTCACACTCTGGGAATTTGGAGTTCGCATTGATGGGTTGGTTCGCGCAGTGGGAACGAATTATTGAATGTTTATACTCCAATTCGCACTGTGGGAAGTCGGAGTTCATTCGCACTCCGGGAACGAATTGTTAAATGTTTATACTCCAATTCGCGCTCCGGGAATTTAGAGTCCGTTCGCACTGTGGGAACGAATTATTGAATGTTTATACTCCAATTCGCGCTGTGGGAAGTTGGAGTCCGTTCGCACTCCGGGAACGAATTGTTAAATGTTTATACTCCAATTCGCGCTCCGGGAATTTGGAGTCCGTTCGCACTCTGGGAACAAATTATTGAATGTTTATACTCCAATTTGCGCTCCGGGAATTTGGAGTCCGTTCGCACTCTGGGAACGAATTATTAAATGTTTATACTCCAATTCGCGCTTCGGGAATTTGGAGTCCGTTCGCACTCTGGGAACGAATTGTTAAATGTTTATACTCCAATTCGCGCTCCGGGAATTTGGAGTCCGTTCGCACTGTGGGAACGAATTATTGAATGTTTATACTCCAATTCGCGCTGTGGGAAGTTGGAGTCCGTTCGCACTCCGGGAACGAATTGTTAAATGTTTATACTCCAATTCGCGCTCCGGGAATTTGGAGTCCGTTCGCACTCTGGGAACGAATTATTAAATGTTTATACTCCAATTCGCGCTCCGGGAATTTGGAGTCCGTTCGCATTCTGGGAACGAATTATTAAATGTTTATACTCCAATTCGCGCTCCGGGAATTTGGAGTCCGTTCGCACTGTAGGAACGAATTATTGAATGTTTATACTCCAATTCGCGCTGTGGGAAGTTGGAGTCCGTTTGCACTCCGGGAACGAATTGTTAAATGTTTATACTCCAATTCGCGCTCCGAGAATTTGGAGTCCGTTCGCACTCTGGGAACGAATTATTAAATGTTTATACTCCAATTCGCGCTCCGGCAATTTGGAGTCCGTTCGCACTCTGGGAACAAATTATTAAATATTTATTCTCCAATTCGCGCTCCGGGAATTTGGAGTCCGTTCGCACTGTGGGAATGAATTATTGAATGTTTATACTCCAATTCGCGCTGTGGGAAGTTGGAGTCCGTTCGCACTCTGGGAACGAATTATTGGAATGGACTGTCGTGTGTTGGTCCAGTTCAGCCTTCGATGTGTTGGCTTGCCCCCGAGCTGGGGTTTCACTTAGTGAGTGGCCGGTTGTAACCCAGTCACTCGCTATTTGAATAAATTCCATTGTTCGATGGAACTTAGCTCTTCGTGTGTCGTGATTGTTGAATGTTGTATTCGGTGAATCACAGCTTTAGCTTGAAGAGATAGCATTTTATTTGCTGAAATAAGAAAATGTGGCAAAATCAGTGCCTTATTACAAACTCAAATTTCAGAGCGTAAAAGAAATTGTAAAGTATTCATGGATTGAAGGAGCTTGTCATGCGTGGCAGCGACGAGGTTCTTCATCGTTCCAGGCTTCTGAATGAGTAGGCCCGCCACTGATGGCGTTTATCACCAATCTTCCACGGGGACAAGTCGAGTCCTCCTGCCTCGGTCGATCGGGTTCATTGATTGGATTGGATGGGCCCGCATCTCTGGGCTGCGGTATCCGCACAAACTGTTTCAGTTTCCCTTCCCTGACCAGTTTTTCAACAAGATCCTGTAAGTGACGACACTCGTTCGTATCGTGCCCGTAGCCTTCATGGAACCTGCAAAATTTTCCCGTCTGGATTTGCCTCTCCGACGACGGTCTTGGAGCAGGTTTTTCATATTGAATCGCATTGCGGGTCCGTAAATACAAGTTCTCCAATGAAATATTCAAAGGAGTATAACTGTCGAACTTCGGATTTCTGCGTTGCAGGCCGCGATTTTGATCTTGTTTTTTAAGTTGATTCACGCTCTCTCCTCGCCGAGCTTGTTTATTTTTAATGTTCAACTGAACGTTTCCGGAGTTCTCGTCGGACTGTTTTATTGCAACATTGCTTTGGGTTCCTCCCGCATTTAGCCCTGCGTCAATTTGCTTCCTAGACTGTTTCGCGTCTTCCCGTCTCAGGAATTGAGCTGCTTTGGCGTGGAAACGGTCCAATGACGCAGGTGGTTTCCCAGCTAGCCAATTGCCAAATTCAGAATCGGGGTCGATCCCCTTAGTTAACGCCATAAGGATGGAGTTATCGTTTGGATTACTAATCTCTGCACATGCAGTGTGGAATCTTTCTAAGTAGTGTCTGAGTGTCTCTCCGGGAGCTTGTGTGACACTAGATAGAGTGTTGACATCTTTCGGCCTTGCGACGTGCATGCGGAATTGCTCAACGAATTTTGTGGCCAGCTGGTCGAATGAGGAGATGAATCGAGGAGGCAATCGGGTGAACCACATGGTAGCGATGCCCCCCAAGGATATGGGGAAACTACGACATTTCACAGCGTCGTCGGCTCTGGCAGCAGTCATCGACCATTCATATTTTAGAATATGTTGATTGGGATCGGGGTTTCCCTCATGCATGGGCAAAGTTGGCATTCGGAATCGCCGTGGGGGTTCAGCATTAAGAATGTCGTCCGTAAAGGGAGTGTGACTTCGGGAAATTCGCCAATCGTCGTTTGTGAACCCCTGACTCTCACGGATCATCTGACGTATCATAGTTGAAAGATCCGGCATTTGCGCCGGAGTGTGGTCACGTTCCATACTTTGGGTTTGAACCGGATATCGTCGACGGTTCACATCTTGCCTTCTCGGCTCATAGTCCTCTGGGACGTACGGTTCAGGAGTACGGCCGCTATGACAACGGTCTAGGTCCGACTGGTCTTGAGCGTCGACCCCTAGTTCAGCCGCAACGCTAGTGGTGCGGTATTCTACGGCGTGATGAGGAACGACGCCTCCTCGGGAGGAGGGTCCGGTTTGGAAGCTGGCCGACGGACCAACTCGAATTTGTCCAACGGTCAATGTCGGTTGGTTTCCAGCGGGTGGCATACGACTCCCATCTAACCGGGGTCGTGGAGGTCGGTTATGATAATCAGAAGATGAAGAACTTTCGCTGGAAGAGCGAGAAGCACGATCTCTCATGGATCTTTTTCGTTTTTGGCGATCCAGCTTGTTGATTAGCTCTGCGTTAGCGCGTAGCTGTTCTTCTAGTTGCCGCCGACTCTGGGTCAGCTCTTGAAGTAACAACTGCAATTCTTGCCGGGTAACCGGACCCGACGGTTCTGAGTGCCCAGCGGCATCTTAATTAGGTGGAGGTAGAGGGGCAGGATTCTGTCTATCCTGTCCTTCTTGATTGACGGCGTTCGAGGTGGTTCTCGTGCTAACACACTTTAGAATTGAGTTCCTTTCCTAGACTTTATGCAAATCTGAATAGAAGGGAAGGACGTTGGATTTAACGATCTGGATCTCTCTCTTAGATTTATTCAGTCCGGTATCGATGACAGATCCAACGAGCAGGAGAAAATCTGGGTTTTCTCAGTGAAAGCACCAAAGTGTTTGCGTCAAAATTGGGCACAACACTCTTCGGGAGTCGTTGAAGAGATAATAGTCAAGAGCGCAAGTTCAAAACAGATATTATCTAACAAAAACTCCAATCAACAGTAAAGAAAATGCGTAGACAATCGATTTATAGTGGTTCGGCGTGTTGCCTACGTCCGCTGTGAAGTTTTTTGATATTTTATTGATTCTCTTTAAATGTTTACAGGTTGTTACAGCGATCAACAGCAAGTTACAACTGGAAATTCGAAATCAACAATCAAGTTATGATATAGGATGATGGAGATCTTGATCCGGCAGAGTCTGGGCGTCTCAGAGTCAGAAGATCCAGAAGATCCCTTTTCTGCTGGCCCTGGGGCTCTATTTATAGGCGTAGGTTGCTGGTGTCTCGTTGAAAACTCGGGAGACCATGTCTGGCACGTGAGGGGGCCCACATGCACGGTCTCAGGAAGTTTGGGCCCACTTCGGCATCGGTTCGAACTCCATTCGAACCGATCAAGAATTCATCCAATCGAGGTGAAATTTGGCGTGGACATTCTTCAACATGTACGCAAGCTTCAGTGAAAATTTCGTGGCATTTGGATCAATAGGTTAGGAGATATGATGGATTCGAAATTGGGTTTTTGGCATAGCTGTCTGGTTCGAACCCATGTATTCGAAACGATGGTTTCGAATCCATCATGGCACGCGGCTTCGTGGTGACGTGGAGCGCAAACTTTGAATCGATCCGGACTTCACTCCGTGTTGACCGCTTCGACTCCATGTATCTCGACGCATTCGAACCGATGGAAGACACGTCATCGTGTTTGGTTGACCCAGTGGGTTCGAACGAAGTTACACAGGATGGGTTCGAAGATGGTATCACAGATGGGTTCGAAGAAGGCCTCTGTGATGGGTTCGAAGCATGGCTTCTGTGATGGGTTCGAACTTGTGTTCCTTGGATGCACATGAGCTCTGCAACCCCTCCATGGATACGAGGCACATGGATTCGAACACGATTGAGTCGAAGGTAATGGAGTCGAAGGTGAGGCGCTTTGATGGTTTCGAAACCGATGGGTTCGATGTCCTTCGGTTCGAAGGTGATGGTCTCGAGTGGTGCATGATGATGGGTTCGAAGACACCCATCATGGTGGGTTCGAAACCAACATGTTCCCTCCAAGTTGAACCGATCATAGCTTGAGCATGCGAACTCGGATTGACTTGAAATTTGAAATGCCGACTCCTGTGGTCTTCCTTGCCGTGTCCTATCAATTGTAGCTCAATCTGGACTCGGATAAAATTCAGTGATATCCATGGCGAAAGGAAGTACGATCAATCTCTGAGGCGAACTGTCCTTCGTTTTCGATCGATCTTTCGGTATCGCGGCTTTGCCGAAAAGCGGGATAACAATCTCCAAATCATTCTATAATACATCATAATTATAAATGAATGAATTAATGAAGTAAAATACACAAATTTAATAGGACAATCATTCACTCACCTTAATTAAATCTAAGCCAAGCTCTAATCATCAAAAATTCAAATTTTCTTACTTTAAATTTCAAAATCCACATCCACATCCGGATTCAAGCGAATTCCTTTGCGAGATTTTTAGAGGACTAATAGAGAGGAATTATGTTGATTTTTATTTGATTTTAGGAATTTTATTTTTTAGGTTTAGGGCATGGTGACCAGAAGGTAATTAAGTTGTGATTAGGAGACCATTAGAGAAGAGGAAGAAGATGGAAACATGAAATGAAATTGAGAATCAAAATTATAAGGGGTTTAGCTTCATAAAGTCTAAGTAAATGGACTTAGCCTAATTCCATCTGATTTATCAAAAATCACAATTTATTCTAAATTTGCAACATCTCCAAACATTGTCAAGTTTAGACTTATTCTACTCACATCAAAAAATCGAACTCAACCACGAGTGTATCGAGTCCTTATTCGTTCATTTGTAAAAATCAAGTATAAAAGGTGTTCCACCATTTAACTATTAAATATTTCAATTAATTATTTAAATATTCAATCAATAAAATTATAGGGTGTGACAATGTTGTAATGGATATGGATTAATTTGATGACGCATTTAAGAGCATATCTTTAGTTAGTAATAATGAAACTAATTAATAGGTTTTAGAAAAGTTAATAAGTTAATTAAGTGAGTTTTGAACTCTATATTTATTATTAAAGTGATTAGAGGGTTAATAAAGCTAGATTAATATTATGAATATTATTCAAAGTACAAAAACAATCTTTTTTAACGAATTGTTTACTTATAAATAAAGAAATGATTTTTCAAGTAAAATAGGTATTGTATAAAATGATGTGATATTTTATGAAATAGTGTAAATAAAGCTTATTATGCATTTATAAAATTGTTATATGATTTTGTAAATGAACTATAGATTTTATAAAATGGAAATGAGATTTTGTAAAATAGTAATATGATGTATACTTAATTTTAATGAGGTAATTAAGTGTTTAAAGGCTTAAAAATGACTAATAAGCTAGTTATCTTTTTCATAAAATTGTTACAAGATTTTATAAAGTTGCATGATATCATATTAGACATTTATTGAAAAGATTTTAAAGTGAGAATAGATTAGTTAAGAAATGAATTACTTGTTTAAATATGCGTGTATGTCTATGTATATGTGTATGTATATAGGTAAGTATATGTATACATGTATTTAAAGATATATATTGCAATCAAAACAAATAGTGTATTATAGTTAGAATTTTTGTGTATGCTTGTTCAGATATATATATATATATATATGTATGTATGTATATGTATGTATGAAATTGTTTAAATATATTTATATTTTGATGAGCAGAAGTGTGTTGTGGGCATTTCCGGAGCCATAGCAACTGTCTAATGAACTAAGTTGTGTAAGAATACACCTAGCGAGTAATCGCTCCAACAAAGTCTAAAATGTGATTTGTAATATGGAATGTGTGAGATTGCAGAATAAGGATCTTAAGGGTAAATTAACAATTAAGCGGTGGTGAATAGTGTTTTCTAATTTACATGATTTTTTTCGAAATCTTTGGAAATTATACTTAGAATAATGAGATTAACAATCATCGAAATAATCATAGAATCAAAACACAGATAAATAATAAATGGAGTAAAAGTGAAAGGAAAGAACATACCAAGATTTTATACTAGTTCGCAGTTACCCTACATCAAGTCTCGTACAATTCCTTATACGGATTTCTTTTCAACTAGTAAACGCAAATACAATTTCAATTTCAAAGCTACGAGACACACCCTCCAAAATCCCAGCCTTTGGGTAGAACGCTTAATTTAAGGCTATAAGCACACTCATTAGATTTACGGGCTACTAAGCACACCCAATTGGTTTCTTAGGCTACAATCACACCCATAAGTATATCGGTTTAATTTGACAGAGATTTACAAATTCAAAACCTCATTGTTAATTACAAATGATCCTATAATCATTGAATAACACTTAGATCATGATTTGAGTTAGAGAGATGATAGAAATCAAAGAGCAATTGATAGAGAATCAAACTAATGGTGATTGACTTTGATTTTGGTTGAAATTCAGCAGAGTATGGTTATATTTCTGTTTAGAAAATAAATGAGAAGAAGGAGGTGAGATGAATAATGAAAAGTGATTATAAAATTCGTTGGAAACACAGGTAGAGGAATAACGATCATGTCTATTGGTGAATAGATATGACGAATAGACACTTCTTCTGAAAAATGAATTTTGAAATTCACGGCTAGTATGTCGACATATAAAGTTAGAATATGTGGACATACTCCCTGTAAGTTTGAGACACACTTTGAAATATTATTTTGAAAATGTATTGTTCTGTGAAATAATTTTATACATTGTAAGTTTATTTAAATATAATATATACATGTTATAATTATGATAAAACTTAAGTAAAGCTATACAATAAGAATTTTGAAAAATAAACTAATATAAATCAAAATTTAATAAAAAATAATTTGGTAAAATAATAAAAACTAAAATGATAAGCATAAGAAATTGAAAACTATTTATTAGTTGTTTTGAAAAGAATATTTAGAAACTTATTTAAAAATAGTGGGAGAGAGAGAGAACAAGTGCTATTAGAATTTTAAGAAAATTCTAGACTCTGTAGCTTACCTGAAAATCTTGGAATTTTGAACTCTTGAATACTCATGAGTCTTCATTCATGAGTCTATATATCAAAATCTTTAACTCTTCAATATTTACTTGATACTGTATATTAACACTTGTCGAATATCCTACACTATATACTATATACCCTGATAAAACATTAGTATTTATATTTTATATGATTTCCTAATGTTGGTGTCATCAAAACCAAATCCTTATGTACTGATAGAATGTGCTTGTGTACACATGTGTAAATGTGCAAAAATGAGTGTGGTAGCATGTGTAGGCATTTCATAAGGGTAGATGGCCAGTTGAGTATCTTTTGGTATAATTAGAGGAACCCAGATCTTGTAATTGCCCACTGAAATCTACGCGTGCACAAAATGGATTTAAAATTGAAGTCAGTTTTCGAACACATAAGGAACCACTTCCAAAACATCAACCAATGAACTTCAGAGTAGGTCTAATGGGGCGAAGGTGGGTTCAGGAAGCATTGTGGCTCATCGTGCGAAGCAATGGAGGGATTGATGCATGAATCGACGACCATGGTGATCGGGAGGCTGCTTCCCTGGTCTCTATTGCCTAAGATAGGCTACCATAAGTCAATTGATGTTGCAAAGACCTAGGTTACAAATCCTTGGTTAGGTGTCATTCGATAAGTGGTTGGTAATGATCAATAAGGCATCCAACAAGTGGTCGGTGAAATGATCGAGGCAAGGAGCAAAAGGCATAAACTATTCCTACTCAAGAGAGTTAGAGATCGAGATAGTGATCGAATGCCAATTGGATACAAGATGGGATATGATTTGTTTCACAATCATGTATGATGAGCGTGCACAAGTGAAGGGAGTGCGTGATGGCGAGGAGTTGGTTCCAAACTCAAAGTGACATGCAAGCATGTGATGGCGACGATCAACACCAGATTGGGCTAGCGTGTATACAGATGATTAGTAAAGATTTCATTGTTAAAGCGCCATGGTCCTTGAGTAAATCATTGGGGTCAAAGAAAGTATACAGTGAGAAGTACGCAATTAGATTCGATCGTAGTGCATTTCTAGTTCTAAGCATCTATTTGTATGTTGTTTTATGGTTTCGTACTAAGCCTTCGAGAGGGTCGTGACAGGCGCTTAAGACGGACCTGAATCTAGAAGTGGTAGCATAGATATTAATGCTTGAGAGCACTTTAGTGGCAGGGTTTTCATTATTTCTAGGAGAGTGGCCTAGGTCCATATTGTTGCACCTGTATAGTAAAGAGGTCATATGGGGACGCTCAGTTCCATTTGTTAACTCTTGAGGGTAAGAATGTACATAAAAGGTCATATAAGGTGTAGTTGCTTCATTTATATATTTCATTCGGTATAAGATTATTAGTATTCTCTATTTGAGATATTGTTATGGTTTGATTGTGCTATACTAGTTGATTTGTATTATCATTGTGTTTTGCTTAGTGTAGACATATATCATGACACTTTTATTACCCTTGCACATGTGTATTTTTAATTGAGAGTTACAATATATTAGTTGTGCTGTTACATGGTAAAAATGTGGTCAAGTTGATGGTATCATAATATCAGAAGCTCAAGAATATGAAATAATTTTAAACACAATTTCCAAAGCAAATTCACATTTCATTTCAAAGATGTATTTCGTATTCATTACATAATCCCAAAAATTGCCCAGGTTCAGAAAGAATATAATTATTACAAAATACTCCAAAAGCGAAATATGAAGATGCCTCCTTTATTGATTAGAGTTACTGTTAACCTAAAAAAATGTATCAACACCCTGGTTTAAGTGTGAAATCACTAGCCCTGTTTTTAAGAGCAAACAATATAGACAATAAATATAAAAAGAGCAGAAATAGTAAAGAGATAAGAAGATTTTTATAGTAGTTAAGCTGTTAACAAAACCTACGTCCACTTTATAGCTTCTTTTATAAATCAACTACTATTACAAAGGAGTTTAGATTGCAATATAATATCCTTTCCTCGATTAGATCAAGCCATCATTATTAGAGACAAAAGGAGGATCTCAATTGTCCATTAAAAGATGTTCTTTGGGAGAAGAAGAGTGAAGAAATAATGGTCGAGCTTCAGCAGATATCCAATCCCCTTTACTATTACATATCGGATGGTATCAGAGAGTACTTGGGCCAGGGACCCTTTTTCAAAAGCCTATAGTCATCATGCAGAGCCCGCTCAGGAAGATTGGGGGTATTTGCAGCTAACTTTTTAGATCTGTACCGATCCAAAAGGTTATGCAATTTTTGAGTCTTCTCAATTTGATTGTCTTCCTATCCCATAATTTAACGCCTTGTCCAAATATCAAGTTGTTTGGAGTCGGTTTGATCATCCATCTTCATAGATCATCCAATCCATCCCTTCATAGAAGATCCATCCATAACTCATTTAATACTTCACCCAATGACATGAACCCTCATACATCTAATGTGGATGAGTAGGAGAGCATCCAAATCAAATCTCATAGGGTGAGGCCCATCCTAGGTGGGTCAAATTTAATTTGTCAATCTAATTTAATTTAGAGGAGATCCATCCATAATTCGCCTGATACTATCGAAATTAGACAAAACTTTACAGGCAGCTTTTAGGGGGTGTGTGATACCTACACACTGGATCTTAGGTGGTGGGGACCCACTTTAGTTAGGTTCGATTGGGTCCAAACTTTGGGTCAGTATTGATCCAGACTAGCTTGGCTCAATGACTTCATTTTTAATACGAGCCTTCCTTTATGTCTTCTAAGTGCCCCCTCCAAAGTTCAAGTCCATATGAGTTCTATAGATTCATTTTAAGTTTCTCCGGTCCAAAAGTGGGTAGGTATTTGAATAAGTCTTCATTTCTTGAGCTAGGTTGCTTGGAAAGTTATCAAACTTGATAGGTATGCTTAGTATAGGCATAGGAATGCAATGTAAGTGGTTAGAAGGAACCGTGAGTCAACATTTCAGATCAATACCGATCCAATTGGATCAGATCGATATCGATCCAAAGAGTTAGCATAATTTTGGGCCAAACTTCTTGTGTTTCTTCGTTTTGTGCTTCTAGTCCTTCGTGTCACGTTTCGAGTCGTTCTGGCTTAATCCAAATGTTCTAACTCCTTTTAATTCTGTTGGGCTATAAATCCAATTAACACTTGCCCCCTAAAGTATGCCTTTTGAATGAAAGGTGTGCTTTTCTCCAGAATAAGTTCCAGTAACGAGTCTTCGATTATTGAGCTTTCCAACGGCTTTACCCTTAGCAAACTGTACAGTTCCTTTGGATTCTTTCGTCAATCACAAGTCATTCCAAACATGTTATAGCCTAGGACTCTAGATTCTACCTAAATGTAATCTATACATCACAATCATTCCAGTTTCATTTAGAGATATTACATGACATGTCTCTAATTACATTACACATCTCTAATCATCCCGTGTTCATCCGGGATTTACATCATTACCACTCAGATTTAATTTAGAGTTATAATATCATATATTACAATCATATCACATTATATATCAAAATTACATTATATTACATCATTTATTAAAATCATCCCGTGTTCATATAGGATTTATCTGTTTTATTCTATTTATAGAGCACTGGAATTCTTTTACAAAATAAAATCTATTTTAAGGTTCGATCTCCCTCGACAGTTGAAGTTTAATGCACAATCTTTTTGGATAGTCTGATGTTTATTTTAAGGGACGATCTCTCTGGATCATTTATTGTGTCAGTTCATGGGGGTGATCTCTCCGGATCATTTGCTTATGGGGGATTAAGTAAGCCCATCCGCTCACTCTTCGGTAAGGATACTTATTTCTTACACTCTGGCCCTATCTCATCGGTCGGGACTCTATAGCATTCAATATCGTACAAGTTCATCCACTCGCTCTCTGGCATGAGGACTTGCACCTTGCACTTTTGTCTCGTCTCTCCGATCGGGACTCTATGGCATTCAGAATCAGTCATCACATTAAATATGGATTTTACAAAATTAGAATTTCAAATCAAAGCAAACAAGCAAAAAGTAAATAAGCAAAAATCCTGAATGTTTATCCCAGACATCCAGCTCAGAGTATGGCAAGGGACCAATCTAGGTTTGTGCATGTCCAAGCGGTCTAAAATTATTATCCTAATCAGTCATCCCAATTATCCGACTCAGAGTGTGATTAGGAACCTATCTAAGTTTAGCACATGTTTAGGTGGTCGGGGGTCATTATTGTTTTTACCACTAATATACGAAAAGAAAAGTGCAAAAAACAAACAAAAGCAAAGAGCAGTCGGATCTAACTACCCATCCATCCCAGTTATGGGATTATCTATCACGGCTCAAATCTCTGGGCATTCTTTGAAGCAACTGCTGTGGGTGGTGGCTACTCTAACTGTGCTATCGCGGCTTTGTTCCTCACGTACTATGGAAGTTGGTTGCTTTGAACCAGTTCTTCTATCAGATCACGAAGGTGTCGGCATTCATTCGTTCCATGTCTACCCACTCGTGGAAGATGCAAAACTTTCTAAATCCTTTCTCTCGATCACTAGGCTCTCTTCTCGGAGGCTTCTGATTGAGAATTTGCCCATAATGTCAAAGTATATCCTTTCCAAGGTTTCAGTTAGCTTAAAGTAGAAAGATAATTTGGGCTCCCTCCTTTCTCGTTTCAGTTCCCTAGAATCACCATTGGTTTCTCTTTTCCCTTTGACTTTTCTAAATCCTGCTCCATAGGATCCCTTGCCATCCACAACATAAATTTCATCCTCTTTAGCTTCATCTTTAGCGTCAGCATCCTCCTGACATAAATATCTCTCAGCTTCATAGTAAAACTCAATAAGATCCATTGGTGGATCCCTCTTAAATGTGATCTGAAGTCAGTCTTGCTTGTGACTCCAAACACTACGACCATTATAATCACTGATGGGTCCAGCCTATGAAACGCAGCCATTGCTGCATTGAATTTTGTTAAATAACATCTCAAGGTCTCTCCTGGCCTTTGTTTCACATTTGCCAATTTCATCACATTCTTCGGTTGAAAGATGTGAACTCGGAATTGTCTTAAAAACCTTCCCACTAACTCGATTCATGTGCTAATGGAACCATTCTCTATCTGTCTAAACCATATTGTCGCCAAACCTGTCAAGTATAATAGGAAGCACTACCCTATTACTTTCTCAACAGCACCCAACACCTCTATATGTTGGATATATCTCATCAATCATTCGATCGGTCTTTCCATCATACATTTCCAACACGAGAAGCTTGAAATCAGGAGGATTTCTCATGTTTCTGATATTAGTAGTAAACAAGTTCTATTCACATCTTCAAACCCTGAGTTGCGGATCCTCCTCTAACCAACCTTCTTACTAATTCAACAATTGGATTTTCACCACCCAATGAAGAACTTTGTCAGTGATGTTATGCTGAGATGACCCACAAATCCATACCCTTTGAATCGACAATAAAACATACATGTACGACCCAAAGGCACAAACCAACGGAAAGTCAAGAGAAAGAAAAGAAGAGAGAAGAAGTGAAGAGAAGAAAGAGAGAAGAGAAAACAAAATCGAACAATACAGAATCTCACATTGCAGCGGAAAACATATATAATCATATCAATGATCTTTCCAACACAGAAATTATATATACGTACATCAATCAGAGTTCAACAATCAATCACTAATCATCGGCTTGGACAGTTATAATAGCCCATCCTCACAATTGCTGATAATAAACAACAACTAAGCAACAATGCAGTGGATAATCAAAACAGATACATGTATACGATAATGAAGATCTCCAACTCTCCTGCAGAAGTTCCCAAAGCACCAAATCTAAACCTGTAAATATACTTGGTCTGACCCGAGCATTTAAAGGGAAGAACGTCCGGATCAGTTTGATAAACCAGCATGAGAAACACATTCAACTGAATTTATTAAATTACCAAACTTTTCCTTTATCAAAACAAAAGTATCTCGTAAGACAAGTCCAAACATAAACATGGACATGTTTTTACCTTACAATAGCTAAAACATTTCATATCAATTCCTCTTATATTATACTAGTGTCTAGAATACAAATAATATTCAAAATAGCCGAAATCGTTACCATTATTAAATTCCAGCATACTAGGCTCTACATATAAAACGGTAGGTACGTAGTGGAGTTTGGATTTCCATACAAATGATCAGGTGAAGGGATTACCTTCTGATGGGTACACCTCTAGATGGATGTCCTAAGGCACAGAACATTTGCCCTCTACCAACACAAGATCAGCCCACCTGTATAACTAGATTGTACCGAATATGTCATTCTCCAGTCGTTACCGACTTTTTCCGAGGCCCTCATAGCATACATACTACAATAACTAGATACACAACATCATAGCATGTAAAGATATATGTAGAAGATGATGATCATAACCGACTTGGGAGTGACCCACTTAGCCTTGCCACATCTAACCCAGTTTCGTTCATTTTTGGTTGATGATGCCTGAGGTAACAATTACCTTCCACAATCACATATCATATCACTTTGAATGTCACACGGCCATTTTCATTGACTATTAATTGCCTTCCATAAACAAACCGATCCCGGTCTCTTTGCACCATCAATGCGAAAGCGTTTCTCAACCTCACATAGAAACTAAGTCCCATAGACTTATCACTCTCCAACTTTCAACTTGCTATCCATCGGGCCAAGAAGGAAGCTCGATGGATTGGAGTAATACTCTGCACTACAAGAATCAACATGCTCAACACAAACGATAATCAAGCCTACACAGATGGCTATATACTAAGTGTACGAACAAATAGTTCCCACATCAAGTCGAGGAACTAAAATGGCCAAATTTGACAGTCGGTTATTTAACTATCAAAGAAAACAAACAAATATTTAGCACCTCAAGCAATCACTAGCCCTTTTAATTAATCTTTTATTAATTAAATCACTTGCCAAATAATCACTTCAAATTATCTTTGAAAAGATATAATTCCAATGTCATTTCAATATTTCAATGTTGGAAAACATTTCCATATACTTATTTAATAACAAGTAATTCACAAATCAATTTATTTTCAACACTTTGAAAATATTACATATACTTAAATTATGATTAAGTTTACATTTCACTCTTTACGGAAAATATTCTCTTTAAACTTATTTATTTGGGTCAAAAGGAATGTTGCGTAAAACATTGTCACGACAACCCAAAATCACTAGTATAGGTATTCGAAAATAAGATAGATATATAAATGCCATATACTACACAAAACATTTCCTTTTGAAAATCATTTACTACAGCAACTATGTTATAGTCCATCATTTCCTTATTTCTCGAAAACGTCTATTTCAACAATGGATGTTGAAACCTATGTATTCGATACCTAACACATTTTAAAACATCTTCAGACCAATTGACGCCGCTTAAATTATCACTTTTCGAAAACATTTATTTAACTTAAAATATTATTCACTGTCCAAAATCAAGAATATAGTTCATTTACCAAATCCAACATTTCTACACATTTATTTTAGGGATTATCCACTGTCCAAAATCGTGGATATAATTCCAACCAAATACATTGCTTTTACACTTTAATTGAAAGGACTATCCCTGTCCAAAATCGTGGATGAAATTCCTTTAATTAACCTTCATATTTAACTTATCAAAATAAGCCGATTTTGGATTTACCAAACAATGTTTATAAATTCACATTTATATTTTATAAAAACTTCAACTTATAAAATCCCTTAATTAGTCGATTCCATTTATATCTCATTTACATTTCAAATCCGGTTTATAAGTTAATTTACTTATAAATCATTTATTCCCAAATTCATTCTTTTATGACTTCGTCAATTAATAAATCTATAAATCTTATTACTTATAAAATCCATTTATAACTCCATTTTAACTCTTATAAAACTTTTTATAATCCCATTATTTAGATTTATAAAATATCCAATTTTATAGATCTTATATCTAAATCATTTATAATAACTTAAAAAAATCCCAATTTACTTATTCATAAATTAATCAACTTCATATTTCAGAAATCACATTCTGATTATATTTCACGAAAATCATAATTTTTTTATAACCTAAAAAATATAACATTTATTTATTTAGAATAAATTCATTCCTTTAACAATTCAAAAATTTATAAAACTTCTATTTTCAAAATCACTTGAAAATCATTTAAATTCGTAACATCACTTTAACAACAGCACTAAATATATCAATCACGGCATCCAAACATAATATATCACATGATAACAGCATATATGTCAATATTTATAAATAAAATCAATACTGGCGAGGAATCCAGTTGGATTTCTCCAACCTGCCACCTACAACAAATATACATATTAGAATATGTGTACAACGTCTGCTTCGAGGCAGACGCATGTACAAAGGGTCATCCACTCATATACGGGAGTATAAGGTCTCATTTGCTCCAATAGGCAGGAATATATCCAAAAACCAATCAGTATATAGAACATATTATATATCACCATCATCAATCAACATAAAATATATTTATTCTCACTTATATAAAAATATCAGTGAGTCAGAAAGAGTGAGTTATACTCACATTGCTTCTAATAGTAGTTGTAGTGTTTTATTCCAAATAAAATTAAACGCATGTTTAATTTTACCCAAAATTTACACCAGCTCCAATCATCTTCAATAGCTCTAAAATGTAGTGCTCGTCAATAAGGACCCAACGCAATTTGTTTCGTCAAAAACGGACCTCCTATGCCAAAGTTATGATATTTAGAAGTTTATACCGATTTATTATATAATAATTTACAATTTATTTTTTTATTTTAAAAACTAAATGCATCGCAGCCGTTAGATCCGCTTCTTCGCATCAGGCCCGCCCGTCATTTTATTCCTTCCTCCTTCGTTTATCACGCGATCGAATAACCCACCCTAGCCGCCATTATCAACCTATTGCCGCGCCGCCAATGATCATCAAAACCCCGATCAACCACCTTCATTCGAAAGGCCATTACCACCTCTATCATCGCCAAGAGCATCATCGAGCTCGATCGACCATAGGCACAGGAAATCATGCCGAAATATCACACGAACGCGAGCATATCGTCTTCGATCCAATGCGTAATTTACGATCACCACCGTTATCTGAGAGATCTCGTCGCCCTCTTCATCTTCGTAGTTGAACATTTTTGATGAAAGTGAATGGATTAGAAGAGATCGAGGGAAGAAGATCAACCGTTTTTTGCCATTGAAATTATAAGGTGGCGGCTGTAACTTAGAAGACTAGGGTGTTGGCAAATGATAAAAATAACGTCCTTTTATAGAAAGTTTCAAAATAATGTTCACCAGAAAAATTTTCAAGCTCCAAACGAAGCGTGCCGCCTGGCGTTTATAATGTTTTACTCCTATTCCGAACACAATGTAATATATATCGGAAGTCAATTCGATCATATTTGGAAGATAGGTTTTTAAATCAACTATATAAATTTAAAATTCACATAAACAGATTCCCATGCGTTTTAGCTTGCCACGTCTAAACCGTAAATCCGATTGACATGAAATTTGAAATCTTAGAATAAAATAACATTATGGATCCAATGAAACTGGTTTCATTGAAATCCGAGACTGTATGAAAAATGACTATTTTTACACGTTAATTAAATATTAAAATATTCAATTTCTACAAATTAACTTTTAAATCAATTTTAAAAATTCTCTAACATCATTCTAATTCAAATAAAATTTAATTCAACTTTATAAATCATTTTCATTCACATTAAATCCAAATTCCAATTCTTTACACAATTTCAAATATTAGATTGATGATTTAATTATCCAATTAAATCACTATATTCGAAATAAAATTTATTCAGCTTATAAATTTACTTTTGAATATTTAAAATCAATTAAATATTCGAATTTCAAATGATAGAAATTCTGGGTCGTTACATTCTCCCCTACTTAAAAGAATTTCGTCCTCGAAATTACAAAGTAAGAAAAAGTCACAAAATCCATTAACTTTTCAAAACAAATCGTTCAATTTGGATTTACCAAAATCATTTAACCTTTTAACTTTTTTCAAAATCATTAGTTAAACTTCTGATAAAACTCTAAGTTTTCGAATCCATTCATAGTTATCTTATCAAATTATAACTCAAAATGAAAACTTATAGTTACCAAAAATTTCCCAAAATTCCCTAAAATTTTCTAATGCCTTACATCTTCAAAAAAATTATTCACCAGCATCTCTTTTGTGCGGTTCAATCATAGTAGTAGGATCATAATACACACAAACACACACATACACACACACACACACATCTCATCTTCGAGGATGAGGCATCCCGTAGGGAAAAAGGTATAAAAGTACGATATGTATTTCGAGATATGTATCTTGTATATTATTAGCGACATATATGGCTATTATAGCATGAAAGCGAACTCCAAATGCGAAGTATACGCCATCCGCACCTACTAAATACTCAACAACAATGATAAAATTTATATAGAAAGTAATATCAATATACAACATATACCAACACAACAACTATATATGCCAATATAGAAAATGCAATCGAAATCAACAAATCCAACCATCAAACAATGTCATCCAACAAATTAATCTCTATCCAACAAATCCATAGCCAAATCAATATACTTTCATTTCTCATTAATATTTAATGGATTAGTTTTCAATTTATTCACATTTGGTACATTAACATTGGATATTACTAACATTCATTCATTCATATTCAATTAGTTTACATTCACTAATTTACATTCAAGTTTGTTCACTTTCAAGTCAATTCGGATTCAATTCTATTTTGATTTACCTCACTTTCAATTTGGATTTAGTTATTTATCTTTCAATTTCATTAATATTTAATGAATTTCTATTCAACCAACTAACATTCATCTAACCACCAATGTATAACCAACATTACCAATTTTATTTAATTTCGCTTACATTCAGTTTGGTTCAATACTTTTAATTTCAATTAGTTTAATATCTAATTAACTCTCATTCACTTATTCATTTCCAATTTCCTTATATAACTAAAGTTGAATTTCATTATATGACTCAAATTCATATTCATCCCTTCACTTTATTAATTCATTTTGATATCAAATTCGACTTCATTCAACATTACTTAAGTTGTGTTTCATTTCATTCTCACTTGCATTTACATTCACTATACAACTTAAATTCACTTCTAGTTTAATTCAAATTCTATTTTATTTAACTTTTACTTAAGTAAAATTCATATCACTATTCAAATTCAGATTTTGTTTTGCTTAACAAAATTGTTAAAGCATTTTTACAATTCGTTTTACTTACATTTCCTCACTTTATATGTTATATGGCTTATTCGTTCAAACTTCCAAATTCATGCTATATAATCACTTATCTTTTAAATTTAATTTCTGTTCCAATAACTTATCTAATCCGGTTCAAATTACTTAACCTTCCTTTAGTTAAATTTCAAATCATATATTTATTATTCTAACTCAAATTTATTTAACTTTACCTAGTTACATTTTTTTCCTCATATTATAAGTCCAAAACTCATTTTACTTATATTTATCAATTACAACTTGGATTTTAAATCGAATTTGTTTATCACAATTAAAATTTCAATTTTAATTTACTATTGGCAGCAAATCCATCACATAGAAACCCAAAAATGATATTGATGATGATGAAGTCATCACCCTTATTATTTCCCAGCAGCAGTAGTGAATTTAGTACTTTTTATTTTTTTTAAATTCCTTTTTATATTTATAAATCACATTTATAAATCTTCTTACTTGTATGACTTCACTTATTTTACTTCACTGACATAAGATTCATTCTAAACTCATTTATCTTATTTAGATTTATAAAAATATAACCTTTTTAACGTTAAAAAACAACTTTCAAGATTAAAGGGATTCAAATTTTCAAATTCTTAGATTTAAATCATTTTTCATTTACAACTCATACTTATAAATATATTCATGTTGTTTCATTTCTTATATATAAGATTATTTCACAATTTTATATCATATTAATTATAATACTTTATTCATTTGCTTATATAATTTATTATTTTACAATTATTGCTTTTATTTTGATTATTCAAATAGCTTTTTAATTAACTTGTATATATTTACATTTTTAACAACCAAACAATCAATTTATATGCACTTTTCTAAAAAATTGTTTCCTTTATATATAAAATATAATAAAGGTAAAATTATTTCTTTACCCAATTTAAAAAATAATACTATGTCGACTTACCTCTTTTAAGTATTTGGAAATCCTTGTCGATAACTTGCGTCCCACGTACCGACCAGAATTCACAAATAACTCAACGGATAAGAAAACACAATATAAAACATTTTGTATTCACTAACAACTACGCGCTCATATATATAATACACTCAAACTCAATATAGGGTGCTACTATCTCTATCTTTACTGAATACACATCAAATCTTAGGAATATACAAAATCTAAGCTCTGATACCAAATATGACGGTCTATAGACAGTGAATATCTCCACCATAGCTCACACCGATACCTCGCATTTTGCTTTTACGGCCAGCTCTCGATTACAACCAACCCTTTCACACTAGGGACATATCGGAGTAAGAGTCATCCGTTTGCTACCTAACAAGAAGCGAGAACCCCCTATTATGCTGAACATAATCAAACAAAACCGATACGTGTATACGATAATGAAGACCTCCAACTCTCCTGTTGAAGCTCCAAAATCACTAAATCTAAACTGTAAATATACTCGGTTTGGCCCAAGCATTGAAAGGGAAAACGCCCGGATCAGTCTGTTAAACCACCGTGAGAAACACACTCAACGGAATTTATTAAATTACCAAACTTTTCCTTTATCAAAATAAAAGTATCTCGTAAGACAAGTCCACATATAAACACAGACATGTTTTAACCTTACGATAACTAAAACATTTCATACCAAATCCTCTTATATTATACTAGTGTCTAGTATATTCAAATAATATTAATCATGGTCGAAATGGTTACCCATATAGCATTTCGAGGCTATTTATTACGCCTTTACAAACAAAATCGTAGCTCGTAGTGGGGTTTGGACTTCCATACAAATGATAAGGTGAAGGGAGTACCTTCTGAATGGGTACAAATTATAATAGTGTCTAATATACAAATAATATTCAAAATATCTGAAATTGTTACCGTTATTAAATTCTAGCATACTAGCCTCTACAAATAAAATGGCAGGTACATAGTGGAATTTGGATTTCCATAATAATGACCAGGTAAGGGACTACCTTTCGATGGGTACACCTCTAGATGGATGTCCCGAGGCATAGAACATTTGCCTTCTACCGATACAAGACCGACCCACCTCTATAATTAGATGGTACCGAATATGTCACCCTCCGGTCGTTACCGACCTTTTTCATGGGCCCTCATAGTATACAAACCACAATAATCAGATACATGATGTCATAGCATGTAAAGATATATCTAGAAGAGGATGATCATATCCTACTTGGGAGCGACCCACTTAGCCTTGCAGCATCTAACCCTGTTTCGGTCACTTCGGGTTGATGAGGCCCGAGGTTACGATTACCTTTTACAATCACACATCACATCACTTTGAACGCCACACGGCCAATTCCATTGACTACTAATTGCCTTCTACAAAAATAGAACCCTTAAGCTCATATGTCTCGAGTAGGACTTAAGCTAAGAGAAGTTGCCTTCTCCGCCACCACTGATGTACATTTGTGAAAACCAATGTATGTAATCTTTAGAAATGCAATGTCAGACAAACATCCATACAAGTTGTACAGGAAAAGGACAAACCGAAGGTACTTTCCTACAACATCTAGTCGGGAAATCCATTTGTAACAACCCGCATATTTATCGATTTTATATTTAAATATTTTATTTAAATATTTTATCGTTAGTCGGAATTTCGTCTGAAAAGCTACTTTTTGCATACGGTCGAATTAGGACTCGGGACCACTCCTATTGAGTTTAAAATGCCGTTTGCGACCTTTTTGAGTATAAGCTTCGATATGTTTGGAGAGAGCTGATTTTTGCTACCTTTTCACTTTGAGTTTGGGTTTGGGCTCAGCCCTATGTTTAACTTATGCTCAAATCTGAGCCACTCTTCCCCATTCACACTCATTCTCTTCCTCTTTTCAGTTCTAAGGCAATAATGGTGGGAGAGATTGGAAATTAAAACTCCAAAACCCTAGCTCCTCTTGCAACCTCAAATTCCTAGCTCCAAATTCAAGAGAACCCATTGGTAAGCATTCTCTTCTTCTTCTCCAACTTATTCTCTTACCAATTTCAGAAATTCCTAAACCTAATTTTGGGAATGTTCTTGTTTTGAGCATAGATTCAAGCTCATTTGGGTTGTGTTGAAGAGAGGTTGATTCTCCATTTGCTTTCAAGCTTCTTCTTGTTTGATTTTGTAAAAAGGTGAGATTTTTATCTCACATCTTTGTCTATAATTATTTTCGATTGTTAGGTATGAATTCCTAACGTATATTCGTGTGCAATTGATTTTGGTTTGGATTGATTTGGTGTATATTCCAATTTTTGGTGTTTTGGTCTAATTTATGAAAATCCTTTTATGGATATTTGGACATTGATATTTGAGGCGTATCGAAGAGCCGTTTAGGCTGGGTTGTCGTTTGACGTAATTCCTTAGTCATCGCCATTTGCTCGTTCGACCGTTTCCGATATTCGTTTGGCCATTTTTGGCCTAGGTTCAGGGAATGCCCTGAACCCCTCATTCAGACGTCTGAAACGTAATATTCAGACGTCTGAAACGTAATATTCAGACGTCTGAATATTGTTCTGGGAAGATTTCTATTCCCAGATTCAGACGTCTGAATATATGGTTTCAGACGTCTGAATTGGTTCATTTGGAACCAGAAAGGAAATAGGCTAAAAAGTGCCTATTTCAGACGTCTGAAACACTTGATTCAGACGTCTGAATTGTGTTCGGGAAATCTTTATATTTCTAGATTCAGACGTCTGAACCACTTGTTTCAGACGTCTGAAACTGCTGTGTTTTGCCTATTTTGCCTATTTGCCTATTCGCTTGAGAATTCCAATTTAAATCGATTCGTGATGATCCTATTTGTTGTTATCATTTATTATGCCTTTGATGACTCCTATTTAGGGATTTTTGAATATCCATTTCGATGGATTCTTTATCGGTTTCTTTGGATTTTATTCACGTCTTCGAATGTGAATTTTAGTGATTGATTGCTCTTACAATCTTCTTTGTGATTTGTCACTTTAAAAATATAAAGGTTTTCTATACTAGTAGTAAATATCAAAACTCTTTCTTCAAAATGATTTCAACACTATTTTATTAAAAAGCTCGTTTTCTCAAACCGATTTCTAATCTATTAGTATATACAAACCTTTACCTCACTCGTATGAGAAATCTAATTAAACGGCTTAGTAAAACGAGTGGTATGAAACGCTTGCGTTTACTTCGTCGGTTAATTCTTGGACTTGTTCGATTGAAACTTTTGTGACAATTTTCTAGTGGAGATTTACAATTTGTTCGTAAATATTTAAGTTAAGCTAGTGGTTATGGGACATGAAGCTAAGCTCATATATTTACTAGCTTATTGTAATTGACACTTCTTGATGATCGATGATGATCATTTTATGGTTTACACTAGCAATTGTGCGATGTCTCTTTGTCTACGAGGGAGACTAAACCCCGTTTGTGTGAGTTTCAACTCACATATGTGGGGTAGCGCCCCATGGTCTTCGGGCCGTTCGTGTGTCAAAAATTAATGGCTAGCTACCATGAGATAGCGTCTCGTTCGTGTGATACATATGTTGGTGAGTTTTCATGCTCCTGTTCATGTGATAGGCCTTCCCCCCTATTTTGTGTGATTTCTGGATTTCGTGTGTCGAATTCTGGAATTTTCTTCTTCACCTATTTTTGTGATTTCTATTGATATAATTTATCAATTTTTGTGCATAGGTGAATTCGTGTGTCATTGACTGGATTTCTTGAGATGATTTCTAGAATTTATGCTTCACCAATTTTCGCGATTTCCATTGATAAGTTTTATCAATATTTGTGTATTGGTGAATTTGTGTGTCAAGGACTTTTGTGATTGACATTGATATAATCGTCAATATATATGGTTTGGTGAACGAAATAAGAAGTATGACATTTCCTTTGATTCTTGTGTAGATTTGGTGATATTAATTAATCTCTTGTTGATTCTCAATTACTTATATATATCACAGCTTGGCATTGTGATTATTATGTGTTTAGTCATATCTCTTACTCTATATCGTTTCATCTGATATTTATAGTTAGACTGATCCGTTTATTATTTTCTTATTAAATAATACTCGGGTCAGACCGAGATGTTGCAGGTGCTTCTGCTTGACTTCTCTCCAGGGATTCATTACTCTGACCTTTTGCTTACTACTTAGATTAGTAGTTTTTGTTGTATACTCTTGAGATATTGACTCATTGATGTATTCTTTTGTATAGCACATGTTGCTATTATTTTGTGTTATTGTAGATCTTTTTGACCACTACTCTGATATACACTCCCATGTGTTAATTATATATTCATATCTTCTTCCGCCTTTGTGATATGAATTATCTGTGACTGATTTATGTTATGTTTATTTCTGTATTTGTTTCCGAAGATATTATAGCCACTGTGTAGTAGCTTTGAGTTTGTGTCGGTATGTTGAATTTCCTCTTGATAAAGTATTGCATGTTATACTATCTGACATATCGATGCTCGCACAAAGCAATTGCACGGATGGTCGCTCCTCAACAGCTTTATTCTCCGTGCTAGTTGGCAGCATTCACCGTAATGTTCTTGGCTAGCGTGGGTATAGAGGTGGGGCGTCACAACATTAGATTAGTAGCGAATAATCCTTGCAATCGATATTTCATAATGAAGAGAACACCATTGCTACAAGTATATTAGGATTTTAACCCCAAACAATCAACAAGCAGTCCTCCACTATGAAAATTCGAAATATCAATATCATCATAAGCAAAATACACAATCGACGCATATACGCTGGTCCGAAGTAGTTTTCGGATAAACCGATCCCGATCTCTTCACACCAACAACGTAAAAGCGTTTCTAAACCTCATACAGAAACTAAGTCTCATAGACTTATCACGTCGCCAACTTTCAACTTTTTATCCTTCGGGCCAAGAAGGAAGCTCGATAGATTGGAGTAATACTCTCCACTATATGAATCAACATTCTCAACACAAACGATAATCAAGCCTACACAGATGGCTACGTACTAAATGTACGAATAAATACTTCCCACATCAAGTCGAGAAACTAAAATGGCCAAATTTGATAGTCGGTTATTTAACTATCAAAGAAAAAAACAAATATCTAGCACCATAAGCAAACACTAGGCCCTTCTAATTAGTCTTTTATTAATTAAATCACTTGGCAAATATTCACTTCAAATTATCTTTAAAAAGATATAATTCCACAGTCATTTCAATAATGGAAAACATTTCCATATACTTATGTAATAATAAGTAATTCGCAGATCAATTTATTTTCAACACTTAGAAAATACTACATATACTTAAATTATGATTAAGTATACATTTCATTCTTTAAACAAAACATTCTCTTTAAACATATTTATTTGGGTCAAAACGAATGCTGCATAAAACTCGTCATGACAAACCAAAATCACTAGTATAGGGATTCGAAAATAAGATAGATATATAAATACCATATACTATACAAAACATTTCCTTTCGAAAATCATTTACTATAACAACAATGTTATTGTCCATCGTTTCCTAATTTTTCGAAAATGTATATTTCAAAAATGGATGTTGAAATCTATGTATTTGATACTTAACACATTTTAAAACATCCTCAGACCAATTAACTTCATTTAAAATATCACTTTCCAAAAACATTTATTTAACTTAAAAGATTATTCACTATCCAAAATCGTGAATATAGTTCATTTACCAAATCCAACATTTCTACACATTTATTTTATGGATATCCACTGCCCAAAATCGTGGATATAATTCGAACCAAATGAATTTCTTTTACACCTTTAATTTAAATGATTATCCACTATCCAAAATCGTGGATGAAATTCCTTTAATAAACTTTCATATTTAACTTATCAAAATAAGTCAATTTCGGATTTATAAAATAGTGTTTATAAATTCACATTTATATTTTATAAAAAATTCAACTTATAAAATCCCTTAGTTAACCGATCCTATTTATAAGTTAATTTACTTACAAATCATTTATTCCCAAATTCATACTTTTATAACTTCGTCATTTAATAAATCTATAAATCTTATTACTTATAAAATCCATTTGTAACTCCATTTCAACTCTTATAAAACTCCTTTATAATCCCATTATTTTGATTTATAAATTATCCAATTTTATAAATCTTATATCTAAACCTTTTATAATAACTTCACAAATCCCAAGTTAACTATTCACAAATTAATCAACTTCATATTTCAAAAATCACATTCTGATTATATTTCACAAAAATCATAATTTTTTTATAACCTAAAAATTATAACGTTTATTTATTTAAAATAAATTCATTCCTTTAACCATTCAAAAATTGACAAAATATCTATTTTCAAAATCACTTAAAAATCCTTTTAAATTCAAAACCATCACTTTAACATTTTTAAATTTTTGAAAATAGGCCCAGTGTTGCAACAGCACTAAGTATATCAATCATGACATCCAAACATCATATATTACATGATAACGGCATATATATATATATATATATCAATATCTGTAAATAAAATCAATACATGTGAGGAATCCAGTTGGATCCCTCCAACCTGTCATCTGCAACAAATACACATATTAGAATATGTGTACAATTTTCGCTTCGAGGCAGACGCGCGTAAAAAGGGTCATTTGCTCATACAAGGGAACGTATAGGGTCTCATCTGCTCCAATAGGCAGGAATATATCCAAATACCAATCAACATATAACATATCATATATTATCCAAACAATCATCAATCAACATAAATAAATTTATTCTCACTTATATGAAAATATCAGTGAGTCAGAAAGAGTGAGTTGTACTCACATTGCTTCCAATAGCAGTTGCAGTGTTTTATTCCGAATAAAATTAAACGCACGTTTAAATTTACCCAAAATTTACACCAACTCCAATCAACTCCATACTAGCTCTAAAATATAGTGCTCGTCAATACGGATCCAACATAATGTGTTTCGTAAAAAATGGACCTTGTATGACAAAGTTATGATATTTAGAAGTTTATACGAATTTATTATATAATAATTTACAACTTATTTTTTTATATTTTAAAATCTAAATGCATCACAGCCATTAGATCCATTTCTTCACATCAGGCCCCACCTGTCATTTTCCTCCTTCCTCCTTCGTTCATCACGCGATCGAACAACACACCCTAGCCGCCGTTATCAACCAATTGATGCGCCGCCAATGATCATCGAAACCCCGACCAATCACCTTCATTTGAAAGGCCATCGCCACCTCTATCATCGCCGAGAGCATCATGAAGCTTGGTCGACCACAGGCAAAGGAAATCGTGCCGAAACATCACATGAATGCGAGTATATTGTCATCGGTCCAACGCATAATTTTCAATCACCACCATTGATCTGAGAGATCTAGTCACCTTGTTCATCATTATTGTCGAACATTTTTTATTAAAGTGAATGGATTAGAAGAGATCGAGAGAAGAAGGTCAACCATTTTCATCCATTGAAATTATAAGATGGCGACTGTAACCTAAAAGACTAGGGTTTTGGCAAATGATAAAAAAATAACGTCCCTTTATAGTAAATTTCAAAACACTATTCAGCCGAAAAATTTTCAAACTCCAGACAATGCATGTCGCTTGGCGTTTATAATGTTTTACCCCTATTCGGAACACAATGGAATATATATCGGAAGTCAATTCGATCATATTTGGAAGATAGGTTTTCAAATCAACTATTTAAATTTAAAATTCACTTAAACGGATTCCTATGCGTTTTAGCTTGCCACGACTAAACCGTAAATCCGATTGACACAAAGTTTGAAATCTTATAATAAAATAACATTACGGATCCAATGAAACTGGTTTCGCCAAAATCTGAAATTGTATGAAAAATGACTATTTTTACACGTTAATTAAATATTAAAATATTCAATTTCTACAAATTAACTTTTAAATCAATTTTAAAAGTTCTCTAACATCATTCTAATTCAAATAAAATTTAGTTTTTTCATTCACATTAAATCCAAGTTCGAATTATTTACACAATTTCAAATATTAAATTAACGATTTAACTATCCAATTAAATCACTATATTTGAAATAAAATTTATTCAGCTTATAAATTTACTTTTGAATATTTAGAATCAATTAAATATCCGAATTTCAAATGACAGAAATTCTGGGTCGTAACATCTGCCCCCCACCTTGGCAAGGGTAATTCGGCGCATACTCCACTGGTTGCACACTAGTGTTCTGCCCTACTCTCATAGCCTCATTTTGTCCTCCACTCCTTCGGTGTAGCCTGGCATATATTTCTCCACTGGTTGCACTCTAGTATGTGGATTAGCTCCCGTACAACCAGTTTCTAGAGTTTTCGCAGTCACTTTATTGTTGGCATTTTCGGTGCCAGCTTCATATTAATCCCATCATCGACGTTGTTTCCTAGGTTGACTCCCGTGTTATGCCCAAGTATAATTTGCTCTAGGCATGGAGGCAATGCTCCATCTCGTTCTAATCCAACTCTAGCACTCTTATATTGTTTCCTAGGGTCTGATTTACTATAGCTCCTGAAACACACCCATACCCCTTCGTATAACCAAAAAGGGTATATTAAAGGATGTGGTGCGTTATAGGTATAGCTAAAGCATCACAGAGACTAAGATTCACAAGACAAATAAGTAAAAACAGCGGAAACATTTAAATAGTAATTCATTATTTAGAATTGAACTTCATTTCAAAATAAGTCATAAAAACATAACCTGTCTCCAAAATTAAAAATCGCTGATGTCTCATGAAAGTACATCTCAGTCTCATATAATCAGAGTATAAAAGTAAAAATAATAATAGTAATCCCTCTCACAAGTGCATTTCCATCATAATCCAAATGAAAACGATGAAAAAAAAATACATCTGAAATGAGAATACTTTGGGAATGGATTTCCGAGCAATCTGAATCAACTCAACTCTGCTGGCCTATGGGAAAAGGGGGAAATAGAGGAGTGGGACAAACAATAAGGCTAGTGAGTGAAAGTAATTTCTAGCATTTCTAAGCAAGATAAAGATAATAGATTAAGCCATAGTTCTAGCTTGAAAGGAATATATAGAAAAGATATAACTGGGGTAATATACTATTTCTGGTTTTGTTTGGTTGTTTGCTTTGATTGTTTCGATTGTTTGCACTTGTATTTTACTACTGTGATTAGGATGATACCCTAATCCTATTTCAGTTGCTAATTTGATTAGGTTGAAATCCTAAATCTACCCGTTGATCGGCCTTCTATCTTTGTTGTGCTACTGTGAACCAATCCTGTTGATCACAACAAAAGACACCTTTAAGCGCTTGGAACACGGTAGCGAATTATTTACTCTAATCGATGCAACACGCTCAGTCATCGCTGGTACACACTAACTGTCGCCCCTGTTGTGACCTCTTATTTTCCCTAATCATCATAAGCGTGACCAGCCTCACCTAACTGTTGTGAGACCATCAGTCCTAGACCTGAAAGGGAATGCTGCCCAGCCTCACCTAGCTGTTGTGAGACCATCAGTCCTAGTCCTGAAAGGGGATGCTACCTGTACTGGTCCTAACAAATAAATTCTAGTTTGCACCCCTTGCCCAAATCCTCAGATTTGAGCTTCTACCTATTGACCACTTATTTACCCTAGTCCGTATAAGCATGTCCCAGCCTCACCTACTATTATGAGACTATCAGTCCTAGATCTGAAAGGGAATACTGCCAGTACGGACCACTACTTTTGTGTTTGCTTATTAACTTATTCAAATTTTAAAATAAGCCTTTTCCGTTATTTCTGTTATATTTTCTTAATAATTTAATCCAAGATCTAAGTTTTAAAATAAGTCTCTTCTGTTATTTTTGATATATTTGCTAATTAACTTAATCCACGATCTAAGTTTTAGAATAAGCCTCTTCTGTTATTTCTGCTATATTTTCTTATTAATTTAATCCAAGATCTAAGTTTTAAAATAAGCTACTTCTATTATTTCTGCTATATTTCCTTCTTAACTTAATCCAAGATCAAAGCCTCTTATGTAATTTCTTCCTAATTATAACCTGTGTTGTGATTGTTCTTGCAGCTGTTATTCTTCTATTTTCTCTTTTTTAGTTATAATCACATGTTATAATTATGCTTGCATATATCTTACATTTTCCAATTTTAGTCCATCTCTATTTTTATATTAGTTCTTCTTATTTTTCATCTGATTTCGGTAAATCTAATGTTTTTCTATTTTTATCCATATTAGCGAATTCTTCTCTTTAATTTATTCGCGTAAAAAAAGGGATTAAATCTCTATAAAAAGAACTAACATTTATAGGCTAAATTCCAACTTAAAACAGATGTAAATGACTATAAATAACAGAATAAAATAGATAAATAATATAAACTGAAAAAAACTTCTGAAATTTTCTTAAAAACTGCCTGTGAGTAAACTTATATAAAAATTGTCTCAAAATTGTAGAAAAACTACAACTATTGTGAACTCTATTATTTTAAATTACTTAATAATCTAAAATAATTCAGAAATACCCAAATGTGGTCCTTAGTTCTAATCCTTGGCCTTTTCGGAACCACTCCAAGGGCGTAAATATAAATGTCAAAAAGATCTTCTCCTTAGAAAAAATTTCTACTTAGGGTCCAGCCTTAGGCAATGAACACAAATAGGGGGAAATCTGAATGAGAAAAATAGCTAGGCCTATGGTCTATTTATAATGTAGCTTAAGGATCTCAGGCCGTTGGATTTGAAGATTATATCTGGTGCAACCACGTCATAGGCTCTCTTGGAACCGTTAGATGGAAGCATGAACGTACAGGATTGAAAAAAAATGGAATTATGAGGTGTTCGCTTCGTACTGGATAAAATAACGTCCAAGAACTAAGGCGGGTCGACCAAGATTCCATGGGGGTCGACCTATGGGTCGACCTAACCGAAATATGGGTCAACCTATGTGTTTGTAACTTTTTTTCATTCTGATTTCTTATTTCTTTCGTATCTTCTTCATATTAACCCAAATTTCGACAAGTTATATATGGAAATTGACCGGAAAATTACCACGGACATAATGGTGCAACTCCCATAGCTCAACTCTGATAATTTTACCTAATTATTTTATTATTTAATTAATTCGTTAATTAGTTATTTTAGCTCAAATTTTAGGTTGTTACATTCTCCCCTCCATAAATGACTTCGTCCCCGACATCTACAAAGACGGAAGAATGAAATAAATATTTTCATCAAATTTTACAGCCATGTATTCAACCATCGTCCATTATATCCATGTCTATAATCTTTCTAATGCAACTTATGTGATATGCAATAGTGTAATATCAATGTCCCTAACTAATGCAAAAGATTAGGCGGTCTACTGATTTAATCGATCTACTTTTATGCAATCATGTATGTGCCATGTATCCAAATGAATGCAAATTCTCTAATGACAACTGATAGTTCTATATGTGTGCAGCAATCATCATCCAAATGCAACAACCATACGATAATCACTCATTATAGCAAAAATGAAATAAAAATAAAAATGCAAGTGCGCACACAACCATATGCATATGCTTTAGTGACCTTGTTAGGCCGGTCCCTAAGTAATAATAGTGCCTAGTGTGTGTATATGCATCCATTAGCAAACACTTGCAACCACTAGCATCCATCATATATAACATGTTCTAATAACATGTTTACATTCAATCCTACCATCCATAGGTTAAATCCTTAGATCTAACCTCCCGAAGAATACTAAAGGAAAGAACCTATTCGAAATTAAAGAAGAAATAGGAAATTCAAGACGTACTATCGAAGAGACGTGGATAAGAGATATGTATTTTCTCCTCTGACTCCCATGCAGCGTCCTCAATACTATCTCTCCACTACACTTTAACCAAAGGGACTTCCCGATTCCTAAGCTTCTTGATATCATGTTCAACGATCTTGGTAGGAATGCGACAAACCGATGCTTCTCTCTCCACTTCAACTTCCTTAAGTTGACTAGGTTCTACTACCTTTGCTGAATTGTGTAAGCACTTTCTCAAGTGTGAAACATGAAAAACATCATGAACTCCCGCGAGCCTCTTCGGTGGCTTTATACGATATGCCAGCTTCCCTACTCTTTCCACAATGGGGAACGGTCTTACAAATCTAGGAGCAAGTTTCCTACTTAATCCAAACCTCGCTACCTTTCTTAATGGAGATACCTTAATGAAAACCAAGTCTCCTACCTCGAACTCAATGTCACTTCTCAGCTTATCTGCATTGGATTTCTGTCTATTTTGGGTTGTCTTCATTCTTCTACTAATCAAGTCAATATTTTCCGAAGTCCCTCTAACCATGTTGGAACCAAGTTGCAATCTTTTTGTAGACTCCAACCAACATGAAGGTGACTTGCATTGTCTTCCATAAAGGGCTTCAAAAGGTGCCATCCTAATGCTAATCTGAAAACTATTATTATATGCGAATTCCATTAAAGGAAGGTGCTCGTCCCAAGTTCCTCCAATATCAAGAATGCACATCCTCAAGAACTCTATTAACTCTCTCCGTTTGGCCATCCATCTGGGGATGATAGGCCACACTCAATCTAAGTTGTGTACCTAAAGCTTTTTGCAAGCTCCTTCAAAACTCGCTAGTAAATATAGGGTCTCTGTCGCTCACTATGCTAAAGGGAACTCCAAGAAGTCGGACTATCTCATGAACGTATATAGATGCCAAATAAGGTGATGTCCTTTTAATCTTGACTGGACTGAAGTGGGCGCTCTTAATCAAACGATCTACAATCACCCAAATACTGGTATTCCTCTTTCTGGAACAGGGTTGACCATCTATGAAGTCCATCGAAACACTATCCCACTTCCACTCGGATACGTCCAATGGTTGAAGCAATTCGCCAAGCCTTTGCTGCTCCGCCTGGACCCTTTGGCATACAAGACACATAGCCAAAAATTCTGCTACATCCTTCTTCATGCCACTCCAATAAAATACTCTCTTCATGTCCTTATATTTTATCACCACCCGGATGAATAGTCATCCGAGAATGGTGTACTTCTGCTTGAACTGCACTCATCAAATCACAGTGTGGGGGACACAAAGTCTTCCATATTTCCTTTGCTACCCTTTAGTATCGATGGAATAGCATTGGAGATGTCTAAAGACCTTTCCTCTACTAATCCTATCCTGAATATCCACAAGCTCTGAATCCTCTCGCTGCCTTGAGCCAATCTGATCTATTAAGGTAGGCTTAACCTCAAGTGCTGCCAATAATCCAAGAGTAATGTCCATAGAGGGCTCGAAACCAAAGGTGGAAATAAACTCTAGGCTTTCTACTCCACGAATATTGGACTAGGGGTTTCTCTCTTCCTATAATAACCAGCAAAACCTAGGAAGCTTCTAACTTCGGTAGCATTCTTGGGGGCCTTCCAATCCCGTACTGCTACTTACTTAGCGGGATCTGCTACTAAACCCTCTCTTGAGACTACATGCCCTATGAAACGCACCTCCTTAGGCCAAAAGTGACATTTTTAGAATTTTACTTTCAACTAATAAACACGAAGTGTACAAAGAACCTCCTCAAGATGAATAGCATGCTCTTCCATACTCTTAGATAACACCAAAATTTCATCCGCAAACACTACAACGAACTTATTTAGGACATCTCCAAAAACACAGCTCATTAAATCTACAAAATAGGCTAGGGCATTGGTCAGCCCAAACAGCATAACCAACCACTCAAAGAATCCATTGGGTGTCCCAAATATTTTCTTATCGATGCTATCATCAGCGACCCTAAGCCGATGAAATCCAATGACTACGTCAAGCTGAGAAAATACCGAAGAGCCAACCAACTGATCGAAAGGATCGTCTATCCTAGGAAGTTGGAAACGGTTCTACTTTGTGTGCTTATTCAACTCTCTATAGTCTATGCAAAGTCGAAAGGAACCATCCGTCTTTGTAGTGAAGACGACTGGCGCTCCTAACTCAGATATGCTCCGTTTGGTGAAGCCGTTCTCCAATAGCTCAATAATCTGCTTACTTAACTCCTCCCTCTCCCTAGGAGCCATATGTCTCACGAGAAATGCCACTAGCTTAGCATTGTCATTCAAATAGCTTCTAAAGTCGATCTCTTTCTTAGGAGGTAATCCCCCAACCTCCTCAAATATGTTTGGGAAATCTCTAGCTAGTGGAACTGAATCTAACTCTCCTAGTGATTAATCAAGGGAATAAAGGAAGCTCAACATGACTGACCCCTGTGAATTGCAAGAAACCTCAAGAGTCCACTTGATACATATCTCTAGCCAAACGAATCTCCTCTCGCAGTCCAATATCACATCATAAGTTGATAACCAGTCCATCCCCTAAATCATCCCACATCCTGAAAATCCCAGTACATAAGCGTCACAATCAAACTCTATGCCTAATATAAAAAATTTCAAACCCCTACAAATCACGGATAAATGTGCCGATCCTCCTACGGGGTTTGAAACAACTACAGGATCTACTACTAGAGAAATATCTTAAGTGCAAACAATCAACCAAGGAACTAGAAATGAAAGAATGTGATGCTCCGGAGTCAAAAAGAGTCCTAATAGGAAAATCCGAAATAGAGATCAAACCTTCTACAGAGACTTTCCTACCTCGATCCAATGCACTACTAGAAGGTGCTACATCCAAAGCAAGTACTTGCGCCATAGGCGCGCCTGCTCACTGTACCGTCCTTTGAGGACAAGCTCTACTAAAGTGTCCAGGCTGCCCACAGCTGTAACACCACCCCTTCATTGTGTCCTTCTTACAGTCCTTTATGAAATGCCCAACCAATCCACAATTATGACATTTCTCGCCCTTCTTGATCTGTCCCTTCTGAGGTCCTCCTCCTTTCTTCTTGTCTTTATCCTTCTTATCCTTCCACCGCTGCTTCTTAGATTTCTCTGATTTAGGAACCTCCTTAACCTCTTCTTTCTTCGAAACATCAAATATAAGAGCCATTTCCACATGTAACTCATGTATCGCTTCAACAGGTACATCTGTCAATGCAAACCCTTGGAGGGGTTGGTTCAAACCTTGGCAAACTTGATGGCCTTATTATACGGTGTATTAACAAGCTCCTTCTTATTTCTACTATATTTGTTTATTAACTTAATCTAAGATCTAAGTTCTAAAATAAGCCTCTTTTGTTATTTCTGCTATATTTGCTTATTAAATTAATCCAAGATCTAAGTTCTAAAATAAGCCTCTTCTGTTATTTCTGCTACATTTGCTTATTAACTTAATCCAAGATAAAAGTTCTAAACTCTTCTGTTATTTCTGCTATATTTACTTATTAACTTAGTCCAAGACCTAAGCTTCTTCTGTTATTTCTTTCTTTCTAATTATAACATGTGTTATAAATGTTCTTGCAATTGTTAATCTTCTATTTTCTCTTTCTTAGTTATAACCACTAATTATAATTATGCTTTCAAATATCTTAAATTTGCCTATTTCACTCCATCTCTATTTTTATTTCAGTTCTTCTTATTTTTACATCCGATTTCGGTAAATTTATTGTTTTTGTTTTTTTAATCCATATTAGTGAATTCTTCTTCATATTTATTCGCATAAGAAAGGGATTAAATCACTATAAATAGAAAGTAAATATTACAGTCTAAATTCTAACTTAAAATAGATGTAAATGACTGTAAATAACTGAATAAAATAATTGAATAAAATAGCTAAATAAAATAGACTGAAAAGAACATTTGAAATTTACTTAAAATCTATTTGTAAATAAACTTATATAAAAACTATCTCAAAATTGTAGAAAAACTACAATTATTGAGAACCTAATTATTTTAAATTACTTAAACTATCTAAACTAAATACAAAACACTCACCTACGGTCCTTAGCTCTAGTCCTTGGCCTTCTTAGATCCACTCCTAGGGCGTAGAATATTTTTATCAAAAAGATCTACTCCCTAGCAAAAATTTCTATTTAGGATCCAGCCTTAGGCAATGAACACAAATAGGAGAAAATCTGAATAAGAAAAATAGCTAGGCCTAGGGATCTATTTATACTGTAGCTTAGGGAACTCAGACCATTGGATTTGAAGATTAAATCTGGTGCAACCATGTCATTGGCTCTCTAGGAACCGTCGGATGGAAACACAAATGCACAGGATTGAACGAAAATGGAATTATGAGGTGTTCGCTTCGTACTGGATGAAGTAACATCCAAGTACTAAGGCGGGTCGACCTAGATTTCATATGGGTCGACCCTAAGGTTGGCTTGACCCCTTTAGGGGTCGACCTATAGATCGACTAACCCAAATATGGGTCGACCTATGCCTTTGTAATATATTTTTTTTCTTTTTCATTCTGATTTCTTATTTCTTTCGTAACTTCTTCATATTAACCTGAATTTCGACAATTTATATATGGATATTGACCAAAAAAATAACTACGGACACAATGGTGTAACTTCTGTGGCTCAATTCTGACAATTTCACAAACTTATTTTATTATTTAATTAATTCATTAATTAATTATTATAGTTTAAATTTTGGGTTGTTACAGCTCCTGCAGTTCCTTGTTGTCCTATCCTTTGGAAGAATCCCTCCATCATCTCTTGTTGCCTAGCCAAGATTTCATCATACATCTCCTTCATCGGCCTTTCCATTTCTTCTCTAGCTACGTAGTTGGATTGGAGAGAATTGGAGGATACTTCCTGACTGCACCTAGGCTCTGGCTGAGTTTTAGTTCTAGTGTTAGGCCTCTTTATTACTCCTAAATCTCAGATTCAAGCATCAAGTTTTTGGATCTACCTTTTTGCTTAGTGAAAGCACCAGAATGTTAACTTAAACATGGATCAACACCTCGTTCTGCCTCCTTCTGCCTTTGAATAATAAATGACCCGAAAAGCCCGTTCTGCCTCCAAAACGCAAATGGGTCTTCCCATATATCAAAATAGATGTTTTCAATAATTTTAAACTCAATGGAACAGGTTTCGAGTCCTAAATCCATCGTATGAATAAGTTAATATAATCAGTTTGTTTCAAATTGATTTCAATTGATTTCAATTAAATTAATTTCTAGGCGTTTCGAGTTCGTACGATCAAACGACAAGTTTGATCGCTATGAAACTTGAAATCCTATAACAATACACCATTGTGGATATGATGAAATTAGTTTTGTCGAAATTCGAGTCAGTGGCCAAAATGGCTATTTTCCCATTAATTAAACAAAGTAATATTAAATTAATTAGATTAATTAAATCACTTTCAATTCAAATTTTAATTATTTACAAATCTTGTCATTTTGGCTTACTTAGTAATTTATAACTCTTTATAACAAATTTCCATATAAATTTAATGTTGCATATTTCACCAATTTCAAAGTTTTAAATTTCAATTTCAATATACTTAGAGATTATAAATTAAATTACCAATAATTCAATTAAATTTTCTTTCCATTTATTATTCAATCAATTTCATCATATGGTATAATTATCATGGTTTATATCTTAATGCATTAATAATTTCCAGTTTCATCTATTTTCAGTTAACGTAGTATTTAATCTC
Source organism: Allium cepa (assembly GCA_030765085.1). Taxonomy (NCBI): domain Eukaryota; kingdom Viridiplantae; phylum Streptophyta; class Magnoliopsida; order Asparagales; family Amaryllidaceae; genus Allium; species Allium cepa. The sequence goes on along the minus strand of CM060934.1, from coordinate 943,602,499 downwards.
ATTAAATTTCAAAATTTGATTTCCAATTCTATTTAATAGACTAAAAAATAGTTAACACGCAATAATTGTTACCATTAACTTTTTATTTCATTTATAAGTCTATTACTTAAAACAAATGCTACCATTAGTTTCATAACACTAATTTATTCCATTTCCGTTCATTACACATTATTTTATCAGTAAGTCAACATTTTAAATTATCAATTACCTTTTATATCCCATTATAATTAATGCACACATTAGTTAAGATTCTAATCTAATTAATCATTTTATCTTGGTTCCATTCATTTATTACATCAATTAGTACTTTATGGATAAAATTAGTTTTTCTTATTCATTTTATTACATTCACTGTCTCAATTATCGTCTTAATCCTATTAATGTAACACTAAAGTTCAATTAATTCTAACTGATTTTCCATTTAAATTTAACAGACCAAATAAAGAGTAACTTATCACAATCATTGCCATAACTTTTAATTATACTTATGAATTCATTATTCACAAACAAATGTTACAGTACTAATATAGTATTGATTTTATTCAATTACCATTAACTGTCTATTTTATACAATAGTTAAATATTTACATTTGTTTCTTATATTCAATTTTATGACCAAGTATAACATTTTCATTATTTCCATTGATTGAAGTTTCATTAAAGTTGTTAATAATTGACTTAAATTAATATAGTTACCTCTCAACCTATTTATTTCATTAACAAATTACAAATTTTTATTTCTTCCAAATTTAATTACCAAAATTTTATTAAATTAGCTAATTTAAATCATCGAAAATTACGGGTCGTTATAGTAGCGTTTAGTGGTGTCTTAAACCTACACATTAGATCTAGGATGGTGTGGCCTACTTTAGTTAGGTCCGATCTGATCCAAACTTTGGATCGGTATGGATCCAAACTAGCTTGACTAAATGACTTCATTTTTGTTTGAGCCTTCATTTATGTCTTCCAGGTTTCTCTTCCCAATTTCAAGTCAATATGAGTCCATATTAGTTCGGTAGGTCAATTTTAAGTTGCTCTGGTCCAATGGCGGTTAGGTATTTGAATGAGGGTTCACTTCTTGAGCTAGGTTGCTTGGAATGTTACCAAATTTGATAGTGAGCTTAGTAGAGGCATAGGTGTGAAATGCAAGTTATTAGAAGGAACCATACGTCAACATTTCTGATCGGTACCGATCCAACTGGATCGGATCAGTATCGATCCGAAGAGTTAGCGTAATTCTGGGTCAAACTTCTTTTGTTTCTTTGTCTTGTACTTCTAAGCCCTCGAGTAGAGTTTCATATCTTTCTAACTTAATCTAAATGTTCTAACTCTTTTTTAATTCTGCTGGGTTAAAGACCCAGTTAACAGTTACTAAATAGACAGATATATTTGTTGTCAATACATTCATGTAATAACTGACATAACATAATGGATAATAATAATCTCTTATATAGCTAGCTTTGCCTCATGCACATCTTCGGAAGCTTTATTCGTTAATACCTATTTAACCTATAAAGCCCTTACTACCGACCTAATCAAATCAAATTTTGAGCACCTGAGAATTTAAGGGGAAAATGTAAACTTCGAGTCGGTCAAAAAGCCTGGTGTGAATAATTATATGCAATCTTGACTCATAGATATTAAGTGAGACCATGATGCTGAGGAGAATGGATTTTCCCTTCACTAGTATCCTTCTTTAAAAAAATATCTTTTGCAAATCAATTTCTACAACCAAACAAGTTAAAATAAACAATATAAACAACGATGTGCGTGCATGCTACATAGGTAGTCTTAACTATCCATTAAACTAGTGGACTATCCGTTCCAATGTTTAGTTTTCATAGGTAAATACATACCTATATAGCTGACTTGTGTCTATCAGATATACCAAATGTTCAAACCGACTATTATAAGAAAATTAGGTGGTCTGTCCTGTGGGAACTAGGTCAGACGACAGCAGAAGAAATTGGTGAATTTCAAAAAATTTAGCCACTTTGGGTCTTTAATGGGTCTATGATGTCTAAATTCATTTGGAACTTTTCTAAGTTTCTTTTAAATAAAATCAGTATTTTATTTAACTTCATGAATAAAGTTTCGCTTTAATTTAATGTGTATGTAAGTTAGGGTATATCAAATATACTCTTATATAAAATTTGTGTATAACGATTACTTTTCAAATTTATTTAGAGAAGAAAATAATTCATTTTCTTTCTCTTAACTTATTCAATCAATGAGGGGCACAAATTTATTTACATAAGGAAACTTTTTCATTTCCTTTCTCTTAAATTATTGAATTAATGATGGATCATAAATTTAGTTAGAGAATGAAGCTTTTCATTTTCTTCTCTTAATTAAACTAAATAATTGATTAATAAAATAACATTAATGACTAATCTAAATATGACATGAATTGTAAATATATTCACCGTATGCATTGTGCAAGTGCAACATGCAGGGAGAATGCATAGTTAGTGGAAAATAAACAAGAACAATTTGAGTGGTTATTACATAGAAATTGAAATGGAAATAAATAACGGATGATAAGGGTAATTGATGCAGTTACCCTTTTAGTAAACTTAATTGATGCAACGTATTAATGACAATTAATATGCACCATAATATAAAAATATGGAAGGTAAATAATGAATTGTATGTACACATTATTGTCTTAATTGAAAAGGAGAAATGATTTCATACTATGACAATATATATAAAGAAAAATAAATTTTATATGAACACATACAAGTAGATCCAAATATGTATTTATGGAACTCAATCAAAGCTTTCTAATAATATAAATTAGATAGTTATTATATTCAATTGGAAAACTTTGACTTGTTGTTAAAATTCCTTTTATTCATATGTAAATATCTAATGTAATAAAAAGTGAAAGTAATACATGCAAATACACATTCATACATGTATTAAAATTCAAAACTAAAATTACACTTTGTTATGAAAGATGAAAACATAGATCTACAATTGAAACATTGTATTGATTCCATATAAATTTCATTTTTAACTTTAAAAACAATTCAATCAATCAATATGAAAATGTGAATTTCTAGATTTAACGAAACGGAATTTAAATTAAATGTTAAACATAGAACTAAAATAGAACATTGTACTTTTAAATATATAGATTTAGTTTCAATTTAACAAAGTAAATAAAACCAGCTAATCAATTCGAACATGTAAACAGCAGTTCTGAAGAATTACAATTTAATTAGAATGTTGAAAAACATAGATCTACACTTAATTGTGGCTTTAAAACACAAACAAATTTAATTTTGATCTATCAAATGAAAACTCAATCATACCATTTAGCAAATAATTCGATCTTAATAAATAATTTTTTAATCAAGCAATAAAGTAATAAATCATACAGATTATCAAAGTCAAATTAAATTTCCATCAAACATTGCAAAATCACTTACTATTTATATAGAAAATGGCATACCTTGCTGCCCAATCCTTAAAACACACCTTGAGTGATGATATCTCTTTAGGTCTTCAAGATCCACATCCTGTTCTTGCAAGAGATGGATGAACCACTTTTGTTTTATTTTAGTTGATCTTTTTATTTGGAGTTGGAAGATTTTGGTAATTCATTTTCTTTTTGCTTGTTTCTTCCATGAAATGTTAGAAGAACAGAAAGAGAAAGAATTAATCATAAAGAAAATGAATTGTACTTACATAATGAAGGAGAGAATATATTTTATTTCAAAGAATGTAACTGTTCTCATTCTTTAATTAAAACTTCTCTAGTTAATTCACTTGATTGTTTCTCTTCCTCCAGTCCCTCTCCTTCCAATCCTTTCTTTACATGTATGCCATCAAATGGCATAAAATTTCCATAAATCATGTCATCAAATGACATAAAATTTCCATATATCATTTCATGCAATTATCTTTAAATTACATCGATATTGTACATCAATGCACGCAAATATGACTTTTATAAATGCATTAAAATAATTATTAAAAACTTCCACACATCAAATAAATAATAATTAATATTTCTCAAATATTAATTAATTTAATCAATTTACAATATTTTATAAATTCATTAAATCATGTGGTTTTTCAAAGAATTCATCATTACGGTTATGAGACTCAGAGGGGAACTTCAGTCAGCGATTAATATTAAGCTAGTCAGATATTAACGTTCACATGTCACTTAGCAGGTGGTGTGACATTTTGGCCGAGTTTACCGCTTACAAATCTTTTGGTAAAATCCTAACATAAGTGATACCTAATAGTGAAAATTATTTACGCCAATTCTCTTCGTCAAAATTGTATCACTTTCGATTTATGGAATTTGGTAATGGTCAAATTTTAAATATCATCCACATTCAACTTTATAGTCCAAGCACAAAGTCCTTGGTTCAATAATAACATTTGTTGTTAACCAAAATGCTCTGGCCAGAGGCTTTTACTTTGAGTTGACCATAATATTAACCTCATAAAACTGAGGAGACGATTCCTCTTTCAAATAGTGTTTCACTTCCAATGCTTCCACTTGACCCAACTATAGTCGTTCGATGGACGCCGTACCGTGAATTAATTATAATCAAAGTGGAGCTTTCACATTGATGATCAATAGTATTCTCAAGTCAAAAGAACTGTGTAAAGTAGTCACATCGATATTCTCTACTTGACCATAGTTATATTAACCAATAGAAAACTATCTAGTGAGTCAATCCATAGTTATCAATAACTATCAGTAAGTAACTCATTGGTTCCCCCAACAGTCATGAGTAATACACTGTCCAACATTTGAAGAGCGTTACGTGCTCTAGTCTCAACAGATACATCGATATCCAGTCTCGATGCATCTTAATTTAGAACATTTAAAATGGTATATTTGTTTCATTGAGATAAGTTATTCACGGTTACAACATACTATCATAAAACATATCATTTATGAATTTTCTATCAAATATACTTTTATTTAGATTGATTATTTAGTACAACCATATTATATTAAGTATATAATAGAAAGAACATACCTTTATTTCGAACAAGATTGGTCAAGTTAGATATATGTACAAAATTACATAATTTCCCCTAGGGCATACCCCTAACTCTATCAATCTCCTACTTGCACTTGGGACCAATTATGGAATCTTATTCCAACTACTCCAATCAGTTTTCTTAAAACTAATTGGGTCAGTCCCTTTATGAATGTTATACTATTATATTTTAGTTATCTACTCTGTCAATTAACTCTCTTCGACGGTGATAAACTGCTTTATCATATGGAACAATTCGGAGTATGTCTTTCGACTTCTAGTGAGTTATTAGTTCTGCTACAAACTAAATCATGACATTGTTATCATATAACAATGTTATAAGATTCTCAACTATTAGAATCGGCTCGGTTACAAATTTATGCACTTATATTTTTTATATACATTTTTTTTATTGTGGCGCTATTCAAGGCAATGTATCTAGCCTTTTTCGCTGTATCATCCACGGTCCTTCATTTGAAACATTTCCAACGTAAAGATTTTTTATTGACATGTTATATTCAATGTTACTTGTAAAAGTTTGAGTGTGAACATTCCTGCATACGGAATTTATTGTTTCTGTAAACAATTCTCTAGTATTTCATAAATCCATGAGAACACTTCAAACAACCATTTAGTGATATCAATTTGGGTTTGATGTTTGCTTCATGTATCAAATACATAAATAAATCATGGCATCATAATATGTATGATAATTCCTATTGCCAATGCAAAGGTCAATCTTACATGTTCCATATTAAACATTTTAATGAGGTGTCCTTGCATATCATTTGGGACATTCCCGACACCTTTTATACATACTATAAAAGACATCATTTATTAATCCAATGTTAGGTATTAAAATAGCTAAGGCTGATTTTGACACAAGTACATCGTTAAAATCAACAGCGTGTTGTTTACTTATAGTTTAGAAATATTAATGTACATTTTAATGTTCTTTCTTATGAACACTTGCTTTCTCTACACTTTGATTGAAAATCAAACTATTTGATATTTCTATCAAAGTAATTATTCAATCTTTGATGTTTATAAAATGATACTTTCATATCATTGCTTGGATCATATGCATAGACTCACAAACTCAATATCGCTCCTACTGACTTTGAGACATTTTTGGTTAATATATATAAACAGTTTGCTCTAAATCGTCATTTAGAATTTTCTATTTCAATACATATGTACCAAAACACTAGGACTTATCAAGCAATAATTTTGTGAGTAAATCCGAACTAATTTGAACATGTTGAATATCGAATCTACTACTCTAATTTCAACAATTGAAATTTGTGATATAATTCTTATCAACATTGCTCATTTAATTAAAACTGCATTAATCTTACTAATAAAGACATGGTCATGGTCGATGGATCATATCCCTTCTGCTACGACCACCAAAATCTTTATTTTGATAGCGTACTTGGAATTCTTTCGGATTTGTGCATCGTTTCATATAGAGTCAACATTTTTAATGGTTTAATTACACAATATAGAATTATATATTTTCGACATTAATAAGGAACTCATAGTTTTTGTAATGTCCCTAAATTTTGATATTATTCATGAAATTTAATTAGATAAATTAAATAGAATAACGATGATAAGAGGATCGAGATTTGGATAAACGATATATGGTCGTGTTTACTAATAAAGTAAATGGGATTTAATTAGGTCATAAAACTAATTAAACTACATATGAGCATAATAGTAAAATAACCTTTTCATTTTGCATGGCTGTGACCTTTGGTAATTGTCTATTCATGTTTATTCTTCTCAAAACAAAAATAAATGCAAAAAAAAACCCTAGGAGCCGGCCATTAACAAGGAGGAAAAGAGAAAGATTAGAATCTTAAACTAAGGATCAAAGCTAGGGAGGATTAAGCAACAAAAAATCTCAAATTCCTATCAAATCTAAGAAGAGTAACAATTTTATACCATCTCTATTTTATTTTATGGATATATTTATGATTTCGAACTTATGATTAAATTCGTTTTTTATGATATGGATAATGATATGCATGAAAAGTGTTGTGTTTGATTTATTTTAACTCATTAATATACGAATTTGCACAGTTTTGACATAATACCGAGAATTTAAGATTTTAGAATGCCATGGAAATATTTTAAGTTAAACAATACAGGTTTGGAGATGGATTTTGATTTTTAGAATTTTTCAAGCCATAGATGTGACAGCCCTGAATTTTTGACATCTATTAATTGGTAATTGCAGGATTTGATTTATTAAAAAAATATTTACAAACTAAAACAAATAAATGAGATAATCTCCTAAAATAATTACTTAAAATTTGAACAAATTTTCTTTATTTTCAAACAAATTGAATATGGGTATGTTTAAGTGTGTGTGTATATATATATATATATATGAGTTAATTTTAAATTAAATTTAGAATAAATATCTTAAATAAATTGGATATATAAATATAAAAATGAAAAATATTCATAACATAAGATTTATATATATATATATAAACAAAATTGAAATTAATATAAAGAGTGTATAAAACATATTAATATATATCTTTAACATATTTGGATATAAAATTTATGAATAAGGTTTTATTTATACAAATATAGAAAAGCATTTATAAATCAATAAAAGTACTTATTTAATTTATTTCAAAAGCCTTTTAAATCATTTTAAAAGTTAATAAAAATGAATAATTACAAGTGTGGATTATTAAAGCTTGTGAATACATACGTAAGATAAATTAGCATTTAGTATGACAAGTGTTAACACTTAAAAACAAGTGTCATCCTTCATTTTTTTCATTTCTTTTAATTTTTAATAACTTATCATTTACATTATATAAACTCACATTCCCTCTCTTCTTTCTCTTTTCTTAACTTCTCATTTCTAAAACAAAGAAACTTAAACTGAAAATTATCTTCCAAACCAGAATTTGTACCAAGTTTCCCTTTTTCAATCCAAAAATATAAACCTTGTAACCAGTTTTGCAAATCAAAAGCAAGTTCAAACAATAGCCTGTACATTTTCTTCAATTCTATTTTGAAAGCTTCAACAAGCCTGCATGCAACTGCAAGTTTATAAATCAAGCACTAAAGTTTTCAATAAAGCAAATTCAAACTCGATTCATAGATCTACCATGGAAATTCAAAATCAAGTACAACAGAATTTAAAGGAAAATGGGAGGGGTTGTTCTCTGTTTTTAAATAAACAGGTGAGTACTCAAACCTGGGTTCCTTTGTTTTCAATTTGACTGTGAGTCAACCTGGTTTATATTCTTTAAAGATGCAGCTTAAATATATGTGAATGAGTGTGATAGCTATAGATTGCATGGATAAGTTAGCTTGAATATGCTTGAATTTGATGAATGAAACTGTGAACATGTTTGTATATCTGTTGAATTTATTTTAGGTTCTCTGTTATTTTTAAAAGTAAATGGAATCTCCTTTAAATATATATATCTCAAGATACAATCAGTTTTGAGCCTAGATTTTTAAATGAAAGTTGTAGATAACAGTATGTTAGTAATTCTAAAAATGTTTTCAAAATTTAGAATTCAGTAATTTATTTCTGAAATGAGAAAACACAGTAAAAATTGAATTTTTGTTAAAATTTTATGGAAACAATTTAATGATTTGATTTCTTGGGTGGATTCGTGGTAATAAATCATGAATTTAGGAATAGATATTGGGATTTTTAGTTTTGATATGATGGAGATATTTGAGTTTGGACGAAAGTGGGTATATTGCCATTTTTCGGCGATCGACGGCGAAAGGGTGAACGTAGTTTGGCATAGAGGTGAACGAGGTGACTGGGAACTCTGGAAAAATGGGGGATGAGGTAATCTCTGGCTGTGGTGAACGGCAAGTGGTGATATAGGGTTTCACTTCTCTTTTGGATTGTCGTGGTTACCAAAGTTTTTTCGGCGTCTATGGTGATTTTGATGGAATTGCGAGTGGGGGAAACAGTAGGAGGGGTTCATGACGAATCTTGCATGTGGTTGACGAAGTTCATCGAGATCTGGTTCATCGGGGAAGGGGCATTTTTCGACCTTCGCCATTGGGTTCAGTGGGTCTCGATGCTCGAATTTCGGTTGAAGTACAATTCTGTAGTTTGGCTGGGCTGTGAGATCGAGGGGGTCGATTGTGGTTTGTGGATAGCCAGAGAAATGATCGGCGATGTGACTTCCAAACGTGCACATTCACGGAGGCCATGGCTTGTATCTGAGTTTTTTTGGTTTTGGCTGGAGATGTCGACCCGAGGCGTTTTGAGTTTTACTCGTGTTTGTCTTGGATAGCTGCAGAGTGGGATTCGTGTTTTATTGCTTCGAGTTTACTCGAGTATTGACCCGAGTCTGTCTTGGGGTGATTAGCTTTTTGTTCGGGAATCATGTTGTTTTCAGTTTCTACTTAACCAGGATTAAACTAGAGTGATTTCCAAAATTTAAAAGAAGTAAAGTTAAAGTTTAAGTGAAGCTTTAACTTGATTTAAAGAAAATATGAAATATTAAAGTTAGGAAAAAAATGTTTAAACGAATTTAAACTTTAAAGGTATGTATTTTTTTATATATAGTTTTAAATCCTGTTTTAAAGTTTCGTTTCACCATAAATATTCCATTTGTGATTAGTTTTTTTATGTCTCAACTTAAATAAAATTCTTGAAATTGAAGTGTGAGTAAGGTAAAAAGTATTTAACTTTAATAAGATAAAGAATGATGATTTATAAATAAATCAAATTCAAGTTTTAAAAATTTAATCTATTTAAAATGGAAGTTAAGAGCTAATATAATAAATAATTAAGGGGTTAATCACTTAATGTCAAGAAGATTATTAAGGAAATTACTTAATGAAGTAATTAAAGTAATTAATTACTTGGCGTAATTAATTTAATGTGGTTAATTTTAATTAATTAATTAAGTTTAATTAATTCAAAAGTAATCATTTAAAGTTGGGTTAAGTATAATTACTTATGGCAATTAATGAGGAGTAATTACTTAGTGAAGTAATTAATGGATAATTACTGGACGTAAATAATTAAAAAGGGAATTTCTTGATGAGAAGTAATTAAAGAATAATTATTGGTGGAAATTAAGTGATAACCACTCGGTGTAAATAAAAGATTAATTAATATAATTAATCAAGAAGTTGATTTATTTGATGGAGTAACTAAGGAAAGTTAATTTTTGATTTGTGGTTAATCAAAGCCGACTAATGAATGTAATAAAGGGTTAATTATTAAATGAAATTTAAAAATAATTAACTAATGAGAGAAATTTGAAGATCGTTAATTAATATAATTAATGGAAGAAATAAATCTTGCTTATGAATGATCGAGTGGTGATAAGTGCTTTGGGTTGGTTGATATCTTTGATATAAATGGCTTTGTAATATGATATGTTGAATGGGCAATGATTATGGGACTATCTTCTAATTATGAATGGCTGTGTAAAAGTGTTATCCGGTAATTAAAGTTGATCAGTATTTAATTGAAGAACTTGGGTTTAGATGTCTTTGGATTCGAAGAAACCGGAGTCGGGTATTAGTAAATACCTGAACCCACTTCGATCCTTTATAAACTAATTTGTGAAATCAATAAACTGATACGGAATGATTAAAGGAATGGGACCATATAAACTAAGTTCTGACACTTAGAAATTGATGAGTGTAATAAGTGTTGTCTATAACAAACCTGTGAATTTGAAAAATTGTTATGAGTTACACCGGGGTTAAATAGGCTATTATTTGGTGTATTTCATGTTAGATGGGTTTACTCACGCTGGTTTTTAGCCTGACCCGGGTGTTACTTTGGTGTAATGCTCGGGGCAGACCGAGTATTACAGATTTTCAGGTAAAGACGTTCTGGAGCTCAGGAGGCGAGCTGGATGGCAGGAACGTATGGAGAATTCCCACTATGATATATAGTTGTATATCTGGGTCATGTGAATTATATATGTCCAATGTTTGTATAAAATTGTTGTAACTCTGATATATCGATGTAAATTGATAGATACAGTTTTCTTTGGTATAACTATTATTATTATTGATATTATATTTTTCCGCTGCGAATGTGAGATTGTGTGTTTCTTTTCTATTCTTCTTCTTCTATCTCTTTCTTCTTTCACTAACTATCCGGAATTTTCGGGATCGAAATTTCCGGGTCATTACAATTTGGTATTAGAGCAAAAAGTTAAGCGAGAACCATGGCTCTGGTGGGATTACTCATTAAGGATAGGGTAAGTGGTACCGTAGGATGAGTTGAGTGAATATATTTATATGAGAGCGTGCTTGTTATTTTCTTATATAAAGATTTTAAATGATTTTATATAAGAATATATTTTGATATATATAAAGCAATATTTCTTTCTAATAAATATTAAGGTAATTGGTTGTTAAATTATTAGAATTAAATTAAGAAGTAATAGAAATACAACCAAACTGAAATTAAATCTTGAATTTGGGAAAGGTTTCAGGATAAGGATAATTAATTAATTTATGTAATTAATTAAACTTTATTTAATGAGATTAATTAATGAATAATAATTGGAAATGATAAATTAAGAGGAAGTTACTTAATGAAGTAACTAGAGGTAAGTAATTTAAAGGACAATTACTTAATGAAGGTAATTAAGAAATAAGTTAATTACCGAATGTGACTAATTGGAATTAATTAAAGACGTAATTAATTTAAAGAAATAATAAATAATATTATTTAATGCAATTGAATGAAATGGTCCTATTTCAAACAAGAGTTGTTTGAAAATTTAAAAGAAATTTGTTTTGAATTAAAAACCAAAGGTGGTTTAAAATTTTAAAGTATAACTTGGTATGCAAAAGAAATTAATATGTATATATGTGAATATACATAATATCAAAGGTGGTTTGAAATAAACTCTAATTATTGAGTTTCGAATTTGGACTAAGATGTGATACCCAAAGTGATAAGTTTTTGAACTTAATAAGTGGGAAGATTATTTATGAGAAGCTCAAAATTTGTAATGGAAGATACAAATTGGGTAAGGTTGACTAGATAAAGTAAATTGAGTTTAACTTTGGAAAGGTTAAATAAGTTGGAATGATCAACCTGATTTGAAATTTTCAAGATGAAATTAAGATTTAACTTGGGAAGTTGAATGGTTGATTTGAATTAGGAAATTTGTGTGATCTCAAAATGGGTTTGAGATATGGAAATTGGAAATTGATGGATGTTTTAAATTAATTAGATGATATCATCCTATTGTTATTAATAATCTTGAAATTGTGAATTGGACTTGTTTAAATGAATGAGAAGTGAAGTGTGGTAATATATCCATTATAGAGATAAATGAAATTTAACTTAAATTTAAAATTTAGATATGGAATTCTTTTGAACTTAAGATTTGAATGTTAGGAAATAAATTTGTAAATTAAAATTATTTGAGACTCTTACTTGAACCTTGTAATGAGTTAAGTAAAGATAATTTAAAATGGAATTTTGAAATTTGGACTCAGAATTGAATTGTTTAAAAACTTCAAAGGAAAATTGATTTAAAGAAATTAAATCAACATTTGAAGTATTAACTCGAATTTATATAATTCGAGGTGGTTTAAATTTGAAATTTGAATTAGTTCAAATTGAATTTAATTTGAATTAATTGAAATTGTGATTGAAGATGTATGAATATAAGATTCAAATGGAAAATTTGAATTGGAATGATTTGATAATTTGGAATTGTAATTAAAGTTGAATAGTTTTAAAATTCAAATGGAATTTGAATTGAATTTGGGAGGAAATTGAGAATACTTCAACTTGATTTGAAATGGAGTTTGAAATTGGGATTTATTCAAACTGGAGATGAAATGAATTGAAATTAGTTCAATTGAAATTTATTTCAATTAGTAGAATTTGAGATCAAGGTTGAATAAAGTTAAATTTGTAATGAAACTGAGGTTAATTCAACTTGAATTGGGGTTGAATCAATTTCAATGGAAATTGAAGTTATTTACATTGGAATTGGGTCAACTTAAATGGAAGTGGAAATTTAAATTTAATGGATTGGGAATGGAGATTAGGAAATGAACAGTTTTGACTTTGGACTATTTTTAATATAAATTATTTTAATATAAACCTATTTTTCCAAGCTATTCATTATATATACAACCTTTCTTTTAAAAGCCCAACTATCTTGTATTTGTTTTACAATTATTTTTGGAATTGTTTAACAATTTTCCAACTGTTTTATAAACTAATTACTATCTTACTACTATTTTGCAATTATCTAAAATTTCTATATTTATTTTAACTATTTTCTAACTATTTTACACCTATTTTACAAACTAGTAATTCTTTTCCAACCACTTGTCTATTTTTAAAAAATTTCAAGCTATTTTCAAAATAAACTGGTCGGAGTTCAAACTATTATTGGTTAAATACCCAATTGAGATAGGAATTTAAGGAATAATCCAAATGTGGATTAAGGCAATTGTGAGTAAGTGGATAGGATCTAAAGGAAATGTGAATAGAAAGAGAAATTGATTTGGCTAAAAATCAATGAAATTAAATACGTAGGATGTACGTATATTATTCTATTCGCATAGTGATTTGATCCAGATTCGAGCACAGAATTTCGAGATAGTTATATCGATCCGAGTGGGATTTTTCACTCGATTTTCGATGGCGAACCTGGATATGGATTGTTGATTGGTTCTGGATATTCTCTATCATAGATATGACTATGGAAGGAGAACAACGGTTTCTGATCAAGAAACTAGATCTGTGTCTGCACTAGGAAGTCGGGTGGACGATACTAGTTTGGAAGTGAAATCGTGTGATCGAGTGAGCGATCAGATTGGTATAGCGTACGTATGATATGTGTACATCGTACGGATTTGAATGAAAATGATATTGAAAGGAGTAATCAAATTTGGATATTTGATTTTGAGTAAACAAAGTTAAATATCCTTGTTTTATAAAATGAAACTCCCCTTGTTGAATCTTTTGCCAGAAGAAAATGGTTTTTGAAAATGTTTGAAGTATAAAAGGGGTTTTATACAAGTTTGAAATGATCCAAAGTTTTAAAAAAATTATATATATCTGTATATATATATATAAAGGATCTTATGAAGATTTTAGAAAAGGTTTTGAGAACCTTTGGATTTGGAAAGGCTTTTGATTTTTGGGTAAAATCAATATTGAATTTGGAAAGCCTAGTTTGTTAATTATCGATTTTGGGATAATCGATTTTGTGTAAAGGAGCTTTGTATGAGATCATACTAGGTGTATGATTTGAAGACACCATATGTGTATAATATAAAATGTTTTGATGATGGCTCTGGGGAAAAAGGCGCTCCCTTGAAATGAACTTCTCAAGAGTACCACCGGGTGGTGCTGCCTTGAGCCCCAAGGGGGGTTCTAAAGTTAATCCTGTGAGGAGTCCGGACGAAACTAGTTCCTGGGGATTACGAGTAGAGTATACCATAGCGAAAGTCGTGTGTGTCGCTGACAGCCAACAGTCTGCGTTTGATTTTATATCGGTAGACTGCGACCTATGGTATAACATAGCGAAAGTCGTGTGTGCCGTTTAGAGCCAATAGTCTGCGTTTGATTTTATATCGGTAGACTGCGACCTATGTAGGAGTGGAGAAATTTCATTTTGACAGCGAAAATCAGAGGTCGCGGAGAGCCTGCAGTTACATGGACTTTTGTTGCGATGGCAACGTAACCCTGGAATGTAACTGCGATCTGTTGTGGGATCCATGGCGTAATCGAGAGGCCACGAAGAGCCTGCAGTTACATGGACTTTTGCTGCGATGGCAACGTAACCCTGGAATGTAACTGTGACCATGGATGGGGATGATGATTTTCAAAGCATTCTCACCAAAGATATATCCTCTATTTTCAAAAAAAAAAAAATCTATATTTTCAATAAAATTATTTTCTATGTATTTTCACTAGATGTTGAAAATGGATCTACTAAGTGCTTATAGATTTTCAGTCTTACGCCTGATCAACGTATGACCGAATTTCTGTAAGAACAAGGATGGACGTGTTGAAACATCGAGTTATAAAAAGTATTTTTGAAGGAAACTATTTTATAATATAAAATAGACTTTTAAAAGTGTTTTCAAATAATCAAAAAGTAATTTAACTGATATTAAGTATTTTAATAACTTCTGTTTTCGTTCCTTTTCGGGGACGAAAAGGTTCAAGGGGGAAGAAATGTGACAGCCCTGAATTTTTGACATCTATTAATTGGTAATTGCAGGATTTGATTTATTAAAAAAAAATTACAAACTAAAACAAATAAATGAGATAATCTTTTAAAATAATTACTTAAAATTTGAACAAATTTTCTTTATTTTCAAACAAATTGAATATGGGTATGTTTAAATGTGTGTGTATATATATATATGAGTTAATTTTAAATTAAATTTAGAATAAATATCTTAAAAAAATTGGATATATAAATATAAAAATGAAAAATATTCATAACATAATATTTATATATATATATAAACAAAATTGAAATTAATGTAAAGAGTGTATAAAACATATTAATATATATCTTTAACATATTTGGATATAAAATTTATGAATAAGGTTTTATTTATACAAATATAGAAAAGCATTTATAAATCAATAAAAGTACTTATTTAATTTATTTCAAAAGCCTTTTAAATCATTTTAAAAGTTAATAAAATTGAATAATTACAAGTGTGGATTATTAAAGCTTATGAATACATATGTAAGATAAATTAGCATTTAGTATGACAGTGTTAACACTTAAAAACAAGTGTCATCCTTCATTTTTTTTTCATTTCTTTTAATTTTTAATAACTTATCATTTACATTATATAAACTCACAATCCCTCTCTTCTTTCTCTTTTCTTAACTTCTCATTCTAAAACAAAGAAACTTAAACTGAAAATTATCTTCCAAACCAGAATTTGTATCAAGTTTCCCTTTTTCAATCCAAAAATATAAACCCTGTAACCAGTTTTGCAAATCAAAAGCAAGTTCAAACAATAGCCTGTACATTTTCTTCAATTCTGTTTTGAAAGCTTCAACAAGCCTGCATGCAACTGCAAGTTTATAAATCAAGCACTAAAGTTTTCAATCAAGCAAATTCAAACTCGATTCGGAGATCTACTATGGAAATTCAAAATCAAGTGCAACAGAATTCAAAGGAAAATGGGAGGGGTTGTTCTCTGTTTTTAAATAAACAGGTGAGTACTCAAACCTGGGTTCCTTTGTTTTCAATTTGCCTGTGAGTCAACCTGGTTTATATTCTTTGAAGATGAAGCTTAAATATATGTGAATGAGTGTGATAGCTATAGATTTCATGGATAAGTTAGCTTGAATATGCTTGAATTTTATGAATGAAACTGTGAACATGTTTGTATATCTGTTGAATTTATTTTAGGTTCTCTGTTATTTTTAAAAGTAATTGGAATCTCCTTTAAATATATATATCTCAAGATACAATCAGTTTTGAGCCTAGATTTTTAAATGAAAGTTGTAGATAACAGTATGTTAGTAATTCTAAAAATGTTTTCAAAATTTAGAATTCAGTAATTTATTTCTGAAATGAGAAAACACAGTAAAAATTGAATTTTTGCTAAAGTTTTATAGAAACAATTTAATGATTTGATTTCTTGGGTGGATTCGTGGTAATAAATCTTGAATTTAGGAATAGATATTGGGATTTTTAGTTTTGATATGATGGAGATATTGGAGTTTGGTCGAAAGTGGGTATATTGCCATTTTTCGACGATCGGCGGCGAAAGGGTGAACATAGTTTGGCATAGAGGTGAACGAGGTGACTGGGAACTCTAGAAAAATGGGTGATGAGGTAATCTCTGGCTGTGGTGAACGGCAAGTGGTGATATAGGGTTTCACTTCTCTTTTGGATTGTCGTGGTTACCGGAGTTCTTTCGGCGTCTATGGTGATTTTGATGGAATCGCGAGTGGTGGAAACAGTAGAAGGGGTTCATGACGAATCTTGCATGTGGTTGACGAAGTTCATCGAGATCTGGTTTATCGAGGAAGGGGCATTTTCCGACCTTCGCCATTGGGTTCAGTGGGTCTCGATACTCGAATTTCGGTTGAAGTACAATTCTGTAGTTTGGCTGGGCTGTGATGATCGAGGGGGTCGATTGTGGTTTGTGGATAGCCAGAGAACTGATCGGCGACGTGAATTCCATACGTGCACATGCACGGAGGCCATGGCTTGTATCTGAGTTTTTTTTGGTTTTGGATGGAGATATCGACCCAAGGCGTTTTGAGTTTTTCTCGTGTTCGTCTTGGATAGCTGCAGAGAGGGATTCGTGTTTTGTTGCTTCGAGTTTACTCGAGTATTGACCCGAGTCTGTCTTGGGGTGATTAGCTTTTTGTTTGGGAATCATGTTGTTTTCAGTTTCTACTTAACCAGGATTAAACTAGAGTGATTTCCAAAATTTAAAAGAAGTAAGCTTAAAGTTTAAGTGAAGCTTTAACTTAATTTAAATAAAATATGAAATATTAAAGTTAGGGAAAAATGTTTAAACGAATTTAAACTTTAAAGCTATGTATTTTTTTATATATAGTTTTAAATCCTGTTTTAAAGTTAGTTTCGTTTCACCATAAATATTTCTTTTGTGATTAGTTTTTTTTATGTCTCAACTTAAATAAAATTGTTGAAATTGAAGTGTGAGTAAGGTAAAAAGTATTTAACTTTAATAAGCTAAAGAATGATGATTTATAAATAAATCGAGTTCAAGTTTTAAAAATTTAATCTATTTAAAATGGAAGTTAAGAGCTAATATAATAAATAATTAAGGGGTTAATCACTTAATGTCAAGAAGATTATTAAGGAAATTACTTAATGAAGTAATTAAAGTAATTAATTACTTAGCGTAATTAATTTAATGTGGTTAATTTTAATTAATTAATTAATTTTAATTAATTCAAAAGTAATCATTTAAAGTTGGGTTAAGTATAATTACTTATGGCAATTAATGAGGAGTAATTACTTAGTGAAGTAATTAATGGATAATTACTGGACGTAATTAATTAAAATGGGAATTTCTTGATGAGAAGTAATTAAAGAATAATTATTGGTGGAATATTAAGTGATAACCACTCGGTGTAAATAAAAGATTAATTAATATAATTAATCAAGAAGTTGATTTATTTGATGGAGTAACTAAGGAAAGTTAATTTTTGATTTGTGGTTAATCAAAGCCGACTAATGAATGTAATAAAGGGTTAATTATTAAATGAAATTTAAAAATAAGTAACTAATGAGAGAAATTTGAAGATCGTTAATTAATATAATTAATGGAAGAAATAAATCTTGCTTATGAATGATCGAGTGGTGATAAGTGCTTTGGGTTGGTTGATATCTCTGATATAAATGGCTTTGTAATATGATATGTTGAATAGGCAATGATTATGGGACTATCTTTTAATTATGAATGGCTGTGTAAAAGTGTTATCCGGTAGTTAAAGTTGAACAGTATTTAATTGAAGAACTTGGGTTTAGATGTCTTTGGATTCGAAGAAACCGGAGTCGGGTATTAGTAAATACCTGAACCCACTTCGATCCTTTATAAACTAATTTGTGAAATCAATAAACTGATACGGAATGATTTAGGGAATGGGACCATATAAACTAAGCTCTGAAACTTAGAAATTGATGAGTGTAATAAGTGTTGTCTATATCAAACCAGTGAATTTGAAAAATTGTTATGAGTTACACCGGGGTTAAATAGGCTATTATTTTGGTGTATTTCATGTTAGATGGGTTTACCCACGCAGGTTTCCAGCCTGACCCGGGTGTTACTTTGATGTAATGCTCAGGTCAGAGTGAGTATTACAGATTTTCAGGTAAGGACGTTCTGGAGCTCAGGAGGCGAGCTGGATGGCAGGAACGTATGGAGAATTCCCATTATGATATATAGTTGTATATCTGGGTCATGTGAATTGTATCTCTCCAATGTTTGTATAAAATTGTTGTAACTCTGATATATCAATGTAAATTGATAGATACAGTTTTCTTTGGTATAACTATTATTATTGATATTATATTTTTCTGCTGCGAATGTGAGATTGCTTGTTTCTTTTCTGTTCTTCTTCTTCTATCTCTTTCTACTTTCACTAACTATCTGGAATTTTCGGAATCGAAATTTCCGGGTTATTACAATAGAAAATTTATCATGTATTTCTAAAGGAAAATATGATATATTTGGGTTTAAAAGTTTATTTCAAGTATTTCAGGGAGAAATTGGGCCTAAAATTTAATATGTTTGATTACGTGATAAAACTGATTTTCTACGATATTTGATCCCAATCGATTTATAGGGAAAATAAATTATTGTTAAAGAGAGAATTTTTGCAAATGTTGGTTTTGTTATATAGAAGGGCTTAAATGGTATGCCTCTTTGATTTGGATCTAAATTAATGTGGCATTTTCTAATTGTAAATTATTTAAAAAAATTAAAGTAGCCAATCAAGGAGTTGCAACTGGCAGGTTAGTTATAAAGCTATTGCCATGTTTAGCTATAAATCAGCATTTGAGAAGAAGGTGGTTTCGCCTATTTCTAAGGCATCTTTCGAATCCTTTATCTCTGCACCATCTCAGTCGAAACCATCTCTATCGAAACCCACATAGTCGGAACCAAGGCACATGGTATCAATGGGATTGGTATAAAAAGAATTGGTAAGTAACGGAAGAAAGGGTGTCAAAAGCTATGCTTTCGTCACAGTCCAAACCAAGGTTCACCTTTAAAAAGATAAGAACCTGCCTAGTTATTGAAGTGCTTTCAACTGAATCAATACCCTATAAAGTCAAAACCTTTAGTTTTTTTAATCTAAGGTCAAATTCCTACCTTGTTTTACTTAAAGCTTTCGACATAGTCGAAAGCCATGCTTTCGAAAGGGACTTTATAAATAGCTTTCGAAGGGATACTTTTTCCTTAAATAAGAGCTACCGAAAGGATTGGTTTCGCCCAAATCGAGACCAAGCCGCTGATTTACCGTTCGGCTGCATTGAAGCCATCTATGCTATCAAAGGGTTACCTCTTTTTTAAACTAAACTAAGCTTTTTCCCTATAGCTTTCGAAAGGGGATGAGGGTTTCGAAGGAAATGGAGTTGGAAAGGGTTTCGACTCTATCCTTTTAAGTTTTAATTTAAAGGATTATGCTTTTGACTAGATAGTTTCAACACCATCAACTTTTTTCCCTAAAACAATTTTATAAGTGGTTTTGAAAGAGATGCTTTCGTATATAATTATTTTGCCCCAAAGGATGTTTTTAAAGAGTAAACCCAATTCTTTCGACATAGTACTTTTATTTGTTTTGAAGTTATGTTTTAAAGAGTATTTTAATACTGTCGAAAGGTACTATTGGTTTTGAAAGTGAATATTTAACTAGGGCTTCGAAAGGTATGTTTATTATGTTTTGAAAAGAATTTTATGCTTTCGAAGGAGGTCATCTGGAGGTTTCGAAGGTAATGTTTTAAAGCTTCAAAAAAAATAACCCACTCTCACTTGTGAAAAGGAAATACCATGGCAAAACTAAAAATTTTAGAAGTATTACTTCTTCATATACTTATTCACATTGTAATTAACCCATAACAAAACTTTGGGTTAGAGCACAATAACCAGTTAGGTAGACCCAGTAGTGAATATAACTTAAGAAATGCAAAATCCTAATTAAAGATATTTGCATGGGCTAATAGGTTTGCAGTACGCCCATGAAAACTATATATAACTAATTATATTGGCAGGGGCCAATAGATTGATGGTTAGCCCATAAAAACTATGATTTGATACTAGCAGGGGCCAATAGGTTTGTAGTTAGCCCATGAAAACTATATCCGGATTTGATATTGACAGTTAGTCAATAAGTTCCTAGTTTTCCCATGAAAACTAAGATAAGGGAAAAGATATTAGAGTTACTAGTGATCCCATGAAAATATAAAATTGGACAGATAGTCCATAAACGTTCGACAAGTCAATAATAACCCTAGAAACTATAATTGAGATAGATAGTTAGAATGGATGGGGATTGGTAACCCATATTCGATTTTCTTTTTTTGCATATCATCATAATGATTTAGAAATACTATGTTTTAACCACTATGGATGTAGGAGCAGAGTATATGGTTTTATAAAAGTTTTAGGATTCTAATGAGGGGAAAACCGGTTCCGCTAAGCGGTGTGGTCTCACTAGATATCTAAATGGTTTGAGATGGTAAATTATTGTTCATACCAGTCTTTATGTCTGACTTGAAGTTTACGTTTTCCCCTTAAAATCTCGGGTACTAAATTGATTTTGAGTAGGTTGAGAGTTAAGATTTCCATATGTTCTTTTAGATGAATAAAGCTTCTGAGCACGTGCAGGAGGCAAGCTTGTGATTAGAGTTCTTTTATTTTCCGCTGCATGTTTTGTTTGTAAAGGAAAATTTGATTTCTTGCCTATTTATATACTTTGATCAATCAAGGGGGCATCTTCATATGTCCCTCTTAGTGTATTTTGTGATAATAATATGTTATCTGAACGTGGTCTGCTAATTGGGATATGTAATCAATTTGGAGTATTATGAAGTGGAGTGTTTAAAAATCTTTTCATATTCTTATGTTTCTGTGTATCAATGTTTCTAATATCGCTATATTTGGTCGCCGAGGATCAATAACTGTGGATGACTACGACATGTCGTTAGTTTTGGGCCTCTAAGTAGAGGGATATTTCTATTTAGTATAAGAGCATAAATTTATGAAACTCTAAAAGAAACTTGTACCAAAAAGATTTTCAAACATAATCCAATGAATTAGATAATAAGATTGGGGTTTGAGTTAATGCTATAGTAACGTATTTGTATTTGCTATATATATATATATATATATATATATATATAAGTACATATTCCCCGCTCTCTTGGACCGTTCTTCTATATCTTACTAAGACTATTTGTAGATTTACAAGAAAAGAGAGATGGAAGCAGGAAACGAAAGAGGAAATCTCGGTGGAGGGAGCAACACAACTAATGGAAATGCTCGACCCACTACCAAGAGGAACGCAGGTTGATAAGTTAATGCTAATCATCAAAATGCTAATGCCAATGCGGGTGCTGGAAATCCACCAGTAGATATGGGGGCGATATATCATTTTTTTATTGGTTTGATGCAAGCTGGAGCTGCTTCTGGTCATGCTGGAAATACAGAAGGAGCTAATCCTATGGCTCCAGTTAGGAATAATTATGCTTTGATAAGTAGAAATCTCACTGGTTTAGGCAGGAAGCCATTCATGCAGAATGGAGACTGTTATAGAGGTTCAGAATTGGTTGATGCATTATGAGCATATATTCACTCATTTAGGCTTGACTGATGGCAAAAAGAGAAGATTGGTAGGGGTCAGCAGTGCATTGGTGGAATAGTATCACTGTTGGAGTTTCGAAAGAGCAGATAACTTGGACTGATTTTAAAACGAAATTTGAGCAGAAGTTTATATTTGGATTTGCTAATTCTGAGCTGATGAGGAAGTTTATTGATTTAGTGCGAGGAGAGATGTTAGTAGTTGAGTATGCTACTAAGTTTGAAGAGCTGTCTCAATATGGATATGATGTTATAGATACTGACGTAAAAAGGAATGAGAGGTTCATTCAGGGATTGAGGCCCAAGCTTGCTAGAATGGCCATGATCCTTGTAATATATTAGCGGAGACGGCCATTTGCCATGAGGAGTCACTTGCTGATCAAGCGAAGGAGAAGTCAGTGGAAACCCAACGTTCTCGAGGAAAGAAGAGGAAGTTCTTTTAAAAGAAGGGAGCCTAGAAGGGAGACACTGCTAAGAAGTTAAAGGTTGAGGTAGTTTGTTATAAATGTGACAAGAAGGGTCACTTTGTGAATGATTGTCGATCAGGAAATGGGAAGAAAGCTGCAACCAAGAAGAATGTGAAGTGCTTCAACTATGATCAAGTTGGAAATAACAAGAATCAGTGTCCAGAGCCAGATAGGGAGGACAAAGGAAAAGTTTTTGCTATTGGACCAGCTAGGCCTATTACAGCTGATAAAGGAAAGACTATAATGGAAGGTACGTTTTTGGTTCAAATTATACCAGTTAGGGTACTTTCTAGTACCGGTGCATCACATTCATTTCATCTCATTGTTCGGTTGATAGATTATATTTAGAATCCACCTACCTTGTTACTTCCTTAAGGTTGGCGAATCAAATAAGAGGGTATGCCACTCTAGTGTTAAGATGTGACTAGTAAGAACTTGATTTCTTAGGTCATTAGTTTTCCTGCAATTTGCATGTAATTGATTTCATAGATATCGGAATCGTTTTGGGTATGGATTGGTTGGGTAGGTATATGGCTAGAATATTTTTCCAGGATAGAAAAATATCAATGAGACACCCTGATAGTCATAATAGAGTGGTACAGTAGAGAATACTGACCAGAGAGTTAGCATTGTGCTTAATGCTATGGAGGTAGGAAATGAGTTAAGTCAGGTTCGGATAGCAAGAGAGTTTGCAGATATCTTTGACCAGTCACTAGACGACCCCTGAAAAGAGTTGTTGAGTTTAGAATAGATCTTGTACCCAGAGCTGAACATATGAGTAGACCACCTAGTAGGATGACACCAACTGAGATGAAGGAATTGAAGATGCAACCAGTAGATCTAGAAGGAAAGAGTTTTATTAGACCAAGCAGTTCGCATTGGGGAGCGATCGCAGTGTTCATAAAGAAACCGGATGGGTCGTTAAGGATGTGCATTGAATATCTAAGTTAAGTGAAAGGATAATTAAGAAGAAGTATCCTTTGCAAAGAATAGATGATCCGTTTGATCAGTTGAGTGGAGTCAGAGTGTTTTTCCAGTTAGATTTGGCGACAGGTTTCCATCAATTAAGAGTAGTAGAGGACGTCATTCCTTTGACAGTATTCTGAACTAGATATGATTCATACGAGTGGCTGGTGATGCCATTTGGCTTAACGAATGCACCTACTTTCTATTTGGATTTGATGAACCGAGTTTTCCAATATTATTTGGACAGGTTTGTGATGTTGTTTATATATGACATTATAATCTACGCTAGGAATGAGAGAGAGCATGAAGTTCATATTAGAGCGGTACTTGAGACGCTAAGGAAGAATCAGCTAAATATAAAGTTTACCAAGTGTCGTCCTTGGAAGAAAGAGGTTAAATTTCTTAGTTACATGGTTTTAGAGAAAGGTTAGTCGATCCAGATAAGACCGAAGCCGTGATTAATTGGAGAGACCAGAGAGGTGACTGAGTTTAGGAGTTTTCTTGGACTTGTCAGCTACTACCGGAGAATCATTAAGGAATTCTCATGGATAGCAGCACGCTTAGCTAAGCTAATCAGGAAGGAAGTGAGATTTGTTTGGTTCGAAAAATGTGAGGGTACATTCCTTTAGTTAAAGCATTTGTTAACCAATGCTCTTGTGTTAGTAGTTTTAGATGAAAACTAAGGATTCGTGATCTACACTGATGCATTTGGAACTGGATTAGGACCAGAGTTGATGCATAATGGTAAAGCTATTGCCTACGCATCCAGGCAGCTTAGACTGCATGAAGTTAGAAACCCTTCTCTTGATTTGGAGTTAGTAGCTGTGATCTTCGCACATAAGATTTAGGGACATTATATCCTAGAGGAGAGGTTTGAGCTTTATGTCGATCAAAAATCTTTACGGTATTTATTCTCTCTGAAGAAGTTGAATATGAGGCAGTAGAGAAAGTTGGAGTTTTTGGTTGCATATGATTTTTGTATAGAGTCTACACCAGGAAAAGTTAATAAAGTGGCTGATGCTCTTAGCAGATAATATTAGAATGTGGTGTTAGCTATGTTGGCAAAGTGGAAAGGTTTAGAAGTTTTAGTCAGCTATGATGTGCAATTAAGATTGACTACCGGTTCTAGTTAGAGTTCCGCCAGGTTGTCTTGTTTAGAAGTTCGACCGGTATTGATTGAGAAAATTGCTTCTAAGTAGAAGGTGGGTCCAGTGCTGACTAAGAGAATAAGAATAGTTGAGGTTGGAACTGAGATCAATGACTTAAAGGATTTTAGCCTTGACCGGAGAGGATGGTTGAGAATGAAGGGCTATTGTGTGTTCCGAATATTAAGGACTTGAGGAAAGAAGTTCTTGGAGAGTGTCATCGATCCAAGTTTACGATTCATCCTGGAGGGACCAAAACATATCAGGATATGAAGAGGAGCTTCTATTGGGAAGGCATGAAGAGGGATGTTGGATTGTGGGTTTGGTAGTGTGCAAACTGTCAACAAGTGAAAGTTGAACATCAGAAATCGAGTGGGTTGCTTCAGCCTTTAGAGATTCCAGTTTGGAAATGGGGTTTGATATCCATGGATTTTATAGAAGGGTTTCCAAGGTCAAAAAGGGGTAATGTAAGTATATGGGTTATAGTGGATAGATTAACCAAGAATCCCCATTTCATTCCAATTAAGTCAAACAAGACGACACCTATTTTAGCTAAGTTATTCCTGAAAAACATACTTAGACTGCACGGAGTTCCTAGTAGTATAGTTAGTGACAGAGATGCTTTGTTCACTAGCAAATTCTGGAAAAGTCTACAGGAGGTATTAGGCACCAAGCTCAATATGAGTACTGCATATCACCCTCAGAGTGATGGGCAGACAGAGAGAGTCAATAAGGTACTCGAAGATTTTTTGAGAGCTTGTGTATTAGAATTTGGTGGATCTTGGGAGGATCACCTACATTTGGTTGAGTTTTCCTATAATAAAAGTTATCAGACTAGTATAGGAATGGTGTCGTTGGAAGCTTTGTATGAAAGGCTATGCAAATACCAGCATGTTAGCTGGAGACTGGAGACAGACTAGTCTTAGATCAGGATTTGGTCAGGGAGGCATCGAAGAAGATTGAGTTGATCCGAGAAAGGATGAAGGAAGCTCAATCTAGACAAAAGAGCTACATAGATAAGAGGCGTAAGGACTTAGAATTCTCAATTAGAGATAAGTTTTTCATTAAGATATCACCTATGAAGGGTGTGGTGTGATTTGTAAAGACAGGGAAGTTAGCCCCAAGATATGTAAGCTCATTCCAGATTATATAGTGGATTGGAAAGCTTGCATACAGAGTGGAGTTGCCAAGCAGTATGGCAGTTGTCCATAATGTATTTCATGTATCTCATCTTCGCAAGTATGTGCATGATCCAAAGACTACTATTCCTCCAACGGGGTTGGAAGACTTAGTAGTGGAGCATAGTTTGACTTTTGTTAGACAACTAGTTCGGGTTGTAGCTACAGATGAGAAAAGATTAAGGAATAAGACAGTCAAGTTGGCGAAAGTTCGGTGGAGCGACAATAAGAAGGACTGTACTTGGTAGATAGAGGACAGGATTAAAGATACATATCCTGATCTGCTTCGAGGGTATGTCTATATTAGATTTGAATAGATAGTTACTAGTCATTTAAACTAGTGTGGTTGTTAGAAGTTGTTACAACTGATTGCTATATTTAGCATTTAGTCCTTACTGAATTTTGAGGATGAAATTCTTTAAGGGGGAGCCTATAACATCCTTAAATATTGATAACATCCTTTAGGAAATTTAATTAGATAAATTAAATAGAATAATGATGATAAGAAGAATGAGATTTGAATAAACCATATATGGCTGCGCTTATGAATAAAGTAAATAGGCTTTAATTGGGTCATAAAACTAATTAATTACATATGGGCATAATATTATAGTAACCTTTTCATTTTACATAGTTATGACCTTTGGTAATTGACCACTCACGTTAATTTTTCTCAAAACAAAAATAAACGCAAAAAAAACCAAGGAGCCAGCCATTAATAAGGAGGAAAAGAGGAAGATTACAATCTTAAACTAAGATCAAAGCTAGGGAGGATTAAGCAACAACAAATCTCATTCCTCATCAAATCTAAGGTAAATAATAATTTTATACCATCTCTATTTTATTTTATGATATATTTATGTTTTTGGATTTATGATTAAATTCATTTTTTATGATATGGATGATGGTACGCGTGAAAAATATTGTATTTGATTTATTTTAACTCGTTCACTTATGAATTTGCACGGTTTTGATGTAAAACCAAGAGTTTAAGATTTTAAAATGCCATGAAAAAATATTATGTTAAATAATACAGGATTTGATGTGTTTTATTTTTAGAATTTTCTAAGCCAAAGAAAATTTAACATGAATTTCTAAAGGAAAATAGGATATAATTGGGTTTAAAAATTTATTTCCAGTATTTTAGGAAGAAATTGGGTCTGAAATTTTAATATATTTTATTACATGATAATATTGATTTTCTGTGATATTTAGGGATTTTCCCCAATCGATTTATTAGGGAAAATAAATTATTGTTAAAGAGGGACTTTTCTACAAATGTTGGTTTTGTTTTCTCAAGTTAAATTGCCTAGTCTTTGAAGGGATTTCAGCTGAGTCGATACCCTATAAAGTCGAAACCTTTAATTTGTTTTCTTAAGTTAAATTCCTACCTAGTTTCACTTAAAACTTTCAACATAGTCAGAAGCCATGCTTTCGAAAGGGACTTTATAAATAGCTTTCGAAGGGATACTTTTACCTTAAATAAGAGCTTCTGAAAGGATTGGTTTCGACGAAGTCGGGGCCACAACGCTGATTTACCTTTTGATTACATTGAAGCCACCTATGTTGTCGAAGGTTTACCTCTGTTTTAACCTAAACTAAGCCTTTTTCCTAAATGCTTTCGAAAGGGGTTGAGGGTTTCGATGGAAATGGAGTCGGAAGGGGGTTTCGACTCTATCCTTCTAAGTTTTAATTTAAAGGATTATGCTTTCGACTAGATGGTTTTGACACCATCAACTTTTTTCCCCAAAACAATTTTATAAGTGGTTTCGAAAGAGATGCTTTCATATATAATCATTTTGATCCAAAGGATGTTTTTAAAGAGTAAACCCAATGTATTCGAAAGAGTACTTTTATTTGTGTCAAAGCTATGTTTTAAAGAGTAATTTGATCCATCGAAAGGTGCCATTGGAAAGTGAATATTTAACAAGGGCTTCTAAAGGTATGTTCATTATGTTTTGAAATGAATTTTATGCTTTCGAAGGAGGTCGGCTAGAGGTTTTGAAGGTGGTGTTTTAAAGTTTCAAAACAAATAACCCATTCTCACTTTTTAAAAAGGAAATACCTTGGCACAACTAAAGATTTTAGAAGTATTACTTGTTCGTGTACTTATTCACATTGTAATTACAAATAACAGAACTTTGGAGAAGGGCAAAATAACCATTTAGGTTGACCTAGTAGTGAATATAACTTAAGAAATGAAATTTTTTAATTAAAGATATTGGCAAGGGCCAATAGGTTTGCAGTAAGCCCATGAAAACTATATATAAGTAATGATATTGGCAGGGGCTATTAAATTCATAGTCAGCCCATGAATACTATGATTTGATACTGGCAAGGGTCAATAGGTTTGTAGTTAGCCCATGAAAACTATATACGGATTTGATATTGACAGTTAGTCAGTGTGTTCCTAGTTAGCCCATGAAAACTAGAATAAGAGAAAAGATATTGGAGTTACCAATAAGTTCTTAGTGATCTTATGAAAACTATGAAATTGGACAGATAGTCCATAAACATTTTAAAAATAACCCTAGAAACTATAATTGAGACAGATAGTCAGAATGAATGGGGATGAGTAATCCAGATTTGATTTTCTTGTTTTGCATATAATCATAATGAAATACTATGTTTTAACCATTGTGAATGCAGGATCACTATATGGTTTTATAAATGTCTTAGGATACTCGTAGGGGGAAAACTTGTTCCGCTAAGCGGCATGGTCTCACTAGACATCTAAATGGTTTGAGATCGTAAATTATTATTCATACTAGGCTTTATATCTGACTCGAAGTTTTTATTTTCCCTTAAAATCTCGGGTACTTAATTGATTTTGAGTAGGTTGAGAGTTGAGGTTTTCAGACGTTCTTTATACGAACAAAGCTTCCGAGGACGTTTTGGAGGCAAGCTTATTATTAGAGTTCTTTTATTTTCCGCTGTGTGTTTTGTTTGTAAAGGCATATTTGGCTTCTTTCCTATTTATATATTTTGATCAACCAAAGAGACATCTTCATATGTCGCTCTTTGCGTATTTTGTATTAATTATATATTATCGGAATGTGGTCTGTGAACTAGGATTATGTAATCAATTTGGAATATTTTGAAGTGGAATGTGGAATTTGTTTGTTGTTTAAAAATCTTTCCGTATTTTTGTGTTTTTGTGTATCAATGTATCTAATATCGTCGTATTTGGTCGTCGAGGATTAATAACTATCGATTATTGCAGCATCCGTAGCCGCTAGTTTTAGGCCTCCAAGTGCAGTGATATTACAGATTCTCTTCAATGTGCAAGAATACTTATTAGACACTCTAATGCATTGTGTTCGTTTAGGTTAGTTAATTTCATTTCATCTCATCTAATCATTATTATCTATGGTTAGTGTCCAATTCCATTTTACCACCAGCGGTTCCTCAAAGAGATTTCTTCACAGTGAAGTTGGTATTTCCTGAAACAACAATTGTTTTTCAATGCAAAAAATGGGTATTCATAAATGATTTATGAATTTCTTTATTATAAAACTAGTTTGGTTTTAGTTTACAAATTCAATAATTAAATATAGCATCCAATGATAGTCTTCCAAAAAATCTTTTGGGGAGATTCATGCAAGATCTCTTACGAACAATTATTACGTGCAATGTTTCGACTCACACAACCTACCAACTCCTTGGCTTAGGATATGTTGGAGTTTCTCATAAACCCTTATCTTGTAAAATTTTATAAACTATTATTCAGATGAAAGAATAATAACCTTATGTACTACCTTTAAGTACATTACCTTATAGAAAGCAACTAACTCAACTTCACTCATAATTAATCGTACACTGTCCAACAAAGTTCGATTACTCCATATCGATGCATCATTGTGTATCATATAGAGGAGTAATTTTGAGATTGAATCTTTATTCATTTTAGGTACGTTCGTAACTTTTTCCAATATACTCACTCGTTCAATCAAATCAAATCATTTCTATCGCATGTTATTTTATTTACTTTTGTATTAGGTTTTATAATTTTACCATAGACATACTATATGCGTATAAAATACACATGTCTATGTCGATGATAACTCAACGGTGAATATCACGAAGTACGTTGAACCATTCTGCTATTTATAGAATTACGATTGCATACATCTATATATGTCAATCTGAAGATTTCATCAACTCTTAGGATACTCCCAGTAAATGTGTGCATAGCCCTTTATTGTTTGAGATATAATTAATAAGTATCATTTGATTCAAAATCATACAATAAACTTATTTCTTAAAACTACGATTTAGTCTATAATTCCAAAAGAACTGTAAATAATATTAGATATTTTTATATTTTCGAATGCATCACTTTCGTAATAAAAAAATCACCACATTATAGTTTTATTTCACAAAAAATATTAATATTGAAATATAGCTATGTCTATTTTTTCCAGTGGATAGCAAAAAATAATCATTATTTCATAAATAATGTAAGGTAAGTTTTACAAAAAACAATTTTCGTACTATGATGCAATTAATAAGTGCTATATGGCATGCTCCCACTATTTCCACCGTTACAATAATAACGTACTAAATTCGAAGGTCCGTCATTCACTTAATATGATTTGTTTATTTATATATTGCAACTATTTACAGTGAAGAGTTTGTTGATCAAATATCTTGAGCTCAAAGAAATAAATCTCATAGAAAAAAAATTTCTATATGAAAATACATTTCAGAATAGAAATCATATTTCTTATTCCAATATTAAGTATCAATTATTATTATAATTCTCAATTCCGATGTTTCCCTAAGAAGCAGAAGTGACTATTCATTATGTTCATCCCAACTATACCTTAAATTACAACTATTCTTATATACTTTTTTTCTTTCAAATGGTCAAACTATTCAACAGAAAACCTTACTACAATATCATAAGAAACCCTTTACAAAAGCGCATTCGATTATCCTTAATATTTAGGGACATCAAATATGTTGCACTTTACGTAAACCGATCAAAATGACATTTCTGCGATCGAGTTCTTAGATCTGTCTTGTAGTTTTTTAGTCTTGTGTTACATTAACACAATATGATCCCTTTTGTAATCAACTAGATCGAGTACTCGATCTTACACTAAGGTTTATTTGGTTTTTCGGATGAACTAATTTCATTGAAATATTATACATTACAAACTTTGACCATTCACCGTGTAACATTAATGTGCAGTTCTATATGGATCAAATATCCATATTCTTGCATTGCTTTTATAGTTAAAACCCATAGAATTCAATACATGGTCTTGACCAAATAAATGCGTAAGTGACCAAACCTTGAATGTATTCAGCAGTTGTAAAATCACACTCTTGCATGAGTGTTCAAATGTTAACACACAATAGAAATTTAATAGTGGGTATTATATTTCCATTTGTCCACTTTCACAATAGTTCCTTTGTATATGTTAATTGATAAACATT
This sequence comes from Allium cepa, assembly GCA_030765085.1. NCBI lineage: Eukaryota > Viridiplantae > Streptophyta > Magnoliopsida > Asparagales > Amaryllidaceae > Allium > Allium cepa. The sequence continues at coordinate 943,570,952 of CM060934.1, read as the reverse complement.
TTATTAATCATATTAAATGCACAAATTATCATTGTAGATAATTATAAAATTATTTAGCATATTTTCTTACAATATTAGAAATGTTAAATGTTACCATTTCATTTTTCTAATAAGGCTCCCACTAGACTTTTATGTTTCTTCAAACCCTAAGATGAAACATAGAAGTCTTTCGACTTTACTAGTGGATGTTAGGACTCGTCTTCCTTGATATCCTAACCTTGAGTTTGCTCAACAAATCTTAGACCCGCAAACGATGGATAACTCCTGATCGGTTGCATCACATACAACTCCTGGCCCATATTTCCTTATCCTAATCTCATTTTGACCTTGAGTTAGCTCAACAAGTCGAAAGAGATAATTCACTCTTACCTACCATATCATGATAGCCTAAGTATAATATATGTACATTGTGTTTTCTCAACAAATACATATAGTTATCTTACCTCGTCCGTTCAATATATTAATAATACTACACATAATATCCCCATCTTGAGTTTGCTCAACAACTAAGGAGTATGCAGGTAATTCATTAATATATATATGGTGGAGGACCGCATTATATTGAAGACTCATAATCTTTAATATATTATATTGAGTGATATCGACTTATGAAATAATATATTTCTAATGAAATACCCTTCTGATTAAGTGTTAGACACATCAGAAATCACAGTATACGTACTTTTATGTATGTATTTATTCCTTCAGTCTATTTGGGTTTCTTTAATGTTCTATCTTTAGTTTATACATTCATATCATATAATCTTTATTATCATATAACTTCTATATTTCGTATTACTCATATGATAGTCTAATGTATGATATTTTATTAACTAATATTTAGTTAATTTTAATTAGTAACTCTTCAATTAATTTTAGATTAGTATTCCAATACAACTTTTATATTGGACATATCTACTATAACCTTTGTAGTAAGACATATATATCATATATATGCATATTTTTAGTTAATTAACCGACCTTTAATTACTTTATTAATTAAAAAAATTCAATTAAATTATATTAATTTCAAAAGTATATCTTATATACATACATGTATGCTTATGTTATCTTAAACACTTTAAAATAACATAATACATATCAACATATATAATGCATGCATATAAGTATTAATTAATTATCACATTTAATTAATTTATATTATTTATCTTATTAATAATTTTAAATTTCAAAATTACTATTTATATGGTTTCAAATATTTTGAACTTTTCATTACATATTCAAACATTTTGACAATTTAGGTTATATTCTAACCCTTTATAATAGACATGTTTTTATTTTAAATTTAAAACCATGCCTTAATTTGCAAAACTATTTTGAAAATTAGACTAAGGCCCAATTCAAGTTGAGCCGTTTCTATTAGGGGCAACGTTTGGGCTCACGTCAGCTTTTAGGCCAGGCAGATATAAGAAAAGTCCCTATAGTAATTAGTATGTAAATTAGGTCTCGGTTTTTTCTAAATCAAAAAGTGCAAACTAGCTTGCGTATTCCTAATAGAAAAGAACAAGTTTTCAAAAATTTCAAAAATTTCAAAAATTTCAAAAATCGAAAGTGCAAACTAGCTGGCGCTTTCCCGATAGAAAGCACAAGTTGACTAGCGCTTTTCAAAAATTTAAAAATTTTCAAAATGTTTAGAATTTTCAAAAAAAGTTTCAAAATCCAAAAGTATAAGAAAGTTCAAGTTAACTTGCGCTTTTCAAAATTTTCAGAAGTTAAAAATTTTCTAAATCAAAAAAGTGGAAGTTAGCTTGCATTTCTGTTAGAAAAGCGGAAGACACCTTGCGTTTTCTATTTTTCAAAAATAGTTACTAAATTTACATATTCATTTTTGTAGGAATTTTTCCCTTTTTTTGATAAAAATGGGAGTGGATATGCCACGCCATATTTACTATATTAATAAAAGTACCAAGTACTGTTACACCACCTCAACAACACAAAAGCACATAGACCATACAAACCATTCTACTTAAAAAAACATTTAACAGCACAAACACAAATATTCAACATACATTCAACTACAGAACCCCAAAAAACATATATACAATCACACGCAGGTGATAAAAAAAGACACTGCTAACCATTGAACATCAGCACTCCTCAAACATCATTCCTTCTCTTGCTTACCCTACTAGCCATTGAACCTTCAATGCAATCAACAGCCTTGCATTTTTCGACTCCTACCCAAATATATACAAACTTAGAACTTGAAAAAGAATGCTATTAAAACTGTTTGCAATGCCATTTAAACATCTTTTGTTCCTCTCGTTCCATAGAATCCAGCAAAAAGCATATTAGTTAAGATGAATTTGTATTTTGATCCATCATTTGGAAGCTCTTCTATCAACTTGTCCTAAAAATAAAACTGATATTTAATATGATCTTTCCAAAAGATCAATATGCAGATGTTCCAGACATTTAGTCCATATATAAAAAGCTACATCACAGTCATAGAAGAGATGAATATAGCTTTCAACATTTTCATCACAAAGCAAACATTTCTCCAACACCATCAGTCCTTTCTTCTTCAGCATATCCATTGTATTAAACTTGCCATGAATAATATACCACATGAGAATCTTCTCTTTTATTGGCACATTCTTAACTTTCCACATATTTTTGTAACCAACAAATTTTCTACCCAAGAAATTAACAAACCGGTATATATTTCTTACTTTATACTCCTCCTCATTATCAGATGCCAGATAAACTCATCACTACCATCTTTTAAACAACTCATCTAGAAGTTGAATAGATTCATAAGTTGAAAAAGATCTCTTCCTTCTATTATTCGATTAAAAGACAATTTCCATCTTAAACCATTAGCATTCCAATCATACATTTCAGCAACAGAGCTATATTTATCCACAGCTAGTTTATACAGAGCATCGAATTCAACTGCCAGTGAAATTGAAATCAACCACCTGTCATCTACAACCATCATTAACCACCACCTTGAAACCAATTTTAAACAGCTGAGAAAAACTCAAAATGTCCTTCCAAAATCTAGAACACCTTCTGTCATCAACATACCATGAGAAAACATTATCATATCACGTACTAATATCCAATCTTTCTAGAGTGAAAACTTTGAACTGACCATATCCCATAACCACTTACAAAGTAATGAAGTATTCATATCACCTAAATTTATCATCCCCAAACCTCCCTGACTTACTAATTTGCACATTTGATTCAAGCAATCAGACGACATAAAGTTTTAGTCTCCTTCTTTCCGATCGAAAAAAAAAATTCTTCTAATTGAATCAATCTTCTTAATAACCCAGAGAGGACATTTATAAAATGAAAACCAATACAATCAAAGTGAAGATAAGACTGAATTAACCAAAACAAGTCTACCATCTTTTGATAATGAACTACCTTTCCATCTAGCAAGTCTTGTATCAACTTTATTAATTAACATATGCCAATCATCTTTGTGCAATCTACCCTGTCTGATATTGAATACCAAATAAGAAAGAGTAAATTCTCCAACTTTACAGTGAAGCATATTAGCAACTAACTTTATATCATCACTATCCTTCCCTAAGACCATAACATAACTCTTATGAAAGTTAATTTGCATTCCAGAAAGACTTTCGAAAGCATACATAATGAATTTCAAAGTTGCTATATATTTACAACTATAATCACTAAAGATAATCGTGTCATCTGCGTAGTGCAAAGAGCTAATACCTCCCATCCCAAACTCATCCCCAAAGCTTTAATCAATCCTTTATTACAACTAACTACCAATATATGTGTAAATAAATCAGTAGCTAAATCAAACAACAAAGGAGAAAGCGGATCTCCTTATCGCAGCCCTCTTTTAGAGCTAATAGTTTAGCCAGCTACACCATTAACAAAAATATTAGACTTACTTGAGTAAAGAGTTTTCGAAATCCAAGGAATCCATATCTCGCTAAAACCTCTGGCTCTCAATAAGTCAATTACAAGTCTCTAATCTACTATATCAAATGCCTTAGCAAAATCAAGCTTAAGAAGAGTACATGAAATAGAATTCCTGTTACAGAAAGAAATAACTTCCTAAACAAGTGCAGCTCCCTCCAATATAGATCTACCTTTTATAAAAGTAGTCTGTGCTTTATTAATTAACAAATCCATCTTATTCTTTAATCTATTAGCAAGTACTTTAGTAATCAATTTAAAAGTACTATTTAACAAACTAATAGGTCTAAAATCAGCAAGACTTAAATCGCCTTCTTTTTTTGGGATAAGAACCACATTCTCATAGCTCAGTTTCTCCAAATTTAGATTTCCTACCTCAAAACTTTCAAAACGACTCATAATATCTCTCTTCATCCAACTCTAGTATTTTCTAAAGAAAAAATTTGGAAATCCATCTGGCCCGGGAGCTTTGTCACATGGCATTTCATTTAAAGCGCAAAAAACTTCTTCTTCTATAAACTTACATCCAAATTTGAGAGATCAACATTATCAGTGTAAAGCAATTTCCAATCAAATCAACTCTTTTATCTCTACATCTTCCAAAAATTGTCTTATAATAGTCAGCAAAAGCTCTGTTCAAATCATCTTGCTTACTAATCTTAGTATCACCACACATAACATTACAAATCATATTAGATCTCCTTCTCCCATTAGCAACTCTATGAAAATACCCTATATTTTTATTCCCTTCCTTTAACAACTGAATTCTCAATCTTTGTCTCCAAAAAATTTCCTCCTGATCAGTTACCTTTATTAGCTCATCTAACTTCATTTTAAGCAAAAATTTCTCATTCTCACATAAACTTTCTTTTAAGGACTTAATATTAAGCTTAAGAATTTCATTCATCAATTTCTCCTTCTTCAACTTTATATCACCAAAGACATCTTTGTTCCATCTCTTAAGGAATTTCCTCAAATATTTCAATTTCATACTAAAGATATTAGCCGCTTCTCGTGCTTTCTAATATTAATTCCGTTTCCTCTTCACCATCTCATCAAAACCCTCTTCGGGACACCATATTTTCTCAAATTTATAAAGGGATTTTCTAGAAGTATTTTCTCCGGAATCAAATAAAGTAGGACAATGATCTGAAATTATAAATGATAAATCTCTTTCATATGATAAAGGATGTATATCTTTAAATTCAGTATTGATAAAGAATCTATCAAGTTTCACTAAAGTTGGGTTTTCCCTACCACTACTCCAAGTGTAATTTTTGTGGGTACGAGGAAGATCAATCTGATTACACTCTTTAACAAACTCTTCAAAATCTTCAACATCATCTACATAATTCTTCACTTTGTTGTTTCTCTCATCAATGAATCTGGTTGTATTAAAATCACTGCCTATTATCCAAGGACCTTGAATTAAATTTTTAAAAGACTACAATCTTCCCACAGCTTCTTCCTCTCAATTCTAGTGTTAGGACCATAAGTACTTGTGACAAAATATAAAATTCCAGTCAGGTTACACTTAAGCGCCAAATGTAAGCAAAATTTATTCTTCACTTCTTGCATTAGAGTATATTTACCACTATTCCATCTAATGGAGTTTCCTCCCGCACTACAATTAACCTCAATGAAACTTCAACGATCCAAAACATATAAAATTATCATCAAGATTACTGATTTTTGTTTCTTGAAGAAAAACAATAACAAGTTTAATAATTTTGATAACATTTCTAATTCTAAAGCACTTTGCTTCATTACCCAAACCTCTAACATTCCATGAACATATTATCGTTTTAACGATAAGACCCTCTCAGCTTCTTTATCTTTAAATTCAAAAATATCATCCTCGTTATTTCTTAGAATAAAACTCGAGCATTTCGCAATTTCATAATATTGATCATGAGTTAAACTGTTAAGAATAGTAGGTATGAAAACACTACCTTCCAGAGGATGTTCAGCTTCCATTCTTCTTGCAATTCTTCTTAATATAGTAAATCCCACTTGCTCTTGCCAGTATCCTCTTATCTACATGTTAGTTTTGAATTCTCATGAGCATTCTCTGGATTCTGAAATACCACTAATTGTTTTCCTTTATCATCTTCTTTGACAACACCTTCAACTTCCATATCCAACTTATGAAAGCATCCTAAATTCTCCTCTACCTTATTACTACCAGATTCAGAGTTCAATACATTCTTATCTTCACTACATAAAGTAATATCAATAGGATTATCAATATCACCTTCTGCATTTGATTGTTCGTTTTCATCCTTCAAATTTAATTCGTTTTCATCCTTCAAATTTAAGACCACCATCAGCTTTTTTTCTCAAAAGCAATCTTCTTAAAACTTTTTGAATCCATCACTAATATTGGATCACCTATAAACCATCTAAGTGGAATTTCATAGTACTATTCATCAACGAAAGGCTTTATTAGCGAAGGAATTTCACAAGGGTATGTTACTTCAATTTCGGTCTTTAAAGAAGTAAAATCAGCTGAGCTCTCAGATCTTTTTAAAGACTCTTAACTACACCAACTTTAGCCAGAATGAAACTTACCATATCAAAGCTTCTACAAGCCAAAGGAACGTTCTGGAGAACAGCCTAAATCCTTACTCTTCTTCCAGCCCAAGTATTTCCCAGCTGTAAGTTCCATTTACGTAACCCAAGAATTCCATTCTCACATATAATTGATCCAACATTATCAGTTCTAAAATAATTTTGAGGAAATTTTACCATAAAATTTTTATCTAGCTTCTTGACCTCCCATTTTCAATTGCGATGAGTAAGCATTATGTATTTCTTGCTAAGCTGATGTTCAATATCTTGAATAGAGAAAGTCTCTCTTACAATTGATACCACAACCCAAGAACTTGCTCTATTAACTTCTCTGTCCATAGCAGCAGAGGAAATAAAAACTTCATTGCCTTTCTCCGCCTCCATAGATGACTTTTTCCAAACCCAAGAATTACATGCAAATTCTTTATGTCCTGCACGGTTGCATTTGAAGCAAATTATCGGATCTTTGCAACTATTAGCCTAATGATTTTTCAAACCGCATCGAAAACACTTGTTGTTTGATTTAATTTTCTCCAAAAAATCTGTGTAATAATGGTTCTTGACATACGAAACACTTGAAGTGGGTTTCGTGTTTAAATTTTCAAGCATAATTTCTTTATAACTAAAAAGATTTGTCACGTGAGAAAGAGGAGGGAAGGAAGATGCGTCAAGGATGCCATTAGAGCATATGGACGCCATTAGAGAATTTTGCTTTTTGCTAAAGTAGAAAACAAGAGAGTTTCCTGAAAAGTGACAATTTCCTCGTAGGTACTTTTCCTATAACAACATAACAAACAGGGACTTCTAGTTTATTTCTTCTTTTCAATAAATAATTAATAATTAATAAATAACCTTTAAAAATTAATATTAAATATATAATAATTAAATATTATTATTAACAATTAGTAATTAATAATATATACATAATAATTAACAATTAGTAATTAATATTCGATTATAATTAAGAAGTAATAAGTAATAATTAATAATTAATAAATATGAAGTAATACTTTAATAACTAATAATTACTATATAATAGTTAATTTTAATAAGTAATAATTAAGACTAATAATTAATATATAATAATTAACATATTTAATAATTATCAAAAATTAATTAATAATTTTTACTAAATAATTAATAATTATAAATAATAATTAACTTTTAGTAAGTAATATTAAATATATAATAGTTGGTAATTAATAATTACTTTTAATAATTAATAATATATATGTAATAATTAAAAGTTAATAATAAATATTAATTATAAGCAAGAAGTAATATTTAGTAAATAGGCAAAAATATTTAATAATTATTAATTATTAAATACTATTAAATAATCAATAATTGATAATTAAGACTATTAATTAATAGTTACTATTAAATAATTAATAATTAATAATCAAGACTAATATATAATATTTAATATTTTTAATAGTTAGATTTCTTTAACAACTTTCCTTGCATGACCGTTGTAAATATTAATTTATAACAAATTTAATTTATAGTTATCTTTAACAATCTACGAAAATTTTGAGTCGACGTAACGATAATAATAACTATTAATAATTAATTTATACGAAACAAATGTCTGAATTTGAACTTGCCAATTTATGCATGTGAACACACCTAAGTATTACTCTCACATACATGTAGATATTTATTATGTAATTCTTTTTTCATTTTATATTTGACTTCAAATCCAAATTTATTTTTTAGCCGTAAACAAATAAAATTTTGGCTTCGGATTTGAAATAGAGGTTTATAAGCTCAAGGAAAAATTTAGTTTCAGGGACAAGAAGTTTGTTTTTTAGGCCGAAGGACAATTTATAGTGTAGAATACAGAATGATAGTTGTAACTATCATTTTCAGTTTACACTAAAAAGTGTCATTTGGACTAAAGAGCAAACTTATTATCCCTGAAACTAAATTTTTTTGCAATTCTTTCTTATGCCTGGTTGAAAATTTTCCCCCACAATCTGAATTTGTCTCCGTGTGAAATGGTTTTCCCTCCCTTTGCCCCTTAATTTTTATAACTCCTCCAAAACTATCGAAACTGTCGCAAAATTATTACTTGACAAAATTTAAGTATTACTTAATTTGCATATTTGTCTATCCCAAAACTAAATAAACCACCTCCAAATCAAAACCTTATACTCTACTTTTCTTCCGCCACCGACCATGATCCCAATTCGCCATCACTCATCCAAACCCCGGCACATTTCCATCGCCGTCCCATGATCCAAATTTGCAACCATTGCTCCATTTGAAGCTTGCCTAAAATGCCGCTTCATCTATGGAGTTTTCTAGCATGCTTGAATCAGATAATAACATGAGATGTGGGTGTTAGCGTCCAAATTGGTCACCACCACACAAATCCAAACGAAAGCTTCAAATACCAGCCACAACTCACAGAGAGAATATATGTAGAGAGTAATAATGTGAAAAACAGTCAAAATTAAAATGAAAGCAGTAAAAAACAATAGATTTTATAGTGGTTCAGCTAACTCTGGCCTACGTCCACTCCATAAGTTTCCTTTTTATTGCTGCAATAATCGATTATAGTTACAAAATGGCAGAGTAACCTTAGCCTTCGAAAATAGAAAACCAAAGAGCCGAAAGAAGATCCATTTTCTGAACCCCCACATGCTGTATTTTATAAGAAAATCCTAAGTTGTTGGACTTTCTGAATGACCCAGGCACACCAAGGTTATGGGCGAACCAGAATTATCATTGTAACCGACCCCGAGGTCTGTACATGCTGATCCACACATGATGAACGGTAACCAAGGCCGAACCACAACGCCGAGTGACTCTGACCGAACCACAACGCCGAGTGATGTCCAATGCCGAGCGAGGTACATTGCCGAGCGAGGTACAATACCAAACGAGGTCCGATGCCGACCCACGTCACCTTGTCAACCGAAACCACGCTGAACCACCTCCAATGCTAAACCATCCCACCAATGCCAAGTCACTTCTCTCACCTCAATGTCCGGCCACCCTGCTCTCACCTCAATGTCGAGCCACCCTGCTCACACCTCAATGCCGAGCCACCCTGACCGAACCTTAATGTCGAGCAACCCAGAGCATCCAAACCGAGCCGTCCATTTCGAACGACTCACAACTTCCAGACCGAGCCGTGTAACTTCTCCACTTCTCGACCAAACGACATATCCAAGTGATTTAAATCGAATCCATCATATTCCAGCCCCGATAAACGAGAAGGATTTAGTTAAATTCGTCTCTTCATGGACTTATTAAAAGGCGGGTTAACAGTGGGTAAGGCTTGTTGTTTTTTTAAGAGGACACACCAATGCTTTGGTTAATTGAATATAAGAAAATTTAATAGGAAGAAAAATTTAATCGAAAGAAGAATCTAGTCACACTGCTTGACGAATTGTCTGTCCCGTCCCTATTGAACATTTCACATGCATTGGTGTACCTTCCCCTTGATGGAATGAACAATTTAATGCAGCCACGTTAACTGACCACATGCTCTGATTCATCTCATGCGAAGGTAGAATAATAAGAAATTATTGGTAAGTTTATCCTCATTCTACTTGTCTTTTATATATTGGTTATCATATATGAGTCACAATGTTAATTATCGTCGCTTCCTGCATTGAAATATTAGCTTAGAGATGTTGTGGTCTTTGCTAGCTCTGTTTATGTTCTGTTTGAATTTTTAAGATCTGTTTTCAAATTGCATTACTAGCATGTTGAGTTATTTTATAATTTCAAACACTTAGGTTAACTCATATGTGTTAGATAGTGGTGAAACTTGGATGTTTTTCATAGCTAATTTTTAATATCTGGTCAAAAAGAGAAATGCTACGCTGACAAAAAAACATAGGTACGAAATGCATGGAGAAAGAAATGGAAGGGAATATACGGTGGATGCTAGGAGGGGATTTATAATTGTATAGTTAGATTTGCTGCCTCAATTTTTGATAAAAGATCTTTCGGTCAGAATAGCATTTCTGGGTCAAAAAACTTGAAGCAGATGGTTTGTGCATTGAATAAAGTGGAATTTTTAATTTTTGGAATTTATATTTCACACTCAGGAATACTGAGATGTGTAATAATGATTTGCCAATGTTGTTTTACATTATTTAAAAAAATTCAACTATGACTTTTATTGCATACTCTTTCACTGTGAACTCTTATTATGATTATGTTTATGTACCGTACATAATATAATTTTAAAGCATGACATGCTAACCTTGTGATATACACCCAAATATCCACTACATATATGTATGTGATCTTTTTTTAGTACTGTACTTATTTTTTTATTTTAAAACTAGCGGAAAATGGGTGTTTCTAATTTCAATTATAGGTTTTATTTTTTTAGTATCGATTACCATTAAACTTTATTTACATTATTTACTTTAGGTTTTAAACATGGAGTCTGATGTCGTTAGGTATCTCAGTTTTGAGATGCTCATTCGTACCATTAACATGTTTTAATCATGTAAAGTACATGTATAAATTAGTAGTAATGTTCAATATTAATTTCTTTCAGCCATTATCTAAAAATTGTTTAGTGAAAAACTTTGTTCTGTGATTTATCAAAGCAATAAGTTATGAATTTTTATTGTTAATTACCTCACTATATTAATCTTCGAATTTATCTAGGAAACATACATGAAGAGAGCTGAGTAGCAAGAAAATGAACATATGTAGAGTCCAAAATTATGGATTAGTCCATGTGGAGGTCTTACAAGAGGAAGAATAAACGGATCGCCATATGTCTATATAAATACTTCATCGTGCAAATGAAGAATACATAGGGCAACATATTATGTCCCCGCTGGCATGACACTAACATCAGGACTCAAATTGATAGTGGAGAAAGAAGTGCTGATGCAGCATACCAGGCTTTAGGTCATAGGTCGCATGCTTTAAGTTGCCAGCGACCTAGCGGGTTACGGCCTAGTGAGGTACAAGGGGAGGATGAAGCGAGTTATGCAGGGGTAACGGAACCAGCGACCTATGATAAGTCGCTGAACGACCTAACGAGCTATGTATTAAAAGACAAACGACCTAGTGAGTCACGACCTAGTGGGTTGCGACCTTACACACAGCATACCGTGAGAACAGATGAAGCCTTAGGTCGCTCAGAACATGCCAACGTGATATGACCTAGTGAAGCAATGCATCAGATAGGTCGCGAGAAGTTAAGTCGCGAGCCTCCTTAGGTCGCGAGTCTCATAGGTCACGAACGACCTTATTAAGACGTTCCAGATGATTTTCAGAAGCTTCCTTCTTATGTCGCAGATGTTAGGTCGCTCAAGTGTCCTATTGTTGTTCTGCTTACGTTAGGTCGCTCAAACTATTGTGTTGAGTTAGGTCATTTATTACTGGGTCGCATTGTATTGTAAGACGCTCATGCTGTATATTGTTATGTCGCTTATTGAGTGTTGTATTGTTGTAACATTTGTTGAGTCATTAACGACCTTAGTTAGGTCGTGAGTCGCGTCTGTTGGGTCGTGTGCAGTGGTGTTGTAAATTCTCTATAAATACTGGGTGAGTTGTAACATTTTAAGGGGTTGATTTTTGAATAAACTTTGTGTTTGTGTGCTTTGTGTCACTTTTAAAATTGGTAGTTGAGTGTTATCTCCTATCTCCACTTTCGGCATTCGAGTGCGCTCGAATCAACGATTGTTGAAGCCAATTCACGGAACCAAGTGCGCTTGATCAACGTTCGAAGAATTGTACATCTTCTCTCACGGTATCGTGCACGATCAACGTGTCGAAGATTGCTAGAATCCGATATCTCTTGAGATCAATGGATTTGGGCCTTTGGGTATTTTCAATCCATCGATTTATATTACTTCATCTAATCGTTCTTCGATTAGTTTGACACGAAATCTTCATTTCGTCATCATCCGTTATATCCGCTGCGTCAGTTTTGGTATCAGAGCTAGACTTAGCCAATCATAGCTAAGCCGAGCCTCTTGGGAGCCAAGTGAAGAGTGAAGTTAGATCCGAACTAAAGTGAAGTCGTACATCACTTTGAAGAGTTCAAGACCGAGCCGAGTCAAGTTTGCTTGTGCGAGTTGTTCATGATTGTTGTTTGTTGAAGTTCTACAATGCCGCCGAGGAGAGCTAATTGTCATCAAAATGTTGAAGCGTTGTATAGAAGAGAAGAAGCTGAGCAAATGGAACAACGCATCAATGAAAAGTTTGATGAAGTAATTGGGAAGTTAGAGAAATTGACGAATGATTTGAATCAAAGTCAAAGGAGAAGGTCATCAATCTCGAACCATGGAGGAAACAGAGTATCGCCATCGGTTGTGGAAGCGAGGAGGGTGTCACCACAATTCCATCGAGATCGAAGAGAATCATCAATTTCTATGAGGCAAGAACATCATGAGTATCAAGGCGAAGAGTGAAGAACTTATCATGGATTTGAAAATGAGCCATATCGTGATGTTGAAAGGCATAGAAGAAGAGATATGCGTGGTCATGGAGATGTTGATGGTCGAGATTGATATCGAAGTACATTTGATTATGACGAAGATGATGATAGATGTAGTGTTCGTTATTGAGATCGAGACCAAGTACAAAATCACTATCGAGAGGTAGAAGATGATCATAAATGGGAGTCAGGGACGAAGATGGAAATTCCAGAATTCAAGGGTGGAATGGTAGCTGAAGAATTTCTTGATTGGTTATCTAATGTTGAAGAAATTTTTGACTTTAAAGAAGTTCCCGAGCACCGCAGAGTTAAGTTGGTTGCTACTCATTTGAGAGGTAGAGCTATGGCATGGTGGCAGCAAACTAAACTTACATGGGAGAGAATGGGAAAGTCAAAGATTGAGTCATGGGAGAAGATGAAGAAGTTGATGAAGGCTAATTTCTTACCGTATAATTATCAATCTCTTATGTATCAATGATTGCAGAACTTGAGACAAGGAACGAAGTCGGTGAATGATTATGCGGATGAATTTTATCAACTGATTGCCAGGAATGATATCATGGAGACAGAGGAACAATTGACTGCTAGATTTGTTGGAGGGTTGAGAATGCAGATCCAGGATATGGTGAATATGTTTGATCTGAGATCTGTTGCAGAAGCACATCAGAAAGCTCTAGCTTGGGAGAAACAGGGAAGACGAGGAGGTGGTGTATTTCCAAGTTACAATACTCAGAACAAGGGTGCTAGTGGGAGTTCCAATGTTTCTAAATCTGTCGGTAAACCAATTGTGAATAAGGTTGCGAAGGCAAAGGTCAACAACAGTTTCAAATGCTATAACTGTCAAGAGTTTGGTCACAAAAGCAATGAATGTCCAAAGCCTAAGAAGCGAGTGATGGTTGCTGAGGCTGAGGATGAGGATGTTGGTGAAGGTTATTCTAGTCCAGTTGAGGGAAATGAACAGGATATCGCGTCGGGAGATGAAGGATGTAATCTAATGTTGAGGAGATCGTGTTTGACACCGAAGCAGGAAGAGGTGGCTAGTTGGTTAAGGAGCAATATCTTTCAGTCGACATGCACTATACTGGGGAAGGTTTGTAAATTTGTGATTGACGCGGGAAGTTGTGACAATATCATTTCTACCGAAGCTGTGAGAAAGCTGAAGTTGAAGACGGAGAAGCATCCAAATCCTTACAAGTTAGCATGGTTAAGGAAAGGAAGAGAGGTGAAGGTGGACATGCGAGTTCATGTTCCATTTTCTATTGGGAAGAAGTATAAAGACGAGATCTGGTGTGATGTGGTGGAGATGGATGTTTGTCACTTGCTTTTGGGAAGACCATGGCAGTATGACCGAGCAGTGCAGCATGATGGACGAACCAATAGCTACGGCTTTATGTTTGAGGGTACTAAGATCATCTTAGTTCCGAAGAAGAGACAGCAAGAAGAGAGCAAGTCAGAAGAGATTGAGGAACTGAAAACTTTGTTGACTTTGAAGGAGTTTGTTGGAGAAGTAGAGGAGAGTCCAGAGGTATTCTTGTTGATTGGACATGAAACTACTGAATCCGTTGAAGTTGCAGAGGGAGTAAAGCCAGTATTGGAAGAATTCAGAGATGTGTTTCCTGAAGAGTTGAAAAAGGAATTACCACCGTTGAGAGATATACAACATCAGATTGATCTTGTGCCAGGGGCGGTATTACCTCACAGGCCACATTACAGGATGAGTCCTAAGAAGCATGAGGAACTGAGAAGGCAGGTGGAGGAGTTGTTAGAACAAGGGTGTGTTCAGGAGAGCTTGAGTCCTTGTGCAGTGCCAGCCTTATTGGTACCGAAGAAGGATGGTTCGTGGAGGATGTGTACGGACGGTCGGACTCTAAACGAGATCACTGTGAGATACAGGTTTCCTATGGCGAGGTTCGATGATTTGATTGATCAGTTGAGTGGGGCTGTTGTGTTCTCAAAGATTGACTTGAAGAGTGGATACCATCAGATTCGTATTAGACCGAGTGATGAGTGGAAGACTGCTTTTAAAACTAGGGAAGGTCTATACGAATGGCTGGTTATGCCGTTTGGCTTGTCAAATGCTCCTAGTACTTTTATGAGAGTGATGAACCAGATTTTCAGACCATTTATTGGGAAGTTCGTAGTAGTTTACTTTGACGATATTTTGATCTATAGTAGAAGTATGGAAGAGCATATCCAACATTTGCGAGAAGTGTTGTTTATTCTACGACAGGAGCAATTCTATGCAGCAGCGAAGAAGTGCGTGTTCATGACGCACAGTGTTTTGTTTCTGGGACATGTTCTGTTAAAGGAGGGTATTCAAGTGGATGAAAGCAAAGTGGAAGCTGTCAGAAATTGGCCACAACCCAGGACGATAACAGAAGTTAGAAGTTTTCATGGTTTAGCATCATTCTACCGAAGATTTATTCCACACTTCAGTAGCGTGATGGCACCAGTTACTGATTGTATGAAGGGGAAGCAATTTTCATGGTCATAGGAAGCAGGAGTTGCTTTTGAGCGAATCAAGGAACTTTTGACGACAGCACCAGTTCTAGTTTTGCCGGATTTTCAGTTGTTGTTTGAGTTACATACTGATGCATCGAAGGTTGGGATTGGAAGGGTGTTGAGCCAGAAGGGACGTCCTATTTCTTATTTCAGTGAGAAGCTTTCGGGAGCAAGGATGAGATATAATACATATGATGTAGAATTTTATGCTATTGTGCAAGCCGTGAAACACTGGAGACATTACTTGTTTCACAAGGAGTTCGTGTTATATACTGATCAAGAGGCGTTGAAACATTTGCATGGGCAGGACAAGATTGCAGCTAGGCATGCATCGTGGATTGCTTATTTGTAGCAATTTACATTTGTTGTGAAACACAAATCGGGAGTTACAAACTATGTGGCAGATGCATTGAGCAGGAGAAATCATTTATTGACTACAATGAAAGTTGAAGTGACCGAGTTTGATGTGTTGCCAGAATTGCTTGTGGATGATCCTTACTTTGCTAAGGTTATGGATGAAGTCACAAAGGGGAAGATGGATGAGTATATATTGGTGGATGGTTTTCTATTTAAGGGAACTCGATTGTGTGTACCAGATTGCAGTTTACGGATGAAAATTGTGAAGGAGTTACATGAAGAAGGATACGTAGGTAGAGATCGTACATTGCAGTTGATTTCTCAATCTTATTTTTGGCCGTCAATGAGAAAAGAAGTTGAAAGATTTGTGGAGAGATGTCATATCTGTCAAATTTCGAAGGGAACAACTACGAATGTGGGATTATATATGCCATTACCTGTGCCTACTAAACCGTGGGTTGATATTAGCATGGATTTTGTTTTGGGTTTGCCTAGAACTCAAAGGGGGAATGATTCTATATTTGTTGTGGTGGATAGATTTTCAAAAATGGCACATTTCATAGCTTGTAAGAAGACAGCTGATGCCGTCCGTGTTGCTCAATTATTCTTTAAAGAGGTGTATCGACTGCATGGGCTACCTGAATCTATTGTTTCTGATCGGGATACTAGATTCTTAAGTCATTTTTGGATGAGTTTGTGGAAGATGATTGGAACGAAGCTGAATTTTAGTAGCGCCTATCATCCGCAAACAGATGGGCAAACAAAAGTGGTGAATAGATCACTGGGAAATTTGCTAAGATGTCTTGTGAAAGATAATTTGAAGAGCTGGGATATGAAGTTGTGTCAAGCAGAGTTTGCACATAATCACGCTGTCAATCGAAGTACTGGGTTCAGTCCATTTCAAGTTGTATATTCAGTAATTCCGAAGGGACCGTTGAATTCGACGACAGTTCCATATTAGAAGGGAGTTGTTAAGAGAACGTGTGAGTTCGTAAATGAGCTGCAGGAATGTCACAAAACTATTCATGAACGATTGCTTGCATTAAATGAGAAATATAAACAACTGGCGGATAAGAAGCGAAGGAGTGTGAACTTCAAAGAAGGTGATTTGGTTTACGCCGTTTTGACGAAAGAACGTTTTCCAGTTGGAACTTACAACAAGTTGAAAGCACGAAAAATTGGTCCAGTAGAAATCTTGAAGAAGATCAATGATAACGCTTATCAGTTGAAATTACCAGATGATGTCCATACTGTCGACGTTTTCAACGTTAAACATTTGATTCCATTTCATGGGAATGAGCCTGTCGTAGAAGAGGAAGGTGCAAATTCGAGGTCGAATTCTTATCAACCGAAGGAGGATGATGCAGCGTACCAGGCTTTAGGTCGTAGGTTGCATGCTTTAAGTCGCCAGCGACCTAGCGGGTTACGACCTAGTGAGGTACAAGGGGAGGATGAAGCGACTTATGCAGGGGTAATGGAACCAGCGACCTATGATAAGTCGCTGAACGACCTAACGAGCTATGTATTAAAAGACAAACGACCTAGTGAGTCACGACCTAGTGGGTTGCGACCTAACACACAGCATACCGTGAGAACAGATGAAGCCTTAGGTCGCTCAGAACATGCTAATGTGATACGACCAAGTGAAGCAGTGCATCAGATAGGTCGCGAGAAGTTAAGTCGCGAGCCTCCTTAGGTCACGAGTCTCATAGGTCACGAACGACCTTATTAAGACGTTCCAGATGATTTTCAGAAGCTTCCTCCTTATGTCGCAGATGTTAGGTCGCTCAAGTGTCCTATTGTTGTTCTACTTACGTTAGGTCGCTCAAACTATTGTGTTGAGTTAGGTCGTTTGTTACTGGGTCGCATTGTATTGTAAGTCGCTCGTGCTATAAATTGTTATGTCGCTTATTGAATGTTGTATTGTTGTAACATTTGTTGAGTCATTAACGACCTTAGTTAGGTCGTGAGTCGCGTCTGTTGGGTCGTGTGCAGTGGTGTTGTAAATTCTCTAAATAGCGGGTGAGTTGTAACATTTTAGGGGGTTGATTTTTGAATAAACTTTGTGTTTGTGTGCTTTGTGCCACTTTTAAAACTGGTAGTTGAGTGTTATCTCCTATCTCCACTTTCGGCATTCGAGTGCGCTCGAATCAATGATTGTTGAAGCCAATTCACGGAATCAAGTGCGCTTGATCAACGTTCGAAGAATTGTAGATCTTCTCTCATGGTATCGTGCGCGATCAATATGTCGAAGATTGCTAGAATCCGGTATCTCTTGAGATCAACGGATTTGGGCCTTTGGGAATTTTCAATTCATCGATTTATACTACTTCATCTAATCGTTCTTCGATTAGTTTGACATGAAATCTTCATTTCGTCGTCATCCGTTGTATTCGCTGCGTCAAGTGCAATCAGTTATACTAGCTTGTATGGTTTGACTGGTCTGCACTATCTTGGCAAAAAATGATGATGTATGAATTCCTTTTAAACTTTTGGTCTATATGTCCCTATTTGTTCTCATAACCACAGTTTTTGATAACTTCAGTATGGATACAGATTGAGTTATATTTTTGAATGTGACATACCACAATTTTGACTATTATGTACTATGTTCTTCAATGAATGACGAATGTTTACTTTTGCGTTTGTTCCATATGTACTGAAAATTATTAATTATCACGTACATATGCTAAATATGTATTGAAAATTATTAATGATCATGTTATATGCTGACTTTGATGTTATTGCGTCATTTTGTATTAAACAGGCACAACGTAGATTATATTAATTATTTAATAGGGCCGGCTATTTGTTAGATGACACAAATGAGAACATAAACGACCTGAACCATCAGATCTTTTTGTCTTTGCTTGGAGGGTGGAATTCAGAGGGCAATCTAATGGTAGAGATCCCGTGTGTCACCAATTGTGTTCAAGTAAATTTTTCCTTATTTAATTATCTACATAATACTAGCTATACTAAAGACAGGTCTAAGACCTTATGTATGGTCTCTATTATTAGGATAGATACCCAAAAAATTGTCTCTAATAAGATTATGATTTAGAGGCTTATTTGAGCACACATTTTAGGTTTTTATTTTATTTTAGAGACAAATGTCCATGGTCTACATATTTTGGGATTTGTTTTCAGAGATAATATTATTTGTCTTGAGTGGATCTTAAATAAAAATTAGAGAAAATCTTTTATTTCGAGACTAAATAAAGAAATCTTTGATATCATTTTTTGTTCTAGTGCAGCTCCTTCACCAAGCATGCTTGCTTTATTACTTTTCCTGCACACCTATGTGTGTGTATACTTCAAACAAAAAGTAAAGAAGTCTTTGATATCGTTTTTTGTTATAATGCCGGTCCTTCACCAAGCATGCATACTTTGTTGCTTTTCATGCAAATCTGTATATGTGTGTAGGAAAAGCAATAAAGTGTGTGTATATGGATATACGTATGTGTGTGTACATACACACACACACACATATATATATATATACACACACGAGTACTCTAGCACGTGCGATGCACGTACGCAGAACGAATTAATATTAAAAGAAACGCTGTTTGTAAGGATTTTTTTATTTTACAAACTGACTTTGACGTGTATGTAAAGTTGCATTTCTTTTATATGTTTACACGCACAAATCAATTGTTTATCAAAATGCGAATGAGATTAACTTATTTTAGGAAATAATCAAACAGGTAAAAGAAAGTAACCGACTATTACAATATTTTAAAAATTGTAACAAATATTAAAATTAGCATTTCCAATAATTTGAAACTTAAAAAATTTCATCGTCTCTCTGTTAAAATATATTAAAGCACCATATTAACATATAGAGAATTTTTAGAAAATATGAGATTAGAGCTTTGCTCTTAAACGATTCTAAATATTACCTGGTTGCTCAAAATGCATTATAGGCTTAAGAATGCAAACCAATTGCTTTTCACTATACTTAATGGAATACAACAATATGTACTTGTTATTGCATAAATCATTATATTACATACGAAATACTACTTTTGCTGTAAATCAACACCGAAATGCGTAAACTTGATGCATACAAATGTATTAAACCATTGCATAAATCCATAACATATTATATTTTTCATTCAATATATGCTCTACGAATATGAGTACTCTTCCTCACTGATCTACATCCTTTTAACTGGACCAATCTTTTCCCCCATTGAATCCATACCGTCCTTGTATAAAACTCTATTATTTGAACCAACATCATTAACACGCTCTATTTCATCCTTTCCTCTATTATCATTTGTTTCTTTATTAATAATATCTTCCATCACTTTAGCCTTCACAGCTGTGTGAATACCGATAATTTCCCTTTTGCTCAAATTTGCAGTAGCATCAAACATTAACGATTCAATGTTCTCTAGCTCCGACTATTGCAAATCTTTAAGCCTCATTATACTATTGCCAGCGTTTTCATTAAGTCCTGCATATTCATACTGATACACCATGCTCAAGAGCAGTTGTTTCCTCCTCCATGCTGCTAATAGGATTTTTCAATGCCTTAAACATGTCTGGACTCCACCTCTGTATAAATATAATTTTTAAATAATTTTTTTTATGCATGTGGCCATGCATGACATGGTGCAAAATCATCATCCATCCTTAATATATGCATTTCAGTATGATTTACTTCTATCCCTTGTAATTCATCACAGCTTATTAAATTATTTGTAAAATGGAATCTTGAAGTACCTTCATTGAACCATGAATACTCACCTCCATAACATCATGCTCAACAGAAATAGCTTCCCCGCTTAATTTTATATCTGATTTTGTTTATCGCTACATTCAGGTGGATCCTTCTTAGAATCTGCTATGAAAATTGGATTATTCCTAAAATTTGTTAAAAATTTCAATATAAATAAAAGAGAAACTGTATAAAAATCAATGAAATCATATTAATCTACGTAAACATCACAAATGTTTAAGGGTATATCAATATGAAAGGTCATATTATCTGAAAACTTTGTACAAACGTAAATGATAAAATCAAAGCACCTTTACCTGTACTCATCGTTGCCAAGTCGGGTTCTAATGTGATATTTCAGTTTGTTGCATTTCCATTCATTAAGCAAGAACCCTCAACCACCATTCATCAATTTTGATTAAAAAAAAATTCACAATGTACCCTTAGATAAGAATGACCATGAACTAATATCTAGTATGAATGCTCCTCTGCATGTGCATTCCATTAATAAGCTTGGCTCTGATGTGAGACTGTAGCTCAATTCGTCTTTAGCCAATATGCAAGCAACCTTGATCACTAATTCTACCCCTTGTACATTTGTACACAACATCGCATCCTCTGCGTTGGGCCTATTGATTCATGATTGTGGGAGTTCCAATTCTTCTATTGCTTAGGGAGATTAAAAAAATTATTGCTGGCAGTGATGAACAACTTTATCCATTTTCCTTGCAAGATTCCTAAAATGCAATTATCATCCATGAGTGTTTTCTCTTATCCATTGGTATATGCTTCAGCAAGTGTCTGGTAAATCTAATACGTTAATCATCCATCATTTCATAGTATGTAGCTCACTGGAAATAATGAAGCATGACTTTAATTATCGAAAAAAGTAACAACTTAATTGGGCATATCATTGCATTAATCATTCATTACAAAAAGATCTTCATTACTAGTAATGCAGTTAAACTTAGTTATAAATTTGGCGTAACCAAATAGTAAAATAAGTTTAGTATATAAAGGTCAACCTCATCGTATTCAGAATTAGTGATCGTCTCC
The DNA here is from genome assembly GCA_030765085.1 of Allium cepa. NCBI lineage: Eukaryota > Viridiplantae > Streptophyta > Magnoliopsida > Asparagales > Amaryllidaceae > Allium > Allium cepa. The sequence continues at coordinate 943,549,383 of CM060934.1, read as the reverse complement.
TTAACAAAAATAAGTTGTGATCTTATTTAATATCTAAATCATAATCTTATGTATCCAAATTATAGTTGTGATCTGTACGTTTGTTACCACTCCTCTTAAAAATATAAGAAAAACTAATATACCTTCAAATAAATCAATGATGGAAATGGCGATCTTAATGAATTCTTTATTAGGTGCTGAAGATAAACTAATAAACTAAGATCAATAGTGTGGTACTTACTCTTTCAAAGCTTAACCCCTTTCTTTTGGCATGCAGTGATCCATATTCCCTCCATAATTTCTAAAGTACATGCAATATTTTGGTATCTTTTTATGATCATTATTCAAATATATGTGAATTTTTTAACATGAGTTCATGGAAAAACCTTGGAAATAGGTTACCTATGTATAGAACAATTGGTTGAAAATTTTAGCCATATAAATACAAATATTAATATAACTGCAAATGTGTTTTAAGTAAAATATAAAAATCAGTTAACAGAAATAACAGAATAATACTAACAATATTACGCATATCAGCAACTAACATTATTTTTCAAACAATGATTTTAAAAGAAACTAATAGCATTAATAATAAATAATAAAAAGAAAATGTATTATTACATTGTTGCACTTACAAAAAAACAATCGCAGCTCTTTTCCTCTAGTTTCATCCACTTTGCTGAAGAGAATGGTTACAGTCGGGCCATGCTTGCTTTAGTCTACCAACGTCAGCTAGCCAATTCAACTACGACCATGTTTTGCTAAGCAATGTACAGTCCAGCCCATTTTGTAGTCTATGACGTGGAAATGACTTGAATGATATGATGAGCTAAAATTTCTGAAGAGTAAACACACCAAAATTAAAAGCAATGACAATCTATACCTGATATTATGTGTTTTGTGCATCTTTCATTTTTTGAAGTTACTTAAAAAGATAATTATCTCATAATCTAATTACTGGATTTAACAAATATAATTAAACCAATGCAGTTGATACAATAACCTGATTAATTTCCTCCAACAGTCAAACAGTCATGTAATCAAATTAAAAACATCATAGTAGATATGTACAACTTGCATGTACAGTGGACGAAATTATATAACAAAATTCTTAAATCTAAACACAAAATCATAGAATTATAAGAGAATGCTGGGTAATGCAATCACGAAGTCAAACCAAAAATATGCATTTGAGCAAAAAAGACATGAATTTCTGAATAAAAAAATGGACAGAATAACACTTACAAAACCTGCTACTGCCATAGTTTAACCCTTGTAAACAAACATAAATCCATGCTTTCTGCATCAATATATCATAAAAATAAGAAAAGGTAAAGTGATAACATCATGAACTTTCAGATCAAAAATATATTTCAAAGAAATTGCACATATTCGGTTATCAAAGAAAGAAGACAAACTATTTCTGAAAGTAAGAGGAAAATAGAAAGACGCCATACCCAAACCCTTCGCTATCATGCTTCAACTCAATCGGCTGTAGAGTTCCATACGCAAGTTATAAAAAGGAAAATAGAAAAGAGCCAACTTTCGCGTCGAACCTGACGTTTAATTTATTTTCCAATCTGTCAAACTGGAAAGAGGAGGCGAGGAATAATTGGGTTTGAGAAGTTGAGATCTGGAGACAAACGTGGATAGAAGGTTGAAAACGTGATGCTAGCGGACGGATCGAATTCCTTAACCAACGCCTCAAAATCCACTGGAGAAGCAAATAAGAGGATCGTGGAAAAAATGGGGAAGTGGATCAAACGTGAGAAGGCTAATGACATAAATATCCTCCTTGGCTGCTGAGACGAAAAACATAGAAAAGGTCAGTTTGGGACACACCAAAAAGGCTTCACTTTGACACTTTGACCAAGGGTTTTGCTTTATAGTATAAGATATACATACATACATACATACATATATATATACACACACACACACATGTATATATGTGTATATATGTGTGTGCGCGTGTGAATATATACACACACACTTCAAACAAACATTAGATGCAATATATCATCCCAGTCTCACAAATGACTGCCAGTTTTATATCTGGAGTAGATTATACAGCTGTATAATGGTCAGATCCTTTACATTTGTACCATTGGGGACCCTATGCTTGCCATTTTGGTCTTTTCTGTCTTGTATCAAACTTTGATGTAAAACTCATAGGCTGCACAACTTCCCTTTGATCCTGTGAAAATTTCTCCACTATCTAGCATCAATTGATGCTTCCTCATTTATGATTTTACTGTGCAAATTCTATTTAGATTAGATTTTCTTGGTTTCTAACGAATTTTGGCAAAGGTTCTAAGCTGTTAGTGTTGTTGACATATAGTGGAAGCCAAAAAAAGAAGATATTTGGATGCATCGTTTCTCATGGAGATTGTGCGTGTTATTTGGTTTAACTTGGTCTAAAATATTTGACATACATGGACAGTTAGTGGGATTTATGTCTTCTAAAATTATCTCTCTGAAACATAATTTCAGAATATTTTGCAGTCTTCAAATTTCAATGAAAAACAAGTATGACTTGTATTCATTTGAAATACCATAACAATAATACAAACACGTTCATAATTATGTTATCGGCTTGGTTTAATCTGCATACCCCTTCAAACTACGCCTTATTGCTAACATACACTCTTTCTTGAAGGACTATGAAAATTATACTGATTGCCAGTCTTACATTTGTACATGAAATACTAATAATAAAATAAAATACTATAATATACTGATTTTACAATATGGAATTGTTGCATCATAGTTTACGTAAAATTTTCAAAAAAAAGTATTCAATAAAACCTGCATTGTTCTAACCACGGTTATCTACTTCATTTGGAAGGAAAAAAAATAGACGATTGCATAAAGGAACTGAAACTGAGACAGCATCCAATTATTGTAAAACATAGAAACAGATTGTAATGTTATGTTTCTTAAAACATGCAAGAAAGCCTCCATCATCAATCTAAATCAGAGCATTGGTGAGATTGATATCTATGAAGATAGGGTCGAAGAGCACTTATAAAGCGAGAAATTCTCTTATGATATTTCCCAAGAAAGAAAACTTGGCAGTGTCTCCTCACGCTCCCTCTGGCTATTCCAAAGCATCCAAATATCTGCAAGGGAAACAATCAAGGACTAAATCAATCAAATATAGATAGTATCCCTTATATTATTGATGATGATTCAAGTTTTTTTTTATACCTATTTTGAATAGGAACAACCGCGCATCTGATAGTGTTCCCAAGGATTCCACACTATAACATGCAAGGAAATACCAAGGAAAAAAAAATTAATCGCAATATTCATGCTAACTACTATAGAAGCGATTTAGATAATAAGTATATCACTTATCAATTTGGTGTAAAGGGAAAAGCAGTAAGATTCAAGAGTTCAGGAAGATAGCAACAAAATCCTCTCACAAACCCAACAAATTCAAAGATGTATACTTTAAAATCATATTGCAAGCCGCCATGAAAAGCTCAAAGTTGCTATTTTTAACCAATAGAAGCTTCAATTGAAGAATTTTCGACATAAATCGAGCTTCTATTCGAATTGCTCATAACCGATGGTAGGTGCCATACTACTTAATACAGCTACTTAATGTCAGTTGAAGCTTTGATTGCCTTCTCGTTTGAAGGATTTCATCACAAATCAAGCTTCTTATGTAATGCTAAAATCCCAAAATCAATTTAGGGTTTTATTTTCTTTTGTTTTGAGAGAATGTACAGTTAGAGCATCTCCAACAGTTTTACCGTGAAAGTATACAAAATGTATACTATAAAAAATTTAGAGGTATGCGCTGGTTCAACAGGCGCATGAGGGTCGGACACTTGTGGCTTATTGAACAAGCATCTGGGACCAATGCTCTATATCAGACGCTAAACCCTTCCCCCTCAATTTCACGTTTAGTGTAAAATTTTATAAGTTTTTTAGTTTTTAGGTTTTTTATTTAATATTGCGTCGATATGCAGTCCAGACCAGTTAGAGTTGGTAGGCAGACGGTTCGTTTATGCGACCGATGCAAATATCGGACAAATACATACTCTTCTGAATGCTACGGTGACCGCAAACGGTTTACGATCTTTGCACGACTTGCTAGCCACTATTTCGCATCGTCTTACTTCAGCTATAGTGACACTACACGTATACTTTTAAATCTTTATTTTTTGATGCATAATACATCGCCGGTATATAAATGTTATTTGTTTACATAGGTTAACAGTACTAAATATTATATTTAGGTTCGTTACATAGCTATGTGAGGTAGTTGGTATAGGTGTATATCTGAGTATTATGATAAGTTACATGAGCCTATTTTGGCTAGACTTTTTGCCTCACCTTTCAGTGACTTTCTATCTTTACCTAGATTTGTCTGTGTTGACCGCAGCATTATAGAGTCTCTAACTGAAAGATGGTGGCCTACTACTCGTACCTTTCATTTTTCTGATTTTGAGTTTGAATTGACACCGTTAGATTTCTATATGCTCATGGGCATTAAGGTTGGTCGATTGGACCGCATTTATGTTCCATTTGATTCTTCGTTTGAGGAGTTTGAGTCGTTTTCTGTTTATTTACCGGCTTTGGCTCTTGAGGAGGTCAGAGGAGATGATGTTACCCTTTCTTGTCTATAGCACTATATTACAGATTATAAGACCTCAGAGGAGATGCACACTCCAGTTATACGTGCCATTTTATTATATCATTTTGGGTCTACTTTTTTTAGTAATAATAAGGGTACTATCAGACTTGGTTATTTGGCTAGATTAGTCGGTGTGGATGGTCCACATGATTATGATTATGGGATAGCCACTCTTGATTATTTGTACGTGGTATTGGATACATATGCGCTATAGCGGTCTCGTCAGATGTACGGCTTTTGGTACATTCTCCCTTTCTGATATACGAGTATACAGCTAACATGCACCCACGACTTATTCCAGAGGCGCACGCTACCCCATATGTTTACTTCCCTCGGTTATGACGTTGGTTGTCCAGATATGCATTTGCATCGTGTTGCACAGGGGGTGCACAACGAGGCGATGGAGAGTAGGCAGCAGATGGATTTGAGGCGGCGGGGTAACATTATATTTTGTGCATGGGAGCAGTATATTCATTTTATGGAGCCTGATGGTGATCATCCACTCACTTTTCAGTATGCTTTGTTGAGGCGGTGGGTTTGCTTTCAAGTCCCCACATGTCCATTTATATGGTATTTGGGGAGCGTTGTTAGCCACAGTTATATGGTATAGTTCACATTCCCTCAGATCTCTCTGTGGGATGATATGTTTGGGGATATTAGGATTGGCCCAGGTTATATTACTGCTATGAGGGCCACGGGATGGGTGGATGGTGAGGCATTTACTGCAAAGGCCCATTTTGATTCATACTGGGCTAGTATAGCTCTGCATGCATACGCGCCACCTGATTACATACGAGGTTTGAACTCCGATCACATTGGTCCATGTTCCTCTTCCGGTAGAGTCATTGTACCGCCTAGTGCCTTTGAGCCTATGTCATCTCGGTACACGCAGCCTCCCATGTTTAACCCTCCTCATTCATTTAGAGACTATGATATGTAGGGTCAAATTGTGGAGTATGCGCTACATTTTCCTAAAAATGACGATATAGTGGGTGTATCATCTACCGGCTTGTATCAGCCTTATCAGATCCGTATGACCTTTAACCTTCATATTAATTGCTATTTAAAATAACCTCCATAAATGTATAGTTTTTCTTCTTTACATTTCAGTTTTCTCAGTACATGGATTGCGATAGACTAGTGATAGCTACATTTGAGAGTATGACGCTTCAGTACACCCAGATGATGCATCAAACTTATTAGACTTATTGCCAGTAGCAGGAGACCCAGATACATGCGTTATAGGCTCAGATTCAGTAGCTCCAAATGAAGATCTAGCCTCATGCATGTGACCATGATGACTCCTCAGACCATGATGACTCCTTAGATAGTGATAGTGGTTCACATCACATTGACTGATATGTTTCATAGATTTTATTCTATTTATGATTTGCTGGTCCGCTTTGTATATTGTATTTGTGTATTATCACAGTATGAGTATGTTTTCGTGTCCTATGTTATGTCTTTGTACTATGTTATGCTGGCAGTTTAGTGTATGTGACAAACCGTCCGGCTCGATCCTTAAAAATTGACACTAATACATCCACGTTATTCACGCGCCGTAAATCCAAGTGTAAGGGAGGCAGATTATCAATGGTGTAAAAGAAAATAAAGATAGAAGATAACACAATAATAGAATCTCACATCGCATTCAACATTTTAATAATACATAAATGATCAGATTCAATACAAATCCAACGAGATAGTTATAAATGTCTATCCATACATATGTTGGAAAATACATACTACATAACACCGTGGAAAATAGATAGATATCTACATCGGGTACTTTAATCTTCATAGGTCTAAAAGACTTCTTTAAGATGCTCCAAAGGTATCCTAACTACACGGTTGTTTGAAAAATAGGGCACCTAGAGTTTAAAGGGAAAAACAAACTCCGAGTCAGTCATGGGACTGGTGTGAGAACTCAAAGTACGATGTTTTGAAAACAAAAAAGGTATCACATAAGACCACGTCGTACATAAATGCAGAACAGGTTTTTAACTTATAATAACCAAAACTCTTTATTACGTAAAATTTAGGGATATTATTTATAATGACATTCTTGAAAACATTTGCAAATAAACTTAGTAATCTTAGTTGTTACAATGATTGAATTCTAGCATAATAGGTTTACAATCAAGCTCGTAGATTCTTATTGGAGAATGGTTTTCCATATAAATGATCAGGTGAAGGAACTACCTTCCAATGGGTATACCTCTAGATGGATGTCCCGAGGCACAGAACATTTGCCCTCTACCAACACAAGACCGTCCTATCTCTATAACTAGATAGTATTGAATATGTCATCCCCCGGCCGTTTCCGACCTTTATTCGAGATCTCTCTTCACATGCATCCATATAAATTTAGGACGTCATAGTGGAAAGAAATGTATCTAGAAGGGAATTATTATACCCTGATTAGGAATGATCCACTTAGCATTGCTGCATCTAACCAAGATTCGGTCATTTCCGGTTGATGAGGTTTGAGGCTACGATTACCTTTTCACATTGTGCATATTCTTTCACTTTGAATTCCACATTACCATTCCACATTCACACGACTGATTTCTACAAACTTATAACTTTTTGAGCTTATATGTCTCAGGAAAGGGCGTTAAACTAAGAGAATATGTCTTCTCCGCCACCGACTGATATACTCTTATAGAGATCACTCATTGTGATTGGAATACAAGGTCAGACATTCATCCATATAAGTTCGTTTTTGGACTGAACAAAACTGAAGGTACATTCCTCATTCATCAATAGGTGAGAAGTCCTTGTGGTTCTAAGATGTTTCATATCAAAGAGACCACTGCTACAATATAGTGAATCAGAAGTTTATCCCCAACTAATCAACAAGTAGTCCCTCGTTATTATTCATCTCAATATCTCCATCTTCAAACATCTTCAATCTTCGATAATGTAAATTGGTTCGAAGTGGTTTTCGGATAGGAATCATCCAAATCCGACCATGGTTCCTTCGAAATCCAATCATCGATAAAAATGATGTAATTAGATGAATGTTTTTTGATTCATTCATTTTCCTTTATCAAAATATCTTCGAGACATATATATTTTCAAAATATTCCTTTAATGAATATGGAATCATATAAACCTCTTTTTGAATATTTCTCAAATTATTTTTTAAAGAGTATCTTTTGAGAAAATAGGATTATGGAAATCAATCTACTTTTATTCAATATCAACTTCCCAATCCAACAAGTGCTATGGGCGGCATTACAGTGAGATTACCTTTTAAATTTCACGAATAGGACAAGTTCCCTCTTCGGAATTTAATAATGAGTATAAGAACATTATTTATACAAAATCCAAGTTGAGCATCCGGGCTTTCCTTTCGATATTTTCCACCCCTCGCCTAAAAGAGAAAACTGAGGTCAGGTAAGTTCAGGGACTACTGGCTCCATCCCTAACCTTAGTTACATACCTTGTTTTCACTTTGAGATCTCATGGACGGAACAAATGTACTAGTCGTTTTCGCATACTCAATTTCCCTTTTTAACTCACTTAACTATTTGTTTAACCACCTTTAAAATAATTTTGAATTGTTCAAATCTCTTTTTAAATTACTTTATCATTTAATTAAAAATGTTTACATAAGACTTGGGAAAGAATTATTTACTTCCAACCTTTATTTCCAAAGTTATTGAAAAGCGTTGCAAAAAGTGTTACAAATAGTGTTACAAAAAGTGCTTTAAAAGCTATATTCTATAAAACGACTTTTATATCATTTAGAAATCTCTCTTTTCAACTTAAATCACTTTTAAAACATTTCAAAAGATTTTTAAATTTTATTTCGTATTTTTAAAACGAATATTTTATTAATTTTCAACTTTGGTCATTTAGTCCAAAAACTGAAATTTTCTTGAAAATTGTTTTTGCCATGTTTCAAAATATATAAGATGAAATCTCGATTATCTTTTTTTTACGAAAGATATGGATATAAGGATTCGAAAAATTCTTACTTCGAAGAATTTCGGACTATATTCCACTTCGTATGTTCATTTGAACTTTGACGCGAAAACACGAACTACCATTACGTGACTCGTCAAATTTTAGGCATATTTTGATATTCATATCCAAACTTTATCGAGACAAGTTTAAAAACTTAAGAATCATTTCTAAAGCATATCGAAACATTTTTCAAAGGTATTAATGATACCATATCACATTTCATTTCTTTTGGAAAGTGATTTCTATGTAATTATATGTCATGTAAATCCATGACTTGTTTTAACATATATATTCAATATACAACTAATAGACATCCAAAACAATGTTTGTAACCATTTTAACATATCCTAACACGCCATATAAACTTGCAAATCAGTTTAACAACTTTTTTATTATAAGGTCACATGATTGTCATTTATGTACAGATTTTCTTATTAACTTAGCAAATGACTTAAATGTGCTTTTTTTCTTTTTCAAGCACTTATCAAACATCATTGTTAACATCTGCAAAATATTTATAACTTGCAAAACATCATATAAACATTTTCTACTTACCAATTTAGAGTTCTCACCTTTTGTTGCTTTCAAACTAATTTTAAACTTTTCTAACTTTGCTAAACTATGACTTATACTCTTAAAACATGCTAAACTTCCTTGTACTTGCCTTAGGAGGCCACGACAAAGCTTGAAGGGGAAGATGTGCTTGGCCAAATGGAGAAAAAGTGGGACGCGAGCAATGAGAGGGGGGAGGAGGAGTTTTGAAATGGTTCAGACGAAGTTTAGTTGATATTTTTTTCTTTTTGGGAATATTTTGGCATTATTTATTTATGGAAAGAAACCATTAAAGGATGTAAGATAGCTTAAGAAAGTAGAGAAGAAGAAGAAGAGGATGGATATCTATAAAAAAATATTTGGGATTAAAATAAAGATTTGTGTTTTTACTTAAATAAACTTTCTTAAGAATTAAGTAAACTTATTTAATTCAACATTTACCATCCACATCACATCACACTTTTAAAAATCAAACACTTAAGAGTTAAGTAAAGAATAAGAATGATTACTTTACTTTATGTCACATGCGATGTGACATGTTTTTTTCTTTTTTAGTCTACTTTTGCTAATTACTTTATAGAATTTTCTAAGTGTGATTATTAAAAGTAACATTACTTAGTTAATTTTTAACTACCTTTATGTGTTAGCATGTTTATTAAATTGTGTATATAAAGAAGTAATAACGTTGCGACAACTTTAAATCGACAAAAAGTTGATTTTTGACTAAATGTTTTATGATCATACTTTGACGTTTTAGTTAAAATATTTATTTATGTAAACCAAATTTAAAAATAAACTTGTATAATATTATTTAAAAATATAAACACTCATAAATAAATTAAAATAATTTATTAAACCATTTAAAATTACTTTGCTGAAATCAGGATTTTGTCACTTTTGTCAATATAAATGTTACTATTTTTATGTATATTTTTATTTTCAAATCCTATCTAATATTGTTTGAATCATAAAACCTTTGATATTTTATATTTAAAATCACTTTAAATGTTATGTTTTGAATTTTGGGTCGTTACATTCTCCCCTACTCAAAGAATTTCGTCATCGAAATTAGGTAAGGAGAAAATAGCTCAAAATGAAATATATATTCAATAAGATGGAATACATACAGTAATTGATTACATCATAGGCGGTGAGTACACTCAAACGGCAAATAAAGTCTATACATCGATCCTAAACTCGGAATATGCTTTTCACATTTTATCTTCTGTTTTCCATGTGCAATCATCAACATCCCCACTCCATTGAACTTTGACTAATTATACTACCTTCCTTCTTAATCGTTTTTCATCTTAATCCACGATTCGGACGGGCTTTCTAATGACCGCTAAGTTTAGTTCTATCTCCAAGTCATCCTTAGCAGCCGTTTCTATGATTTTTTCTGGGTCTTATACATGCTTCCGTAAATGTGGTACGTGAAAAACATTATGTACACCAGACAATCTTTTAAGCAATTATACTCGATAAGCTAGGGGGTTGATTCGTTCGAGAAAGATAAAATGTCCAATATATCAAGGTGCTAACTTTCCACCCTTCCAAATCTTACTACTCCTTTCGTTGGAGAGATTTTCAAAAAATATTGAATCTTCAATTGAGAATTCCAGATTTCTACGCCTTCGGTCTGTATAACTCTTTTGTCTATTTTGGGCTTCTTTTAGCTTCTTTCTAATCATATCAACTTTCTCTAAAGCTTCTCGTATCGTATCTAGGCCAAGCACTAACCGATCTCCAGTTTCTATCCAACATGCTGGTGATTTACATGGACGACCATACAGAGCTTCATACGGTGCCATGTCTGTACTAGCTTGATAGTTGGTATTATAGGAGAACTCTACTAAATGTAAATGATTCTCCTACGAGTCTCTAAGTCTAGAATACATTCTCTCAAAAAATATTCCAAAACACGGTTGACTCTTTCCGTCTGTCCATCAATTTGAGGGTGATATGTAGTGCTTATACTCAGCTTGGTTCCCAAAGCTGTCTGTAGAGCTTCTTCACGATTTTATACAGCGGAAAATAGATAGATATATCCCTCTTCATGCTTCTCCACCAAAATGTACGCATCATGACCTTGTACATCGTATGAATTTCCAGATGAATGCTAAATTTAGCTGTGTGGCATTCAGCTATTACTTCTTGCTTAAGATTTCCAACATTCGGAACACAAATTCTTCCTTTTAACCGCAATACTCCATGGTTATATATTTTAAAGCTTGAACTCCTTCCTCTGTGTATATCTTCAATAATCTCCATTAGGAATCGATCTTCTTTTTGCTTGCTAGTTATTTTCTCCTGGAGAGTTGGAGTTACTACCAAATATGAAATAGTAGCTAACTTCCTACTCAGTGCATCAACTACTATGTTGGCTTTCCCGGATGTATACAGAATATCTAGATCATACGACGGAAGAAATTCTAGCCAACATTGCTGTCTCATGTTCAAGTCCTTCTGGGTGAAAAGATACTTCAAAAATTTATTGTCCGTGAAGAGTTATTTTCATATAAAAGATGGAATATTATTTACTAAGGTCAATTCAAAGTTTAATCGAAATAAACTATGAAAGTTTATTACCAGCAAATAATGTCTCTATATCTTTAGAGCGAACACAATGGCTAATAAATCAAGTCGTGTGTTGCATAATTCTTCTTATGCACTTTCAGTTGTCTACTTGCGTAAACAATTACTTTCCCATCTTGCATTAAAACTGCACCAACTCCTTCTCTACACGCACCAGTATAAACGGTCAACCTACTATTTCCATTTATAATTGCTAAAACTGGAGTGGTTGTCAAACTTCTCTTTCGTTCTTCGAATGCTTCTTCATATTTAGGAGTCCAAATAAATTTAGCATCCTTCATTGTCAACTTCGTTAGGTGATAGGCAATCTTAGAGAAGTCTTGAACGAATCTTTTATAGTATCCTACCAAAACCTAAGAAGCTACGAATCTCTTTAGGAGTTTGTGGCTGCTTCCAATCTTGAATAGCTATAACTTTCCCAAGATCCATTGAAATTCCATCCCTTGATATAAAATGTCCAAGAAATCTTACCTCCTTCTTCCAAATATGGAACATTTGAGAATTTGGCTTTAAGCACGTTATTCGTCAATATCTACAACACAGTTTCTAGATGCCTTGTGTGTTCTTCTTCTGTCTTTGAGTATATGAGGATATCATCAATAAATACTAACACGAAATTGTTTAGCAAATCTCTAAACACTCTATTCATAAGGTTAACAAAATAAGCGGGTGCTTTAGTCGGTCCAAAAGGCATAACCAACCACTCGTAGAAAGTGTTCGGACCTTTGAATGTAGTTAGATGGATGCAATCTTTTGTGATCCTTAACTGAAGGAATCCTGTAGCTAGGCACATTTTAGAGAAAACTCGAGCTCCGTGTAACTAGTCAAACAAGTCATTTATTTGAGTTAGAGGATACTTGTTCTTAATGGTTTTCTTATTTAGAACTCGATGGTCTACACACAATCTTAAAGATTCATCCGACTTAGCGACAAAAACTATGGTCGATCCCCAACTTGAATGGTTGGGTCTTATCAATCCTTTCTTTAATAGCTCTTGGGTTTGGTTATTCAAACTCAACCCTTTCTTTCGGAGCCATCCTTCTATCTTGTTGTGTATTTGGCATTGCACCAGGAACTAAATCTATACGGAATTCAATTTCTTGATGTGGGGGCTATAAAGACCCGCAAATCCGTACCCCTTGAATAGACACTAATCTCCAGTGATTTACGCAAGGTGGACGAAAATACGAACACTTAGGGTTTTAAGAAAGAAGAAAAAGAGAGAAGAAGAGAGAAGAGGATAGAAAATAGAGATAAAAGAAAACAGAAAACAGAAAATAGAACGGAACAGAAAACAGAAAATAAAACAATATCAGAATCTCACAATTCGCAGCGGAACAACATATAATAGATAAATGAATAATCTTTAAACAAAGAACTATATCAGTTATTACATTACATTACATCATATCATCAGAGTGTACAACAACAAACAGTGCAGCGGAAAAAGAAATACTATACTAGTATTACGCCATGCCATCCAGCTTGCCTCCTGCAACTCCTGAATTTCAGAATATCCTGATAAACCTTAACTCTTGACTGCCCGTGTGGAAATTGGTGGGCACCCAGAGTTTAGGAAGGAAAACAATAAACTCCGAGTCAGTCATGTGACTGGTGTGAGAACTAAAACAGTTTATTTTTCTTTAAAATCAAAATAGAGGAATATTTTTAAAATTCAATTCGCAATGCTTTTAAGAATGAGACTACCATAAGACCTCCCGCCACACACACAATGCAAACGCAGACTTGGAGGAGATTTCTTCTTATGTTAGTCAAAGATGCTTGATACGTATTAAAATCAAATCAATTTTGATATTATTATTAGTGCATAGTGTAGAAGATATTTCGAAAGTAGAATATAAATCTTAGCCAGCATAGATACCATTATATTATGCCTACTATAGCTACTTCCTGAGGAAGCAGGTTCTACAACTAAAACCGTACAAGATCGTATTGTTTCTTTGGATTTCCAACGAATGGTCAGGCCAAGGAACTTCCCATTGCCACATGAGAACGCCTCTGGATGGACGTCCCCGAGAACCAAACCGGATCTCTACTAACACAAGGCCGGGTTACCCCTAACTGGGTAACAACTGACACGAGTATGCCATCCCCCGGTCCTTTGGGACCTTTAACCGAGCGCTCGTCACCATCATCACACAATCATAACAAAGTGTTTTCAACATGAGTAAGTATCTGGGCTCCATACCATGATACCACCCTTTTCCAGAAGGAAATGCACATACCCTAAAGGGAGCTACCCCTCATAACCTTGCCGCATCTTTCCTGTTTTGACCATTCCGGGGTGTGAGGCTCGACGAAGTTTCGTCCACAAAAACACACTTTATACAAAAGCCGTGCTTTGGGTCAACAAATGATCATAGAAATGATCACCAAGATAGACGATAAAACAAATGATCCTATCACAAATGATCAACACAATGATCGTTTCATAGCAACACTCAGTATGTCACATTACCAAATTGGGAGTATATTGCTGATAACCTTCAACTATATAACCTCTGAGCTCGTACGTCTCAGAGAAGGGTGTTAAGCTAAGAGAATAAATTCTCCGCCACCAACAGAAATATATTTGAAAGAAATCGGCTTTATATCTCAATTTGTAATGTCAGACATACAATCCATACAAGTCTGTTCCGGGCTCGAACAGAACCGAAGGCACTTACAAAGAAGTCCTTGCAATCCGAATAATCTCTAATCACGTTCGGATTTCCCATCACATATGGAGATCTCAATACCGGGGATCAGCCAGTGCAGAGACAATCAACAAGAAACCCTTTCGTTTTCGAAAATATCCGGTCTTCAACACCGGTCTTCAAATGCAATTCATAACGACGTATCACATATTCGGAATGGGTTATACGACCCCAAGGTCCTTTCCCGGTTAACCCGAATAGTGAGCGCTTATTTTTAAAAAAATAAGTGTGGCATTCAATTTCAAGCAAATCACAACAATTACCTATTTAAAGGTAAATATTGATAGTCGGTTATTGAACTATCAATAGATATGCACAACATCACCAGATTCCAAATAATTCTCCAAATTATTTATTTCCCAAAAATATCTTTATAAGATATATATTTTCCATTCTTTAAAAATAAATCAATATTTATTTTTAAACTCATTTTCCAAATTCCATTTATAAATTCCATATTGAATTTATATTTCCAAAAATATTCATGAATATACGTTTTCCATTCGATTTCTAATATTCATTCTCAATTTATCTTCAAAAGGATAAATTAAAAATATTCACTTAATATTGGAAAAACATTTCCATACTTATTTATTTATAAGTAATTCACAAGTCTTTTTATTTTCTATACTTGGAAAATATTCAATATACTCTAATCGAAATTAAGTATATATTTCATTCTTTAAGGAAATCATTCTCTTAAACATATTTATTTGGGCCAAAACGAATGTTGCGTAAAACAACGTTACGACAACCCAAAATCACTAGTATAGGGATTCGAAATTAAAATAGATATATAAATCCCAATACTATACAAAACATTTCCTTTCGAAAATCATTTACTATAACAACAGTGTTATAGTCTACCATTTCCTTCTATTTCTCAAAAACGTCTATTTCAACAATAAATGTTGAAATCTATGGTTTCGATAGTTAATACTTTTTAAAACATCTTTAGATTGTTTTAATTCTATTTAAAACATCACATCTAAAACATTTCTTTAACATATTGTTCACTTATTCAAAAACTTGAATATACTTGTTAACCAATTTCATCATTTCTATTCCTTTTATTTTAAAGGATTATTCACTGTCTAAACATGAATATAACTCCATTAATAAATTACAACAATTTTACTTATCAAAATAAGTCGTTGCGGATTTATAAAACAATGTTTATAAATTCCATTTCTATTTATTTTATAACAACTTCCTCTTATAAATTTCCTTTATTAACTTATTCGATTTATAACTCAATTATATACCGAAAGTCCATATTATAAGTTAAATGCTTATAATTTATTTGTTTACAAAAACATTCTTTTAGACTTCATAA
Source organism: Allium cepa (assembly GCA_030765085.1). Taxonomy (NCBI): domain Eukaryota; kingdom Viridiplantae; phylum Streptophyta; class Magnoliopsida; order Asparagales; family Amaryllidaceae; genus Allium; species Allium cepa. Next base: position 943,533,578 of record CM060934.1, on the reverse strand, counting down.
TTATAAATCTTATAACTTATAAGATTCATTTATTTATCCACATCTATTCCTTAGATAGCTTTATAAATTTTATTTATAAAATTCCATTTATAACTTCACCGTTATAATCCTATAGATTTCATTCATTTACGAAATTCATTCACAATTCATTCTAACACTTATAAAAGCTCGTTTTATAATTCCAGATATTTTTAATTTATAAATATCAATTTATAAATCTTTTATATAAATCATTATATATTATTCTTTTAAAACATCTTTAAACTCCTTTATAATTTCCTCATTTTGATCTATAAAAAAAATCAAATTTCATAAATTCTATTTTTAAATTTTTCATAATAAATTCCGAAATCCCAGTTTAAACTATTTTATAAAATCATTAACCTCATATTTTCAAAAATCAACTTTTAACTGTATTTCTCAAAAATCATAATTTTCATAATATTAAAATTATAACGTTTATTTATTTAAGATGAATCAATTCCAAAAATATTTTATAAACGTATACTTTCAAAAATCGCTTTAGAAATTCCTTAAAATAAAAATCGTTATTTTTAAACTTCAAAAATTGGATTCGATGATGCAACACATCAAATAGTCAATCACGACTTTCAAACATCATATATCATCCATGATAAACAATCAAATATCACAATATCTAAATCAAATAAATATTTGTGAGGAATCCAGTTGGATCCCTCCAACCTGTTTCCCTGCATCCATAGACATTAGCACAATACCCATTCCACTTCGAGGTGGAATATCGCGGTATATGGGATTTTATAAAAATATTATCCGCTTACTAACGGCGCAATAGGGTCTCATCCGCTATACAAGGCGGGAAATCAATCAACTGCAATATATACATATGCCAATATATATATATATTGCTATATACTAATATAATACCAATTCCACTTCGAGGTGGAATATCGCGGTATATGTGTGTAATAAATAACCTCCGCTTACTAACGGCGTATGGGGTCTATTCACATCCAATATATATATATATATATATATATATATATATATATATATATATATATATATATAACAATCATCATTCAAGCATTCAATCAACACAACTAACAATTTTAAATCTAACTATTTAAATAAATCCTTTTGAGTGAGAAGTTCTCACCTTTGCTTTTATTAGCAATCCATTTCCCATCTTGACTTGGTTTTCTCTTGATTTATACCTTGTATAAATATTTACACAATTTATTAATATTCGAAATAATCGAAAAATAAATTTTCATTTTTTTTTGATTGTTTTAATTATTCAATGGTTTTGTTCTAAACCAATTCCTTTAATAATTTTATTCAACTACTATTTAATTTTAAAACTAAATTTTCTTCTTTAATAAATTTATTTAAACTAATTTTTTATTTTTTAATAAAATATTTAACTAAAAATTTACTTTCAGAACTAAATTTAATATATTAACCTTTGGTAATTAAATTATCCCATGATTTCATTTCAAATCAATTCTTTTAAATAATTTATTAAAAACTAAATTTTAATCTTAATTCCTTTTAAATAAATCTTTCACTTAATAAATTGAATTTCCATTTGATAATTTTAATTCATCGGTGATTTCATTTTAATAGTGTAAAACCAATTTGTAAATCCTCACCGACTTATTTAAATTTACTTCTCAAATCTGTAAACTTATTTCACACTTTAAGAATAAATCCGTGTTCATTTTTAAAACAAATTTTCCTTCTTTTTTTCTTTTTTCTATTTTTTTTAAAATAAATTTCTTTACAAATAAAATTCATTTGGCTAACAATTTGGGTTAAACTAATAATTTATTCTTAATACAATAATTTAAACTAATCGAATAATTAATTTCTTTGAAATAGATTTAACTAACTAATTTTTTTTTCTTTTTTTTTTATTCAAAGCATTCTTTCTTTTTAAAAAAAATATTTTTAATGTCTTAGAAAAAATATATCGGTTAATTTTAAACTAACTAATGATTTCTTTTTTTTTCTAAACTATATTTTTCTTTACTGCATTTTCTTGATTTATACCTATTTAAATTATTTACACATAATCTACATTTATTTAAAAATTGAAAAACAGATTTTGAAAGAAATGAAAATTTAAACCTTACTGCAAAATTGAAGCACCCAGCTCCCATCTCGAATCGCGATGCTCAAATTCGAACATGGCCGCGACATCGACCCCCATCACGACATCGCCGCTCCTTGTCCAACCTTGCTGCGCCTCGAGCGCGCGTGCTTCACCTAACTCGCCACCCCTCAGCTACCACGAAGTCACGCGCTGCCTCACGCCCTGTCGCCATCGCCATCGAGCGTCGCGCCCATTTCCAGTCGCATCCACCTACTCCAAACGTCGCGCCTCACTCGAGCTCCTCCCCCTTGCATCGAACGAGGTACAGAGCTCGGCAACGCTCCCCCCAAATCGCAACCGCCCCTACACCCACTGAATCGCGATTTCGATTTGGGGCTTCGGCCCTTTTTTTTTTGTGCGAACTGTTTGATGAGGAAGGGGCTTCGAATTTATAATTTGGGAACGAACCCCATTGTTTTATTTGATTTGAACGAACAGAAGAAGGAGGGGGAACGAGATATTTAAGGTTGAACGAAGCATGGTTTACACGATATGGTATCGTGATTTTAGGCGTGATTTTCTGCGTGAGAAAAGGGAGAACGTGGTGTTTGACTAATTTTAAAAATTAAAATTCAAATTGAATTCGATTAAATTCCAATGCGTTTACGCGTCGTGTGATCACATATCAACTCTGAAAAATACGAAATTTGAAATCCGGTAATAATTCAATATTACGGACCCAATGGAACTGGTTTCGTCGAATTCCGAGACTGTGCCTCGGAAGGCTATTTTAAACATCGATTCAAACGATTAAATTTCAAAACTGAACGATTCACTTTCAATTTCAATTCTGAAGCTTCTATTACCTTCAGTATTATCAATATGAATTTTACAAGCCTTTGAAATATTTTTAATTGGCTTAAAATTGAAGATTCAAATTTTTATTCAACTCTCAATAGATTAAATTCTATAATTAAATCGCCATATTCATTCTGATAATTTGAAATTCAAGTCAAACCATCATTCAAATATTTAAAATTAATTAAATAGTTTCAAATTAAATTGTTTAAAATTCTGGGTCGTTACAGGGGCAAACTTTTTACTCCCTTAAAGACATCTGCAAATTCTTTAACAATGGGTATTGTTTCTAATCCTGTCTGGCATGTATCTAAAGCATAAAGAAAACCACCCCTTCTTGGACTAGGATCTTCACAAGGTATTTCTATGAGTTTCCCTAACTTTTTTTTTCACTGCAGCTGTTCTTTTCAAACAATCTAAAATAGATTCTTTTTTAATTAACCGATCCATGGAAATGGAATTATGAATCCAATAAAATCTAAGACGAAAAGATCACAAGAAAGTGATAGACAGGATAGGAAATTGGAACTTTTTCACAGTGCATACAAAGATTGGTGGAACCTCCTATAGGATTCGTTATGTAGATAGGGTCGTCAACAATTTTAGGTTTAAGTTCCAATTCTTTTACGGTTATTTTAGAAATAAAACTATGAGAAGCTCCTATATCAAATTATACTTTAACTAAAACATTTTTGATAAAAATATTACCTTCCAACACTCTTTTGCACTTCACATCTTTGGAGGTTGAAGGCTCATCCTTGATAGCGTACACTTTGGCTTGTTCGCCTTTCTTCATTAAGGGACAATCCTTAATAAATTGCCCTGATATATGACAATTATAGTAGAGATAATTCTAAACCACAGGAGAGGCAACATTTTGAGCTTTAGGACCCCAACAATTCTTTGCAATATGGCATTTCTTCTTACAATTGTTATAAGTGATGTCTTTAAAGTGGTTCTCTTGAGATCCTCCTTTGCGCATTCCCTGCCATGGCTTCTTTCCATTGAGCTTCCTATTTTTCCATTTACTGTTGTTGCTTTCTTATACTACGGGTGGATATACCTTATCCCAAGCTCTATATCTATGTCACATGTCTATCAAGTCTACAAATGGTTCCTTCACATGCCCAGTCATTCTGACATGGTATTACTTCTTCATTCCAGAAATAAACTTTTCATTCCTTTTGAGGGATGTATCTGTTAATCAATGCCCAAAACGAGACAATTCGTTAAATGTTAGAATATCCCTTAAATGACATATCCTCCTTCTGTATATAATCCATAAAATTTTGGTAAAGACGAATTTTCCTGCTTCCGACATATACTGCTCCTCCAGAACTTCCTTGAATCATTCCCAGGAGAAATTATCTTCTGACTCATTCTGCATAATAGATTCCCACCAAACTAGAGCGCCCTCTTGTAGTTGCCAGGAAGCTAAGAATCCATTCTGCTCATCTCCAATATTCAGTCCTTTGAAAATTCTTTCACAGGAGCGGATCCAAGCTTGTATTTCAATGATCTTTTCCGTTCCTTTGAAAGGTTTACCACCAAGGCTGGTATAGTTCTTGCATAAAGTTGTAAAGTTAATTTGGGGCGGTACCGGAACTACTACTTCCTCAACTACTGTAGCTGCGGAAGTTTGACCATTTGTGGTATCACTTCCTCCCCTACCACGTACTCTTCTTCCATTTATTTTCTATTGTCTGTATATAGTAAGAAAAAGATCGTTAGGGTATATAGACAAGATATCTTAGGGAATGCTATACAATATGAATATACTTATTCAAGTTAAAAGTTTTAATTATGTGCACTCTCAAACTAAACTCATTCTAGGGCATTACTAACCTTATCTCTAATGAGTCATACCCCCAACAAAGCCAAGGTTCTCCCTTCATCTCTGATCCCAAAAGTGACGAATCGTCTCTTTGGTACTCAGAAATTGACACTTATACATTCACGTTATTCACGTGCCGTAAATCCAAATGCCAGGGAGGCAGATTATCAGGGGTGTAAAAGAAAATAAAAATAGAAGATAACACAATAATAAAATCTAATATCGCATTCAACATTTTAATTATACATAAATGATCAGAGTCAATACAAATCTAGCATGATAGTTATAACTGTCTATCCGTACATATGCTGGAAAATACATACTACATAACACGGTGGAATATAGATAGATATCTACAACGGGTACTTCAATCTTCATAGCCCCAAAATGCTCCAAATGCTCCTAAGGTATCCTAACTACACGGCTACTCGAAAAATAGAGCACCCAGAGTTTAGAGGGAAAAATAAACTCTGGGTAAGTCATGGGACTGGTGTGGAAACTCAAAGTATGATGTTTTGAAAACAAAAAAGGTATCTCATAAGACCATGCCGCACATAAACACGGAATGAGTTTTTACCTTTAATAACCAAAACTCTTTATCACATAAAATTTAGGGATATTAGTTTTAATGAGATTCTTGAAAACATTTGCAAATAAACTTATTAGTCTTAGCCGAAATTGCTACGTTGATTAAATTCTAGCATATTAGGTTTACAATCAAGTCCATAGGTTCTTATTGGGTAATGGATTTCCATACAAATGACCAAGTGAATGGACTACCTTTTAATGGGTACACCTCTAGATGGATGTCCCGAGGCACAGAACATCTTCCCTCTGCCAACACAAGACCGGTCTATCTTTATAACTAGATAGTACTGATTATGTTATCCCCCGATTGTTACCGATCTTTGTCCGAGAGCACTCTTCGCATACATCCACATAAATTTACATCCTGAACATCATAGCGGGAAGAAATATATCTTGAAGGGAATGATCATACCCTAATTGGGAATGACCCACTTAGCCTTGCTGCATCTAACCACGTTTCTATCATAGAAACGTTGATGAGGCTTGAGGCTGCGATTACCTTTTCACATAGCATATCTTCTTTCACTTTGAATGCCACATTGCCAATCCACGTTCACACGACTAATTTCTACAATCGTATAATTTCCTGAGCTCATATGTCTCAGGAAAGGGTGTCAAGCTAAGAGAAGGTGTCTTCTCCAGCACCGACTGATATACTTTTATGGAGACACTCGTTATCGTTTAGAATGCAAGGTTAGATATTCATCCATACAAGTTCATTTTAGGACTGAACGAAATTGAAGGTACTTTCCTCGACCATTACTAGGCGAGAAGTTCTTATGGTTCTGAGATTTTTCATAACAAAAGGACCACTGCTACAATATAGTGAATCGGTAGTTTATCCCCAATTAATCAACAAGAGGTCCCTTGTTATTATTTGTCTCAATATGTCCGTCTTCAAACATCTTCAATCTTCGAACAGGTAAATTGGTTCAAAGTGATTTTCGTATAGGAATCACCCAAATCCGACCTCGGTTCCTTCGAAATCCAATCATCGATAAAAATGATGTAATTATGTGATTGTTTTTTGATTCATTCATTTTCCTCTACCAAAATATCTTCGAGAGATATATATTTTCAAAATATTCTTTTTGTGAATAGGAAATCATTTAAACCTCTTTTTGAATATTTCTCAAATAATTTTTTAAAGAGTATCATTTGAGAAAATAGGATTGTAGAAATCATTCTACTTTTATTCAATATCAACTTCCGTATTCAACAAGTGTTATGGACGGAATAACGGTGAGATTACCATTTAAATTCCATGAATATGACAAGTTCCCTTTTCAAATTTTAATAATGAGTATAAGAAGATTATTTCTATAAAATCCAAGTTGAGCATCCGGGCTTTCATTTCAATATGTTCCAGCCCTCGCCTAGAAGAGAAAACCGAGGCTAGGTAAGTTCAGGGCACTGCTTTCTCTATCCATAACCTTACTTACATACCTTGTTTTTACTTTTAGATCACATAGATGGGACAAATGTACTAGTCATTTCCACATACTCATTTTCTCTTTTTAAATCACTTAACTATTTGTTTAACCACCTTTGAATAATTTTGAATTGCTCAAATATCTTTTTAAATTAATTTATCATTTACTTCAAAATGTTTATATGAGACTTGGGAAATAATTGTTTAGTTCCAAGCTTTATTTCCAAAGTTGTTGAAAAGCGTTGCAAAAGGTATTGCAAATATTGTTACAAAAGTGCTTTAAAAGCTATATTCTTTAAAACAACTTTTATCTCATTTTGAAATCCATATTTTCAACTTAAATCACTTTTAAAACATTTTAAAATATTTTTAGAATTTATTTCATATTTTTAAAATGATTATTCTATCAATTTCCAGCTTTGGTAATTTAGTGCAAAAACTGGATTTTTATTGAAAATTGTTTTTCCATATTCAAAGTATACATGATGAAATCTTGATTATTTTTTTTAACGAATGATATGGATATAAGGATTCAAAAAATTCTTAATTCGAAGAATTCTGAACTAAATTCCACTTCGGGTGTTCATTTGAACTTTTGACGCGAAAACACGAACTACCGTTACGTGACGCGTCAAATTTTAGGCGTATTTTGAAATTTATATCCAAACTTTGTCACGACAAGTTTAAAAACTTATGAATCATTTCTAAAGCATATCAAATATTTTCCAAAGGTAAATGATTGCATATCACATTTCATTTCTTTTGAAAAGTGATTTCCATGTGATTATATGTCGTGTAAATCCTTGACTTGTTTCAATATATATATTCAATATACAACTGATAAACATCCAAAACAATGTTTATAACCATTTTAACATATTCTAACACGTCATATGAACTTACAAATCAATTTAACAACTTTTTTACTATAATGTCATATGATTGTCGTTTATGTACATATTTGCTTATTAACTTTTGTAAATGACTTAAAGATGGTTGCTTTCTTTTTCAAACACTTATCAAACATCGTTATTAACATTCAAAAATCATTATAACTTGCAAAACATCGTATAAACATTTCCTACTTAAAAATTTAGAGTTCTCACCTTTTATTGCTTTCAAATTAGTTTTAAACTTTTCTAACTCTGTTAAGCTTTGCCTTAAGCTCTTAGAACTAGCTAAACTTCCTCGTACTTACCTTAGAAGGCCACGTCCAAGCTTGAAGGGGAAGATGTGCTAGGTCAAACAGAGAAAAAGGGAGGCATGAGCAATGAGGGGGGAGGAGTAGTTTTGAAGTGGTTCGAGCGGAGATTTGTTGATATTTTTCTTTCTTTTATTTTTTGTAATATTTTGGCATTATTTAGTTATGGAAAGAATGCATTAAAGGATATAAGAGAGCTTAAGAAAGTAGAGAAAAAATGGTGCAAATATGAAGAAGAACGGGATGGGTATTTATAAAAAATATTTGAGATTAAAATATAGATTTTTTTTTTTACATAAATAACCTTTCTTAAGAATTAAATAAACTTATTTAATTCAACAGTTACCATTTACATCACATCACACTTTTAAAATTCAAACATTTAAGAGTTAGGTAAAGAATAAGAATGATTACTTTACTTTATGTCACATGTGATGTGACATATGTTTTGTCTGTTTTAGTTTACTTTTGCTAATTGATTTCTAGAATTTTCTACATGTGATTATTAAAAGTAACCTTATTTAGCTAATTGTTAACTACCTTTATATGTTAACATGTTTATTAAATTGTGTACATAAATGTATAATAACATTGCGACAACTTAAATCGACAAAACATTGATTTTTTATGAAATGTTTTATGGTCATATTTTGACGTTTTAGTTAAACTATTTATTTATGTAAACCAAATTTAAAAATAAACTTGTATAATGTTATTTAATAATATAAACACTCATAAATAAATTAAAATAACTTTTTAAATAATTTAGACTTACTTTTTTGAAATCAGGATTTTGTCACTTTTGTCTATATAAGCAAATGTTACTATTTTTATGTATATTTCTATATCCAAATCCTATCTAATATTGTTTGAATCATAAAATATTTTATATTTTATATTTAAAATCACTTTAAATTTTATATTTTAAAGTGGTTAAATTTTGGGTCATTATAGTATATATTCATGTTTTCCCATTGTGTTATGTTATGTCTATGTACCATGTTATGCTAATGGGTTTATTTCTTTATAGCTTTTGAAATATGAAATAGGTAGTAGCAAGTTCTCCAATATTGAATTACTAAATGTAATAAAGGTTTACGAAAATCAAACAACATATAATAAATGGATAAAAGGGTAGTACAAGGGCCAATTATTAATGCTCATTTAGACCCTAAACGTATAAGCCAACTATGACGAAGTTCAAACGCTTCATGCCCGACGAGTTCCGTCCCATATTTGGATAGGTAAAGCAAATCAAAAGTAGAACGATTTGATTGAAAAGCATTTTCATCTTCAGTCTACTTGATAATGGCGCGATAATGATCACAAGCTCTTATAAAAAGACCATATCTATTTTTGATTTCTAAATAGGACCGCCAAGTTCGGCATTCAAGATCATTGTTGTAAGTTATAATCACCATGTTCCAAAACATCTCATGGCTTACAAGCACATCTGTTTGGACCATAATTTCATGGCTGCGATCGACTTCATTATAAGCTTTCACAAGCACAAATAACTCTGAAGAAGACCAACTACTGGTGGACATTTTAGTTGAGCATTTTATATTTAAATTTAGGAAGACAGATGGTAACAATTATAGGCGGTAGGAATTTAAGTATGAAAAATATCATCTCTGCGCATCCACTATAGCCACATTCTTGCAGACACTGTAGCCATGTAGTTTGCAGACATTCAATGACCAAATAAGATGGACACTATAGCCACCTTGCTCGCAGACACTACACGCACGTTGCTTGCGGGCATTCAATAACCGAGACAAGACAGACACTGTTGCCACGTTGCTTGTAGACACTATAGCCACGTTGCTTGTAGGCATTCAATGACCAAGATAAGGCAGACAATGTAGCCACGTTGCTTGCAGACACTGTAGCCACGTTGCTTGCAGACATTGTAGCCACATTTCTTGCTGGCCAATAGCCCACTACACTGTTCTTAGACTTTTATAGAAACATAAGATCTCTTCTTCTTAGTTATTAAGTCCTTCATTCTACTACTCCTCATAACAATGCCTTCTTGGCCATCGTCTATTGACTCTGATGCATGCTATGTTCCTACCGAGTACCCACATACCGATATCGATTGGAATATCGATTGTCAAGAGCAACACTATGAAGATATTAAACGTGAATTCCCATATCTTGACCAACTGAGACTTCAAGATGATGTTCAACCTATACATGAAAACTATGTTGTCCAACCTATACATTAACAAGTGAATATTCAACCTCCTCAACAATAAGAGGAGAACTAAGTACCAAATTTTCAACCTCCTGATGACCAAGTGGTCGATTCGTACCTAGTTTGTTGCCACTATGGTTATGGGTTGAGGTTATGGTCAAGGCAGATGGACAAAATATAGGTCGTAGATTCCAATTGTGTCCCTTCTAGCCAGAAGGTTGAAATTACGCAAAATGGTTAGACGACCGTTGGTGTCCAAGGGGCGTAGCATATGAAAACGAGTTGAAACAAGAAATAAGACATCTAAGAGATGCCCTTGAGAACATGCAGTTCGATTGTAACCAGTAGTTTATTTCCATTAATTGTAATTTATTATTTTTTCCACTTTTGTTAAAGTATTTTCACAGTAACGAGAAGTTTATTTGCGCTAATTGTCATTTGTTATTGTTTCTTGGGATTATATATAGTTATGCAAAGATTATCTTCATACGTAATGATTTGAGCAAACAAATGATTCCAAGTCTTTACAATCTAACTACACGTAGATGTGATAGAACATAGCAGAAGGGACTAGTTTTTTTGAAAGCAAGCATGTGAGTAAAGCTAAGGAATCTACTTTTTGGCTATTCTTATAAAAAGGAGGAGATAAGATTGGTAAGGCGTATCAATACGTTTACAAGATTAATAAAAATGTCTTTCGAAGAAATTATATTTTTTGATGATAGTGGTGTTGAGTTTGATGAAATGATGGAAGATCATTTTCATCATGAAAAGGAGCTAATAGCTATGGCTACGCTACAAGTTGGTCAGTCCAGTAGATAACACGGTGGATCAGTTGTTGGTCATCGGTACAAAAACGTAGACATTCATAGTACAATGGGAGACTTATGGAAGACTATTTTGTTCCAAATGCTATATACATGGATGGAGATTTCAGAAGAAGATTTCAATTGCGCCGACCATTCTTAAAATCCTACAATGTATCAAGCAACACGATATCGTTGTTCTATCTTCTTTATGTTTAAGTGACGTATGGATTGTTGTAATCTTTTATCAGTGTTATGCAATATCACTGTTTTAGTAATACAATCACTTGCTTAAGTTCATATCACAATTCAACTACTAGTAATACAAAGATAAAATGCTACTAGAAATTGAAAAAAACTCAATACAAATGCATCGTCTAGTAATTCAAAGATACGATGGTTCTAGAAATACAGTAACAGTTACTGTCCCTCTTCATGTCTACGATTTCTCTTCTTCTAAGCTTTGTATGCTCTCGTTGTTCTTCAGACATATTTGATGTATCCATGAACATAGTTGCATCTTTATCTCTCTGACGATTCCCAACTAGAAGTTATCCATTCTTGACAAACTTTCTTGGTGTTGAATTTCTCGGGTCTCCATTGCACGGTTGTACCTATCTTCAAATTCAAATAGAAGTTTTTTAATTTCCACCTAATCCGCTCCAGCAGCCTGCTTCTTTTTTGCTTCTTTGTCTCCCTGTGGCTTAACAAATTGATCTTCGGCAGGATTAGGAGTTAGGTCCTCTTTTGAACCAAAACCGTAGCTTCTGCACGATTCTCCAGGACTATGGCTTTCTCCAACTCTAGCAGTTTTACCACAACTTTAAACATCTTGGACAGTTTTCTATAGTGATGATTTCCATTTAACATGCTCAACCAACATTTCATAAACATGCATGAACTGATATGAATGTCGTGCTTGTTTATTATCCATTTTGTAGATTTGTTTAAACAGCTTGTTTGGTGGCATTCTTTGAAAAAAAATATATACAGTATAATATTTAGAAAGCGACATTTAATGAATAAGAATGTTTGAGTATGTAACAAATCTTACAAAATGCGTTTCATTTCCAAATTCACTAGGATTTATTTGCTTTAACTTGAACATTTGAGAATCAAATGTTTGCGTTTGACGATTAATTTTTCTATGGCGGCCTTTGATAAAAGATACGGTTCTTTTACGATCGATGTTCTTGCGATTGAAGCAATTAGTAACTTTGCTCCCTAAAATCTCACCACTTTGGTCGGTACCTCGAATAGGATCGGTTGAGAGTGCACATCAAATATAACAAAGATCACAGTCTTCCGCAGCAGTCCAACTTCCATTAGTTACTATTCCGCCAATCGGAGTCGAAACGTCTTGTAAATCATATCCTTCAAAACTACACCTTGCAACATCAATGTCAAAGTCAGAAAACATTTTGAATTGAGATTAGAAGGAGAAGGAAGATTGGAATTGGGGTAGAATGGTTATTTTGAAAGGAGAAGAAGAAAAGGAGGTGTTTATGAAGGAGGAAAGTAGCTATTGGGGCGAAGTTTCCGTTGAGGGGGGAAATAAGTGAGCGCTTGTTCAACAAGCGCCTATATACCAGGCGCTTGTTCAAAAAGCGCCTCATAATAGGCGCTTGTAAAACAAGCACCTTGGATAGGTGTTTGTTGAACAAGTTCCCATATCAATCTTGAATCCCCAAACTATCGATCCCCAAATTCACACCATCCTAAAATCTAAATCATGTTGGTGAAGAAAGTCGGTGCATATACCACATAATGTTACCTGTTGAAGATGCTCTTATGTTTGTGCAGCTAGGGTTGTATTGATATACGATTGTGTATATGAGCTATTTTTACCCAATTTTATACTGGATTGTAGAACTTGGGCCAAAATTCCTTTTACCATTTTCAGAGGAAAAAATAATTTATGTAAAAGTGCATTGATAACCCACTTTAGTTTTCATATTTGCATGTTATCACTCATGAAGTTGTGATTTTGTTGTGAATATTAAACAAAGGATAGCTCATTTAACCAAAAAAATTAGATAGAGTAAGGAAAAATTTCATTCTGCTCTTTGTTAATGGTCCAAAGTCTCTGTACTTTATGACATGCTTCACCGGGAGTTTATTGACAGTGCCTAGAGTTTGCCGACAACGCCTGTGTGTTTTGCCTACTCAAAAAGAAATTGCAACGAAAATAAATCATATGTATATTGTTATATGATATTTTTAGATTCATTATACCATATTGTTATCACTAATCCATGTCTAGAGGTATAGGGATGTCCAATAAACTAACTAGCTCTTTTCGCATGATGATCATGTATATTTTATCGTTTCTCTTGATAAAACCAAAACTTTGAAGTTGGGTTGAGATTCACACACATCTACGCGCACTGAAGACACTGTAGCATTGCCATTCAATGCTATTGTATCTCAATTTGAATCTGTAAAGTCTTTTTTTGGTTGAGTCGCATACTAGGTCTCTCTCTTTAAGACGATTTTTTGCTTAGCCTCAAGGAGCAAAACTATCTATTAACCGCTCCATCCTTAGGAGAAAATAGCCTTTGAAATTTGGTTCTTTACTTTTTTGCTTTACAAAAAATTATTCTAAATATAGCGCTTTCTAATTTAATTACTTTTCTAGTTTCTTAAAGAGAGAAAAATGTAGAGGATAAAGAAGAAGAAAGAAAAATTATATGTTATTCACATTTTCTCATTTGTTTATCCATCGTTTAAATAGACGGAATGGAAATTATATGCATTATTGAAGTGAGAGAATGCTAATGGGCTTGAATTTATTATCGTTTAAAATGAATTTTTAAGACCATTAACTTTTGCAATGGCTCAATAATTATAGCTCATGAATATATATTACCGTAATACATTTGCAATGGCTTAATTATAATAATGACTCATAAATATATGTCTGTTATACATTTGCAACTGCACAATTATAATAATGGATCGTAAATATATAACCGTTGACCTATTTTTTTTGATTAATTCACTTAAAGTTCCAACAATCCCTCACTTGAATTATTTAAAAAAAAATCCAAGCAATTTCTAAAAATTTAGGATTGTGCATAAACAAAAGGTATCTTTCGAATTGAACCTTTGCATGCTGAGTAAGATTCAGTTTACTAGGGTGACTCGTAATCTTGAACTCTATTCCTGATATCAATAACCTTTCTAAAGTGCTATCAACTAAGCCCATGCATTTATGGTCATCCACATCTATCCTAGTTTAGTGATTATTGTAGGAATCTCGCCTAAAATTTCATAGGAAATGACCACATTTCCATATCCACATAGGTGAGTCTATCGTGAGTACTCCTGAAGGTAGGTACTCCACTCCATTTAGAGTATAGATCTCATTTAGAGTTTCTACTAACTCATCATCTATCACTTCAGGAATACATGCTTCTACATATATAAAAATAACATGTTCAACTCATATCACTTTACAACTTGTTATTACCTATTGAACATAGTTCTTGGAATCTAGAGTCATTAGGTCGAGTTACCATTGTTTATGAGTAAACAATTTAAGGGAATTAGTTCCATTCTTTTAAATGTAGAAGGACTTTATATCTGTCCAGGCCTTTCGTCAAAGGATCCGTCAAATTCTTACTAGTTCGTGCATGATCCACTCTTACAGATCCTGGATAGATATACTCTCTTACAGTATAGTGCTTATGACGAATTTTTCATCTCTTACTGTTGTAATAATGGTTCTCAATTTTTGCAATAGCCATTGTACTATAATAATGAATTAATGCAGCTAGTATCGGTTTTTCCCATAAATGGATCTCAGCTAACAGATTTCTTAAGTAATCTACTTCTTCACAAGCCTTAGCTAGTGCTATCATTTCTGACTCAATAGTGGATTGAGCCAAGATAGTCTATTTTTTAGATTTTCAAGAAACAACTTTTCCTACAATACTAAAAATATATTCACTAGTAGCTTTGGAATCTTCTAAAACGTATTCCAATCTACATCATTGTTACCTTCAAGGATAGAGGGAAGCTTCTGAGAGTATAATCTAAGGTTCATAGTTCTTTTAAGGTATCTCATGACCTTTTCGATGGCATATCAATGCCTTATACTAGGTCTGCTAGTAAATCAACACAATAATCCCATGACTTATGCAAATGTCGGGTCTAGTTCAATCGGTGGTATACCGAAGACTGCCAATAATGCTCGCATATTCAGACTGTCAAACACATTCACCAGTGTTCTTAAATAGTTTTACATTTGCATCGTATGGTATACTATTAGGTTTACATTCAAAGTAATTATATTTTTTTAACATCTTCTCAATATAATAAGATTAATCCAGAGAAATTATCTTTTCGGACTCAGTCCTCTTGATACGGAGAATCAAATTTGCTTCATCGATATCTTTTATATCCAAACTGGCATATAGTATGGACTTAACATGATTTACAGCATGAACATTTGAATCAGATAAAAGTAAATCATCAACATATAAGCATATGATAATGCAAGTATTATTCTCGAATTTATAATACACTTGTCATACCCAATTACTTTAAAACCTTCGAAATAAGTAGATTGTCAAAATTTTCACCCCATTGTTTCGGTGCCTGTTTAAGATCATATAAGGATTTATCTAATTAATAAACTTTACATTGTCTTGATCAAGTATAACAAAACCTTCAGGTTGGTCCATATAAATCCTTCCTCTAATTCACCATTCAAAGAAGTAGTATATACATCCATTTGGTGAATTAGTAGATCATATAGAGAAGCAAGAGAAATTAATACTTAAATTGATGTTATTTTTGTAACAGTTGAAAAGTATTAAAGAAGTTTTATTAGATTCAAGAGATTCCATTCATCATTTATAGCTTCCTGCTAGAGATCTGAATCCAAAGAAGACAGCCTCTTTTCGATTAGCAAGGTCCTCTTCTAGTGCATGAGCATAATATTCTAGGCCAAAATCTTTAGCTATCCTAGCTCTTATACTTCTTATAAGTATAGATTCACTTTCCATGTTATGTTTATTATTTCTGATTATTGGATTACCAGTGGTAGAAATGCCCCCACTATTCCTATGTTTAAACGGAAATTTATTTTCAAAGAAATTAACATCGTTCGACTCAATAATAACTCAAGCATTCAGATAAAAAATCTATATGCTTTAATGTTAAGGGAATAACCAATGAAAATATATTCATATGCTAGACTTGCTAATTTGATTCTTTTAGGGTCAAGAATACAAACATACGCTAAGCAACCTCAAGTTCTAAAATAAGATAAGTTGGGTTTATGATTTTCAATAATCTCAAACGGTGAAATTTGGCTATTAGATTTAGGAATTCTATTTAAGAAATAACAAACAATTAATAAAATTTCCCTCCGCAAGCGAGATGATGCATCTGAATTTAATAAAATAGCAACTACTAATTCGGTAAAAGTCCTATTTTTTCTTTCATCTTTATCGTTCATTTCAAGCGAATAAGGTGTAGTTTTCTCATGAATTATGTCATGTTGTTTATAAAATTCAGTGAATAAGTTAGATTTATACATTGTTCCTCTGTCACTTCGGAATCTTTTAATTTTCTTATTAGATTGATTTCCAATTTCAGTGACAAATAATTTAAACATATCTAACATATCACTTTTATTCTTCATGAGATAAGTTAAATCAGAGCAATCATCACTTAAAGTAATAAAGTAGCGTCTATCATCCTTTGTTAGAGTACCATTAAGTGCACATATATCAAAGTGTATTAAATCTAAAGGTTCTTACTCTCTAAACACATATTCATGTGGGGTCTTAGTAATTTTAGTTTGGCTACAATATTCATATTTTTCTAAATTATTTACAAAAACTTTTAGGATTAGGCCTGAGTTACTCATGTTATGAATTCGTCACCTGTTAACATGAAAAGTCTAGCATGTAAAATATTAAAATCACATAGCATATAAACAGAACCAATAAATTCGACATTCAACTTAAATATCTCATCAATAACATATCCTTTACAAATAAAAACATAATTTTTGGTATGGCGTAGAAGTCAGATCAAATAGTTTGAGTAAAACCAGTTTTATTTAATAAGAAACCGGATACTAAATTTTTCCTCATCTCTGAAGTATGCATCATGTCTTTCAGCAATAAATTCTTTCTAGAAGTAAACATTAACTCCACGATTCCAATTCCAGCAACGGTAGTGGTGTGAGAATCTTTCAACATGACTTTGATGTCATTAGCAGCATTATATGTTTTAAACATTTCACGATCGTAGTAAACATAGCAAGAAGCACCAATGTCCGTCTACCACCCTTTTGATCCACCGATTAGGCTGATCTCGGTAAGCATAGCCACAAGGACTTCTTCAATAAGGTTAGCTTGCGATGAAGAATTTGGCCTGTTTCGATACTTTCGTGTCATATGGCTTGGTTTGCCACAGTTGTAACATAAGAAAAAATGTCCAGTATCATTTTTTAGGGGGTTATGCTGATTCTTCTGATGCTGGTCATGGTGGTTTTGATTGCGATATTGATTTTTAAAAATTTTCACATTTGGTTTCAAAATACTATTTGTGGGTTTCTTGGTATTGTCGTTGGTAGATACAAGAAGCACCTCTTCTTTCTGGTCCTGTTTTTTGGCCTCCACTTCAACACAAAGACGAGTAATCAAACTCCCTAAAGAAAACTCCTTAGTCTTACGTCTGAGATTATTTTTAAAATCATTCCAACTAGGGGTAATTTATCAGTTAACACAGCAACCTGAAACTGTTCATCTAAAGTCGTATCTTTAGAGATGATCTCATGCGTAATTTTCTGAAGCTCGTGCAACTGCGCCTCCACGGATTTGTCATCCGTCATCTTAAATTTTAAACAGCGATTAACGGCATATTTTTTTTCATTCAAACTTCATTGACATCATATTTCATTTTCACTGCATCCTATATCTCCTTTGCTGACTTGTCTGATTTATAATAATTGTACAGACAATTGCTCAAGTCATTAAGAACATAATTTTATAGAGGTAGTCATGTTCAATCCAG
Organism: Allium cepa; assembly: GCA_030765085.1. Taxonomy (NCBI): domain Eukaryota; kingdom Viridiplantae; phylum Streptophyta; class Magnoliopsida; order Asparagales; family Amaryllidaceae; genus Allium; species Allium cepa. The sequence goes on along the minus strand of CM060934.1, from coordinate 943,515,544 downwards.
TTCTTCAAAGACTTTTTTTGATCATTTGTTGTTTTCCAAGCAGTGTTAGTTTTTCGGTCGTCAACACATGTGCCATTTTTTGCGTAGTCAGAAATAACTCCATCTTTTGACGCTATTATTTGGAATACAAGCCTTCGAATCTGAACAGTGCAGCAAATACAGTCGGAACCTCAAACATCAACATCGGATCAGCATGGTTGTCGGCGATCGAAGTCATGATCGTTTTAAAATTATTGTACTTAATCTGAATCTGCAGCGTCTTCTTTTTTGCTAAGTCGCGGGCTAGATCGCTCTCTTTAAAATGATTCGTGGTTTAGCCTTAAGGTGTAAAACTATCTATCAACCGCTCCGTCTCCAAGATAAAATGACCTCTGAAATTTACTCAATTTGTTGTTTACACTGTAGAAAATTATTCTGAATATAGCACATTCTGATTTAATTGCTTGTAAAGTTTCCTAAAAGAAGAAAAATGCATAGGTAAAAGGAAAAAGAAAAATTATACGTTATTCACATTTTCTCTTCTTCCTATCTGTTATCTAAGTAGACATAATGTAAATTGTATGTGTTACTGTAGTGATGGAATGTTAATAGATTTGAATTCATTTTCATTCAAAACAAACTTTTAATACCATTAACTTTTGGAAAGGCTCAATAATAATGACTAATGAATATATATATATATATATATATATTACCATAATACATTTGCAACGATTTAATTATAAAAATTATAATAATGACTCATAAATATATTACCGTTACATTTTGCAACAATTCAATTATAATATTGACTTGTAAATATATAACCATTAACCTATTCTTATTTATTCTTTAATCAATTCACTTAAAGTTCCAACAAATGGTGAACACCATAATCCATGTGAATTTACACGATTGAAACTCAAGTTCCTAAAGGTTACATATATTTTTATACCACTTCAGTGAAATAATGTTTAAGCCTTCATTATATGCCTGTGTTATTGGGGATTTTGCGGTTCGAGGCGAATTTGACGGCGATTGCGATGAAGATAATGTTGTACTTCCGACTTCAAGGATCTATGGAATAAATTCTTTCAGACAATAGTTCAACCCAATAGGCATAAACGGGTTACGGAACTATCGACTTTCAGGATTCAATGAAGCCCTATAACAGCGTAATCGGATTCAAAGTTTGGACGCCTTTGATCCAACCAAGAACACTTTAGTAATGGTTTTTGATGATGCAATTTGTATAGAATAGAACGAAGAGGAAGAAGAGAGCAATTTTGCAACGTTTTCTGAGTTTGCAACACCTTGGAGGAGTCACAAAACAGAGTAATGATGACGCAACATTTTGTAGCACTTTCTAGCGTCGCAAAACTGCTCTGTGAAGAAGAAGAAGACTTAGAATGCTTTCTAACATTTTTAGGGCATCACTATTTATAGTGGTTGAGAGGTGCCAATTCGCTAAACGTCACAACTGTTTCCAACGGTTCACAACTGTTACAAACGGCTTTATCCATTCAATATTTAAACGTCGCATCTATTCATTTCTTGTAACGTTTAGAAAACGTTACAAATTTCCCGCCATTTATTCAAATTCAAGAATTTCGGTTTTGGGTCCTTAACGAGCTGAAATCTGACCCATTACTGTTCACATATGATCTAAAAATATTTTCAGATTCGAACCCGAAACCCATACCCGACCCGACCCAGCCTGGTTCGGTTCGGTCGGACGGACGGACGGCGGCCGCGCACGTGTGGTGTTGCATGACTTTTCTCCTCACAATAAGAAAAACATGTGGGAGCCCCAAGGCCCCAACATCCACATGAGAAAGCTATATTTATACAAATATAGTCCTTGATTTTCTAACATGTGGGACTATCTTTTCTTTCTTCTTTCCTTCTTCTCTTCCAAATAATAACCCAAAGCCCCATTTATTTGAAAATTTTACAACAATCTCCCCCAATTTTCAAAATGAGAAATAATTAATAAATATGATGGCTGCATCACTAGAGTGACTTCCTACATACCCAAGTGGGATCAAGCCTATGTATTTCTAAGATTAAGTTATGCATCATCATGAAAACCAACACATAAATAAAAGGTATCTTTTGGATTTGAACCTTTACTTAGTGTAAACCATTCAAAGCCTTATCGAGATTCTATAGTGAACGAATCTTGAACCAAGTATCCATAATGATAAAACCGAAACAATCACACACGTTGATTTACTTAGGTAAAGTGTTTTGTATTGCTCGGCACGTTAATGACCATGTGCTTAAATCTTGGTTCGTGAGTCTACTTAGAAAGCGGCCTTACTTTCCTAGAAAACGGCCTGATTGCCATACTCATATAGGCAAGTCTCTTAAGGTGTTTTTGCGATGCACCTTTTGAGGTTTCTAGACTTATTAAGGATATATATCCATCCTTTGTTTTTGAAGAATCCAACACTAAATATTATGGGATTATCGATTTAGTGTTCCATAATCATTCTCTTAACTTGTTGGTACCAATTGAACTTGACATAAGTTGGGTTTCTGTTAAGGATGATCAACCTTCATTCACAAACCTTAGTCCCATTTCTTGTGACTTTATAGAAACCATTGCCTTTAGAAGACACTTTGTAAGTAGTTCAACCAAGTTTTTCTTCATTTCTATGTAGTCAATAGTTATTACTCCTCTTTTGAGTAACTGTCTCACCGTTTAATGTCTTAGACTCACATGTTTAGACTTTCCTTTATATGTCTTATTAGACACATTGTATATAGTTGCTTGATTTTCATAGTTAATCAAGACCGCTGGAGATGGCTTCTTCCATAAAGGGATTTCCATTAATAAATTCCTAAGTCATTCCGCTTCTTTACATGCATCTGCTAATACAATCAATTCTGACAACATTGTTGAGTCGGAAATATAGGTCTGCATCTTGGAAGCCCAAGACACAACAGCGCCTCCTAATGTAAAGATCCATCCAGTAGTAGACTTGGATTTGGATTCTACATTGTTTCAGGTTACATCACTATATCCTTCTATTACAGCTGGATATCCTTTATAAGATAAACCATATTCAATGGTTCCTTTCAAATATGCTAAAACTCTGGAAATAGGTTTTCAATGTTCGAAACCTGGATTACTCGTAAATCGACACAATACACTTATAGCATGTGCGATGTCTGGTCTAGTGCAATGCATAGCATACATAAGACTCCCAATAACTCTAGAATACTCTAGTTGAGAGATAGTACGTCCAGTGCCCTTTTCTAATTTAATACTAGGATCTAAAGGAGTTGGTACTGGTTTGTCATCATAATGACCATACTTTTGTAGGAATTTCTCTATGTAATGAGATTGAGTTAGTAATAACTCCCCCTCTTTCCTAACAATTTTAATTCCGAAAATTACATCAGCCTCTCCTAGATCTTTCATATCGAATTTAGAAGAAAAAACTTTTTAGTTTCATTCACACAGGATATACCAGAACTAAATATTAGCATGTCATCAACGTATAAACATATTATAACACTACCGTTGTTATCCGATTTGCTATAAATACATTTATCAGCATCATTAACAATGAATCCATATGACAATGCTACTTTATCAAATTTCTCATGTCATTGCATGGGAGCTTGCTTCAGGCCATAAAGAGATTTCACTAATTTGCAAACTTTATTTTCTTAAACTGGGGTTTTGAAACCATCAGGTTGTTCCATATATATATATCTCTTCTTCTAAATCTCCATTTAGAAAAGAAGTCTTTACATCCATTTGATGTATGACTAATTTATGAATTGATGCAAGTGCAATTAAACAGCGTATACCAGATATGCGAGCAACTAGAGCATATGTATCAAAGTAATCTACTCCATGTCTTTGTTTATATCCCTTAGCAACTAATCTGGCTTTAAACTTATCAATTGATCCATTTGTATTCAAATTTTTCTTGAATATCCATTTGCGTCCTATAGGTTTAGCACCAGGAGGTAAATCGGTTAAGACCCAAGTTTGGTTTAACAGTATAGAACTCATTTCATCATTGAAAGCTTCTTTCCAGAAATTGGAATCTCTGGAACTCATAGCCTCAGAATAAGTTGTGGGATCGTCATCGACGTTCATTACATATTTAGTCATATTAAGGACTTCGTCCTTACTATCTTCTACAAGATATGTAATGAAGTCAGAGCCATAGTCCTTCTCTATTCTCGCTCTTTTACTTCTCTGTTGTTCAGTACTATTATCTGGTACTGATGCTTCCTTGCTGTTTTGAGCAGGAGCATAATCATCGTCATTGATATCATTAGCCATACTAGGTTCTGGACTAGATGATCTCAATGGGATCTCAATAGTTTGATTTTCAAAAAATTCTACGTCTACAGATTCTGTAACTTCTAGGCTGTCAAGAATAAGAAATCTATAAGTTATACTATTAAGTGAATATCCTACGAAAACACATTTAAATGCTCTATTTCCTAACTTTGGTCGTTTAGGGCCTGGTTTTCTAACATATGCTAAGCAACCCCAAACTTTAAGTCTAGTTAGGTTAGGTTTTCTATTAAACCATAATTCATAAGGGAAAATATTATTCTTTTTAAGTGGTACTCTATTTAAAATATAACATGCAGATAACATAGCATCACCCCATAGGTTATAAGGTAAACTAGAACTTATGAGCATGACATTAACCATTTCTACTATAGTTCTATTCTTCCATTCAGCAACACCATTTTGTTATGGTGTATATGGGGAAGTACATTGGTGAACTATACCTTGTTGTTTACAAAACAAGGTGAATTCAATTGAGAAATATTCACCACAACGATCTGAATGTAATATTTTAATTTTAACTCCTAATTGTGTTTCGACCTCTTCTTTGTAAATTTTGAATTTATCAAAAGCCTCATCTTTAGTTTTCATTAGATATACATATGCATATCTAGTATAATCATCAATGAATGTTATATAGTATTGGTTACCACCATATGCGATATGACTTCTTAAGTCACCCACGTCACTATATACCAAATCAAGCAAACCAGTTTTCCTTTCTACGGATTTAAAGGATTTTCAGCGTATTTTTGCTTGAACACATATTTCACATTTAGAGATGGTATCGAAATCATAATCAGAAATTAATCCTAATTTATTCATATTTCTAATGGAATTATAATTAACGTGTCCTAATCTACCATGCCATAAATTAATAGAATCAACAATATAAACAGAAGATTTCTTTATTAGATTCAACTTAATCATGTCGTTACAAGAGTATCTCTGTCTAGTGAATCTACCATTCTTAGACAATACTACCTTATCAGACTCATACACCATCTTGAATCCTCCTTTGTTAAGAAGGTATACAGAGACCAAATTCTTACACATATCAGGTACATAAAATACATTGGCTAATGTAAGAACTTTTCTAGAGGTGAAAGGAAGTTCTATAGTGCCTTTTCCCAGAACTTGCTTGGAAGCTTATTTGCTCCAGTAACTTCGTCGGCTTCTCGTTTATTTTCTTCTAACTCTTGAACAGATTACGGTCTTTGCAAATGTGAATGGTTGCTCCAGTATCGAACCACCAATCATTATCATTGTCGCTAACGGAGTTCGCCTCTTGCACTACAGCCACAAGTGAGTCTTCGACCACATTCACTTTTTGTTGTTTCTTCCACAGACGGCAGTCTCGGGCATAGTGACCGGCCTTGTTACGAAAATAGCAAGCACCTTTCTTTTTGTTGTTGGTTTTGGAATGATTTTTCTGCTTAAAATGTGTCTCATTCTTTGGTTTTAACTTATCAGTAATTTCAACATTATTTGCCTTAGAATGAGACTCAGTTTGCGGATTATCATCTAGATCGCGTTTTGACGCAGCATGGGAAGTGAATTCGATGATGTAAATCGAATCCGTCCAGGATCTCACACGATTAGCGGAAATAATCGGTGAATCGGTGATAAATCGATGGATTTAAGAATACTGAAAGGCCCAAATCCGTTGATCACGAAGATACCGGATTTTAGCAATCTTCGACACGTTGATCGCGCACGATACCGTGAAGAAAGATCTACAATTCCTTGAGCGTTGATCAAGCGCACTTGATTCCGCGAATTGGCTTCAACGTTCGTTGATTCGAGCGCACTCGAATACCGAAAGTGGAGATAGGAGATAACACTCAACTACCAATTTAATGGAGGCACAAAGCATCACAAACAAAATTTTATTCAAAATTCAACTCCTTTACAATGATTTTTACCCCTATTTACAGGAGTTTACAACACATACGACTTAACAAAGCAGTACAACAAACACAGCGACTTAAGAAAAATGAAATACAAATAGTACAACGACTTACAAACACACAAACGACCTAAAAAAATAACGCACGCGACCTAAAACTAAACAACAACGACCTAACAATCAGCGGTTTTTAATAAAACTTTGCTCGCGGCCTACTACCTTTTCTTCGTTCGCGATTTAGGACACAGCGCGACCTATTGGAGGCGGCACGCGACTTATGACGGCAATCATTCCTCTTCTTCGCGACCTCGAAGGAAACGACCTAGGCTGGCTCGCGATTTATAGTGGAGGTGTGGAGCATAGCTCGTTCGCGACATACGAGAGGAGACGCTAGCTCGCTCGCGACATACGAGGAGGAGGCACGATCTAGGGCTTTGGAAAATCGCGTTAGGTCGTTCACGACCTAGGGCAGGTCGGCCGCAATAGCTCGTTCGCGACATACGAGAGGAGGCGCTAGCTCGCTCGCGACATACGAAGAGGAGGCGCGATCTAGGGCTTCGGTAAATCGCGTTAGGTCGTTCACGACCTAGGGTAGGTCGGCCGTGACCTAAGGAGGTGAGTGCTTCATCATCCTCCCCTTGTTGGAAGGAATTCGTCCTCGAATTCACACCCTCGTCACCTTCGACAAGTTCCTCTCCATAATACGAAATCAAATGTTTAACATTGAAAACATCATAAGTATGAAGCTTTTCCGGCAATCTTAACCGATACGCATTATCATTTATCTTCTTTAAGATTTCTACTGGACCAATCTTCCGAGCTTTCAACTTGTTGTAAGTTCCAACCGGAAAACGATCTTTCGTCAAAACGGCATATACAAAATCTCCTTCTTTGAAGACAACACTTCTTCGTTTCTTATCCGCCATTTGTTTATACTTCTCATTCGTCTTATCCAATCGCTCCTGAACGATTTTATGGCATTCTGTCAACCCATCAACAAAATCAACAGCCCGCTTAACTGTCCTCTTTGGTTGTGGTACTATCGTTAAATCTAACGGCCCCTTAGGCGAGTTTGAATATACAATCTGAAATGGACTGAAACCTGTACTTCGATTAACTACATGGTTGTGAGCAAACTCGGCTTGACACAATTTCGAATCCCAACTCTTCAAATTGCCTTTCACAAGACATCTCAGTAAATTTCCCAACGATCTATTCACTACCTCTGTTTGACCATCCGTTTGTGGATGATAGGCGCTACTAAAATTCAGCTTCCTTCCCACCATCTTCCACAAACTCAACCAAAAGTGGCTTAGAAATCGAGTGTCCCTATTAGAAACAATGGTCTCAGGTAACTCATGCAATCGATAAATCTTTTTAAAGAATAACTCAGCAACCCGGACAGCATCAGTTGTCTTCTTACAGGCTATGAAATGCGCCATCTTCGAAAACCTGTCCACTACAACATATATAGAATCATTTTCCCTCTGAGTTCTCGGCAAACCCAACATAAAATCCATGCTAATATCAACCCATGGTTTAGTAGACACGGGTAATGGCATGTATAATCCTGCATTCGTCGCTGTTCCCTTCGAAACCTGACAGATATGACACCTCTCCAAAAATCTCTCTACCTCTTTCCTCATTGACGGCCAAAAATAAGATTGTGAAATTAACTGTAAGGTGCGATCCCGTCCAACATGTCCTTCTTCATGCAACTCTTTAACAATCTTCATTCTCAAGCTACAGTCTGGTATGCATAATCGATTCCCCTTGAACAAGAATCCATCAACCAACACAAATTCATCAGTACTCCCATCCTTAACTTTCTCAACAAACTTTGCAAAGTAAGGATCCTCCTCAAACAACTCTGGCAATAATTCGAATCCTGTCACTTCAACCTTCAATGTTGTCAACAAGTGATTCCTCCTGCTCAAAGCATCCGCTACACGATTTGTCACCCCTAATTTGTGTTTCACAACAAAAGTAAATTGTTGTAGATATGCTATCCACGAAGCATGTCTCGCTGAAATATTGTCCTGCCCTTGTAGATGTTTCAACGCCTCATGATCAGTGTAAAAAACAAACTCCTTCTGAAACAAGTAATGTCGCCAGTGCTTCACGGCTTGAACAATCGCGTAAAACTCTACATCATATGTACTATATCTCATCTTGGCTCCAGATAATTTTTCACTGAAATAAGCAACTGGTCTTCCATTCTGACTCAAAACTCCACCAATTCCAACCTTCGAAGCATCAGTATGCAGCTCAAACAACAACTGAAAATTCGGCAGTACCAATATTGGTGCTGTCGTCAATAGTGATTTGATCTTTTCAAAAGCAACCCCTGCTTCCTCTGACCATGCAAACTTCTTTCCTTTCATGCAATCAGTTACAGGTGCCATCACACTGCTAAAATGTGAAATGAATCTTCGATAGAAAGATACTAATCCATGAAAACTCCTCACTTCAGTAATTGTCTTTGGCTGTGGCCAACTCCTGACAGCTTCCACTTTATTTTCATCCACTTGAATACCTTCCTTTGACAGAACATACCCCAGAAATAAAACACTGTCCGTCATAAACACGCACTTCTTTGTTGCTGCATAAAATTGCTCTTGTCATAGAATCAACAATACTTCTCGCAAATGTTGGATGTGCTCTTCCGTACTCCCAATATAAATCAAAATATCATCAAAGTAAACAACCACGAACTTTCCAACAAATGATCTGAAAATCTGGTTCATCACTCTCATAAAAGTACTAGGAGCGTTTGACAAGCCAAATGGCATAACCAACCATTCGTATAAACCCTCCTTGGTTTTAAAAGCAATCTTCCACTCATCACCCGGTCTAATACGAATTTGATGGTATCCACTCTTCAAGTCAATCTTGGAAAACACAACTGCTCCACTCAACCGGTCAATCAAATCATAAAACCTCGGCATAGGAAATCTATATCTCACAGTGATCTTATTTAGAGCCTGACTGTCCGTACACATCCTCCACGTCCCATCCTTCTTCGGTACCAATAAGGCTGGCATGGCACATGGACTCAAACTCTCCTGAACACGCCCTTGTTCTAACAATTCCTCCACCTGCCTTCTGAGTTCTTCATGTTCCTTAGGGCTCATCCTGTAATGTGGCCAGTGAGGTAATACTGATCCTGGCACAAGATCAATCTGATGTTGAATGTCCCTCAACGGTGGTAACTCCTTCGGCAATTCTTCTAGAAACACATCTCTGAATTCTTCCACTACTGGCTTTACTTCCTCTGGGACTTCAACGGATTCAGTAGCTTCATGTCCAATCAACAAAAACACTTCAGGACTCTCCTCTACTTCTTCAACAAATTCCTTCAAAGTCAACAAAGTTTTAAGCTCCTCAATCTCTTCTGACTTGCTCTCTCCCAGCCGTCTCTTCTTTGGAACTAAAATAATCTTAACGCCTTCAAACATAAAACTGTAGCTACTGGTTCGACCATCATGCTGCACTGCTCGATCATACTGCCATGGTCTCCCCAAAAGCAAATGACAAACATCCATCTCAACTACATCACACCAGATCACGTCTTTGTATTTCTTTCCAATAGAAAATGGAACTCGAACTCGCCTGTCCACCTTCACCTCTCCTCATTTTCTTAACCACGCTAACTTGTAAGGATTAGGATGTTTCTCCGTTTTCAACTTCAACTTTCTCACAGCTTCAGTAGAAATAATATTGTCACAACTTCCAGTGTCAATCACAAATTTACAAACCTTTCCCAGTATAGTGCATGTAGATTGAAAAATGTTGCTCCTCAACCAACTAGCCTCATCCTCTTGCTTGGGTGTTAAACAAGACCTCCTCATCATTAGATTACATCCTTCATCTCCCGATGCGATATTCTGTTCATCTTCCTCCGCTGGACTAGAATCACCTTCACCAACATCCTCACCTTCAACTTCAGCAATCATCATTCTCTTCTTTGGCTTTGGACATTCGTTACTCTTATGACCCACTTCCTGGCAATTATAACATTTGAAGCTGTTGTTGACCTTCGCCTTCTCAACTTCCTTCACAACTGGTTTACCGATAACTTTAGAAACATTGAAACTCCCACAAGCACCTTTGTTTTGAATATTGGAACTTGAAAACACACCACCTCCTCGTCTTCCCTGCTTCTCCCAAGCCAACGCTTTCTGGTGCGCTTCAGCCACAGATCTCGGATCAAACATATTAACCATATCCTGGATCTGCATTCGCAAACCTCCAACAAACCTAGCAGTCAATTGTTCCTCTGTCTTCATAATGTCATTTCGAGCAATAAGTTGATAAAACTCGTCAGCATAATCATTGACAGTCTTCGTCCCTTGCCTCAAGTTCTGCAACCTCTGATACATGAGTAATTGATAATTGTAAGGTAAAAATGTAGCTTTCATCAATTTCTTCATTTTCTCTCAAGACTCAATCTTTGACTTCCCCATCCGTACTCATGTAAGTTTGGTTTGTTGCCACCATGCCATGGCTCTCCCTCTCAAACGAGTAGCAACCAACTTCACTCTTCGATTCTCGAAAACCTCCTTGAAATCAAAGATCTCTTCAACATTAGACAACCAATCAAGAAATTCTTCTGCAACCATTCCACCCTTGAATTCAGAAATTTCCATCTTCATCCCTGATTCCCATCTACGATCATCTTCTTCCTCTCGATACTGACGTCGTACTTGGTTTCGATCTCGGAAATGAATACTTCCCCTATCACCATCAAATTCCTCATCAAAATCTGATGTATATCGATGTCGATCATGACCACCAACATCTCTACCACCACCATTTCTACCACCAACATCCCTTCAATCTACATTCCTCCGATTTCGTTCATCAACATTCCTATCACGATCGTCAACATTTCTACGACCATGATCTTCTCTTCTCTCCCGATCTGAATGTGGTGAAACTCTACTTCCCCCATGACTCGATTCAGGTGAAACCCTTCTTCTACTTTGATTCATTTCAAGCATCATTCTCTCTAATCGACCAATTCCTTCATTCAACTTCTCAGTGAAACTCTCGTTGATTCGTTGCTCCATTTCATCGGCCTCTTCTCTTCCATACAAAGAATTAATGTTGCGATGACGTTGAGCTCGTCTCGAAGGCATGATTGAACTTCAAACAAACTCAAAAATAAATTTCAAATACTTTTCGAACTTTGTTCGAAAGTGAGATGGATCGAAACTCCCAACTTGTTGCAACTTCACGATGAATACGATGAACACTAAACTTCTCAACAATTGCAAATCTGATCTCCAAACTTAAATTCTTGAAACCCAAGTCTCCAAATGTTGCAAACTTCCTGCGATCCCGCTCTGACACCAAACTGACGCAGCGTGGGAAGCGAATTCGATGATGTAAATCGAATCCGTCCAGGATCTCACACGATTAGCGGAAATAATCGGTGAATCAGTGATAAATCGATGGATTTAAAAATACTGAAAGCCCAAATCCGTTGATTACGAAGATACCGGATTTTAGCAATCTTAGACACGTTGATCGCGTACGATACCGTGAAGAAAGATCTACAATTCTTTGAGCGTTGATCAAGCGCACTTGATTCCGCGAATTGGCTTCAACGTTCGTTGATTCGAGCGCACTCGAATACCGAAAGTGGAGATATGAGATAACACTCAACTACCAATTTAATGGAGGCACAAAGCTTCACAAACAAAATTTTATTCAAAATTCAACTCCTTTACAATGATACTTTTACCCCTATTTATAGGAGTTTACAACGCATACGACTTAATAAAGCGGTACAACAAACACAGCGACTTAAGAAAAATGAAATACAAATAGTACAACGACTTACAAACACACAAACGACCTAAAAAAATAACGCACGCGACCTAAAAAATAAACAACAACGACCTAACAATCAGCCCTTTTTAATAAAACTTTGCTCACGACCTACTGCCTTTTCTTCGTTCGCGATTTAGGACACAGCGCGACCTATTGGAGGCGGCACGCGACTTATGATGGCAATCATTCCTCTTCTTCGCGACCTCGAAGGAAACGACCTAGGCTGGCTCGCGATTTACAGTGGAGGTGTGGAGCATAGCTCGTTCGCGACATACGAGAGGAGGCGCTAGCTCGCTCGCGACATACGAGGAGGAGGCGCGATCTAGGGCTTCGGCAAATCGCGTTAGGTTGTTCACGACCTAGGGTAGGTCGGCCGCAATAGCTCGTTTGCGACATACAAGAGGAGGCGCTAGCTCGCTCGCGACATACGAAGAGGAGGCACGATCTACGGCTTCGGCAAATCGCGTTAGGTCGTTCACGACCTAGGGTAGGTCGGCCGTGACCTAAGGAGGTGAGTGCTTCATCACGTTTGCTAGAGTCTTCTTCAATACGAAGATGACGCTGTAAACCGTCTAAATTATAATCCGTTTCCGCATGCTTCATTTTTTTCTTATAATCATTCCAACTATGCGGAAGTCTATAAATTATAACTCCAACAACAAAAGATTCAGGGAGATCAATTCCATCATCTTTAAGTTGATTGACCAACAATAAGATTTCGCTTACTTGTCCAATTATGGACTTATTGGTGACCATTTTGAAATCTATAAAATTAGAAATAAGAAACTTTTATTACTGGCCTCGGATATCGGTACTTATTCTCTAGGGCAGACCAGAGTGCCTTCGTTGTTTCCAATGTCCTATGAGCATTGTAGACTGGGGTAGATAGCGCACTCAGAATATGGCCTCTGTATAGAAAATCGTCCTCTTTGCGCTTTGCATGTTTAGCCTTTAGAGCAGCACCATCCTTATCAGTTTCCTCCGAGATATCTTCCAAGTCATCTTTCAAAATGTAGAACAACTTGACAGTGACCAAGAAGAATTTCATCGTCTCTTGCCAACGGGTGAAATTGTCGTCATCAAAACGCCCTAATCGAGTTAGATGCTGATTCGTAACTTGCAGAGCGCTCGAACCTTCCATGGTTGTAAAAATATTGTTTGAAATTTTATTGGGGATTTTGCGGTTCGAGACGAATTTGATGGCAACTGCGATGAAGATAATGTTGTACTTCCGACTTCAAGGATCTATGGAATAGAATCTTTCAGACAATAGTTCAACCGCCAGGTACAAACTGGTTATGCAACTATCGACTTTCATGATTCAATGAAGCCTTATAACAGCGTAATCGGATTCAAAATTTGTACGCTTTTGATCCAACCAAAAACACTTTAATAATGGTTTTTGATGATGCAATTTGTATAGAATAGAACGAAGGGGAAGAAGAGAGCAATTCTGCGACGTTTTCTGAATTTGTAACAGCTTCGAGGCGTCACAAAACAGAGTAATGGTGGCGCAGCGTTTTGTAACACTTTATGTTATCGCAAAACTGCTCTGTGAAGAAGAAGAAGATTCAGAATGCTTTCTAACATTTTCTGTGCGTCACTATTTATAGTGGTAGAGAGGTGCTTATTCGCTAAGCGTCACAACCGTTTGCAACGGTTCACAACGTTTACAAACGGTTTTATCCATTCAATATTTAAACGTCGCGTCTATTCATTTCTTGTAACGTTACAAATTTCCCGCCATTTATTCAAATCCAGGAATTTCGGTATGAGGTCCTTAACGGGCTGAAATTTGACCCGTTACTGTTCACATATGGTCCAAAAATATTATCAGATTCGAACCCAAAACCTGTATCCGGCCCGATTTGGTCGGACGGACGGCGAATTCTCTCCTCACAACAAGGCAAACATGTGGGAGCCCCAAAGCCCCAACATTCACATGAAAAAGCTATATTTATACAAATTTAGTCCTTGATTTTCTAGCATGTGAGAGTGTTTTTTCTTTCTTTCTTCTTTCTTCTCTTCCAAATAATAACCCAAAGCCCCATTTATTTGAAAATTTTACAACATGTGTAACATTTAGTTTATAACTATATACTTGATTATACAAATTTCATGCTTCGGTGACACTTTCAATTTTTATTCACAGTACTGAATCCCAGTTGTCTTCGGTGACACTTTCATCATGAACATAGTGATGATCAAGTGTGGAAGTCTCCTGTCAAGCTCAACAGGTTTCTATTACAGAATAAACATTTTATTCCGGAAGAATATCTTAATAATTAACTAACCTTGTCACTGTAGAAATCTGATCGAATTTTTTTTATAATCTATTTATTGTATTTTGATCGGTGCGTTTTTGTGTCATAAGGCGGCCAATTCGTCTTTCCATGTTCTTTTAAGCTAATTCATTATTATAGGATACCATCATGGCTTAAATATTATTATTCAATTTGGAATCTTACATCACACTTCAAACTATATGGGTAAGTAGGCTTAGCAATGATAACTGCTCCCTTGTTACAAAGCTTTTCACGCATGCATTTTTAGCACACCCAAATTTCTTGCTGAAGTTGATAATATGATTTAACCACTAATGGTAGACCTCAATAACTGATCTCAAACCGAGCAACGGTATAATCTTGTAGCCCTTGAAACCTGCTTCAGTAAATATAATTTTCCATTCTTTTTCAGTCCTTTCTTTTCCTGTGGTGTGAACCATCATATGAATATCAAACGTATACTGTGTTTCAGTCGATTCATAATCTTCATTTTCTGTATTCACAACCATATCTATTATAATCACTTTTCCTCCGTCTTCTTTGCAAGGAATGGCCTGCTTGCATATTCTCAGTATCTTCACACACTCCTGGTCACTCCAGTCATGCAATATCCACTGCATGAAAAAAGATTGATAAACTGAACCATCAAACAAATTGAAAAAGCACTGTAGAGTTAACTAAATATACGTATATCTTACTTTAAATAAAGCTGCATCTGCACTAGGAATATGATCAAACATATCTCCTTTAACAAATTGAACAGTCTTATTATTCTCCAAACCATCAATCACATGAGGCAGTTCAAGCACACTGCACCTTATTTGAGGAAACACCCCTGCAATGGCCAGTGCTAAAGTTCCTGATCCACCTCCAACATCGACCAATGAGCTAAGTCCTGTAAAAACCTCCCTGCAGTCCCTAACAAGTATTTCATTAATAAACCTAGCATCGCTAGACATGCCTTCATTCATCATTTGGTTAAAGTCCTTCATTTTACTAAATGCGTCCCATAAATTCCTTCCATTTGCTAGTTCATATGTTGCAGAGTGGTCTTCTTCCAGGAACCATTTACTAAGGAAATGCCAAGGACTTAGGAAATTTTGGTCGAGCATTAGGGTTACAAAGGGCGAAATATCGGTAGCCTTTCCGGTTACAAGGATTTTAGAATGCTTTGTAAGGGAGTATAGTCCTTCTTCATTTTGGGATAAAAATTTGGAGTGAACTAGAAGGCGGAGAAGACGACGAAGATGAGGAGTTTTTGATGGAGGAAGGGATATAGCGGTTGATAAGTCGGAAAGATTAATGGGTTTGTTGTGTTTGTGAATGGCGTTGAAGATGCCTAGTTGTATGGCGCATTTGAGTGACATGGAGTTCACGAAGTTGAATGTGTGGTTCCATACGTGCGATTGAGCTTCAAGGAGCTCTTTTGAACTTTCTTCATAAACATTTCCCATTATGTGTACAAATGTTTTGTAATCGCTTCTACTTTGATATGTGAGCATGCATAGGTCTATGTGCGTTTATATATAACATGTGGATCTAGTAGACTAGTACTGTAAAGGATTGATATTTTAGAGAGATCTTAGAGAGGGTTGTATTGGGAATTTCTTTACCAGGGAATCTTACAGGTTTTTGGAGATTGATACAAGCTTGCTTGTGGGTCTGGTTTTCCATTTAATATTTCAACATGCAAGTGTTTCGAAGGATTGCACAATTAAACTGTTTTTGTAGATCTATCTGGCATACAAGGGCAGACAAAGAGGGATTTTCTTTCCATCTAAATATTATTTTAAAACTGATTGCAGATATTAATCACTATAAAAACTATTTAAACTTATAAATTATTTTCACATATAAAAGGTTATGTTAGTTTTGTATTTGCATTGCTGCAGCAATCGGTTTCCATTGATTTCGAGATTTAAGTTTTAAAAAAATTCATTCGACACAATATTAAACTTTTACGTAAGTTTACCAAGCGTTTATACCGATTTTAATAAAAAAAATTAGATCAAAGATGGTATACCCTGCCAATTTTGTAGCAATTTATATAATATATATTTGAATATATCGATCAGACCATGTTAAAAGGTAGTTCAGTTCACAAGACTTTTGTGGTCAATATATCCTCAACTTAGTATGATTCTATCATCAATATTAATAATTGCAATACATACTAAGTTCATGTTTAGTTTGGGTGCACGGTGTTTCTTAGCTGACATCGAAGTCCTTTTTTACACGCTATTAAAGCTCTTTTTTCTTTTTTCTTTTTTTTAAATAAAAACCTACTGCACTTTGTTTCAATGGTTAATTTCATCTATTTCCTTTGAAAATTTACAAATTTCAATGTATATATTTAAAAGGAATTAATTTAAAGAACAAAATTTTGTATATTTTTAACCATAAGGAAACGACCTCAATATTTTTACACAAGAACAAACATTCTCCTGAAAGTTATTGATGAGAACAAACTTTCTTCCAAAATTATTCATAAGGACAAACATTCTTTCACAACTGCTACCGAAAACTGATACCTAAAAACTGCTACCGATAACTACAAAAAATACCTAAAAACTGATATCACTAAAAAGTTGTCCACATTTCACATTAATGTAACATTTATTTACATTTATTAAAAATTAATTTCTCATTTCAATTTAATAGACTCAATAAACAGGTAACACATAATAATTGTCACCATTTACTTTTTAACTAAAATACTGAAGGTCTGTCCTTGAGCCTAAAATGCTGAGAAATTTTGCCTTTAACAATAAGGGTCCGTCTATTTGCACCCCGGTAATTACTGTTCACCTCCTGTTAAAAAGATTAAATTAATAATTCCAGTTTTGACCTTTAAAGAATTAAACATTGAAATCAATGAGTTGGAGATCACGTTGGAAAAATAGTAACAACGTTAAAAGCATGCATTGTAAAGAGTTAAACCACGCCTACATTAGGTGTTGAAAACTCTAAACCGACGTTCGGAGTTGGCGTTGATATCCAAAAACCACGTATCGCCACTGCTTCGATGTGCTATAGGCATGCGCAACGTAGGCGCTGTATTTATTCTATCCACGTCCATTTCAGATTTATTGACACAGAAGCATCACAATACACGTGCATTAGCAATGTATTTTAATTGCTTGATAAAATTCTAGAAATCATTTTGAAGTAGCTAACTTGCTAAACTATTATTGCTAAAAGGGCTACTGATTATCAGTAATAAGCAACAATTTCATTCAATTCCATCCAATTTCACGGATAGGTTTTTCTGGTTAGATTTGATAAAATTTGCAACGTGTCATCCAACTTTTGCTTTGGCATGTATTCTGTAAGTTTTGATGTAAAAATTTCAGATTAAACATACTGCCTTTTGTTTGATGCTTTCTACATCGAGAAATTATCGCTCACGCGGCAAAATGTTTTTGTTTCCTCGTTGCTTGTAGTTTTCCATCGAAGGTTATATATAGGTTGTTAAGTTGCTAGGGGTTTGGTTTTAAAAAAAAATTAGTAGAAGGAAGTAAGAAGGAAAAAAAATCATAGTTAACAAAGGGACAAGGGTAATTTAAGAATAAACGAGGTGGGAAAAGCAAAAGCTGGTGTGGAAATTATTTTTTAAAATTGCTGGATGGAGAAAATAAATACCGGGGTGGCAATAGTCGAACCCTAACAATAATTTCCTGTATAGTATATTTAAAAGCTATTTTTAGTGATGTGTACATTGAATACTACAAATATTTACATAAAAAACTGTCAATATTTATAGTTTTACTGAAATATTTATTTTGCAAATACTTTCATTGTTTTATTTCTGCAGAACAGTTCTTTATATTCTGCAAATTTTGCACTAAAAATATGCGAATATTGTGCGAATTCTACATTGGAAACTGCAATTTTTGCTAAAAAAATTACTGGGATTTTGCAAGGTATAAAAGAGGACAAAACTTTCTTACATTTTAACCATGTGCACATATGCTCTAGCCAATGCATTTAGAGAAATGTTGTACAGTGCATTTTGGAAGACATCCTTACAGAAAAACAATTTCAGCGGCGCTGCCAAAAAATATCAGTAGTTGTAAACACATTTTATGATTATTAAAACGCATAATTTATGCATAATGAAAAATTTCGGTAGATTGTAGTTTTGGTTTTGATGTGATGATGAGCAATTAAAACATAAATTACTCATGCAGAGTTTATTATCGAGAGATGGTAGCGATTGTTTGCTTGTTTTAGTGCGTAAAGGATTCAAGGCAGACCAACAACAACAATGGCAGGGTCCATGGAATTCCATAAAAAACAATGCAACGACCCAATGATTGGAACGGATCTACGTTTATTCCACCGTGAGCTATAGCCTGGATGGTTAATTTAGAACACGGCTTTGCACCGAAGGTCCCTATTTTCGATGCTGTTGTAAGAAAAGTACCTATGATATTAAGTATGTAAATTAAGTCTCTGTTTTATGTAAATCAGAAAGCGCAAACTATCTTGCATTTTTCTTATAAAAGTGCAAGTTAACTTGCGCTTTTCAAAAATTTAATTTTTTTTGAAAATTTTTAAATTTAAAAAAAAATCTTAAAATAGCAAACTAGCTTGCACTTTTTATTATAAAAGTTGCAAGTTAGCTTGCATTTTCTGTCAGAAAAGCACAAAGCATCTTGCGTTTTCTATTTTTCAAAAAATAGGGACTAAATTTACATACTTATATATACATAGACTTTTCTTATAACAACATAAAAAACATGGACTTATAACTCGTTTCTTATTATATATTAGCCACCAAAGTAAGAATGTGTTCTTAAACGACACAAAAGGAATACTTGAAAGTGACATTTGAAAGGGGGACGGAATGAAAATAGTCCGAGGAAGAGAAATTCATTTTTGTTACAAAAGCCGCATTCTGAAAGGAACAATAATAATTTTGTTATTACTATTTATTTTGTTAATCCTTTTTATAGTTTTAAAAAAGATCTATTTTGAGAATGTAAATAAATTGAAAATTTTGATAATTCAGCTACAATAATGGTACAAGTACAATTAAAGTAGGATAACTAGTTCAAATTACAGATACAACATTGATATAGGTGCAGTTACAAAATAAAAATTACTAGTAAAGTCCGATAGTAACTATTTGATCTTGTACGTTATCTCAAACGATTATCATGAAATTTATTGTATTTCTTTAAACTGGTTCATGATTTTTATTCTCGGGCGTTTGAATATCATAGTACTTGTGGAAAATCTTTCGGAATTTCATCGCGATCATCGTCATATGCCATAAACTCAGGATCTCCTTCATTGTACCGTCAAATAAATTTATGAATAGTCATTGTAGCAATTAATATATTTACTTGAACCTTATAACTATATGTCGACATGTTACGTAAAATTGCAAACTTTTTCTTTCAAACTCCAAACGTTATTTTGATTGCCAAGCGTAACCACGAATGGTAATAGTAGAAAATTTAATTTTCGACTTTTGGTTAGTTCCGAGTTTCGTTAAAATCAAGAATATGATATTTAACACTGTGGTAGGGGAGTAAGTGGCCAACCATTAGTGAATACACCAAACCAGCTAAATTATATATTGTCAAGCTGGATTGTCATGCTGGTGGATAAAGAATATTCAAATTCCTAGTATTTAAAACTGAAAGATAAACTTAGAATCGCCTGTAGTACCTTCTTACCCCACCCTTCCAAATGTAAATGTTAAATCAAATGCACAACAATTATAATATTTTGCGTAACAATTCTTTTACGCCCAACATATTGTTGCATGTCCGCAACAGACACATGTGCAACTACATGTGTACTACTAATCGTCCCAATACAATTTCTAAAAATGAGTAATATCGCTTCGATGTCCTACTTGGTTATGGGACGCATTAAAGTCAGAGTCTGTCAGCTTTATAATATCTTAAGACATTAACAGAACATATTTCAAAATTTCATGAAATTAAACTTAAATCATATTATTCGATCATTGAAACCTTTCAGCACCAGTTGTGTAGGAATAGCCAATGCAAATTGTATGTAGAAAGATGGCTAGGATTTCCCTGATGTAAACATTGACTGTTGCCTTCAAACCGTAACCTTCCAACCGCTCACATAATGTGAGAAAACAAAGTCTTTTCGTTCGAAAGTTTCATTGATAACTTTAGCATGACCACATAGTACATCATTAATCTAGTGAACTCCCTCTTATACGGAAGTGTGAATTCGGTCGATTGGTGCATTATGTAGTACTCTAATTCTCATCATAGCTTGTATATCACCTAAATCTTCGGCATCAAAATCTGACGGATAACTACGTCGTCCAGTTCGGCTGTTGAAATGAAGTTAAAGAAGATGTTGATGAGGAGATGAAATGGAGATGTGGTGAAGTGAAGAAGTGAAAAGGGTGATTATGAATGAGATAAATGGATTGTTTAGTTAATTAATGGTTAGCGTCTACTGCATCAAACGCCAATGATTGTTTTTGGTCCCTTTATCGAAACTAAGAATATTACCGGGGCCCACGTACCATGTGTCTGATGCGTCAACTTGATGTCAACATCAAAGTGGAAAAATAATCGATGTGACCACACCCTAAAGTTGATCGTTCCTTTAACTAACACGTGCCAAAATATGCTGTACAATTATAACTTTAATGTCAACAAAAGGAACTATGCACTAAAATAATATGTTAATTAAAGTGATGAGAATTGAGCAAATACTTAAATTATAGCACAATATTTATTCATTATTTTGTCCTCATTTACCACTCTTTGTTCGCCTTGTGTTTGAAATTTGAATTGTCTTTCATTCATACATTCGATTTTATTATTTTCATATTTATGTTTTGTTCTTGGATTTTTTTACTTTTCTATTCACCGTCTTATGCTATGAAACTAGATATTTTCTAGTTTAACAATTATTTTCAATTAGTTTCTACATTTTGGCGAAGTACCAATGTTATAATAGTTGGGTGATCCCTATTCATGTCCTAGCTTAGTAGTTACATACAATAGCTAAATTAATTCATAGGGCTCCGTTTGGGAGTTTTGTAGTACTGGTTATGAGAGGTTCTAAAAGTACTGGTTTTGACCATCAATTATCATAGTGGTTTTGATTGGCTTATCCGATTTTTTTTTACAACCAATCAACACGTGTTTGAGAGCTTAACATACACCGGTTTTTAGAGTTTTGCACTAAAGTGACATTACATATAAATTTTTACATTTATTTAAGATTAAATTTTCAATATTATTAGTAAGGATATAATTGGAAAAAAGTTATAAGCCCTTAAAATATCCCAACTTGATGGGTTGAAAATTACCATCAAAATTACACCATATTGGTTTTCATAGGTTTTACAACCAACAATAACCAGTGTAACAAAAACCTTATAAGCAAGAGTTATGGCAACAAACGAAATACAGAGCTCCCCAAAACTAGTTTAAAACGGTGAAAAAAACTCCCAAATGGAGCCAAAAAAATTCTTCGATCATTCATTGTTTTAGCGAGTGGAAATGCACGATGCAAATGTCATACTAAATTTGAATTTACATTTGAAAATTTATGTTTTCCAATTTAACACTTGACTTTAAAATTTAAAAATATGAAAATTTGAATTTTTAAAAATTTGTTTTATAGAATGTAGATCCTTTTAAATTAGGAATGAAACAACTTGTTCACTCAGGGAATAATATCCTTTTCTAACATGACTATTGGATCTTTCTGATCCCCAAAAAGTTGAATTTAAACCTCTGTCCGATACAATCAATTTTAAAAATGTATTAATGTAATGACCCGTATTTTGAGTCTTCAAATTTGAATATTTAATTATTTAAACATTCGAATTTGGATTTAAATTATGATAAATTATCTGTTTCAAATTTAGATTTGATTTTTAATGACATATCTTTAATTTAATTTTTTGAATTTTTTATAATTTTTAAATTGGGAAAATAAGAAAATTCTCCTATGACGTATTTTACGGTAAATGCTGGCATTTTGAGACTTCACATAATTTAATAACTTGTCTATTTTATTTTTGCTCTTTAGAATTAGTATCCAGTGCATGGCCTTTTTCTCTAATGTAGTGCAGCAACCATCCTGTTTTCATGTTTCATTGGTTTCTACCTCACTTTAGCCACCTTGTCCACTTGCCCTCTTGATTTACGACATGAATGGTTAACTCCGCACACATAGAAGTTGAAGATACATACACAGATATATTGACTCGGGCACAGAGACATTCTTTCTTCCTGTTCTTCATTTATTTGTTTCCAAAACATTTGTAAATATAGTCATCCTCCTTTTAAAAATCAGTTTATTCCAAACTATCAAGTTTTAGCTCCAATGACCCAAACGAAAGCTGCCCATCTTAGTTTCTAGTATTTTTAAAAATTGACGATATCAATCGAGTTATTGTTGAAAAACTGAAAGGGGATAAAAATGTTTTCAAACTTTGAATAAGGATTTCTCTCAATCCACTTCGAACCATTCAACCTTGCTAGCACTATCGAGTTCGTATCGAGACATAGTAATTTTATGGAGATTTCGGTGTAATTTTGCATCGACGATCGAAGTTTGTCGATTGCTAGGGTTAAGTTAAATCGGAGATTCGATTGCCTATTGCGAAATGAATGGTGGCGGGTTGTCATGCTTGGAGAAGGCTTTTTCGTGGTGTAATTTGGTTGATTTTGGCATCAAAAGTGGTCACGACCATTGGTTCCTGCACGCGCGTCAATGTCAGGTCGAGACCAAAGGGGAGGTATGGACGTGGTAATCAGGGGTTAGTTGAGTGGAGCACACAAAGAGCATAATGTTGGTGAAGTCCGTTTTGCATTTGGAGGCCTGTAGACTCGTTTCGTAGTGTGCACGTACACACGGTTTGTGTTTGTGCATTTACAGGAATCGATGTTGAGGGGAGGGGGATTGGGGAAGAAGGAGAGTCGTAGCTATTGGGTAGCGGTTGCGGATTGGGCTTTGTCCCATTTGGCAAGGTGGGAATTAATTATTTAATTTTCTTATATATATATATATATATATATATATATATAACTAGCTAACTTTGTAATGCCATATATTGTTTATAGGAAATCTATTTGACTCGTGGATTTTTGCACTGGATTCGTATCGGCGAGTAAAACGTTGAATTATAATTTTTTTATAGGTTTGGGATTTTTAAAAATTATGACATATTTAAACGGGCGGGATTTAAATTACGTTATTTAATTAATAACGACATTTAAATTTATATACACTAATTCTGGATGTTTCTTTTGCCAAACCGATTACTGTTGAGTTAAACTGGATCAAATATGGTAATTGGACATTGGTTTAGCAAAATAAAGCACGGTTCGCTAATTAAATTAATTTGGCAATTAATTAGCAGAATAATTCCTCATTCTGCTATTTTATAGTTTTGGACGTCTGATTATATGTCGTAAAGGGTATGCCACTTTGTATTAGTGATATATTAACTAATGATGGTTAAGTGTTGGATTTATTTACATAGTCGTGGATTATGTAAATATCTGCTATTAACTTGAAAAGTTAAATTGAATAATTTGGTAGATTTTTTAAGTACCATGGCGATCGTTAAGCTTTATTCAAATTTGAAAAGCCAATTATTGATTTGGAAGTTATTTTAAAATAACTATTTTTATTATGAGATTTGAGGATTATTATTATTTAGTAATAAGATTTTAAAAAGGTAATAACTCATTAGTAATATTTTAAAGATAATTTATAATTGCTTTAAAAATGATTTAAAGTTTAATGTTATTTACAAATGTTTAATTACTATTTAAAGGTTATTTAGTTATGGTTTAGAAATGTTTTGATTATATTTTTAATTAATATTTAAAAGATTATCTATATTTTAATTTTTGAGTAAAGTTAATTTATTATATTGATTTAAGTTACTTAATTTTATTTAAAAATTAATTAATTTTCATACTGATATTAGCTTAATGTCAATTAATTATTGTTTTAATAACGTTTTAAAATTTATTAATTATTGTATGGATATGGTTTTGAAGTTAACTCATCAGTACAATAATAGTGTTTGAAATTAATTTAATCTATTATTAAATAGATTTTAATGTATTATTTGACTAAAATGAATAGAAGGATGTTTAAAGAGTAATTTGTAATTTTAAGTTATTTTAAATAATGTATAATTTATCTAGTGAACCTTGTTGACTTAAGGAATTTATTAAAGAGGTTGTTAAAATATGGGAAGAGTTTATAATGGTTTGGAAATTTATAAAAGAATTTGTAAATGAGTTTTAAAGATCTGGAAAAGAAAAGTTTTGTAAAAGGTGTTTGAGATTTATTAAGAATGTTTTATGATGGGATCGGAAATTTATAAAGAAACTTTATAAATAGATTTGGTAACATTTATAAATAAAAAAGAATCTAGGGAGAAATGGTTGATCTTCATGGCGTAATTCGAGGATCAGGGATTGCCCACAATTTACTATGGATTCGTTGGGATGGCGACATAACCATTATGTAAGCTGCGATCCATTATCGATATTGAATGATACTATCCATATCTTTTTTAGGAATTTTCTAGTTTCTAAGTTGTGGAAATGAAATGGATTATGAATAACTTATACCATTGAGATGGGTATATGGTTATATTTTTTAAGTATCAAAATTGTAATGGTTTGTGAATATACTTATCCTGTTGAGGTAAGTATATGGAAGTGATTTCCAAGTAATTGAAATGTGGTTTTAAATTAACGAAAGATTAATTTAAGAGGCTTAGTGACTTTCCATGGGAAATATAATCTTTTTTTGGATGTTTGATTTATTTGATAGTTAAATAACCGACTACCAAATCTTTGCCTAAATATGTAATCCTTCTTAATTTAAGTGGAAGGGAAATATTCTCTACTTAACATCGAAGGATTTTAACTCTAGAAATATCTAGGAGAAACATAGGGATTATACAGTACAATTACCATCGGGGGTGCTATATTATACGTATAAACTCGTTTTGTTCTTCTAAGACAAAAGATAAACAGATCCATCCACTTCAACGGTTAGGGGGTGATCCCTGCTCTTATGTATTGTTTGATTATTTTCTAAAGAATTGGTATTGAGCATTCCAGAAATCGGCGTTTATTTTTATGGAGCACCCAGAAACGGAAGAATCATAAGAGATGACTCAAACCAGTAACCACTTCGAAAACCATATACGGTTCTATGGAGGAGATTCATGGTATATTGAGATGTTTGGATCTATGTATGCTTCTGAGACCGGGTGGGGTATGGAAATCCAGGTGTAATTCCAAGATCTAATTGAGATGTGAGAATCTATATGTGCTTCCGAGACCCGTTGGGGTATTGGAATCCATTTTGGATTCTGTGATCTATCTCTTGGAAGTGCGTAAACTGGAATGCCGGACGTAGGCTCATCAGTGGGAATGACTACAACCAAAGATAGGAGGCATGGCTAGTAGGGTTGGCAAACACATAGGGTGTAGTCGGCTCCACCTAGATGTCACTTAAAGTTGTTATGCATGCATGGGGCGATGTACTAAGTTTTAACGAGACCAGCTATGTTTTTCCTATGGTACATCACTAGGGATGTATGCTGCTTCGAAAGGATATCTCTGTTGTGTAGGAGGACTATCCCTCGAAAAACTGAGGCACCTCCATGGAAATCCTACACAATTTGCGAACATGCCTTATCGATTTTCAATTATATACCTAGTATTGTCGTAATGTACACTCATGAGCATCATAGCTACTTGATTATTATTATTTTCGCACTTAAACATTATTATAATATCATTGGATTTTCTGATATAAGAGGTTTTGGTTATCGTAAGGTCATCTATGTTCATATGTGGTATGGTCTTGCGAAATACCTTTGTTTCAAAAGGGTTTATTTAAACTTTAAGAATCCACTTGATTGTGTTTCTCATGCTGGTTTACCAGACTGACCCGGGTGTTGTTTTTTTATATTGCTCGGGTTAGAACGAGCATATTTTCAAGTTTACTTGGATATTAGGAGCTTCATGAGATGAGCTGGAGGCCTAATATATATTCACGTAGATTGTTATTTTTCTTCCACTGCATTCATTGTTGTATATTATTTAGCAATTAAGACAACAAGTTTTTATAACTGTCCATATGAATAGGTTAGCATACTTGGATTGATGTCTGTATATACATAAGTTAAAGTTTTGTTTCTGTGTAAAGATTTGTTTATATATATTATAGACTATTCATTCCGTTATGAGATTCTGTGTTGTTTAGTTTCTTCTTGTCTTCGTTCTTCTTTCTTTTTCCCCAAAGATCTGCTTTCCTGTACAATTTGGGTTGGATACGTGTGGTTTATTGTCAGCTTTAACTGTAAGGAAAAGTGGGTCGTTACAGTTGGTATCAGGGCAAGATTGAGCGAACTCCTAGGCTGTGGTGGGGTTGACTCATTTGAGATAGGGTAAGTGGGACCCTATGATGAGTTTGAGAGTGTATATATATGAGAGCACATATTTGTTAGTGATATAAAAATATTTTATATTCTTTTGTTTAATTTGTTGAGTGGCTTAAGAATTCTGGTCGATGCGTTTGGCCAACGTTAACAAAAGGAATTTCCTAAACACTCGGACAAGACCAATTTACACGGTATGGTTTCAAAAAGGGTAAATGAAATAATTTTACCTAGAAATATATTTTATATAAATAAAAGAATAAATTTTTATAAAAACTTTAATATGGTTATTTTTGGTTATGCTTGGTTATTAGGAATGATAGTATCTCATCATTATCTTCTAGAATTTAATTAGTCATGCCCGGCCAATTCTGAGTATTGACTAATGTTAATTTATCTTGAATCTTTTTTCTTGAAAACTGGGATTGATAAATAGGAATTTTAGGAACATTGAAACGAACACCTTGTGAATTAAGTTTCACAATTTGAATATAAGGTGTTTTTTGATGATGTTGAGTTAAAAAATTAATTTCTAAAAATTGTTTATTTAACAGATAATTTGAATGAATATTTTAGAAATGATTATACAAAGGTTTATTTGGTAAAATTAAGTTTCAATAGATGTGGTTTTCTTAAATGGAAATTCGAATATTTTTGAAATTAATATTTTGGAGATGGCTGAATATAAAAGTTGGTTATATTAAATAGGAATTTGATAAAAGAAGTCTACTAAAAAGTAAACTTAAATATTTCTGACATAAATGTTGAAAAATGATTTATATAAGAAAGCAGGAATATTTTTGCAATAAAAATATTTGAGATTTATTCCCTTTAAAGGAAAAAACATTATAAATTTGATCTATAAAAATGTGTGTGTTAAATAAAACGAATTCGAGAGTTAAATCCTGGTGATTTTGGTAAAATGGTTTTCATGGTTTATAAGTTAATAACAATAATTGAAAATTTTCTTGGGATAAAAGCATTTCTAAATGGGGTTATGCTACTATTAGGATCACGCTATATACTTTGGGATGTTGAAAAGTTTTCTTGTTAACATTTTTGGCGCTAGAATGAGGGCTTGAACCTCCACACTTGTTGAACTTTCCACTCCACTTACCACTAACCCAATCCTATCCAAGCTTACCTACTTTAAACTTAACAACATTATGTTTAGGAAAATCAAAAGGTCCAAACAAGGATCCTCTGAACCACTTTGAATTGGATTCTCCCATATGACAGTTAATGATTCTAAACTTCATGAAGAACAAATGTTGAGATTGGAAGCTTTAACGATTATGAAGAAAAAGAAAACCGAATCTTATGATCCAGATAAATGGAGTTTCAAACCTTTTCACATTGGCCCTACGCAATTCTTTACCCTAGAGGAACAGAGAATGAAACTAATAACTTGTTTGACCAAATGAGGAAAACAATTCAGCTCAATGTCAAAGGTACAATCTTTGAAGAGGGAATGATGGTTGATTACAAGCCTTTGCACATAAGTGGCATCAAACAACAAGTGAGACATTTCCTATATATGAACTTCAAAGGGCTTTAAAAAGAAAGCTGGTTGTTAAGGGTGAATCTCCAGAATCAAGTAATAAAAAATCTAGAAACCATCTTCAAAAGACAAGCATTAAGTCGAGACTCCCTAAGGAATGCAATTTGACAATATTAATCAAGAATGTTTTCTTGCTAACCAAGGAAGAGCTCAACTATTGGCCATCATAGAAGAAGAAAAACCTAATTGAAAGGAATCTGGGAGGATCCTATTGTGACTACCACATGATGAATGGACATGAGACAAATCAATGTAGAGCATTAGAAGGAATGGTGATTAGTTTCTTCACACAAGGAAAAAATCAATAAATTTTTAAAGATATCCTAATTGGATTCAATAAAGAAATACTTTACTAAGAAAAGTCTACATCGTTGGAAGTATAATTCTCCTTGCACTTGGAAATTACCTTAAACGATCAAAGCCTTTGTCCGTGCCGAGTTGGCCAGGTCAAAGCGCCTCCTGGATGGAGGTTAGAGTACGCCTTCATCCATGCCACACTATGGCCAGGTAAAAGCATCAACAAGCTTTTGACCGTGTCACACTATGGCCAGGTCAAGGCGCCTCCCGTAGAGAGGATGGAGTAAGCCCTTGGTCCCACCACTTTATGGTCTAGCCAAGGCACCGAACAAGCCTTTGATCGCACCATGCTATGATCAGGTCAAGGCGCCTTTTGAAGGGAGGACGGAGTGAGCCATTGGTCCCACCATGCTATGGCTTGGCTAAGGCACTGAATAAGCCCTTGATCGTGCCATGCTATGGCCAGGTCAAGGCGCCTCTTGGAGGGAGGTTGGGTAAGTCCTTGGGTCCTACTTGTGGATAAGCTAACTAAGCGCACCATACAATAATGGACTAAGAAGTCCAAGCCCGAAAAGTTGCATATCAAATAACGGACAAAAATGCCTGAGCCCAAGAAGCGGCATATCCAACGATGGGCTAAGACATCCAAGCTCAAGAAGTGGAAAATCAAATAGCAACTACATACAAGGCCTATAGGGTTAACACAAGTCAAAAGAGTAAAAACCAAAGGAGCAGCAAAGAATAGAAGGCCTAAATAAGAATCTACAGCTTCCGACTAATTACCAAAGAAGAATTTCTGAACTTCTCTTGTAAATACCCGAATCTGAGTTCCAAGTCTTTCATTATTAAGTTTGGGACTTCACTTATTAATACCCGAATCAGGTTTTCAGGTCTTTACTAATAATCTATGTCTTCATCATACCTGAATCTAGGTTTCGGGGCTATTACCATTAATTATTGAACTTCACTCATTAATGCCCGAATATGGGCTAAAGATTACTATTATGAAGAGTACTATTATGGATGTTTGGTTATCGTCCACTAATACTCGAATTTGTGTTCCAGATCTTTTAACTTTTAAATTTCATGCATTAGTGCCCGAATTTGGGTCACTGGACTTCTAGTACAAACTTTTAGGCAGTGATTTCTACACTAATATTACATGATTATTATTGATTTTCTATTAGCTATCTTCGGAAGAAGAATTTTAAAACATCTATAATTAAATCCAAAATTAATTTTTTGGTTCTCTATCGTTGGCTTTCTGGTATTCTATCAATATAATTAAAGTTGAATTCTTGGCTCTCTCTTATCATTACCAAGGATGGGTTTCAAGACATTCGATCGTATTCAATCATGTAATTACTTTTCACTTATTATCACATGTTTGCATAATGATTAATTAACCTCTTCTAATAATGCATTAAACTTCTATATAGATTTCAAATTAATGATAAAGAATACTGCTACTTCATACTTTTAAGGGAAATAAGATTAGAAAGGAAGATTGAATGGATCAGCAAATACAAAAACCATAGTCTAAGTTGCCAGAAAGTAGATTCAGAAACAACATTATAAGAAAAGAATACAAACCAGGTGATATTTACATAATTTACAAAATTATTTACAAGTATAAAACATAAATGTATACTTTGAAAATCGTGAATAGTCTTATTTAGATTTTCAGCAATCAAAGGATCGACAATGTGCTGAATTGCTATACGAAGAATCTCTTTGACTTTTTTTCCTTCTTCCTTATCTCATCCGTATCATCCATGAAATCAATTCGAGCCTTTAATACATAGTTAAAATCTTCATTAGCACCTTTGAAGGTTTTGTTTTGTCTTTCTAAATCTGTAATTTTCTTTTGAAGAAGATATTTGTCATGTTCAAGTTTCTAAATCTGAGCCACATACTCATTTATGTGCTGTGAGTACCTTACTTTCTGTTGGTCTCAAAATATCTCATCATTTTGAATTTAAACCTTCTACACCATTCTCCTACTACACTCTCATCTAAGCCAGGTGGAGGGTTAGTCTAGTTGAATTTTTTTTTGAATAGCTAAAGATGGGGACCTTGTCGATTTCACAACAGACAAGGCAATCGAAGAAATTGGAAAATTGATATTCTAAACATTGTCCCTCATAATAAACTTCAAGGATTTACACTGGGCTTGACTATCTTATAATTTTATCTCTAAATCACTTATCTATTAAAGGAGCCTAGACATATCTTGATCGAAGACAATCGAGGGGTTTGATTTAACTTGACCCATTAGTTGAGAAATTGTTTCGTCCTTGTTCTTGGTATCCGCTTCAAGGCCTGTAATCTGATCGTTAAGGCCTCTAACAATCATCTTCAGAAGCAGAAATCTCTGACGCCATTCTAGCGCTTCAGTGTTGCTATGGAGATAAGTAAACAAAGGATCATTTGGGATCTTCCTCTTTCCAATATCTGTTAACAGCCTATCTCTTATACTGATAAAAAATGAGATGTTGAATCTAACGAGAGTGGCATGGTAGATAACCATAACTCCTATTTAAACAAATAAGAAGAAAATAAATTCAAGACTCAAATAACGAATCTCTTTTATTATAACAATAAAGGATTACAACTTAAGTAGAAATAAAACAAAAAGTGCAATTTCATTAGACACTTGTTTTCCACTTAAAGTTAAGAAACGGCATTTTTGACTTTGTTAAAGGAATTTGCTAAAAAAAGTAACCGCTAAATCAAAAAGAGCATTAAATCCTTCCAGGGTAATAACTGGAGGATATTTGTTGTAATCTCATTCCCTGACCAGAGGACTATCATGACCAATATTAGTCTGGTATGATATGTTCGAATATCCTTAAGAAGTTTTCCTTCGTCTTCGCCGAGAAAATCAAAAAGAAGGCAAGGATGTTCCATGTAAAGTCTCTGCAAGTTTCTAAGAAAGCGGTATCTGGCTAGTTTTGAAGATTTCAAAAGTGAAGCCTTTTCAAGATAATCTCTTCTTAGTCCAACATATTTTCTTAAATAATCTATAGAAACAGAGTTGTCTGGGAGACATTTATTCTGTGATAACATAATAAAATGCCATTAGTTATAAAAGGAAGCTCGAACAACAAATTTACAAATTGATATTATTACAAAATTATAAGCGTTTATCCAGTTCATAGAAAATTGATTTTTTGAATAACTCTAAAACAAATTTTTTCCTTACAATATTTAGTTTTCTGGAAATTGGTGTGAAGGGCCTAATTATACGGCCCAATTTTTTTCGAGAACACGGGTTTGAAATTATTATTTTCCAAGACAAATATCTATACGGCGTGCGTCCTCATCTTCTCAAACGACGTTCGTATCTTTTGAAATCTAGTGCTCATGGAATTAGGCAAAATTAGGTCGTCGTTTCTTGTGCAATCAAAGCGCTTGTTGATTTTTTTGGAAAAAATTAGGTGTTGGTTTCTTCTGAAAACAGATTCGACTTTACTTGTGGAAATCGTGAGACGATTTTCTTTATTTGGATAGGCTAATCGATTTTCTCTATTGGATTGTTTGTTCTTTGATGAGTCTCCATTTTATTTGGTGTTTTTCAATGTCAATTTGATATTTTATGATGTTCACGATGTTATTGTATATTTCTTATCAGGGAAGGCGGTTTTGATCTATTGGAGGAAGGTTTTGTTTGATGTAGTTGGAATAATGGCCTCTCAATGGTATTCTTTTATTCTGATAACACAAGCACTGTGTATTTAGCCTGGTTGCATCATTCACTTTAGATTATGATTTTAGTATTTAGACTATCACTTCAGATTTGGTTTGAGCAATCAAAGAAGTTATTTTTGTCAGTCAATTCTGTTTGTACTAACTTTGGGTATGAAATTGGATCTGAAATAATATTAGTTGACGTTGCTAGTTCTTGGTGATTTGTGATCTATAAAAGATAAATTGTTTTATCTTTTTTCGAAAAGTGGGATAGAAAATGATTTTTTATGTAGTATTTTATGCTATTAGTTTCTAATTAAGATCAGTTTCACATAGTTATTTTTTTGTTTACATTTTTTTGCAGGTGTGACTCATCTGTTATAGTTGTGTTTGATTTCAATAATACTTGTTTTAGTGCTCGTATTGGATTGGATGATTCTATTTCTTCTGTTAGGAATAGGATTTGCGAGGAGTGGAATAATTTTAGTCCATTATGTTTTGATATTTTTTATATTCAAGAATCAAAGACTACCTTTATTGAAACAGATAATGATCTTCAAGCTGCACTGTGTTTGTCTTGGTTTAAAAAGGAAGAATTTTTGGTATTTTTTCTACGGTTGAAGAATGATTCAACAGATAATTTTGTTGGTGAAAGTAGCATGTCTGGTTCAGTAGTTAGTGGTGAGTCAAATAATAATATGTTAGGTTGTGATGATGATTTAGATTCTGGTTTTACTCAACAAAAGGATTTACATGAGTTATTGAAGAAGAATTCAAATATGGAATTTTTTTTACTAGGGTTGATCAACGGTTTGATTCTACTATTGTATTCCGTAGAATGGTTAGTGCTTATTGTTTGAAGAATGGGTTTAAAGTACAATATATTAAGAATTGTAAAGAACGATTGACAGTTCGATGTGCTATAGCTAGTTGTCCTTTTAAGATTCATGCTTCTTGCAAACTGAAGCAAATTGACCAACTGTTTGTTAAAAACATTCAGCCGATTCATACTTGTGGTAGTGGATTTCGTTCGCTTGGTAGTCCAACTATTAGTAGTGATCTTGCGAAAAGTTTAATCGTTAATCAAATTCGTGATGAGCCAAAAAAAACCAAGGATATCATTAAAAGTTTTAGAAGAGATAATGATGTGGAGCCGAGCTATTATTTTGCTTATAAGGGTAAGAAATTGGCTGTGAATGATATTTACGGTGATGAAAAAATCTTGCAATGAATTAGTCTGGTATTTGAAGGCATTGGAAAGAAATAACCCGAATAGTTATTCAAGTATGGATGTGGATTCCGACACTAATCAATTTGAGAGAGTTTTTGTATGTTACGAGGCATGGATATTTGGATTCAATTATTGTCGTCCTATGGTGTTTTTAGATGCTACCTTTTTAAAAGGGTGAAATGGTATTTTGATGGCCGCCACTGCAAAAAATGGAATCAAGGTATGATTTTAATCTTCTTTTTTTTGCTGTTGTATTCACTTTGTATTGTTTGCATTAGTTCCTTATTAGAAATTTATGTAACATTGTACTGTTTCTTTAAGTGATTGTTCTAGTGAATTTTGCTTTGTACATGCTGCATTTTGTTCAAGTTGTTAGTCTACTGTTATATAGTACTGTTTCAAATATAGTGCATTTGGTTGTTTCAAATGTAATAATATCCAGTTCAATTCATTATAGTTTCTTCTGCATTGGGGATTAGCAAATGAAATTATTGCAGAAATGAATTCAGACTCACAATTTAGTTCTACTGAAAATTGACGATGATTAATGTTGGTTGTTTTTTTTCTTGATAGATACATAATTTAGATGTCTTATTTTTTCAGTTTAGCCACCAAATGTCACTATACCTACTGCTTATACTGGATTCACCAGAATTTGTTATATTTCAAACGATAAATGCATATATGTTTTTATCTCTAACATCTTCAATCTAGTTGCACTATTTACAAAGTAGGTACAATTGTTCAATGTACAGCCATGCTCCTTCTTGTTGTAAATTTGATCAAAAACAAACACTGTAAAAGATTTAATGTTCTTTAATTTGATGTACATAATGTTACTGTGTACAGGAGTTAAAAAAGATAAATGCATTTATCTTTTAAGATAAAGAATTAAATAACATATTAAGTCGTACTTATATATCATAGTTACTACTACATGCTAAACATATTTATCATTTTTCTCATTATTTGAATTTCTTACATAAGATATACAAATGATTTAAACGACATATAGAAAAGATAAAAGCATGTATGTTTTAGAAGTTCGAATATAAGTCTTTGTATTGTATGCATGAATTATGTGTCATATCTTTGCAATTTCTACCCTTCCCGCGTAGACTACACATTCAAGTAGAAAAATTAAAAAAAAGAAAAGAAAAAAAGGATGAATTTCCCCTAGCAAATTTATTTTTCCTTTTTTATTTGGGCCAAGGGCATAGTGTTCATGTGGTTGTCTACTATTAGATAATAATGTTTCAAATATAGTGCATTTTTTTGTTTCAAATGTAATACATAAACAGTGAATTATTATTTTTTGTTTTTTTCAAGTTTTTTCACATTAGCAATGGCTCTTGTTCCCAAAGAAAATGAAGAGTGTCGGAGTGCATTTTTAAAACACCTAAAGAATGATCATAGTTGTGATATAATATTAACTTTTTTAACTGATAGACACTGGGGTTTATTGTTAAGTATTCCAAAAAAAATTTCAAATAGTCATCATTCTTATTGCTTGCATCATATGCAAAATAATATTGCAAGCATTGTGAAAAGTGGAAGGGGTGTTTGGGTAGCTCATTTACTTGAGCGTTGTGCTATAGCTTCTAGTCATCATGAGTTTGAAAAAGCCATGTCCAAGTACAAAGAAATTGGAGGTGCCAAAGCTATAGAGTACTTGAATGATAAACCATATGATCATTGGGCCGGTTTGTTTTTTCCAGGGAAGCGATATTGTGAAAATAAGTCCAGCATAGCCGAGAGTTTTAATTTTTTGATTTTGGATGAAAGAAGTTTGCATGTTACTGCTTGTCTTGATGGAATTAGGGTAAAACTTATGATGCAAATGTCCAATCGTAGAGAAGAGGTATCAAAGTGGACTAGTGTGCTATGTCCAAAAATGGAAGCTCTTTTGTTGAAATTGAAGGAAGAAGGATTTGGGTGGAGTGTTTCTAAATCATCTAGGTATGTATTTCTATTTTTTACTTGATGTTTGCAGATTCTGAAAAATGATAATGCATTTATCTTTTTTCAACTTGCTATGTAGCCTGTCTTATGATTTCATTTTGTTGGTGTCGCTTGCTACATATTTTCTCTTTGTCTGCATTAAGGATTATGATAAAATAAATAATGTAAGGACCAAGTAATATAAAGCAAGTATCATTGTAGTGTCTTATTTTTTAGATTTTGTTATGGTAAAAACTAATGTTGTGCATAGGAGTATGATGTATTAGTCTGTCTGCTTAGGGTTTATTCACATGCATGAGTGTTTTATTTTTGACAGTATTTATGGTTTTTGGTCTAACTGAAAGCCATGACAAGATATTTTCAAGCTTGTAAATTTAAAGATTAACAGTTAATATATAATGGAAATATTGAGGAATGCTCACATGCAGAATTCATGAACAAACATACACTATCTATTTTTTCTTCCCTTATAGCACAGCTTCTGTGATCTTTAAGAATATGAACAGTATGAACATTGTTAATTTTTTTGGCTTATGAGTCTTATTTTTCACTATTAGTTCACTGCACATGAATTGGGTTTTATTTATTAGATAGAATAGAGAGAATATCTATAGTGGTAATAATCCTTTTTTGGAAATGCAATATGTTTATATATTTTAACGGTTTTTAATTTTAAATTTTGTAGGTATATTTTTGAAGTTCATTCTCCAACATCTCAAAAGGTTGATCTTAAAAATCGCATTTGCAATTGCAATCAATGGAAAGTGATAGATTTTCCTTGTGCGCATGCTTTGAAGTGTATTTCTTTAAACAGAAATTCTGTTTATGAATATATTGAGAATTACTTTACTATTGAGTATCATCGAGCTTCGTATTCACATTTGATCAATCCCATTCCAACTTTCGATAAGGAAGCAATTGAAGCAGAAGAATCATCTATTGTTTTTCCTCCTAAGCCTGTTCGTGGAGCTAGTAGGCCTAGGATGAATAGGATTGAAGGGGCTGATTTTCATGCTAAGCAAAACAGATGTGGAAAGTGAAAAAAAAACTAGGACATAATAGAAGGGGGTGTTCTTTGAATAATTTAGTTGACTTTTTAGTACAATGTATTTGATTGGTTGTTCTATGAATACTTTGAGTTAAATAATTGAATTGATTGTTTTAGTCCAATGTATTTGATTGGTTGTTCTATGAATATTTTGAGTTGAATATTTAGATAATTGCATATGTTGAATTTGTTATGATCTGATTTTGATTACTTTTGGTTGTACGCAATTATTTATGTTTAACTGTTATTTGGAATACAATGTTGTTAGTTCTGTTAAAAAGGATAAATTGATATATCTTTTTAATACTTATGTATAGTCATGTTTTTGTTATTATATGTTACTGTAGTTATTATGTCTATTCTTAAGATATAGTCTTTTCTATTCATCCACTCCAACCCTGGCTCTGGTCACTACAACAAAATCAAAATGGTATCAAATAGGACCAGTTTAAATAGCATAATCCAAATCTGCAATGAGATCTTCTATATCCTCAATGCCAACAGATATTAAAACCAAATCATCTGTTAATCCACGAGTTTCACGCACGACAGTAGGAATACAAATCAAACAGAACAACCGGAGATAAGTTTGACTAGTATATTGCTACCCGGAACATACTATCAATAAAAGTGATGTTCTTATGTATAGCCTTTTTAACAGAGCATACGCAGAATTGTCAATAAAAGTGATACAACATACTGTCAATAAAACATAAATGCTTTTATCTTTTTAACAGAGCATTAGAAACATTAGCCATTACAAATTCATTATCAATTATCAGAATTTCATTATCAAATTCAAAATCAGTTGTGTAGGTACTTGCGAGTTAATAATACACAAAAGCAACATAGACTGAAGTGATTATGTAGTTAATATTTCATTTGACAGACGCATTGGTTCTAGACAGTCTTGCCTTCTTAGTTCACAATATCATAACAGTTTGACAATGCATCCCATGGTACTGGGCGCACTGGAGATCGATAGCCTCTACAATCGGGGTCGTAGCATTTCTGATAGTAGCCACCCCTTTGGAAATCAACAATGTTTATAACATGACTACTTATGTTCTCTTCCAATTCGTTCACAATATCGACTTCTGGACATGCTATAAATTATGTAGCCATGTGCAGAAAACCAGTGCGACCTTATGATTTTGCCCGAAACATTTCCATGAGAGGCAAAAGATGAAATTTTATCATCCAAAGCTGGAAAAGGAGATTTTCCTAAACAATAGGACTTAGGTATATTGCTACCATAAACATGTAATGACTTATCTCCCTCGGTGTAGGTGCTATTATCATTGACCTCAAATTAAAAATGAAGAATTTTGCAACAGTCCGGATCCATTTTGCACTCTAATAGCTTATCAAAATCAGCATCTATTCTGCAAATAAGTGATTTGATAAACACTTGTTCCTCATTCAGATTCTTACATCCAAAGCGTCCGCTTGGAAGGAGTAAAGCATTCGTCCCTGCTTTTGATGATAAAGGAAGATGAAAACGACGATTGCGGGTATAAACTCCAGTATCAACGAAAAGACGCTCTGTATTGTCTGATGAGCTTGAATCTTTCTTGATGTACAGTTTTCAAACTGTGGATCACTTACTTTTAAATTTATTATACATGAGCATACCTCAGAGATGAATGCTCCAACATGCGAGTTGTCTTTGAAGGCAATATTTGGGATACGAATGATCACATGTCGAGAGAACTTTTCTTCAGTAGATGAATCAAGCTCTATAAACCAATCTTGATTTTCCTGGATTTTGTATTTGTCATTTAGCACTTTGAAGGTGATAGATATCAAAATATCTACCATTTCATCGGCATTTTTTCCAGTGGTAATCTTTTTATTGAACTCCAGATCATAATACAAGTGGCAAGACAGTCCGACTTGAATAACCTCGTAATGGTGGCGTAACTTAGGATTCATGGTATTGCACCTTCTCGAGAACTCATCATATGTAGAAACAAGGAACCTTCTTTGTGCAGTCAAATGATCTTGGTAGCAAAAAACGTAAGTGTTTGCATGTGTTTGGACAAATCTTAAAGCTTCTTCTTGTCCAGGAAAAGTATCCCATACTGCATCCTTTTGCTGTGTAGAACAAACGGAATTAGAAAACATGATAATAAATATAAAACTATAAATTATCAATAAAAGATAAAAGGATTTATCTTTCTTAAAAGAGAGGTAGAATCATATTTTGGATTACAAATTCATGATCCATATTTATCTGAACAACATCATCAAATCAACAAAGCCATTAGAAATTCATTATCAAATTCATCATCAAATTTTCAATATCAGTTACTACAAATTCATCATGTAATTCATCATAAATTCAAATATACTCCCTAAAATCTATGATCAATTTAGTATCAGCCATTACAAATTCATCACCAAATTCATTATCTAATTTTTAACATCAGCCATTACAAATTCAACATCTCATTCATCAGCCATTACATTTTTATGGGCTGAAGGAGAGCTGCAAAACTTGTCAAGCCAGCAATATGGTTCGTCAAAGAGTATTTGTACAACTATCTGTGCTCTGAATGCATTAACTTGTTCAAGACTAATTTTTGATGTAGTCTGCATTCCTTGTTCTATTTTTTGCATGAACATCATCACAAAAATTCCACAGTCGTACCTGTATTTGTGAAGTTTAGTACTTTGAATATAATGATAAAACAGATTATCTTTTCTTTATTTTGATAATGAATTGTAATTAGTATTATGTTTATCTAAGTAATTGTATGTGAGTAAATAAAACTATCTAGTTGGTAATATGTGTGTAGGTAGTTATTGTGTATCGTGAATTTTTGTATAAAATTCTGAACTATCTTCAAAATTACACATTTCTTTATTGAGCACAGTCAACATTTTTAAGCACTGAATTTTTGCTGAGAATTGTTTTGTGCCCTTCTTCTTGTAGCTCTTTATTTAGGTTGTTTACTGCTGATTTCTGCAAATAGTGAAAGAAAATTAGAATAAATATAAACACATTTATCATTTTTACTTTTGGCAAATTTTGTATGTCCACTTCTGCAGGTTTTTGATCTCGTGGTCAAGTGCAGAGAGTCGTAGTGGTTCCAAGTGCATTCTCCAACAACTAGTTCAAGCAGGCTCCAATGTTCATTGTCATGTATTAGGAATAATATGTTGCAACATAATGGATCTAAAAGTGTTCTTTTCATAAAAGGATTGAACATTTGTTTCTTGATATTTTCCAAGCTTCCATCCGTTGCGCTTTTCTATAAAAAATTTGTTTTAGAAAATTTATTGTATAAAAAAATGTTAATTTGAGAATATAGTTCACTTACTGTCGTAGTTGTGTTAACATAGATAATG
The DNA here is from genome assembly GCA_030765085.1 of Allium cepa. Lineage (NCBI taxonomy): Eukaryota > Viridiplantae > Streptophyta > Magnoliopsida > Asparagales > Amaryllidaceae > Allium > Allium cepa. Next base: position 943,475,624 of record CM060934.1, on the reverse strand, counting down.
ATGTTGCTTTCTTCTAGTTGCTTTGTTTTTGGGAACCAAAACCAATCAATGATCTACATTTGAAAAATGATATGGATAAAGTATATAATTTATAATGAAGGAAAGTTTAGTTTGTTGTACTTACTTGACCAGAAATACATTGTTGATAGAGGAGGTCTTCTATCATGAATTGTGTTATGGTGATGAAGTTTTCATCATCACGATTAAATGCTTCGTCGCTGAAAAATTGGACGGTTGTTAATAAAATAAAGTAAGTTTAGTACGTACTATGTTGTTTGCATTTGGTAGTAAAACAAAATAGAAGCCTTTATGGAAGTATGTATGAAAAGTCAAAGATAAATTAATTTATCTTTTTTAGTTTTGTTTAGCTTTTGTTTATTTTTGAGTAAGTGTGTGAGTGTACAGTAGTTGACAGATATACTGATAGTTGACGAAACTAAAATAGAACCAAAACAGAACTAATAATTAATTTAACAGATATTTGAATATAGTTTGTATGAGTGAAAATTAGTTTAATTACTTACTTGTTTCCTCCCAAAACTTTAAAAATAAGTTTAACATTTTGTTGTTGTTCTTTAGTAAGATGCTTCATGAGGGGATACTTTTCAACATTCTTTTGCTTCTTCTTCTTTTTTTGTTCTTTAGGACTGACATCTTCAACAACAATTGGTTTTTCTACAGCAACTTCTTCACTATCTTGTTTGATATTTTCAGATTTTAAACTGTCTTCAGTCTCTAGAATGAAATATTGAGTTTGCATCAAATCAAAATATGGAAAGTTAGCAGAACTACTTGTATGCATCATACCAACTATCTTTCTTTTTATCGTACCTTTTTCAGCTTCACTTTTTTCTTTGAAATCGTTTTTTTTTTCTCCACATTATGCTCTTCAAAAATTTTCAGCTTTTGAAATTTCATTTCGAGATTGTGGAATCTTTATTCAGCCAATTTTCTTGAATGTTGTTCCTCATTCAGTTGTTCTGCCATATTTTTCATCTCAACAGATTAAAAGTTCACTTTCATCTCTAACTCTTTTATGCTGCTAGAGCAGTCCATAGCATATTTGTCATCTTCTAGCCCAGTATGTTATTTTTTGAAAGAAAGTATTTTTCCTCTTTAGTTGCATTTGAAAATTTCTTTAAAATCTACATGGAAGGTATTTGAAATTAAATTTGGACATGTAATATCATCGAATTACTATGAAGTTAGAAATCAGAAATTATTAAAAATATACGGGTAAGAAAATTTCAGACACTTGATAAATGGATACAACATGTAAGCACATTCATATGCGAAGGAGAGAAGACCAGGAAAATCTATAATGCACGCACAATAGTCGTAACATATAAATATAGATATATAATTAACTAACCTACAAACTACATAAATTTAGAACACTATCCATATTGAATAACACACATATAAACATATGTACTCACATAATTTTGTATATCAACAAATATATATAGTTCGTTATGTACTTAAATCATTTTCTGTAAAAACATATATGCTTTTATCTTTTTTAACTAGGGTTTAATTTAGTTCTATACTTTCTGTAATAAATTTAAAATATGAGTAAATCAAGAATTTTTTTTAATATATATAACTATATATCAATTATAAGTAAGGCCTAACTTGTTATTGAATCGTTTACATTAACAGATAAATGTTTTTATCTTTTATAGCTTTTAAGCATGGTAAAATTAAAACTTAAATCTGTTAACAGAATACATAATATCATTGGCTAACCACCTTTAGTGATGTAACCAATAATGGGTTTGCAGGACAAGGAGTTGATAAAAGGTTGTTCGGTTGAATTTGGCTGAGTTCTTGAATTTATTTAGGTGTTTCAAGTAGCATGTGGCTAGCGCGGCAGTTTGTTGTTCGTTCAGTCAGGTTGTAGACAAAGATGAAATGAGATGGAGAAGAGGAGTAGTTTGTGGTTGAATGTGGGGGTGGATATATTGCACCATTTACGAAGTTTGAATAGCATTGTTCAACAAGTTTGAATTGTACCGAATTGTGGAGTTCGGCAGAAATTGAATGTGGGGTGTTCATGGTGATTTTCTGGTGGTTTGGTAGTGATGCTAAATTATTTTGAACTGTGGAGTTGGGCAGAAACTGAATTGTACTTACATCATTATGTATATATATGATTTTGTATACCAAGAAATATATATAAAAGCAGCATACCTTATCATTGTCTATTTCGTCGAAGTCCAAATCTTTTAATTTTGACAAATCACATTTTCTCATCCTTGGGATTTTGCTTTCCAAATTTTCTTTTTCATCGATGATTTGCATCCTTTCAAAAAACCAATACTGCCAATAAGATCACACAAATAAACATTAATATTTAACATTTTTGTAAAAAGCATTAGTATAAATATATTTATATTTACTTAAAGTTTTTAAATCATACCAATAAGACCATAATACATCCAGGTGTGCTTCTTGGATTAGCATAGTATTTTTGAACATTTTTCATGACATTTTCGCATATTGCTCTCGGCCAAGAGATTGAGTTCAATTTTCTTAAGTTTCACAGCTTTGATAAGAAGCCCCGCTGCATGTAGCTCTGATTGTTAGGAAAGAGAAAAGTAATAATCAACAAGAGCAACAACAATTTGACTAAATCTTCATTCCCGTTTTCTTCCTCTATCATTTTTTTCAACCTTCTTGTGACCGTCTTCTGGCTAATTATGTCATTTTCTTCGAAATTTATAGTCAAAAACTCTGAAAAACTTTCCATTGCCGTGGCATTATTTGAAGTTGGTGTCGGAAACTAGTCCTTTCCAGATAAATGCAGTCCAAATATAAGGCTAACTTCTTCAGGTGTGATTTTCAGCAGTTTGTTTTCAATTTTGAAGGCTTTTTCTTTAATACTGACAGAAATAATTACTTGATCTAAATTTGAAGCGCTTTTCCGTATGTTTTTCCGTTCTATGCCACTGGTGAGAAACATATTAAAAAAAAAATTGAATGGCGTTCTGTTGATATAACTTTTTGCTTCATAAGACAGAATGTTTTTTCCTTAACAATCATCATAACTTTGTACACAACATCTAAATTACATCTGTATGTTCCAGTGTACAGATGTTTTTTTGTCTTTTCAGTCTGTTTTGAATCTCATATTTCTCAACATCATCTGACTCATCTGTTTCAATATTTATTTCTTCAGAATCAGAATTTGCTTCACTTAGTTTTTCGAAATTTTCCCTCTTCATCTGAATTTGTGAGCTGTTCTTTTTCAGAAATTTGTGAGGTTTGCTATGTTGGTTCAGCTTCATCCTACATTCATGAAAATAATATCATTAATTGGGATCTACATTTATTTCTGCATATTCATGAAGAAAATATCATTCTGCTCAATAATCATAATGCACATAAAGCAAAGCAATATTATCGAAAAATATCGTACTGCACAATAGTCTGTATAAAAAGATAATATGGTTTATCTTTTTAATTATTTTGCGTTTTCTTAGGAATTAGATATTTTTTGTCAATGAAGAATTGTTAAGTAGCTTGTATATAGTAGTGTTCATAATGTAGAAGCTAGTGAATAAAATGCTAAAAATATGGTCCATAAAAAAATATGCTGCAAATTCAATGTTGCCCTTAAACCCTATTGATTATAGAGGGATTTACATTTCCAATAAGTTTTGACAGTTAATGTATATAACAAATAAGTAACTATGTAGTAATACATTGGCATATCTTTTGATGTTCATAAACAACTAAAAGCATTTCGTTATAATTTATTATGTAATAAGTTGTTTTTACAAAAACATAAATGCTTTTATCATTTTTATGCAAGCTTTAAATCAAGTTCATATGGTATGTAATAATTGTAAATAATGAATAAAACATCAAACTTGTTTAATATTTATCATTGTTTTTCAAATGTAAGTAGAGCTAAATATCTAATTAAATCCCATACAGATAAAGCTAAATTTGTTTATCTTTTTTCAATAGTTGAATATAGTAACATGTTCATATGGTATGAAACAAATTTAAATAATGAATAAAACTTGAAACTAGTTTAATATGTATAGCTTGTTTCAAATATAACTAATGCTAAACATGTAATTAAATATAACTAATGCTAAACATGTATAGCTTGTTTAACATGTATCGTTGTTTTTAAAATATAAGTAAAGCTAAACGCCCAATTAAGTCCTACACAGATGAAGCTAAATGTGCTTATCTTTCTTCAGCAGTTAAATACAGTAACATGTTCATATGGTATGTAACAATTCAACATGTAATTAAATATTATTGTATACATAATTAAGGGGAAAAAAAGTTATCAACGGTGTTAGTGATAAAGATTTGTGCTGACTGTGCTCATCACAAAATGGACTAGATATTGGTCTTCTAGTGATACACTGTTTTCCGTTGTTAATGAAGATGCATGTAACTTCATTAAAAAACTTATGTTTTTCTTGATCTTGTATGCATTTGTATCCTGCATGAATATTATCATGTGTAATAATATGTTAGTAAGAATGAAGAGTTATACATATATGCATTACTGACTATGAAATCATACATAGTTCATTATCTAATTAAATCATTTTTTAAAAACATAAAAGCTTTTATCTTTATTAAGTAGGGTGTAAATTTGCCGTATATATTTTGTAATAATTTTTGAATCATGAAAAAATGGCAAATATGTATAACATATACTAGTCACTATTTAAGATAACTAAGGCTTAAGTTGATTTGAACCTATTATAGTAAAAGATAAATATGTTTATCTTTCGTAGCTCTTGAACATAGGAATATTACAACATAACTGTGTTTACACAATACATATGATTCTTGAAAGTTAAAATTACATTAAAGCAACTCTAAGATAAACAAACAGGTTAAATCCATTACATTCTTGTATTAAATCATTTAAATTAAAAGATAAACAGATTTATCTTTTTAAGCTGTTGAATATGAACAGTTTTAGATCACGTTAAATCATTACAAAAACAACAAACACCTTACATGCATTACAAAAACTGTTATATATAAACACGATCAATTGAACTTATTTCTTACTTGTTCAAACACAAGCAAAAACAACCTATACATAGCAAAGAAAATCAATCAGTGAATGACTACTTACTTCAGCTAACAAAAACAATCGATATATAGCAAAAAAAAGCAATCGATGAACAACAAACAGCAAAGATAAACAAGTATTTACTTGTTCAGCAACTAGTGAATAGAAATCGCGTTTTAGTTTCTTCAACTAAAGAAAGGTGAGGCGATTAACAATTTGCTTATTCAGCTGAAGAAAAGTGAATCAATCGATATATAGCAAACATCAGAAATAAACAACTACTTACTTGTGCAGCTGAGAAAAGTTAGGCGGTACAATTTCTTCAGCCATCGATAATCCAATTGAGGCGATTTTATTTCTAAGCCCTAGTTTTGTTTTTCATTCGGAGGTTTGGCGGCAGATATGGATTAGCGAGAAGTAGTGGGTTTATTTTTGACCCGTGTCCTGGAAACTAATTTATCTGAACACGTGTCCTAGAAAATAATCAGTTGATGGTAATAGGCCCTTATAGTGAAATTCCCCTTTTTAATATATTTCTTTACTAAATTTTTTAATTGGAAAAACAACAATATTATTATATTATTAAAATTGTAGAAAATTTATAAAAATTATACCAATTTTATATCATTAACCAATTCTAAAAGTTAAAAAGACTTAACATGTAATAAAAATAATATTTATTATTTATTAAATTATGTTTAATTAATTAAAGAAATGTGTAATATTGTAAAGTGTTTTAATTTTGGTAGATTATTATGAAATTATAATAAAATATATAGTAAATGTAAAAGTTAATGAAATAAAATTCTGCTTAATAATATTGATTTTAAAGTTATGTAAGGAGATTCGACGGATGTACGAAGGATGCAGAAAATTTATATGCCACGTCTTTAATAGCAGGCAAGAAACAGAAATTTTTTACATCTAATAGAATATGTAAAAAAATTGTCGAGGCATAAAAAACATGTAAGAAACTTCATATGCCTTTCCGAAGTCAAACCATCTATTCTAGAAATATTTTTATGTCTTATTTAGGTCACGGTTATATATTTACGAATTATATGTTTACACATTTAGGATGGCATTGGAAATACGTAGAAAATTTACGACGCCTTTAACCGTTTTTGTACATTTTTTCACTACAAGGGGAAGGGGGATTTCCGACGGCTGAAAACCGTCGGCGGCCGTCGGAAGCCGTCGGCGGCCGTCGGAAAAAGCCGTCGGAAATGACGGCGTCGGGGAGCAGTGTTTCCGACGGCTACCGACGGATGCTGCCGTATAGATTACCGACGGCTTCCGACGGCTTCCGGCGGTTTCCGACGGCTTCCGTCTCCCGTCGGACGCCGTCGGAAACCGCCGGAAATCAGGCCGCCGGGAGCCGTCGGTAACCGATGAAAATTTCGACCTATAAGCCGTCGGGAGCCGTCGGAAGCCGTCGGAAATCTGCTGTTTTTTTTTTAAAATCTGCTGCAAATAGAGCCTTCCAACCACATTTCTCTTCCAAACACTACAATATCAATACTGCACAATCCAATAAACAATAATCCAACCAAACATGCAAACCAATACTCCAAAATATTCAATAGACACAGAAATAAACAAAATTGGAATAAAAATAAAATACAAAATATACATAACATTCCAACATTAACAATAATACTAACAATAACTGTTCTAATCATGCATATCCTGATACAGCTACAGAACCAAGTGTATTATACATAATTATACATATCAACAATTAATTGTTCCATCTACCAAATCATTGTAAACTAAAACTAAACATACCTACACGAACGAATCAGAAAGCAATGAATCAATCTGCCCCAGATCCAGAGCCAGCCGATGAAGGGAAGCGGCCACCAAACTGCTGCATGTACTCAAATAACTGTGCCGTCTGCATGGCCTGTTGGCGGTTCTGCTCCTCCAACTGCTGAACTCTAGTCTGCAATTCTTCTATACTTGCTAGCTCGCTCTGAGGTCTACTCCGCCGTCTCCTACTCTGACTACTGGAATGCAATAATTGAAAAATAAATAAAATCAAAGTTTATTGTTTTGAAAAGGTAAGAATATCATATTTTAAGTATTTTAAGAAAAATTAAATTATTTACCGCTAAATTGCCAAATCCGTATCGTCGACCATGCTCTGGTGGACTCATAACGGACTCAAAAATAACGTCCTCTTCATCGGTCGTCAGCTGCTCTCGACCCGTATCAGAAAGGAGTTTCTGTCGCTGCTCCATAAACATCTCCTGCATTGACAAATTAATAATATCATATCTTATTTCATAATAATTTGACAACTAAAACAATTACTAATACTGAATAAAATGAAATATGCTTACATGGCTTTTACTGGATTTATCGTCCTGCCATGTGTACGAAACAGTCCCGTCTGGATTAACATGCTCGACAGCATGCGTACGGGTGAACACGTCCATATAGCTGACAGGACCATGTGCCTCGGCTTCCTGAAGTTGATTGTTACATACAATTATTATACATTTAAAATCATATAGCATAAACTATTTACATTTATTATTCAGTAATTAAATTTACCAACTCCTGCCGATACTGCTGAAACGACTTCGATCCTCCGCGATGAGTAACGGGATTCTTATTTCTATTTGCAGAGTTTCTATCTGACTCTGCCTGTACATTCAAAATTTGATACATTATTTTCCAATCGCGTTAAATTAATAATTCAAAAAAAATTGGTATACTTGCCTTCGCCTCGTCCGTCTCCCAGTAGCTCAACCAAGCTTGCCACACGCTCTCCCCCATCCACCGTGGTCTCTTCCCGGATTTCTTAACCTCAGATATCGTGTCTCTGTAGTTCTTTCGCATCTTCCTCATCCAGTATGCTCGTGCCAGCTGCATATCATCTGTCTGGATGTCTATCTCAGCCTGTGTTAAAAAAAGATTACACTTTAAATGATAAACGGTAGAAAAACGACAAAAACGAATTAAAAATGGAAAACATAAAAATTACACATACTAGGGCATCCTGCCATATGCACTCTATGATGTGCGGAGGGATGGTATCCCACTTCGGCCAGCACGCACTCATCCTACTACGATATGCTGCTCTGGAGACGTCCAACACTACCTTAGTGGGTAGTAGCTCGAACCCCCTGTTTTTAAGTACGATACAGATAAGTACGTACGTATAGTATAGAAAAAATAAGATGATGAATAAGATTTAATTTTTACCCATCTGCTTTGGGGACTAACGTAACAACTGGACGGTGTGGCGCTTGCGATGGGCCACTGCCATCGCCTCCTGAAGAACGGGAAGAGCTCCTCCCTCTATGTGACATAATGATAAACCTGTGACGTTTACACATCATTATATAAGAGAATAAAAACATGATAATGAAATATATTTCATATGAACATGACATCAACGGTATAAATTGCTTAATTATAATGACTGAAATGTAAATAGAAATGTAAGTTTGTTATACCTGATTCATAATGGGTGTACTCTTCCTACGATAAGCAGAGTTCATTGCATTTTTAATAAAAATTGCTAAATAAATGACAAATTGAAATAACATAAAACAATAGTAAACGGATTTAGTTTCATAGTTACATCAATTTCATAATACATCAAGAATTCAACATAGTTACATCAATTGCAAAAAAACAGATTCAAATTTATATCAGTCATCATCGTCTTCTGATTCAGATTCGGTCTCGTTTTCGACGATATTTTCCTCTGCACTGTCAAACGCTTCTACCAAAACATTTGATTCATCGATCAAAGGACCAAAATCTGTATGATCGTCTGTAATTATTATTTCGTTATTTTGCTCAAGATCTGCCTGATAAGCTTGTTCGTCCGGAATATTCTTCCCATCGAATGTGAATCTGGCCTTTGTTTTAAAAACTGCAGACCAATCTGCTTTTATCTCTTTTTAGAGACGGATAAGGAGCGTAATAAACTTGCAATGCTTGTTTGGCTAGTACAAAAGGATCATACTTGTGATAGTGCGATGTATGCTTTATTTCGATAAGATTATAATCCTTATGCACATTAATTCCAGAACCTGGAACATTGCTAAACCAATTGCATCTAAATAGAAACACCTCCTCCGCGGGTCTTGAGAAATATGTCAGTTGCAAAATTTGTGTTAGAACGCCATAAAAATCATTTAAATGGTTTTCTGGATCGTCGCTACCTTTAACAAATACACCAGTATTATTTGTTAATTTTTCTGCACCGTATTCTTTGGTGTTAAATTTATATCCATTGACGAAATATATTGGATATGTCTTGACCACTCTTTTTGGTCCCATTGCAAGATGTTTCAACCCTTCGTCAACAACACAATTTTTCGGCTCATAAACGTAATTTGAAAACCAACGGGAAAATTCTTTACTGAGATCTCCGTTCGGATGTTCCCGTTCATAAACACTGTTTATATAAACAAATTATTACATTAGGTTATACACGCGCATGCATTACAGAAAAGAATAAAACAAAAATTATTATTTCAGAATACCTAACAAACGGTGCAACCTCGGCACAATTTAGAAGAATATAAGTGTGTGCTACACGAAGATCTCTATCGTCTAGCCATATTTCCACACATTTTCCAGAAGGCCGACCATGTTGTCTAAAAATAGATAACATTGCTTGAGAGGACTCTTGTTCGTCGCCTTCATCATTACGAGGAACACTTTGAAATGAAATATTCACATGGTCACTGAAATAGTGAGAGAAAAAGAACGAAGCTTCTTCTTCGATGTAAGATTTACATATCGAACCTTCAACTCGTGCTTTTTGTCTCACTTTTTTCTTCAGATGATTCAAATATCTATGCAACATTAATTTATATTAACTTCATCTTTCAAATGCAATTAAATTACGTTATAACATATTACATACCTCTCAAATGGATACATCCATCCGTATTGGACAGGACCTCGAAGTCGTGCTTCAGATGGAAGATGAACAGGTAAATGTTCCATCACATTAAAAAAACCTGGCGGAAATATTTTCTCTAATTTGCAAAGCAATATAGGAATGTCCACTTCAAGTTTACGTAAACGTTGCACTTTTAAAGTAGTCGAACAAAGCTCTTTGTAAAACATACTAAGCTCCGTTACTACCTTCCAAACTTTTAACGGCAGTAGTTCTTTAAACATAACGGGAAATAAATTTTCCATCATTATGTGACAGTCGTGACTTTTCATTCCGCTCAATCTACCATTTTTAAAGTCAACACATCTACGAAGATTTGATGATATCCCATCAGGAAATCTTAACCCTTCCACCCATTTTAACACAGCTTTAACTTGATTATTATCTAATTCGTAACAAGCTTTTGGTTTTTTACTGTCATTTGGTTTCATATGAAGCTCGGGACGTTTGCATAATTCTTCTATATCACGTCTTGATTTCAAATCATCCTTCGTCTTCCCTTTCACATTCAAAATTGTGTTAAACACATTATCAAATACATTTTTCTCATTGTGCATCACATCTATATTATGGCGAAGCAGAAGATGTTTCCAATACGGCAACTCCCAAAAAATAGTTTGTTTGCACCAGTTATGAACAACTGATTTGCCTTCAATTTCTGTTTGCTCCCCCGTTTCATATATCTTTGGATAGTCATTAACAAGTTCATATATGTCTTCGCTTGACCATATCGTCGGTGGTTGTCTGTTTTCTACTCTATTAGCTAAAAAGTTTTTCTTGTCTCCTCTGAAGGGATGATTTACATGGAGAAAATATCGATGACAGTCAAACCATGAAATTTTCTTACCATGAGGTAAAGAAAACGCTCGTGTTTCATCCATGCAATATGGACATGCTAGACGACCGGCAGTACTCCATCCCGAAAGCATTGCATAGGCAGGAAAATCACTTATAGTCCACAACAAAGAAGCAAACATACGAAATTTTTTCTTCTTTGACACATCGTATGTTTCTACTCCTTCGTTCCACAGTATTTTTAACTCCTCAATCAACGGTTGTAAATATACATCGATTCCTTGTGTCGGATCGTCGGGGCCAGGAACGACAACAGTAAGAAACATATATCGCGTTTTCATGCACATCCATGGAGGTAAATTATACGGTGTGACGATAATGGGCCAGGATGAATATTTAGAATCAAATTGAGAAAATGGAGAAAAACCGTCCGTACATAATCCTAATCTAACATTTCGACTCTCCGCTGCAAAATTTGGATACGTTTTATCGAAATGCTTCCATGCTTCTCCATCGGCCGGATGTGTCAACGTACCCTCTTCCTCCGTTCTCACGCTATGCCACCTCATATTAGACGCAGTTACAGAAGATGCATATAATCTTTGAAGTCTTGGAGTTATGGGTAAGTAGTGCATACGCTTGTACGGAACTTCCTTACCCTTCTTTTTTCTTGGTTTGTATCTCTCCTGGTTACAAACTTTACAATTTCTAAGGTTTGCGTCTTCTTTCCAAAACAACATGCATCCTTTTAAACATGTATCTATTTTCTGATACGGTAAACCAAAAGCCGACATAAGTTTTTTAACTTCGTAGTGATTTTCACACATTAGATTATCGGGCGGCATATGTCTTTTTGCAGCTTGTACAACAGCCGTAAACCCAGCTTCAGTGATGTTGTATTTTGACTTCATCGCAATGTATTCTACGATTACTGACAGCTGCGTGCCGCTTTTACAACCATCCCAAATAGGTTTCTTAGCTGCATCTAGTAAATCATAAATTTTCTTAGCTTCAATATTTGGTTCTTCAACATTTACATCATCGTCGTCAACTTCAATCATAGGAAACATTGATCGTGCTGCATCTTCGACCATATTTTCTATACGGGTCGTTGAAACTATTTCGTTAACGACACTTTCAGACTCTACAGAAGTATTTGCTACAACTTCTCCATGCCGATCCCAAACATAATATTCGGGTGTGAAACCGTGTTGGCACAAATGAACTTTCACAATATCTGGTAACAAAAACTTCAAATGTCTACACCTACTACACGGACAACGAATTTCTGGATCGTTTCCGTTATTACTTAAGGCGAATTCAACAAACACGTTTATACCATTATAAAAATCTTCTTTTATTGAGCCCCTCAGTCCTTTTCTTTGGTACATCCATCTCCTTCGATCAACAAGATAATCAATCATTTTTCCTATTTGACAAAATGAGAAGTTCAAAATTTAATATTTATTTTGAAGAATACATATTCGAAAAAGATTATTTTCATGTTCGTATAATATTTTGAATTTAAAGAACAACTTCACAAATTTAAAAATATTTTCAAATAGGGCACATTTTATTTTTTAACGTACGTAACGATTAAAAATATATATAATTTTTTTTCATTGGTCAGACATCCTACTTCCCATTACAAACACAGTAAGCATTTACATTTCGTATATTACTTCGTCTCAAACGATTCAATAAAATTTCGGCAGCATTTCCCTTTTGTTCCCTGCATTGTACACAAATGCGTGTACGCAGGAAACGAAAAAGAAAAGTTAGGGCGAAATTTTATGAACCGTTTGAGACGAAGTAGTATACAAAATGTAAATTCTTACTGTGTTCATAACTTGTCCAATACAGGGACAAATCCGACAAACATTGTACCAGATGAATATAAATGGTCGTTTTTCGAAAAAAACGACTATTTATACAACGATCATGTACAACACTCGTCAGACGGGGCCAAAAACTCTCTAAGGGACATTTGTCGGTTAACATGCGCGCATTTTACTCAAAAATACAGTTTTACTCACTGTTCACATTTATATATTAATTTCACACATTTATTCGACGTATTACGCATCAACTTAGGACTGCTTTAACATTTTGTCATTTTTCAATACACACAATTATAATTTAGAGTAATGCATTTTTTTTGTGTCATAAGTAAATACGTGCACAATATAATACTCCTAGTTCATTCAATCATTTTATCTTATTCCAAATAACGTATACAATCGTCGAATCAAGGCATACACAACAAAATACATGTACATGAACAAGCACAAATTATACGTGTTTATCACAATTTCACGATAAAAGATGAAATCGGTATACCATGTGATGCTATAAACCGTTATTACGCTAGTGGAAACAATTGCAATCATTAATTCGCCCTAATTTATCAATTTATGCAAATCTATAATTAGGGTAAAAACTGAATTTTTCATAAAAATAAGAGATTATACCTGAGATTAAGAGTAATGAAGCTTGATTAGAGAGCCTTGGAAGATCCGGAAGCTAGAAATTAGGGATTGGAAGCTTGGAGGTTGAATTTGGGGGGTTTTTTGAGTTATTTTCGTATGGAATGGAGGAGGAAGAAAGGGCTCGGCTGGCAGGTATAATCGCAAATTTCCGACGGCTTCCGACGGCCGCCGACGGCCCGTCGAAAGCCGTCGGAAAATGGCCGTCGGAAGCCGTCGGTCTTGGCTGTCGGTATTCTGCCTTTTTCTTGTAGTGTTTCTACGTCACGTCTCATGGTGTTTGCTACTTTGTAGTATATTTGGTGAAATTTAAAGGAGTTTGCATCCAAAATTTGACACATACGTATCAAGGAATTTGCTCAAAACTAGTTATCGAGTTTAATCCTTTAAAGACATCGATTGATAAGTAACAGCTTAACGCTTGTATGAGACAATGAATGTAGCACAGGAGGTCAATTCCTATAAACAGAGCAAGTAAAAAACAAATGAAAATTGCAAAATGCAACTGGAAATTACTGACGTAAGACAACAATTTCGATTTAATAGAGAAACAAATATTTCGTTGAGAAAACCTATACGATACGACGAATTAATTGTCAAATACATCGTAATAAAAGAGAAGAACTTTGATACGACATTTGTACCAAGCTCTGAACGGACATGTGTATCATGGCTTTTTACATAATAATATTCATGAATAAATCAAATCTTAGATGAAAGCGAATAGTATATGATATTTTTGAGGAGCACGTACGAACGATGAAATCTTAGATGAACAATGCTGAGGCTCCTTAACTGGGTCGATGTGTTTGTTCGTGAGATTATTAAAACACGCTGTTTACGTGTGAAATATAGGCTAAGACAATTTTGATGTTGACAATTAATTGACGAGCACTGATGAAGTCCAATGTTCCGGTTAAAGGAAATATAAAATAATGAACACGCGAGATGCAACGAAGAGATAATTGAATTGTTTTCTTGTTTACTGTAATTAACACTTGGAGGACCCAAACTGCGCCAAGAACAGCGGTTGAAACATTCACTATATTAGCAAGTGGAACTTGTATTGTTATTATAATTAATCTATATGCGTGTATAACTATAAATAATTATTAGCATGATACACGCATGCTCGACAGCTGACGTGTGGAGATAGCTACGCTTGCTACATGTCCGACAAGCGTCTTTTATTGATAATTGAACCAATTGCTTGCATTTATTATTATTATTATTGAATTATATGCATAATGATGACATTAATTAAAATAATATATTATGTCGGATCGAGGTGGGGCAACAATCGGAAACCACTCCATTAACCGTGGGCCTACTACCTTGATGTAGATCACTATCTTTTCTTATAAATTTAAATAAAACAATATTAAATTTATTCCAATAAAATATAGGCTGCTGAGAAACATCAAATATCCATAAATCTTGCTCCTCGAAAAGTGGTTAACATTTGAAATGTCTGGCAGTCCAAATTGATATTTTTCACTAAAAAGCACATCCACGTTGAGGTGAATTAACCAACAAACTATCAGACCTAATGAAAAGTTACAAGAGCTGTATTATCATGCAATTTCTCACATCAAACCTTTTTCTTTCCTTAAAAAAGAAAACTTGTAAAAATATTTCTCCCTTCTAGAATGGAAAAGACATTTTCAAAACAATTTGTTTAAATACTACATTTAGAACCAAACAAATAATTAAATTTAGTGCAGTAATCATGTGAAATAATACCAAATATACATCTTTTCATTCTCATTTATGTCTTTTATTATGTAAAACATTAAAAAATATAACGGAGATGCATTATGTTGTAAAAACAAGTCAAATTGCAGATATTTTTGAATAAGCAGTAATTTATCATTACCAATGTAAGGATTACCAAATTTCGTTAATATACCAATTGTAACGATAACAGTAAGCAATTTTAACTGCGTAGTAAAAGCGATACGATAACGTTATTTGCAAAATGCTAACAGCTCGTTGGTACAATACCCACAATAAATCATCAGTCCCATTAAATGTTATTACATCAAATGTTTTCACGTTTTCAAGCAAGTTGCATTTATGTCAAATCAGTTGATAAGCTTTGCTATTTCAAAGCTTATTCATGTGAACAAATGTCAGCGAAACATACACTGCATATAGAAATTAACATTTTTATATTCTTACTAATCACTCATACATGTTTTTTCCTACGTATTTCCTCTCACCCTAAAAAAGATTAACCTGTGTGCTTGTGACACTGAAATATAGGAGTGCAATATCTGACAAACAGCTTGGTCTGATCCTCCGGATTTGATGCTTCCCTGCTTTTACGTTGGCACTAATATGCATGTTGCCTGCAATGAACAGGCCACAAAAATATCCTAACCGTTCGGTTCTAAAACCCAATAGTCAATTCTACTGGTGTAAATACAACGATGATGAGTTTATTCACAAAAAAGTACAGCTAGTATAACCACACATGACAGTGTAAAAAAGACCGTTGGATTATATAATTTTAAAAAATAAAATATTTGTTGTAATTTTTTTTATTAATTTTAGTTAAATATTTAATTTTAAATAATATATTGGATAAAAATTATTTGCATGGCTAAAAACACAAAATAGAATACTAAAGAAAAAATGCGTGTGTCTATACATATATGTATGTTATGTATGTATATATACGTAAACTTTCTTTCAAATATATGTAACATAAAATCCATGTTAATTAAAAGAAAGAAGACAAGAAATATGTAAATATGTTAACAAAATAGGAGGAAAAGGGAAAACAAACATCTTTGCGGTATGAAGAAAGAAAATTTGCATATAAATTCAAAAATAATTTTCTTAAAGGCCAATTTTATAATAGATTTGAGTTTATACTCAATTTTAAATTATTGTAAAAGCAGAGAACCGACAAAACTAACCGTTTTGGTGTCTGGTTCGAAAAATATATTTGTTGCTATTTTCCCTTTTGTAAAACACTTAATGATAATATATAATATAAAGCGTTACGAAACTTTTGTAAAACACTTGCTTTATGTTTTAGGTATGTTTATGTATATACGTATATATATTTTAATTTTCATGATCCTTGATGTTTAGGGCCTCCGTGACATTCTAGCCTTCATCTACATAAGGAAAGCACCTAAGTAAATGTTATATTTTGTACTAACTTCTTTAATCAAACTATTTCACGTTTGCCTTGCATTTTGAACAATTATAACTATCTTTTCCAAGAGTGTACTATAAACTCCTAATAAATGTTATACCAGGTAAGCTTTTACTTTAACCTTCTCATGTGCATCCAGCTTGAAAAATAATATTTATACAAGTATGTGTATGCGTGTAATTATTTGGGTTTATTGTCCATTGCCAAGAAAACAAAATAATAATACATTAGTCTGCAGTCTCATGTTCATCCACTAGCTCGAGCATAATTTATACAAATATACGTTATAAAGCAACAACTTATTTGGTATTTTAGTAGGCAAAAGGTGATTGCATCATGGAGCCTTTATGCATGGTTTCAAATGAGTCGAAAAAATAAATATGAGTGATCATGAAATCTAGTCTATGCAAACTGATAAACTGATACAGACACTTAAGATGTAAACTGATACAGACACCTAAGATTTGTTTGCGGCGAACGAAAACAGGGTATCTGAACGGGCATTTGAATGGGAAGTGAAGTGAATGAGGAAAACGCTTATGTGCTGCGAGTGAAGAATCTGAATGGTGTATTGGATGGGGTATTTGAATTTTGCATTAAAGTGAATACTTTCGAATGCGTATAATGTCATATCCGTATCTACGTCCGAAATTACTTCGGTTATCGGATATATGCATTCACAGATACAGATAGATATCGAATAATTATCTTATCTGTCAAAGAGGGATAAATTAAGAAAAATAAGTGGTAAATTTCAATTTAAAATAAACTTTTTCTTACTCATTGGCCATTAAATTGTTAAAAATAAACAATTGGGGTGATGGTAAATATTTTTGAGCAGTTAATATGCATTTAGTGCGTATAACATAAGCCACTAACACAATAAAGCAATAAATAAATAAATAAATATATTATTTCATTGTACTAAAATACACGTAATTTAAACTATACTGTTAAGAAAACCGAACGGATAATTTTGCATGTGGATGTCTTCATGTCCGCAGTCTCGTTCGTTTTTTCGAATATTGAATATTTATCTACTTTTTAAATATAGATGCGAATAAATTTCAGATTTTTCGGGTATTCATTGACAGTCCTAATTTGAAGGGAGGATGTGACAAGTAAAGAGATCAATGGTTGTTGACGTCACCCGTTGAAGAAATGTCTGACACCAACGTACCTTCTCCCACCATTCCCCCAATGGGGATGGGAATGAGGCAAACACTGTTAGGGCGTCCGATGCATCCCAAACTTGAACGGGCCAAACGACACCTTAATGTCATAAAAAACATCTTTGAAATAATAGGAAAGCCTTAGTTACGGTTACTGATAGGATCGTTCAAAATAACTAATTCATTCCCTATTAAACGATTCTAAATAAAAGAGTCATCCAAATAAAAAATAACCAACTCAGAACCATTCAAACGTGATTTTTTTTCCTTAACCCATACGATTTGCCTAATATAACTGGATATTCAAACAACTCTTTCCTGTATATGGATTCGGAAGTAAAATCTGAATATTGGATATACAAAAAACACAACAACAAAGTAAGCAAAAAGGAGCATCATGCTCTTATAAAAAGCATCTCGAATTCACAGTACTCCATCATCTCTAACAACTATTATCTAATCACCACTGCCGGTTCTACTCAACCAACCTAAATTGCATACAAAGAAGTTGATCTATCATTACAAACTAATCATCACTAACTAATCAACACAACATATCAAACATCACCTGGCACACAAATCCATTTGTTCATCTCAACACAATAGCGGGTAACATCAGAAATAACATCAACAGGCTTTATACTCATCCACAAGAATCCCGCAGCAAGTAGCATTTCACATTATCATATAACAACGACATTCAAAGAAGGTTGAATAAGAATAGGAACATCCCCGCATTCACCTGACTCTGAGAAGCATCCTGGACTTGTTCTTCATCAGAGAAGTAGTAGGAGTCAACTATAGAATAGGCGGTAAAGCATATCCACGTTCATGACGGATTAACACGTGTAGATGACATCGCAAGAGCACCGTATTGAGATCAATGGCAACAACGCTTCTCTGAAATTAATTTTGATGGCTTTTATATCTAGCGGCTGCTAGAGATCCATGGCCACACTTGACTAGAATTGACGACAATATGCAAATTTCAAAGCATGGATGCCTGATGTAACACTCTAGATTTTTGGTAACATTATTTAGAATAATTAATTGGCTAAATTAAATAACATAATGTGTTGATAAGGGATTGAGATTTGATTCTATCAAAGGGGTGGCTGTGTCATTTAACAATGTACTAAAAAGGGGTTTAAAATGAATTAGAGTAGAGGTAAAATAGGAAAGAGGCCATTCCTATAACCTTCAAACCTTGGCTGTACATTAGATACAAGTTCATTTTATTTTGAAATTTTTTAAATTAAGCGGCTGGCCATCATTAACAAGAGCAAAAGGAAGAAAACTAGAAAGAAGCTAATTCAAATCAAATCCACTCATATATCAAACTCTATAATCTCTAAAACTAAGATGGATAATTTTTACATCTCATTTTTCTATTATGTTTTCAGTATTTGGATAAATGTCGAATATTTTGCAATGATTTGCCATGTTTTTGAATGATGGAATGATCATACATACATGTTGATGATTTATGTATATTCATATTGATTTTATGATATGTTTAAAGATGAAACCTTATAAAATGATATCCAAACGCCTTGTGAATTTTTATGAAGATCATAAATATTATTTTGAAAATGGGTTTTAATTTTTCAGAATTTTTTAAATTTATGTGGAATTTATACGAATTTTCTAATAAAGAAAATGCTAATTTGGATTAATAATTATTTTCAGTTAAATAATAAGATATTTGTAACGACCCATAAATTTTGATAAATAAATTTGTTAGTATAATTAAGATTTTGTAATTTAATCTGGAAAGAAATAAAAATTTCATAATTTATATTGAAGTAAATGTTAAAAAAATGAAATGCAACCATGGAAATTAAAGCTAAGTATTAACAATTGAAAAGAAATTACGATTAATTGAAGTAATGTGTTGTGATACTAGGCTAAGAATTGAATATAATAAAACAAATAGGAATATTGTATTAACTAATGAAATGATATAATTGGTAGTGATTGAATGAATTCAAAGTTATATTAACCAATGAAGTAATACGTAATAAATTGAAAATTTATGCAATCAATGTAGATAAGTAATTATAATGTTTGTTGTTGATAATGAACGTACTTAAATGGTAATTAATATAATAACAGAAAGTGTGAAAGTATAAATTTGTTGTAAATGAACGTTAAAATAAAATATAACAATGGTAATTAAAACCTATTTATTTGTAATTTGAATAAAACTCTGATAAATGGAGAAGTGAAAGGTTTATACCTATATATAAATTGAATATGAGAAATTAGAGGTAAGTATTGTATTGATTAATGTAATAAAACATGGTTAATAGTAATTGGATGTAAATTAAGGATTGCAAGTTAATAAAATATGAACGTGAATGAACATTCCAATTTAGTACAATGATTCAAATGTTATGACTTAGTTTTAAATGGAATATAGTATAAACAAATGCAATCAGTGTATTAATGTGTGAAATAATATATTGATTTATTTGTTACTGAAGGTAAATTAATGTAATTATGTAAATGTAAGTTAATAAATTATTAATTTAACGCAATCCCAATTAATTGAAATAAGTATAAGGTCATAATTTGTGTATCTAGTAAATTTGGATATTTAATTCCAATAAATGTAATAAAGTATTAGAAATATATATTATTTTCATAAGATAGTATAAAGGAATGTAAACTTGTGATCTATGTATGAAATAATAATCATTTATTTTGTCTATTTAAATCAAAAGACGCAATCAATTGCAATAAATCTGAATTAAATGTTACGTTAAACATAAATTGGGGTAATAATTGGGAATAACGTAAATTTTATTTAGTGTTATGATAATTAGTTGAGTATAACACAAACTTAAGTGTAAATTTAATGTATAATAACGATTGTTATAAGTTACATGTTCAATTGGTCTATTAAATTTAAATAGGGAGTTAATTAGAATTAAATAAAACTTTAATGTACATTTGCAAGTTTAAGACAATAATGGAGACTGTGAATGTAATAAAATGAATAAGAAACGTTAATTTTAATTATAGGGTAATAGTTAATGTAATAAAAGAATGGAACCAAGATGAAATGTTTAATTTGATTTAATGTCTTAATTAATGTGTGCATTTATTTGTAATGAGATATAAAAGGTAAATTTATAAATTTAAATTGGTGACTTACTAATAAAATAGGGTATAATAAATGTAAACACTACAAGACACACAGTGCATTCCAACGGCGGCCAGACGTTGGCGGCCGTTGGAAAGCCGTTGATGGACGTTGGAAACGGCGTTGATATACATTTCAACGGCGTCCAACGTCAACCAACGGATCCAACGTGCATATGCCAACATCTTCCAACGTTCAGGTTGTTCACGTGGAAGAAGATGTTGACCAAATAAGACGTTGAAAAGACATTGGAAGATCCGATGGAGGACGTTGTAAGACGTTGGAATAAATGTGTCAGTATGCTGTTGGTGGACGTTGGAAATCTGGGTGTTTTTTTTAACAGAACCAACAATGCATGCTTCCAGCCACCTCCAACATCGTATATCTCACAAAAGCTCAATTTCAGCACATATACAACAGCATATCTCACATATAATCAATCATAATAGTAAATCCAAGTAATAAGCATATATACTAATTAATATATACAATACAAATCAATATAAACAACATAAACCATCCAACATCAACAACCAACAAAACGTCTAATCCAACAATATCCAAACTACTACGTTAACATCTCAAAAATCACATCCAAACCAATACCGAAAACATCAGAATGTATCAAATCCTCACACTCTCCAAATATACATGTCCATAGCAAAACAAATCAAATCATACCTAAAATCCTCTCCTCTAGAACCACCAGAAGACGGAAACCGGCCGTATTGCTCCATAAACTCCGTAAGACGCCTGTTCAACTCCTCCGTCTTAGCTTCGGTGCGGATATTGCGTTCCTCGAGCGCGGCGACCTGGGCTCTGAGCTGTGCAATCTCCTCCTTACCTTGAGCTCTCTGATACTCAATCTGAGCTGTCTTAGCCTGTAAATAAAATTTAAATTATCAGTGTTTAATAATTGTAATTCGTGTTTACTATAATCCATCACAATGTGCAACAGTTGGTTCAGAATAATTATTTTAAAATTTAAGTTAAAGTTATTACCGATTGATTCCCAAAACCATAGTGTCTGCCATGTGCCGTTGGATCCATGACAGACTCAAAAATAGCGTCCTCCTCATCGGCGGTCAACACGACGCGCCCAGAGCCCTCGAGAATGGAAGTCCATGCTTGCTGAAACTTTTGCTGTTATGCAAAATAAATTGAATTTAGATAACATTATTTTAATTAACTTATATAAGTGTTAAGTCATTATGTTACTTACATATGCGGACTGTGCTTTGGCATCGTGATCCCAGGAGTATGAAACGGTGCCAGCTTCGCCGACCTGGCTCAACGCGTGAGTATGCGTGAAAACATCCCAGTGACTCACAGAAGCACCACCATGCTTGAAATATGTCCATATACATATATATTATATATATATTGTTACATTATCTACCACTTAGAACTTAAAATCTTTAAATTATTATCGTAATTAATAAATCTACCAAGTCCTCTCGGTGATGCTGAAATGACTTGGAACCACCATGATGTGTGACAGGGTTCTTGCTCCTATTGGCTGAGTTCCTCTCCGACTGCCTCTGTAAATTTAATTTAAAAACAAAAATTGTTTAACATTTCTAGTTAGTATTTGCGTAGAAGAATTTAAATTAAACATGTGATAAATTTACCCGAAATTCCTCGTTTCCCTACCATTTCACAAAATCATCCCACACAGCTGCGCTCATCCACTGAGGATTCTTTCCCGCTGTTTTTAAGCTGTTTACAGTTTCCCAGTAGTTCTTTACGACTTTGTTGCACCAGTGGCGATATACGACTGAAATATCAGCGTCCTAAAGGTCCACTTCCGCCTACACGTGTGACAAAATAAGAGTTATACAGCCTTTATAAATAATGTAAACATGAATTGATATAACATGTTCCTAATATATAAAGTGACTTGCCAAAAAATCCTGCCAAATAGTCTCTTTAACATTATCTAAAATCAATGTCCACTTAGGCCAACATTCGGTCATACGACCCATGTACGCCCGTCGAGATATAGATAGAACTACTTGAGTCGGCTCCAAAGAGAAACCACTATGTTTAAACAGAGAAAAAACATTTAATATTTCATGACTCTTATATATTTTTAGGGTAGATTGTACGAAAATGAAATTTAATTTTGAAATTTAATACTTACCTTTGATCTGCTTTTGGCTTTAGCCACACCATAGGACGCCGTAGCTCCTATGATGGACCACCGCCGTCACCACCTTCCGGATGAGCATGCCCTCTCTGT
This sequence comes from Allium cepa, assembly GCA_030765085.1. Lineage (NCBI taxonomy): Eukaryota > Viridiplantae > Streptophyta > Magnoliopsida > Asparagales > Amaryllidaceae > Allium > Allium cepa. The sequence goes on along the minus strand of CM060934.1, from coordinate 943,452,626 downwards.
GAGGAAGAGGGAGACCCAGAATGTCTACCGGTACGTCTACGTGACAATATACCTATATAATACATGTTACAAACAAACATTATAACAGAAAATAAAATGACTACATGTAAAACATATAGTATGTCGTAACATAAAAACGAGATGTGATACATATCATATATTAGCATACCATTTCATTTTTAATGAAAACAGTATAATGTTTAAAAAAAATATAAATTTACTTTCTTAAAATGTAGATAGTTGATCAGTCCACGTCGTTTTCGGATTCAGACTCTGTTTCGCACTCTATATCTTGTTCCTCGGTACTCTCAAATGCTTCAATTAATGCATTTGATTCATCGTTTAGAGGTCCAAAATCTGTTTGATCGTCGGTTATTATTATTTCTCTATTTTCCTCGATATCTGCTTGGTAAGCTTGTTCTTCGGGAATATTCCGTCCATCAAATGTAAACCTTGCCTTTGTTTTAAAAACAGCCGACCAATCTATTTTATCTCTTCTTAGAGATGGGTAAGAATCATAATAAACTTGAAGAGCTTGTTTGGCAAGTACAAAAGGATCGTATTTATAATAACGCGAAGTATGTTTTATTCTATAAGATTATATTTTGGGTGCACGTTGATTCCAGAACTTGGAACGTTGCTGAATCAGTTGCATTTGTACAAAAATACTTCTTCCGCGGGTTGTGTGAAATACGTCAGTTGCAAAACCTGGGTTAGCATGCCATAAAAATCATGTATATGATCATTTGGATCATCACTACCTTTAACAAATACACCAGTATTGTTAGTTAATTTTTTGGCACCGTATTCTTTGGTATTAAATTTATATCCATTGACAAAAAATATTGGATAGGACTTCACTTTCCTTTTTGGTCCCATAGGTAAATATTTCAATCCTTCGTCTACAACACAATTTGTTGTATCAAAAACGTACTTTGAAAACCAAGAAGCGAATTCTTTACCGAATGTTGTGATTCGTAAATACTGCAATTATATAACAAATGTTGCATTATGATTAAGATACACGTGTGTGCATATATTTGTGTATACACACGTGTTGATGATATACATAAGTAAATTACCTAACAAACGGTGCAACTTCGGCACAGTTGAGAAGAACATATGTGTGTGCAACATGATAATCTCTATCATCCAACCATTCTTCCACACAAGCACCATCATGCCGACCTTGTTTTTTAAAAATTGATAAGGTCGTTTGACAATCATCTTGATCAATGCCTTCATCATTACGCGTAGCACTTTTAAATGATATGTTCACATGGTCACTAAAATAATGAGAGAAAAAACGAAGCTTCTTCTTCGATGTATGATTTGCAAATCGAATCTTCAACTCGAGCTTTTCGTCTCACTTTTTTTTAGATGATTTAAATACCTTTCAAATGGATACATCCATCCATATTGCACAGGCCCTCGAAGACGTGATTCTAATGGAAGATGAATAGGTAAATGTTCCATAACATTGAAAAAACCTGGAGGAAATACTTTTTCCATCTTGCAGAGCAATATCGGGATTTCTACCTCAAGTTTACGTAGACGATCAACTTTTAATGTAGTAGAACAAATCTCTTTATAAAAAAGACTAAGTTCTGTTACATCATTCCAAACTTTTACGGGCAAAAGTTCTTTAAAAGCGACGAGTAATAAATTTACCATCATAACATGACAATCATGAATTTTCATCCCAATAAGTTTATTGTTCTTATAGTCGACACATCTACGAATATTAGAAGATATACCATCCGGGAATCTTAGTCCTTCCATCCATTTTAAAAGTATTTTAACTTGATTATTGTCTAGCTCATAGCAAGCTTTTGGCTTTTTTATGTCATTTGGCTTTATATGAAGCTCAGGACGATTACATATTACTTCGATATCATGTCTTGATTTCAAATCATCTTTCGTCTTCCCCTTGACATTCAAAATTGTATTAAAAACATTATCAACCACATTTTTCTCATTATGCATCACGTCAATATTATGACGAATCAGGAGATTTTTCTAATAAGGCAACTTCCAAAATATGCTTTGTTTTCACCAGTTATGAATCCATTATTTACCTTGAATTTCAATTTGTTCTCCGGTTTCATGTATCTTTGGATAATCCTTTACAAGTTCAAAAATATCTTCGCTTGACCAAACCGTAGGTGGTCTCAAAGTTTCACGTCTATTAGCTGTAAAGTTTTTCTTATCTCTTCTAAAAGGATGATTAATATGAAGAAAACATCGGTGACAGTCAAACCATGAAATTTTCTTTCCATGAGGTAAAGAAAATGCTCGTGTATCTTTCATGCAGTACGGACAAGCTAGACGACCAGCCGTACTCCAACCTGAAAGCGTTGCATAAGCAGGAAAATCGCTGATTGTCCACATCAAAGAAGCATACATGCGAAAGTTTTTTTCGAAAATATCGTATGTGGTACTCCTTCGTACCACAGTGTTTTTAATTCTTCAATCAAATGTTGTAAATAAACATCGATTTCTTGTGTCGGATCATTAGGGCCAGGGACGACAACTGTGAGAAACATATATGGAGTTTTCACACACATCCATGGAGGTAAATTATAAGGTGTGACAATTATAGGCCATGACGAATATTTATAACCAAACAGAGAAAATGGTGAAAATCCATCCGTACATAAACCAAGTCGAATATTACGACTCTCGGATTCAAAATCAGGATATTTGTGGTCAAAATGCTTCCATGCTTCCCATCAGCTGGGTGTGTTAACGTACCTTCTTCCCGTTTTCTAACACTATGCCATCTCATATGTTGCGCGGTTACAGAAGATGCATATAAACTTTGAAGTCTAGGAGTAATTGGTAAATAATGCATACGTTTATACGGGACTTCTTTTCCTTTTTTCTTTCTTGATTTGTACCTTTCCTGATTACATATTTTACAATTTCTAAGGTTGATATCTTCTTTCCAAAACAGCATGCAACCGTATAGACATGTATCTATTTTATGATACGGTAAACCAAAAGCTGACATCATTTTTTTTACTTCATAATGATTTTCGCACATTAAATTATTGGGAGGCATATGCCGTTTCACAGCTTGTACAATAGCTGTAAATCCAGCTTCTGTGAAGTTGTATTTAGATTTCATCGCAATATATTCAGTAGTTACTGATAATTGGGTTCCGCTTGTGCAGCCTTTAGGAGTTTCTTTGCGACATCTAATAAATCATATATATTTTTTGCCCCAATATTTGGTTCTTCTTCGGCATTACCATCGTCATTAATTAATTGAGGAACATGAAACATTGGTCGTGCAACATCTTCAACCATATGTTCTACGAGACTCGTCATATCAATTTCAGTACACACTACCTCCTGAGCTTGTACATGATTAGATGCTAACGGTTCTCCATGACGATCCCAAACCAAATAGTTCGGCACGAAACCGTATTGACGCAAATGAACTCTAACCATTTCTGGTATCAAATGCTTTAACATTTTGCATTTAGTACATGGACAACGGATTTCTTCGTCGTTTCAGTTATTACTTAAAGCGAAATCAATAAATATGCGAACACCGTTATTAAAATGTTCACTTATTGAGCCTCCATTTTCGATCCTTCTTTTTTTGTACATCCAGCTTCATCCATTTACCTACGTATATAATTAAAAAGTACGCTATAAATTTAAAAAATTGACATTTTATTAAAAAAATATTATTGGTGAATTTTATATTAATAGATCATTGACACTTTGTCGATGGGTCATCCTACTTCCCATTACAAATACAATAACGTAACTAAATTGCGTAAATCATTTCAATTTAAACGATTCAACAAAATTTCGGCAGCACTTCGCTTTAGTTCCCTAAACAGTACACACTTGCGTGTACACAGGGAACATAAAGGAAGCGCTGTCGAAATTCTATGAACCATTTAAAATGAAATGTTTTACGAGATTTAATTACGTTATTGTGTTCGTAACTTGTCCAATACAGGGACAAATCCAACAAATATTGTATACGATGAATATAGATGTATGTTCTGTTAAAAAACGAATATCCACATAACGATCATACACAATACTTATCAGACGGGGCTGAAAGACACTCTAAGGGTTTCATGAATATAAAATATCGTTTTTGAAATTTTCTAAAATATATAAACTAATTGTATGCTCACTACCAACTAACGTTTCCAAACAAACCTAAAACTAATTGTATGCACATTATTCTATTGTTAACACAAACTTAAATATATATAATCTTGCAATACATAAGTTAATAACATAAATTATGCCTCAATAAACTAGATTATACATACAATAAGGCAATACAAACATTTAATACACTAATTCAACAAATTTAATTAAATATAGGGATTAGGGTTTATACCTTTTCTTGAGAGATTAGGGAGTTAGAGAGGACGAGAGGGAGGCTTGGAGTCGGAGGAGGAGCCGTTGATCGTTGGAGCAGCAGGGGGGTCGGAATCGGAGCAAAGTTAGGAATTTGGGAGGGGATTGTTTCAGCCGAATGGGGAAGAAGAAGCTGGGTTTCTGTTTTGTTCGCGGATTTCCGACGTCATTCAACGGCCGCCAACGTCCAGATTCCAACGTCTACCAACGTCCTACAGTTTTTAACTAATAAAATATACGAGAAAACACTGGACGTTGGAAGACGTTGGTCAATGACGTTGGAGGCCGTTGGAAGGCTCCGTTGGAATACACTGTGTCTCCTGTAGTGAAATGGAATGGATTAGTGTTATGAAACTAAGGGTAGTATTTGTGTAAGCAATAAACTTATAAATGAAATAAAAATTCAATGGTATCAATTATTTCGCGTTACATATTTATTTAGTCTATTAAATAGAATTGGAAATCAAATTTTTTCAGTTTAATGAGATTAGTTACTATGTTAGCTGATATTAGATGAAATTGAGAATTTTTAGCGCACTAAGATATAAATCATGATAATTATACCATAAGATGAGATTGATAGAATAATAAATGGAAAGCAAATTAAATTGAATTATTTGTAAAGAATTAACTTACAAATATTAAAAAATGTATAATGGCGACAATTGGTGTTGTTACCAATTTAACCGATCAATTTCAAATAAATGTCAACAAAATGTTACATTAATGTGGAATAAGACCATAATTGTAGTGTGAACGTAATAAAAAGAAATAGAAATGTTAGTTGTATCCATAATGTAATGATTGCCTTAATAGTAAGGAGTGTAGATCAAAATAAAAGAATATAAATGAATTTTTTTGTAAAAGAGTAAACATATGTTTATTTATTTGAAATGTTTGTTAGCTGAACGATTGATTATAAAGATGAGTAACTATTATTTAGTGAGAAATGTGTAATTACTATTTGTATCAAATAATGTAAATATGTTTAAATTACTATTAGATAGGAAAAATTGTTTTACTTCTCATTACATTCATTTGGACCATTTTGAAACTTAATCAACTGAAATGAATGTAACTGAAAATTTCTAATTAATAGGATAGAGAATACTAATTGTAAATTAATAGGTGAAATTAAAAGCAGCTTATGTTTTCTGAAAATATAAGAAAAGTTTGATTTAATTAAAAGAACATTTACATCAAATAAAATGAATGTTTCATTTATAATGTAGGTTTAATTTCATTAAAATATAGAATAGAATGATTGATTTTAAAAAAAGAAATATATGTTTATTTGAACTGTGTTTTAGCTTATAGATTGATTACAAGAATAGGAAAATAATATATTTCAGTAAATTATTTATTACTCTTGTGTATAATGAATTTTTCTATTTTTTTCATGCATTTTAGTTGTCTGTTTTAAAATTTAACTTTGTACTTGAGCACTTTTAGATTGTATTTAATTCTTGCCACCTCATTTTCATGTATACAAAATTTTACTTTCGTTTGCAAACTTTTTCATTCCTACGTACATTTACTTATGCATTATTAATGCTTGAAGCTTTCAAATTAAAATGTGACGTTTATTTTTGTCCCTCCACCTTCGTTTCCCAATTATAAATAACCTGCAGCTTGTTTCTTCTTTTACATTTTCTTTCTCCTGACACCTCATATTCAAAAAGCTCTTATTCTTGCAAATCCAAAAGCTTTCTTTTATAAAACATCATTTTTTTTTCATTTTTCTTACAATTCCGATCCTCATCTTAGTTGTTCTTCAATCTTTTTTTTGAAGCCTCATCTTAAGAAAAATGTAAGTATTAAATTTTGTTTATTCTATTTATGCATAATAATGTTTATTTTAATAATATTTCCTATAACATGAATATCTTTACCATATAAACTTTAATTCACGTGCAATTTCTTCTGTTGGATTCATACTTAAATTCCGGACAACATGAAATGGATTTAGTTGAATTTGGAGATTGTTGAGTTTTGCGCTTCTATTTGGATTTCTAGGGGATAAAACCAAAGGTGAGTGTTTTAACCCACTCACAACTTCTAAAATTTCTTATGTTTGGTAAATCAATTTATGTTGTGATTATGCATTTATTTATGGTTGTTTCGTATATTTTTAATCATCATCTCAGTTATTGCATTTATTTAAATTAAACTGTTATTTAATTTATTATTGAATATAACTGCCAGTTAATTTCCTTTTATATATTATCAATCATATATCAATATTGATTGATTATATTGGATGATGATTATGGTGGATGTATGATTTTATGATGGATGAATGGATGTTGTATTATATTATTATAAACTGCAAGTTATTATGCATTTTTATTTCATTCGGGATTGCGGTTTGAAATGATATATAACCATAATTTTTATTTTAAATTGCGAATTGAAATGATAAATATCCGTATCACTTGACCATAGGGTAGAAAATTATATACAGACACCGCGGTCTATGTATATAAAAATATTTTGAAATGATTTCTATGGTTTTGTAAAGAAATATACGGGTTATATAAATATTGTTTTGATGTTATATAAACATCAAATTTATTATTGACTCTAGCTATATATTATTATGCTTTGAAATATAAAATGAGCCCAATAATTAAGTTTGATTATTTTACATAATATGGTTTAGTGAATATTGATTTTTGAGATTTTATAAATATTATTTTATATAAAGTTGAATGCTTGAATTTAAGCTATGTATAAGTTGTCAAATAAAAATTAAGTTTAATAATAGAGTTTGATTTTTATTAAAATAAATGGGAGTAAGTATTTACATTCTATTTTAATATAGAGTGTATAATGATTTAAATAACTTAAGGTTGGGAGATAAATTGGAGATTTATTTGAAATTGAAATTATTTAAGAATTAAACTCTAAAGGGTTGATGTGAAATTTATTAAATTGAGAAATTTAAAGGTATAAATTATTATAACTTGATTTTGGGTCTAGATGAATTAACTGATGATTTCAAGTATAAATGAATTGAAGAAATATTTAGTTATTTTAAATTTGAGTTTTGTTTAAATGAAAATGGATTTATTATGTAAATTATTTAAAAACTAAATAATAGAAGATTTGATTTTTGAATCTAAATTTTCAAATTTAGTTTGGAATATTAAAGCCTTGGAATATATCGAAATTGAAATGATTTATCGAAATTAGAATGTTGCAAAGTTATGAATTTCAAAATATTATGTTTTAAAAGGGTTATAATTTCAAATGTCTGGTTTCAAGGTATATAGATTTGGGAAGTGCTATGATTTTGGAAAAGGATATATTTTGAAATAAAAATAATATCAAAGTGATTTGGGTTTTTAAAACAAAAATGATATCGTATTTATAGGATTTTGATAATGTATGTTATATTCTGGTTTTAAAGTATAAACTATTTTGAAAAGACCGCAATGTTATAATAACGTTTGGTTGTTAAAGAGACTGGGATCGGAAGTTATCATACTCTCTGCCAACTCCGAAAAGCACTTTAACATTCGTGTACGCGGTGGAGATTCCAGAATGAAGTAGGATGGTGGCGGCGTTTCCTTTGAGGTAAGTACGTGGACCCAACTCCCGTGAGTTGGCATAAGGTGGCTAAAACAGGAGCGATTGATGGGTTAATGAGGTAGCACCTTTGATTGGGCACATCCCTTCGATATTATACTTTGACTTTTGGATTGATTCGGGGGCCACTTTTGATTTTTTTATTTGGGGATGTGGCTCGAGGTGGGCGGTAGCTGCGCGCTACGCATTACCACCGACCCTGAAGCGTAATTGGTATATCTACCCTGGCATTGCCTAGTTGTGCCATGTCACCTACCCTATCGCGCCTTGTACGAGTTTGGATTTCTCCCGTAGCCCGTGTGGTATCCTCCGATGGCTTCCCGATCAGGAGGGACCATGATATTAGATGGACTACTGGGATTATTACGTGTTAAGGGCTATATGGGTAACCCCTTAATGCTAAGAAAAAAGTAAGTTTATTTTACTATTAGACATTATTATAATAGCGAAATATTACTACATAGTAAATAGTTTAACGGATCCTTTGGAGATGTGAATCGCGAGCATCTCTTAAGTCACTGCACTCATATTTATTTCTGTTAATTTAACTCACATAAGATATTTTAGTTCTGACTCGAGTGTTTTGTCTTTTCAATTCGCTCGGGTCAGCCTGAGCATTTGAGGATTCGAAGACTTTAGCGCTGGAGGACGAAGACGAAGATTTGTATTACCATTATTTATTATAGTACTCCACTACATTCAAAATGTTTCCACTGCATTGTTATTATTCTTTGGTATGTGCAACTCTGATATATATTGTATAAGTATAATCAAATGTTTTCTTAAAACAACTTCATGAACTGTATATTTGATTATTATATTTTATCATTGCGCTGCAAGATTCTGTTTTGTTCTTTTTATTCCTATGCTTTTTCTTATTTACCCCATAACAATCCGCCCTTCTGTATGGTTTAAGTCTGACGTGTGTGGTTTAACGTCGATTTAAATCGTGCGAAAAGGCAGGACGATACAAGATCACGGTCTAAATTTTTTATATGTTAGAAAACATAATTTTTTTGAATTTTTATTGGATTTTTACCTGTGTTCTAAGGGTTATATAAAATTATTTAAAGTATGAGACTTAAATGCTTTATATAATTTAAAGAGAAGAATGGACTTTTGTAAAATAATTTAAATTGTTAAACCTGAAAAGTCAGGAGCACTTTTGATAAATTGTAGAACTTTTTATTGGTAAATAAATTGACAACCCATCATAATTAGACATGTAAGGCATGTTAGGTAGAAAAAACTATTTGCTACATGTTTTTAACTGTTTCGTCTCCTTCGGCACCAGGTTCCGCCTCCATGCTATCGCCTCCAACGTAGTCCAAACCAATGCATATGATATTAGGCAAGTGGTACGTAATGAAATAGATGTGGACGAAACGTACAGGGTCGAAACCATGGGGTTCCGAAAGGGTTGAAGCTTTCACTACAAGAAAAGTTTGTTTCCTTAGCACTAGTGTACAACGTTTTTGAAACAGTTTCCATGAAAGGGTAAACTTACGGTAAATATTATTAGCATGCACACTGTGTAAAAAAAGGCGGTAAATTTATTTTCCTTCCCTCCTTTTCTACGAACTCCCCTTAACAAAGACTTCCCTTAATTTCAATTCCTCGTCCATGTAACATCCCGGATTTTTGAGCCATTGAATTTTGAACATTTAATTCATTTTAAATGTTCACTAAGGATTTTTAATTAATTTTGGAACATAGAGAATCAGGTTCAATTTATAAAAGAAGTTATAGGTTTTAAAAATGACAATTTAATTCAATTTTGGATAGTAATTAAATATTGGACTGAAACAATTTGGGAATTTAGATGTAAATAGTGATAAAAATGTTTTTAAAATTTATTTTTATTCCATTTGGATTTTTAAAAAGTGTTGTTGAATTTTTAGAAGAATTTAAAAGTTAATAAGTTATTATTGGGAAATTTATGTTAATTTAATAATGGATTTAACATTATTAAAATGCAGTTTAATCGGATTTTGGTCTGGAATGAGGCAGAATGATTTTTAATGTGATTATAAATTTTATGTAGTTTATTATTAAGTTAGTAAAATTTTAAAAGTAAAACGTTAAGCATTTTCGACAATTTTGAAATCGCTCGAATTTATCGACGAGTTAAATTAGCCTTCTGAGGCGCAGTCTCGGAATTCGAATAAACTAGTCCCATTGGATCCGTAATAGTTAGTTATTATCGAATTTCAATTTTCGTAGTAATTGGAGTTGTCGTTTGATCGTGGCAGCCCGAAACGCATGGAAATCGATTTAATCGATTTAATTTTAAATTGATCATTTGATTACGTAACTCGCGCATACGATCAAATTAGCTTCCGAAACACATTCCATTGTGTTTGGAACGTGATAAAACCCGAGAAACGCCTGTCGGCACGCGTCGTTTGGAGTTCGCGTGAAAAAGTTGCTTTTAAGTGAATCAAATATTAATATAATCGGTTATACATATATACATATATATATATATATACACACACACGCACATAGTTAACCCTAACCCTATTTTTTTTTCAGGCCGCCATTCATACAATTTCAATGGCCGATAATGAATCTTCTTCTCCCTCTAATCCCTCTTCATCTATTCAATTTTAGCCAAAACTCTTAACTAAAGAGTCGGAGAGTAGCTCAAGCTTTACGTAGTGGACGGTGGTGATGGGTTTTGGCGAAGCGTAGAGGGGATATAGGGGCCGCATTCGTGGATGTTGTCGGCCCAATTTCGCGACCCTGAAGGAGCCGAGCTCGACGCGGAGCTTGGGGGAGGTGTGAGGCGCCGTGCTCTTCAAGGTAGCGGAGCCTGATCGTGTTCACGCGCGTCGATGGGGTTGCGTTTCGAAACCCTAGGCTACAATTTGGGTTCGGTGGTTACTGCAGATCGCGTGAGGAAGAAGAGTTTTGGAGGGGGGGCGTGATTTCCTGATGTTGATCGAACGGCTAAGATGGTATAGGTTTTAAAAAAATGTTTTAAATACAATACAATATTTAAAGTTGAATAACTCTTTCATACAATATCAGATTCGAACGAGATTTGCGGCGCCGGAATCACAGAGACCCGATCTACGCAGCGGAGAAATTTTGGCATCGTTTCGAGCAAGTAAAAATTTAGGTTAAATCGAACGTCGTTCGGTTTAATTTAAATTTGAACGCTCGCCGAAACTCAAGGTGAGTTATTCTCACCCACATCTGGATGCTAGCTAGTTTAAATAGTTAATATTTAAATATCTATGTGATTGGTTGAATATAATTGTTGTTATCAGTCTGGATTGATATTTATATTTGTCATGTGCTAATATTTGTGGATGCAGGAAAAACAGGTTGGAGGGATCGACCTAGATTCCTCACAATGTAGAAATTATTTTTTTATAATTGATAATGCAATCTGTTTATATGTTATGATTGATAAATCTGAAATTAAATTGTATTGGGATATTGTTGAATACATTATAAATTCAGAATTTAATTACAAATGGATAAATTGGTTTTTTAGGAAATAAAGAATATTGTTAAATAAAGAATTTAAAAGAATTAAAATTGTATTCTGTTTGGGATGAAACTGGAAATTGGTAAAATTTGGAATGATAAACGAAGAGAAAAGTTATCAGTTGATAAATGTGAAAGTAAAAATATTTGGAGATAAATTAGAAATTATTAATGGTTATAAAATAACTATGGGATTGTTTGGTGATGTTTCCAGGAAATTAAAGTATATTTCAATAAGGCTTTCCAAGTATAAACTAGCAGTTTAAAATGTAAATAAAATATTTGAAATGCATTTTACCACTGGGATTTTATTTAGGAAATTTGCAAGTATGATTTTCCTTTAATAAATTCTCACAAGTTTTATTTAAAAGATTTGTAAAACTGAATTTTTGAAAATGAATTTCCGGGAATGGAAATTGTGTTTAAACTCCAAAGGAGTTTATTTTGAAAACCTGGGAAGGAAATTTACGTTATTAAAACGAAAATCTGAATTGAAATAAATCGACAGAATTTATAAGAAAAATTCTTTGGGGTGTTTGAATGGAAGAGCGTTTTCCCTGGAAAACCAAGTTCGAGTTTTAAACAGATTTTATTAAAAGAAAGTTTAAAGTTCAAACTTGTATAGAAAAGAGTTTTGAAAATTATTATTTTAAAGTAACTATTTATAAATTAGTAATAGTAAATTTTTATGAATACCTTGGTAATTATTATACAAATGGATTTGTTTAAAGGGCTAGTTTTGACCTAAGCTATTGAAATTAGTATTAACCTTTAAAAACTCTACTTATAAGTTTAGTTTAACTAAACCCTTATTTACAATCAAGATTTATATCCTAATAAATGGTTTTACTTTACATATTTGAAATTATATTTTTGAGTAATAACTAGAAGTACATTTACATATTTTAAAGCATACTGCAAAATAAAGTGTTTTTAAATTGTTTTTAAATCTAAATTGTTTTGAACTTGGTTATTTCCAATGGGAATAAGTGGTAAAGGGATTTACCGGGTAAAGGAAAAACTTTGGGAAACTGTTTTCAAATGATTTTTGAAATTTGGAAATATATCTTGTAAAGATATTGGAGACAAATAAATAATGTGGGAATTATTCATTGTGTGATGAATATTTGTGAATGTTAATTGATAGCTAAATCACCGATTATCAATATTGGACAAATGCGTTGATCGTTTCGAAGAGACCGGGATAGAGATTAATTTCTCGAAAACCACTTCGATCCGGTTTGTACGTTTTCGTCCATTCTATAAGTCTTCCAGAATATACTGGATAAAATGATTTCGGAGTCGAAGATGGAGCATTGAAGTGCAAGGGCTAGTCGCTACTAATCCTGAGGATATTTCCAAAATGGATGTAGTAGGAGTAGTGCCTTCGGTTCCGTTCGAACCCGGGACGGACTTGTATGGATGAATGCTTGCGAAACATCGTCAAGTGGGCGATGGGCATTCTAAGTGAAACGTTCTATAAAGGTAACGCTAAGCCTCAAGCCTCATCAAATGGGAATGACTGAAAATCAGGGGATATGCAGCAAGGCTTCGTGGGTAGCCCCCACTGGAGAGTAAGGCCATCCCTGTCTAGATGTTCCTTTTTATTTCAGCTTAGTGGGCGGTTGCTGATCCCAACCGCGGGGTGATCTTATTCGGAACTGTCCAGTAAGGGATGGGTCCGGCCTTGTGTTGCAGGGGATCGGGCGCGGTCCTCGGTACGGTGATCTAGGCCCCGTACTGTGACAGGTGGTACCCCAGTGCCTAGTCATTGTTGGAAATCCATTCTCCCTACGAGCCTTCTACGAGTTTTGTTTGTATTACACGCTCTGTGGCTAGTAGCTGGAATTTAATAGATGTAAAAATTTCGGCTATTTTATAAATATTTGTAAATAGACCCTATTATAATATCAGAGGATTTCTATAGAAAGTGTTTTGGCTATCGTAAGGTAAAAACCAGACATGTTTATTTGTGGCGTGGTCTACGAGATGCTTTTGTTTTCAAAAGGATTTTTGAAACTTTAATAATCAATTTGGATGCATTGTTATCAGCTGGTATTCCAGACTGACTCGGGTGTTATTTTATTATAATGCTCGGGTCAGACCGAGTATTATATGTTCAGGACAGGATGTTATGGTGCAGGAGAGGAGCTGGAGTTCGAGACGTATTATCTGTACCTATATGTATATTCCGCTGCTATGATTGTATGATTGCCTGACTGGTAAATGTTGTTGTATGAAATACTCTGAGGATATGATGTATAAAACAAATATAGTTTCATTTTGTGTAAAGAACTATTATTTACTATTATATTTTATTCCGCTGCGACTGTGAGATTCTGACATTGTTTAGCTTCTTCTTCTTCTATCTCTTCTTCTTTAGCCCTAATGGTTCGTATTTTCTGTTCCACTTGAGTTAATTGATGTAGAATAGTGTTGACTCAAGGGGTACGGATTTGCGGGTTGTCACACTTGGTATCAGAGCTTAGGTTGGTGACAACCTAGGCTTTGGTGGGGTAATTACTCATTAAACAGAGTCAATAGTACTCTATAATGAGTTGAGTGTAATAATAGATATGAGAGCGTACTTGTTAGTGCATATAAACTCTGTTTTATACCGTGTTGACTTATCAGTTGAGTGTTTATATATTCTGGTCGGTGCGGGAAGTACAACCGTATCGACAGGGGTTTCTAAACTCTTAAACAAGATAAATCGACATAGTATTGTTTTTAAAGTGGGTAAATGAAATAATTTTACCTAACTTATATCTTGATATAAAAGAAATAATTTTCTGGAATTATTATATATATAAATTTGGTCGATTGATTGTTAATATAATAATTAAATAAGAATCCAAAATTTAATCTTAAATTAGACATGGTTGTAATTAAATAAATTTTATAGGTATAAATTATATAAAGGAAGAATAACTAAATTTAAACTAAACTAGAATTTAAACCCGGAAGCTTTAAAAAGGATTTTAAATGTAATGAAAATAAAGGTTTGGAAATTTAAATTCCTGGGAAAATTTGGAATGTTTGCTAAAGTGTTTGAAGGGTATATTGGAATGTTGATTTGGGAAGTATTTTGAATGGGAACTATTTTGAAATGAATTTGGGAAAGTAAGGAAGCACTTAACTCACTTCAATCGCTGGAAAATAATCATGATGATGCTGGCCACATCATTAGAATTCATTTTCGAGTTTCTAAAGTGATGGACTGCTACCAAAGTGGTTGGTTATGATATTGTTTGGACTTGTTGGGTATACCAGTTTTTTTTGAAATTTCAAAAAGGAAAAAATTGTTTGGTTAAAGCAGATTGTTTTGGAATCTGGGGTTTGATTTGAAATAGAAAGTGGGAATATGTTGATTATTATTTCGAAATGGTTCAAAGTTAAACCGGGAAATTGAATTCTAGAACATTCTATTTAAATGGGGTGTAAAGTTAAAATGCATAAACTAATGAACTTATTTTGGTAAAGTTGATGCTGATAAGAAGGAAATGTAAATTTTAATCTTGGAATTAAAATTTAACTTGAGTAAATGGAAGTGAATAAAATATATTGAAGGGAATAGGAAATTTGGATTTAACTTGGGATAAGTTAAATAAATTGGACTTAGAATTAAATTGATTTGGGTTAAATTGAAATGTAAAATGACCTTGTAATTGTGGGTCATTGTGTAATGAATTATATCCACAAACTATTAAGTACTATACTTATAATCTGAAATTGTGGATTTAAAGTTGTGCAAAGGATTAAATTGATGTATCCTAAAAAATTCAGTGTTATATATATATATATAGGGAATTTGGAATTGTGATTATAAGATGTAGATGGATTAAAATGAGCAATATGAGCTTTTAAATAAATAAGTTGATGAACTTATGAATAGGAAATGGAATTATGATCACAATTGGGAAATTGTGAAATGGTATGGTGGATTCAAACTTAATCTCAAATGAAATGTAAATTGAAATAAGGTAGAGTGAGAGATAAAAAAAATGTGAATGAACTTACGATAGAAAATAAATTTTGAATTTATTTATGGAGGAATAAAATTGAAGTGAAATGAAATAAAAAATTCAGTTGCATTATAGGCATATTGAATGAAATTCAATCCTTATTTAAGTGGTAAAGAAGTGGAATGAATTTAATTTGGCTAAGCAAAATTTCAAGTAAACTTGAAATAAATTTGGATAAGAATCGAATTGAATGTAAATTTAATTTAGTTGAAATGATGTTGAATGAAGTAAATGCTCACTCAACTAAATTCAAAATGATTGTTTGGAAATTAATTTTTGTAAGCTAAATTAAATGGAATTTGTATTGGCGTGAATAAAATTTTGGATAGTTTGGCCAAAATTTAGAAAGTAAATAAAGTCCAGTTTTGGAATGGAATTTAATTTTGGTAATAAATATTGGAAGTGTGAATGGATAATGGGATTAGATTATAATAATGATGATTTGATTTATAAATAAATTCAAATGAGTGAAATAATTTAAATGGTCTCTTTGTTAATAAAATAAATTCTAAAATGGATAAAATAAATAAACAAAATGCATTAAAATTTGTAAATGGTTTGTTTTGGGTAAGAATCAATTAAAATGGAAATAAATTGAGATATTATGGAATTGAAATCATTTAAGCATATGGTGAGATGGTTATGGTTAAGCTTATGAAATAGTTTTAAATGAAATTTGTGTAGATAATAAAATTGGAATGCAAGTAAATGGATTGAAATTGATTTTTGAATAAATTGATATGGATTGGAGTAAAATTCAAAGAGTTTGTATATGGATGCAAGTGAATTGATTTGAAGAAGCAAATAAAGATGGTTTTAAATTAACTAGATAAATGCAATCTAATTAAGTGATTTTACATGTGAATGATAATGGATCATAAAAGTAATGCAAATACTCCAAATTTAAAGTAAAATTTGATTGTACATCAAATTGGGAATGTAAGTTAAAGTAAAGAAATGCAAGTAAGGCATATGTTAATCATATTGAAATAGAAATGAATTGGTTGTAATAAATATGAATGGTATATAGTAAACTTGAATATAAATCATTCAAGTGAAATGAAAGGAAGTTGGTTTGGATGAAAGTAGAATGGGCTAAAATCTTAATAAATGGATTTGGGTATAAATGTAAGTGAGTTATAAAAGAAATGCAAATGTATCAAATTGAAACGAAATTTGCTTGGTGAATCAATTCGAAAATTGGGTAGAGTATGAATTGAAATAGCGAAACTTGTATGTAAATCCTTTGTGTGAAATAAAGTAGGATTTGGCATTAGAAAAGGAAACCTTATGCATGTTATAAAATATGGTTTACTTATGAAACCATGCAAGTTGTTGATTTGATTATAAAATGGATATGTTTGGCTTACATTTATATTGGAAATAATGTTAAAATGTTCATATATTTGAAAACTGATGAGTTTTTTGAGTAAGTACAGGTACGGGAAGCGTTCGAGAGAGTTGGAGCGCGTATATGCGTTATATTAGCCGTTTGCTTTAAAATTTGCTAAAAAGGTACGTCTACGCATATATAATTGGGAAATGATATATTTGTTGTGATATATTTTGGTTTCCGACCGTGTGGGTCGATATATATATATATATTTATATGTATCGTGATATCGCGAAAGCTCCTCCGTGCAGGGGAGACTCTGCCAAAAAAATTCGGAAATTTTGGGAGTTAGAAAATTTTTGGAAATTTGTAATCAACTTGGAAAGTTGTTTTTAAAATAATGTTGCCACAAAAGCTTTTGAGTATAAATAAAGCAAATGAGTATGGATTTGGGCTAAAGGATTTTGGGAAGTGTATATAAGTTTTAACTAAAGGAGTTTGGGTTAAGTTAATGAGTGTAGGTGCATTTGTTTTATTAATGACAGGTTGATTTCAAATAACAATTGAAAATAAAGGATTTTGGAATAGGATTGGATTAGTAGTTTTGATTTGAAACTAAAGAATTTGGGCAAAGTGAATTTGTGTTTTTCGCCAGGTAAGTTTTGCTATTTGTTTTAGTTACATTCTTCTACCTTAGCAAATTTCGGGGACGAAATATTTGTAAGGGGGAGGAATGTAACATCGCGGATTTTTGAGCCATTGAATTTTGAACATTTAATTCATTTTAAATGTTCACTGAGGATTTTTAATTAATTTTGGAACAAAGAGAATCGGGTTCAATTTATAAAATAAGTTATAGGTTTTAAAATATGATAATTTAATTCAATTTTGGATAGTAATTAAATATTGGACTGAAACAATTTGGGAATTTAGATGTAAATAGTGATAAAAATGTTTTTAAAATTTATTTTTAGTCCATTTGTATTTTTAAAAAGTGTTGTTGAATTTTTAGAAGAATTTAAAAGTTAATAAGTTATTATTGGGAAATTTATGTTAATTTAATAATGGATTTAATATTATTAAAATGCAATTTAATCGGATTTTGGTCTGGAATGAGCCAGAATGATTTTTAATGTGATTATAAATTTTATGTATTTTATTATTAAGTTAGTATAATTTTAAAAATAAAATGTTAAGCGTTTTCGACAATTTTGAAATCGCTCGAATATATCGACGAGTTAAATTAGCCTTCCGAGGCACAGTCTCGGAATTCGACGAAACCAGTCCCATTGGATCCGTAATAGTTAGTTATTATCGGATTTCAATTTTCGTAGCAATTGGAGTTGTCGTTTGATTGTGGCAGCTCGAAACGCATGGAAATCGATTTAACCGATTTAATTTTAAATTGATCATTTGATTCTGTAACTCGCGCATACGATCAAATTAGCTTCCGAAACACATTACATTGTGTTTGGAACGCGATAAAACCCTAAAAACGCTTGTTGGCACGCGTCATTTGGAGATCGCGTGAAAAAGTTGCTTTTAAGTGAATTAAATATTAATATAATCGTTTATACATACATACATACATACATACATACATACATACATACATACATACATACATACATACATACATACATACATACATACATACATATATATATATATATATATATATATATATATATATATGCGCACATAGTTAACCCTAACCCTATTTTTTTTCAGGCCGCCGTTCATACAATTTCAATGGCCGATAATGTATCTTCTTCTCCCTCTAATCCCTCTTCATCTATTCAGTTTTAGCCAAAACTCTTAACTAAAGAGTCGGAGAGTAGCTCAAGCTTTACGTAGTGGACGGTGGTGATGGGTTTTGGCGAAGCGTAGAGGGGATACAAGGGCCGCGTTCGTGGATGTTGCCGGCCGAATTTCGCGACCCTGAAGGAGCCGAGCTCGACGCGGAGCTTGGGGGAGGTGTGCGACGCCGTGCTCTTCAAGGTAGCGGAGCCTGATCGTGTTCACGCGTGTCGATGGGCTTGCGTTTCGAAACCCTAGGCTACAATTTTGGGTTCGGTGGTTACTACAGATTGCGTGAGGAAGAAGAGTTTTGGGGAGGGGGGCTATGATTTCCTGATGTTGATCGAACGGCTAAGATGGTATAGGTTTAAAAAAAAATGTTTTAAATACAATTCAATCTTTAAAGTTGAATAACTCTTTCATACAATATCAGATTCGAACGAGATTTGCGGCGCCGGAATCGCAGAGACGCGATCTACGCAGTGGAGAAATTTTGGCATCGTTTCGAACAAGTAAAAATTTAGATTAAATCGAACGTCGTTCGGTTTAATTTAAATTTGAACGCTCGCCGTAAACTCAAGGTGAGCTATTCTCACTCACATCTGGATGCTAGCTAATTTAAATAGTTAATATTTAAATATCTGTGTGATTGGTTGAATATAATTGTTGTTATCGGTGTGGATTGATATTTATATATGTGATGTGCTAATATTTATGGATGCAGGAAAAACAGGTTGGAGGGATCCGACTGGATTCCTCACAATGTAGAAATTATTTTTTTTATAATTGATAATGCAATCTGTTTATATGTCATGATTGATAAATCTGAAATTAAATTGTATTGGGATATTGTTGAATACGTTATAAATCCAGAATTTAATTACAAATAGATAAATTGGTTTTTTAGGAAATAAAGAATATTGTTAAATAAAGAATTTAAAAGAATTAAAATTGTAATCTGTTTGGGATGAAATTGGCAATTGGTAAAATTTGGAAGGATAAACGTAGAGAAAAGTTATCAGTTGATAAATGTGAAAGTAAAAATATTTGGAGATAAATTCAATAGAAATTATTAATGGTTATAAAATAACTATGGGATTGTTTGGTGATGTTTCCAAGAAATTAAAGTATATTTCAATAAGGCTTTCCAAGTATAAATTAGCAGTTTAAAATGTAAATAAAATATTTGAAATGCATTTTACCATTGGGATTTTATTTAGGAAATTTGCAAGTATGATTTTCCTTTAATAAATTCTCACAAGTTTTATTTAAAAGATTTGTAAAACTGAATTTTTGAAAGTGAATTTCCGGGAATGTAAATTGTGTTTAAACTCCAAAGGAGTTTATTTTGAAAACCTGGGAAGGAAATTTATGTTATTAAAACAAAAATCTGAATTGAAATAAATCGACAGAATTTATAAGGAAAATTCTTTGAGGTGTTTGAATGGAAGAGCGTTTTCCCTGGAAAACCAAGTTCAAGTTTTAAACAGATTTTATTAAAAGAAAGTTTAAAGTTCAAACTTGTATAGAAAAGAGTTTTGAAAATTATTATTTTAAAGTAACTATTTATAAATTAGTAATAGTAAATTTTTATGAATACCTTGGTAATTATTATACAAATGGATTTGTTTAAAGGGCTAGTTTTGACCTAAGCTATTGAAATTAGTATTAACCTTTAAAAACTCTACTTATAAGTTTAGTTTAACTAAACCCTTATTTACAATCAAGATTTATATCCTAATAAATGGTTTTACTTTACATATTTGAAATTATATTTTTGAGTAATAACTAGAAGTACATTTACATATTTTAAAGCATACTGCAAAATAAAGTGTTTTTAAATTGTTTTTAAATCTAAATTGTTTTGAACTTGGTTATTTCCAATGGGAATAAGTGGTAAAGGGATTTACCGGGTAAAGGAAAAACTTTGGGAAACTGTTTTCAAATGAATTTTGAAAATTTGGAAATATATCTTGTAAAGATATTAGATACAAATAAATAATGTGGGAACTATTCATTGTGTGATGAATGTTTGTGAATGTTAATTGATAGTTAAATCACCGACTATCAATATTGGGCAAATGCGTTGATCGTTTCGAAGAGACCGGGATCGAGATTAATTTCTCGAAAAGCACTTCGATCCGGTTTGTACGTTTTCGTCTATTCTATAAGTCTTCCCGAATATACTGGATAAAACGATTTCGGAGTCGAAGATGGAGCATTGAAGTGCAAGGGCTAGTCGCTACTAATCCTGAGGATATTTCCAAAATGGATGTAGTAGGAGTAGTGCCTTCGGTTCCGTTCGAACCCGGGACGGACTTGTATGGATGAATGCTTGCGAAACATCGTCAGGTGGGCGATGAGCATTCTAAGTGAAACGTTCTAAAAAGGTAACGCTTAGCCTCAAGCCTCATCAAATGGGAATGACTGAAAATTAGGGGATATGTAGCAAGGCTTCGTGGGTAGCCCCCACTGGAGTGTAAGGTCATCCCTGTCTAGATGTCCCTTTTTATTTCGGCTTAGTGGGCGGTTGCTGATCCCAACCGCAGGGTTATCTTATTCGGGACTGTCCAGTAAGGGATGGGTCCGGCCTTGTGTTGCAGGGGATCGGGCGTGGTCCTCGGTATGTTGATCTAGGCCCCGTACTGTGACAGGTGGTACCCCAGTGCCTAGTCATTGTTGGAAATCCATTCTCCCTACGAGCCTTCTATGAGTTTTGTTTGTATTACCCACTCTGTGGCTAGTAGCTGGAATTTAATAGATGTAACAATTTCGGCTATTTTATAAGTATTTGTAAATAGACCCTATTATAATATCAGAGGATTTCTATAGAAAGTGTTTTGGCTATCGTAGGGTAAAAATCCGACATGTTTGTTTGTGGCGTGGTCTTACGAGATGCTTTTGTTTTCAAAAGTATTTTTGAAACTTTAATAATCAATTTGGATGCATTATTATCAGCTGGTATTGCAGACTGACTCGGGTGTTATTTATTATAATGCTCGGGTCAGACCGAGTATTATATGTTCAGGACAGGATGTTATGGAGCAGGAGAGGAGCTGGAGTTCGAGACGTATTATCTGTACCTATATGTATATTCCGCTGCTATGATTGTATGATTGCCTGATTGGTAAATGTTGTTGTATGAAATACTCTGAGGATATGATGTATAAAACAAATATAGTTTCATTTTGTGTAAAGAACTATTATTTACTATTATATTTTATTCCGCTGCGACTGTGAGATTCTGACATTGTTTAGCTTCTTCTTCTTCTATCTCTTCTTCTTTAACCCTAATGGTTTGTATTTTCTGTTCCACTTGAGTTAATTGATGTAGAATAGTGTTGACTCAAGGGGTACGGATTTGCGGGTTGTCACAGTCCAAATCAATTTGCTTCCTCTTAAAATAATTCGCCATCCCCATTGTAGTCGTCGGCGTTGCAATCTCGTTCGATCATTGTCCGCGTTATCCTATCCTTGTCCACGTTGTAGTATTCCATCTCATTCCCATTTGCCCTCATTCTTGTTGTCGTTGTAGGCTCGAGCAATCATTAGCCTTAGTTCGAGCTGTAGTCAGTGGATGCGAATTGGTAGCCATCAACGCCATTTGTTTTTAAAGTTTTAGAGTAAGTTATAGCCGATTGACTTTTGCCTTTATTTCTATTTTTAGATTAAGTTTTAGATATTTGAGATAGTACGCCTAACTAAGCATTTCAGGGTTGCGTTGTTATGCCTATCTAAGCATATATGGATTTGAGTTAGTGTATGTTTATAAATATTTGTTTATGGGTCTGTTGTTAAGGATGAATGTGAGTTCTTGTTTTATGAATTGTATAATTAAATATTCAGATAACTACTTCATTTTAATATTAATTCCTATGTCATGTCTATGTTTTTCTTTTAATGAGTTATATATTTCTTTCGTATTTTGATATTGTTCCTAATATTAGTTATGTTAATATTTATTTAATATTGGAAGAGCTTTTTGAATTGGAGCTTATTCTTGAATTATATGGACTACAGATTTTTTCCCCTCCCTTCTCATATTCCTTGCATTTGGCTTTCCATCTCATACTTCTCTGTGATTTGAATTTTTTAGATTTATTCTTTTTGGCTTTTGTCCATACAATTTTATGGTCAGGATACTCTAATTCTTAAAGTTATTGGATCCTTTTGTGTTCAAAATATGTAGTTTGTTAACATTGGATACTAAGGAATTTATACTGGTATAGGTACAATTGCTTGCAATGTTAGAAGAAATCATGTTGTGTTTGTAAATGGTGCTTCAGTTGAAAATGCGGGCATTGATTAACTATGTAAAAATACGATTTCTGGACAAAAAGAAAAAGGAAGACTTGCACTTTTAAATTTACTTAGATTGCTTCGGAAATAATATTTTAATACTTTTGGTAGTTACCTTATAGTACCTTATAGTAGCTTAAGGATGAATGTGTGTGTGTATTTTCCTATTGTCATTCACACATGAGAGTTGGATCTTGTTTTGTTGAGAATTACATCATGCTTGAATTTTTTAGCTCTTAAGTCCACCTTAGAGCATTTAATTTTTAATACCAAATAAGACTCGGTTACATTTAATTTTTAATTGGAAAGTGTTCATATAAATAACCCTAGCAGTTGATTTTATTTTATTTTTTTGGGTAAGTTACTGATATACAAGATATACATTACAATAGGTGTAATCATTATATTTATTAATTCTGGTCTACTCACTATAGATAGAAAATTATAGCCTCAGCCATCTAACAGCTGACCAATTTTGTGTAATAGGGTGGCACATTTTGCATGGTTTATATAATCAGTTGATAACGGAACCTTATATACTTTTCTTGGCCTTCTTTAATTTGTAGTATGTTTCTAATGTTGTTTCTCACGTTGGCAGTATTGCTATAATATATTTTGGATTTAAAGTTGCTATTTTCAATCCAGCCATACTTTGTAGCATTTCAAAATATTTCAAATGTCTTCCTCTGGTAGTTTATACATATTGTAATGTTCTGATTTTTTGTGAGTAATAGTGTCGATTGAGTTAGTAATTGTTGTAATATCTCGAGCAGATTTTTTTTATTATAACTCAAGAAGACTTTTTTATTATAGTCCTTTCCAACTCAAGAAGATTCTTTTATTATAGTTTTATCAACACAAAATTAATAAGATTTGATATACATATATAATACATTATTTTTCTCCCTGATTCTCTTACTCCCCTTTGTACTTGTTTTGGCTTTATTACATCGTTGTAGTAATCTTTTTACTTCTTTCAGTTTGCATAAAAAATCAAATAAAGCACATCCATTGCATTATAGCCCTTACCCACTTTTTAACAACATAATAATATTCTTCAAATTTCAATACAACACCAAGCATTGTTATATTTGAAAAGAATGTTTCTATGTGCATTGAATTGGTTTTTGTGTTCAATAAATAACAGGGCATATTCACTTGTAGAGTGAACCAATTCCTTTGCAGTGTAGTCTTGATAGTTTCATTAAATTCAAAATCGATCAACATTCTATTAATCTTACTACGCACTGAATGAACCCTTCCTCCCTTCCATGTGAATGTGTTACCAGTGTATGGTAGTTCTTGTAAATCTACATTGATTATTGTTTCAAATATTACTTTCTTGTCATTTGACTCTAAACTAAGTGGTGGTGAACCTATACTTAAAAGCCATTTTATCTTTGTATGTGCACTTTTGAGTATAATACTTCTTGAAATTTTTTCAAACATATATACGGGGGTGAAATTTGTCTTCTATTATTGCATATGCTATGTGACTGAGTAGGGTTCAACGGGACCTTATTTATACAAAAATGTTAGCATTTTCTTGATTGGTTTATAGTGGTTTCGTTTTGATTTACAGAAAATGGGTGAAAATCCAAAATGAAAGAGGGCCATGGTGAAGAACAATAGTCAGAATGATGACAATAATGATGTTCAAATTCAAGACAATTCACAAGCAGTCAACGACAATACAATGCAACAAGAAGTAAATGTTGAAGTTGATGTAGAAAGCGAGAGAAATGGAAATGTCGATGTAGTTCCAACTGCAAATAAAATATAGAGGGCCAACTAAAGTGAGAAGGCTTCCTTCAAATATTTCAAATTGAATTGAAATTGATTTTAATGGACAAGCTGAACCAACAAGAGCTGGGTCAGTCAAGTTACCTTCTTATTTAGGTCCGCTTGTACGAGAACATGTTCCAGTTACATTGGATGGTTTGAAGAAGCGGAATTAAAGGTTTTTCTTTGGACCTCCATTCAGGTAAGAAACAATTTAAACTATACTATATTGTATGTACACAAGGGGCAATATTCAATATTTTAAATTGTTTTCAAATCCCCAGTTTACATATAAAAAATTAATGGTTCATATTATCTTGCGATTTTGAAAGGGTTAAATGTTATAAATAATTTAATATTTTGAATAGTTGATCTTGATGCTTTCATGCATGTTTTATTTATACACAAGATAATGTATGCAAAATTTTGAACTATTTCAAACATCTTACCCCATCAACACCATAAGCCAATATAATTTTGCATTTTTGTTTTTCATATTCTTCTTCATTTTCGCACTTTTGTTTTCATATTCTTCTTTAATTTTCTTTTGTTAACCTGCACTGAAACAAGTTCCTTTTTTACTATATCATAAGTAACCAAAAGAGGTTTTTCGAATAACTACGAACAAACTATAAGATGTAGATACCAAACTCAGGGTACATGCTTGGTTTTATATGCACACTTTTGTTAATAAAATTAGAATTTATGATATTTGCTTACTCACCATACACCATATACCAATTGGGCAATTATATGTAATTTTTAAATCTGATTCATTTGAATAAATACTAATCATACTATATGTCTTTTGCTCAAAAACTAATTAACTACAAACTCATTATAAAATATCAACAAATTATTTAAATCGAGTATTATTAAAATAAATATTACGCTAGTGATATCTAGAATTTTATAGGTGAAAAATAATGTTTGGGTTAAATCCTAGTGACAATCTTTAATTTTGTTTTGGAATCTGATAGTATGAAATTCATAAGAAAAATATAATAATTTGGATAAATCTTTATCGAGATATACAACTAATTATCCTTTTTTTATACATAGGTTAGTTATGCTGATGCCCCTCTCTATATCAACAATTTAGAGTTTTAAATCTTACCACTGTACAAGTGATTATCGGCTTTGGATAATAATAGATGCCTATACATATAAGAATGCCCAAAGCATAATGATAAGAAATAAAAACATTCTGTATTACTTCCATACATCTGTATTTACATGTTATAGAGTAACTTTAGTTGTAGGTACAAAGTAAACTTTAAGCAACCATTCCTTTTTTTTATCTTTTCGTTATATGAGACCTGGCTCTGTAATTTGATGCCATTATGGTATTATTAATCTTCTGATTATGATATTTATCAGTACTTCTTTTTAATCCTTTAACCGCTGCTGCACAAACTTTAACTCATTAAATTTGGTAAAAATAATTCATTAAGCTGAACCAATCCGAGTCAAGATCAGTGGGAATTTTTTTTACGTTTATTTTTGCAAATTATCAATGTATCATATAACCAAAATTTCAATTGTTCTAATAAATAAATATTGCACGCTAGATTTAAATTGGATGAAGCTAGCAAAATATGTCCATATTTCAGCAAACGGAATGTATTTTTTAGATCTTCAAAAAACATCCTAGTTAGCAAAATATTAAATGCAGAGAATGAAGAGGAGAGACTACGGCTGAAACCCGATAATATCAAAATAATGGTAGAGTGGAAGAAGTTTATTAAGTTCAAAACAGCTCCGGAAATTAAGGTAAATCAGTCGTAATACATTTATCTCTCTTTATATTTTTATAAACACATTCAAATACAAAATAACACTTATTTCTGTTTGATTTTAGATTACAAAGTTAATTTTCTAAAGAATCTTTTATGTGTTTTTGAACATTTCATATGGTAAGTGATAAATTCAAAGCTATTAGAGACAATCAGATACCACACACATACAGCCGTAGAGGAATGACTCGATTGGATGTAGATGTAGTAATAAAAATTTATTTATTTATCATAATATTTATTAATTAGTTACTTAATATGATTTGTTGTTTTAATGATCTTTTGAATGTAGTCCCTAGAGTTGATGCTTTGATCAAATCCAAATTAGAAAAGATGGCAAACCTATGAACATAGCTGCTGCAGATACCATTGTAAGTACTACTAAATTTTTGATATACTGGAATTGTTTAGTCATATGCCAGTGTGATATTAGTGTATAACATTAATATTAACCTCTATAAGAGAAGCTAAAAAAGGTTGACAGTGGATCACATTCTTGCTCAACAATCAATTATAAAGTAGATGCATTGACACAAGTGTTAGGACCAGATTGATCTGGATGGTTGGAAGGAATGGAAAGGGGTATGACCTTCACTAAGGCAATTTGGTCACATGTCAGGGACAAACAAACAGTACAAATGCAAAACGAAATTGCAGAATTACGGACGATGGTTTACATGCTAAAGAAAAATCAAGTATGTTCGGACATTTTCTTTTTATCAAGGTTTCAAGGGTTATTTAAATAAACGTAAAATGGCCCAATTTTAGTCAATTAGTTAGATAAAACACTATAAATTCATAAAAAATAAGTAGTTACCTTTTATATATTTTTGCTTTGGTGTGTAAAACTATAAAAAAAGTGCACAGTGTGTCCATGCTTGATAAGAATACACAAGTGGAAACCACAGAAATGATCAATATTTCTTTATGGCCGCACTTCATAGCACAACATTATCTATACATTTATTTACGAAATTAGAAAACTATCGTTTTTTTCTAGTGCATTATGTTGAATAATGGTTGTCCGGACTTTTGACTAATTAATTTATCAAAGTATATTTACTTTAAAATCAACAAAACTTTATTTTCTTTCAAGTTTTCATGATGTCAAAAATAGTCTACTGGACCATATGGAATTCTGAATATAAACCAACATTTACATTTCTAATTTTTTATTCATTCTCTATTATTTCATTTTATTATATCCATAACTGAAGGAAAGAGTAAAAGAGGTGAACCTAACAATTAACATGAATAAGGGAATAAATGAGGCTGATGCGAATACTTCCGGTCCATCCAAGTTTAGAAACCGTAAAATCTTAAAGTTGTTAGTTTAGATCCAAATAGTGAATTGCAGGTATATATTTTTGTGCAACTCATACCTCACTATACCATTGGCATTTCCATTTGCAATTTAATCCTCCTCAATCCGAAGTACACATACTTCTTTAGCAATGTTAGCATATTCCTATAGTGAAAAAATGGTTTGCTTAGACTTTTCAATGATTTTATAGTATTTTTTTTATTCGTGCCATTATGTTGAATAGTCAAACCACTAAAGTAGAGTGGCTTTATTATCTTATATTTCACTTTTAGGTGGTTTCAATAAATATGGCATTTAGATAAAATTTCAATTAGGTCAATTTTTTATGCATTTATGCTCTGCACAAAATAAATATGGCATTTAAATAAAACACTATAAAATAAGTCGCTATTTTTTTAATGTATTTTTGCTTTGATGCGTAAAACTACAAAAAAGTGCACGGCGTGTCCATGCCTGACAATAATATACAAGCGGCAACCATGGAACGGTCAATATTTTTGTACGGCCGCACTTCATAGCATATCCACACAACATAAACAATTTTATAAGTTGTAGCACTTTCTTCTTTTCTACCAATTCAAGATGTTTTAGTCGTAGAAAACAGATATAATAATATTTTACTAGAAAGTTAAAAAATAATTGAATTAAATATTTTATAGTTTGGTTAAACGCGCAAAACATTTTAATTGGATCATCAACGTACATAAGTAAGGTTTGAAGGAAAATGCAAAAAAATACAAGAATAAACATCAATTAATTTACATGTAATTCTCCTCTAGCAAGAGTTGGTTTTAGTAAAATTAGCAGTATCGATATCACCTTTAGCTGCTCCAGCTCCTATTAATATATGTATATCATGATTAAAGAGCATAATACTTTGTTTCATTAGTTTCTTCGGTCTTTCTTCTAACTCTCCATGATATTATGTGTCGGCAACAAGAAGCCCCATATCGAGTGTAATGACCTAAATATTTTTAAATGAAGAATATCAGGTATTGCACTAAAGCATAAGTTTCACTCGTTTTCCCAAAATGTACTTGAAAAGGAAAGAAAGTACTATATAGGTCACAAGTCTCGGAACTATAGAAGTAGCATAGATATTTTTAAGTTCGGTACTTTTTTTACTCTGAAATCCCAATGACGGATAAATGTTAGGGATGCGGATTAAGGATCTTAAGGCAGAAATAACACTAGAGGTGGGGTGAATAGTGTTTTAAAGAATATATAAACTATATGACTAAATTAAAACTTTCAACACAAATCTAAACAGAATTCTAACACATAATGATCACAGAACATATAACAAATGCAAATAGTAAAGTAAATCAAGTAAAAGGAAAGAACACACCGGATTTTATACTGGTTCAGAATCGTCCTACATCCAGTCCTGCACCAAGGCAATATCCTTGTACAGATTTTTATAAGCCAATATCCAAATTACAACCCTCAATTTCTAAGGCCTTGAGGAACCCTCCTATCTCCGAGTCAGGGGTAAACTCTCTTGATTTACGGGACACAAGATCACCCTAATACTTCTTAATAACAATCCTTTTGAATGGATAGACTCTATGGAATTTTTAAATACAAATTAATCCTATAACTCTGAATAGCACTTTGATCTTTAGTAGAATGATGGAGAATCAAATAGAGAGAGTATCTAAATTATTTCCTATTGAGAATTTGGCAGAATGATGGCACGATCTTGAAAATATGAAGTTTTATGGATATGGAATGGTGGAGAAGAAAGAGTGAAGAAAATAAGAAAGTAGTTGTTAAAAAAATTCATTTTGGAAGCCTTTATATAGATGCATAACAGTCATAACCATTGGCGAAAGGTTTTCGAACGAATGTACACTTCTTTTGAAAATTGAATTTTGAATCCAACTGTCACCATGTCGACATGGGGTATCCCCTTATGTCGACATTCCTTAGTTCAAAATTATAGAGATGTTGTTTTGTAAAGACAATTGAATTTAAAACAAGTTGAAACTTCTCTAAAGCAAAGTAAAGTGTTTAAACAATATTTTGAGATAGAGAATGAAAATAAAACATTATTTTAAATATATATATATATATATATAATTTATATAGACCGTCAATTATATAAGTAATATTTAAAATCAGAATAAGTTTTGATGTTTTAAAAATAGAAGTTTTTAAAATCAGAATAGAGGAATATTTCAAGGCTAAAACAAAGTTTGAAAATATTTTTGAAAACATGATTTTGAAAGCTAAAACATTTTGAAAACAGATTTAAAAACATTTTGAAAAATCTATTCAAACTGAAATTGCAAGAACCTTCCTACAGAGCTCCTCCATAGGACTCGAGAACTTGTACAAAGTAGTTTAAACGATTTTGATTTTCGTGGGTTTGTAAGCCACTTGTCGTAGGTTTGTAAGCTACTTGTCGTGGGTTTGTAAGCCACTGATTTCGATAGAAATTGGGTTCCATCCCAAAAGAAAATTGAAAGAAAGATGAGAGTGCTATTATGAAGTTTTAACAAAATACTAGGCACTTATCTTGAGATCTTGAAATCTTGATTCTCTAGAGTCTTGAATCTTGAATCTCTAATCTTCATCTTGATGCTTGAGTCTTTATACTGATCAGTCTTCGATGATACCTGCATATACTACCTATATACATATGTATATATATATATATATCTCTATCTGTATGGAAATGTTAGTATATATTTTATAAAGTAATGTATAATAACTATATAAGGTTGTTGTCATCAAAACATCATCAATTCAGTTCCTAACAATCTCCCCCTTTTTGATGATGACAACCTTTATTTATAAAATATTCTTACCATACCATAACTCTCCCTTACTCCATGATTTCTTCTTAAAACTACAACTCCCCCTTACTGCATGACTCCCTCTTACACCAAGCATATATATTTTTATAACTTTCTCCCACTTTGTCATCAACAAAAACTATTAACTACTTAAGAATTCAAGAATGATTAGTATGAAAAAATAATATGTATAGAACAAGCATGAAATAATGAGTATAAGTGAACACATTTTAGTTATTACAACATATATAAGAACATACATAAACACGAACAAACAAAACAATTTAAAACAAAGAATAAAATGAAAGTACACTTTAATGGCGATCCTTAACTATAGGAGACTTATGAATCGAACAATTGGGGTAGTGGAGACAAAAGTTTCCACAATGTTCAATTATGTTTCCATTAGTATCAACAAGGATCTCACCAACGCAAATAACGCTCTCGTCCGTATTCATAGGGACTTCGGGTTGAGGTAAAGGTTGATCTTCCTCTTGGTCTTCTTGTGGTTCTTCCATAGGTTCTTCTTCCTCGGATTCCATGGTTTGTGAAGAGTCTTCAATATTAATAGGATTTGTACGGTTATCCATAAGGAATTTTTGTACATTCCTAATAATATTCCCTTGCCTTTATTGTTCTCTAGCCATCCTAAATTGACTTACTTGAATTTCAATCATCAATTGAAGGATATCTTTCATATTCTCTTGCGATTTGATCACTCGAGCACGCGTAGTTCTTTGAAATGGACCAGAATGAGGAGATGTGGGTGAGGTGGGTTCATTAGTAGAAGAGGAGGCCATTATTTTATTGTTTCAGAAGTTATTTACAGAGAATATAGTGAAGAAAGAGGAGAGAAAACGAAACAAATAGATAAATAACCAAATAACTAACTTTGGAAGGAAATTCAATTTTCAAATTTTTTTTGCGTATGTCGACATCATGAGATGGGCATGTCGACATGTTCTTCAAAAAAAGTGTAATTTTTATTTTGAATTTTTATTGATTATTATATTATATTATTTTATATTTCAGATTTTGAACAAATACCTAATTCTCTTCTAAATTTAGTAAAATTCTGTTCGGTTAATGGTTTAGTTAATATATCAGCAATTTGTTTTTCAGTATTTATATAATCTAGAGCTATTATTTCTTTAGTTATATTATCTCTAAGAAAATGATGTCTTATATCAATATGTTTAGTTCTAGCATGATGAGTTGGATTTTTAGATAGATTTATTGCACTAGTATTATCACAATATATTGGTGATTTACTTATGTTAATTCCAAAATCTTTTAAAGTTTGTTGCATATATATGACTTGTGAACAGGCCAGAGCAGCAGATATATACTCTGCTTCAGTTGTTGACAAGGAAACAGTATTTTGTTTCTTACTGAACCAGGAAACCAGTGAATGTCCTAGAAAGTGACAAGTTTCACTTGTACTCTTTCGGTCTGATTTACAACCAGCATAATCAGCACCACGATATGATATTAAATCAAAAGTATTATTTTTAGAATAAAATAAACCATAATCTAAAGTGTATTTTGCATATCTTAAAATTCTTTTAACAGCTTTTAAGTGAGTTTCTTTAGGTTGTGATTGGTATCTTTCACAGAGACAAACACTATGCATAATATCAAGACGACTCGCTGTTATATAGAGTAGTGAACCAATCATTCCCCTATATAAAGTTTGATCAATATCTTTTGATTTATATTCTTTACTTAAACCTACATTTGTTGACATTGGAGTTGGTTTCTCACTAGAGGTTCTTAAACCAAATTTATCGATTAAGTCTTTAGCATATTTTTCTTGACTTATGAAGATTCCATTTTCTAGTTGTTTAATTTGAAGCCCTAAGAAGAAACTATATTTGAACCAGTTGAATATCTTGATTATTTATTTTAATAAAAAGTGTTGTATCTACTTTACCAATCTCAAAATCAGATTGAAGTAAATAAGATCTTAGTCTTTCGTACCAGGCTCTAGGAGCTTGCTTTAGACCATATAGAGCTTTCTTTAACTTGTATACATGGTTTGGAAATTTATTATCTTCAAAAAGTGGAGGTTGTTCAACATAAACATCTTCTTTTACAAAACCATTTAGAAAAGCACTTTTAACATCCATTTGATATAATTTGAAATTATTATAATTAGCGAAAGCAAGTAGAATTCTTATAGCTTCTAATCTTGCTACGGGGGAAAAGGTTTCATCATAGTCAATTCCTTCTTCTTGACAATAACCTTGCGCGACTAAACGAACTTTATTTCTTACGACCTCATCGAGTTCATTCATTTTATTTTTATAAATCCATCTAGTTCCAATTATACTTTATCCTCAGGTTTAGGAACAAGTTCCCATACATCATTTCTGGTAAATTGATTCAATTCTTCTTGCATAGCAAAAATCCATGAATCATCAGACGATGCTTCCTTTGGATTTTTAGGTTCAATTGTTGATATAAAGGCTACATTACTCATACTACTTAATTGATTTCTAGTTCTCACTACAGATTCAATATTTCCTAAAAAAAATTCTATAGGATGATCTTTTGATATTTTAAATCTCTTATTAGGTTGATTTATTTCACTAATAGTTTCATTAGATTGATTTAAATTTATAAAATCTTCTTCATCATCTATTTGTACAATATCTTTAAGATTTTCATAAAAAGATACACGCATAGTTTCTTCAATAGTATTAGTTTTTAAATTAAAAACTCTAAATGCTTTGCTTCTATTAGAATAACCAATAAAGAATCCTTTATCAGCTTTTGGTTCAAATTTATCTAAATTATCTTTTGTATTAAGTATAAAACATTTACTCCCAAAGACTTCAAAATAAGCAACTATAGGTTTCTCATTATAAAGTAATTCATATGGAGTTTTATTTGTTAATGGTCTAATTAAAATTCTATTTAATATATAACAAGCTGTAGCAACCGCTTCAGCCCAAAAATGTTTAGGTAAATTACTATCAGAAAGCATTGTACGAGCACACTCTTAAACCGTTCTATTCTTACGTTATACTACTCCGTTTTGTTGTGGAGTTCTTAGAAATGAAAAGTTGTGAGTAATTCCCTTTTGAGTACAGAAATTCTCAAAATTTTCATTTTCAAATTCACCACCGCGATCACTTCGAATAGTTTTAATTTTGAAAGAATGTTGTTTTTGAATTCTTTTAGAAAAGTTTTTAAATATTTCAATAGCATCACTTTTATGTTTTAAAAAGATTGTCCAAGTATATCTTGAATAATCATCTACTATAATAAAAACATATTTACTATGGTTAATTGATTGAACTTGAGATGGACCAAATAAATATAAATGAAGTAATTCTAAAGGACTACATGTAGAAATAGCATCTTTTAACTTAAATGAACTTTTCTTAAGTTTTCCTAATTGACAAGCATCACAAATACTATCTAATTTAAAGTTTAACTTGGGTAGACCTCTAACTAAGTCAAGTTTTGATATCCTAGATAATAATTTGAAATTCAAATGGCCAAATCTTTTATGCCAAATCCAAGGGTCTTTTGTATTAGCCAAAAGACAGATTATCATTTGAAATTTTCATACTAAGGATATAAATATTTTTCTTCCTAATACCTTCAAAAATTATATTAGTGACATTTATCTTTTCCAAATTTAATTTTAAAACCTTTATCGCAAAGTTGACTTATACTAAGCAGATTATGTTTTAAGTTCCTAACTAATAAAACATCAGAAATAAGTAAAGTTTTAGAGTTACCGACATTGCCGACGCCAACCACATATCCTTTAGAGTTGTCACCAAAATTGACTAATCCACCATCTTGGTAAGTAATGTCCTTGAGTATCTCGGGATTTTCAGTCATGTGCCTCGAACAGCCACTATCAAGTATCCATTTATCTTTCTCAATTTGCACAGTTTGTCCATTGGGTGTTGATTCGTCAAAAGCCATATAACATGTCTGTCCCTGCATAACACACCAATTTGGTAGATAACATGATTTTTCAAAATAACTATATGCAGACTTATGATACTTTGATGAAATGCATAGATTCAAAACAGTTTTAACACAATTTTCCATAAATGCCATTTTTATATTTTTCAAGTTTCAGATTATGAAAACAATGAAAACCAATGCTCTGATACCAATTGTTAGGAATGCGGATTAAGGATCTTAAGGCAGAAATAACACTAGGCGGTGAATAGTGTTTTAAAGAATATATGAACTATATGACAAAATTAAAACTTTCAATACAAATCTAAACAGAATTCTAACACAGAATGATCACAGAACATATAACAAATACAAATAGTAAAGTAAAGAAAGTAAAAGGAAAGAACACACCGAATTTTATGCTGGTTCGGAATCCTCCTACATCCAGTCATGCACCAAGGCAATATCCTTGTACAGATTTTTATAAGCCAATATCAAAATTACGACCCTCAATTTCTAGGGCCTTGATGAACCCTCCTATCTCCGAGTCTGGGGTAAACTCTCTTGATTTACGGGACACAAGATCACCCTAATACTTCTTAGTAACAATCCTTTTGAATGGATAGACTCTATGGACTTTTTGAATACAAATTAATCCTATAACTCTGAATAGCACTTTGATCTATAGTAGAATGATGGAGAATCAAATAGAGAGAGTATCTAAATGATTTCCTATTGAGAATTTGGCAGAATGATGGCACGATCTTGAAAATATGAAGTTTTATGGATATGGAATGGTGGAGAGAAAGAGTGAAGAAAATAAGAAAGTAGTTGTTAAAAAAATTCGTTTTGGAAGCCTTTATATAGATGCACAACAGTCATAACCATTGGCGAAAGGTTTTCGAACGAATGGACACTTCTTTTGAAAATTGAATTTTGAATCCAACTGTCACCATGTCGACATGGGGTATCCCCTTATGTCGACATTCCTTAGTTCAAAATTATAGAGATGTTGTTTTGTAAAGACAATTGAATTTAAAACAAGTTGAAACTTCTCTAAAGCAAAGTAAAGTGTTTAAACAATATTTTGAGATAGAGAATGAAAACAAAACATTATTTTAAATATATATATATAATTGATATAGACCGTCAATTATATAAGTAATATTTAAAATCAAAATAAGTTTTGATGTTTTAAAAATAGAAGTTTTTAAAATCAGAATAGAGGAATATTTCAAGGCTAAAACAAAGTTTGAAAATATTTTTGAAAACATGATTTTGAAAGCTAAAACATTTTGAAAACAGATTTAGAAACACTTTGAAAAATCTATTCAAATTGAAATTGCAAGAACCTTCCTACAAAGCTCCTCCATAGGACTCGAGAACTTATACAAAGTAGTTTAAATGATTTTGATTTTCGTGGGTTTGTAAGCCACTTGTCGTAGGTTTGTAAGCTACTTGTCGTGGGTTTGTAAGCCACTGGTTTCGATAGAAATTGGGTTTCATCCCAAAAGAAAATTGGAAGAAAGATGAGAGTGCTATTATGAAGTTTTAACAAAATACTAGACACTTATCTTGAGATCTTGAAATCTTGATTCTCTAGAGTCTTGAATCTTGAATCTCTAACCTTCATCTTGATGCTTGAGTCTTTATACTGATCAGTCTTCGATGATACCTGCATATACTTCCTATATACATATATATATATATCTATATGGAAATGTTAGTATATATTTTATAAAGTAAAGTATAATACTTTATAAGGTTGTTGTCATCAAAACATTATCAATTCAATTCCTAACAATAAGAACAAGTTCTTTCAGACTGAGCAGTTATATCAATATTTTATTATCGGATCACAATTACAGAAGGTAAGTGTGACTCAAGGTATCAAACAAAGTTAACAACTAGAAATTAAGATTTTATGATCATTCAAATACAACTATATGTCAGATATGATTTGCTATTAGGCACCAAAATTGTTAATTTACAAGTTGATGTATACAACAATATATCATAGCTACTGTCAAACAAATATGTGTTTTCGAACCACATTCCCTTATATTGTTTATGGAACATCTCTAGTTGTAATGTGTTGAGCTAAACCCTTAATAGTACCAGTTTTTCCAACACTAAAATAGCAATGAAATATTAATTATTCTTGTCCATTGTTACTTAGTATGTATTATTTTATTCAACATACAAAAGGATTACTAAATTGACAGTGATATTGAGAATTTATGAAATATTTAAATATAACATGTGCTTCAATAATTAATATACAAAGTCACTCATGTTGTAATATTATTGGTATGACAGGGTAATGAAAGTTGGGGAGAAGCAAGCACAAATCAAAAGGTAAAAGTAACTATGATTATCGTGATATCATTTAAATTTCGGCAACTAATTCCATAACCACTGTAGTTTGCTTTTGACCAATTGCAGGGCAAGCATGGAAAGAAACATGATACATATGATTTATTGGATTGGTCTGAGACAGATGAAATTGCTGCAGAAGGAAGAGTTCTGTCAGGTAATCCAAAAGAGCTTGTCCAACCAATTCCTTTAGGGTCAGATGCAACAAAAATTATTATAGGCATTTTGAGGAAACCAGTTGCTTTTTTATGGAGGCCTATACTTAGGTTGACACATATTGGAGAATTTGAAGGCGAGATAGTAGCATGGCCAGTCAGTAGAGCCATTTTTGCGCAATATAGATCACTTTGAGAAAGAAGACAATGCGGTATAATTTTAAATTATTTAGTAACTAATATTTAATTTAAATACATAAAAAAAATTTACTTCATCGATATTTAATCTTCTTCATTAGAGTAAAACTAGCAGCATAGATCATAAATGCAAGTTGTTAGATTGGAGTAGGAATAAAGAAATAGTTGCTGAAGGATGGCTGCACTCGAGTAATCCAAAAGAAGTTGTGAACGATCTACCACTTAGACCATCGGCAATGGTCGTTTGGGTAGATAATCCAACAAATCAAGATGCTTATTTATGGAGGCCAACCATTGGTTTGACATGAGATGGATTGGCTGTTGGTATGAAAGTGGCATGGCCCGAATCGTGTAGTTGTGGAGCAAGTTAACTATGCAACATTTTCTTCTCATATAGTTGAAGTTAATGTGGTCGAAAAGGTACACTTATTCATAATTAATTCGTTCATTTATCTTACTAATTGTTTGCACATATAATAAATAGATTTTTTCTTGATTGATAGAGTGCAGTGCAAATTCAATGATAAATAGTAAGTGTAAGCTGATCGATTTATATCG
The DNA here is from genome assembly GCA_030765085.1 of Allium cepa. Classification (NCBI taxonomy): domain Eukaryota; kingdom Viridiplantae; phylum Streptophyta; class Magnoliopsida; order Asparagales; family Amaryllidaceae; genus Allium; species Allium cepa. Next base: position 943,414,768 of record CM060934.1, on the reverse strand, counting down.
AAGGGAGAAATTGTAGCTAAAGGGCGTGTGTCTTCAATTGATCCAATCATATCGGTTCATTTTGTTCCTTTAGGAATAAATGTAATTAAAATTTGGATTGATGTTGCAAATGCTCCAAATGCACGTCTATGGAGCCCAACATCTGACTTACTAAACATTGAAGATGCCATTAGTACTGCAATTGCTTAGTCTGCTGATAAAGTTATAACATATGCAAGTTCAAGTAAGTGTAATTTAACTTAATATAATCATCTTTGCAAGTTCGATTGTAGCCATAAACTGCAGTTATGGTATCCTTACATGATTTGCATTGTAAATTGTAAATTGAAAAGTTTGTTTTGACAATTTTTGGCTGCTTAGGAATTGATTTTGTTACTCGTTCCTTGGGATTCATATTTTACAAAATAGGGTTCCACCCTTAAAACTACCAGAAACAGGATATTAAATCCAACACTTGACACTTTACATCATCATATGTCTTGGCCTATCCTTCTGCAACATCACTTAGCCACTTATCAAATACATTATTCATTTGTTGACTTGGAAAAAGATTCAACTCTAACTTAAATTACAATACTTGCTCCATACCTTTATTGATATCAAAATTTAGCACCGGGATCAATGTGTGTTGTTGGTTTGTATCGTTGTGTTGCTAAAAGAAATGAAAAAGTGGAATTAGGTAAAATGATAACAAAAAAAGTCAAAAAATTAAAAAACAACATGTGATTGATTTATTCGAGGATTTATGTAATAAAGGTGTCCCATTAGCCACAAGATGTTCATGGAGATTTATATAACTCTTGTCATTATTTTTCAAGTTTGGATTGGTTCTTATTGGATGTCGAACCTTTAATATGCTTATCTCCTATGAACAAAATGGATATAAGTAAGATGAAAAATTTGGAATGAAATTTGAATTTCGAAAAGACAACATTGATAAATTGTAAAGTGAAATTAGTAAGGCACCTTATTTTGTAATTTAGAACCTTCTCAGAAACAGGTTCTAAATTTGGTAATGTGAAATTAATAGTTGGCCCCTTTATTTTATCGATAGAAAACTTTAAATACAGGGCTTCTAACCTTACTTTAAATTATGACAACTAGTTTGTCGACAGTTTATCTTACAGAAATTCATTTATTCCATAATCCACTATCTGTAAGAATCAAGTTGTAAAAATGTATATTGAAATTCAAAAAGGCCTGAAGTTTATTTATTTTTCCAAGATGTACTAACCATTCAAAGTAGAAAGTAATTTAGAAATAAAATAGAGTCAGAAAATATCACAATCGTTCAATCAAGAATCAAATGGCCGAGTAATACAAGTGACGAGTTTCAAGTCAAATATATGAACAAAAACTTAGGGACTTTAATCCCTATTTATACCCAAAAATCATCATCGTCAAAAAAACGAATTCGAGTTAAAAAAAATCAGAGAGCAAGCATCATCCAGAACTCGAATCAAGTCGAATATACATATGAATCAAAAAAGGGAAAATGTACCAATTCAAAGCACGAATCATTCAAGTTCGACATTTGAAGCCACTGCATATTAATCAAAGCCAGAAAATCGATCGACGAAGCAACTCAAAATAGAAACACAGTTCAATCAATCAATTTTTGAATCGGAGCTTCAATCGAACAAAGCCCTAGAAAGAAGAACGAAGAAAGAAAGGATCGGCCGAAGTTTTTGCTCAGAGAAAAAATAATAATAAAGGGAACGCTTTTTCTATTTACAAATTGGACCTGCTTTATCTTTTTGATATTTGGGCTTAAATATATAAATAGGGTTTTGTTAAGTCTTTTTATTTCATTTGTAATTTGATTTTAAAATTTGGCGAATTTCTAGTTTTGTAACTAGGTTACGAACTAGGTGGTGTAGTTCGAGAATTCACAACACAATGGCAGAGTTGTGACAGGGTTTTGAGCGTAGAGTTAGGTTAGTCGCTAGCGGGTGTCGCAAGTTTACGTGTGTAAGCGTCTGACTACTTAATTTCTAGTAGAGGCCCGAAGCTAAGCGCTACAAATGGTGTAATCATTCATAGTAATAACTTCCGGTGACCAAATACGGTAATTTTAATGGTATTCATAATATTAGAGTTACATAAATATGAAAAAAAATCACATATTTCAAAAACAACATTTTAATTACATTTCAAAAACTAGTTCCGCATTCAAATTACATAATCTCGTCGCTTTCTCGGGTTCATAAAAATATAATAAATACAAAAATACGCCAAGAGCGACATATGAAAATTCCCCTTTGGTTGATCAAAGTCACTAAATAGTCATAACTGACTTAGTACAAACACAGCGGAAATACATCAACAAAATAAAACTGCAACTCCTAAATAGCTATCCGTTGGCCACCTACTCATATCTGAAAGCTTTATTTACGAACCTACTAAAAACCTGTAAATCCTCAACTCTTAGCCTACTTAAATCAATTTTGAGCACCCGATATTTTAAGGGGGAAAACATAAATTTCGAGTCAGACATGAAGCCTGGTGTGAATAATACTATACGTCTCGGTTATATGATATAAAGTGAGACCACACCGCTTAGGGGAACGGGTTTCCCCTTACTAATATCCTTTCAAAACATATCTTCTGAAAACCTTTATACTTCAGCCAAAACTGGTTAAAACTGTAAAGCATTATTATGTACACATACATATCAGGTAACAAATGAACTATCTGTCCAAACACTACAGTTATATTCCATTATGTGTGTAATAATAATTTTAGTCTTACCTGTGACAAAACCCTACACACTGATATTTTGACTAAATTAACTGGGGCTAATAGCTAATGTATAGGGCGTGACCCTATACCAATCTCATCTTGTATTCTAATATCGGAGTCATTTTACTTAAGGTTACCTACCTATAAAATTTTCCTTGAAAGCCTTTTCATCTCAATTGATTTAAACTTTTAAATCAAACTCAAACAAGGAAAATATATACTCTATTATTACTCAAAATCACCTTTCCATGATATATGTATTTTACTCGAAGCTTTGTTGATGAAAACATTTAAACCTTTAAAAGTACCCCTATTGATCCCATTGAAAGCATTCCTTTCGTAACCAAGTAAACCCATTATAACGAAGGTCGAAAGGTCAAAACCATCCTTTGAAACCATTAATATAATCCTTTTGAAACCCTTAAAAAACCATTTCTTCAAAAGCTCAAAACCTTAGAAATCCTATCTTTAGAACACTTGAAAATTTGCCTTTCGAAACCATTGAAAAAACCTTTCCTTTAAAACCTTTCGAAACCATTCATTCAAACCTTTCGAAAGCATTAAATTTCAAACCTTTCGAAAGCATTTGAGTTCAGTTTAAAACATGTGGAAACAACTTTCGAAACTATTCAAAACCATATCTTTCGAAACATTTGGGTTAGTCTTTGAAATCTTGTAGGGTCACAAACAACAGGGTCAAAAGTAACTCTTTCAAAAGCTATCTCCTAAATAAAGAAGCGATGGTGTCAAAACCAACCTTCTAAAAGCAATGGAGAAGCGGCAGGTTTTAGAAAACAAAGTATGCATTCCGAAACCATTGACTTCGTAAGGTAGAAAAGTGGCAGATAGGAGTTTTGACCCTGACGAAAGCATTTACTTAAACAAGAGGCGCAACTCATTTGAAACCATTCTTTTTAAAACCATTGACCTATTCGAAAGAAATCCAAGTTGAAAGCTATACTATCGAAGCAAAGCAAGCGCATTTTCATTTAATAGCAAAGTAGCGCTTCAACCCCATCGGAACCTATGGTCTCGACCTATTGCCTTCCGCCTAAGTCAAATTCACTCTGTGCCAAGTAATTGATACTATATGCACTGGTTTCGATGGCATGGAGCGACAGTACTTGGTCGGAACCCCTGTGCCGAAAGTGGCGAAGCATACTAAAAGCCTATAAAAACTGATTTTTACTTTGAAAAGAATTTCTTTTAGCTAACCTGCCATATTTATCAAAATATTATTGGTATTTTATTTTCTAAAAGTGTTGCCAATATTTTAGAAATAAACAAATTAATTTATTTATAAAATACTCATTCTCCTTTTATAAATATATAAAACATTTAAGTTTCATACCTTAAATAATTTTATATATCATGAAAATACTTGGAAAATTTCTACAAAAATTTCAAAAAATCATTTTTAATATGTTTTCTAACATATATAAATTTCAGGCCCAAACTACTTATAATTTAACCGTGAGTTATTTCTAACCCAGTAAATCATTTTCTTCACTAGAAAATTTACATAAAATCCATAGTAATTCAGAAAATTCTAAAAATTGAAACACATCTCTAAAATATTATTTCAGATTTATATCTAAAATTGCAAGGCATTTGGATACCATTAAATAGGGTTTCATATCAATACATATCATAAAATCTATATTAACAAGCATAAATCATTAACAAGCATATATAACAATTAATCATTCAAAAACATGGCATAATCATGCAAAATACTTTCGATTGTCCTTAAATCAAAAAACAATTAGAAAAATGAGATATAATCATTATTCACCATAGCCTTTTAGATTAAAGATTTGATCTTGACTAAGTTGCTTAAGTTTTCCTCGTAAAGTCTTCTCCTTGCTTTTCCTTATGGTGGCTGGCCTTATTTTATATTTTTGTTTGTGAATTATGAATGAACCTAAGAATGGGGGCTTAAAGGGTTTACGGTATAAGAATGTACTTATTCCCATATTACTCTGAATCTAATATACTTAACCATTTTTTATTTTAGTTCATTTATTATCAAGGCACGGCTACCCCTTGTTAATTGCAAATCTCAATCCTCTAATCATCATATTATTTTATTTTATTTAGCTAGTTAAATATTGTAAATAATTTTTCTGCGATCGTCTGTTGCTTCTCCAAGCAACTTTAGTTTTTCGGTCGACAACACATGTGCCACCTTTTTCGTAGTCAGAAAAAACTCTTGCCATCATTTGGAATACAAGCCTACACATCTGAACGACACAGCATATATAGTCGAAACCTCAAAAAACCACATCGGTGCAGCAGATTTATCAACGGTCAAAGTCATTATCGTCTTAATATTGTTGTACCTCAACCTGAATCTGCATGTCTTTTATTTTGCCGAGTCACAGGCTAGGTCGCTCTCTTTAAGATGATTCGCATTTTATCCTCAAGGTGTAAAGCTATTTATCAACCGCTCCATCTACAAGATAAAACGGCCTCTAAAATTTTGTCAATTTGTTGCTTGCACTAAAGAAAATTGTTTGAATATAGCACATTCTAATTTAATTGATTGTAAAGTTTCTTAAAAGGAGAAAAATGTAGAGGACAAAGAAGAAGAAAGAAAAATTATATGTTATTTATATTATCTCTTTTGTCTACCTATTGTGCAAATAGACGGAATTTAAATAGTATACGTTGCTGAAGTGAGAGAATGTTAATGAATTTGAATTTATTGTCATTAAAATGAATTTTTAATACCATTAACTTTTGCAATGGCTCAATAATAATGACTCATGCCTTATATATTACAGCACTACATTTGCAACCGATCAATTATAATAATGACTCATAAATATGTGACCTTTATACATTTGCAATGACTAAATTTTAAAAATGGTTCGTGAATATATAATCATTAACCTGAATTTTTTTTATTTTTTAATTAATTCACTTAAAGTTCCAACAAATTCAGAAGACCGTAACCGTGAGTTTACATGATTGAAACTCAAGTTCCTAAGGGTTTAATATATATTTGTGTACCACTTTAGTGAAATGATATTTAAGCCTTCGTTATATGCCTGTGAAATGTTATAAAATAGAAGGATATAAGAAGCCAATAGAGAAGGAGAAAGAAGAATATGTTATTACTCATATATTCGTCATACATTTACATTGTATGGATTCCTTTATATATAGGCTTTGCAGCATAGTAATGAACCTATCTTATGATGTAGGACTGACCAAAATATAACAAATATTGTATAGTATATTCATACTTTATAATATTACAACACTCCCCCTTGAATATGCGCCTTCAAAATCTTGAATGCTCTATTAACTTGAAGTTGTCACTTTTGAAACATATATGATAATTGCCCTCCCTCATTATTATCTTATCTGCGTATATCCATTCAGTAGATATTGATATTGTCGGTTGCCTCATTGAAATACTCTGTTAGGAAAACCCATTGGGAAAAACCTTAAACGAGGAAAAGAGTAGATATCATATTAAATATGATATTCCTTCTAAGAGTTTGATACTTTGGGATCAAATAATGCCTCGTTAAAACCTTACTAAGAAAAATGCATTGGGAAATATCATAGTGAAGAAAAAGGAGCAAATGACATATTTTAGTATCTTATTTCATCTAATGAAGTTTGATACTTCTGGATCAACAATATAATGCCTCATTTAAACCTTACTAAGAAAAAACCTGGAGGAAAATCTTTGTGAAGGAAAAAGAGTATAATAACATAGTTCAATAATTTACTACATCAAATGGAGTTTGATACTTCTGGATTAATACAATACTTCATTAAAAACCTTACAAAGGAAAACCCAATGAGAAAAACCATAGTCAAGGATAAAAATACAATTTAACTTAAATAACATATTTGAGATCTTACTTCTTGATAAGACGTTCGATTATTCTAGACCAAGATAATGCCTCGTTAATACCTTATAAGAAAAACAAAGTGGAAGAAACCTTAAATAAGGAAAAAGGTACATTATAACTTATTTTAAATGTTACTGGGAAGTTGATACTTCTAGATCAAGATAATGCATCTTTAAAACCTTACTAATAAAAATCCAGTGGGGAAAATCTTAGTTCAGAAAAAAGAGTGCACTATAAAATACTTGTGGATGCTCCCCCCGATTTAAAAGTTTCCTCTGAACTCGTATTCGTCTTTCGATAACTCAAATTGGTTAAGGATACTTTTGGATCCATAAATATGTATCACGTTAATAATACAATTTATTAATAGTTTCCTTTGATGCAATTAAAATTTCCAAGATTGTTTCTTCCAAATATGACTTGCATTTTATGCATTTTGTATGCTACTTTTATGAAAAACACTTCATCGGCTTACATTTTTGTGCTTCCAATCAGTTTTGCGTATTGCAACTATACATCTTTGATGAATATTAAAAAATTTCAATACGAAAATATTAAAAAGCAGGAAGTAATCTACTCATATTGAAGTATATCAAGATTTTCATTACAGCGGTACTTAAAAGAAGGTTGTGATTTACACTTCATGTCTTTTGCATTCTTTATAACTACAAAAGTTATATATATTCTTCAGGAATTTGTATACTTTAATAAGTTTTTGCATATCGCAACTACCACTACAATGGAAATTAATAGTTTCATTATAACAATACTTAGAAATAGGAAGTAATCTACTCATCATGAATTATGTCAGGATTTTCATTACAATAATACTTAAAAGAAATTGTAATCTACGCTCCCTTGTACTTTACCTTCTTTATAACCACCATAGTCATTTATATTCTTCAGGAATGTTTATACTTTCATCCTTTAGTATGGTTAAAACAATTTTCGTAAATTTAGGGTATTTTAAGTGTTTCAAACACTTTCACTACTTCAATCAATTCAATTATCTCTAAAAATATAATGCCCATGGAACTTAACATGTCGTTAACACTATATGTACTTTACTAAGTTTAGTGTGCTTTATATACATGTTCCTAATTATAATTTATGGACTATAGGTCCACATTTCTCATTTAGGATAATCTTATGATGGTCAATCGTGTTTTTCTCTAATTTTAGTACAAACACAACGGAAATACATCAACAAAATAAAACTGCAACTCCTAAATAGCTATCTGTTAGCCACATACTCATCTTCAGAAGCCTTATTCGCCAACATACTAAGAACCTATAAATCCTCAACTCTCAGCCTACTCAAATCAATTTTGAGCACCCGAGATTTTAAGGGGAAAAACATAAATTTCGAGTCAGACATAAAGCCTGGTGTGAATAATACTATACATCTTGGTTATTTTATATTAATGAGACCATACCGCTTAGGGGAACAGGTTTTCCCTCACTAATATCCTTTTAAAACATATCTTTTGCAAATCTTTATCCTGCAGCCAAAACTGGTTAAAACTGTAAAGCATTATTACGTAAACATACATATCAGGTAAAAAAAATGAACTATAGGTCCAAACACTGTAGTTTTATTCGGCAATCTACTAACATTTGGCTAACACGGGCCTACCAGACAATATAATTAAAATAATCTAACACCTGTTAGACACTCCTCTTCTGGACTGTATGTTCTTAACTATCTATTAAAATTCTTCTTTTGGACGGTCTGTCCCTAACCTGAAATCTCCCAGGGTCACCTGATCCTAATGGTTTGGCGGGCTCACCAATAACCTTTCTGTATACAAATAGATATTCCATTCTGCGTGTAATCATAATTTTAGTATTACCTATGACAAAACCCTACATATTAATATTTTGACTAAATTAACTGGGGATAATAGCTAAGGTATAGGGCGTGACCCTATACCAATTTCATCTGGTATTCTAATAGTCAATTTACTTAAGGTTACCTTCCCATAAAATTTTCTTGAAATCCTTTTAATCTCAAATTGATTTAAAACCTTTAAATCAAACTCAAACAAGGAAAATATATACTCTATGCTTTACTCAAAGTCGCCTTGCCATGATATTTATATATATATATATATGTATATGTATTTATATATATATATATATATATATATATATATATATATATCTTACTCAAGTCTTTGTTGGTGAAAATATTTAAACCTTTAAAATACCCCATTTGATCCCATTGAAAGTATCCCTTTCATAACCAAGTATACCCTTTATAACCAAGGCCGAAAGGTCAAAACCTTCCTTTGAAATCATTCATATAGTCCTTTCAAAACCCTTAAAAAAACCTTTTCTTCAAAAGCTCAAAACCTTAGAAATCCTATTTTTAAAACACTTGAACACTTGCCTTTCGAAACCATTGGAAAAACCTTACCTTTAAAAACTTTCGAAACCATTTGTGAACTACCCCTTCGAAACCATTCATTCAAACCTTTCGAAAGCATTAAATCTCAAACATTTTGAAAGCATTTGATTTTAGTTTAAAACATGTGAAAACACCTTTCAAAACTATTTAAAACCATATCTTTCGAAACATTTGGGTTAATCTTTGAAAATCTCCAAGGGTCACAAAAAACAGGGTTAAAAGTAACTCTTTCGAAAGCTATCTCCTAAATAAAAAAGTGATGGTGTCAAAACTAACCTTTTGAAAGCACTGGAGAAGCGGCAATTTCAGAAAACAAAGTATACGTTCCGAAACCATTGACTTCGAAAGGTAGAAAAGCGGCAGCTAGGAGTTTCGACCCCGACGAAAGCATTTACGTGAACAAGAGGCGCAACCCATTCGAAACCATTCCTTTTAAAACCATTGACCTATTCGAAAGCAATCCAAGTCGAAGCTATACCGTCGAAGCAAAGCAAGCGCATTTTCATTTAAAAGCAAAGTAGCACTTCAACCACATCGGAACCTATGGTCTCGACCTAGTGCCTTCCGTCTAAGTCCAATTCACACCGTGCCAAGTAATTGATACTATATGCACTGGTTTCGATGGCATGGAGCAGCAGTACTTGGTCGGAACCTCTGTGCCGAAAGTGTCGAAACATACAAAAAGCATGTAAAAACTGATTTTTACTTTAAAAATATTTCTTTTCAGCTAACTTGCCTTATTTATTAAAGTATTATTGGTTGCTAACTTTATTTTCTAAAAGTGCTGCCAATATTTTCAGAAATAAACAAATTAATTAATTTATAAAATGCCACTTCTCCTTTTATAAATATATAAAACATTTAAGTTTCATACCTTAAATAATTTTATATAATCATGAAAATACTTTGGAAAATTCTACAAAAATTCTAAAAAATCATTTTTAATATGTTTTCTAACATAAATAAATTTCAATCTCAAACTATTTATAATTTAACCGTGAATTATTTCTAACCTAATAAATCATTTTCTTCACTAGAAAATTTATATAAAATCCACACTAATTCAGAAAATTCTAAAAATTGAAAATCATCTCTAGAATATTATTTTTGATTTATATCTAAAATTGCAAGGTATTTTGATATCATTAAATAGGGTTTTCATATCAATACATATCATAAAATCTATATGAACAAGCATAAACATCAACAAGCATATATAACATTTAATCATTCAGAATGATGGTATAATCATGCAAAATACTTTCGATTATCCTTAAAACAAACAAAAAAATAGAAAAATGAGATGTAGTCATTATTCACCTTAGCTTTTAAGATTAAAGATTTGATCTTGACTAAGTTGCTTAAGCTTTTCCTTGTGAAGTCTTCTCTTTGCTTTTCCTAATGATGGCCGTCCTTAGTTTATATTTTTGTTTGTGAATTATGAATGAACATAAGAATTAAGGCTTAAAGGGTTTAGGATATAAGAATGTATCTGTTCCTATATTGCTCCTATACTTAACCATTTTATTTTAGTCCATTTATTATCAAGGCATGGCTATCCCTTGTTAATTGCAAATCTCAATCCCCTAATCATCATATTATTTTATTTTATTTAGCTAGTTAAATATTATAAATAATGCTACTATGATCGTCTGTTGCTTCTCCAAGCGACGTTAGTTTTTCAGTCGTCAGCACATGTGCCACCTTTTTCGTAGTCTAGAAAAAACTCCATCTTTTGATGCCATCATTTGGAATACAAGCCTTCGCATTTAAACGGTGTAGCAGATACAGTCAAAAACTCAAATAACCACATCGGTGCATCAGAGTTGTCAGTGATGGAAGTCACTATCATCTTAAAATTGTTGTGCCACAATCTGAATCTGCAGGTCTTTTTTTTTGCATAGTCGCGGGCTAGGTTGATGTCTTTAAGATGATTCGCATCTTATTCTCAAGGTGTAAAGCTATTTATCAACCGCTTCGTCCATAAGATAAAACGACCTCTAAAATTTAGTCAATTTGTTGTTTACGCTAAGGAAAATTATTCTGAATATAGCACATTCTAATTTAATTGATTGTAAAGTTTCTTAAAAGGAGAAAAATGCAGAGGATAATGAAGAAGAAAGAAAAATTGTATGTTATTTATATTTTCTCTTATGTCTTGTGTAAATAGACAGAATGCAAATTGTATACGTTGCTGAAGTGAGAGAATGTTAATGGATTTGAATATATTGTCATTAAAACGAATTTTTAATACCATTAACTTTTGCAACGGGTCAATAATTATGACTCATGTATATATATTACCGTAACACATTTGCAACGGATCTATTATAATAATGACTCATAAATATATGACCGTTTTACATTTGTAATGACTAAATTCTAATAATGGTTCATGAATATATAATCATTAACCTGATTTTATATTTTTTAATCAATTCACTTAAAGTTCCAACAGATGCTGAAGACCGTAACCGTGAATTTACATGATTGAAACTCAAGTTCCTAAGGGTTTTATATATTTTTGTACCACTTCTGTGAAATGGTGATTAAGCCTTCGTTATATGCCTGTGTAATGTTACAAAGTAGGAGATAAGAAGCCAATAGAGAAGGAGAAAGAAGAAAATATTATCACTCAGATATTGGTCATACATTTACATTGTATAGACTTCTTTATATATAGGCCTTTGAGCATAGTATCGAACCTATCTTATGATGTGGGACTAACCAAAATATAACAAATATTGTAGCATATTCATACTTTATAATATTACAACACTTCCATTTGAATATGCGTCTTCAAAATCTTGAATGCTCTATTAACTAGAAGTTGTCACTTTTCAAACATATATGATAATTGCTCTCCCTCATTATTATCTTGCTTTCATATATCCATTTAGCTGGTATAGATATTATCTGTTGCCTCATTGAAATCCTCTGTTAGGAAATCCCAATGGGAAAAACATTAAACGGGGAAAAGAGTAGATATCATATTAAATATGATATTCCTTCTAAGAGTTTGATACTTTGGGATCAAAATAACGCCTCATTGAAACCTTACTAAGAAAAATCCATTGGGAAAAATCATAGTGAAGAAAAAGAGTAAATAACATATTTTAATATCTCAATTCATCCAATGAAGTTTGATACTTTTGGATCAACAATATAATGCCTCGTTAAAACCTTACTAAGAAAAACCCTATAGGAGAAATCTTAGTGACAAAAAAAGAGTATAATAACATATTTCAATAATTCACTACATTAAATATAGTTTGATACTTCTGGATTAACATAATACTTCATTAAAAACCTTACAAAGGGGAACCCAATGTAAATAACCTTAGTCAAGAATAAAAATACAATTTAACTTAAATAACATATTCGTCTTTCGATAACTCGAATTGGTTAAGGATACTTCTGGATCCATAAATATGTATTTCATTAATAATACAATTTATTAATAGTTTCCCTCGATGCGATCAAAATTTCCAAGATTGTTTCTTTCAAATATGATTTGCATTTTATGCATTTTGTATGCTACTTTTCTGAAAAGCACTTCATCGGCTTTCATTTTTGTGCTTCAAATCAATTTTACATATTGCAACTATACATCTTTAATGAATATTAAAAAAATTCAATACAACAATACTAAAAAGCAGGAAGTAATCTACTCATCTTGAAGTATATCAAGATTTTCATTACAACAATACTTAAAAGAAGGTTGTAATTTACACTTCATGTCTTTTGCATTCTTTATAACTACAAAAGTTATATATATTCTTCAGGAATTTGTATACTTTAGTAAGTTTTTACATATTGCAGCTACCATTTCAATGCATATTAAAAGTTTCATTACAACAATACTTAAAAATAGGAAATAATCTACTCATCATGAATTATATCAAGATTTTCATTACAACAATACTTAAAAGAAGTTGTAATCTACGCCCCCTTGTTCTTTACCTTCTTTATGACCACCATAGTTATTTATATTCTTCAGGAATATTTATACTTTCATCGTTTAGTATGATTAAAACAATGTTTATACCTTCAAGGTATTTTAAGTGTTTCAAATACTTTCGCTACTTCAATCAATTCAATTATCCCTAAAAATATCACGCCCATTGCACTTAACATGCCGTTGACACTATATGTGCTTTAGTAATTTTAGCATGCTTTATATACATGTTTCTAATTATAATTTATGGGCTATAGGTCCATATTCTCATTTAGAAGAATTTCATGATGGCCAATCATGTTTTTCTCCAATCTGGGATCTTTAATCCATTTATAAACATAAGAACTTTATTATTTACGAATTTATCATCGATGATTATTTATTATCAGTTCTAGATATGATTTATTGCGATCTCTTTAATTATCATGTTTTGGATACCTAACCGACTTCTAGGGTTATTTGTGAATCTTATTCAGCGCACCCTTAATGTTTCTTCAAGAACACCCGCCTTCTTTATTTGGCAACTTTATTACTTACTTTAAAAATATTTGAACTGACTTATGTACCACATTTCAGATGTGGTTAATACCTTTTGATCCTTTTGCGATTCAAATCTATATTGGAGAAAGTCTACTAGGGATATTATTGATAATTTACTCAAGTTACTTAATATTTAGATCATTGTATATTATAACAAACATTTAACACCGATGATCAAAATAAGCTTGTATCCCTTTATCCTCCCCTTCAATGTTGAAAAACATTATCACATTAAATAATAATCCTCTTTCGATTCACATTAGTAAAAACCAGATCAATTAATTATTTATAGTACTTATCAAACTTCAAGTTTGTGTTATCATGGATTTATAAATGAGAAAGCAACAAAGAGAATAATTAAATTACGGTTACTCATTGAAATGCAATTAGACTTTGCATTGTGCAAAACCTGTAAATTGATCATGAATACTTTTCCATAATTGAAAGTAAATAATTGAGAAAAATAGTTTAAACTAACTACAACATATAAATAGAAATGTTATTTGAATTCATACCAAATAATAAACATCCCTTTGCAAGGCTAAATTAATAGTTACCTTTTCAATCCGGTGATGTTTGAAATATCATATAACATAATAACTTTAGGATATTTGGTTAATATAATGTAAATGTGAAGATATAAGGTAATGTATAAATCACTTGGAGATTTTTGCAATCTCTTGAATGCAGCATCGTTGTCACATGTGATAATTTATTAATTTTCTTTAACTTCTTCAAGATGTACAATCTTATCATTTTACACAATTTCAGTAGAGCTTCGGGCTTCTAGTTCGTGAACTTCAAGTTCATTAATTTGTTATGAACTTTCGGGTTCTCAAATTTTGTGTAAACTTCCTTTTTAGAAGCTTATACCTTTTGACAAATAAAAAAATACTGATAAGAATTCGAGCTTGTAAAGTTATCTGAAAATCTTTTCATAATTCAAGACTTCAGATCTTGGACTTTGAGTTATACAACTTCTATTAAAATGATTTCTTTGTACAACTTCAAGTTGATGTTAAACTTATTTCTTCCATTACATTAGACATTACTTGTCAAAATAAATACATCGAAGAGTAAAACATACGTCTATTCTTATTCCAAACACAAACATACAATATAATTTATTTTACAATAACCAATGTATTTAATGCATTTATGATAATAAATAATTTAATTTATTAACATAACACCTGCAATTAATTCATTTATGATAAAAATAACTACGATTAACTTTTACATGGTCTAGGATATAACTACTGTCATAGCAAAATGATTTCAGTACAAATATATGAACCAATTGAACAAACAGTACTTAAGGCAACACAATTTCATCTCAAATCTTGGTTAAATATTACTCAATAATAAAATTAAAATGAATATCTTAAAGTGAAAGTTTATTTTCCAATAATCAGAATTTATAAATAAACAAAATTATCATCTCAGATTTATCCATATCATTCACAGTCATAAACAACTATACATCTCAGATCCAAATTATTTCCCTTATAAAAAAATTAACTTCATAATTCTATACCATATATATCAAAACAAACACGTAAATCTTCAAATCAAAGCAAGTTATTTCAGAAATTTAGGGAATTAAAATTATTTCTCAAAAATAACAACATTTCAGAATTTTATTTAATATACAAATCATATACAAACCTTTTTGATCTTGCTTTCTACATAAGAAGCTACCTTTTGGTCTAGAAGAAACAATTTTAGCTTCAAACCAAATACAAGATTATCAAAAAAAAATCTTTCATACATGGATTAAAAGGTTTTGAAATTTGAGTAAGATATTATAAGAATTCAATAACTTATAGATAAGTCGATTCAAAACTTACTCAAAAATTCATAATGAAATCAAAGATGAGTGGATCTAAAATTTTGAATCAATTCAAACTGAAGTATTTATCAAGTACAAATTCTAAAACAATAAATAAAATGGATTTCAACTAGAAGATATGCAAAAATAAGTAATCAAAGAAGTCATATTTGATTTCAGTAATTAAATAAGAGAAAACGATGAATACATATGAAAAAGAAAAGATTTGATGATTATATATATATATATATATATATATATATATATAGATCTCAAAGATATATCATTTGAGCATGATAATAAAAAAATAGAAAATAAGATCTATCATGGAATGGGATCCAAAAAATTAGATCTATGATTTAATGAGATCTAAGAAGATAAAATTAATAGGATCAGATCTGTAAAAGATAGATCATGAGATAGGTTCAATATAATTAAATCTGAAAAATTGCTTACCATCTTGAAAACTATAATAGTTCTGAAAAACAAATTCTCTAGCCAATGCATTTAGAGAAATGTTGTACAGTGCATTTTGGAAGACATCCTTACAGAAAAACAATTTCAGCGGCGCTGCCAAAAAATATCAGTAGTTGTAAACACATTTTATGATTATTAAAACGCATAATTTATGCATAATGAAAAATTTCGGTAGATTGTAGTTTTGGTTTTGATGTGATGATGAGCAATTAAAACATAAATTACTCATGCAGAGTTTATTATCGAGAGATGGTAGCGATTGTTTGCTTGTTTTAGTGCGTAAAGGATTCAAGGCAGACCAACAACAACAATGGCAGGGTCCATGGAATTCCATAAAAAACAATGCAACGACCCAATGATTGGAACGGATCTACGTTTATTCCACCGTGAGCTATAGCCTGGATGGTTAATTTAGAGCACGGCTTTGCACCGAAGGTCCCTATTTTCGATGCTGTTGTAAGAAAAGTACCTATGATATTAAGTATGTAAATTAAGTCTCTGTTTTATGTAAATCAGAAAGCGCAAACTATCTTGCATTTTTCTTATAAAAGTGCAAGTTAATTTGCGCTTTTCAAAAATTTAATTTTTTTTTGAAAATTTTTAAATTTAAAAAAAAATCTTAAAATAGCAAACTAGCTTGCACTTTTTATTATAAAAGTTGCAAGTTAGCTTGCATTTTCTGTCAGAAAAGTACAAAGCATCTTGCGTTTTCTATTTTTCAAAAAATAGGGACTAAATTTACATACTTATATATACATAGACTTTTCTTATAACAACATAAAAAACATGGACTTATAACTCGTTTCTTATTATATATTACTAACTTAGCCACCAAAGTAAGAATGTGTTCTTAAACGACACAAAAGGAATACTTGAAAGTGACATTTGAAAGGGGGACGGAATGAAAATAGTCCGAGGAAGAGAAATTCATTTTTGTTACGAAAGCCGCATTCTGAAAGGAACAATAATAATTTTGTTATTACTATTTATTTTGTTAATCCTTTTTATTGTCTTAAAAAAGATTTATTTTGAGAATGTAAATAAACTGAACATTTTGATAATTCAGCTACAATAATGGTACAAGTACAATTAAAGTAGGATAACTAGTTCAAATTACAGATACAAGATTGATATAGGTGCAGTTACAAAATAAAAATTACTAGTAAAGTCCGATAGTAACTATTTGATCTTGTACGTTATCTCAAACGATTATCATGAAATTTATTGTATTTCTTTAAACTGGTTCATGATTTTTATTCTCGGGCTTTCGAATATCATAGTACTTGTGGAAAATCTTTCGGAATTTCATCGCGATCATCGTCATATGCCATAAACTCAGGATCTCCTTCATTGTACCATCAAATGAATTTATGAATAGTCATTGTAGCAGTTAATATATTTACTTGAACCTTATAACTATATGTCGACATGTTACGTAAGATTGCAAACTTTTTCTTTCAAACTCCAAACGTTATTTTGATTGCCAAGCGTAACCCCGAATGGTAATAGTAGAAAATTTAATTTTCGACTTTTGGTTGGTTCCGAGTTTCGTTAAAATCAAGAATATGATATTTAACACTGCGGTAGGGGTGTAAGTGGCCAACCATTAGTGAATACACCAAGCCAGCTAAATTATATATTGTCATGCTGGATTGTCATGCTGGTGGATAAAGAATATTCAAATTCCTAGTATTTAAAACTGAAAGATAAACTTAGTACCGTCTGTAGTACCTTCTTACCCTACCCTAACAAATGTAAATGTTAAATCAAATGCATAACAATTATAATATTTTGCGTAACAATTCTTTTACGCCCAACATATTGTTGCATGTCCGCAATAGACACATGTGCAACTACATGTGTACTATTAATCGTCCCAATACAATTTTTAAAAATGAGTAATATCGGTTCGATGTCCTACTTTGTTATGGGACGCATTAAAGTCAGAGTCTGTCGGCTTTATAATATCTTAAGACAATAACAGAACATTATTCAAAATTTCATGAAATTAAACTTAAATCATATTATTCGATCATTGAAATCTTTCAGCACCAGTTGTGTAGGAATAGCCAATGCAAATTGTATGTAGAAAGATGGCTAGGATTTCCCTGATGTAAACATTGACCGTTGCCTTCAAACCGTAACCTTCCAACCGCTCAAATAATGTGAGAAAACAAAGTCTTTTCGTTCGAAAGTTTCATTGATAACATTAGCATGACCACATAGTACATCGTTAATCTAGTGAATTCCCTTGTATACGGAAGTGTGAATTCGGTCGATTGGTGCATTATGTAGTACTCTAATTCTCATCATAGCTTGTATATCACCTAAATCTTCGGCATCAAAATCTGACGGATAACTACATCGTCCAGTTCGGCTGTTGAAATGAAGTTAAAGAAGATGTTGATGAGGAGATGAAATGGAGATGTGGTGAAGTGAAGAAGTGAACAGGGTGATTATGAATGAGATAAATGGATTGTTTAGGTAATTAATGGTTAGCGTCTACTGCATCAAACGCCAACGATTGTTTTTGGTCCCTTTATCAAAAATGAGAATATTACCGGGGCCCACGTACCATGTGTCTGATGCGTCAACTTGATGTCAACATCAAAGTGGAAAAATAATCGATGTGACCACACCCTAAAGTTGATCGTTCCTTTAACTAACACGTGCCAAAATATGCTGTACAATTATAACTTTAATGTCAACAAAAGGAACTATGCACTAAAATAATATGTTAATTGAAGTGATGAGAATTGAGCAAATACTTAAATTATAGCACAATATTTATTCATTATTTTGTCCTCATTTACCACTCTTTGTTCGCCTTGTATTTGAAATTTGAATTGTCTTTTATTCATACATTCAATTTTATTATTTTCATATTCATGTTTTGTTCTTGGATTTTTTTACTTTTCTATTCACCGTCTTATGCTATGAAACTAGATATTTTCTAGTTTAACAATTATTTTCAATCAGTTTCTACATTTTGGCGAAGTACCAATGTTATAATAGTTGGGTGATCCCTATTCATGTCCTAGCTTAGTAGTTAGATACAATAGCTAAATTAATTCATGGGGCTCCGTTTAGGAGTTTTGTAGTACTGGTTATGAGAGATTCTAAAAGTACTGGTTTGGACCATCAATTATCATAGTGGTTTTGATTGGCTTATCCGATTATTTTTTACAACCAATCAACACGTGTTTGAGAGCTTAACATACATCGGTTTTTAGAGTTTTGCACTAAAGTGACATTACATATAAATTTTTACATTTATTCAAGATTAAATTTTCAATATTATTAGTAAGGATATAATTGGAAAAAAGTTATAAGCCCTTAAAATACCCCAACTTGATGGGTTGAAAATTACCATCAAAATTACACCATATTGGTTTTCATAGGTTTTACAACCAACAATAACCAGTGTAACAAAAACCTTATAAGCAAGAGTTATGGCAACAAACGAAATACAGAGCTCCCCAAAACTAGTTTAAAACGGTGAAAAAAACTCCCAAATGGAGCCAAAAAAAATTCTTCGATCATTCATTGTTTTAGCGAGTGGAAATGCACGATGCAAATGCCATACTAAATTTGAATTTACATTTGAAAATATAAGTTTTCCAATTTAACACTTGACTTTAAAATTTAAAAATATGAAAATTTGAATTTTTAAAAATTTGTTTTATAGAATGTAGATGCTTTTAAATTAGGAATGAAACAACTTGTTCACTCAGGGAATAATATCCTTTTCTAACATGACTATTGGATCTTTCTGATCCCCAAAAAGTTGAATTTAAACCTCTGTCCGATACAATCAATTTTAAAAATGTATTAATGTAATGACCCGTATTTTGAGTCTTCAAATTTGAATATTTAATTATTTAAACATTCGAATTTGGATTTAAATTATGATGAATTATCTGTTTCAAATTTAGATTTGATTTTTAATGACATATCTTTAATTTAATTTTTTGAATTTTTTCATAATTTTTAAATTGGGAAAATAAGAAAATTTTCCTATGACGTATTTTACGGTAAATGCTGGCATTTTGAGACTTCACATAATTTAATAACTTGTCTATTTTATTTTTGCTCTTTAGAATTAGTATCCAGTGCATGGCCTTTTTCTCTAATGTAGTGCAGCAACCATCCTGTTTTCGTGTTTCCTTGGTTTCTACCTCACTTTAGCCACCTTGTCCACTTGCCCTCTTGATTTATGACATGAATGGATAACTCCGCACACATAGAAGTTGAAGATACATACACAGATATATTGACTCAGGCACAGAGACATTCTTTCTTCCTGTTCTTCATTTATTTGTTTCCAAAACATTTGTAAATATAGTCATCCTCCTTTTAAAAATCAGTTTATTCCAAACTATCAATTTTTAGCTCCAATGACCCAAACGAAAGCTGTCCGTCTTAGTTTCTAGTATTTAAAAATTGACGATATCAATCGAGTTATTGTTGAAAAACTGAAAGGGGATAAAAATGCTTTCAAACTTTGAAAAAGGATTTCTCTCAATCCACTTCGAATCATTCAACCTTGCTAGCACTATCGAGTTCGTATCGAGACGTAGTAATTTTATGGAGATTTCGGTGTAATTTTGCATCGACGATCGAAGTTCGTCGATAGCTAGGGTTAAGTTAAACCGGAGATCCGATTGGCTATTTGCGAAATGAATGGTGGCGGGTTGTCATGCTTGGAGAAGGCTTTTTCGTGGTGTAATTTGGTTGATTTTGGCATCAAAAGTGGTCACGGCCATTGGTTCCTGCGCGCGCGTCAATGTCAGGTCGAGACCAAAGGGGGAGGTATGAACGTGGTAATCAGGGGTTAGTTGAGTGGAGCACACGAAGAGCATAATGTTGGTGAAGTCCGTTTTGCATTTGGAGGTCTGTAGACTCGTGTCGTAGTGTGCACGTGCACACGGTTTGGGTTTGTGCATTTACAGGAACCGATGTTGAGGGGAGGGGGGATTGGGGAAGAAGGAGAGTCGTAGCTATTGGGTAGCGGTTGCGGATTGGGATTTGTCCCATTTGGCAAGGTGGGAATTAATTATTTAATTTTCTTATATATATATATATATATATATATATATATATATATATATATATATATAACTAGCTAACTTTGTAATGCCATATATTGTTCATAGGAAATCTGTTTGACTCGTGGATTTTTGCACTGGATTCGTATCGGCGAGTAAAACGTTGAATTATAATTTCTTATAGGTTTGGGATTTTTAAAAATTATGACATATTTAAACGGGCGGGATTTAAATTACGTTATTTAATTAATAACGACATTTAAATTTATATACATTAATTCTGGATGTTTCTTTTGCCAAACCGATTACTGTTGAGTTAAACTGGATCGAATATGGTAATTGGACATTGGTTTAGCAAAATAAAGCACGGTTCGCTAATTAAATTAATTTGGCAATTAATTAGCAGAATAATTCCTCATTCTGCTATTTTATAGTTTTGGACGTCTGATTATATGTCGTAAAGGGTATGCCACTTTGTATTAATGATATATTAACTAATGATGGTTAAGTGTTGGATTTGTTTACATAGTCGTGGATTATGTAAATATCTGCTATTAACTTGAAAAGTTAAATTGAATAATTTGGTCGATTTTTGAAGTACCATGGCGATCGTTAAGCTTTATTCAAATTTGAAAAGCCAATTATTGATTTGGAAGTTATTTTAAAATAACTATTTTTGTTATGAGATTTGAGGATTATTATTATTTAGTAATAAGATTTGAAAAAGGTAATAACTCATTAGTAATATTTTAAAGATAATTTATAATTGCTTTAAAAATGATTTAAAGTTTAATGTTATTTACAAATGTTTAATTACTATTTAAAGGTTATTTAGTTATGGTTTAGAAATATTTTGATTATATTTTTAATTAATATTTAAAAGATTATCTATATTTTAATTTTTGAGTAAAGTTAATTTATTATATTGATTTAA
This sequence comes from Allium cepa, assembly GCA_030765085.1. NCBI lineage: Eukaryota > Viridiplantae > Streptophyta > Magnoliopsida > Asparagales > Amaryllidaceae > Allium > Allium cepa. Next base: position 943,392,956 of record CM060934.1, on the reverse strand, counting down.
GTTATTTAATTATATTTAAAAATTAATTAATTTTCATATTGATATTAGCTTAATGTTAATTACTTATTGTTTTAATAACGTTTTAAAATTTATTAATTATTGTATGGATATGGTTTTGAAGTTAACTCATCAATACAATAATAGTGTTTGAAATTAATTTAATCTATTATTAAATAGATTTTAATGTATTATTTGACTAAAATGAATAGAATGATGTTTAAAGAGTAATTTGTAATTTTAAGTTATTTTAAATAATGTATAATTTATCTAGTGAACCTTGTTGACTTAAGGAATTTATTAAAGAGGTTGTTAACATATGGGAAGAGTTTATAATGGTTTGGAAATTTATAAAAGAATTTGTAAATGAGTTTTAAAGATCTGGAAAAGAAAAGTTTTGTAAAAGGTGTTTGAGATTTATTAAGAATGTTTTATGATGGGATCGGAAATTTATAAAGAAACTTTATTGTTTGCGCAAAAAATGGGCAAACACCCTAAAGTCGTACGGTTTAGTTGATTATACGTTGTTTTTAGTGATTTGGGTGATTTATGCAAATATATAAAAAGCAGGGACTAAACTGTAAAAGACACACAGATTTATAGTGGTTCGGCCAGAACGTGCCTACGTCCACTTTGTATGTTATTCTCCTTTTCTCTTCAGATTACAAGTACAAAGCTTTGATTACAAGTAACTGAAAGTTGTTTGAAAGTTCTATCCGTGCTTGAGCTCTCAAACTTGTCTTCCATTGTTGTACCCCCGCCCCTCTATTTATAGAGTGAGGCTGGGGGCAGGGGTCCTGGATGTATATAGCTGCTGGCGGGCCTGGGCTGAAGCAATCTAGCCTGGCACATCTGGTTCGGCGGAGCTTGGTTCGGGCGTAGCTGGGATGGTTGGACCGGTGGTAGGTTGGTCCGGTGGTAGGTTAAGTGGGGTTTTGGTCCGGTGGTAGGTCGAGTGGAGTGTTGGTCCGGTGGTAGGTTGAGTGGAGTCTGGTTCGGTGTGGGTTGGTTCGGTGTGGGTTTGGACCGGTGGAGCTTGGTCCGGTGGAGGTGATTCGGTGGAGCTCGTTCGGTAGTACATGGAAGTGTGGTTGGTTCGGCAATGCATGGGAATGGAGATGGACCGAATCGTAGTTAATTGCCGAACCAGGTGAGCTTGCTCTTGCCGAATGTACTTTGAGTTTGGGCTACCGAATGTCATTGAGAACGTAAGTGCCGAATGGCCCTTAGCCTAGATCTGCCGAATGACTCTGGTGATGATTACCGAATGAACCTTATGTTGTAGATGCCGAATGGGCTTGAGTGTTGGAGTGCCGAATGGACTCTAGCATTATTTTACCGAATGAACTTTTATATTTAAACCTTGAGTGAAATCCTAGACTTATATACGCTTGCTGGCTGCTTCTTCTTTGTTCGGTCATGGTGGAAATGCACACAACATTGATATTCCAGTTTTGACCAAAAATGGGATAACACTTTGCCCCCCAAAACATGCCTTGCGATAGGAAGGCGTGTTTTGTAATGCCATGAGCTGGATGTTCATATCATGTTGACAACCTGTAAAGAGCTTGATATTTTATATGGCCCCAAATGACGACCGTTCGAGATCGAGCTATTTGGGATGAAGCGCGGTCGTTCATGGTCAAGCGCCTAACTTCAAATGATGACCGTTCGCGATCGAGTCATTTGAGGTGAAGTGCGACCGTTCGTGGTCAAGCGTCTAAATCCATGCGACGATCGTTCGAGATCGAGTCATTTGTGGTGGAATGTGATCGTTCACGGTCAAGCGCTTTACTTCAAATGACGACCGTTCGGGATCGAGCCATTCGAGGTAAAGTACGACCGAGCCCGGTCAGAGGGCGGACCTCAAATGGCGACCGTTCGCGATCAAGCCACTTGGGGTGAAATGTGACCGTTCACGGCAGGTGCCGTTCGCGACAAAAGATGAAATGGGACCGTTCGCAGTCAAGCGCCTTATTTCGGATGACGATCGTTCGAGATCGAGCCATTCGTGGTAAGGTGCGACTGTTGGCGGTCAGGGGGTGGACCTCAAATGGCGACCGTTCGCGATCGAGCCATTTGTGGCGAGATGAGTTGTGCCGTTCGAGGCGAGTTTGTGACTGTTCGAAGTCGGGTGCCGTTCGAGGCGAATTGTGACCGTTCGAGGTCGGGTGCCGTTCGAGGCGAGTTGTGACTGTTCGAAGTCGGGTGCCGTTCGAGACGAATTGTGACCGTTCGCGATCGGGTGCCGTTCGAGGCGAATTGTGACTGTTCGAAGTCGGGTGCCGTTCGAGGCGAGTTGTGACCGTTCGAGGTCGGGTGCTGTTCGAGGCGAATTATGTGTGCCCGGGGGGGACTTAATATTATCAGTGCCGGAGTTATTGTTTGGGGGAGTTTCCGAATCAAAGACTTCGGCAGTTCACTGCCATGCAAGAGGTGCTCGTGGACCGTTCGCGATCCAACGGGCATACAAGTAAATTTTTCCATAGAATTGTAAATGTTAAAGCAATAATCATATGAATCCTACAGCAGAAATGTCTGAACAGGAAGAATTTAAATGTTCAAATCAAAATCAAAGCAAAAAGCAGAATGAAGATGTCAAAGCGTAAACTCTTACTATAACGCGGCTGGTAGTCATTCAGAGCATGCCTATGGATCGTGCGCGATCGCTCACATGTGTAAATGATTTAACCGTGTTAGCGAGAGGTTTACAGCTTGTTCATCGTTATTTTAATCAAGCAATCAATGGATAATCAAACGGTGCCCCGATCCAGGGTCACCTCTTTCCGATGTAGACGGTGGTCGCTCTGGCTCCACTGCTGGAGTTCGCCTCCTCACATACTGAAGGAGCATACAGTTCCTGATATGCCCTTCCACCTCGTCCTTCAAATGCCTACAATCATTAGTGTTATGACCGTTTAATTCATGGAATACACAAAACTTATCTGATTTTCTTTCGTCAGAGGTTGGATCCCTTCGCATTGGTCTACGATACGAAACCTGCCCCTTGGTATCCTGATAAATTCGTTCCAGACTCTCATTCAGCTCAGTGTGAGTGATGAATCGCGGCTCCCTCCTTTGCCGCTTTGACCTGTCATCATTATCCTCAGCCTTTCTCTTTCCTTTGCTAGTTTCCGCACCCTTTCCAGGTGGGTTTCCGCTCCTGATTGCGTAAACGTCATCTTCTTCCTCTCTTTCTGCACTAGCATCTTCCAAACGCAGAAACGTTTCAGCCTCATGATAGAACTCTCCCAGATTCATAGGCGGGTCCTTGGTTAATGAATTCTTGAACTCTGTGCTATCATCTATTCCAGATACAGCCGCCATCTTGACCATAGATGGATCTGGTCGATCCACTGATGCTGCTGTCACATTAAATCGCGTTAGAAAGCCCCTCAAAGTCTCTCCAATTTTCTGCTTCAAGGTTGCCAAAGTCATCACATTCTTGGGTCTCGCAATATGAATCCTGAATTGCCTCATGAATCTCTCAGTTAAATCTGCCCACGTTCCTATGGAGCCGCTCTCCAGTTGCCTAAACCATAACGCTGCAATGTCCGTCAAATACAGTGGAAAGCACCGGGCCATGATCTCCTGTGATGCCCCCAGCACTTCCATGTGCCTCATATACTTACTAAGATGGACCACAGGGTATGTCCTCCCATCGTACATCTCTACTGATGGTAGCTTGAATTCTGGTGGGTTCCTAGCCATCCTAATTGCAGAAGAAAAAGGACTCCTGTTTACATCTTCCAAGTCTCTGTTTACTAAACCGCCTCTCATAGCTCTTCTAACCATCTCTGCTAATCTGTCATTGTCTCCAAGCTGTAGTCCTCGTTCACTGCCTTCGACCTGCCCCCCGAGTCCGCGGGAGTTCTCATGTGTACGCCTTCCTGGCTGAACGTTCATTCCTCTATTGCTACCAGGTGGCTCGGATGCCCCATCTCTCTTCCCGGGGTCGGATCAACATGCTCTGCGTGAGTGCCCCCTAGCTCTGGTGCTACGCCAGATGGTCCTGCTCCGTTCTGAACTCCAGTTGCTCCTTGGTTTTGTGCTCCAAGTTGCCCAATTTGCTGAAGCAAGTTCTGGATCATCTCTTCTTGTCTTCTCATCATAGCCTCCATCTCATCCCTGGTGATGAAGGCTGAAGCTTGGTTTGCTCCTGAGGAAGCCTCTTAACTCCCTTCCTGTTGACTCTGCTCTGGCCTTGGCCTTCTGCTTGATTGTCTCGCCATGACTCTTCCAATCTGAATCTCTAAACTCTCAAATTCAACTTCCAAGCGGTAGGTCCTTGAGTTCAACTCTCAATGAAAGCACCAAAATGTTTGCGCAAAAAATGGGCAAACACCCTAAAGTCGTACGGTTTAGTTGATTATATGTTGTTTTTAGTGATTTGGGTGATTTATGCAAATATATAAAAAGCAGGGACTAAACTGTAAAAGACACACAGATTTATAGTGGTTCGGCTAGAACGTGCCTACGTCCACTTTGTATGTTATTCTCCTTTTCTCTTCAGATTACAAGTACAAAGCTTTGATTACAAGTAACTGAAAGTTGTTTGAAAGTTCTATCCGTTCTTGAGCTCTCAAACTTGTCTTCCATTGTTGTACCCCTGCCCCTCTATTTATAGAGTGAGGCTGGGGGCAGGGGTCCTGGATGTATATAGCTGCTGGCGGGCCTGGGCTGAAGCAATCTAGCCTGGCACATCTGGTTCGGCGGAGCTTGGTTCGGTCGTAGCTGGGATGGTTGGACCAGTGGTTTGGACCGGTGGAGCTTGGTCCGGTGGAGGTGATTCGGTGGAGCTCGTTCGGTAGTACATGGAAGTGTGGTTGGTTCGGCAATGCATGGGAATGGAGATGGACCGAATCATAGTTAATTGCCGAACCAGGTGAGCTTGGTCTTGCCGAATGTACTTTGAGTTTGGGCTACCGAATGTCACTGAGAACGTAAGTGCCGAATGGCCCTTAGCCTAGATCTGCCGAATGACTCTGGTGATGATTACCGAATGAACCTTATGTTGTAGATGCCGAATGGGCTTGAGTGTTGGAGTGCCGAATGGACTCTAGCATTGTTTTACCGAGTGAACTTTTATATTTGAACCTTGAGTGAAATCCTAGACTTATATACGCTTGCTGGCTGCTTCTTCTTGGTTCGGTCGTGGTGGAAATGCACACAACATTGATATTCCAGTTTTGACCAAAAATGGGATAACACTTATAAATAGATTTGGTAACATTTATAAATAGAAAATAATCTAGGGAGAAATGGTTGATCTTCATGGCGTAATTCGAGGGTCAGGGATTGCCCACAATTTACTATGGATTCGTTGGGATGGCGACATAACCATTATGTAAGCTGCGATCCATTATCGATATTGAATGATACTATCCATATCTTTTTTTAGGAATTTTCTAGTTTCTAAGTTGTGGAAATGAAATGGATTATGAATATACTTATACCATTGAGATAGGTATATGGTTATATTTTTTAAGTATCAAAATTGTAATGGTTTGTGAATATACTTATCCTGTTGAGGTAAGTATATGGAAGTGATTTCCAAGTAATTGAAATGTGGTTTTAAATTAACGAAAGATTAATTTAAGAGGCTTAGTAACTTTCCATGGGAAATATAATCTTTATTTGGATGTTTGATTTATTTGATAGTTAAATAACCGACTACCAAATCTTTGCCTAAATATGTAATCCTCCTTAATTTAAGTGGAAGGGAAATATTCTCTACTTAACATCGAAGGATTTTAACTCTAGAAATATCTAGGAGAAACATAGGGATTATACAGTACAATTACCATCGGGGGTGCTATATTATACGTATAAACTCATTTTGTTCTTCTAAGACGAAAGATGAAGAGATCCATCCACTTCAACGGTTAGGGGGTGATCCCTGCTCTTATGTATTGTTTGATTATTTTCTAAAGAATCGGTATTGAGCATTCCAGAAATTGGCGTTTATTTTTATGGAGCACCCAGAAACGGAAGAATCATAAGAGATGACTCAAACCAGTAACCACTTCGAAAACCATATACGGTTCTATGGAGGAGATTCATCGTATATTGAGATGTTTGGATCTATGTATGCTTCTGAGACCGGTTGGGGTATGGAAATCCAGGTGTAATTCCAAGATCTAATTGAGATATGAGAATCTATATGTGCTTCCGAGACCCGTTGGGGTATTGGAATCCATTTGGGATTCTGTGATCTATCTCTTGGCAGTGCGTAAACTGGAATGTCGGACGTAGGATCATCAGTGGGAATGACTACAACCAAATATAGGAGGCATGGCTAGTAGGGTTGGCAAACACATAGGGTGTAGTCGGCTCCACCTAGATGTCACTTAAAGTTGTTATGCATGCATGGGGCGATGCACTAAGTTTTAACGAGACCAGCTGTGTTTTTCCTATGGTACATCACTAGGGATGTATGCTGCTTCGAAAGGATATCTCTGTTGTGTAGGAGGACTATCCCTCGAAGAACTGAGGGCACCTCCATGGAAATCCTACACAATTTGCGAACATGCCTTATCGATTTTCGATTATATACCTAGTATTGTTGTAATGTACACTCATGAGCATCATAGCTACTTGATTATTATTATTTTTGCACTTAAACATTATTATAATATCATTGGATTTTCTGATATAAGAGGTTTTGGTTATCGTAAGGTCATCTGTGTTTATATGTGGTATGGTCTTGCGAAATATCTTTGTTTCAAAAGGGTTTATATAAACTTTAAGAATCCATTTGATTGTGTTTCTCATGCTGGTTTACCAGACTGACCCGGGCGTTGTTTTTTTATAATGCTCGGGTTAGAACGAGCATATTTTCAAGTTTACTTGGATAATAGGAGCTTCAGGAGATGAGCTGGAGGCCTAATATATATTCACGTAGATCGTTATTTTTCTTCCACTGCATTCATTGTTGTATATTATTTAGCAATTAAGAGAACAAGTTGTTATAACTGTCCATACTGAATAGGTTAGCATACTTGGATTGATGTCTGTATATACATAAGTTAAAGTTTTGTTTCTGTGTAAAGATTTGTTTATATATATTATAGACTATTCATTCCGTCATGAGATTCTGTGTTGTTTAGTTTCTTCTTGTCTTCTTTCTTCTTTCTTTTTCCCCAAAGATCTGCTTTCCTGTACAATTTGGGTTGGATACGTGTGGTTTATTGTCAGCTTTAACTGTAATGAAAAGAGGGTCGTTACAGTTGGTATCAGAGCAAGATTGAGCGAACTCCTAGGCTGTGGTGGGGTTGACTCATTTGAGATAGGGTAAGTGGGACCCGATGATGAGTTTGAGAGTATATATATGACAGCACATATTTGTTAGTGATATAAAAATATTTTATATTCTTTTGTTTAATTTGTTGAGTGGCTTAAGAATTCTGGTCGATGCGTTTGACTAACGTTAACAAAAGGAATTTCCTAAACACTTGAACAAGACCAATTTACACGGTATGGTTTTAAAAAGGGTAAATGAAATAATTTTACCTAGAAATATATTTTATATAAATAAAAGAATAAATTTTTATAAAAACTTTAATATGGTTATTTTTGGTTGTGCTTGGTTATTAGGAATGGTAGTATCCCATCATTATCTTCTAGAATTTGATTAGTCATGCCCGTCCAATTCTGAGTATTGACTAATGTTAATTTATCTTGAATCTTTTTTTTTTGAAAACTGGGATTGATAAATAGGAATTTTAGGAATATTGAAACGAACACCTTGTGAATTAAGTTTCACAATTTGAATATAAGGTGTTTTTTGATGATGTTGACTTAAAAAATTAATTTCTAAAAATTGTTTATTTAACAGATAATTTGAATGAATATTTTAGAAATGATTATACAAAGGTTTATGTGGTAAAATTAAGTTTCAATAGATGTGGTTTTCTTAAATGGAAATTGGAATATTTTTGAAATTAATATTTTGGAGATGGCTGAATATAAAAGTTGGTTATATTAAATAGGAATTTGATAAAAGAAGTTTACTAAAAAGTAAACTTAAATATTTCTGACATAAATGATTGAAAAATGATTTATATAAGAAAGCAGGAATATTTTTGCAATAAAAATATTTGAGATTTATTCCCTTTAAAGGGAGAAACATTATAAATTTGATCTATAAAAATGTGTGTGTTAAATAAAACGAATTCGAGAGTTAAATCCTGGTGATTTTGGTAAAATGGTTTTCATGGTTTACAAGTTAATAACAATAATTGAAAATTTTCTTGGGATAAAAGCATTTCTAAATGGGGTTACGCTACTATTAGGATCACGCTATATACTTTGGGATGTTGAAAAGTTTTCTTGTTAACATTTTTGGCGCACCCTTGTTGAACTTTCCACTCCACTTACCACTAACCCAATCCTATCCAAGCTTACCTACTTTAAACTTAACAACATTATGTTTAGGAAAATCAAAAGGTTCAAACAAGGATCCTCTGAACCACTTTGAATTGGATTCTCCCATATGACAGTTAATGATTCTAAACTTCATGAAGAACAAATGTTGAGATTGGAAGCTTTAACAATTATGAAGAAAAAGAAAGCCGAATCTTATGATCCAGATAAATGGAGTTTAAAACCTTTTCACATTGGCCCTACACAATTCTTTACCCTAGAGGAACAGAGAATGAAACCAATAACTTGTTTGACTAAACGAGGAAAACAATTCAGCTCAATGTCAAAGGTACAATCTTTGAAGAGGGAATGATGGTTGATTACAAGCCTTTGCACATAAGTGGCATCAAACAACAAGTGAGACATTGCCTATATATGAACTTCAAAGGGCTTTAAAAAGAAAGCTGGTTGTTAAGGGTGAATCTCCAGAATCAAGTAATAAAAAATCTAGAAACCATCTTCAAAAGACAAGCATTAAGTCGAGACTCCCTAAGGAATGCAATTTGACAATATTAATCAAGAAAGTTTTCCTACTAACCAAGGAAGAGCTCAACTATTGGCCATCATAGAAGAAGAAAAACCTAAATGAAAGGAATCTGGGAGGATCCTATTGTCACTACCGCATGATGAATGGACATGAGACAAATCAATGTAGAGCATTAGAAGGAATGGTGATTAGTTTCTTCACACAAGGAAAAAATCAATAAATTTTTAAAGATATCCTAATTGGATTCAATAAAGAAATACTTTACTAAGAAAAGTCTACATCGTTGGAAATATAATTCTCCTTGCACTTGGAAATTACCTTAAACGATCAAAGCCTTTGTCCGTGCCGAGTTGGCTAGGTCAAAGCGCCTCCTGGAGGGAGGTTAGAGTACGCCTTCATCCATGCCACACTATGGCCAGGTTAAAGCATCAACAAGATTTTGACCGTGCCACACTATGGCCAGGTCAAGGCGCCTCCTGTAGAGAGGACGGAGTAAGCCCTTGGTCCCACCACTTTATGGCCTAGCCAAGGCACCGAACAAGCCTTTGATCGCACCATGCTATGATCAGGTCAAGGCGCCTTTTGGAGGGAGGACGGAGTGAGCCATTGGTCCTACCATGCTATGGCTTGGCTAAGGCACCGAATAAGCCCTTGATCGTGCCATGCTATGGCCAGGTCAAGGCGCCTCTTGGAGGGAGGTTGGGTAAGTCCTTGGGTCCTACTTGTGGATAAGCTAACTAAGCGCACCATACAATAATGTACTAAGACGTCCAAGCCCGAAAAGTTGCATATCAAATAACGGACTAAAATGCCTGAGCCCAAGAAGCGGCATATCCAACGATGGACTAAGACATCCAAGCTCAAGAAGTGGAAAATCAAATAGAAACTACATACAAGGCCAATAGGGTTAACACAAGTCAAAAGAGTAAAAACCAAAGGAGCAGCAAAGAACAGAAGGCCTAAATAAGAATCTACAGCTTCCGACTAATTACCAAAGAAGAATTTCTGAACTTCTCTTGTAAATACCCGAATCTGGGTTCCAAGTCTTTCATTATTAAGTTTGGGACTTCACTTATTAATACCCAAATCAGGTTTTCAGGTCTTTACTAATAATCTATGTCTTCATCATACCTGAATCTAGGTTTCGGGGCTATTACTATTAATTACTGAACTTCACTCATTAATGCCCGAATATGGGCTAAAGATTACTATTATAAAGAGTACTATTATGGATGTCTGGTTATCATCCAGTAATACTCGAATTTGTGTTCCAGATCTTTTAACTTTTAAATTTCATGCATTAGTGCCCGAATTTGGGTCACTGGACTTCTAGTACAAACTTTTAGACAATGATTTCTACACTAATATTACATGATTATTATTGATTTTCTATTAGCTATCTTCGGAAGAAGAATTTTAAAACATCTATAATTAAATCCAAAATTAATTTTTTGGTTCTCTATCATTGGATTTCTGGTATTCTATCAATATAATTAAAGTTGAATTCTTGGCTCTCTCTTATCATTACGAAGGATGGGTTTCAAGACATTCGATCGTATTCAATCATGTAATTACTTTTCACTTATTATCACATGTTTGCATAATGATTAATTAACCTCTTCTAATAATGCATTAAACTTCTATATAGACTTCAAATTAATGATAAAGAATACTGCTACTTCATACTTTTAAGGGAAATAGGATTAGAAAGGAAGATTGAATGGATCAGCAAATACAAAAACCATAGTCTAAGTTACCAGAAAGTAGATTCAGAAACAACATTACAAGAAAAGAATACAAACTAGGTGATATTTACATAATTTACAAAATTATTTACAAGTATAAAATATAAATGTATACTTTGAAAATCTTGAATAATCTTATTTAGATTTTCAGCAATCAAAGGATCGACAATGTGCTGAATTGCTATACGAAGAATCTCTTTGACTTTTTTTCCTTCTTCCTTATCTCATCCATATCATCCATGAAATCAATTCGAACCTTTAATGCATAGTTAAAAGCTTCATTAGCACCTTTGAAGGTTTTGTTTTGTCTTTCTAAATCTGTAATTTTCTTTTGAAGAAGATATTTGTCATGTTCAAGTTTCTAGATCTGAGCCGCATACTCATTTATGAGCTGTGAGTACCTTACTTTCTGTTGGTCTCAAAATATCTCATCATTTTGAATTTAAACCTTCTACACCATTCTCCTACCACACTCTCATCTAAGCCAGGTGGAGGGTTAGTCATAGTTGAATTTTTTTTTGAATAGCTAAAGATGGGGACCTTGTCGATTTCACAACAGACAAGGCAATCAAAGAAATTGGAAAATTGATATTCTAAACATTGTCCCTCATAATAAACTTCAAGGATTTACACTAGGCTTGACTATCTTTTAATTTTATCTCTAAATCACTTATCTGTTAAAGGAGCCTAGACATATCTTGATCGAAGACAATCGAGGGGTTTGATTTAACTTGACCCATTAGTTGAGAAATTGTTTCATCCTTGTTCTTGGTATACGCTTCAAGGCCTGTAATCTGATCGTTAAGGCCTCTAACAATCATCTTTAGAAGCAGAAATCTCTGACGTCATTCTAACGCTTCAGTGTTGCTATGGAGATAAGTAAACAAAGGATCATTTGGGATCTTCCTCTTTCCAATATCTGTTAACAGCCTATCTCTTATACTGATAAAATGAGATGTTGAATCTAACGAGAGTGGCATGGTAGATAACCATAACTCCTATTTAAACAAATAATAAGAAAATAAATTCAAGACTCAAATAACCAATCTCTTTTATTATAACAATAAAGGATTACAACTTAAGTAGAAATAAAACAAAAAGTGCAATTTTATTAGACACTTGTTTTACACTTAAAGTTAAGAAACAGCATTTTTGACTTTGTTAAAGGAATTTGCTAAAAAAGTAACCGCTAAATCAAAAAGAGCATTAAATCCTTCCAGGGTAATAACTGGAGGATATTTGTTGTAATCCCATTCCCCGACTAGAGGACTATCATGACCAATATTAGTCTGGTATGATATGCTCGAATATCCTTAAGAAGTTTTCCTTCGTCTTCGCCGAGAAAATCGAAAAGAAGGCAAGGATGTTCCATGTAAAGTCTCTGCAAGTTTCTAAGAAAGTAGTATCAGGCTAGTTTTGAAGATTTCAAAAGTGAAGCCTTTTCAAGATAATCTCTTCTTAGTCCAACATATTTTCTTAAATAATCTATAGAAACAGAGTTGTCTGAGAGACATTTATTCTGTGATAACATAATAAAATGACATTAGTTATAAAAGGAAGCTCGAACAACAAATTTACAAATTGATATTATTACAAAATTATAAGCGTTTATCCAGTTCATAGAAAATTGATTTTTTAAATAACTCTAAAACAATTTTTTTCCTTATAATATTTAGTTTTCTGGAAATTGGTGTGAAGGGCCTAATTATACGGCCCAATTTTTTTCTAGGACACGGGTTTGAAATTATTATTTTCCAAGATAAATATCTAGGCGGCGTGCGTCTTCAGCTTCTCAAACGACGTTCGTATCTTTTGAAATCTAGTGCTCATGGAACAAGGCAAAATTAGGCCGTCGTTTCTTGTGCAATCAAAGCGCTTGTTGATTTTTTGGAAAAAATTAGGTGTTGGTTTCTTCTGAAAATAGATTCGACTTTACTTGTGGAAATCGTGGGACGATTTTCTTTATTTGGATAGGCTAATCGATTTTCTCTATTGGATTGTTTGTTCTTTGGTGAGTCTCTATTTGGTGTTTTTCATTGTCAATTCGATATTTTATGATGTTTATGATGTTATTGTATATTTCTTATCAGGGAAGGCGGTTTTGATCTATTGGAGGAAGGTTTTGTTTGATGTAGTTGGAATAATGGCCTCTGAATGGTATTCTTTTATTCTGATAACACAAGCACTGTGTATTTAGCCTGGTTGCATCATTCACTTTAGATTATGATTTTAGTATTTAGACTATCACTTCAGATTTGGTTTGAGCAATCAAAGCAGTTATTTTTGTCAGTCAATTCTGTTTGTACCAACTTTGGGTATGAAATTGGATCTGAAATAATATTAGTTGACGTTGCTAGTTCTTGGTGATTTGTGATCTATAAAAGATAAATTGTTTTATCTTTTTTCGAAAAGTGGGATAGAAAATCATTTTTTATGTAGTATTTTATACTATTAGTTTCTAATTAAGATCAGTTTCACATAGTTATTTTTTTTGTTTACATTTTTTTGCAGGTGTGACTCATCTGTTATAGTTGTGTTTGATTTCAATAATACTTGTTTTAGTGCTCGTATTGGATTGGATGCTTCTATTTCTTCTGTTAGGAATAGGATTTGCGAGGAGTGGAATAATTTTAGTCCATTATGCTTTGATATTTTTTATATTCAAGAATCAAAGACTACCTTTATTGAAACGGATAATGATCTTCAAGCTGTATTGTGTTTGTCTTGGTTTAAAAAGGAAGAATTTTTGGTGTTTTTTCTACGGTTGAAGAATGATTCAACGGATAATTTTGCTGGTGAAAGTAGCAAGTCTGGTTCAGTAGTTAGTGATGAGTCAAATAATAATATGTTAGGTTATGATGATGATTTAGATTCTGGTTTTACTCAACAAAAGGATTTACATGAGTTGTTGAAGAAGAATTCAAATATGGAATTTTTTTACTAGGGTTGGTCAACGGTTTGATTCTACTATTGGATTCCGTAGAATGGTTAGTGCTTATTGTTTGAAGAATGGGTTTAAAGTACAATATATTAAGAATTGTAAAGAACGATTGACAGTTCGATGTGCTATAGCTAGTTGTCCTTTTAAGATTCATGCTTCTTGCAAACTGAAGCAAATGGACCAACTGTTTGTTAAAAACATTCAGCCAATTCATACTTGTGGTAGTGGATTTCATTCGCTTGGTAGTCCAACTATTAGTAGTGATCTTGTGAAAAGTTTAATCGTTAATCAAATTCGTGATGAGCCCAAAAAAAACCAAGGATATCATTAAAAGTTTTAGAAGAGATAATGATGTGGAGCCGAGCTATTATTTTGCTTATAAGGGTAAGAAATTGGCTGTGAATGATATTTATGGTGATGAAAAAAATCTTGCAATGAATTAGTTTGGTATTTGAAGGCATTGGAAAGAAATAACCCAAATAGTTATTCAAGTACGGATGTGGATTCCGACACTAATCAATTTGAGAGAGTCTTTTTATGTTATGAGGTATGTATATTTGGATTCAATTATTGTCGTCCTATGGTGTTTTTAGATGCTACCTTTTTAAAAGGGCGAAATGGTATTTTGATGGCCGCCACTGCAAAAAATGGGAATCAAGGTACGATTTTAATCTTCTTTTTTTTGTTGTTGTATTCACTTTGTATTGATTGCATTAGTTCCTTATTAGAAATTTACGTAACATAATACTGTTTCTTTAAGTGATTGTTCTAGTGAATTTTGCTGTGTACATGCTGCATTTTGTTCAAGTGATTAGTCTACTGTTATATAGTACTGTTTCAAATATAATGCATTTGGTTGTTTCAAATGTAGTAATATCCAGTTCAATTCATTATAGTTTCTTCTGCATTGGAGATTAGCAAATGAAATTATTGCAGAAATGAATTCAGACTCACAATTTAGTTCTATTGAAAATTGACGATGATTAATGTTGGTTGTTTTTTTTCTTGATAGATACATAATTTAGACGTCTTATTTTTTCAGTTTAACCACCAAATGTCATTATACCTACTGCTTATACTGGATTCACCAGAATTTGTTATATTTCAAACGATAAATGCATATATGTTTTTATCTCTAACATCTTCAATCTAGTTGCACTAGTTACAAAGTAGGTACAATTGTTCAATGTACAGCCATGCTCCTTCTTATTGTAAATTTGATACAAAACAAACACTGTAAAAGATTTAATGTTATTTAATTTGATGTACAAAATGTTACTGTGTACAGGAGTTAAAAAAGATAAATGCATTTATCTTTTAAGATAAAGAATTAAATAACATATTAAGTCCAACTTATATATCATAGTTACTACTACATGTTAAACATATTTATCATTTTTCTCATTATTTGAAGTTCTTACATAAGATATACAAATGATTTAAACGACATATAGAAATGATAAAAGCATGTATGTTTTAGAAGTTCGAATATAAGTCTTTGTATTGTATGCATGAATTATGTATCATATCTTTGCAATTTCTACCCTTCCCGCGTAGACTATACATTCAAGTAGAAAAATTAAAAAAAAGAAAAGGAAAAAAGGATGAAATTCCCCTAGCAAATTTATTTTTCCTTTTTTATTTGGGCCAAGGGCATAGTGTTCATGTGGTTGTCTACTATTAGATAATAATGTTTCAAATATAGTGCATTTATTTGTTTCAAATGTAATACATAAACAATGAATTATTATTTTTTGTTTTTTTCAAGTTTTTTCCCATTAGCAATGGCTCTTGTTCCCAAAGAAAATGAAGAGTGTCGGAGTGCATTTTTAAAACACCTAAAGAATGATCTTAGCTGTGATATAATATTAACTTTTTTAAGTGATAGACACTGGGGTTTATTGTTAAGTATTCCAAAAAAAATTCAAATAGTCATCATTCTTATTGCTTGCATCATATACAAAATAATATTGCAAGCATTGTGAAAAGTGGAAGGGGTGTTTGGGTAGCTCATTTACTTGAGCGTTGTGCTATAGCTTCTAATCATCAAGAGTTTGAAAAATCCATGTCCAAGTACAAAGAAATTGGAGGTGCCAAAGCTATAGAGTACTTGAATGATAAACCATATGATCATTGGGCCGGTTTTTTTTTCCAGGGAAGCGATATTGTGAAAATAAGTCCAGCGTAGCCAAGAGTTTTAATTTTTTGATTTTGGATGAAAGAAGTTTGCTTGTTACTGCTTGTCTTGATGGAATTAGGGTAAAACTTATGATGCAAATGTCGAATCGTAGAGAAGAGGTATCAAAGTGGACTAGTGTGCTATGTTCAAAAATGGAAGCTCGTTTGTTGAAATTGAAGGAAGAAGGATTTGGGTGGAGTGTTTCTAAATCATCTAGGTATGTATTTCTATTTTTTACTTGATGTTCGCAGATTGTGAAAAATGATAATGCATTTATCTTTTTTCAACTTGCTATGTAGCCTGTGTTATAATTTCATTTTGTTGGTGTCGCTTACTACATATTTTCTCTTTGTCTGCATTAAGGCTTATGATAAAATAAATAATGTAAGGACCAAGTAATATAAAGCAAGTATCATTGTAGTGTCTTATTTTTTAGATTTTGTTATGGTAAAAACTAATGTTGTGCATAGGAGTACGATGCATTAGTCTATCTGCTTAGGGTTTATTCACATGCATGAGTGTTTTATTTTTGACAGTATTTATGGTTTTTGGTCTAACTGAAAGCCATGACAAGATATTTTCAAGCTTGTAAATTTAAAGATTAACAGTTAATATATAATGGAAATATTGAGGAATGCTCACATGCAGAATTCATCAGCAAACATACACTATCTATTTTTTCTTCCCTTATAGCATAACTTCTGTGATCTTTAAGAATATGAACAGTATGATCGTTGCCAATTTTTTTGGCTCATGAATCTTATTTTTCACTATTAGTTCACTGCACACGAATTGGGTCTTATTTATTAGATAGAATAGAGAGAATATATATGGTGCTAATAATCCTTTTTTGGAAATGCAATCTGTTTATATATTTTAACGGTTTTTAATTTTAAATTTTGTAGGTATATTTTTGAAGTTCATTCTCCAACATCTCAAAAGGTTGATCTTAAAAATCGCATTTGCAATTGCAATCAATGTAAAGTGATAGATTTTCCTTGTGCGCATGCTTTGAAGTGTATTTCTTTAAACAGAAATTCTGTTTATGATATATTGAGAATTACTTTACTATTGAGTATTATCGAGCTTCGTATTCACATTTGATCAATCCCATTCCAACTTTCGATAAGGAAGCAATTGAAGCAGAAGAATCATCTATTGTTCTTCCTCCTATGCCTGTTTGTGGAGCTAGTAGGCCTAGGATGAATAGGATTGAAGCGGCTGATTTTCATGCTAAGCAAAACAGATGTGGAAAGTGTAAAAAAAAAACTAGGATATAATAGAAGGGGGTGTTCTTTGAATAATTTAGTTGACTGTTTTAGTCCAATGTATTTGATTGGTTGTTCTATGAATACTTTGAGTTGAATAATTGAGTTGATTGTTTTAGTCCAATGTATTTGATTGGTTGTTCTATGAATACTTTGAGTTGAATATTTAGATAATTGCATATGTCGAATTTGTTATGATCTGATTTTGATTACTTTTGGTTGTATGAAATTATTTATGTTTAACTGTTATTTGGAATACAATGTTGTTAGTTCTGTTAAAAAGGATAAATTGATATATCTTTTTAATACTTATGTATAGTCCTGTTTTTGTTATTATATGTTACTGTAGTTATTATGTCTATTCTTAAGATATAATCTTTTCTATTCATCCACTCCAACCCTGACTCTGGTCACTACAACAAAATCAAAATGGTATCAAATAGGACCAGTTTAAATAGCATAATCCAAATCTGCAATGAGATCTTCTATATCCTCAATGCCAACAGATATTAAAACCAAATCATCTGTTAATCCACGAGTTTCACGCACGGCAGTAGGAATACAAATCAAACAGAACAATCGGAGATAAGTTTGACTAGTATATTGCTACCCGAAACATACTATCAGTAAAAGTGATGTTCTTATGTATAGCCTTTTTAACAGAGCATACGCAGAATTGTCAATAAAAGTGATACAACATACTGTCAATAAAACATAAATGCTAGCCATTACAAATTCATTATCAATTATCAGAATTTCATTATCAAATTTAAAATCAGTTGTGTAAGTACTTGCTAGTTAATAATACACAAAAGCAACATAGACTGAAGTGATTATGTAGTTAATATTTCATTTGACAGACGCATTGGTTCTAGACAGTCTTGCCTTCTTGGTTCACAATATCATAACAGTTTGACAATACATCCCATGGTACTGGGCGCACTGGAGATCGATAGCCTCTACAATCGGGGTCGTAGCATTTCTGATAGTAGCCACCCCTTTGGAAATCAACAATGTTTATAACATGACTACTTATGTTCTCTTCCAATTCGTTCACAATATCGACTTCTGGACATGCTATAAATTATGTAGCCATGTGCAGAAAACCAGTGCCACCTTATGATTTTGCCCGAAACATTTCCATGAGAGGCAATAGATGAAATTTTATCATCCAAAGCTGGAAAGGGAGATTTTCCTAAACAATAGGACTTAGGTATATTGCTACCATAAACATGTATTACTTATCTCCGTCGGTGTAGGTGCTATTATCATTGACCTCAAATTCAAAATGAAGAATTTTGCAACAGTCCGGATCCATTTTGCACTCCAATAGCTTATCAAAATCAACATCTATTCTGCAAATAAGTGATTTGATAAACACTTGTTCCTCATTCAGATTCTTACATCCAAAGCGTCCGCTTGGCAGGAGTAAAGCATTCATCCCTGCTTTTGATGAGAAAGGAAGATGAAAACAATGATTGCGGGTATAAACTCCAGTATCAATGAAAAGACGCTCTGTATTGTCTGATGAGCTTGAATCTTTCTTAATGTACAGTTTTTCAAACTGTGGATCACTTACTTTTAAATTTATTATACATGAGCATACCTCAGAGATGAATGCTCCAACATGCGAGTTGTCTTTGAAGGCAATATTTGGGATACGAATGATCACATGTCGAGAGAACTTTTCTTCAGTAGATGAATCAAGCTCAATAAACCAATCTTGATTTCCCTGGATTTTGTATTTGTCATTTAGCACTTTGAAGGTGATAGATATCAAAACATCTACCATTTCATCGGCATTTTTTCCAGTGGTAATCTTTTTATTGAACTCCAGAGAATACAAGTGGCAAGACAGTCCGACTTGAATAACCTCGTAATGGTGGCGTAACTTAGGATTCATGGTATTGTACCTTCTCTAGAACTCATCATATGTAGAAACAAGGAACCTTCTTTGTGCAGTCAAATGATCTTGGTAGCAAAAAACGTAAGTGTTTGCATGTGTTTGGACAAATCTTAAAGCTTCTTCTTGTCCAGGAAAAGTATCCCATACTGCATCCTTTTGCTGTGTAGAACAAATGGAATTAGAAAACACGATAATAAATATAAAACTATAAATTATCAATAAAAGATAAAAGGATTTATCTTTCTTAAAAGAGCGGTAGAATCATATTTTGGATTACAAATTCATGATCCATATTTATCTGAACAACATCATCAAATCAACAAAGCCATTAGAAATTCATTATCAAATTCATCATCAAATTTTCAATATCAGTTACTACAAATTCATCAGTAAATTCAAATATACTCCCTAAAATCTATGATTAATTTAGTATTAGCCATTACGAATTCATCACCAAATTCATTATCTACTTTTTAACATCAGCCATTACAAATTCATCATCTCATTCATCAGCCATTACATTTTTATGGGCTGAAGGAGAGCTGCAAAACTTGTCAAGCCAGCAATATGGTTCGTCAAAGAGTATTTGTACAACTATCTGTGCTCTGAATGCATTAACTTGTTCAAGACTAATTTTTGATGTAGTCTGCATTCCTTGTGCTATTTTTTGCATGAACATCATCACAAAAATTCCACAGTCGTACCTGTATTTCTGAAGTTTAGTACTTTGAATATAATGATAAAACAGATTATCTTTTCTTTATTTTGATAATGAATTGTAATTAGTATTATGTTTATCTAAGTAATTGTATGTGAGTAAATAAAATTATCTAGTTGGTAATATGTGTGTAGGTAGTTATTGTGTATCGTGAATTTTTGTATAAAATTCTGAACTATCTTCAAAATTACACATTTCTTTATTGAGCACAGTCAACATTTTTAAGCACTGAATTTTTGCTGAAATTGTTTTGTGCCCTTCTTCTTGTAGCTCTTTATTTAGGTTGTTTACTGCTGATTTCTGCAAATAGTGAAAGAAAATTAGAATAAATATAAACACATTTATCATTTTTACTTTTGGAAAATTTTGTATGTCCACTTCTGCAAGTTTTTGATCTCGTGGTCAAGTGCAGAGAGTCGTAGTGGTTCCAAGTGCATTCTCCAACAACTAGTTCAAGCAGGCTCCAATGTTCATTGCCATGTATTAGGAATAATATGTTGCAACATAATGGATCTAAAACCGTTCTTTTCATAAAAGGATTGAACATTTGTTTCTTGATATTTTCCAAGCTTCCATCCGTTGCGCTTTTCTATAAAAAAAATTGTTTTAGAAAATTTATGTTGTATAAAAAAATGTTAATTTGAGAATATAGTTCACTTACTGTCATAGTTGTGTTAACATAGATAATGTTGTTACTTTCTTCTAGTTGCTTTGTTTTTGGGAACCAAAACCAATCAATGATCTACATTCGAAAAATGATATGGATAAAGTATATAATTTATAATGAAGGAAAGTTTAGTTTGTTGTACTTACTTGACCAGAAATACATTGTTGATAGAGGAGGTCTTCTATCATGAATTGTGTTATGGTGATGAAGTTTTCATCATCACGATTAAATGCTTCGTCACTGAAAAATTGGACGGTTGTTAATAAAAGAAAGTAAGTTTAGTACGTACTATGTTGTTTGCATTTGGTAGTAAAACAAAATAGAAGCCTTTATGGAAGTATGTATGAAAAGTCAAAGATAAACTAATTTATCTTTTTTAGTTTTGTTTAGCTTTTGTTTATTTTTGAGTAAGTGTGTGAGTGTACAATAGTTGACAGATATACTGATAGTTGACCAAACTAAAATAGAACCAAAAAAGAACTAATAATTAATTTAACAGATATTTGAATATAGTTTGTATGAGTGAAAACTAGTTTAATTACTTAGTTGTTTCCTCACAAAACTTTACAAATAAGTTTAACATTTTGTTGTTGTTCTTTAGTAAGATGCTTCATGAGGGGATACTTTTCAACATTCTTTTGCTTCTTCTTCTTTTTTTGTTCTTTAGGACTGACATCTTCAACAACAATTGGTTTTTCTACAGCAATTTCTTCACTATCTTGTTTGATATTTTCAGATTTTAAACCGTCTTCGGTCTCTAGAATGAAATATTGAGTTTGCATCAAATCAAAATATGGAAAGTTAGCAGAACTACTTGTATGCATCATACCAACTATCTTTCTTTTTATCGTACCTTTTTCAGCTTCACTTTTTTCTTTGAAATCGTTTTTTTCTCCACATTATGCTCTTCAAAATTTTCCAGCTTTTGAAATTTCATTTCGAGATTGTGGAGTCTTTATTCAGCCAATTGTCTTGAATGTTGTTCCTCATTCAGTTGTTCTGCCATACTTTTCATCTCAACAGATTAAAAATTCACTTTCATCTCTAACTCTTTTATGCTGCTAGAGCAGTCCATAGCATATTTGTCATCTTCTAGCCCAGTATATTATTTTTTGAAAGAAAGTATTTTTCCTCTTTAGTTGCATTTGAAAATTTCTTTAAAATCTACATGGAAGGTATTTGAAATTAAATTTGGACATGTAATATCATTGAATTACTATGAAGTTAGAAATCATAAATTATTAAAAATATACAGGTAAGAAAATTTCAGACACTTGATAAATGGATACAACATGTAAGCACATTCATATGGGAAGGAAAGAAGACCAGGAAAATCTATAATGCACACACAATAGTCGTTACATATAAGTATAGATATATAATTAACTAACCAACAAACTACATAAATTTAGAACACTATCCATATTGAATAACACACATATAAACATATGTACTCATATAATTTTGTATATCAACAAATATATATAGTTCGTTATGTACTTAAATCATTTTCTGTAAAAACATATATGCTTTTATCTTTTTTAACTAGGGTTTAATTTAGTTGCATACTTTCTGTAATACATTTAAAATATGAGTAAATCAAGATTTTTTTTTTAATATATATAACTATATATCAAATATAAGTAAGGCCTAACTTGTTATTAAATCGTTTACATTAACAGATAAATGTTTTTATCTTTTATAGCTTTTAAGCATAAAAATTAAAACTTAAATCTGTTAACAGAATACATAATATCATTGGCTAACCACCTTTAGTGATGTAACCAATAATGGGTTTGCAGGACAAGGAGTTGATAAAAGGTTGTTCGGTTGAATTTGGCTGAGTTCTTGAATTTATTTAGGTGTTTCAAGTAGCATGTGGCTAGCGCAGCAGTTTGCTGTTCGTTCAGTCAGGTTGTAGACAAAGATGAAATTAGATGGAGAAGAGGAGTAGTTTGTGGTTGAATGTGGGGGTGGATATATTGCACCATTTACGAAGTTTGAATAGCATTGTTCAACAAGTTTGAATTGTACCGAATTGTGGAGTTCGGCAGAAATTGAATGTGGGGTGTTCATGGTGATCTTTTGGTTGTTTGGTGATTTTCTGGTGGTCTGGTGAATTGTACTTACTTCATTATGTATATATATATGATTTTGTATACCAAGAAATATATATAAAAGCAGCATATCTTATCATTGTCTATTTCGTCGAAGTCTAAATCTTTTAATTTTGACAAATCACATTTTCTCATCCTTGGGATTTTGCTTTTCAAATTTTCTTTTTCATCGATGATTTGCATCCTTTCACAAAACCAATACTGCCAATAAGATCACACAAATAAGCATTAATATTTAACATTTTTTTTAAAAACATTAGTATAAATATATTTATATTTACTTAAAGTTTTTAAATCATACCAATAAGACCATAGTACATCCAGGTGTGCTTCTTGGATTAGCATAGTATTTTTGAACATTTTTCATGACATTTTCGCATATTGCTCTCGGCCAAGAGATTGAGTTCAATTTTCTTAAGTTTCACAGCTTTGATAAGAAGCCCCGCTGCATGTAGCTCTGATTGTTAGGAAAGAGAAAAGTAATAATCAACAAGAGCAACAACAATTTGACTAAATCTTCATTCCCGTTTTCTTCCTCTATCATTTTTTTCAACCTTCCTTGTGACCGTCTTCTGGCTAATTATGTCATTTTCTTCGAAATTTATAGTCAAAAACTCTGAAAAACTTTCCGTTGCTGTGGCCTTATTTGAAGTTGGTGTCGGAAACAAGTCCTTTCCAGATAAATGCAGTCCAAATATAAGGCTAACTTCTTCAGGTGTGATTTTCAGCAGTTTGTTTTCAATTTTGAAGGCTTTTTCTTTAATACTGAAAGAAATAATTATTTGGGCTAAATTTGAAGCGTTTTTCCGTATGTTTTTCCGTTCTATGCCATTGGTGAGAAACATATTAAAAAAAATTTTGAATGGCGTTCTGTTGATATAACTTTTTTCTTCATAAGACAGAATGTTTTTTCCTTAACAATCATCATAACTTTGTACACAACATCTAAATTACATCTGTATGTTCCAGTGTACAGATGTTTTTTTGTCTTTTCAGTCTGTTTTGAATCTCATATTTCTCAACATCATCTGACTCATCTGCTTCAATATTTATTTCTTCAGAATCAGAATTTGCTTCACTTAGTTTTTCGAAATTTTCCCTCTTCATCTGAATTTGTTAGCTGTTCTTTTTCAGAAATTTGTGAGGTTTGCTATGTTGGTTCAGCTTCATCCTACATTCATGAAAATAATATCATTAATTGGGATCTACATTTATTTCTGCATATTCATGAAGAAAATATCATTCTGCTCAATAATCATAATGCACATAAATCAAAGCAATATTATCGAAAAATATCGTACTGCACAATAGTCTGTAAAAAAAGATAATATGGTTTATCTTTTTAATTATTTTGCGTTTTCTTAGGATTTAGGTATATTTTGTCAATGAAGAATTGTTAAGTAGTTTGTATACAGTAGTGTTCATAATGTAGAAGCTAGTGAATAAAATGCTAAAAATATGGTCCATAAAAAAATATGCTGCAAATTCAATGGTGCCCTTAAACCCTATTGATTATAAAGGGATTTACATTTCCAATAAGCTTTGACAGTTAACGTATATAACAAATAAGTAACTATGTAGTAATACATTGGCATATCTTTTGATGTTCATAAACAACTAAAAGCATTTCGTTATAATTTATTATGTAATAAGTTGTTTTTACAAAAACATAAATGCTTTTATCATTTTTATGCAAGCTTTAAATCAAGTTCATATGGTATGTAATAATTGTAAATAATGAATAAAACAGCAAACTTGTTTAATATTTATCATTGTTTTTCAAATGTAAGTAGAGCTAAACATTTAATTAAATCCCATACAGATAAAGCTAAATTTGTTTATTTTTTTTTCAGTAGTTGAATATAGTAACATGTTCATATGGTATGAAACAAATTTAAATAATGAATAAAACTTGAAACTAGTTTAATATGTATAGCTTGTTTCAAATATAACTAATGCTAAACATGTAATTAAATATAACTAATGCTAAACATGTATAGCTTGTTTAACATGTATGCTGTTTTTAAAATATAAGTAAAGCTAAATGTCCAATTAAGTCCTACACAGATGAAGCTAAATGTGCTTACCTTTCTTCAGCAGTTAAATACAGTAACATGTTCATATGGTATGTAACAATTCAACATGTAATTAAATATTATTGTATACATAATTAAGAAAAAAAAAGTTATCAACGGTGTTAGTGATAAAGATTTGTGCTGACTGTGCTCATCACAAAATGGACTAGATATTGGTCTTCTAGCGATACACTGTTTTCCGTTGTTAGTGAAGATGTATGTAACTTCATTAAAAACTTATGTTTTTCTTGATCTTGTATGCATTTGTATCCTGCATGAATATTATCATGTGTAATAATATGTTAGTAAGAATGAAGAGTTATACATATATGCATTACTGACTATGAAATCATACATAGTTCATTATCTAATTAAATCATTTTGTATAAAAACATAAAAGCTTTTATCTTTATTAAGTAGGGTGTAAATTTGCAGTATATATTTTGTAATAACTTTTAAATCATGAAAAAAATGGCAAACATGTATAACATATACTAGTCACTATTTAAGATAACTAAGGCTTAAGTTGATTTAAACCTATTATAGTAAAAGATAAATATGTTTATCTTTCGTAGCTCTTGAACATAGGAACATTACAACATAACTGTGTTTACACAATACATATGATTCTTGAAAGTTAAAATTACATTAAAGCAACTCTAAGATAAACGAACAGGTTAAATCCATTACATTCTTGTATTAAATCATTTAAATTAAAAGATAAACAGATTTATCTTTTTAAGCTGTTGAATATGAACAGTTTTAGATCACGTTAAATCATTACAAAAACAACAAACACTTTACATGCATTACAAAAACTGTTATATATAAACACAATCAATAGAACTTATTTCTTACTTGTTCAAACACAAGCAAAAACAACCCATACATAGCAAAGAAAATCAATCAGTAAATGACTACGTACTTCAGCTAACAAAAACAATCGATATATAGGAAAAAAAACATTCGATATATAAATCAAATCTTAGTTGAAAGCGAATAGGATATGATATTTTTGAGGAGCACGTAAGAACGAATTTGAACGATGCTGAGGCTCCGTAACTGGGTCGATGTGTTTGTTCGTGAGATGATTAAAACACGATGTTTACGTGTGAAACGTCGGCTAAGACAGTTTTGATGTTGACAATCTACTGACGAGCACTGATGAAGTCCAATGTTCCGGTTAAAGGAAATATAAAATAATGAACACGCGAGATGCAACGAAGAGATAATTGAATTGTTTTCTTGTTTACTGTAATTAGCACTTGGAGGACCCAAACTGCGCCAAGAACAGCGATTGAAATATTCACTATATTAGCAAGTGGAACTTGTATTGTTATTATAATTAATCTATATGCCTGTATAACTATAAATAATTATGAGCATGATACACGCATGCTCGACGGCTGACGTGTGGAGATAGCTACGCTTGCTACATGTCCGAAAAGCGTCTTTTATTGATAATTGAACCAATTGCCTGTATTTATTATTATTATTATCCTCGAATTATATGCATAATGATGACATTAATTAAAATAATATATTATGTCGGATCGAGGTAGGGCAACAATCGGTAACCACTCCATTTACCGTGGGCCTACTACATTTTGACGTAGATCGCTATCTTTTCTTATAAATTTAAATAAAACAATGTTAAATTTATTCCAATAAAAGATAGGCTGCTGAGAAATATCAAATATCCATAAATCTTATTCCTCGAAAAGTGGTTAACATTTGAAATGTTTGGCAGTCCAAATTGATATTTTTCACTTTAACCCATGTACAGTGTTATTATAATACAATGTTACAAGGATGCTTCTTACCTAACTAAAAAACACATCCACTTTGATGTGAATTAACCAATAAAATATCAGACCTAATGAAAAGTTACAAGAGCTGTATTATCATGCAATTTCTCGCGTCAAAACTTTTTCTTTCCTTAAAAAAGAAAACTTGCAAAAATATTTCTCGTTTCTAAAATGGAAAAGACATTTTCAAAACAATTTATTTAAATACTACATTTAGAACAAAATAAATAATTAAATTTAGTTCAGTAATCAGGTGAAATAATACCAAATATACATCTTTTCATTTTCATTTATGTCTTTTATTATGTAAAACATTAAAAAATGTAACAGAGATGCATTATGTTGTAAAAACAAGTCAAATTGCAGACGTTTTTGAATAAGCAGTAATTTATCATTACCAATGTAAGGGTTACCAAAATTCGGTTATGTACCAATTGTAACGATAACAATAAGCAATTTTAACTTAGTAGTAAAAGCAATACGGTAACGTTTTTTTCTACCTATTTCCTCTCACCCTAAAAAAGATTAACCTGTGTGCTTGTGACACTGAAGTATAGGAGTGCAATATCTGACAAACAGCTTGGTCTGATCCTCCGGATTTGATGCTTCCCTGCTTTTACGTTAGCACTAATATGCATGTTGCCTGCAATGAATAGGCCACAAAAATATCCTAACCGTTCGGTTCTAAAACCCAATAGTCAATTCTACTGGCGTAAATACAACGATGATGAGTTTATTCATAAAAAGTACAGCTAGTATAACCACACATTACAGTGTAAAAACAGACCGTTGGATTATATAATTTTAAAAAATAAAATATTTGTTGCAATTTTTTTTATTAATTTTAGTTAAATATTTAATTTTAAATAATATATTGGATAAAAATTATTTGCATTGCTAAAAACACAAAATAGAATACTAAAGAAAAAATGCGTGTCTGTACATATATGTATGTTATGTATGTATATATACGTAAACTTTCTTTCAAATATATATAACATAAAATCTGTGTTAATTAAAAAAAAGAAGACAAGAAATATGTAAATATATTACCAAAATAGGAGGAAAAGGGAAAACAAACATCTTTGCGGTATGAAGAAAGAAAATTTGCATATAAATTCAAAAATAATTTTCTTAAAGGCCGATTTTATAATAGATTTGAGTTTATACTGAATTTTAAATTATTGTAAAAGCAGAGAACCGACAAAACTAACCGTTTTGGTGTCTGCTTCGAAAAATATATTTGTTGCTATTTTCCATTTTGTAAAACACTTAATGATAATATATAATATAAAGCGTTAGGAAACTTTTGTAAAACACTTGCTTTATGTTTTAGGTATGTTTATGTATATATGTATATATATTTTAATTTTCATGATCCTTGATGTCTAGGGCCTCCATGACATTCTAGCCTTCATCTACATAAGGAAAGCACCTAAGTAAATGTTATATTTTGCACTAACTTCTTTAATCAAACTATTTCACGTTTGCCTTGCATTTTGAACAATTATAACTATCTTTTCCAAGAGTGTACTATAAACTCCTAATAAATGTTTATGCAAGTATGTGTATGCGTGTAATTATTTGGGTTTATTGTCCACTGCCAAGAAATCAAAATAATAATACATTAGCCTGCATTCTCATGTTCATCCACTAGCTCGAGCATAATTTATACAAATATACGTTATAAAGCAACAACGTATTTGGTATTTTAGTAGGCAAAAGGTGATTGCATCATGGAGCCTTTATGCATGGTTTCAAATGAGTCGAAAAAAATAAATATGAGTGATCATGAAATCTAGTCTATACAAACTGATAAACCGATACAGACACTTAAGATGTGTTTGCGGCGAACGAAAACAGGGTATCTGAATGGGCATTTGAATGGGAAGTGAAGTGAACGAGAAAAACGCTTAAGTGCTGCGAGTGAAGAATCTAAATGGTGTATTGGATGGGGCATTTGAATTTTGCATTAAAGTGGATACTTTCGAATGCGGATAATGTCATATCCGTATCTGCGTTCGAAATTTTTTCGGATATCAGATATACGCACTTACGGATACAAATAGATATCGAATAATTATCTTATCTGCCAAAGAGGTTTAAATTAAGAAAAATAAGTGGTAAATTTCAATTTAAAATAAACTTTTTTCTTACTCATTGACCATTAAATTGTTAAAAATAAACAATTGGGGTGATGGTAAATATTTTTGAGCAGTTAATATGCATTTAGTGCGTATAACATAAGCAAATAACATAATAAAGCAATAAATAAATATATATATTATTTCATTGTACTAAAATACACGTAATTTAAACTATACTGTTAAGAAAACCGAACGGATAATTTTGTATGTGGATGTCTTCATGTGCGCATTCTTGTTCCGTTTTTGAATTTTGAATATTTATCTACTTTTCTAATATAGATGCGAATGAATTTCAGATTTTTCGGGTATTCATTGACAGTCCTAATTTGAAGGGAGGATGTGACAAGTAAAGAGATCAATGGTTGTTGACGTCACTCGTTGAAGAAATGTCTGACACCAACGTACCTTCTCCCACCATTCCCCCAACAGGGATGGGTATGAGGCTAACACTGTTAGGGCGTCCGATGCATCCCAAACTTGAACGGGCCAAACGGCACCTTAATGTCATAAAAAACGTCTTTGAAATAATAGGAAAGCCTTAGTTACTGTTACTGATAGGATCGTTCAAAATAACTAATTCATTCACTATTAAACGATTCTAAATAAAAGAGTCATCCAAATAAAAAGATAACCAACTCAGAACCATTCAAACATGATTTTTTTTCCTTAACCCATACGATTTGCTTAATATAACTGGATATTCACACAACACTTTCCTGTATATGGATTCAGAATTTAAATCTGAATATTGGATATACAAAAAATACAACAACAAGGTAAGCAAAAAGGAGCATCATGCTCTTATAAAAAGCATCTCGAATTCACAGTACTCCGTCATCTCTAACAACTATTATCTAATCACCACTGCCGGTTCTGCTCAACCAACCTAAATTGCATATTCAAAGAAGTTGATCTATCATTAACAAACTAATCATCACTAACTAATCAACACAACATATCAAACATCACCTGGCACCCAAATCCATTTGTTCATCTCAACACAATAGCGGGTAACATCAGAAATAACATCAACAGGCTTTGTACTCATCCACAAGAATCCCGCAGCAAGTAGCATCTCACATTATCATATAACAACGACATTCAAAGAAGGTTGAATAAGAATAGGAACGTCCCCGCATTCACCTGACTCTGAGAAGCATCCTGGACTTGTTCTTCATCAGAGAAGTAGTAGGAGTCAACTACAGAATAGATGGTAAAGCATATCCACGTTCATGACGGATTAACACGTGTAGAAGACATCGCAAGAGCACCGTATTGAGATCAATGGCAACAACGCTTCTCTGAAATTAATTTTGATGGCTTTTATATCTAGCGGCTGCTAGATATCCATGGCCACACTTGACTAGAATTGACGACAATATGCAAATTTCAAAGCATGGATGCCTGATGTAACACTCCAGATTTTTGGTAACATTATTTAGAATAATTAATTGGCTAAATTAAATAACATAATGTGTTAATTAAGGGATTGAGATTTGACTCTATCAAAGGGGTGGCTGTGTCATTTAACAATGTACTAAAAAGGGGTTTAAAATGAATTAGAGTAGAGGTAAAATAGGAAAGAGGCCATTCCTATAACCTTCAAACCTTGACTGTACATTAGATACACGTTCATTTTATTTTGAATTTTTTTAAATTAAGTGGTTGGCCATCATTAACAAGAGCAAAAGGAAGAAAACTAGAAAGAAGCTAATTCAAATCAATCCCACTCATATCTCAAACTCTATAATCTCTAAAACTAAGATGGATAATTTTTACATCTCATTTTTCTATTATGTTTTCGGTATTTGGATAAATGTCGAATATTTTGTAATGATTTGCCATGTTTTTGAATGATGGAATGATTATACATACATGTTGATGATTTATGTATATTCATATTGATTTTATGATATGTTTAAAGATGAAACCTTATAAAATGATATCCAAACGCCTTGTGAATTTTTATGAAGATCATAAATATTATTTTGAAAATGGGTTTTAATTTTTCAGAATTTTTTAAATTTATGTGGAATTTATACGAATTTTCTAATAAAGAAAATGCTAATTTGGACTAATAATTATTTTCAGTTAAATAATAAGATATTTGTAACGATCCATAAATTTTGATAAATAAATTTGTTAGTATAATTAAGATTTTGTAATTTAATCTGGAAAGAAATAAAAAATTTATAATTTATATTGAAGTAAATGTTAAAAAAAAAGAAATGCAACCACGCAAATTAAAGCTAAGTATTAACAATTGAAAAGAAATTATAATTAATTGAAGTAATGTATTGTGATACTAGGATAAGAATTGAATATAATAAAACAAATAGGAATATTGTATTAACTAATGAAATGATATAATTGGTAGTGATTGAATGAATTCAAAGTTATATTAACCGATGAAGTAATACGTAATAATTTGAAAATTTATGCAATCAATGTAGATAAGTAATTATAATGTTTGTTGTTGATAATGAACGTACTTAAATGGTAATTAATATAATAACAGAAAGTGTGAAAGTATAAATTTGTTGTAAATGAACGTTAAAATAAAATATAACAATGGTAATTAAAACCTATTTATTTGTAATTTGAATAAAACTCTGATAAATTGAGTAGTGAAAGGTTTATACCTAGATATAAATTGAATATGAGAAATTAGAGGTAAGTATTGTATTGATTAATGTAATAAAACATGGTTAATAGTAATTGGATGTAAATTAAGGATTGCAAGTTAATAATTTATGAACGTGAATGAACATTCCAATTTAGTACAATGATTCAAATGTTATGACTTAGTTTTAAATGGAATATAGTATAAACAAATGCAATCAGTGTATTAATGTGTGAAATAATATATTGATTTATTTGTTACTGAAGGTAAATTAATGTAATTATGTAAATGTAAGTTAATAAATAATTAATTTAACGCAATCTCAATTAATTGAAATAAATATAAGGTCATAATTTGTGTATCTAGTAAATTTGGAAATTTAATTCCAATAAATTAATAAAGTATTAGAAATGTATATTATTTTCATAAGATAGTATAAAGGAATGTAAACTTGTGATCTATGTATGAAATAATAATCATTTATTTTGTCTATTTAAATCAAAAGTCGCAATCAATTGCAATAAATCTGAATTAAATGTTACGTTAAACATAAATTGGGGAAATAATTGGGAATAACGTAAATTTTATTTAGTGTTATGATAATTAGTTGAGTATAACACAAACTTAAGTGTAAATTTAAAGTATAATAACGATTGTTATAAGTTACATGTTCAATTGGTCTATTAAATTTAAATAGGGAATTAATTAGAATTAAATAAAACTTTAATGTACATTTGTAAGTTTAAGACAATAATGGAGACTGTGAATGTAATAAAATGAATAAGAAACGTTAATTTTAATTATAGGGTAATAGTTGATGTAATAAAAGAATGGAACCAAGATGAAATGTTTAATTTGATTTAAAGTCTTAATTAATGTGTGCATTTATTTATAATGAGATATAAAAGGTAAATTTATAAATTTAAATAGGTGACTTACTAATAAAATAGGGTATAATAAATGTAAACACTACAAGACACACAGTGCATTCCAACGGCGGCCAGACGTTGGCGGCCGTTGGAAAGCCGTTGATGGACGTTGAAAACGGCGTTGATATACATTTCAACGGCGTCCAACGTCAACCAACGGACCCAACGTGCACATGCCAACATCTTCCAACGTTCAGGTTGTCCACGTGGAAGAAGATGTTGACCAAATAAGACGTTGGAAAGACGTTGGAAGATCCGATGGAGGAAGTTGTAAGACGTTGGAATAAATGTGTCAGTATTCCGTTGGTGGACGTTGGAAATCTAGGTGTTTTTTTTAACAGAACCAACAATGCATGCTTCCAGCCACCTCCAACATTGTATATCTCACAAAAGCTCAATTTCAGCACATATACAACAGCATATCTCATATATAATCAATCATAATAGTAAATCCAAGTAATAAGCATATATACTAATTAATATATACAATACAAATCAATATAAACAACATAAACCATCCAACATCAACAACCAACAAAACGTCTAATCCAACAATATCCAAACTACTACGTCAACATCTCAAAAATCACATCCAAACCAATACCGAAAACATCAGAATGTATCAAATCCTCACACTCTCCAAATATACATGTCCATAGCAACACAAATCAAATAATACCTAAAATCCTCTCCTCTAGAACCACCAGAAGACGGAAACCGGCCGTATTGCTCCATAAACTCCGTAAGACGCCTGTTCAACTCCTCCGTCTTAGCTTCGGTGCGGATATTGCGTTCCTCGAGCGCGGCGACCTGGGCTCTGAGCTGTGCAATCTCCTCCTTATCTTGAGCTCTCTGATACTCAATCTGAGCCGTCTTAGCCTATAAATAAAATTTAAATTATCAGTGTTTAATAATTGTAATTCGTGTTTACTATAATCCATCACAATGTGCAACAGTTGGTTCAGAATAATTATTTTAAAATTTAAGTTAAAGTTATTACCGATTGATTCCCAAAACCATAGTGTCTGCCATGTGCCGCTGGATCCATGACAGACTCAAAAATAGCGTCCTCCTCATCGGCGGTCAACTCGACGCGCCCAGAGCCCTCGAGAATGGAAGTCCATGCTTGCTGAAACTTTTGCTGTTATGCAAAATAAATTGAATTTAGATAACATTATTTTAATTAACTTATATAAGTGTTAAGTCATTATGTTACTTACATATGCGGACTGTGCATTGGCATCGTGATCCCAGGAGTATGAAACGGTGCCTGCTTCGCCAACCTGGCTCAACGCGTGAGTATGCGTGAAAACATCCCAGTAACTCACAGAAGTACCACCACGCTTGAAATATGTCCATATACATATAATATATATATATATATATATATATATATATATATATATATTGTTACATTATCTACAACTTAGAACTTAAAATCTTTAAACTATTATCGTAATTAATAAATCTACCAAGTCCTCTCGGTGATGCTGAAATGACTTGGAACCACCACGATGTGTGACAGGGTTCTTGCTCCTATTGCCCGAGTTCCTCTCCGACTGCCTCTGTAAATTTAATTTAAAAACAAAAATTGTTTAACATTTCGAGTTAGTATTTGCGTGGAAGAATTTAAATTAAACATGTGATAAATTTACCCGAAATTCCTCGTTTCCCTACCATTTCACAAAATCATCCCACACAGCTGCGCTCATCCACTGAGGCTTCTTTCCCGCTGTTTTTAAGCTGTTTACAGTTTTCCAGTAGTTCTTTACGACTTTGTTGCACCAGTGGCGATATACGACTGAAATATCAGCGTCCTAAAGGTCCACTTCCGCCTGCACGTGTGACAAAATAAGAGTTATACAACTTTTACAAATAATGTAAACATGAACTGATATAACATGTTCCTAATATATAAAGTGACATACCAAAAACTCCTGCCAAATAGCCTCTTTAACATTATCTAAAATCAATGTCCACTTAGGCCAACATTCGGTCATACGACCCATGTACGCCCGTCGAGATATAGATAGAACTACTTGAGTCGGCTCCAAAGAGAAACCACTATGTTTAAACAGAGAAAAAACATTTAATATTTCATGACTATTATATATTTTCAGAATAGATTGTACGAAAATGAAATTTAATTTTGAAATTTAATACTTACCTTTGATCTGCTTTTGGCTTTAGCAACACCACAGGACGCCGTAGCTCCTATGATGGACCACCGCCATCACCACCGTCCGGATGAGCATGCCCTCTCTGTGAGGAAGAGGGAGACCTAGAATGTCCACCGGTACGTCTACGTGACAACATACCTATATAATACATGTTACAAACAAACATATAACAGAAAATAAAATGACTACATGTAAAACATATAGTATGTCGTAACATAAAAACGAGATGTGATACATATCATATATTAGCATACCATTTCATTTTTAATGAAAATAGTATAATGTTTAAAAAAATATAAATTTACTTTCTTAAAATGTAGATAGTTGATCAGTCCACGTCGTTTTCAGATTCAGACTCTGTTTCGCACTCTATACCTTGTTCCTCTGTACTCTCAAATGCTTCAATTAATGCATTTGATTCATCGTTTAGAGGTCCAAAATCTGTTTGATCGTCGGTTATTATTATTCCTCTATTTTCCTCGATATCTGCTTGGTAAGCTTGTTCTTCGGGAATATTTCGTCCATCAAATGTAAACCTTGCCTTTTTTTTAAAAAAACAGCCGACCAATCTATTTTATCTCTTCTTAGAGATGGGTAAGAAGCGTAATAAACTTGAAGAGCTTGTTTGGCAAGTACAAAAGGATCGTATTTATGATAACGCGAAGGATGTTTTATTTCTATAAGATTATATTTTGGGTGCACGTTGATTCCAGAACTTGGAACGTTGCTGAATCAGTTGCATTTAAACAAAAATGCTTCTTCCGCGGGTCGTGTGAAATACGTCAGTTGCAAAACCTGGGTTAGCACGCCATAAAAATCATGTATATGATCATTTGGATCATCACTACCTTTAACAAATACACCAGCATTGTTAGTTAATTTTTCGGCACTGTATTCTTTGGTAGTAAATTTATATCCATTGACAAAGAATATTGGATAGGTCTTCACTTTCCTTTTTGGTCCCATAGATAAATATTTCAATCCTTCGTCTACAACACAATTTGTTGTATCAAAAACGTACTTTGAAAACCAAGAAGCGAATTCTTTGCCGAATGTTGTGATTCGTAAATACTGCAATTATATAACAAATGTTGCATTATGATTAAGATACACGTGTGTGCATATATTTGTGTATACACACGTGTTGATGATATATATAAGTAAATTACCTAACAAACGGTGGAACTTCGGCACAGTTGAGAAGAACATATGTGCGTGCAACATGATAATCTCTATCATCCAACCATTCTTCCACACAAGCACCAGCATGCCGACCTTGTTTTTTAAAAATTGATAAGGTCGTTTGACAATCATCTTGATCAATGCCTTCATCATTACGTGTAGCACTTTTAAATGATATGTTCACATGGTCACTAAAATAATGAGAGAGAAAATGAAGCTTCTTCTTCGATGTATGATTTGCAAATCGAATCTTTAACTCGAGCTTTCCATCTCACTTTTTTTTAGATGATTTAAATACCTTTCAAATGGATACATCCATCCATATTGCACAGGCCCTCGAAGACGTGATTCTCTGGAAGATGAATAGGTAAATGTTCCATAACATTGAAAAAACCTGGAGGAAATACTTTTTCCATCTTGCAGAGCAATATCGGGATTTCTTCCTCAAGTTTACGTAGACGATCAACTTTTAATGTAGTAGAACAAATCTCTTTATAAAAAAGACTAAGTTCTGTTACATCATTCCAAACTTTTACGGGCAACAGTTCTTTAAAAGCGACGAGTAATAAATTTTCCATCATAACATGACAATCATGAATTTTCATCCCGTTAAGTTTATTGTTCTTATAGTCGACACATCTACGAATATTAGAAGATATACCATCCGGGAATCTTAGTCCTTCCATCCATTTTAAAAGTACTTTAACTTGATTATTGTCTAGCTCATAGCAAGCTTTTGGCTTTTTATGTCATTTGGCTTTATATGAAGCTCAGGACGATTACATATTACTTCGATATCACGTCTTGATTTCAAATCATCTTTCGTCTTCCCCTTGACATTCAAAATTGTATTAAAAACATTATCAACCACATTTTTCTCATTATGCATCACGTCAATATTATGACGAATCAGGAGATTTTTCCAATAAGGCAACTTCCAAAATATGCTTTGTTTGCACCAGTTATGAATCCATTATTTACCTTAATTTCAATTTGTTCTCCGGTTTCATGTATCTTTGGATAATCCTTTACAAGTTCAAAAATATCTTCGCTTGACCAAACCGTAGGTGGTCTCAAAGTTTCACGTCTATTAGCTGTAAAGTTTTTCTTATCTCTTCTAAAAGGATGATTAATATGAAGAAAACATCGGTGATAGTCAAACCATGAAATTTTCTTTCCATGAGGTAAAGAAAATGCTCGTGTATCTTTCATCCAGTACGGACAAGCTAGACGACCAGCCGTACTCCAACCTAAAAGCATTGCATAAGCAGGAAAATCGCTGATTGTCCACATCAAAGAAGCATACATGCGAAAGTTTTTTTTGGAAATATCGTATGTGGTACTCCTTCGTACCACAGTGTTTTTAATTCTTCAATCAAAGGTTGTAAATAAACATCGATTCCTTGTGTCGGATCATTAGGGCCAGGGACGACAACTGTGAGAAACATATATGGAGTTTTCATACACATCCATGGAGGTAAATTATAAGGTGTGACAATTATAGGCCATGACGAATATTTTTAACCAAACAGAGAAAATGGTGAAAATCCATCCGCACATAAACCAAGTCGAACATTACGACGCTCGGATTCAAAATCAGGATATTTGTGGTCAAAATACTTCCATGCTTCCCATCAGCTGGTTGTGTTAACGTACCTTCTTCCCGTGTTCTAACACTATGTCATCTCATATGTTGCGCTGTTACAGAAGATGCATATAACCTTTGAAGTCTAGGAGTAATTGGTAAATAATGCATACGTTTATACGGGACTTCCTTTCCTTTTTTCTTTCTTGATTTGTACCTTTCCTGATTACATATTTTACAATTTCTAAGGATGATATCTTCTTTCCAAAACAGCATGCAACCGTATAGGCATGTATCTATTTTATGATACGGTAAACCAAAAGCTGACATCATTTTTTTTACTTCATAATGATTTTCGCACATTAAATTATTGGGAGGCATATGCCGTTTCACAGCTTGTACAATAGCTGTAAATCCAGCTTCTGTGAAGTTGTATTTAGATTTCATCGCAATGTATTCAGTAGTTACTGATAATTGAGTTCCGCTTGTGCGGCCTTCCCAAAGGAGTTTCTTTGCGAATCTAATAAATCATATATATTTTTTGCCCCAATATTGGTTCTTCTTCGGCATTACCATCGTCATTAATTAATTGAGGAACATGAAACATTGGCCGTGCAACATCTTCAACCATATGTTCTACGAGATTCGTCATATCAATTTCAGTACACACTACCTCCTCAGCTTGTACATGATTAGATGCTAACGGTTCTCCATGACGATCCCAAACCAAATAGTTCGGCACGAAACCGTATTGACGCAAATGAACTCTAACCATTTCTGGTATCAAATGCTTTAACCTTTTGCATTTAGTACATGGACAACGGATTTCTTCGTCGTTTCAGTTATTACTTAAAGCGAAATCAATAAATTTGCGAACACCGTTATTAAACTGTTCACTTATTGAGCCTCCATTTTTGACCCTTCTTTTTTTGTACATCCAGCTTCGATCCGTAAAATAATTGTCCATTTACCTACGTATATAATTAAAAAGTACGATATAAATTTAAAAAATTGACATTTTATTAAAAAAATATTATTGGTGAATTTTATATTAATAGATCATTGACACTTTGTCGATGGGTCATCCTACCTCCCATTACAAATACAATAATGTAACTAAATCGCGTAAATGATTTCAATGTAAACGATTCAACAAAATTTCGGCAGCACTTCGCTTCAGTTCCCTGAACAGTATACATTTGCGTGTACACAGGGAACATAAAGGAAGCGCTGTCGAAATTCTATGAACCATTTAAAATGAAATGTTTTACGAGATTTAATTACGTTATTGTGTTCGTAACTTGTCCAATACAGGGACAAATCCAACAAATATTGTATACGATGAATATAGATGTATGTTATGTTAAAAAACGAATATCCACATAACGATCATATACAATACTTATCAGACGGGGCTGAAAGACACTCTAAGGGTTTCATGAATATAAAATATCATTTTTGAAATTTTCTAAAATACATAAACTAATTGTATGCTCACTACCAACTAACGTTTCCAAACAAACCTAAAACTAATTGTATGCACATTATTCTATTGTTAACACAAACTTAAATATATATAATCTTGCAATACATAAGTTAATCACATAAATTATGCCTCAATAAACTAGATTATACATACAATAAGGCAATACAAACATTTAATACACTAATTCAACAAATTTAATTAAATATAGGGATTACGGTTTATACCTTTTCTTGAGAGATTAGGGAGTTAGAGAGGACGAGAGGGAGGCTTGGAGTCGGAGGAGGAGCCGTTGATCGTTGGAGCAGCAGGGGGGTCGGAATCGGAGCAAAGTTAGGAATTTGGGGGGGGGGGGTTGTTTCAGCCGAATGGGGAAGAAGAAGCTGGGTTTCTGTTTTGTTCGTGGATTTCCAACGTCATTCAACGGCCGCCAACGTCCAGATTCCAACATCTACCAACGTCCTACAGTTTTTAACTAATAAAATATACGAGAAAACACTGGACGTTGGAAGACTTTTGGTCAATGACGTTGGAGGCCGTTGGAAGGCTCCGTTGGAATAACTGTGTCTCTTGTAGTGAAATGGAATGGATTAGTGTTATGAAACTAAGGGTAGCATTTGTGTAAGCAATAAACTTACAAATGAAATAAAAAGTTAATGGTATCAATTATTTCGCGTTACATATTTATTTAGTCTATTAAATAGAATTGGAAATCAAATTTTTTCAGTTTAATGAGATTAGTTACTATGTTAGCTGATATTAGATGAAATTGAGAATTTTTAGCGCACTAAGATATAAATCATGATAATTATACCATAAGATGAAATTGATAGAATATTAAATGGAAAGCAAATTAAATTGAATTATTTGTAAAGAATTAACTTACAAATATTAAAAAAATGTATAATGGCGACAATTGGTGTTGTTACCAATTTAACCGATCAATTTCAAATAAATGTCAACAAAATGTTACATTAATGTGGAATAAGACCATAATTGTAGTGTGAACGTAATAAAAAGAAATAGAAATGTTAGTTGTATCCATAATGTAATGATTGCCTTAATAGTAAGGAGTGTAGATCAAAATAAAAGAATATAAATGAATTTTTTTTGTAAAAGAGTAAACATATGTTTATTTATTTGAAATGTTTGTTAGCTGAATGATTGATTATAGAGATGAGTAACTATTATTTAGTGAGAAATGTGTAATTACTATTTGTATGAAATAATGTAAATATGTTTAAATTACTATTAGATAGGAAAAATTGTTTTACTTCTCATTACATTCATTTGGACCATTTTGAAACTTAATCAACTGAAATGAATGTAATTGAAAATTTCTAATTAATAGGAGAGAGAATACTAATTGTAAATTAATAGGTGAAATTAAAAGCAGCTTATGTTTTGTGAAAATATAAGAAAATTTTGATTTAATTAAAAGAACATTTACATCATATAAAATGAATGTTTCATTTATAATGTAGGTTTAATTTCATTAAAATATAGAATAGAATGATTGATTTTAAAAAAAGAAATATATGTTTATTTGAACTGTGTTTTAGCTTACAGATTGATTACAAGAATAGGAAAATAATATATTTCAGTAAATTATTTATTACTCTTGTGTATAAACAATTTTTCTATTTTTTTCATGCATTTTAGTTGTCTGTTTTAAAATTTAACTTTGTACTTGAGCACTTTTAGATTGTATTTAATTCTTGCCACCTCATTTTCATGTATACAAAATTTTACTTTCGTTTGCAAACTTTTTCATTACTACGTACATTTACTTATGCATTATTAATGCTTGAAGCTTTCAAATTAAAATGTGACGTTTATTTTTGTCCCTCCACCTTCATTTCCTAATTATAAATAACCTGCAGCTTATTTCTTCTTTTACATTTTCTTTCTCCTGACACCTCATATTCAAAAAGCTCTTATTCTTGCAAATCCAAAAGCTTTCTTTTATAAAACATGATTTTTTTTTTCATTTTTCTTACAATTCCGATCCTCATCTTAGTTGTTCTTCAATCTTTTTTTTGAAGCCTCATCTTAAGAAAAATGTAAGTATTAAATTTTGTTATTCTTTTTATGCATAATAATTTTTATTTTAATAATATTTCCTATAACATGAATATCTTTTCCATACAAACTTTAATTCACGTGCGATTTCTTCTGTTGGATTCATACTTAAATTCCGGACAACATGAAATGGATTTAGTTGAATTTGGAGATTGTTGAGTTTTGCGCTTCTATTTGGATTTCTAGGGGATAAAACCAAAGGTGAGTGTTTTAACCCACTCACAACTTCTAAAATTTCTTATGTTTGGTAAATCAATTTATGTTGTGATTATGCATTTATTTATGGCTGTTTCGTATATTTTTAATCATCATCTCAGTTATTGCATTTATTTAAATTAAATCGTTATTTAGTTTATTATTGAATATAACTGCCAGTTAATTTCCTTTTATATATTATCAATCATATATCAATATTGATTGATTATTTTGGATGATGATTGTGGTGGACGTATGATTTTATGATGGATGAATGGATGTTGTATTATATTATTATAAACTGAAAGTTATTATGCATTTTTATTTCATTCGGGATTGCGGTTTGAAATGATATATAACCATAATTTTTATTTTAAATTGCAGATTGAAATGATAAATATCCGTATCACTAGACCATAGGGTAGAAAATTATATACAGACAACGCGGTCTATATATATAAAAATATTTTGAAATGATTTCCATGGTTTTGTAAAGAAATATACGGGTTATATAAATATTGTTTTGATGTTATATAAACATCAAATTTATTATTGACTCTAGCTATATATTATTATGCTTTGAAATATAAAATGAGCCCAATAATTAAGTTTGATTATTTTACATAATATGGTTTAATGAATATTGATTTTTGAGATTTTATAAATATTATTTTATATAAAGTTGAATGCTTGAATTTAAGCTATGTATAAGTTGTCAAATAAAAATTAAGTTTAATAATAGAGTTTGATTTTTATTAAAATAAATGGGAGTAAGTATTTACATTCTATTTTAATATAGAGTGTATAATGATTTAAATAACTTAAGGTTGGGAGATAAATTGGAGATTTATTCGAAATTGAAATTATTTAAGAATTAAATTCTAAAGGGTTGATGTGAAATTTATTAAATTGAGAAATTTAAAGGTATAAATTATTATAACTTGATTTTGGGTCTAGATGAATTAACTGATGATTTCAAGTATAAATGAATTGAAGAAATATTTAGTTATTTGAAATTTGAGTTTTGTTTAAATGAAAATGGATTTATTATGTAAATTATTTAAAAACTAAATAATAGAAGATTTGATTTTTGAATCTAAATTTTCAAATTTAGTTTGGAATATTAAAGCCTTGGAATATATCGAAATTGAAATGATTTATCGGAATTAGAATGTTGCAAAGTTATGAATTTCAATGTATTATGTTTTAAAAGGGTTATAATTTCAAATGTCTGGTTTCAAGGTATATAGATTTGGGAAGTGCTATGATTTTGGAAAAGGATATATTTTGAAATAAAAATAATATAAAAGTGATTTGGGTTTTTAAAACAGAAATGATATTGTATTTATAGGATTTTGAAATGGATGTTATATTCTGGTTTTAAAGTATAAACTAGTTTGAAAAGACCGCAATGTTATAATAACGTTTGGTTGTTAAAAAGACTGGGATCGGAAGTTATCATACTCTCTACCAACTCCGAAAAGCACTTTAACAATCGTGTACGCGGTGGAGATTCCAGAATGAAGTAGGATGGTGGCGGCGTTTCCTTTGAGGTAAGTACGTGGACCCAACTCCCGTGAGTTGGCATAAGGTGGCTAAAACAGGAGCGATTGATGGGTTAATGAGGTAGCACCTTTGATTGGACACATCCCTTCAATATTATACTTTGACTTTTGGATTGATTCGAGGGCAACTTTTGATTTTTTTATTTGGGGATGTGGCTCGAGGTGGGCGGTAGCTGCGCGCTACGCGTTACCATCGACCCTGAAGCGTAATTGGTATATCTACCCTGGCATTGCCTAGTTGTGCCGTGTCACCTACCCTATCGCGCCTTGTACGAGTTTGGATTTCTCCCGTAGCCCGTGTGGTATCCTCCAGTGGCTTCCCGATCAGGAGGGATCATGATATTAGATGGACTACTGGGATTATTACGTGTTAAGGGCTATATGGGTAACCCCTTAATGCTAAGGAAAAAGTAAGTTTATTTTACTATTAGACATTATTATAATAGCGAAATATTACTACATAGTAAATAGTTTAACGGATCCTTTGGAGATGTGAATTCCGAGCATCTCTTAAGTCACTGCACTCATATTTATTTCTGTTAATTTAACTCACATAAGATATTTTAGTTCTGACTCGAGTGTTTTGTCTTTTCAATTCGCTCGGGTCAGCCTGAGCATTTCAGGATTCGAAGACTTTAGCTCTGGAGGACGAAGACGAAGATTTGTATTACCATTATTTATTATAGTACTCCACTACATTCAAAATGTTTCCACTGCATTGTTATTATTCTTTGGTATGTGCAACTCTGATATATATTGTATAAGTATAATCAAATGTTTTCTTAAAACAACTTCATGAACTGTATATTTGATTATTATATTTTATCGTTGCGCTGCAAGATTCTGTTTTGTTCTTTTTATTCCTATGCTTTTTCTTATTTATCCCATAACAATCCGCCCTTCTATATGGTTTAAGTCTGACGTGTGTGGTTTATCGTCGATTTAAATCGTGCGAAAAGGCAGGACGATACAAGATTATGGTCTAAAATTTTTATATGTTAGAAAACATATTAAAATATATTTTTTTGAATTTTTATTGGATTTTTACCGATGTTCTAAGGGTTATATAAAATTATTTAAAGTATGAGACTTAAATGCTTTATATAATTTAAAGAGAAGAATGGACTTTTGTAAAATAATTTAAATTGTTAAACCTGAAAAGTCGGGAGCACTTTTGATAAATTCTAGAACTTTTTATTGGTAAAGAAATTGACAACCCATCATAATTAGACATGTAAGGCATATTAGGTAGAAAAAAACTATTTGCTACATGTTTTTAACTGTTTCGTCTCCTTCGGCACCAGGTTCCGCCTCCATGCTATCGCCTCCAACGTAGTCCAAACCAATGCATATGATATTAGGCAAGTGGTACGTAATGAATTAGATGTGGACGAAACGTACAGGGTCGAAACCATGGGGTTCCCAAAGGGTTGAAGCTTTCACTACAAGAAAAGTTTGTTTCCTTAGCACTGGTGTACAACGTTTTTGAAACAACTTCCATGAAAGGGTAAACTTACGGTAAATATTATTAGCATGCACACTGTGTAAAAAAAGGCGGTAAATTTATTTTCCTTCCCTCCTTTTCTACGAACTCCCCTTAACAAAGACTTCCCTTAATTTCAATTCCTCGTCCATGTAACATCCCGGATTTTTGAGCCATTGAATTTTGAACATTTAATTCATTTTAAATGTTCACTGAGGATTTTTAATTAATTTTGGAACAAAGAGAATCAGGTTCAATTTATAAAAGAAGTTATAGGTTTTAAAAATGACAATTTAATTCAATTTTGGATAGTAATTAAATATTGGACTGAAACAATTTGGGAATTTAGATGTAAATAGTGATAAAAATGTTTTTATAATTTATTTTTAGTCCATTTGGATTTTTAAAAAGTGTTGTTGAATTTTTAGAAGAATTTAAAAGTTAATAAGTTATTATTGGGAAATTAATGTTAATTTAATAATGAATTTAATATTATTAAAATGGAGTTTAATCGGATTTTGGTCTGGAATGAGCCAGAATGATTTTTAATGTGATTATAAATTTTATGTAGTTTATTATTAAGTTAGTAAAATTTTAAAAGTAAAACGTTAAGCATTTTCGACAATTTTGAAATCGCTCGAATTTATCGACGAGTTAAATTAGCCTTCTGAGGCGCAGTCTCGGAATTCGAATAAACTAGTCCCATTGGATCCGTAATAGGTAGTTATTATCGGATTTCAATTTTCGTAGCAATTGGAGTTGTCGTTTGATCGTGGCAGCTCGAAACGTATGGAAATCGATTTAACCGATTTAATTTTAAATTGATCATTTGATTCCGTTACTCGTGCATACGATTAAATTAGCTTTCGAAACACATTCCATTGTGTTTGGAACGTGATAAAACCCTAGAAACGCCTGTCGGCACGCGTCGTTTGGAGATCGCGTGAAAAAGTTGCTTTTAAGTGAATTAAATATTAATATAATCGGTTATACATATATATATACGCACATAGTTAACCCTAACCCTATTTTTTCTCAGGCCGCCGTTCATACAATTTCAATGGCCGATAATGAATCTTCTTCTCCCTCTAATCCCTCTTCATCTATTCAATTTTAGCCAAAACTCTTAACTAAAGAGTCGGAGAGTAGCTCAAGCTTTACGTAG
Source organism: Allium cepa (assembly GCA_030765085.1). Classification (NCBI taxonomy): domain Eukaryota; kingdom Viridiplantae; phylum Streptophyta; class Magnoliopsida; order Asparagales; family Amaryllidaceae; genus Allium; species Allium cepa. The sequence continues at coordinate 943,348,005 of CM060934.1, read as the reverse complement.
TGGACGGTGGTGATGGGTTTTGGCAAAGCGTAGAGGGGATACAAGGGCCGCGTTCGTGGATGTTGCCGGCCCAATTTCGCGACCCTGAAGGAGCCGAGCTCGACGCGGAGCTTGGGGGAGGTGTGTGGCGCCGTGCTCTTCAAGGTAGCGGAGCCTGATCGTGTTCACCGCGTCGATGGGGTTGCGTTTCGAAACCCTAGGCTACAATTTTGGGTTCGGTGGTTACTGCAGATCGCGTGAGGAAGAAGAGTTTTGGGGAGGGGGGGCGTGATTTCCTGATGTTGATCGAACGGCTAAGATGGTATAGGTTTAAAAAAAAATGTTTTAAATACAATACAATATTTAAAGTTGAATAACTCTTTCATACAATATCAGATTCGAACGAGATTTGCGGCGCCGGAATCGCAGAGACGCGATCCACGCAGTGGAGAAATTTTGTCATCGTTTCGAGCAAGTAAAAATTAAGGTTAAATCGAACGTCGTTCGGTTTAATTTAAATTTGAACGCTCGCCGAAACTCAAGGTGAGTTATTCTCACATCTGGATGCTAGCTAATTTAAATAGTTAATATTTAAATATCTGTGTGATTGGTTGAATATAATTGTTGTTATCAGTCTGGATTGATATTTATATATGTGATGTGCTAATATTTGTGGATGCAGGAAAAACAGGTTGGAGGGATCCAACTGGATTCCTCACAATGTAGAAATTATTTTTTTTATAATTGATAATGCAATCTGTTTATATGTTATGATTGATAAATCTGAAATTAAATTGTATTGGGATATTGTTGAATACATTATAAATCCAGAATTTAATTACAAATGAATAAATTGGTTTTTTAGGAAATAAAGAATATTGTTAAATAAAGAATTTAAAAGAATTAAAATTGTAATCTGTTTGGGATGAAATTGGAAAATGGTAAAATTTGGAATGATAAACGAAGAGAAAAGTTATTAGTTGATAAATGTGAAAGTAAAAATATTTGGAGATAAATTCAATAGAAATTATTAATGGTTATAAAATAACTATGGGATTGTTCGGTGATGTTTCCAGGAAATTAAAGTATATTTCAATAAGGCTTTCCAAGTATAAATTAGCAGTTTAAAATGTAAATAAAATATTTGAAATGCATTTTACCATTGGGATTTTATTTAGGAAATTTGCAAGTATGATTTTCGTTTAATAAATTCTCACAAGTTTTATTTAAAAGATTTGTAAAACTGAATTTTTGAAAATGAATTTCCGAGAATGGAAATTGTGTTTAAACTCCAGAGGAGTTTATTTTGAAAACCTAGGAAGGAAATTTATGTTATTAAAACAAAAATCTGAATTGAAATAAATCGACAGAATTTATAAGAAAAATTCTTTGGGGTGTTTGAATGGAAGAGCGTTTTCCCTAGAAAACCAAGTTCGAGTTTTAAACAGATTTTATTAAAAGAAAGTTTAAAGTTCAAACTTGTATAGAAAAGAGTTTTGAAAATTATTATTTTAAAGTAACTATTTATAAATTAGTAATAGTAAATTTTTATGAATATCTTAGTAATTATTTTACAAATGGATTTGTTTAAAGGTCTAGTTTTGACCTAAGTTATTGAAATTAGTATTAACCTTTAAAAACTCTACTTATAAGTTTAGTTTAAGTAAACCCTTATTTACAATCAAGATTTATATCCTAATAAATGGTTTTACTTTACATATTTGAAATTATATTTTTGGGTAATAACTAGAAGTACATTTACATATTTTAAAGCATATTGCAAAATAAAGTGTTTTTAAATTGTTTTTAAATCTAAGTTTTTTTGAACTTGGTTATTTCCAATGGGAATAAGTGGTAAAGGGATTTACCGGGTAAAGGAAAAACTTTGGGAAACTGTTTTCAAATGAATTTTGAAAATTTGGAAATATATCTTGTAAAGATATTAGAGACAAATAAATAATGTGGGAATTATTCATTGTGTGATGAATGTTTGTGAATGTTAATTGATAGTTAAATCACCGACTATCAATATTGGGCAAATGCGTTGATCGTTTCGAAGAGACCGGGATCGAGATTAATTTCCTGAAAACCACTTCGATCCGGTTTGTACGTTTTCGTCTATTCTATAAGTCTTCCCGAATATACTGGATAAAATGATTTCGGAGTCGAAGATGGAGCATTGAAGTGCAAGGGCTAGTCGCTATTAATCCTGAGGATATTTCCAAAATGGATGTAGTAGGAGTAGTGCCTTCGGTTCCGTTCGAACCCGGGACGGACTTGTATGGATGAATGCTTGCGAAACATCGTCAGGTGGGCGATGAGAATTCTAAGTGAAACGTTCTAAAAAGGTAACGTTAAGCCGCAAGCCTCATCAAATGGGAATGACTTAAAATCAGGGGATATGCAGCAAGGCTTCGTGGGTAGCTCCCACTGGAGAGTAAGGTCATCCCTGTCTAGATGTCCCTTTTTATTTCGGCTTAGTGGGCGGTTGCTGATCCCAACCGCGGGGTGATCTTATTCGGAACTGTCCAGTAAGGGATGTGTCCGGCCTTGTGTTGCAGGGGATCAGGCGCGGTCCTCGGTACGGTGATCTAGGCCCCGTACTGTGACAGGTGGTACCCCAGTGCCTAGTCATTGTTGGAAATCCATTCTCCCTATGAGCCTTCTACGAGTTTTGTTTGTATTACCCACTCTGTGGCTAGTAGCTGTAATTTAATAGATGTAACAATTTCGGCTATTTTATAAGTATTTGTAAATAGACCCTATTATAATATCAGAGGATTTCTATAGAAAGTGTTTTGGCTATCGTAAGGTAAAAACCAGACATGTTTATTTGTGGCGTGGTCTACGAAATGCTTTTGTTTTCAAAAGGATTTTTGAAACTTTAATAATCAATTTGGATGCATTGTTATCAGCTGGTATTCCAGACTGACTCGGGTGTTATTTTATTATAATGCTCGTGTCAGACCGAGTATTATATGTTCAGGACAGGATGTTATGGTGCAGGAGAGGAGCTGGAGTTCGAGACGTATTATCTGTACCTATATGTATATTCCACTGCTATGATTGTATGATTGCCTGACTGGTAAATGTTGTTGTATGAAATACTCTGAGGATATGATGTATAAAACAGATATAGTTTCATTTTGTGTAAAGAACTATTATTTACTATTATATTTTATTCCGCTGCGACTGTGAGATTCTGACATTGTTTAGCTTCTTCTTCTTCTATCTCTTCTTCTTTAGCCCTAATGGTTCGTATTTTCTGTTCCACTTGAGTTAATTGATGTAGAATAGTGTTGACTCAAGGGGTACGGATTTGCGGGTTGTCACACTTGGTATCAGAGCTTAGGTTGGTGACAACCTAGGCTTTGGTGGGGTAATTACTCATTAAACAGAGTCAATAGTACTCTATAATGAGTTGAGTGTAATAATAGATATGAGAGCGTACTTGTTAGTGCATATAAACTCTGTTTTATACCGTGTTGACTTATCAGTTGAGTGTTTATGAATTCTGGTCGGTGCGGGAAGTACAACCGTATCGATAGGGGTTTCTAAACTCTTAAACAAGATAAATCGACATAGTATTGTTTTTAAAGTGGGTAAATGAAATAATTTTACCTAAATTATATCTTGATATAAAAGAAATAATTTTCTGGAATTATTATATATATAAATTTGGTCGATTGATTGTTAATACAATAATTAAATAAGAATCCAAAATTTAATCTTAAATTAGACATGGTTTTAATCAAATAAATTTTATAGGTATAAATTATATAAAGGAAGAATAACTAAATTTAAACTAAACCAGAATTTAAACCCGGAAGCTTTAAAAAGGATTTTAAATGTAATGAAAATAAAGGTTTGGAAATTTAAATTCCTGGGAAAATTTGGAATGTTTGCTAAAGTGTTTGAAGGGTATATTGGAATGTTGATTTGGGAAGTATTTTGAATGGGAACTGTTTTGAAATGAATTTGGGAAAGTAAGGAAGCACTGAACTCACTTCAGTCGCTGGAAAATAATCCTGATGATGCTGGCCACATCATTAGAATTCATTTTCGAGTTTGTTAAGTGATGGACTGCTACCAAAGTGGTTGGTTATGATATTGTTTGGACTTGTTGGGTATACCAGTTTTTTTTGAAATTTAAAAAAGGAAAAAATTGTTTGGTAAAAGCAGATTGTTTTGGAATCTGGGGTTTGATTTGAAATAGAAAGTGGGAATATGTTGATTATTATTTCGAAATGGTTCGAAGTTAAACCGGGAAATTGAATTCTAGAACATTCTATTTAAATGGGGTGTAAAGTTAAAATGCATAAACTAATGAACTTATTTTGGTAAAGTTGATGCTGATAAGAAGGAAATGTAAATTTTAATCTTGAAATTAAAATTTAACTTGAGTAAATGGAAGTGAATAAAATATATTGAAGGGAATAGGAAATATGAATTTAACTTGGGATAAGTTAAATAAATTGGACTTAGAATTAAATTGATTTGGGTTAAATTGAAATGTAAAATGACCTTGTAATTGTGGGTCATTGTGTAATGAATTATATCCACAAACTATTAAGTACTATACTTATAATCTGAAATTGTGGATTTAAAGTTGTGCAAAGGATTAAATTGATGTATCCTAAAAAATTCAGTGTTATATATATATAGGGAATTTGGAATTGTGATTATAAGATGTAGATGGATTAAAATGAGCAATATGAGCTTTTAAATAAATAAGTTGATGAACTTATGAATAGGAAATGGAATTATGATCGAAATTGGGAAATTGTGAAATGGCATGGTGGATTCAAACTTAATCTCAAATGAAATGTAAATTGAAATAAGGTAGAGTGAGAGATAAAAAAAAATGTGAATGAATTTACGATAGAAAATAAATTTTGAATTTATTTATGGAGGAATAAAATTGAAGTGAAATGAAATACAAAATTCAGTTGCATTATAGGCATATTGAATGAAATTCAATCCTTATTTAAGTGGTAAAGAAGTGGAATGAATTTAATTTGGCTAAGCAAAATTTCAAGTAAACTTGAAATAAATTTGGATAAGAATCGAATTGAATGTAAATTTAATTTAGTTGAAATGATGTTGAATGAAGTAAATGCTCACTCAACTAAATTCAAAATGATTGTTTGGAAATGAATTTTTGTAAGCTAAATTAAATGGAATTTGTATTGGCATGAATAAAATTTTGGATAGTTTGGCCAAAATTTAGAAAGTAAATAAAGTCCAGTTTTGGAATGGAATTTAATTTTGGTAATAAATATTGGAAGTGTGAATGGATAATGGGATTAGATTATACTAATGATGATTTGATTTATAAATAAATTCAAATGAGTGAAATAATTTAAATGGTCTCTTTGTTAATAAAATAAATTCTAAAATGGATAAAAAAAATAAAAAAAATGCATTAAAATTTGTAAATGGTTTGTTTTGGGTAAGAAACAATTAAAATGGAAATAAATTGAGATATTATGGAATTGAAATCATTTAAGCATATGGTGAGATGGTTATGGTTAAGCTTATGAAATAGTTTTAAATGAAATTTGTGTAGATAATAAAATTGGAATGCAAGTAAATGGATTGAAATTGATTTTTGAATAAATTGATATGGATTGGAGTAAAATTCAAAGAGTTTGTATATGGATGCAAGTGAATTGATTTGAAGAAGCAAATAAAGATGGTTTTAAATTAACTAGATAAATGCAATCTAATTAAGTGATTTTACATGTGAATGATAATGGATCATAAAAGTAATGCAAATACTCCAAATTTAAAGTAAAATTTGATTGTACATCAAATTGGGAATGTAATTTAAAGTAAAGAAATGCAAGTAAGGCATATGTTAATCATATTGAAATAGAAATGAATTGGTTGTAATAAATATGAATGGTATATAGTAAACTTGAATGTAAATCATTCAAGTGAAATGAAATGAAGTTGGTTTGGATGAAAGTAGAATGGGCTAAAATCTTGATAATGGATTTGGGTATAAATGTAAGTGAGTTATAATAGAAATGCAAATGTATCAAATTGAAACAAAATTTACTTGGTGAATCAATTCGAAAATTGGGTAGAGTATGAATTGAAATAGCGAAACTTGTATGTAAATCCTTTGTGTGAAATAAAGTGGGATTTGGCATTAGAAAGGGAAACCTTATGCATGTTACAAAATATGGTTTACTTATGAAACCATGCAAGTTGTTGATTTGATTATGAAATGGATATGTTTGGCTTACATTTATATTGGAAATGTTGTTAAAATGTTCATATCTTTGAAAACTGATGAGTTTGTTGAGTAAGTACAGGTACGGGAGGCGTTCGAGAGAGTTGGAGCACGTATATGAGTTATATTAGCCGTTTGCTTTAAAATTTGCTAAAAAGGTACGCCTACGCATATATAATTGGGAAATGATATATTTGTTGTGATATATTTTGGTTTCCGACCGTGTGGGTCGATATATATATATATATATATTTATATGTATCGCGATATCGCGAAAGCTCCTCCGTGTAGGGGAGACTCTGCCAAAAAAATTCGGAAATTTTGGGAGTTAGAAAATGTTTGGAAATTTGTAATCAACTTGGAAAGTTGTTTTTAAAATAATGTTGCCACAAAAGCTTTTGAGTATAAATAAAGCAAATGAGTTTGGATTTGGGCTAAAGGATTTTGGAAGTGTATATAAGTTTTAACTAAAGAAGTTTGGGTTAAGTTAATGAGTGTAGGTGCATTTGTTTTATTAACGACAGGTTGATTTCAAATAATAATTGAAAATAAAGGATTTTGGAATAGGATTGGATTAGTAGTTTGATTTGAAACTAAAGAATTTGGGCAAAGTGAATTTGTGTTTTTCACCAGGTAGGTTTTGCTATTGGTTTTAGTTACATTCTTCTACCTTAGCAAATTTCGGGGACGAAATTTTTGTAAGGGGGGAGGAATGTAACATCCCGGATTTTTGAGCCATTGAATTTTGAACATTTAATTCATTTTAAATGTTCACAGAGGATTTTTAATTAATTTTGGAACAAAGAGAATCGGGTTCAATTTATAAAATAAGTTATAGGTTTTAAAATATGATAATTTAATTCAATTTTGGATAGTAATTAAATATTGGACTGAAACAATTTGGGAATTTAGATGTAAATAGTGATAAAAATGTTTTTAAAATTTATTTTTAGTCCATTTGGATTTTTAAAAAGTGTTGTTGAATTTTTAAAAGAATTTAAAAGTTAATAAGTTATTATTGGGAAATTTATGTTAATTTAATAATGGATTTAATATTATTAAAATGCAATTTAATCGGATTTTGGTCTGAAATGAGCCAGAATGATTTTTAATGTGATTATAAATTTTATATATTTTATTATTAAGTTAGTATAATTTTAAAAATAAAATGTTAAGCGTTTTCGACTATTTTGAAATCGCTCGAATATATCGACGAGTTAAATTAGCCTTCCGAGGCGCAGTCTCGGAATTCGACGAAACCAGTCCCATTGGATCCGTAATAGTTATTTATTATCGGATTTCAATTTTCGTAGCAATTGGAGTTGTCGTTTGATTGTGGCAGCTCGAAACGCATGAAAATCGATTTAACCGATTTAATATTAAATTGATCATTTGATTCCGTAACTCACGCATACGATCAAATTAGCTTCCGAAACACATTCCATTGTGTTTGGAACGCGATAAAGCCCTAAAAACGTTTGTCGGCACGCGTCATTTGGAGATCGCGTGAAAAAGTTGCTTTTAAGTGAATTAAATATTAATATAATCGTTTATACATATATATATACGCACATTGTTAACCCTAACCCTATTTTTTTTGGGCCGCCGTTCATACAATTTCAATGGCCGATAATGAATCTTCTTCTCCCTCTAATCCCTCTTCATCTATTCAGTTTTAGCCAAAACTCTTAACTAAAGAGTCGGAGAGTAGCTCAAGCTTTACGTAGTGGACGGTGGTGATGGGTTTTGGCAAAGCGTAGAGGGGATACAAGGGCCGCGTTCGTGGATGTTGCCGGCCCAATTTCGCGACCCTGAAGGAGCCAAGCTCGACGCGGAGCTTGGGGGAGGTGTGTGGCGCCGTTCTCTTCAAGGTAGCGGAGCCTGATCGTGTTCACGCGTGTCGATGGGGTTGCGTTTCGAAACCCTAGGCTACAATTTTGGGTTCGGTGGTTACTGCAGATTGCATGAGGAAGAAGAGTTTTGGGGAGGGGGGCCGTGATTTCCTGATGTTGATCGAACGGCTAAGATGGTATAGGTTTAAAAAAAATGTTTTAAATACAATACAATCTTTAAAGTTGAATAACTCTTTCATACAATATCAGATTCGAACGAGATTTGCGGCGCCGGAATCGCAGAGACGCGATCTACGCAGTGAAGAAATTTTGGCATCGTTTCGAGCAAGTAAAAATTTAGATTAAATCGAACATCGTTCGGTTTAATTTAAATTTGAACGCTCGCCGTAAACTCAAGGTGAGTTATTCTCACTCACATTTGGATGCTAGCTAATTTAAATAGTTAATATTTAAATATCTGTGTGATTGGTTGAATATAATTGTTGTTATCGGTTTGGATTGATATTTATTTATGTGATGTGCTAATATTTGTGGATGCAGGAAAAACAGGTTGGAGGGATCCGACTGGATTCCTCACAATGTAGAAATTATTATTTTAATAATCGATAATGCAATCTGTTTATATGTTATGATTGATAAATCTGAAATTAAATTGTATTGGGATATTTTTGAATACATTATAAATCCAGAATTTAATTACAAATGAATAAATTGGTTTTTTGGGAAATAAAGAATATTGTTAAATAAAGAATTTAAAAGAATTAAAATTGTAATCTGTTTGGGATGAAATTGGAAAATGGTAAAATTTGGAATGATAAACGAAGAGAAAAGTTATTAGTTGATAAATGTGAAAGTAAAAATATTTGGAGATAAATTCAATAGAAATTATTAATGGTTATAAAATAACTATGGGATTGTTCGGTGATGTTTCCAGGAAATTAAAGTATATTTCAATAAGGCTTTCCAAGTATAAATTAGCAGTCTAAAATGTAAATAAAATATTTGAAATGCATTTTACCATTGGGATTTTATTTAGGAAATTTGCAAGTATGATTTTCCTTTAATAAATTCTCACAAGTTTTATTTAAAAGATTTGTAAAACTGAATTTTTGAAAGTGAATTTCCAGGAATGTAAATTGTGTTTAAACTCCAAAGGAGTTTATTTTGAAAACCTAGGAAGGAAATTTATGTTATTAAAAAAAATCTGAATTGAAATAAATCAACAGAATTTATAAGGAAAATTCTTTGGGGTGTTTGAATGGAAGAACGTTTTCCCTGGAAAACCAAGTTCAAGTTTTAAACAGATTTTATTAAAAGAAAGTTTAAAGTTCAAACTTGTATAGAAAAGAGTTTTGAAAATTATTATTTTAAAGTAACTATTTATAAATTAGTAATAGTAAATTTTTATGAATACCTTAGTAATTATTTTACAAATGGATTTGTTTAAAGGGCTAGTTTTGACCTAAGTTATTGAAATTAGTATTAACCTTTAAAAACTCTACTTATAAGTTTAGTTTAACTAAACCCTTATTTACAATCAAGATTTATATCCTAATAAATGGTTTTACTTTACATATTTGAAATTATATTTTTGAGTAATAACTAGAAGTACATTTACATATTTTAAAGCATATTGCAAAATCAAGTGTTTTTAAATTGTTTTTAAATCTAAATTGTTTTGAACTTGGTTATTTCCAATGGGAATAAGTGGTAAAGGGATTTACCGGGTAAAGGAAAAACTTTGGGAAACTGTTTCCAAATGAATTTTGAAAATTTGGAAATATATCTTGTAAAGATATTAGAGACAAATAAATAATGTGGGAACTATTCATTGTGTGATGAATGTTTGTGAATGTTAATTGATAGTTAAATCACCGACTATCAATATTAGGCAAATGCGTTGATCGTTTCGAAGAGACCGGGATCGAGATTAATTTCTCGAAAACCACTTCGATCCGGTTTGTATGTTTTCGTCTATTCTATAAGTCTTCCCGAATATACTGGATAAAATGATTTCGGAGTCGAAGATGGAGCATTGAAGTGCAAGGGCTAGTCGCTACTAATCCTGAGGATATTTCCAAAATGGATGTAGTAGGAGTAGTGCCTTCGCTTCCGTTCGAACCCGGGACAGACTTGTATGGATGAATACTTGCGAAACATCGTCAGGTGGGCGATGGGAATTCTAAGTGAAACGTTCTAAAAAGGTAACGCTTAGCCTTAAGTCTCATCAAATGGGAATGACTGAAAATTAGGGGATATGCAGCAAGGCTTCGTGGGTAGCCCCCACTGGAGTGTAAGGTCATCCCCGTCTAGATGTCCCTTTTTATTTCGGCTTAGTGGACGGTTGCTGATCCCAACCGCAGGGTTATCTTATTCGGAACTGTTCAGTAAGGGATGGGTCCGGCCTTGTGTTGCAGGGGATCAGGCGTGGTCCTCGGTACGGTGATCTAGGCCCCGTACTGTGACAGGTGGTACCCCAGTGCCTAGTCATTGTTGGAAATCCATTCTCCCTACGAGCCTTCTACGAGTTTTTTTTGTATTACCCACTCTGTGGCTAGTAGCTGGAATTTAATAGATGTAACAATTTCGGCTATTTGATAAGTATTTGTAAATAGACCCTATTATAATATCAGAGGATTTCTATAGAAAGTGTTTTGGCTATCGTAGGGTAAAAACCCGACATGTTTATTTGTGGCGTGGTCTTACGAGATGCTTTTGTTTTCAAAAGGATTTTTGAAACTTTAATAATCAATTTGGATGCATTATTATCAGCTGGTATTCCAGACTGACTCGGGTGTTATTTTATTATAATGCTCGGGTCAGATCGAGTATTATATGTTCAGGACAGTATGTTATGGAGCAGGAGAGGAGCTGGGGTTCGAGACGTATTATCTGTACCTATATGTATATTCCGCTGCTATGATTGTATGATTGCCTGACTGGTAAATGTTGTTGTATGAAATACTCTGAGGATATGATGTATAAAATAGATATAGTTTCATTTTGTGTAAAGAACTATTATTTACTATTATATTTTATTCCGCTGCGACTGTGAGATTCTGACATTGTTTAGCTTCTTCTTCTTCTATCTCTTCTTCTTTAACCCTAATGGTTCGTATTTTCTGTTCCACTTGAGTTAATTGATGTAGAATAGTGTTGACTCAAGGGGTACGGATTTGCGGGTTGTCACAGTCCAAATCAATTTGCTTCCTCTTAAAAATAATTCGCCATCCTCATTGTAGTCGTCGGCATTGCAATCTCGTTCGATCATTGTCCGCGTTATCCTATCCTTGTCCACGTTGTAGTATTCCAGCTCATTCCCATTTGCCCTCATTCTTGTTGTCGTTGTAGGCTCGAGCAATCATTAGCCTTAGTTCGAGCTGTAGTCAGTGGATGCGAATTGGTAGCCATCAACGCCATTTGTTTTTGAAGTTTTAGAGTAAGTTATAGCCGATTGACTTTTGCCTTTATTTCTATTTTTAGATTAAGTTTTAGATATTTGAGTTAGTACGCCTAACTAAGCATTTCAGGGTTGCGTTGTTATGCCTATCTAAGCATATATGGATTTGAGTTAGTGTATGTGTATAAATATTTGTTTATGGGTCTGTTGTTAAGGATGAATGTGAGTTCTTGTTTTATGAATTGTATAATTAAATATTCAGATAACTACTTGATTTTAATATTAATTCCTATGTCATGTCTATGTTTTTCTTTTAATGAGTTATATATTTCTTTCGTATTTTGATATTGTTCCTAATATTAGTTATGTTAATATTTATTTAATATTGGAAGAGCTTTTTGAATTGGAGCTTATTCTTGAATTATATGGACTACAGATTTTTTTCCTCCCTTCTCATATTCCTTGCATTTGGCTTTCCATCTCATACTTCTCTGTTATTTGAATTTTTTAGATTTATTCATTTTGGCTTTTGTCTATACAATTTTATGGTCAGGATACTCTAATTCTTAAAGTTATTGGATCCTTTTGTGTTCAAAATATGTAGTTTGTTAACATTGGATACTAAGGAATTTATACTGGTATAGGTACAATTGCTTGCAATGTTAGAAAAAATCATGTTGTGTTTGTAAATGGTGCTTCAGTTGAAAATGCGGGCATTGATTAACTATGTAAAAATACGATTTCTGGACAAAAAGAAAAAGGAAGACTTGCACTTTTAAATTTACTTAGATTGCTTCGGAAATAATATTTTAATACTTTTGGTAGTTACCTTATAGTACCTTATAGTAGCTTAAGGATGAATGTGTGTGTGTATTTTCCTATTGTCATTCACACATGAGAGTTGGATCTTGTTTTGTTGAGAATTACATCATGCTTGAATTTTTTAGCTCTTAAGTCCACCTTAGAGCATTTAATTTTTAATACCAAATAAGACTCGGTTACATTTCATTTTTAATTGGAAAGTGTTCGTATAAATAACCCTAACAGTTGATTCTATTTTATTTTTTTGGGTAAGTTACTGATATACAAGATATACATTATAATAGGTGTAATCATTATATTTATTAATTCTGGTCTACTCACTATAGATAGAAAATTATAGCCTCAGCCATCTAACAGCTGACCAATTTTGTGTAATAGGGTGGCACATTTTGCATGGTTTATATAATCAGTTGATAACGGAACCTTATATACTTTTCTTGGCCTTCTTTAATTTGTAGTATGTTTCTAATGTTGTTTCTCATATTGGCAGTATTGCTATAATATATTTTGGATTTAAAGTTGCTATTTTCAATCCAGCCATACTTTGTAGCATTTCAAAATATTTCAAATGTCTTCCTCTGGTAGTTTATACATATTGTAATGTTCTGATTTTTTGTGAGTAATAGTGTCAATTGAGTTAGTAATTGTTGTAATATCTCGAGTAGATTTTTTTTATTATAACTCAAGAAGATTATTTTATTATAGTTCTGTCCAACTCAGGAAGATTCTTTTATTATAGTTTTATCAACACAAAATTAATAAGATTTGATATACATATATAATACATTATTTTTCTCCCTGATTCTCTTACTCCCCTTTGTACTTGTTTTGGCTTTATTGCATCGTTGTAGTAATCTTTTTACTTCTTTCAGTTTGCATAAAAAATCAAATAAAGCACATCCATTGCATTATAGCCCCTACCCACTTTTTAACAACATAATAATATTCTTCAAATTTCAATACAACACCAAGCATTGTTATATTTGAAAAGAATGTTTCTATGTGCATTGAATTGGTTTTTGTGTTCAATAAATAACAGGGCATATTCACTTGTAGAGTGAATCAATTCCTTTGTAGTGTAGTCTTGATAGTTTCATTAAATTCAAAATCGATCAACATTCTTTTAATCTTACTACGCACTGAATGAACCCTTCCTCCCTTCCGTGTGAATGTGTTACCAGTGTATGGTAGGTCTTGTAAATCTACATTGATTATTGTTTCAAATATTACTTTCTTGTCATTTGACTCTAAACTAAGTGGTGGTGAACCTATACTTAAAAGCCATTTTATCTTTGTATGTGCACTTTCAAGTATAATACTTCTTGAAATTTTTTCAAACATATATATGGGGGTGAAATTTGTCTTCTATTATTGCATATGCTATGTGACTGAGTAGGGTTCAACGGGACCTTATTTATACAAAAATGTTAGCATTTTCTAGATTGGTTTTATAGTGGTTTCGTTTTGATTTACAGAAAATGGGTGAAAATCCAAAATGAAAGAGGGCCATGGTGAAGAACAATAGTCAGAATGATGACAATAATGATGTTCAAATTCAAGACAATCCACAAGCAGTCAACGACAATACAATGCAACAAGAAGTAAATGTTGAAGTTGATGTAGAAAGCGAGAGAAATGGCAATGTCGATGTAGTTCCAACTGCAAATAAAATATAGAGGGCCAACTAAAGCGAGAAGGCTTCCTTTAAATATTTCAAATTGAATTGAAATTGATTTTAATGGACAAGCTGAACCAACAGGAGCAGGGTCAGTCAAGTTACCTTCTTATTTAGGTCCGCTTGTACGAGAACATGTTCCAGTTACATTGGATGGTTTGAAGAAGCGGAATTAAAGGTTTTTCTTTGGACCTCCATTCAGGTAAGAAACAATTTAAACTATACTATATTGTATGTACACAAGGGGCAATATTCAATATTTTAAATTGTTTTCCAATCCCCAGTTTACATATAAAAAATTAACGGTTCATATTAGCTTGCGATTTTGAAAGGGTTAAATGTTTTAAATAATTTAATATTTTGAATAGTTGATCTTGATGCTTTCAATTATGTTTTATTTATACACAAGATAATGTATGCAAAATTTTGAACTATTTCAAACATCTTACCCCATCAACACCATAAGCCAATATAATTTTGCATTTTTGTTTTTCATATTCTTCTTCATTTTCGCACTTTTGTTTTCATATTCTTCTTTAATTTTCTTTTTTTAACCTGCACTGAAACAAGTTCCTTTTTTACTATATCATAAGTAACCAAAAGAGGTTTTTCGAATAACTACGAACAAACTATAAGATGTAGATACCAAACTCAGGGTACATGCTTGGTTTTATATGCACACTTTTGTTAATAAAATTAGAATTCATGATATTTGCTTACTCAGCATACACCATATACCAATTGGGCAATTATATGTAATTTTTAAATCTGATTCATTTGAATAAATACTAATCATACTATATGTCTTTTGCTCAAAAACTAATTAACTACAAACTCATTATAAAATATCAACAAATTATTTAAATCGAGTATTATTAAAATAAATATTACGCTAGTGATATCTAGAATTTTGTAGGTGAAAAATAATGTTTGGGTTAAATCCTAGTGACAATCTTTAATTTTGTTTTGGAATCTGATAGTATGAAATTCATAAGAAAAATATAATAATTTGGATAAATATTTATCGAGATATACAACTAATTATCCTTTTTTTATACATAGGTTAGTTATGCTGATACCCCTCTCTATATCAACAATTTAGAGTTTTAAATCTTACCACTGTACAAGTGATTATCGGCTTTGGATAATAATAGATGCCTATACATATAAGAATGCCCAAAGCATAATGATAAGAAATAAAAACATTCAGTATTACTTCCATACATCTGTATTTACATGTTATAGAGTAACTTTAGTTGTAGGTACAAAGTAAACTTTAAGCAACCATTCCTTTTTTTATCCTTTCGTTATATGAGACCTGGCTCTGTAACTTGATGCCATTATGGTATTTTTAATCATCTGATTATGATATTTATCAGTACTTCTTTTTAATCCTTTAACTGCTGCTGCACAAACTTTAACTCATTAAATTTGGTAAAAATAATTCATTAAGCTGACCAATCCGAGTGAAGATCAGTGGGAATTTTTTTTACGTTTATTTTTGCAAATTATCAATGTATCATATAACCAAAATTTCAATTGTTCTAATAAATAAATATTGCATGCTAGATTTAAATTGGATGAAGCTAGCAAAATATGTCCATATTTCAGCAAACGGGATGTATTTTTTAGATCTTCAAAAAGCATCCTAGTTAGCAAAATATTAAATGCAGAGAATGAAGAGGAGAGACTACGGCTGAAACCCGATAATATCAAAATAATGGCAGAGTGGAAGAAGTTTATTAAGTTCAAAACAGCTCTGGAAATTAAGGTAAATCAGTCGTAATACATTTATCTCTCTTTATATTTTAATAAACACATTCAAATACAAAATAACACTTAACTCAGTTTGATTTTAGATTACCAAGTTAATTTTCTAAAGAATCTTTTATGTGTTTTTGAACATTTCATATGGTAAGTGATAAATTCAAAGCTATTAGAGACAATCAGATACCACACACATACAGCCGTAGAGGAATGACTCGATTGGCTGTAGAAGTAGTAAGAAAAATTTATTTATTTATCATAATATTTATTAATTAGTTACTTAATATGATTTGTTGTTTTAATGATCTTTTGAATGTAGTCCCTAGAGTTGATGCTTTGATCAAATCCACATTAGAAAAGATGGCAAACCTATGAACGTAGCTGCTGCAGATACTATTGTAAGTACTACTAAATTTTTGATATACTGGAATTGTTTATTCATATGCCAGTGTGATATTAGTGTATAATATTAATATTAACCTCTATAAGAGAAGCTAAAAAAGGTTGACAGTGGATCACATTCTTGCTCAACAATCAATTATAAAGTAGATGCATTGTTACAAGTGTTAGGACCAGATTGATCTGGACGGTTGGAAGGAATGGGAAGGGGTATGACCTTCACTAAGGCAATTTGGTCACATGTCAGGGACAAACAAACAGTACAAATGCAAAACGAAATTGCATAATTACGGACGATGGTTTACATGCTAAAGAAAAATCAAGTATGTTTGGACATTTTCTTTTTGTCAAGGTTTCAAGGGTTATTTAAATAAACGTAAAATGGTCTATTTTTAGTCAATTAGTTAGATAAAACACTATAAATTCATAAAAAATAAGTAGTTACCTTTTATATATTTTTGCTTTGGTGTGTAAAACTACAAAAAAGTGCACAGTGTGTCCATGCTTGATAAGAATACACAAGTGGAAACCACAGAAATGATCAATATTTCTTTATGGTCGCACTTCATAGCACAACATTATCTATACATTTATTTACGAAATTAGAAAACTATCGTTTTTTTTCTAGTGCATTATGTTGACTATTGGTTGTCCGGACTTTTGATTAATTAATTTGTCAAAGTATATTTACTTTAAAATCAACAAAACTTTATTTTCTTTCAAGTTTTCATGATGTCAAAAATAGTCTACTGGACCATATGGAATTCTGAATATAAACCAACATTTACATTTCTAATTTTTTATTCATTATCTATTATTTCATTTTATTTATATCCATAACTTAAGGAAAGAGTAAAAGAGGTGAACCTAACAATTAACATGAATAAGGGAATAAATGAGGCTGATGCGAATACTTCTGGTCCATCCAAGTTTAGAAACCGTAAAATCTTAAAGTTGTTAGTTTAGATCCAAATAGTGAATTGCAGGTATATATTTTTGTGCAACTCATACCTCACTATACCATTGGAATTTCCATTTGCAATTTAATCCTCCTCAATCCGAAGTACACATACTTCTTTAGCAATGTTAGCATATTCCTATAATGAAAAAATGGTTTGCTTAGACTTTTCCATGATTTTATAGCATTTTTTGTTATTCGTGCCATTATGTTGAATAGTCAAACCACTAAAGTAGAGTAGCTTTATTAACTTATATTTCACTTTTAGGTGGTTTCAATAAATATGGCATTTAGATAAAAATTTCAATTAGGTCAATTTTTTATGCATTTATGCTCTGCACATAATAAATATGGCATTTAAATAAAACACTATAAAATAAGTCGCTATTTTTTTAATGTATTTTTGCTTTGATGCATAAAACTACAAAAAAGTGCACGGCGTGTCCATGCCTGACAAGAATATACAAGCGGCAACCATGGAACAGTTAATATTTTTGTACGGCCGCACTTCATAGCATATCCACACAACATAAACAATTTTATAAGTTGTAGCACTTTCCTCTTTTCTACCAATTCAAGATGTTTTAGTCGTAGAAAACAGATATAATAATATTTTACTAGAAAGTTAAAAAATAATTGAATTAAATCTTTTATAGTTTGGTTAAACATGCAAAACATTTTAATTGGATCATCAACGTACCTAAGTAAGGTTTGAAGGAAAATGCAAAAAAAAAAACAAGAATAAACATCAACTAATTTACATGTAATTCTCCTCTAGCAAGAGTTGGTTTTAGTAAAATTAGCAGTATCAATATCACCTTTAGCTGCTCCAGCTCCTATTAATATATGTATATCATGATTAAAGAGCATAATATCAGTACTTTGTTTCATTAGTTTCTTCGGTCTTTCTTCTAACTCTCCATGATATTATGTGTCGGCAACAAGAAGCCCCATATCGAGTGTAATGACCTAAATATTTTTAAATGAAGAATATCAGGTATTGCACTAAAGCATAAGTTTCACTCGTTTTCCCAAAATGTACTTGAAAAGGAAAGAAAGTACTATATAGGTCACAAGTCTCGGAACTATAGAAGTAGCATAGAGATTTTTAAGTTCGGTACTTTTTTTACTCTGAAATCCCCATGACGGATAAGTGTTAGAGATGCGGATTAAGGATCTTAAGGCAGAAATAACACTAGAGGTGGGGTGAATAGTGTTTTAAAGAATATATGAACTATATGACTAAATTAAAACTTTCAACACAAATCTAAACAGAATTCTAACACAGAATGATCACTGAACATATAACAAATGCAAATAGTAAAGTAAAGCAAGTAAAAGGAAAGAACACACCGGATTTTATACTGGTTCGGTATCCTCCTACATCCAGTCCTGCACCAAGGCAATATCCTTGTACAGATTTTTATAAGCCAATATCCAAATTACAACCCTCAATTTCTAAGGCTTGAGGAACCCTCCTATCTCCGAGTCAGGGGTAAACTCTCTTAATTTATGGGACACAAGATCACCCTAATACTTCTTAATAACAATCCTTTTGAATGGATAGACTCTATGGACTTTTTGAATACAAATTAATCCTATAACTCTGAATAGCACTTTGATCTTTAGTAGAATGATGGAGAATCAAATAGAGAGAGTATCTAAATGATTTCCTATTGAGAATTTGGCAGAATGATGGCACGATCTTGAAAATATGAAGTTTTATGGATATGGAATGGTGGAGAAGAAAGAGTTAAGAAAATAAGAAAGTAGTTGTTAAAAAAATTCATTTTGGAAGCCTTTATACAGATGCACAACAGTCATAACCATTGGGGAAAGGTTTTCGAACGAATGGACACTTCTTTTGAAAATTGAATTTTGAATCCAACTGTCACCATGTCGACATGGGGTATCCCCTTATGTCGACATCCCTTAGTTCAAAATTATAAAGATGTTGTTTTGTAAAGACAATTGAATTTAAAACAAGTTGAAACTTCTCTGAAGCAAAGTAAAGTGTTTAAACAATATTTTGAGATAGAGAATGAAAATAAAACATTATTTTAAATATATATATATATATATAATTTATATAGACCGTCAATTATATAAGTAATATTTAAAATCAGAATAAGTTTTGATGTTTTAAAAATAGAAGTTTTTAAAATCAGAATAGAGGAATATTTCAAGGCTAAAACAAAGTTTGAAAATGTTTTTGAAAACATGATTTTGAAAGCTAAAACATTTTGAAAACAGATTTAAAAACATTTTGAAAAATCTATTCAAACTGAAATTGCAAGATCCTTCCTACAAAGCTCCTCCATAGGACTCGAGAACTTGTATAAAGTAGTTTAAATGATTTTGATTTTCGTGGGTTTGTAAGCCACTTGTCGTAGGTTTGTAAGCTACTTGTCGTGGGTTTGTAAGCCACTGGTTTCGATAGAAATTGGGTTCCATCCCAAAAGAAAATTGGAAGAAAGATGAGAGTGCTATTATGAAGTTTTAACAAAATACTAGACACTTATCTTGAGATCTTGAAATCTTGATTCTCTAGAGTCTTGAATCTTGAATCTCTAACCTTCATCTTGATGCTTGAGTCTTTATACTGATCAGTCTTCGATGATACCTGCATATACTTCCTATATACATATATATATCTACCTATATGGAAATGTTAGTATATATTTTATAAAGTAAAGTATAATACTATATAAGGTTGTTGTCATCAAAACATCATCAATTCAATTCCTAACAATCTCCCCCTTTTTGATGATGACAACCTTTATTTATAAAATTTTCTTACCATACCATAACTCTCCCTTACTCCGTGATTTCTTCTTAAAACTACAACTCCCCCTTACTCCGTGACTCCCTCTTACACCAAGCACATATAATTTTATAACTTTCTCCCACTTTGTCATCAACAAAAACTATTAACTACTTAAGAATTCAAGAATGATTAGTGTGAACAAATAATATGTATAGAACAAGCATGAAACAATGAGTATAAGTGAACACATTTAGTTATTACAACATATATAAGAACATACATAAACACGAACAAACAAAACAATTTGAAACAAAGAATAAAATGAAAGTACACTTTAATGGCGACCATTAACTATAGGAGACTTATGAATCGAACAATTAGGGTAGTGGAGACAAAAGTTTCCACAATGTTCAATTATGTTTCCATTAGTATCAACAAGGATCTCACCAACGCAAATAACGCTCTCGTCCGTATTCATAGGGACTTCGGGTTGAGGTAAATGTTGATCTTCCTTTTGGTCTTCTTGTAGTTCTTCCATAGGTTCTTCTTCCTCGGATTCCATGGTTTGTGAAGAGTCTTCAATTTTAATAGGATTTGTACGGTTATCCATAAGGAATTTTTGTACATTCCTAATAATATTCCCTTGCCTTTATTGTTCTCTAGCCATCCTAAGTTGACTTACTTCAATTTCAATCATCAATTGAAGGATATCTTTCATATTCTCTTGCGATTGGAACACTCGAGCGTGCGTAGTTCTTTGAAATGGACCAGAATGAGGAGATGTGGGTGAGGTGGGTTCATTAGTAGAAGAGGAGGCCATTATTTTATTGTTTCAGAAGTTATTTATAGAGAATATAGTGAAGAAAGAGGAGAGAAAACGAAATAAATAGATAAATAACCAAATAACTAACTTTGGAAGGAAATTCAATTTTCAAATTTTTGTTGGGTATGTCGACATCATGAGATGGGCATGTCGACATGTTCTTCAAAAAAGTGTAATTTTTATTTTGAATTTTTATTGATTATTATATTATATTATTTTATATTTCAGATTTTGAACAAATACCTAATTCTCTTCTAAATTTAGTAAAATTCTGTTCGGTTAATGGTTTAGTTAATATATCAGCAATTTATTTTCCAGTATTTATATAATCTAGAGTTATTATTTCTTTAGTTATATTATCTCTAAGAAAATGATGTCTTATATCAATATGTTTAGTTCTAGCATGATGAGTTGGATTTTTAGATAGATTTATTGCACTAGTATTATCACAGTATATTGGTGATTTACTTATGTTAATTCCAAAATCTTTTAAAGTTTGTTGCATATATATGACTTGTGAACAGGCCAGAGCAGCAGATATATACTCTGCTTCAGTTGTTGACAAGGAAACAGTATTTTGTTTCTTACTGAACCAGGAAACCAGTGAATGTCCTAGAAAGTGACAAGTTTCACTTGTACTCTTTCGGTCTGATTTACAACCAGCATAATCAGCACCACGATGTGATATTAAATCAAAAGTATTATTTTTAGAATAAAATAAACCATAATCTAAAGTGTATTTTACATATCTTAAAATTCTTTTAACAGCTTTTAAGTGAGTTTCTTTAGGTTGTGATTGGTATCTTGCACAGAGACAAACACTATGCATAATATCAGGACGACTCGCTGTTATATAGAGTAGCGAACCGATCATTCCCCTATATAAAGTTTGATCAATATCTTTTGATTTATCTTCTTTACTTAAACCTACATTTGCTGACATTGGAGTTGGTTTCCTACTAGAGGTGCTTAAACCAAATTTATCGATTAAGTCTTTAGCATATTTTTCTTGACTTATGAAGATTCCATTTTCTAGTTGTTTAATTTGAAGCCCTACGAAGAAACTATATTTGAACCAGTTGAATATCTTGATTATTTCTTCTAATAAAAAGTGTTGTATCTACTTTACCAATTTCAAAATCAGATTGAAGTAAATAAGATCTTAGTCTTTCATACCAGGCTCTAGGAGCTTGCTTTAGACCATATAGAGCTTTCTTTAACTTGTATACATGGTTTGGAAATTTATTATCTTCAAAAAGTGGAGGTTGTTCAACATAAACATCTTCTTTTACAAAACCATTTAGAAAAGCACTTTTAACATCCATTTGATATAATTTGAAATTATTATAATTAGCGAAAGCAAGTAGAATTCTTATAGCTTCTAATCTTGCTACAGGGAAAAGGTTTCATCATAGTCAATTCCTTCTTCTAGATAATAACCTTGCGCGACTAAACGAGCTTTATTTCTTACGACCTCACCGAGTTCATTCATTTTATTTTTATAAACCCATCTAGTTCCAATTATACTTTATCCTCAGGTTTAGGAACAAGTTCCCATACATCATTTCTGGTAAATTGATTCAATTCTTCTTGCATAGCAAGAATCCATGAATCATCAGACGATGCTTCCTTTGGATTTTTAGGTTCAATTGTTGATATAAAGGCTACATTACTCATACTACTTAATTGATTTCTAGTTCTCACTACAGATTCAATATTTCCTAAAGCATTTTCTATAGGATGATCTTTTGATATTTTAAATCTCTTATTATGTTGATTTATTTCACTAATAGTTTCATTAGATTGATTTAAATTTATAAAATCTTCTTCATCATCTATTTGTACAATATCTTTAAGATTTTCATCAAAAGATACATGCATAGTTTCTTCAATAGTATTAGTTTTTAAATTAAAAACTCTAAATGCTTTGCTTCTATTAGAATAACCAATAAAGAATCCTTTATCAGCTTTTGGTTCAAATTTATCTAAATTATCTTTTGTATTAAGTATAAAACATTTACTCCTAAAGACTTTAAAATAAGAAACTATAGGTTTCTTATTATAAAGTAATTCATATGGAGTTTTATTTGTTAATGGTCTAATTAAAATTCTATTTAATATACAACAAGCTGTAGCAACCGCTTCAGCCCAAAAATGTTTAGGTAAATTACTATCAGAAAGCATTGTACGAGCACATTCTTGAACCATTCTATTCTTACATTATACTACTCTGTTTTGTTGTGGAGTTCTTAGAAATGAAAAGTTGTGAGTAATTCCCTTTTGAGTACAGAAACTCTCAAAATTTTCATTTTCAAATTCACCACCGTGATCACTTCGAATAGTTTTAATTTTGAAAGAATGTTGTTTTTGAATTCTTTTAGAAAAGTTTTTAAATATTTCAATAGCATCACTTTTATGTTTTAAAAAGATTGTCCAAGTATATCTTGAATAATCATCTACTATAACAAAAACATATTTACTATGGTTAATTAATTGAACTTGAGATGGACCAAATAAATCTAAATGAAGTAATTCTAAAGGACTAGATGTAGAAATAGCATCTTTTAATTTAAATGAACTTTTCTTAAGTTTTCCTAATTGACAAGCACCACAAATACTATCTAATTTAAAGTTTAACTTGGGTAGACCTCTAACTAAGTCAAGTTTTGATATCCTAGATAATAATTTGAAATTCAAATGGCCAAATCTTTTATGCCAAATTCAAGGGTCTTTTGTATTAGCCAAAAGACAGATTATCATTTGAAATTTTCATACTAAGGATATAAATATTTTTCTTCCTAATACCTTCAAAAATTATATTAGTGACATTTATCTTTTCCAAATTTAATTTTAAAACCTTTATCGCAAAGTTGACTTATACTAAGCAGATTATGTTTAAGTTCCTAATAAATAAAACATCAGAAATAAGTAAAGTTTTAGAGTTACCGACATTGCCGACGCCAACCACACATCCTTTAGAGTTGTCACCAAAATTGACTAATCCACCATCTTGGTAAGTAATGTCCTTGAGTATCTCGGGTTTCCAGTCATGTGCCTAGAACAGCCACTATCAAGTATCCATTTATCTTTCTCAATTTGCACAGTTTGTCCATTGGGTGTTGATTCGTCAAAAGCCATATAACATGTCTGTCCCTGCATAACACACCAATTCGGTAGATAACATGATTTTTCAAAATAACTATATGCAGACTTATGATACTTTGATGAAATGCATAGATTCAAAACAGTTTTAACACAATTTTCCATAAATGCCATTTTTATATTTTTCAAGTTTCGGATTATGAAAACAATGAAAACCAATGCTCTGATACCAATTGTTAGGGATGCGGATTAAGAATCTTAAGGCAGAAATAACACTAGGGGGTGAATAGTGTTTTAAAGAATATATGAACTATATGACTAAATCAAAACTTTCAACACAAATCTAAACAGAATTCTAACATAGAATGATCACAGAACATATAACAAATGCAAATAGCAAAGTAAAGCAAGTAAAAGGAAAGAACACACCGGATTTTATGCTGGTTCGGAATCCTCCTACATCCAGTCATGCACCAAGGCAATATCCTTGTACAGATTTTTATAAGCCAATATCAAAATTACGACCCTCAATTTCTAAGGCCTTGATGAACCCTCCTATCTCCGAGTCTAGGGTAAACTCTCTTGATTTACGGGACACAAGATCACCCTAATATTTCTTAGTAACAATCCTTTTGAATGGATAGACTCTATGGACTTTTTGAATACAAATTAATCCTATAACTCTGAATAGCACTTTGATCTTTAGTAGAATGATGGAGAATCAAATAGAGAGAGTATCTAAATGATTTCCTATTGAGAATTTGGTAGAATGATGGCACGATCTTGAAAATATGAAGTTTTATGGATATGGAATGGTGGAGAGAAAGAGTGAAGAAAATAAGAAAGTAGTTGTTAAAAAAATTCGTTTTGGAAGCCTTTATATAGATGCACAACATTCATAACCATTGGCGAAAGGTTTTCGAACAAATGGACACTTCTTTAGAAAATTGAATTTTGAATCCAACTGTCACCATGTCGACATGGGGTATCCCCTTATGTCGACATCCCTTAGTTCAAAATTATAGAGATGTTGTTTTGTAAAGACAATTGAATTTAAAACAAGTTGAAACTTCTCTGAAGCAAAGTAAAGTGTTTAAACAATATTTTGAGATAGAGAATGAATATAAAACATTATTTTAAATATATATATATATATATATATAATTGATATAGACCGTCAATTATATAAGTAATATTTAAAATCAGAATAAGTTTTGATGTTTTAAAAATAGAAGTTTTTAAAATCAGAATAGAGGAATATTTCAAGGCTAAAACAAAGTTTGAAAATGTTTTTGAAAACTTGATTTTGAAAGCTAAAACATTTTGAAAACAGATTTAAAAACATTTTGAAAAATCTATTCAAACTGAAATTGCAAGAACCTTCCTACAAAGCTCCTCCATAGGACTCGAGAACTTGTACAAAGTAGTTTAAATGATTTTGATTTTCGTGGGTTTGTAAGCCACTTGTCGTAGGTTTGTAAGCTACTTGTCGTGGGTTTGTAAGCCACTGGTTTCGATAGAAATTGGGTTCCATCCCAAAAGAAAATTGGAAGAAAGATGAGAGTGCTATTATGAAGTTTTAACAAAATACTAGACACTTATCTTGAGATCTTGAAATCTTGATTCTCTAGAGTCTTGAATCTTGAATCTCTAACCTTCATCTTGATGCTTGAGTCTTTATACTGATCAGTCTTCGATGATACCTGCATATACTTCCTATATACATATATATATCTACCTATATGGAAATGTTAGTATATATTTTATAAAGTAAAGTATAATACTATATAAGGTTGTTGTCATCAAAACATCATCAATTCAATTCCTAACAATAAGAACAAGTTCTTTCAGACTGAGCAGTTATATCAATATTTTATTATCGGATCACAATTACAGAAGGTAAGTGTGACTCAAGGTATCAAACAAAGTTAACAGCTAGAAATTAAGATTCTATGATCATTCAAATACAACTATATGTCAGATATGATTTACTATTAGGCTCCAAAATTGTTAATTTACAAGTTGATGTATACAACAATATATCATAGGTACTGTCAAACAAATATATGTTTTCGAACCACATTCCCTTCTATTGTTTATGGAACATCTCTAGTTGTAATGTGTTGAGCTAAATCCTTAGTAGTACCAGTTTTTCCAACACTAAAATAGCAATGAAATATTAATTATTCTTATCCATTGTTACTTAGCATGTATTATTTTATTCAACATGCAAAAGGATTACTAAATTGACAGTGATATTGAGAATTTATGAAATATTTAAATATAACATGTGCTTCAATAATTAATATACAAAGTCACTCATGTTGTAATATTATTGGTATGACAGGGTAATGAAAGTTGGGGAGAAGCAAGCACAAATCAAAAGGTAAAAGTAACTATGATTATCGTGATATCATTTAAATTTCGGCAACTAATTCCATAACCACTGTAGTTTTCTTTTGACCAATTGCAGGGCAAGCATGGAAAGAAACATGATACATATGATTTATTGGATTGGTCTGAGACAGATGAAATTGCTGCAGAAGGAAGAGTTCTGTCAGGTAATCCAAAAGAGCTTGTCCAACCAATTCCTTTAGGGTCAGATGCAACAAAAATTATTATAGGCATTTTAAGGAAACCAGTTGCTTTTTTATGGAGGCCTATACTTAGGTTGACACATATTGGAGAATTTGAAGGCGAGATAGTAGCATGGCCAGTCGGTAGAGCCATTTTTGCGCAATATAGATCACTTTGAGAAAGAAGACAATGCGGTATAATTTTAAATTATTTAGTAACTAATATTTAATTTAAATACATAAAAAAAAATTACTTCATCGATATTTAATCTTCTTCATTAGAGTAAAACTAGCAGCATAGATCATAAATGCAAGTTGTTAGATTGGAGTAGGAATAAAGAAATAGTTGCTGAAGGATGGCTGCACTCGAGTAATCCAAAAGAAGTTGTGAACGATCTACCACTTAGACCATCGGCAATGGTCATTTGGGTAGATAATCCAACAAATCAAGATGCTTATTTATGGAGGCCAACCATTGGTTTGACACGAGATGGATTGGCAGTTGGTATGAAAGTGGCATGACCCGAATCGCGTAGTTGTGGAGCAAGTTAACTATGCAACATTTTCTTCTCATATAGTTGAAGTTAATGTGGTCGAAAAGTTACACTTATTCATAATTAATTCGTTCATTTATCTTACTAATTGTTTGCACATATAATAAATCGATTTTTTCTTAATTGATAGAGTGCAAATTCAATGATAAATAGTAAGTGTAAGCTGATCGACTTATATCGAAGGGAGAAATTGTAGCTAAAGGGCGTGTATCTTCAATTGATCCAATCGTATCGGTTCATTTTGTTCCTTTAGGAATAAATGTAATTAAAATTCGGATTGATGTTGCAAATGCTCCAAATGCACGTCTATGGAGCCCAACATCTGACTTACTAAACATTGAAGATGCCATTAGTACTGCAATTGCTTAGTCTGCTAATAAAGTTATAACATATGCAAGTTCAAGTAAGTGTAATTTAACTTCATATAATCATCTTTGCAAGTTCTATTGTAGCCATAAACTGCAGTTATGGTATCCTTACATGATTTGCATTGTACATTGTAAATTGAAAAGTTTGTTTTGACAATTTTTGGCTGCTTAGGAATTGATTTTGTTACTAGTTCCTCGGGATTCATATTTTACAAAATACGGTTCCACCCTTAAAACTACCAGAAACAGGATATTAAATCCAACACTTGACACTTTACATCATCATATGTCTTGGCCTATCCTTCTGCAACATCACTTAGCCACCTATCAAATACATTATTCATTTGTTGACTTGGAAAAAGATTCAACTCTAACTTAAATTACAATACTTGCTCCATACCTTTATTGATATCAAAATTTAGCATCGGGATCAATGTTTGTTGTTGGTTTGTATCGTTGTGTTGCTAAAAGAAATGAAAAAGTGGAATTAGGTAAAATGATAACAAAAAAAGTCAAAAAATTAAAAAACAACATGTGATTGATTTATTCGAGGATTTATGTAATAAAGGTGTCCCATTAGCCACAAGATGTTCATGGAGATTTATATAACTCTTTTCATTATTTTTCAAGTTTGGATTGGTTCTTATTGGATGTTGAATCTTTTATATGCTTATCTCCTATGAACAAAATGGATATAAGTAAGATGTAAAATTTGGAATGAAATTTGAATTTCGAAAAGACAACATTGATAAATTGTAAAGTGAAATTAGCAAGGCACCTTATTTTGTAATTTAGAATTTTATCGATAAAAAACTTTAAATACAGGGCTTCTAACCTTACTTTAAATTATGACAACTAGTTTGTCGACAGTTTATCTAACAGAAATTCATTTATTCCATAATCCACTTTCTGTAAGAATCAAGTTGTAAAAATGTATATTGAAATTCAAATAGGCCTGAAGTTTATTTATTTTTCCAAGATGTACTAACCATTCAAAGTAGAAAGTAATTTAGAAATAAAATAGAGTTAGAAAATATCACAATCGTTCAATCAAGAATCAAATGGCCGACAAGTGACGAGTTTCAAGTCAAATATATGAACAAAAACTTAGGGACTTTAATCCCTATTTATACCTAAAAATCATCATCGGCAAAAAAATGAATTCAAGTTAAAAAAAATCAGAGAGCAAGCATCATCCAGAACTCGAATCAAGTCGAATATACATATAAATCAAAAAAAGGAAAATGTACCAATTCAAAGCACGAATCATTCAAGTTCGACATTTGAAGCCACCGCATATTAATCAAAGCCAGAAATTCGATCGACGAAGCAACTCAAAATAGAATCACAGTTCAATCAATCAATTTTTGAATCGGAGCTTCAATCGAACAAAGCCCTAGAAAGAAGAACGAAGAAAGAAAGGATCGGTCGAAGTTTTTGCTCAGAGAAAAAATAATAATAAAGAGAATGCTTTTTCTATTTACAAATTGGACCGGCTTTATCTTTTTGATATTTGGGCTTAAATATATAAATAGGGTTTTGTTAAGTCTTTTTATTTCATTTGTAATTTGATTTTAAAATTTGGCGAATTTCTAGTTTTGTAACTAGGTTACGAACTAGGTGGTGTAGTTCGAGAATTCGCAACACAATGGCAGAGTTGTGACAGGGTTTTGAGCGTAGAGTTAGGTTAGTCGCTAGCGGGTGTCGCAAGTTTACGTGTGTAAGCGTCTGACTACTTAATTTCTAGTAGAAACCTTAGGGGCAGCACATATGCAGAGTTTTACCAAAGTTAGGTATATCTATATTGTTCTATTTCTGCTTTTATTATTCTGCTATTATCTGTGCTGCAATTATTTTATATATTTCCGCATTAATTTATATTATTATTAGTATCACCATATTCACCCCCCTCCACCTCTAGGGTGAAATCGATCCTACAGATTCTTATAATGACCAATCTGATTGCAGCTGAAGCATCTGACGTTCTTCTTCTCGATCACTTCCTCTGCCTTTCCAGTACGATACCCATTCACAAAATGCCCTTTCTTTTCACACTTGAAGCTCACAACCTCATACTTTACCTTCTTTCCTGCCCCACCTTTCCGAGCACACTTCTTATGAAAGAACTTCCTCTTCTAGTCTTGCTCAACCTGGACCTCCTTTGCCTTACTATTCTCTAAACAAGTAAGCATCTCTTCGTATCTCAAAGTCTTCTCTACAACCATGTCACAAGGGTCTTTGATATGAGGCAATGTAGCCCTCGCCAACTCAGGCTTCAACCCCCTTATGAACTTCTCATTCCTTAAAACACAATGTCCACAGTAGCATACTCATACCTAGCCAACTCCTCAAATCTTCAATCATACTCCAAAATAGACATCTCCCCCCGCTCCAACTCGGCAAACTTCCTGCGCAAAGCAGACTGTGCCATCACAGACATGAACCTCTCCTGAAACCTTCTCCTAATCTCAGCCCATGTCATCTCTTCATTCACTCCAACTGTCACACTATTCCACCAAAATAAAGCTGCTTCCCGAAGTTGTCTCGAAGCAAGTCTCCTCTTCTACTTACCATTGGGCCCCATTGCTGCAAAGATCCTCTCACAATGCAGCAACCAATTCTCCACTTCTATAGCATCCTCTGTTCCAATAAATGACTTCCCTCCAAGCCTATCATAATCTATGCCCAAGATAGCATAATGGTTGACCACCAGAGCTTCCTAAACTCCTACTCCAGCATTTAATCCAACCATTCTAGAAGCAACACTCGCCTATATCATATTCATAAAAAAAACTTATACATAGCTCCCATATCCACTTGTAGGACTCCA
The DNA here is from genome assembly GCA_030765085.1 of Allium cepa. Lineage (NCBI taxonomy): Eukaryota > Viridiplantae > Streptophyta > Magnoliopsida > Asparagales > Amaryllidaceae > Allium > Allium cepa. Next base: position 943,317,891 of record CM060934.1, on the reverse strand, counting down.
GCACCAACATTCCTTGCTTGTGCCTGACCTTGGTTTCTCCTGGTATTCCGTCTGGCATTTCCATCTGTGGTGGTGGTTACTCCAAGATTCACTCTTCTACTTCTAGCATCCATTTTTGTATTCGAGCCTCAGGAGATACCGAGGAATAACCTAAAAGAGATAGGAAACTAAAGTTATAGCATATACTTATATGTAGCAAATACGAGTATGTTATTATAGCATTATCCCATACCCAAATCTTACTCTAATTCCTTAAGATTATGTTTTCAAAAATCATTTTCAGTTAAAAAATTACATAAATCTATGCTTTGATGCCAAGTTGTAACATCCTGTTTGTGGAGGCCCGAAGCTAAGTGCTACAAATGGTGTAATCATTCATAGTAATAACTTCCGGTGACCAAATACGGTAATTTTAATGGTATTCATAATATTAGAGTTACATAAATATGAAAAAAAATCACATATTTCAAAAACAACATTTTAATTACATTTCAAAAACTAGTTCCGCATTCAAATTACATAATCTCGTCGCTTTCTCGGGTTCATAAAAATATAATAAATACAAAAATACGCCAAGAGCGACATATGAAAATGCCCCTTTGGTTGAACAAAGTCACTAAATAGTCATAACTGACTTAGTACAAACACAGCGGAAATACATCAACAAAATAAAACTGCAACTCCTAAATAGCAATACGTTGGCCACCTACTCATATCTGAAAGCTTTATTTACGAACCTACTAAAAACCTGTAAATCCTCAACTCTTAGCCTACTTAAATCAATTTTGAGCACCCGATATTTTAAGGGGAAAAACATATATTTCGAGTCAGACATGAAGCCTGGTGTGAATAATACTATACGTCTCGGTTATATGATATAAAGTGAGACCACACCGCTTAGGGGAACGGGTTTCCCCTTACAAATATCCTTTTAAAACATATCTTCTGAAAACCTTTATACTTCAGCCAAAACTGGTTAAAACTGTAAAGCATTATTATGTACACATACATATCAAGTAACAAATGAACTATCTGTCCAAACACTACAGTTATATTCCATTATGTGTGTAATAATAATTTTTGTCTTACCTGTGACAAAACCTACACACTGATATTTTGACTAAATTAACTGGGGCTAATAGCTAATGTATAGGGCGTGACCCTATACCAATCTCATCTTGTATTCTAATATCTGAGTCATTTTACTTAAGGTTACCTACCTATAAAATTTTCCTTGAAAGCCTTTTCATCTCAATTGATTTAAAACTTTTAAATCAAACACAAACAAGGAAAATATATACTCTATTATTTACTCAAAATCACCTTGCCTTGATATATGTATTTTACTCGAAGCTTTGTTGATGAAAACATTTAAACCTTTAAAAGTACCCCTTTTGATCCCATTGAAAGCATTCCTTTCGTAACCAAGTAAACCCATTATAACGAAGGTCGAAAGGTCAAAACCATCCTTTGAAACCATTAATATAATCCTTTTGAAACCCTTAAAAAACCATTTCGCCCAAAGCTCAAAACCTTAGAAATCCTATCTTTAGAACACTTGAAAATTTGCCTTTCGAAACCATTGAAAAAACCTTTCCCTTAAAACCTTTCGAAACCATTCATTCAAACCTTTCGAAAGCATTTGAGTTCAGTTTAAAACATGTGGAAACAACTTTCGAAACTATTCAAAACCATATCTTTCGAAACATTTGGGTTAGTCTTTGAAAATCTTGTAGGGTCACAAACAACAGGGTCAAAAGTAACTCTTTCGAAAGCTATCTCCTAAATAAAGAAGCGATGGTGTCAAAACCAACCTTCTAAAAGCAATAGAGAAGCGGCAGGTTTTAGAAAACAAAGTATGCATTCTGAAACCATTGACTTCGTAAGGTAGAAAAGTGGCAGATAGGAGTTTTGACCCTGACGAAAGCATTTACTTAAACAAGAGGCGCAACTCATTTGAAACCATTCTTTTTAAAACCATTGACCTATTCGAAAGAAATCAAAGTTGAAAGCTATACTATCGAAGCAAAGCAAGCGCATTTCCATTTAATAGCAAAGAAGCGCTTCAACCCCATCGGAACCTATGGTCTGGACCTATTGCCTTCCGCCTAAGTCAAATTCACTCTGTGCCAAGTAATTGATACTATATGCACTGGTTTCGATGGCATGGAGCGGCAGTACTTGGTCGGAACCCCTGTGCCGAAAGTGGCGAAGCATACTAAAAGCCTATGAAAACTGATTTTTACTTTGAAAAGAATTTCATTTTAGCTAACCTGCCATATTTATCAAAATATTATTGGTATTTTATTTTCTAAAAGTGCTGCCAATATTTTAGAAATAAACAAATTAATTTATTTATAAAATACTCCTTCTTCTTTTATAAATATATAAAACATTTAAGTTTCATACCTTAAATAATTTTATATATCATGAAAATACTTGGAAAATTTCAACAAAAATTTCAAAAAATCATTTTTAATATGTTTTCTAGCATATATAAATTTCAGGACCAAACTACTTATAATTTAACCATGAGTTATTTCTAACCCAGTAAATCATTTTCTTCACTAGAAAATTTATATAAAATCCACAGTTTTTCAGAAAATTCTAAAAATTGAAACACATCTCTAAAATATTATTTCAGACTTATATCTAAAATTGTAAGGCATTTGGATACCATTTAATAGGATTTCATATCAATACATATCATAAAATCTATATTAACAAGCATAAATCATTAACAAGCATATATAACAATTAATCATTCAAAAACATGGCATAATCATGCAAAATACTTTCGATTGTCCTTAAATCAAAAAACAATTAGAAAAATGAGATATAATCATTATTCACCATAGCCTTTTAGATTAAAGATTTGATCTTGACTAAGTTGCTTAAGTTTTCCTCGTAAAGTCTTCACCTTGCTTTTCCTTATGGTGGCTGGCCTTATTTTATATTTTTGTTTGTGAATTATGAGTGAACGTAAGAATGGGGGCTTAAAGGGTTTAGGGTATAAGAATGTACTTATTCCCATACTGCTCCTAATCTAATATACTTAACCATTTTTTATTTTAGTTCATTTATTATCAAGGCACGGCTACCCCTTGTTAATTGCAAATCTCAATCCCCTAATCGTCATATTATTTTATTTTATTTAGCTAGTTAAATATTATAAATAATTTTTCTACGATCGTCTGTTGCTTCTCCAAGGAACTTTAGTTTTTCGGTCGACAACACATGTGCCACCTTTTTCGTAGTCAGAAAAAACAATTGCCATCATTTGGAATACAAGCCTACACATCTGAACGACACAGCATATATAGTCGAAACCTCAAAAAACCACATCGGTGCAGTAGAGTTATCAACGGTCGAAGTCATTATCGTCTTAATATTGCTGTACCTCAATCTGAATCTGCATGTCTTTTATTTTGCCGAGTCACAGGCTAGGTCGCTCTCTTTAAGATGATTCGCATTTTATCCTCAAGGTGTAAAGCTATTTATCAACCGCTCCATCTACAAGATAAAACGGCCTTTAAAATTTTGTCAATTTGCTGCTTACACTAAAGAAAATTGTTTGAATATAGCACATTCTAATTTAATTGATTGTAAAGTTTCTTAAAAGGAGAAAAATGTAGAGGACAAAGAAGAAGAAAGAAAAATTATATGTTATTTATATTTTCTCTTTTGTCTACCTATTGTGCAAATAGACAGAATTTAAATAGTATACGTTGCAAAGTGAGAGAATGTTAATGAATTTGAATTTATTGACATTAAAATGAATTTTTAATACCATTAACTTTTGCAATGGCTCAATAATAATGACTCATGCCTTATATATTACGGCACTACATTTGCAACCGATCAATTATAATAATGACTCATAAATATGTGACCGTTATACATTTGCAATGACTAAATTTTAAAAATGGTTCGTGAATATATAATCATTAACCTGAATTTTTTTTTTAATTAATTCACTTAAAGTTCCAACAACATGATTGAAACTCAAGTTCCTAAGGGTTTAATATATATTTGTGTACCACTTCAGTGAAATGATATTTAAGCCTTCGTTATATGCCTGTGAAATGTTATAAAATAGAAGGATATAAGAAGCCAATAGAGAAGGAGAAAGAAGAAGATGTTATTACTCATATATTCGTCATACATTTACATTGTATGGACTCCTTTATATATAGGCTTTGCAGCATAGTAATGAACCTATCTTATGATAGAGGACTGACCAAAATATAACAAATATTGTATAGTATATTCATACTTCATAATATTACAACACTCCCCCTTAAATATGCGCCTTCAAAATCTTGAATGCTCTATTAACTTGAAGTTGTCACTTTTGAAACATATATGATAATTGCCCTCCCTCATTATTATCTTATCTGCGTATATCCATTCACTAGATATTGATATTGTCGGTTGCCTCATTGAAATCCTCTGTTAGGAAAACCCAATGGGAAAAACCTTAAACGAGGAAAAGAGTAGATATCATATTAAATATGATATTCCTTCTAAGAGTTTGATACTTTGGGATCAAATAATACATCATTAAAACCTTACTAAGAAAAATGCATTGGGAAATATCATAGTGAAGAAAAAGGAGCAAATGACATATTTTAATATCTTATTTCATATAATGAAGTTTGATACTTCCGGATCGACAATATAATGCCTCATTTAAACCTTACTAAGAAAAAACCTGGAGGAAAATCTTTGTGAAGGAAAAAGAGTATAATAACATAGTTCAATAATTTACTACCTCAAATGGAGTTTGATACTTCTGGATTAATACAATATTTCATTAAAAACCTTACAAAGGAAAACCCAATGGGAAAAACCATAGTCAAGGATAAAAATATAATTTGACTTAAATAACATATTTGAGATCTTATTTCTTGATAAGACGTTCGATTCTTCTAGACCAAGATAATGCCTCGTTAATACCTTATAAGAAAAACCAAGTGGAAGAAACCTTAAATAAGGAAAAAAGTACATTATAACTTATTTTAAATGTTACTGGGAAGTTGATACTTCTAGATCAAGATAATGCATCATTAAAACCTTACTAATAAAAACCCAGCGGGGAAAATCTTAGTTCAGAAAAAAGAGTGCAGTATAAAATACTTGTGGATGCTCCCCCCGATTTAAAAGTTTCCTCTGAATTCGTTTCGTCTTTCGATAACTCAAATTGGTTAAGGATACTTTTGGATCCATAAATATGTATCACGTTAATAATACAATTTATTAATAGTTTCCTTTGATGCAATTAAAATTTCCAAGATTGTTTCTTCCAAATATGATTTGCATTTTATGCATTTTGTATGCTACTTTTATGAAAAACACTTCATCGGCATACATTTTTGTGCTTCAAATCAGTTTTGCGTATTGCAACTATACATCTTTGATGAATATTAAAAAATTTCAATACGAAAATATTAAAAAGCAGGAAGTAATATACTCATATTGAAGTATATCAAGATTTTCATTACAGCGGTACTTAAAAGAAGGTTGTGATTTACACTTCATGTCTTTTGCATTCTTTATAACTACAAAAGTTATATATATTCTTCAGGAATTTGTATACTTTAATAAGTTTTTGCATATTGCAACTACCACTACAATGGATATTAATAGTTTCATTACAACAATACTTAGAAATAGGAAGTAATCTACTCATCATGAATTATATCAGGATTTTCATTACAATAATACTTAAAAGAATTTGTAATCTACGCTCCCTTGTACTTTACCTTCTTTATAACCACCATAGTCATTTATATTCTTCAGGAATTTTTATACTTTCATCCTTTAGTATGGTTAAAACAATTTTCATACCTTTAGGGTATTTTAAGTGTTTCAAACACTTTCACTACTTCAATCAATTCAATTATCTCTAAAAATATAATGCCCATGGAACTTAACATGTCGTTAACACTATATGTACTTTAGTAAGTTTAGTGTGCTTTATATACATGTTCCTAATTATAATTTATGGACTATAGGTCCACATTTCTCATTTAGGATAATCTTATGATGGTCAATCATGTTTTTCTCTAATCTTAGTACAAACACAACGGAAATACATCAACAAAATAAAACTACAGTCCTAAATAGCTATCTGTTAGCCACATACTCATCTTCGGAAGCCTTATTCGCCAACATACTAAGAACCTATAAATCCTCAACTCTCAGCCTACTCAAATCAATTATGAGCACCCGAGATTTTAAGGGGAAAAACATAAATTTCGAGTCAGACATAAAGCCTGGTGTGAATAATACTATACATCTAGGTTATTTTATATTAATGAGACCACACCGGTTAGGGGAACGGGTTTTCCCTCACTAATATCCTTTTAAAACATATCTTTTGCAAATCTTTATCCTACAGCCAAAACTGGTTAAAACTGTAAAGCATTATTACGTAAACATACATATCAGGTAAAAGAATGAACTATAGGTCCAAACACTGTAGTTTTATTCGGCTATCTACAAACATTTGGCTAACACGGGCCTACCATACAATATAATTAAAATAATCTAACACCCGTTAGACACTCCTCTTCTGGACTGTATGTTCTTAACTATCTATTAAAATTCTTCTTCTGGACCGTCTGTCCCTAACCTGAAATCTCCCAGGGTCACCTGATCCTAATGGTTTGGCGGGCTCACCAATAACCTTTCTGTATACAAATAGATATTCCATTCTGCATGTAATCATAATTTTAGTATGACCTGTGACAAAACCCTACATATTAATATTTTGACTAAATTAACTGGGGCTAATAGCTAAGGAATAAGGCGTGACCCTATACCAATTTCATCTGGTATTCTAATAGTCAATTTACTTAAGGTTACCTTCCCATAAAATTTTCTTGAAATCCTTTTAATCTCAAATTGATTTAAAACCTTTAAATCAAACTCAAACAAGGAAAATATATACTCTATGCTTTACTCAAAGTCACCTTGCCATGATATTTATATATATATATATATATATATGCATATGTATATGTATATATATATATATATTTTACTCAAGTCTTTGTTGTTGAAAATATTTGAACCTTTAAAATACCCCATTTGATCCCATTGAAAGTATCCCTTTCATAACCAAGTATACCCTTTATAACCAAGGCCGAAAGGTCAAAACCTTCCTTTGAAATCATTCATATAGTCCATTCAAAACCCTTAAAAAATCTTTTCTTCAAAAGCTCAAAACCTTAGTAATCCTATTTTTAAAACACTTGAACACTTGCCTTTCGAAACCATTGGAAAAACCTTACCTTTAAAAACTTTCGAAACCATTTGTGAACTACCCTTTCGAAACCATTCATTTAAACATTTCGAAAGCATTAAATCTCAAACATTTTGAAAGCATTTGATTTTAGTTTAAAACATGTGGAAACACCTTTCAAAACTATTTAAAACCATATCTTTCGAAACATTTGGGTTAATCTTTGAAAATCTCGAAGGGTCACAAAAAACAGGGTTAAAAGTAACTCTTTCGAAAGCTATCTCCTAAATAAAAAAGTGATGGTGTCAAAACTAACCTTTTGAAAGCATTGGAGAAGCAGCAATTTCAGAAAACAAAGTATACGTTCCGAAACCATTGACTTCGAAAGGTAGAAAAGCGGCAATTAGGAGTTTCGACCCCGACGAAAGCATTTACGTAAACAAGAGGCGCAACCCATTCGAAACCATTCCTTTTAAAACCATTGACCTATTCGAAAGCAATCCAAGTCGAAGCTATACCGTCGAAGCAAAGCAAGCGCATTTTCATTTAAAAGCAAAGTAGCACTTCAACCACGTCGGAACCTATGGTCTCGACTTAGTGCCTTCCGTCTAAGTCCAATTCACACCGTGCCAAGTAATTGATACTATATGCACTGGTTTCGATGGCATGGAGCAGCAGTACTTGGTCGGAACCTCTGTGCCGAAAGTGTCGAAACATACTAAAAGCATGTAAAAACTGATTTTTACTTTAAAAATATTTATTTTCAGCTAACTTGCCTAATTTATTAAAGTATTATTGGTTGCTAACTTTATTTTCAAAAAGTGCTGCCAATATTTTCAGAAATAAACAAATTAATTAATTTATAAAATGCCACTTCTCCTTTTATAAATATATAAAACATTTAAGTTTCATACCTTAAATAATATTTTACAAAAATTCCAAAAAATCATTTTTAATATGTTTTCTAACATAAATAAATTTCAATCTCAAACTATTTATAATTTAACCGTGAATTATTTCTAACCTAATAAATCATTTTCTTCACTAGAAAATTTATATAAAATCCACACTAATTCAAAAAATTCTAAAAATTGAAAATCATCTCTAGAATATTATTTTTGATTTATATCTAAAATTGCAAGGTATTTTGATATCATTAAATATGGTTTTCATATCAATACATATCATAAAATCTATATGAACAAGCATAAATCATCAACAAGCATATATAACATTTAATCATTCAGAATGAAGGAATAATCATGCAAAATACTTTCGATTATCCTTAAAACAAAAAAAATTAGAAAAATGAGATGTAGTCATTATTCCCCTTAGCTTTTAAGATTAAAGATTTGATCTTGACTAAGTTGCTTAAGCTTTTCGTTGTGAAGTCTTCTCTTTGCTTTTCCTAATGATGGTCATCCTTAGTTTATATTTTTGTTTGTGAATTATGAATGAACATAAGAATTAAGGCTTAAAGGGTTTAGGGTATAAGAATGTATCTGTTCCTATATTGCTCCTATACTTAACCATTTTATTTTAGTCCATTTATTATCAAGGCATGGCTATCCCTTGTTAATTGCAAATCTCAATCCCCTAATCATCATATTATTTTATTTTATTTAGCTAGTTAAATATTATAAATAATGCTACTATGATCGTCTGTTGCTTCTCCAAGCGACGTTAGTTTTTCGGTCGTCAGCACATGTGCCACCTTTTTCGTAGTCTAGAAAAAACTCCATCTTTTGATGCCATCATTTGGAATACAAGCCTTCGCATCTAAACGGTGTAGCAGATACAGTCAAAAACTCAAACAACCACATCGGTGCATCAGAGTTGTCAGTGATGGAAGTCACTATCATCTTAAAATTGTTGTGCCACAATCTGAATCTGCAGGTCTTCTTTTTTGCTGAGTCGCGGGCTAGGTCGATGTCTTTAAGATGATTCGCATCTTATTCTCAAAGTGTAAAGCTATTTATCAACCGCTTCGTCCATAAGATAAAACGACCTCTAAAATTTAGTCAATTTGTTGTTTACGCTAAAGAAAATTATTCTGAATATAGCACATTCTAATTTAATTGATTGTAAAGTTTCTTAAAAGGAGAAAAATGCAGAGGATAATGAAGAAGAAAGAAAAATTGTATGTTATTTATATTTTCTCTTATATCTTGTGTAAATAGACAGAATGTAAATTGTATACGTTGTTGAAGTGAGAGAATGTTAATGGATTTGAATATATTGTCATTAAAACGAATTTTTAATACCATTAACTTTTGCAACGGGTCAATAATAATGACTCATGTATATATATTACCGTAACACATTCGCAACGGATCTATTATAATAATGACTCATAAATATATGACCGTTTTACATTTGTAATGACTAAATTCTAATAATGGTTCGTGAATATATAATCATTAACCTGATTTTTATATTTTTTAATCAATTCACTTAAAGTTCCAACAAATGCTGAAGGCCGTAATTGTGAATTTACATGATTGAACCTCAAGTTCCTAAGGGTTTTATATATTTTAGTACCACTTCTGTGAAATGGTGATTAAGCCTTCGTTATATGCTTGTGTAATGTTACAAAGTAGGAGATAAGAAGCCAATAGAGAAGGAGAAAGAAGAAAATATTATCACTCAGATATTGGTCATACATTTACATTGTATAGACTTATTTATATATAGGCCTTTGAGCATAGTATCGAACCTATCTTATGATGTGGGACTAACCAAAATATAACAAATATTGTAGCATATTCATACTTTATAATATTACAACGCTCCCATTTGAATATGCGTCTTCAAAATCTTGAATGCTCTATTAACTAGAAGTTGTCACTTTTGAAACGTATATGATAATTGCTCTCCCTCATTATTATCTTGCTTTTATATATCCATTTAGCTGGTATAGATATTATCTTTTGCCTCATTGAAATCCTCTGTTAGGAAATCCCAATGGGAAAAACATTAAACGGGGAAAAGAGTAGATATCATATTAAATATGATATTCCTTCTAAGAGTTTGATACTTTGCGATCAAAATAACGCCTCATTGAAACCTTACTAAGAAAAATCCTTAGGGAGAAATCATAGTGAAGAAAAAGAGTAAATAACATATTTTAATATCTCATTTCATCCAATGAAGTTTGATACTTTTGGATCAACAATATAATGCCTCGTTAAAACCTTACTAAGAAAAACCCTGTAGGAGAAATCTTAGTGACAAAAAAAGAGTATAATCGCATATTTCAATAATTCACTACATTAAATATAGTTTGATACTTCTGGATTAACATAATACTTCATTAAAAACCTTACAAAGGAAAACCCAATGGAAATAACCTTAGTCAAGAATAAAAATACAATTTAACTTAAATAACATATTTGAGATCTTATTTCTTGATAAGACGTTTGATTCTTCTATATCAAGATAATGCCTCGTTAAACCTTATGAGAAAAACCAAATGGGAAAAACCTTAAATAAGGAAAAAAAGTATATTATAACTTATTTAAAATGTTACTGTGGTGTTGATACTTCTGCATCAAGATAATGCCTCATTAAAACCTTACTAATAAAAACTAGTAGGAAAAATCTTAGTTAAGAAAAAAGACTGCATTATAAAATACTTGTTGATGCTCCTCCTGATTTAAAAGTTTTCTCTGAATTCGTATTCGTCTTTCGATAACTCGAATTGGTTAAGGATACTTCTGGATCCATAAATATGTATTTCATTAATAATATAATTTATTAATAGTTTCCTTCGATGCGATCAAAATTTCCAAGATTGTTTCTTTCAAATATGATTTGCATTTTATGCATTTTGTATGCTACTTTTCTGAAAAGCACTTCATCGGCTTTCATTTTTGTGCTTCAAATCAATTTTACATATTGCAACTATACATCTTTAATGAATATTAAAAAAATTCAATACAACAATATTAAAAAGCAGGAAGTAATCTACTCATCTTGAAGTATATCAAGATTTTCATTACAACAATACTTAAAAGAAGGTTGTAATTTACACTTCATGTCTTTTGCATTCTTTATAACTACAAAAGTTATATATATTCTTCAGGAATTTGTATACTTTAGTAAGTTTTTGCATATTGCAACTACCATTTCAATGCATATTAAAAGTTTCATTACAACAATACTTAAAAATAGGAAATAATCTACTCATCATGAATTATATTAAGATTTTCATTACAACAATACTTAAAAGAAGTTGTAATCTACGCTCCCTTGTTCTTTACCTTCTTTATGACCACCATAGTTATTTATATTCTTCAGGAATATTTATACTTTCATCGTTTAGTATGATTAAAACAATATTTATACCTTCAAGGTATTTTAAGTGTTTCAAATACTTTCGCTACTTCAATCAATTCAATTATCCCTAAAAATATCACGCCCATTGCACTTAACATACCGTTGACACTATATGTGCTTTAGTAATTTTAGCATGCTTTATATACATGTTTCTAATTATAATTTATGGACTGTAGGTCCATATTCTCATTTAGGAGAATTTCATGATGGCCAATCATGTTTTTCTCCAATCTGGGATCTTTAATCCATTTATAAACATAAGAACTTTATTATTTACGAATTTATCATCGATAATTATTTATTATCAGTTCTAGATATGATTTATTGCGATCTCTTTAATTATCATGTTTTAGATACCTAACCCACTTCTAGGGTTATTTGTGAATCTTATTCAGCGCACCCTTAAGTGTTTCTTCAAGAACACCCGCCTTCTTTATTTGGCAACTTTATTACTTACTTTAAAAATATTTGAACTGACTTATGTACCACATTTCAGATGTGGTTTATACCTTTTGATCCTTTTGCGATTCAAATCTATATTGGAGAAAGTCTACTAGGGATATTATTGATAATTTACTCAAGTTACTTAATATTTAGATCATTGTATATTATAACAAACATTTAACACCGATGATCAAAATAAGCTTGTATCCCTTTATCCTCCCCTTCAATGTTGAAAAACATTGTCACATTAAATAATAATCCTCTTTCCATTCACATTAGTAAAAACCAGATCAATTAATTATTTATAGTACTTATCAAACTTCAAGTTTGAGTTATCATGGATTTATAAATGAGAAAGCAACAGAGAGAATAATTAAATTACGGTTACTCATTGAAATGCAACTAGACTTTGCAGTGCGCAAAACCTGTAAATTGATCATGAATACTTTTCCATAATTGAAAGTAAATAATTGAGAAAAATAGTTTAAACTAACTACAACATATAAATAGAAATGTTATTTGAATTCATACCAAATGATAAACATCCCTTTGCAAGGCTAAATTAATAGTTACCTTTTCAATCCGGTGATGTTTGAAATATCATATAACATAATAACTTTAGGATATTTGGTTAATATAATGTAAATGTGAAGATATAAGGTAATGTATAAATCACTTGGAGATTTTTGCAATCTCTTGAATGCAGCATCGTTATCACATGTGATAATTTATTAATTTCCTTTAACTTCTTCAAGAAGTACAATCTTATCATTTTACACAATTTCAGTAGAGCTTCGGGCTTCTAGTTCGTGAACTTCAAGTTCGTTAATTTGTTATGAACTTTCGGGTTCTCAAATTTTGTGTAAACTTCCTTTTTAGAAGCTTATACCCTTTGACAAATAAAAAAATACTGATAAGAATTCGAGCTTGTAAAGTTATCTGAAAATCTTTTCATAATTCAAGACTTCAGATCTTGGACTTTGAGTTATACAACTTCTATTAAAATGATTTCTTTGTACAACTTCAAGTTGATGTTAAACTTATTTCTTCCATTACATTAGACATTACTTGTTAAAATAAATACATCAAAGAGTAAATCATACGTCTATTCTTATTCCAAACACAAACATACAACATAATTTATTTTACAATAACCAATGTATTTAATGCATTTATGATAATAAAGAATTTAATTTATTAACATAACACCTGCAATTGATTCATTTATGATAAAAATAACTACGATTAACCTTTACATGGTCTAGGATATAACTACTGTCATAGCAAAATGATTTCATTACAAATATATGAACCAATTGAACAAACAATACTTAAGGCAACACAATTTCATCTCAAATCTTGGTTAAATATTACTCAATAATAAAATTAAAATGAATATCTTAAAGTGAAAGTTTATTTTCCAATAATCAGAATTTATAAACAAACAAAATTATCATCTCAGATTTATCCATATCATTCACAGTCATAAACAACTATACATCTCGGATCCAAATTATTTCCCTTATAAAAAAATTAACTTCATAATTCTATACCATATATATCAAAACAAACACGTAAATCTTCAAATCAAAGCAAGTTATTTCAGAAATTTAGGGAATTAAGATTATTTCTCAAAAATAACAACATTTCAGAATTTTATTTAATATACAAATCATATACAAATCTTTTTTATCTTGCTTTCTACATAAGAAGCTACCTTTTGGTCTAGACGAAACAATTTTAGCTTCAAACCAAATACAAGATTATCAAAAAAAAAAATCTTTCATACATGGATTAAAAGGTTTTGAAATTTGAGTAAGATATTATAAGAATTCAATAACTTATAGATAAGTCGATTCAAAACTTACTCAAAAATTCATAATGAAATCAAAGATGAGTGGATCTAAAATTTTGAATCAATTCAAACTGAAGTATTTATCAAGTACAAATTCTAAAACAATAAATAAAATGGATTTCAACTAGAAGATATGTAAAAATAAATAATCAATGAAGTCATATTTGATTTCAATAATTAAATAAGAGAAAACGATGAATATATATATGAAAAAGAAAAGATCTGATGATTATATATATATATATATATATATATATATATATATATATATATATATATATATATATCTCAAAAATATATCATTTGAGCATGATAATAAAAAAATAGAAAATAAGATCTATCATAGAATGGAATCCAAAAAATTAGATCTATGATTTAATGAGATCTAAGAAGATAAAATTAATAGGATCAGATCTGTAAAAGATAGATCATGAGATAGGTTCAATATAATTAAATCTGAAAAATTGCTTACCATCTTGAAAACTATAATAGTTCTAAAAACAAAGTAGATATCTTCTTCTAGATTATCACAACTCAAATCTAAAAAAAGAAAAGAAAAAAAAAATTATAGATCATGCTGATAACGTGTTATTAAATATGAGAATACATTAGAGAAGGAAGAAGAAGAAAATGTCATTACTCGGATATTAGTGGTACATTTACATTATATAGACTTCATTATATATACGCCTTGTAACATAGTATTGAATTTATGTCGTGGTGTGGGACTAAACAAAATATAACCAATATTGTATAGCATATTCACACTTTATAATATTAAAACATGTAATACTTGATTATACAAATTTCATGCTTCGGTGACACTTTCATTTTTTATTCACAGTATTGAATCCCATTAGTCTTGGGTCCGTGCACAATGTACACAAAGAATGATGCTATTTATGAAGACTGTACACGCAGTACTATCATGAACTTAGTGATGATCAAATGTGGAAGTCTCTTGTCAAGCCCAACAGGTTTGTATTTCAGAATAAGCATTTTATTCCGGAAGAAAATCCTAATAATTAACTAACCTTGTCACTGTAGATATCTGATCGAATTTTTTAAAAATCTATTTATTGTATTTTGATCGGTGTTTTTTTGTGTCATAGGCGGTCAGTTAGTCTTTCCATGTTAAGTTAATTCGTTATTATAGGATACCATCATGGCTTAAAAATTATTATTCAATTTGTTATCTTACATCGCACTTCAAACTATATGGGTAAGTAGCCTTATCAATGATAACTGCTCCCTTGTTACAAAGCTTTTCACGCATGCATTTTTGACACACCCAAATTACTGGCTGAAGTTGATAATATCATTTAACCACTAATGGTAGACCTCAATAACTGATCTCAAACCGAGCAACGGTCTAATCTTGTAGCCCTTGAAACCTGCTTCAGTAAATATATTTTTCCATTCATTTTCAGTCCTTTCTTTTCCTGTGGTGTGAACCATCATATGAATATCAAACGCATACTGAGTTTCAGTCGATTCATAGTCTTCATTTTCTGTATTCACAACCATGTCTATTATAATCACTTTTCCTCCGTCTTCTTTGCAAGGAATGGCCTGCTTGCATATTCTTAGTATCTTCACACACTCCTGGTCACTCCGGCCATGAAATATCCACTGCATGAAAAAAGATTGACAAACTGATCTATCAAACAAATTGAAAAAGCACTGTAGAGTTAACTAAATATACGTATATCTTACTTTAAATAAAGCTGCATCTGCACTAGGAATATGATCAAACATATCTCCTTTAACAAATTGAACAGTCTCGTTATTCTCCAAACCATCAATGACATGAGGCTGTTCAAGCACACTGCACCTTATTTGAGGAAACAACCCTGCAATGGCCAGTGCCAAAGTTCCTGATCCACCTCCAACATCGACCAATGAGTTAAGTCCTGTAAAAACCTCCCTGCAGTCCCTAACAAGTATTTCATTAATAAACCTAGCATCGCTAGACATGCCTTCATTCATCATTTGGTTAAAGTCCTTCATTTTAGTAAAAGCGTCCCATATATCCCTTCCATTCGCTAGTTCATATGTTGTAGAGTGATCTTCTTCCAGGAACCATTTACTAAGGAAATGATAAGGACTTAGGAAATTTTGGTCGAGCATTAGGATTACAAAGGGCGAAATATCGGTAGTCTTCCCGGTTACAAGGATTTTAGAATGCTTTGTAAGGGAGTATAGTCCTTCTTCATTTTGGGATAAGAATTTGGAGTGAACTAGAAGGCTGAGAAGACGGTGAAGATGAGGAGTTTTTGATGGAGGAAGAGATATAGCGGTTGATAAGTCGGAAAGATTAATGGGTTTGTTGTGTTTGTGAATAGCGTTGAAGATGCCAAGTTGTATGGCGCATTTGAGTGACATGGAGTTCACGAAGTTGAATGTGTGGTTCCATACGTGTGATTGAGCTTCAAGGAGCTCTTTTGAACTTTCTTGATAAACATTTTCCATTATGTGTACAAATGTTTTGTTATTGCTTCTACTTTGCTATGTGAGCATGCATAGATCTATATGCATTTATATATAACATGTGGATCTAGTAGACTAGTACTGTTAGAGCATTTTCAACCGGCTGTGAAGCAACCGATCCCGGTCGTGGCTTTCTAGGTTGTTTTGACAACTCGAAGAGTTGTCAAAGTTGTCAAAGAAACCTGAAATGTTGCTTACTAGCCGGTATTCTTTTAGCCGGTTAAGAATAGCCGTTTAAAAGAAAATCTTACAGGTTTTGGGAGATTGATACAAGTTTGTGGGTCTGGTTTTCCATTTAATATTTCAACGTGCAAGTGTTTCGAAGGATTGCACAATTAAACTGTTTTTGTAGATAGGGCGGACAAAGAGGGATTTTCTTTCCAACTAAACCATATTTTAGAACTAATTGCACATATAAATCACCATAAAAACTATTTAAACCTATAAATTATTTTCACATATAAATGGTTATGTTAGTTTTGTATTTGCATTGCTGCAACAATCGTTTTCCATTAATTTCGAGATTAAGTTTAAAAAAAATCATTCGAAAGCGTATCCAACTTTTACATAAGTTTACCAAGTGTTTTCTGATTTTAATAATATTTTTTTAGATCCAAGATGGTATCCCCTGACAATTTCGTAGCAAGTTATACAACACATATTTGAATATATCGATCAGACCATATTAAAGCGACGTTCAGTTCACATGACTTTTGTGGTCAATTTATCCTCAACTTAGTATGATTCTATCATCAATGTTCATAATTGCAATACACATTAATTTATCATATGTTCTAAGCGCACTCTGTTTCGCCGTTCGTACAGGAAACACCTTTTTAGGATCGCTACTGTAAGTGCATACATTTCAAATCATTACATTTATACTTGTTTAGCTATATTCATTCCCCCTGAAATAACATTTGTTTTTTTGTTACCAGATGGGTTGATTATGCTCGCTGGATCGGTATCCAGTAGATACTACGAACAAACCAAAGATTGACAACAAAGAAAACCATTTTGTTCTTTCAACCATGTTATGGAAGATTTCCTTCTTAACCTCAGCACTGTGAACTTGTAGTCCAGAATTTTTCTTAGCTGATAACCTATAAGTTGAGTTGTGATTCTTCATTCTCTTTAATTTATATGAGCTATTTTTTTTTCATTAAGGTTTTGAAGTAACCTCTTTTATCGTTTGCTAAAGTTTTGTATATTTACTGTTTCATATATCAGGGTATATGAACAGTTAGCTTCAGTTAAATGGCTTGTATTGTTTCAACTTGTTGTTTTTCTCTCATGTTTTGTTCTTGTTTATACCGAGGTGTCCGTGAATACATAATGTTTTATAAACGTAGTCATCATAAACTGATTGGTGAAGCATGAGTTATATTGGATTTCATCAACTGATGCAAATGGTTGGAAATGGAAATCGCATCCTTACTTTCAAACTTAATACTCAAAAGTACTTTCTCAATAACCATCAAATACCATCATCACAGCCACTATACACTATATTAATCAACTATAACCATCATATATCCATCATATGACATCACTATAAATTCAAACAATATAAAATCCAACAAAACCAAACAAAATCATATACAATCCCAACAACAACACATATCATGTCAACCAATACAAGTCATCAAAATATGTACATAGTTTCCCAATAAAAATGTGTACGTAGTTTTCCAACCACAACTACAAACCGTTAACCCAAACAAACTGTTAACACAACTACAAGTCATCAAAATATGTACATAATATCCCGAAATATATATACACTAAACCAACCAAAATGTGTATATACTAAACTGTAACATGAGCAAACAAGCATACCTACTCCTCACCATCGCTGCCATCCTCTCCAGCATTCTCTCATGCTGTTGCAAATAACCTGCAACCCGCTCATCCATCCGTTGCTCGAAAAAACTCTTCCTCCAATCATTTATTTCATCCACTGTTTTCTTCAACTGAGCAATCTCCTCTTCTTGCTGGGACCTCCTGTATGCACTCTGCAATCTCATCGTCTGTAAAATAGTTCATAATTAATTATATATTAGTATATATATATAATATTATTAAAATTATTTAACTATTCATATGCATGTGTAAATTTATATATTAGTACATGTCAAAATTTACTTCCAGATTTCAATAGCTACACCGCACATTGGTCCGAGAAGGCGGGTCAATAATAGCATCTCAGATATTGTTCGCCGCCTCTAGCGTAAGCTCTTCCCGACCAGTGGACTGTGCTACCCGAGCCCGCTCAGCTTCGTACCTCTCATGCGATTACAAAACAATTGTTTTACACGATAAAAACCGAATTTCAAGTTTTTGAAAATAAAATAAGACAAAATATTATTATTAACAATAAATTAGTTTACCATTACGGATTAGGATTTGTCATCCGTCCACTCGTATGAAACATTGTCTTCTTCATCTGTCCTCTTCATGGCATGCGTCACCTTAAACAGCTCGGCCATAGTGGGCTCGCGGTTATATCCCGCGGCCTGAAAATATATAAATATTATTGCTAATCTGATTATAAAATATTTTAACAAAATGTAAACACGGTTTATAAATTTAATTACCAGCTCTCTCTTATGCTCCTGGAAGGATTTGGAGCCACCACGATGCAATGCAGGATTTTTATTCTTGTTAGTCCGGTTCCGCGCAGATAATTCCTACAAATTAAGATAAATTATCACGTATATATCTTACGAGATTTATATTAGATTTAAATAACAAAGCAAACATATATTACTTACTTTTGGTGCCGGAGTGTCCCAAAGCCGAAGAAAATCAGTCCATACACCGTCACCATCCAGTTCGGCTTTTTGCCTGAATTCTTAGCCTTGCACAATGTATCCCTGTAATTTTTCCTCATTCTTTTGTTCCAGTGATTTAAGAAAACGTCCATGTCGTCAGGGTCAACGCGGACTGCAGCTTGTAAATTAAAATTATTTTAAGTTATATAAAAATTTACTACTAAACTGTGAAAATGGTGAAAATCCATCCGTACATAAACCAAGTCTGACATTACGGCTTTCCGCAGCAAATGCGGGATAAGTCTTATCGAAATGTCTCCATGCTTCTCCGTCGGATGGATGTATCAAAGTTCCTTCTTCCGCTGTTCTCACAGTATGCCATCGCATATGACATGCCGTAGCAGAAGATGCATATAATCTTCGAAGTCTGAGAGTGATGGGTAAATAATGCATTCTCTTGTACGAGACTTTTTACCCTTTCTTCTTTCCTAGTTTGTATCTTTCTTCGTTACATATTTTGCATTTTCTGAGGTTAACGTCGCCTTTTCAATACAACATGCAACCTTTCACACATGCATCTATCTTCTCGTACGGTAGACCGAAAGTGGACATCAATTTTTTTACTTTATAATGACTATCGCACATAATATTATTGGATGGCATGTGTCGTTTTGCGGCTTGTACAACTGCTGTAAATGCAGCTTTCGTAAGGTTGAATTTTGATTTCATAGTTATGTATTCGGCGGTTACTGACAGTTCGGTTCCACTTTTGCATCCGTCCCACAACAGCCTCTTAGCAGAATCCAACAGATCGTATATTTTTTTAGCTCCCGCAGTCGGTTCTTCTTCGACATTTTCGTCTTCATCAACAGATTCAGTTGTAGAAAACATTGAACGTGCTGCATCATCCACCATATTTTCTATCGGATTCGTCATCATATTACCGTCCTCTAATACTTCAGTATTAGGTGTAGGTTCAACAAGTTCTCCATGACGATCCCAGAAATAATAATCAGACACAAAATCATATTGAAACAAATGTACTTCAACTATATCTGGTTTCCAATGCTTCAAATGTTGGCACTTACTACACGGGCAACGGATTTCTGTGTTGTTTTGGTTATTAGATTTAGCAAATCTAATAAATTAGTGTACACCGCTATAGAAATGTTGCTTTATCGATCCCTTCTTTCCAGTTCTGACTTCATACATCCACGTACGGTCGAGAAAATAATTGAACATTTTCCCTGATTTGAAAATGTATGTTAGACAATTTAAATCATTAATTTTCAACCATTCTCCATTGTAAACAGTTCATCGTTGCAGAAAATTCAAAATAAAAACTGCGCTTTATTTTTTGGTATTTTGGTTTTCACTTCGGTGGTTAGCCATCCTTCTTCCCATTACAAACACAATAATGTAATTACAATTTATAAATCATTTCAAATTAAACAGTTCAACAAAATTTCGACAGCACTTTCCTTCTGTTCCCTGTATCGTACATAAATCCGTGTACACAGGGAACGCAAAGGAAGTGCTGTCGAAATTTTATAACCGTTTAAATTGAAATGATTTATAATATGTAATTATTTTATTGTGTTTGTAACTTGTCCAATACAGGGACAAATCCGACAAATATTGTATCAGATGAATATAAATGTCTGTTCCGTTATAAAACGAACATCCATATAACGATCATATACAGCACTTGACAGACGGGGCCAAAGCCAATCTAAGAGATAAAAAAAATTCTTTAAATTTTATCAAATATTGTTGTTCTTTTCAAATTTTGTCAATGTTTCAACTATTTAAATTTTATTTTATAATTTTTTGTATTTAAATTTTAGTTCAACATTCAATTAACAATTTTAGTTCAATATTCATTTCATTATTTTTTTACGACATAGATTTGAGCGGAATATTTGTTGTTGTTATATTCATTTCTTAATTTCTTCACAAAATCGATTTTAGTACAATATTAGTTGTTTTTAAAGTCATTTCCTAATTTTTTAAATTTTTTTTAGATATTTGCAGAATTTTTAATGTTCTCATATTCATTTTTTAATTTATTGTATAAACTTTATTTTTGTACAATATATACAAACTTTTGTATTTTGGTCGTCGCTAGCCGTCGCTAGTCATCGCTAAAATTATTAAAATGACCATCGCTAACCGTCGCTAAATCAACAAGATAAGTAGAAGAATTATCAATGAAGATAATTGTAAAGCAACAAAATCTAATTATCAAATAGATAATTAGAAAAAAATAAAAATCTAATTATTAAATAAAAAGTTGTCAATTCAAATTCACTTAACAACTTAAATTTGTAATTTATCAATTTCATAAACTATGAAATACTTTCATGTAAATTTATCAATAACCAAGTTAATCATTAATATACACTAATTTTTCACATAATACAACTAACCATGTTAATCGCCAACACTAATTATCTACATCAACCATTTATTCAACTTCATGATAAACTAATTAATCTAATACCTAATTTAACTTCATGATAATAAACTAATTAATCTACCAAATTAACATGCAACACTAATAATACCTAATTTAACAACACTACTAATACCTAATTTAACAACAAATCCTAATTTAACAACAAATTCTAATTTAAATAGGGTTTAAACTAAACCTAAAAAATATCAAATTTACATTCAAAATAGAGATTAGAAGCATACCTAGGCGAACTTGGGCGACTTGGAGGCGGCAGAAGGCGGGGCGGCGGCTGCGGTGACGGGGGGCGGCGGATTGGGGGAAGGAAGGTTTAATTTTGGTGAGAACGGAATGAAAGTTCTGCTCACAGGAAGCAGCCTGTATATTTCGTATAGCGACGACCGCATTTTTTATCCGTCGTCAGCCGTCTCAAAAGCCCGTCGTTATACGAAACCGTTCTAGCAGTGCATGTGTGTACACACACAGTTAGAAAATAAGGATTAGGAATCACAATAATATATTTGTAAAAGATGAGAAAAGGAAGAAAACATATTACTAATACAAAGAGAGAGAAATGATATATTATTTGCTAGGAAAACTTTAGTAAATATATTAGTAGTACAAAATAAAGGAAATTGTATATTCCTTTAGCTTCACACCATTTACTACCAAATCCGATGGAAAGCTAACATAAAACCAAATGTCAGTGTCATAAGAAGAGTTATAAGCGAAGAATTTTTTTTTTTTCCTCACTTAAATTTGCAACTTTGGACTGCTATCACACTGACACATACATAAGTGCATAAAGAGCTTGAATTATATAACATACGTAGTTCGTGGATATGGACATAATAATAACAGTTTACAATAACAACAGAAAATATGAAACAAAAGCCCATCTCTCTGTTAGATTATTTATTACATCGGAATGATTTCTACTATAGTATGACAAATATATACGAGCAAACACAAATTTACAGTGAGCGTCAATTTGATGCGTTTGTGATTTTAATCCGTTTAGGTAGGGTTTTAAAGCGTTTGCTTCTGGTTTCGTTCTGGTTGATTTTTTTTCTTTTTATCTGAGAAGAATAAATCGGGTATTCGATTTTGAGCTGGAGATTAGAAGAATATATTTCAGCTTTGATTTTTCCACCAAATAGCCAACTTAAACACTAGTATAACACAGAAAAAGTTCTTATTTCCAAAAAATGCTACCATGAGATTAGATTTGGTACTATGCAATTTCCCACTACAACAAAAGAGGCATATTACAACATTGGAACACAGCTGTAAAAGATATATTACAACGGTGGAACAACAGTCGTATTTTAAGAAGTTGTAAAAGACTATCAATTTTTTACAACTGTGTTCTTTAGTTGCATATAACCTTTGTGATATTGTATATTACAACTGTTTCTTACCCTTGCAAATAACCATTTTACAACTGTTGGTAACTCTTGTAGATATCCCTACTACAACTGTTACATGCAGTTGTAGTTTAGTATGTTCTGCGACCTCCTCACAGTTGTAATATATTTTAATTACAACCACATCAATTGCAATTTAAACCCAAAAATATAATTGCATGCACCATTTAATAATTTACCAAAACTATAAATATACATAACTGAATCAAATTCATTCATAAATATTAATATTTATATAATTCTAACAAAAGACAATACATACCAAATAAAACAATCTAAAGTATTCGTTCACATCACCAACTAAAACAGTACCAAAAAACCATTCTCACATAACCATTCCAAAATAGGATACAACACAAAATACATAAGAAAGATAAAGTTTTGTATCGCAAAACACATACCCTAAGGAAATACACTAGTCGAAGACAACGAAGTCTTTATGCCAAGCCACGGTCGATCCAACTGCTTCTCCAATAGTACACATCTCGGAACTCGGCCTCCACAAGAAAGCTTCCGGATCCACCACCACATCAACCCAAATTTTACAACCATCTGGTCCTATTTTTTTAAAATGCACCAAACAATCAGGATCAGTGGATACTACCGTTCCTTCTGCAACAACTTGCTTTTGCCAACTCAATATTTTACATTTTCCGACCTCAATTCCAGTATGCCTTGCATCCCGTTTAGGTCGTTCTTCAACAGTCAGAGTATTGCTCTCACGATGTGACTGCGCAAAAATAATTTACGAATACATTAGACTATTTATGGTATATGTATAACATCAACTAAAAATAATATATGTTTGTTTTGTGTGTTAATTTGCATTTAAAGAACCAAAATATTTTACTGCATTGCATTAGCATTTTTCATTTACAATAACATTCTGCACATTGTTGTCTCTGTTAACTGCTAACTGTGCACATAACTGTACTTCTGCCTTGCTGCTACAACATTCTCCTCTGCCTCTACCCTCTATTACACTTCAACCATTTCAAACATCATTCACCCATACCTACATCAAAGTTTTCCACTCGCTACATCGTTCTCCACCACTCCATCCACTTCAACAAGTAACCACCTAACCACACAGTCATCACATATCCATCATCCTTGTCTGCTGCCACCAGTCAACCTCCTCTACAAACCATCCCACTTACCATCATCAAATTCATCCACCCAAATACATCACCTGATGTGAAGTGGAAGTTGAGTTTTGAAGGCTAAAGATGGGTGAAGTGGAGCAGTTCAGGTGGATGCTGCTGATTGAGGGTGATGGTTTGGCAGATTGAGGTCTGTCTGATATATATAGTGAGGTAGAGGGGAGTTTGAAGACGATATGTAGGTATTTTTCGTGTGTTGGAATGCTGTTCAGAGATAAGCAGGGATGGCAGGGTATGTGCCGTGTGTGGGAATGTGGGAGATTAAAGTGCTGTGAATTGTGACAATGAAGGGAAGGCTTTGTAGTGAAGGGAAGTGAATTGGGTGATGATAGTGAAGGGAAGTGAATTGGGTGATGATAGTGAAGAGAAGTGTTTGCTGGTGGGTTTGTAATGAACAGTGGCAATGGAGGAGTAAGTTGTGTAGGCATTGTAGTTGTGGAAGGTAGCAGTTTGAAGTGGGATGGAGCTGCAATTCGAGATATTGTTGGCACAGTGATGATGGTAGTTTGTATAGCAACTGGAGGAAATCTTTGAGGTGTATTGATACAGTTTTTTGTTGACAGTGGATGTAGAAGTTTTGGTGTTTTGGTTGAACTGTAGGAGTCGAAGGTAGATGTAGGGAGGGGACCTGGAGTGATGTTGATGTCAGGTACTGGTAGCAGGTTGGAATGTGCACTAATATATGCGCACAGTTGCATAGTTTTGTAGAGATGATTTGTATGGTCAGAAGTGGTGGAATTGTGGTGGAAGTATGAAAAACACAGTTGAGGCTGATGGTAGAGGGGGTGGTCGGGAATGAAGTGAAAGTATGGTAGTTGTGGTGAAAGTATGAAAAACCTAACCACTGTGCACTTTCTCATCAACCATTTGACCACCAAACATCCTCCCACATCCTACAACCCCTTGTTACCACTCCAAACCATCACTGCCGCCTGCTTCAAACAACATACCATTCATACCCATATACCATCATAACAAACTCCCTCCTGCATTCATCACTGCTGCTACAGCCATATACAACAGTAATACTCAGTCATCCCCCTGCCATCAACCACTCTTTCAAACAAACCAATCCCTGCTGCCAATTACTTCCACTAACAAAACTGCCATTAACTCACTCCTCTCCACTGTCCCACCTGACTGATCCTTTTGCCGCAATCCTTCTCTACCATACAAATACCTGGCCAGACCACTGCAACAACACATATCACAGATTCCCTCCCAAAAACAATCAACTACTTTTTAAACAAGTTGTCAAAGTGCATCTACTTGCCTTACTATTGACCATCATCCATCTTACTTTTTAAATGCAATTTTCTTAATTTGTAAATAAATATTTTGTAAAAATAATTTTCCCGCTTTTTAAATGCCAAAATAAAAGCAAGTCTGCTGCCAAGTTCTATACTATAACTCAGCAACATATGGAAACATATGCAGATGTCCTAGTCAAGTTCTATACTATATCACTAGAAACATACATATGGAAACGGTACCTGAGGCGTATTAGCAGGAGAAGTCTCTGGATTTTCCTCATTGACTCTTCGCTTTCCTTTCATATCCTGTAAAGATTGT
Source organism: Allium cepa (assembly GCA_030765085.1). Lineage (NCBI taxonomy): Eukaryota > Viridiplantae > Streptophyta > Magnoliopsida > Asparagales > Amaryllidaceae > Allium > Allium cepa. The sequence continues at coordinate 943,292,124 of CM060934.1, read as the reverse complement.
ATTATTACATATATAACTAGTAATTTGTAAGAACATGTCACATATTCATTAGCATATCTAATTAGCACTTACCAGTATAATCGCAGTAAGCTCTTGTAATTTAGCCTCCATGCCACTAACTTGGTTTCGCAACGCATGTACTTCACCTAAAATAGCCCGATGAATACGCAGATGAGATTGTGCAACCCCAAAGCCTAATCCTCTTACACGTCCACCATGTTCCTGACCAAAAAGCATTGACACTCCATCTTGAGTAATTGATGTTGTTCCCTGAGAACTCTGACTCATGGCATTATGCTCTTTTATCTTAGACTACAAATTCAAAAAACACCAATATTAAGCAACTAAAAAAATACTACATTAATAATAACATAAAGCCGCGGTCACTTATTTTTTTTTTGCTTATTTCGTATATTTGAAATTATCCTTACTATGCAGTTGGCAGGTTGACCCATGTTTTGTCCATTTTGATAAAATGCCTCTAATGCGTGAACCTAATGGAAAGACACAAACAAACACCACACTATTACCATAAAAGATTACAGTAATTACTATGTTATTGTTTACTAAATACATAATCTGACATGGAGTAAACGTTAAAATTGTTCTCTTATTAGATTTTAAAATCAAAAATCCAAATCCATATTACATAAAACATCTTTTGAATACATATTTCTGAAATAATAGTTTAAAATGTCAATTTTCTTATTATAAAAAAAAAGTCAGTTTTCTGGTATGCCTTTATATCAGTTTTGACAATATCAGTTTTGACACAAGTTCGACCATCCCATATCTCATAAGATACTATGTAGAGCTTAATTAATGAAGCTAAATGTACAGTAGTTTCAAATGGAATGTATGCATTACATTTTCAAGCGGGCTAGACATTTTGTATAAAAGAAAAGAAGGTTCCATTAACAAAATGAAGTGCAGAACCTAAAAAATAGAGTGATATTACAATTATGCATGCAGGGTGAAATATTAAGACCCAAATAACAAATAAAGTTGCATTCAGAATTTCAGAGAACTGCATGGACTGTTATAGAGTAGAGCTAGTAATAAGCATCACAAAAGGTGGAAACAAAAGATCATTCCAAGTCACTACCATGATCATGCTTTAAAAATTGTAGAAATATAACATTAGTTCATACAAGCAATCCTTCAGAAGAGTAACAGGTACAATAACAAATGTTAAAAAAAACTAAGATCCATAGAAAAGTGAAATTTTAGTTCATACCATCCAAAGAAACATCAAATGCACAATAACAAAGTTGTCACTTGAAAACAATATCAGTATTACAGACTAGCTCAGCAACATGTATAGATAAATAAGTGCAACAAGTTTGACACATACCTTGTGTTGCAACTCTTATAGTGCAGCTACAACCTCTTTCTGCTGCAAATTTCAATTTCTTTATAAGGTACAAAAGTCTTGATGCTAATTAAGGTACCTGCACAAAATAAATATTAATTTAGAACTACTAAGATCATTAATAACATAAAACTTGCATGTCACTAAACAGATCATTCATACAGTAAATTCAATATTATATCAACTAAAACTAATATGTCTACCCTATCTAAACACCTTGCCATTTTCTTTGCCATGCTAAATAAGTAGATTTTGTCATCACTATTTTAAGAACTTCAAACTATAATCTGTTAAATATTTAAAGTCGGATGACATGACCAATAAAATTATAAATTAGTTTGAATAGCGAACAAAGTTATCAGAATTGCATTGCTAATTTTACCCTAGACAAATGTTTACCCCATCTTTGCCATAGAGCAAACAAAACTATAATGTTCATAATACCATGTTAGAAATTTAAAATAATAATCATAACTATGACAATACTAGTAGACGATTAATTTAAAAGTCAAGTCAAGCGAATATCATGTTTATAGCAACTATAATGCTCTCCAACGAGGTGAAAGGCTTTCTGTTAAGGTAGAAAAACTTCAGAATCATTTATTGCAGAAGAATGGCCATGATTATGTATGAAAATCTCCTTATACCACCCATGGTCTTTATTGAGAAGTACTCATGAAATCAAAGAAGGAACAAACACCAACCACAAAATTTTGAAGCAATAATAACAAAATTTTATGCAACACCCTTCATGTTATTTTGTTTAGCATTGAAATTGCAAATGTAATTGCCAAATGTAATTAAAAAAAGTTGAAATAAAGAATGTTGTGAATGATTTGTAATAATGATTGAAAACATAAGTACAGATCCCTTGGAATATTCCGCATGATGGATCAATAGATACAAAAATATTCAAATTTATTAGACAACTACTCAAGTAACTAGGGTGCATTATCTTAAAATTCCATGAAATTCACTGTACATTTATATACATATGTATTATAATGATCGATACAGGAAAGCCTAAGGCTCAGCTAGATTGTGATAAAATCAACCTGACAATTTTGAGACATACCATATATACATGCATAATGTAAGAAATATTTTTGCAATTTGATATCCAAACTAAACAAAACAATCATTATTTTCTTCACATTAAACATTAAACTAAATAAAATTAAGAAGAAGTAGTAGTTAATGCCAACATGCATAGCCACAGTGGCAACAAAACTGAAGTAAAAAAGTAAATAAAAAAGTAATAGTAAGAACATTATACCATAAGTTTAGAAGCAAATTAAATCAAAATTTTATATTACATGTTCTAATATGATCACATAGCATGAAAACTGCATCAAAATTTAGATCTAATTATAAGCATGTGATGAATTGCTCAAAGGTAAACTTAATTATTACATACTACACATTTTTATATGCATGGATCATAAGCTGCTGACGTCTAAGCCATGTAGTCTAAAAACAATCAGAATCCTATAAACATGTCGTGCATTCAAGTAACCAAAATGTTAAATGTGTCTAATTAAGTCTCTTTAACATTTTGGGAAACAAATTTTTTATATTAGGCACCTACCAGTGACATATTATTGGCTACTCAAAATAATCTAGGCCATATATTAGTATTACTTTTAAACTTCTCATTTAAACTCTTAACGCTTTATTGACCAAATGAACTACTACTTAAGGTATAAATGATGTAAGGTGGAAGAAAAATATCATCTCACAGAAACTGAAGAAACCTAATTAGTTATGGAATACTATGAAATGGAATTTTATGTCATTAATGTAGGACCTAATTATTGGTAAGGGAACAACGAAAATTCACAAAACATGGACAATATCATGCCGTAGGTTTAGGCATTTTAGGTAAAAAGCCTGCCTTTATGGTTATGAAGGAAGATAGTCAAGCATAACTTGTTTGAAATGAATTGTACAAGCATGAGATTTCTAGCATTAAAGCTAAGTAGATCATTAAACAATTTTTGAACAAAATTTTAATGATCAAAACCATAAAATTAATTAATGGTTTCAAAAGTTGATTAGTTGTGTATCGTGTTGACTTCCCCAAGTAACGTTCATATTACAAAATGTGAAATACAAAGTGAGTTATAGGGTATTTACTAATTCTTGCAAAATTTGAAAATCTTATTCAATCTGCAAGCTACTTCCTAAGCAAGCATGTTGTATGAGCAATTTGTGTCAATAATATATTTATAAATATACTATGTATTATCCCAATTCATATCAAACAATCCATTTAAAACACTGATTTCGATCTGTTATATGATTTTTAGCAGAAAATATGCTGTCGTGCAACAAATTCAATATGTTATATACTTTAAGGCAAGAAACACGTACATGCATATATAAGAAAGCAAACACGTGCTACTGTTCAATTCAATACAACAAGCGGCTATTCTAAGCAAGACAACATGCTACTGTTTAAAGCAAGACAACTTGTACATGCTATTATTTCACAAAACCAGTTGCAAAGATAGAATTCATAACAATAAGTAATAAAAGGTTAATTATACTCACTGTATTGTAAATTAAAAAACTGTTAATTTATATTAATGTTAACCTGATAAGAAGTTTACCTGCCATATTGATTAAAATTAACAGGATTTTGCTCGCTTGTTTGTTGATTCATATGAGCACTGTTTGATTTGATATGAATACAACAGAATATAGCCATAACAACTTCATTATAACTTTGTTAACAATCAAATTGCAGTAATTCAAATTGCAGACTTTCATTACTGCATAACCAAAATTTATCTTGTATAAACCATACCAAAAATCCAATAATCCGTAAACAATTTGTATCGTATGAAAATAAGAAGGTTTAACTCACTACAAATCATTTACTGTAAGTCCATACAATTAAAGGAGAGGATTGGAATTACACTTATTATGAAACTCAATTGAAATAAAAATCAAATTTGATTCATTTGCAAAATAAGTAAAAAGAATAAAATGTTTTATTTTTTAAAATAGAACTTCATTGAAATAACAACTTTCTTTATGAAAATCTAGAAATCCATATTGGATAACACTTTTGATATGCAGGATACTATAAATCCGAGTGAGCCTAAAGGTAAAGAGCAGTGGCCAAACCAAGGAATATTGAAATACATTAATTTAGATTCCATGAAACCAAAACTCTGTATAGGTGTGCATATATTATTTAAAGATTCAACCAACTTGGAATCTCTTTTTCATGTCAAAGGAGATCAGTATGCATGTTGAATAACAAGCAAAAACAAAGAATGGTACTAAAGATACACACACACATACTATAAGTTTAAACTTGTACCAGAATATTATAAAGATTTATTTTTTTCATTTAACAAGTGCATCCAAGTGCATATAAGCAAAACCAATAATATCTTCATTTGATTAATGATATTTTATGGAGTGAATATATTCTAGAACTTGCATTTCCTTTGAATGAAGAACTGAAGAAGGCAATTTCCTAAACTAGAATGATAGTGAATTACTCATTATTGGTGCCTTAGAACCAAGATGAATGAAAAAAACAAAATAAAAAAAAATTAGATTCGTTTTTACTAATGAACTCCGATTTGCTATTTATTTCATAGATATCAAGAAGCGACAGAGAACATTTTACAAGCTCGAAATAGAATTGGAATACAAAATGAGTTAATTATTCAATATGATTCAATAATATTTTTCAAAGGAAATTCTACCAAACATCCGAAAGTGGATAAAATTCACATTTGCTAAAACTATTCACCAAAAATCACCCATCAATAAAAAAATGAATTCAACTGTAAATCAGCTCAGAATAGGAAAGACGTTCGACTAGTAAAGGATAGAAAGAATTCGAGGAAAAAGAAGCCGACCAAAGCGTAGGTGAAGAGAAAGGTGACGTTGTAATTGCGGTTTAATTCAATTTTACTACAAACAACTCCGATTATCAATCAAACACTAACAACAATGAGCAAATAAAATCAAGCAACAGTATTGACGTTGTTTAATTTTCGATCTATACACATAAATGAATGAGTATAACAAATCTACTGCTAAACTGATTCGAAAGGTGAAGAGAAACCAAACCTCGATTCGGAAGATTCGTCAACGCAGAAAACAATACTGGTGTATGGTTTGGCAATTCGTCAAAAGGCTCTCGGCAGGGTTTAGCTTCGATGATGGCAAGGCGGCGAGAACAATATGGGATGGAATTGCGGTTTTAGGTTTAGAAATTTTGACGATGATGTTTAATTTTAGGAATTTAAGAAAAGAGCGGCTATTGAAATGTCGAGAGGGAAATGAAATTTTCACGAAGCGGCTGTTGGAGACGCGTGAAAAGAGTCCTTGAAACAGATATTACAACTGTAAGATGTGTATATTACAACTAGCATACGAACAAAGTTGTTAGAGGTAACCTTGTTATAACTGTTAAAAATAAACAGTTATTATAAAATACCTATTACAACTGTCAGCTTATGCTAGTTGTAAATCAATAGTTGTAATATGGTTGTTTTGTTGTAGTGTCCATAACTAGAGATAACCCAAAATGACAAAAGAATCTAAGTTAATTTCTCTAATAACATGCAAACATACTAACTAGAATAAGAAGGCGTATTAAAAAAGGCATTTCAAAATAGCAAATTAAGAAATGAAAATTTCGGAAAAATCACGGGAATTATTTTCAGCCAAAGCAAGTAAAGCACTGAAACAAGATCGAACCTTTGAGGATCTACTACCCGAACGAGACGAAGTCTTGAGCGACGAGCTTACTACTACTGAAGCATCAGAGAAATTCGGGGTAACACGCCTCCATGTTCATCACAATCCATAGTGAATGGATCGAAAACGCACGAATTACTAAACCCTAGCGGCACTTTGAGCTTCCTCCACCTGCTTCCCATTGTCGAAGCTTAAATTTAAGATTCGATAAGCTTGAAGTACGATGTGAAATTAAAGCTAATGAAGAAGACGATGATTTCACCGATGAATTAATTTCACATTTTTGCGAATAAACTATGAAAATCAGCTAAATAGAAGCATGAGGAATTGAATAGGGGAAATTTTCACTTGAATTAGAATACAAAAATTAAGGGAAGGAATCGTACATAGGGTTTAGTCCGAATATGATATTGCGAACACGATTACCAGTTTTCGCGATTGGCAGTTTCGTTGATGGCGAGAGAAACGGAGAGCGGAACAACCGAGAGGAAGGGAACGTGTTTTTTTGGCTTTAGAGAAATTGATTTTCACTGACAGTAAACAAACATCCCTACGGTCGGTTTGATAATTAAACGCTGTTTTTAGTGAATGTTTGCATTAAATACTATGATTATTTACATTAAAAACTGTCAATATTTATAGTTTTACGGAAATATTGTTTTGCAAATACTTTCATTGTTTTTCTGTACATAACAGTTTTTATATCAGGAAAATCGACTGAAGGAAAAACTTAGCTTTATTAATGAAAGACGCGGCAATTATTTTTACCTTTTAGGGACATTTTTACGTTTTAGGGACGCAAGTTTTATTTTTTCGCCTGAAGGAAATTCTTCACAAAAAAATTAGACTGTTTTCAAATCCCGTTCTCAAATCAATAGGACAGGCGGCGGTATCACAAGAATAGACGGCACTGCATCACAAGAACAGACGACGGCGGCGCAATTGCAGATGAAGGCGGAATTCGTTCAAGCGAAGGCGGAGCTCGTTCAGGCGAAGGCGGAGCTCGTTCGTTAAGCGAAGGCGGTAGACTGTAAGTTGCGACGATTACTTTGAAGGCCTGCGGTGACTTGAGCCATGACTTCTATGGTCGATTTCAGATGAGCAGCGGTGAAGTGGAAGTTAAGATTGCTGGTGATGCCAAAAATAACGATGGCGATTAAATGTGTTGAAATGAACTAAGAAAAAAATGCTATATGAAATTATCATTCTAATTCTATATGTATAATACATAACTGAACGTTATATTTTGTATTTCAGTTGTTATAATTTATGCATTTGTAATCCTAATTTTCAAGGAGCTAAAGTAAGTTTTGTTTTAAAAATCTGCAAACGATGCGATTTTGATTAGATAAAATTACTTATATGTTTCACAAGATGATAAAATATGCATAAAACATAATGCATCTGTTGTTTGTTTACTTGTTTATTGAGTTTCTTTATTTTGAATGTTACAGATATCATAAATAAAATGCTAGTGTACTTCATAACTAAAATGCTATATTAAACTATCATATTCTAAACATACTATATTAGTCTATCATTTTGCATATTCTAAAATGCTATATTAAACTATCATTTTGCATATTCTAAAAGGCTATATTAAACTATCATTTTACATAACTAAAATGTAATATTAAACTATCATTTTGCATATCCTAAACATGCGTGTGGACTTTGTAATTGAAATGCTACATTAAACTATCATTTTGTATAACTGAAACAAGCCAGTGGATATTGTAATTAAAATGATATATTAAATCTTATTTTGCATATTGCAACTTTGGTATTGGACTTCACAACTAAAATGCTATATCAAGCTATCATTTTGCATATTTTAAACATGATAGTGGATTTCGTAACTTAAATGCAACATTAAACTATCATTTTTCATATCATAAACATAGTGGTGAACTTTCTGATTAAAATGTTACATTAAAAATACACATGTTATATGCAATTATCATTTCGCATTTGGTAGTTCTCCTTAGAAATACTTATTTCATTTTGTATATTCTATTCATCTACTTCACTTTAAATATACTTATGCTAAATTCAAGTTCATTTTGCATATTTTTTCATCCTTATTCAATTGAAATATACTTATGCTATATCCAAATATCATTTTGTATAGTCAAATAATTGTACTATATCTTTACTACTAATAAAAAGAATTTCCCTAACTAATTTCATCGCTATCTTCTTTAAATCCCTGAAATGCCCTTCCGCTTCGCTTCTTTTCGCATTTCTCTTTTCGCCTCTGTTCTTCTCCTGTCGTTCTCTCCTAAACTAAAAAAAAACCTAAAAAGCCACCACACTCGTATCTCCCTCTATTCTTTTCCTACCCTTCTCCACATCCAACCCGACTCAACGTCCATCGTCTTCCCCATCGCCTTCTCTCGCGAACGTCTGCTGCTTAGTTTCTTCCGATTCCAGATCCATCATCTTTTCCAGCATCAGTGTGATCCTACAAACTAGGGTTATTCTGTATGCTTCCAGATCCACCTCTTCTCCGGCTATTTAGCTGCGGTTAAGGTTAGTTCAACGAACACCATTCAAGATCCATAATCAATTGTCGGTTTTGTCCAATTAAGATTATGTTTAACGAAATATCCTAATTCATGTTATTCTTTATATTGCCGATGGTTGATCTATTTCTAAATTTGTTGTCAAAGATTAAGCGAGCTACAATATACTTATCTTTTTAATTTATTCGATTATATCGGTTGCAACTATGGCCTACATAATTGGTTAGGAGTTTCATTAGCGAGCAGAACTACATTGATTCCAGATTGACCATAGTTGCACATCAGTGTTACTCTGTAAACTTGCCACCAATTTGGTTCTGAGGTTAATGTGATCTCTAAGTACTACGGAAATATCTTATGGGTATTGAGCAAGTAAGGAGTAACAGAAAAAGGAAAATGTCATCCCTTGGCTTAAATGATCACATAAATAATTAATGTTTTAGATTTCTTTACCGAATTGATTTGTATTTCTGTATCGGTTGATAACATTGTATGTTATTCCACTATTTTTGTTATTACTACATATTTAGGAGAGTGAACATATATGTTTTGGACTTATGTACCAAATTGACTAAATGTTGCCAATGTAACCGTGATGATAAAAGACTGCTAAAATATGTGTCGACATCCCTATTTAGAAGAGTAAAAATATATGTTTTTTGCTAAAATATGTTTTGAACTTGGTATCTTTGTCCAAAAGGTGTGCTTGCTTGCATTTGCTCAACAAGCATTTGCTTATAGCTAGCAAATGTTTGTATAAACCATTTTAATATTTTACCCCATAATAACGCTACATGTAGGCATATGAACACAATTTTTTGTCCTTGGTGTTGATATTTTTTAGTCTAGGAGAATTTTGGAGTAAGCTGATCATAATTTTTTTGTGAAACTTGCATCTGTGTGGAACAATAGAGAATTTGTGCTCTTTTGAATATGCACATGATACGTTATTCACTTGAATGGCCATTTAATTTTCTTCCATTTGCATTATATTTTCTTGCATGGCATTTGCTTGCAGCAAGCAAATGCTTGAAAATAGTTCACAAAATCCAAATGTTAAGAGTAAATCATAAAGATAGAAAGGGATAATGAATAAGTTAGGTGGAAGGATCATTGAGTCATGTGGTGTCGATCGAGAAAAAAATGCAATTCATAGACAAAATATATTAGCAGTTTGATTGAGACAACGAAGGGCTACCCAGAAGAATATGGTTAATACAAATGATCTCAAGTGTTTTTAAAAAATATATACGATTGTAGAACTTTTATGGCAATATGATCAAGGTCTTCAATCTTCAGCTCTAAACCATCAAACAATATATTAAAGGAGAAACGACTAAGGAATCAAGAATAAATAACATGTGATAAACTATGAGAATATAGCCTAACAAATATTGTTATCTTACATAGATGAACTATGTAGCAACAGAGAAGATATCTTCGGTATTTTAGAAGCCTGTAAGAGCTATTGCAGCTAAATGTTTCCGTGCAGTTGTCTAAAAATTTGATCTCTTTATTCGAAAATCCATTTATTTATGGGACATCATAAGCAAGTATGTTCATCGTTGGTAAGCTAGAGAAAGACATCCAAATCATCAATAATTGATCAGTTTTGCATGTTGGTTCCTTTTTTAGTATCGTATAATTAAATGGCATCCAAATGCTACTTCACTAAATGTTTGTTTTTCAATTTCAAATTGAGTTGAATCAGGTTGTTTCTAAACGTGATTTTTAATTTAATTTTCTTAAAAAGAAAATAAGAATAGAAGAAATCTTAATCTACTAGTATGCGATGGATTGGCTGTATCATATGTATACACAATAAAATTTGCCAGATATACCATATATGATAATGCATTGAAGCTTTCAGAATGTGTTTAAAGTCGGTAGTTAATAATCAACATAATCTAACTTCGAATTGTTGCTTATATAAGCACTGCTTTTAGCTTATTCAGACTAGAGTGTTTTGATTTATATATTATTTTCATTATTTACGGGAGTTTGGTTTTGCTTCACTGTGATAAAAAAACAAAACACTTTCCTTTATTATTTTCATTCATTTTCCAAGGAAAAATATTATGTATATAAAGTTGTAACATGAAAAAATGAAAAGTTCTTTTTGTAAGGAAATTTGATCGTTTTGTAAGGAAATTTATGTGGTACATTAATGGACCGTTTCCTTCCTCATTATGTGGTACATTAATGGACCGTTTCTTTTCTCAAACGTTTCCTTCCTCATTATGTGGTCAATAGAATCTAAAAGGTTTTTCCTATTAATATGCTAAATAAATAAAACGGTTATAATCTAGAGCGTTAATTTCTCTTATCTTGATCTTGATGGACGATCAAGATTAAGTCTACAAATCTAAAAATTTGGTCCTCTCTCTACCTATAAATATTAACCTTTGCCCATCACAAAGGATATACAGAAAACACATAAAGAAACATATAGGAAAAGAGAGAGAAACCATTTTCTTTCTCAATTGAAACAGCATTCGACAACATCCATTGTTGATTCGTATACAATATGTCTGGAGGTATATTTTATTAATTCTTTACACATGTGATAATCATGTAATTCTAGATCTTAGGGTTTATGTTATTCGCAAGATATAGATTACATGTGGTATCAAAGCAAGATTTTAGAATTCATGATTATCCATCAATATATAAAACGAAACTACCATAGATCTTTGATATGATGTTTGTAGTTTTACTATGATAATGATAATGATTATTAATGTTAATAAGATTCAAGTTTAATATTCATATTATTTAAGTTGCTACAGTAATCATGATTATCAATATTGTTCTATTTATTGTATTCTTAAATCTGGATCTGGAAAGTTTATATTTCTGCAAAAGTTGATTTTTTTTCCACTTTAATATTTGACCTACTGTATAATATGGAAGAACTTATTGTATGCGAATACTTTTCAGAAAGTATACATATTGAAAACAATTTTTTTCTAGTTTGACATTAAATTCATGACTTGGAACTTGCAAGATAATTGTCTATATATGATTTGCAAAATAATTATTTATATGTTAAATTCATGTATGGAATTTACTTGGAGTTACTAGACATTAATTATTCTTGCCGTGAATTACTTGAAAGAATGACAAATGTTTATGCAAAAAAAAACATTAATGTTTATCTCTTGTTTTATTTTACGCTTCCGTGCTTAAATTCCTTGTTTCCTTTGGTCTGTTGCATGCAGTCCCGTCCACGGGCGGCTGCTGCTTGTACAATAACGCATGAAACATTAATGTTTATCATTCTTCCATGAGTATGGTTCTACTGTCTACCCACAGGAGGCGCTAAACCTAACCTCTTATTATGACATGTGTTTTATTCTAATAAAGAAGCCTACGTTTCCTTTATATCTGCAGTTGCAATGCCCTCAAACCTTTTGATGTTCCAACTTTTGGAGAAGAGAAATATTTCATCACTTTTATCGATGATTTTTCACGTTATTGCTTTCTTTATCTATTGCATGAAAAATATCAGTCAGTGGACGCTGTACAAGTGTTCATTACTGAAGTCGAAAGGCAATTAGAAAGAAAAGTGAAAATCATTAGGTCAGATAGGGGTGGTGAATTCTATGAAAGGTATGATGAAACGGGACAACATCCTGGACCTTTTGCTAGACTTCTTCAAAAACTTGGAATTGTTGCACAATACACAACGCCTGGATCTCCATGGCAGAATGGTGTAGCTGAAAGGCGAAATCGTACATACATGGAAATGGTTAGATCCATGATGAGTCATGAAAATTTACCTATATCATTATGGATGGATGCATTACAAACAGCTGTCTACATCATAAATAGAGTTTCGAGTAAGGCCGTTCCAAAGACTCCTTTTGAACTTTGGAAAGGATGGAAATCTAGTTTAAGACATCTACAAATTTGGGGTTGCCCAGCTGAAGCTAGACTGTACAATCCAAATGAAAAGAAATTGGATTTTAAGACAGTCGGTGGTTACTTTATAGGTTACCCAGAAAAATCTAAAGGATATAGATTTTATTGTTCTAACCATAGTACAAGAATTGTTGAAACCGGAAATGCCAAATTCTATGAGAATGGTGAAATCAGTGGGAGTACAAAACAACAAGAAGTGGTCATTAATGAAATAAGGGTACCCATTATCTTACCCTCTATTTCGAAAGATATTGGGAATCATCCCATTGTTGAACCTGTTCACAATGAGAAAAACCCAATAAATGATCAACAACTCCATAATGAAATTATCACCAATCATAATGTTGATGAAGTACCACATGAACTAGCATTAAGAAGATCTCAAAGACAAAGAAGATCAGCTATTCCTGATGATTATATACTTTATCTAATAGAATCTGAAGGAATTACATGCTCACCTATAGAAAATCAAGTTACCTACAGGTAACTGGTTATTCTGATTCAGACCTTGCTGGATGTCCTGACACTAGGATCTGCACTCTTGGCTATGTGTACCTCTTATGTGGAGGTGCAATATCATGGAGAAGCCAGAAATCTGAGATGCTTTTCGGATCCACCATGATGGCTGAATACGTAGCATGTTATGAGGCTTCAATTCAGGGAACATGGCTGCGTAATTTTGTCTCACAATTTGGCACTTTAAGTTTTATCTCTAAGCCACTAACTTTTTACTGCGACAATGAAGCTGTAACCTTTTTCTCCAAGCATGATAGGATAACCAAAGGTTCCAAACACATGGACCTTAAATACCTACTACTGAAGCAAGATGTTAAACTAAAGAAAATTATTGTTGAATCAATAAGTACAGACTTACAAGTGGCAGACATATTCACGAAAGGACTACCTCCAAAGACCTTTCAGAGACATACTGATAGCATGGGTCTTGCAGATAGTTCCTAATTATCTTCTTATTATGTCATTTATCTTGTACTTATCAAGACATACCAATTATTGAGCTCTTAATAATTTGGACATCTTTTATTTCTGTTTTATAATGTGTACACATTTATATTTAGATAAATGATAACAGAAATAGTCTTTTGCTTCAAGACATTATGTGACCATTAAGTTATGCTCATCTACGGTCTAGCTATGAAAGTTGTCAATGTCATAGTACATGGAAGTAAGCATGTTGCAAAATAACATGTACACGTCATGACTTCCATTGACCACTAGATTAGCCAAGACACTTACGATAACCGACTAAAGAAAAAATTAGCATATCATGCGCGCCTTATGACCTTAATACGAAAACATTAATAGATTTTACTATTGACCAAGTGGGAGACTGTAAGGAAATTTTATCGTTTTGTAAGGAAATTTATGTGGTACATTAATGGACCGTTTCCTTCCCATTATGTGGTACATTAATGGACCGTTTCTTTTCTCAAACGTTTCCTTCCTCATTATGTGGTCAATAGAATCTAAAAGGTTTTTCCTATTAATATGCTAAATAAATAAAACGGTTATAATCTAGAGCGTTAATTTCTCTTATCTTGATCTTGATGGACGATCAAGATTAAGTCTACAAATCTGGAAATTTGGTCCTCTCTCTACATATAAATATTAACCTTTGCCCATCACAAAGGATATACAGAAAACACATAAAGAAACATATAGGAAAAGAGAGAGAAACCATTTTCTTTCTCAATTGAAACAGCATTCGACAACATCCATTGCTGATTCGTATACAATATGTCTGGAGGTATGTTTTATTAATTCTTTACATATGTGATAATCATGTAATTCTAGATCTTAGGGTTTATGTTATTCGCAAGATATAGATTACACTTTTCACTTTTATGTTTTCAAGATTAACGGTTATTTTATAATATATTTAAATCTATATTTGGATTGCAATCAATTTCTCATTCGGTGAGATCATCTTGACTTTAGAATTCTACACAAAGTTGCCATTCATTTGCGCATAAGGTTCTAATGATGAATTGATCAAAGATGTCCACACACAATGATAATATTCTTAATTAACTTTGATTGGGTGACTCAATCGTTCTTTACTATGACTCGCTATTTATTTAATTTTTTAAATTTCCTTCGGTCATTGCAATCTTAGTTTAGGATTCAGTGTTCATTTAATTTGTGTAGTTTCCATCTTCTTCTGAAGCTTTTGTTTTATATTATAATTGGTGTAATTAATATCAACGTCGTTATCATTATTATAATTATGCTTAAAACTTCACACAACACTGTGATTTTTTGAGACAAACATTTTCATATTTTTCTATCTCATGTAATGATGATGATGATCAAGTTGAATACAATATACAATTTTTGTAGAAGAAGTGAGTTTCATTTTACAAGAAGACAAAAAAAGGTAAGATAAAGAATTAAATTTTTATGTACTTTTTACTTGCAATGCTATTTAAGTGTGAAACATCAACCATGCCAACGTACTCATTCTTTTTACTTGCAATGCAATGATTTGTAAATTTAAAAACAATCCATGGCAATATTATTTATCAATATTTTGCTCATAATTTACTGCTTCATCCATCTTAGGTTGTAGTTGTATTTTTGATTGAAATGAAGATTTAAGGTGATAGTAATTATCAGGTTAGAAATCCAACTTTTATCACATTATATCAATCATACCTTTATAAGTATAAATATTTACAAATTTAATCCTAATTTTCATTTTAGAGCTCTATCAGATCAATATTATCAGACTGCCAATTACCACGAATTTGTGAGGCAGCATGTCACTGGTCAGGTTTCTTAACCTCATATCAACATATTTGTTTCTATTTTTCTCTTAATTAAGTTACAGTTTCATTCTCTATATTTATTTTCTCATGCAATGAATTCGATCCTCGGCTTACCTCTCATCCAGAATATATAGAGGATATGTCCCGATGGCATATGACGATTATATGAGAACACTATCAAAGTAATTTTTACTGACCCATACAAAACTTTGTAGGTGATATGTATAGTTATATACTGTTCAAAAAATGATCAATAATGGTACTGAATTTCCTATGAATGTAATTAATTTAATATTTTGATTAGTATAGGAGATTGTCCAAATTGAAGCTATGTAATTTGTCATTTATAGGAAATTGTAGTCTTACTACTCTAGGTGTAGTAGGAAAATGACTGTATACTATATTTTTCAATTTTTTATTTTCTTGTTATGTCATGGTGAGCAAATAAACCAATGTTTGATGATTACGTTAAAATTTGTTGTGAAAAGATATATATTTCAGTTCTCATTCAATCTAGGCAGTGGACTAATACAGCTCATAAAATCAGCCATTTGGTTTGTTGGGTTCGGTAGAATGAAACAATGGCAATGATGAAAATAGATAGAGTTTACTCTCAGGCATGTTACAAAATCGATGTTCATTATAACGCAAATAAAATGAGTTTTGTTAACAAATTTGATTTCAAGGTACAAAGGTGTCTAATAATAAATCTCCAATGGTAATAGATTGTTTTTTAAATTTGATTGCAATTATCCTTCGAAACTGTAGAGTCATAACGAGTGGATATTTGTAATATGTGTCATTACAAAATGAGAAATCATTGTAACTATTTAAATAAGCAAATAGTCTATAAAAGGCATTAAAAATATTTGAGATTTCTTTTGACTTTTGCTGACCGAATAGGAAGCCAGCATGTTGGCATGTGCAGTGCGAAGAATAATATCAGCTAAAAAATAATTCAAACAAAATTGACCATCATAGGGAAAAGGTACCTCAACCGACTGACTTCCTATAGGTATTATTACACCAACCTTAGCTCTCAGGTTTGGAAACCCTGCATCAACCAGTCCATCCCTAAAAGCAATTGGTCAGTGAATTGTCTTATTTACCTATTTTTCCAGTCTTTTCTACTTTTTTGGGGATACAAAACCTTGGACTCCCTCTAAAAAATTTCATTCTAGAAATATATTAAAATCCAAGTCGGCATAACACATCATGTCAGTCCAACTATAGGCAGCATGCATCTGTCTTTGTTAATTTGTACATGGCTCCCCCTCAACGCTGTAGCATTTTTAAGTGTCCATTTGAGCATTGTTGAATTAATGCATGCACATTATGTTGATCTACACTAAATTTTCTGACTCATTTGTAAATGGGGATAAACAATCAAGCTCAATCATCATTAATCAAATATACATGTCAATCTCAGGTAATATATCGCTGATTTATTTTAATTCCTTCGAATTTTGAGTTTTATCTGCGTTGTGCTATAACTTAATTCAGGGTTAGTTCTCTATCCGTCAATAATTTTAATAGCTTTCGACATCAATTTTAAATTATTAATAGCATTTCACCCAAAAAATGTTCGATTATAGCACATAAATGCAAAAGCACACATACAAACATGTGTGTGTGCGCACGCATATTATATATATGTATCTATATAATATATGTATATAAGACGATACTCCTTAATCGATGTTATTATAAGAAATTGGAAAGAACACAAAAAATTGCATTTGTTAAATCGTTACTAATAACAATGAGAATTCAATGAATTGATATCAAACGTGTCCTTTTGAAATTCCTATTATACCCTTTAGACTTTTAGTTCACCGTATCTCTCTTTTATCGGCTTTTGCAGCCTTCCCAAAACTAAAAAAAAAAAACCATTGCTATTGATTCATATCTTTGCAGTTCCACAACCAGAAACTAGGGTTAGCTCACCGAATTTCCGGATGTGCCATGCTCTCCACCTTCCATTCGATCATTGATCATCGATTATCGATCAAGGATTGTCCGTTAAACTATGGTTTTTGACTTAACATATTCTAAAACTTCGATTATGGACTAAGCACGTAATTAAGTTGGATTTTATAATTCAGCGTCAATAGAGAATGAAGCTTGGTCATCCTTCATGTGACATTATTAACTTTCAATCTAATGTAAATATTGTTTATAGTTCCTTCAAATTTGGAGTAGTATTTGGGTTCCTTAACAATTTATCTTTTATAATTAAATTCAAGGTTAATTTTGTTTCCTATGTTGTTGATATCAATCTCTTTTGATATTAAATGACAACTTTGGGCTTTTTTATTGATTTTCCTGGAGTTATCTCAGTGGAAAACTTATGTAATTATATTTTGTTTTCATTTCTCTAAGTGTTCCTAAAATTGTTAGCTGAAAATAGATTCACTCAACAGATAAAATAGTTGCTTGCTTTGAAATATTTCATCCCCTTTACTTACATGTGCATGTGTATAAGCTGCTGGAGTATCGAGTTCTAATTTTTCTTTTAGGTTACATACTTGCATTTGCAAGGTTAACTAAAATAACAGCACTAGGATACTTTTCTTGAATGCATAACATAAACGTTCATGATATTCTATAAATTAACAAAATATGTAAAACTTTGTAAACATATTCGGACTGTGTTGTTAATGATTTAAACTTTGCATATATTTGTAATTGAGCTATTGTTATAGCAGGAGGAAGGAAGATTGAATGGAAAAATATGCATGGAAAAAGGAAAGGTAGTGAACATAAGTGGGCAATGGAAAGTCCCAAAAGCAGATTCTAAGGACTGGAATACAAAATGCTGGTGGGAGCATGGATTCGTGAGACATCTAGAACTGCCTATTGATGTAAATTGGAGAAAAATGGACGTTTATGTTGAAAATGATACCTTGCTAGAAATAAAAATTCCAAAGGTTAATAAATAGTTGAATGGTGTGCATCTGATGTATTAGTGTAATTCTATTGAGTAATGGAAATAACAGGACTTAATGTATTCTCATTTAACAAAAAAGGGACTAGATGCATATGTAACTGAAATTTATCCTAATTGTCTAATTTTTATTAAACACGCATGTTCAGCTTCACTTCTTCAACACAGGTAAATTTTAACAAAGATGGGTTTTTCTATTACAGATATAAGGAAAATAGTTCTCAGAAGCTTCGATATAAGTGTGGATGGCCCAGGCAGTTCATGATAGATATTACTGTTTCTTTTCAAACTTTTTATACGTGATTTATGCTATAAGATTGCTACATTTTCCGTTTGTATAGATAATTAATCTTCATGCAGTTCATTGCATGTGTTGGTCTATTGTATTGCCAGTAAATTCATAAAAAAATTGAAGATTAGTCATCCATGGTGTTATATCCTTTATTATCTTCATTTTTTGTATATATGTGGTCATCACTTTTTGTATGTATTCTCATTCTCATTTCAATCTACACGGTTGCTCTGATGGGAAGTGAAACATTGTAATAGTAACTTACATGAATTTTGTATTTTCAGCCCATATGACTTTCAGTTAAATGTATGATCAACAAACTGAGTGCTATAATAATGTAAGTCATATGATTTAGTGACGTTATGGATTGATATTCCATTTTTATAATTTTCTACTAATGGGCATTTAAATTTTGTTACATACTTCATATGATGACAGCTATGTTTATTTTGTTTACTAACTGCAAACAAAATTAAGACATTTAATTTAATGGATACTCGAAATTCGAAATTTATCTACATTCATATTTGAAAAAAAATGAATATCAGATATTTGGAAAAGCGAAAGTGGATGTTGGTACGATGACATCGGCATTTAAAAATTATTTGTTCGTTTTTTGTCAATATTATAGTTCATTTTATGCATATTTTCGTACAATGTTAGATATGTATTTATTACATTATTAAGTTAATAGTTTATATTATCTGCATTTAATGCATATTAAGTGATTAAAATTATTTATTATCATCATATCTGTTAATTTCGAATAATTTTATAATCAAAGGGATTGAAAAATAATTGACTCAAACCAAAGTTTTCAATTTATATTTCTTGATTTATCGATTATTGATGGATAAAATTATTATCCAATATCAATCTGTATCCACAGATGTCGATATTCGATATCCAAAAATGGTTTTGGATGAGGATGCGAATATGATATTATCTCTATTCGAAGCCTAATCAACATACCTTTTATAATAACACAATTTCTCACTTCTTAATGCTTCCAAAGAAAATTGAATAACCACTATCACGTGCATGGTACTAAACGAAGTAAATCTTCCCACCACTCTTCATACCATTAGAGAAAAACGGTTAGACTTGGAATTGATATGTCATGAATATTGAACATTTCCACATAAAAAATTCTTATAAACCATGGTTACAATGTTTTGTTTAATGCAGGTTTTTAATAGTCGCATGAAGGTATGAAAATTTGATATTCCGGACATTTTTTGTTGTTGATGGATGCGTTTACCATATAATCATTTATTGGAGATTACACAACTAAATGCTAGCTATCACAAAGGAGGATGAGATATGTCATGATTACCTAGCAATGGCTATTATTAGCATACGTTTAATTCTCAAAATGGGTAGGCTAGCTAGCTTTGAGTGTGTGTGTAAGATTATGTCGTGAGAAATGATTGAGCTTTATCGCACTAGACCACTGTTAATTTTTTGCTTGAAGATGCATCATCGTGACTTTTTTAACCACCTATCATTAGTTATATAATGTTTGAGCTATTTTATCATCGTGTCTTAATCATTTGAACTTCATGCGATGGGAATTTTAGTTTTAATAAAATCATTCTTTGTTTTATTTTCCTTTTTTCTATTTTGGAATTTGGATGACTATTGTAATATACTGCATTAATAACTATGTTCCTAAATTTATAATGATTTGTTTATGCTAATTGTTTTGTTATTAATTAATATTATATTATGTCGTATTTACATAATACGTGTAAAGCTACACAAGCGCACTGTTGAATTGATGCATGCATGACTAGATGTGGGCCCAACTGAACGTGCATATATACTCGTTTTAAAAGTATAAATGTTATATTAGTCTACCGTTTAGCATATTAAACACGGTGTATTGTGTTTCAAATGTAGAAATGTTATATCTAAATATCATTCAACATGTGATTAAAACTGTTGACTTTCTTCTTCTGTGTTTTGTTTCTCCATTTGTTTCTTACCTCTTGATTTAGTTACACTCTACTTCAATTTTCACGAAACTTCTAATTTACGCTTGCATTGGAGTGTCGAATTAGGGTTTTTTTTTTCATTTTTGGAATGGACGGCGGAAGCTTCGACGATGGCGGTGGCTTGAACGACAACAGCTACGGAAGGTTAGGGTTAGGAAGGCGACGGCTGGGGCAGGTTAGGATTATGACGGTGGCGGCTATGGCAAGCTTCACACGATGGTTTCGGCGACGTATGAAACGGTTGAAGTTGGTTGAATAGAATATGCTACTGTACTTGAGCTTAAATTGTAAAACTTCTGTCTTACATTTAAAAATTAGCATAAAGATTTTCGTTTAAACTAATTTCCTCTTTTTATATTCTGCAAATTTTGCACTAAAAATATCCGAATATTGTGCAAATTCTACGGTGGAAACTACAATTTTTGCTAACAAAAATTACTGGGATTGCGCGTGGTATAAAAGAGGACAAAACTTTCTTACAATGCTGAGACTCCTTGTTGGGTCGATGTGTTTTATCTGATGTATTAATTAATTGTTTCTGAGAGGATTAAAACATGTTGTTTGCATGTACCAAATATGTTGGCTGATTCGCTTTTGATGTTGATTATCTGCCGTTGACGTTAAGCGCTGGTGAAGTCTAATGTTCCGGTTAATGGAAGTATAAAATGATGAGCACGTGAGGTGAGATGCAATGGAGAGATAATTATCGAGAGGTGTTGAATTGTTTACTTGTTTATTATAATTAATTAACGTATGGGGGACCCAAACTGCGCCAAGAATAGCGATTGAAACATTCACTATTTTATTTTTAGCAACTGGAACATATATGCGTGTAAGTAATTATCAGCAAGATACGCACATGCTCCACAGCTGACGTGTGGAGGTAGCTACGCTTGCTCCATGTCCGACAAGCGTCTTTCATTGATAATTGAACCAATTGCCTGTATTTATTATTATTATTATTATTGAATTATATGCCTAATGTTGACATTAATTAGAATAATATATTATGTCGTATCGAGGTAGGGTAACAATCGGTAGCCACTCCATTTACCGTGGGCCTACCACTCTTTCATGTAGATCGCTATCTTTTCTTATAAATTTAATTAAAACAATATTAAATTTGTTCCAATAAAAGATTGGATCTTGTTCCTCGAAAAGTGGTTAACATTTGAAATGTTTGGTAGTCCAAATTGATATTTTTCACTTTAACCCTTGCACAGGGTTATTATAATACAGTATTACAAGGATGCTTCTTACCTAACTAAAAAACATGTCCACTTTGATCTGAATTAACCAATAAAATATCAGACCTCACGAAGTGTAACAAGCGCTGTATTATCATGCAATTTCTCGCGCCAAAACTTTTTCTTTCCTAAAAATAGAAAACTTACAAAAACACTTCTCCCTTCTTAAATGGAAAAGACATTTTCAAAACAATTTATCAAAATACTAAATTTATATTAGAAAACGCGCGCGCGGGGTTGTTGAGTGCTCTCCTACCATATAGACATCCGTAGATTAAGTGTAAAAATACGTATAATAAAATACAAATTACTTTATATCAAGTTTGATTCTTGTGGATATTTAAAATACAAACAATTCAGTGGTGGATGAGAATTTGAAATTGGAATGGATTGAGATTAGGACGGTTATGGCGACGGTAAATTTTCTGGTACCAGTCGATCACATTTTTGTTTGAAATCAATATAACAGTTCAATCGACATCCAAACGGTTAGTTTATAATTTTCTATCGGTAACATTTCTTCAAACTTTGGTAATTTTACCCGTCGATTCAAAACACAAGTATATTTATGTGATTGTTTTATTAAAGGCATTTAGAACCAAATAAATAATTAAATTTAGTTCAGTTATCAAGTGAAATATTCCAAATATACATCTTTTCATTCTCATTTATGTTTTTTATTATGTAAAACATTAAAAAATATAATGAAGATGCATTATGTTGTAAAAACAAGTTAAATTACCGACATTTTTGAATAAGCAGTAGTTTATCATTACCAGTGTAACGGTTACCAAATTATCGGTAATGTATCAATTGTAACGATAACAGTAAGCAATTTTAATTTAGCAGTAAAAATGATACGATAACGTTATTTGCAAAATGGTAACAGCTCGTTGATATGATACCCACAGTGAATGCCAATGACCAGTTTAATGAAATACGGGTAAAACATTAAAATTTTGTGCATAACATATGCGAGTTCTTAAAGCAAAATCAAAGCTAATTAGAGTAGCGAAATAAATGTTCCCTTTGGGCTTATAATTGATAGAAATGATGCAAAGCATTGTTGGTATGAAACCATGATTCATAGGATTTGTATGAAGCTTGCACATTATTTTACCTTATAATCAATAAACATAAAATTTATCAAGATTAAATTCCTCACATATGACGCTGAGATATAAGTGGTAAAGGCAGTAGAGCACACGTCGGTGTTGGGAAAAAGACACTAAATACTGCAATGGTGAAGTGGAGCATATGTAGCGATGAAGAAGCAGAAAATTTATAAAAACTATACCAAATTTTATATCTTTAACCAATTTTAAAAGTTAAAAAAACTTAACATGTAATAAAAATAATATTTATTATTTATTAAATTATGCTTAATTAATTAGAAATGAGTAATTTTTTCAAGTGTTCTAAATTCGGTACAATATTTTGAAATTATAACAAAATATATAGTAAAAGTAAAAGTTAATGAAATTTTTTTTGCTTAATCATATTAATTTTAGAGTTATGTAAGGAGATTCGATGGACGTAGGAAGAATGCTGAAAATTTATATGCCACATCTTTAGTAGCGTGCAAGAAACAGAATTTTTTCACGTCTAATAGAATATGTAAAAAAATTGCCGTGGCATAAGAAATGTGTAAGAAACTTCGTATGCTTTTCCTAAGTCAAACCGTCTATCCTAGAAACAATTTTACGTCTGTTTTTCCGTCACGGTTATATATTTACAAATTTAGGATGGCACTGTAAATACGTAGAAAATTTACCACGCCTTTAACATATTTTCTACGTCACGTCTTATGGTGTTTGCTACTTTGTAGTATATTTGGTGAAATTTAAAGGAGTTTGCATCCAAAATTTGACACATACGTATCAAGGAATTTGCTCAAAACTAGTTATCGGGTTTAATCCTTTAAAGACATCGATTGATAAGTAGCAGTTTAACGCTTGTATGAGACAATGAATGTAGCACAGGAGGTCAATTCCTGTAGACAGAGCAAGTAAAAAAACAAATGAAAATTGCAAAATGCGACTGGAAATGATTGACATAAGACAACAATTTTGATTTAATAGAGAAACAAATATTACATTGAGATAAGATAACCTATGTCAAATATATAATAATAAAAGAGAAGTACTTTGATACGACAATTGTACCAAGCTCTGAACGGACATGTGTATCATGGCTTTTTACATAATAATATTCATGAATAAATCAAATCTTAGATGAAAGCGAATAGCATATGATATTTTTGAGGAGCACGTACGAACGATGAAATCTTAGATGAACAATGCTGAGGCTCCTTAACTGGGTCGATGTGTTTGTTCGTGAGATGATTAAAACACGCTGTTTACGTGTGAAATATAGGCTAAGACAATTTTGATGTTGACAATTAATTGACGAGCACTGATGAAGTCCAATGTTCCGGTTAAAGGAAATATAAAATAATGAACACGCGAGATGCAACGAAGAGATAATTGAATTGTTTTCTTGTTTACTGTAATTAACACTTGGAGGACCCAAACTGCGCCAAGAACAGCGGTTGAAACATTCACTATATTAGCAAGTGGAACTTGTATTGTTATTATAATTAATCTATATGCGTGTATAACTATAAATAATTATTAGCATGATACACGCATGCTCGACAGCTGACGTGTGGAGATAGCTACGCTTGCTACATGTCCGACAAGCGTCTTTTATTGATAATTGAACCAATTGCCTGTATTTATTATTATTATTATCCTCGAATTATATGCATAATGATGGCATTAATTAAAATAATATATTATGTCGGATCGAGGTAGGGCAACAATCGGTAACCACTCCATTTACCGTGGGCCTACTACATTTTGACGTAGATCGCTATCTTTTCTTATAAATTTAAATAAAACAATGTTAAATTTATTCCAATAAAATATAGGCTGCTGAGAAACATCAAATATCCATAAATCTTGCTCCTCGAAAAGTGGTTAACATTTGAAATGTCTGGCAGTCCAAATTGATATTTTTCACTTTAACCCATGTACAGTGTTATTATAATACAATGTTACAAGGATGCTTCTTACCTAACTAAAAAACACATCCACTTTGATGTGAATTAACCAATAAAATATCAGACCTAATGAAAAGTTACAAGAGCTGTATTATCATGCAATTTCTCGCGTCAAAACTTTTTCTTTCCTTAAGTTCTCGCGTCAAAACTTTTTCTTTCCTTAAAAAAGAAAACTTGCAAAAATATTTCTCCTTTCTAAAATGGAAAAGACAGTTTCAAAACAATTTATTTAAATACTACATTTAGAACAAAATAAATAATTAAATTTAGTTCAGTAATCAGGTGAAATAATACCAAATATACATCTTTTCATTTTCATTTATGTCTTTTATTATGTAAAACATTAAAAAATGTAACGGAGATGCATTATGTTGTAAAAACAAGTCAAATTGCAGACATTTTTGAATAAGCAGTAATTTATCATTACCAATGTAAGAGTTACCAAAATTCGGTAATGTACCAATTGTAACGATAACAATAAGCAATTTTAACTTAGTATTAAAAGCAATACGGTAACGTTTTTTCCTACGTATTTCCTCTCACCCTAAGAAAGATTAACCTGTGTGCTTGTGACACTGAAGTATAGGAGTGCAATATCTGACAAACAGCTTGGTCTGATCCTCCGGATTTGATGCTTCCCTGCTTTTACGTTGGCACTAATATGCATGTTGCCTGCAATGAACAGGCCACAAAAATATCCTAACCGTTCGGTTCTAAAACCCAATAGTCAATTCTACTGGTGTAAATACAACGATGATGAGTTTATTCATAAAAAGTACAGCTAGTATAACCACACATGACAGTGTAAAAACAGACCGTTGGATTATATAATTTTAAAAAATAAAATATTTGTTGCAATTTTTTTTATTAATTTTAGTTAAATATTTAATTTTAAATAATATATTGGATAAAAATTATTTGCATTACTAAAAACACAAAATAGAATACTAAAGAAAAAATGCGTGTGTCTGTACATATATGTATGTTATGTATGTATATATACGTAAACTTTCTTTCAAATATATATAACATAAAATCCGTGTTAATTAAAAAAAAGCAGACAAGAAATATGTAAATATATTACCAAAATAGGAGGAAAAGGGAAAACAAACATCTTTGCGGTATGAAGAAAGAAAATTTGCATATAAATTCAAAAATAATTTTCTTAAAGGCCGATTTTATAATAGATTTGAGTTTATACTGAATTTTAAATTATTGTAAAAGCAGAGAACCGACAAAACTAACCGTTTTGTTGTCTGCTTCGAAAAATATATTTGTTGCTATTTTCCATTTTGTAAAACACTTAATGATAATATATAATATAAAGCGTTAGGAAACTTTTGTAAAACACTTGCTTTATGTTTTAGGTATGTTTATGTATATATGTATATATATTTTAATTTTCAAGATCCTTGATGTCTAGGGCCTCTATGACATTCTAGCCTTCATCTACATAAGGAAAGCACCTAAGTAAATGTTATATTTTGTACTAACTTCTTTAATCAAACTATTTCTCGTTTGCCTTGCATTTTGAACAATTATAACTATCTTTTCCAAGAGTGTACTATAAACTCCTAATAAATGTTATACCAGGTAAGCTTTTACTTTAAACTTCTCATGTTCATCCAGCTTGAAAAATAATATTTATGCAAGTATGTGTATGCGTGTAATTATTTGGATTTATTGTCCACTGCCAAGAAATCAAAATAATAATACATTAGCCTGCATTCTCATGTTCATCCACTAGCTCGAGCATAATTTATACAAATATACGTTATAAAGCAACAACGTATTTGGTATTTTAGTAGGCAAAAGGTGATTGCATCATGGAGCCTTTATGCATGGTTTCAAATGAGTCCAAAAAAATAAATCTGAGTGATCATGAAATCTAGTCTATACAAACTGATAAACCGATACAGACACTTAAGATGTGTTTGCGGCGAACGAAAACAGGGTATCTGAACGGGCATTTGAATGGGAAGTGAAGTGAACGAGAAAAACGCTTAAGTGCTGCGTGTGAAGAATCTGAATGGTGTATTGGATGGGGCATTTGAATTTTGCATTAAAGTAGATACTTTCGAATGCGGATAATGTCATATCCGTATCTGCGTCCGAAATTTTTTCGGATATCAGATATATGCATTCACAGATACAGATAGATATCGAATAATTATCTTACCTGTCAAAGAGAGATAAATTAAGAAAAATAAGTGGTAAATTTCAATTTAAAATAAACTTTTTTCTTACTCATTGACCATTAAATTGTTAAAAATAAACAATTGGGGTGATAGTAAATATTTTTGAACAGTTAATATGCATTTAGTGCGTATAACATAAGCCACTAACACAATAAAGCAATAAATAAATAAATATATTATTTCATTGTACTAAAATACACGTAATTTAAACTATACTGTTAAGAAAACCGAACGGATAATTTTGTATGTGGATGTCTTCATGTACGCATTCTCGTTCGGTTTTTCGAATATTGAATATTTATCTACTTTTCAAATATACATGCGAATGAATTTCAGATTTTTCGGGTATTCATTGACAGTCCTAATTTGAAGGGAGGATGTGACAAGTAAAGAGATCAATGGTTGTTGACGTCACCCGTTGAAGAAATGTCTGACACCAACGTACCTTCTCCCACCATTCCCCCAACGGGGATGGGAATGAGGCAAACACTGTTAGGGCGTCCGATGCATCCCAAACTTGAACGGGCCAAACGACACCTTAATGTCATAAAAAACATCTTTGAAATAATAGGAAAGCCTTAGTTACGGTTACTGATAGGATCGTTCAAAATGACTAATTCATTCCCTATTAAACGATTCTAAATAAAAGAGTCATCCAAATAAAAGATAACCAACTCAGAACCATTCAAACGTGATTTTTTTCCTTAACCCATACGATTTGCCTAATATAACTGGATATTCAAACAACTCTTTCCTGTATATGGATTCGGAAGTAAAATCTGAATATTGGATATACAAAAAATACAACAACAAAGTAAGCAAAAAGGAGCATCATGCTCTTATAAAAAGCATCTCGAATTCACAGTACTCCATCATCTCTAACAACTATTATCTAATCACCACTGCCGGTTCTACTCAACCAACCATAAATTGCATATTCAAAACAGTTGATCTATCATTAGCAAACTAATCATCACTAACTAATCCACACAACATATCAAACAACACCTGGCGCACAAATCCATTTGTTCACCTCAACACAATAGCGGGTAACATCAGAAATAACATCAAATGGCTTTATACTCATCCACAAGAATCCCGCAGCAGGTAGCATTTCACATTATCATATAACAACGGCATTCAAAGAAGGTTGAATAAGAATAGGAACGTCCCCACATTCACCTGACTCTGAGAAGCGTCCTGGATTTGTTCTTCATCAGAGAAGTAGTAGGAGTCAACTACAGAATAGGCGGTAAAGCATATCCACGTTCATGATGGATCAACATGTCTAGATGACATCGCAAGAGCACCAGATTGAGATCAATGGCAACAACGCTTCTCTGAAATTAATTTTGATGGCTTTTATATGTAGCGGCCGCTAGAGATCCATGGCCACACTTGACTAGAATTGACGATAATATGCAAATTTCAAAGCATGGATGCCTGATGTAACACCCCAGATTTTTGGTAACATTATTTAGAATAATTAATTGGCTAAATTAAATAACATAATGTGTTGATTAAGGGATTGAGATTTGATTCTATCATAGGGTTGGCTGTGTCATTTAACAATGTACTAAAAAGGGGTTTAAAATGAATTAGAGTAGAGGTAAAATAGGAAAGAGGCCATTCCTATAACCTTCAAACCTTGGTTGTTATTAGATACACGTTCATTTTATTTTGAATTTTTTTTAATTAAGTGGCTGGCCATCATTAACAAGAGCAAGAGGAAGAAAAACTAGAAAGAAGCTAATTCAAATCAAATCCACCCATATCTCAATCTCTATAATCTCTAAAACTAAGGTGGATAATTTTTACATCTCATTTTTTTATTATGTTTTCGGTATTTGGATAAACGTCGAATATTTTGCAATGATTTGCCATGTTTTTGAATGATGGAATGATTATACATACATGTTGATGATTTATGTATATTCATATTGATTTTATGATATGTTTAAAGATGAAAACCCTATAAAATGATATCCAAACGCCTTGTGAATTTTTATGAAGATCATAAATATTATTTTGAAAATGGGTTTTAATTTTTCAGAATTTTTTAAATTTATGTGGAATTTATACGAATTTTCTAATAAAGAAAATGCTAATTTGGATTAATAATTATTTTCAGTTAAATAATAAGAGATTTGTAACGACCCGTAAATTTTGATAAATAAATTGGTTAGTATAATTAAGATTTTGTAATTTAATCTGGAAAGAAATAAAAAATTTATAATTTATATTGAAATAAATGTTAAAAAAATAAAATGCAACCATGGAAATTAAACCTAAGTATTAACAACTGAAAAGAAATTATGATTATTTGAAGTAATGTATTGTGATACTAGGCTAAGAATTGAATATAATAAAACAAATAGGAATATTGTATTAACTAATGAAATGATATAATTGGTAGTGATTGAATGAATTCAAAGTTATATTAACCGATGAAGTAATACGTAATAAATTGAAAATTTATGCAATCAATGTAGATAAGTAATTATAATGTTTGTTGTTGATAATGAACGTACTTAAATGGTAATTAATATAATAACAGAAAGTGTGAAAGTATAAATTTGTTGTAAATGAACGCTAAAATAAAATATAATAATGGTAATTAAAACCTATTTATTTGTAATTTGAATAAAACTCTGATAAATGGAGTAGTGAAAGGTTTATACCTAGATATAAATTGAATATGAGAAATTTGAGGTAAGTATTGTATTGATTAATGTAATAAAACATGGTTAACAGTAATTGGACGTGAATTAAGGATTGCAAGTTAATAATTTATGAACGTGAATGAACATTCCAAGTATAATGATTCAAATGTTATGACTTAGTTTTAAATGGAATATAGTATAAACAAATGCAATCAGTGTATTAATGTGTGAAATAATATATTGATTTATTTGTTACCGAATGTAAATTAATGTAGTTATGTTAATGTAAGTTAATAAATAATTAATTTAACGCAATCCCAATTAATTGAAATAACTGTAAGGTCATAATTTATGTATCTAGTAAATTTGAAAATTTAATTCCAATAAATGTAATAGAAATGTGTATTGTTTTAATAAGATAGTATAAAGGAATGTAAACTTGTGATCTATATATGAAATAATAATCATATATTTTGTCTATTTAAATCAAAAGTCGTAATCAATTGCAATAAATCTGAATTAAATGTTACGTTAAACGTAAATTGGGGTAATAATTGGGAATAACGTAAATTTTATTTAGTGTTATGATAATTAGTTGAGTATAACACAAACTTAAGTGTAAATTTAAAGCATAATAACGATTGTTATAAGTTACATGTTCAATTGGTATATTAAATTTAAATAGGGAATTAATTAGAATTAAATAAAACTTTAATGTACATTTGCAAGTTTAAGACAATAACGGAGACTGTGAATGTAACAAAATGAATAAGAAACGTTAATTTTAATTATAGGGTAATAGTTGATGTAATAAAAGAATGGAACCAAGATGAAATGTTTAATTTGATTTAAAGTCTTAATTAATGTGTGCATTTATTTACAATGAGATATAAAAGGTAAATTTATAAATTTAAATTGGTGACTTACTAATAAAATAGGGTATAATAAATGGAAACACTACATGACACACAGTGCATTTCAACGGCGGCCAGACGTTGGCGGCTTGTGGAAAGCCATTGATGGACGTTGGAAACGCCGTTGATATACATTTCAACGGCGTCCAACGTCAACCAACGGACCCAACGCGCATATACCAACGTCTTCCAACGTTCAGGTTGTCCACGTGGAAGAAGATGTTGACCAAATAAGACGTTGGAAAGATGTTGGAAGATCCGATGGAGGACGTTGTAAGACGTTGGAATAAATGTGTCAGTATGCCGCTGGTGGAGGTTGGAAGACATTGGAAATCTGAGTGTTTTTTTAACAGAACCAACAATGCATGCTTCCAGCCACCTCCAACATTGTATATCTCATAAAAGCTCAATTTCGAGCACGTATATAACAACATATCTCACGTATAATAAATCATAATAGTAAATCCAAGTAATAAGCATATATACTAATCAATATATACAATACAAATCAATATAAACAACATAAACCATCCAACATCAACAACCAACAAAACGTCTAATCCAACAATATCCAAACTACTACGTTAACATCTCAAAAATCACATCCAAACCAACATCCAAAACATCAGAATGTATCAAATCCTCACACTCTCCAAATATACATGTTCATAGAAAAACAAGTCAAATCATACCTGAAATCACTCTCCTCTAGAACCACCAGAAGACGGAAACCGGCCGTATTGCTCCATAAACTCCGTAAGACGCCTGTTCAGCTCCTCCGTCTTGGCTTCAGTGCGGATATTGCGTTCCTCGAGCGCGGCGACCTGGGCTCTGAGCTGTGCAATCTCCTCCTTATCTTGAGCCCTCTGATACTCAATCTGAGCCGTCTTAGCCTGTAAATAAAATTTGAATTATCAGTGTTTAGTAATTGTAATTCGTGTTTACTATAATCCATCACAATGTGCAACAATTGGTTCAGAATAATTATTTTAAAATTTAAGTTGAAGTTATTACCGATTGATTTCCAAAACCATAGCGTCTGCCATGTGCCGCTGGATCCATGACAGACTCAAAATAGCGTCCTCCTCATCGGCGTTCAACTCGTCGCGCCCAGAGCCCTCGAGAATGGAAGTCCGTGCTTGCTGAAACTTTTGCTATTATGCAAAATAAGTTGAATTTAGATAACATTATTTTAATTAACTTATATAAGTGTTAAGTCATTATGTTACTTACATATGCAAACTGTGCTTTGGCATCGTGATCCCAGGAGTATGAAACGGTGCCTGCTTCGTCGACCTGGCTCAACGCATGAGTATGCGTGAAAACATCCCAGTAACTCACAGAAGCACCACCACGCCGTCTCTCCTGAAATACGTCCATATACATATATATTATATATATTGTTACATTATCTACAACTTAGAACTTAAAATCTTTAAATTATTATCGTAATTAATAAATATACCAAGTCCTCTCGGTGATGCTGAAATGACTTGGAACCACCACGATGTGTGACAGGGTTCTTGCTCCTATTGGCTGAGTTCCTCTCCGACTGCCTCTGTAAATTTAATTTAAAAACAAAAATTGTTTAACATTTCTAGTTAGTATTTGCGTAGAAGAATTTATATTAAACATGTGATAAATTTACCTGAAACTCATCGTTTCCCCACCATTTCACAAAATCATCCCACACAGCTGCGCTCATCCACTGAGGCTTCTTTCCCGCTGTTTTTAAACTGTTTACTGTTTCCCGATAGTTCTTTATGACTTTGCTGCACCAGTGGCGATATACGACTGAAATATCAACGTCTTGAAGGTCCACTTCCGCCTGCACGTTTGACAAAATAAGAGTTATACAGCTTTTATAAATAATATAAACATGAATTGATATAACATGTTCCTAATATATAAAGTGACATGCCAAAAAATCCTGCCAAATAGTCTCTTTAACATTATCTGGAATCAATGTCCACTTAGGCCAACATTCGGTCATATGACCCATGTACGCCCATCGAGATATAGATAGAACTACTTGAGTCGGCTCCAAAGAGAAACCACTGTGTTTAAACAGAGAAAAAACATTTAATATTTCATGACTACTATATATTTTCAGAACAGATTGTACGAAAATGAAATTTAATACTTACATTTGATCTGCTTTTGGATTTAGCCATGCCACAGGACGTCGTAGCTCCTGTGATGGACCACCGCCATCACCACCGTCCGGACGAGCATGCCCTCTCTGTGAGGAAGAGGGAGACCCAGAATGTCCACCGGTACGCCTACGTGACGACATACCTATATAATACTTGTTACAAACAAACATTATAACAGAAAATAAAATGACTATATGTAAAACATACAGTATGGCATAACATAAAAAGGAGATGTGATACATATCATATATTAGCATACCATTTCATTTTTAATGAAAACAAGATAATGTTTAAAAAAAATATAAATTTACCTTCTCAAAATGTAGATAGTTGATCAGTCCTCGTCATTTTCGGATTCAGACGCTGTTTCGCACTCTATATCTTGTTCCTCTATACTCTCAAATGCTTCAATTAATGCATTTGATTCATCGTTCAGAGGTCCAAAATCTGTTTGATCGTCGGTTATTATTATTCCTCTATTTTCCTCGATATCTGCTTGATAAGCTTGTTCTTCGAGAATATTCCGTCCATCAAATGTAAACTTTGCCTTTGTTTTAAAAACAGCCGACCAATCTATTTTATCTCTTCTTAGAGATGGGTAAGAAGCATAATAAACTTGAAGAGCTTGTTTGGCAAGTACAAAAGGATCATATTTATAATAACGCGAAGTATGTTTTATTTCTATAAGATTATATTTTGGATGCACATTGATTCCAAAACCTAGAACGTTGCTGAACCAGTTGCATTTAAACAAAAATACTTCTTCCGCAGGTCGTGTGAAATACGTCAATTGCAAAACCTGGGTTATCACGCCATAAAAATCATGTATATGATCATTTGGATCATCACTACGTTTAACAAATACACCAGTATTGTTAGTTAATTTTTCGGCACTGTATTCTTTGGTATTAAATTTATATCCATTGACAAAGAATATTGGATAGGTCTTACTTTTCTTTTTGGTCCCATAGCTAAATGTTTCAATCCTTCGTCTACAACACAATTTGTTGTATCAAAAACGTACTTAGAAAACCAAGAAGCGAATTCTTTGCCGATATCGCCGTTAGGATGTTGTGATTCGTAAATACTGCAATTATATAACAAATGTTGCATTATGATTAAGATACACGTGTGTGCATATATTTGTGTATACACACGTGTTGATGATATATATATATATATATATATATATATATATATATATATATATATATAAGTAAATTACCTAACAAACGGTGCAACTTCGGCACAGTTGAGAAGAACATATGTGTGTGCAACATGATAATCTCTATCATCCAACCATTCTTCCACACAGGCACCAGCATGTCGACCTTGTTTTTTAAAAATTGATAAGGTCGATTGACAATCTTCTTGATCAATGCCTTCATTATTACGTGTAGCACTTTCAAATGATATGTTCACATGGTCACTAAAATAATGAGAGAAAAAACGAAGCTTCTTCTTCGATGTATGATTTGTAAATCGAACCTTCAACTCGAGTTTTCTGTCTCACTTTTTTTTTGATGATTTATATACCTTTCAAATGGATACATTCATCCATATTGCACAGGCCCTCGAAGACGTGATTCTAATGGAAGATGAATAGGTAAATGTTCCATAACATTGAAAAAACTGAAGGAAATACTTTTTCCATCTTGCAGAGCAATATCGGGATTTCTTCCTCAAGTTTACATAGACGATCAACTTTTAATGTAGTAGAACAAATCTCTTTATAAAAAAGACTAAGTTCTGTTACAACAGTCCAAACTTTTACGAGCAACAGTTCTTTAAAAGCGACGAGTAATAAATTTTCCACCATAACATGACAATCATGACTTTTCATCCCGTTAAGTTTATTGTTCTTATAGTCAACACATCTACGAATATTAGAAGATATACCATCCGGGAATCTTAGCCCTTCCACCCATTTTAAAAATACTTTAACTTGATTATTGTCTATCTCATAGTAAGCTTTTGGCTTTTTTGTGTCATTTGGCTTTATATGAAACTCAGGACGATTACATATTACTTTGATATCACGTCTTGATTTCAAATCATCTTTCGTCTTCCCCTTGACATTCAAAATTGTATTAAAAACATTATCAAACACATTTTTCTCATTATGCATCACGTCAATATTATGACGAATCAGGAGATTTTTCTAATAAGGAAACTCCCAAAATATGCTTTGTTTGCACCAGTTATGAATCGATGATTTACCTTGAATTTCAATTTGTTCTTCGGTTTCATGTATCTTTGGATAATCCTTTATAAGTTCATAAATATCTATGCTTGACCAAACCGCAGGTGGTCTCAAAGTTTCATGTCTATTAGCTGTAAAGTTTTTCTTATCTCTTCTAAAAGGATGATTAATATGAAGAAAACATCGATGACAGTCAAACCATGAAATTTTCTTTCCATGAGGTAAAGAAAATGCTCGTGTATCTTCCATGCAGTACGGACAAGCTAGACGACCAGTCGTACTCCAACCTGAAAGCATTGCATAAGCAGGAAAATCGCTAATTGTCCACATCAAAGAAGCATACATGCGAAAGTTTTTTTTGGAAATATCGTATGTTTGTACTCCTTCGTACCACAGTGTTTTTAATTCTTCAATCAAATGTTGTAAATAAACATCGATTCCTTGTGTCGGATCATTAGGACCAGGGAAGACAACTGTGAGAAACATATATGGAGTTTTCATACACATCCATGGAGGTAAATTATAAGGTGTGACAATTATAGGCCATGACGAATATTTAGAACCAAACTGAGAAAATGGTGAAAATCCATCCGTACATTAACCAAGTCGAACATTACGACTCTCGGATGCAAAATTAGGATATTTTTGGTCAAAATGCTTCCATGCTTCCCCATCAGCTGGGTATGTTAACGTACCTTCTTCCCGTGTTCTAACACTATGCCATCTCATATGTTGCGCGGTTACAGAAGATGCATATAACCTTTGAAGTGTAGGAGTAATTGGTAAATAATGCATGCGTTTATACGGGACTTCCTTTCCTTTTTTCTTTCTTGATTTGTACCTTTCCTGATTATATATTTTACAATTTCTAAGGTTGATATCTTCTTTCCAAAACAGCATGCAACCGTTTAGACATGTATCTATTTTATGATACGGTAAACCAAAAGCTGACATCATTTTTTTTACTTCATAATGATTTTCGCACATTAAATTATTGGGAGGCATATGCCATTTCACAGCTTGTACAACAGCTGTAAATCCAGCTTCTGTGAAGTTGTATTTAGATTTCATCGCAATATATTCAGCATTTACTGATAATTGGGTTCCGCTTGTGCAGCCTTCCCAAAGGAGTTTCTTTGCGGCATCTAATAAATCATATATATTTTTTGCCCCAATATTTGGTTCTTCTTCAGCATTACCATCGTCATCAACTAATTGAGGAACATGAAACATTGACCGTGCAGCATCTTCAACCATATGTTCTACGAGATTCGTCGTATCAATTTCAGTACACACTACCTCCTCAGCTTGTACATGATTAGATGCTAACGGTTCTCCATGACGATCCTGCAATACATAAGTTAATAACATAAATTATGCCTCAATAAACTAGATTATACATACAATAAGGCAATATAAACATTTAATACACTAATTCAACAAATTTAATTAAATACAGGGATTAGGGTTTATACCTTTGCTTGAGAGATTAGGGAGTTAGAGAGGACGAGAGGGAGGCTTGGAGTCGTCGGAGGAGATGTTGATCGTCGGAGCGGCAGGGGGGTCGGAATCGGAGCAAAGTTGGGAACTTGGGGGGGATTGTTTCAGCCGAATGGGGAGGAAGAAGCTGGGTTTCTGTTTTGTTCGCGGATTTCCAACGTCATTCAACGACCGCCAACATGCAGATTCCAACGTTTACCAACGTCCTACAGTTTTTAACTAATAAAATATATGAGAAAACACTGGACGTTGGAAGACATTGGTCAATAACGTTGGAGGCCGTTAGAAGGCTCCGTTGGAATACACTGTGTGTCTTGTAGTGAAATGGAATGGATTAGTGTAATGAAACTAAGGGTAGCATTTGTGTAAGCAATAAACTTATAAATGAAATAAAAAGTTAATGGTATCAACTATTTCGGGTTACTTATTTATTTAGTCTATTAAATATAATTGGAAATCAAATTTTTTCAATTTAATGAGATTAGTTACTATGTTAGCTGATATTAGATGAAATTGAGAATTTTTAACGCACTAAGATATAAATCATGATAATTATACCATAAGATAAAATTGATAGAATAATAAATGGAAAGAAAATTAAATTGAATTATTTGTAAAGAATTAACTTACAAATATTGCAAAATGTATAATGGTGACAATTGGTGTTGTTACCAATTTAACCGATTAATTTCAAATAAATGTCAACAAAATGTTACATTAATGTGGAATAAGACCATAATTGTTGTGTGAGCGTAATAAAAAGAAATAGAAATGTTAGTTGTATCCATAATGTAATGATTGCCTTAATAGTAAGGAGTGTAAATCAAAATAAAAGAATATAAATGATTTTTTTTTGTAAAAGAGTAAACATATGTTTATTTATTTGAAATGTTTGTTAGCTGAATGATTGATTATAGAGATGAGTAACTATTATTTAGTGAGAAATGTGTAATTACTATTTGTATCCAATAATGTAAATATGTTTAAATTACTATTAGATATGAAAAATTGTTTTACTTCTCATTACGTTCATTTGGACCATTTTGAAACTTAATCAACTGAAATGAATGTAACTGGAAATTTCTAATTAATAGGAGAGAGAATACTAATTGTAAATTAAAAAGCAGCTTATGTTTTGTGAAAATATAAGGAAAGTTTGATTTAATAAAAAGAACATTTACATCAAATAAAATGAATGTTTCATTTATAATGTATGTTTAATTTCATTAAAATATAGAATAGAATGATTGATTTTAAAGAAAGAAATATATGTTTATTTGAACTGTGTTTTAGCTTACAGATTGATTACAAGAATAGAAAAATAATATATTTCAGTAAATTATTTATAACTCTTGTGTATAAACAATTTTTCTATTTTTTTCATGCATTTTAGTTACCTGTTTTAAAATTTAACTTTGTAAGCAATTAATGTAGTTCAAATGTTTCAATTAAAAGGAAAAAAAATGGTGATTGCAATTAATAGATTTAATAAAAAAATACACGTTTTGTGTTAAACAAAAAGGGTGTTTTAATGGTAATAAGAGATCATTTTGGGGAAAACAAATCAAATGTTTTCATTTTTAAGGTAAGTATAAAAATTTATTATGCATAGACAAAAACCTAAATGCGTAGAAATTCGAATATTTTTTTTCTTTTTGAACTGGTACTTTATATACAACAAATCAATGGAACAACATATCCTATGTCAAATAAACGTTCGAAAGCAAGTTTCGAACTTGTGACATCCTACACCAAGCCGAATCAATTAACCACTTGGACAATGGTGCTTGTCAGAAATTCGAATATTACTTGAGTTAATGAAGTTAATTTGGTTACGTTTCAAAAAAAAATTGAATTTCAAAATCTTTTATTATTAATTGTTTCACGAACGTTTTAAAATAGTTACCTTACTATTAATACTTGACTCATTTATTTCTCCATCTGTTTAATACTTGAGCACTTTTAGGTTGTATTTAATTCTTGCCACCTCTTTTTTCATGTATACAAAATTTTACTTTCGTTTGCAAACTTTTCCATTCCTACGTACATTTACTTATGCATTATTAATGCTTGAAGCTTTCAAATTAAAATGTGACGTTTATTTTTGTCCCTCGACCTTCATTTCCCTATTATAAATAACCTACAGCTTATTTCTTCTTTTACATTTTCTTTCTCCAGACACCTCATATTCAAAAAGCTCTTATTCTTGCAAATCCAAAAGCTTTCTTTTATAAAACATGATTTTTTTTTCATTTTTCTTACAATTCCATCCTCGTCTTAATTGTTCTTCAATCTTTTTTTTTGAAGCCTCATCTTGAGAAAAATGTAGGTATTAAATTTTGTTTATTTTTTTTATGCATAATAATTTTTATTTTAATAATATTTCCTATAACATGAATATCTTTTCCATATAAACTTTAATTCACGTGCGATTTCTTCTGTTGGATTCATACTTAAATTCCGGAAAACATGAAATGGATTTAGTTGAATTTGGAGATTGTTGATTTTTGCGCTTC
This sequence comes from Allium cepa, assembly GCA_030765085.1. Lineage (NCBI taxonomy): Eukaryota > Viridiplantae > Streptophyta > Magnoliopsida > Asparagales > Amaryllidaceae > Allium > Allium cepa. The sequence goes on along the minus strand of CM060934.1, from coordinate 943,253,092 downwards.
TATTTGGATTTTTAGGGGATAAAACCAAAGGTGAGTGTTTTAACCCACTCACAACTTCTAAAATTTCTTATGTTTGGTAAATCAATTTATGTTGTGATTATGCATTTATTTATGGCTATTTTGTATAATTTTAATCATCATCTCAGTTATTGCATTTATTTAAATTAAATCGTTATTTAATTTATTATTGAATATAACTGTCAGTTAATTTCCTATTATATATTATTAGTCATATATTAATATTGATTGATTATTTTGGATGATGATTCTGGTGGATGTATGATTTTATGATGGATGAATGGATGTTGTATTATATTATTATAAACTGCAAGTTATTATGTATTTTTATTTCATTCGGGATTGCGGTTTGAAATGATATATAACCGTAATTTTATTTTAAATTGCGGATTGAAATGGTAAATATCTGTATCACTTGACCATAGGGTAAAAAATTATATGCAGGCACCGCGGTCTATATATATGAAAATATTATGAAATAATTTCTATGGTTTTGTAAAGAAATATACGGGTTATATAAATATTGATTTTGATGTTATATAAACATCAAATTTATTATTGATTCTAGCTATATATAATTATGCTTTGAAATATAAATGAGCCCAATAATTAAGTTTGATTATTTTACATAATATGGTTTATTGAATATTAATTTTTGAGATTTTATAAATATTATTTTATATAAAGTTGAATGCTTGAATTTAAGCTATGTATAAGTTGTTAAATAAAAATTAAGTTTAATAATAGAGTTTGATTTTTATTAAAATAAATGGGAGTGTATTTACATTCTATTTTAATATAGAGTGTATAATGATTTAAATAACTTAAGATTAGGAGATAAATTGGAGATTTATTTGAAATTGAAATTATTTAAGAATTAAACTCTAAAGAGTTGATGTGAAATTTATTAAATTGAGAAATTTAAAGGTATAAATTATTATAACTTGATTTTGGGCCTAGACGAATTAACCGATGATTTCAAGTACAAATGAATTGAAGAAATATTTAGTTATTTGAAATTTGAGTTTTGTTTAAATGAAAATGGATTTATTATGTAAATTATTTAAAAACTAAATAATAGAAGATTTGATTTTTGAATCTAAATTTTCAAATTTAGTTTGGAATATTAAAGCCTTGGAATATATCGAAATTGAAATGATTTATTGGAATTAGAATGTTGCAAAGTTATGAATTTCAAAGTATTATGTTTTAAAAGGGTTATAATTTCAAATGTCTGGTTTCAAGGTATATAGGTTTTGGAAGTGCTATGATTTTGGAAAAGGATATATTTTGAAATAAAAATAATATCAAAATGATTTGGGTTTTTAAAACAGAAATGATATCGTATTTATAGGATTTTGAAATGGATATTATATTCTGGTTTTAAAGTATAAACTATTTTGAAAAGACCGCAGTGTTATAATAATGTTTGGTTGTTAAAGAGACCGGGATCGGAAGTTATCATACTCTCTGCCAACTCCGAAAAGCACTTTAACAACCGTGTATGCGATGGAGATTCCAGAATGAAGTAGGATGGTGGCGGCGTTTCCTTTGAGGTAGCACCTTTGATCGGACACATCCCTTCGATATTATACTTTGACTTTTGGATTGATTCGGTGGCCACTTTTGATTTTTTTTATTTGGGGGTATGGCTCGAGGTGGGCGGTAGCTGCGCACTATGCGTTACCACCGACCCGGAAGCGTAATTGGTATATCTACCCTGGCATTGCCTAGTTGTGTCATGTCACTTACCCTGTCGCGCCTTGTACGAGTTTGGATTTCTCCCGTAGCCCATGTGGTATCCTCTGGTGGCTTCCCGATCAGGAGGGACCATGATATTAGATGGACTACTGGGACTATTACGTGTTAAGGGCTATATGTGTAACCCCTTAATGCTAAGAAAAAAGTAAGCTTATTTTACTATTAGACATTATTGTAATAGCGAAATATTACAACATAGTAAATAGTTTAACGGATCCTTAGGAGATGTGAATCCCGAGCATCTCTTAAGTTACTACACTCATATTTATTTCTGTTGATTTAACTCACATAAGATATTTTAGTTCTGACTCGAGTGTTTTGTCTTTTCAATTCGCTCGGGTTAGCCTGAGCATTTCAGGATTCGAAGACCTTAGCTCTGAAGGACGAAGATGAAGATTTATATTACTATTATTCATTATAGTACTCCACTACATTCAAAATGTTTCCACTGCATTATTATTATTTTTTGATATGTGCAACTCTGATATATATTGTATAAGTATAAGCAAATGTTTTCTTAAAACAGCTTCATGAACTGTATATTTGATTATTATATTTTATCGTTGCGCTGCAAGATTCTGTTTTGTTCTTTTTATTCCTCTGCTTTTTGTTGTTTACCCCATAACAATCCGCCCTTCTGTATGGTTTAAGTCTGACGTGTGTGGTTTATCGTCGATTTAAACCGTGCGAAAAGGCAGGACGTTACAAGATTATAGTCTAAAAATTTTATATGTTAGAAAACATATTAAAATATATTTTTTGGAATTTTTAATGGATTTTTACTAAGTGTTCTAAGGGTTATATAAAATTATTTAAAGTATGAGACTTAAATGCTTTATATAATTTAAAGAGAAGAATGGACTTTTTGTAAAATAATTTAAATTGTTAAACCTGAAAAGTCGGCAACACTTTTGATAAATTGTAGAACTTTTTATTGGTAAAGAAATAGACAACCCATTATAATTAGACACGTAAGGCATGTTAGGTAGAAAAAAACTATTTGCTACATGCTTTTAACTGTTTCGTCTCCTTCGGCACCAGATTCCTCCTCCATGCTATCGCCTCCGACGTAGTCCAAACCAATGCATATGATATTAGGCAAGTGGTATGTAATGAATTGGATGTGGACGAAACGTACAGGGTCGAAACCGTGGGGTTCCGAAAGGGTTGAAGCTTTCACTACAAGAAAAGTTTGTTTCCTTAGCACTAGTGTACAACGTTTTTGAAACAGTTTCCATGAAAGGTAAAATTACAGTAAATATTATTAGCATGCACACTGTGTAAAAAAAGGCGGTAAATTTATTTTCCTTCCCTCCTTTTCTACGAACTCCCCTTAACAAAGACTTCCCTCAATTTCAATTCCTCGTCCAAATCAATTTGCTTCCTCTTAAAAATAATTTCGCCATCCGCGTTGTAGTCATCGCAATCTCGTTCGATCATTGTCCACGTTATCCTATCCTTGTCCACGTTGTAGTGATTCAGCTCATTTCCATTTGCCCTCATTCTTGTTGTCGTTGTAGGCTCGAGCAATCATTAGCCTTAGTTCGAGCTGTAGTCAGTGGATGCGAATTGGTAGCCATCAACGTCATTTGTTCTCGAAATTTTAGAGTAAGTTATAGCTGATTGACTTTTGCCTTTATTTCTATTTTTAGATTAAGTTTTAGATATTTGAGTTAGTACGCCTAACTAAGCATTTCAGGGTTGCGTTATTATGCCTATCTAAGCATATATGGATTTGAGTTAGTGTATGTGTATATATATTTGTTTGTGGGTCCGTTGTTAAGGATGAATGTGAGTTCTTGTTTTATGAATTGTATAACTAAATATTCAGATAACTACTTCATTTTAATATTAATTCCTATGTCATGTCTATGTTTTCTTTTAATGAGTAATATATTTCTTTCGTATTTTGATATTGTTCCTAATATTAGTTATGTCAATATTTATTTGATATTGGAAGAGCTTTTTGAATTGGAGCTTATTCTTGAATTATATGGACTACAGGTTTTTTTTCCCTCCCTTCTCATATTCCTTGCATTTGGCTTTCCATCTCATACTTCTCTATGATTTGAATTTTTTAGATTTATTCTTTTTGGCTTTTGCCTATACAATTTTATGGTCAGGATACTCTAATTCTTAAAGTTAATGGATCTTTTTGTGTTCAAAATATGTAGTTTGTTAACATTGGATACTAAGGAATTTATACTGGTATAGGTACAATTGCTTGCAATGTTAGAAAAAATCATGTTGTGTTAGTACATGGTGCTTCAATTGAAAATGCGAGCATTGATTAACTATGTAAAAATCCAATTTCTGGACAAAAAGAAAAAGGAAGACTTGCACTTTTAAATTTACTTAGATTGCTTCGAAAAAAATATTTTAATACTTTTGGTGGTTACCTTATAGTAGCTTAAGGATGAATGTGTGTGTATATTTTCCTATTGTCATTCACACATGAGAGTTGGATCTTGTTTTGTTGAGAATTACATCATGCTTGAATTTTTTAGCTCTTAAGTCCACTTTAGAGCATTTAATTTTTAATACCAAATAAGACTCGGTTGCATTTAATTTTTAATTGGAAAGTGTTCGTAGAAATAACCCTAGCAGTTGATTTTATTTTATTTTTTTGGTAAGTTACTGATATACATGATATACATTACAATAGGTGTAATCATTGTATTTATTAATTCTGGTCTACTCACTATAGAAAGAAAATTACAGCCTTAGCCATCTAACAGTTGACCAATTTTGTGTAATAGGATGGCACATGTTGCATGTTTATATAATCAGTTGATAACGGAACCCCATATACTTTTCTTGGCCTTCTTCAATTGGTAGTATGTTTCTAATGTTGTTTCTCACATTGGCAGTATTGCTATAATATATTTTGGATTTAAAGTTGCTATTTTCAATCCAGCCATACTTTGTAGCATTTCAAAATATTTCGAATGTCTTCCTCTGGTAGTTTATACATATTGTAATGTTCTGATTTTTTGCGAGTAATAGTGTCAATTGAGTTAGTAATTGTTGTAATATCTCGAGCAGATTTTTTATATTATAATTCAAGAAGATTTTTTTATTATAGTTCTGTCCAACTCAAGAAGATTCTTTTATTATAGTTCTATCAACACAAAATTAATAAGATCTGATATACGTATATAATACATTATTTTTCTCCCTGATTCTCTTACTCCCCTTTGTACTTGTTTTTGCTTTATTGCATCGTTGTAGTAATCTTTTTACTTCTTTCAGTTTGCATAAAAAATCAAATAAAGCACATCCATTGCATTATTGCCCCTATCCACTTTTTAACAACATAATAATATCCTTCAAATTTCAATACAACACCAAGCATTGATATATTTGAAAAGAATGTTTCTATGTGCATTGAATTGGTTTTTGTGTTCAATAAATAACAGGGCATATTCACTTGTAGAGTGATTCAATTCCTTTGCAGTGTAGTCTCGATAGTTTTATTAAATTCAAAATTGATCAACATTCTATTAATCTTACTACGCACTGAGTGAACCCTTCCTCCCTTCCATGTGAACGTGTTACCAGTGTACGGTAGGTCTTGTAAATCTGAATTGATTATTGTTTCAAAGATTACTTTCTTGTCATTTGACTCTAAACTAAGTGGTGGTGAACCTCTACTTAAAAGCCATTTTATCTTTGTATGTGCACTTTTAAGTATAATACTTCTTGAAATTTTTTTAAGCATATATCTGGTGGTGAAAATTTTCTTCTATTATACCGAGTAGGGTTCAACGGGACCTTATTTATACAAAAATGTTAGCATTTTCTTAATTGGTTTATAGTGGTTTCGTTTTAATTTACAGAAAATGGGTGACAATCCATAATGGAAGAGGACCATGGTGAAGAACAATAGTCAGAATGATGACAATAATGATGTTCAAATTCAAGACAATCCACAAACAGTCAACGACAATACAACGCAACAAGAAGTAAATGTTGAAGTTGATGTAGAAAGCAAGAGAAATGGCAATGTCGATGTAGTTCCAACTGCAAAAAAATAAAAATATAGAGGGCCAACTAAAGTGGATGGCTTCCTTTAAATATTTCAAATCGAATTGAAATTGATTTTAATGGACGAGCTGAACCAACATGAGCTGGGTCAGTCAAGTTACCTTCCTATTTAGGTCCGCTTGTACGAGAACATGTTCCAGTTACATTGGATGGTTCGAAGAAGCGAAGCAACGAATTAAAGGTTTTTCTTTGGACCTCCGTTCAGGTAAGAAACAATTTAAACTATATTATATTGTATGTACACAAGGGGTAATATTCAATATTTTAAATTGTTTTCAAATTCCCAGTTTACATTAAAAAAATTGACGGTTCATATTAGCTTGCGATTTTGAAAGGGTTAAATGTTTTAAATAATTTAATATTTTGAATAGTTGATCTTGATGTTTTCATGCATGTTTTATTTATACACAAGATAATGTATGCAAAATTTTGAACTATTTCAAACATCTTACCCCATCAACACCATAAGCCGATATAATTTTGCATTTTGGTTTTTCATATTCTTCTTCATTTTCGCACTTTTGTTTTCATATTCTTCTTTAATTTTCTTTTGTTAACCTGCACTGAAACAAGTTCCTTTTTTACTATATCATAAGTAACCAAAAGAGGTTTTTCGAATAACTACGAAAAAACTATAAGATGTAGATACCAAACTCAGGGTACATGCTTGGTTTTATATGCACACTTTTGTTAATAAAATTAGAAATCATGATATTTGCTTACTCAGCATACACTATATACCAATTGGCAATTATATGTAATTTTTAAATCTGATTCATTTGAATAAATACTAATCATACTATATGTCTTTTGCTCAAAAACTAATTAACTACAAACTAATTATAAAATATCAACAAATCATTTAAATCGAGTATTATTAAAATAAATATTACGCTAGTGATATCTAGAATTTTGTAGGTGAAAAATAATGTTTGGGTTAAATCCTAGTGATAATCTTTAATTTTGTTTTGGAATCTGATAGTATGAAATTCATAAGAAAAATATAATAATTTAGATAAATCTTTATCGAGATATACAACTAATTATCCTTTTTTTATACATAGGTTAGCTATGCCGATACCCCTCTCTATATCAACAATCTAGAGTTTTAAATCTTACTACTGTACAAGTGATTATCAGCTTTGGATAATAATAGATGCCTATACATATAGGAATGTCCAAAGCATAATGATAAGAAATAAAAACATTCAGTATTACTTCCATACATCTGTATTTACATGTTATAGAGTAACTTTAGTTGTAGGTACAAAGTAAACTGTAAGCAACCATTCCTTTTTTTATCTTTTCGTTATATGAGACCTGGCTCTGTAACTTGATGCCATTATGGTATTTTTAATCATCTGATTATGATATTTATCAGTACTTTCTTTTTAATCCTTTATCTGCTACTTCACAAACTTTAACTCATTAAGTTTGGTAAAAATAATTCATTAAGCGGAACCAATCCGATTCAAGATCAGTGGGACTTTTTTTACGTTTATTTTTGCAAATTATCAACGTATCATATAACCAAAATTTCAATTGTTTTAATAAATAAATATTGCACGCTAGATTTAAATCGGATGAGGACTAGCAAAATATGTTCATATTTCAACAAACGGGATGTATTTTTTAGATCTTCAAAAAGCATCCTAGTTTGCAAAATATTAAATGCAGAGAATGAAGAGGAGAGACTACGGCTGAAACCCGATAATATCAAAACAATGGCAGAGTGGAAGAAGTTTATTAGGTTCAAAACAGCTCTGGAAATTAAGGTAAATCGGTCATAATACATTTATCTCTCTTTATATTTTTATAAACACATTCAAATACAAAATAACACTTATCTCTGTTTGATTTTAGATTACGAAGTTAATTTTCTAAAGAACCTTTTATGTGTTTTTGAACATTTCAGATGGTAAATGATAAATTCAAAGCTATTAGAGACAATCAGATACCACACACATGCAGCCGTAGAGGAATGACTCAATTGGCTGTAGATGTAGTAAGATTTTTTTTTATTTATCATAATATTTATTAATTAGTTACTTCATATGATTTGTTGTTTTAATGATCTTTTGAATGTAGTCCCAAGAGTTGATGCTTTGATCAAATCCCGCATTAGAAAAGATGGCAAACCTATAAACATAGCTGTTGCAGATACTATTGTAAGTACTACTAAATTTTTGATATACTGGAATTGTTTAGTCACGTGCCAGTGTGATATTAGTGTATAATATTAATATTAACCTCTATAAGAGAAGCTAAAAAAGGTTGACAGTGGATCATATTCTTGCACAACAATCAATTATAAAGTAGATGCATTGTCACAAGTGTTAGGACCAGATAGATCTGGACGGTTGTAAGGAATGGGAAGGGGTATGACCCTCACTAAGGCAATTTGGCACATGTCAGGGACAAACAAACAATACAAATGCAAAACGAAATTGCAGAATTACAGACGATGGTTTACATGCTAAAGAAAAATCAAGTATGTTCGGACATTTTCTTTTTGTCAAGGTTTCAAGGGTTATTTAAATAAACGTAAAATGGTCCATTTTTAGTCAATTAGTTAGATAAAACACTATAAATTCATAAAAAATAAGTAGTTACTTTTTATATATTTTTGCTTTGGTGTGTAAAACTACAAAAAAGTGCACAGTGTGTCTATGCTTGATAAGAATACACAAGTGGAAACCATGGAAATGATTAATATTTCTTTATGGCAGCACTTCATAGCACAACATTATCTATACATTTGCTTACAAAATTAGAAAACTATCTTTTTTTCTAGTGCATTATGTTGACTAATGGTTGTCCGGACTTTTGATTAATTAATTTATCAAAGTATATTTACTTTAAAATCAACAAAACTTTATTTTCTTTCAAGTTTTCATGATGTCAAAAATAGTCTACTGGAGCATACGGAATTTTGAATATAAACCAACATTTACATTTCTAATTTTTTATTCATTCTCCATTATTTCATTTTATTTATATCCATAACTGAAGGAAAGAGTAAAAGAGGTGAACCTAACAATTAACATGAATAAGGGAATAAATGAGTCAGATGCGAATACTTCTGGTCCATCCAAGTTTAGAAACCGTAAAATCTTAAAGTTGTTAGTTTAGATCCAAATAGTGAATTGCAGGTATATATTTTTGTGCAACTCATACCTCACTATACCATTGGCATTTCCATTTGCAATTTAATCCTCCTCAATCCGAAGTACACATACTTCTTTAGCAATGTTAGCATATTCCTATAATGAAAAAATGGTTTGCTTAGACTTTTCCATGATTTTATAGTATTTTTTGTTATTCGTGCCATTATGTTGAATAGTCAAACCACTAAAGTAGAGTAGCTTTATTAACTTATATTTCACTTTTAGGTGGTTTCAATAAATATGGCATTTAGATAAAATTTCAATTAGGTCAATTTTTTATGCATTTATGCTCTGCACATAATAAATATGGCATTTAAATAAAACACTATAAAATAAGTCGCTATTTTTTTAATGTATTTTTGCTTTGATGCATAAAACTACAAAAAAGTGCACGGCGTGTCCATGCCTGACAAGAATATACAAGCGGCAACCATGGAACAGTCAATATTTTTGTACGGCCGCACTTCATAGCATATCCACACAACATAAACAATTTTATAAGTTGTAGCACTTTCTTCTTTTCTACCAATTCAAGATGTTTTAGTCGTAGAAAACAGATATAATAATATTTTACTAGAAAGTTAAAAAATAATTGAATTAAATCTTTTATAGTTTGGTTAAACATGCAAAACATTTTAATTGGATCATCAACGTACCTAAGTAAGGTTTGAAGGAAAATGCAAAAAAAAAAACAAGAATAAACATCAACTAATTTACATGTAATTCTCCTCTAGCAAGAGTTGGTTTTAGTAAAATTAGCAGTATCAATATCACCTTTAGCTGCTCCAGCTCCTATTAATATATGTATATCATGATTAAAGAGCATAATATCAGTACTTTGTTTCATTAGTTTCTTCGGTCTTTCTTCTAACTCTCCATGATATTATGTGTCGGCAACAAGAAGCCCCATATCGAGTGTAATGACCTAAATATTTTTAAATGAAGAATATCAGGTATTGCACTAAAGCATAAGTTTCACTCGTTTTCCCAAAATGTACTTGAAAAGGAAAGAAAGTACTATATAGGTCACAAGTCTCGGAACTATAGAAGTAGCATAGAGATTTTTAAGTTCGGTACTTTTTTTACTCTGAAATCCCCATGACGGATAAGAACAAGTTCTTTCAGACTGAGCAGTTATATCAATGTTTTATTATCGGATCACAATTACAGAAGGTAAGTGTGACTCAAGGTATCAAACAAAGTTTACAACTGGAAATTAAGATTTTATGATCATTCAAATACAACTATATGTCAGATATGATTTACTATTAGGCTCCAAAATTGTTAATTTACAAGTTGATGTATATAACAGTATATCATAGCTACTGTCAAACAAATATGTGTTTTCGAACCACATTCCCTTCTATTGTTTATGGAACATCTCTAGTTGTAATGCGTTGAGCTAAACCATTAATAGTACCAGTTTTTCCAGCACTAAACTAGCAATGAAATATTAATTATTCTCGTCCATTGTTACTTAGTATGTATTATTTTATTCAACATACAAAAGGACTACTAAATTGACAGTGATACTGAGAATTTATGAAATATTTCAATATAACATGTGCTTCAATAATTAATATACAAAGTTACGCATGTTGTAATATTATTGGTATGACAGGGTAATGGAAGTTGGGGAGAAGCAAGTTCAAATCAAAAGGTAAAAGTAACTATGATTATCGTGATATCATTTAAATTTCGGCAACTAATTCCATAACCACTGTAGTTTGCTTTTGACCAATTGCAGGGCAAACATGGCAAGAAACATGATACATATGATTTATTGGATTGGTCTGAGATAGATGAAATTGCTGCGGAAGGAAGAGTTCTGTCAGGTAATCCAAAAGAGCTTGTCTAACAAATTCCTTTTGGGTCAGATGCAATAAAAATTATTATAGGCATTTTGAGGAAACCAGTTGCTTTTTTATGGAGGGCTATACTTAGGTTGACACATATTGGAGAATTTGAAGGCGAGATAGTAGCTTGGCCAGTCAATATAGCCATTTTTGCATAATATAGATCACTTTGAGAAAGAAGACAATGCGGTAAAATTTTAAATTATTTAGTAACTAATATTTAATTTAAATACATAAAAAAATTTACTTCATCGATATTTGATCTTCTTCATTAGAGTAAAACTAGCAGCATAGATCATAAATGCAAGTTGTTAGATTGGAGTAGGAGTGAAGAAATAGTTGCTGAAGGATGGCTGCACTCGAGTAATCCAAAAGAAGTTGTGAACGACCTACCACTTAGACCATCGGCAATGGCCATTTGGGTAGACCATCCAACAAATCAAGATGCTTATTTATGGAGGCCAACCATTGGTTTGACATGAGATGGATTGGCGGTTGGTATGAAAGTGGCATGGCCCGAATCGAGTAGTTGTGGAGCAAGTTAAATATGCAACATTTTCTTCTCATATAGTTGAAGTTAATGTGGTCGAAAAGGAACACTTATTTATAATTAATTCGTTCATTTATCTTACTAATTATTTGCACATATAATAAATAGATTTTTTTCTTAATTGATAGAGTGCAAATTTAATGATAAATAGTAAGTGTAAGCTGATCGATTTATATCGGAGGGAGAAATTGTAGCTAAAGGGCGTGTGTCTTCAATTGATCCACTCGTAACGGTTCATTTTGTTCCTTTAGGAATAAATGTAATTAAAATTTGGATTGACGTTGCAAATGCTCCAAATGCACGTCTATGGAGCCCAACATCTGACTTACTAAACATTGAATATGTCATTAGTACTGCAATTGCTTAGCCTGCTGATAAAGTTATAACATATGCAAGTTCAAGTAAGTGTAATTTAACTTAATATAATCATCTTTGGAAGTTCGATTATAGCCATAAACTGCAGTTATGGTATCCTTGCATGATCTGCATTGTACATTGTAAATTGAAAAGTTTGTTGTGAGAATTTTTGTCTGCTTAGGAATTAATTTTGTTACTCGTTCCTTGGGATTTATATTATACAAAATAGGGTTCCACCCTTAAAGCTACCAGAAACAGGATATTAAATCCAACACTTGACACTTTACATCATCATATGTCTTGGCCTATCCTTCTGCAACATTGCTTAGCCACCTATCAAATACATTATTCATTTGTTGACTTGGAAAAAGATTCAAGTCTAACTGAAATTACAATACTTGCTCCATGCCTTTATTGATATCAAAATTTAGCATCGGGTTCAATGTTTGTTGTTGGTTTGTATCATTGTGTTCCTAAAAGAAATGAAAAAGTGGAATTAGGTAAAATGATAACAAACAAAGTCAAAAAATTAAAAAACAACATGTGATTGATTTATTCAAGGATTTATGTAATAAAGGTGTCCCATTAGCCACAAGATGTTCATGGAGATTTATATAACTCTTGCCATTATTTTTCAAGTTTAGATTGGTTCTTATTGGATGTCGAACCTTTTATATGCTTATCTCCTATGAACAAAATGAATATAAGTAAGATGTAAAATTTGGAATGAAATTTGAATTTCAAAAAGACATCATTGATAAATTGTAAAGTGAAATTAGTAAGGCACCTTATTTTGTAATTTAGAACCTTCTCAGAAACAGGTTCTAAATTTGGTAATGTGAAATTAATAGTTGGCCCCTTTATTTTATCGATAAAAAACTTTAAATACAGGGCTTCTAAACTTACTTTAAATTATGACAACTAGTTTGTCGACAGTTTTTCTAACAGAAATTCATTTATTCCATAATCCACTATTTGTAAGAATCAAGTTGTAAAAATTTATATTGAAATTCAAAAAGGCCTGAAGTTTATTTATTTTTCCAAGATGTACTAACCATTCAAAGTAGAAAGTAATTTAGAAATAAAATAGTGTCAGAAAATATCACAATCGTTCAATCAAGAATCGAATGGCCGAGCAATACAAGTGACGAGTTTCAAGTCAAATATATGATCAAAAACTTAGGGACTTTAATCCCTATTTATACCCAAAAATCATCATCGGCAAAAAAACGAATTCGAGTTAGAAAAAATCAGAGAGAAAGCATCATCCAGAACTCGAATCAAGTCGAATATACATATAAATCAAAAAAGGGAAAATGTACCAATTCAAAGCACGAATCATTCAAGCTCGACATTTGAAGCCACCGCATATTAATCAAAGCCAGAAAATCGATCGACAAAGCAACTCAAAATAGAAACACAGTTCAATCAATCAATTTTTGAATCAGAGCTTAAATCGAACAAAGCATTAGAAAGAAGAACGAAGAAAGAAAGGATCGGCCAAAGTTTTTGCTCAGAGAAAAAATAATAATAAAAGGGAACGCTTTTTCTATTTACAAATTGGATGGGCTTAAATATATAAATAGGGTTTTGTTAAGTCTTTTTATTTCATTTGTAATTTGATTTTAAAATTTGGAGAATTTCTAGTTTTGTAACTAGGTTACGAACTACGGTGGTGTAGTTCGAGAATTCGCAACTCAATGGCAGAGTTGTGACAGGGTTTTGAGCGTAGAGTTAGGTTAGTCGTTAGCGGGTATCGCAAGTTTACGTATGTAAGCATCTGACTACTTAATTTCTAGTAGAAACCTTAGGGGCAACACATAGGCAGGGTTTTACCAAAGTTGGGTAAATCTATATTGTTCTATTTCTGCTTTTATTATTCTGCTATTATCAGTGCTGCAATTATTTTATATATTTCCGCATTAATTTATATTATTATTAGTATCACCATATTCACCCCCTCCACCTCTAGGGTGAAATCGATCCTACAGATTCTTATAATGACCAATCTGATTGAAGCTGAAGCATCTGATGTTCTTCTTCTCGATCACTTCCTCCGCTTTTCCAGTACGATACTCATTCACAAAATGCCCCTTCTTGTCGCACTTGAAGCTCACAACCTCATACTTTCCCTTCTTTCCTGCTCCACCTTTCCTAGCACCCTTCTTATGAAAGAACTTCCTCTTCTAGTCTTGCTCAACCTGGACCTCCTTTGCCTTACTATTCTCTAAACAAGTAAGCATCTCTTCGTATCTCAAGGTTCCACATTCAAATTACATAATCTCGCCGCTTTCTCGGGTTCATAAAAATATAATAAATACATATATATGCCAAGAGCGACATATGAAAATTCCCCTTTGGTTGATCAAAGTCACTAAATAGTCATAATTGACTTAGTACAAACACAGTGGAAATACATCAACAAAATAAAACTGCAACTCCTAAATAGCTATCAGTTGGCCACCTACTCATATCTGGAAGCTTTATTTACGAACCTACTAAAAACCTGTAAATCCTCAACTCTTAGTCTACTTAAATCAATTTGTGATATTTTAAGGGGAAAAACATAAATTTCGAGTCAGACATAAAGCCTGGTGCGAATAATACTATACGTCTCGGTTATATGATATAAAGTGAGTCCACACCGCTTAGGGGAACGGGTTTCCCCTCACTAATATCCTTTTAAAACATATCTTTTGAAAACCTTTATACTTCAGCCAAAACTGGTTAAAACTGTAAAGCATTATTATGTAAACATACATATCAGGTAACAAATGAACTATCTATCCAAACCCTACAGTTTTATTTGGCTAACTACTAACCTTTGGCTGACTCGGGCCTACTAGACAATATAATTAAAATAATCTGACACCTGTTAGACACTCCTCTTCTAGACTATATGTTCTTAACTATCTATTAAAAACTCTTCTTCTGGATGGTCTGTCCCAAACCTGAATTCTCCCACCGTCACCCGATCCTAATGGTTTTGCGAGTTCACCAATAACTTTTCTGCATACAAATATATATTCCATTTTGTGTGTAATAATAATTTTAGTCTTACCTGTGACAAAACCCTAAACACTGATATTTTGACTAAATTAACTGGGGCTAATAGCTAATGTATAGGGCGTGACCCTATACCAATCTCATCTTGTATTCTAATATCTGAGTCATTTTACTTAAGGTTACCTACCTATAAAATTTTCCTTGAAAGCCTTTTCATCTCTATTGATTTAAAACTTTTAAATCAAACTCAAACAAGGAAAATATATACTCTATTCTTTACTCAAAATCACCTTGCCATGATATATGTATTTTACTCAAAGCTTTGTTGATGAAAACAATTAAACCTTTAAAAGTACCCCTTTTGATCCCATTGAAAGCATCCCTTTCTTAACCAAGTAAACCCATTATAACCAAGGCCGAAAGGTCAAAACCTTCCTTTGAAACCATTATCCTTTTGAAACCCTTAAAAAACCATTTCTTCAAAAGCTCAAAACCTTAGAAATCCTATCTTTAGAACACTTGAACATTTGCATTTCGAAACCATTGAAAAAACCTTTCCTTTAAAACCTTTCGAAACCATTCATTCAAACCATTCGAAAGCATTAAATCTCAAACCTTTCGAAAGCATTTGAGTTTAGTTTAAAACATGTGGAAACAACTTTCGAAACTATTCAAAACCATATCTTTCGAAACATTTGGGTTAATCTTTGAAAATCTTGTAGGGTCACAAACAACAGGGTCAAAAGTAACTCTTTCGAAAGATATCTCCTAAATAAAGAAGCGATGGTGTCAAAACTAACCTTCTAAAAGCATTGGAGAAGCGGAAAGTTTTAGAAAACAAAGTATGCATTCCGAAACCATTGACTTCGAAAGGTAGAAAAGTGGCAGCTAGGAGTTTTGACCCTGACGAAAGCATTTACTTAAACAAGACGCGCAACTCATTTGAAACCATTCTTTTTAAAACCATTGACCTATTCGAAAGCAATCCAAGTTGAAAGCTATACTATCGAAGCAAAGCAAGCGCATTTTCATTTAAAAGCAAAGTAGCGCTTCAACCACATTGGAACCTATGGTCTCGACTTAGTGCCTTCCGCCTAAGTCAAATTCACGCCGTGCCAAGTAATTGATACAATATGCACTGGTTTCGATGGCATGGAGCGGCAGTACTTGGTCCGAACCCCTGTGCCGAAAGTGGCGAAGCATACTAAAAGCCTGTAAAAACTGATTTTACTTTGAAAATAATTTCTTTTTAGCTAACCTTCCATATTTATCAAAATATTATTGGCATTTTATTTTCTAAAAGTGCTGCCAATATTTCAGAAATAAACAAATTAATTTATAAAATACCCCTTCTCCTTTTATAAATGTACAAAACATTTAAGTTACATACCTTAAATAATTTTATATAATCATGAAAATACTTGGAAAAATTCTACAAAAATTTCAAAAAATCATTTTTAATATGTTTTCTAACATATATAAATTTCAGGCCCAAACTACTTATAATTTAACCGTGAATTATTTCTAACCCAGCTAATCATTTTCTTTACTAGAAAATTTATATAAAATCCACACTAATTCAGAAAATTCTAAAAATTGAAACACATCTCTAAATATTATTTCAGATTTATTTCTAAAATTGCAAGCATTTGGATACCATTAAATAGGGTTTCATATCAATACATATCATAAAATTTATATGAACAAGCATAGATCATCAACAAGCATATATAACAATTAATCATTCAAAAACATGGCATAATCATGCAAAATACTTCCGATTATCCTTAAATCAAAAAACAATTAGAAAAATGAGATATAATCATTATTCACCATAGCCTTTTAGATTAAAGATTTGATCTTGACTAAGTTGCTTAAGTTTTCCTCGTAAAGTCTTCTCCTTGCTTTTCCTTATGGTAGCCGACCTTAAATTATATTTTTGTTTGTGAATTATGAATGAACGTAAGAATGAGGGCTTAAAGAGTTTAGGGTATAAGAATGTACTTATTCCCATATTGCTCCTAATCTAGTATACTTAACCATTTTTATTTTAGTTCATTTATTATCAAGGCACGGCTTCCCCTTGTTAATTGCAAATCTCAATCCCCTAATCATCATATTATTTTATTTTATTTTATTTAGCTAGTTAAATATTGTAAATAATTTTTCTATGATCGTCTGTTGCTTCTCCAAGCAACGTTAGTTTTTCGGTCGACAACACATGTGCCACCTTTTTCGTAGTCAGAAAAAACTCTTGCCATCATTTGGAATACAAGCCTACACATCTGAACGGCACAGCATATACAGTCGAAACCTTAAAAAACCACATCGGTGCAGCAGAGTTATCAACGGTCGAAGTCATTATCGTCTTAATATTGTTGTACCTCAATCTGAATCTGCATGTCTTTTTTTTGCTGAGTCACAGGCTAGTTCGCTCTCTTTAAGATGATTCGCATTTTATCCTCAAGGTGTAAAGCTATTTATCAACCGCTCCATCTACAAGATAAAACGGCCTCTAAAATTTAGTCAATTTGTTGCTTACGCTAAAGAAAATTGTTTGAATATAGCACATTCTAATTTAATTGATTGTAAAGTTTCTTAAAAGGAGAAAAATGTAGAGGACAAAGAAGAAGAAAAAAAAATTGTATGTTATTTATATTTTCTCCATCGTCTATCTATTGTGCAAATAGACAAAATTTAAATAGTATACGTTGCTGAAGTGAGAGAATGTTAATGGATTTTAATTTATTGTCATTAAAATGAATTTTTAATACCATTAACTTTTGCAACGGCTCAATAATAATGACTCATGCCTTATATATTATGGTACTACATTTGCAGCCGATCAATTATAATAATGACTCATAAATATGTGACTGTTATACATTTGCAATGACTAAATTTTAAAAATGGTTCATGAATATATAATCATTAACCTGAATTTTTTTTATTTTTTAATTAATTCACTTAAAGTTCCAACAAATGCAGAAGACCGTAACCGTGAATTTACATGATTGAAAGTCAAGTTCCTAAGGGTTTAATATATATTTGTGTACCACTTCAGTGAAATGATGTTTAAGCCTTCGTTATATGCCTGTGTAATGTTATAAAATAGAAGGAGATAAGAAGCCAATAGAGAAGGAGAAAGAAGAAAATGTTATTATTCAGAAATTAGTCATACATTTACATTGTATGGACTCCTTTATATACAGGCCTTGGAGCATAGTAATGAACCTATCTTATGATGTAGGAATGACCAAAATATAACAAATATTGTATAGTATATTCACACTTTATAATATTACAACACTCCCCCTTGAATATGCGTCTTCAAAATCTTGAATGCTCTATTAACTTGAAGTTGTCACCTTTGAAACATATATGATAATTGCTCTCCCTCATTTTTATCTTATCAGCGTATATCCATTCAGCAGATATTGATATTGTCGGTTGCTTTATTGAAATCCTCTGTTAGGAAAACCCAATGGGAAAAACCTTAAACGAGAAAAAGAGTAGATATCATATTAAATATGATATTCCTTCTAAGAGTTTGATACTTTGGGATCAAAATAATGCCTCATTAAAACCTTACTGTCAGGACCCGTAAATCCGTACTCCTTGAATAGACACTAATCTCCATTGATTAACTCAAGGTGAACGAAAATACGAACACTGAGGGTTTTAAGAAAGAAGAAAGAGGTAGAAGAAGAGAGAAAGAAAAACAGAACAGAAAGAACAACAAAACAACAACAGAATCTCACAATTCGCAGCGGAACAACATATAATAATAAATGAATAATCTTTAAACAAAGAACTATATCAGTTATTACATTTTATACATTACATTACATCATATCATCACATCAGAGTGTACAACAACATACAACAACAAACAGTGCAGCGGAAAAAGAAATACTATATACTAGTAATACGCCATGCCATCCAGCTTGCCTCTAGCAACTCCAGAATATCCAGAATATCCTGATAAACCTAACTCTTAACTGCCCGTGTGGAAAATTGGTGGGCACCCAGAGTTTAGGAAGGAAAACAATAAACTCCGAGTCAGTCATGTGACTGGTGTGAGAACTCAAAACAGTTTATTTATCTTTAAAATCAAATAGAGGAATATTTTTATTTCAATTCGCAATGCTTTTAAAAAAATGAGACTACCATAAGGCCTCCCGCACACACACACATGCAAACGCAGAATCGGAGGAGATTTCTCCTTATGATAGTCAAAGATGCTTGATACGCATTTAAAATAACATTTGATATTATTATTAGTGTATAGTGTAGAAAAAATTCATTTCGAAAGTAGAATATAAATCTTAGCCAGCATAGACATTTCGAACTATGCCTACTATAGCTACCATCCAAACAGTGGTGACCACCATAAGTGAATGGCAGGTTCTACAACTAATACCGTACAAGTTTCGTATTGGGAATTGGATTTCCAACAAATGGTCAGGCCAAGGAACTTCCCATTGCCACTGAGAATGCCTCTGGATGGACATCCCCGAGAACCAAACCGGATCTCTACCAACACAAGGCCGGGTTACTCCTAACTGAGTAACAACTGACCGAATATGCCATCCCCCGGTCCTTTGGGACCTTTATCCGAGAGCTCTCTAATCAATTCACACAATCATAAAAACAAAGTGTTTCAACATGAGTAAGTATCTGGGCTCCATACCATGATACCACCCTTTTCCAGAAGGAAATGCACATATCCTAAAGGGCGCTACCCCTCATAACCTTGCTGCTTCTTTCCTGTTTTGACCATTTCCGGGATGTGAGGCTCGACGAATTCACGTCCACAAAAACATACTTTATACAAAAGCCATGCTTTGGGTCAACAAATGATCAACACAATGATCACTAAGATAGACGATCAAATAAATGATCCTATCACAACAATCAACACAATGATCATTTCAGCATCACTCAGCATGTCACATTACCAAACTGGGAATATATCGCTGATAACTTCAACTATATAACCTTTGAGCTCGTACGTCTCAAAGAAGGGTGTTAAGCAAAGAATAAATTCTCCGCCACCAACAGAAATATATTTGAAAGAAATCGGCTTTATATCTCAAATTGTAATGTCAGACATACAATCCATACAAGTCTGTTCCGGGCTCGAACAGAACCGAAGGCACTTACAAAGAAGTCCTTGCAATCCGGATATTCACAATCCTGATCGGATTTCCCATCACTTAGGGAGTCTCTATACCGTTGCAACTCAGTGCAGAGACAATCGATAGGTCATCCTATCGCTTTCGCAAATACCGGGTCTTCAACACCGATCTTCAATGCAATTCACAACGACGTATCACATATTCGGAATGGGTTATACGACCCCATGGTCCTTTCCCGGTTAACCCGAATAGTGAGCGCTTATTTAAAAAAAATAAGTGTGGCATTCAATTTCAAACAAATTCACAACAAATACCATTTAAGGTAAATATCGATAGTCGGTTATTGAACTATCAATGGATATGCACACATCACCAGATTCCAAATAATTTTCCAAATTATTTATTTTCCCAAATACCTTTAGAAGATATAAACATAATTTCCATTCTTTAAAAATAAATCAATATTTATTTTTAAACCCAATTTCCCAATTCCATTTATAAATTCCATATTGAATTTATATTCCAAAATATTCATGAATATACAATTTCTATTATTCATTTCCAATTTATCTTCAAAAAGATAAATTCTCATCATATTCACTTTATATTGGAAAACTTTTCTATACTTATTAAATAAGTAATTCACAAGTCTTTTTATTTTCTATGCTCAGAAAATATTTAATATACTCTAATCGAAATTAAGTATATATTTCATTCTTTAAGGAAATCATTCTCTTAAACATATTTATTTGGGCCAAAACGAATGTTGCGTAAAACATCGTTACGACAACCCAAAATCACTAGTATAGGGATTCGAAATAAAATAGATATATAAATCCCAATACTATACAAAACATTTCCTTTCGGAAATTATCTATTATAACAACAGTGTTATAATCTATCATTTCCTTCTATTTCTCGAAAACATCTATTTCAACAATAAATGTTGAAATCTATAATTTCGAATCTCAATACATTTTAAAACATCGTTAGATTGTTTTAATTCTATTTAAAACATCACATTCCAAATAATTCTTTAACATAATATTCACTATACAAAAACGTGAATATATATTATTAATAAATTTCATTTCTTCTATTCCTTTTATTTTAAGGAATTATTCACTGTTTAAAACATGAATATAACTCCATTAATAAATTAGAACAATTTACTTATCAAAATAAGTCGTTTTTGAATTTATAAAACAATGTTTATAAATTTCATTTCTATTTATTTTACAACAACTTCCTTTTATAAATTTCCTTTATAAATATATATTCAATTTTATATCTCAATGATATACTAAAATTTCATATTATAAGTCAAACACTTATAATTTATTTGTTTATAAAATCGTTCCTCTAAACTTCACAAATATATAAATCTTATAACTTCGAAGATTCATTTATTTATCCACATCTATTTCCTAAATAACTTTATAAATTTTATTTATAAAATTTATTTATAACTTCACCGTTATAATTTTATAAATTTCATTCATTAGTGAAATTCATTCACAATTCTTTCTAATACTTATAAAAGCTCGTTTTATAATTCCAATATTTTTAATTTATCAATATCCATTTATAAATCTTTTAATATAAAACAATTTATATTACTATTTTAAAACGTCTTTTAACTCCTTATAATTTCATCTTTTTAATTTATAAAATAATCAAATTTCATAAATTCTATAGATTTCATTCCTTTATGAAATTCATTTACAAATCATTCTATCACTTATAAAAGCTTGTTTTATAATTCAAGATATTCTAAATTCATAAATATCCACTTATAAATCTTTTAATATAAAACAATTTATATTATTACTTTAAACATCTTCAACTCTTTTATAATTTCATCATTCTGATTTATAAAATAAAAATTTTATAAATCCTATTTTTAAACTTCTTATAATAAATTTAGAAAATCCAGTTCAAATTATTTTATAAAACCACTAATCCCATATTTTCAAAAATCAACTTTTAACTATATTTCTCAAAAATATAACTTTTATAACATTAAATTTATAACGTTTATTTATTTATAATGGATCAATCCCAAAAATATTATATAAACGTATATTTTCAAAAATCCCTTTAGAAATAAAAATCGTTGTTTTTAAATTTCAAAAATTTGATCCGATGATGCAACACATCAAATAGTCAAACACGATTTTCAAACATCATATATCATCCATGATAAACAATCAAATATCACAATATATGAAAATAAACAAACACTTGTGAGGAATCCAGTTGGATCCCTCCAACCTGTTTCCCTGCATCCACAGACATTAGCACAATACCATTCCGTTTCGAGACGGAATATCGCGGTATATGGGATTTTATAAATATATATCCGCTTACTAACGGCGCAATAGGGTCTCATCCGCTAAAAGAAAATGCGGGAAATCAATCAACTGCAATATATACATATGCCAATATATATATATTGCTATATATATAATATAATACCAATTCCACTTTGAGGTGGAATATCGCGGTATATGTGTGTAATAAATAACCTCCGCTTACTAACGGCGTATAGGGTCTATTCACATCCAATATATATATAACAATCATCATTCAATCAATCCATCAACACAGTCAATCAATTTTAAATTTAACTATTTAAAATTCAAATAAACAATAAAAATTCCTTTTGAGTGAGAAGTTCTCACCTTTTATTCCCGTTTGCCATCCACTTCCAATTCAACTTGTTTTCTTCATTTATACCTTGTATAAATATTATACACAATTTATTAATATTCGAATCAATCGAATAAATTAAATTTTCATTTGACAAATTTTAATTCATCGGTGATTTCATTTTTAATAGTTAAAGTTACTGATAGTTTTATTTAAACCAATTTCATCTTTAAAATTTTATTTAACTAAAATTTAAATTTCTTTTCTTTTAATAAATTTAATTATCCAGTGGCTTTTATTTTAAATCATTTCCTTTTATAAATTAAATCAACTAATTATTTCACTTTAAATTAATATCTTTAAATAAATTTCTTTTAATAAATTTGTTTATCCAATAAATCAAATTCCTAACAAATCTGTCTAGTTAAATTTAAACTTCAACTAAATTTACTTAAATAAATTTATTTAACTACAATTTAATTTTAAAACTAAATTTTCTTCTTTTAATAAATTATTTGTAGTTACACAAAAATAAATTTAGATTTAATTAACTCACCCTATAATTAAATTTATCCAACTAACTATTAAATTCCTTTTTCTTATCAATTAATAATTTTTTTTTTACTAATCTTAAATTTATACAAATTTTCTGGTTTCAAACTAAAAATCTGAATTCAAACTGATTTTTTTCTTTAATTAAATTTGTTTAACTAAATATTGAATTAAAACTAAACTTCCTTTTTAATAAATTAATCAAACATATATATTTAAATTTAAATTAAAACAACCGTTACATCAATTTTTCTTTTCACTGTCTACATATATATATATATATATCTACAGATTTTAAATAAATTCAAAAATTTAAATTTCCTTAAACTTGTAGTATGTATGTATTTTATATTCTGGGATTTTTTTTTTTTAATTAAAATTACCTCAACGCTGCCGTTGCCAATCGCCGCCTCATCGTGACACCTCCCCTGCTCGACCCCCAAATCACGCACGCCACCACACTTCTTCGACGTCGTCCATTTCCTTCACGCGAATCACTGCCATCGCCACGCTGTCGCGATTCCCCAAATCGACCTCGCGTACGCGCGCGCGTCGCTCCAACGTCGACGCCGCCGTGCCTCAATTCTGCGCGACCCACAGCAGATCGTCGCCTTGCCTTGTGCCGCTGTGTCGCCTGCTCGCGTTGAGCTACTTCAAACCCCTAACTGCCGCGCCTCCAATCACAAACGCCGCCATCAAATCGCGTGCCCCCCTTATTTCGTCGCCGCCGCGATGCCTCCACCCTCCTACGCGTATGCGCGCGCGATTACCCCTTTAGGGCTTCGGCCATAGTATTTTATTTTTATTTTTTTTATTTAATCTGAAGAAAGAGGGCTCAGTTTCGAATGAGAGAAGGGGTCACGATATTCTTATAATCCCATGAAGCATGGTTTGCACGATGTAACCAAGATTTTCAGGCGTGATTTTTGTGCGTGATTAAAGGAAGAAAGTAGCTGATGTTTGACTCAATATTTAAATTTAAATTTAATTTGAATTTGATTATATATCAACGCGTTTATATGTCGTGTGCTCACGTATCAACTCCAAAAATTACAAAATTTGAAATCCGAGAATAATTCAATATTACGGACTCAATGGAACTGGTTTCGTCGAATTCCGAGACTGTGCCTCGGACGGCTATTTTAAATATCGATTCAAACGATTAAATTCCAAAACTGAACGTTTCACTTTCAATTTCAATTCTGAAGCTTCTAAAATCTTCAATATTATCAATATGAATTTTACAATCTTTTGAAATATTTTTAATCGGCTTAAAATTGAAGATTCAAATTTTTATTCAACATTCAATCGATTAAATTCTATAATTTAATCGCCAAATTCAAAGTTATATTGAAAATTCAATCCAAACCATCATTCAAATATTTAAAATTAATTAAATATTTTCCAAATTAAATTGTTTAAAATTCTGGGTCGTTACAATCTTTCCCCCTTAAAAGAATTTCGTCCCGAAATTACAAGTTAAGAAGAATGCCCTTATCCCGTCTATTATTTTTCACAATTCAAATAATTTTATCAACTTTCTAGCCTAAATCCTTTTACTAAAGATTCACTATCATTTCAGTTATCTTTCCAACTTCAATTATAGGTTTCAAACAATATTGTTTTACTAACCATTCAAATTTAAATTCAAATTCAAATTTCAAACTTTCAAAAATTTTTCTCAAAAATTTTCTAACACCCTAAATTTCGAAAAATTTCGCCAGCGTTTCCTTTGCGCGGCTCGATCGGTACGACTACAAAATGGCACCACGGCCCCTCAGAATCAAAAAGAAAAGAGAAAAGCCAAGTGGCTAGAGAAGAAAGTCATCAAATCTCATATTAAAATTGAAATACGTACCTTTTTGTCGAGCAATTCAATTTTTGTCTTTGAAATCAAAATCTCAATTCCTTTATATACCTGTATAACCTGCTTAGTAGTAGCATCCAAATCCAACATTCAAACCATTTGCCAATTCTATTACAAAATTTCCAATATATGTTCCTTATACGTTTTTACTTCATTTTTGAAGTTACATATCCAATTTTATTAAATTTTTCACTTCAATTCAATTCACAATTTAAATTTCATTCGAATTCAATTTTCAATTCTAAATATTGAATTCTATCGATTAACTTTCGTTTAGTAATTCATATTACTACTTCAAATTAGTTCCATTCACTAATTCATTTAAATTTTCAATTCATCTCGAATTTACTTAATTACCAACAAAGGAAATTTCAATTAATTTCTTTTACTCACTTGAATTTATATACAAATTCAGATCTATCTTCAAATTTAGCTCACGACTAAATTTTAATTTAACCAATTCCAATTCATTAGTCCATGAATTAATAATTTATCAAGTTAGTTTACTTGAATTCAATCCATTTTATTTAATTCCATTACTAATGATAATAATTCAATATTATTACTTCCTAACAATCATGCAACCATATACTATAATAATTCATAGAAAATCATTTCCTTTTTACACAAAATAGTTTTAGGCAAAATTATTTTATTTACCCGATTCAAAAACAAATTTATATTCACTAACAAATACGCGCTCATATCTATTATTACTCTCAAACTCATTCTAGAGTACTGCTGACTCTATCTCTAATGAGTAATACCCAACAGAACCATGGTTGTCGCTTAACCAACAGCTCTGATACCACATTGTCAGGACCCGTAAATCCGTACTCCTTGAATAGACACTAATCTCCATTGATTAACTCAAGGTGAACGAAAATACGAACACTGAGGGTTTTAAGAAAGAAGAAAGAGGTAGAAGAAGAGAGAAAGAAAAACAGAACAGAAAGAACAACAAAACAACAACAGAATCTCACAATTCGCAGCGGAACAACATATAATAATAAATGAATAATCTTTAAACAAAGAACTATATCAGTTATTACATTTTATACATTACATTACATCATATCATCACATCAGAGTGTACAACAACATACAACAACAAACAGTGCAGCGGAAAAAGAAATACTATATACTAGTAATACGCCATGCCATCCAGCTTGCCTCTAGCAACTCCAGAATATCCAGAATATCCTGATAAACCTAACTCTTAACTGCCCGTGTGGAAAATTGGTGGGCACCCAGAGTTTAGGAAGGAAAACAATAAACTCCGAGTCAGTCATGTGACTGGTGTGAGAACTCAAAACAGTTTATTTATCTTTAAAATCAAATAGAGGAATATTTTTATTTCAATTCGCAATGCTTTTAAAAAAATGAGACTACCATAAGGCCTCCCGCACACACACACATGCAAACGCAGAATCGAAGGAGATTTCTCCTTATGATAGTCAAAGATGCTTGATACGCATTTAAAATAACATTTGATATTATTATTAGTGTATAGTGTAGAAAAAATTCATTTCGAAAGTAGAATATAAATCTTAGCCAGCATAGACATTTCGAACTATGCCTACTATAGCTACCATCCAAACAGTGGTGACCACCATAAGTGAATGGCAGGTTCTACAACTAATACCATACAAGTTTCGTATTGGGAATTGGATTTCCAACAAATGGTCAGGCCAAGGAACTTCCCATTGCCACTGAGAATGCCTCTGGATGGACATCCCCGAGAACCAAACCGGATCTCTACCAACACAAGGCCGGGTTACTCCTAACTGAGTAACAACTGACCGAATATGCCATCCCCCGGTCCTTTGGGACCTTTATCCGAGAGCTCTCTAATCAATTCACACAATCATAAAAACAAAGTGTTTCAACATGAGTAAGAATCTGAGCTCCATACCATGATACCACCCTTTTCCAGAAGGAAATGCACATATCCTAAAGGGCGCTACCCCTCATAACCTTGCTGCTTCTTTCCTGTTTTGACCATTTCCGGGATGTGAGGCTCGACGAATTCACGTCCACAAAAACATACTTTATACAAAAGCCATGCTTTGGGTCAACAAATGATCAACACAATGATCACTAAGATAGACGATCAAATAAATGATCCTATCACAACAATCAACACAATGATCATTTCAGCATCACTCAGCATGTCACATTACCAAACTGGGAATATATCGCTGATAACTTCAACTATATAACCTTTGAGCTCGTACGTCTCAAAGAAGGGTGTTAAGCAAAGAATAAATTCTCCGCCACCAACAGAAATATATTTGAAAGAAATCGGCTTTATATCTCAAATTGTAATGTCAGACATACAATCCATACAAGTCTGTTCCGGGCTCGAACAGAACCGAAGGCACTTACAAAGAAGTCCTTGCAATCCGGATATTCACAATCCTGATCGGATTTCCCATCACTTAGGGAGTCTCTATACCGTTGCAACTCAGTGCAGAGACAATCGATAGGTCATCCTATCGCTTTCGCAAATACCGGGTCTTCAACACCGATCTTCAATGCAATTCACAACGACGTATCACATATTCGGAATGGGTTATACGACCCCATGGTCCTTTCCCGGTTAACCCGAATAGTGAGCGCTTATTTAAAAAAAATAAGTGTGGCATTCAATTTCAAACAAATTCACAACAAATACCATTTAAGGTAAATATCGATAGTCGGTTATTGAACTATCAATGGATATGCACACATCACCAGATTCCAAATAATTTTCCAAATTATTTATTTTCCCAAATACCTTTAGAAGATATAAACATAATTTCCATTCTTTAAAAATAAATCAATATTTATTTTTAAACCCAATTTCCCAATTCCATTTATAAATTCCATATTGAATTTATATTCCAAAATATTCATGAATATACAATTTCTATTATTCATTTCCAATTTATCTTCAAAAAGATAAATTCTCATCATATTCACTTTATATTGGAAAACTTTTCTATACTTATTAAATAAGTAATTCACAAGTCCTTTTATTTTCTATGCTCAGAAAATATTTAATATACTCTAATCGAAATTAAGTATATATTTCATTCTTTAAGGAAATCATTCTCTTAAACATATTTATTTGGGCCAAAACGAATGTTGCGTAAAACATCGTTACGACAACCCAAAATCACTAGTATAGGGATTCGAAATAAAATAGATATATAAATCCCAATACTATACAAAACATTTCCTTTCGGAAATTATCTATTATAACAACAGTGTTATAATCTATCATTTCCTTCTATTTCTCGAAAACATCTATTTCAACAATAAATGTTGAAATCTATAATTTCGAATCTCAATACATTTTAAAACATCGTTAGATTGTTTTAATTCTATTTAAAACATCACATTCCAAATAATTCTTTAACATAATATTCACTATACAAAAACGTGAATATATATTATTAATAAATTTCATTTCTTCTATTCCTTTTATTTTAAGGAATTATTCACTGTTTAAAACATGAATATAACTCCATTAATAAATTAGAACAATTTACTTATCAAAATAAGTCGTTTTTGAATTTATAAAACAATGTTTATAAATTTCATTTCTATTTATTTTACAACAACTTCCTTTTATAAATTTCCTTTATAAATATATATTCAATTTTATATCTCAATGATATACTAAAATTTCATATTATAAGTCAAACACTTATAATTTATTTGTTTATAAAATCGTTCCTCTAAACTTCACAAATATATAAATCTTATAACTTCGAAGATTCATTTATTTATCCACATCTATTTCCTAAATAACTTTATAAATTTTATTTATAAAATTTATTTATAACTTCACCGTTATAATTTTATAAATTTCATTCATTAGTGAAATTCATTCACAATTCTTTCTAATACTTATAAAAGCTCGTTTTATAATTCCAATATTTTTAATTTATCAATATCCATTTATAAATCTTTTAATATAAAACAATTTATATTACTATTTTAAAACGTCTTTTAACTCCTTATAATTTCATCTTTTTAATTTATAAAATAATCAAATTTCATAAATTCTATAGATTTCATTCCTTTATGAAATTCATTTACAAATCATTCTATCACTTATAAAAGCTTGTTTTATAATTCAAGATATTCTAAATTCATAAATATCCACTTATAAATCTTTTAATATAAAACAATTTATATTATTACTTTAAACATCTTCAACTCTTTTATAATTTCATCATTCTGATTTATAAAATAAAAATTTTATAAATCCTATTTTTAAACTTCTTATAATAAATTTAGAAAATCCAGTTCAAATTATTTTATAAAACCACTAATCCCATATTTTCAAAAATCAACTTTTAACTATATTTCTCAAAAATATAACTTTTATAACATTAAATTTATAACGTTTATTTATTTATAATGGATCAATCCCAAAAATATTATATAAACGTATATTTTCAAAAATCCCTTTAGAAATAAAAATCGTTGTTTTTAAATTTCAAAAATTTGATCCGATGATGCAACACATCAAATAGTCAAACACGATTTTCAAACATCATATATCATCCATGATAAACAATCAAATATCACAATATATGAAAATAAACAAACACTTGTGAGGAATCCAGTTGGATCCCTCCAACCTGTTTCCCTGCATCCACAGACATTAGCACAATACCATTCCGTTTCGAGACGGAATATCGCGGTATATGGGATTTTATAAATATATATCCGCTTACTAACGGCGCAATAGGGTCTCATCCGCTAAAAGAAAATGCGGGAAATCAATCAACTGCAATATATACATATGCCAATATATATATATTGCTATATATATAATATAATACCAATTCCACTTCGAGGTGGAATATCGCGGTATATGTGTGTAATAAATAACCTCCGCTTACTAACGGCGTATAGGGTCTATTCACATCCAATATATATATAACAATCATCATTCAATCAATCCATCAACACAGTCAATCAATTTTAAATTTAACTATTTAAAATTCAAATAAACAATAAAAATTCCTTTTGAGTGAGAAGTTCTCACCTTTTATTCCCGTTTGCCATCCACTTCCAATTCAACTTGTTTT
Organism: Allium cepa; assembly: GCA_030765085.1. NCBI lineage: Eukaryota > Viridiplantae > Streptophyta > Magnoliopsida > Asparagales > Amaryllidaceae > Allium > Allium cepa. Next base: position 943,223,028 of record CM060934.1, on the reverse strand, counting down.
CTTCATTTATACATTGTATAAATATTATACACAATTTATTAATATTCGAATCAATCGAATAAATTAAATTTTCATTTGACAAATTTTAATTCATCGGTGATTTCATTTTTAATAGTTAAAGTTACTGATAGTTTTATTTAAACCAATTTCATCTTTAAAATTTTATTTAACTAAAATTTAAATTTCTTTTCTTTTAATAAATTTAATTATCCAGTGGCTTTTATTTTAAATCATTTCCTTTTATAAATTAAATCAACTAATTATTTCACTTTAAATTAATATCTTTAAATAAATTTCTTTTAATAAATTTGTTTATCCAATAAATCAAATTCCTAACAAATCTGTCTAGTTAAATTTAAACTTCAACTAAATTTACTTAAATAAATTTATTTAACTACAATTTAATTTTAAAACTAAATTTTCTTCTTTTAATAAATTATTTGTAGTTACACAAAAATAAATTTAGATTTAATTAACTCACCCTATAATTAAATTTATCCAACTAACTATTAAATTCCTTTTTCTTATCAATTAATAATTTTTTATTGACTAATCTTAAATTTATACAAATTTTCTGGTTTCAAACTAAAAATCTGAATTCAAACTGATTTTTTTCTTTAATTAAATTTGTTTAACTAAATATTGAATTAAAACTAAACTTCCTTTTTAATAAATTAATCAAACATATATATTTAAATTTAAATTAAAACAACCGTTACATCAATTTTTCTTTTCACTGTCTACATATATATATATATATCTACAGATTTTAAATAAATTCAAAAATTTAAATTTCCTTAAACTTGCAGTATGTATGTATTTTATATTCTGGGATTTTTTTTTTTTAATTAAAATTACCTCAACGCTGCCGTTGCCAATCGCCGCCTCATCGTGACACCTCCCCTGCTCGACCCCCAAATCACGCACGCCACCACACTTCTTCGACGTCGTCCATTTCCTTCACGCGAATCACTGCCATCGCCACGCTGTCGCGATTCCCCAAATCGACCTCGCGTACGCGCGCGCGTCGCTCCAACGTCGACGCCGCCGTGCCTCAATTCTGCGCGACCCACAGCAGATCGTCGCCTTGCCTTGTGCCGCTGTGTCGCCTGCTCGCGTTGAGCTACTTCAAACCCCTAACTGCCGCGCCTCCAATCACGAACGCCGCCATCAAATCGCGTGCCCCCCTTATTTCGTCGCCGCCGCGATGCCTCCACCCTCCTACGCGTATGCGCGCGCGATTACCCCTTTAGGGCTTCGGCCATAGTATTTTATTTTTATTTTTTTTATTTAATCTGAAGAAAGAGGGCTCAGTTTCGAATGAGAGAAGGGGTCACGATATTCTTATAATCCCATGAAGCATGGTTTGCACGATGTAACCAAGATTTTCAGGCGTGATTTTTGTGCGTGATTAAAGGAAGAAAGTAGCTGATGTTTGACTCAATATTTAAATTTAAATTTAATTTGAATTTGATTATATATCAACGCGTTTATATGTCGTGTGCTCACGTATCAACTCCAAAAATTACAAAATTTGAAATCCGAGAATAATTCAATATTACGGACTCAATGGAACTGGTTTCGTCGAATTCCGAGACTGTGCCTCGGACGGCTATTTTAAATATCGATTCAAACGATTAAATTCCAAAACTGAACGTTTCACTTTCAATTTCAATTCTGAAGCTTCTAAAATCTTCAATATTATCAATATGAATTTTACAATCTTTTGAAATATTTTTAATCGGCTTAAAATTGAAGATTCAAATTTTTATTCAACATTCAATCGATTAAATTCTATAATTTAATCGCCAAATTCAAAGTTATATTGAAAATTCAATCCAAACCATCATTCAAATATTTAAAATTAATTTAATATTTTCCAAATTAAATTGTTTAAAATTATGGGTCGTTACACTTACTAAGAAAAATGCATTGGGAAATATCATAGTGAAGAAAAAGGAGCAAATGGCATATTTTAATATCTTATTTCATCTAATGAAGTTTGATACTTCTGGATCAACAATATAATGCCTCATTTAAACCTTACTAAGAAAAAACCTGGAGGAAAATCTTTGTGAAGGAAAAAGAGTATAATAACATATTTCAATAATTTACTACATCAAATGGAGTTTGATACTTCTGGATTAATATAATATTTCATCAAAAACCTTACAAAGGAAAACCCAATGGGAATAACCATAGTCAAGGATAAAAATACAATTTATCTTAAATAATATATTTGATATCTTATTTCTTGATAAGACGTTTGATTTTTCTAGACCAAGATAGCGCCTCGTTAATACCTTATAAGAAAAACCAAGTGGAAAAAACCTTAAATGAAGAAAAAGAGCACATTATAACTTATTTTAAATGTTACTGGGAAGTTGATACTTCTGGATCAAGATAATGCATCATTAAAACCATACTAATAAAAACCCAATGGGGAAAATCTTAGTTCAGAAAAAAGAGTGCACTATAAAATACTTGTGGATGCTCCCCCTGATTTAAAAGTTTCCTCTGAATTCGTATTCGTCTTTCGATAACTCAAATTGGTTAAGGATACTTTTGGATCCATAAATATGTATCTCGTTAATAATACAATTTATTAATAGTTTCCTTTGATGCAATTAAAATTTTCAAGATTGTTTCTTCCAAATATGATTTGCATTTTATGCATTTTGTATGCTACTTTTATGAAAAACACTTCATCGGCTTACATTTTTGTTCTTCAAATCAGTTTTGCGTATTGCAACTATACATCTTTGATGAATATTAAAAAATTTTAATACAAAAATACTAAAAAGCAGGAAGTAATCTACTCATATTGAAGTATATCAAGATTTTCATTACAATGGTACTTAAAAGAAGGTTGTAATTTACAATTCATGTCTTTTGCATTCTTTATAACTACAAAAGTTATATATATTCTTTAGGAATTTGTATACTTTAATAAGTTTTTGCATATCGCAACTACCACTAAAATGGATATTAATAGTTTCATTACAACAATACTTAGAAATAGGAAGTAATCTACTCATCATGGATTATATTAAGATTTTCATTACAATAATACTTAAAAGAAGTTGTAATCTACGCTCCCTTGTTCTTTACCTTCTTTATAACCACCATAGTTATTTATACTCTTCAGGAATTTTTATACTTTCATCGTTTAGTATTGTTAAAACAATGTTCATACCTTTAGGGTATTTTAAGTGTTTCAAACACTTTCACAACTTCAATCAATTCAATTATCTCTAAAAATATCATACCCATGGAACTTAACATGTCATTAACACTATATGTGCTTTAGTAAGTTTAGTGTGCTTTATATACATGTTCCTAATTATAATTTGTGGACTATAGGTCCACATTTCTCATTTAGGATAATTTTATGATGGCCAATCATGTTTTTCTCTAATCTTAGTACAAACGCAACGGAAATACATCAACAAAATAAAACTGCAACTCCTAAATAGCTATCTGTTAGCCACCTACTCATCTTCGGAAGCCTTATTCGCCAACATACAAAAAACCTATAAATCCTCAACTCTCAGCTTACTCAAATCAATTTTGAGCACTCGAGATTTTAAAGGGAAAAACATAAATTTCGAATCAGGCATAAAGCCTGGTGTGAATAATACTATACATCTAGGTTATTTTATATTAATGAGACCACACCGCTTAGGGGAACGGGTTTCCCCTCACTAATATCCTTTTAAAACATATCTTTTGCAAATCTTTATCCTGCAGCCAAAACTGGTTAAAACTGTAAAGCATTATTACGTAAACATATATATCAGGTAACAAATGAACTATAGGTCCAAACACTATAGTTTTATTCGGCTAACTACTAACATTTGGCTAACACGGGCCTATCAGACAATATAATTAAAATAATCTAACACCTGTTAGACACTCCTCTTCTGGACTATATGTTCTTAACTATCTATTAAAACTCTTCATCTGGACGGTCTGTCCCTAACCAGAAATCTCTAGGGTCACCTGATCCTAATGGTTTTGTGGGCTCACCAATAACCTTTCTACATACAAATAGATATTCCATTCTGTGTGTAATCATAATTTCAGTATTACCTGTGACAAAACCCTACATATTAATATTTTGACTAAATTAACTAGGGCTAATAGCTAAGGTATAGGGCGTGACCCTATACCAATCTCATCTGGTATTCTAATAGTCAATTTACTTAAGGTTACCTACCCATAAAATTTTCTCGAAATCCTTTTAACCTCAAATTGATTTAAAACTTTTAAATCAAACTCAAACAAGGAAAATATATACTCTATGCCTTACTCAAAGTCACCTTACCATGATATATATATATATATATATTTATATATATATATATATTACTCAAGTCTTTGTTGTAGAAAATATTTCAACCTTTAAAATACCCCATCTGATCCCATTGAAAGTATCCCTTTCATAACCATGTATACCCTTTATAACCAAGGCCGAAAAGTCAAAACCTTCCTTTGAAATCATTCATATAATCCTTTCAAAACCCTTAAAAAACCTTTTCTTCAAAAGATCAAAACCTAAGAAATCCTATTTTTAAAACACTTGAACACTTGCCTTTCGAAACCATTGGAAAAACCTTTCCTTTAAAACCTTTCGAAACCATTTGTGAACTACCCCTTCGAAACCGTTCATTCAAACCTTTCGAAAGCATTAAATCTCAAACATTTTGAAAGCATCTGAGTTCAGTTTAAAACATGTGGAAACACCGTTCAAAACTATTTAAAACCAAATCTTTCGAAACATTTGGGTTAATCTTTGAAAATCTCGAAGGGTCACAAAAAACAGGGTTAAAAGTAACTCTTTCGAAAGCTATCTCCTAAATAAAAAAGTGATGGTGTCAAAACTAACCTTTTGAAAGCATTGGAGAAGCGGCAGTTTCAGAAAACAAAGTATACATTCCGAAACCATTGACTTCGAAAGGTAGAAAAGCGGTAGCTAGGAGTTTCGACCCCGACGAAAGCATTTACTTAAACAAGAGGCGCAACCCATTCGAAACCATTCTTTTAAAACCATTGACCTATTCGAAAGCAATCCAAGTCGAAAGCTATATTGTCGAAGCAAAGCAAGCGCATTTTCATTTAAAAGCAAAGTAGCCCTTCAACCCCGTCGGAACCTATGGTCTCGACCTAGTGCCTTTCGTCTAAGTCCAATTCACACCGTGCCAAGTAATTGATACTATATGCACTGGTTTCGATGGCATGGAGCGGAAGTACTTGGTCGGAACCTCTGTGCCGAAAGTAGCAAAACATACTAAACGCATGTAAAAACTGATTTTTACTTTAAAAATATTTCTTTTCATCTAACCTGCCTTATTTATCAAAGTATTATTGGTTGTTAACTTTATTTTCTAAAAGTGCTGCCAATATGTCAGAAATAAACAAATTAATTTATTTATAAAATGCCACTTCTCCTTTTATAAATATATAAAACATTTAAGTTTCATACCTTAAATAATTTTATACAATCATGAAAATACTTCAGAAAATTCTACAAAAATTCCAAAAAATTCATTTTTAATATGTTTTCTAACATATATAAATTTCAATCTCAAACTATTTATAATTTAACCGTGAATTATTTCTAACCTAATAAATCATTTTCTTCACTACAAAATTTATATAGAATCCACACTAATTCAGAAAATTCTAAAAATTGAAAATCACTTCTAAAATATTATTTTTGATTTATATCTAAAATTGCAAGGTATTTTGATATCATTAAATAGGGTTTTCATATCAATACATATCATAAAATCTATATGAATAAGCATAAATCATCAACAAGCATATATTACATTTAATCATTCAAAATCATGGAATAATCATGCAAAATACTTTCGATTATCCTTAAAACAAATAAATTAGAAAAATGAGATGTAGTCATTATTCACCTTAGCTTTTAAGATTAAAGATTTGATCTTGACTAAGTTGCTTAAGCTTTTCCTCGTGAAGTCTTCTCTTTGCTTTTCCTAATGATGGTCGTCCTTAATTTATATTTTTGTTTGTGAATTATGAATGAACTTAAGAATTAAGGCTTAAAGGGTTTAGGGTATAAGAATGTATCTGTTCCTATATTGCTCCTATACTTAACCATTTTATTTAGTCCATTTATTATCAAGACATGGCTACCCCTTGTTAATTACAAATCTCAATCCCCTAATCATCATATTATTTTATTTTATTTAGCTAGTTAAATTTTATAAATAATGTTACTATGATCGTCTGTTGCTTCTCCAAGCAACGTTAGTTTTTTGGTCGTCAGCACATGTGCTACCTTTTTCGTAGTCTAGAAAAAACTCCATCTTTCGATGCCATCATTTGGAATACAAGCCTTCGCATCTGAACGGTGTAGGAGATACAGTCAAAAACTCAAACAACCACATCGGTGCAGAAGAGTTGTTAGTGATGGAAGTCATTATCATCTTAAAATTGTTGTGCCACAATCTGAATATGCAGGTCTTTTTTTTTTGCTGAGTCGCGGGCTAGGTCGCTGTCATTAAGATGATTCACATCTTATTCTCAAGGTGTAAAGCTATTTATCAACCGCTTCGTCCATAAGATAAAACAACCTCTAAAATTTAGTCAATTTGTTGTTTAAGCTAAAGAAAATTATTCTGAATATAGCACATTCTAATTTAATTGATTGTAAAGTTTCTTAAAAGGAGAAAAATGCAGAGGATAAAGAAGAAGAAAGAAAAATCGTATGTTATTTATATTTTCTCTTATGTCTTGTGTAAATAGACAGAATGTAAATTGTATACGTTGCTAAAGTGAGAGAATGTTAATGGATTTGAATATATTGTCATTAAAATGAATTTTTAATACCATTAAATTTTGCAACGGGTCAATAATAATGACTCATGTATATATATTGCCGTAATACATTTGCAACGGATCTATTATAATAATGACTCATAAATATATGACCGTTATACATTTGCAATGACTAAATTCTAATAATGGTTCATGAATATATAATCATTAACCTGATTTTTATATTTTTTTAATCAATTCACTTAAAGTTCCAACAAATGCTGAAGACCGTAACCGTGAATTTACATGATTGAAACTCAAGTTCCTAAGGGTTTTATATATTTTTGTACCACTTCTGTGAAATAGTGTTTAAGCCTTCGTTATATGCCTGTGTAATGTTATAAAGTAGGAGATAAGAAGCCAATAGAGAAGGAGAAAGAAGAAAGTCATACATTTACATTGTATAGACTTCTTTATATATAGGCCTTTGAGCATAGTATTGAACCTATCTTATGATGTGGGATTAACCAAAATATAACAAATATTGTAGCATATTCATACTTTGTAATATTACAACACTCCCATTTGAATATGCGTCTTCAAAATCTTGAATGCTCTATTAACTAGAAGTTGTCACTTTTGAAACATATATGATAACTGCTCTCCCTCATTATTATCTTGCTTGCATATATCCATTTTGCTGATATAGATATTATCTGTTGCCTCATTGAAATCCTCTGTTAGGAAATCCCAATGGGAAAAACATTAAACGGGGAAAAGAGTAGATATCATATTAAATATGATATTCCTTCTAAAAGTTTGATACTTTGGGATCAAAATAATGCCCCATTGAAACCTTACTAAGAAAAATCCATTGGGAAAAATCATAGTGAAGAAAAAGAGTAAATAACGTATTTTAATATCTCATTTCATCCAATGAAGTTTGATACTTCTGGATCAACAATATAATGCCTCGTTAAAACCTTACTAAGAAAAACTCTGTAGGAGAAATCTTAGTGACAAAAAAGAGTATAATAACATATTTCAATAATTCACTACATTAAATAGAGTTTGATACTTCTGGATTAACATAATACTTCATTAAAAACCTTACAAAGGAAAACCCAATGGAAATAACCTTAATCAATGATAAAAATACAATTTAACTTAAATAACATATTTGAGATCTTATTTCTTGATAAGACGTTTGATTCTTCTAGATCAAGATAATGCCTTGTTAAAACCTTATAAGAAAAACCAAATGGGAAAAACCTTAAATAAGGGGAAAAAAGTATATTATAACTTCTTTAAAATGTTACTGTGGTGTTGATACTTCTAGATCAAGATAATACCTCATTAAAACCTTACTAATAAAAACCAGTAGGAAAAATCTTAGTTAAGAAAAAAGAGTGCATTATAAAATACTTGTGGATGCTCCTCTTGATTTAAAAGTTTCCTCTGAATTCGTATTCGTCTTTCGATAACTCGAATTGGTTAAGGATACGTCTGGATCCATAAATATGTATTTCATTAATAATACAATTTATTAATAGTTTCCTTCGATGCAATCAAAATTTCCAAGATTGTTTCTTTCAAATATGATTTGCATTTTATGCATTTTGTATGCTACTTTTCTGAAAAGCACTTCATCGGCTTTCATTTTTGCACTTCAAATTAGTTTTACATATTGCAACTATACATCTTTGATGCATATTAAAATAATTCAATACAGCAATATTAAAAAGAAGGAAGTAATCTACTCATCTTGTAGTATATCAAGATTTTCATTACAACAATACTTAAAAGAAGATTGTAAGTTACACTTCATGTCTTTTGCATTCTTTATAACTACAAAAGTTATATATATTCTTCAGGAATTTGTATACTTTAGTAAGTTTTTGCATATTGCAACTACCATTTCAATGCATATTAAAAGTTTCATTACAACAATACTTAAAAATAGAAAATAATCTACTCATCATGAATTATATCAAGATTTTCATTACAACAATACTTAAAAGAAGTTGTAATCTTCGCTCCCTTGTTCTTTAACTTCTTTATAACCACCATAGTTATTTATATTCTTCAGAAATATTTATACTTTCATCGTTTAGTATGATTAAAACAATGTTTATACCTTCAAGGTATTTTAAGTGTTTCAAATACTTTCGCTACTTCAATCAATTCAATTATCCCTAAAAATATCACGCCCATGGCACTTGACATGCCGTTGACACTATATGTGCTTTAGTAATTTTAGTGTGCTTTATATACATGTTTCTAATTATAATTTATGGACTGTAGGTCCACATTCTCATTTAGGAGAATTTCATGATGGCCAATCATGTTTTTCTCTAATCTGGGATCTTTAATCCATTTATAAACATAAGAACTTTATTATTTACGAATTTATCATCGATGATTATTTATTGTTAGTTCTAGACATGATTTATTGAAATCTCTTTAATTATCATGTTTTAGATACCTAAAACACTTCTAGCGTTAATTGTGAATCTCTTTCAGTGCATCCTCAAGTGTCTCTTCAAGATTACCCACCTCCTTTATTTAGCAACTTTATTACTTACTTTAAAAATATTTGAACTGACTTATGTACCACATTTCAGATGTGGTTTATACCTTTTGATCCTTTTGCGATTCAAATCTATATTGAAGAAAGTCTACTAGGGATATTATTGATAATTTACTCAAGTTACTTAATATTTAGTATCATTGTATATTATAACAAACATTTAACACTGATGATCAAAATAAGCTTGTATCCCTTTATCCTCCCCTTCAGTGTTGAAAAACATTGTCACATTAAATAATAATCCTCTTTCGATTCTCATTTTAATCCATTATCACATTCCTACTAGCAAATACATTATATGTATGTCAATTATAAGAGGATAATCCTTTTATTAGTTGATAAGATGCATTCAATTGATATTGCTTATTAGAGTTTGTCCTCATTCATTGATCTAGCCAATTGGAGGAACTTACTTATTATATAAATCATTTGAATACATACACGACTTCAGGTCATTCAACATTTATGTTGATTGAATTTTAAATCAATAAATAATATCTACACATAATCTATAAGCTGAGCTCATAACAAACTTCAGGTTTTTCGCTCAATATTTAATATATGGATATATATGTCGTCCACGTATTGTATATATATTATAAATTTGCATATTATTTCTCATTTGAATTTGTGATTTGTAGAAAAAAACAATTACAAGGATTCAAACTATTAAATATATATCAATGTCAATATGAATCCATCAAAATCGCATGATAATGTTTAAAACATGTGGTTTGGAACCATATCAAACTTGAGGTTCGAACAAAATATACACGGAACTTCAAGTTGTTAGTTTTTATTTCTCAATTATATCTCAAATATCAGTTTTGAACATTAATTATGATTACCTATCAGAGAATAATTTATAATTGCATACAGACATTTCTACGCATCTCTTTTGGAGAGTTCAATAAAAGATATATACTTATAAAAGTAATAATAAAAGTAGCTTCTGGATACTTGGACTTTTATAAAAATATGCAATTATATTTGTTGCATATACAGATCTCTTCAAGAATATTTATAGCTTTCATGAAATATGACATATAGACTATCTCTTCAGAAGAATATTTAAAGATATTTCTTCAAGAAATGATTATGCAGATAATATTTTTCATGAAATAATAACTAGAAACATGACCTTTAATATATAATTAGGCACGTGAACATGGCATAGTGTATTCTAGAGATAATTTGATTTTTTTTACCTATTTGTAAGGTTTGATATAGTTATAATGAAATATATGATGCATATTACATAGCTCTCAAACTTTTAGAATCAAATCTAAACTCAATTGAAATCCTTTATAACCAAATTTCTATGCATTTATTTGGTTTAATAAAATTACCAAATATATAAACAAATCTCTCCTAGAGATATGTTATCATTTCCTAATTTATAAGTCCCTTCTAGAGATATTTTATTATCACTACTTCTGGAGTGAACTTATCTCTTCTATACACACACACACACGCACTATTGAAATGCCATATCAATATACAATATTTATTTTATATATATATATATATATATATATATATATATATATATATATATATATAATGAAAGTAAGATGCAAGAGATAAAACCACTACTTCTGTAGTGTAATATTGGTATACAATTTTTTTTTGGATAAATTATTGTTATTGCTTCAAAAAAATTATATGGTTATTCCTTCAGATAGTGTTTCCTTTTAAGAAATTGCAATGTAACAAAAATAAAATTCATGTAACATCTCTTCTGGGATGCTAAATTTTGCAATATAAATATAAATAAATCTCTAAAACATTTCTTCATGAGATTAATATATACACACATATCCATAAATATAAATAGTATGACATATGAATCATCTATTCTAGAGAATATTAAAATGTATTTCTTCAACTAAATAGCTAGCCATATGTACATAGAAGTAATTTATCAAAACATCTTTTTTTATTAGTAAAAACCAGATCAATTAATTATTTATAGTACTTATCAAACTTCAAGTTTGAGTTATCATAGATTTATAAATGAGAAAGCAACAAAGAGAATAATTAAATTACGGTTACTCATTGAAATGCAATTAGACTTTGCATTGCGCAAAATCTGTAAATTGATCATGAATACTTTTCCATAATTGAAAGTAAATAATTGAGAAAAATAGTTTAAACTAACTACAACATATAAACAAAAATGTTATTTGAATTCATACCAAATAATAAACATCCCTTTCCAAGGCTAAATTAATAGTTACTTTTTCTATCCGATGATGTTTGAAATATCATATAACATAATAACTTTAGGATATTTGGTTAATATAATGTATATGTGAAGATATAAGGTAATGTATAAATCACTTGGAGATTTTTGCAATCTCTTGAGTGCAACATCGTTATCACATGTGATAATTTATTAGCTTCCTTTAACTTCTTCAAGAGGTACAATCTTATCATTTTACACAATTTCAGTAGAGCTTCGGACTTCTAGTTCATGAACTTCAAGTTCATTAATTTGTTATGAACTTTCGGGTTCAAAATTTTTGTGTAAACTTCCTTTTTAAAAGCTTATACCTTTTGACAAATAAAAAAAATACTGATAAGAATTCGAGCTTGTAAAGTTATCTGAAAATCTTTTCATAATTCAAGACTTCAAGTCTTGGACTTTGAGTTATACAACTTCTATTAAAATGATTTCTTTGTACAACTTCAAGTTGATGTTAAACTTATTTCTTCCATTACATTAGACATTACTTGTCAAAATAAATACATCAAAGAGTAAATCATACGTCTATTCTTATTCCAAACACAAACATACAACATAATTTATTTTACAATAACCAATGTATTTAATGCATTTATGATAATAAATAATTTAATTTATTAACATAACACCTGCAATTAATTCATTTATGATAAAAATAACTATGATTAACCTTTACATGGTCTAGCATATAACTACTGTCATAGCAAAATGATTTCATTACAAATATATGAACCAGTTGAACAAACAGTACTTAAGGCAACACAATTTCATCTCAAATCTTGGTTAAATATTACTCAATAATAAAATTAAAATGATTATCTTAAAGTGAAAGTTTATTTTTCAATAATCAGAATTTATAAATAAACAAAATTATCATCTCAGATTTATCCATATCATTCACAGTCATAAACAACTATACATCTCAGATCCAAATTATTTCTCTTATAAGAAAATTAACTTCATAATCTTTACCATATGTATCAAAACAAACATGTAAATCTTCAAATCAAAGCAAGTTATTTCAGAAATTTAGGGAATTAAGATTATTTCTCAAAAATAACAACATTTTAGAAGTTTATTTAACATACAAATCATATACACATCCTTTTGATCTTGCTTTCTACATAAGAAGCTACCTTTTGGTCTAGAAGAAACAATTTTAGCTTCAAACCAAATACAAGATTATCAAAAAAAATCTTTCATACATGGATTAAAAAGTTCTAAAATTTGAGTAAGATATTATAAGAATTCAATAACTTATAGATAAGTCGATTCAAAACTTACTCAAAAATCAAAAATTCATAATGAAATCAAAGATGAGTGGATCTAAAATTTTGAATCAATTCAAACTGAATTATTTATCAAGTACAAATTCTAAAACAATAAATAAAATGGATTTCAACTAGAAGATACGTAAAAATAAGTAATCAAAGAAATCATATTTGATTTCAATAATTAAATAAGAGAAAACGATGAATACATATGAAAAAGAAAAGATCTGATGATTATATATATATATATATATATATATATATATATATATATATATATATATATATATATATATAGAGAGAGAGAGAGAGAGAGAGAGAGAGAACTCAAAGATATATCATTTGAGCATGATATCAAGATAAAAAAAAAATAGAAAATAAGATCTATCATAGAATGAGATCCAAAAAATTAGATCTATGATTTAATGAGATCTAAGAAGATAAAATTAATAGGATCAGATCTGAAAAAGATAGATCATGAGATAGGTTCAATATAATGAAATATAAAAAATTGCTTATCATCTTGAAAACTATAATAGATCTGAAAAATAAAGTAGATCTCTTCTTCTAGATTATCACAACTCAAATCTAAAAAAAAAATTATTTTTTTGGTTTATAGATAATGCTGATAACGTGTTATAAATAGGAGAATCCATTAGAGAAGGAAGAAGAAGAAAATGTTATTACTCGGATATTAGTTATACGTTTACATTATATAGACTTCTTTATATATACGCCTTGTAACATAGTATTGTATCTATGTCATGACGTGGGACTAAACAAAATATAACAAACATTGTATAGCATATTCACACTTTATAGTATTAAAACATGTAATGCTTGATTATACAAATTTCATGCTTGGGTGACACTTTCATTTTTTATTCACAGTATTGAATCTCAGTAGTCTTGGGTCCGTGCACAATGTACACAAAGAATGATGCTATTTATGAAGACTATACACGCAGTGCTATCATGAACTTAGTGATGATCAAATGTGGAAGTCTCTTGTCAAGCTCAACAGGTTTGTATTTCAGAATAAACATTTTATTCCGGAAGAAAATCCTAATAATTAACTAACCTTGTGATCACTGTAGATATCTGATAGAATTTTTTTATAATCTATTTATTGTATTTTGATCGGGGTTTTTTTGTGTCATAGGCGGTCATTTCGTCTTTCCATGTTCTTTTAAGTTAATTCATTATTATAGGATACCATCATGGCCTAAAAATTGTTATTCAATTTGGTATCTTACATCACACTTCAAACTATATGGGTAAGCAGCCTTATCAATGATAACTGTTCTCTTGTTACAAAGCTTTTCACGCATGCATTTTTAACACACCCAAATTACTGGCTGAAGTTGATAATTTCATTTAACCACTAATGGTAGACCTCAATAACTGATCTCAAACCGAGCAACGGTATAATCTTGTAGCCCTTGAAACCTGCTTCAGTAAATATAATTTTCCATTCTTTTTCAGTCCTTTCTTTTCCTGTGGTGTGAACCATCATATGAATATCAAACGTATACTGAGTTTCAGTCGATTCATAGTCTTCATTCTGTGTATTCACAACCATGTCTACTATAATCACTTTCCCTCCGTCTTCTTTGCAAGGAATGGCCTGCTTGCATATTCTTAGTACCTTCACACACTCCTGGTCACTCCGGCCATGAAATATCCACTACATGAAAAAAGATAGACAAACTGATCTATCAAACAAATTGAAAAAGCACTGTAGAGTTAACTAAATATACGTATATCTTACTTTAAATAAAGCTGCATCTGCACTAGGAATATGATCAAACATGTCTCCTTTAACAAACAGTCTCGTTATTCTCCAAACCATCAATCACATGAGGCTGTTCAAGCACGCTGCACCTTATTTGAGGAAACAACCCTGCAATGGCCCGTGCCAAAGTTCCTGATCCACCTCCAAAATCGACCAATGAGTTAAGTCCTGTAAAAACCTCCCTGCAGTCCCTAACAAGTATTTCATTAGTAAACCTAGCATCGCTAGACATGCCATCAATGAAAATTTGGTTAAAGTCCTTCATTTTACTAAAAGCGTCCCATATATCCCTTCCATTCGCTAGTTCATATGTTGTAGAGTGATCTTCCAGGAACCATTTACCAAGGAAATGCCATGGACATAGGAGATTTTGGTCGAGCATTGCCATTACAAAGGGGGAAATATCGGTTGTCTTTCCGCTTATAAGGATTTTAGAATACGTTGTAAAGGAGTATAGTTCTTCTTCGTTTTGGGATAAGAATTTGGAGTGAACAAGAAGGCGGAGAAGACGACGAAAATGAGGAGTTTTTGATGGAGGAAGAGATATAGCGGTTGATAAGTCGGAAAGATTAATGGGTTTGTTGTGTTTGTGAATGGTGTTGAAGATGCCTAGCTCTATGGCGCATTTGAGTGACATGGAGTTCACAAAGTTGAATATGTGGTTCCATACGTGTGATTGAGCTTCAAGGAGCTCTTTTGAACTTTCTTCATAAACATTTCCCATTATGTGAGCAAATGTTTTGTAATTGCTTCTACTTTGCTATGTGAGCAAGCATAGATCTATATGCATTTATATATAACATGTGGATCGAGTAGACTAATACTGTTACAGCATTTCCAACTATGTCATGGTTGTGAAGCAACCGGTATCGGTTGTGGCTTTCTAGGTTGAACAGATCACGGTTGTAGCTTTCTAGGTTGTTTAGATGGAATGTTACTTCTTAACCCATTTTCTTTTAGCTGGTTAGGAATAGCCGTTTAAAAGAAAATCGGCTAAAATTATATGTTTTCTTAGCAGACCGAAATATATAAATTTAGCCGGCTAAAGAAATATTTTTCTTTAACTGGCTAAAGGAAAGCCGGCTAAGTTTTCTTCGACTGAGGTGGATTTGGGGTCCTTTGCCTTAAATCGACCCCACTCGTCTCCTCCGGTTGGGAATGCTCTAAGGATTAATTTTCTAGAGAGATGTTAAAGAGGGTTGTATTAAGAATTTCTTTACCCAGGAATCTTACAGGTTTTTGGAGATTAATACAAGTTTGTGGGTCTGGTTTTCCATTTAATATTTCAACGTGCAAGTGTTTCGAAGGATTGCACAATTAAACTGTTTTTGTAGATAGGGCAGACAAAGAGGGATTTTCTTTCCAACTAAACCATATTTTAGAACTAATTGCACATATAAATCACCATAAAAACTATTTAAACCTATAAATTATTTTCCCATGTAAATGGTTATGTTAGTTTTGTATTTGCATTGCTGCAACAATCGTTTTCCATTGATTTCGAGATTAAGTTTAAAAAAATTCATTCGAATCCGTATCCAACTTTTACATAAGTTTACCAAGCGTTTTCTGATTTTAATAATATTTTTTTAGATCCAAGATGGTACCCCTGACAATTTCGTAGCAAGTTATACAACACATATTTGAATATATCGATTAGACCATATTAAAGCAACGTTCAGTTCACATGACTTTTGTGGTCAATTTATCCTCAACTTAGTATGATTCTATCATCAATGTTCATAATTGCAATACATATTAATTTCATGTTACGTTTGTATGCACAGTGTTTCTTAGTTGACATCAAAGTCTATTTTTACACGCTATTAAAACTCTATTTTTCTCTAAAAAAAAACTTGCTTCACTTTGTTTCAATGCTTAATTTCAGCCATCTCCGTTAAAAATTCACAGCGTTCAATGTACACTAGTGCAACCGTACAACGGTGGAAAAACCGACCGTTTAGTTATATATAATTTGAAAAAAAAATATTTCAATTAATCATTAGTTTCTATTAAATGCATATTGATAATATATTGAATAAAAAATAATGTATATTATTATAAAGAAAATAGAAATATATTAAAAATAATGCACATTATAGTGCACATGATAATAAAACATGTGTGTACACACACAGTTAGAGAATAAGGATTATGAATCACAATAATATATTTGTAAAAAATGAGAAAAGGAAGAAAACATATTGCTAATACAAATAGAGAAAAAATGATATATTATTTGTTGGGAAAACTTTAGTAAATATATTAGTAGTACAAAATAAAGGAAATTGTATATTCTTTTAGCTTCACACCATTTACTACCAAATCCGGTGGAAAGCTAATATAAAACCAAATGTCAGTGTCATAGGAAGAGTTATAAGCGAAGAATTTTTTTTCCTCGCTTAAATTTGCAACTTCGGACTGCTATCACACTGACACATACATAAGTGCATAAAGAGCTTGAATTATATAACATGCGTAGTTCGGGGATATGGACATTATAATAACAGTTTACAATAACAACAGAAAATATGAAACAAAAGCACATCTACATCGGATGATTTCTACTATATTATGACAAATATATACGAGCAAACACAAATTTACAGTGATTGCTCTTAAGGAAAAAAGTAAGCTTCAAGCTTCACATCGTTGAAAAATATACAGAAATATGAAATATGAAACGAAGTATTTTCAAGCAATTTTTTTCAATGGTTACCTACTGGCAATGAAAAGGTATTTTCAAGCAATGATGTACATTAAACTGTATGACTAAGAAATGCCAAACTATGTAAAATATACATTGGACTATCCAGTATTTAGTAATTGAAACTTTGAATATGCCATCTTAAAATACTTATTAGTCAATCCAAACAAGGAGGGTTTTTCAAGCATCACTAAATATCTTAACAAAGGGTAGAAACATGAGGGGGAGTTCCCAGTATAATCCATAAAAATCAAAACAAGGTAAAAAAAACAATGAAAAAAAAAATTGCAAGCATTAGCAATATTTTAGCTGCATTTTGTGCATTAAATCATTCACCTTTTCCTCTTACCCTTCATCAAGTCTATTCGTTTCATGTAAGTAATGAAGCTTTCCATTTCATGTGAGCATAACAATTGGATAACAATATCATTTCAATGCCTACTAACATACACATCTCTATTTCCAAAAAACTGCTAATCTTCTTGTTTTCATCAGAGTTTAGACAGCTTGACAAACCTGTCCGTGCTAATGAAAGCCTACTAACATGCATATATCTAAAAGCCTACATTTTCGTGTTTATTCACAACTGCATATTAATATGCAACCTCTAGTTCAAACGACTTATAGTTTGTTTTCCACTGCAGCCTCAACCTGTAAATTATATACAAAATTAAATCAAATTGCTTTCCAATGAACCACTTCATAATGTACTCAAGAGCTTAAAACCTAGATTTTTTGTTTAGATCTACGACTTGCATAAATTAGAGTTGTGTTAAAATTGCTGTACCTAATAAAAGAGGCCTTTGGGTACAAATCCACTTACATATAACACAAATTTAATTTATATTGCCAACTTTCATGACCTCACAAATAGATCACGACTAATGCATGCAAATACAGTACAAATAAATAAACAACTGACAAATCTATTACCATACGAACAACTATGTGACAAACTTACATATCTATTGCCATATGAATAACTATGTGACAAGCTTACAAATTGTCAGTTAACTTGAGGGTTGTTATCAAGCACAAGTGACAAATATCCAACAAGCAAAAAACCAAAAATGATCAGTTTACAAGCACATGCATTACTAATACAAACGTGTCTATAACTGTTATAACACATCATTCACTTGCACAAGACTGAAACATCAAGTATAATATTTATCCTTTTTTTTTTTGAAATGGTACTTGATATTCAACAATTTGTTGGGACAACATATCCCATATCAATAAACGTTTGAAAGCAAGTTTCAAACTTGTGACCTCTTGCACCAAAGCCAAATCAATTAACCACTTAGACAATGGTGTTTGTCAATATTTATCCATTACCAGTAATAAAAGAAGGTTTATCCTATTTAGTTTAGGATATATTTCTTCCACTAATCAATATTAGTGTAAACGTCCTGTAAAAGAGATAATGCTAGACATCATTAACACAAGACATTCATTAATATATTCAAACCAAAAGTGAGAATCAAAATCATAAGGAAATCATCATAATTCCTAATAACACCGTACTTGCAAACTCAACTTTCTTATAAATAACTCAATCAAATCAAAACATATGAAATTTAATAAAATTAGAAAAAGAGTGAGAATCACTATCATAACGAATTTACGAGGATAAAAAAAATCAAATTTGCAAACTACCATGTATAGTAAAATCAATTCAAATCAAATCTGCAGGGTACCATATATAAAAATTCAATTTCTAATAGCTAAAATACCTAATAAGGCTGGTTGCAGCATTGGATGAGAAGGTTGTTTGTTGCGTTTAGTGGTGGGCGGCTGAGATATGAGCATCGATTTGATGCGTTTTTTATTTTAATCCGTTTAGGTAGGGTTTTAAAGCGTTTTCTTCTGGTTTCGTTTTGGTTGATTTTTTTTCTTTTTATCTGAGAAGAATAAATCAGGTATTCAATTTTGAACTGGAGATTAGAAGAATATATTTCACCTTTGATTTTTCCACCAAATAGCCAACTTAAACACTAGTATAACATAGAAAAAGTTCTTATTTCCAAAAAATGCTACCATGAGATCAGATTTGGTACTATGCAATTTCCATAAATGGAGATAACCCAAAATGACAAAAGAATCTAAGTTAATTTCTCTAATAACATGCAAACATACTAATTAGAATAAGAAGGCATATTAAAAAAGGCATTTCAAAATAACAAATTGAAAATTGAAAATTTCGGAAAAATCACGGGAATTTATTTTCGACCAAAGCAAGTAAAGCACTGAAACAAGATCAAACCTTTGAGGATCTACTACCCGAACGAGACGGAGTCTTGAGCGGCGAGCTTACTGCTACTGAAGCATCAGAGAAATTCGGGGAAACGTCGCCTCCATGTTCATCACAATCCATAGTGAATGGATCGAAAAAGCACGAATTACTAAACCCTGCGCCACTTTGAGCTTCCTCCACCTGCTTCCCATTGTCGGAGTTTAAATTTAAGATTCGATAAGCTTGAAGCACGATGTGAAATTAAAGCTAATGAAGAAGACGATGATTTCACCGATGAATTAATTTCATGTTTTTGCGAATAAACAATGAAAATCGGCTAAATAGAAGCATGAGGAATTGAATAGGAGAAATTTTCACTTGAATTAGAATACCATAATTAAGGGAAGGAATCGTGCATAGAGTTTAGTCCGAATATGATATTGCGAACACGATTACCAGTTTTCGCGATTGGCAGTTTCGTTGATGGCGAGAGAAACGGAGAGCGGAACAATCGAGAGGAAGGGAACGTGTTTTTTTGGCTTCAGAGAAATTGATTTTCAGTGACAATAAACAAACCTCCATAACGGTTGGTTTGATAATTAAACGCTATTTTTAGTGAATGTTTGCATTAAATACTATGAATATTTACATAAAAAACTGTCAATATTTATAGTTTTACTGAAATATTGTTTTGCAAATACTTTCATTGTTTTTCTGCACCACTACAAGGGGAGGGGGGATTTCCGACGGCTGAAAACCGTCGGCGGCCGTCGGAAGCCGTCGGCGGCCGTCGGAAAAAGCCGTCGGAAATGAAGGCGTCGGGGAGCAGTATTTCCGACGGCTACCGACGGGTGATGCCGTATACATTATCGACGGCTTTCGGCGGTTTCCGGCGGTTTCCGACGGCTTCCGACGGCCGTCGGAAACCGTCGGAAACCGCCGGAAATCAGGCCAATAAGCCGTCGGAAACCGCCGGAAAATTTCGACCAATAAGCCGTCGGAAGCCGTCGGAAACCTGCTGTTTTTTTTTTAAATCTGCTGCAAATAGAGCCTTCCAACCACATTTCTCTTCCAAACACTACAATATCAATACTGCACAATCAAATAAACAATAATCCAACCAAACATGCAAACCAATACTCCAAAATATTCAATAGACACAGAAATAAACAAAATTAGAATAAAAATAAAATACAAAATATACATAACATTCCAACATTAACAATAATACTAACAATAACTGTTCTAATCATGCATATCCTGATACAGCTACAGAACCAAGTGTATTATACATAATTATACATATCAACAATTAATTGTTCCTTCTACCAAATCATTGTAAACTAAAACTAAACATACCTGCACGAACGAATTAGAAAGCAATGAATCAATCTGCCCCAGATCCAGAGCCAGCCGATGAAGGGAAGCGGCCACCAAACTGCTGCATGTACTCAAATAACTGTGCCGTCTGCATGGCCTGTTGGCGGTTCTGCTCCTCCAACTGCTGAACTCTAGTCTGCAATTCTTCTATACTTGCTAGCTCGCTCTGAGGTCTACTCCGCCGTCTCCTACTCTGACTACTGGACTGCAATAATTGAAAAATAAATAAAATCAAAGTTTATTGTTTTGAAAAGGTAAGAATATCATATTTTAAGTATTTTAAGAAAAATTAAATTATTTACCGCTAAATTGCCAAATCCGTATCGTCGACCATGCTCTGGTGGACTCATAACGGACTCAAAAATAACGTCCTCTTCATCGGTCGTCAGCTGCTCTCGACCCGTATCAGAAAGGAGTTTCTGTCGCTGCTCCATAAACATCTCCTGCATTGACAAATTAATAATATCATATCTTATTTCATAATAATTTGACAACTAAAACAATTACTAATACTGAATAAAATGAAATATGCTTACATGGCTTTTACTGGATTTATCGTCCTGCCATGTGTACGAAACAGTCCCGTCTGGATTAACATGCTCAACAGCATGCGTACGGGTGAACACGTCCATATAGCTGACAGGACCATGTGCCTCGGCTTCCTGAAGTTGATTGTTACATACAATTATTATACATTTAAAATCATATAGCATAAACTATTTACATTTATTATTCAGTAATTAAATTTACCAACTCCTGCCGATACTGCTGAAACGACTTCGATCCTCCGCGATGAGTAACGGGATTCTTATTTCTATTTGCAGAGTTTCTATCTGACTCTGCCTGTACATTCAAAATTTGATACATTATTTTTCAATCACGTTAAATTAATAATTGAAAAAAAATTAGTATACTTGCCTTCGCCTCGTCCGTCTCCCAGTAGCTCAACCAAGCTTGCCACACGCTCTCCCCCATCCACCGTGGTCTCTTCCCGGATTTCTTAACCTCAGATATCGTGTCTCTGTAGTTCTTTCGCATCTTCCTCATCCAGTATGCTCGTGCCAGCTGCATATCATCTGTCTGGATGTCTATCTCAGCCAGTGTTAAAAAAAGATTACACTTTAAACGATAAACGGTAGAAAAACGACAAAAACGAATTAAAAATGGAAAACATAAAAATTACACATACTAGGACATCCTCCCATATGCACTCTATGATGTGCGGAGGGATGGTATCCCACTTCGGCCAGCACGCACTCATCCTACTACGATATGCTGCTCTGGAGACGTCCAACACTACCTTAGTGGGTAATAGCTCGAACCCCCTGTTTTTAAGTACGATACAGATAAGTACATACGTATAGTATAGAAAAAATAAGATGATGAATAAGATTTAATTTTTACCCATCTGCTTTGGGGACTAACGTAACAACTGGACGGTGTGGCGCTTGCGATGGGCCACTGCCATCGCCTCCTGAAGAACGGGAAGAGCTCCTCCCTCTATGTGACATAATGATAAACCTGTGACGTTTACACATCATTATATAAGAGAATAAAAACATGATAATGAAATATATTTCATATGAACATGACATCAATGGTATAAATTGCTTAATTATAATGACTGAAATGTAAATAGACATGTAAGTTTGTTATACCTGATTCATGATGGGTGTACTCTTCCTACGATAAGCAGAGTTCATTGCATTTTTAATAAAAATTGCTAAATAAATGACAAATTGAAATAACATAAAACAATAGTAAACGGATTTAGTTTCATAGTTACATCAATTTCATAATACATCAAGAATTCAACATAGTTACATCAATTGCAAAAATACAGATTCAAATTTATATCAGTCATCATCGTCTTCTGATTCAGATTCGGTCTCGTTTTCGACGATATTTTCCTCTGCACTGTCAAACGCTTCTACCAAAACATTTGATTCATCGATCAAAGGACCAAAATCTGTATGATCGTCTGTAATTATTATTTCGTTATTTTGCTCAAGATCTGCCTGATAAGCTTGTTCGTCCGGAATATTCTTCCCATCGAATGTGAATCTGGCCTTTGTTTTAAAAACTGCAGACCAATCTGCTTTATCTCTTTTTAGAGACGGATAAGGAGCGTAATAAACTTGCAATGCTTGTTTGGCTAGTACAAAAGGATCATACTTGTGATAGTGCGATGTATGCTTTATTTCGATAAGATTATAATCCTTATGCACATTAATTCCAGAACCTGGAACATTGCTAAACCAATTGCATCTAAATAGAAACACCTCCTCCGCGGGTCTTGAGAAATATGTCAGTTGCAAAATTTGTGTTAGAACGCCATAAAAATCATTTAAATGGTTTTTTGGATCGTCACTACCTTTAACAAATACACCAGTATTATTTGTTAATTTTTCTGCACCGTATTCTTTAGTGTTAAATTTGTATCCATTGACGAAATATATTGGATATGTCTTGACCACTCTTTTTGGTCCCATTGCAAGATGTTTCAACCCTTCGTCAACAACACAATTTTTCGGCTCATAAACGTAATTTGAAAACCAACGGGAAAATTCTTTACTGAGATCTCCGTTCGGATGTTCCCGTTCATAAACACTGTTTATATAAACAAATTATTACATTAGGTTATACACGCGCATGCATTACAGAAAAGAATAAAACAAAAATTATTATTTCAGATTACCTAACAAACGGTGCAACCTCGGCACAATTTAGAAGAATATAAGTGTGTGCTACACGAAGATCTCTATCGTCTAGCCATATTTCCACACATTTTCCAGAAGGCCGACCATGTTGTCTAAAAATAGATAACATTGCTTGAGAGGACTCTTGTTCGTCGCCTTCATCATTACGAGGAACACTTTGAAATGAAATATTCACATGGTCACTGAAATAGTGAGAGAAAAAGAACGAAGCTTCTTCTTCGATGTAAGATTTACATATCGAACCTTCAACTCGTGCTTTTTGTCTCACTTTTTTCTTCAGATGATTCAAATATCTATGCAACATTAATTTATATTAACTTCATCTTTCAAATGCAATTAAATTACGTTATAACATATTACATACCTCTCAAATGGATACATCCATCCGTATTGGACAGGACCTCGAAGTCGTGCTTCAGATGGAAGATGAACAGGTAAATGTTCCATCACATTAAAAAAACCTGGCGGAAATATTTTCTCTAATTTGCAAAGCAATATAGGAATGTCCACTTCAAGTTTACGTAAACGTTGCACTTTTAAAGTAGTCGAACAAAGCTCTTTGTAAAACATACTAAGCTCCGTTACTACCTTCCAAACTTTTAACGGCAGTAGTTCTTTAAACATAACGGGAAATAAATTTTCCATCATTATGTGACAGTCGTGACTTTTCATTCCGCTCAATCTGCCATTTTTAAAGTCAACACATCTACGAAGATTTGATGATATCCCATCAGGAAATCTTAACCCTTCCACCCATTTTAACACAGCTTTAACTTGATTATTATCTAATTCGTAACAAGCTTTTGGTTTTTTACTGTCATTTGGTTTCATATGAAGCTCGGGACGTTTGCATAATTCTTCTATATCACGTCTTGATTTCAAATCATCCTTCGTCTTCCCTTTCACATTCAAAATTGTGTTAAACACATTATCAAATACATTTTTCTCATTGTGCATCACATCTATGTTATGGCGAAGCAGAAGATGTTTCCAATACGGCAACTCCCAAAAAATAGTTTGTTTGCACCAGTTATGAACAACTGATTTGCCTTCAATTTCTGTTTGCTCCCCCGTTTCATATATCTTTGGATAGTCCTTAACAAGTTCATATATGTCTTCGCTTGACCATATCGTCGGTGGTTGTCTGTTTTCTACTCTATTAGCTAAAAAGTTTTTCTTGTCTCCTCTGAAGGGATGATTTACATGGAGAAAATATCGATGACAGTCAAACCATGAAATTTTCTTACCATGCGGTAAAGAAAACGCTCGTGTTTCATCCATGCAATATGGACATGCTAGACGACCGGCAGTACTCCATCCCGAAAGCATTGCATAGGCAGGAAAATCACTTATAGTCCACAACAAAGAAGCAAACATACGAAAATTTTTCTTCTTTGACACATCGTACGTTTCTACTCCTTCGTTCCACAGTATTTTTAACTCCTCAATCAACGGTTGTAAATATACATCGATTCCTTGTGTCGGATCGTCGGGGCCAGGAACGACAACAGTAAGAAACATATATTGCGTTTTCATGCACATCCATGGAGGTAAATTATACGGTGTGACGATAATGGGCCAGGATGAATATTTAGAACCAAATTGAGAAAATGGAGAAAAACCGTCCGTACATAATCCTAATCTAACATTTCGACTCTCCGCTGCAAAATTTGGATACGTTTTATCGAAATGCTTCCATGCTTCTCCATCGGCCGGATGTGTCAACGTACCCTCTTCCTCCGTTCTCACGCTATGCCACCTCATATTAGACGCAGTTACAGAAGATGTGTATAATCTTTGAAGTCTTGGAGTTATGGGTAAGTAGTGCATACGCTTGTACGGAACTTCCTTACCCTTCTTTTTTCTTGGTTTGTATCTCTCCTGGTTACAAACTTTACAATTTCTAAGGTTTGCGTCTTCTTTCCAAAACAACATGCATCCTTTTAAACATGTATCTATTTTCTGATACGGTAAACCAAAAGCCGACATAAGTTTTTTAACTTCGTAGTGATTTTCACACATTAGATTATCGGGCGGCATATGTCTTTTTGCAGCTTGTACAACAGCCGTAAACCCAGCTTCAGTGATGTTGTATTTTGACTTCATCGCAATGTATTCTGCGATTACTGACAGCTGCGTGCCGCTTTTACAACCATCCCAAATAGGTTTTTTAGCTGCATCTAGTAAATCATAAATTTTCTTAGCTTCAATATTTGGTTCTTCAACATTTACATCATCGTCGTCAACTTCAACCATAGGAAACATTGATCGTGCTGCATCTTCGACCATATTTTCTATACGGGTCGTTGAAACTATTTCGTTAACGACACTTTCAGACTCTACAGAAGTATTTGCTACAACTTCTCCATGCCGATCCCAAACATAATATTCGGGTGTGAAACCGTGTTGGCACAAATGAACTTTCACAATATCTGGTAACAAAAACTTCAAATGTCTACACCTACTACACGGACAACGAATTTCTGGATCGTTTCCGTTATTACTTAAGGCGAATTCAACAAACACGTTTATACCGTTATAAAAATCTTCTTTTATTGAGCCCCTCATTCCTTTTCTTTGGTACATCCATCTCCTTCGATCAACAAAATAATCAATCATTTTTCCTATTTGACAAAATGAGAAGTTCAAAATTTAATATTTATTTTGAAGAATACACATTCGAAAGAGATTATTTTCATGTTCGTATAATATTTTGAATTTAAAGAACAACTTCACAAATTTAAAAATATTTTCAAATAGGGCACATTTCATTTTTTAACGTACGTAACGATTAAAAATATATAATTTTTTTTCATTGGTCAGACATCCTACTTCCCATTACAAACACAGTAAGCATTTACATTTCGTATATTACTTCGTCCCAAACGATTCAATAAAATTTCGGCAGCATTTCCCTTTTGTTCCCTGCATTGTACACAAATGCGTGTACGCAGGAAACAAAAAAGAAAAGTTAGGGCGAAATTTTATGAACCGTTTGAGACGAAGTAGTATATAAAATGTAAATTCTTACTGTGTTCATAACTTGTCCAATACAGGGACAAATCCGACAAACATTGTACCAGATGAATATAAATGGTCGTTTTTCGAAAAAAACGACTATTTATACAACGATCATGTACAACACTCGTCAGACGGGGCCAAAAACTCTCTAAGGGACATTTGTCGGTTAACATGCGCGCATTTTACTCAAAAATACAGTTTTACTCACTGTTCACATTTATATATTAATTTCACACATTTATTCGACGTATTACGCATCAACTTAGGGCTGGTTTAACATTTTGTCATTTTTCAATACACACAATTATAATTTAGAGTAATGCATTTTTTTTGTGTCATAAGTAAAAACGTGCACAATATAATACTCCTAGTTCATTCAATCATTTTATCTTATTCCAAATAACGTTTACAATCGTCGAATCAAGGCATACACAACAAAATACATATACATGAACATGCACAAATTATACGTGTTTATCACAATTTCACGATAAAAGATGAAATCGGTATACCATGTGATGCTATAAACCGTTATTACGCTAGTGGAAACAATTGCAATCATTAATTCGCCCTAATTTATCAATTTATGCAAATCTATAATTAGGGTAAAAACTGAATTTTTCATAAAAATAAGAGATTATACCTGAGATTAAGAGTACTGAAGCTTGATTAGAGTGCGTTGGAAGATCCGGAAGCTAAAAATTAGGGATTGGAAGCTTAGGGGTTGAATTTGGGGGGTTTTTTGGGTTTTTTTCGTATGAAATGGAGGAGGAAGAAAGGGCTCGGCTGGCTGGTATAATCGCAAATTTGCGATGGCTTCCGACAGCCGCCGACGGCCCGTCGAAAGCCGTCGGAAAATGGCCGTCGGAAGCCGTCGGTCTTGGCTGTCGGTATTCTGCCTTTTTCTTGTAGTGCACAGAATAATTTTTTATATCAGGAAAATCGACTGAAGGAAAAATTTAGCCTTTTTTTGGAATGAAAGACGCGGCAATTATTTTTACGTTTTAGGGACATTTTTACGTTTTAGGGACGCAAGTTTTATTTTTTCGCCTGAAGAAAATTCTTCACAAAAAAATTAGACTGTTTTCAAATCTCGTTCTCAAATCAATGGGACAGACGACGGTATCACAAGAATAGACGGCACTGCATCACAAGAACAGACAACGGCGGCGCAACTGCAGATGAAGGCGGAATTCGTTCAGGCGAAGGCGGAGCTCGTTTGTTAAGCGAAGGCGATAGATTGTAAGTGGAGGCGATTACTTTGAAGACCTGCGGTGACTTGAGCCATGACTTCTATGGTCGATTTCAAATGAGCAGCGGTGGAGTGGAAGTTAAGATTGCTGGTGATGTCAAAAGTAACGATGGCGATTAAATGTGTTGAAATGAACTAAGAAAAAAATGCTATATGAAATTATCATTCTAATTCTATATGTATAATACATAACTAAACGTTATATTTTGTATTGCAGTTGTTATAATTTATGCATTTGTAATCCTAATTTTCAAGGAGCTGAAGTAAGTTTTGTTTTAAAAATCTGCAAAAGGTGCGATTTTAATTAGATAAAATTACTTATATATATATATGTTTCTCAAGATGATAAAATATGCATAGAACATAATGCATCGGTTGTTTGTTTACTTGTTTATTGAGTTGCTTTATTTTGAATGTTCTTGATATCATAAATAAAATGCTAGTGTACTTCATAACTAAAATGCTATGTTAAACTATCATATTCTAAACATGCTATATTAGTCTATCATTTTGCATATTCTAAAATGCTATATTAAACTATCATTTTGCATAACTAAAATGCTATATTAAACTATTATTTTGCATATCCTAAACATGCTTGTGGACTTTGTAATTGAAATGCTACATTAAACTATCATTTTGTATAACTTAAACAAGCCAGTGGATATTGTAATTAAAATAATATATTATCATTTTGCATATTGCAATTTTGGTATTGGACTTCACAACTAAAATGCTATATCAAACTATCATTTTGCGTATTTTAAACATGATAGTGAATTTCATAACTTAAATGCTATATTAAACTATCATTTTTCATATCATAAACACTACTAAATTTTAAAATATTAACGACAAATATGTTTGCCTCTATTAGTTAAACTAGAGACAATAAAATTAGCTATTCCGCCTCTAAAAGAATGAGGGGAAAATTAGTATTTGCCTCTATAAGCAAAGCCCCTAATGACAAATAGAGGCAAAATGTACAATAATTTTGCCTCTACTGCTTTTCCTGCGATGTAGGATTAGTAAATACAAAAAAACTGTGGAGGCACTAACAAGTGCCCTTATTATCACTCATATTATTAAAAAAAAAATCACTAAAATTCAAATTTACCCATGTAATTATATATTAAATAAATTATAAATATTTAATTGAACAGCTAACATAAATTATCGAGAAAAAAAGGTTAACCAAAGCAAACAATTCAAATACAAAACAATACCAGAAAACAATACATTTACCAGTTGTTCAAGACAGTCTAAGATCTTGTCAGAACTAGAGTATGATTCAATTAGGCAGGCTGAAATCCAACTTCATGTTCCAGCGATTTTTAACACCTACGAAGTTGCATCATAAACCCCGAACTCAAATCACACCAAATTCACCTTCCACTGTATATATTCCAGACCCTACAATCTCAGGTTTCATCCCCAAAAACGACGAGCAAATTTATTTCACTCACAGCCATAGGCAACAAAGTGCAGAAAATTTCGATGGCAAGGAAAGTGCAAAGAGCATGAATATGCATCGTAACCATAATACTTTTTGTCGCATCAATTATTCGGCTTGGATGCCTTTTAGCAAAATATATGAATACCATATTCAGAGCTCAAGTCTACAGGCCAATTTCCACTTTTGTTGAGTAACCAATTCCCGACTAGACAAACTATACTACAGCCACCGTAGCCACCACGTCATGGCCAAAATCAACCTCGCGGTCGACATTATAGCCAAAAACAATTATGAGGACGTCTTCCTTTGAATATTTACTCTTACTTCTTTAGCTGCATCTTATGATTATAGCAGACTTAAGGGTCCATGCTCCCAATAACTCGGTCTCGCAACACTACTATGTCTTGAATTCCAGGATATTGCTTCAGGCCATGCATTGGATGATACTATTCCAATCCATCCACTTCCAGTTCCAACGATGCAGGAATGTACATATTCATGAAGTTTGTTTAGCCAACAAACAAATGCTCAAGTAGATTTCTTGCTTGATGACCTAAAACAAGCTATTTTGCTTAAGCATACATGCAGTGTATTAAAATATTCATCTACTAAACTTTTGAAACATTTTTTAAACTTATTTCCTGATACTTACATTGGTAAAGATATTTTCTACTTATTTATATATTGCACACACAATCAGCTAGTAAATATAGAGTTTATTTTTTTATTTATACATTTCACATGCAAATTCACCTAGTAAATAAAGAGTTGAATACCTAAAATTTGAAACAGACCTGGAACATTTAATTTTCATTATGCGAAGGCTTTTTCTTCTATCTACAATGATGTTCGGGAAAGAAGAGTACACAAAGTGTTATCAAAAGAGACGTCTGTATTATCTTAGTGTTTTCATATTTAGACTATCAAAGTACAATTCATAAGCAAACAATAACAATACCAAATTATCAACATAAGAAAGGTATATTATAATATGAAATAATTTCTGAAAAACTGATACTATTAAAATACAGTTTGGATGGTCACATGATTTTGTACCGCTGAGGCGATTTTATATTTGAGCTCCTCATAGATATTAAATTTCAGAACACTTGTATTTAAGGATTTAAACATGAGGTGTAACCGTGTAAGGGTAGAAAATAACGACGTATGCACAAATTATAATATCTATTGTGATATATTGGTGTCAGAAACATTTCTGCATAGTACTACAATAAAATGAGAATTATAACTTTTAATTCTATCAAATATAATAGTCCAATTCATTGAAAGTCCCACATAGCTATTTATCTTAGAATTAAATAAAGATCTGACTTGTTATGTAGCTTTATATATATTTATTATTATAATTTGAGCCTCTTTGGTTTGACGATCATTAACCAAATTCTTCAAAATATAGAGAAGCGACCAAAACAGGAAACCAAAAGTTACCTTAACCTCATTATCATCTTGATTCTTGAAACAGACCGATCAAGATTTGATTTGTATGTAGCATTATGCTAATGCGTTTGAGTCTCTTTGGATTGACAATCAGTGAATCAAATACTTCAAAATACAGAAAAGTAACCAAATATCTAGCACTCTTCATTTTCTCTTTCCTGCTTCTTTCCATAATCATTTATTTTGTGCTTACGTGCATTTAAGATATTCCAATATAGATTCTTTACTTTCTTGACTCAAATTTTGAGTCTGTGGTCCTGAAAATTCAAGATTTTAATTAACAAACATAAACATGTACACAAGGATCCGTTGTAGCAATTCATGCGTACAAACAATGCAAACATTG
This sequence comes from Allium cepa, assembly GCA_030765085.1. Taxonomy (NCBI): domain Eukaryota; kingdom Viridiplantae; phylum Streptophyta; class Magnoliopsida; order Asparagales; family Amaryllidaceae; genus Allium; species Allium cepa. The sequence continues at coordinate 943,191,756 of CM060934.1, read as the reverse complement.
AGCTTGAATTTGTCTCATCCATCACATAGTCCAAGTCAAGTGTTGAGATTTTTTGATCTAATCTCACAATATTGTTTGAATGAAGAGTTTGATATGTAAAATCCAAATTATAGTTATGCTTAGCCTTTTCTTTGATTTTTTTATATGCTAAGTTAACTATAGAGATGATCTTAATTTCCTTATTCTGTTTAATTGTGCTTAACCTTAGTTTTCCTCTGTACACTTGCTTTTTAGCTAACGATTATTTGGATTCATAATTGCCTAATACTCATTAATTTCACATTCAACATACATCTAAAATTTATCCACACCTTAGCTCTGTATATTCCGTAGAATGTTATACTAATTGCTTAATACCCCAATATGAATAGACTACACAAACATAGTTCACTAGTGCAGCTATGTAGCAGTTCGTCAACTAAGAATACTACATATTTGTTCACGCACTATGCGTCCATGTTAAAAAATAAAACTCAGAATTTCGGTTAAAATCAAACTTTGATACTTTTTGTAACTAAGAGATTTTAAAAAAATACTCCAAGGAGCGGAGTTTATGGAAATCTCTAAGGCTAAAGGGAGGAAGTGGATGTCATTTTTAGAAGCAATATACAGTGTAAAAGAGCAATCAATAAACATGTACTCAGCATTCTTTAACATATATCGTATCATGTACACACAAAAAAAAATTCTAAGAGAAAGAGACAATTACAAAAAAGAAACTAAATGGAGTAAAACTAAACATTTGACTTCGTTCTTTCTTAAATCTCACTTTATTTCCTAAGTTGAGTTCCAGTAGTCCCCTGTAGGTGTAATGAACATTTTTTTCTTCAACATAAACTTCTGGAATGAGCTCTTCAACAAACGGAAACCACACCGTCCGACAAGAACCAAATTGTATGTTTGTATTTGATGAACTATCATCCTTATCAATTGAACAAAGTTTTACTTGTAAGAGATCACTAGCACCATAGTTGAAAATATTGGCAATTACTTCCACCAAACTACCAATTTCCTAAAAAAAGGTAACATGTCATTTCATGATAATAATATATAGTCACTAGTTGTAGGAGGGTGAAATCTATATTTATATAAGCCTAATGAGTGGTCACTACTTACTAAATCATGTTCTACTGGTTCTCTGCACAATTACTTTTCCACTGCAAAACATACATAAGTTACATTTCTTTTTTATGAAGTGAATTACTCAATTTGGTTATAAAATCTTTTAGAACAATGATAAAAAATGTAGAATTTTTTTGAAATGCTCATATTAGGCAATTATTGACCATCAGTGAAATCAATGTATCTTATGATTTGTATAATGGTTATTGTTCATTACAAAAAAAGTTTAATTTTTTTAAAAAAAGATTAAACTAATGAAGGAAAAGAAAATGAGAGTACCAAACAAGTAGTTAATTCTTTTAAGTCTAGGACAGTAATTGGTACATGCGCCAAAATTCAAGATAATCTGATGCATGACATTAGAGTGAAATCGTCAAAAGGATTTAAATAGGTATACACTTTAGTCCATTGTAGTTTGGTATGATTTGGTCGATTTAATGTGCCTTGTTTTAATTTAGGTCAATTATGTGTTATACATTGATTAATCTATCGTTGTACTGTACAATACTACCATACTATATTGCTAATATAACTAGGATAGATAATGTGAGAGATTACCGACCTTTTACATCTTAAGAAAGCATGGCATTGGAGTCACAATTTTCGCATCACACTACAACCAAAATCCACGAAAACAATTGAATCCAATATAATTTCACATATTGTCAATGTACATTCACAGCAGCAAACATGAATTGGTTTGGTTCAACTTGAGATTTTATAAGCTAAGTTTCAACTATACTATCTAACAATGTTGTCTACCAATATCTTACATGTTACTTTTTTTTGTTTTATCACTTACATATCCTAATTGTAATAAAGGTTGCTAAGAGCCAATATAGAAAATAGAAAAATGCAAAGTTTTTCCAAACTATGCACCTGAAGAGCAGTTATGCAAACAAGCTGGTCACGTGCCAAGTTTGTTAGTGTGAAGCCAAAATCCTTCTTACATCCAGGATTTGTTGGTTGAGAAATCCAATCTAGAAAAACTATATCAAGTTAGATTATAATGATCAGTTCCGGTGCTAAAAAAAATGAACATTTATCATATTTCATATACGCTGGAAAAAAGTAAAGCTACCTAAATTATGAGTTAAATTAATATATTTTCATCTACTATCAACAGTGCATATACATTTTTTTTTGAAATGGTACTTATACGTCAATGGGATAACATATCACATGTCAATATACGTTCGAATCACGCTACGCAAGTTTGGAATTTGTGACCACTCGCACCAAAGCCGAATCACTTAACCATTGGAACAATGGTGCTTGTCATATAAAAAATAAAAGTTAAGTTATCAATCACAATACCAATCATATTTCTTTACAAGATTGCTCAAATCATTCCTATACTCGTGGTTTAAATTTTTTTTTCTTTTTACAGCTTTTATTTGCTTTTTCATCTAAAAATATCATTTTTCAGTATTGTTGCCAAACTAGCAGCTAAGATAACGTAAAAGGTAGCAATATATTATTTTATTTCTTTAATGTTGAAATACAATTTTTGTAAATTCTTCATTTTTTTTCTGTACGTTAACATTGATCTACTTCCTTTTGAAGAAGTTGGCTTATTATGATCAGAGAGATGATGATCCGCCATCCACCATTGCCTACAACAGCTGCTTGGAACATATTCCGTTATATACACATAAATTAGTTTTAACTACATACATAACTTAGATACACAATTTATGTTAACACTTTTGTGTTGTGGAAAAGTAGATCATAGAGTTGCACCTCCAAATAAATCAGTATCTATCTCAAGTGCATCTTCAAATAAATCAATATCGTTAAATTTTTCTAACTTATGAGCTAACAACTTTGTGTGCTAAAACATCATAACTTTGTATATAGCAGTAATAGAATGTGAAACTATCAATTGCAATACCAATCATTCAAATAATTTTGGAAAAAAATGAACAGATTGCAAATGAATAGTTAGTGTAAATTAAAAATCACAGAACCACTTCAGGAAAATGTCACAAACCTTCATCTCTAAAGTCTCGTAATTTTCACTGTATGACCAGAGTTGGCCCAAAGGTGTTTAATGCCCTAGACGAATAATTTTTTGTTGTTGCCCCATTTCTTTAAAACAATAGTACTTTAATATGTAAAAACAAAATGCTTCTATTATAAATTTAAAATTGAGCGCAACGATAATTGAAATTGTGCACAACCATATAACGTAAACAATATCCACAAAACTTCTATTACGATTTACGACCCAGTAGTCTGAAGATATCTCTTTACCAATTTAAACCCTGACAAACTTTCTTACTTCACGACCCTAATTGGAATCGTCAGTAAAATTCAATAAGCAACCCAAATATATAACCTAATATGACCTCGAGAAATTTAGAATATCAATCTATTTAGTTACACTCGATGATAGAATATATTCTTCATTGTCAAAGCTCACAGAATTACTCTGTACCACAAACATCTTGCTTTTCGTTATGTTCCAAAAAAACCTTTTGCTTTCATGCAGTGTTTCTTCAATTCCTCATCATTAATATTTATAAATTTTAAATTTAGCAAAAAAAACCGGTAGTGCCTTCATAAAGTTAAATTGCTCAAATGGATCTCTAAGTAAAGTTAAAACTTGTTTTATTATATAAAGAAAATAAGTACCTCAACTACAATATTATGTAACTCAATTACAGTTTAATTTAACTCGGTCACATTTTGATGAACTCATTTCAGTTTAGGCCAAATGCCAATTACAATCATAATTCAATCAACTCAGTTACTAATTATTTGAATTTAACAAACTATGAGATCGATGTATTGAATAAAAGCATTTATATTTTAGGGGTTATTCAATCACAAAATAAATGAAATCTCCATAATTCATTCACAAGGTAAATTTAATATTTTATCAAAAATTAACTGTGAAGGGATTCCATGTTTTCATTAACAAAAATTAGAAATCTACTTATGATTCATAAATTGGTTTACAGTAATTCAATAACAGATTTCACTATTTTTAATAATAATATTTGAAAACACAATCAATTAACCAAAAGACTTACACGGTGTAAGGAGAAAGCAGTACTCATGACTCAGTAGTAATTCGAAACCAACAATTAGTGCAAATCAATCAAGGTAGTACTGTAGCATTTAGACACCAACAAGCATGAGGCAAGAAGGTATAGACAGCACTAAGCAGGCGTAATTGTTGAGTGGAGTGTAATGAGGTTGCACGATAGTGGAAGACTGCTATACGTGAGGTCGAAGGATGAGAAGCTCGATATTTTTTGCTGCCCCTGTAGCTCTTGTTGTCGGCATGCTTACGACTTTAATGGATGGAGTCAATTTAATCGTTGCTTCCCCAAATCAACGATAGACGCATCCTAAATCAACAACATTCAACATTAATCAGCGATTGCTACCCTCAAATCAATGATCGATACCACTGCCACTGTAGTTTTCAGTGGAGGTGATGGCGACATCCATTAAATAAAATGAGTTTAGGGTTTGAAGGTGGAAGTAATAAAGATAATCCAAGAGGAATTAGGAAAAATCCCATGCTATAAATTTTGAGTTCCGTCACGGTGCAATATTCGCCTTAATTGAGCATTAAATTATAATAAAATAAGATGAGACATTTTTTACATCTGCCTCTAGTTCATTCCTATTAGAGGCTCTTTGTTTTTTTGCCCCTAATGGACAACCCCTAATACCTTTAATTTGGTAGTCAAACATAGTGGTGAACTTTTTGATTAAAATGTTACATTAAAAATACACATGTTATATGCAATTATCCTTTTGCATTTGGTGGTTCACCTTAGGAATACTTATTTCATTTTGTGTATTCTATTTATACTACTTCACTTTTAATATACTTATGCTAAATTCAAGTTCATTTTGCATATTTTTTCATCCTTATTCAATTGAAATATACTTATACTATATCCAAATATCATTTTGTATAGTCTGATAATTGTACTATATTTTAAAAGTATAAATGCTATATTAGTCTACCATTTAGCATATTAAACACGGTGTATTGTGTTTCAAATGTAGAAATGCTATATCTAAATATCATTCAACTTGTGATTAAAACTTTTTGACTTTCTTCTTCTTCTGTGTTTTGCTTCTCCATTTGTTTCTTACCTCTTGATTTAGTGGCACTCGACTTCAATTTTCACGAAATTTCTAATTTACGCTTGCATTGGAGTGTCGAATTAGGTTTTTTTTCAATTTTGGAATGGACAGCGGAAGCTTCGACGATTGCGGCGGCTTGGACGACGGTGGCTTGGATGACGGCAGCTGCGGAAGGTTAGGGCTAGGGCAACGACGGCTACGGCAGGTTAGGATTATGATGGTGGCGGCTATGGTAAGCTTCAGACGATGGTTTCGGACGATTTATGGAACGGTTGAAGTTGGTTGAATAGAACACGCTACTGTCCTTGAGCCAAAATTTTAAAACTTCTGTCCTACATTTAAAAATTAGCATAAAGTTTTTCCTTTAAAAGTAATTTCCTCTTTTTATATTCTGCAAATTTTGCACTAAAAATATGCGAATATTGTGCAAATTCTACATTGGAAACTACAATTTTTGCTAACAAAAATTAATGGGATTGCGCGTGGTATAAAAGGGGACAAAACTTTCTTACAATGCTGAGACTCCTTGTTGGGTCGATGTGTTTTATCTGATGTATTAATTAATTGTTTCTGAGAGGATTAAAACATGTTGTTTGCATGTACCAAATATGTTGGCTGATTCGCTTTTGATGTTGATTATCTGCCGTTGACGTTAAGCGCTGGTGAAGTCTAATGTTCCGGTTAATGGAAGTATAAAATGATGAGCACGTGAGGTGAGATGCAATGGAGAGATAATTATCGAGAGGTGTTGAATTGTTTACTTGTTTATTATAATTAATTAACGTATGGGGGACCCAAACTGCGCCAAGAATAGCGATTGAAACATTCACTATTTTATTTTTAGCAACTGGAACTCGTACTACTATTATAATTAACATATATATGTGTAAGTAATTATCAGCAAGATACGCACATGCTCGACAGCTGACGTGTGGAGATAGCTACGCTTGCTTCATGTCCGACAAGCGTCTTTTATTGATAATTGAACCAATTGCCTATATTTATTATTATTATTATTGAATTATATGCATAATGTTGACATTAATTAAAATAGTATATTATGTCGGATCGAGGTGGGGCAACAATCGGTAACCATTCCATTTACCGTGGGCCTACTACTCCTTCATTCATGTAGATCGCTATCTTTTTTTATAAATTTAAATAAAACAATATTAAATTTATTCCAATAAAAGATGGGCTGCTGAGAAATATCAAATTTCCATAAACCTTGTTCCTCGAAAAGTGGTTAACATTTGAAATATCTGGCAGTCCAAATTAATATTTTTCACTTTAACCCATATACAGTGTTATTATAATACAGTGTTACAAGGATACTTCTTACCTAACTAAAAAGCACAACCACTTTGATGTGAATTAACCAATAAAATATCAGACCTAACGAAAAGTTACAAGAGCTGTATTATCATGCAATTTCTCGCGTCAAAACTTTTTCTTTCCTTAAAAAAAAAGAAAACTTGCAAAAACATTTCTTCTTTCTAAAATGGAAAAGACTTTTTCAAAACAATTTATCAAAATACTACATTTAGAACCAAACAAATAATTGAATTTAGTTCAATAATCAGGTGAAATAATACCAAATATACATCTTTTCATTCTCATTTATGTCTTTTATCATGTAAAACATTAAAAAATATAACGGAGATGCATTATGTTATAAAAACAAGTCAAATTACAGACATTTTTGAATAAACAGTAATTTATATTAACAGTTTAACGGTCATCAAATTATCGGTAATGTACCATTGTAACGACAAAGTGTAAACAATATTAAGTTAGCAGTAAAAGCAGTATAATAACGTTATTTGCAAAATGGTAACAGCTCGTGCATATGATACCCACACTCAATCATCGCTCCCATTAAATGTTATTACATCAAATGTATTCACGTTTTCAAGCAAGTTGCATTTATGTCAAATCAGTTGATAAGCTTTGCTATTTCAAAGCTTATTCATGTGAACAAACGTCAGCGAAACATACCCTGCATATAGAAATTAACTTTTATTTTCTTACTAATCAATCATACATGTTTTTTCCTACGTATTTCCTCTCTGCCTAAAAATGATTAACCTATGTGCTTGTTCTGATTTAGTTGGTCTGATCCTCCGGATTTGATGCTTCCCTGGTTTTACGTTGGCACTAATATGTATGTCGCCTGCAATGAATAGGCCACAAAAATATCCTAACCGTTCGGTTCTAAAACCCAACAGTCAATTCTACTGGTGTAAACACAACGATGATGAGCTTGTTGATAAAAATTACAGCCAGTATAACCGCACCTTACAGTGGAAAAACAGATTGTTGGATTATATAATTTTAAAAAATAAAATATTTGTTGCAATTTTTTTATTAATTTTAATTAAATGTTTAAATTTAAATAATATATTGGATAAAAATTATTTGCATTGCTAAAAACACAAAATAGAATACTAAAGAAAAAATGCGTGTGTCTGTACATATATGTATGTTATGTATATATGTATACGTAAACATTCTTTCAAATACACACACACAGAGACACACACATACATATAGATACACACATACATAAAATCCGTGTTAATTAAAAAGGAAGAAGACAAGAAATATATAAATATATTAACGAAAAGGAGGAAAAGGGAAAAAAACATATTTGCGGTATGAAGAAAGAAAATTTGCATATAAATTCAAAAATAATTTTCTTAAAGGCCGATTTTACAATAGGTTTGAGTTTATATTGAATTTTAAATTATTGTAAAAGCAGAGAACCAACAAAACTAACCATTTTGGTGTCTTGTTCGAAAAATATATCTGTTGCTATTTTCCATTTTGTAAACCACTTAATGATAAGGGGAATTTTTTTTAAGGACAAATTATAATAAATATTTGTCCAAAAGGACACGCATATATAACTTTTACCGTAAGGACAAAGCCCAAAGCCTAGAAAGAATTTCAAACAAAACGAAGCAGTCTGTCCATCATCCTCCTCTTTCATTACACTCCAACAATCGATAATTTTGCTCGAAACAAAAAATTCACGTTAATTTTGCTTGACATAAAAAAAGGGCACCGCAAACAAGAAATAAATCTACATCTCCAACAGAACCTAAGAAATCGACTGTAGATGAAGAACGACGACAACAATCGAAAGCCAAAGAAAACCTAAGTAAGTCGACGGCGAATCAACAAAACCAAAATCGAAATGTCGACGAAGCAGATGTTCAAAAAGAAAATGCAGAGATAGAAGAGGAAAACCTTCCTTTAGCACAAACGATAGCGTCGGCACTAAAGAGAAAAAACAACAAATTAACGCTTAAAAAACCTACAGCAACAGAAGAACAAAACCAAAATAGAGAAAAAAGGACAAAGAGAAGAGACGAAAAAATGACAGCAAGAACAACCAAAGAAGGTAACTGTTAATATAAAATCAAACACAACAAAATTAGTATAGTTTTATTATAGCAACACTGAAATACTAATAATTTCATTTTGTTAAATGTCAGCAAAAAGAAGATAAAGAAGCTGCAGATCAAGAACTGGAAGAAGAACAACTCAATTCGGTAAAATATAAAACATCATAACTTTATACCATAATGTGTATTTCAAAAATACTACCTGTAAATCATTTGGTAAAAGAAAAGGCTGATAGATATAAAAAACTTTTACCCAATTACTAGTATAATAGTCATTATAATTAAGCATAAATTGTTTGATAAAACAATAGTCAGTGACATTTATTTCAAATATAATACAAACAAACAAATGATACCTACTAACAAAAACTGATACCTAATTACCAAAAAATAATACCTAGTTATATAAAAATGATACCTGATTACTGAAAACTGATACCTAATTAGTACCAACTGATACCTAGTCACAAGTAATAATAGTGTTTATCATTAAGCGTAAATTGTTTGATAAAATTATAGTCAGTATCATTTAGTTGAAATATGAAACAGACAAAAAAACCGATACCTATTTACAAAAACTGATACCTATTTACAAAAACTAATACCTATTTACAGAAAACTGATACCTAGTTACAAAAAACTGATACCTAGTTATAAAAAAATGATACCTACTTGAAAAAATGACACCTGGTTAGAGAAAACTGATACCTACTTAGTACCAACTGATACTTAGGTACTGCAAAACTGATACTTAATTACTTTAAACTTGAAATTGTTAACAATTACAACTTCTTTAATCAAACTGATACCATTCAAAATAACTAATACATTCACTGTTAAACGATTCTAAATAAAAGAGTCATCCAAATAAAAAGATAACCAACTAAGAACCATTCAAACGTGATTTTTTTCCTTAACCCATACGATTTGCCTAATATAACTGGATATTCAAACAACTCTTTCTTGTATATGGATTCGGAAGTTAAATCTGAATATTGGATATACAAAAAATACAACAACAAAGTAAGCAAAAAGGAGCATCATGCTCTTATAAAAAGCATCTCGAATTCATAGTACTCCATCATCTCTAACAACTATTATCTAATCACCACTGCAGGTTCTACTCAACCAACCTTAAATTGCATATTCAAAACAGTTGGTCAATCATCAGCAAACTAATCATCACTAACTAATCCACACAACATATCAAACATCACCTGGCACACAAATCCATTTGTTCATCTCAGCACAATGGCGGGTAACATCAGAAATAACATCAACATGCTTTATTCTCATCCACAAGAATCCCGCAGCAAGTAGCATTTCACATTATCATATAACAATGACATTCAAAGAAGGTTGAATTAGAATAGGAACGTCCCCGCATTCACCTGACTCTGAGAAGTCCTGGATTTGTTCTTCATTAGAGAAGTAGTAGGAGTCAACTATAGAATAGGCGGTAAAGCATATCCACGTTCGTGATGGATCAACGAGTCCAGATGACATCGCAAGAGCACGAGATTGAGATCAATGGCAACAACGCTCCTCTAAAATTAATTTTGGTGGCTTTTATATCTAGCGGCTGCTAGAGATCCATGGCCACACTTGACTAAAATTGACGACAATATGCAAATTTCAAAGCATGGATGCCTGATGTAACACCCCAGATTTTTGGTAACATTATTTAGAATAATTAAATAGCTAAATTAAATAACATAATGTGTTGATTAAGGGATTGAGATTTGATTATATCAAAGGGGTGGCTGTGTCATTTAACAATGTACTAAAAATGGGTTTAAAATGAATTAGAGTAGAGGTAAAATAGGAAAGAGGTCATTCCTATGACCTTCAAACCTTGGCTGTATATTAGATACACGTTCATTTTATTTTGAAAATTTTTAAATCAAGTGGTTGGCCATCATTAACAAGAGCAAGAGGAAGAAAAACAAGAAAGAAGCTAATTCAAATCAAATCCACACATATCTCAATCTCTATAATCTCTAAAACTAAGGTGGATAATTTTTACATCTCATTTTTTTATTATGTTTTCGGTATATGGACGAATGTATAATATTTTGCAATGATTTGGCATGTTTTTGAATGATGAAATGATTATACATACATGTTGATGATTTATGTATATTCATATTGATTTTATGATATGTTTTAAGATGAAAACCCTATAAAATGATATCCAAACGCCTTGTGAATTTTATAAAGATCATAAATATTATTTTGAAAATGGGTTTTAATTTTTCAATTTTTTTTAAATTTATGTGGAATTTATACGAATTTTCTCATAAAGAAAATGCTAATTTGGGTTAATAATTATTTTCAGTTAAATAATAAGAGATTATAGTCTAAACAATTTATATGTTAGAAAACATATTAAAATATATTTTTTGGAATTTTTTATGGATTTTTACTAAGTATTTTAAGGGTTATATAAAATTATTTAAAGTATGAGACTTAAATGCTTTATATAATTTAAAGAGAAGAATTGTCTTTTTGTAAAATAATTTAAATTGTTAAACCTGAAAAGTCGGCAGCACTTTTGACAAATTGTAGAACTGTTTATTGGCAAAGAAATAGACAACCCATCATAATTAGACACGTAAGGCATGTTAGGTAGAAAAAAACTATTTGCTGCATGTTTTTTATGGTTTCGTCTTCTTCGGCACCAGGTTCCGCCTCCATGCTATCGCCTCCGACGTAGTCCAAACCAATGCATATGATATTAGGCAAGTTGTACGTAATGAATTGGATGTGGACGAAACGTACCGGGTCGGAACCATGGGGTTCCGAAAGGGTTGAAGCTTTCACTACAAGAAAAGTTTGTTTCCTTAGCACTAGTGTACAACGTTTTTGAAACAGTTCCATGAAAGGGTAAACTTACGGTAAATATTATTAGCATGCACATTGTGTAAAAAAAGGCGGTAAATTTATTTTCCTTCCCTTCTTTTCTATGAACTCCCCTTAACAAAGACTTCCCTCAATTTTAATTCCTCGTCCAAATCAATTTTCTTCCTCTTAAAAATAATTTCGCCATCCCCATTGTAGTCGTCGGCATTGCAATCTCGTTCGATCATTGTCCGCGTTATCATATCCTTGTCCACGTTGTAGTGATCCAGCTCATTCCCTTTTGCCCTCATTCTTGTTGTCGTTGCAGGCTCGAGCAATCATTAACCTTAGTTTGAGCTGTAGTTAGTGGATGCGAATTGGTAGCCATCAACGCCATTTGTTCTCGAAGTTTTAGAGTAAGTTATAGTTGATTGACTTTTGCCTTTATTTCTATTTTTAGATTAAGTTTCAGATATTTGAGTTAGTGCGCCTAACTAAGCATTTCAGGGTTGCGTTATTATGCCTATCTAAGCATATATGGATTTGAGTTGGTGTATGTGTATAAATATTTGTTTGTGGGTCTGCTGTTAAGGATGAATGTGAGTTCTTGTTTTATGGATTGTATAATTAAAAATTCAGTTAACTACTTCATTTTAATATTAATTCCTATGTCATGTCTATGTTCTCTTTTAATGAGTAATATATTTCTTTCGTATTTTAATATTGTTCCTAATATTAGTTATGTCAATATTTATTTGATATTGGAAGAGCCTAATGAATTGGAGCTTATTCTTGAATTATATGGACTATAGAATTTTTTTCCTCCCTACTCGTATTCCTTGCACTTGGCTTTCCATCTCATACTTCTCTATGATTTGAATTTTTTAGATTTATTCTTTTGGCTTTTTTCTATACAATTTTGTGGTCAGGATATTCTAATTCTTAAAATTAATGGATCTTTTTGTGTTCAAAATATGTAATTTGTTAACGTTGGATACTAAGGAATTTATGCTGGTATAGGTACAATTGCTTGCAATGTTAGAAAAAATCATGTTGTGTTTGTACATGGTGCTTCAATTGAAAATGCGGGCATTGATTAACTAGTTATTACGATTTCTGGACAAAAAGAAAAAGGAAGACTTACACTTTTAAATTTATTTAGATTGCTTCGGAAAAAATATTTTGATACCTTTGGTAGTTAACTTATAGTACCTTATGTACCTTAAGGATGAATGTGTGTATATTTTCCTATTGTCATTCACACATGAGAGTTGGATCTTGTTTTGTTGAGAATTACATCATGCTTGAAATTTTTAGCTCTTAAGTCCACCTTAGAGCATTTAATTTTTAATGTCAAATAAGACTCGGTTACGTTTAATTTTTAATTGGAAAGTGTTCGTAGAAATAACCGTACCAGTTGATTTTATTTTATTTCTTTGGGTAAGTTACTGATATACATGATATACATTACAATAGGTGTAATCATTGTATTTATTAATTCTGGTCTGCTCACTATAGAAAGAAAATTACAGCCTCAGCCATCTAACTGTTGACTAATTTTGTGTAATAGGGTGGCACATTTTGCATGGTTTAAATAATCAGTTGATAACGGAACAGCATATACTTTTCTTGGCCTTCTTCAATTTGTAGTATGTTTCTAATGTTGTTTCTCACATTGGCAGTATTGCTATAATATATTTTGGATTTAAAGTTGCTATTTTCAATCCAACCATACTTTGTAGCATTTCAAAATTTCAAATGTCTTCCTCTGGTAGTTTATACATATTATAGTGTTCTGATTTTTTATGAGTAATAGTGTCATTTGAGTTAGTAATTGTTGTAATATCTCTAGCAGACTTTCTTATTATAACTCAAGAAGATTTTTTTTTATAGTTATGTCCAACTCAAGAAGATTCTTTTATTATAGTTCTACCAACACAAAATTAATAAGATTCGATATACATATATAATACATTATTTTTCTCCTTGATTCTCTTACCCATCCCCTTTGTACTTGTTTTTGCTTTATTGCATCGTTGTAGTAATCTTTTTACTTCTTTCAGTTTGCATAAAAAATCAAATAAAGCACATCCATTGCATTATAGCCCCCATCCACTTTTTAACAACATAATAATATCCTTCAAATTTCAATACAACACCAAGCATTGTTATATTTGAAAAGAATGTTTCTATATGCATTGAATTGGTTTTTGTGTTCAATAAATAACAGGGCATATTCACTTATAGAGTGATCAATTCCTTTTCAATGTAGTCTTGATTATTTCATTAAATTCAAATTCGATCAACATTCTATTAATCTTACTACACACTGAATGAACCCTTCCTTCCTTCCATGTGAATGTGTTACCAGTGAACGGTAGGTCTTGTAAATCTGCATTGATTATTGTTTCAAAGATTACTTTCTTGTCATTTGACTCTAAACTAAGTGGTGGTGAACCTATACATAAAAGCCATTTTATCTTTGTATGTGCAATTTTAAGTATAATACTTCTTGAAATTTTTTTAAACATATATCTGGTGGTGAAATTTGTCTACTATTATTGCATATGCTATGTGACTGAGCAGGGTTAGCATTTTCTTGATTGGTTTATGGTGGTTTCGTTTTAATTTACAGAAAATGGGTGAAAATCCAAAATGAAAGAGGGCCATGGTAAAGAATAATTGTCAGAATGATGACAATAATGATGTTCAACTTCAAGACAATCCACCAGCAGTCAACGACAATACAATGCAACAAGAAGTAAATGTTGAAGTTGATGTAGAAAGCGAAAGAAATGGCAATGTCGATGTAGTTCCAACTGTAAAAAAAAATATAGAGGGCCAACTAAAGTGAGAAGGCTTCCTTTAAATATTTCAAATCGAATTGAAGTTGAGTTTAATGGACAAGCTGAACCAACAGGAGCTGGGTCAGTCAAGTTACCTTCTTATTTAGATCCGCTAGTACGAGAACATGTTCCAGTTACATTGGATGGTTTGAAGAAGTGAAGCAACGAATTAAAGGTTTTTCTTTGGACCTCCATTAAGGCAAGAAAAAATTTAAACTATATTATATTGTTATGTACACAAGGAGCAATATTCAATATTTTAAATTGTTTTCAAATCCCCAGTTTACATAAAAAAAATTGACGGTTCATATTAGCTTGCGATTTTGAAAGGGTTAAATGTTTTAAATAATTTAATATTTTGAATAGTTGATCTTGATGCTTTCGTGCATGTTTTATTTATACATAAGATAATGTATGCATAATTTTGAACTATTTCAAACAACTTACCCCTTCAACGCCATAAGCTAATATAATTTTGCATTTTTGTTTTTCATATTCTTCTTCATTTTCGCACTTTTGTTTTCATATTCTTCTTTAATTTTCTTTTGTTAATCTGCACTGAAACAAGTTCCTTTTTTACGAAAGAGGTTTTTCAAATAACTACGAACAAACTATAGGATGCAGATACCTAACTCAGGGTACATGCTTGGTTTTATATGCACACTTTTGTTAATAAAATTAGAATTCATGATATTTGCTTACTCAACATACACCATATACCAATTGGGAAATTATATGTAATTTTTAAATTTGATTCATTTGAATAAATACTAATCATACTATATGTCTTTTGCTCAAAAACTAATTAACTACAAACTAATTATAAAATATCAACAGATTATTTAAATCGAGTATTATTAAAATAAATATTACTCTAGTGATATCTAGAATTTTGTAAGTGAAAAATAATGTTTGGGTTAAATCCTAGTGACAATCTTTAATTTTGTTTCCGAATCTGATAGTATGAAATTAATAAGAAAAATACAACAATTTAGATAAATCTTTATCAAGATATACAACTAATTATCCTTTTTTTATACATTGGTTAGTTATGCCAATACCCCTCTCTATATCAACAGTCTAAAGTTTTAAATCTTACCACTGTACAAGTGATTATCGGCTTTGGATATTAATAGATGCATATATACATAGGAATATCCAAAGCATAATAATAAAAAATAAAAACATTCAGTATTACTTCCATACATCTGTATTTACATGTTATAGAATAACTTTGGTAGTAGGTACAAAGTTAACTGTAAGCAACCATTCCTTTTTTTATCTTTTCTTTATATGAGACCTGGCTCTGTAACTTGATGCCATTATGGTATTTTTAATCATCTGATTATGATACTTATTAGTATTTTATTTTTAATCCTTTATCTACTACCGCACAAGCTTTAACTCATTAAGTTTGGTAAAAATAATTCATTAAGCTGAACCAATCCGAGTCAAGATCAGTGGGACCTTTTTTTACGTTTATTTTTGCAAATTATCAACGTATCATATAACCAAAATTTCAATTGTTTTAATAAGTAAACATTGCATGCTAGATTTAAATTGGATGAGGAATAGCAAAATGTGTCCATATTTCAGCAAACGGGACGTATTTTTAGATCTTCAAAAAGCATCCTAGTTAGCAAAATATTAAATGCAAAGAATGAAGAGGAGAGACTATGGCTGAAACCCGATAATATCAAAACTATGGCAGAGTGGAAGAAGTTTATTAGGTTCAAAACAGCTCTGGAAATTAAGGTAAATCAGTCATAATACATTTATCTCTCTTTATATTTTTATAAACACATTCAAATACAAAATAACACTTATCTTTGTTTGATTTTATTAACTTTTTTAGATTACAAAGTTAATTTTATAAAGAATCTTTTATGTGTTTTTGAACATTTCAGATGGTAAGTGATAAATTCAAAGCTATTAGAGACAATCAGATACCACACACATGCAGCCGTAGAGGAATGACTCGATTGGCTGTAGATGTAGTAAGAAAAATTAATTTATCTATCATATTATTTATTAATTAGTTACTTAATATGATTTGTTTTTTTATTGATCTTTTGAATGTAGACCCTAGAGTTGATGCTTTGATCAAATCCCGCATTAGAAAATACGGCAAACATATGAACATAGCTGCTACAGATACTATTGTAAGTACTTCTAAATTTTTGATATACTGGAATTGTTTAGTCACGTGCTAGTGTGATATTAGTGTATAATATTAATATTAACCTCTATAAGAGAAGCTAAAAAAGGTTGACAGTGGATCACATTCTTGCTCAACAATTAATTATAAAGAAGATGCATTGTCACAAGTGTTAGGACCAGATAGATCTGGACGTTGGAAGGAATGAGAAGGGGTATGACCTTCACTAAGGCAATTTGGTCACATGTCAGGGACAAACAAACAATACAAATGCAAAACAAAATTGCAGAATTACGGACGATGGTTTACATGCTAAAGAAAAATCAAGTATGTTCGGACATTTTCTTTTTGTCAAGGTTTCAAGGGTTATTTAAATAAATGTAAAATGTTCCATTTTTAGTGAATTAGTTAGATAAAACAATATAAATTCATAAAAAATAAGTAGTTACTTTTTATATATTTTTGCTTTGGTGTGTAAAACTACAAAAAAGTGCATAGTGTATCCATGCTTGATAAGAATACACAGGTGGCAACCACGGAAATGATCAATATTCCTTTATGGCTGCACTTCATAGCATAACATTAACCATACATTTGCTTACAAAATTAGAAAACTATCGTTTTTTTTTCTAGTGCATTATGTTAACAAATGGTTGTGCGAACTTTTGATTAATTAATTTATCAAAGTATATTTACTTTAAAATCAACAAAACTTTATTTTCTTTCAAGTTTTCATGGTGTCAAAAATAGTCTAACTGGACCATATGGAATTCTGAATATAAACCAACATTTACATTTCAAATTTTTTTATTCATTCTCCATTATTTCATTTTATTTATATCCATAACTGAAGGAAAGAGTATTGAAAATGTATTGAAAAGGAAAAAAAGTACTATATAGGTCATAAGTCTCAGAACTGTAGAAGTAGCACAGAGATTTTTAAGTTCGGCACTTTTTTCCCTCTGAAATCCCCATGATGGATAAGAACAGGTCTTTCAGACTAAGCAGTTATATCAATGTTTTATTATCGGATTACAATTACAGAAGGTAAGCGTGACTCAAGGTATCAAACAAAGTTTACAATTGGAAATTAAGATTTTATGATCATTCGAATACAACTATATGTCAGATATGATTTACTATTAGGCTCCAAAATTGTTAGTTTACAAGTTGATGTATATAACAATATATCATAGCTATTGTCAAACAAATATGTGTTTTCGAACCACATTCCCTTCTATTGTTCATGGAACATCTCCAATTGTAATGCGTTGAGCTAAACCCTCAATAGCACCAGTTTTTCCAACACTAAAATAGGAATGGAATATTAATTATTCTCGTCCATTATTACTTAGTATGTATTATTCTATTTAACATATAAAAGGACTACTAAATTGATGGTGATACTGAGAATTTATGAATTATTTCAATATAACATGTGCTTCAATAATTAATATGCAAAGTTAATCATGTTGTAATATTATTGGTATGATAGGGTAATGAATGTTGGGGAGAAGCAAGCACAAATCAAAAGGTAAAAGTAAACTATGATTATCGTGATATCATTTAAATTTCTGCAACTAATTCCATAACCACTGTAGTTTGCTTTTGATCAACTACAGGGCAAGCATGGCAAGAAACATGATACATATGATTTATTGGATTGGTCTGAGACAGATGAAATTGCTGCAGAAGGAAGAGTTCTGTCGGGTAATCCAAAGGAGCTTGTCCAACAAATTCCTTTAGGGTCAGATGCAATAAAAATTATTATAGGCATTTTGAGAAAACCAGTTGATTTTTTATGGGGGCCTATACTTAGGTTGACACATATTGGAGAATTTGAAGGCGAGATAGTAGCATGGCCAGTCAGTAGAGCCATTTTTGCACAATATAGATCACTTTGAGAAAGAAGACAATGCGGTAAAATTTTAAATTATTTAGCAACTAATATTTAATTTAAGTACATAATTTTTTTTACTTCATCGATATTTAATCTTCTTCATTAGAGTAAAAGTAGCAGCATAGATCATAAATGCAAGTTGTTAGATTGGAGTAGGAATGAAGAAATAGTTGCTAAAGGACGGCTGCACTCGAGTAATCCAAAAGAAATTGTGAATGACCTACCACTTACACCATCTGCAATGGCCATTTGGGTAGATAATCCAACAAATCAAGATGCTTATTTATGAATGCTAACCATTAGTTTGACACGAGCTGGATTGGCAGTTGGTATGAAAGTGGCATGGCCCGAATCGAGTAGTTGTGGAGCAAGTTAACTATGCAACATTTTCTTCTCATATAGTTGAAGTTAATGTGATCGAAAAGGTATACTTATTATAATAAATTCATTCATTTATCTTACTAATTGTTTACACATATAATAAATTGATTTTTTTTCTTAATTGATAGAGTGCAAATTCAATGATAAATAATAAGTGTAATCTGATCAATTTATATCGGAGGGAGAAATTGCAGCTAAAGGGCATGTGTCTTCAATTGATCCAATCGTATCGGTTCATTTTGTTCCTTTAGGAATAAATGCAATTAAAATTTGGATAGACGTTGCAAATGCTCCAAATGCACGTCTATGGAGACGGACATCTGACTTACTAAACATTGAAGATGCCATTAGTACTGCAATTGCTTAGCCTGCTGATAAAGTTATAACATATGCAAGTTCAAGTAAGTGTAATTTAACATAATATAATCATCTTTGCAAGTTCAATTGTAGCCATAAACTGCAGTTATGGTATCCTTGCATGATCTGCATTGTACATTGTAAATTGAAAAGTTTGTTGTGACAATTTTTGTCTGCTTTGGCATTGATTTTGTTACTCGTTCCTTGGGATTTATATTTTACAAAATAGGGTTTCACCCTTAAAGCTACCAGAAACATGATATTAAATCCAACACTTGACACTTTACATCATCATATGTCTTGGCCTATCCTTCTGCAACATCGCTTAGCTACCTATCAAATATAGTATTCATTTGTTGACTTGGAAAAGGATTCAAGTCTAACTGAAATTACAATACTTGCTCCATACCTTTATTGATATCAAAATTTAGCGTCAGGTTCAATGTTTGTTGTTGGTTTGTACCGTTGTGTTGCTAAAAGAAATGAAAAAGTGGAATTAGGTAAAATGATAACAAAAAAAGTCAAAAAGTTAAAAAACAACATGTGATTGATTTATTCAAGGAGTTATGTAATAAATGTGTCCCATTAGCCACAAGATGTTCATGGAGATTTATATAACTCTTGTCATTATTTTTCAAGTTTGGATTGGTTCTTATCGGATGTCGAACCTTTTATATGCTTATCTCCTATTAACAAAATGAATATAAGTAAGATGTAAAATCTGGAATGAAATTTGAATTTCGAAAAGACAACATTGATAAATTGTAAAGTGAAATTAGTAAGGCATGTTATTTTGTAATTTAGAACCTTCTCAGAAACAGGTTCTAAATTTGGTAATGTGAAATTAATAGTTGGCCCTTTTATTTTATCGATAAAACACTTTAAATACAGGGCTTCTAACCTCACTTTAAATCATGACAACTAGTTTGTCGACAGTTTTTATAACAGAATTTCATTTATTCCATAATCCACTATTTATAAGAATCAAGTTGTAAAAATTTATATTGAAATTCAAAAAGGCCTGAAGTTTATTTATTTTTCCAAGATGTACTAACCATTCAAAGTAGAACGTAATTTAGAAAAAAGATAGAATATACTGGTGATAAAATGAACAAGTCAGAAAATATCACAATCGTTCAATCAAGAATCGAATGGCCGAGCAATACAAGTGACAAGTTTCAAGTCAAATATACGAACAAAAACAAAGGGACTTTAATCCCTATTTATACCCAAAAATCATCATAGGCAAAAAAATGAATTCGAGTTAAAAAAAATCAGAGAGTAAACATCATCCAGAACTCGAATCAAGTCGAACACACATATAAATCAAAAGGGGAAAATGTACCAATTCAAAGCACGAATCATTCAAGCTCGACATTTGAAGCCATCGCATATTAATCAAAGCCAGAAAATCGATTGACGGAGCAACTCAAAATGGAAACACAGTTCAATCAATCAATTTTTGAATCGGAGCTTCAATCGAACAAAAACCTAGAAATAAGAACGAAGAAAGAAAGGATCGGCCGAAGATTTTGCTCAGAGAAAAAATAATAATAAAAAGGGAATGCTTTTTCTATTTACAAATTGGACCGGCATTATCTTTTTGATATTTGGGCTTAAATATATAAATAGGGTTTTGTTAAGTCTTTTTATTTCATTTGTAATTTGATTTTAAAATTTGGCGAATTTCTAGTTTTGTAACTAGGTTATGAACTACGGTGGTGTAGTTCGAGAATTTGCAACTCAATGGCTGAGTTGTGACAGGGTTTTGAGTGTAGAGTTAGGTTAGTCGTTAGCGGGTGTCGCAATTTCACGCGTGTAAGTGTCTCACTACTTAATTTCTAGTAGAAACCTTAGGGGCACCACATAGGCAGGGTTTTACCGAAGCTGGGTAAATCTATATTGTTCTATTTCTACTTTTATTATTCTGCTATTATCTGTGCTGCAATTATTTTATATATTTCCGCATTAATTTATATTATTGTTAGTATCACCATATTCACCCCCCTCCACCACTAGGGTGAAATCGATCCTACAGATTCTTATAATGACCAATCTGATTGCAGCTGAAGCATCTGATATTCTTCTTCTCGATCACTTCTTCCGCCTTTCCAGTACGATACTCTTTCACAAAATTCCCCTTCTTGTCGCACTTGAAGCTCACAACCTCATACTTTACCTTCTTTCCTGCTCCACCTTTCCGAGCACCCTTCTTATGAAAGAACTTCCTCTTCTGATCTTGCTCAACCTGGACCTCCTTTTCCTTACTGCTCTCTAGACAAGTAAGCATCTCTTCGTATCTCAAAGTCATCTCTACAACCACATCACAAGGGTCTCTGATATGAGGCAATAAGCCCTCGCCAACTTAGGCTTCAACCCCCTTATGAACTTCTCATTCCTCTTCAACATAGTGTCCACAGTAGCATACCTATATCTAGCCAACTCCTCAAATCTTCAATCATACTCTAAAATAGACATCTCCAGCCGCTCCAACTCGGCAAACTTCCTGAGCAAAGCAGACTGCGCCATCACAGACATGAACCTCTCTTGAAACCTTCTCCTAATTTCAGCCCATGTCATATCTTCATTCACTCCAACTTCCACACTATTCCACCAAAATAAAGTTGCTCCCGAAGTTGTCTCGGAGCAAGTCTCCTCATCTACTTACCATTGCGCCCTATTCCTGTAAAGATCCTCTCACAATGCAGCAACCAATTCTCCACTTCTATAGCATCCTCTGTTCCAATAAATGTCTTCCCTCCAAGCCTAGCATAATCTCTGCCCAAGATAGCATAATGGTTGACCACCAGAGCTTTCTGAACTCCTACTCCATCATTTCATCCAACCATTCTACCAGCAACACTCGCCTACATCATATTCATAAAAAACTTATACATAGCTCCCATATCCACTTATAGGACTCCAGCACCCACATTCCTTGCTTGTGCCTGACCTTGGTTTCTCCTAGTATTCGGTCTGGCATTTCCATTTATGGTGGTGGTTACTCCAAGATTCACTCTTCTACTTCTAGCACCCATATTTGTATTCGAGCCTTAGGGGATACAGAAAAATAGCCTAAGAGAGATTGGAATCTAAAGTTATAGCATATACCTATATGTAGTAAATACGAGTATGTTACTATAGCATTATCCCATACCCAAATCTTACTCTAATTCCTTAGGATTATGTTTTCAAAAATCATTTTTAGTTAAAAAATTTCATAAACCTATGCTTTGATACCAAGTTGTAACATCCTGTTTGTGGAGGCCCGAAGCTAAGCGCTACAAATGGTGTAATCATTCATAGTAATAACATTCGGTGAACAAATACGGTAATGCTAAAGGTACTCATAATATTAGAGTTACATAAATATGAAAAAAAAATCACATATCTCAAAAACAACATTTCAATTACATTTCAAAAACTGATTCCACATTCAATTACATGGTCTCATTGCTTTCACGGGTTCATAAAAATATAGTAAATACATAAATACGCCAAGAGCGACATATGAAAATCCCCCTTTGGTTGATCAAAGTCACTAAATAGTCATAACTGACTTAGTACAAACACAGCGGAAATACATCAACGAAATAAAACTGCAACTCCTAAATAGCTATCCGTTAGCCACTTACTCATCTCTGGATGCTTTATTTGCCAACCTACTAAAAACCTGTAAATCCTCAACTCTCAGCCTACTTAAATCAATTTTGAGCATCCGAGATTTTAAGGGGAAAAACATAAATTTAGAGTCAGACATAAAGTCTGGTGTGAAAAATGCTATACGTCTCGGTTATTTGATATTAAGTGAGACCACACCGCTTAGGGTAACGGGTTTCCCCTCACTAATATCCTTTTAAAACATATCTTTTGAAAAGCTTCATACTTCAGCCAAAACTGGTTAAAACTGTAAAGCATTATTATGTAAACATACATATCAGGTAACAAATGAACTATCTGTCCAAACATTACAATTTTATTCGGCTAACTACTAACCTTTAGCTGACTTGGGCCTACTAGACAATATAATTAAAATAATCTAACACCTATTAGACACTCCTCTTCTGGACTGTATGTTCTTAACTATCTATTAAAAACTCTTCTTCTGGATGGTCTGTCCCTAACCTGAAATCTCCCAGGGTCAATTGATCCTAATGGTTTCGCGGGTTCACCAATAAATTTCTGTATACAAATATATGTTCCATTTTGTGTGTAATAATAGTTTTAGTCTTACCTGTGACAAAACCCTACACGCTGATATTTTGACTAAATTTACTAGGGCTAATAGTTAATGTATAGGGCATGACCATATACCAATCTCATCTTGTATTCTAACATCTGAGTCATTTTACTTAAGGTTACATACCTATAAAATTTTCCTTGAAAGCCTTTTCATCTCAATTGATTTAAAACATTTAAATCAAATTCAAACAATGAAAATATATACTCTATTCTTTACTCAAAATCACCTTGTCATGATATATATATTTTACTCAAAGCTTTGTTGATGAAAACATTTAAACCTTTAAAAGTACCCCTTTTAATCCCATTGAAAGCATCCCTTTCGTAACCAAGTAAACCCTTTATAACCAAGGCCGGAAGGTCAAAACCTTCCTTTGAAACCTTTCATATAATCCTTTTGAAACCCTTCAACTTTAAAAGCTCAAAACCTTAGAAATCCTATCTTTAGAACACTTGAACATTTGCCTTTCGAAACCATTGGAAAAACCTTTCCTTTAAAACCTTTCGAAACCATTTGTGAACTACCCCTTCGAAACCATTCATTCGAACCTTTCGAAAGCATTAAATCTCAACCCTTTCGAAAGCATTTGAGTTCAGTTTAAAACATGTGGAAACACCTTTCGAAACTATTCAAAACCATATCTTTCGAAACATTTGGGTTGATCTTTGAAAATCTTGTAGGGTCACAAATAACAGGGTCAAAAGTAACTCTTTCGAAAGCTATCTCCTAAATAAAGAAGCGATGGTGTCAAAACCAACCTTCTAAAAGCATTGGAGAAGCGGCAGGTTTTAGAAAACAAAGTATGCATTCCGATACCATTGACTTCGAAAGGTAGAAAAGCGGCAACTAGGAGTTTTGACCCCGACGAAAGCATTTACTTAAACAAGAGGCGCAACTCATTTGAAACCATTCTTTTTAAAACCATTGACCTATTCGAAAGCAATCCAAGTTGAAAGCTGTACTATTGAAGCAAAGCAAGCACATTTTCATTTAAAAGAAAAGTAGCACTTCAACCCCATCGGAACCTAAGGTCTCGACCTAGTGCCTTTCGCCTAATTCAAATTCACTCTATGCCAAGTAATCGATACTATATGCACTGGTTTTGATGGCATGGAGCGGCAGTACTTGGTCGGAACCCCTGTGCCGAAAGTGGCGAAACATACTAAAAGCCTGTAAAAATTAATTTTTACTTTGAAAAGAATTTCTTTTTAGCTAACCTGCCGTATTTATCAAAATGTTATTGGTTGCTAATTTTATTTCATAAAAGTGCTGCCAATATTCCAAAAATAAACAAATTAATTTATTTATAAAATACTCCTTCTTCTTTTATAAATATATAAAACATTTAAGTTTCATACCTTAAATAATTTTATATAATCATGAAAATACTTGAAAAATTCTACAAAAATTTCAAAAAATCATTTTTAATATGTTTTCTAACATATATAAATTCAGGCCCAAACTGCTTATAATTTAACCATGAATTATTTCTAACCCAGTAAATCATTTTCTTCACTAGAAAATTTATATAAAATCCACACTAATTCGGAAAATTCTAAAAATTGAAATTCATACCTATAATATTATTTCTGATTTATATCCAAAATTGCATGGCATTTGGATACCATTAAATGGGGTTTTATATCAATACATAACATAAAATCTATATGAACAAGCATAAATCATCAACAAGCATATATAACATTTAATCATTCAAAAACATGGCATAATCATGCAAAATACTTCAGATTATCCTTAAATCAAAAATAAAATAAAATAAATGAGATATAAACATTATTCACCATAGCCTTTTAGACTAAAGATTTGATCTCGACTAAGTTGCTTAAGTTTTTCCACGTAAAGTCTTCTCCTTGCTTTTCCCTATGGTGGCCGACCTTAATTTGTATTTTTGTTTGTGAATTATGAATGAACGTAAGAATGAGGGCTTAAAGGGTTTAGCGTATAAGAATGTATTTATTCCTATATTGCTCCTAATCTAATATACTTAACCATTTTTATTTTAGTTTATTTATTATCAAGGCACGGCTACCCATTGTTAATTGCAAATCTTAATCCCCTAATCATTATATTACTTTATTTTATTTAGCTAGTTAAATATTGTAAATAATTTTACTATGATCGTCTATTGCTTCTCCAAGCAACGTTATTTTTTCGGTCGACAGCACATGTGCCACCTTTTTCGTAGTAAAAAAAAAACTCTTGCCATCATTTGGAATACAAGCCTTTACATCTGAATGGCATAGCAGATACAGTCGAAACCTCAAAAAACCACATCGGTGCAGCAGAGTTATCAACGGTCGAAGTCATTATCGTCTTAAAATTGTTGTACCTCAATCTGAATCTGCAGGTCTTTTTTTTGCTGAGTTACAGGCTAGGTCGCTCTCTATAAGATGATTCGCATTTTATCCTCAAGGTGTAAAGCTATTTATCAACCGCTCCATCTACAAGATAAAACGACCTCTAAAATTTAGTCGATTTGTTGTTTACGCTAAAGAAAATTGTTTTGAATACAGCACATTATAATCTAATTGATTGTAAAGTTTCTTAAAAGGAGAAAAATGCAGAGGACAAATAAGAAGAAAGAAAAATTGTATGTTGTTTATATTTTCTCTTTTGTCTATCTATTGTGCAAATAGACAGAATTTAAATAGCATACATTGCTGAAGTGAGAGAATGTTAATGGATATGAATTTATTGTCATTAAAATGAATTTTTAACACCATTAACTTTTTCAACGACACAATAATAATGACTTATGTCTATATATATTACAGTACTACATTTTCAACGGATCAATTATAATAATGACTCATAAATATGTGACCGTTATACATTTGCAATGACTAAATTCTAAAAATGGTTCATGAATATATAATGATCAACCTAATTTTTTTTATTTTTTAATCAATTCACTTAAAGTTCCAACAAATGCTGAAGACCGTAACCGTGAATTTACATGATTGAAACTCAAGTTCCTAAGGGTTTAATATATATTTGTGTACCACTTCAGTGAAATGATGTTTAAGCCTTCGTTATATGCCTGTGTAATGTTATAAAATAGTAGGAGATAAGAAGCCAATAGAGAAGGAGAAAGAAGAAAATGCTATTACTCAGATATTAGTTATACATTTACATTGTATAGACTCCTTTATATACGGGCCTTGGAGCATAGTAATAAACCTATCTTATGATGTAGGACTGACCAAAGTAAAACAAATATTGTATAGCATATTCACACTTTATAATATTACAACACTCCCCTTGAATATGCGTCTTCAAAATTTGAATGCTCTATTAACTTGAAGTTGTCGCTTTTGAAACATATATGATAATTGCTCTCCCTCATTATTATCTTACTTGCACATGTCCATTCAGCAGATATTGATATTGTTGGTTGCCTCATTGAAATCCTTTGTTAGAAAAACCCAATGGGAAAAACCTTAAACGAGGAAAAGAGTAGGTATCATATTAAATGTGATATTCCTTTTAAGAGTTTGATACTTTGGGATCAAAATAATGCCTCATTAAAACATCACTAAGAAAAATGCATTGGGCAATATCATAGTGAAGAAGAAAAAGCAAATGACATATTTTAGTATCTTATTTCATCTAGTGAAATTTGATACTTCTGGATCTACAATATAATGCGTCGTTTAAACCTTACTAAGAAAAAACCTGGAGGAAAATCTTAGTGAAGGAAAAAGAGTATAATAACATATTTCAATAATTTACTACATCAAATGGAGTTTGATACTTCTGGATTAATATAATACTTCATTAAAAACTTTACAAAGGAAAACCCAATGGGAAAAATCATAGTCAAGGATAAAAATATAATTTAACTTAAATAACATATTTGAGATCTTATTTCTTGATAAGACGTTTGATTCTTCTAGACCAAGATAACGCCTCGTTAAAACCTTAGAAGAAAAACCAAGTGGGAAAAAACCATAAATAAGGAAAAAGACTACATTATAACTTATTTCAAATGTTACTGGGAAGTTGATACTTCTGGATCAAGATAATGCCTCATTAAAACCTTACTAATAAAAACCCAGTGGATAAAATCTTAGTTAAGAAAAAAGAGTGCACTATAAAATACTTGTGGATGCTCCCCCTGATTTAAAAGTTTCCTCTGAATTCGTATTCGTCTTTCGATAACTCAGACTGGTTAAGGATACTTTTGGATCCATAAATATGTATCTCGTTAATAATATAATTTATTAATAGTTTCCTTTGATGCAATTAAAATTTCCAAGATTGTTTCTTCAAAATATGATTTGCATTTTATGAATTTTGTATGCTACTTTTTCGAAAAACACTTCATCGGCTTTCATTTTTGTGCTTCAAATCCGTTTTGCGTATTGAAACTATACATCTTTGATGAATATTAAAAAAAAATTCAATACAAAAATACTAAAAAGCAGGAAGTAATCTGCTCATATTGAAGTATATCAAGATTTTCATTACAATGGTACTTAAAAGAAGGTTGTAATTTACACTTCATGTCTTTTGCATTCTTTATAACTACAAAAGTTATATATATTCTTCAGGAATTTGTATACTAATAATTTTTTGCGTATCGCAACTACCACTACAATGGATATTAATAGTTTCATTACAACAATACTTAGAAATAGGAAGTAATCTACTCATCATGAATTATATCAAGATTTTCATTACAATAATACTTAAAAGAAGTTGTAATCTACGCTCCCTTGTACTTTACCTTCTTTATAACCACCATAGTTATTTATATTCTTCAGGAATTTTTATACTTTCATCATCTAGTATGGTTAAAACAATGTTTATACCTTTATGGTATTTTAAGTGTTTCAAACACATTCACTACTTCAATCAATTCAATTATCTCTAAAAATATCATGCCCACGGAACTTAACATGTCATTAACTCCATACGTGCTTTAGTAAGTTTAGTGTGCTTTATATACATGTTCCTAATTATAATTTATGGACTATATGTCCACATTTATCATTTAGGAGTATTTTATGATGGCCAATCATGTTTTTCTCTAATCTTAGTACAAACACAACGGAAATACATCAACAAACTAAAACTACAACTCCTAAATAGCTATATGTTAGCCACCAACTCATCTCCGGAAGCTTTATTCGCCAACCTACTAAAAACCTGTAAATCCTCAACTCTCTGCCTACTCAAATCAATTTTGAGCACCCGAGATTTTAAGGGAAAAAACATAAATTTCGAGTCAGACATAAAGGCTAGTGTGAATAATACTATACATCTCGGTTATTTTATATTAAGTGAGACCACATTGCTTAGGAGAACGGGTTTCCCCACACTAATATCGTTTTAAAACATATCTTTTGCAAATCCTTATCATGTAGCCAAAACTGGTTATAACTGTAAAGCATTATTACGTAAACATACATATTAGGTAACAAATGAACTATAGGTCCAAACATTATAGTTTTATTTGGCTAACTACTAACATTTGGCTAACACGGGCCTAACAGACAATATAATTAAAATAATCTAACACCTGTTAGACACTCCTCTTCTGGACGGTATGTTCTTAACTATCTATTAAAACCTCTTCTTCTAGATGGTTTGTCCCTAACTTGAAATCTCTCAAGGTCACCTGATCCTAATGGTTTTGTGCACACTAATAATTTTTCTATATACAAATATATATTTCATTCTGTGTGTAATCATAATTTTAGTCTTACCTGTGACAAAACCCTACATATTAATATTTTGACTAAATTAACTGGGACTAATAGCTAAGGTATAGGGCGTGACCCTATACCAATCTCATCTAGTATTCTAATAGTCAATTTACTTAAGGTTACCTACCCATAAAATTTTCTTGAAATCCTTTTAATCTCATATTGATTTAAAACCTTTAAATCAAACTGAAACAAGGAAAATATATACTCTATGCTTTACTCAAAGTCACCTTTCCATGATTACTCAAGTCTTTGTTGATAAAAATATTTAAACCTCTAAAATACCCCTTTTGATCCCATTGAAAGTATCCCTTTCATAACCAAGTATACCCTTTATAACCAAGGCCGAAAGATCAAAACCTTCCTTTGAAACCATTCATATCATCCTTTCAAAACGCTTAAAAAACCTTTTCTTCAAAAGCTCAAAACCTTAGAAATCATATCTTTAAAACACTTGAACATTTTCCTTTTGAAACCATTAGAAAAACCTTTCCTTTAAAACCTTTCGAAACCATTTGTGAACTACTCCTTCGAAACCATTCATTCAAACCTTTCGAAAGCATTAAATCTCAAACATTTTTAAAGCATTTGAGTTCAGTTTAAAACATGTGGAAACACCTTTCAAAACTATTTAAAACCATATCTTTCGAAACATTTGGTTTAATCTTTGAAAATCGCGAAGGGTCACAAAAAACAGGGTTAAAAGTAATTCTTTCGAAAGCTATCTCCTAAATAAAAAAGTGATGGTGTAGTCTAGAAAAAAATCCATCTTTTAATGCTACCATTTGGAATACAAGCCTTCGCATCCGAACGGTGCAGCAGATACGGTCGAAACCTCAAACAACCACATCGGTGCAGCAGAGTTGTCAGTGATGGAAGTCATTATCATCTTCAAATTGTTGTACCACAATCTAAATCCGCAGGTCTTTTTTTTGTTAAGTCGTGGGCTAGGTCGTTGTTTTTAAGATGATTCGCATCTTATTCTCAAGGTGTAAAGCTATTTATCAACAGCTCTGTCCATAAGATAAAACGACCTCTAAAATTTAGTCAATTTGTTGTGTACGTAAAAGAAAATTATTCTGAATATATCGCATTCTAATTTAATTGACTGTAAAGTTTCTCAAAAGGAAAAAAATGCAGAGGATAAAGAAGAAAAAAGAAAAATTGTATGTTATTTATATTTTCGCTTATGTCTTGTGTAAATAGACAGAATGTAATACATTCGCAACGGATCAATTATAATAATGACTCACAAATATATGACCGTTATACATTTGCAATGACTAAATTCTAATAATGGTTCATGAATATATAATCATTAACCTGATTTTAATATTTTTTAATTAATTCACTTAAAGTTCCAACAAATGCTGAAGACCGCAACCGTGAATTTACATGATTGGAACTCAAGTTCCTAAGGGTTTTATATATTTTTGTACCACTTCGGTGAAATGATGTTTAAGCTTTCGCTATATGCCCGTGTAATGTTATAAAATAGAACGAGATAAGAAGCCAATAGAGAAGGAGAAAGAAGAAAATGTTATTACTCATTACAACACTCCCCTTTGAATACGCGTCTTAAAAATCTTGAATGCTCTATTAACTTGAAGTTGTCACTTTTGAAACATATATGATAATTGCTCTCCCTCATTATTATCTTGCTTGCATCTATCCATTTAGCTGATAATATTGTCTATTGCCTCATTGAAATCCTCTATTCGGAAATCCCAATGGGAAAAACATTAAACGGGGAAAAGAGTTGATATCATATTAAATATGATATTCCTTCTAAGAGTTTGATACTTTGGGATCAAAATAATGCCTCATTAAAAACTTACTAGGAAAAATCCATTGGGAAAAATCATAGTGAAGAAAAAAAGAAAATGACATATTTAAATATCTCATTTCATCTAATGAAGTTTGATACTTCTGGATCAATAATATAATGCCTCGTTAAAACCTTACTAAGAAAAACCCTGTAGGAGAAATCTTAGTGAAAAAAGAGAGTATAATAACATATTTCAATAATTCACTACATTAAATAGAGTTTGATACTTATGGACTAATATAATACTTCATTAAAAACCTTACAAAGAAAAAACCCAATGGAAATAACCTTAGTCAAGGATAAAAATACAATTTATCTTAAATAATATATTTGAGATCTTATTTCTTGATAAGACGTTTGATTTTTCTAAATCAAGACAATGCCTCGTTAAAACCTTATAAGAAAAACCAAGTGGGAAAAACCTTAAATATGGTTAAAGAGTATATTATAACTTATTTTAAATGTTACTGTAGTGTTGATACTTCTGGATCAAGATAATGCCTCATTAAAACCTTACTAATAAAAACCAGTGGGAAAAATCTTAGTTAAGAAAAAAAGAGTGCATTAAAATACTTGTGGATGCTCCTTCTGAATTAAAAGTTTCCTCTGAATTCGTATTCGTCTTTCGATAACTCAAATTGGTTAAAGATACTTCTGGATCCATAAATAAGTATCTCATTAATAATACAATTTATTAATCGTTTCCTTCGATGCAATCAAAATTTTAAAGATTGTTTCTTTCGAACATGACTTGCATTTTATGCATTTTGTATACAACTTTTCTGAAAAGCACTACATCGGCTTTCATTTTTGCGCTTCAAATCAGTTTTGCATATTGCAACTATACATCTTTGATGAATATTAAAAAAATTCATTACAACAATATTAAAAAGCAGGAACTAATCTACTCATGTTGAAGTATATCAAGATTTTCATTACAACAATACTTAAAAGAAGGTTGTAATTTACATTTCATGTCTTTTGTATTCTTTATAACTACAAAAGTTATTTATATTTTTCAAGAATTTGTATACTTTAGTAAGTTTTTGCATATCGCAACTACCATTTCAATGCATATTAAAATTTTCATTACAAGAAAACTTAACAATAGGAAATAATCTACTCATCATGAATTATATCAAGATTTTTATTACAACAATACTTAAAAGATGTTGTAATCTACGATCCTTTGTTCTTTGCCTTCTTTATAACCATCATAGTTATTTATATTCATAGGAATATTTATACTTTCATCATTTAGTATGATTAAAACAATGTTTATGCCTTCAAGGTATTTTAAGTGTTTCAAATACTTTCACTACTTCAATCAATTCCATTATATCTAAAAACATCATGCCCATGGCACTTAACATGCC
This sequence comes from Allium cepa, assembly GCA_030765085.1. Taxonomy (NCBI): domain Eukaryota; kingdom Viridiplantae; phylum Streptophyta; class Magnoliopsida; order Asparagales; family Amaryllidaceae; genus Allium; species Allium cepa. The sequence goes on along the minus strand of CM060934.1, from coordinate 943,159,449 downwards.
GTTGACACTATATGTGCTTTAGTAATTTAAGTGCGCTTTATATACATGTTTCTAATTATTATTTAAGGACTATAGGTCCACATTCTCATTTAGGATAATTTCATGATGACCAATCATATTTTTCTCTAATTTGAGATCTTTAATCCATTTATAAACATAAGAACTTTATTATTTATGAATTTATCATCGATGATTATTTATTGTCAGTTCTGGGTATGATTTATTGAGATATCTTTAATTATCATGTTTTAGATACCTAACCCACTTCTAGGGTTATTTGTGAATCTCTTTCAGTGCACCCTCAAGTGTTTCTTCAAGAACACCCTCCTCCTTTATTTGGCAACTTTATTACTTACTTTAAAAATATTTGAACTGACTTATGTACCACATTTCTGATGTGGTTTATACCTTTTAATCCTTTTGGGATTCAAATCTATATTGGAGAAAGTCTACTAGGGATATTATTGATAATTTATTCAAGTTACTTAATATTTAGCATCATTGTATATTATAACAAACATTTAACACTGATGATCAAAATAAGTTTGTATCCCTTTATCGTCCCCTTCAATGTTGAAAAACATTGTCACATTAAATAATAATCCTCTTTCGATTCTCATTTTAATCCGTTATCACATTGCTACTAGCAAATACATTATATGTATGTCAATTATAAGAGGATAATCCTTTTATTAGTTGATAAGATGCATTCAATTGATATTGCTTATTAGAGTTTGTTCTCATTCATTGATCTAGCCAATTGGAGAAACTTACTTATTATATAAATCATTTGAATACATACACGACTTCAGGTCATTCAACATTTATGTTGATTGAATTTTAAATCAATAAATAATATCTACACATAATCTATAAGCTGAGCTCATAACAAATTTAAGGTTGTTCGCCAAATATTTAATATATGGATATATACGTCATCCACGTTCGTATATATATTATAAATTTACATATTCTTTCTCATTTGAATTAGTGATTTTTAGAAAAAACTATTACAAGGATTCAAACTATGAATTATATGTCAATATGAATCCGTCAAAATCGCATGATAATGTTCAAAACATCTGGTTTGGAACCATATTGAACTTCAGGTTCGAACAAAATATACACAGAACTTCAAGTTGTTATGTTTTATTCCTCAATTATATCTCAAATATCAGCTTTGAACATTAATTATGATTACCTATCAGGGAATAATTTATAATTGCATACAGACTTTTCTACGCATCTATTTTGGAGTGTTCAATAAAAGAGACATACTTATAAAAATAATAATAAAAGTGGCTTCTGGACACTTGGACATTATAAAAATATGCAATTATATTTGTTGCACATACAGATCTCTTCAAGATGATATTTATAGCTTTCATGAAATATGGCATATACACTATCTCTTCAGAAGAATATTTAAAGATATTTCTTCAAGAAATGATTATGCAAAAAATATTTTTTGTGAAATAATAACTAGAAACATGACCTACGCCATCCCCATCTCCCGGTGCAGGTAGTAGTGGCACTGCACCGGACTTACGTCCTATGGCAGAAGTTGTTCCTAGAAGTGCTGGGTAAGTATCAATTTTATTTAAAGTATAAGTTTTAAAATCCACTAAACATGTATATCATAACTTTTGCAGTGGCTTTGAGGTGGAGCCATCGGATTATATTTTACAGGTTTCGAGGAAGGTTTTTCAGAGCCGGATGGATGGTTGTTGGCCTCGCTGGGACGACATCCCCCCTCATGTCAAGAACGCAATACATGCGGATTTACTTGTAAGTAGTAGTTTGAATTTCAGTTGTAAATTAATATAATCTATATAACTTAAAATAATTTTAATTTACAGGCTGCAGCCCGCGTTGACCCCGACGACTTGGATGTTTTTTAAATCACTAGAACAAACGAATGAGGAAAAATTACAGGGATACATTGTCCAAGGCTAAGAATTCATAGAAAAAGCCGAACTGGATGAGTGAGGGTATATGGAATGATTTTCTTCGGCTTTGGGACAGTCCGGCAGCAAAAGTAAGTAATATATGTTTGCTTTGTTATTTAAATCTAATATAAATCTCGTAAGATATATACGTGATAATTTATCTTAATTTGTAGGAGTTATCTGCGCAGAACCGGACAAACATGAATAAAAATCTTGCATTGCACCGTGGTGGCTCCAAATCCTTTCAGGAGCATTAGAGAGAGCTGATAATTAAATTTATAAACCGTGTTTACATTTTATTAAAATATTTTATAATCAGATTAGCAATAATATTTATATATTTTCAGGCCGCGAGATACAACCGCGAGCCTACTATGGCCGAACTGTTCAAGGTGACGCATGCCGTGGAGAGGACTGACGAAGAGGGCAATGTTTCGTACGAGTGGGTGGATGACAAATCACAATCCGTAATGGTAAATTAATTTTTTGTTAATAACAATATTTTGTCTTATTTTATTGTCAAAAACTTGAAATTCGGTTTTTATCGTGTAAAACAATTGTTTGTAATCGCATGAGAGGTACGAAGCTGAGCGGGCTCGGGTAGCACAGTCCACTGATCGGGAAGAGCTTACGGTAAAGGAGGAGAACCATATTTGGGATGCTATTATTGACCCGTTTTCTTGGACCAGTCGACGGTATAGCTATGGAAATGTCGAGGTAAATTTTGACATGTGCTAATATATAAATTTACTCATGCATATGAATAGTTAAATAATTTTAATAATATTATATATATATATATATACACTAATATATAAATAATTATGAACTATTTTACAGGCGATGAGAATGTAGAGTGCATACAGGAGGTCGCAGCAAGAAGCGGAGGTTGCTCAGTTGAAGGTGACGGTGGATGAAATAAATTATTGGAGGAAGAGTTTTTTCGAGCAACAGCTGAATGAGCGGATTGCAGCTTATTTGCAACAGCATGCGAGGGTGCCTGGAGAGGACGGCAGCGATGGTGAGGAGTAGGTATGTTTGTTTGCCCGTGTTATAGTTTGATAGATACACATTTTGGTTGGTTTGGTGTATATATATTTCAGGATATTATGTACATATTTTGATGACTTCTAGTTGATGTATTTGGTTGGATATTATGTATATATATTTTGGGATATTATGTAAATATTTCGGTTTACTATGTACATATTCTGGTTAATGGATTTGGTTGGATTTTATATTGTTTGAATGTACAATGATGTTATATGATGGATATAGTTGATGAATATAGTGTATAGCGGTTGTGATGATGATATTTAATAGTTATTGTTTGAAGTGTATATGGGTTGTGCAGGTGCACAGTATTTTACCCAAGTTAGCGACGGCTAGCGACGGCTATTTGGTACAGATTATCGACGGCTAGCAACGACCATTTGGTTCAGATTATCGACGGCTAGCGACGACATTTAGACGCTGGAAAATTTTCACGTGACACATTTGCAGTCGTGAGCCGTTGTCATTTGTGTGGCGGAGCCGTCGCCAAAGTCGTCGCTATACTATTGGGCGATGGCAAATATAGCGACGGTTTTTAGCGTCGGTTAGCGACGGCCGACGACGGCTAAAAGCTGTCGCTATCTGGTACCGTTTTTGTAGTGTTAGTCGTACATTTACATTATATAGACTTCTTTGTATATACGCCTTGTAGCATAGTATTGAATCTATGTCATGATGTGAGACTAAATAAAATATAACAAACATTGTGTAGCATATTCACACTTTATGATATTAAAACATGTAATACTTGATTATACGAATTTCATGCTTCGGTGACACTTTCATTTTTTATTCACAGTATTGAATCCAGTAGTCTTGGGTCCGTGCACAATGTACACAAAGAATGATGCTATTTATGAAGACTATACACGCAGTCCTATCATGAACTTAGTGATGATCAAATGTGAAAGTCTCTTGTCAAGCTCAACAGGTTTGTATTTCAGAGTAAGCATTTTATTCCGGAAGAAAATCCTAATAATTAACTAACCATGTCACTGTAGATATCTGATCGAATTTTTTAAAAATCTATTTATTGTATTTTGATCGGTGTGTTTTTGTGTCCTAAGGCGGCCAATTCGTCTTTCCATGTTCTTTTAAGCTAATTCATTATTATAGGATACCATCATGGCTTAAAAATTATTATTCAATTTGTTATCTTACATCGCACTTCAAACTATATGGGTAAGTAGCCTTATCAATGATAACTGCTCCCTTGTTACAAAGCTTTTCACGCATGCATTTTTAACACACCCAAATTACTGGCTGAAGTTGATAATTTCATTTAACCACTAATGGTAGACCTCAATAACTGATCTCAAACCGAGCAACGGTATAATCTTGTAGCCCTTGAAACCTGCTTCAGTAAATATATTTTTCCATTCATTTTCAGTCCTTTCTTTTCCTGTGGTGTGAACCATCATATGAATATCAAACGTATACTGAGTTTCAGTCGATTCATAGTCTTCATTCTGTGTATTCACAACCATGTCTATTATAATCACTTTTCCTCCTTCTTTGCAAGGAATGGCCTGCTTGCATATTCTTAGTATCTTCACACACTCCTGGTCACTCCGGCCATGAAATATCCACTACATGAAAAAAGATAGACAAACTGATCTATCAAACAAATTGAAAAAGCACTGTAGAGTTCACTAAATATACGTATATCTTACTTTAAATAAAGCTGCATCTGCACTAGGAATATGAATCAAACATATCTCCTTTAACAAATTGAACTGTCTCACTATTCTCCAAACCATCAATCACATGAGGCAGTTCAAGCACACTGCACCTTATTTGAGGAAACACCCCTGCAATGGCCAGTGCCAAAGTTCCTGATCCACCTCCAACATCGACCAATGAGTTAAGACCTGTAAAAACCTCCCTGCAGTCCCTAACAAGTATTTCATTAATAAACCTAGCATCGCTAGACATGCCTTCATTGAACATTTGGTTAAAGTCCTTCATTTTAGTAAAAGCGTCCCATATATCCCTTCCATTCGCTAGTTCATATGTTGTAGAGTGATCTTCTTCCAGGAAACACTTACTAAGGAAATGCCATGGACATAGGAGATTTTGGTGGAGCATTGCCATTACAAAGGGGGAAATATCGGTTGTCTTTCCGCTTATAAGGATTTTAGAATACTTTGTAAGGGAGTATAGTTCTTCTTAGTTTTGGGATAAGAATTTGGAGTGAACAAGAAGGCGGAGAAGACGACGAAAATGAGGAGTTTTTGATGGAGGAAGAGATATAGCGGTTGATAAGTCGGAAAGATTAATGGGTTTGTTGTGTTTGTGAATGGTGTTGAAGATGCCTAGCTCTATGGCGCATTTGAATGACATGGAGTTCACAAAGTTGAATATGTGGTTCCATACGTGTGATTGAGCTTCAAGGAGCTCTTTTGAAAATAAACATTTCCCATTATGTGTACAAATTTTTGTTATTGCTTTACTTTGCTATGTGAGCATGCATAGATCTATATGCATTTATATATAACATGTGGATCTAGTAGACTAGTACTGTAAGAGCATTTCCGACCATGTCACGGTTGTGAAGCAACCGATCATGTTTGTGACTTTCTAGGTTAAACCGATCCCGGTTGTGGATTTCTAGGTTGTTTTGATAACTTGAAAGGTTGTAAAAGTTGTCAAAGCAATCTGGAATGTTGCTTCTTAACCGATTTTCTTTTAGCTGGTTAGTAATAGTTGTTTAAAAGAAAATCGGTTAAAATTATATGTTTTCTTAGCAGACCGAAATATATAAACTTAGTCGGATAAGAAAATATTTTTCCTTAACCGGCGGCTAAAAGAAAGCCGGCTAAGTTTTCTTCGACTGGGGTGGATTTGGAATCTTTTGCTTTAAATCGACTACACTCGTCTACTCCGGTTGAGAATGCTCTAAGGCTTAATTTTCTACATAGATGTTAAAGAGGTTTGTATTAAGAATTTCTTTACCCAGTAATCTTACAGGTTTTTGGAGATTGATACAAGTTTGTGGGTCTGGTTTTCCATTTAATATTTCAACGTGCAAGTGTTTCGAAGGATTGCACAATTAAACTGTTTTTGTAGATAGGGCAGACAAAGAGGGATTTTCTTTCCATCTAAACCATATTTTAGAACTAATTGCACATATAAATCACCATAAAAACAATTTAAACCTATAAATTATTTTCACATATAAACGGTTATGTTAGTTTTGTATTTGCATTGCTGCAACAATCGTTTTCCATTGATTTCGAGATTAAGTTTAAAAAATTCATTCGAAAGCGTATCCAACTTTTACATAAGTTTACCAAGCGTTTTCTGATTTTAATAAATTTTTTTAGATCCAAGATGGTATCCCCTGATAATTTTGTAGCAATTTATACAACACATATTTGAATATATGGATCAGACCATATTAAAACGATGATCAGTTCACGTAACTTTTGTGGTCAATTTATCCTCAACTTAGTATGATTCTATCATCAATATTCATAATTGCAATACATATTAATTTCATGTTACCGTTTAGATGTACAGTGTTTCTTAGCTGACATCAAAGTCTATTTTTACACGCTATTAAAACTCTATTTTTTAAAAGAAAAACACTTGCTTCACTTTGTTTCAATGTTTAATTTGAACTATCTCCGTTGAAAATTTACAGCGTTCAATGTATATATTTAAACGCTGTTTTTAGTGGATGTTTGCATTAAACACTATGAATATTTATATAAAAAACTGTAAATATTTATAGTTTTACTGAAATATTGTTTTGAATACTTTCATTGTTTTTTTTTTGTACAGAACAGTTTTTTATATTCTGCAAATTTTGCACTAAAAATATGCGAATATTGTGCAAATTCTACGTTGGAAACTACAATTTTTGCGAACACAAATTACTGGGATTTCGCATGGTATAAAAGAGGACAAAACTTTTTAACATTTTAACCATGTGCACATATGCTCTAGCCAATGCGTTTACAGAAAATGTTGTACAGTGTATTTTGGAATGCCATCCGTACCCAAAAACAATTTCAGCAGCGCTGTTAAAAATATCAGTAGTTGTAAACACTTTTTATGACTATTAAAACGCATAATTATGCATAATGAAAAATTTCAGTAGATTGCAGTTTTGGTTTTGATTTGATGATGAGCGGTTAAAATATAAATTAACAGAGGCGCGAAACTCATGCAGAGTTTATTATCGAGAGAGGGTAGCAATTGTTTGCTTGTTTTAGTGCGTAAAGGGCCCAACGCAGCCCAATATAACAGCAATGATAGGGAATTCGATATAAACAATGCAACGACCCTCTGAATTCAAGCAAAGCAGTTGCATATGCCTGCTCTATGCGTGAAGCAAATAGAGAAATGTTCCCTCTAATCAAAAGAAAATAAAAAATTGGGATAAAGTTTGTACCAGCCAGTCACACGGCGAGAACAACAACACATAACACTACAAAACATGATTCGTTTAGCGACCGGTATTGGCGACGGCTAAAATAGACGGCCATCGCTAGCCGTTGTTTTACGCGTATATATAGGCAACCAGAGAACCAAAACACAATTCATCTTCCCCCAAACTTCAGCTCCCCTCCTCCACTGCCGACGCCCCAGCCGCCCCCCCCCCCTCTGGACGCGAGCTACCAATCTTCTCGTCGCAAAAGCCACAACGCTCCAAAACTCTAAGGTATGCTATTGCTTCTAATTTCAGCTTAATCTAGGTTTAATCAAAACCTTAATTTTGAAAATAGATTGATTATATGTGATAAAAATTGATGAGTTCGCGTTAATAGTTGTTCATAGTAGCGTATTGATTGATTTAGGGATATGTTAAGAACCCTAATTCGGCAAATTAGTTAATTATGAGTTTGTTAATATGTAGTAGTTAATGATAATATTGTATTTGTTGAGTTGGTGATATTAATTAGTGATTTGATTGTTTAATTCGTAATTAAAAATTAGGGTTTATTACTAATCTGAAAATTAGTGTACAATTGTTTAATTAGTGGTTTGAATGTTTATTATAGTTTGCGCAAACATTAGTGTACAATTGTTGATTAATATGCTGCTAGATTGGTACAGTTAAACAGAAGTAATATTTTTTATTTACTTAGCGTGTGTGCATTCTACGTATTAGTTGTTAGTATAAAATTAAATTATTATAGTTTATTACAAGTGCTAACATCTAATTTTCGTTTACAAAATCGATAAAAAAAAAATTAAATTGTTAGCTGAATTTTAAAATACGTTTTGAAATTTCAAATGTATTAAATAAAATATTTAAATGGTTAAATGAATTATATAATTTTGAAATGAGCATAACAACAACAAATATTATATTAAAATCAATTTTTGTAGAAAATTAAGAAATGAAAATAACAACAATAAAAATTCTTGTAAAATCGATTTTGTAAAAAGTGAAGAAATGAATATAATAACATTAAATAGTTTATAAAATAGTTTTTGTACCTTTTGTAGTTGTAGTTTTTGTAGTTTATAAAATAACATTAAATCGATTTTATAAAATAGTTTTGGAGTTGTTAAAATCGTAACTCATAGTTTCCATTTGTGAGATAAGGCATATTTTCCGAGTTAGTGATAGTTCTCATGGATTCTGATTCGTAGTTAAACGAATTCTATTTGGCCACATTACTAAAAAAAATTTAAGATCATTATTTCACTACAGACCACTAACACTTCAATATTAATATTTTTTCTAATTTTTCTTTTTTTATATGAACCCCTTAGAGAATTTTTGGCCCCGTCTAACAAGTGTTGTATATGATCGTTATACGGATATTCGTTTTTCCACAGAAGGACGTCTATATTCATCTGATACAACATTTGTTGGATTTGTCCTAGATTTGGACAAGTTACAAACACAATAAAGTAATCATATTTTATAAATCATTTCAGTTTAAACGGTTCAGAAAATTTCGATAGCACTTTCTTTTTTCTCTGTGTACACGCATTTGTGTACGATGCAGATGCAGGGAAAAAAGGGAAGTGCTGCCGAAATTTTGTAGAATCGTTTAACCTGAAATGATTTATAAAATATGATTACGTTATTGTGTTTGTAATGAGAAGTAGGATAACCGGCCGTCAAAGTAAAAAAACAATAAACTTAAGAATTGACAATTTTAATGCAGTATTTATTTGAATTTCTTAAAATAGTAAAGGGTTATATATGAATTTTTACAAGACTTTAATATGAAGTGTTTTATTCAATCTTCTAACCTACATTTTTCAAATCAGGAAATATGTTCGATTATTTTGTCGATCGTAGTTGGATGTATGAACCTCGAAAAGGTATGAAATGATCAATAAAAAAACGTTTCTGTAACGGTGTACACGTATTTATTAGATTTGCTCAATCTAATAATCGAAATAACGTAGACATTCGTTGTCCGTGTAGTAAGTGCAAACATCTGAAGCATTGGAAACCAGATGTAGTAGAAGTACATTTGTACAAATTTGGTTTTGTGCCGAATTATTACTTATGGGATCGTCATGGAGAACTTGTTCAATCTAGACATAATCCTGTAGTGTTAGAGGACGATAATACTATGACCAATCCTATAGAAAGCATAGTGCAAGATGCTGCAAGATCAATGTTTCCTACCTTTGACCAAGATGATGATGGGGACGAAAATGTTGACGAAGAGCCGACCGCGGAAGCTTTTTTTTTATGATTTATTGGATTTTGCTAAGAGGCCATTGTGGAATGGATGTATAGGCGGAACCGAATTATCTATAACCACCGAATACATCACTATGAAATCGAAATTTAATCTTACAGAGGCTGCATTTACAGCAGTTGTGCAAATTGCAAAACGACACATGCCACCAAATAATTTGATGTGTGATAATCGTTATAAAGTAAAAAAAACTTATATCTGCTTTTAGATTGTCGTATCAAAAGATAGATACATGTGTAAAAGGTTGTATGCTTTATTGGAAAGAAGACGCTCGTCTTACTAAATGCAAAATATGTAACGAGGAAAGATACAAACAAAAAAAGGAAAAGAAGTTCCATATAAGAGGATGCATTATTTACCCATCACTCTCAGACTTCAACGGTTATATGCATCTTCTGCTACAGCATGTCATATGCGATGGCACGCCGTGAGAACACCAGAAGAAGAAACTTTATACATCCATCTGATGGAGAAGCATGGAAACATTTCGATAAGACTTATCCTGAATTTGCGGCAGAGAGTTGTAGTGTTAGGCTAGGCTTATGTACGGATGGATTTTCGTCATTTTCTCGGTTTGGTAGTAAATATTCATCATGGCCTATTATTATTACTTCTTATAATTTACCTCCATGGATGTGTGTGAAAATTTCATATATGTTTCTTGTTGAATATGCGCTTATATGATTTTTGTTTGATGATAATAAACATATATACATTCGTTTAAATGTATTTGTAAATGTACTATTTTATTTTTCATAGGTTAAATAAATATTTGCTGGATAAATTAAATAACACAGAATTTGAATTCAAATAGAAACTTTATTCAAACAAATATTTATTACAATTTTGAATAGTACAAATTCAAGCTTTCACTATTCACTATACAACTTTGATACAAATTCAATTACATCACATTTTTACATTTACAGTTGACCTCACTATATATCACTCACACTCGTATTTATCTTCAACTTCATTCCAATTAGAATCCAGCATCTGAGCAATCTGCAAAAATATTCACTAACGCAGTAAAATTGAAAAAGAAATATTTTTGTAATATAAAATAAAATATGAGTTTTTGAAAATATTATTTACCTCAGTTATTTGGGTTGTTCGTCATGATTTATATTTGAATTCATCACACACGAACAATGTGACATGCACAGTGTATTACTGTACATGCCACAAGGCCGTGCACACCGATATACACTTGATAATGTTACAGGGACAGGTGAGTACAAGGTCAAACGCAAATAAAAAGACGGGTTCAACTCAGGTGCAACATAAATAAAATATCGACATAAGCACAAGGTCAAACCGGAGTTTTAAAACTGGATTCAACACAGGTGCAACTCAAATGCACACATGAATGCTATGATCAAAGTATGCATGTATACATATCGACCAGGCAGCAAACAAAGTCAACAAAACATGCATCATATACATGACAACCAAACTGAAGTATAGAGCATAAGCAAGTATCAATGAAATGGTCAGAACAAAGCCATATGAAGTAGACATAGATATGCAGGCATGTCAACAAGACCACATACAAGTCCAGAACCAAGATAATAGTTACACAATGCATAGCAACATCAATGCAAACCAGAGAGCAACATGTACACATTGACAATCAATCAGTGCAGTTCGATCCAGTAAAAAGAAATGAACTCAAACCAAGTGCATCACTGACCATACACTAAAGCTAACAGAAGTGCCAAGAGACTCAAGTGCTACCAGATAACAAACAAGCATGAAACAGTCATGAACAATGCACAGCTAGTCCAAACATGTATCAGAGAGCATATGCAAGGGTCAAGCAAGTGATATAATAAAGCAACTCAACAGCAATGTATGCAACATACAAACAACAGATGTACAAACTGAAACTTCAAAAGAACCAGGTTAATGCAACCTACAGCAAACAATGCATGCAACAGAGACCAAGGGTCAATATGCACAAATATGCATATGAAACCAACATGGCCAAGATGAAATACCAGTAAGCATTACAGTGACATATTACAGGAACAAATGACCGAGGCTACAACTTCAGATGACTCATATGAACACATGGCCGAGAAACAACAAACTTCAAATGACTAAAGCAAATTATTTCAAACAGTTCAACATGACTGGAAAAAAAACAGTGAATAGAAGTCAGGAAAAATGCAAGCCGTGTTTAAACCAAAAATGATACTCAGCATTAGGTCGAGTACAATAACATGCAAACTGTTCATGTACCAACAAGTGCTAGCCAAAAGCTCGAGTCGATGCACAGTGCAAACAAATGCACCTAAGTGACATAGTGATACAAGACACAATGCATATATGAATACACAAATGCAACAATGCTTGAAAACTACAGCAACAACAGAACCAAGCAATCAAAAAATCAATGGCCGGAGTCATGTAGCAATTCTCAAGTCAAGGCCGAAGCATTAGCAATCAAGGAGCCGACCAAGTCAAAGCCGTATGTTTTAATCAAACAAGTCAACAGAAAAAGGAAATCAAAGCCATGGTCAATAGCATGATGACCAAGGAGTCGATCAATGCCGCGAATATCAAGCAATCGAAGAATATACGAATTGAAGAAGTCAGAGATCAATCTCAGCATCAAAACAAAATCAAGTGGCCGAGATGAATATTTGACAAATTCAAATAAGTTTATACGAACGAAAATAAAGGAGATCGAACGCATATATAACCCAATCATCATCGGCAATCAATGCATCGAGTTCAAGTACGAATACACAAAAGCACAAAAGCATAAAATTACATACCGAAGCAAGGAGACGAACTCGATCCAAATTGAAGAGCCGTGAGCAAATCAAAGATCATCGGAGTCTACTATTGAACAGTATCGAGCGGCCCTTCGATTCGACAAAACCCTAAATCTGGAAAAGGAACAAAGCCGTAAATTTGCAAGAGGAATGGCCACCATTATACAAGCAAACGAACGGAGCAAAGAAAAAGAGACGGGTCGAATTACAAAAGGGGGCCGGCCTATATCTCTAAAGATATTTTTTTTAAAAGGGCTTTAAATTTTTAAATAGGGTTATTTTATTTTAAATTGTTTTTTAATTGTATTTTCATTTTAAACCGTTTAAATTTCTAGTCGTGTGACTAGGGGACAAGCTACGTGGCGTAGCTTGAGAATTCGCAACTCAGTGGTTGAGTTGTGGTAGGGTTTTAAGCGTAGAGTTAGATTTAGTCGATAGCGGGTGTCGCGAGTTTACGTGTGTAAGCGAGGAACTATCTAATTTCTAGTAGAAACCTTGGGGGCAGCACGTAGGCAGGGTTTTGCCGAAGCTGGGTAATTTCTGTGTCGTTCTATTTCTGCATTTATTATTCTGCTATTATCTGTGCTGCTATTGTTCTGCGATCTGTGTTGAAATTATTTTATAAGCTTCCGTAATTAATTTTATAATTTATACTATCACCCTATTCACCCCCCCCCCCCAGGGTGAAATCGATCCTACAAGTGGTATCGGAGTTAGGAACAAAAGCCGTTTTTTGTTTTAAAATTTTGATTTTTACAAAACCAATTTTTTGTTTTAAAAATTTGAAATTTTAAAATGGCTTCTTTTAATACTGCTTTTGTTGAGGGTCAATTTATAGTTAGACCACCAATGTTCAATGGTGAATATGCTTATTGGAAAAATAGGATGGAAATCTTCCTGAAAACCATTGACGCTTGGAATATTGTTGAGACAGGTTATAGAACACCGACTATAACTGTAGATATTCAGGAAGTTGATAAACCAAAGGAACAATGGACAGAACTAGAAAAAAATTACAAAATACTAATGCTAAAGCTATGAATTCTATTATCTGTTCATTGGATCAATTTGAATTTAATCGTGTCTCACATTGTCTAACTGCACAGGAAATATGGCACACACTAGAGGTGACTCATGAAGGAACATCTCAAGTCAAAGAATCTCGCCTTGCCATGCTAAACAGCGAATACGAGAACTTCACAATGACGAAGGAAGAAAATATCAAAGAGATGCATGGACGACTTTCCAATATCGTTTACAAATCAAAAGCTCTTGAAAAATCATACACAGAGTTGGAGATAGTCCGAAAAATCCTTAGAGTCCTTCCACGAAAATTTGAAGCAAAAGTGACTGCCATTCAAGAATCAAAAGATTTGAAACAAATGAAAGTCGAAGAACTCATCGGAAATCTCACCACTTATGAGCTAGAAATGAAATTCAAGGAAGAGCGTGAAGGAGGAGACACTCGAAAGAAATCAATAGCACTCAAAGGAACAACCGAAAGTGATGATGATAACGATGACGATGAAGGAGCAGTAGAGCTGGCACTACTAATAAAGAAATTCAAAAAGTGGAATCGCAAATATGGAAATCCAGCTCGAAATCAGGAATTGAAAAGCAGAATAGGTAAAGCACTGGACTACTCAGAAGAAAAAAAAGATTATTTGTTATAATTGCAACAAACCCGGTCATATCAAGCCCGATTGTCCAAAAATTAAAATCAGCCATGAAAAGAAACAGAAAAAAAAAGTTTTGCAGCCACTTGGGGTGAAATAGACGAGGATGATCAAAGCACTGGCAGTGAAAGCGAAAAGACAGAATTGTGTCTTCGAGGTGATACAACTGACAGTGACGATGACGAGCCAAGTGAGGTATCAAAACTTACCCATTCTGAGTTGCTTATATATTTTCATGAAGTAAACGGCTGTTTTGAACGACTTAGTGTAACGATCCAGGATTTTTAGTAATTCAAAATTTGAATATTTAATTAATTTTAAATATTAATAAGTGAATTTATAAGTCGTATAAATTTTATTTCGAATAATTGGATTTAATTGAATGATTAAATCGATAATTTAATATGTTAAATTCAGAAATAATTGAAAATTGAGTTAAATATGATTGAAAATGATTTGTAAAATTTTATTATATCATATTGGAGTTAGAATGATGTTATAGAACTTTTAAAATCGAATTAGGAGTTTATTTGTGAAAATTGAATATTTTAATATTTAATCGACTAGTGAAATTAGCCAATTTTTGAACAGTCTCAGAATTGGACGAAACTAGTTCCATTGGATCCGTAATAGTTAGTTTTATCGGATTTCAATTTTCGTAGCAATCGGAGTTATCGTTTGATCGTGGCAGCTCGAAACGCATCTAAATTGTTTTAATATTAATTTGGCGAGTTAAAATAGCCATTTTTCAAAAAGTCTCGGATTTCGACGAAACTAGTTTCATCGGATCCGTAATGTGATATTATTGTATGGTTTCAAATTTCGTGTCAATCGGATTTACCGTTTGTCCGGTACAAATTAAAACGCCTAGAAAATCGTTTAAATCGGTTTAATTTAAATTGAACGTTTATTGCCATAACTCGCACAGATGACCGAATTAGCTTCCGAAACATGTTCCATTGTGTCCGGAACGCGGGGTAAGCCCTAGAAACACTGGTTACGGCGCGTAAATCGGAGTTCGGAATTTCGGGAATGAATAGTGTCGTTCGTTTTCCTATAAATAGCCCACCTTCACAAATAAAAATAAAACAAAAAAACAAAACCCTAGTTTCTATATGCAGCCGCCACCCCTAAACCTAAGGCCGAAAATTGTTCATCTTCTCCCCTCAATCTCTCTCAATCCATGCAATATTATCAAAAACTTTCTGAAGCAAAGATGAAGAGCATCCCGAGAGCTTCAGATCCATACGGCGATGATGATCATTGGAGCGACGTGGTGGGAGAAATTTGGCCGCAACTTCTTGTCGTTCCTCTTCGTGCGCGCGCATAAGGAGGAGGCCGAACTTCGAGTTGTTCATGGTGAAGGTAGCTCTTGCAATGGGCTTCAATATGGAGGTAGTTGATCGAGTCGAAGTGGTTTGTGTTTGTCGCGATTTGGAACCCTAATTTCTATTATTTGGGTTCGGCAGTGCGTATGAATATCTGGAAGAAGTCGCGTGGGGGAGATGAAGCAGGGAGTGGCCAAGATTTGTTGCTGTGAGATCCTACGGCTATGGATAGTTTAGGTTATAAAAATAAAATAATTTGTTGTAATTTATATATATAAAAATTCGTGTAACTTCATAAATGCATAACTTTTTCATACGAGGTCGAAAACGCGCGAAACCAGTTGCGTTGGAATCGTATGGCGAGCACTACGCGATGGAATTGGATTGGAGTCGTTTGGAGTTAGTGAGAATTTTGGGTAAAATTAAACGTCCGTTTAATTTTATTCGAAATAAATCGCTAAAACGAAATTGAAATCAAGGTAAGAACTTCTCACTCAATCGAATCAGTTTCGATTTTTATTTTAAATAGTTAGATCTAAAATATTTGAATACATGTTTGAATGATGATTGTTATCTATTGGTTGATAAAATAGACATTATGCGCCGTTAGTAAGCGGATGTTATTTATTAAAAACATATACCGCGAATATTTCATATACAGTGAAATTGGTATTATATATAATAGCAATATATATATTAGCATATGTATATATTGCAGTTATTGATTTCCCGCATTTGCATAGCGGATGAGATCCTATTGCGCCGTCTATTAAGCGGATAATATTTTAAATCCCATATACCGCGATAATTCCGTACTGGAGCGGAATTGGTATTGTGCTAATGTTTGTGAATGCAGGAAAACAGGTTGGAGGGATCCAACTGGATTCCTCAACAGTATTTATTTGATTTCAGATATTTTGATATTTGATGGATTATCATATCGATATATGATATCGTTGTTGTCGTGATTGACTATTTGGTGTGTAGCATCATTGGACCAAATTTGGAACTTTAAAATGATTTTTAAAGCGATTTTTGAAAATATGCTATATGTTTGGAACTGATTCGTTTTAAATAAATAAACGATATAATTTTAATATTATAAAAAATTATGGTTCTTGAGAAATATAGTTAAAGGTTAATTTTTGAAAATATGAGGCTAATGATTTTATAAAATAGTTAAATTGGGATTTTTGAAATTATTATAAAAAGTTGAAAATATAGGATTTATAAAATTTGATTATTTTATAAATCAAAATGGTGAAATTATAAAGGAGTTTAAAGATGTTTTAAAAGAATAATATAAATTGATTTATATAAGAGATTTATAAATGGATATTTATAAATTGAAATATTGAAATTATAAAACGAGTTTTTATAAGTGTTTGAATGAAGTGAAAATGGATTGCATAAGTGAATGGAATTTATAAAATTATAAATGGTGAAGTTATAAATGAAATTTATAAATAGTAAGATTTATAAATTTTGTGAAGTTATTAAAGAATATTAATCAATTAAATGTGAATAATTGGTAGGAAATAATGAGTTGAGTGTTAATTCATTAAAATCTAATGTTATGAGAAGTTGAATAATTGAATGAAAATCAATTTAATTGAACCAATTGAAAGTTATGGTGTTAAACCAAAATGAAGGAATATAAGTAAAGGAATTTGGTTGTAATAGATATACATTGGTTGTTAATTGGTTGTTAGTTGATTGTATATAATTCATTAAATATTAATGAAATTGGAAGCTAAAGTAATTGAATAAATTCAATTAGAAGTTAAGTGAATCTTAAATAGAATTGAATTTGATTTGGAAGTGAACCAACTTGAATATGAATTAGTGAATATAAACTAATTGAAAATGAATGCTAGTAAAAACATCCACTGTTAATGAATCAAATGTGATAAATTGAAAACCTATTTCAGTGAATATTAATGAGAATATGAATAAATTTTATTGGTTATGAATGTTAGTTGGATGATAGTTGGTTGATGGTTGAATATATTGCTTTTACTGCATTTGCTATGTTGACATATATAGTTATTATGTTGCTATATGTTGTATATCGATACTATTGTCTATATACATGATTCTCATGTTGTTTGTTGAGTGTTTAGTAGGTGCGGATCGCGTTTGCTTCGCATTTGGAGCTCGTTTTCGCGCTATATTAGCCGTATATGCTTGCTAATAAAATATAAGGTACATATCTCGGATTAAATATCGTACTTTTACATTTTTTTTCCCTTCCGGATGCCTCATTACTTGATGAGATGTATATTTTTGATATATATACTGTCATTTCTTTTTTCGGATCGAGCCGCGCAAAGGAGACTACGGCGAATTTTTCCGAAAATTTAAGGCGTTAGAAAAAATTTGAGAAAATTGGAAAATTTTGAAAACTTTAACTTTGATTTTGGAATTGAAAGTTAAACAATAGTAGTTGTTTTTGAAAAGATAACTAAGTATGATTTGAAAACTTAGTAAGTTATTGTAAGAAGTTTAACTATGGATTTTGGAAAGTTAATAGATTCTGTAATTTTTCTTACTTGGTAATTTCGAGGACGAAATTCTTTTAAGGGGGGAAGATTGTAACGACCCAGGATTTTTAGTAATTTAAAATTTGAATATTTAATTAATTTTAAATATTAATAAGTGAATTTATAAGTCGTATAAATTTTATTTCGAATAATTGGATTTAATTGAATAATTAAATCGATAATTTAATATGTTAAATTCAGAAATAATTGAAAATTGAGTTAAATATGACTGAAAATGATTTGTAAAATTTTATTATATCATATTGGAGTTATAATGATGTTATAGAACTTTTAAAATCGAATTAGGAGTTTATTTGTGAAAATTGAATATTTTAATATTTAATCGACTAGTGAAATTAGCCAATTTTTGAACAGTCTCAGAATTGGATGAAACTAGTTCCATTGGATCCGTAATAGTTAGTTATTACCGGATTTCAATTTTCGTAGCAATCGGAGTTATCGTTTGATCGTGGCAGCTCGAAACGCATCTAAATTGTTTTAATATTAAATTGGCGAGTTAAAATAGCCATTTTTCAAAAAGTCTCAGATTTCGACGAAACAAGTTTCATCGGATCCGTAATGTGATATTATTGTATGGTTTCAAATTTCGTGTCAATCGGATTTACCGTTTGTCCGGTACAAATTAAAACGCCTAGAAAATCGTTTAAATCAGTTTAATTTAAATTGAACGTTTATTGCCATAACTCGCACAGATGACCGAATTAGCTTCCGAAACCTGTTCCATTGTGTCCGGAACGCGGGGTAAAGCCTAGAAACGCTGGTTACGGCGCGTAAATCGGAGTTCGGAATTTCCGGAATGAATAGTGTCGTTCGTTTTCCTATAAATAGCCCACCTTCACAAAAAAAAAAAAAAAAAACCCTACTTTCTATATGCAGCCGCCACCCCTAAACCTAAGGCCAAAAATTGTTCATCTTCTCCCCTCAATCTCTCTCAATCCATGCAATATTATCAAAAACTTTCTGAAGCAAAGATGAAGAGCATCCCGAGAGCTTCAGATCCATACGGCGATGATGATCATTGGAGCGACGTGGTGGGAGAAATTTGGCCGCAACTTCTTGTCGTTCCTCTTCGTGCGCGCGCATAAGGAGGAGGCCGAACTTCGAGTTGTTCATGGTGAAGGTAGCTCTTGCAATGGGCTTCAATATGGAGGTAGTTGATCGAGTCGAAGTGGTTTGTGTTTGTCGCGATTTGGAACCCTAATTTCTATTATTTGGGTTCGGCCGTGCGTATGGATATCTGGAAGAAGTCGCGTGGGGGAGATGAAGCAGGGAGTGGCCAAGATTTGTTGCTGTGAGATCCTACGGCTATGGATAGTTTAGGTTATAAAAATAAAATAATTTGTTGTAATTTATATATATAAAAATTCGTGTAACTTCATAAATGCATAACTTTTTCATACGAGGTCGAAAACGTGCGAAACCAGTTGCGTTGGAATCGTATGGACGAGCACTACGCGATGAAAGTGGATTGGAGTCGTTTGGAATTAGTGAGAATTTTAGGTAAAATTAAACGTCCGTTTAATTTTATTCGAAATAAATCGCTAAAACGAAATTGAAATCAAGGTGAGAACTTCTCACTCAATCGAATCAGTTTCGATTTTTATTTTAAATAGTTAGATTTAAAATATTTGAATGCATGTTTGAATGATGATTGTTATCTATTGATTGATAAAATAGACATTATGCGCCGTTAGTAAGCGGATGTTATTTATTAAAAACATATACCGCGAATATTTCATAAACAGTGAAATTGGTATTATATATAATAGCAATATATGTATATTGGCATATGTATATATTGCAGTTATTGATTTCCCGCATTTGCATAGCGGATGAGACCCTATTGCGCCGTCTATTAAGCAGATAATATTTTAAATCCCATATACCGCGATAATTCCGTACTGGAGCGGAATTGGTATTGTGCTAATGTTTGTGGATGCAGAAAAACAGGTTGGAGGGATCCAACTGGATTCCTCAACAGTATTTATTTGATTTCAGATATTTTGATATTTGATGGATTATCATATCGATATATGATATCGTTGTTGTCGTGATTGACTATTTGGTGTGTAGCATCATTGGACCAAATTTGGAACTTTAAAATGATTTTTAAAGTGATTTTTGAAAATATACTATATGTTTGGAATTGATTCGTTTTAAATAAATAAACGATATAATTTTAATGTTATAAAAATTATGGTTCTTGAGAAATATAGTTAAAGGTTAATTTTTGAAAATATGAGGCTAATGATTTTATAAAATAGTTAAATTGGGATTTTTGAAATTATTATAAAAAGTTGAGAATATAGGATTTATAAAATTTGATTATTTTATAAATCAAAATGGTGAAATTATAAAGGAGTTTAAAGATGTTTTAAAAGAATAATATAAATTGATTTATATAAGAGATTTATAAATGGATATTTATAAATTGAAATATTGAAATTATAAAACGAGTTTTTATAAGTGTTTGAATGAAGTGAAAATGGATTGCATAAGTGAATGGAATTTATAAAATTATAAATGGTGAAGTTATAAATGAAATTTATAAATAGTAAGATTTATAAATTTTGTGAAGTTATTAAAGAATATATTTGGGTAAATAAATGGATCTTATAAGTTATAAGATTTATAACTTTGGAAGTCTTAAAAAGAACGATTTTGTAAAATAATCGTTTTATAAGCATTTAACTTATAATGTGAACTTTTGTTTTATAATTGAGTTATAAATTGAATAGGTTAATAAAGGAATTTATAAAAGGAAGTTGTTATAAAACAAATAGAAATGGAATTTATAAACGTTGTTTTATAAATCCGCAAACGACTTATTTTGATAAGAAAATTGTTGTAACTTATTAATGGAGTTATATTCACGTTTTTAATTGTGAATAATCCTTTGAAATAAAATGAATAGAAAGGATGAAATGGGTTAACGTAGCATATTCACGTTTTTGAATAGTGAATAATATGTTAAAGAAAATGTTTAGAATGTGATATTTTAAATAGAATTAAAACAAGCTAACGATGTTTTAAATTGGGTTAAGATTCGAAACCATAGATTTCAACATTCATTGTTGAAATAGACGTTTTCGAGAAATAGGAGGAAATGGTGGACTATAACACTGTTGTTATAGTAAATGATTTCCGAAAGGAAATGTTTTGTATAGTATTGGGATTTATATATCTATTTTAATTTAGAATCCCTATACTAGTGATTTTGGGTTGTCGTAACGATGTTTTACGCAACATTCGTTTTGGCCCAAATAAATATGTTTAAGAGAATGATTTCCTTAAAGAATGAAATATATACTTAATTTCGATTTAAGTATATTGAATATTTTCCAAGTGTTGAAAATAAATAAAATTTGAGAATTACTTATGAATAAATAAGTATGGAAATGTTTTCCAATATAAAGTGAATATTTGAGAATTTATCTTTTTGAAGATAAATTGAAATGAATAATTGAAATCGTATATGCATGGATATTTTGGAATGAAAATTCACTATGGAATTTATAAATGAAAAGGGAAATTTGTTTAAAAATAAATATTGATTTATTTTTGAAGTGTGAAAATTATATATCTTGTAAATATATTTTTGGAAAATAAATAATTTGGAAAATTATTTGGAATCTGGTGATGTTGTGCATATCCATTGATAGTTCAATAACCGACTATCAATATTTCCCTTTGAATGGGTAATTGATGTGATTTGTTTGAATTTGAATGCCACACGTATTTTTGAATAAGCGCTCACTATTCGGGTTAACCGGGAAAGGACCATGGGGTCGTATAACCCATTCCGAATATGTGATACGTCGTTATGCATTGCATTTGAAGACCGGTGTTGAAGACCGGATTTTTTTGAAAGCGAAAGGACAACTCGTCGATTGTCTTTGCACCGAGTAGCTACGGTATAGAGACTCCCTATGTGATGGGAAGTCCGGACGTGATTAGAGATTATCCGGATTGCAAGGACTTCTTTGTAAGTGCCTTCGGTTCTGTTCGAGTCCGGAACAGACTTGTATGGATTGTGTGTCTGACATTACAAATTGAGACATAAAGCCGATTTCTTTCAAATATATTTCTGTTGGTGGCGGAGAATTTATTCTTTTAGCTTAACACCCTTCTCTGAGACGTACGAGCTCAGAGGTTATGTAGTTGAATGTTATCAGCGATAAATTCCCAATTTGGTAATGTGACATGCTGAGTGTTGCTGTGAAATGATCATTGTGTTGATTATTTGTGATAGGATCATTTATTTGATCGTCTATCTTGGTGATCATTTCTATGATCATTTGTTGACCCAAAGCATGGCTTTTGTATAAAGTATGTTTTTGTGGACGTGACTTCGTCGAGCCTCACACCCCGGGAATGGTCAAAACAGGAAAGATGCGGCAAGGTTATGAGAGGTAGCGCCCTTTAGGGTATGTGCATTTCCTTCTGGAAAAGGATGGTATCATGGTATGGAGCCCAGATACTTACTCATGTTGAAAACACTTTATGATTGTGTGATGATGGTGACGAGCGCTCGGTTAAAGGTCCCAAAGGACCGGGGGATGGCATACTCGGTCAGTTGTTACTCAGTTAGGGGTAACCCGGCCTTGTGTTGGTAAAGATCCGGTTTGGTTCTCGGGGATGTCCATCCAGAGGCATTCTCACGAGGCAATGGGAAGTTCCTTGGCCTGACCATTCGTTGGAAATCCAAAGAAACAATACGATCTTGTACGGTATTAGTTGTAGAACCTATCATTCACTTATGGTGGCGCCCCACTGTTTGGATGGTAGCTATAGTAGGCATAGTTCGGAATGTCTATGCTGGCTAAGATTTATATTCTACTTTCGAAATAAATTTTTCCTACACTATGCACTAGTAATAATATCAAATGTCTTTTTAATGCGTATCAAGCATCTTTGACTATCATAAGGAGAAATCTCCTCCGATTCTGCGTTTGCATTGTGTGTGTGTGCAGGAGGCCTTATGGTAGTCTCATTTTTAAAAGCATTGCGAATTGACTTTAAAAATATTCCTCTATTTTGGTTTTCAAAGATAAATAAACTGTTTTGAGTTCTCACACCAGTCACATGACTGACTCGGAGTTTATTGTTTTCCTTCCTAAACTCTGGGTGCCCACCAATTTCCACACGGGCAGTCAAGAGTTAGGTTTATCAGGATATTCTGGAGTTGCTGGAAGCAAGCTGGATGGCATGGCGTATTACTAGTATATAGTATTTCTTTTCCGCTGTTTGTTGTTGTTGTACACTCTGATGATATGATGTAATGTAATGAAACGTATAAAATGTAATAACTGATATAGTTCTTTGTTTAAAGATTATTCATTTATTATTATATGTTGTTCTGCTGCGATTGTGAGATTCTGATATTGTTCTGCTATTTTCTGTTCCGTTCTATTTTCTATTTTCTTTTCTCTCTATTTTCTATCTTTTCTCTCTTCTTCTATCCTTTTTCTTTTTCTTAAACATTGAGAATTCGTATTTCTGTTCATCTTGAATTAATCAATGGAGATTAGTGCATATTCAAGGAGTACGGATTTACGGGTCTTCACATTTAGGGAAAAATACGCTAAACTTGAATCACAAAAAGACACTTTGATAGATTTAAATAAACAACTTGACCAACTAGTTAAAACCTATCAAAGTAGGATCCGTAAGTGTGATAAGTGTCCAACATTCGAAGAAGAAATTAAAAAATCAAAAATCAATATAAAATCACTTGAAAATGAAATTCTGATTTTAAAAGAGAATGAAAATACTAGGAGAGAGAATTCTATTAAAAAGTGCATACAGTTGTTAAACGAAAATGAATCTCTCAAAACACAAGTCCAACAATTGTCAACGACTTTAGATAAATTTTCAAAAAGTGAAAAATCGTTGAATATGCTATTAGGAAAGCAAACTGTTAATACGGTTAGACAAGGACTTGGATATAATAATTCGAAAATTGTTGAAAGCAATATTAATCAAGTTAATTCTATGTGCACAATTTGTAGAAAATTTGCAACGATCACAATAATTGTTGGTATAGACCCAAACATGTGAAAACTATACCGATTTGGGTTCCAAAAGGCACAAATATAAAATCTCTTAAAGTTAAACAAATTTGGGTGCCGAAGGAAACAATTATAAATAGTTTTGGGTCTTTACAAAATTGTTTTTCAAAATTTTCTGCCACTAACAACCATGGACCTTTAAAAACAAATAGGTCACATAAATCTTTCATTGTGTAGATGTGGTGGCAGGCTAAGGAACAACAACAGTGTTCTCTGGATTTTAGCTGTTTCAGAAATACAACGGGCGACAAAACAAAGTTCCTTAGCCTAGTATAAAGGTGACAGAATCACAATGGACAACGACAAAAAATATCGTAAAGGTAAAACAGGCAATGGTATGTTTTAAACGATATATTAAATGTGATAATCTGCACCGTATTTTGAATTAAATCAGCCAATAATGAGATGATGAAAAGATGATGATTCTGACTTATTCAACATCGTTGGCCAAATTATATTCTTAT
Source organism: Allium cepa (assembly GCA_030765085.1). NCBI lineage: Eukaryota > Viridiplantae > Streptophyta > Magnoliopsida > Asparagales > Amaryllidaceae > Allium > Allium cepa. Next base: position 943,134,881 of record CM060934.1, on the reverse strand, counting down.
GCCACAACACTATAAAATTCTCTAGATTCTTTGAATTACTTCATATATATCAGTTTGGATTAAAAATAGTGTTTTGTTGGATAATACAATTGGTTATAATACGGCTAACTCTATATTCACGGTTTTCTGATTATTTACACGGCTTCAATTCAATTTCAAAAGAATGTCATTTGAATTGCTGTTAAAATTGAGTTTGAATTTTTTGGTGCACACTTCATGATTTGGTCAATCAAATTCAATTAATGATGATTTTGAGTGAAAGAGAAATTCAGATGCAGATTACACTGGTAATCTAGTTGATAGAAAAATTACTAGTTGAACGTGATTTTTGAGACATTTAGTAACTGCATCATTTTTCAAAGAAAATATCTGCATATTCTTCATTTCAAATAATTTTCAAATTGCAGAAAATTTTCTTTTAAAACCCCCTGGAGAAAATCATTTTTGACCATATTTTCAGATTAGTCATTTTTGAAAAATTAATTTCATAATTATTTTGAATTTGATTTTAAATGACTATGTTGACTAATCTGACTCCCTAATGTTTATCGAAAAGAAAAATAGTGATTGGAAAAGTGATGAGTGTTGATATTTATTATATATTTTGACTCGAGACGATATAATTAGTAAATTTCTTTAGAAATTTAAACAAGAGTTATAAAAGCTTTTGTTTGTAAAAATTTCATAACCGTCTCTATATCTATCATATTTCTAACGACCATCACTCATCAAAATTCTACACAGTTTGTCGATATTTGGTACTTTAAACAGGAATCGTTCGTTTTTCATTTTTACATTTAAAAAATAATAATAATAATAATAATAATAATAATAAATAAATAAATACCAAAGTATTCACTCTCATTTAAAAGTCCTCACGGTTATGCATGGGTGAATTACTTGGAATTTGTTATGTGCTTCCATGCTCATTTAAAAGTCCTCACGGTTATGCATTTATGGAACGCATATCAAAAGTTGATTTTTAAAATAAACAAGTTGATTCTAATCTCATTTAAAAGTCCTCACGGTTATGCGTGGTTAGAAGATACTTGAATTCATTTTTTTTTTAAATAAAATTGGAATACCACTAATCTCATTTAAAAGTCCTAACGGTTGTGCATGGTTAGTAGATATTCAAATTCCTGATATAAATATACCACAAATAGACACAACTGTATGGTTTTATATGATGACATAATTCCCATCATTCTAAAAGTGGAATATGCACCTAACAAAATATTTATGATTTTTGTTTGATTTTTTATTGAAATTTAATATTTATATTCAATTGAGTTTTAATGTTGGATTAATATCGATCACTTTATCTCTATTTTCTCTAACACTATTATTCTTTTGCTGATAACAAAAGGAGGAGAGAAAAGTTAAGATTTTGTCAAATAAAATCAAGTAAAGGTCAAATAATTTTACATTTGCATCTAGGCTCATTTGCATATTTTTATTTGTATGCATATATGTAGGGGGAGCTTTGTGTAGAGAGGAAGCATTTAAATAGGGGGAGCAATGCATATCCAAGATCAAATACATTTAACATATTCAAAATCTTAAATATATGTTTGTTATCATCAAAATGGGGAGATTGTTGAATATGCGCTTATATGATTTTTGTTTGATGATAATAAACATATATACATTCGTTTAAATGTATTTGTAAATGTACTATTTTATTTTTCATAGGTTGAATAAATATTTGCTAGATAAAATTAAATAACACAGAATTTGAATTCAAACAGAAATTTTATTCAAACAAATATTTATTACAATTTTGAATAGTACAAATTCAAGCTTTCACTATTCACTATACAACTTTGATACAAATTCAATTACATCACATTTTTACATTTACAGTTGACCTCACTACATATCACTCACACTCGTATTTATCTTCAACTTCATTCCAGTTAGAATCCAGCATCTGAGCAATCTGAAAAAATATTCACTAACGCAGTAAAATTGAAAAAGAAATATTTTTGCAATATAAAATAAAATATGAGTTTTTGAAAATATTATTTGCCTCAGTTATTTGGGTTGTTCGTCATGATTTATATTTGAATTCATCACACACGAACAATGTGACATGCACAGTGTATCACCGTACATGCCACAAGACCGTGCACACCGATATACACTTGATAATGTTACAGGGACAGGTGAGCACAAGGTCAAACCCAAATAAAAAGACGGGTTCAACTCAGGTGCAACATAAATAAAATATCGACATCAGCACAAGGTCAAACCCGAGTTTTAAAACTGGATTCAACACAGGTGCAACTCAAATGCACACATGAATGCTATGATCAAAGTATGCATGTATACATATCGACCAGGCAGCAAACAAAGTCAACAAAACATGCATCATATACATGGCAACCAAACTGAAGTATAGAGCATAAGCAAGTATCAATGAACTGGTCAGAACAAAGCCATATGAAGTAGACATAGATATGCAGGCATGTCAACAAGACCACATACAAGTCCAGAACCAAGATAATAGTTACATAATGCATAGCAACATCAATGCAAACCAGAAAGCAACATGTACACATTGACAATCAATCATTGCAGTTCAATCCAGTAAAACAAGAAATGAACTCAAACCAAGTGCATCACTGACCATACACCAAAGCTAACAGCAGTGCCAAGAGACTCAAGTGCTACCAGATAACAAGCAAGCATGAAACACTCATGAACAATGCACGACTAGTCCAAATATGTATCAGAGAGCATATGCAAGGGTCAAGCAAGTGATATAATAAAGCAACTCAACAGCATGTATGCAACATACAAACAACAGATGTACAAACTGAAACTTCAAAAGAACCAGGTTAATGCAATCTACAGCAAACAATGCATGCAACAGAGACCAAGGGTCAATATGCACAAATATGCATATGAAACCAACATGGCCAAGATGAAATACCAGTAAGCATTACAGTGACATATTACAGGAACAAATGACCGAGGCTACAACTTCAGATGACTCAGATGAACACATGGCCGAGAAACAACGAACTTCAAATGACTCAAGCAAATTATATCAAATAGTTCAACATGACTGGAAAAAAAATAGTGAATAGAAGTCAGGAAAAATGCAAGCCGAGTTTAAACCAAAAATGATACTCAGCATTAGGTCGAGTACAATAACATGCAAACTGCTCATGTACCAACAAGTGCTAGCCAAAAGCTCGAGTCGATGCACAGTGCAAACAAATGCACCTAAGTGACATAGTGATACAAGACACAGTGCATATATGAATACACAAATGCAAAAATGCTTGAAAACTACAGCAACAACAGAACCAAGCAATCAAAAAATCAATGGCTGGAGTCATGTAGCAATTCTCAAGTCAAGGCCGAAGCAGTAGCAGTCAAGGAGCCGACCAAGTCAAAGCCGTATGTTTTAATCAAACAAGTCAACAGAAAAAGGAAATCAAAGCCGCAGTCAACAACGTGATGACCAAGGAGTCGATCAATGCCGTGAATATCAAGCAATCGAAGAATATATGAATTGAAGAAGTCAGAGATCAATCTCAGCATGAAAACAAAATCAAGTGGCCGAGATGAATATTTGACAAATTCAAATAAGTTTATACGAACGAAAATAAAGGAGATCGAACGCATATATAACCCAATCATCATCGGCAATCAATGCATCGAGTTCAAGTACAAATACACAAAAGCACAAAAGCATAAAATTACATACCGAAGCAAGGAGACGAACTCGATCCAAATTGAAGAGCCGTGAGCAAATCAAAGAGCATCGGAGTCTACTATTGAACAGTATCGAGCGGCCCTTCAATTCGACAAAACCCTAAATTTGGAAAAGGAACGAAGCCGTAAATTTGCAAGAGGAACGGCCACCATTATACAAGCAAACGAACGGAGCAAAGAAAAAGAGACGGGTCGAATTACAAAAGGGGGCCGGCCTATATCTCTAAAGAGATTTTTTTTAAAAGGGCTTTAAATTTTTAAATAGGGTTATTTTATTTTAAATTGTTTTTAATTTGTATTTTCATTTTAAACCGTTTAAATTTCTAGTCGTGTGACTAGGGGACAAGCTACGTGGCGTAGCTTGAGAATTCGCAACTCAGTGGCTGAGCTGTGGTAGGGTTTTGAGCGTAGAGTTAGATTTAGTCGATAGCGGGTGTCGCGAGTTTACGTGTGTAAGCGAGGAACTATCTAATTTCTAGTAGAAACCTTGGGGGCAGCACGTAGGCAGGGTTTTGCCGAAGCTGGGTAATTTCTGTGTCGTTCTATTTCTGCATTTATTATTCTGCTATTATCTGTGTTGCTATTGTTCTGCGATCTGTGTTGAAATTATATTATAAGCTTCCGCAATTAATTTTATAATTTATACTATCACCCTATTCACCCCCCCTAGGGTGAAATCGATCCTACATTTCTGACGATTGTCGTTCCCGGTCCTGATGATCCGACTCAAGGAATTGATGTTTATCTACAACCACTAATCGACGAGTTGAAAACACAGTGGTATGAAGGAGTAGAAACGTACGACATTTCAAGAAAAAGGAATTTTCGTATGTTTGCTTATTTATTATGGACTATTAGTGATTTTCCAACGTATGGCATGATTTCAGGTTCATATCTGGACGTCTAGCTTGTCCTTATTGTATGGATGAAACACGAGCATTTTCGTTAAAGTATGGAAAGAAAATTTCTTGATTTGACTGTCATCGGTGTTTTCTACGTATCAATCATAAATTTAGAATGGATAAAAAGAACTTTAAAGCTAACAGAGTAGAGAGTATGCTACCACCTAAGGTTTGGACAAGTGAAGAGGTATATGAAATTGTAAAAGACTACCCAAAGATACATGAAACTAGGGTACAGGTTGAGATTCCAAGTAAATCAGACATTCATAACTGGTGCAAGCAAAGTATATTCTGGGAGTTACCATACTGGAAAAATCTCCTACTCCGCCATAACATTGACGTCATGCACAACGAAAAAAACGTGTTTGACAACGTGTTTAATACAATTTTGAATGTGAAGGGGAAAACTAAGGACGATGTGAATTCAAGACGTGATATATTACACTTTTGTAAGCGGCCCGAACTTCAATTATACGATGATAATAAGAAACCTAAAGCATGCTATGAGCTAGACAATAAGCAAGTAAGACTCGTTCTAAAGTGGATGGAAGGACTTAGATGTCCTGATGGGATTTCTTCTAACCTCCGCAGATGTGTTGACTTTAAAAAAACAAACTGAGTGGGATGAAAAGTCACGATTGCCACATTATGATGGAGTATTTTTTTCCCGCGATTTTCAAAGAACTGCCGCCTACAAAAACATGGAGTGTTATAACAGAATTGAGTATGTTTTATAAACAGCTTTGTTCTATGACGTGAAAGGTAGATCGTATACGTAAACTTCAAGCAGAAATCCATGTACTTCTATGCAAACTGGAGAAAATATTTCCGCCTGGTTTTTTTAATGTAATGGAGCATTTACCTGTTCATCTTTCATCTGAAGCACTCCTTCGTGGTCCTATGCAATATGGATGGATGTATCCATTTGAGAGGTAATTTAATTAATTTCGGTATTTGTACCACGATATGAATTTAATTAATTTTGTTTTAGGTACCTAAATCATTTGAAGAAAAAATTAGGCAAAAAGCATGAGTAGAAGGTTCGATTTGCAAATCGTACATTGAAGAAGAAGCTTCATTTTTTTTCTCACATTACTTCAGTAACGGTGTGAACTTATCGTTTGTAAGTGTTCTCCGTAATGAAGACACTATTCAGCAAGATTCTTCTCAAACAATGTTATCTATTTTTAGACAACATGGAAGACCTGCTGGAAAATGTATAGAAATATGATTAAATGATAGAGATTAACATGTGGCACGCACATATGTTCTTTTAAATTGTGCTGAAGTTGCACCATTTGTCAGGTAATTATGAATTCATATATAATTCAATTATACATGTATATATTAATTATAAATGAATATAATACATATTTGCAGCATATACGAATCACAACATCCATCTGGCGATCTTAGTAAACAATTTGCTGGATGGTTTTCAAACTACGTTCGTGATACAGAAAACTGTATTGTTGACGAAGGATTACGACATCTTGCTATCAGACCAAAACGAAATGTTAAGACTTATCCAATATTCTTCGTAAATGAATTTAAATTCAACACCAAAGATTAACGGGCTGAAAAATTAACATATAACAGTGGTGTATTTGTCAAAAGAAGTGATGATCCAGAGGAGCATATGAAAGATTTTTACGGCGTCTTAACACAAGTTTTAGAGCTGACATATTACATACAACCTACAGAGAAAGTTTTTTTTATTCAAATTCAACTGGTTTAGCAATGTTCCTGGCTTTGGAATTAACGTCCACAAAGATTATAAGCTGATTGAAATAAGGCATACGTCGCATTACTATAAGTATGATCCTTTTGTATTAGCTAAGCAAGCTTTACAAGTTTATTTTGCTCCATATCTGTCCTTGAAAAAAGATAAAGCAGACTGGTGGGCTATTTTTAAAACGAAGGCAAGATATACGTTTGATGGGAATAGTATTCCAGATGAAGCAGCATATCAAGCGGATCTCGAGCCAAATACTGAAATAGTGATAACCGATGACATTGATGTAGTGTCGTTGACTGATGAATCGAATGTTTTAATAGATGCATTTGTAAGTACTGAAGAAAATGATATATAGTACGAGACCGAGTCTGAATCAGAATATGATGAAGACTGATCATAGATGGCATCGCTTATTGTTAAATGTGAGCTATGTATTAACAATAATGACTATGTTATGTAATATTCTGAGCTATGTAATAATAATGATGACTATATTCTTTTCATGTACGCTTTTGTCGATGATTATGTGCAGAGTATGTTTATGTGATGATTATCACTTGATTAATAATTATGTGATGATTATGCAATGATTAACGATTATGTGATATTGATTGATGATTATGTGATGCTTATGTGATGCTTATGTTATGTGATATTGATTGATGATTATGTGATAATTATTGATGATTATGTGATGCTTATGACATTGATTGATGATATTGATTAACGATTATGTGATATTGTATATATGTTTGTCAGTTATGTCTAAAAGACGACGTGATCGACGTAGTACATCTCGGTCACCTTCACTTGGAGCACGTTCGAGTACCTCTGAGCCAGATCTCCGTCGAGTTGCGGAGATAGTTTCGAAAAGTGCTGGGTATGTATCAAACTTATTTGAATTATATTATATGAAATATATTGAATATATACATCAGCATTTCTACAGAGGGTTCGAGGTGGAGCCGTTCGATTTCATTTTGCAAGTATCGAAGGAGGCGTATAAGAGTAGGATGTCCGGGTGTTAGCCTCAATGGGATAACATTCCTATACATATAAAAAACGCAATATGGGCTGATGTTATGGTAAATACAATTTTGTAATATATAATTATGCCTTATATGAAGCCAAAAACAATATGTCATCATGCCTTATGATATCAGTTTTACGTATTCTGTTTTGCTGATTTTTTTTTAATTATACAATCTCTTTTACATAACACGTATGATAATTCAATATGTAGGCAGCTGTACGTGTGGATCCGCATGATATGGATGTTTTTGTAAATCATTGGAATAAAAAGATGCAGAAAAATTACAGAGAGACTCTGTCGCGGGCTATGAGTTCAGGGAAAAAGCCAAGTTGGATGGGGGATGATGTTTGGGCTGGATTCCAACAATATTGGGAATCTGAAGCATTCAAAGTAAGTTATATTGTCACTGTATTTTTACATTTAAATTTGTTGAATTATTTTACTTAATAGTGTGTATAAATTAATAGGAATTGTCGGAAAGAAACAAGGCTAATCGGAACAAAAATCCCGCTTTACATCGTGGTGGCTCGAAATCCTTCCAACAACATTGGAGGGAATTGGTAAATAAATTAACCAATATTTATGTTATGCATGTATATATTTACTAGTTTCTCTTTATCATATATCCTATTCTTGTATATAATGTATTCATGTACGTACTCATGCAAATTATCAATATAACCTATTCTTGTATATATTCAGTGGGCAAAGTATGGTAGGGAGCCCACAACGGCTGAGGTTTTCAGAATCACATGCAGTGGAGCATACGGATGAGGATGAAAATGTTTCATATGATTGGTCGGATGATAAGGCTGCTTCTGTAATGGTAAATATATTTATTTCTGTAATGAAAATATTTCATATTTGTTTATTTCACAGTAAATAAGTAAATTGTATAACAATTGTGTCAAATATCTGTTCGTAATTTTAGGAGAGATATAACGCAGGGTATGCACGAGCGATACAAGCGAGTGGACGGGAGTCGCTTACGGTTGATGAGTGTAATCGGATATGGGATTCAATCATTGAACCGGCAAGTTGAAACAGGCGTTACAGTTTCGACAATATAGTATGTACTCAATATTTACACAGTAGAAACCTGTATGCCATGAACTTCTTATTCACTTGAGTTTATTACCAATAACTTGAGTTATCGTATTGTTATTGTATGCCGTGAACTTCTTATTCACTTGAATTATTTCACAGGCTCTTAATTTACAAAGGTCATATAAGAAATCCATAGATGAGGAAGAGATTGCTTGGATGCAAACTCAATTGGATGAGCTCAATGATTGACGGAAGAGTCAGTTGGCAACGCAGATAGATGAGCGTATTACTGCATTCTATCAAGAGCATGAGTCAATGCCCGGGGGAGGAGATGCAGGTGATGATGATGCTTAGCTGCTTTGATTTGGACATGGGTATGTTTTATATATATTTGTGTACATATTATGACGTGTATATATATGGATGTTGTGATTGATACTCAGTGTTTTGGTGGGTTTGATATTTTGGTTGTTGTGATTGATATTTGAACAATGTGGTTTGGTTTGGTGGATTTTCGTATTTGGTTATGTTGATTTTCTTATATGATTTTGTAAATATATGTTAGAATATGCAATATTTGATGATTTGGTTGTGTTGATATTGATTATATAGTACGATGGAATGGTATCATATGTGTGAAATGATGGAATTATATTATTTGAATTGATTGTGATTGAGGGTTGTAAGTGCTGCAATTTGGCTGCAAATTTTTTCTAGGATTGCAACGGCTAGCGACAGCCATTTGGTCAAAGCAAGCGACGGCTACATTGCAACGAATTGCAACGGTTTGCAGCGACAATCTGGAAACCAACAACCAACGGTTGCTTCCACGTGTAGAATTAGCTGTTACGAGCCGTTGCAAAATGAGCAACAGATCTGTCGCTAAGGTCGTCGTTTTTTTATTTGCAACGAGATAATTTGTAACGGCAATTAGCGACAGCTAGCGACGACTAGTGACGGTTGCCAACGGCTTTTAGCCGTCGTCAAGCAACGTGTATTTTGTAGTGCAAACACAAAAAAAATCAAATAAAAGAAAATGAAAATTTCAAATTAGGCCATTTTGCAAAAGTGAGTACGATTTTAAGCTGCTTTGCACGCTATTCCGATTGTTGATTGCATTTTGCCAACCCTTCCCCAGCATCTGGTTTAGAAAAATAAATCAATAAGCGTTGATCCTTAAAATGAAGGTCGAAGAAGCTTTAAGGATGCCACATTTTCATAATATTACGAAAATGCAATCAATGCGTCCCAGCGTGTCGTCAACAGGCAAGAAGATATGTATAGAGCTCAAATAATGGACGGCTGGCGTACAGGACAGGAACATGGCTAATGGTACTAGGAAGGGAATGGTCCCTAGATTTTTAAATTGTGAGCATCGTCTTTGAGGGGTAATATGATGTTTTTGAGGAGTAAGGATGACGTTCAAACGAATTTGAACAATGCTGGGAGTGGGACTCCTTTGTTGGCTCGATGTATTAATTAATTGTTTCTGAGAGGATTAAAACATGTTGTTTGCATGTACCAAATATGTTGGCTGATTCGCTTTTGATGTTGATTATCTGCCGTTGACGTTAAGCGCTGGTGAAGTCTAATGTTCCGGTTAATGGAAGTATAAAATGATGAGCACGTGAGGTGAGATGCAATGGAGAGATAATTATCGAGAGGTGTTGAATTGTTTACTTGTTTATTATAATTAATTAACGTATGGGGGACCCAAACTGCGCCAAGAATAGCGATTGAAACATTCACTATTTTATTTTTAGCAACTGGAACTCGTACTACTATTATAATTAACATATATATGTGTAAGTAATTATCAGCAAGATACGCACATGCTCGACAGCTGACGTGTGGAGATAGCTACGCTTGCTTCATGTCCGACAAGCGTCTTTTATTGATAATTGAACCAATTGCCTATATTTATTATTATTATTATTGAATTATATGCATAATGTTGACATTAATTAAAATAGTATATTATGTCGGATCGAGGTGGGGCAACAATCGGTAACCATTCCATTTACCGTGGGCCTACTACTCCTTCATTCATGTAGATCGCTATCTTTTTTTATAAATTTAAATAAAACAATATTAAATTTTTTCCAATAAAAGATGGGCTGCTGAGAAATATAAAAATTTCCATAAACCTTGTTCCTCGAAAAGTGGTTAACATTTGAAATATCTGGCAGTCCAAATTAATATTTTTCACTTTAACCCATATACAGTGTTGTTATAATACAGTGTTACAAGGATACTTCTTACCTAACTAAAAAGCACAACCACTTTGATGTGAATTAACCAATAAAATATCAGACCTAACGAAAAGTTACAAGAGCTGTATTATCATGCAATTTCTCGCGTCAAAACTTTTTCTTTCCTTAAAAAAAAGAAAACTTGCAAAAACATTTCTCCTTTCTAAAATGGAAAAGACTTTTTCAAAACAATTTATCAAAATACTACATTTAGAACCAAACAAATAATTGAATTTAGTTCAATAATCAGGTGAAATAATACCAAATATACATCTTTTCATTCTCATTTATGTCTTTTATCATGTAAAACATTAAAAAATATAACGGAGATGCATTATGTTATAAAAACAAGTCAAATTACAGACATTTTTGAATAAGCAGTAATTTATATTACCAGTTTAACGGTTATCAAATTATCGGTAATGTACCAATTGTAACGACAAAGTGTAAACAATATTAATTTAGCAGTAAAAGCAATATAATAACGTTATTTGCAAAATGGTAACAGCTCGTGCATATGATACCCACACTCAATCATCACTCCCATTAAATGTTATTACATCAAATGTTTTCACGTTTTCAAGCAAGTTGCATTTATGCCAAATCAATTGATAAGCTTTAATATTTCAAAGCTTATTCATGTGAACAAATGTCAGCGAAACATACCTGCATTTAGAAATTAACTTTTATATACTTACTAATCAATCATACGTGTTTGTTCCTACGTATGTCCTCTCTCGCTGAAAAAGATTAACCAGTGTGCTTGTGACACTGAATTATAGGAGAGCGCAATATCTGACATACATTGAGAAACAGCTTGGCCTTATTTGGTTGGTCTGGTCCTCCGGATTTGATGCTACCCTGCTTTTACGTTGGCGCTAACATGCAGGTTGCCTGCAATAAATAGGCCGCAAAAATATCCTAACCGTTCGGTTCTAAACCCAACAGTCAATTCTACTGGTGTAAATACAATGATGATGAGTTTGTTGCTAAAAATTACAGCTAGTATAATCAGTTAGATTGTTTAAACGACCGTAGGGAGGTTTGCCTATTTCTACTAGCCAAAATCAATTTTTCTGAAACCAAAAAAACGTGAATTTTGTCTCATCGCTGTTTCTCGAAAAATGTGGATCTTCTCTCATCGTGTTTTCTCGAAAAACGTGGATTTTGTCTCATTGCGGTTTCTCTAAACTTTCTCCTTTTATTTTGCGCATCAAAGATTTCAAATTCAAATCTATTATGATTTTAAAATTGTAAAATTTTCAATTTCAAATCGACAATTTTAAATGTTTTGATTAATATTTAAATTTGAAATTCATATTTTCAGAATCAAATCTCAATTTATTCTTTTCCAACATATTATCACTTAATGTTTAAGTAATATTAACAAATTTTTTAAATGTATATTTCTTATCAAAGTTATACAATCGAACGGTCGATTTCTCCACCGTTGTGTGGTTATACTAGTATAATTTTAAAACGAAAAATATTTATTGCAATTTTTTATTAATTTTAATTAAATGTTTAAATTTAAATAATTGAATAAAAATTATTTGCATTGTTAAGAACACAAAATAGAGTACTAAAGAAAAAACACGTGTGTGTGTGTATATAAACCTCCTTCCAAACAAATATATATAAACCGCGTTATTTAAAAGGAAGAAGACGAGAAATATATAAATACATTAACGAAATAGGAGGAAAAGGTTTGCAGCATGAAGAAAGAAAATTTGCATGTAAATTAAAAAATAATTTTCGATTTTATAATAGATTTGATTTTATTTTGAGTTTTAAATTATTGTAAAAGCAGAGAACCGACAAAACTAACCTTTGATGTCTTGTTCGAAAAATATATTTTTTACTATTTTTGTTGAGATTAGTCCCACATCGAGGAATTTACAATATGAATTTTGCATAAATACTAAAAGACTTTCGATCACATTAACCAATTGGTTTTGTGATAATATGAGGTTCTCTAACATGGTATCAAAGCGAGTTTAATTGTGTCACACGTCACCCTCAATGAATGTCCACATGTTTGAATGATCATACCCAACATATGGGGTCTTCTAACAATTTTTCATTTTGTAAAACACTTAATGATAATATATCATATAAAAAGTTAGGAAACTTTTGTAAAACACTTGCTTTTAGGGCTGTCAACGGATGCTTTCGGATACGGATAGTGCCATATCCGTATCCGTATCTGAAATCATTTTCGGATATCAATCCGTATCCGTTAAATTTTCGGATATCGGATATCCGTATCCGCTAAATTTTCGGATACGAACGGATATCAGATATTTATCCGCTCCGCCAATAATTGATAAATTTAAAGGTATAAACGAAAAAGTTTAGATCAAGATAAAACATTTTTTGTACTATTGTTTATGAAAAAACAAAGAAATAAAAAAATATGGTGATAAAACATTGTTTTATACTAATATATGTATATGTATCCAAAAATATTCAAAAGTTAAACACTCATAGCCCTATTTTCCTATTTTAAATTAATTATATAAATATGCATCAGTTGATCGGACGGATATTTTTCGGATATGGATACCATTTAACCATATCCGTATCCGAAAAACTTTTCGGATATCGGATATCCGTATCCGCTTTTCGGATAACGGATATTTTTCATATTTTCGGATACGGATTCGGACGGATATCGGATTTTTTGGGTATCCATTGACAACCCTACTTGCTTTATGTTTTAGGTATATTTATGTGTATATGTACATATATTTTAATTTTCATGATCCTTGATGTTTTGGGCCTCCAAGACATTCTAGCTTTCATCTACATAAGGAAAGAACCTGAGTAAATGTTATATTCTGTACAACTTCTTTAATCAAACTATTTCATGTTTGCCTTGCATTTTGAACAATTATAACTATCTTTTCTAAGAGTGTACTATAAACTCCAAATAAATGTCATACCAGGTAAACTTTTACTTTGAACTTCATATGTTCATCCAGCTTGAATAATAATATTTACGCAAGTATGTGTATGCGTGTAATTATTTGGGTTTATTGTCCGTTGCCAAGAAAACAAAATAATAATACAGTAGTCTGTAGTCTCATGTTCATCCACTAGCTCGAGCATAATTTATACAAATATACATTATAAAGCAACTTATTTGGTATTTTAGTGGGTAAAAGGTGATAGCATCATGGAGCCTTTATGCACGATTTCAAATGAATCGAAGAGATAAATATGAGTGATCATGAAATCTAGTCTATGCGACGAATGAAAACACGGTATTTGAATGGAGAAGTGGAGTGAACGAGAAAACCGTGTGTGCTGCGAGTGAAAAATCTGAACGATGTACTGGACGGAGTATTGAATTTTGCATGTGAGTGGATATTTTCGAATGCGAATAATGTCATATCTGTATCCGCATTCGAAATCATTTTTGGATATCGGATGTCTACATCCACGGATGTAAACAGATATCAGATAATTATCCTATCTGCCAAAGAGGGATAAATTAAGAAAAATAAATGGAAATTTTCAATTTAAAATATACCTTTTTCTTTCTCATTAACCATACAAGTGTTAAAAATAAACAATTAGGGTGATAGTAATTATTTTTGAGCAGTTAATATGTATTTAGTGCGTATAACATAAACCACTAACATAATAAAGCAATAAATAAATAAATATATTATTTCATTGTGCTAAAATACGCGTAATTTAAACTATACTTTAAGAAAACAGAACGGATAATTTTTGCATGCGGATGTCTTCATGTCCACAACCTCGTTCGGTTTTTCGAGTATTGAATATTTATCTACTATTCAAATGCAGATGCGGACGAATTTCAGATTTTTCGGGTATTCATTGATAGTCCTAATTTGAAGTAAGGCTGTGACAAGAAAAGAAATCAATGGTTGTTGACGTCACCCGTTGAAGAAATGTATGACACCAACGTACCTTCTTCCATCATTTCCCCAACGGGATGGGAATGAGGCTAACACTGTTAGGGCGTCCGATGCGTCCCAAACATGAACGGGCCAAACGACACCTTAATGTCATAAAAAACGTCTTTGAAATAATAGGAAAGCCTTAATTGCTGTTACTGATAGGACCATTCAAAATAACTAATTCATTCACAATTAAACGATTCTAAATAAAAGAGTCGTCCAAATAAAAAAATAACCAACTAAGAACCATTCAAACGTGATTTTTTTCCTTAACCCAAACGATTTGCCTAATATAACTGGATATTCAAACATCTCTTTCCTGCATATAGATTCGGAAGTTAAATCTGAATATTGGATATACAGAAAATACAACAATAAAATAAGCAAAAAGGAGCATCATGCTCTTATAAAAAGCATCTCGAATTCGTAGTACTCCATCATCTCTAACAACTATTATCTAATCACCACTGCCGGTTCTACTCAACCAACCTTAAATTGCATATTCAGAACAGTTGATCTATCATTGGCAAACTAATCCACACAACATATCAAACATCACCTGGCACACAAATCCATTTGTTCATCTCAACACAATAGCGGGTAACATCAGAAATAACATCAACGGGCTTTATACTCATCCACAAGCATCTTGCAGCAAGTAGCATTACACATTATCATATAACAATGACATTCAAAGATATGCACAGTTATACCGTACCAAAAATATATACAAAAGGTTGAATAAGAATAGGAACGTCCTCGCATTCGTCCTGGATTTGTTCTTCATCAGAGAAGTAGTAGGAGTCAACTATAGAATAGGTGGTAAAGCATATCCACGCTCATGACGGATCAACGCATCTAGATGACCTCACAAGAGCACCACATTGAGATCAATGGCAACAACGATCGTTTGAAATTAATTTTGGTGGCTTTTATATCTGGCGGCTGCTAGAGATCCATGGCCACACTTGACTAGAATTGACGACAGTATGCAAACTTCAAATCGTGGATGCCTGATGTAATGCCCTAGATTTTTGGTAATATTATTTAAAATAATTGGTTGGCTAAATTAAATAAATTAATGTGCTGATTAAGAGATTGAGATTTGATTTAATCAAAGGGGTACCTGTGTCATTTAACAATGCACTAAAAAAATAATTATTTTCATTTAAATAATAAGAGATAATAGTCTAAAATTTTTATATGTTAGAAAACATATTGAAATATACTTTTTGGAATTTTTGTGAATTTTTCCTAAGTGTTTTAAGGGTTCACTACTAGAATACTTTAAAATGGGACGGACAATGGAGTCGGTCGGAGTCGGCGACGTCTCAATTATGGAGTCGGCTGGGGACGACAATACTTTAGCGTCGGCTGGGGACGGCCTGCAATGGCCCGAGTCGGCTAGCGTCGCCTTTTTAATTATTTTCCCAACACAATTCTTATATACACCTATTTCGTTTGGAATAATAAAAAACACTATTAATGGCCAAAATAAAATAAAATTGACATGTATGATTATTAATATTCACCTAATGATGAGTCGTGATAGGTTAAATTGGTATTTTCGATGATATATGTTCGTGTAATTCGAAAAGTCATCATTGTTGAAAATCTAACTCGCACGACAATTCGATACTACTTTTAGTCGATCTGTTATACAAATTCGGTAAAGGTGGTTATATGTAACATTTTAAAGAATTAAAATATTTTTTTAAACTGTTGGGTAATCAATTATGAATTTTTAAATGTATTTGGTATAATAAAATTATAAAAATAAAATATGCGGCGTAAAAATAAATTATTTGGATCGTATGTCAATCTAAGGTATTTTGGACATGTTTACAGAATATGATTTAAAAATACATGAATTTGAGGTGTCGATCTTGAATTTCAAATTTATGGACGTTCATGGACTTTTGGACAAAAAACCCTTTTTTCGAAGGCCGAACGACCTTCAAACAAGACCAAATTTGAACCAATGATGCTTCGTACTGTTTTAATCGAATCCGTATGGTTGAATTCGCAAAAAAATCATTGAAAATAAATGACATATTTCTTTGTTAATTTTATTTTTGATGATTTTTTTGCGAATCCAACCGTACGGATTCGATTAAAACACTACGAAGCATCACTGGTTCAAATTTGGTCTCGTTTGAAAGTCGTTCGGTCTTCGAAAGAAGGGTTTTTTGTCTGAAAGTGCACGAATGGCCATAATTTTGAAATTCAAGATCGACACATCAGATTCGTGTATTTTTAAACCATATTCTGTAAACATGTGCAAAATACCTTAGATCGACATAGAATCCAAATAATTTATTTTTACGCTGCATATTTTATTTTATATAATTTTATTATACCAAATACATTTGAAAACTCATAATTGATTATCCGACGGTTTAAAAAATTATTTTAATTCTTTAAAATGTTACATACAACCACCTTTATCGAATTTGTATAACGGATCGACTAAAAGTAGCATCAAATTGTCGTTGGAGTTAGATTTTCAACAACGAAAATTTTTGAAGTATACGAACACATATCATCGAAAACACCAATTTAACCTATCAGGACCCGTCATAATTGGATCAATAATAATAATAAATGTCAATTTTTTTTATTGTAGTAGTGTTTTTTATTTTTATAAACGAAATAGGTGTACAAAAAGAATTTAAAAAATATATATACGGGCCGACCCTAGCCGTCACTAAACATGTCGATTCTAGCCGAGGCTAATCGACGTCATATCGAGTATACAGGTTTCAGCCGACAGCTTCTTCCTCACTTCCTTTGCTTATAAAAAATGATTTTTTTCTTCCCCATCACCGTTTCCGACCCTCTCCAGCCGTCACCCTCCATAGTCGTCGCCGTAGAAGCCTAGAACTCGCCGGAATCTCCTCTTCTTCTTGAATTTGGTAATTTTCTACACCCTAATTTCGAATTAAATTTTTTAATTAGGTTTAAATGTACATTATTGTGATGATAATTGGGTGTAGGTGCTAATCTAGTGTATTAGGTTATTTTTAGTATGAAATCGTTGAATTTGAAAGTGTGAATGGGAAATAATTGGGTGTAGGTATTTAGAATTTGAAAGTATGAACTGGGAATTGGGAATTTGAAAGTGTGAAAGTGTGAATTTGAATTTTATTCTCGATCGATCTCTTATATTTAATTTATATTTGGATCGAGTGAGGACGAATTGGTCGTTGAGTGTTGTTTGACTGGCCTGTGCGCCTTGTATTTGGATTGAGTGAGGACGACTTGGTCGTCGAGTGTTGTTTGACTGGACCGTGCGCCATGTGTTTGGGTGTTTATTGCTTTATATGCAGTAAACATCTTAAGATAAATGATTTAAAGGAAATAATTTATAAATAAACTTCTTACTTATTTTAGTCTATCTCTAATTTATATAAATAATTTAAACGAAAATAAGACATCAACAAAGTCTTTAGTTCCAAAAGGCTTTGGTAGATTAGAAAATACGATAATAATCACATAAAACTTCAGATGCAACTATATGCGTATAAGAATAGAAAAAAATACTGTCGAAGTTTCTAATATATGTATATATATATATATATGTTTTTAAATTAGAAAAAATGTTCAGCTATCTTCTCGACCGTACATGGATGTATGAAAGTCGAACATGAACGAAAGGTTCAACGAAAAAACATTTTAAGGATGGTGTATATGAATTTGTTAAATTCGCTAAAGCTAATAATGAAGAAGGCGGCACACAAATTCGTTGTCCGTGTCGTAAATGTTGACATTTGCATTATCGAGAACCGGATTTAGTTATTGTACATTTGTGTAAATCCGGTTTTGTGCCAAACTATTATTTCTGGGATCGTCATGGAGAAAAAATTGGCGCATCTATTTCTATAGTGCCTGAGGCTGAGGTGAATAACAATATTGTTACGACGAATCCAAAAGTAGATATGGTGGAAGATGCAACACGGTTAATGTTTCATACTGTTCAAGTTAATGATGTAAATGTCGAAGAAGAACCGATCGAAGGGGTGAAAAGAATTTATGATTTACTGGATTCTACGAAAAGACCATGTGAGAAGGTTGTAGTAGCGGAACGGAATTGTCAATTACTGCCGAATACATTACTATGAAATCAAAGTTCAATTTTATAGAAGCTGGATTTACAGTAGTTGTACAAGCTGCAAAACGACATATGCCACCCAATAATCTGATGTGCGATAGTCATTATAAAGTGAAAAAACTAATGTCTGCTCTCGGTTTCCCATACCAGAAGATAGACACATGTATAAAAGGTTGTATGTTGTATTGGAAAGATGACGTTAATCTTAAGAAATGCAGAATATGTAATGAGGAAAGATACAAATCAAAAAAAAAAGGAAAGAAAGTTCCATACAAGAGAATGCATTATTTACCAATCACTCCCAGACTTCAAAGGTCATATGCGTCGTCTGCGACAACATCACATATGAGATGACACGGTATGAGAACGCAGGAAGAGGAGACTTTGATACATCCATCGGACGGAGAAGCATGGAAACATTTCGATAAGACTTATCCTATGTTTGCCGCAGAGAGTCGTAATATGAGACTTTATGTACAGATGGATTTTCACCATTCTCTCAATTTGGTAGTAAATATTCATCTTGGCTTATTATCGTTGCACCTTATAATTTACCCCCGTGGATGTGTATGAAAACTCCATATATTTTTCTTACAATTGTCGTCCCTAATCTTGATGAGCCGACACAAGAAATCGATGTTTATCTACAGCCATTGATCGAAGAGTTGAAAACATTATGGTATGAAGGAGTGGATACATACGACGTGTAAAAAAAAGAATTTCCGTATGTTTGCATCTTTGTTATGGACTATTGGTGATTTTTTGGCTTATGCAATGCTTTCATGCTGGAGTACGACCGGTCGTCTGGCTTGTCCTTACTGCATGGAAGATACACGGGCATTTTCATTACCGCATGGAAGGAAAATTTTATGGTTTGATTGTCATCGATGTTTTCTCCATGTTAATCATACTTTTAGAAGAGATAAGAAATCTTTGTAGTAAATAGGGCAGAGAAAAGACAACGACCAACGAATTTATCAGGTGAAGAATTATATGAACTAGTTAAAGAATATCCGAAGATACATGAAACTGGAGTACAGACTAAAATTTCAGGTAAATCGAACTGGCATAATTGGTGCAAACAAAGTATATTTTGGGAGTTACCTTATTGGAAGCATCTCTTACTACGACATAATATTGATGTGATACACAACGAAAAAAACGTGTTTGATAATTTGTTTAGTGCAATTTTGAATGTCAAGGGTAAAATTAAGGATGATCTCAATTCAAGACGTGATATAGAACAATATTGTAAATGTCCCGAACTTCATATAAACCCTAATGACAGTAAAAAACTCAAAGCATGCTATGAGCTAGACAACAATCAAGTAAAACTTGTGTTGAAGTGGATTGAAGGGCTGAGATGTCCTGATGGGATTTCTTCAAATCTCCATAGATGTGTTGACTTAAAAAACAATAAAATGAGTGGGTTGAAAAGTCACGATTGCCATGTCATGATGGAAAATTTCTTACCCGTCGTTTTCAAAGAACTATTGCCCGTGAAAGTGTGGAGTGCTATAACAGAATTAAGTCTGTTGTATAAAGAATTTTGTTCGACCACGTTAAAAGTTGAGCGTATTCGTAAACTTGAAAATGACATCCCTATTCTGCTCTGCAAACTTGATAAAATATTTCCTCCAGTTTTAATGGAGCATTTACCTGTTCATCTCCCATATGAAGCACTTCTTCGAGGTCATGTGCAATATAGATGGATGTATCCATTTAAGAGGTAATTTTGAATATTTGAAATAATAATATAAATTTTAATTTGATGTAAGTATATTGTAATCAAACAAATTTTGTAATAGGTACTTGAATCATCTCAAGAAAACAATTAGTCAAAAGACACGAGGCGAAGGTTCGATTTGCAAATCATATATCGAAGAAGAAGCTTCATTCTTTTTCTCTCACTATTTCAGTAACCATGTGAACTTATCATTTGCAAGTGTTTCGCGTAATGATGAAGCCGTTGAAAAAGATTGTTCTTGACCAATGTTTTCTATTTTTAGACAGAATGGCCGAGCTGTTGGAAAATGTGTGGAAATATGATTAGATGATAGAGATTACCATATAGCACACACATACATTCTTCATAATTGTGCTAAAGTTGAACCATTTATTAGGTAAATATTGAATGATAATTCTCGATAATAGTACATATTTGCATTATTTGCAAGTTACCCAATTTAAATTGATTTTGCACTTAATATACGTATACATATATTTGCAGTATTTACGAATTAGAACATCCACTTGGCGATCTCAACAAAGAATTTGCTAACTGGTTTACGAAATACGTTTATGATCAAAGAAATTGTGTCGGCGATGAAGGATTGAAACGTCTTGCGATAGGACCAAAAAGAAATGTCAACACTTATCCAATATTCTTCGTGATTGGATTTAAATTCAACACCAAGGAATACGGTGCTGAAAAAATGACTTATAACAGCGGTGTATGTTAAAGGGACTGATGATCCAGATGAACATATAAAAGATTTTTACGGTGTCTTAACACAGGTTTTGGAATTGACATACTCTATCCAATCTGCAGAAAAAGTATTTTTATTCAGATGCAGTTGGTTTAGCAATGTTCCGGGCTCTGGTATCAACATGCACAAGGACTATATACTTATTGAAATAAATCATAAATCACGTTACTCAAAGTATGATCCTTTCGTGTTAGCCAAACAAGCATTACAAGTTTATTTTGCTCTGTATCCATCACTAAAACGAGATAAAGCAAACTGGTCGGCTGTTTTTAAAACAAAGACAAGATTTACACTTGATGGAAATAATATTTCAGACAAAACAGCTTATCAAGCAGACCTTGAGCCAAATAATGAATTAATAATAACTGATGATTATGCTGATATAGGGCCTTTGAACGATGAATCTAATATTCTAATAGAAGCATTTGAGACTTTAGAGGGAAATGATGATATAGAGTGCGAAACCGAATCAGAATCAGAAAACGAAGAAGATTGATTATTAATCAGTGATGATGTAATGTATGTAAGATGGAAATTTGTATCAATTGTTGTATTATGTCAATTCTAAAACATGTGTTAATGTAATGGAAATTCATATCGTTCGTTGTATTACGCTTTTATTATTCTGCTGTGAGCTATATGTATGTGATTATTAATCAGGCATGTTTTCTAATTATGAAATGATATATGTTTTTTTTCATTATATGAATTGATATATATATATATATATATATATATATATATATATATATATGCATGTTTCTTGCAGATATTATGTCACACAGCAGGTGGTCCCAAGGTTCACGAGGCCCTTCTTAGCGAGGGTAGTAGTGGTACGGCCGATAATCGCCAGAGAGCATACTTAGTGCCAAAGACCGATGGAGGGTAAGTATTTAATTTAATGCAACTTCATTATATTATTTAGTGCATGCTACTAGTATATTTATGATTTATTAACTGACAATATCAAAATGTATTCAGGGGTTTCGATTTACAGCCGTCCGAGCTCATTCTATCTGTGTCTCGCAACAGCTACCGTAGTAGGATGATGGACTTGTGGGAGCATTGGGATAGGATCCCACTTTATATCAGAGATGCCATATGGGCTGACCTCCAGGTAAGTATAAAATTCTAATTAATTTGAGATTGACATATTTGATCTTTGAGAAATAATATACAATTTATATAATTTATTTAAATTTCAACGTGCAGGCGTCCTTTATTATGGATCCCGAAGATCTCGCGACGTTCAGGATGCACTGGGAGAGGAAGATGAGAAAAAACTATATAGGTACGCTCTCCAAGATGAAAGAGGCCGGTAAAAAGCCAAACTGGATGAGTGAAAATTTGTATGCGCGGTTTGCGCAATATTGGAAAAACGAAGATGCGTAGGTAAATTTTCTACTTTCATATGTCTGTAATTATAATTCGTTTAAATGTTTATATAACAGTTAAATTGTACAGGCGGTAGCATCGAGGAACTCCGCAAACAGGCTAGGAATCCTGCAACACACCGCGGTGGATCCAAGTCTTTTCAGCAATATATAGAAGAAATGGTAAATACAAAAATTGTTATTTGTAATTTACTTAACCTTGTTTAGTTATATATATGTATATATATATATATATATATATATATATATATATTTTAATCATATCTAATTTCAGACGAGGGAGAGAGGTGGTTTTGCACCGTCTCATTTGGACGTCTTCACCCGAACACACGCCGTCGCGCATATAGATGAAGATGGCATGGTAACATATGAATGGTCAGATGCCAAATCAACGAATATCCGGGTATAAAGACTTTAAATTTTTTTCTCTTATTTAACAATACATTAAACTGAATATTCATCTTCTCAAAATTATATCTCTAAACACATAAGAGATGCGATCAGGAGATTGCTCGCGTGCTTGTAGAGTTTGACGGGGAGCAATTGACCGTCGAGGAGACTGACAGGATATTCGCTCGTATTATCGACCCACTGACCAGAAATAGACTGTATGGATATGGCAATCAAGCGGTAATATTTATTGAATTTAATTAATTCATTAACCAGTTTATAAATTTTATTGAATATTACGTATAAACTATAACTATGAATTTATTAATACACAGGCCGCGACGCAAGCCGCTTACAATAAACAACAGGATGAAGAAACAATAGCGGCCCTGCAAGTACCAGATGTCGAGTTGAACGATTGGAGGAAGATTGGATTGAAGCAGTAACTAGATGAGGCGAATGCTGCTTACTTGGTAAAGCATGGGACGAATATGCCCCCATCACAGGGATCTGGTGCTGCTGATGATTTGGGCGAGTGGTAGTAAGTTTTTTTTTGTTTTTTTTGATGAACTTTGAATGTCTTGTATGTTTGATGAACTTTTGGTTGAATTTTATAAATATTATGGATATTTGTGATGATGGACGTTTGGAGATGTATATTAATGTTTTGTAGTTCTTAGTTGGGCATATATGTGATGTATATTGTTGTTTAGTGAAGTATATTTGAGGAATATATATGATTGTATGGATAGAAGGTAGAAATAATTGCTTGAAATGCAGAAAAATTAACCCAAAATGGCATCGGCTGGAGTCCTCTAGGGACGGCCTATGGGTCATTTATTTTTTTTACACGTGGACTACACTTAGCGTCGGCCGGAGTTGGCTAGCCGATTCTAGCCGATGCTAAACTAGTGGACGGACCCGTCCCCATTGCCGTCACCATTTCACCTGGAAACGAGCTATTTAGCATCGACATTTAGCGTCGGTTCGAATCTGCTGGAGTCGGCTCGAGTCGGCTATACGCCGACGCTAGTCTTCTCTTTGTAGTGGTTATATAAAATTATTTAAGGTATGAGACTTAATTGCTTTATATAATTTAAAGAGAAGAAGGGAATTTTTGTAAAATAATTTAAATTGTTAAACCGGAAAAATTGGCAGCACTTTTGACAAATTGTAGAACTTTTTATTGGTTAGGAAAGAGACAACCCATCATAATTAGACACGTAAGGCATGTTAGGTAGAAAAAAAATACTTGCTACATATTTTTAACTGTTTCGTCTCCTTCGGCACCAGGTTCTGCCTCCATGCTATCGCCTCCGACGTAGTCCAAACCAATGCATATGATATTAGGCAAGTGGTACGTAATGAATTGGATGTGGACGAAAGATATATGGTCGAAACCATGGGGTTTCGAAAGGGTTGAAGCTTTCACTACAAGAAAAGTTTGTTTCCTTTGCACTAGTATACAACATTTTTGAAACAGTCTCCATGAAAGGGTAAATTTACGGTAAGTATTATTAGCATGCACACTGTGTAAAAAAAGGCGGTAAAATTATTTTCCTTCCCTCCTTTTCTACGAACTCCCCTTAACAAAGACTTCCCCCAATTTCAATTCCTCGTCCAAATCAATTTGCATCCTCTTAAAAATAATTTCGCCATCCCCGTTGTAGTCGGTGTTGCAATCTCGTTCGATCATTGTCTGTGTTATCCTATCCTTGCCCACGTTGTAGTGATCCATCTCATTCCCATTTGCCCTCATTCTTGTTGTTGTTGCAGGCTCAAGCAATCATTAGCCTTAGTTTGAGCTGTAGTCAGTGGATGCGAATTGGTAGCCATCAGTGCCATTTGTTCTCGAAGTTTTAGAGTAAGTTACAGATGATTGACTTTTGCCTTTATTTCTATTTTTAGATTAAGTTTTAGATATTTGAGTTAGTATGCCTAACTAAGCATTTCAGGGTTGCGTTAGTATGCCTATCTAAGCATATATGGATTTGAGTTAGTGTATGTGTATAAATATTTGTTTGTGGGTCTACTGTTAAGGATGAACGGTGATCTGAGAATTTATTAAATATTTCAATATAACATGTGCTTTAATAATTAATATACAAAGTTACTCATGTTGTAATATTGTTGGTATGGCAGGGTAATGAAAGTTGGGGAGAAGCAAGCACAAATCAAAAGGTAAAAGCAAACTATGATTATCGTGATATCATTTAAATTTTGGCAACTAATTCCATAACCACCGTGGTTTGCTTTTGATCAATTGCACGGCAAGCATGGCAAGAAACATGATACATATGATTTATTGGATTGATGTGAGACAGATGAAATTGCTGCAGAAGAAAGAGTTCTGTCAGGTGATCCAAAGGAGCTTATCCAACAAATTCCTCTAGGGTCAGATGCAATGAAAATTATTATAGGAATTTCGAGGAAACCAGTTGCTTTTTCATGGAGGCCTACACTTAGGTTGACACATATTGGAGAATTTGAAGGCGAGATAGTAGCATGGCCATTCAGTAGAGCCATTTTTGCATAATATAGATCACTTTGAGAAAGAAGACAATGCGGTAAAATTTTAAATTATTCAGTAACTAACATTTAATTTGAATACATAATTTTTTTTACTTCATCGATATTTAATCTTCTTCATTGGAGTAAAACTAGCAGCATAAATCATAAATGCAAGTTGTTAGATTGGAGTAGGAATGAAGAAATAGTTACTAAAGGACGGCTGCACTCGAGTAATCCAAAAGAAGTTGTGAACGACCTACCATTAGACCATCTGCAATGGCTATTTGGGTAGATTATCCAACAAATCAAGATGCTTATGGGGGCCAGCCATTGGTTTGACACGAGCTGGATTGGCAGTTGGTATGAAAGTGGCATGGCCCGAATCGAGTAGTTGTGGAGCAAGTTAACTATGCAACATTTTCTTCTCATATAGTTGAAGTTAATGTGGTCGAAAAGGTATATGTATTTATAATTAATTCGTTCATTTATCTTACTAATTGTTTACATGTATAATAAATAAATTTTTTCTTAATTGATAGAGTGCAAATTCAATGATAAATAGTAAGTGTAAGCTGATTGATTTTTGTCGGAAGGGAGAAATTGTAGCTAAAGGACGTATGTCTTCAATTGATCCAACCGTATCGATTCATTTTGTTCCTTTAGGAATAAATGCAATTAAAATTTGGATTGACGTTGCAAATGCTCAAAATGCATATCTATGGAGACCAACATCCGACTTACTAAACATTGAAGATGCCATTCATACTGCAATTGCTTGGCCTGCTGATAAAGTTATAACAGATGCAAGTTCAAGTAAGTGTAATTTAACTTAATATATCATCTTTGCGAGTTCAAATGTAGCCATAAACTGTAGTTATGGTATCCTTGCATGATCTGCATTGTACACTGTAAATTGAAAAGTTTGTTGTGACAATTTTTTGTCTACTTAGGAATTGATTTTGTTACTCGTTCCTTTAGACATGGATTTATATTTTACAAAATAGGGTTTCACCCTTAAAGCTACCAGAAACAGGATATTAAATCCAACACTTGACACTTTACATCATCATATGTCTTGGCCTATCCTTCTGCAACATCGCTTAGCCACCTATCAATACATTATTCATTAGTTGACTCGAAAAAAGATTCAAGTCTAACTGAAATTACAATACTTGCTCCATACCTTTATTGATATCAAAATTTAGCATCCGGTTCAATGTCTGTTGTTTGTTTTTATCGTTGTGTTGCTAAAAGAAACGAGAAAATGGAATTAGGTAAAATGATAACAAAAAAGTCAAAAAATTAAAAAACAACATGTGATTGATTTATTCAAGGATAATAAAGGTGTCCCATTAGCTACTTGATGTTTATGGAGATTTATATAACTCTTGTCATTGTTTTTCAAGTTTGGATTGGTTCTTATTTGATGTCGAATCTTTTATATGCTTATCTCCTATGAACAAAATGAATTTAAGTAAGATGTAAAATTTGGAATGAAATTTGAATTTTGAAAAGACAACATTGATAAATAGTAAAGTGAAATTAGTAAGGCACCTTATTTTGTAATTTAGAACCTTCTCAAAAAAAGATTCTAAATTTGGTAATGTGAAATTAATAGTTGGCCCCTTTATCGATAAAACACTTTAAATACAGGGCTGCTAACCTTACTTTAAATCATGACAACTCATTCGTCGACAGTTTTTCTAACTGAATTTCATTTATTCCATAATCCACTATCTATAAGAATCAAGTTGTAAAAATGTATACAAAAATTATAAAAGGCCTGAAGTTTATTTATTTTTCCAAGATGTACTAAACATTCAAAGTTGAAAGTAATTTGGAAATAAAATAGAATATACTGGCGATAAAATGAACAAGTCAGAAAATATCACAATCGTGCAATCAAGAATCGAATGGCCGAGCAATACAAGTGACGAGTTTCAAGTCAAATATACGAACAAAAACTTAGGGACTTTAGTCCCTATTTAAACCCAAAAATCATCATCAGGAAAAAACGAACTTGAGTTAAAATAAATCAGAGAGTAAGCATCATCCAGAACTCGAATCAAGTCTAATATACATATAAATCAAAAAAGGGAAAACGTACCAATTCAAAGCACGAATCATTCAAGCTCGACATTTGAAGCCATCGCATATTAATCTAAGCCACAAAATCGATTGAGGAAGCAACTCAAAATAGAAACACAGTTCAATCAATCAATTTTTGAATCGGAGCTTCAATCGAACAAAGCCCTAGAAAGAAGAACGAAGAAAGAAAGGATCGACTGGAGTTTTTGCTCAGAGAAAAAATAATAATAAAAGAGGAACGCTTTTTCTATTTACAAATTGGGCCGGCTTTATCTTTCTGATATTTGGGCTTAAATATATAAGTAGGGTTTTTTATGTCTTTTTATTTAATTTGTAATTTAATTTTAAAATTTGGCGAATTTCTAGTTTTGTAACTAGGTTACGAACTAAGGTGGTGTAGTTCGAGAATTCGCAACTCAGTGGCTGAATTGTGATAAGGTTTTGAACATAGAGTTAGGTTAGTCGTTAGCGGGTGTCTCAAGCTTACGTGTGTAAGCGTCTGACTACTTAATTTCTAGTAGGAACCTTGGAGGCAGCACATAGGCAGGGTTTTACCGAAGCTGGGTAAATTAATGTTGTTTTATTTCTGCTTTTATTGTTCTGCTATTATCTGTGCTGTAATTATTTTATATATTTCTGCATTAATTTTTATTATTATTAGTATCACCATATTCACCCCCCTCCACCTCTAGGGTGAAATCTATTCTACTGATTCTTATAATGACAAATCTGATCGCAGCTGAAGCATCTGATGTTCTTCTTCTCGATCACTTCCTCCGCCTTTCCAGTACGATAGTCATTCATAAAATGCCCCTTCTTGTCGCACTTGAAGCACACAACCTCGTACTTTCCCTTCTATCCCGCTCCACCTTTCCGAGCACCCTTCTTATGAAAGAACTTCCTCTTATGGTCTTGCTCAACCTGGACCTCCTTTGCCTTACTATTCTCTAGACAAGTAAGCATCTCTTCGTGTCTCAAAGTCATCTCTACAACCACATTACAAGGGTCTCTGATATGAGGTAAGGTAGCCCTTGCCAACTTAGGCTTCAACCCCCTTATGAACTTCTCATTCCTCTTCAACACAGTTTCCACAGTAGCATACTCATACCTAGCCAACTCCTCAAATCTGAATCTGCAGGTCATTTTTTTTGCTGAGTCACATGCTAGGTCGCTCTCTTTAAGATGATTCGCATCTTATCCTCAAGGAGTAAAGCTATTTATCAACCGCTCCATCCACAAGATAAAACGGCCTCTAAAATTTAGTCAATTTGTTGTTTACGCTAAAGAAAATTGTTCTGAATATAGCACATTCTAATTTAATTGATTGTAAAGTTTCTTAAAAGGAGACAAATGCAGAGGACAAAGAAGAAGAAAGAAAAAATGTATGTTATTTATAGTTTCTCGTTTGTCTATCTATTATGCAAATAGATAGAATGTAAATAGTATACGATGCTGAAGTGAGAGAATGTTAATGGATTTGAATTTATTGTGATTAAAACAAATTTTTAATACCAATAACTTTTGCAACGGCTCAATAACAATGACTTATGTGTGTGTGTGTGTATTACCGTACTACCTTTGCAACGGATCAATTATAATAATGACTCATAAATATGTGACCATTATACATTTGCAATGACTAAATTCTAATAATGGTTCATGAATATATAATCATTAACCTGATTTTTTTAATATTTTTTAATTAATTCACTTAAATTTCCAACAATTGTTGAAGATCGTAACCGTGAATTTACACGATTGAAACTCAAGTTCCTAAGGGTTTTATATATTTTTGTACCACTTCAGTGAAATGATGTTTAAGCCTTCGTTATATGCCTATATAATGTTATAAAATAGAAGGAGATAAGAAGTCAATAGAGAAGGAGAAAGAAGAAAATGTTATTACTCGTATATTAGTCATGCATTTACATTGTATAGAACTTTATATATAGGCCTTGGAGCATAGTATTGAACCTATCTTATGATGTGGGACTGACCAAAATATAAAAATGTTGTATAGCATATTCACACTTTATAATATTAGAACACTCCCCTTGAATATGCGTATTCAAAATCTTGAATGCTCTATTAACTTGAAGTTGTCACTTTTGAAACATATATGATACTTGCTCTCCCTCATTATTATCTTACTTGCATATATTCATTCAACAGATATAGATATTGTCGGTTGCCTTATTGAAATCCTCTGTTAGGAAAACCCAATGGGAAAAACCATAAACGAGGAAAAGAGTTGATATCGTATTAAATATGATATTACTTCTAAGAGTTTGATGCTTTGGGATCAAAATAATGCCTCATTAAAACCTTACTAAGAAAAATGCATTGGGAAAAATCATAGTGAAGAAAAAAGAGAAAATGACATATTTTAATATCTTATTTCATCTAATGAAGCTTGATACTTCTGGATCAACAATATAATGCCTCGTTAAAACCTTGTTAAGAAAAACCCTGTAGGAAAATCTTAGTGAAGGAAAAAGAGTATAATAACATATTTCAATAATTTACTGCATTAAATGGAGTTTGATGCTTCTGGATTAATATAATACTTCATTAAAAACCTTACAAAGGAAAATCCAATGGGAAAAACCATAGTCAAGGATAAAAATACAATTTAACTTAAATAACATATTTGAGATCTTATTTCTTGATAAGAGGTTTGATTCTTCTAGACCAAGATAACGCCTCGTTAAAACCTTATAAGAAAAACCAGGTGGGAAAAACCTTAAATAAGGAAAATAGTACATTATAACTTATTTTAAATGTTACTGGGAAGTTGATACTTCTGGATCAAGATAATGCCTCATTAAAACCTTACTAATAAAAATCTAGTGGGGAAAATCTTAGTTAAGAAAAAAGAGTGCACTATAAAATACTTGTGGATGCTCTCCCTGATTTAAAAGTTTCCTCTGAATTCGTATTCGTCTTTCGATCACTCAAATTGGTTAAGGATATTTTTGGATCCATAAATATGTATCTCATTAATAATACAATTTATTAATAGTTTCCTTTGATACAATCAAAATTTCCAAGATTGTTTCTTCCAAATATGATTTGCATTTTATGCATGTTGTATGCTACTTTTATGAAAAACACTTCATCGGCTTTCATTTTTATGCTTCAAATTAGTTTTGCGTATTGCAACTATACATTTTTGATGATATTAAAAAATTTCAATATAACAATACTATAAAGCAGGAAGTAATCTACTCATATTGAAGTATATCAAGATTTTCATTACAACAATACTTAAAAGAAGGTTGTAATTACACTTCATGTCATTTGCATTCTTTTTACAAAAGTTGTATATATTCTTCAGGAATTTGTATACTTCAATAATTTTTTGCGTATCGCAACTACGACTATAATGGATATTAAAAGTTTCATTACAACAATACTTGAAAATAGAAAGTAATCTACTCATCATGAATTATATCAAGATTTTCATTACAACAATACTTGAAAGAAGTTGTAACTACGCTCCCTTGTTCTTTACCTTCTTTATAACCGCCATAGTTATTTATTTTCTTCAGGAATTTTTATACTTTCATCGTTTAGTATGGTTAAAACAATGTTTATACCTTTAGGGTATTTTAAGTGTTTCAAACACTTTCACTACTTCAATCCATTCAGTTATCTCTAAAAATATCATGCCCATGGCACTTAACATGTCGTTAACACTATATGTGCTTTAGTAAGTTTAGTGTGCTTTATATACATGTTTCTAATTATAATTTATGGACTACAGGTCCACATTTCTCATTTAGGAGAATTTTATGATGGCTAATCATGTTTTTATCTAATCTTAGTACAAACACAATGGAAATACATCAAAAAATAGGACTGCAACTCCTAGATAGCTATCTGTTAGCCACCTACTCATCTCCGGAAGCTTTATTCGCCAACCTACTAAAACCTGTAAATCCTCAACTCTCAGCCTACTCAAATCAATTTTAAGCACCCGAGATTTTAAGGGGAAAAACATAAATTTCGAGTCAGACATAAAGCTTGGTGTGAATAATACTATACATCTCGTTTATTTTATATTAAGTGAGACCACACCGCTTAGGGGAACGGGTTCCCCTCACCAATATCCTTTTAAAACATATCTTTTGCCAATCTGTATCCTGCAGCCAAAGTGGTTAAAACTGTAAAGCATTATTATGTAAACATACATATCAGGTAACAAATGAACTATAGGTCCAAACACTATAGTTTTATTCAGCTAACTACTAACATTTGGCTAACTCGGGCCTACCAGACAATATAATTAAAATAATCTAACACTTATTAGACACTCCTCTTCTGGACTGTATGTTCTTAACTATCTATTAAAACCTCTTCTTCTGGATGGTCTATCCCTAACCTGAAATCTTCCAGGGTCACCTGATCCTAATGGTTTTGCGGGCTCACCAACAACTTTTCTGTATACAAATACATATTTCATTCTGTGTGTAATCATAATTTTAGCCTTATCTGTGACAAAACCCTACACATTAATATTTTGACTAAATTAATTGGGGCTAATAGCTAAGTTATAGTGCACGACCCTATACCAATCTCATGTGGTATTCTAATATCTGAGTAATTTTACTTGAGGTTACCTACCCATAAAATTTTCTTGAAATCCTTTTAATCTCAAATTGATTTAAAACCTTTAAATCAAACTCAAACAAGAAAAATATATACTCTATGCTTTACTCAAAATCACCTTGCCATGATATACATATATTACTCAAGTTTGTTGATGAAAATATTTAAACCTTTAAAAGTACCCATTTTGATCCCACTGAAA
This sequence comes from Allium cepa, assembly GCA_030765085.1. Lineage (NCBI taxonomy): Eukaryota > Viridiplantae > Streptophyta > Magnoliopsida > Asparagales > Amaryllidaceae > Allium > Allium cepa. The sequence continues at coordinate 943,102,452 of CM060934.1, read as the reverse complement.
GTATCACTTTCATAACCAAGTAAACCCTTTATAACCAAGGCCGAAAGATCAAAACCTTCCTTTGAAACCATTCATATAATCCTTTCAAAACCCTTAAAATACCTTTTCTTCAAAAACTCAAAACCTTAGAAATCCTATCTTTAAAACATTTGAACATTTGCCTTTTGAAACCATTGGAAAAACCTTTCTTTTAAAACCTTTCGAAACCTTTTGTGAACTACCCCTTCGAAATCATTCATTCAAACCTTTCAAAAGAATTAAACCAAAAACCTTTTGAAAGCATTTGAGTTCAGTTTAAAACATGTGGAAACACTTTTCGAAACTATTCAAAACCATATCTTTCGAAACATTTGGGTTAATCTTTGAAAATCTCGAAGGGTCACAAAAAGTAGGGTTAAAAGTAACTCTTTCGAAAGCTATCTCCTAAATAAAAAAGTGATGGTGTCAAAACTAACCTTCTGAAAGCATTGGAGAAGTGCAGTTTTAGAAAACAAAGTATACATTCCGAAACCATTGACTTCGAAGGTGGAAATGCGATAGCTAGGAGTTTCGAACCCGACGAAAGTATTTACTTAAACAAGAGGAGTAATCGACTCGAAACCATTCCTTATAAAACCATTGACCTATTCGAAAGCAATCCAAGTCGAAAGCTATACTATCGTAGAAAAGCAAGCGCATTTTCATTTAAAAGCAAAGTAGCGCTTCAACCCCATCCGAACCTATGGTCTCGACCTAGTGCCTACTGCCTAAGTCCAGTTCACTCTGTGCTAACTAACTGATACTATATGCACTAGTTTCGATGGCATGGAGCGGCGGTACTTGGTCGAAACTTCTGTGCCAAAAGTGGCGAAACATACTAAAAGCATGTAAAAACTGATTTTTACTTTAAAAAGTATTTCTTTTCAGCTAACCTGCCTTATTTATCAAAGTATTATCCGTTGCTAATTTTATTTTCTAAAAGTGCTGCCAATATTTCAGAAATAAACAAATTAATTTATTTATAAGATGCAACTTCTCCTTTTATAAATATATAAAACATTTAAGTTCCATACCTTAAATAATTTTATATAATCATGAAAATACTTCGAAAAATTCTATAAAAATTTTAGAAGATCATTTTTAATATGTTTTCTAACATATATAAATTTCAGGCCCAAACTATTTATAATTTAACCGTGAATTCTTTCTAGCCTAATAAATCATTTTCTTCATTAGAAAATTTATATAAAATCCACACTAATTCAGAAAATTCTAAAAATCGAAAATCATCTCTAAAATATTATTTCTGATTTATATCTAAAATTGTAAGGCATTTTGATATGATTAAATAGGGTTTTCATATCAATACATATCATAAAATCTATATGAACAAGCATAAATCGTCAACAAGCATATACAACATTTAATCATTCAAAAACATGGAATAATTATGCAAAATACTTTTGATTATCCTTAAAACAAAAATAAATTATATAGTCATTATTCACCTTAGCTTTTAAGATTAAAGATTTGATCTTGACTAAGTTGCTTAAACTTTTCCACGTGAAGTCTTCTCTTTGCTTTTCCTAATGGTGGCCGGCTTTAGTTTATATTTTTGTTTATGAATTATGAATGAATGTAAGAATGAGGGCTTAAAGGGTTTAGGGTACAAGAATGTATCTATTCCTATATTGCTCCTAATCTAATATACTTAACCATTTTATTTTAGTTCATTTATTATCAAGGCATGGCTACCCCTTGTTAATTGCAAATCTCAATCCCCTAATCATCATATTATTTTATTTTATTTAGCTAGTTAAATATTATAAATAATGTTACTATAATCGTCTGTTCCAAGCGACGTTTGTTTTTCGGTCGTCAGCACATGTGCCGCCTTTTTTCGTAGTCTAGCAAAAACTCCATCTTTTGATGCCATCGTTTGGAATACAAGCCTTCGCATCTGAACGGTGCAGCAGATACAGTCGAAACCTCAAACAACCACATCGGTGCAGCAGAGTTGTCAGTGATGGAAGTCATTATCATCTTAAAATTGTTGTACCACAATCTGAATTTGCAGGTCTTTTTTTTGTTGAGTCGCGGGCTAGGTCACCCTCTTTAAGATGATTCGCATCTTATTCTCAAGGTGTAAAGCTATTTATCAACCGCTCCGTCCATAAGATAAAACGACCTCAAAGATTTAGTCAATTTGTTGTTTATGCTAAAGAAAATTATTCTGAATATAGCACATTCTAATTTAATTGATTGTAAAGTTTCTTAAAAGGAGAAAAATGCAGAGGATAAAGAAGAAGAAAGAAAAATTGTATGTTATTTATATTTTTTCTATTGTCTTGTGTAAATAGACAGAATGTAAATTATATACGTTGCTGAAGTGAGAGAATGTTAATGGATTTGAATTTATTGTCATTAAAATGAATTTTTAATACCATTAACTTTTGCAACAGGTCAATAATAATGACTCATGTATATATATTACCGTAATACATTCGCAATGGATCAATTATATAATGACTCATAAATATACGACCGTTATACATTTGCAGTGACTAAATTTTAATAATGGTTCATGAATATATAATCATTAACCTGATTTTTTTATTTTTAATTAATTTACTTAAATTTCCAACAAATGTTGAAGACCGTAACCATGAATTTACATGATTGAAACTCAAGTTACTAAGGGTTTTATTTATTTTTGTACCATTTCAGTGAAATGATGTTTAAGCCTTCGTTATATGCCTGTGTACTGTTGTAAAATAGAAGGAGATAAGAAGCCAATACTTCACACTTTATAATATTAAACCTATCTTATGATGTGGGACTAACCAAAATATAACAAATATTGTAGCATATTCACACTTTATAATATTACAACACTCCCCTTTGAATATGCGTATTCAAAATCTTGAATGCTCTATTAACTTGAAGTTGTCACTTTTGAAACATATATGACAATTGCTCTCCCTTATTATTATCTTGCTTTCATATATCCATTTAGCTGATACAGATATTGTATGTTGCCTTATTGAAATCCTCCGTTAGGAAAACCCAATGGGAAAAAATTAAACGGGCAAAAGAGTAGATATCATTTAAATATGATATTCCTTCTAAGAGTTTGATACTTTGGGATCAAAATAACGCCTCATTAAAGCCTTACTAAGAAAAATCCATTTGGGAAAAATCATAGTGAAGAAAAAGAGTAAATGACATATTTTAATATCTCATTTCATCTAATAAAGTTTGATACTTCTGGATCAACAATATAATGCCTCGTTAAAACCTTACTAAGGAAAATCCTATAGGATAAATCTTAGTGAAGAAAAAAGAGTATAATAACATATTTCAATAATTCACTACATCAAATAGAGTTTGATACTTCTGGATTAATATAATACTTCATTAAAACCTTACAAAGGAAAATACAATGGAAATAACCTTAGTTAAGGATAAAAATACAATTTAACTTAAATAACATATTTGAGATCTTATTTCTTGATAAGACGTTTGATTCTTCTAGATCAAGATAATGCCTCGTTAAAACCCTAAGAAAAACCAAGTGGGAAAAACCTTAAATAAGGAAAAAGAGCATATGATAACTTGTTTTAAATGTTACTGTGGTGTTAATACTTCTGTATCAAGAAAATGCCTCATTAAAACCTTACTAATAAAAATCCAGTGGGAAAAATCTTAGTTAAGAAAAAAGACTGCATTATAAAATACTTGTGGGTGCTCCTCCTGATTTAAAAGTTTTCTATGAATTTGTATTCTTCTTTTGATAACTCAAATTGGTTAAGGATACTTCTGGATCCATAAATATGTATCTCATTAATAATACAATTTATTAACAGTTTCCTTCGATGCAATCAAAATTTCCAAGATTGTTTCTTCCAAATATGATTTGCATTTTATGCATTTTGTATGCTACTTTTCTGAAAAACACTTCATCGGCTTTCATTTTTGTGCTTCAAATCAGTTTTGCATATTGCAACTATACATCTTTGATGAATATTAAAAAAAAATTCAATACAACAATATTAAAAAGCAGGAAGTAATCTACTCATCTTGAAGTATATCAAGATTTTCATTACAAAAATACCTAAAAGAAGGTTGTAATTTACACTTCATGTCTTTTGCATTCTTTATAACTATAAAAGTTATATATATTCTTTAGGAATTTGTATATTTTAGTAAGTTTTTGCATATCGCAACTTCCACTTTAATGCATATTAAAAGTTTCATTACAACAATACTTAAAAATAGGAAATAATCTACTCATCATGAATTATATCAAGATTTTCACTACAACAATACTTAAAAGAAGTTGTAATCTACGCTCCCTTGGTCTTTACCATCTTTATAACCACCATAGTTATTTATATTCTTCAGGAATATTTATACTTTCATCGTTTAGTATGATTAAAACAATGTTTATACCTTCAAGGTATTTTAAGTGTTTCAAATACTTTCACTACTTCAATCAATTCAATTATCTCTAAAAATATCATGCCTATAGCACTTAACATGCCGTTGACACTATATGTTCTTTAGTAATTTTAGTGCTTTATATATATGTTTCTAATTATAATTTATGGACTATAGGTCCACATTCTCATTTTGGAGAATTTCCTGATGGCCAATCATGTTTTTCTCTAATCTGGGATCTTTAATCCATTTATAAACATAAGAACTTTATTATTTAGGAATTTATCATCGATGATTATTTATTATCAGTTCTAGATATGATTTATTGAGATCTCTTTAATTATCATGTTTTAGATACCTAACCCACTTCTAGGGTTATTTGTGAATCTCTTTCAGTGCACCCTCAAGTGTTTCTACAAGAACACCCTCCTCCTTTATTTGGCAACTTTATTGCTTACTTTAAAAATATTTGAACTGACTTATGTACCACATTTCAGATGTGGTTTATACCTTTTGATCCTTCCGGGATTCAAATCTATATTGAAGAAAGTCTACTAGGGATATTATTGATAATTTATTCAAGTTGCTCAATATTTAGCATCATTGTATATTATAACAAACATTTAACACTGATGATCAAAATAAGTTTGTATCCCTTTATCGTCCCCTTCAATGTTGAAAAACATTGTCACATTAAATAATAATCCTCTTTCGATTCTCATTTTAATCCATTATCACATTGCTACTAGCAAATACATTATATGTATGTCAATTATAAGAGGATAATCCTTTTATTAGTTGATAAGATGCATTCAATTGATATTGTTTATTAGAGTTTGTTCTCATTCATTGATCTAGCCAATTGGAGGAACTTACTTATTATATAGATCATTTGAATACATATACGACTTCAGGTCATTCCACATTTATGTTGATTGAATTTTAAATAAATAAATAATATCTATACATAATCTATAAGCTGAGCTCATAACAAACTTTAGGTTGTTATCTGAATATTTAATATATGGATATATACGTCGTCCACGTATTGTATATATTATAAATTTGCATATTCATTCTCATATGAATTAGTGATTTTTAGGAAAAAACTATTACAAGGATTCAAACTATTAATTATATATCAATGTCAATATGAATCCATCAAAATCACATAATGATGTTCAAAACATCTGGTTTGGGACCATATCGAACTTCAAGTTCGAACAAAATATACACAGAACTTAAAGTTTTTAAGTTTTATTCCTCAATTATATCTCAAATATCAGTTTTGAACATTAATTAAGATTACTTACTAGAGAATAATTTATAATTTCATACAGATATTTCTACGCATCTCTTTTGGAGAGTTCAATAAAAGAGAAATACTTATAAAAATAATAATAAATGTAGCTTCTGGACACTTGGACTTTTATAAAAATATGCAATTATATTTGTTGCACATACAGATCTCTTCAAGATGATATTTATAGCTTTCATGAAATATGACATATAGACTATCTCTTCAGAAGAATATTTAAAGATATTTCTTCAAGAAATGATTATGCAAATAATATTTTTTATGAAATAATAACTAGGAACATGACCTTTAGTATATAATTAGGCAAGTGAACATAGCGTAGTGTATTCTAGAGATAATTTGATTTTTTTTCCTATTTGGAAGGTTTGATATAATTATAATGAAATATATGATGCATATTACATAGCTCTCAAACTTTAAGAATTAAATCTAATCAATTGAAATCCTTTATAATCAAATTTCAATGCATTTATTTGGTTCAATAAAATTACTAAATATGTAAACAAATCTCTCCTAGAGATATGTTATCGTTTGCTAATTTATAAGTCCCTTCTAGAGATATTTTATCATCACTACTTTTGGAGTGAACTTATCTCTTATATATATATATGCATTATTAGAATGCCATATCAATATACAATATTTCTTTTATACAAATTACATAATTACTACCTTTACAGTAACATAAAATATCCCAGTTGAGATTTTTGTTGTAACTGGTTTGAAATGGCATATCAACCTTTAAATACGGTAACAAAATTAGATTCACCAAATGAAAGTAAGATGCAAGAGATAAAACCACTGCTTCTGGAGTGTAATATTAGTATACAACATATTTTTGGATAAATTATTATTATTGCTTCAAAAAAATATATGGTTATTCCTTCAGATAGTGTTTTCTTTTAAGAAATTACAATGTAACAAAAACAAAATTCATATAACATTTCTTCTAGGATGCTAAATTTTGCAATATAAATATAAATTAATCTCTAAAACATTTCTTCAGGAGATTAATATATACACACATATCCGTAAATATAAATAGTATGACATTTCTTCAGGAGATTAATATATACACACATATCCGTAAATATAAATAGTATGACATATGAATCATCTATTCTAGAGAATATTAAAATGTATTTCTTCAACTAAATAGCTAGCCATATGTACTTAAAAGTAATTTATCAAAACATCGATTTTTTTATTACTAAAAACCAGATCAATTAATTATTTTATAGTACTTATCAAACTTCAAGTTTGAGTTATCATAGATTTATAAATGAGAGAGCAACAAAGAGAATAATTAAATTACAGTTACTCATTGAAATGCAATTAGACTTTGCATTACGCAAAACCTGCAAATTGATCATGAATACTTTTCAATAATTGAAAGTATATAATTGAGAAAAATAATTTAAACTAACTACAGAATATAAACTGAAATGTTATTTGAATTCATACCAAATAATAAACACCCCTTTCCAAGGCTAAATTAATAGTTACTTTTTCAATCCGGTGTTGTTTGAAATATCATATAACATAATATCTTCAGGATATTTGGTTAATATAATATAAATGTGAAGATATAAGGTAATGTATAACTCACTTGGAGATTTTTGCAATCTCTTGAATGCAGCATCATTATCACATGTGATAATTTATTAACTTCCTTTAACTTTTTCCAGAAGTACAACCTTATCATTTTACACAATTTCAGTAGAGCTTCGAGCTTCTAGTTCATGAACTTCAAGTTCATTAATTTGTTATGAACTTTCGGGTTCTCAAATTTTGTGTAAACTTCCTTTTTAGAAGCTTATACCTTTTGACAAATAAAAAAAAAATGATAAGAATTCGAGCTTGTAAAGTTATCTGAAAATCTTTTTATAATTCAAGACTTCAGGTCTTGGACTTCGAGTTATACAACTTCTATTAAAATAATTTCTTTGTACAACTTTAAGTTGCTGTTAAACTTATTTATTCCATTACATCAGACATTACTTGTCAAAATAAATACATCAAAGAGTAAATCATACGTCTATTCTTATTCCAAACACAAACATACAACATCTTTTATTTTACAATAACCTATGTATTTAATGCATTTATTATAATAAATAATTTAATTTATCAACATAACACCTGCAATTAATTCATTTATGATAAAAAATAACTACAATTAACCTTTATGTGGTCTAAGATATAACTACTGTCATAGCAAAATGATTTCATTACAAATATATGAACCAACTGAACAAACAGTACTTAAGGTAACACAATTTCATCTCAAATCTAGGTTCAATATTACTCAATAATAAAATTAAAATGAATATCTTAAAGTGAAAGTTTATTTTCCAATAATTAGAATTTACAAAAACACAAAATTATCTTCTCAGATTTATCCATATCATTTACAGTCATAAACAACTATACATATCAGATCCAAATTATTTCCCTTATAAGAAAATTAACTTCATAATTCTTTATCATATATATCAAAACAAATATGTAAATCTTCAAATCAACGCAAGTTATTTCATAAATTTAGGGAATTATGATCATTTCTCATAAATAATAACATTTTCGAATTTTATTTAATACACAAACCTTATACAGATCTTTTAGATCTTGCTTTCTACATAAGAAGCTACCTTATGGTCTAGAAAAAACAATTTTAGCTTCAAACCGAATACAAGATTATCAAAAAAATCTTTCATACGTAGATTAAATAATTCTGAAATTTGAGTAAGATATTATAAGAATTTAATAACTTATAAATAAGTCGACTCAAAACCTACTCAAAAATCAAAAATTCATAATGAAATCAAAGATGAGTGGATCTAAAATTTTGAATCAATTCAAATTGAATTATTTATCAAGTACAAATTCTGGAACAATAAATAAAATTGATTTCAACTAGAAGATATGTAAAAATAAGTAATCAAAGAAGTCATGTTTGATTTCAATAATTGAACAAGAGAAAACGATGAATACATATGAAAAAGAAAAGATCTGATTATATATATATATATATATATATATATATATATATATATCAAAGATATATCATTTGAGCATGATATCAAGATTTAAAAAAATTAGAAAATAAGATCTATAATAGAATGTGATCCAAAAAATTAGATCTATGATTTAATGAGATCTAAGAAAATAAAATTAATAGGATCAGATCTGAAAAAGTTAGATCATAAGATATGTTCAATATAATTAAATCTGAAAAATTGCTTACCATCTTGAAAACTATAATAGATCTGAAAAACAAAGTAGATCTCATCTTCTAGATTATCACAACTCAAATCTAATTTTTTTTTTGTTTATAGATCATGATAACGTGTTGTAAAATAGGAGAATCCATTAGAGAAGGAGGAAGAAGAAAATGTTATTACTCGGATATTAGTCGTACATTTACATTATATAGACTTCTTTATATATACGCCTTGTAGCATAGTATTGAATCTACGTCATGATGTGAGATTAAACAAAATATAACAAACATTGTATAGCATATTCACACTTTATAATATTAAAACATGTAATAGTTGATTATACAAATTTCATGCTTCGGTGACACGTTCATTTTTTATTCACAGTATTGAATCCCAGTAGTTTTGGGTCCGTGCACAATGTACACAAAGAATAATGCTACTTATGAAGACTATACACGCAGTACTATCATGAACTTAGTGATGATCAAATGTGGAAGTCTCTTGTCAAGCTCAACAGGTTTGTATTTTAGAATAACCATTTTATTCCGGAAGAAAATCCTAATAATTAACTAACCTTGTCACTGTAGATATCTGATCGAATTTTTAAAAAATCTATTTATTGTATTTTGATTGGTGTTTTTTTGTGTCATAGGCGGTCAGTTAGTCTTTCCATGTTCTTTTAAGTTAATTCATTATTATAGGATACTATCATGGCTTAAAATTTATTATTCAATTTGGTATCTTACATCGCACTTCAAACTACATGGGTAAGTAGCCTTATCCATGATAACTGCTCCCTTGTTACAAAGCTTTTCACGCGTGCATTTTTAACACACCCAAATTTCTTGCTGAAGTTGATAATATGATTTAACCACTAATGGTAGACCTCAATAACTGATCTCAAACCGAGCAACGGTATAATTTTGTTGCCCTTGAAACCTGCTTCAGTAAATATAATTTTCCATTCTTTTTCAGTCCTTTCTTTTCCTGTGGTGTGAACCATCATATGAATATCAAACGTATGCTGTGTTTCAGTCGATTCATAGTCTTCATTTTCTGTATTCACAACCATATCTATTATAATCACTTTTCCTCCGTCTTCTTTGCAAGGAATGGCCTGCTTGCATATTCTCAGTATCCTCACACAATCATGGTCACTCCAGTCATGCAATATCCACTGCATGAAAAAAGATTGACAAACTGATCTATCAAACAAATTGAAAAAGCACTGTGGAGTTAACTAAATATACATATATCTTACTTTAAATAAAGCTGCATCTGCACTAGGAATATGATCAAACATATCCCCTTTAACAAATTGAACAGTCTCGTTATTCTCCAAACCATCAATCACGTGAGGCAGTTCAAGCACACTACACGTTATTTGAGGAAACACCCCTGCAATGGCCAGTGCCAAAGTTCCTGATCCACCTCCAACATCGACCAATGAATTAAGTCCTGTAAAAACTTTCCTGCAGTCCCTAACAAGTATTTCATTAGTAAACCTAGCATCGCTAGACATGCCTTCAATGAATATTTGGTTAAAGTCGTTCATTTTACTAAAAGCGTCCCATATATTCCTTCCATTCGCTAGTTCATATGTTGCAGAGTGATCTTCTTCCAGGAACCATTTACTAAGGAAATGCCATGGACATAGGAGATTTTGGTCGAGCATTGCCATTACAAAGGGGGAAATATCGGTTGTCTTTCCGCTTATAAGGATTTTAGAATATTTTGTAAGGGAGTATAGTTCTTCTTCGTTTTGGGATAAGAATTTGGAGTGAACAAGAAAGCGGAGAAGATGACGAAAATGAGGAGTTTTTGATGGAGGAAGAGATATAGCAGTTGATAAGTCGAAAAGATTAATGGGTTTGTTGTGTTTGTGAATGGTGTTGAAGATGCCTAGCTGTATGGCGCATTTGAGTGACATGGAGTTCACAAAGTTGAATATGTGGTTCCATACGCGTGATTGAGCTTCAAGGAGCTCTTTTGAACTTTCTTCATAAACATTTCCCATTATGTGTACAAATGTTTTGTTATTGCGTCTACTTTGCTATGTGAGCATGCATAGGTCTATATGTGTTTATATACAACATGTGGACCTACTAGACTAGTACTGTAAGAGCATTTCCAATCATATCACGTTTGTGAAGCAACCGACCTCCAATGGAGGGTCGATTGTGCCTTTCTGTGTTGCTTTGGCAAGTCGGAAGATTACCAAAGCACCTGGAGTGTTGCTTCTTAGCTGGCTTTCTTTTAGCCGGTTAAGAATAGCCGACTAAAAGAAAGTCGGTTAAAATTATATATTTCCTTAGCTGACCGAAATATATATAGTTAGCCCGATTTTTTTAACCGGCTAAGGAAATATTTTTTCTTAACCGGCTAAGTTTTCTTCGGCTGGGATTGGGTTTGGGATCAATTGTCCTGAATCAACGCCACCCGCCCTCTACAGTTGGGATTTGCTCTAAGGATTGATATTCTAGAGAGACCTTAGAGAGAGTTGTATTTGGAATTTCATTACCAGGGAATCTTATAGGTTTTTGGAGATTGATACAAGTTTGTGGGTCTGGTTTTCCATTTAATGCTAGGTTGGTACCCGTGCTTTGCACGCGGGTACCCGTGGTAGAGATGACATGATGATTATCGAGTATTGCATATGAGTTGTGTTGGAATTCCTAGTAGCAAAATGAATGAAAACAAAATAGTCCTACATCATCAAAAATTGCTAAGCTATACTAGTATATATATGGCTTTGCAATAAAGGGGTTGGGGTTTAGGAGCACCTAAATGTATACTTCGTTGTGAGAAGGGAGATCATGCATCTCCACCACACGCGCGCACAGGTATCGGGTACCGGGTTTTTTAACAGTTGTAGGCTATAAGAACAGACGCGACTGTTCAGAAGCGGACGTGGATTGACTGAGGAGGTGCGACTTCTGAAGCGGGTGCGACCTAACTGAAGAAGCACGGGCGAACAAAAGCGGGTGCGGCTTGACTGAAGATGCACGGCTAAACAGATGCGAGGAGCAGGCGGGTGCGACCCGTTAACGAACAGTAGCGGTTCAAAAGGCAACAGGTGTGACCCGTCAAGCGGACGCGACTGTTTGAAGGGATGCGGACGAAATTATAAATAAGAGAGAATCTGGATCACATTCTCATTCTATTTCCAATTCAATTTCTTTTGCTTCTTCTTCTCTACCGCTCTAAATAATATATCACAGAGTTGACATACTCATTACAATCTCTGTGCAGATTACGTCTGTTGTATCTTGAGAGACTTTAAATAAAGACTTAAGAAAATTGTTACGACAAGCCTCAGATGGAATTTCCTTCTTCAAACCGGTTAGGTTTATAAATTAATTTATATATATATATATATATTGTTTTTACGTTGTGCTATTTCTTTGAATAGTATAACATTTGATCTATCGCTATAGTTATTATTGCTATAGTTGTTAGTTTGTTTTTGTAATTTAATTACGACAAACCTATTGCTTAATTTAGCACATACAGACTTACAGAGTAGTGGAAATCTGATTGATAAACTTGTGAGACGATTTTATAATTGATCATTCTTTGTTTTGGCATACTAGACGTGTAACGTCTTAAGACTTTCCTGTTTTTTGTTAAAACAGAGATGGCAACAGTTGAATTATCAACAAAGACTACTACACACAACATGCCCGATCCTTTTAAAGGAGATGGTGACGATTTTCTAACATGAAAAAATCAGATGTTATTTTATCTCACCATACTTGGTCTGCAACGATATCTCGAGGAGGAGGAACCAATTCCTGCACCAGGCAAGGAATCAGATGTTGATATGTGGAAGCATTCCGATTTTCTATGCAGAAACTATATTCTGAATTGTCTCGACAAGGTGCTATACAAAGTATATCAGCCTCTAAAGACAACAAAGGCACTCTGGAATGCACTTGTCACAAAGTATAAGACGTAGAATATCAGTCTTAAGAAATTCATTGTAGACATATTCATGGACTACAAGATGGTTGACTCCAAACCGGTGACTTCTCAACTGCATGAACTGCAAATCATTATTCATGAACTCAAAGCAGAAGGTCATAAGGTTGGAGAATCATTTTTGATTGAAGCCATCACGGGAAAACTGCCGCCGTCATGGAGAGATTACCGCAATTATATAAAGCATAAGAAGAAGGAAATCTCTTTACCGGATCTCATAGTCCGACTGAAAATTGAGGCAGATAACCATGGAGTTACAAAACAAAGCGAGGAGGCATTTGTGGCTGAAGGTTCAAAGACCAAAAACCAAATGAAGAATTTCCAGAAGAAAATGAAAGCTCCAGACAACAAACCAAAAGACAATAAACGAACCAAAAAGTTTAATGGTGAGTGTTGGGTTTGTGAAAAGATTGGACATGCCGCTACTGATTGCAGACTCAAAAAAGACCACAACAAAGAGGCAAATGTAGTAGACAACATGGAAGTAGACGAGTCCAACTTTTCGGCAGTTGTATCTGAATGCAATTTGGTTTAGAATCCCAACTAACGGTGGGTAGACACCGGCGCTACTCGTTATGTCTGCTCTGACAAATCCATGTTTTCTACATACCAGAAATTCGATCACGAAGAAAAACTTTATATGGGTAATTCTGCAGTATCCATGATCGAAGGCAGTGACACAGTAATCCTCAAGTTTACTTTTGAAAAAACTATCAAGTTGAATGACGTGCTCCACTTTCCAAACATACGCAAGAATCTCATCTCTGGTGCAGTACTATCAAAAAAAGTATTCAGAATGGTGTTCGAGTCAGACAAGATGGTTCTGTCCAAAGATGGAATGTATATCGAAAGGGGTTATTTATGTGATGGCCTATTTAAGGCAAATGTAGCCGTTATTGGCAATAAAACTATGTATTCTGATTGTGCTATTAATAAAATTGAAGTTTCTTACTTACTTTAGAACGAAATTTTATTATGGCATGATAGATTGGGACACATAAATTTTCGAAAAATGAAAATATTATCAAACTTGAGATTAATTCCGAAATTCCAAGTATATAAGAACTACAAATGTGAGATATGTGTAGAAGCGAAAATGCTTAAAAAACCATTTCAATCTGTTGAAAGAAGCACCGAACCACTAGGTTTGGTTCATACAGATTTATGTGATTTTAAATCATTACCTACAAGAGGTGGGAAAAAGTACTGTATCACTTTTATTGATGACGATACACGATATTGCTATGTATATCTTTTAATATTAAGGATGAAGCAATTGCATCGTTTATGAAGTACAAAGCCGAGGTAGAAAATCAGTTAAATAAAAAGATCAAGATATTGAGATCTGATCGAGGTAGAGAATATGAATCACCATTTGAAAAGTTCAGTGCAGAAAATGGTATAATTCATCAAACAACAACTCCATATTTAGCATAACAAAATGGTGTAACCGAGAGGAAGAACAGAACGCTAAAAGACATGATTAATGTCATGCTTTTAACCTCTGGTTTACCTACGAACTGGTGGGGGGAAGCCTTAATATGTCTAATCACATATTAAATAAAGTCCCTCACAATAAAACATGAACAATTCCATATAAGTTATGGAAAGGACACAAATCAAGTTTTAAATACCTCAAAGTGTGGGGGTTCTTGGCAAAAGTTCCAGTTCCGCCTCCCAAGAAAGTCAAACTTGAACCAAAAACGGTAGATAGTTACTACTTAGGGCCAGCCCAAAATAGTAGTGCCTATAGATTTTTGGTATTCAAGTCTGATATAGCTGATATTCATGTAAAAACAATCATGGAATCTAGAGATGCCTCATTCTTTGAAGACGTGTTTCCACAAAAAAGGAATGAAGGGAATAATGTCCCTAAAAGGATAGTAGAAGAATCAAGCAATTCACATGAAGATGAAACTCATCATGAGATTGAGGAAGTTGAACCAAGAAAAAGCATAAGGGCTAGGACTTCCAAGACGTTTGGTTCGGATTTTTTTACATATGTGTTAAAACATGAAGCTCAAACGTACAAGGAAACATTGCCATCTTTTGAATCTTTATGTTGGAAGTAAGCAATCCAAAGTGAGATTAATTCAATTTTAAGTAATAAAACATGGGAAATTGTTGATATTCCACCTGGAATAAAACCTATTGGCTGCAAATGGATTTTCAAAAAGAAAATGAAAGCAGATGACTCTATCGACATGTATAAAGCTGGATTAGTAGCCAAAAGATATCGTCAAAAAGAAGGAGTAGACTTCATTGATACATATTCGCCGGTAACACGAATAACCTCTATAAGAATGCTAATAGCAATTGCATCGATCTATAATCTAGAAATTCATCAAATGGATGTAAAGACAGCATTCTTAAATGGAGATCTCGATGAGGAGATCTACATGGAGCAACCTGAAGGTTTTGTCTCCAAAGGAAATGAAAACAAAGTCTGTAGATTAGTAAAATCATTATACGGACTAAAACAAGCTCCAAAATAATGGCATGCAAAATTCGGCAGTGTCATGATGAGAAATGGTTTTCTTATAAATGAATGCGATAAGTGTGTTTATTATAAACACATTGGACAATCATATGTGATGATTTGTTTATATGTAGATGATATGTTAATATTTGGTCCAAATACTCAGGTAATAGAGACTATAAAGAAGATGTTAATTAGCAATTTCGATATGAAAGACTTAAAAGTTACAGACGTTATTTTGGGAATCAAAATAATAAGAACACCTAATGGAATTGAGTTATCTCAGTCATACTATGTGGACAAAGTGATTGAAAAATTTCAATATTTTGTAATTAAAGGAATAAGAACACCTTTTAATCCATCAGAAGCACTGTATAAAAACACTAATGAAAGTGTAATGCAACTGAATACTCTCATGTAATAGGATGTCTCATGTATCTCATGAATTGCACAAGACCAGATATAGCTTATGCTGTAAGTCGACTGGGCATGTATACAAGCAATCCAGGAAATGAACATTGGAAAGCACTAATGAGAGTGCTTGGATATTTAAAAAATACCACAAATTATTCCTTACATTATGGAAAATATCATGCCGTCTTAGAAGGATATAGTGATGCAAACTGGATTGCTGATTCAGAGGAATCAAAATCAATAAGTGGTTATACCTTAGCGGGGGGAGGGGGGGCAGCACTGTCATGGAAATCTACTAAACAAACATGCATAGCTCGATCCACTATGGAATAGGAGTTTATCGCTTTAGATAAAGCAAGCGAAGAAGCAGAATTGCTTCGTCACTTTTTAGAAGATATTCCGTTTTGGCTTAAACCTGTACCGTCCATATGCATACACTGTGATAACTAAGCTGCGTTAAGTAGAGCGCACAACTTTGTGTATAATGGAAAGTCACGACATATTCGTCGACGCCATAACACAGTTAGGCAATTACTCTCAAATGGAACTATTTCCGTAGATTATGTGAGAACAAATGATAACCTAGCGGATCCATTTACTAGAGCTTTATCAAGAGATAAAATTGACTGCGCATCGAGTGGAATGAGTTTAAAAGCCTAAACCACCAAGAGTTATTTTATACGGAAATCTATCCTAGAGATTGGAGATCCCACGGACTAGGATCAATAGGCAAACCAATTCTGAGTAACTCAAGACGTAATGCATTTGCAGGGACATAGTCCAACTCCATTTCTATGGTGCGCAATATAAATGCATGCCTACAGAAATATTTAAAGGTTAAAACTATGTTTTTTAGCGATGACCATATTTTGAAAATAACAAGTGGGGTATATGTTGAATACTCTTAATGGTTGCGATCACTTATGTTAGTGTGAGCTGGGTTGGCTTTATGAGAATACTAAAGGCTTGTATTTTCTATAAACACTCGTAGAACCAAAAATTGTTCAGGGCCAAAATGAACACAACCAAGAGATTGGATGAGAAGAGAATCAATGCTTTGTAACGGTTATTGTCTGGATATACAATAAAGACCGACGGTTCAAGATGAAATAATTCACCGATCAGCCAAGTAGATCCGATAAGTTTTGACTAGGGAAAGTTCAAAGTGAAATATCTACTTATCCACGATAAAGCATTATTGCATATGTACTCTGTGATATTTCGCTTTGGTGGGGGATATGTATATTATCATTCATGTGGGGGATTGTTGGAATTCCTAATAGCAAAATGAATGAAAACAATATAGTCCCACATCGACAAAAATTGCTAAACTATACTAGTATATATATGGCTTTGCAATGAAGAGATTGGAGCCTAGGGGCACCCAAATGTATGCTTCGTTGTGAGGAGGGAGATCATGCATCTCCACCACACGCGCGCGTCTCCTCTGCCGCCGTCCGTCCGACCGACTGAACCGGGCCGGGCCGGGCTCGTGTTTGGGTCTAATATGATCATATTTTACTGCAAAACTGGGCCAGGTTTTCTAACAGTTGCAGGCTATACGAACAGACGTGACTATTCAGAAGCGGACGCGGATTGACTGAGGAGGTGTGACTTCTGAAGCGGGTGCGAACCGTTAAACGCGAGCGGGTGCGGCCTGACTGAAGAAGCGCGGACGAACAGATGCGGGTGCGGCCTGACTGAAGCGGGTGCGGCTTGACTGAAGAGGCACGACCGAACAGATGCGAGGAGCAGGCGGGTGCGACCCGTTAACGAACAGTAGCGGTTCAAAAGGTAACGGGTGTGACCCGTCAAGCGCACGCGACTGTTTGAAGGGATGCTGACGAAATTATAAATAGGAGAGAATCTGGATCACATCCTCATTCTATTTCCAATTCAATTTCTTCTGCTTCTTATTTTCTACCGCTCTAAACAATATATCACAAAGTTGACATACTCATTACAATCTCGTGCAGATTACGTCTGTCGTACCTTGGGAGACTTTAAATAAAATTTTAAGAAAATTGATACGACAAGCCTCAGATGGAATTTTATAATTCAAACCGGTTAGGTTTATAAATTAATATATATATATATATATATATATATATATATATATATATATATATTCGTTTTTACGTTGTGCTATTTCTTTGAATAGTATAACGTTTGATCTATTGCTATAGTTATGCTATAGTTGTTAGTTTGTTGTTGTAATTTAATTACGACAAACCTATTGCTTAATTTAGCACATACAGACTTACATAGTAGTAAAATTCTGATTGATAAACTTGTGAGACGAGTTTACAATTGATTATTATATGTTTTGGTATACTAGACGTATAACAAGTTGTATAGCAGCTTGTGTGTTGACTTCATGTGTTGCCTTTTGCAATATTGAGCTTTGAGAGGTGGAACTGGACCTGCATGCCTTTATAAACTAGGAACACGGTGTTCGTGTTATACTACAGTAGCATCTGGTACATAATCATAAATACTTCCCAACAAAATAGTGGAATCGATTGTGTCGTGACTTATGATCAGTCTGTTTGAGAAAAATATGTATATTCAATGCACTGATTTTTATATCAAACCATTTTGTTCTGAAAACCAAAGTTGTAAATAATGTAACATCAGTCGTGAGGACCTCTTTAAGAAAGCTAGTAAGGTATAGGTCAGTCGTGTAACTATATTAAAGTATAAGTCACCATCACACTTTCCATTAGAATACGCAATTATGAAAATCAACATAGCAACCTATTGTCGATGCACGCTGTCGGTACAGTAAATTCAGCTTGAGAGCATAAATAAAAATCTCTCTTTTTTGAAAGTAGTAGAACGACTTGTAATCTGCCGTTTTTTCTGTCACATTGTTACGAAATATTGATTATCCACTCAGTGTATCAAATTTGAAGTAGAAATCAGACAGTAATTATATTTTTCATAGAAAACAAACGGTGTATATGAAAATATGGTACAAATTAAACAAATAATAAGTGCATTAAATGAGTATATGAATGGTTCAAATATACAGTAAAAGAAATGACTAATAGTTAATGAAAGATGAAGCTTTCAGTGCAAATTTGGTATACATAGCAATGGCAGATGAAATGAGAAAGTGGCTAGTTGATTGGATGGTTTTGAAAAAGTTGATATTCATTTTTTCCAATCTTCTTGCAGCCTTTTGTCTCGATTTTTTATGATGGTGGCTTTGTAGTTGTAGTTCATCAGCATCCCCTTTATCAGTATCCTGGTAATTGGAAGATAATATAACTGTAATTCAAATGGACAATTTTATGATGACTGCTAACATATAAATGAGTATAGAAGGTAGGTTAGTAGTAAAAGGTTAACATGTAATAACTTTGTACTTCTATTTCAATTGCCAATATGTACATATCAGTTTAAAGGATAACCAATTCACAATATTCAGAAACTTTCCTACATAATTTTTGCTTGGTCGAACATTTGGACTGGATGAAAAGCATATAGTATCAGTGTGGTCAACAATTTGAAACTATATTTACGATAAGTTTAAGGTAGGAGATGCATGCATTAATGACGATGCCTTAATGGGCACCCCTTCTGGTAGTTGTTGGTACAAAGGGTTTTGAAATTTTGTCTATGTTTACAGGTTGTATCTCATCAACCCTTTGGCAACAGAGTCTGCGATTTGTTTATTATTGTTCATGTGTAAGTGCCAAAGTAAAAGTAAACATACAATAATGGATCGATAACCTTTTTTCATTTCCAACCGGCAATAGATGAGTAGGCTTTAGTGCTCACATTCCAACCATTTTCAGAATTGTTAAATTGATCACTTGGAGGCGTATTCTTTACTATAAAATATAAGTAATTACCATGCACGAATTTGCTACTGAAAACTGTAGTTAGAAGTTTGAAGTTGTAAAATATAATATATTGTTCCTACTGGTGGAATTTATATATTTGCCGTCAATATTCAAGAAACATTTCATAACTCAGACATGGTATGGACGCCGACAATTTTGCCAAAAAAATGGTTTTCACCTCCAGTCAACAATTTTTCTAGACAATAATTTATTATCAAATCGAAAATTGTTACGCAACTGTAATAATGTTTAAGTTACTTCAGTTATAGTCTTTTTTTATGAGTTCGTATAGATTAGCATATGTGATCACACACATTGTATATGTAGCAGACTACTTTGTTACATCGAAAATTCTCATTATGCCTTGACATTGATAGCTGATGAGTCAAGTCGTCCTATTGAACATGGAAAATATAAATAACCCGAACTGGTCAATAAACTTGAGATTAAAGTGGCAAAAATAATACGGTACGACCAACAAATGTTAAGTACCTCACTCCTAGGCTGTGTCCATCGGAACAAAAGGTCTAACAGAAGGAGGTAGAATGGGTAGAACTTATGATATTATCTATTTAGGATGGACATATCTTGGATTCAAACCCAATAACAAACACTCTTCATCGCTTATCCTTTGAAGAACAGATATAACCTAAAAAATTCATAGGAGGAGGTCAAATAAATAAATAAAAGAAAAGTGGCTGAAATCATCGTTATTTATTGCAATTTCACCCTCTTTACAGAAAGCTGTTCTTTTCATTCAGCTGAAAGTTGTTCTTTCCTTTCAGTAAGTGTTCACATTGGACAAAGTGGTGATTAGTGGAGCTGGTTAAGTTTAAAATTTAAACGAATATGATTGGTGATTGAGTTGTTAGCCACTGAGTTCTATAATACTGTAAAACATATACTTGATAACTATCGCACTATCAGTAGTTGGAAGATGTTAAGACGGGGGAAAATATAAATAATATCGATATATAAAGATGGTAAGCACATCAAATTCTGGTTTTGAAATGATTTTTTTAAATAATAACCTCAATGTATAATGTTACGTACTATCAGAAGAAACACAATAAACCAACAACTCTTAAATCCACGGCACAAAATATGGTATTATATGAACCATCAGATCACAACGCATCTGAAGGCTGACAAGCAACCAAGGGAGCATGGTGCAGATCTGTTCACATCTGGGCCCAGCCCATTTTATATAAATACGTGTCTCTTGTAATTGTTTCTGTATTTAAGAATTGTATCAAACTGCAAATATAAATAAAAGATACATCAATTCTTAATATGGTATCAGAGCAGCTTCGCCTGACGGCATTATTTTCTGATCATCACCGAGTTGAAGCATAGCTTCATTCCCCTCAGAATATATCTTCATCACCGGGGAAATTAACCTCTCCGATCAAAAATAACATCCATACCCTATCAGTCTATTTGTACCACGCCAAAGGAGGATCAGATCCATATCTTCATCTCCATCTTTGGCCACACCTGTTTTGGTGCTCCTCAGATCTCGCTGTGCCACGCCGAGAAAACAGGATTGATTTTCTGGCTGCACATTGCCAATACCTTCTTTCCCTGTCCAAGAAACAAGGTAACAATCAGTTCTTATCAAGATTATTTTAATGGCTCTCGAAGAAGATGATGTTACATCAGCAACATCAAGAAATGATGTAAAAGAAACTACACCCTCCCTTGTCAAGCTCAAAAGCAATGTTATAACTGTTCCTCTTGACGAAGACAACTACATCTTGTGGAAATACCAAATTGATACAGCCTTGAAGGGACATGGCCTTCAAGATTACATCAAAGGTACCATCACCATCCCACCTGTAGTGAAGAAAGATGCAGAGGGAAATACTGTTAGCAATCCAGAGTACACGAATTATCAAAAGCAAGACAGTCTACTATCTTCATGGTTATTGTCGTCCATAAGCACTAATTTACTATCACAATTTGTTGGATGCAATTCTTCTCATGAAATATGGTCATGTATTGAACAAATTTTTAATTCTCAATCGGCAGCAAGAATAATGCATTACAAAAGGCAATTACAAGGTGCAAGAAAAGAAGGCATGAGCATGAGGGACTATCTTGCGAAAATCAAGAACTTGTGTGACAAGTTAAATTCTGTGGGTCACAAAATATCAGACAGTGAACAAATCCTCACCATAACCAATGGTCTTGACGAAGAATATGAGTCAGTTGTTACCTTCATCGCATCACAAAAGACGCTTCCAGACTTACAATATGTTCAGTCTGCTCTTACTGCTCATGAAGGCAGAATAGAGCAAAGGAAGGCTATACAATCAGAAATCTCTGTCAACTACGCATCTGGTTTCAATTCAAGAAACAAAAATCAGCAAAGACTTACACAAAATCAAAACCCAAAACCAGAAAATCAACAACCAAGAAGCAATCAACCTCTAAGAGGAAGAGGCAGAGGTAGAAGCAACTACAACAACAGAGTAAAGTGTCAAATATGCGAGAAATTTGGTCACACAGCCAACAAATGTTATTTCAGATTCAACTCTAAATTTAACATAGCACAGTCACCTCAGAAAGGGTTTAATGTTAACATGGCTCAAATAAACCAACATGTAAAGACCAGCACTGATGATTTCAAGATACAAGGCAACAATGCTGATGATCTAGTCAAACCAGATGATCTGAATACTGAAGAGTGGTACCCAGACTCAGGATCAACAAATCACATCACCAACAACCTTCAAAACTTGAATCTTGGAAACAAAAGCTACTCAGGTATGGAAGCTATACACATGGGGAATGGTGAAGCCATAAGTATATCACATGTTGGAGTTGGCAGTATTTCAGGTAAAAGAGAATTATTTTTAAACAACCTATTGAGAGTACCCAAAATCAAGAAAAACTTGATAAGTGTCTCTCAATTTGCCAACGACAATAATGTATACTTCGAGTTTCATCCTAAATTTTGCTTAGTTAGGGATTTACTTAACAAAAACATACTATTACAGGGTAGTTTGGACAAGGGGTTGTACAAATTCAATGCCATCAAGTCACATAAAGGCCACATAAGAAGAAACTGGTGTAATCATGTTAATACTACCATGTCAAGTAGAAGAGATACCATTGAATGTTGGCACAAAAGGCTGGGACACCCCAGCAATGATGTTGTAAAAATGATTTTGATAGATAATAAAATAAATTTTGATGATATACCTGCTTCTGAAATTTGCACACACTGCCAGATAGGCAAAATACACAAATTACCATTTGCTAGATCTGAAACAGTGCACATACAACCATTGAATCTGATTGCAGCAGATCTATGGGGTCCAGCACCATATGACTCATCTTCAGGGCACAGGTACTATCTTTCCTTTGTTGATGCTTATTCTAGGTATACTTGGATATTTTTCCTCAAATCAAAATCTGAAACATGCAGCATAGTGAAACAATTTATTACACTTGTGGAAAAACAAATTAGTCACAATGTAAAAAATTTCCAAAGTGATGGAGGAAAAGAATTTTTACCTCTTAAGGATTTTTTCCAAGAAAAAGGAATTCATCACAGAATTACATGTCCTCACACATCAGAACAAAATGGGTTAGTCGAAAGAAAGCACAGACATATAGTAGATACTGGTCTAACACTAATGTCTCAAGCTTCTATACCCATGAAATACTGGAATGATGCTTTTTATACATCAGTTTATCTCATTAACAGAATGCCCACCAGAATTTTAAAAGACATATCTCCCTATGAGAAACTTCATCATATAAAACCCAACTATGATTTCTTAAAAACCTTTGGGTGTCTTTGTTTCCCATATCTTAGGCCTTACAACAAACATAAGTTAAGTTTAAGATCAAGCCCTTGCACTTTTTTGGGTTATGCCAATAATCAAAAAGGGTATAAATGTCTTGACAACAAGGGAAGAATATATATTTCAAGACATGTTGTGTTTAATGAGCACATATTTCCTTTTGCAGAAAAGAGTGTTGCTGCAAGACAAAAACCAGATACAACAAGCATCACAGCCCAATCTATTCCAGTCTTGCCAAAGCACCTTACCACAATCAAGTACAACAAAGACCAAATCCACACAGAAGAACATGCTTCTGACACAAGATCAGAATACAGTTCAGATAAATCATATTCTAATATCCTACCTCAACCACATGAAGACACACAACAAACTGACAGCAATAGAAACAATATGACAGAAAGCACATCAAGTATGGATGATCTGCAACAACAACAAAAAACTACAGCTACTGGCCATCACATGATCACAAGGTCCAAAAGTGGAATTTTCAAACCAAAAGTATATACTGCTTCCATCAACAGTATAGAACCACATAACTATGATCAAGCCATCAAAAATGATGTATGGAAAAAAGCTATGGATGAGGAATACAATGCACTCATAAAAAATCAGACATGGAGCTTAGTTGATCAGCCAAAACACAAAAACATTGTGGGATGTAAGTGGACCTACAAGATCAAGAAAAATGCTGATGGCAGTATATGCAAACACAAGGCCAGATTGGTTGCAAAATGTTATTCACAACAGTTTGGCTTTGATTTCAATGAAACTTTCTCTCCAGTTGTCAAACCAACCACCATTAGACTTATGCTAACTTTAGCCTTATGCAACAATTGGAAAATTAGACAACTAGATGTGTGCAATGCTTTTCTAAATGGGGACCTTCATGAGGAAGTCTTCATGCAACAACCAGAAGGGTACATCACAGAAAGTAACAAAGTATGCAGACTACACAAAGCTATCTATGGCTTAAAACAAGCATCAAGATCATGGCATGAAAAACTAAAAGCAACACTTTTGGAATTTGGATTCACACCCACCAAATCAGATAATTCATTATATATAAAGAACAATGGCAATACCACATATCTACTTGTCTATGTGGATGACATCATTATCACTGGAGATAATGACAATGAAATTTTAAAAACAATACAGTTGCTCGACAAAGCTTTTGCCATCAAAGATCTAGGTGATATAAACTATTTCCTGGGTATACAGGTTACAAGGAAATCCAAGTCAGAGCTGTTTCTATCCCAAAAGAAATACATTAATGAAATTCTCAGAAGAGCCAATATGCACGAAGCCAAATCATTACCTACTCCTATGGTCACCAACTTACACTTATCCAAACACAGAGGTGAAGCCATCGAAAATACGAAACAATACAGAAGTATCGTTGGTGCTCTACAATACGTCACTATAACAAGGCCTGATATATGCTACAGTGTAAACAAAGTCTGCCAACATATGCAAAATCCACTCAACGAACATTGGAAGGCAGTAAAACGTATCCACAGATACTTAAAAGGGACTCAAAATCATGGCTTAGCTCTAAAAGCATGTAATGACATGAATATAAATGCTTACAGTGATGCAGATTGGGCAAGTGACGTGGACGACCGCAGATCTACCTCCGGATACTGCGTATTCCTCGGATCAAATCCAGTTTCATGGTGTACAAAAAAGCAATCCACCACTTCTCGCTCAAGCACAGAGGCAGAATACAGATCTCTTGCAAGCGTCACTGCTGAAATAGCTTGGATAGAAACTCTAATGAAGGAATTAGGGTTTAACAATCAAAGGACGCCAATCGTATGGTGCGACAATCTAAGCACCATCTCGCTCTCTGCCAACCCTACTCAACACTCGCGTACAAAACACATCGAAATCGATTTGCATTTTGTACGCGAACGGACACAAGCTGGAAGGTTGGACGTCAGACACGTTCCCACATACTATCAACGCGCTGACATCCTTACCAAGGCTCTCTCAGCCAAGAATTTCACGAGATTAAGGGAGGAATTGAAGGTTCTGGAGAACGAGGATGAGAAGAGACGAAATGTGGAAACCCTAGATGAAATTGAGGGCGGCTATCAGAAGAAACACAATAAACCAACAACTCTTAAATCCACGGCACAAAATATGGTATTATATGAACCATCAGATCACAACGCATCTGAAGGCTGACAAGCAACCAAGGGAGCATGGTGCGGATCTGCTCACATCTGGGCCCAGCCCATTTTATATAAATACGTGTCTCTTGTAATTGTTTCTGTATTGAAGAATTGTATCAAACTGCAAATACAAATAAAAGATACATCGATTCTTAATACGTACATAAACTCTTTCTACACTATATATATATATATATATTGGGTATTCAAATTTCAGTTGAAGGAACATATTACATTATTGTCAACTTAATTGACACTGATCGATAGTTGTAAAATAAATCATCAGCAGAGCCAATGTGTGCATACATATTTCCATTTTGAAAATCAGCTAACTAACTATTTAGGAAATAAGCAGTCATACAGACGTCGTACTTAGTTTACTTTTGCACATCTACTTTCAAAACAGGATGCAACAACCAAGAATATAATTAAAGGGAAAACAGAACATGAACAGGTAATGTAAGTGCATAATAGAACAGAGTGAAAATGTTTTAAAGTCACTTGTTATTTTAGCATTCAAATAAATGCATGTGCGTGTGAAAGTTTAATAAGCATCATGTTAAAAGATAGGAAAAGACAATCCAAGTTGCTGGTGTACACAAAATAATAAACATAAACTCAGTTTCAATGATTTAAGTATCGATCAATATATGAATTTTATATTATGTTTACAGCAAACAATTGATTTTTTTTTATTTTTTTATTTTTATAAATTTAGATAAGTTCAGTAATTTGAGTTAAAGAACAATTTAAATATGCTATCCCATGCCAAAACATGACAAAACTGTTGGAGCCAAGCAAGAAGCCGAAAAAAAGAAGTAAATTGTTCTCCTGCCTTTTGGCAAGGTCATGATATCGAAGGACTTGCTAAAAATGAGTTGTTACCAACCTTGAAATCAGTTATGTACAAGACTATGGATGATAGTCGAACGGATTCGGACAAGGCCCTAATTAAGGTGTAATCAGTATGAAGTGACAATAAAGGCTCCGTGAGGCTACATTTCAAATTTTAAATCAATTCGAGTCCGTACGCTCGAGCCATGGATAATTTTTTTTATATGAATCGATCGAGGATGATTCATAAAACATCACAAACCAACAATGATCGGTTAATATCTCAAAATCTATAAATTCAATGCACTTGAAACTTTCAAAACATCAATATATTGAAGAGTGGAGCCCACAACAACAATTGCAGGTCAAAACTCTCAAGTTCATGAAATTACAGATCGTTATATACCGATCATTCATTACGATCTGTATGACTCAACAAGCAATCCAAATAAAATAGAGATCGGTGAATATCTCGCAAACTACAACTCAGAATGACACCATATTTTAGATCTAGATGCATGTGGGTCCCTCCAAAAACGATTGCGGGACAAGACCCACAAAACTCCAATCGTTCTCCACTGATCGGTATAAACCAGTCAGAACAATCCATAGTTTTACGGAAAACGCAATATCTCACAAACCGTAAATCGAAATCGCACGAAATTTAGAGACAAAGTAGCTTACATCATGTCGCACTCCCAGAAATGATCGTACCTCCTTTGGATCTCATATGAACGACCGGTTCTATTATTATCCATCGTTCCAAAAAATGATGAATTACGACTATCGATCATTCTGGTGGGCTCCTACGGATCTGAAGGTTCTTATATCGAAATTTCAACCGATCCATGCATGTCTTTATCCATAAATACAATGGTCGTTCTCCATAAATAGGATCCTTCTTTCCATTGTCCTGACTCCGTCATTTTTATTCTTCATTCTTGTACTAATGGATTCCAAGTGATACAAACATTCTTATAATCATAATCAATCGCAAGATTAATAAAAATACGAAATGGACATATGCTAAGATTGCCGAACCACTATAAAATTCTGCGTATTCATTTACTTTCTTGGCTATATTTTAATTTCATTCATCATTCAATCTCTATTAGATTCTATTGGGTGTTTGTGACCATTTTTGATGCTAACATTTTGGTGCTTTCACTGAGAAGATGAATTCTCAGCTTGATTGGATCTCATCATCTATTATTAGATTCCTTTATCCATGTGATAAGATCCAGATTTCTACCTGCAAAATTTTCTATTCTATTCAAATTTGAAATAGATTGATAAGGAATCTATTGACAATGCCTCCTAGGAAGGATAAAGAGATTACTACCTCCTTGCGACTTGTTGTTAAAGCAGTAGAGAACGCGGAGAACGATATTCTGGAAAATGGTGCACAACAGGGATCCATAGATGTATGAGCTTCCTGTGAAGCTCCAAGCTACCAATCGTTCAAAGACGATCATTCCTCCAACCGATAGATCCGTGGCACTTCACCTTCCAGAAATTACAACAACCGATCGTTCTCTACTATGATCCGTAACCCATGTGTTGTCCATACCGATCGTTCTTATACGATCGCTCCACAATAATGATCGTTCAATCCAACCGATCGTTTACACAAATGATCCATCATTCCCTCTATAACTCTTCAATCGATCGTTATTCCCACCGATCATTATTTCCAACGATCGTTCCAATAGACGGTTTCCACCGTTTGTTTTTCCCAAAGCTCAATTTTTCCACCGATCATTTTCAACCAATTGCTGTTAACGTTCCCAAAAGATCGCTCCACCGATCATTCCAAGATCGCTACCATCGATTGTTCTAGTTGACATTTCCACCGATCATTCCAGTTAACACTTCCACCAATCATTCTAGGTTAACATTTTAACCGATCGTTCGAACTGTCTTGGTATTCTAACCGATCGTAATACTGCTTTGGCATTCCAACCGACCATTTTCAACCAATTTTTGTATCAACCGATCGTTTTTCCAAAAAATCTTGTTTCGGGTACTACCTAACATTAGAAAAAAGGCTCTAAAAGTCGGGCCGTGCCATAGCGCAGTGCCCCCGCATTCTGGACTCAGAACTCAACTTAATGACGATGGATTCTATCCACTCCTCTTATGTCTTGTGACTGATCAATGCATAGAGGATCAAGTGGCAGCTGCTGAATTACCATCAAGGACTGGGCAAGAAACTGCTACTCAAGCGGTAATCCCAAAGGCTGGTGTAACGACCCAGTTTTTCAGTTGCTTGAATTTAGAAAATTTTATTGATTTTAAATATTGAAAAGTGAATACTATAAGTTGAATCAGTTGATTAATTGAATTTGGAATGTAATGTGAATAAAAATGATTTCTAACGTTGTTTTAAATGCTATTTGAATTTGAATGGACTTAGTGAAGTTTTAAAATTGATTTAAAAGTTTAGAAACTGAAAATTATAATATTTAAATAACGTGTAAAAATAGCCATTTTTGACATTGTCTCGGATTTCGATGAAACTAGTTTCATTGAATCTATAATAGTGAGTTATTATGGGATTTCAAATTTCATGTCGATTGGACTTACCTTTTGATCGTGCGAGCTCGAAACCTACAGAAATTAATTAAAGGATTTTAATTAAAACAACTCGATTCTAAAACCTATCTTCCAAATATAATGGAATTTGCCTCCGATACATATTTCATTGTGTTCGGAATAGGAGTAAAATATTATGAATGCCAGGCGGCATGCTTTATTTGAAGTTCGAAAATATTTCGGGTGAATAGTGTTTTGTAGTTGTCTATTTAAGGACTTTCATTTGTCCCAAACCCAAAACCTAATAGGGCAGCCTCCACCTTCATTTTAATAAAGAATTTTGATCCTTCCTCCTCAATTTATGAAGAATCCATCAACTATTACCTAAAACTTCCATCTAGAGAATCGAAGAGCTTGGTGAGTTCTATAAATCTAACGGCTATGATCGTCTACTTCGTCACGTGGAGGCCAAAATCGAGCCACAAAGGGCTATCATTCGTGCACGTTTTTCGAGGCCTAGGAGGACCTAGGGGATGCGGTGTCTGGACATGGGTGCATGATGGGATGGGCTACGACGTGGTGGTGTTGGATCGACTCCAGAAGTCGAGGTGGAGGGGCGACGATCGATTCAAAAAAACGACGGCGGTGGGTTATTGGAAACAGAAGATGAATGAGAGGGAGAAGAGGAAGGAGCGGCCGAGATCAGATGCTCAACAAACCAATGGCCCAGATTTGTTTTAGATTAAAATAATATATATATATATATATATATATAAATTAATTTGTTTTAAATAATTGTGCAACCTTATAAAATTCTAACTTTGTCACACGAGGTCCGTTTCGTACGAAACAAATTGCATTGGATTCTTATTGATGAGCAATACATTTTAAAGCTAGTTTGGATGGATTTAGAGCTAGTCAAAATTTTGATAAAATTTGAACGCATGTTCATCTTTAATCGAAATAAAACGCTACAGCGACGACTGCAAGCAAAATGAGTAAAACTCGCTCTTTCTGACCCGCTTATATTTTTATATAAGTGAGAATAAATTTGTTTTATACTATGTGATGATTGTTTGGATGTTATGCTATATTATTAGTAGTTGGATATATTCCTGTCTATTGGAGCAGATGCGACCCTATACGTTTTCGTGTATGAGCGGATGACCCTTTGTACGTGCATCAGCCTCGAAGCAGACATTTTACATCTTTTCTCATATGTATATTTGTTGTAG
The DNA here is from genome assembly GCA_030765085.1 of Allium cepa. Lineage (NCBI taxonomy): Eukaryota > Viridiplantae > Streptophyta > Magnoliopsida > Asparagales > Amaryllidaceae > Allium > Allium cepa. The sequence goes on along the minus strand of CM060934.1, from coordinate 943,072,167 downwards.
GTTACAGGTTGAAGGGATCCAACATGATTATCAATATTGTTGATTTTGTTTACAAATATTGGTATATATGTTGTATTATGTGATTTTTGTTGTGTTGGATACCATCATTGTTATTATCCATGTGACCACCTTATTTAGTGCTTTTGCAGCATTAGGCCATATTTTTGGAATTTAAAATATAAAAATGATGATTTCAATTTAAAAAGGATTTTAGAATGATTTTAAAAGTATATATGTTTTAATAATTTTTAAATTGTTAAAGGAAAGAGTTTATTTTAAATAAATAAAAAGTTATAATTTTATGTTATAAAAATTATGGCTTTGTTAAATATACTCAAATATGATTTTTTTTGAAATATGAAGTGAACTATTTTGTAAAATAAGTTAAATTGAGAATTTTGAACTTATTATAAATGGTTTATATATATGATATTTATAAAATTGATATTTTACAAATAAAAGTAATGGAATGATAAATGGGTTTTTATAAGTGTTAAAATTGTAGTTATAAATGAAATCTTACCAGTAAATTAGATTTATGAAGTAATGAAGTTACAAAAGAATGAATTTGTAAATAAAGAGATTTATAAGTAAATAAGCTTATAATGTGATTTTGACATATAAATGAGATAAACAAGAAATTGGTTAATAATGGAATTTTATAAATGGAAGCTTTTATAAAATAGAAATGTGAATTATAAACATTATTTTATAAACACAAAATCAATTTAATTTGATATGCTAAATATGGATTTCTATAAAAGGAATTATATTCTCATTTTAAAATGAATAATCCTTTAAATGAATGTTTTGCAAGTGATATTTATAAATGGAGTTTAAATGGTTTGAAAATAAAATAATTTGCAAATTTACTTATTATTAAAATAAGTATATGAAAATGTTTTCCGAACATCCAGTAAGTGAAATGGTTTTGAATATTATCTTTTTAAAGATATTTTGAAGTGAATAGTTGGAAAATGATTTGATTTATAAACGTTTAATAAAATCAGGGCTCAGTGAGTACTTATGTGCTAGATTTTAATTTTTGCTTTGATAGCTAAATAACCGACTATCAAATTTGGCCATTTTAGTTTCTTGACTTGATGAATAAACTAATTAATTGTACACTTACTATGTAACTGACTATGTAGGCTTGATTATCGTTTGTGTTGAGAATGTTAATTTGTGTAGTGCAGAGTGATTACTCCAATCTATTGAGCTTCATTCTTGGCCGAAGGTTAGCAAGTTGAAAGTTAGAGACATGATAAGTCTATGAGACTTAGTTTGTATATGAGGTTGAGAAACATTTTTTCTTTGTTGGTACGAAGAGACCGGGATCAGATTTATATGAAAACCACTTCGGACCAACATATATGCGACGATTGTGCAGGTTGGTCAATGATACTGATATTTTGGATTTTTATGGTGAAGGACGGCTAGTTGATCATTTGGGGCTAAAATCACAATGTACATATTGTAGCAGTAGTCTCTTCATTATGAAATATCCATTGCAATGGTTGTCGCTACTAATCGTATAGGATGTGGTAGGAGAGTGCCTTCGGTCTATCCTGTTCTTGGACAACTTTTATGGATGAGTGTCCGGCATTGCATTTCTAAGATTACGTACATTGGTTTTTACAAACGTACATCATGTGGTGGTGGACATGGTAACTTCTCTTAGCTTAACACCCTCCTTGAGACATACGAGCTCAAAGGTTGTAATTTTATGGAAGGCTATTAGTAGTCAACGGAAATGACAATATGACATTCAAAAATGATGATGATATGTTATATGTGAAAGGTAATCGATACATCTTTTGGCTTCACTCCTTGGAAAATGACCAAAACAGGGATAGAAGCAGCAAAGCTAAGTGAAGTAGGAGATGTCATCACTCCTCTAAATGTATCTTTACACGCTATGACATCGTTCATCGTATTATTGTTGATGTATGCTTGTGACCACAAATTTAGGTTGGTAACAACCAGAGTGACGACATATTCGGTACTATCCAGCGAGAGGTAGGCCGGTCTTGTGTTGGTTTAGGCGGACAATATCTACTCCCTAGGTGCATCCCTCTAGAGGTGTAACAAGATTTGGTTCGGAAATGTAGTCCTTTCACCTAGTCATTTGTATGGAAATCCAAAATCCAATACATGCCTGCCATTTTCTATTATAGAAAGCCTTGTATTACAAGGTTTATGCTGGAATTTAATAATGTAACAATTTCAACTATGATTGATATTATCTGTATAATATACACTATTATAATATAAGTGAATTTGATATAAAATGTTTTGGTTATCGTATGGTAAAAACATTGTCAGTATTTATTTACGATGCGGTCTTACGAGATACCTTTTTGTTTTTGATAAAGAAAAGTTTTGGTAATCTACTTTAAAATTCAGTTGATTTGTGTTTTTCTCACGCTTGTTTACCAGATAATCTGAGCGTTCTTCCCTTTCAATGCTCGAGTCAGACCGTGTATATTTACAGGTTTAGATTTGGTGCTTTTTGAGCTTCAAAAGACGAGCTTGAGATCTTCATGTCATATACGCGTATCTTTTTGTTATTCCACTGCATAACATTGTTGTTGTTGTAAATTATCAGCATTTGTGAGGACAGGTTGTTATAACTATCCAAACTAATGATTACTTATTCGTACTTTGATATTGATTTATGTAAATTATAGTTTCTCTTTATAAAGATTATTGATCTATATTATATGTTATTCCACTGTAGTGTGAGATTTGTATTGTTTTGGTTCTACTTCTATCTCTTCTCTTCTTCTTTCTTCTCTCTTTCTTCTCAGCCTCTCTTTTCTTTCTCATGATCATCTGCAATTCTATTCGATTTGATCGACGTGTGTGGTTTATTATCGGTTCAGAGGGTACGGATTTGTGGGTCGTCGTAGCTAGTATCAGAGGTTAGGTTTAGTATACTCCTAGGCTTTGATGTATACTTAATATAGATAGGGCCAGCAGCGTCCTAGATTGAGTTTGAGTGTATTATATATATATATATATGAGAGCGTATTTGTTACTGATTATAAAATGTTTCATATTGTGTTGATGTATCTGTTAAGTGGCTTATGAATTCTGGTCGGTATGTGGGATGACACGTTATCGATAGGGATTTCTAAACACTTGAATGAGGCAAGTCAACGTATTATTGTTTTTAAACTGGGTAAATAAAATAATTTTACCTCGATTATATTATATATATAAAGGAACAATTTTTCAGAAACTATTATAGTGTATATACATGGATTGTTTGGTTGTTTGAAAATGTAAATATATATAAGTTAATAAAAGCTGTTTGAATAATCTAATAAAAAAACAATTGTAAATGCATAAATTATATAAGCAAGTGGATTATAAAGTATGGAATTATAATTAAAATGATTTACAATTGCGAAATAAACCTTACATATAAGAAATGAAGCTGCATGAGTGTATTTATAAATATGAGTTATAAATTAAAATGGATTTAAACTAAGAATTTGAGAATTTGAATCCCATTGATTTTGACAGTTGTTTTGCAAAAGTTTGTAGATGTTATATTATTATAAATCTAAACAACAAGATAAACCAATTTGGAATGAATCTTATATAAATAAAGTGAATAAGTGAAATTATGTATGTATAAATTTATAAATTTGATTTATAAATAAATGGATTTTAAAAAATTTAAAGCACTTAAATCAATATAGTTGCTGGGAAATAATAAGGACGATGATGGTCGCATCATCATTATCATTTTCGAGTTTCGGTGTGATGGATTTGCTACTTTAGTAAATTGATTTTGAAGTTTTGCTGTGACAAACAAGTTTTGAATTTAAATTCCAAGTTGAATTTGATAAATATAAGTGATTGTATAACCATGAATTTAATTTATAGAGGGTGAATAAACTTAAGTACATATTTATGAAAACTTAAATAAATAAGTTTATAACTTATAATATGAGAGATAGTAAGTAAAGCAAATTTCGATTTGTTAAATATGAAGTTAAGAAATGAAAACAGAATTTGAATTATAAGTTGAGATTAACTTAAGTAGTATAAAATGAAGTTTGGAAAGAAATTTAACTTAGGAAATTTTGAATAAAAGTTGAAATTTTTTTTACTTAAGTGGTGTTAAATGAAGTTGAATTAGATATCAAATTAAATTAGTTAAGTAAATTTATATAATGTGGATGAAGTAATGAATTAATGAATAAGTTGAATTGAACTAATGAAATAGATTCATAAATAAAATATCGATTGAATGTTAATCAATCGAATGTAAATGAATTGATTTGGAATAATGGATGTAAGTGATAATTAATTAAAAGCTAATGATATTGGAAATTGAATAATTAAATGAAAGTCAATTAGATATAAACCAATTAGAATTAAATGTGTTAAACCAAATTGAATATAAATGAAGAAAATATGAATGTTTGAGTGAAAAATTAAATAATTTGATTGTGTTGGATATGCATTGGTTGTTAGTTGGATGTTGGTTGATTGAATGGAAATTCATTAAATGAATTGCATTAATGAAATTGAAAACTAAGTAATTGAATTAAATTGGAAGTAAAGTGAACCTGAATAGAATTGAATTTGATTCGAATTGAAAGTGAACTAACTTGGACGTAAATTAGTAGAATGTAAACTAATTGGATATTAGTAAGCAAATTGAGGTGCTGAATGTAGGAGAATGCAAATCAATTAAAGAGTAATAAAAAATGGAAGTGAATTAAACTAATTTGATGAGAATCAAATGAAAGTAAAAAGAGAACGAAAGTAATAAAATGATAGTTAGTTAACTTGATTGTAAATTAGGTGGATGAACACTAGGTAGTAAATGAATGAATTGATTTGTTGGATGTTAGTTGAATGCTAGTTATTTGATGATTGCTTATATTGCATGTGTTTCATTTGCATATGATTATTGTATAGTTGTGTTATATATTGCGATTTATTTTCATATATATGTTTCTCATTTGTATCTTGAGTGTATAGTAGGTGCGGACGGCATTGCTTCGCATTTGGAGCTTGCTTTCATGCTATATTAGCCGTATATGCTCGTCAATAATATATAAGGTACATATCTCGAATAACATATCGTACATTTACGCTTTTTCCCTACGGGATGACTTATCCTCAATGATGAGTTGTATATTTGTGATATTATATATATTGTGATTTTTTTCTATCGAACCGCACAAACGAGACTCTGGCGAATTTTTTTGAAGATTTAAGGCGTTAGAATTTTTTGAGAATTTTGGAAAAAAATTATAACTAGAAATTTGATTATTGAGTTATAATTTGAAATGATATTAGTTGATTTTTGGAATTGTATTAGTTAATAACTATAAATGAATTTAGAAATCAAGAATTTTTTTTATAAGAAGTTTCAACTAAATGATTTTGGAAAAGTTAAACACTTAAAAGAATTGGATAATCTATTTCAACTAAATTGTTTTGAAAGTTAATGGAGTTGTAGCTTCTTTCTTACTTAGTAATTTCGAGGACGAAATTCTTTTAAGGGGGAAAGAATGTAACGACCTAGATTTTCGGTCGCCTACATTTAGAATATTTAATTGATTTTAAATATTGAAAAGCGAACATTAAAAGTTGAATCAGTTAATTAATTGAATTTGGAATCTAATGTGAATAAAAATGATTTCTAACATTGTTTTAAATGCTATTTGAATTTGAATGGAGTTAGTGAAGTTTCAAAATTGATTTAAAAGTGAATAAATAGAAATTAGAAATTTTAATATTTAATTAACGTGTGAAAATAGTCATTTTTGACATTATCTTGAATTTCGATGAAACCAGTTTCATTGGATTCATAATAGTGAGTTATTAGAGGATTTAAATTTCATTTTGATTGGATTTACCGTTTGACCGTGCGAGCTCGAAACGCATAGAAATTAATTAAATGATTTTAATTAAAATAACTCGATTCGAAAACCTATCTTCCAAATACGATTGAATTAGCCTCTGACACATATTCCGTTGTATTTAGAATAAGAGTAAAATATTATGAACGCCAGGCGGCATGCTTCGTTTGGGGTTCAAAAATATTTCGGGTGAATTGTGTTTTGTAGTTGTCTATATAAGGACCTTCATTCGTCCCAAACCCTAAACCTAATAGAGCAGCCTCCACCTTCATTTTAACCAGGAATTTTGAGACTTTCTCGTCAATTTCTGGCGAACCCATCGACGGTTACCTAAAACTTCCAACTAGAGAATCAAAGAGCTTGGTGAGTTCTATAAATCCAACGGTAATGGTCGTCTAATTCATCGCGTGGAAGCCAAAGTCGAGTCACAAAGGGCTACCATTTGTGCACGTTTTTCGAGGCCTAGGAGGAGCTAGGGGATGCGAATTCTGGCAATGGGTGCGTGATGGGATGGGCTATGATGTGGTGGTGTTGGATCGACTCCAGAAGTCGAGGTGGAGGGGCGGCGATCGATTCAGAAAAAGGCCGTGGTGGGTTATTCGAAATAGAAGATGGACGAGATGGAGAAGAGGAAGGAGCGGTTGAGAATTGATGCTCTACAAACCAACGGCCCAGATTTGTTTTAGGTTAAAATATTAAAAAAATATAAATTAACTAGTTTAAATAATTGTGCAATCTTATAAAATTCCAACTTTGTCACACGAGGTCCGTTCCGTACGAAACAAATTGCGTTGGATTCATATTGACGAGCACTGCATTTTAGAGCTAGTTTGGTTGGATTTAGAGCCAATGAAAATTTTGATTAAATTCGAACGCCCGTTCGTTTTTTATTGAAATAAAACGCTATGACGACGACTACAAGCAAAGTGAGTAAAACTCACTCTCTTTGGCCCGCTTATATTTTTATATAAGTGGGAATAAATGTATTTTATGCTATGTGATGATTGTTTGGATGTTACGCTATATTATTAGTAGTTGGATATATTCCTGCCTATTGGAGCAGATAAGACCCTATACGTTCCCGTGTATGAGCGGATGACCCTTTGCACGTGCGTCTGCTTCGAAGCAGACATTGTATATATTTTCTCATATGTATATTTGTTGTAGGTTACAAGTTGAAGGAATCCAACAGGCTTTCTCACTATTGATGATTTTATTTACAGATATTGCTATATATGCTGTATCATGTGATTTTTATTATGTTCGATGCCATGATTGTTATTATCCATGTGAATCACCTTATTTAGTACTTTTGCAGCATTGGGCCATATTTTTGGAATTTAAACTATAAAAATGATGATTTCAATTTAAAAAGAATTTCAGAGTGATTTTAAAAATATATATATTTTAATAATTGTTGAGTTGTTAAAGGAATGAATTTATTTTAAATAAATAAAAAGTTATAATTCTTATGTTATAAAAATTATAGCTTTGTGAAATATACTCAAATATGATTATTTTTTTTGAAATATGAAGTGAACTATTTGTAAAATAGGTTAAATTGAGAATTTTGAATTTATTATAAATGGTCTATATATATTAGATTTATAAAATTGATATTTTATAAATAAAAGTAATGGAATGATAAATAGGTTTTTATAAGTGTTAAAAATGTAGTTATAAATGAAATCTTACCGGTAAATAAGATTTATGAAGTAATGAAGTTGCAAAAGAATGAATTTGTAAATAAAAAGATTTATAAGTAAATAAGTTTACAATGGGATTTTGACATATAAAGAGATAAACGGGAAATTGGTAAATAATGGAATTTTATAAATGGAAGTTTTTATAAAATAGAAATGTGAATTATAAACACTGTTTTATAAACGTGAAATCAATTTAATTTGATAAGCTAAATATGGATTTTTATAAAAGGAATTATATTCACATTTTAAAATGAATAATCCTTTAAATGAATGTTTTGCAAGTGATATTTATAAATTGAGTTTAAATGGTTTGAAAATAAAATGATTTGTAAATTTACTTATTACTAAAATAATTATATGAAAATGTCTTCTGAATATCCAGTAAGTGAAATGGTTTAAAATATTATTTTTTTAAAGATATTTTGAAGTAAATAGTTGGAAAGTGATTTGATTTATAAACGATTAATAAAATTAGGCTCAGTGACTACTTATGTGCTAGATTTTAAATTTTGCTTTGATAGTTAAATAACCGACTATCAAATTTGGCCATTTCAATTTCTTAACTTGACGTAGAAACTAATTAGTTGTACACTTACTATGTAACTGGCTGTGCAGGCTTGGTTGTCATTTGTGTTGAGAATGTTAGTTCTTGTAGTGTAGAGTGATTACTCCAATCTATTGAGCTTCCTTCTTGGCTGAAGGATAGCAACTTGAAACTTAGAGACGTGATAAATCTATGAGACTTGGTTTCTGTGTGAGGTTGATAAACATTTTTGCTTTGTTGGTATGAAGAGACCGGGATCAGATTTATCTGAAAACCACTTCGGACCAACATATATGCGACGATTGTGCAGGTTGGTCAATGGTACTGATATTTAGGGTTTTCATGGTGAAGGACTGCTTGTTGATTATTTGGGGTTAAAATCCCAATATACATATAGTAGTAGTATTCTCTTCCTTATGAAATATCCATTGCAAAGGTTGTCGCTACTAATTCTATAGGATGTGGTAGGAAAGTACCTTCGGTCTATCCCGTTCCTAGACAACTTGTACAGATGAGTGGGACATTGCATTTTTAAGATTACATACATTGGTTTTTACAAACATACATCATGTGGTGGCGGACATGGCAACTTATCTTTGTTTAACACCATCCTTGAGATATACGAGCTCAAGGGTTGTAATTTTTTAGAAGGCAATTAGTAGTCAACGGGAATGGAAATGTGGCATTCAAAGATGATGATGTGATATGTTATATGTGAAAGGTAATCGATACCTCTTTTGGCCTCACTCCCTGAAAAATGACCGAAACATGGATAGAAGCAGTAAGGCTAGGTGGGTCGCTTCCAGTAGAAGATGTCATCACTCGTCTATATGTATCTTTACACGCTATGACGTCACGTATCTGTTTATTATTGATGTATGCTTATGGACACAGATTTAGGTTGGCAATGACTGGAGTGATGACATATTCAGTACGATCCAGTGAGAGGTAGGCCAGTCTTGTGTTGGTTTAGGCGGGCAGTTTCTGCTTCCTAGGTGCATCCCTCTAGTGGTGTACCGAGATGTGGTTCGGAAAGGTAGTCCATTCACCTAGTCATTTGTATGGAAATACAAAATCCAATACGTGCCTGCCATTTTCTACTGCAGAAAGCCTTGTATTACAAGGTTTATGCTGGAATTTAATAATGTAACAATTTCAGCTATGATTGATATTATTTGTATAATATACACTATTAAAATATAAGTGAATTTGATATGAAATGTTTTGGTTATCGTATGGTAAAAACATTGTCGGTATTTATTTGCGATGCGGTCTTACGAGATAGCATTTGTTTTTGATAAAGAAAAGTTTTGATAATCTTAAAACTTTAAAATTCAGTTGATATGTGTTTTTCTCATGCTGGTTTACCAGACTGATCCAGACGTTCTTCACTTTCAATGCTCGGGTCAGACTGAGTATATTTACAGGTTTAGATTTGGTGCTTTTGGAGCTTCAATAGGTGAGCTAGAGATCTTCATGTCATATACACGTATCTATTTATTATTCTGCTGCTTTGCATTTTTCTCGTTGTAAATTATCAGCATTTGTGAGGACAGGTTATTAAACTGTCCAAGCTAATGATTATTTATTGTGTACTATAATATTGTTTTATGTAAATTACAGTTTCTCTTTGTAAAGATTATTGATCTATATTATCTGTTATTCCACGGCGATGTGAGACTCGATATTGTTTTGGTTCTGCTTCTCTCTTCTTATTCTCTTCTCTTCTTCTTTCTTCTCACCCTCTCTTTTCTTTCTCACGATCTTCTGCAATTTTATTAGTTTTGGGTCGACATGTGTGGTTTATTGTTAGTTTAGAGGGTACAGATTTATGAGTCATCATAGCTGGTATCAGAGGTTAGGTTAAGTATACACCTAGGCTTTGATGTGTACCTAGTATAAATAGGGTCCGTAGAGCCCTAGATTAAGTTTGAATGTATTATGTATATATATATATAAGCGCATATTCGTTAGTGATTATAAAATGTTTCATTTTGTATTGATGTATCTGTTGAGTGGTTTATGATTTCTGGTCGGTATGTGGGACGCCACGTTATCGACATGGGTTTCTAAACACTTGAACGTGGCAAGTCAACATAGTATTATTTTTAAATTGGGTAAATGAAATAATTTTACCTCGACTGTATTTTATATATAAAGAAACAATTTTTTAGGAATTATTATAGTGTATATACATGGATTTTTTGGTTGTTTGAAAATGTAAGTATATATAAGTTAATAAAAGCTATTTGAATAATCTAAAAAAACAGCAATTGTAAAATAATAAATTATATAAGCAAGTGAATTATAAAGTATAGAATTATAATTAAAATGATTTACAATTGTGAAATAAATTTTATATATAAGAAATGAAACTACATGAGTATATTTACAAACACGAGTTATAAATTAAAATGGATTTAAACTAAGAATTTGAGAATTTGAATCCCGTTGATTTCGACGGTTATTTTGTAAAAGTTTGAAGATGTTATATTATTATAAATATAAACAACAAGATAAACAAATTTGGAATGAATCTTATATAAGTAAAGTGAATAAGTGAAATTATATAAGTATAATTTTATAAATAAATGGATTTTAAAATAATTTAAAGCACTGAAATCAATACAGTTGCATGGAAATAATAAGGATGATGACGGCCGCATCATCATTATCATTTTCGAGTTTCTGTGTAATGGATTTGCTACCTTAGTAAATTGATATTGAAGTTTTGCTGTGACAAACAAGTTTTGAATTTAAAATCCAAGTTGAATTTGGTAAATATATGTGATTATATAACCATGAATTTAATTTATAGAAGGTGAATAAACTTATGTATATATTCATGAAAACTTAGTAAATAAGTTTATAACTTATAATATGAGAGATAATAAGTAAAGCATATTTCTATTTGTTATATATGAAGTTAAGAAATGAAATCTGAATTTGAATTATAAGTTGAGATTAAACTTTGGTATAAAATGAAGTTTGGAAAGAAATTTTACTTAAGAAATGTTGAATAAAAGTTGAAAAGAATTTAATATAAGTGATGTTCAATGAAGTTGAATTAGATATCAAATAAAATTAGTTAAGTAAATTTATATAATAAGGATGAAGTTATGAATTAATGAATAAGTTGAATTGAACTAATGAAGTAAATTAGTAAATAAAATATCAATTGAATGTTAATCAATCGAATGTAAATGAATTGATTTGGAATATTAGATGTAAGTGATAATTAATTAAAAGCTAATGAAATTGGAAACTGAATAATTGAATGAAACTCAATTAGATATAAACCAGTTAGAATTAAATGTGTTAAACCAAATTAAATATAAACGAAGTAAATATGAATGTCAGAGTGTAAATTAAATAATTTGGTTTTGTTGGATATGCATTGGTTGTTAGTTGGATGTTGGTTGATTGAATCGAAATTCATTAAATGTTAATGAATTGTATTGATGAAATTGAAAACTAGAATTCAAATTGGAAGTAAAGAAATTTAAATAGAATTGATTTTGATTTGAATTGATTGTGAACTAACTTGGATGTAAATTAGTAGAATGAAAACTAATTGGATATTAGTAAGAAAATTGAAGTGTTGAATGTAGGTGAATGCAAATAAATTAAAGAGTAACAAGAAATGGAAGTGAATTAAACTGATTTGATGAGAATCAAATGAAAGTAAAATGAAAACGAATGTAATAAAATCATTGTTATTTAACTTGAATGTGAATTAGTTGGATGAAAACTAAGTAGTAAATGAATGAATTGATTTGTTGGATGTTAGTTGTATGTTAGTTGTTTGATGATTGCTTATATTGCATGTGTTTCATTTGCATATGATTATTGTATAGTTGTGTTATATATTGTGATTTATTTCCATATACATGTTTCTCATTTGTATGCTGAGTGTATAGTAGGTGCAGATAGCGTTGCTTTGCATTTGGAGCTCGCTTTCGCGCTATATTAGCTGTGTATGCTCGCTAATAATATATAAGGTACATATCTCGGATTACATATCATACATTTACACTTTTTCCCTACAGGATGCCTTGTCCTCGATGATGATTTGTATATTTGTGATATTATATATATTGTGATTTTTTTGATCGAACCGCAGAAAGGGGACTCCGGTGAATTATTTTGAAAATTTACGACGTTAGAATTTTTGAGAATTTTGAAAAAAAAAATTATAACTAGAAATTTGATTATTGAGTTATAATTTGAAATGATATTAGTTGATTTTTGGATTTGTGTTAGTTGATAACTATACACGAATTTAGAAACTGAAGAAAAGCTTTTATAACAAATTGCAACTAAATGATTTTGGAAAAGTTAATCGCTTAAAAGAGTTTGATAATCTATTTCAACTAAATTGTTTGAAAGTTAATGGAGTTGTAGCATCATTCTTACTGAGTAATTTTAGAGACGAAATTCTTTTAAGCGGAAAGAATGTAACGACTCAGATTTTCGGTCGCCTGAATTTAGAATATTTAATTGATTTTAAATATTGAAAAGCGAATATTATAGGTTGAATCAGTTAATTAATTGAATTTGGAATCTAATGTGAATAAAAATGGTTTCTCACGTCGTTTTAAAAGCTATTTGAATTTGAATGGAGTTAGTGAAGTTTTAAAATTGATTTAAAAGTGAATAAATAGAAATTAGAAATTTTAACATTTAATTAACGTGTAAAAATAGTCATTTTTGACACTATCATGGATTTCGACGAAAGCAGTTTCATTGGATCCATAATAGTGATTTTTTATAGGATTTCAAATTTCATGTCGATTGGACTTACCGTTTGACCATGCAAGCTCGAAATGCACATAAATTAATTAACGGATTTAATTAAAGTAACTCGATTTGAAAATCTATCTTCCAAATACGATGGAATCAGCCTCCGATACATATTCCATTGTGTTTGGAATAGGGATAAAATAGTATGAACGTGAGGCGACATGCTTTGTTTGGAGTTCCAAAATATTTTGAGTGAATAGTGTTTTGTAGTTGTCTATATAAGGACCTTCATTTGTCCCAAACCCTAAACCTAATAGAGCGGCCGCCACCTTCATTTTAATACCCAGGAATTTCGATCTTTCCTCCTCAATGTCTGGCGAATCCATCGACAAACATTCCAACTAGAGAATCAAAGAGCTTGGTGAGTTCTATAAATCCGACGACAATGATCGTTTAATTCGTCGCGTGGAGGCCAAAATCGAGCCAGAGAAGGCTACCATTCGTGCTCGTCTTTTGAGGCTTAGGAGGAGAAAGGGGGTGCGGTCTCGGGCCGTGGGTGCACAATGGGATGGGATACGACATGGTGGTGTTGGATCGACTCCAGAAGTCGGTGTGGTGGGGCGGCGACCGATTCAAAAAAACGACGGTGGTGGGTTATTCGAAATAGAAGATGAATGAGAGGGAGAAAAGAGGAAGAAGCGGCCAAGATCTGATGCTCCAGAAACCAACGGCCCAAATTTGTTTTAGAATAAAATATAAAATATATATATAAATTAACTTGTTTTAAATAATTGTGTAATCTTATAAAATTCATAACTTTGTCGTACGAGATCCGTTTCACACGAAACGAATTGCATTGGATTCGTATTAACGAGCACTCCATTTCAGAGCTAGTTTGGATGGATCTAGAGCTAGGTAAAATTTTGGTTAAATTTGAACACCCATTCGTTTTTAATCGAAATAAAACACTGCAACGACGACTGCAAGCAAAATGAGTAAAATTCACTATCTCTGGCCCGCTTATATTTTTATATAGGTGGGAATATATTTATTTTGTGCTCTGTGATGATTGTTTGGATGTTATGCTATATTATTAGTAGTTGGATATATTCCTGCCTATTGGAGCAGATGAGACCCTATACGTTCTCGTGTATGAGCGGATGACTCTTTATACGCGCGTTTGCCTCGAAGCAGACATTATACATATTTTCTCATATGCATATTTGTTGCGGGCTATGCTTGGAGGGATCCAACAGGATTCCTGACTACAGTTGATTTTATTTAAAGTTATTAGTCTATATGTTGTATCATTTGATTTTTGTTGTGTTGGATGCCATGATTGTTATTATCCATGTGAATCACCTTATTTAATACTTTTGCAACATTGGGCCATATTTTAGGAATTTAAAATATAAAAATGATGATTTCAATTTAAAAAGTATTTCAGAGTGATTTTGAAAATATATATGTTTTAATAATTTTTGAATTGTTAATGGAATGAATTCAATTTAAATAAATAAAAAGTTACAACATTTATGTTATAAAAATTATGGCTTTGTCAAATGTACTCAAATATGATTTTTTTTGAAATACGAAGTTAACTGTCTTTTAAAATAAGTTAAATTGGGAATTTTGAACTTATTATAAATGGTTTATATATATATATATATATATATATATATATAAGATTTATAAAATTGATATTTTATAAATAAAAGTAATGGAATGATAAATAGGTTTTTATAAGTGTTAAAAATGTAGTTATAAATGAAATCTTACCGGTAAATAAGATTTATGAAGTAATGAAGTTGCAAAAGAATGAATTTGTAAATAAAAAGATTTATAAGTAAATAAGTTTACAATGGGATTTTGACATATAAAGAGATAAACGGGAAATTGGTAAATAATGGAATTTTATAAATGGAAGTTTTTATAAAATAGAAATGCGAATTATAAACACTATTTTATAAACGTGAAATCAATTTAATTTGATCAGCTAAATATGGATTTTTATAAAAGGAATTATATTCACATTTTAAAATGAACAATCCTTTAAATGATAATAAAACATAGTCTTTTTAATATCTGCTTTCCCTATACCCATTTCCGTCCATGTCCCATCTCCCGTACTTTCCTTTGAAACCGTACCGCCTGTCCTTCAGCCAACCCTACCTCCTCCTACTTCTCCTCCTGCTCCAGTTCCGATCCCAATCCCTCTACCCAAGCCTTCTTTTGTACCTTCAGCTACCCCATACCATCCCTTCTTCTTCCTTTGTACCTTCCCTGCCTTCTTCTAATTCAAATTTCCCGCCTCCTCTGCTTGAACCTTCATGGACTTCTTTCTTCAAAAATTTACCACGCAACACGAGGAAATACACGCCTGTTCATCTGGACCTTGCTTTTGATGGTGAAGTCCTAGTTCCTCCATCCTCTATACTATCTGTTGGTTGGACATTTGGGGTGAGTATATTACTGGTTTTATTTCTTGATAAGCCCCTCTCGTACTCTACGGTTATTACTCATTTAAAGAAAAAATGGAAGCTACGTGGTAATGTAAAAGTTAGATCTGATGGAACTATTTTCCTCTTCCTTCTCTCTGATGAGCAAGATAGAAGAAATATAATTTGTAGTGATCCTACTGTGATGAATAATAAGCTTTTCATAGTAAAACAGTGGGAACCTACGATAAGTAATGTATGTGGCTTGATTAAATCAGTTCCAATTTTGGTTCATCTAACTAATATTCCTCTTTTTGCTTGGTCTCCACTGGGCATCAACTGGCTTGCCACCAGGCTTGGTAAACTAATCTGTATGGATGAAATGACTGAAAAAATAGACCGCATAAACTTTGCAAAATGTTTGATTAAGATTGCCTCTAACCAAGAATTGGTTACATCATTTCCTTTTCAAACAACTGATGGCTCAACTCAGATAGTGCATGTTGATTGCTTGTGTAAACCAGACATATGTATTAAATGTTGTGTTTTTGGACACACGGTTCAAAATTGTGCAATTGATAGAGGTTTCGATGAGTTACATGAAAAACAAGTCACCACTAATAACCCAAATGAAGAAATAGCTGCAGAGACATATTTGGGTGGATATAATAAAAAGAAAATTGGATTTATTAATAAAAAGGTACGGAAGAATGTTGATAATAGAAAGAGAAGTGATAGTGTAAATGAAAAGACTCTGATGCATGCAACTGTTGTTAGCATATTTCCCGAAGTAGCTCTCGTGCAAAATGTGACTACAGTTAGCAATTTTCCTGAAGTAGCTTTTATGCATAATGCAGCTGGACACAACAATGATCATGTGGTAAGGAATATCTAAATTGCCAATAAATTTGATTTGCTATACTCAGTATATAACGTAGAAGAATTTGATGATAGTGGACCCTTGTGCCTATTGTCATTATCCAAAATGCATATCTACATAAGTCAGATGATAAAAGAAAAGAATTGGTTGATGATGTGTTATGTGATGTATCCAATGAAGATGGAATTATATCAGCTGATACTCATGCACACTGTAACGATCCGATTTTTCAACGTCCAAAAATCGACATCAATACGTCTATAGAATTAAAAGTCGAACTATCGAATGCCAAAAAAATAGACTGTTAGGGTTAAAGAAGAAGGAGATAGAAGAAGAGAAAAACAAAACAACAACAGAATCTTACCACATAGCGGAATAAAATATAATAGATAATAACCGATCTTTACACAGAAGAAACTATATCTGTTTTATACATTACATCATCAGAGTATATCAAAATCAAAACAATTACTAGACAGTTATATTAACTTGTCCTCACAAAAGCTGACTATACAGCTTTCAATGCATAGCGGAATATAAATCTACGGGAATACACCTCGTCATCCATCTCGTCTCCTGAGTTCCACAGTAGTCCATCCAGAATCTGCACTATATAATACTCAGTCTGACCCGAGCATAATAGTTGAATAACACCCGAGTCAGTCTGGAAAAACAGCGTGAGAAAACACACTCAATTAGATTATTAAAGTTTTCGAAAATCTTTTGAAATCAAAGGTATCTCGTAAGGCCACACCACAAATAAACATGCCAGGTTTTTACCTTATGACAACCAAAACATTTTCTTATCAAATCCGTGTGATATTATAATAGTGTCTATAGAAAGTAAAATAGAATTTAGTTAAAATGCTTGCATCTCACGTTTCAGCATAGTTGGGCACAATCAAAACCGTACAGGCACTTATAGGAGATTGGATTCCATACAATGGCAGTGCCACCTGTCATAGTACGTGGTCTAGATCACTGTACCAAGGATCCTCCCTGATCCCCTGCATCACAAGACCGGAGCTACCCCTTACTGGATCGTCCGAATAAGATCACCCCACGGTTGAGATCAGCCACCGCCCACACAGTCGAATAAAGTAACCTTTAGACAGGGATGACCTTACCCTAATTGGTTGCTAGCCACTTAGCCTTGTGTGCACCTCCCCTGTTTTAGCCATTCCCAGTCGATGAGGCTCGAGGCTATGCTTTACCTTTTTAACACACATTTACTTAGAATGCCCACTATCCACGTTCTGATAGCATTCATCCTTACAAGTCCATTCCGGGTTCGAACGGAACCGAAGGCACTACTCCTACTACATCCATTTTGGAATCATTCTCAGGATTAGTAGCGATTAGCCCTTGCACTTCATTGCTCCATCTTCGACTCCAAGCTCTTGTCTTCCTCACGAAAACTTTCAAACCGGATCGAAGTGGTTTTCGAAAAATTAATCTCGATCCCGGTCTCTTCGAAAGGATCAGCGCATTGGCCAATATTGATAGTCGGTTATTTAATTATCAAATAACATCCATAAACAACCATCAGATTTAAATAATTTTTCAAATTATTTATTCCAAAACATCTTCCCGAACTATTTTTCTGCATTTCAACTCTTTGAAAATAGTTTTCAAATCACCTTTCTCTCGCGGAATAAATTTTCAAATATTGTTTATTTCCACTGAAATTCACCAAGTCTTATTGCTTAGATTTCAAAATAATTTAGATCACTGTATCCAAAATATATACTTTAAAACATTTAACTTAAAACACTTTATTTAAAATACTAGTTATGAAACTTTAAAACAACTTCTCATGTAAAACTTAAGCCAAAACTTATTTTAAAATAAAAGTTATTCTATAAGGTATAAATATTAAATAATTATCTTTAAATAATCATACTAGTTAAACCTTTAAAAATAATTACTATTATGATTAATTTAAATAAATATTTACTTTAAAATTCTAAAACACTTTTATGTAATAAAATTTCTCTAAAACATTCTTTTAAAAACTACTTTAAAACCTCTAACTTATACTTGGAAATCTTTCTTTGAAAATATACCTAGTTTTTTAGGGAAATACACTTTCCTTTCCACACCTTTAAAAAATAAATCACTATTTATTTTTAAACAAACCACCCTTTCCTTATAAATTTCCATCCAGAATTTATACTTCAAAATTTTCCTCTGATATATATTTCACTTTATTTATAAACCCTGTTTATAAATTCCACCATCTCATTCTCTTTTGAAATACTGTTTCAATCACTTAACTGATTTAAAAATCGATTCTCTAATTTAATTCCCCATAAAATTTATTTCTCAATTTATTCAAAGTTTATTATAGAAATCCATTAATTCCAAATTCACTTCTTAATTATGATTTAAAATTTTTATCTAAAACTGAAAATATAAATTTCATACTTTATTTCAAAAAAATTCCTATATTTCTTCCTAATATTTTAAATCTTGAATTTAAAATAATTTCGTAAATTCTTAACAATATAACTTAAGTCTTCAAATTCATTTATAATTATTTTACTTAAAAATTTCCCTTTTTATTTCTTTTTAAAATCCAAACTTTATATTTATTTCATTTTTCTCAAATACCAATATTTACACAACCAGGCCATAGCATTCAATAATTTCGATTTCCAATGAAATCAATATAATCCATCACATAAATCACATCGCTGAATATAAAATAAATTCAACGTTTTGAGGAATCCAGTTGGATCCCTCCAACCTGCTTCCCTGCATCCACAGATGTTAGCACAATATTTAAATGTCAATCCCGCTTCAAGGCGGGATATCGTGGTATATGGGTCCATCCGCTATTATGCGGAGAACATAGGGTTTCATCTACTATATAATGCGGGAATCAATCACTCCAATACACACACACACATACATATATAATAACACATCCAATCAATCCAATCATTCAAAATTTAAATTTAGATATTTAAATTTAAATAGAATTCCAAAGGAGTGAGATTAACTCACCTTATTTTTGTTGCAACCCATTTCCATCTCAACTTGTTTCCTTTGCAATTTTTGGGACCTTGTACAACATTACACGATTGATTAACATTTGAACTAATCAAAAAGTAAATTACCAATTATTTATTTATTCTAATCAAATGATTTAATTAAATTAATTTTCCTTGAATAATCTTTATTAACTAAAATAAGTTGATAAAACAAGTAAGTCGTTATAATCCACTATTTTTAAAATAAACTAGAACATCTAACATGTGTACATATATATATATATTTATTTTTTTGAAACTTCATATATATACTTTAAAAATAATCCATATAGATTTTTATAAATCTAGTTTTATAAAAAACCTCTCAAACATTTAAAATTCCCATTTTCAAAACCTTACCTCTACATATATATTTCTCTCCTTATCTATAGATATATATTTCTATTTTCTATACATGCATATATATAATTTCAGATTTAAATTAAATTAAGGTTAACTAAAAATTTAAAAACTACTTAAAACTTTATCTTACTGTAATAATGTCTTCTTTAATATATATACCTCTGTAAAAAATATGATTTTAAAGTTTCTTTGTAAATATACATACATATATATATACATACATTATTAAAATTCAAATTGAAACGAAGATAAACCGGAAGTACCTCACTGACTCCAGGCGCGTCGCCGCCTCATGCAACATCACGATCGCGTTCCAACGAGTTTCCATGCCTCCCTACTATTCGCGGCTCTGACGAATCCCTTGGCGCCGCCTTCATTGATGATGAACTCTGCTGCAATTGCGAGCGCTGCCAAGCACAAGCTCCCTTAGCCTTAATCGGAATTACCCTGACCTCGATCTGCAAATCTAGTTCACCTCCTCTCCGAGTTGACGTGCTCGAGCACGAGACCGAAAATCCCTCTCTATTATCGAACGCAACCCCTTGCTTGCTCGACTCAATTCAAATGCGGCTTGGTTGAGTGAGAGTTCCTCACAAAGGAGGTCGCGATTGTAATTAGAACGAGGCGACCAGTTTTGATGAGATGAATTTTAAAAAGGAAGCGAACGATTTTGATTTGGAAGAAGACTATCATTCGGCCCAATAATTCTTTTCTTCGTTCGTTAATTTATTATTTTTTTAGAGAAATGGGAACGCGTGTTAACAGAGTGGACATGCGTTACATGAGGGAGACACTTGTTTGAATGATGAGAAAGGCCATTGAGAAAGCTTTTTGTCAAAACAATTTGAATAGCAATATTATTTAAATTTAAATTTAAAATTTAAGTCGTCTCGAAATCACCATTTAAAATTTTGACCTCCTATCGAGGCGTGCCCCCAGGCGTTTATATTGTTATACCCCTATTCCGAACGCACTGGAAAAGGTTTCGAGTCCTAATTCAATCATATGGAGAATATAGCTTTTCAGACCGAGTTATTATATTAAATTTTCGATATAAATTCAGAGCGTATATACATCGTATGATCACATGACAACTCCAAATGCTACGAAAATTGAAATCCAATAATAATACACTATGACAGATCCAATGGAACTTTTTCGTCGAAATCCGAGACTGTGTCTCGGAATGCTATTTTTAAATATTTATTTAAACGATATATTTTCAAAATCGAACAAATCACCTTAAAATTCAATTTTACCACTTCTATTATCTTCAGTATTATAAATATAAAATTTCCAAGCCTTTGAAATATTTTTAACCAGCTTAAAAACCAAGATTCGCTATTTTAACCAATTTCCAATTATTGAATTCAATAATTTCAGTTGCCAAATAATTAGTGATATTTGAAATTCAAGTTAAACTAACTTTAAAATATTTAAAATTAATTAAATATCTCAATTTCAAATATCCAAAATTCCGGGTCATCACATTCCTCCCCCCTTAAAGAATTTCGTCCTCGAATTTACTAGTTAAGAAGAATGGCCAAAACCCGTTAACTATTTTCCCAATCCAAATAGTTTTAACAGCTTGCCAAACAATCTTTTATTAAAGACACTATCCTTCTTACTAACTTCCTAAACTTATCTATAATTTTCAAAAAATATCACTTACTCAACCATTCAACTTATAATTCAAAACCAGATTTTAAATTATCAAAAAATTTCTCAAAATTTTTCTAACTCTCTAAATTTTCGAAAAATTTCGCCAGCGTCTCCTTTGCGTGACTAGCTCGGTACAATTACAAAATGCCTCTATGGGCCCCCAAGTTTCAAAGAAAACAAAATGCCAAGTGGCTAGACCAGAAAATCATCAAATTTCATACAGAAATTTAAATACATACCTTTTTGTCGGGCCATAAAATTTTATCTTCTGAAATCAAGTTCATCAATTTCCTTTTTGCTTTTTTTTACCTGTATACTTCTTAGCAATAATATCCAATTATAGAATCCAACACTATTTTGTTCACTTCTTTACAAAATTTTCAATATTTTCTTTACTTAAGCCCGTACAATGTACATATACCATCCGTACGTAATATTAAATTCGATCGCTCACTCGATCACACAATTTCACTTCCGAACTATTATCGCCCATCCGACTTCCTTTTGCAGACTCAGAACTGGTTTCT
Source organism: Allium cepa (assembly GCA_030765085.1). Taxonomy (NCBI): domain Eukaryota; kingdom Viridiplantae; phylum Streptophyta; class Magnoliopsida; order Asparagales; family Amaryllidaceae; genus Allium; species Allium cepa. The sequence continues at coordinate 943,050,378 of CM060934.1, read as the reverse complement.
TGATCAGAAACCGTCATTCTCTTTGCATAGCTATAAAATATGATATAGAATTTCCAAAATTCATCAAAAATCCATATCCAAGGTTCGCCGTCGAAAATCGAGTGAAAAATTCCAAATTGGATCGATATAACTATCTCGAAATTCTGTGCTCGAATCTGGATCAAATCGCTCTGCGAATAAAACAATATACGTACATCTTACGTATTTATTCCAATTGATTGTTAGCTAAATCAATTTTCTTGTCATTCACAATTATTTTGATTTCCATACACTTATTCACATTTGTCTCATTTCACAACTTTACTTTAACCCTTATTAATGTTAACTTAGAATATTTTTCCAATACCAAATTTTTCACTTGGTATATTTCTCAATTTCGATTTTATTTAAGAATTTACCATCCATTTCTTAAGTTCAATATAAATATTTTACACTTAAATATTTATTTCCACTTCATTACTGAAGTTATATATCCATTTCCATTTAGCTTTGCATTTTCGATTCCATTTGAATTCAATTTACCCTCCAATTTTAAATATTGCATTCTATTCATCTTATCCCAATCCGTATTTAACTAACCCTTACAAACTTTTATTATTTTAGTTCACTTCAAATCAATTGTACAACTTTACTTTACACAATTTTTAAATTAAATATTATCTTAATATTCAATTTCAATTCATTTGCATACCTATTTGAATTAATTAGTTTATTTACAAATTTTATTTTCAATCCTTTGTTTTATTTAGTCCAACTTGACTAAATTCCCATTCTTAAATATTGAATTCTATCAACCATCTTCCATTTACTAATTTATTTCAATTTCTAATAAATTTTAACTTTTGGAACTTTGTTCTTTAATCCGCTCAAACTATATTTTTCAATTCCACTTTACTTAACATAATTCAAATTGATTCTAATATTCAGTTTTCATTTTACTTACTTACAAATATAATTTCCTTTATTTATCTATACATTTGTTTACAATCTTAATAAACTTATTTTCAATAATCATTTTCCTCAAAGCTCACTTTTATTTAACTAGATTCACTTACATTCCGATTCACTTTAAATTTTAAACTTTCTCTAAGTTTTCCGTTGCTAACTTCTTTTAATTCACTTCAATTAATTAGCTCACCTTCCAACTTATTGTTTTCATGCTTACTTTTATTCAACCCTTCTTAAGTTAAATTTTATTCTAACATATTCAAAATTTTATAAATTATCAAACCATTTATATTCTATAAACAATTTCAAACCAACTCCAGAGTATTTTAAACAATTACTCATATTTCAAAAGCATTTTTGAAATCAGTTATATCCGAAATTCTTTGGTATCAAATTATCTCTTGAATTCTAAAACCAAACTTAGTTTTGCAAACACTCCAATTTAAAACAATTTGGTAGCAATTCCTCTCTTGGAAACTCGAAAATGAACATCAATGATGCTGTAGTCATCACCGAAGTTATTTTCCAGCGACCGAAAAGAGTTTAGTGCTTTTACTTCCTTTAAAAACATTTCAAATATTTTTAAATTCCAAATCTCATCAGATCTCATATCCAATTCATAAATATTTCCTAAATAATATCACTATTATTTCTCCAAAACCTTTAAAAATCATTTTCAAACCCAAACGGAATTAAAATTTCAAATTCCAAATCCTTTCAACTCATATTTAAACATTACTCTGGAATTTTATCTCATTTTAATTATAAATTACATTATAATTCACATTTATAAATTTCGTTTGTTAAATGAATTTATCTCCAAATCTTTGGTTATACCATTATTTCCTTATTTCGATTACCATAACAATAATGATAATAATTTAATATTATCACTTCCTAACAACCAAGCAACCATATACTAAAATAATTTACAACATTATTTCTTTTATATACAAAAATAATTTGGGCAAAATTATTTCATTTACCCTATTTTAAACCAATACTATGTCAGTTTATCTTGTTTAAGAGTATACAAATCTCTATCAATACAGTTGGCCAGACTACATCGACCAGAATCTATAAACACTCAACCGATAAGTCAAAGCAATATAAATTTTTTTTATATTCACTAACAAATACGCGCTCATATCCATTAATACACTCAAACTCATTCTAGAGTATTACGGACTCTATTTCTTACGAGTAATCCCTACCAGAGCCAAGGTTCTAGCTTAACCTCGCTCTGATGCCACAATGTAACGACCTAATTTTTCGACGCCAAAAATCGACATCAATACGTCCACAATATTAAATACCGAACAATCGAATGCCGAAAAAATGAATCGTTGGGGTTAAAGAAGAAGGAGGTAGAAGAAGAGAAAACAAAACAACAACAGAATCTTACCATCGCAGCGGAATAAAGTATAATAAATAATAACTGATCTTTACATAAAAGAAACTATATCTGTTTTATACATTACATCATCAGAGTATATCAAAATCAAAACAATTACTAGACAGTTATATTAGCTTGTCCTCACAAAAGCTGATTATACAGCTTTCACTACACAGCGGAATATAAATCTACAAGAGTACGCCTCGTCATCCAACTCGTCTTCTGAGTTCCACAGTAGTCCATCCAGAATCTGTATTCTACAGTACTCGGTCTGACCCACGCATTATAGTTAAATAACACCTGAGTCAGTCTGGAAAACCAGCGTGAGAAAACACACTCAATTGGATTATTAAAGTTTTCGAAAATCCTTTGAAATCAAAGGTATCTTGTAAGACCGCACCACAAATAAACATGCCGGGTTTTTACCTTACGATAACCAAAACATTTTCTTAACAAATCCGTCTGATATTATAATAGTGTCTATAGAAAGTAAAATAGAATCTAGCTGAAATGCTTGCATCTCATGTTTCAGCATAGTTGGGCACAATTATCACGACCCGCCCTTCTCGATCCTTGAAAATTGACACAAATACGCTACTATATAATATGTCGACGATCAAGTGCCGGGAAAAAATAGATTGTTATGGAAAGAAAGAAGGAGGTAAAAGAAGAGAAAACAAAACAACATTAGGATCTCACAATCACAACGGAACAAATGTAATAGATAATATCTGATCTTTACACAAAAACAAAACTATATCTGTTATATATATATTACATCATCAGAGTACATCATAAACCAATCAACAATTACCAGCCTGACAGTTATAACAGCCTACCTCACAACTTGCTGGCAATTCAACAATCACAGCAGCGGAAATAAACAAATACAGAAGTACCTCTCGCCATCCAGCTCGTCTCCTGAGCTCTACATCATCATATCCTGTATCCCATAATACTCGGTCTGACCCAAACATCATAGTTAAATAACATCCGAGTCAGTCTGGAATACCAGCGTGCGAAAATACACTCAAATCTATTATTAAAGTTCAAAAATCCATTGAAACTCAAAAGCATCTCGTAAGACCACGCCACAAATAAACATGTTGGGTTTTTACCTTACGATAGCTAAAACATTTCTTATCAAAATCCTCTGATATTATAATAGTGTCTATATACAAATACTTACTCAAATAGCTGAAATTGTTACATGATTAAATTCCAGCATATTAGCCACAAAGTGGGTTATACAATCAAAACCGAAAAAGCACGTAGGGAAATGGATTTCCAATAAATGACTAGGCACTGGGGTACCACCTATCACAGTACCTGGTCTAGATCAGTTTTTACCGAGGATCCACCATAAATCCCTTGAATACAAGACCGAGACTACCCCTTACTGGATAATCCCGAGTAAGATCACCCCGTGGTTGCGATCAGCAACCGCCCACTAAGTCGAATAAAAAGGAACATCTAGACAGGGATGACCTTACCCTAATGGACGCGACCCACTTAGCCTTGCAGCATAACCTCTGATTTTTATTCATTCCCGGTTGATGAGGCTCGAGGATAAGCATTACCTTTTTAGAACATTTCACTTAGAATGCTCACCATCACCCTGACGATGTTCTGAAAGCATTCATCCATACAAGTACATTCCGGGTTCGAACGGAACCGAAGACACTACTCCTACTACATCCATTCTGGAATCACTGTACAACCCTGGTTTCGTGATCACCTGTGAAGATAAATTATAACGATGGTTATAATTTAAAATGGAGGAATAAATTAATTTGTAGATGTAAAATTTGTTAAAATTATTCTTTTTAAAATAAACAATGAGTTTTGGTGTAATAAAATGGAGATTAAGATGTTTGGTTGTAAATAAAGTGAGAATAATAGAATTATGTTGATTTGGTGGTAATTTAGTTTAAATAGGGATAAATGAAATTAATTCAACATTTATTTGTTGTAAATAAATATAAAATGAAGAAAATAAAGTTTTGAAAACTTTGGTATGTTATTTTGGGATAATAATGAGCATTGAATGGTTTTACTTCGATAAAATGCAATTATTGCGAAAAGAATGGTCAAATGGTAATTTTTGTTAATTTAATGATGTGTTAAAAATTAAATATGGTTAATACTGTGAATAAAAATGTGTAATATTGATTAAAAAAAATATTTTGATGTAAAAATATTTTTAATATGGTTTATGATGTTTAACTAAATAAGAAAATACGATTTTTGGGGTTTAATTGATTTAATTATCATGTCATCACATTTCTTTTTATAAGTTAAAAAGTGTCATTTTCAATAATAAAAATGAAGGGTTTGAAAGTCTATATGAGTGGACCGTATAGGATATATATACAAGTATAAACAACTAACTATATAATATAACTTGACAGATGATAGTGGCAAAGTAAATTAAAGTAATCACACCAGGATTTTATACTGGTTCAGACCTCCCGTCCTACGTCTAGTCCCGAAGCTCCTCTTCGGAATTTCCTTTCAACTAACCCTCTCTTGACCCGGAGGAACAGGTTTACAACAGCAGAGTTTCTTTGTCAAGAATGTGTTCAATAACACAGATGTTGACTATTAAGTACAATTGCTTCCAATATATATATGGAAGAGTTAATTACATGTATTTTGATTGCTTAGAGATCAAGTATAAATCAGAGTATAAGAGTTAAGAGTGTAAGTAAGCAAGGTGAGTTCTTCTCTTGAATTCCTGATTCTATTTATAGTGGTGGAGAGATCCTTTGTGTAGTTGCAACTGTTAGTAAGTGCTCTAAGGTTGCTTCTCATGGTGATGAAGAGCTGTAGTGAAGAGAAGCGAACATGTCCTTTCGGATGTAACAGTTGTTCTTTGAATTTACACAGCCGAGTCCAAAATCAGACGTCTGGAAAATATTTCAAACGTCTGGTCTTCATATATTTTCTGTATCTGTTTGTATTTCAGACGTCTGTGTGTATTAACCAGACGTCTGGCTTTCATATATTTTTTATATCCAGATGCTTTTCAGACATCTGAGTTTATTAACCAGACGTCTGATTCTTTCTGAATTTCAAACCACAGGAATCAATCAGACATCTGGCTAGTGTACCTAGACGTCTGAATGTGTGCATGTTGCTTTATGTGTGTCTGTGTCATCCATCTTCCACTTCTATCGACTTGAAGTCTTTTGATACTTCTTTTGAGTCTTGTTTTTGTCTCTTTGGTGATGTTACTTTATGAACTACCTGTAAATATAGATATATATGTATATTCGATTTCCGTTGTATAGTTGTTATCATCGAAACCATAGAATTGATTTCCTAACAATCTCCCCCTTTTTGATGATGACAACTATTCAATGTACTTATATATAGATTATAAATCTCCCCCTGAATATGTGCTTAATGTTTTATGATTCTACCTATATTTTTCCCCCTTTGGCATTATCAAAAAGAGTTATAACAGTAAAGCCAATCGTCGAAAAGAAAAAATTTCATTAATAACATGAAGTGGTTACAATCATAGATTTGTACAAAAATTATAAAAACTACGATTTCCAAATTCTAGATTTCCTTTGGGGAAGCTTTATTTGGATCATCTTCCTTTGGTTCTTCCTTTTCAGAAGTGCTATCCTGTGAAGGAGATGTCAAAGCTTCCTTTGGAGGTTCATCCTTAGATAGTTTTGAATGTTTTGCGGGAAGGCAAGTTACAGGGGTTGTCCAATCCTCAGAGGGTGGTGTTGGACCACAGACCCGTTGTAATACTTCTTTAAGAACCGATAAAATAGTCGAAAGAGATTCTTCAACTGTGGCTAGACGTGTAGCAAATGAAGTTTCAAAATTGTCAATTCGCTTTGCCAAATATATTTGATTTTGGGATAGTGTATGTTGGTTTCGATGTGTGAGATCTCGAATACTTTCATTTGGATTTTTATCCAGTCAAGTCTCTATAATTTTATCTTGTCCCAGATAATCAAATGGTTCGGGAAGAGGAGGAGTAACTTGTCGATGTTGTACTTCCTCTTGGGATGGATCAATATGTGGTTGAGGAGGAGGCTCAACTCTTCGAGATTGATGATTCTGCGTCCAATCTTCGAAGGACATATATTCTGGAGGGATTTCAGGTAGGTGCATCAGAGAGAAGAATTTGGTGGAAGCATATTTAGGCGAGATTTCTTCGAATGTCGATAGGTAGGAAGGAACATTATGTGCACGAAGAAGTCTCATAATATAGGTAGGGTAAATGATCGATGGCCGTGATCGAGTCCAAAAGTGTTTGAGCTCGTCGAAGATGAATTTGGCCCAATTTACCCGAATTTCACTAAAGCGAGCATATAGAGCTTTGTGCTCCAATTCTGTTATTTGCTCGTGACTCCCCATACGTGGAACAACTGTATTTATTATCATTCTTGTCAAGAGTCGAGCTTTTGGATGTAAATATTTCAAAGAAAATTTTGGCATTTCGTCCTCCCAAATTTGATGAGTAATACTATTCCGTGGCTTGATGCGCATATCCGGAATGTTGTATAAATCCTCCCCGGTGTCGGAGCATCCTAAGGTTCTACCTATTAAACCCATAGTTAATCTAAAAATATTCCCATAAACACTTGACCATAGCCAGTTGTCCTCTTCTTCAGTGTTCCACACTGAAGTACTATCTAGATTAGCGTAGAATAAAAATATAGCTAATTGATCTATTTGAACATCATTAGGAGTAAAAGAGATTAGGGTTTCCAATCAAGCATTTTCACAAAGTTCATCTAGATCGTACATAGAAAATTTAAGGAGATTATACAATGGTCCTATATGAAGTTTCTTCTTTTGAATATCTTGATACCTTTTGATGGAATGTGGTGCTTTATGCATCCACCTCTCGATTTGATCATTGGAGCACACCTGGGGGTTTGAAGATGAAGTGGGCTGGTCTTGTTTGCGTTTTGAGGTTTTGATAATCTTAGTGCGAGGAGGCATTTTTGATTTAATTTTGTTAAAGACGTTGATTTTGAAAAAAAATCGTCAATAAGCAAATCGTGGATCGGAATAATTTTGAGATAAAGAGAAAAAAATGACATTATCTGGGTGTATATAAATGGTCGATTGAATTCCAGACGTCTAGATTTGAAATCAGACATCTATTTTGCCCTAATTTTTTTACAGAAGATACAAACAGACGTCTGGTATTTGGAGTAGACGTTTGTATTGGTCGAATTTGTGAGATTGAATAGGTAGAAAATTTAAACAGACGTCTGGTTTTATATCTCTGATGTCTGGTGTAAATAAATGTTGTAAGCATTTGTGACAGAGAACTTGGTCAGACGTCTGGTTCAATGTGTTAGACGTCTGAAATGTTCTGGATTATATTTTAGGAGGCAGAGCTTAAGTTCAGACGTCTGGGGGGTATATCAGACGTCTGACATATGCACACTGCTTAATTTATAACAGTTTATCATTGTGTCAGACGTCCGAAGGCTATAGTCAGACATCTGGAATTTGCAGTTTGGCTAAAAATAGCCTATGGTTTGATGGTTTCACTTATTTATCGAATTTGGATAACAAATAATTTTATTGTTGTAAAACACATAAGTATAGATACATATAATAATTAATATGATTTATTTATTTAGAAGGCGACGGAGTTTTATGATTTCCTGACTCGTTATCCCTCTATGGTCTTAGTGGAGACCATATATTTCCTTGTTCGTGGGTCCGTGGGGAGCCAGAATATCCTCTTGGTTAAGGGTTTGAAGGAGTACGATACGAAGTAGATGGATCTAATGAACTACAAGGTTTTGGTAGCGGTTCATGGATATCTTTCTTTCGTGATGAACAAAACTTCATCGCCACTTGCTCTAGAGAACTTAGCCGTTGTGCCGTAACTTTTTGTTCGAAATATAGCTCTCGTTGAAGATCTATCTGTTGTTTCTGGTAATGATGAATTTCATCAATTTTCTCCTTTGTGTTAGGAGAAATAAACAGAGATCTTTTAGTTTTCTTATTATCTGGAGTAAAACCCATATGATACGAGGACCACCTCTTTGTTAGCTCTTGCTTTGGTTTAGGCGTAGGAAGCCATTGTGGTGTATCAACTGAGCTATCCGTCGATGGTGTTGAGATGGAGATGGATATATAGGAGTTCCCAGAAGACATTGTTTATTTTTATTATAAAAAAATAAAATTGATTGTTTGTATATAGTTGTTATGTAACTATATGTATATATATAAGCTGAAAACATTATGTATAGAACAGCTAGTTGTCTAAAAATTTAATGGTTCAGAAATTAATAAGTATAATTTGTAGTAATAAAATAGATAACTAAACTTAGTCTTTAAATGAAGTTATTAATTTTTCAAGGAAGAAGATCATGAAGTGAACAAATACCTAAACTTCGTCGGAATTTAATGAAAGTTTGTTCATTTAATGGTTTTGTAAAAATGTCAGCTACTTGATTTTCGGTATTTACGTATTCTAAAGGGATAGTTCCTTTTTCAACATTGTCTCGTAGAAAATGATGTCGTATATCTATATGTTTGGTTCGTGAGTGATTAACGGGGGTTTTTGATAAATTTATAGCACTTGTGTTATCACAATATATTGGAGATTTTTTGGTAATTTTACCGAAATCCATTAGTGTTTGTTGCATGTATATCACTTGTGCACATGCTAGAGCTGCGGAGATGTATTCGGCTTCGCAGGTAGATAAGGAAACACAATTTTGTTTTTTGCTAAACCATGAAACTAATGATTATACGATAAAGTGACATGTTCCACTAGTACTCTTACGATCTGTTCTACATCCACCGAAATCCGCATCGCTATATGAAACAAGTTCAAACGATGATCCTTTAGGGTAAAACAAACCATAATCTATAGTACTAGATAGATAACGTAAAATACGCTCAACATCTCTTAGATGAGGTTCTTTTGGTTTTGCTTGAAATCGAGCACATAGACATACACTCATCATAATATCAGGTCGACCGGCCGTTAAATAAAGAAAGAACCAATCATGCTTCGATATAACTTTTCATCAAAATCTTTTCCATTTTCATCTTTTTCTAAGTGAACAGTGGTACTCATTGGTGTTTGTTTGCTTGATGTTTTATCCATTTCAAATCGACATAATAAATTGTTACAATATTTTTCTTGGTGATAAAAATTCCATTTTCGAGCTGTTTTATTTGTAGACCTAAGAAGAAATTTAATTCTCCCATGTGTGACATTCCAAATTCATTTTTCATAATATTTGAAAACTGATTACATAGATTTTCGTTGGTTGAACCAAAAATGATATCATCAACATAAATTTGTACAACTAAAATATCGTTATTTTCTCTTTTAATAAATAAAGTTATATCTATTTTTCCTATATGAAAACCAGATGTTATTAAGTGATTTTTAAGACGTTCGTACCATGCACGAGGGGCTTGTTTTAATCCATATAGTGCTTTATGTAATTTAAAAACATGATCGGGATATTTTTCGTGAACATAATGGTGGTTGTTCAACGTATACATTTTATTTAATAAAACCATTCAAAAAAGCACTTTTGACATCCATTTGAAATAATTTAAAATTGTGATGAGTTGCAAAGGCGAGTAATGTACGAATGGCCTCTAATATTGCTACTGGAGCAAAGGTTTCATCATAATCTATACCTTCTTCTTGATTGTAACCTTGAGCAACTAAACGTGCTTTATTTCTAACAATATTTCCATTCTCGTCTGCTTTGTTTTTGAATACCCATTTTGTTCCTATTATCGATTGATCTTCAGGTCTTGGTACTAATTCCCATATGTTATTACGTTCAAATTGATTTAATTCTTCTTGCATAGCTATTATCCAAAAATTATCATTTGAGGCTTCTTTATAATTTTTTGGTTTAAAGTTTGATACAAATGCTATATGGCTTATTTGATTGAGTTGATTTCTATTTACTCTTGAATTAAGATCTCCAATAATATTATCTATTGGATAATTCTTAAGAATTCTAGGGGATGAAATCAAGGTGTTATTTTGCATATTTGTTTCATTATTAATAGAATTTGTTGAATTTGTTAGTGGAATAATTTCTTCTTCATCATTAGTATGACGGTTAAAAGGATTTTCGTCGAACGAGACATGTAAGCTCTCTTCAATAGTATTATTTTGTTTATTAAAGATTCTATATGTTTTGCTACGATCCGAATATCCAACAAAAATACCTTCATCGGCCTTCAGGTCAAATTTTCCTAAGTTATCTTTTGTATTTAGTATAAAACATTTTGAACCGAAAGTTTTAAAGTATGATACTTTAGGTTTTTTACCAAAAAATATTTCAAAACAAGTTTGTTTAGTCATGGGGCGTATGGTTACTCGATTTAACACATAACAAGATGTCGCAATAGCTTCAGCCCAAAAGTGTTTTGGTAAACCACTACTATTTAGTAATGTTCGTGCACATTCTTGTAATGTATGATTTTTTCTTTCTACGACACCATTTGTTGAGGTGTACGAGGAAAAGAAAAATTATGCGTTATTCCTTTCTTACTGCAAAAGTTTGTAAAAAGGTCATTTTCGAATTCTCCTCCATGATCACTTCTAATATTTTTAATTTTCAAATTCATTTGAGTTTTAATTCTTTTAGCAAATATTTTAAACATACCAAAAGTATCGCTTTTGTGTTTTAAAAGTAAGGTCCATGTATATCTCAAAAAATCATCGACTATTACGAAAACATATTTGTTGTGATTTATGACCTTATTTGTGTTGGGCCAAATAAATCTAAATATAATAATTCTAATGGTTGTTTTGTAGAAATATTATTTTTAGATTTAAATGAGCTTTTCTTTAGTTTTCCAATTTGACAATCGTCACATAAGTTTTCTACTTTGTAATTCATTTTAGGTAATCCTCTTACCAACTCATATTTTGCTAACTTATTAGTACTCTTAAAATTGATATGACAAAATCATTTATGCCATAGCCATGGATCATTATGTTTGACGATTAAACATAAATTTGAATTTTTATTTATATTCATGTTTAATACATAAATATTTTTGTTTCTAAATCCTTCAAAAATGAGTTGTTTGTTATTATCAAAAATATTACATTTATCTTTTTCAAAATTTATTTGAAAATCTTTATCGCATAATTGACCAATGCTTAGTAAGTTGTATTTTAGATTTTCTACTAATAAAACATTTGTAATAATAGGAGAGTTAGATATACCAGAGTTGATGACTTCTCCAATGCCTATGACATATCCTTTTGAATTATCTCCAAAGGTTACTGTTCCACCATCGATGTATTTTATATTTGATAACATTTTTGAATTTCCGGTCATATGCTTGGAGCAACCGCTATCTAGTACCCATTTCTTCTTATTTTTTACTTTGGGTACCTCTTCAGTTTGTGCCATAAAACATACATTAGCCTGTTCTCTGTCACTATCGCTATCACTTTCAGAAGATGAAGAATCCGAGTCATCCCAAGTTACTTTGAAAGCCTTCTTCTTCTTGAATTTTTGAACTTTGTTATTCTTTTTGTCATTATTGAGTTTAGGGCAATCCTTCTTCATATGACCGTATTGATCACATTCATAGCACTTGATTTGAGTTGTTGTGTTGGACTTCCCTTCTTTTTGAAATTTGGTCATCTTTCTAAATTTCTTGAATCTATTATAATTCTTGGCAATGAAGACTATTTCTTCTTCATCTAAATCAGAGTCATCATTTTTTGTTGCTGGAAAGGCTATATTCTTTTTCTTCGAATTTAGATCTTTTCATGCCTGCAAATTAGCTTCATAGGATATTAAATTTCCTATCAACTCTTCAACAGTGAGAGAAGAAAGATCTTTAGCTTCTTCAATAGCTAAAACCTTCCTTTCCCAATCTGATGTTAAAGAGTTGAGCATTCGAGAGACTAAATCAAAATCAGTAAATTTAACTCCTAATACCATAAGATCGTGTTGGATAGTTTGAAATCTAGAATACATGTCAACAATAGTTTCATTTTTCTTCATTTTGAATGAAGAAATTTGGTTTTGTAAAATTGAAATCTTAGTTTGTTTGACCTTTGTTGTACCTTCGTGTGTAATTTGTAATGTACGCCAAATATCAAACGCAGTGGTGCATAACATGACACGTGAAAATTCATTTTTGTCTAAAGAGCAAAATAAACATTCATAGCTTTAGCATTATTTGATGTAAGGTCTTTTGTGCATCGGTCCAAGTGTTCATAGCAGTAGTAGGTGCTTCATATTTATCTTGTATGGTTGACCAAATTTCAAGACCATTAGCTTCCATAAAAATTCTCATACGTAATTGACCAATGTGCATAGTTATATCCATTAAAGAGTGGTGGTCGTGCTGTGGATTGTCCTTCTTGAAAAATACTTTCCATATTAAGGTGATTCAAAAACGTGTTACTGTTATTTGATCAAAACCTTGCTTTGATACCAATTGAAAGTCTATATGAGTGGACCGTATATGATATATATGCCAGTATAAACAACTAACTATATAATATAACTTGATAGATGATAGTAGTAAAGTAATTAAAGTAATCACACCAGGATTTTATACTGGTTCGGACCTCCCGTCCTACTTCCAGTCCCAAGCCCCTCTTCCGAATTTCCTTTCAACTAACCCTCTCTTGACCCGGAGGAACAGGTTTACAACAGCAGAGTTTCTTTGTCAAGAATGTGTTCAATAACACGGATGTTGACTATTAAGTACAATTGCTTCCAATATATATATATATATATATATATATATATGGAAGAGTTAATTACAGGTATTTTGATTGCTTAGAGATCAGGTATAAATCAGAGTATAAGAGTTAAGAGCGTAAGTAAGTAAGGTGAATTCTTCTCTTGAATTCTCGATTCTATTTATAGTGGTGGAGAGATGCTTTGTGTAGTTGAAACTGTTAGTAAGTGCTCTAAGGTTGCTTCTCATGGTGATGAAGAGTTGCAGTGAAGAGAAGCGAACGTGTCCTTTCGGATGTGACAGTTTTTCTTTGAATTTACACAGCCGAGTCCAAAATTATACGTCTGGAAAATATTTCAGACGTTTGGTCTTCATATATTTTCTGTATCTGTTTGTATTTCAGACGTCTATGTTTATTAACCAGACGTTTGGCTTTCATATATTTTTTATATCCGGATGCTTTTCAGACGTCTGAGTTTATTAACCAGACGTCTGATTCTTTCTGAGTTTCAAACCAGAGGAATCAATCAGACGTCTGGCTAGTGTACCTAGACGTATGAATGTGTGCATGTTGCTTTATCTGTGTCTGTGTCATCCCTCTTCCACTTCTATCGACTTGAAGTCTTTTGATACTTCTTTTGAGTCTTGTTTTTGTCTCTTTGGTGATGTTACTTTATGAACTACCTGTAAATATAGATATATATGTATATTCAATTTCCACTGTATATTTGTTATTGTCAAAACCATAGAATTAATTTCCTAACAGAGTCAAATGATTATGAAATCTATGTTTTATCGTTTGGATGACAAGATTAGTTAACGAATTTATTTTTAGTGTACTCACATTAATTTTTAGGTGTCCTAACCTATGAGATAACGGTGTTTTAAAATGGTATAAAATGTGATTAGAGAATGATTAATTTACAAGTTGGTTTATTTAAATTGAGGGTTTTAGGCTTTAAGTTTATAGCAGTCCATTTAAACACTTAGCGAATTTGCTAAGTAGGAGAAACAACTCCTTCTCCTGTATGTTCAGAAACTATCACAAACAGAGACAAACTTCCCATTGCAACTCTAGTTGAGAGCAAAGATTATGGTTTTAAAATCAAATAATCTAAAATAAAATCCAGTAAAATCCAGGTAAACTTCTCAATCATATCCTCATTTTATTCTGAATTTGTAGGTTTGATTGTTGAGGGAAATTTAATTTTGTGTTTTGGGGTAAATTTAGTTTTACGGTAAAAATTGTGGAAGGAGAAGAGCAACAACAAGACTATAAGGTTTCTAGCACCAAATCAAGGCCAAAGCTCCTTACTTTACTTGTTAAATCTACTAGTTTGCTGCCAATAAATCCTAAGGTGAGTTGAAAACTCACATTTATAGCTTAGATTGAGATTTCAAGGTAAGAAATCTCAATTTTGTTTGTTGCATGTTCATTTGTGATTTGCCGTTACTAAATTGCATATATCTCTTTCATTTTAAAACGTAATTTGGATTTTTTTGATGTTCTAGAAAGCTTAAAAAGAGTTTGACAACAATCATGTTAAACACTTTCGAAAATACTGAGCATAGAGGGTCGAAAAAGCTGATGTAAACTTGCTGCCCTGTCACTGTAAAACCGTAATTTTCTATGCTAAATGTCGTTGGTAATTTGAGCATATATTTCTCATTTGATGTCCAAATTTGATGATTCTTGATGTTCTGGAAAGCATAGATTGTCTACTATAACTTTTATATTTGGAGTTTTGTTAAATTTTGAAGTTTGCATGGTTTAAAGTTCATTCTAGTCTCATTGTCCCGAGACTAAAATGACAGCCGTAGTGAACTTCAGATCAGAAAATTGTTTTGGTCATAACCTTTTTCATTCTTATCGGAATTCGATAATTTTTATTTTCTGGAAATGATAGAATATCCTCTTTAACTTTCATGTCTTGTGCTTTCTCAAATTTTGGGTTGAATGGGGCGAACGTGCTAAATAAGCCACCGACCTTTATTTTTCTTATGTATTCACTTCCTGGCATGAGTCTGATTTTGAGACGTCGCAGTTTCTTCATCTCTTATCAGAACTCAGCGATTATTTTTGCAGTTTAAATTACAAATGTTGAACTTTATTTCTACAAATTTTCAGGTCATTCTGACCATGTTAACTTGTACATATATCTGTTGTTGAACTTGCACTCACAACTTGTTTTTATCGGAATTTTATAAGTTTAAACTTTCAATATTTTTCTATATTTCTTGATGATTCTTTCTGGATTTCGTACACACGTTTTATAAATGAGTTTCGAAATGTTTTTCAAATAAACTAGTTTTTGTAATAATTATTAAATATTATTTTCAAGTATAAAATTTTAGTATCTCTATAATAAGATAGATTGCAAAAGCGGTTTATAAAGCGCACTACAAGAAAAATTCTTATTGGTTGCATTAATTAGTAGTGTTTAATGCTAAATGAAACTACTAGTTATTTAGTAAAAATATAAACAAAAAAATAAGTGCAACCAGCTATCCCGCTGGCCATTTCTTGAAATTTTGGTAAAATTTTATTTCGACTGCTCTTTTTTCTTTCTCTCTCCTAACACTTAAACTTTTTTCGCTAAATCCCTAACCAAGCCTATATTAAAATCATAGCCACAAATTAAAAGAAAAGTAACGCAGATGAAAGAGGGGAGAGACTATGGTGCAGCGACTGTGTAAGGAGAAACAAAAATCAAAAGAAGGCATGCGATTATGAAAGAAAGAAACACAAATCTTAAAGAGGAGCGCGAGCAAGTAGGGGCATCAACGGAAGTATGTGATGTAAGGAGGAGGCTACACGACTGTGGGTAGCTAGTGTGGAGTTTGAATGTCAGTAGCAAGTTTTAACGGCGATGATGGTCAGTATTACATCTTTGGAATTTATCGTGAGTATGGGAATCAATTTTAGTAATTATATCTTGTTGTTTTAATTTCATATGAAGTGAATTTGATGAGTTCTTGCTGTAATAATCACTAATTTTTTAGGGCAATACTAATAACTGTGGTGTAATCGATTTTAGTTATGAGTGCTTGCTATAATAACAATTGAAAAACCAATTTTCTAGAGTAACTAATGGTTGAAATTCAGGAGTAAGGATTTCACAGTCAATCATAGAATAGTCAAATTTATGCTAATGTTTTTCTCATAAAAGTTGAAATTGCAATTTTGCAACGAGAAACAAGAAATAAGAAATGGGAGATGCTGAATATAACACATGGGATGTAGGTAGATGAAACATTAGAAATCATCTCAGCCCATAGCTTCTCCTGCTCACGATAAGAATTACTAGCATGGACAAAAGTAATAGTGCATTGAAATCCACTAGTATTAATACACACAATAGTAACTTGTTGAAAACTTATATCTGAGATGACTACATTCGGTAAGGTAGCATTAATGATGATCAAAATACAACTCTTAATCCCCGTATCATTATTATACAAACATTTCCAATTACTGGGGAACTTAGCCATAAATCTTTGGATGCCTTGATTATCTAGTTTAGTCTCATATATGCCAATTACTGAAAGCCTATGAGACTGGAGGACCCTAAACACAAATGACATTTTATTACTTGTATTTAGGCCCATTACATTCAAAGAAAATGCATTCATTTAATTTTAATGAAGCCCCTTGTTGGTCTTCGAAGAGGAGCAGGTAGAACTTGTGGTGATGTTTCATGTTTCTTCTTGTAGCTTACATTCGCCTTAACCATTTGGGGGACAATTTTAGCAATTTCTTTAGCTTTTCCTTTTCTTGAATCTATGGTGCTATTTATTCAATGAATTATTGCTCATCATCCAAAATATCTTTTATCAAGAAAATTCTTCTACATCAGAAGCAGAATTAGCCACTTTCACTTCTTCAGTGCGTTTACGAAGGTTGACAAATGAGCTGGTGAAGAAGTAGCATAAGTGGTTGAATCAGAAGGCAAAGAATGAATTAGGTGAAAAGGTTTTTTTTGAAGATAAGTAGTCAAATTTATTTGAACAGTCCTTGATTGTGATAAAAAAAGGTTGGTATTTAGAATAAAGGGTCGGTTGATTCTACTATTCTAGAAGGAAGAGCAAAGTGGTGTTTGAGTAAATGAAAGAGAAGGAGAGGGGTTACGGGGTGGTCACTAGTATGTCTGATGCTTCTTGTTCAGAACATAGTGAGGTTGATTCTACCGTTTTTAGTAAGAATGGATCCAGCTTGAGTATGTCTAAATCATTGAGGAGTGCTCGTCTTTGCAAGACAACCACTAGAGTTTCTGATAGCTCCTAACATAAGGAATAAGAATATTGCACCAGTGATCTTTGCAGGTGGTGCTTATCCAATATAACTTACTGATTTCTGTAACCAAAAATACATTGGAGAATGCTCAAATGCATTTGACTCAACACAACAAATAACGGTCCTATATTGTTTATGCATGCTAACTTAAACTTGTTGCATTGTGCATATGTTAAACCATTCACTCCAATTACGATGCAGATTTTTCTCATTTCTTCTAGCTACCACGTCGTGTTCTACGTCAGCATATTTTGAAAGTATGTAGACTGAACAGGGGGATGCTACAGTCAACTTTAACATCATTTTCATTGAAATAGTTAGGACAGCCTAAACAATGCATGTTTGTGTGTAGAAGGTATGTAACTATTCCATTTAGTTTTTGGTAGAATGAAGTGGAGATGGATAAGACAATCTGTTATACCAGATCCTCATTTAACTAATTTTCCAACTTACGCAGCAGTTTGAAAATGAATTTGTGCTCGTTATACAGTCAATTGCAACATAGATATTTGTTAATATTGTACATTAATTTGGTTAACTATTAGTTATATTACGAACTATCACACAACTCATACATCTACTAACAGAGATAATTAAAAATGATGTTGTAAGAAGCAGAAGAAGCTAATATTGAGTTCAAAAAAAAATCAAAATCTTTGGATTTCAACCTTGATTCTAATTGACTCTTTTCAGCGTCCATTCAATGTTCAAATTCCAGTTGAATGTTCAATTTTTCTAAGTGATCCACTCACTTTACTCCTTTTTCTTTTATGCGCTTTTGATTTGATTTGTGATACCAGGTTGGACCATGCGCTTATGGTGGATTTGAACTCAAAAGCATTGTCCTCGGTTTTGCGTCTTCTGGTAAGTATACTTGGCACTTGTATGAATTTTGCTTTTTCATTACATATGCTGCCTGTAGCTGAGTCAGTTTTAACTTCATCTTTATTTATGCCTTTTCCAGTATCCATCCTGCTTTTGTTAGCTGAATTGCTACGAGTCTTTATGAATTTTTTTGCATTCTACAGTCTGCCACTGCACTTGCACTTATGTTGCATGCAGTTTGAGCATTTGTATCCAAATTCACCGCTTTAGCCTGCTGCCCTTTGGTTTTTGCTTCATTTTGATCAAAACTTTACACTGTCGGTCATGTTAATGTCAGAACGCAGAGATGTGCCTTATTCAATGTGGTTAAAATAGGACTGTAAACTTTGATTCATGCTTTGATTTTCTTCTCATATTGTTTAGAACAATCACCCTTTGTGTCCCTAGTCAAAGTGAACTTTTGGCCGAGTAGGATAGATAATTGTGTATATGCAATTCAAAATAAAATAGATAATATTACAGAAAGCAAGGCCACATACCATTGCTTTGCAATATATATTAACTGTAATATTTAATTAGCACCATGTGTAAACTTTCCACTGTTATTGTGTTTTTTACATGCAGAAGCCGACGGGTATTAATTTTGCAACTGGAAAATTGTATGAAGATGGACACAGCCTTGAGCTTGCTTTATAAAGCTACCAAACATCAGGTAAGTAGTCCTCTACCATAGTATTGAATTTGAAATATATAATTTCTTTTTACTAGAACATATTGCTCGTGTGTTTCCCAGCTAAAATGTTACTTGCTGAAGAATGCTGGTTGACACTTCTTTTTTCATTCGTCCTTCACGTTTGTATCATAAAATTAACTAAGTTTTGTTAAAATTAAATAAATTTTATAAAATTAATTAAGTTTAAGATAACTAAATTTTATAAATAATAATAATAACTAATTTTAAAAAGTTTTAAGTAATAATAATGACGATGATAAAGAATTAACTAAGTTTATAAAAATTAACTAAGTTCATAATATTAATAATAGTAATTTAACATTGTTCTATAAATGATGATGATTAATTAACTAAGTTAATAAAAACTATCTAAGTTTATAATAATAATAATAATATAACTAAATTTATGTTAACTAAATTTTATAAATAATAATACTGTAACTAATTTAACAAAAGTTTTATAAATAATAATGATGACAACGATGATGAATTAACTAAGTTTATAAAATTAACCAAGTTTATAATGATAATAATAATAATACAATTAATTTAACCTTGTTCTTTATTAATAATAAATTAATTAAGTTAACCAAGTTAATAAAATTTAACTAAGTTTTGTTAAAATTAAACAAGTTTTATAAAATTAGTTAAGTTTAAGCTAATTAAATTTCATAAATAATAGTATAACTAATTTAACAAAGTTTTATAAATAATAACAATGATTATGATAATGATGTTGAATTAACTATGTTTATAATAATTAACTAAGTTTATAATAATAATAATAATAATAATAATAATAATAATAATAATAATAATATAATTAAATTAACCAATTTTTAGTAATAATAATAGCAATAAATTTACTAAGTTAACAAAGTTAATAAAATTAACTAAGTTTTGTTAAAATTTACTAAGTTTAAGTTAACTAAATTTTATAAATAATAATAATATAACTAATTTGACAAAGATTTATAAATAACAATGGTGATGATAAATTAACTTAGTTTATAAACTTTAAACTAAGTTTATAATAATAATAATATAATTAAGTTAACTGAGTTTGAATAATAATAATAATAATAATAATAAATTAAGTTAACCAAGTTAATAAAAATTAACTAGGCTTTGTTAAAATTAAACAAGTTTTATAAAATTAACTACGTTTAAGTTAACTAAATTTTATAAATAATAATAATATAACTAATTTAACAACATTTTATATATAACTATAAGATTGAATTTTATTTATTTCATTTCGTTTATAACTTTAATTATTTATATGGCATTATTTATAATATGATATACTCATACAATGTTGTTGATGTTTGATATTAGATTTGAAGTCCTACGAATTAACATAATTGTTTGACTATATGTTGTGCTTTCACTTATGCAGGCATTGGATTTCCGAAGGGAGCAAAGTTGAACTTTTATGGTGCTAGCTTTCACTTGTGCATGCGATAAAGAATTATGGATAATCAAGCGTTTTGTGAGAACCAGTTTGGTATAACATTTTATTAGTACTAGGTGTGTAAATTTGTATACGAATGGTTATTGTATGTGAGTTTGGTCATTTTATCAAAAAACTATTGTATTAGAATGGTTATGGATGTCTTATTTGATTATATGATTAATATGTTTTTTTAATTGTTTGAATATGATGATTATGTGAGTGATTGTTGATTGATATAAAAAAATAGACCATGAACAGGACATAATAGCATGAAAAAATGGTGCAAAATGATCAACAACTTTTAGTAGCATTTCAAAAACACTACTGAAATACATATAGTGGCGCTGAGTAAACGCAACCGTAAAGTAGGGGTAAAGTTGGAAACTCTATTGGTAGCACCAAAAGACCTTTTGGTGGCGTTTTTAAAATGTTACAAAAAGATTTTTGGTGGCGTTTAAGAAACGCTACAATAAAAGGATTTATAGTGGCGTTGAAATAAATGCTACTAAAAACCATGGATTTTTAGTTGGGGGCTTTATCACGACGTTTATCAAAACGCTACCATAAGTTTTGGTAGCGTTTTTTATATGCCACCAAAAATAAAATTTCTTGTAGTGGTGGTTTTAAATTGCTTTAAAAGCTTGTTTTCTCCAACTTATAATTTCTATACAAAATACACATTTTTGCACTGTCGAGCGAATGAGAAGGAGAGTTAAACGATTGGGTAAAACGTGTAGTATAGGAAATGTGCGTTTATCCTTTCGGTTAATTCATAACTTGTCTGTTTGATCGTTTTGGCCTACGGGTCTAGCTTACCGATGGTATGAACTGAACCTTTTACTGCTTTGAGTGTGAAATTTACTTGCAGTTAGTAAACCGTTTAGTGCGAACGGGTTGTATGGGACACACGTAAACACTTTCCGGGTTCCTTTCCGAGAGTTTGTGACACATTTGCCTATTGGCGTGCCAGTATCGGACCTTCGGGTCATTTGCCATTGCGACGTATTTGTCTTCGGACGTTTGCCAATGTGGTGTATTTTCCATTGCGGCGTATTTGTCTTTTGACGTTGCCTTTGGGCGAGGTACCTATTATGTGAAACAGTACTCGGCAAAAATAGCACGTGCAAAACTTTTTTGAGAGGATTTTTACCCTTGTGTGTCGTCATTTTGGAATTGGTCCTTTGAACCATTCGGTGGCGATTACTTCGGGATTTTTGGACTCTTGGAAGTTCTTTTGAGATTTTCATTGCCTACACTGCCATGTTGAGATTTTCCTTTTGGCATATATATATATATATATATATATATATATATATGTATATATATGTGTGTGTGTGTGTGTGTGTGTGTGTGTATTGAGATTGCCTATTGGCGCTATTTATGGGATTTGCTTTTGGCGTTCTATGAGATTTCTATCCCTTTGTTGACATCTGCCTTATGGCTTATGTCGAGATGGCTTTTGCTTATGTTTTCCTTAGAGTTGCCGATATGGCGGGTTTGGGAATTACTCTTTTAGAAGTTTACATTATACTATTTTCTAAACCATTCTTATTTGATTTATGATTGCCGATGATATGAGGCATGCTACATTTTAGTGATTCATGAGATTTTTTGTCTCCTTTGTATTTTATGCTTATTGAAGCAATAGTGTTCTATCATCTAGTGTAAGCATATATGCCATACATGATGCGTATACTCCATATGTCTATGGTTAGTTTTCTTATTGTTTCTTCTTGTTTAAGAAGAACATCACTATGCTCTTATGCTCTATTATTCTGATATCACCTTTTACTAATTTGTTTAGCTAGACTGACCCGTGTATTTTATACTCGGGTCAGACCGAAGTGTTTCAGGTTAGGTACATTTGAACTTAGCATATTCTGCTTCTGCATGGACTATTCTCCTAGATCTTTTTGTTATAGCTTTTTTTGTAGTCCTTTTTTGGTTTGTTACTCTGATATGTATATTCTTTTGACCCATGTTTGTGTTGTGGTGTCATACCACTTTGATGTATCATTTTGGATTGTACCAGTGATTGTATCTGTACTTTTGCATATGTATGCATTTCTGTTGTTCCGTGATGTTATTTACATTTAAGTTGTTTTGTTTTGTTCTGATAGATCCGTTAGCCATTATAGTTTTGTATTAAACATTTATTGGATATGTCGATCCACTTGAGAAGAAAAAAGTAGATAGCACTTATCGACATATTCGAAAGATAGTTAAGACAAGGCCATATATGGTCACCCCTATCCAGCTCTATTCTCCGCGTTAGCAGACGGTATTACCTCGTAATACTCTTTGTTAATATGGGTCTCAGAGTGGGGCGTTACAGCTTGGTATCAGAGCTGAGCTCAGAACAAAATATGATAAACACAGAACAGAAACACATATTACAGTACATCCAAGTATAATACAAGTGATAACATTGTTTCCCACTATCGTATTCCTCAATCGTTCCTTTAGTCTTTTCATTTTCTTAGAAGGATAATAAGTTTGAAAACATTATATGGGTTTTAAATATCACTATTTTTTTTAAAAATAGTAGAAATTAGACCTCATATGGCTTAGATTTAAATTATGTGTTTTGATCCTTAGTGATTAGAGTTGCACAGCAGAAATGGTGTGACCGTTTTCGCTGGGCATATTTAATGCTTTGTTTTTAGTAAATGCTTATTTGGTTGACAATTGCATGAATTTGTGTTAGCATAGTAATTGTTGAAATAATATTGAGTAGGTGATATAGTTGAGATTTAGAAACCTACTCAATGCAAATGATAAGAACTTGCGGTGTCTTCAAGAAATAGCTACCATAAGAATTATTAGAAAGATTAAATTTTGAAAATGAAATTTAATCCATAAGTCGTATTTATCCAAAGGTTAAAATGAAATAAAAGTTTAATGTGTTGGAATTTCATGGATGCATTTTAAAGAAGTAAAATTACTAAAAGAATTTTTAGGAAAGAAAGCATCCATATGAATGGAAAATCTTTCTAACAAGAGATATACTTATGCATATAACTTGATTGTTTTATGAATTGATTGTATGGTTGCATAATTTGAAAATGTTTTATGTTTTGAAACTAAACATTGTTACAACCAAGTTTAAGATTCCTTAAGAAATCAAAACAGGTTTTATAATTTCTTGTGTCAATTGGCTAATAAGTATTTTAAGAATTCTGGTCGATGCGTCTGATTAGCGTTATCGATAGGGATTCTTAAACGCTTACGGGGCGATGTGATACATGCTTTTGAAATGGCAATAAATAATATTTACTAGTATGGATGTTGAATGCAAAAATATATAGATATTGCAAACTTTTTGAAAATTTTAAATTGCCATTTGAGATAAGTATTTTATATATACTTAAGGACTTATGAAAATAGTGTGACTTAGAGGGCAATGGAGACGCAATGTTGATCTTGGTCAACTTTGCAGTCCTTGATAATGTCATTCACTATAAATGTATTAGTTAGAAGTTATCATTTTATAAATTGATAATTGGAAAATTTGAATATGGTTTCATTTAGATAGATTGTATTCATTATTGGTTAAATTACATGTTTGTGAAAGTTATCATACATGGAAAATTTAAAATGCTTCAGTAAGCTTTTGGGTAAAGTATTTTGTAAAATATTACCTTGTGGAAATTCATTTAAATGGCAAATAATTTTAATTAAGGAAATACCTTAATTGGGTGAAACTATCATGTGATAGTGATTAATAAAACAAAGTATTCAACTTAAGAAAATGAATTGTTTAGAAAACTAAAATATTGATTAGAATGATGTTTAGTAAAATGTAAAAGGATAGTTATGAATATTAGTTTAAACATTTAATCATTTGATTAATAACAAGTGAAAAAAAGGTATTTTGGTGCTTTTGAATTAGCATGGAATTTAATAAGGAGAAAAACCACTAGAGTAAGTTTGGTTATGAATTAAATAGTGTTAAAACTTGTTAATTATGCATTTGTGAAGTTCAATTGAAAACAAGTTTGAATTAAGTATCAACCTTGGCTAGTTCTAAGTGATAGTAAAATAATTGTTTAGCTTTGTGGTTTAAGTGAAAATTGAATATAAAAGATTCATTTATTATAAAATGCAGATTTTTATGAAAAGCTAGAAATAATAATAAATAGAGCAACAAGATAAGATTTTTAATTGTGAAAGCAATTTTAAAAAAATCAATATGTAGTTCCCATGTCTATTTTGGATAGATAATTGTTTCATACTAATATAAGAAAGTAATTATCTTAATTAAAATATGGGTTTTCTTTTAAAGACTTGTTTGTTAATTGGGAAAAAGTTTTCTTTGTAAACCATTTTGAAACTTTGTTGTATGTATTATAATGTAATTCTAGATGTTTTGGCTTTCCGAAGAAAAGGATCATGTAATAAATGTTTTAGGGAAAAGATTTTTGATCTAAAATTATGTAGTTTGGATATAATAATGGTTTGAAAATTTTGACAATAAAAGGTCTTGTGTCGGAAAATTTCGATTGAAAAGTGCTATTTTAAAACAGTGATAACTTATGATTTACAAATCCAAATGAGTCCATTCTTTTTGCAAAAGAGAGTGCTTTCAGTTTGCTAGAAATCATATTCGGATTATTTTTGAAAATTTTGCAGTTTGGCTTTTCAAAAATGTGTTTGAAAACTGATGGACATCTCTGTCCTCTTTTATAATTTCTGAGTTTAAAGCTGAAAGTAAATTGGGCATAACTTTCAAACCATAAATCCGATTTTGATGATCTTTATATCGCTGGAAAACTTGGACTAAGTAAAATAACTTTTATTGTATGAGTATTTTCAGATTATTAGTTTTACCATGTCAAAAACCTAAGTCATTGTAGCAGGCCTGAATTTGAAAATTTTGAAGTTCGGAGTTGTTGTCTTATTTAAACTATGATTTTAATGCTTCATGTGTTTATTAGTGCATGCTAATATGTTTCAATAAGTTAAGTGCAGGTGCAAGAGGATATTTGAATGATTAATTAGCAAAATAATAAGTATAAAAGTAAGCATGCTCGCATTTTAAACGCTAAAAATGAAAGGTATGAATTGCTAAGTGTTTATGTGTTAAGAATTATGTGTGTGTGTGTGTGTGTGTGTCTCCATACTATGTTCCGACTTTTTGGTCGATGTGTATTTATAATTCATATTTATGAAATTGTAAAGTGCTCTACATGCAAAGAAGACTCCACTGAATTTTTCGAAAACTTAAACACCTAGGAAAAGTTTTTGAGAAAATTTAATTAGTGAGTATTTAGAATCATCAATGAAGGGTCTAATAAGTGTCCTTTTAAATCATAAAGTAAAATGGTTTAAAATTTGATGAATCTAGTGGAAAAAACATACATTACTTATTGTAGTATATTTATTTTTGGAATTAGAGTATGGAACAACTCTAATTTAATTTACTTTAAATTTAAAGTAAAGATGGTTGAATTGAAAATTTAAGTAAGAGACTTTAAAAAAATTTCAAGTACAAAAGTTTGAGTTTTGTGCATAAAAGAAAATGGATTTGAGTGAAAACTCTTATAACAAATTGAGAAATTTTTTTGTAATCCATTCTTGTATGTCTTGCCTTAGTGCGATTCTTATGATGTCTTGCATTCATGCAGTCATGTGTTATGGTGGTAGCTTGAAATACCACCTTTCTTTTGTTGAATCCTCTTTTGATGATTGTGATTGTTTGTGTTACTCCTTTAAAGGAGCTAAGTGCATTTCAGTATATTCGAAAAGTTGGCTCCTAGTTATATAGGACCATCTATTATTACTAAACGCCTTGGTTCGATTGCTTTCATGCATCATTTTCTGTCCAGTTTTGGGTATTCATGATATGTTTCTGGTAACCCAATTTCGTTGTATCTTCAAGATTTAATATCGATTGTTAATTCTCTTATGTAGCATGATTACGAGTCTCACCGACTTGTGTATTGTGTTGAATTCTATTTGCGTAGTTGTTTCGAAGATTAAACACCTTCGAAATAAGAATGTTCCGCTTATGAAAATTTAATGGTCCCAAATCCCCCTGATTTTACTTGGGAAACCAGAAAAATTATCGAGCAATCTTATCCTGCCTTTCTATCTTCCAGTGTTGAGGGTGAGAATTCTAACTCAAGCTTGTCTATTTTCCTTTGCTAAGATGGAATAAATTGTGTTGAATATAGCTCTTCTCTAGGAAATTGCGAGGTCGCAATTTTTATAAGGAGGGGAGTCTGTAACAAACCTGGTTTTGTGATTACCTGTGAAGATAAATTATAACGATGGTTATAATTTAAAATGAAGGAATAAATAAATCTGTAGACGTAAAATTTGTTAAAATTGTTCTTTTTAAAATAAACAACGATTTTTGGTGTAATAAAATGGAGATTAAGATGTTTGGTTGTAAATAAGGTGAGAATAATAGAATTATGTTGATTTGGTGGTAATTTAATTTAAATTGGGATAAATGAAATTAATTCAACATTTACTTGTTGTAAATAAATATAAAATGAAGAAAATAAAGTTTTGAAAACTTTAATATGTTATTTTGGGATAATAATGAGCATTGAATGGTTTTACTTTGATAGAATGCAATTACTGCGGAAAATGGTCAAATGGTAATTTTTGTTAATTTTAATGATGTGTTAAAAATTAAATATGGTTAATACTGTGAATAAAAATGTGTAATATTGATTAAAAAAAATATTTGGATGTGAAAATATTTTTAATATGGTTTATGATGTTTAATTAAATAAGAAAATACGATTTTGGGGTTTAGTTGATTTAATTATCATGTCGTCACATTTCCTTTTATAAGTTAAAAAGTGTCATTTTCAACAATAAAAATGAAGGGTCAAATGATTGTGAAATCTATGTTTTATCTTTTGGTTGATAAGATTAGTTAACGAACTTATTTTTAGTGTACTCGCATTAATTTTTAGGTGTCTTAACCTATGAGATAACATTGTTTTAAAATGGTATAAATTGTGATTAGAGAATGGTTAATTTAAAAGTTTGTTAATTTAAATTGAGGGTTTTAGGCTTTAAGTTTATAGCAGTCCATTTAGACATTTAGTGAATTTTCTAAGTAGCATAAACAACTCCTTCTCCTGTACGTTCAGAAACTATCACAAACAGAGACAAACTTCCAATGCAACCCAAGTTGAGAGCAAAGATTATGGTTTTAAAATCAAATAAATTGAACTAAAATCTAGTAAAATCCAGGTAAACTTCTCAATCATATCCTCATCTTATTCTGAATTGGTAGGTTTGATTGTTGAGGGAAATTTCATTTTTGTGTTTTTGGGTAAGTTAACTTTGAGGGTAAAATTGAGGAAGGAGAAGAGCAATAACAAGGCTATAAGGTTTCTAGCACCAAATCAAGGCCAAAGCTCCTTACTTTACTTGCTAAATCTACCTGTTTGCTGCCAATAAATCCTAAGGTGGGTTGAAAACTCATATTTCTAGCTTAGATTGAGATTTCAAGGTAAGAAATCTCAATTGTGTTTGTTGCATGTTCATTTGTGATTTGCTGTTAGTAAATTGCACATATCTCTTTCGTTTCAAACCAGAATTAGAATTTTTTTATTTTTCGGAATCCTGAAAAAGAGTGTGATAACTTTCATGTTAAACACTTTTGAAAATATTGAGCATAAAGGGTCGAAAAACCTGATGTAAACTTGCTGCGCTGTCACGGTAAAACCGTAATTTTCTGTGCTAAATGTCATTGGTAATTTCGGCATATCTTTCTCATTTGATGTCCAAAGTTGATGATTCTTAAAGTTATGGAAAGCATTGATTGTCTACTATAACTTTTTTGTTTTGAGTTTTTTTAAATTTTGAAGTTTACATGGTCTAAAGTTCATTCCAGTCTCACTGTCCCGAGACTAAAACAACAGCCGTAGTGAACTTCAGATCTGAAAATTGTTTTGGTCATAACCTTTTCATTTCTTATCGGAATTCGATAATTTTTAAGTTCTCGAAAGCTTAGAATATCCTCTTTAACTTTCATGTTTTTTGATTTCTCAAATTTTGGGTTGAATAGGGGCGAACGGGCTAAACAAGCCGCTGACCTTTGTTTTTCCTATGTATTCGCTTCCTGGCATGAGTCCGAATTTGAGACGTCGCAGTTTCTTCGTCTCTTATCGAAACTGTGCGATTCTCTTTGCAGTTTAAAGTACAAATGTTGAACTTTATTTCTAAAAAATTTAGGTCATTCTGACCATGTTAACTTGTATATATCTGTTGTTGAACTTGCACTCATAGCTTGTTTTTATCAGAATTTTATAAGTTTAAACTTCCGATATTTTTCTTTATTTCTTGATGAGTCTTTCTGGATTTCGTACGTGGGTTTATAAATGAGTTTTGAAATGTTTTTCAAATAAATTGGTTTTTGAAATAATTATTATACATTATTTTCAAGTATAAAATTTTAGTTTCTCTATAATAAGATTGTGACGCCCCACCTCTATATCCATGCTAGCAAAAAGTATTAATAGATAATACCGTCTGCTAACACGGAGAATAAGGCTGTTTAGGAGCGACCATCTATAGCCTTGCCTTAATTATCTATTGAATACATCGACAATTGCCTTACCAAGCAGATCGACATATCCAATGAATACTTAAAACAAAACCATAGGTGGCTAGAGGATCTATCAGAACAGAATATAACAACTCAGATGCAATATACATCACAGAACAGTAAACCATCATATACACATATACTGATACATAACAGAGTATACAAAATAATACATGTCAAGTGGTATAGCAAACCACAATATACAGACGAGTCAATAATACATATCAGAGTTACTACAGAAGAGGACTACACAAAAGCTAGGACAAACAAGAAACTAGCGGAACAGTCCATGCGGAAGCAAAAGAGGCTAAGTCCAAAAGCACCTAACCTGAAACATCTCGGTCTGACCCGAGTAATTAATACACGGGTCAGTCTAGCTAAACAAATCAGTTAGATAAACTGAACGACAATAAACCTGCAAGGTTACAAAGTACAACAAATGTCTCTAAAGGAGATAACACAATCATCTAACAAAAGATGAATCATATGATAACAAGCCTCATATCATCGGCAACATATAGAAACAAAGGATAAGAATATCCCAAATCAAGCCATAAGGCAATAACAAATACCAATAAGGTACACAAGTTCCGCAAGGTAAACGCTACGCATCATGCGGCTCATAATGACCAACACCGAAGGGCGATGCCAAGGGAATATACATATGAATGAAACATCATAAAATTGCTCGAGCTCAGTACTGTATAAACAAGGATCCATGAGCCCGAAGACTCCAAACCCAATATCACCCATGCGGCTCATAACGACCAACATAGAAAGCGATACTAAAGGGCAACCCAATATCACCCATGCGGCTCATAACGACCAACATAGAAAGCGATACTAAAGGGCAACAAACCCGAAGGCACATACCCGAAGGCAACAAACCGTAGTGGTGAAGGTCAGAGACCCAGTACTGGACACCACTAACTGGCGGAATGTGTCATAACTCTCAAAAAGGAATCCGAAAAGTGTTAACGTATGTCCCATAACCACTCGTTCGCACTAAACGGTTTACTATCCGTCAGCCACTTTCACACTCAAAGCAGTACAAAGTTTACCTCATATCATCGATAAACCAAACCCGAAGGTCAAAACGATCAATCGAATAGGTCGGGGACTAATCGGGAAGACAAACGCACAGATTCATGGTCCGTGTTTTACCTAACCATTTAATCTTCCTTCCACTTCGCTCGAAGTGCGAAATTGTGTGTGTGCATCATAAATAGAATTTAAGAATTGGAGAAGGAAACTTTTAATACGATTTAGAGAGATTTATTTATGAAAACCCGTGAATGAAGTCTAAAATAAGTTATCAAAGCCAAAGATGCAATGACAACCACTAAAAACTAACTCGAATCGATAAAATTTGGAAAACCAATCAAAATATGCAAAAACAGGCAAAACATGAGCAGGTCGGTCGACCGGTTGCAGGGCTCGGTCGGCTGGCCAGATGCAGGAAATAAGACATGACTCGGGGTAGCGGGTCGGTCGACCGGCTACAGGGGTCGGTCGGCCGAACCTGATGAATTTTCAATTCCTACCCTATATCAACGAAATGCAATTTCTTCCAAATCGCGACCATTCGAGCAATGGACCTAAGGAGCTTTAACCAATATATTCCCCAGCTCCATTAGCTCTCCGATTCACAACCAAACATATTCAAACATCGAAGTTAGGATCTTTAAAGAATTGAACCCAAACACTAAAAATTTGGATATTCACCAGTTCAATCCAAACCAAAAGCAAGAGCATATAAACAAGTGCTAGGAAATTCATACCCAACATCAAAGAAATCAAGAGAAGTAGATGTGAGTTCAAAACTCACCTTTTTAACTCAAGAAGAAGAAGAAGAAGCTCAAATGCAAAGGAACAAGGCCAACCACTCTCTACTTCAACTCTACTAGCTTCAATCTAAGATCAAACAAATATTTCCTAAGTTTAGTTTAGGAATTTCTGAGATTGAAGAGAGAAAGAGATAGAGAAGATGAAGAAGAGCTTACCTATGTCTTCTCTTTGATATTGGAGCAAGAATCAAGTTTGCAAAGAAGAAACTAGGGCTTGGAGTTTCTAATTCCCTTTCCTTTCCACCATTTTTAGTTGGAGCTTGAGTTTGAGGAGTGGGAATGAGTGAATGGAGAGGAGAGGGCTGAGTTAGGGTATTAGTTAAGCTAGTGGGCTGAACCCAAACCCTAAACCCAATAGAAAAAGTAGCGAAACTCAACTTACTCCAAACATATCAAAGATTATACTCAAAAAGATCGCAAACGACATTTTGAACTCAATGGAAGTGATCTTGAGTCCCAATTCGACCGTTTGCAAAAAGTAACATTTCGGACTCAAAATCCGACTAACGACGCTATATTTAAATAAAATATTTAAATATACAACCGATAAATATGCGGGTTGTTACAGACTCCCCTCCTTAAAGAAATTGCGTCCTCGCAATTCTTAAGAAGAAAATAAAGAGTAACAACCAAAAACATATCAACACATAAGAATAACAGAATAAGAAGTTCACCATAAAGTGCACGAAAAGATAAGCCTGAACTTGCTTGCTCAGAGAATTCTATAGATTCCTAAGCGCAAAATAATTCGGAACACTGACGTGGTACAAACAATACGTCAAATGAATCAAGGCTCAACAAAATGAAGTACAACAAAACGTCCGATGAACCTGGTAAAAAGATCATTCCATACGGACATCAACAAAGAAACAATCACTTGTTGCTTACAACTAATTGCATTGGCAACACGATCCCCCTTTCGGGAATAGAAAGTATGAGAGTATCGGAAAAGAGTTCTTTTAAATAATCAACTTCCCCGAAAGCTAAAACTTTCAAAACCACAATTATCTTCATGTAATTATTATTATTTTCTAGAAAATTTTCTTATTTCAAATCAATTCACTGTGTCTGATTGTCTCATCAAAGTGTTTAGGAGATTCCTATCGATAACGTTGATCAAGCGCATCGACCAGAATTCTTAAAGCACTTAATGGGCAATACAATCACAAAACAATCTTCTATATGATAAACATATTTCTGGAAACTTTTAAAAATTCTCTTTGTTCGTTTTAAGAACAAAAATCCCATTTATACTTATAAATAAATCTTATGAAAAAGATTTGCAAAAATTTTAAATTGCTATTTTCCAACCAAAATCAATAAATACAAAAAAATGGAATCATCGAGATATTCATAGAATACTCGATTCATAAATGGATGAAATGAGTTGGACAAACTGAATGACACAATAAATCATACATAAGAATCACAATGAGTGCGGAATGCGGTAATTGGAGTGCTAACTTCCGCAACTTGCAACGAAATCAAAACCGGTGGCAAGGTCGAGCTGAAAAGACCTTAACACTACTCAAAAGATTGCTTAGGTGATAATCCTAAGACAAGAACAAATTAGCAGAAAATTCTCAAAATACATAAATGGGAGAACACACTTTCCTCATCATGAGGGCTTAAAGAATAAAATGATGCCATCACATTGGAAATCGAAATCACAAAGAAAACAGAGACCCACCAAAATAGATGGAAGCATACCTTATCCCTGAGAAGAACCTCCAGAAGCACCAACTGCATTTAACTTGCCAGCCGGAGAATTATTCGGAGCAATGGGACAAGTGGAACTACGATGTCCTTCCTTCTTGCAATAGCGACAGAAGAGAGGCTTAGGACAAGCTCGAATCATATGATTAGGAGAACCACAATTGAAACACTTTCGAATGGAAGGTGTTCCAGCAGACTGAGACTGAGAATCAGATTCAACGGGCTTTTTCTTCTTGGAAGGGAAAAATTCCTGTTCATCCAATGGAGACTGATTTTTGTTGGGGTTCTTGCGAAAATCAACATCTTCATCACTATCACACTCCCTCTCGATGGCTTCGAGATGCAGTGCAAAGTCAACTAACTCCTCAAAAGAAAGCTTAAGCTCAAGCATCAAGGTTTTCTTAAGATATTTCTTAAGACCAGAAACAAACTTCAAATTCTTCTTATAAGAAGTGCTAATGAATTCAAGACCATACTTAGATAAGGCCTCGAAAGATGCAACATATTCAGAAACGGAAGACTCCCCTTGCTTCAATTCAAGAAAGCGCCGGGCCAACAAAGCTTTCTCAGATTCAGGAACGAACTTGAGTTCAAATCGCTCCCGAAACTGAGTCCAAGAAAGAGCAGACTCATCAATTTCGGCTACAAGAAGCTCGTACCAATCAAGGGCACGCTCTTGCAATAAACTAGAAGTTACAAGAACTCTATCATGATCAAAAATATCCATTCTAGAGAAGATACGTCCGCACGTGCGAATCCAAGCTTGAACTTTAAGAACAGACTCGCAGCCTTTAAACGACTTTCCTCCAAGATGAGAAAAATCACTGCACAGGCGTGCAAAGGTAGACTTGCGAGGTGGAGATACACGAGTAGGAGCAGGAGGCTGAATGCTCCTAAACAACTCCATAAACTGATCGGCTGACATATAAACGCCATCCGGATGTGAGCCACTAGATTGCCTAGCATCCGAACGCCGTCCTCTGCCTCTTCCAGCCATAAGCTGAAAGTTAAAGAAGATAAAGATTAACCACAAGGTAGATGTTTCAATACGGAATACTACGGAATAAAAATGCATTCCTAGACGTATTCCTAAATTCTATCTAACCATTGATGGTAGAAGGAATAGAAAGACACGATGATTCAAAGATTTGTAACACTTGTTACACTTTGATGTACCATAATATGTGCTTCTATTCTGTGTTTATCATATTTTGTTCTGAACCTGGCTCCGATACCAAGCTGTGATGCCCCACCTATATACCCACGCTAGCAAAGAGTATTAATAGATAATACCGTCTGCTAACATGGAGAATACGGCTGTTTAGGAGCGACCATCTATAGCCTTGCCTTAATTATCTATTGAATACATCGACAATTGCCTTACCAAGCAGATCGACATATCCAATGAATACTTAAAACAAAACCATAGGTGGCTAGAGGATCTATCAGAACAGAATATAACAACTCAGATGCAATATACATCACAGAACAGTAAACCATCATATACACATATACTGATACATAACAGAGTATACAAAATAATACATGTCAAGTGGTATAGGAAACCACAATATACAGACGAGTCAATAATACATATCAGAGTTACAACAGAAGAGGACTACACAAAAGCTAGGACAAACAAGAAACTAGCGGAACAGTCCATGCGGAAGCAAAAGAGGCTAAGTCCAAAAGCACCTAACCTGAAACATCTCGGTCTGACCCGAGTAATTAATACACGGGTCAGTCTAGCTAAACAAATCAGTTAGATAAACTGAACGACAATAAACCTGCAAGGTTACAAAGTATAACAAATATCTCTAAAGGAGATAACACAATCATCTAACAAAAGATGAATCATATGATAACAAGCCTCATATCATCGGCAACATATAGAAACAAAGGATAAGAATATCCCAAATCAAGCCATAAGGCAATAAAAAATACCAATAAGGTACACAAGTTCCGCAAGGTAAACGCTACGCATCATGCGGCTCATAATGACCAACACCGAAGGGCGAGGCCAAGGGAATATACATATGAATGAAACATCATAAAATTGCTCGAGCTCAGTACTGTACAAATAAGGATCCATGAGCCCGAAGACTCCAAACCCAATATCACCCATGCGGCTCATAACGACCAACATAGAAAGCGATACTAAAGGGCAACCCAATATCACCCATGCAGCTCATAACGACCAACATAGAAAGGATACTAAAGGGCAACAAACCCGAAGGCACATACCCGAAGGCAACAAACCGTAGTGGTGAAGGTCAGAGACCCAGTACCGGACACCACTAACTGGCGGAATGTGTCATAACTCTCAAAAAGGAATCCGAAAAGTGTTAACGTATGTCCCATAACCACTCGTTCGCACTAAACGGTTTACTATCCGTCAGCCACTTTCACACTCAAAGCAATACAAAGTTTACCTCATATCATCGATAAACCAAACCCGAAGGTCAAAACGATCAATCGAATAGGTCGGGGACTAATTGGGAAGACAAACGCACAGATTCATGGTCCGTGTTTTTCCTAACCATTTAATCTTCCTTCTACTTCGCTCGAAGTGTGAAATTGTCTGTGTGCATCATAAATAGAATTTAAGAATTAGAGAAGGAAACTTTTAATACGATTTAGAGAGATTTATTTATGAAAACCCGTGAATGAAGTCTAAAATAAGTTATCAAAGCCAAAGATGCAATGACAACCACTAAAAACTAACTCGAATCGATAAAATTTGGAAAAACAATCAAAATATGCAAAAATAGGCAAAACATGAGCAGGTCGGTCGACCGGTTGCAGGGCTCGGTCGGCTGGCTAGATGCAGGAAATAAGAAATGACTCGGGGTAGCAGGTCGGTCGACCGGCTACAGGGCTCGGTCGGCCGAACCTGATGAATTTTCAATTCCTACCCTATATCAATGAAATGCAATTTCTTCCAAATCGCGACCATTCGAGCAATGGACCTAAGGAGCTTTAACCAATATATCCCCCAGCTCCATTAGCTCTCCGATTTGCAACCAAACATATTCAAACATCGAAGTTAGGATCTTTAAAGAATTGAACCCAAACACTAAAAATTTGGATATTCACCAGTTCAATACAAACCAAAAGCAAGAGCATATGAACAAGTGCTAGGAAATTCATACCCAACATCAAAGAAATCAAGAGAAGTAGATGTGAGTTCAAAACTCACCTTTTTAACTCAAGAAGAAGAAGAAGAAGCTCAAATGCAAAGGAACAAGTCCAACCACTCTCTACTTCAACTCTACTAGCTTCAATCTAAGATCAAACAAATATTTCCTAAGTTTAGTTTAGGAATTTCTGAGATTGAAGAGAGAAAGAGATAGAGAAGATGAAGAAGAGCTTACCTATGTCTTCTCTTTGATATTGGAGCAAGAATCAAGTTTGCAAAGAAGAAACTAGGGCTTGGAGTTTCTAATTCCCTTTCCTTTCCACCATTTTCAGTTGGAGCTTGAGTTTGAGGAGTGGGAATGAGTGAATGGAGAGGAGAGGGCTGAGTTAGGGTATTAGTTAAGCTAGTGGGCTGAACCCAAACCCTAAACTCAATCGAAAAAGTAGCGAAATTCAACTTACTCCAAACATATCAAAGATTATACTCAAAAAGATCGCAAACGACATTTTGAACTCAATGGAAGTGGTCCTGAGTCCCAATTCGACCGTTTGCAAAAAGTAACATTTCGGACTCAAAATCCGACTAACGGCGCTATATTTAAATAAAATATTTAAATATACAACCGATAAATATGCGGGTTGTTACAGACTCCCCTCCTTAAAGAAATTGCGTCCTCGCAATTCTTAAGAAGAAAATAAAGAGTAACAACCAAAAACATATCAACACATAAGAATAACTGAATAAGAAGTTCACCATAAAGTGCACGAAAAGATAAGCCTGAACTTGCTTGCTCAGAGAATTCTATGGATTCCTAAGCCCAAAATAATTCGGAACATTGACGTGGTACAAACAATACGTCGAATGAACCAAGGCTCAACAAAATGAAGTATAACAAAACGTCCAATGAACCTGGTAAAAAGATCATTCCATACGGACATCAACAAAGAAACAATCACTTGTTACTTACAACTAATTGCATTGGCAACACGATCCCCCTTTCGGGAATAGAAAGTATGAAAGTATCGGAAAAGAGTTCTTTTAAATAATCAACTTTCCCAAAAGCTAAAACTTTCAAAACCACAATTATCTTCATGTAATTATTATTTTTTTCTAGAAAATTTTCTTATTTCAAATCAATTCACTGTGTCTGATTGTCTCATCAAAGCGTTTAGGAGATTCCTATCGATAACGTTGATCAAGCGCATCGACCAGAATTCTTAAAGCACTTAATGGGCAATACAATCACAAAACAATCTTCTATATGATAAACATATTTCTGGAAACTTTTAAAAATTCTCTTTGTTCGTTTTAAGAACAAAAATCCCATTTATACTTATAAATAAATCTTATGAAAAAGATTTGCAAAAATTTTAAATTGCTATTTTCCAACCAAAATCAATAAATACAAAAAAATGGAATCATCGAGATATTCATAGAATACTCGATTCATAAATGGATGAAATGAGTTGGACAAACTGAATGACACAATAAATCATACATAAGAATCACAATGAGTGCGCAATGCGGTAATTGGAGTGCTAACTTCCGCAACTCGCAACCAAATCAAAACCGGTGGCAAGGTCGAGCTGAAAAGACCTTAACACTACTCAAAAGATTGCTTAGGTGATAATCCTAAGACAAGAACAAATTAGCAGAAAATTCTCAAAATACATAAATGGGAGAACACACTTTCCTCATCATGAGGGCTTAAAGAATAAAATGATGCCATCAAATTGGAAATCGAAATCACAAAGAAAATATAGACCCACCAAAATAGATGGAAGCATACCTTATCCCTGAGAAGAACCTCCAGAAGCACCAACTGCATTTAACTTGCCAGCCGGAGAATTATTCAGAGCAATGGGACAAGTGGAACTACGATGTCCTTCCTTCTTGCAATAGCGACAGAAGAGAGGCTTAGGACAAGCTCGAATCATATGATCAGGAGAACCACAATTGAAACACTTCCGAATGGAAGGTGTTCCAGCAGACTGAGACTGAGAATCAGATTCAACGGGCTTTTTCTTCTTGGAAGGGAAAAATTCCTGTTCATCCAATGGAGACTGATTTTTGTTGGGGTTCTTGCGAAAATCAACATCTTCATCACTATCACACTCCCTCTCGATGGCTTCGAGATGCAGTGCAAAATCAACTAACTCCTCAAAAGAAAGCTTAAGCTCAAGCATCAAGGTTTTCTTAAGATATTTCTTAAGACCAGAAACAAACTTCAAATTCTTCTTATAAGAAGTGCTAATGAATTCAAGACCATACTTAGATAAGGCCTCGAAAGATGCAACATATTCAGAAACGGAAGACTCCCCTTGCTTCAATTCAAGAAAGCGCCGGGCTAACAAAGCTTTCTCAGATTCAGGAACGAACTTGAGTTCAAATCGCTCCCGAAACTGAGTCCAAGAAAGAGCAGACTCATCAATTTCGGCTACAAGAAGCTCGTACCAATCAGGGGCACGCTCTTGCAATAAACTAGAAGTTACAAGAACTCTATCATGATCAGAAATATCCATTCTAGAGAAGATACGTTCGCACGTGCGAACCCAAGCTTGGACTTCAAGAACAGATTCGTAGCCTTTAAACGGCTTTCCTCCAAGATGAGAGAAATAACTGCACATGCGTGCAAAGGTAGACTTGCGAGGTGGAGATACACGAGTAGGAGCTGGAGGCTGAATGCTCCTAAACAACTCCATAAACTGATCGGCTGACATATAAACGCCATCCGGATGTGAGCCACTAGATTGCCCAGCATCTGAACGCCGTCCTCTGCCTCTTCCAGCCATAAGCTGAAAGTTAAAGAAGATAAAGATTAACCACAAGGTAGATGTTTCAATACGGAATACTACGGAATAAAAATGCATTCCTAGACGTATTTCCAAATTCTATCTAACCATTGATGGTAGAAGGAATAGAAAGACACGATGATTCAAAGATTTGTAACACTTGTTACACTTTGATGTGCCATAATATGTGCTTCTATTCTGTGTTTATCATATTTTGTTCTGAACCTAGCTCCGATACCAAGCTGTGAGGCCCCACCTCTATACCCACGCTAGCAAAGAGTATTAATAGATAATACCGTCTGCTAACACGGAGAATACGGCTGTTGAGGAGCGACCATCTATAGCCTTGACTTAATTATCTATTGAATACATCGACAATTGCCTTACCAAGCAGATCGACATATCCAATGAATACTTAAAACAAAACCATAGGTGTCTAGAGGATCTATCAGAACAGAATATAACAACTCAGATGCAATATACATCACAGAACAGTAAACCATCATATACACATATACTGATACATAACAGAGTATACAAAATAATACATGTCAAGTGGTATAGGAAACCACAATATACAGACGAGTCAATAATACATATCAGAGTTACAACAGAAGAGGACTACACAAAAGCTAGGACAAACAAGAAACTAGCGGAACAGTCCATGCGGAAGCAAAAGAGGCTAAGTCCAAAAGCACCTAACCTGAAACATCTCGGTCTGACCCGAGTAATTAATACATGGGTCAGTCTAGCTAAACAAATCAGTTAGATAAACTGAACGACAATAAACCTGCAAGGTTACAAAGTATAACAAATATCTCTAAAGGAGATAACACAATCATCTAACAAAAGATGAATCATATGATAACAAGCCTCATATCATCGGCAACATATAGAAACAAAGGATAAGAATATCCCAAATCAAGCCATAAGGCAATAACAAATACCAATAAGGTACACAAGTTTTCCGCAAGGTAAACGCTACGCATCATGCGGCTCATAATGACCAACACCGAAGGGCGATGCCAAGGGAATATACATATGAATGAAACATCATAAAATTGCTCGAGCTCAGTACTGTACAAACAAGGATCCATGAGCCCGAAGACTCCAAACCCAATATCACCCATGCGGCTCATAACGACCAACATAGAAAGCGATACTAAAGGGCAACCCAATATCACCCATGCGGCTCATAACGACCAACATAGAAAGCGATACTAAAGGGCAACAAACCCGAAGGCACAAACCCGAAGGCACATACCCGAAGGCAACAAACCGTAGTGGTGAAGGTCAGAGACCCAGTACTGGACACCGCTAACTGGCGGAATGTGTCATAACTCTCAAAAAGGAATCCGAAAAGTGTTAACGTATGTCCCATAACCACTCGTTCGCACTAAACGGTTTACTATCCGTCAGCCACTTTCACACTCAAAGCAGTACAAAGTTTACCTCATATCATCGATAAACCAAACCCGAAGGTCAAAACGATCAATCGAATAGGTCGGGGACTAATCGGGAAGACAAACACACAGATTCATGGTCCGTGTTTTACCTAACCATTTAATCTTCCTTCCACTTCGCTCGAAGTGCGAAATTGTGTGTGTGCATCATAAATAGAATTTAAGAATTAGAGAAGGAAACTTTTAATACGATTTAGAGAGATTTATTTATGAAAACCCGTGAATGAAGTCTAAAATAAGTTATCAAAGCCAAAGATGCAATGACAACCACTAAAAACTAACTCGAATCGATAAAATTTGGAAAACCAATCAAAATATGCAAAAACAGGCAAAACATGAGCAGGTCGGTCGACCGGTTGCAGGGCTCGGTCGGCTGGCTAGATACAGGAAATAAGACATGACTCGGGGTAGCAGGTCGGTCGACCGGCTACAGGGCTCGGTCGGCCGAACCTGATGAATTTTCAATTCCTACCCTATATCAATGAAATGCAATTTCTTCCAAATCGCGACCATTCGAGCAATGGACCTAAGGAGCTTTAACCAATATATCCCCCAGCTCCATTAGCTCTCCAATTCGCAACCAAACATATTCAAACATCGAAGTTAGGATCTTTAAAGAATTGAACCCAAACACTAAAAATTTGGATATTCACCAGTTCAATCCAAACCAAAAGCAAGAGCATATGAACAAGTGCTAGGAAATTCATATCCAACATCAAAGAAATCAAGAGAAGTAGTTGTGAGTTCAAAACTCACCTTTTTAACTCAAGAAGAAGAAGAAGAAGCTCAAATGCAAAGGAACAAGGCCAACCACTCTCTACTTCAACTCTACTAGCTTCAATCTAAGATCAAACAAATATTTCCTAAGTTTAGTTTAGAAATTTCTGAGATTGAAGAGAGAAAGAGATAGAGAAGATGAAGAAGAGCTTACCTATGTTTTCTCTTTGATATTGGAGCAAGAATCAAGTTTGCAAAGAGGAAACTAGGGCTTGGAGTTTCTAATTCCCTTTCCTTTCCACCATTTTCAGTTGGAGCTTGAGTTTGAGGAGTGGGAATGAGCGAATGGAGAGGAGAGGGCTGAGTTAGGGTATTAGTTAAGCTAGTGGGCTGAACCCAAACCCTAAACCCAATAGAAAAAGTAGCGAAATTCAACTTACTCCAAACATATCAAAGATTATACTCAAAAAGATCGCAAACGACATTTTGAACTCAATGGAAGTGGTCTTGAGTCCCAATTCGACCGTTTGCAAAAAGTAACATTTCGGACTCAAAATCCGACTAACGACGCTATATTTAAATAAAATATTTAAATATACAACCGATAAATATGCGGGTTGTTACAAAGATAGATTGCAAAAGCGGTTTATAAAGTGGTTTTCAAATTGTTTTAAAAGCTTGTTTTCTCCAACTTATAATTTCTATACAAAATACACATTTTTGCACTGTCGAGCAAATGAGAAGGAGAGTTAAACAATTGGGTAAAATGCATAGTATGGGATACGTGCATTTATCCTTTCGGTTAATTCCTAACTTGTCTGTTTGATTGTTTTGGCCTACGAGTCTAGTTTACCGATGATATGAGGTGAACCTTTTACTGCTTTGAGTGTGAAATTTACTAGCGGTTAGTAAACCGTTTAGTGCGAACGGGTGGTATGGGGACACACGTTAACACTTTTTGGGTTCCTTTCCGAGATTTATGACACATTTGCCGATTGGCGTGCAAGTACTGACCTTCGGATCATTTTCCATTTCGGCGTATTTGTCTTCGGACGTTTGCTATTGCGGTGTATTTTTCTTCGAACGTTTGCCAATGCGACGTATTTACCATTGCGATGTATTTTCTTTTGACGTTGCCTTTGGACGAAGTACCTATTATGCGAAACAGTACTCGACAAAAATAGCACTTGCAAAACTTTTTTTGAGAGGATTTTTACCCTTGTGTGTCGTCATTTTGAATTTGGTTCTGTGAACCATTCGGTGGAGATTACTTTGGGATTTTTGGACTCTTGAAAGTTCTTTTGAGATTTTCATTGCCTACTCTGGCGTGTTGAGATTTTCCTTTTGGCATGTGTGTATATATATATGTATGTATGTATGTGTGTGTGTGTGTGTATTGAGATTGCCTATTGGCGCTATTTATGGGATTTTCCTTTTGGCATTGTATGAGATTTTTATCCCTTTATTGACATTTGCCTTATGGCTTATGTCGAGATGGCTTTTGCTTATGTTTTCCTTGGAGTTGCCGATATGGCGGGTTTGGGAATTACTCTTTTAGGAGTTTGCATTATACTATTTTCTAAACCATTTTTATTTGACTTATGATTGCTGATGATATGAGGCATGCTACATTTTAGCGATTCCCGGTATTTTTTGTCTCCTTTGTATTTCATGCTTATTAAAGCAATAGTGTTCTATCACCTAGTGTAACCATATATGCCATACATGATGCGTATCCTCCATATGTCTATGGTTAGCTTTCTTATTGTTTCTTCTTGTTTAAGAAGAACATCACCATGCTCTTATGCTCTATTATTCTGCTATCACCTTTTACTAATTTGTTTAGCTAGACTGACCCGTGTATTTTATACTCGGGTCAGACCGAGGTGTTTTAGGTTAGGTACATTTGGACTTAGCCTATTCTGCTGCTGCATGGACTATTCTCCTAGCTCTTTTTGTTACAGATTTTTGTGTAGTCCTTTTTGGTTTGCTACTATGATATGTATATTCTTTTGACCCATGTTTGTGTTGTGGTCGTCATACCACTTTGATGTATCATTTTGGATTGTACTAGTGATTGTATATGTACTTATGCATATGTATGCATTTCTGCTGTTCTGTGATGTTATTTACATTTGAGTTGTTATGTTTTGTTCTGATAGATCCGTTAGCCATTATAGTTTTGTATTAAATATTTATTGGATATGTCGATCCACTTGAGAAGAAAAAAATAGATAGCACTTATCGACGTATTCGAAAGATAGTTAAGACAATGCCATAGATTGTCGCTCCTATCCAGCTCTATTCTCCGCATTAGCAGACGGTATTACCTCGTAATACTCTTTGTTAATATGGGTCTCATAGTGGGGCGTTACAATCACCCTCAGGATTAGAAGCGATTAGTCCTTGCACTTCACTACTCCATCTTTGACTCCCATCTCTTGTCTTCCTCACGAAAACGTTCAAACCGGATCGAAGTGGTTTTCGGGAAATAAATCCCGGTCCCCGTCTCTTCGAAATGATCAGCGCATTGGCCAATATTGATAGTCGGTTATTTAACTATCAGATAACATTCATAAACAACCATCAGATTTAAATAATTTACAAATTATTCTCAAAATATCTTCGCAAGATATTTACTGTACTTCAATCCTTTTGAAAACAATTCAAACCACCTTTCTCTCACGTAAATAAATTTCCCATTTATTCCCACTGAAAATTACCAAGTCTAAGTACTTTAGATTTTAAAATAATTTAAATCACTTTATTCTAAAATATACTTTAAAACATTTAATTTAAAACTAATTAAACACTTTATTCAAAAATACATACTTTAAAAATATTTAAAATAAAATTACCTTATAAGAAAAAACTAATTTTTTAATTAAAAGTTAAGCCAAGCTAAATTTTAAAATAAGAATTACGAAATTCTATACAAGTTTTAAATAAATTTTAACTAAACAGTCTTTAAAATTAAATTACTTTATAAAATATAAATATTA
The DNA here is from genome assembly GCA_030765085.1 of Allium cepa. Lineage (NCBI taxonomy): Eukaryota > Viridiplantae > Streptophyta > Magnoliopsida > Asparagales > Amaryllidaceae > Allium > Allium cepa. The sequence continues at coordinate 943,006,780 of CM060934.1, read as the reverse complement.
TTAATTATCTTTTTTTAAAACATAATATCAGTTTAACCTTTTAAAATAATTACTACTATAACTAATTTAACAAATATTTACCTTTAAAAGTTTAACAACTTAAATAATAATTTCACAAAAACAATTCTTTAAAACCACTTTAAAACTTTTACTTATACTTAAATATCTCTTTTGAAATGTACTTGGCTTTTCAGGGAATTACACTTCCCATTTCAGAATAACCCATATAACTCTTTATAAATCCTGCTCGATTTATCCCAATTTAATTTTCATTCAAATCCCGTAAATTTCTTTCAACACTTTAAAAATAAAACACCTTTTTATTTTTAAACACAATTCCCATCTCCTGGAAAACACTTTCAAAATATATACTTAAATTATTTTAAATAAGGCTACTAAGATTACTTAAATAAAAATAATACTTAAGAAATTTTTTATAAGGGTTTCGGAGTAAACTGAAACCAAAATCACTTTTCAAAATAAATTTATTATTTCAAATTTATGTTGAAATTTCCTTTTAAAAACATAATACCAATTTACCTTTAAAATAATTAAATACCATATTACTTGAATAAATATTTACCTTTCACTTAAAAAAAATTAAAATAGTAATTTTTCTAAAACATTCTAAAAACATTTTAGAATTCTAGTTTATACTTTGAAATCTTTTCTTTGAAAATATACTTTCCAACTTTTAAAAATAAAATCACCTTTTTATTTTTAAAATAAATTGCAACTTTTCTTTATAAATTCCCACCGGAATCCATACTACTAAATTTATCCACTGATAAATAATTCCACTTCATTTATAAACCCAGTTCATAAATTTCCATTCCTCATTTCCATTTTAATCACAGTTTCCAAAACACTTAATCAATTTCAACCCTATTTCTTGGTATAAATTCCCTTTAAAATTTATCGCTTGCTTTATTCAAAATCAACTACAAAATCCATTAAACCAATTTCACCCTTTATTTTCGATTTAAAATCCTTAATTAAATCTGAAACATACATTTCAATTTTTATTTCAAAATTCCCATTTTATTTTCTTTAAAAATCTAAATTTATATTTTTCATTCTCACATATACCCATATATATTCAACCAAGCCATAGCATCCAATAATTCACTTCCAAATATAAAATATAAAATCATCATAGATTATCACATAATTCACAACGCTGATTATAAAATAAATTCAACGTTTTGAGGAATCTGGTTGGATCCCTCTAACCTGTTTCCCTGCATCCACAGATGTTAGCACAATATAAAATACCAATTCCACTTCGAGGTGGAATATCGCGGTATATGGGGTCATATTCATATCATCCGCTATTATGCGACGCATAGGGTCTCATCCGTTATATAATGCGGGAAATCAATCACTCCAATATATACTATATACTACTATATAATATACCACATCCAATCAATTCAATCATTCAACCAAATATTTAAATTTAACTATTTAAATTTGAATAACCTAGACGAGTGAGATTAAATCACCTTGAATTCGTCGAGCGTTTAAATTCTAAATTAAATTGAGTCTGTTCGATTTAATCCAAAATTTTCACTGCCTTAAAATGATTCCAGATCTGCATCAATACGTGCTGCTTGTCGCTGCGATTCCAGCACTTCTTGTTTCGTCGTAATCTGATCAAGCATGCTTGAGATATTCAGTTTTAAACATTGAATATTATTTATATAAACAATTTCTTATCTTTTATTAACAATTTACCAAGCAAGATCTGGGCCACACGTCTACACCAAAAAATCACGGCCATAGAAACACTTCTACCTCATCACGCGTTCGCTCCAGATAGCCGAACCCAAACGTCGCCGTCCAAATCAAAAATCGCGACCATCCACGGCGATAACTAGCTCGATCGGAGACCCCTACGACGAAGCACAACGCCTACATCAATCGACCAAAATCTCGTCAAGCTCGGCTCCATGTTCGTCTCGAAAAATGCACCCAAACACGTCACCTTCTCGAGCAGATTCTGGCCTCCACGACGTTTTGTTGGCGATCTCCACCATTCAATATGTAGAGCTTGCAGAGCTCTTCGATTCTCTAGTTGGAGGACTTTGAAATAAACGAGTGGATTTGGAGAGATTTGAGGTAGAAGATTGGAGAGTTATGGCCATTGAAACGAATGAACACGGCGGCTACACTCTCGGCTAGGGTTTAGCTGAAAACGTGAACATATATACGATTCGATATAATATTTTATTATTATTTTCCACCAATCTTCAAGATTTTCGAACGAACTCCGAATTAGACATGACACCAGGCGTTTATAAGGTTTTACCCGCATTCCAAACACAATGGAACGTGATTCGTAGGCTAATTCAATCACATGTGGAAGATAGCTTTTTGAATCAAGTTTTAGGTATTAAATTACTGGTTTAAATTTTCAAGCGTTTCTCACCCTTACGAGCAAACGATAACTCCAAATACTACGAAATTTGAAATCCGATAATAATACACTATTACTGATTCAATGGAACTAGTTTCGTCGAATTTTGAGACTGTGCCTCGAAAGGCTATTTTAACTTGTCAATTAAATCGAGCGATTTTCAAAATCGTCGAACTCTTTCAAAATTTCACTTTTAAAACTTTACTAACTTAATTATAAATCATATAGAATTTATATTCACATTAGAAATCATTCTGATACGTCTTAAATCAAAATCTGATTATTTACATTATTATTATATATATTAAATCCCATTACTAAATCAATATAGAAATTCCAATTTTAGCTTATCGACTTTTGATTCCATCCAAAAGTCCTGTATTATAATTCAAATCCAATTAGACTTTAAATAAATTTTAGAAACCATTTTCATATCATTTACACCAGATTTACAAACTATCTCAATTTCGAATAATAAATTACTATTATCCAAATCCAATTGAATTGCCATATTTTAAAATTTAACTAATTATATTGATTTAACCAAAATCTCTTATTTCAAATCAAATTATACTTCACATTCAACATTTAAAATGAATTAAATTTTCAAAATCTAACGACCAAAATTCCGAGTCATTACAACAATCAAAACCGTACCGGCGCTTATTGGAGATTGGATTCCATACAATGGCAGGGCTACTGGGGTACCACCCGTCACAGTACATGGTCTTGATCATCGTACCGAGTATCCACCATGATCCTCTACATCACAAGACTGGAGCTACCACTTACTGGATAGTCCGAATAAGATCATCCCGCAGTTGGGATCAACAACCAACCACACAGCCGAATAAAATGACCTCTAGACAGGGATGACCTTATCCTAATTGGTTGCTAGTCACTTAGCTTTGTGTGCACCTCCCCTATTTTACCAATTCCCGATCGATGAGGCTCGAGGCTATGTGTTACCTTTTTAGCACACATTTGCTTAGAATGTTCACCGTCCACCTGATGATGTTCTGATAGCATTCATCCTTACAAGTCCGTTCTGGTTCGAATGGAATCGAAGGCACTACTCCTACTGCATCCATTTTGGAATCACCCTCAGAATTAGTAATGATTAGCCCTTGCACTTCACTGCTCCATCTTTGACTCCAAGCTCTTGTCTTCCTTACCAAAAAATTCAAACCGGATCTAAGTGGTTTTCGAAAAATTAATCCCCATCCCGGTCTCTTCGAAACGATCAACGCATTGGCTAATATTAATAGTCGGTTATTTAACTATCAAATAATATCCATAAACAACCATCAGATTTAAATAATTATCGAAATTATTTATTCCAAAATATCTTCGCAAACTATTTTTCTGCATTTCAACTCTTTGAAAATAGTTTTCGAATCACCTTTCTCTCGCGGAATAAATTTCCAAATATTGTTTATTTCCACTGAAATTCACCAAGTCTTATTACTTATATTTTAAAATAGTTTAAATCACTTTACCCAAGATGTATACTTTAAAACATTTAACTTAAAATACTTTATTTAAAATACTAGTTATGAAACTTTAAAATAACTTCTCATGTAAAACTTAAGCCCAAACCTATTTTAACATAAAAGTTATTCTATGAGGTATAAATATTAAATAATTATCTTTAAATAATAATACTAGTTGAACCTTTAAAAATAATTACTACTATGATTAATCTAAATAAATATTTACTTTAAAATTCTAAAAAAATTAAGTAATAAAATTTCTCTAAAACATTCTTTTAAAAACTACTTTAAAACCTCTAATTTATACTTGGAAATCTTTCTTTGAAAATATAATCGGCTTTTCAGGGAAATACACTTTCCTTTTCGCACCTTTAAAAATAAATCACTATTATTTTTAAACAAATCACTCTTTCCTTATAAATTTCCATCCTGAATTTATACTTCAAAATTTTCATCTGATAAATATTTCGCTTTATTTATAAACCCTGTTTATAAATTCCATCATCTCATTCTCTATTGAAATACTGCTTCAATCACTTAACCGATTTAAAAATCGATTCGCTGATTTAATTCCCTATAGAATTGATTTCTTGATTTATTCAAATTTTATTACAGAAATCCATTAATTCCAGATTCACTTCTTAATTAGGATTTGAAAATCTTATTTAAAACCGAAAATACAAATTTCATACTTTATTTCAAAAAAAATCGTATATTTCTTCCTAATATTTTAAATCTTGAATTTAAAATAAATTCTTAAATTCTTAACAATATAACTTAAGTCTTCAAATTCATTTATAATTATTTTACTTAAAAATTTCCCTTTTTATTTCTTTTTAAAATACAAACTTTATATATATTTCATTTTTTCTCAAGTACCAATATATATACGACCAAGCCATAACATTCAATAATTTCAATTCCCAATAAAATCAATATAATCCACCACATAAATCACATTGCTGAATATAAAGTTAATTCAACGTTTTGAGGAATCCAGTTGGATCTCTCCAACCTGTTTCCCTGCATCCACAGATGTTAGCACAATATTTAAATACCAATCTCGCTTCAAGGCGGGATATCGCGGTATATGGAGTCATCCGCTACTATGCGGGAAGCATAGGGTCTCATCCGCTATATAATGCGGGAATCAATCACTCCAATATATATATGTGTATATATACATATATATATAATACATCCAGTCAACCCAATCATTCAACCAATAATTTAAATTTAACTATTTAAATTTAAATGGAATTCCAAAGGAGTGAGACTAACTCACCTTATTTTTGTTGCAACCCATTTCCATCTCAACTTGTTTCCTTCACAATCTTTAGGACGTTGTACAATATTATATGATTTATTAACATTAAAACTAATCGAAAAGCACAATTATTTATTTAATCTAATCAAATGATTTAATCAAACTAATTTTCCTTGAATAATCTTTAGTAACTAAAATAAGTTAATAAAACAAGTTAGTTGCTATAATCCGTTATTTTTAAAATAAACCAGAGCATCTAACATGTGTACATATATCTATATTTATTTTTATTTATTTTTTTGAAACTTCATATGTATACTTTAAAAATAATCTATATAGATATATATAAATCTTGTTTTATACAAAACCTCTCAAACATTAAAAATTCCCATTTTCAAAACCTTACATCTACATACATACATACATACATATACATATACATATATATATATATATATATATTTCTCTCCTTATATGTATATATATATTTCTGTTTTCTATACATGCGTATATATAATTTCAGATTTAAATAAATTAAGGTTAACTAAAAATTTAAAAACTGCTTAAAACTTTATCTTACTGTAATAATGTCTTCTTTAATACACACACACACACACACCCCTCTGTAAAAAATATGATTTCAAAGTTTCTTTGTAAATATACACGTATATATATATATATATACATACATTATTAAAATTCAAATTGAAACGAAGATAAAACGAAAGCACCTCATTGACTTTAAGCGCGTCACCACCTCATGCAACATCCCGATCGCGTTCCAACGAGTTTCCAGCCTCCTTATTATTCGCGGCTCTGACGAGTCCCACGGCGCCGCCTTCATTGATGATGAACTCTGCTGCAATCGCGAGAGCCGCCAAGCATGAGCTCCCTTAGCCCTAATCGGAATTCCTCTGACCTCGATCTGCAAATCTCGATCACCTCCTCACCGAGTTGACGTGCTCGAGCACGAGACTGAAAATCCCTCTCTATTATCGAACGCGACCCCTTGCTTGCTCGAATCGATTCAAATGCGGCTTGGTTGAGTGAGAGATCCTCACAAAGTAGGTTGCGATTGTAACTCTAACGAGGCGACCAGTTTGGATGAGATGAGTTTAAAAAGGAAGCGAACGATTTTGATTTGGGAGAAGACTGTCGTTCGGCCCTAATAATTCTTTTCTTCTTTCGTTAATTTATTATTTTTTAGAGAAAGGGGAACGCGTGTTAACAGAGTGGATACGCGTTACACTAGGGAGACACTTGTTTGAATGATGAGAAAGGCTGCTGAGAAAGCTTTTTGTCAAAACAATTTGAATATCAATATTATTTAAATTTAAATTTAAAATTTAAATCGTCACAAAATCACCATCTAAAATTTTGACTTCCTATCAAGGCGTGCCGCCAGGCGTTTATAATGTTATACCCCTTTTCCGAACGCACTGAAAAAGGTTTCGAGTCCTAATTCGATCATATGGAGAAGATAGCCTTTTGGACCTAGTTATTATATTAAATTTTCGATATAAATTAGCGTATATACATCGTATGATCACACGAAAACTCCAAATGCTACGGAAATTGAAATCCAATAATAATACACTATTACAGATCCAATGGAACTGATTTCGTCGAAATCAAAGACTGTGCCTCAGAAGACAATTTTTAAATATCGATTTAAACGATATATTTTTAAAACTGAAAAATTCACCTTAAAATTCAATATTAACACTTCTGTTATCTTCAGTATTATAAATATAAATTTTCTAAGCCTTTGAAATGTTTTTGACCAGCTTAAAAGCAAAGATTCACTATTTTAACCAATTTCCAATTATTAAATTCAATAATTTTAATTGCCAAATAATTAGTGATATTTGAAATCCAAGTTAAACTAACTTTCAAATGTTTAAAATTAATTAAATATCTCAATTTCAAATATCCAGAAATTCCGGATCGTCACACACACAACAGTCTTCAGCAAAGGAATAAAGAAACAAGGCAAATGGCTTCAGACAAAAGTATAATAGAGATAAATGCATGCATGTTGCATGAAACAGATGTCACTCTAATAAATGCTACTCTCATAACTGTTCCAAATCAACATACCATTATTACAACTTATCGTGATCCAGTTATACCCTTGCCAAGCAACATCTCCTCCAATAATACCGGTGCATCATGCATGCAACAAGCCTCATACCACAATCATGCTCACCCTATTTAACAACCAACTTCCACTGATGCAAACATACAATCACATACAAATGCAAGCATACCTTTTTCCCTTAACTATTCCTTTGCAACATCCTTCAAACCGAATAAATGCTAGCATCCTCATCCACTTTGCACTGGTGCAAATGTACAATCACAATCAAATGAACTCTTATCTACTCACATATCCAATCATGGCCCTCCTTTACTTCATATTGGAACAAAATCAATATTTCAATCTTCTCTAAGCCCCTCCTTTCATGCAAATAATAACACTACCACTACCAATTCTCCCCTTCTATCAGTTTTCCCCACCTCTTCTTCTACCACACCTCCTACCTCTCCAGTTCCACCTCTTACCCTAGTGTAGCCTATTACAAAGCCTAAACACCCCTAAAAATAAAACCAAACCTAATGGAAAGACCGCCTCATCAAATACCCTAGTGAAACAAATACTCGTTGAATGTTTCTCCAATGGACTCTGATTAAGAATCTGATTCTTAATCTTGGAAATACCTTGTTCATGTGCCTACAACCTCTCAAGGAGGTAACAGAACTCTTCAAAACAAAAAAATTAAGTTTAATCAATGATACAAAATATTGAAGCATGGAATATTAGAGGAGCTCATATGATATCCAAACTTGAGCAAGCAAAAACAATTATTCATGGACACAAACATTCCTTTATGTCCCTATTAGAAACCATGCTAGATCTTCCTTATTCACATAGGGTCTCCAAAACTATCAACCTTGGAATTGCATCACTAGTCATTCTCATGTAGCCTATGGTAGTATAACATCCCGCCTATTTGTATGTTTTAAATCAACGATAAACCACACACGTCTGACTTAAACCATACAGAAGGGCGGATTGTTATGGGGTAAATACGAAAGCAGAGAAAGGAAAAAATAAAAAAAATAGAGTCTTGCAGCGGAATGACCCGAGCGAATTGAAAAGACAAAGCACTCGAGTCAGAACTAAAAGATCTTATGTAAGTTAAATCAACATAAATAAATATGAGTGGAACGGCGTCAGAGATGTTTACGGGATTTGACATCTCCTATCCAGTGTCAACGTGCGTGAAGTAACTTAAAAGATGCTCGGGATTCACATCTCCTTAGGATCCGTTAAACTATTTACTGTGTAGTAATATTTCGCTATTATAGTAATGTCTATAGTAAAATAAACTTACTTTTAAATAGCGTTAAGGAGTTACCCAATCTCCCCTTAACACAATAATTGTCCCAGTAGTCCATCCAGTATCAGTGTATCTCCAGATCAGGAGACTACCCTAAATACTCCACGGGCTACGCGAGAAAACCAAACTTGTACAAGGCGCACTAGGGTAGGTGACACGGAAAAATTAGGCAATGCCAGGGTAGATATACCAATTACGCTTCCAGACCGATGGTAACGCGTAGCAGCTACTGCCGCCCACCTCGAGCCACACCCCCAAAATCAAAAGGGCTCAATCAATCACAAAGTAATAGAATGGTATCGAAGGAATGTGTCGGATAAAAGGTTCTATATTTTTAGCTCGTCGATCGCTCCTGTTTTAGCCATCTTATGCCAACTCACGGGGGATGGGTCTATGCATATACCTCAAAGGAAACGCCGCCGCCATCCTACTTCATTCTGGAATCTCCACCGCATACACAGTTGTTAAAGTGGTTTTCGGAGTTGGCAGAGAGTATGACAACTTCCGATCCCGGTCTCTTTAACCACCAAATGTTATTATAACACCACGGTCATTTCAAAATAATTATATTTCAAAACCAAAATATAATATCCATTTCAAAACCATATAAATACGATATCATTTCCCTCTTAAAAACCAAATCAATATGATATCATTTTTATTTCAAATATATCCTTTTCCAAAACCATAACACTTTCAAAGTTATTATATTTCGGAACCAAACGCTTGAAATATAACCTTTCAAAAAAATAAAACTTTGAATTTCATAACTTTGAAACAAAACTACACCACTTAAATGGCTTAAATATTAAATTACTTTATATAATAAAATAGATTCTTCAATTTCACAAATCAATTCCAAATACAGATTTTAACCCCCAAATAAACCATTTCAATTTCCATATATTTCAAAGCTTTCAAAACTAATTCTTTGATAGTTCCGTAAATATCAAATTCAATTACTATTATTTAGATTTCAAATATTTACACAATAAATCCAATATCATTTAAGTAAAACTTTTCAACTTCAAGTAACTGGATATTCCTTTAATTTATTTAACCTGACATATTCATTTAAATCAACTTGATATTCATTTAAATCACTCTAAACAAAATCAAATTATAAAAATCATACCCTTTGAAATCTCAAATTTATTTAAATTTCAACTCAATTTATTCGAGTATAATTCTCAAATAATTTAATTCAAATCAATTTCATATACATCTTCCAACCTAATTTTTTTAAGTCATTATAAACTCTATATACAATATAATTTAAACAGATACTTAACCATATTATATAAAAACAATCAAACTTTATTATTTAGCTTATTTTATATTTCCAAACAAATTTATATATAGCTAAAGATAAATAATAAAATAACATTTATATAGTATCTAAATCAATATTGATATAAAACCATATATTTCTTTACAAAACCATAGAAATCAATTTCAAAATATTTATATATATAGACCACGGTGTCTGTATATAATTTTCTATCATATGGTCAAGGGATACAGATATTTATCATTTCAACCTGTAATTTAAAATATAAATACGATTATATATCATTTCAAACCGCAATCCCGAATAAAATAAAAATGCATAACAACTTGTAGTTTATAACAATATAAAATACAACATACATTCATTCAATATCAACCATCAACCATTTATCACACTCATCATCCAATTCAAAAAATAACATCAATATAGAACAGATAATAAATAACAGGTATTTACTGGCAGTTTATATTCTATAGTAAATTAAATAATAATTTAACTGGCAGTTTATATGCAATAATAAATTAAATAATAATTTAATTCAATAAATTCAATTTAACTAGAATGATGATAAAAATATGCCAAACAGTCATAAATTCCTAATCACATCAGTAACTAATTTAACACATATAAGAAATTTTAGAAGTTGTGAGTGAGTTAAAATACCCACCTTTTGAATTTAAATTGAATTTAAATTCAATTTAAACCCAAACTTTTAATAGTCTCAAAATTCGTCCAGACCAGCGTCGAAATATCCAGAATCTCAATATGAACCTAGTGGAGAAAACCGCACGTGAAATGGACCTCGTATGCAAAATTTACGAGTGTTTGAAGATTTAAATTTAAAAATAAAATTAAAAACATTAGATGAAGGCCACGTCACCTTCAACCTTGTACATGCGGAAACCCTAGCCCTGCTCGAAAACGTGCTCGAAGCAGTTGTAGCCGTACTAGGTCGAACGTTGGCCAAAAAAAGCGCTGCGGCGAAGCTTTCCACCACGACCTCGCTCCCCACTTCCTTCTGCCCCTATCCACGCAAGCGCGGCCACCTCCGGTCTCGCGGAACTCACCTCTGCCGCCACACACTCCCAGCTGAATCACGTCGATTCCTGGCCACGTCGCGACCAACGAAACCATCATCATGACCTGCATCGCGCCAGCTACACAACGGCACTACCCGATTGACAAACGGATGTAGATCTGCCGTTGGATCGACCAAACTCCAATATGGATGGTCGAATTGATTTGCGAGTTTTGGGCAAACAATGATTAAAATTGGAAAACGAATTACTGATCTGAGATGCGCTTGTTGAGAGCTTCAGAATGATATATAATTTGATAGGTATTGAGGAGATTTAATTTTCAGTTTGAATTTTGAATTGCAACTGGATTTGGAATTGTCTGCCATTGAAATGAGGAGGTAAGAAGGAATTGTACGTACAGACAAATGACAATGAGAAACAATTATGGTTTATAACGAGGTATTTATAGACAAAGCTGAAAATAGAATAGATGGACAAGATTTATTTACATGATGAACGAAAAGGTCCGAAAAGGTCCGAAAAGCTCGTTTTAGCTCCGGAACGGAAATGGGTCAACCCACATATCAAAATAGATGTTTTCGGATATTTTAAAATCAATGGAACTTGTTTCAAGTCCAAATTCTATCGTATGAAGAAGTTAAGTTAAAACCTGTTTATTTCAAATTGATTTCAATTGATTTCAATTTAATTTATTTCTGGGTGTTTCAAGTCCGTACGATCAAACGATAAGTCCGACCGTTACGAAACTTGAAAGCCTACAATAATTCACCTTTACGGATCCGATGAAACTAGTTTCGTCGAAATCCGAGTCAATGGTCAAAATGGCTTTTTTCCTATTAATTAATTAAATTAATAATTAGTTGATTAAATCGCTGTTTCAATTCAAATTTAAAAATTCACAGATTCCATCATTTTTTATTTTTTAAACAATTACAATAATTTAAGCAAACTTAGATGTCAAATTAAAGTTGATTAATCAATCAATTTCAGTATTTAATTTCAGTTTCATTAAATTCAGAAATTATAATTTAAAATTCCCAAAATCCATTTATTAAATTTTAAACCTTGTTATTCACATCTTTTATCACAATAAGGATGCAACTAACATTGGTTCTTGACTTATTACATTAAAATCTTCAAATTTCATCTTAATTTCCCAACAACGTAATATCTAAATATTTAATTCCATTTATTTGCAATAAACCCAATTACTATAACTTAAATTCAAATAAATAAATAAATCTTGATTCCCATTCTTTAAATCAACCAATTGTCATATTATAAATGGAATTGACATTATTTTCAAATATTATCTTAATTTTCATTAACATAATATTAATTACACTTATTGAAATTTATTTCCCAATTTACTAAATACAATCAATTATGCCCTTGCAATTGTTTAAATTAATTGGGTTTGCACTAAATTAGTTTTTTTATTATCTTGCGTTAACATTATTACCTTTATTTTAGTGATTTCATTATTAAATTACATATTTTTACTTTCTTTCCAAACTAAATTACCAAAAATTATTAAATTAACAAAATTTAATTATCGAAAATTACGGGTCGTTACACTCTCCCACACTCACAACGTTTCGTCCCCGAAAAGGAAAAAGAAGAGAAGAGAAGAATTAAGAATTCAATATATCCTACTTAAAATATTAAATTTATAAACAAATAAATTTAAAAAATTAATTAATTTAAATAAAATATACCAATTCATAACCATTAAATCTTTTATACTTAAATTAATAAAGTTTGGAAAACATTTTCAAAAAATTTCTAAGTCCATAATTCACGGAAAATTTCGGCAGAGTCTCCTTTGTCTGGAGAGGCTCGGGAGAAAATATAATATCAAATATAACAATATATATCACAATATCTCAAAGAAATATATCCCAACAACGGGAAAAATAATATAACAATGTTATAAAACCGTAATCCGAGAACGTATCCATTTGTTGGGCAATTTATGCTTATTTTATGAAACCAAAAGCAGTAGCAATTGCTTCCATAACCTATATTTCACTTATATAATCCAAAAAGTTAATAATTATATAAAATGAAATACTTAAAGTTGATTCAATCACTAACAACAAATCAATAAACAATCACTTGTAATCACCACATACAACCATTATATGAAGCCAATAAAATCAACCATCCATATATCCATAGCAACAAATGAATAGTTGTTCGGGTTTAAAACTTCAAATATTATAGAATGAAAATAAACTACTAAGTGCACCATTTACTCAATAGTCTTTGATGAAACTAAATAAATTATTCATGCATCCAAACAATTTTAAAGTATTCTTGCCCAAACAACCATAAACCAAACAAACAACAAATTCTAACATTAATTAAGTTTATTCTTATAAATTTCCCTTTTTTTCATTCATGCAATGATTCATCTTTCTACTTATTTTTAAAATAAATAACTTCAACATTTACTTAAGTTTATTATCATTTCTTTATAACCTTTCTATTAAATTTAATTAGTGGCCTTTCAGTCATACTTAAGTTTACACAATTATAACATTAAATTCTTATTTATAAAGGCAAATTAATTGAATACGTTCATTTCTCCAAGTTTTACTTATAAAATTTCCCATTACATTTTCCTTTAACATTTTAACTTTTTTTTTAATATTTGGTAAGTTATATATATGTTAAAGAATGCAATTGAAAATTATATAAGTTTACTTTATTTCTTTTAAATTAATTTAATGTCCAATAATCCTATCTTTTGTCTTATAGGTTACACATTTCAAATTTTCTTGTACCTTCATTCATAACCTAGCATTTAATCTCTAATTTCCTTTAGAGGTTCCAATTATTAATTAGTTACATTCCATTTCACTACAATAATTGAAACTATTAATTAACGGAAATTTAAGAACTAAATACCGGGTTAAATTTCAAATTATTTTAAAATAGTAGATAGATGTATACACTTACAATATATATTCAATTATATTTAAAAAAAATTGAAATTTACATTTGTTTATCAAAATAAATCTGTAGTTTACTACTACAGTGGCCTTCTACTTCGAAACTTAAAAATGAATGTCGATGATGCGTGCACTCATCACCAAAATTATTTTCCAACGATAGAAAGGGGAGTACAAAACTTATTTCTTTCCAAAATTTCTTTAAAACAATTATTTCAATTTATATTGAAATATTTATATCATCAAATACTTCTAATAATATTATTATATTCCAAAATCCTTTAAAAGAAATTTAAAATCCCAGAACTTAAGTTCTAAAATTTCCAAATTTCATTTATTTTAGTTTCTTCAAATCTTATTTCCAATCAACATCTAAAAATTTCACTACTTAACAATCAATATATTACAAACAAATGTACCATTTATAAAATTTATTACTTTATATACAGAAAATATAAAGGGCGAAATTATTTCATTCACCTATATTCAAAACAAATATTATGTCAGTCTGTCCTATTAAGTGTTTAGAAATCCCTATTGGTTTCATAGCGTCCTATGCACCAACCAGAATTTATAAACACAAAATGGAACAAATTAACATAATATAAAAACCTTTTATAACACTAACAAATATGCTCTCTCTTATATATACACTCAACGACTCATCATAGGGTATTATAACCCTATAAATATAGAGTCAGACCCCACAAAGCCAAGATTTATCGCTAAACCAAAGCTCTGATACCACGTTGTAACATCCTGCCTATTTGTACGCTTTAAATCAACGACAAACCACACATGTCAGACTTAAACCATACAGAAGGGCGGATTGTATAGGGTAAATAAGAAAAAGCAGAGAAACAAAAAAACAAAATAGAATCTTGCAGCGGAATGATAAAATATAATAATCAAATAAACAGTTCATGAAGCTGTTTACAAAATCTTTGATTATACTTATACAATACATATCAGAGTTACACATACCAGAGAATAATGAAATAATACAGCGGAACAATGTAGTAATTAATAGTAATAATACAATCTTCGTCTTCGTCCTCCAGAAATAAGGTCTTCGAATCCTGTAGTGCTCAGACGACCCGAGCGAATTTAAAAGACAAAACACTCAAGTCAGAACTAAAAGATCTTATGTAAGTTACATCAACAGAAATAAATACGAGTGGAACGGCGTCAGAGATGTTTACGGGATTTGACATCTCTTATCCAGTGTCAACGTGCGTGCAGTAACTTAAGAGATGCTCGAGATTCACATCTCCTACAGATCTGTTAAACTATTTACTATGTAGTAATATTTCGATATTATAATAATGTCTGTAGTAAAATAAACTTACTTTTAAATAGCGTTAAGGAGTTACCCAATCTCCCCCTTAACACAATAATAGTCCCAGTAGTCCGTCCAGTATCAGCGTATCTCCAGATCAGGAGACTACCCTAAATACTCCACGAGCTACGGGAGAAAACCAAACATGTACAAAGTACGCTAGGTTAGGTGACACGACACAACTAGGCAATGCCAGGGTAGATATACCAATTATGCTTCCGGATCGGTGGTAACGCGTAGCAGCTACTACCGCCCACCTCGAGCCACACCCCCAAAATCAACAGGGCCCCAATCAATCACAAAGTAATAGAATGGTATCGAAGGAGTGTGTCCGATAAAAGGTGCTACCTTTTTAGCCCGTCGATCGCTCCTGTTTTAGCCACCTTATGCCAACTCACGGGAGTCGGGTCCATGTATATACCTCAAAGGTAACGCCGCCACCATCCTACTTCATTTTGGAATCTCCACCACATAAATGGTTGTTAAAGTGGTTTTCGAAGTTGGCAGAGAGTATGACAACTTCCTATTCCGGTTGTTTTAACCACCAAACGTTATTATAACACTGTGGTCATTCCAAAATAATTATACTTCAAAATCAGAATATACTATCCATTTCAAAACCATATAAATACGACATCATTTTCCTTTTTAAAACCAAATCAATATGGTATCATTTTTATTTGAAATATATCCTTTTCTAAAACCATAACACTTTCAAAGTTATAATATTTCGAAACCAAACGCTTGAAATATTACCTTTCAAAAAAAAATAAAACTTTGAATTTCATAACTTTGAAACATAACTACACCACTAAAATGGCTTAAATATTAAATTAATTTATATAATAGAATAGCTTCTTCAATTTCACAAATCAATTCCAAATACAGATTTGAACCCCCAAATAAACCATTTCAATTTCCACATATTTCAAAGCTTTCAAAACCAATTCTTTGATAATTCCATAAATATCAAATTCAATTACTATTATTTAGATTTGAAATGTTTACACAATAAGTCCAATATCATTTAAGTAAAACTTTTCAACTTCAAGTAACTGGATATTCCTTTAATTTATTTAACTTGATATATTCATTTAAATCAACTTGATATTCATTTAAATCACTCTAAACCAAATCAAGTTATAAAAATCATGCCCTTTGAAATCACAAATTTATTTAAATTTCAACTCAGTTTATTTAAATTTCAACTCAATTTATTCGAGTATAATTGTTAAATAATTTAATTCAAATCAATTTCATAGTCATCTTCCAACCTAATTTTTTTAAGTCATTATAAACTCTATATACAATATAACTTAAACAGATACTTAACCATATTATATAAAAACAATCAAACTTTATTATTTAACTTATTTTATATTTCCAAACAAATTTATACATAGCTAAAGATCAAAAATAAAATAACATTTATATAGCATCTAAATCAATATTGATATAAAACCATATATTTCTTTACAAAACCATAGAAATCAATTTCAAAATATTTTTATATATAGACCACAGTGTCCATATATAATTTTCTATCCTATGGTCAAGTGATACGAATATTTATCATTTCAATCCGTAATTTAAAATCTAAAACACTTATATATCATTTCAAACCGCAGTCCCGAATAAAATAAAAATGCATCACAACGTGCAGTTTATAACAATATAAAATACAACATCCATTCGTCCAATATAAACCTTCAACCATTTATCACAATCATCATTCAATTCAAACAATAACATCAATATAGAACAGATAATAAATAACATGTATTTACTGGCAGTTTATATTCAATAATAAATTAAATAAAAATTTAATTGGCAGTTTATTTGCAATAATAAATTAAATAACAATTTAATTCAATAAATTCAATTTAACTGGAATGATGATAAAAATATTCCAAACAGTCATAAATAAATTCCTAATCACATCAGAAATTAATTTAACACACATAAGAAATTTTAGAAGTTGTGAGTGGGTTAAAACACTCACCTTTTGAATTTAAATTCAATTTAAACCCAAAATTTGAATAGCCTTAGGATTCTTCCAAACCTATGTCAAAATGTTCGGAATCTCAATACGAACCTAGCGGAGAAAACCGCGTGTGAAACAGACCTCGTATGTAAAATTTACACGTGTTAGAAGATTAAAATTTAAAAATAAAATTAAAATCAATTAGATGTAGGCCACGTCACCTTCAACCTTCTGCATGCGGAAACCCTAGCCCTACTCAAAAACGTGCTCGAAGCAGTTGTACCCGCCACTAGGTCGAACATTGACAAAAAAAATGCGCCGCCACGAAGCCTTCCGCCACGATCGGAGACCACGACCTCACTCCCCACTTCCTGCCTCCCCCATCCACCCAAGCGCGGCCACCTCCGGTCTCGTGGAACTCGCCACCGCTGCCACACACTCCCAGCCAAATCATAACGATTCCTGACCACGTCGTGACCAACGAAACCATCCCCATGACTTGCATCGCACCAGCTACACAACGACACTACCCGATCGACAAACTAATGTAGATCCGCCGTTGGATCGACCAAACTCCAATATGGACGGTCGGAATTGATTTGCGAATTCTGGGAAAATGATGATTCAAATTGGAAAATGAATTACGGATCTGAGATGCGCTTGTTGAGAGCTTCGGATTGATATATAATTTGATAGGTAGTGAGGAGATTTAATTTTCAGTTTGATTTTTGAATTGCAATTGGATTTGGAATTGTCTGCCATTGAAATGAGGAGGTGAGAAGGAATTGTATGTACAGACAAATGACAATGAGGAACAATTAGGGTTTATAACAAGGTATAGACAAAGCTGAAAATAGAATAGATGGACAAGATTTATTTACACAATGAACGATAAATGGTCCGAAAAGCTCATTTCAGCTCCGAAACGGAAATGGGTCAACCCATATATCAAAATAGATGTTTTCAAATATTTTAAAATCAATGGAACGGGTTTCAAGTCCAAATTCCATCATATGAAGAAGTTACATTAAAATCAATTTATTTCAAATTGATTTCAATTTAATTGATTTCTGGGTGTTTCGAGTCCGTACGATCAAACGACAAGTCCGACCGTTACGAAACTTGAAATCATACAATAATTCACCTTTACGGACCCGATGAAACTGGTCTCGTCGAAATCCGAGTTAGTGGTCAAAATGGCTATTTTCCTATTAATTAAATAAATTAATAATTAATTGATTAAATCACTTTCTCAGTTAAAATTTAAAAATTCACAAATTCCATCATTTTTGATTTCTTAAACAATTACAATAATTTAAGCAAACTTAGATGTCAAATTAAATTTGATTAATCCATCAATTTCAGTGTTTAATTTCAGTTTCATTAAAAGTCAGAAATTATAATTTAAAATTCCCAAAATCCATTTATTAAATTTTAAACCTTGTTATTCACATCTTTTATCACAGTAAGGATGCAACTAACATTGGTTCTTGACTTATTACATTAAAAACTTCAAATTTCATCTTAATTTTCCAACAACTTAATATCTAAATATTTAATTCCATTTATTTGCAATAAACCCATTTATTATAACTTAAATTCAAATAAATAAATAAATCTTGATTCCCCTTCTTTAAATCAACCAATTGTCATATTATACATGGAACTGACATTATTTTCAAATATTATCTTAAATTTCATTAACATAATATTAATTACACTTATTGAAATTTATTTCCCATTTTATTAAATACAATCAATTATGACCTTGCAATTGTTTAAATTAATTGGGTTTGCACTAACTTAGTTTTTTTATCAACTTGTATTAACATTATTACCTTTATTTTAGTGATTTAATTATTAAGTTGCAGATTTTTTTTCTTTTCGAATTAAATTACCAACACTTATTAAATTAACAAAATTTAATTATCGAAAATTACGGATCGTTATAGATAGGCTCCTTCTTATGTTTGATTCGGCTGTTTTCTCCCTCAAGCCTATTCTTTTCGATAGACAATTAATTCACTGCCATGCTACACATTTCCCTTCCTCCTCATCCTTTTACCTCACCTTTATCTATGCTGATAACTCCCCCTCAAAGACAAAAGCTCCACGACTACCTTCCTCACTTAAGACAAAACACTCATCCCTGGAACATTATAGGATATTTCAACTGCTCTTTTCTGCCTGCTCACAAATCTGGTGGCAATCCTCTTCATATCAGAAACCTATCTCCTCTCAGTAACACAATATACAATGCTGATATTATTGAGATTCCTACTTCCGGTTCCCCTTTCTCTTGGAGTAACAAAAGCCATAATGGTCAAAGAACTCTAACTAAAATTGATCATGGTTTCACTTGCCACAAAGCCCTAGTCATCTTCCCTACAATACATATCTTCATTCCTATGCCTACACTTTCAGACCACTACCCATTAATCCTTTCGTTTGGTGAAGAAGAAATTAAAATGCATGTAAATTTTAAATTTTTTGATACTTGGATTCATAACCCAGACTTCATGCTGGTGGTCCTATAGGCTAGGAACCAGCACATATTTGGAAATCCAATGTTAAAGCTGCAAAGAAAACTTATTCACACAAAAAATCTCTAAAAATATTGTAAACTTGAAACAGTTTAGGCAATGCCTATGAACTCAAGCAATTATCCTGCCCACTTCTTCCTTGAAACTGATCTGATTAACAAGCTTGATGATGCTTACTCAACTGAAGTTGAAATGGCTAGGCAAAAGTATAGTGAAAATTGGACTATGCATGGTGACAGAAATGACAAACTATATCATGCTTCCTTGAAGATAAAGCAAACTAAATCTTACATTCATCAGATAATAGACATTCATGGTGATACACACTGCATTTAAATTGGAGTTGATACTACTTTTTTAGGTTATTACTTTACCCTTCTTGGTGAATCTCAACCTACACCTGATTTCTCCTTCCTCAATGACCTCTACCTGACTACTGTTTCTGCTGAATTGCAAGCCATACTCACATCTCCAATAACTGATGAAGAGATAAAATTATCTATATTTTCTACGAGGAAGTCTGCTAAGGTGGGCCTGATGGCTTCAATGCAGTTTTCTAAACTTCCTGCTGGGACATTATCTCTACTGATGTTACAAAAGAAGTGTATAATTTTTTTAACAAGTCCAAGATGCTTAGCTCGATAAACTCCATGAACTTTACCTTAATTCCAAAGGTGAACAATCCCTCAAGTGTAACTCACTTCAGACCGATAGTTTGTTGCAATATTATATACAATAGCATTGCAAAAATCCTGGCCTCTGTACTTAAACAAGTTCTCCCTTCTATAATGTCGTCCAATCAAGCAGCCTTCCTACCTAAAAGAAGCATTCTGGACAATGTTCTACTTACATATGAACTACTCAATGGTTACTCTAATGCAAATAAATCTCCTCATGCTATGACGAAAATTGACATTAGAAAAGCTTTTGACACTGTAAACTGGTCTGCCCTCAAGAAAATTATAACCATGACGAAATTTCCTCCTATACTTTGCAACTGGATATTTCAATGCATATCAACTACTAGATACGCCCTTGTATACAATGCCCATTCTGTAGGCTACTTCAAGGGCATGAATGGACTTAGGTAGGGAGACCCAATTTCTGCTTATCTGTTCATTCATATTATTGAAACTCTTAAAAAAGCTTTACAGTGACAAGTCTATTTAATTTTTTTTACACTTCATCCCAAGTGTAAAATTCCTATGACTACTAGTCTGGCCTTTGCTGATGACCTTCTCATCTTCTCCAAGCCAACCGTTCAATCCTTGAATGCCATATGATCATTCTTGATTCTTTTGATATATTCTCCAGGCTCTAGATAAATCATGAAAAATCCAATATACTAATATCCGGATTGAACACTATAGAAAAATCTTGTGCCTTTCTATAACCAATATGAATTCTCTTGGATCTGACATGTCCTATTTGGGAATTCCTTTAGCTAGCAAAAGAATCACTGTATCTCAGTGTATGCCTCTCTATGAAAAATTCACTGCTGTTTTTGATAGATGGCATAACTGACAACTAAGTAGCAAGCAGACCTGTTATTATCAACTCGATCTCAATGACAGTCTACTGGTGTAGGACCTTCCTTCTACCTACAGAACTGTTAGCACTGATTATATTCGGGATGATCATATTCTTATGGACTGGATCCACTCACAATAGGAAACTGTCCCCAATAGCCTATAATAAACTAGAATGGCCTAAGAAGTATAGGGGTTTGGGTATAAAGAATTTGAAATGATGGAACACTACAGCTATATCCAAACACTTTGACAATCTCCCCAATAAAAATGACACCTTGTGAATGGCTTGATGTTGTAGATATAATCTTAAAAATGATGATATTTGGACTGTCAAACCAAAACAGGCTAGCGGTTGGGTATGGAAGCTGATGCTAAAGGTTAGGGATGCCATTTTGCCTCACTCTTTTGTTTCCTTATGCCAACATAGTGGTGTGAGATTTTGGTCTAAACCATGGTTAGAAAAAGGATTGATATTAAGCTATACTATGACTTATGCTGAAGCACAATTAACTGGAATCCCTAGACATGCGAAAGCGGCTTCTTATATCAGGCATGGCAAGATTCATCTTCCTACTTTGAGTTGTCCAGTCCTTAATAGTAAATGGGACAAATATAATCATCATCCATGCTCTTATGCACCTAAAGATCAATTCAGTTGGACAAACAAGCATAGTGATCACTCAGTTCCCATTGTATACACTGCCTTGGAAGAAGAAATACCTCACACCAGATTTGCTTGGAACAAGCGTGTCTGGAATCAGCATACCAGTGAGAGATTGAACTTTATGTGTGGAAAATTTTCAAAAATGCAGTAATACCAAGGCAAACCTTAGCAGGAAAGGTATTACTTCGAATAAAATATGCATTCTCTGTCAAAACAGTGAATAAGATGTTCACCACCTTTTTTCTCTTGTCCGTTCTCATATTTCATATGGTCTAAAATTAGACTAAAGGGAGGTTTTTCTCGACCTTTTTGGGATAGCAGGATTGAATGGTTTAACATATACACTGCAACAAAATGGAAAACAACTACTTTAAATGCCTTGCTTCTCTATGTAAAGGTAACAACTACAAAACTGTGGCGAGAGAGAAATGAAATCTTGTTTACCAACAAGATTAGAAAGAGACTCGATGTATGACATCGAATTTGCTAGCAAATACACTCTGCAATGACCTACTCTTCCTTCCCTTTTTATGAGAAGGTGGTACGTCTCTAGGAGTAACTAGTTTCTTTGTCTTGTTTTTTATTTGTTATTTTTTCCACTTTTTCTTCTTCGTAGTTTACCTTAGTAATTCTTATTTATGATGTAAGAACTTTCTCTTTTCATTATAAATTCATGGTACAGGACATTATCCCCGTTGGCTTTTCCAAAAAAATAATCCTTTAAATGAATTCTTTGCAAGTGATTTTAACGAATAGAGTTTAAACGGTTGGAAAATAAAATAATTTGTACATTTACTTATTATTAAAATAAGCATATGAAAATGTTATCCGAATATCCAACAAGTGAAATGGTTTTGAATATTATCTTTTTAAAGATATTTTGAAGTCAATAGTTGGAAAGTGATTTGATTTATAAACGATTAATAAAATCAAGCCTAGTGACTGCTTATATGCTAGATTTTTTTGTTGCTTTGATAGTTAAATAACCGGCTATCAAAATTTTCCATTTTAGTTTCTCAACTTGATGTTGAAACTAATTAGTTGTACACTTAATATGTAACTAAATGTGTAGGCATGATTATCGTTTGTGCTGAGAATGTTGATTCGTGTAGTGCGGAGTGATTACTCCAATCTATCGAGCTTCCTTCTTGGTCAAAGGATTGCAAGTTGAAAGTTGGAGATGTGATAAATCCATGAGACTTGGTTTCTGTGTGAGGTTGAGAAACATTTTTCGTTGTTGATGAGAAGAGATAAGGATCAGATTTATCTAAAACCAATTTGGACCAACATATATGCCACGAATGTGCAGCTTGGTCGAAGATAATGATATTTAGGATTTTCATGGTGAAGGACTACGTGTCGGTCATTTGAATTTAAAATCCCAATATACATATTGTAGCAGTAGTCCCTTTATTATGAAATTCCATTGCAAGGGCTGTCGCTACTAATCCTATAGGATGTGGTAGGAGAGTACCTTCGGTTTGTCATGTTCCTGAACAACACATATGGATGAGTGTCTGACATTGCATTTCTAAGATCACGTACATTGGTTTTTACAAACGTACATCATGTGGTGGAGGAGAATACAACTTCTCTTAGCTTAACACCCATCTTGAGACATACAAACTCAAGGGTTGTATTTTTGTGGAAGACAGTCAATAGGAATGGCAATGTGGCATTTAAAGATGATGATGTGATATGTGATATGTGAAAGGTAATCGATACCTCTTTTGGCTTCACTCCTCGAAAAATGACTGAAACATAGATATAAGCAGCAAGGCTAAGTGGGTCGCTCCCAGTAGATGTTATCATTCTTCTAGATGTATCTTTATCGCTATGACGTCGTGTATCTGATTATTGTTGATGTATGCTTGTAGCCGCGAATTTAGGTAGGTAACGACCGGAGTGATGACATATTCGGTAATGTCGAGCGAGGGGTAGGCCGGTCTTGCGTTGGTTTAGGCGGGCAGTATTTGCTCCCTAGGTGCATCCCTTTAGAGTTGTATCGAGAATTGGTTTTGAAAGGTAGTCCCTTCACCCAGTCATTTGTATAGAAATCCAAAATCCAATATGTGTTTTGCCATTTTCTATTGTAGAGAGTCTTGTATTACAAGGTGTATGCTAGAATTTAGTAATGTAACAATTTCAGCTATGGTTAATATTATTTGCACAATAGACACTATTATAATATAAGAGAATTTGATATGAAATGTATTGGTTATCATAAGGTAAAAACCTTGTCGATATTTATTTACGACGCAGTCTTACGAGATACCTTTTGTTTTTGATAAAGAATTTTTTTGGTAATCTTAAAACTTTAAAATTCAATTGAAATGTGTTTATCTCATGCTGGTTTACCTGACTGATCAGGGCATTCTTCCCTTTCAATGCTCGGGTCATACTGAGTATATTTACATGTTCAGATATGTTTCTTTTGGAGGTTCAGCAAGCGAGCTGGAGTTTATCATGTCGTATACATGTATCTGTTTATTTTTTCGCTACTTTGCATTATTGTTGTTGTTGTAAATTATCAGCATTTGTGAGGACAAGTTATTATAATTGTCCAAGCTGTTGATTACTTATTGTGTACTTCGATATTGATTTATGTAAATTACAGTTTCTCTTTGTAAACATTATTGATATATATTATATATTATTCCACTACGATGTGATATTCCGTATTGTTTTGGTTCTGCTTCTCTGTCTTCTTCTTTTATTCTCTTCTTCTTCCTTCTCTCTTTCTACGTACCCTCTCTTTTCCTTCTCATGATCATCTGCAATTCTGTTCGCTTTGGGTCGACATGCGTGGTTTATTATCGGTTCAAAGGGTACAGATTTGCGGGTCGTCGTGACTGGAAAACCAAAGAGATATGAAATGAACTATTCTGCTATCTCAAAGTATAGCTATCCATCATGAAAGAAATCACTTACCATTATGGAACCTCCATTTATCGAGTCAAGAGTGGTAGTCGTCAAAAGCCATTAAAAATTGTCGAAATGTTTGTTGAAAAACTCACTTCATGGTTGACCAAATTTTGACCCAAACTAATCACCCATTCTGCTCGAAGTAAACCCTAGAAACTCCGGTCCAAAGCCAAACTTGGGTAAAACCAAGATTTTCCCCAAGCAAGTAGGCAACTTACTCCAAGCATCGTTCTTCACCAACCCAACACTTCAAATTTAGCGACTCTAAGAAAACCAGATGTTGGCTCTAAGCAAATAGTGAATTTTCTCCAATCGGACTCCAAGTAAATTACCACTAATCTGTTAATACTAATCTGTCTTACTTTGCTTATGTCTTGGGAAAAATTGCTTCAAACTTGGTGCACAACCTCAAGAGGCCTTCTTACTATCTTATATAGATCGCATCCTATTTAGGTGAAAGTTTGGGGATCATCACCGATCAGTGACCTCATCCAAACTGATTCGTCATTCGATCGGCATTCTCAACCGTTCAAATGTTAGACAACCATGCATACATCATTCACAAGCATTACAAATAGCCTTAACTTGAAAACGGACTGGACTGACGACGACTGCAGCATCTCCCTTAGTCGAAACTTGTTCATCGAAGATGTCCAGCGTGCAGAATGTCCGAGGAGATTCAATGCGCTAACAATGCTAGCGTATTTTATGGACATGGGCCCCTGACAATATCTCATGAAGCACGAGTGGCACATGGATCCTGCCAACAATCCCAAAACTTGACTCATATACTCCTTTCGACGATTCGATCGAAAACTTCTACTTAGAGACTCATGACCCGGACAATGCTGAAGAC
This sequence comes from Allium cepa, assembly GCA_030765085.1. Taxonomy (NCBI): domain Eukaryota; kingdom Viridiplantae; phylum Streptophyta; class Magnoliopsida; order Asparagales; family Amaryllidaceae; genus Allium; species Allium cepa. Next base: position 942,981,066 of record CM060934.1, on the reverse strand, counting down.
ATGCCTCGAGAGAGAGAGAGTCTACCAAAACCTAGAAAAAAACTAGAAAATGTAGTATATTCCAAGATACACACGATCCTAAAAGGAAAGTTTCCACAATATGCACAGGCCCCGTAGAATGGCATGTAGGGAACATCATCCCCTCTCAACGAAGAACTTCAATTATCAATTGGACCACATGCAGTCGACTTTCGACTGAGGATGGCTAGGGCGAAACGGAATAGTGACTAAGTACATATAGTTGGGTTCCAATCAAGCTCCACAGACCACGATCAGACCTATGGAGTTTCATTAAAAGGAGCATGATCCAACCGCTCATCAGCTATCATATCCCCCTGACTTGGGGGCAAGGACTCGAAATGGAAAGAAGGTGTCCCTCTACCATCCACTTCCTACTATGTGCATCAGTTTTGACAGAGCATTTATGCCTTACTTAGAGCCCGACAAGGTCCGAATCTTCTACAAAATGGACATGACTGACCACCCACTCATCGACTTCCATGCTTGACGTGAAGACCGGAGAAACACTTGGAGTGGATACAACCCGACCATCCACTCCCCAGATTATACCTGAAGTTTGCCAAAATATTTATGCTTCTCTTGAAGCTCACCAAGGCCGAGGTCCTACTAAAGTGGACGTGATTTGACCGTCTATACATTAACTCTTGCCCTAGACACAAGAGGAAGTCTAGGAGCTAGACTAGACGTTGGCGCGATTGACCATCTACTCATCAATCACCACCCTTGATATAAGGACATGACCGTAGTTTAAGATGGTTGTGACTTGACCATCCATCCAATAATTCTCTACCTCAACTTTCCAGAAAGGGTACGAAGCAAATTAGACAATATCTGAACGTCCAACCCAAGCATGGATGTGATCCGACCATCCATCGCCTACTCCTTTCCTTGACTTGACAAGAGGAGCTAAAATCACCAAGTGGACGTGAATCGACCTTCTCACTTGCCAAGTTCCATCCTCAAAGCTGGAGGCAGAATTCCATTCCATGAATATATGTGATTCAACCATTCATTCGACGACTCTTACCTCAACTTGACAGGTGGAATATAAATAAAAACTAGTGCGACTGATTACTCATCATATAACTCTAGTTCCCAGTGTACAAAGTGGAATATAAACATAAAATAATCGACGTGGTCCGATCGTTCATCGATCGACTCTAGTCCCAATAGAGCGGACCAGAGTATAAACACAAAGTGGGTGTGAATGACCACCCATCAACCAACTCTGGTCCCTCAAGCACGGACTGGAGTATAAACACCAGATGGGTGTGACCGACCCACCCATTAACCAACTCTGGTCCATAGAGCACAGACCAAGTATAAGCATCAAATGGGTGTGACTAACCATCCATCAACCAACTCTGGTACCCAGAGTGTGACTGGAGTATAAACACCAAATACGTGTGACTAACAAGCCATCAACCAACTCTGGTCCCTAGAGTGCAGACTGGAGTATAAACGCAAGAAGGGTGTGATTGACCACCCATCGACCAACTCTGAACCCCAGGGTGCAAGTCAGAGTATGGACACAACAAAGATGGATACATTTTGACCGTCCACTAACTAACTTTATCTTCTAGAGCATGACCTTGAGTATGAACCTAAATGAGTGTAGTTCAATTGCCCATCAATAAAATCTATTCCCCAAGTGTGAACCATAGCATATGCAAAAAATCAGATGTGACCCGACCATCCGTAATAAGTGAACACAACACGACCATCCATGCATCAACCCTTGTCCTTGGTACGAGACTTATATCATAAATTCAGGTGGATGCATTCCAACTATACAAGAATAATTTCTTCCTTGACACAAAAAGAAGAGGTAGATTCACAAAACGGGCGTAACTGGCCATTCTGTTCTGAATGGATATGACTACCCATCCAACAGCAAATCAATGTGATCTGACCCTTCATTCGCAAACTCTTACATACGATCTGACAAGCTGAGTGTGCAATAAGGATATATATAACCCAACCATCCACAAATCAACTCATTCTCACGATATAGTGGGAGATACATCAAATTAAAGTGGTCATGATGCGAACGACCACTCTTCTACTTTTGCCCTTGATCGGGGGAAAAGGAACTGACCACGGAAAATGCGGTCCGACCATTTTTTGCAATAACTCTAAGTCTCTAAAGCATGGGCTAGAATATAAACATCAAACATGTGCGATTAATCGTCTATCGAATAAATCTAACCCATGGAATGTGGATACGAGCACAAATAAATGAATGAATGAGATTCGACCATTAATTCGCTAACTCTGACCAGAACTCAACAAAGGGAGTATAAACTCATTATGGATGGAATTCAACCATCTGCAAACGAACTCTACTAACCCAAGAATGGAGATGGGTGTGACAACTACTAGAAGCTGAATACGATGGCTCACTGTAGCTCCGTCTTAGTGCTCTCTATGAGTTGAAGTAATGATTGTAAGGAGGCCTTGAGACAAAACTAATCGAGAAGACATTCAAAGTTGCAGGTGATCGATTATATCACACAGCCAGATCGACAAGCAATATCGATCCATACCAATCACAAATGGAGATAACTTGAACATCCATCGAGTAACTCTGATCATCACAACATGGATAGAAGAAAAAACCATGAATAAGTGTAACTCGACCATTCGTTCTCCGACACACTCCTTCGATCAGTTAGGAGAAGTATGAGATCGGATGAGCATGACCCGACTGCACCTGAGCCAACTCTCTCCCAAGATATAACAGGAGAATATGAATCAAAATGGATGTGACTGACCATTAACTATGAATGAATGCTATGCATACGATTCATTCACCGATTTTCACCATGATCTGACTAAAAGAGTAATACGAAATGGATATGATTGATCGTTCAATACCAAGCTCTTGCCTGAGATCCAACATAGCATCAAAGTATTCCCCATAGAAGGAAAAGACCAGAATATAATCTAGGATAGGCACGACTCAGCCTTTCATCAATTAAATCAATCCCATGATTCGATGCGAAAGAATATGAAAGTAAAGAGGACAAGATCTACCTTGTGTCACGATCCAAATTCCAGCGTTCGAAAATCGACATTCGTACTCCACTGTACTTAAATGCCGTAGATTCAAATGTTGAAATTCAAGTCGTACCGGAGCTTATAACACATCAATTATAACAACACAGCGGAAGAAAAAGAAATGAATATCATATACAACCAATGATACAATATCCAGAATGATATACAACAATGATGTCAAAATGATACAAGAAATATCAGAGACAATAAATAACAGCAGAAATGAATAGCAAAAGAGATATCTCCAAAATCAAACTGCAACCGCAACACTAATGCTCCAAAGCCAAACTCCGAACCACTAGCTCGAACCACCATCATGTTGCACCAAGTTAAGCAATTCTCGTCCATGAATCCAAAGACTCCAATATCCAAAGAAAAAGCTAAAAGCTACGCAAACAATATCTATATCTACTATCTGAAAAACCAACTCTAGGCTGCCCGTGTGGAAAATTGTGGGCATCCAGAGTTTAGGAAGGGAACAATAAACTCCGGGTCAGTCATGGGGCTGGTATGAGCAAACAAAAATAGTTTTATCTTTTAAAACAAACAAAAGAATTAAAATTTGAAATCCATAATGCTTTTTAGAAAATGAAACTACTATAAGGCCTCCCGCCACACACACCATGCAAACGCAGAATTGGAGGAGATTTCTCCTTATGATAGTCAAATATGCTTGATATGCGAATTTTTTTTTGATATTATTATTAGTGCATAGTGGAAAATATTTCGAAAGTATAATATTAATCTTAACCAGCATAGACATTTCGAACTATGCCTACTATAGCTACCATGTTCAATAGCAGGTTACCACCACATTCCATGGCAGGTTATACAACTAAAACCGTACTGGGCGCGTATTGTTTCTTTGGGTCTTCCAACAAATGGTCAGGCCAAGGAACTTCCCATTGCCACATGGTTACGCCTCTGGAGGGACGTCCCGAGAACCATCCCTCGGTTCTCTGCTAACATAAGGACGGCTACCCCCTTCCCGGGGAATAAAACCTAAGATATGTCACCCCCGGTCCTTTGGGACCTTTATCCGAGGATCCTCAATACCAACAACATCACACAGTAATAATAAATATACTACAGTGCCCACATGAGTAAGTATTTGGGCTCCATACCATGATACTACCCTTTTCCAGAAGGAATGTTCATACCCTAGGGGAACTACCCCAGAAACCTTGCTGCATTCTTCCTGTTTTTACCATTCCGAGGTGTGAGGCTCGACGAAGTCTCATCCACAAAGCTACGCTTTTCACAAAAGCCATGCTTTGATCAACAAATGATCACCAGCACTTCATATGCCACATTACCAAATTGGGAATGTATCACTAGTAACCATCAACTACATAACTTCTAAGCTCGTACATCTCAGATAAGGTTGTTAAGCTAAGAGAATCAATCTCCGCCACCAAACAGAACTGTATTTGATAGATTCCAGTTTTACATCTCAAAGTGTAACGTCCGACACACATCCATACAAGTATGTTCCGGGTTCGAACAGAAGCGAAGGCACTTCAAAAGAAGTCCTTGCAAATCTGGATAATTTCTAATCACGTCCGGACTTCCCATCACAATGGGTGCTCAAATCTCTTTACCGAGGATTAGCCGATGCAGAGACATTCGACAAGAAACCCTTTCGTTTTCGAAAATATCCGGTCTTCACCACCGGTCTTCAAATGCTATCCATATACGCCGTATCTCTATTCGGAATGGGTTATACGACACAAAGGTCCTCTCCCGGCTAAACCGAATAGTGAGCGAAATATTTAAAATCATATGGATATGGGATCTCAGTTAAGTCACAACTTATTACCCAAAACTTTTCTTTCAAATGGTTAAAAAAATTACCATTCCCAAGCTTTTAAACAAAAAGATTCATTTCAAAAACCTTCAATGGGTTAAACAATTTCCACATTTAAAATCTTTTAAACAAAAGATTCACTTTTAAGACCCCTTTCAATTTCAAGGTTCACCAATTTTTCATAAAGATTCATCCATGGACATTCAAAACAATTCCTGTTTCAATCTTTTATATATAAAAGAATATTAAAAATACTCTTCAATTTCAAATTAGGTTTCAACTATCTTTTCACAAAAATTCAATTATAGCTTTCAAAGCTATTCTCTTTTTAACTTGAAATGTTTTCATCATAATTTGGAAATTCTTTCCTTATATAAAAGCTATTATTCTTTGAAACCACTTGTTTTCCGTTTCAGAAAACCCGATTATAATTGCACGAGTTAAGGCCTTTTAAACATAAACTTGGGTTAAATTCAAATTTTCAAAACCATATTTTTAAAATGGTTTAAAAACCCATACAAACTCATTTATAGCTTGTATAACCTTTTTACATCATAAGTACCAGATATAGAATTCGATTTCAGATATTGAATTCCAGTTTAAATCAAACGATTCAAATTTCAAATCTTTATTAAGTTATTTACAATAACTTTCATTTTTAAAATACCTTTTCAAAAGTTTTTCACTTTAAACCCAATCCATTTCCAAAACCATTTGAATTTAAAATTCAAATTCGAAACTATTTAAAAATCCGTGACTTAACTGATTTCCGCGTGCAATCCATATTTGTGTGTGTATAGTGTAGTCCAGGGGTTTTACACATAATAGTGCAACAACATCAACCATTACAGATTCAAACACAGAAATATCAATAAGCGGTATAATCTGTAACGCTTATCTTTATTCACAGATTCACAGATAAATGTGTCAAAATATATAAATAAATAAAGTATGCAAATATCAAATTCACAGAACAAAATATTACAATCCAGAGATAATAATCAATTCAAGGCATACAAATGCAAACATTCATAAGTAATCCAAGCATTCAATAATCATTTATAAACAGGACTAATTATTTAATCCTAAATTAATTCAATTAAATTTTCATTTAAGTTAATTACTTATGAATTAAGTACTCAATCCTGATTATAACTTAATTTAAGCCAAATTAATAATGTACTAATACTGGTTAATTGACATTAATTATAATCATCTTAACTAATTATCCTTAAATTATTTATAAATTTACCATTAATAATAAATTGGTTAACCCCTTAATTATGTAATTATCCTCTAATCAATTTTTCCCAAATTAATTACCTTGATTTACTAATCACACAGATTAATTATCCTTTAAATAATTAAGGAAGTAAACCTTTAATTAATACATCATCCTTTTATCACTTTTATTAATTATTTTGACCCTAAATTAAATAATTATTCCTAAATTAATTACCTTTACTAATTTATCATTCAAATTAATTAGCTTTAATTTAATTATTCTTCAATCGCTTGATTAACCCACCTTTAATCATTAATTACATCCAATTAAGTAATTATTTTTAAGTAATTAATTACTTTCAATTTCAATTAACACATCAATTAAGGAATAAATAAATTATTCTTTAATTTAATCTCAAATAAATTAATTTTAATTGAATTACACAAAGTGATTATCTTTAATTAATTAATCTAATTAATTATCACATTAAATAAATAAATTAATAATCCTTAGTTAATGACCTTCATTAACTATTAAAAATTCTTTAATTACTTTTTTAAAGTAATTAAACTTACATTAATCATTATTAATTATAAATTAATTAACCATAAATAACCCATTAATTAATCCTAACTATTCAACTAATTAAGTATTAACTGCAACTTAATTATTCCTTAATTACTTGATTAATTAATTACTAATCATTAATTAAAAAATCAAACCTTATTTAATTAATGATCCTTAATTACCAATTTATTTATCCTAAATTAATTAGCTTAAACTTTAATTAATTAATTTAACTCTTAATTACTAAATTAATTAATCTAAATCATTAATCATCCATTTTTAAATTAATTTAATAATTACAAATCATTAAATCTTCATTTATTCAAACTTCATTTGAACCCAAACTAAATTTGATTTAAACTTAACTTAATTATCTGTTTCACATTTTAAAAACCCAGGTTAAAAAATTCTAAAACTTACAGGTTTTAAATCCTGTAACTTACTTACTCGAGCCATACAAAAATTTCCCGAGCCAAAAGCAAATAAACTCGAGCCAAACCCTCAGATTCACGAACTCGACTTTGAGTTTTCCCAGAACAACACGAGTTGAATCAAAATTTTCAAACTTAAAGTTTCTATCTGTTTTTCTTAGCATATCGAAAACTCACTCGAGTTGAAACTTGAGCTATCTTCATGTTTTCTCGATAGTAACCCCGAGCCATAGTTACTTCGTCCCCACCTTTCTTCTTCTTCCTCAAATTCCAACATCATCAGATATTGGTGGTATCTCGTGCACATGCACACTTGATCGGAGTAGCTCCGATCATCAACGTTGACTTCAACACATCGCCAATCATCCCCCAAATCATCACAACCATTCCGATCAACGAACAAATTCGAAAATCGAGTTTAAGCCACCACGACAACTACCTGGAACAACAACTCCTCTAAAAACTCCCTTGCCAGACCACCTCTGGCCACCAGAAAACGTGCAATTGCATCCAGAGCTTCGCTATAGTCCGATACTTCAATTTGCCGGGGTGCGATCACCGTAGATCCAACGTGGTTGACAAAATCGTCATATTTTCTTCATCAAACGAAATTGGTTAAAACCTTACTCCGATCAACTACTGCCTCCACAGTGTATTAAAAAATCACCGAGTATTTTCCAGTAATCCCTGAACCTCCTGCCACCTTCAGCTTCGGCCTTGACGAACACTATGTCACCGATGATCGGAATTTTACGAAAAATTGATTTTTGTTCATCTCACAAATTCCCATCATACCCAATTTTAAAAATCCATATTTAATTTCTAAAATTCACCATTTTTAATTTTGATTCTGATCGTTTAATCCAATTAAAAAAACTGATGATCGAATTTTGACTTATGATGAGATCATCTCTGTAACTTATCAATTTTGGAACGAATACTTAGTATAAATTTATAAAATCAACCTTTTTTTACAGTATTACTCTATTACAATCATTTTCTCTTTTATGATCATGGCTTAAATATGTTTATATAGGAAGATATGCATTTTTTTCTCTGTTTCTTGAGTCTGGGAACACCCAGAGAACACACACACACACACACACACACACACACATATATATAACACAAGCATGCACAAACATTTTACCGATATATATATATATATATATATATATATAAACAATATATATGCAAGCAAATCCACAACTTTATTTCAAATATTCATCACAACATCAAGATTTTAAAAGAAAAACTGTTCTAAAATTTAAGTTTGCTCACCTTGAAGGGTTTGAAAGCAGAGAGTTTTGCCTGGAACTAGCATGCTTTTAAGTTTGAAAATCTAGATTTTTTTTTAAATCTAGAACCAGCTGATGCATTTAATTTTTTTATTGTTTGAACTTGATTGAATCTACTCTGGTCACAAGCTTCAGACCTCTGAATTGGAATCTTGTTTCCGGATTGATGAACTTGAATTTATTTTCTTTTTGATCTAAGTTGTTTGCTTTCTGATTTTCTTTGAATTGCATTTTGGGTTATAGCTTGCTGTTTAAACGTTCTTCTTTCCCGGGTTGAAGTTTGATTCAATCAAAAAAAAATTTCTCAGGTTTCTGGTTTAAAAGTTTGAATCTAAGAACTTGAACTTATTTTTGTTTCCAGGCTTTAAGATTACTTTTCTGGTTTGTATTGCTTCATTTGTTTTTGTAGTTTCAGGTTTAGGAAAAAAAAATTACTGAGAAAATTTTTGTTTTCTTTTAAATTCATATTCATGTAATTTAATTCCAAAGGAAAGAGGATGTTCCCACTTGTTAAATTTATTAGACTTGTTAATTGTATAGAGAAAAATCTTTACACTTGTTTAATTATTAAGGAAAAGGTTTACATTTGTTAACATAAAGAAATTTGTATCTAAATCCTTAATTTAAATAAATTAAAAAATTATGTTTCAACCCTTGTGTTATTTATATTTACACTTGTTGAATTATAAACATTTTATGCCTAAATCCTCTTCTAAAAATTAATTTACAAATTGTGTTTTAAACCTTGCATAATTTTAATTTATAAAACATATTTATCTATTTTATTTTCTTATGTATTATTTATACTTAAACAAATTAAAGTAAAATGGTTTGAAATTAAATTATATATTACTTATAAATATTTATAAGTTAGTAAGTACAATTTTTATTTTCAATATATTTATATTTTTAAATTAAGATATTAAACTTATTAACTACTTATTCTTAAATTCTAAATTAATTTAAAATTTTATAGTGTAAATCCTTACTTTTATAAATTTTTAATCTTTCTATTTACATACGTAAATGTTTCACATTTTAAATTCAAAAATATAAAAACTATATTTATTCATTTTAAAAGAAAAGGTGTATTAAATTCTTTTGTCAAATTCATACTCAACTCTAAAGCTTTTATTAATTCTTGTTTCACATCATTCATACATTATACATCCTTAAAGAAAAATGTTTTGGAAACTAAATTACACTTTAATAATTAATCATATATATGTATTTCTTAATTAATAAAGTTTTTTTTAAATCTAATTTATTTCCTAAGATATTTATTCTTGAATTTCAATCTCACAATTCAATTAAAAATAATTTTTTTATACAAATTCATTCCCAAATATTCAAATTAATTCTAAATCAATTCATAATTTAATCAAAATTATATATTAATTTACCAAATTAATTCTTAATTAAATCTAGGAATCAAATTAATTACAAACTTATATTTGTTTAAAAACAGGAATGTTACACCTTGCCACTTATCGGCATCTGCCCAAGACTTGGGCACACGAATGAGAAATGATATGAATGTGATCCGACCGTTCATCAATCAACTCTGATTCTTAAAGCTTAGACTATAGTATAAACACAACTGGGACGAAGCTCAATTGGTCGGACAGTACATCCATCAACCTGAGATTGGGGGCAAAAGCGTTATCTTTAAGAGTTGACTACAACTCAATCCTATGACTAATGCCTAGTATTTGTAACAAATCGAGGCTACGACTGAATGAATGCCTAGAGATTGAATCATCAGATGGACGCCCAGGCTCATGGGCAATTGACTATCATTCCAACCCAAACAACGAGCGATGGATCGCGAGTTCATTAAATGGAAATACTCGAATACATAAGCAGATTCAAAATCAAAGAAAAAGTCAACTGTGTAGCTACATGCAACATAAGGCTAAACTCTACTCGGCACTTGATTCGATGTGCCTATAAGCTTGATCCACAACCGTTGTAGATAATTGCACAATGCATACATTCGGATCCAAGGCTGCACCCATTGAGCTGATAATCAACATCATGGTTAGTCATGACGACCCATTACGAACGCTGAAGATCGGATCGCAACTCGATGCAATGACGATGAAAGAGTTAGCTGTTTTTCTTCCATGCGAACTTTGGTGTATTCGCTTGGACTCATCCTAATATGCATGGAATCTCGCTAGCCATTGTGAGCAATGCATCAAGCATCGACCCGACGCATTTCTTGATGAATAAAAAAAACACGGAATGGATCCAGAGATATCCACCGTGCTTATAGTAGAAGCGAATCTACTCAAAACCAATGGTTTATCCATGACGCCCTCTACTCGAAATGGGTATCCAATCCCCTGCTTATGAGACAAGCAAACAAAAAGTGATGAACGTATGTCAACTACCCAGATCTGAACAAGGAATTCGTAAAGGGTAGCTTTCCACTTTCAAAGATCGACTAGTTGGTAGACTCAACCGTTGGACATGAACTACTTTTATTCATGCATGTGTACTCTAGATACAAGCAGATCCTAATGCACATCCCTGAACAGGTGCACACTAGTTTCATTTCCAATCTGGGATCATATTACTATATTGTGATGCCATTTTAACTTAAGAACGCTCATGCCACTTACCAGAAACCAGTCAACCGAATGTTCAAAGATTAGATTGGACGACCAATGGAAGTATATGTGGATGATATGCTCATGGGATTATGACGATCAAATGACCACATCGATGACTTGGTGGTGATGTTCGATTTCTCCTAAAACACGAAAAGAAACTCATCCTTTGAAATGCCCCCTCTACATTGCATTAGGGAAACTCTTGGGTTTCATTGTCAGTTCTCGTAGAATTAAAGCCCATCTCCAGAAGATTTAGGAAATTAGTGACATACAAACAATCAAGAAAGCAATTGACAAATGCTGAGAGAAACTGATAGAAGCTAGAAAAGCTTACGTACTTCTTATTGATTGCATCATGAATGCCATGCCTTTAGTTCCAAGGTCATCCAATTAAAGTCTACATTGACTAGTCGTCACCACAGTTCTTACGACCTGAGAAGTCTAGAAGAATACTCAAGTGGAACATCGAATTGAGCCAATTTAACATCACTTTTCTCTCTCGAAGAGCTATCTAGGGACATCGTTGGCAGATTTCATAATTGAATTTACTACGCCAGACGACTTTTCGAGGAGTAGTGTAGAACTGACCATTTGGTGGGAGATGTACACGGATATAGCATCCAATGATCGATGTACTATCGCTGGAGTTGTTTTAGCGACTTCCGAGGAACAATCAATTTGCTATGCCTCAAAACTCAATTTCCCTATGAAAAATAATGAAGCTTAATATGAAGCCTTGATTGCCAAGCTCAAGCTTGCTAAGGAACTGGGAATAAAAACCTTGCAGGTCTTTTGTGATTCCCAACTAATAATATGTCAGTTCAGGGAATGCACATCAAATGGGCATAGTCCCAGTCAAAGTACTTAATGCTCCAAGCATTGACCAGATAAAGATCGACAAATCATGGAAATGAAGACTGACAAGGAGTCTTTGATGAACTCTATGAAAGACCATCTATGGGGAACCCTTTCCGAACGGAGGAATGAAAGATGACAGGTCCTCTGCAAAGCTTCACGCTATGTTATCCGAGAAGGAATATTGTACATGAATGGTTTATTTGTTCCCCTACTTCAGTCAATTGCCCATGACAAAATCAAACAAATATTGAAAGAAGTCCTACATTCAAAATCATTTTTGGAGAAACACCTTTCCTGTTGCCATCAATATCCATGCCCAACCTTTTATGTAGTTGATCGAAACCACCCCTCAATTAATCTCCTAGGTGATCTAATGTTGTAGAACACATTCAACCTCTAGGTCGACCCATGTGCATCAAACCCATAATTAATCGTCATCAGCGATCTCTTCAACATCAACTTCTCCAATCCCTTTATCCTATATCCACAAAGATTAGGAGCGAAAAGGATTGTTGGACAAAAAATTATAAATGATTGAATTGCATTCCACAAAATTGGCAACGACCTGTGAGTGTATGAATGCATTCGGGAGCCGACAACGAGAACGTGTACCTGAACTTGCAAGTGTACATCCCAAAAATTTAATTTCTTAAAACCAACAGAAATTGAAATCTCACCTAGGGTTATCAGAGAAAGAACAAAATCAGATAACTGAAGCCTACTAGCTCAATAGAATCGAGCGTAGATGACAATTGACAAATTACAATCTAGAATTTATACCATCGGATATCAATCAAGCATCATAACAAATAGGGGAAGACACAACTATCAACAAATAACCAACTTAATGTAAGGATAATGACTATTCGATAGAACAATGGATTTCTTTTCGACGATTCTAGTTTGCGACGATTCAAAGCACATCATTTAGAAGATAGATGTACTTTGGGGTGTGGGAAAATGTTACCCGCCTTTATGTAATGTCATGATATCGAATGACTTGACTAGAAACTAGTGGTTACCAACCTTGAAATTCAGTTATGTACAAGACCAGGGACGATGGTCGAGCGAATTCGGATCAGGTCCTAATCAAGATGCAATCATTACGAAGTGACAAGAAAGGCCTCGAGAGGATGTATTTCAACTTTCAAGTCAATCTGAGTCTGTATGCTCGAGTCACGGATAGAGGAAGAATTTATAAGGATCGATCGAGGATGATCCATAAAACAACACAAATCAGCAATGATCGATTGATATCTCAAAATCTTCAAGTCCAATGCACTTGAGACTTTCAGAACATTAATATACTGAAAAGTAGAGTCCATATGAATGATGGTAGGCAAAACTCTCAAGTTCATGAAATTTAACGATCGTTGTATACCGATCGTTCATAACGATCAGTATAACTCAGCAAGCAATCAAAATACAACAGAAATTAGTGAATACCTAGCAAACTACAACTCAGAATGAAACCATATTTTATCCATGCATATCTTCAACGATAAATACAGCGACCATTCTCCATAAACAAGATCCTTCTTTCCACTATCCAGGCTCTACCTTTTTATTCTTCACTCTTGTACTAATGGATCCTAATTGATCTAAACATTCTTGTAATCATAATCAATCGCAAGATCAATAAAAATATGAAGTGAATGTAGGCCAAGATTGTCGAAACACTATATAACTCCGTGTGTTCATTTAATTTCCTGGCTATGCTTTTAATTTCATTCAACATTCAGTCTCTATTAGACTCTATTGGGTGTTTGCGACCATTTTTGTATAAACACAAAGGTAGTAAGTACATAAATGTTAAGTTGATTAAAATGGAAAATGCATTAAAATATCAGCCTAACACAAATTCGTAAGCCTTGACGGAAGGATATTATTACATGTGTACACTTAGGCTTATAATTTATCTATTGCTATATTTTCATAAAATATTTTAGAATCTCTAATTAATTTCTAGGAGCCAAAAGGAAACATTTATAATGACATTCTAAAAATCACGATAGGTTATATCAAGTTATGTCTACCATGTATTAGAAAGATATGGATGTGAGCAATGAAAATTATACCTTTATGATCTAAATTAGTCAAGAGTCGAGGCGAATACTAGCTAGCCATATTAAAATATTTGAAGATGCCATAGGTTCTTCTCTTTGACATCCTGGACAGAAGAAAAAACAACATTAAAAATTAGGATAGTAAACGTTGGATGCATTAAAAGCAATCATTTGATATTTTTAGTTTGCATCGCAAATCAATCCATATTCATCAAAACTAAGTAGAAGAAAACAAAAGGAAACTAATAACTAATATACCAACCAACTACACCTCAATTCTAATAATAAAATACTTCATTATGAATTTTCTATGTTTATCAGCGAAGTTGATAATGAAACTAACTCTTCAATCTTAATAGAATTCATAATTCCAATTAAGCTTTTGGGAATAGAAAGTAATCTAAACATTAAAGGATGGAACTAACACCAAATTTTAGTAGATTTTTGGGTAGGCTCTTTCATTTGCCCTCATGCAGTCATGTAGTGCTATAGGATCCTAATCAAACTACAGTAACTAAATAAAGAAAAGAGAACTAATGTTTAATTGTGTATTTTCTAAAGAAAAATAATTATGAGAATTAAGAAAATTAATTATCTCGGACTAACAAAATGTAAACATACAACTTAAATAACCCAAGAAACCCAAAATCTCATAGATCAGGAGTGAGAATTTTACTAGATTAGAATTTGGTACTCGCATAACTCGTATGAGAAAAGGACATCACTATTGACTGGCCATTGAATTACTTGATAGTCGCAATAGTCAGCTGTAATGGGTAGGGGAAGAAATCACATTAGGAAGATAATTTGCTGTGAAACGTTGTTTATCAACCAATATAGAGAAGGAAGAAAAAACAGAGGAGATGAATTTGGTGAGAAAATGTTACTTAGAGGAGACAAACTTAGGGAAGTTATATTTGAGAGAAACTATTTTTGCGTTTAATAGGTAGTACAATGAGAAGGGCATCGTTATTGACTATTAATTTAACCTAATTTCCCTTTTTTCTATTTATCCTAATTTTCCCTTAATAATCATTAAAGTTTAATCAAAAATAATCAATCAAATAATGAAGAATTCAAACTCACCACCAAATGTAATTGCAAATAGGAAAGAGAAATGGTTGATTCTTACTAAAGAAAGCATTCAACACAGTAATTTTAAACCCTAATTTTTATCATTGTTATAAAAGCGTACAATAAATTAGGTTAAGAAATTATCTTTCCATCACCTTCTCAATAAAGTTTGGATCTGATAATGCAGATCGAGATAAATTTTTATGCTGGTCATTATTTTCTTTTTTAAAAATGTAGGGGAGTGAGAGAGTAAACGAAAGTATATAACATTTTAATGTTTTAACTAGGGGAAAAAGAGGATTATATATATATATATATATAAATCCCTCATAGTAGTTTAATTTAATATGCAGTGCTCATAATATTTGGCCTCCTCATATCCAAAACTGCAGTGTCAATAACAATACCCAGTGAGAAATAAGGTGGAAGTAGCATGGAAGCGGTATTTTGAAATAAGGAAAATCAATATGCGAACATAAGCAGTTTCAAGTTCTTATTTTCTATTTTATGTAGTAGAGTTGATTGAAGGTAACTACAATTCCTATCTTCTCATTCTCTACAAAACCCATCAAGGAATTTGCATGAATTGGACTTTGAAGCACCATTTTGAAATTCAAGAGGGAAAACAAGGGTTTTGGTCTTTTGGAGCATGATTTGAAAAGAAGAGATGAGCATGATGACTCTACTATTTAAGTTACTTATTAAACTTCATATGTTAGCTTAATAGTATTTATGAAATTTTGTGATATGATGGGAGAATCCTATGTTATGGTTTAGGCTTGTATTCATGTTATAAACATGTTTCCATTAGCTAATTAATTGTTTGAACCCTTAATTATGATGTTTGGAAAAATTAGCAAGCCTTAGAATTGATTTAGGGCTAATTGGATAATTATTGCGATGCTATAGTTTGATTTTTGAATAAATAAGTAGCATAAAGAAGTGCAAGTCGTTAGAAAACATTAATTAAACTATTTGAATGGTATTTAGAAAAGTTAATAAGCTAATTAAGTGAGTTAGGAGCTCAACACATATTATTAAAGTGATTAGAGGCCTATTGACACATAATTAGTATTCATAAATGTTATTTAAAAGAGGAAATGTATTTTATAAAATAAGGAAATGTTTTATAAAATGAAATTAGTAAGTTAATTAAGCGAGTTATGAGCCTACACGTATTATCAAAGTTATTTGAGACTTAACAAGCTTAATTTGGAATTACGAATATTATTTAAGTAATCTAATTTTATTAGTAATGAATATATTTTGTAAAATAGAACGAGATTTCATAAATAATTGTAACGATATATTGTAAGATATAATGAAATTTTACAAAACGACAATAATGGTACATTTCCTAAAATGGAGCGAGATTTAATATAAAAATTACCTTTTTCCTTATTGATATCAGGGCTAACAAGAATGGTTGGTACAACAAACATCCATCTCATTCGTACTTTGGATACTCATATAACCATCAAAGATTGTTGAATTGACTAATTCCTGGAAATAGTAAGTGTTGAGGACAAAGAATTCATTGGAGTTACCATTTCTATCTGGTACTGATATGAAAGGTTCTTAAAAAAACTCTTGCAGCAAGGCTAGCTAGAGATTTCTTGTAAAAATACCATCTCTTGTCAGTTCATAATGAGAATAGTGAAATTCAGATTCCATGACTTATTCTCCTTACTAATATGCACAGAAGGGAGGAGCTATATGAGATGAAAATTTCACATACAGTTCTGGAGCGGAGATTTTTTTTGAATAAATTAAATGAAAGATCGTAACGGACATTGGCTCAATCCAAAGGAAATTATGCAGAAGCTTTATAGAATTATTATGAAGCTATGCGATCAGAAATTGATCCCTATAATCTAGCATAAGAATGATATTTTGTAAAAGTATGAGATTTTATAAATTAATATAAAGTACTTTATAAAAATATGAGCTATTATAAAAAGTAAGAAGGAATTATTTTATAAAGTGGTTATAAGGTTTTATAAAATAAATATAAGATGAATACTTAATTCTTGATGAAGCAATTTATGTAATATAAGGGCTTAAAATAATTTATAAGCTAGTTTTATATTTTATAAAATAATAGAATGATTTTATAATATTGTAGAAAAATGACATTTAACTTTAGTAGAAAGGATTTAATAAATAAAAGTAAGCTTCGATTATTAATTAATAGAATCGCTATTTAGATATATGAGTATGTATATGTATATATGTAAGTTTACATATACATATATTTTAAGTTATATAGAAATCAATATAACTCATGTATTGAAATTGAAATTGTTGAATGGTTTGGATTGTTAAAAATAATTTTATGAATGCATGAAGGTTGTATATGCATATGGGAATGTCCATAGGTGTATGCAAACATGCTACGAGCAATCTCGCATAGCTATAGCAACCAATAATTGCGTTAAATTGCATGGGGGAATGCCGTGTCAAGTAATCGCTTCGGTAGAGCTCGAAACGTGATTTGCAAAGTTTGAAGTGTTTACATATGCATGTATGCATGTGCATGCATGAGCGGGTGTATCGACACACATGTGAGCATTACGTGAGGCGAGAAGGTTTGTTGAGTTTGTTTGGGCATGTTAGAGAAGCCCGGGTCATTGAATTCATTTCGAGGATACTTCATACGTAAAAGAGAGGGATTTGTATTGAAATCGGTTTTCAAATACTTAAGAGGCCACTTCCAAATTATCAACCAGTGGATTCCAAAAGAGGTCTGATGCGGTGACCATGGGCTACGGGAGCAAGGCAGCTCATCGGACAAAGCAACAAAGGAAACGTCACGCGAATCAACGACTGTTTGGGATATTCCTCCCTGCCTTTGGCTCATTGCCTGGAGCCCGGTAATTTCATTCGACTATATTTATTCGACTGAATGAGTATGAAAATTTACCCGTAGAGGGAGCCTAAAATAGAATGCTATTGAAATTGGTTTCAGTCGACTGGGCTTAGTCAATTGAATGACGCCACAAGTCGATTGAACTAATGGGTAGCAAATGACATTCGGGGATTTCTTTCCCCATTCGATTGTGGTTGTTCATAGGGTCTTGGCATGATTTCAGAGAGACTTCAAGCTACTTGGCAAGGTGGAATGCAAGACGAGGCTTAAGATTCGAAGGCAATGTATGGTGATACGTTTGCTATCAATAATGATCTAATACGATATCGATTGATTGCGTGGTCACATTTAGTGAGCATGTACGATTGAGTGTAGTTAGTCCATGACCCTTGGCTTTAAACTTTGGGTAGATATGTTTGATGAATGGTATCGGTCATATGGTTGTTGTGACCATACCCTTTATTGATCTTATGTTAGTAATTAGACTTGGTGTTGGCCGTATATTAGGGACCATACATATTATTAGTCTTTCAATAGTGACCATAAGTATGCGTAGACGAAGAAGAGATATCGGTCTTCATTTGTGATAGGTGTATTTGAATGCATGATGTTGTATTTGATGCGTGCATATGTATACGTCATCAGTGTTCCTTCGTGGCCCCGATAGCATATTACAAGAGACATAGCCTTCGTTCTCTTTTTGATGAGAGGCGTATCCTAGCTACTTGAGTAATCTTAGATGTCCTAGAGGGGAATGATGAAAATCATCTACTATGGGATACTGGAACACTTATGCTCATTATAGTGGTATGGTGATTTTATTTATTATTTGGACTAGGTTTCAACTGGATAGATTAGATTATAACTTATGCTCGTTATAGGGGTACAGTGAGATCTACATGATACTTATGGCTTGGGGTCTATAGAATATTCAGAAGCTGACTCTATTCATCTTGAATTCTCAAAGGAATTATTGGATCTCAATTGATGTTTGTAGTTGACCTCTTCTATTTTTAAGGATGTATATTGATATGTATTTCTTAGTTATTTTTCATTTGTTATGTTCTGTGTGTTGTTTGTTGACTGTGGTTATTGTTGCTACAATTATTATCATTTTGCACTTCCCGATAGACTTATATTATAATTATGCTACTTTTGGATGTTGGGTTACCTGTATTAAAGTATGATTGTTATGCTTCAGTCACATTATATTGATTGTGTTGACTTGTTGACTTCAATTGAAGAGTAGGTTATGGTATAATCTCTTATCTCTTGTGATCGGTTTACTTTACTTGTTTATGTATAGTCTAGATTACCCCTGAGTTATGATTGTGGATAGGACCAACTATTCCTTAGTAGTACCTATTTATTTGTATATGGTTTTTATATACAGTATTTTGAGATAGTTCCCTTCACACTAGGCTTTATTTCTTGCCTGCGTTTTGTCTTTGTTTATTTATGTCATGATAACTCTCGGGTACTCGATTGAGTAGTTTGGGAGCCAGGTGCTTTTGGGGATATGCTATCAAAGTGGCGTACCTAAAGCTTTGGAGGTGAAGACGATAGTTGGATATTTATATAATAGAAGTTATAGTAGTACGTGATAGATGTCATTCGTATATGAAACTTATTGTATCAGATGTTTTATTCCGACTCTCAGTATTGATATTTATTTATTAGCTACATCTGCAAATGTAGTCACTTATATATCATTCATCTAATTCTGTTCATGTATATTAAGTATATTATATTTTATCATTCCAATGTAAGATTGCGTCGTTACACCTGGATATTATGTTTTGTTTCTTCTTCTTTCTTTCTTTTCTCGAAATTTCTTCTTCTTTCTTTCTTTTCTCGAAAAGCTATCTTTTGTAGTACTAGAAAGTTCGGGGAAGATATAAGGCGTTGAAATTTTTGGATGTTACGAGGGGGAGTCGTTACATAATTAGTTTCTAATATACCACTATGTCACAAATAATCATTCAATTAACCTAAAATCACATTCTTAGGTTATTATCTATTTTCAAAAATAGTTATCAAGGTCTTAAACAATCAATGACTTAATATAATCTTGCTTATAGCACAAATATAAGCCCAAATCAACTGAAACAATATTCAAATCACTTCATAAAATTCTAAAATCATCAGTAAATGAAATTACGAAGTATAACATATAAATTAGTAAGGAAAATCATCCTACTCACCTTTCTTTTGCCAAAACAAGCTTCAAATCACAAGAAACCCATTTCTAGCTCCCTTGAAATTTGAGATGGAGCTCCAAATTTCAAATCAAGAAAACTCCTTCGGAGGTCGTGTGAAGAATGTCATGACGACCACTCTACATCATTTTCATCCAATATACATAAGATAGTGCACAGCTGACGTGCCCGACCGATTTAGAACAATCATCAAGGTTGTAAAATGAAATAAACATCACATAACCTGTCGTATATTCTCACAGCGCATGAGATAAGATAATATACATCACAGATACAAAACAGGAGAGATAGTAATTACTAAGTGATATAAATATTAGAGTACAGATTCACAGAGTTATACAACTAGTAATAGAGTTCATAAAATGGAAATAACTCAAATAACTATCTAATAATAATAATAAGCAAACACTGCCATGGCTTTGTAGTATTGCATTGTGGAATAAGCATTAAAATTGATATATAATATGAGGTAGCTTCATACAGTTCATCCTTTGTACAGCTCCGTTGCACCTAGAAATGCTATCTAGTCCACTCATTTAAGAGTACCCAAGGTAATAAGAAGTAACACATAAAATCTTAAGTCAGACAATAGTCTCGTATGAGCGGTAAATGAATCTTAAAATACTGTACAAGTCGATATAGTAAGGAACAAGGGTATATGAACCATAGCTGACCCGTCCCTGCAACCAAAGAATTAGCACATAACAAACATAATATGTCACTCTACAAATATAGTAAAGGTACACTATAAACCAAGTGTGATAACAGGTGTCCAGGCATCCCTTTCTCCAATACCTATGTACAGTGACATTCCTAAAGTGATAGACTATGGGAGTATAATCAAGACAACCATAACATCCACCAAATAATCCTAATTATCTCTTAATTTACTCTAGATATATGATAACTCGTGTGACCTCGCAACTTCCAGGGGTAAATGGAAATCCCAGTTTTCAGTGTACTCTCTTTAGCCTGAAGCTGATACTAGACACATTCAACTGGTCCAGGGTACATACAACAGACTCAGGGTAGCCTTTCAATATACCCTTGAGCATTCTTATAATAACCCTGCTTTGAGCACATCAAAAAAAACTCCGAGTTCTAATGATCCTTTAGCACACGTATCCGAGCCCTTTCCTTACTCCATTGAATTCCATTATCCTTGAGGAACCATTCTATATTCCTCCACTCCACGATAGAACCATTCAGCCATTCTCTCCATGGTCTCCTTTCATAGAACGTGCCTATTATGGATAACCATTCTCACGACTTCATTTAACATTGATCCGCCATCATCGAAACCTAACTACTTTCACATCAAGTTGTCACAAAAGACCAAAACTATCATCGTGTTGCTAAGCCTCCATCAAATCCCAAGTGAAAAAACACCTTAAGCACAACCAGGTGAGCCTTTACTTCCCCACCTAGGAGATTCACTCCAATCCCATCAATATAAATAACTTGGTACCGACCTATAATAGATCAGCACCGACTTATTTACTTAGCTAACCTTGACCGAGTTTAATCTCTTGCTTTTGGTACTTCATTTCTAAAGTGCTTTGGACCCCGACTCATCCTCTAAAATATCTTAGCATTACTCTAAAGCTCTATTCTCCAAGTTCTAAAAAAAATCAGCATCATGAAAAATACATAGCCATTTTTCTACGTCTTGCCGTTGTCCACCTACTCCAGCCATTGCCCACTAAGCCATCAAGTCGTTGACCTAGATTGGCCACTAAAAATAACTCGGCATCGACTTAAATACCTTGATGCCAACCTATTTCCAAAGCGACACTTGTAGCTTAGGTTCATGTAACATCCCCAATTCTGAGGGCCAAAACTAACTACTGTGGATGTTGTAGTCATCTATAGTTATTAATCTAGATGACAAAATGCCGTTGTGTTAATTATATTGATAATCAGAAGCATATGAATATGAAAAAAATTTCAAACACAGTTTAATAACCAAAATTTTCATCTCATTTCATAGTTGATATTTCATATTATTACGCAATCCCTTTTGCAACACCATGTTCATAAAAAATATAATTATTACAAAATACTCCAAGAGCGGCATATGAATACGCCCCTTAGTTGATCAGAGTTAAATACTTGGTAATTATACAACTTTTCCATTAAATCTAATAAGACAAAACCAAACTACAACGCAGAAATAGGTAAAGCTCCTAATAGCTAGATTGCCTGCCACACGTCTCTATAAGTTTATTCGTCAAACTGGAACCTGAAATCCATTACTCCTGACCTACTCAAATGAGTACCCGAGAGTTTAAGGTGAAAACCAAAAGCTCGAGATGGACAACATTTTGGTGTTAATACTAACCTATCATCTCGAACCAAGTTGATATCCAGTGTGATCATGCCACCGGGTAGAACGGGTTTTCCTCTCACTAATGTCTTAACCAAAACATAACAACCATATACTGTGCTCCTGCAGCTATAATGGTTTGAATATAGAAAATAGCATTAAAAATAATGCAACATATATTGAATTACCCATCCTTATTCATTAGATTTTCCATCTTAATTTTAAATGACTACCCGTCAAAATTTAAACAGACTACCCATATTATTTTAATTTGACTACGTATCTTATAATTATATGGAGCACAAATCTCATATATATTCATATTCAGAATTATGTAGACTATCCATCTCACATGTAATTATTACTTAGATTATCCATCTCTTACCATATTGACTGCCCATCACATATGGTTTAATGATTTAAAATTTTATGGACTATCTATCACACATACTCCATTTAACTAAAAATGATGTGGACTATTCATTACGCATTCCATAGTTTTCCTAGTATGACTATGAACCATTCATTATCCTCCTAGAGACTATCCATCTCCAGCATGATGTGGATTATCCATCTCATATCCCATATGTTTCCTAGGATGACTATGAACCCATCGATTAAAAATTTAACTCATGTTACCCATATATTTAACCTATGTCTATTGGTATCTCCAATTAGGTAATTCCTCCATAAAGTTACAACATTTCACAATGTCATACATTGGTATCCCTAAATAATCAATGTCAAACTTGTTAAAGAAAATACATTGGTATCCCCAACAATAAAGTCCCATTTATAAAACATTTAGTTTGCTGAAACTAATCTAGGTGTCCCCAATGATAATGTCAACATCTATAATTAAAATAGCATTGGTATTACCAATTTTTACAATCAAAGTCATAAAACAATAGGCTCGCAGCCCTTATTAGGTTAATAAAGATCAATGTCGACGTTCATCTAAATTGGTGTCCCTAATGAGAGTGTTGAAATTTTTACAAATTTTAAAATGGCATTGGTATCCCCAATGATAACGTCGAAATGGAAAACCTAAGGCTCTCTACCTTTGATGAAGATAGGCGACGATCGGGCCGCACTATATCTCATTGACCCTCTACCCAAGGTAAAACCAAACTTAAGTTTATTTAGTATAAATTTAAGTCAAAGGTGACAATGTCGACTTACATAAATTATAGGTTGTCCACCTTTTAAACAAAGCTAAAACTTTTATAAGTTTTATGGCTATCTGCCAAAGTTATACGGTCATTGACCTTCATAAAACATAGGCATCTTTGCCTCTTTAAATTTTTTCAGTTTATATATAAACAAACCTCTTTGGCATTAAAAGACAAGGTGGGACGTCGTGGCCAAGCAACATCGACACTAAAACATTTGTTCACCAACCTTGATGCACATCGACCCCCAAGATGCTTGACGACATCATAAAACTTTTACGCTTAAGTTACTTCGGCTACTATACCGCTTTTTATATAGAGTCGAAGATATAGTATGTGGCATCATTGCCTTGATTTGGAAAATAGCCAAAGAGAAGAGATGCGTCTTTATTTAAGACAATGATGAAAACATGCAATGTCGTTGACGTCAACATTAAGCTTTTAAAATGTTTAGATGAATCACGAAGACATCGCTGCCATCGATACTATATTGTCGACAAGGACGACTTCGGCTTACTCGAAAACATTACATATCTGCTGAAGTTACTATCTTACACTTCCTTTCACTTGGACGTCAACACTAGTGGATGTGACCTTGTCTTAGGCTCGGTGACGTTTGGATAGTATGATACTATCGTAATTCATGTGAAAACTGTTTTATTACTACTTTAAGCACAAAATTTTCACCAAATCTTATTCCTTGTCCATTTTCTATTGGATAAAAAATTTCTTTACGAATCCCTTTTAGAAATACTGCCCCACTAAAATTTGAAGTTCCATAACATGTTTAAAATAATTAATTAATATCTTTAATTAATTATCCTTTTAAATGCTTATCTAGCATAGTAAACTTGCAATAAATTAAATCGCCTAGTAAAATCTCAAAAATTCACAGAAATTAGAGAATATGCTTCTCTTCACCATATAAAAATTTTGGAGCCAAAAACCATATTTGATTATTTTAAATAATTAAAACCCGAAATTAAGCTATTTCCTCCTTAGGAAATTCATAAAATAATCTATCTTACTTGTAAAAGTAGGAATTTAAAAACCCGTCTCCAAAATAATGTTTTATACAAAATATCAGAAAGTCAAAGCATTTGGAGATTAAAATCTTAGATTTTACCATAAAAAACATTTGAATTTTTTTTGTAAAAAATTCAAATAACCATTATTATATCCAAGCACTGTTTAAACAACCATGTCTTACCAAAAAAATATCAATCATTTGGGTATTATATATAATTGAATTCAAAAGAAAAAGTTGTGATACTATTCACCTTAGATTTGAATGGAGTTGAGATTTGATTAGTGCTTTAGTTTCCATAAACTTTTCTTGAATCCCTCTATGATTGTGACCTACTTTGGTTACTTATGGCCAACCTTCTTTTTCTTCTTTTTAGAATGCTTTTTGAATAAGTAAGGTGAGAATGATATAAGGGGAAGAGAGTTTAAGGAATAAAAGGTGGATCTACCTATTTTACCCCTCTCCTATATCCTCTTGTGTGTTCTAAATTCAAAACAATCTTGTTACTTAGTTTATTAAGGCACGAACTTAATATTTTCAAATCTCATTCTTCTTCACTATTTCCATTATTCTATTTAATCTATCCAATTAAATGTCCTAAATAATGTTTAACTAAAGATAGGCGTGTTACAGGCTCCCATCTTTAAATAATTTCATCCTCGAAATTCATTAAGGACTACAAAACAAGCATATCAAACATGCAAACTAAGCTAGTATATCCTACCAGCTGCTAAGTCAATATACAACTAATACAGAACATACCATCATAACTGGTCAGGATAAGTATCCTCAATCTTTTCTTCTATCTCCAAAGTATAGTCTTTTTTGTTGTTGCTCTACTGAAATTTCACCAACTTATTGTCTTGTTCCTTAACCTCATATCATCTCTCGCTATAACTTGAAATTGTTTTCACACAAAAGTCAGATTTGGTGTTACTACTAAATCTTCCAACGTCGTTAGAGCAATAGCAGTCTGTGGATCGTTCACACATTTCTGAAGATGAGAAATATGAACACATTATGGACTTCTGCCAAAATACTCGGCAACTCTACTTGGTATGCGAGTTTTTCGATCCTCTCTATAATAAGGAACAGTCCAATGTATCTCGGTGCCAATTTCCTTGACTTTCCAAAGCGTATCACACCCTTCATCGGTGATACTTTAATAAAAACTTTGTCTCCAATTGAAAACTCAAGATCCCTGCGACTCTTATCTGCATAACTTTTCTGCCTAGATTTAACTTCTCACATCCTATCCTGAATTAACTCAATCTTCTCTGTGGCTTCTACTACCGTATCTCGAACAATCTGTCTTAAGTCTCTAACCAACATATAGGTGATTTGCAAGACCTTCCATACAAAGCTTCGAAAGGCACCATTTGTATATAGCCCAATAGCTGTTATTATACGAAAACTCAACCAAGTGCAAATGGTCATTCTACAACCCACCAAAATCAAGTACACAAGCCCACAAAAAATCTTGAGCGCCTTATCGACTCTCTCTGTCTGCCCATCCTTCTGTGGGTGATAAACGGTATGCATCTTAAGCTTGGTACCTAACAATTCATGTAGACCTTTCCAGAATTCACTAGTGAACAATGCATCTTTGTCACTGACTATACTATTAGGAATCCCATGCAGTCTAACTATGTTCTTCATAAAAAACTTAGCTAATACAGGCACCGTCCTGTTAGACCTTACAGGAAATAAATAGGCACTATTGGTCAATCTATCCACCATAACCCATATACATTCATTTTCCCTGTTCGAGCTTTGCAATTCATCAATAAAATCCATGGATATCGAATCCCATTTCAAAATGCTATATCTAAAGGCTAAAGAAATCCACTTGTCTTCTGATGTTTAGCTTTCACTTGATGGCAATTTGCATATTGCTTCACCCATAAGCATACATCCCTCTTCATACCATCCTAGAAGAAACTTCCTTTCATATCCTAATACATCTTGGTTTTCCAAGGCTAAATCATAAATTTCGATTGATGACACTCTCTAAGAACTTCTTTCCTTAGATTTCCAACATTTGAAACACATAACCATCCGTTCTTTCTTAACTATCCCTACGGTCAAAACTAAAATCCTTTAGATCATCGATCTTATTTCCATTTTCTAGTCTTCTTACCTGTTCCGCTAATACTGGATCATCCCTTTGCTTAGAAGTAATCTTTTCGATTAATATCGGCCGAACGTCCAAGCAAGATAACATGGCAGTACTTTGACTAGAGCTAGTAGTCGATCTCAACTACACACTACAAGTAGTTAATGCCTCTAGATCCTAACATTCTGCCAACATAGTTAACACCGCATTCTGATGTTTCCTGCTAAGTTCATTTGCAACTTTATTTGCTTTCCCCGATGTATACTCAATACCAAAATCATAAGCTACTAAAAGCTCCAACCATCTTTGTTATCTCATATTCAAGTCTTTTTGGTAGAATACATACCTCAAAGACTTATGATTCATATAGAACTTGAATCGTTGTCCTAAGAGGTAGTGTCTCCCCACATTCAATGCAAAAATCACCAATGTCAACTCCAAATCATGAGTCGGATATCTAAATTTATGTGGACTGAGCTGCCACAAAGCATAGGTAATAACTTTACCCTTCTACATCAACACAGCACATAAACTAGTTCCACACACATTCCTATACATCAAAAAAATCCTAAATTCCCATCTGGAACTAGTAACATGGACGCATTAGTCAACAAATGCTTCAAATCAAAGAATGCTCCCTCAAATTTATCAGTCCAAATAAACTTGATGTCCTTTCTAGTTTGCTTAGTCAAAGGTGTTGCTATCCATAAGAAATCGTTGATAAATCTTCGGTAATAGCTAGCTAATCTAAGAAAACTTCTTGTACCGATCACCGTATCGGGTTTTTTCCAACTGTTAACAACTTCAATCTTGGTTGGATCGACCAACATCCTTTTCTATGAAACTACAAAAAAAAACTTCTCTTCTTTCTTCCAGAAATGACACTTCAAAAACCTCTCTTTCATGCTGCCTTAACATCTCAAACACTATTCTAAGATGAATCTCATGATCTCTTTCATCCTTAGAATATATCAAAATGTCGGTAATGAACACCAATACGAATCTATCCAACTGTTCTCAAAATATCCGATTCATCGCATCCACAAAGAAAGCAGGCACATTGGTTAATATGAATGGCATTACTAAATGCTCATACTAACCATACTTAGTTCAAAACACCATCAAAGGAAATATGTCCTCCGCCACTCTCTATTGATGGAACCCCTTCTCCAAATCCAACTAGGAAAATACTTTTGCTCCACTCAAATGATTGAATAAATCATCAATTCTCGACAAAGGTTATCATTCTTTTTCCTCTTTTCATTTAACTTACGATAATCGATGCACAATCTTAATGACCCACCTGATTTCTTCACGAGCGCCGCAGCCACTCCCCAGGGTGAACAACTTAGTCTAGTAAAATTCTTTCCTACTAAATCCACTAGCTGCACCTTTAACTTCTTTATCTCAATAGGTGTCATCCTGCTAGGTCGAAACCCAATAGATCGTTGCGATGGTAGTTCTGTAACTGGCTCAAAAACACCTATAACTTATCTTGCAATTAAAACACGATTCAATATGTCTTCCACTTCTATGACTCCAAATAAAGCACTAATTCCTAGACTCGAATTCTCATCGGAGCATACTATTCGGTCACTATCACGGTGTCTTAATTATATTTTCCTATTCTGGCTAAAGATCCAAGAATCATATTTTCTCAACCAATCCTTACCCAAACAAATCCCAAAACCCACAAAATCAAGTATGTACTAACTACAGGAAAAAGTATAACCTAGTAACTCAAAATCTAGATGGCCACATCTCTTCCTTCGAGTTGCATATATTCCTATTGGATAAGCTATCCTTAAGGAGGTAACAAGGTATGATGGCTCTAAACATAACTTATCAACCAAATACTGAGATATAAATGAATGTGATGCCGGGTATCAAACAATATCATAATTGGTATACTATGAATCAAAAGTGTACCTTCCATTAAAGACTTTCCCTTCTCAGTAGCGATTGGTCTTGAGATTGATGGCTCCAAAGCAAGCACCTTTCCTTTGTCAGTCTTGGCTGCTTCTGGACATTTGTTCTTATATTGCCCTACATGGTCACAATTAAAGCACTTTAACATTCATCTTCAATACAACCGTCTTGCCATCACCAAATTGACACTCGTTAACATAGCGCCCCTTCTTGTCACATTTGTAACAAAACATCAACTTTCCCTTTTTTGCAGCCCCACCTTTCTGATCTCCCTTCTTAGAGAATTTCCCCTTCTAATTCTGTGAATTTTGGTTCTTTACTGACTTCTCTTTCCTAAAGGTTGAAAGAATTCCTAATCCTAGACAACCATTTCCCACACTACATTCGATGAATCTTTAAGATTTGGCATAGTTGTCTAGCAATCTCCGACCTCAACCCTTGGATTAACTTCTCATTCCTCTGAATCACGGTTTCAATAGTGGCATATCCATATTTAGACAGCTCATTAAATTTAGAATAGTACTCCAACACTGACATGTCCCTTGCTCTAACTCTATAAACTATCCGAACAAGGCAGACTTAGGTTCAGATAAAAATCTTTCCTCAAATCTCCTTCGAAATTATGCCCAAGTCAATTCCTCTTCTGGTTGTTAAATCACTAGTTTTGATTCATGACAAAGCAAGTTAGAAGAAAAAGAGAATTCACGACAAAAAGAGATAATCAACGGACTATGGCTATATCAAGACTTTTAATCTATGTTCTCACTGTCAGTACTTTTGATCGAGTCTTAGAAATTTGTTAAAATTTATCCTCAAGTAGTCCGCACTTCATGTTTCTCATAATTAAACAAAACATAAGCATAGTATGCAAAAATACCTCAGACAGTCGACTGGCAAGGATCATCCAGTCGACTGATTATGTACATACACAATATACACTGTTTATTTTTTAAATCTTTTGCATTGTCAGTCGACTGACCAAGAACGACCAGTCGATTGGCCCGAGACCAACTGCCATATTTTTGAAAAGACGTCTTCTTCTGCGAAAGGATGCAACCCTTCTCTGAACGGAAATAGATGCTACTCTTCGTCAGAACCCTTCACCAATGGCAGTAACTCTTCATCTACTATATATACATACTCCCAAACACTTCATATTCACCGATTTTCATTCTAACTCTCTAATACTCTTCTTGCGCTTTAATATTTGCATTCAAACAGTGAATATATGTTTTTACTACTTTGAATCTACAAATAACTTTCATAATCTTCGATTCTTAGCATTACCTTCTCTTCATATCTTTACATACACTTCATATACTTGAGGATTTGATTATAGGAGGTTTGTACTATCAGTGACAAATCAGTGTTATCAAGAACACACGGTGTCAAATATTATTTTGTATTAGTGAAGTCCTCTTCCGCTGCTGAAGCGAAAATCCTGTTCAGTTGCTCAGGTGTCTGTTCTGCTGCTCAGACTGTATATACCTGTTCCTCCGGGTTAAGTGAGGGTTATTGTAATTGAAATTCTAGAAGGAGTCTAGGACTGGACGTAGAACGGGAAGTTCGAAGTAGTAAAAAATTCCTGACGTGCTTGTTCTATTTTACTTATTTCCATTTATTTTTCTATTATCATCTGCTTCCACGTTTAGATTTAAGTATATTCCATATTACACGATCCTAGTTCACTTTCATTTGGTATCAGAGCGGGTTTCTTATATCCGTTACATAGTTATCTGATATTTTGTTATTATGGAAAACAACACCAACACTACCTCTAACACTAGTTTTATTGAAGGTCAATCCACTGCACGACCTCCATTTTTCAACTGTCTGAACTATAATTATTGGGCAACTCGTATGAGAATCTATATGCAATCAAATAGCTTTGAATCAATGAATATTACACATAATGAATACACTCTTCCTACTGGAGAATACTCCACTTGGTCAAACACATAAAAATTAGATGCTACTGCCAATGCTAAAGCTATGAACATGTTATTATGTGCACTAGATAGAAATGAATTTAATCGTGTTAGCATGTGTCAAACTGCTTATGAAATATGAAGAACACTTAAAATCACTCATGAAGGAACTAATAAAGTCAAACAAAGCAAAATCTCCATGCTAAAAAATCAGTTTCAAAACTTTAGAATGAAACAAGATGAATCCATCAATGATATGTACTCTAGATTTCAAGATATCTATCATTCACTATTAGGATTAGGAGAAAGTACACTGATTTTGATATTGTATCAAAAATCCTAAACTCTTTAACGGATGAATGGGAAAGAAAAATCTTGGCTATTGAAGAAGCTAATGACCTCTCTACCATAAAACCTGAAGAGTTAATAGGAAATCTAATGTCCTATGAAGTGAATTTACAGGCAAAATGAGTGCAAGCACAAGACAAAAAGAAAATAGCTTTCCATGCTGAAGAATAAAAGGATGAAGATTCAGATGAAGAAGACCTAGCATTTATTGCCAAAAATTTCAAAAAGTTCTTGAAGTTCAGGGAAAATAACAGAAATAATGGAAAAAGGAATTTTCCAAACAAACCATCATCTTCAATTCTAGAATGCTTTAATTGCCATAAGAAAGGTCATATCCAGAAAGAATGTCCAAAATTAAAGAAAAAATACCTCAACAAGGGCAGAAAAGATAAGAAAAAGAAAGCATTCTCTGTAATATGGGATGATTTAGATACTTCTTCATCAGATAACAGTAGTGAAAGTGAAAATGAACAAGCAAATGACTATTTCATGGCTACTAAAAATGAGGTTAGTGATTTTACTTTTGATGATATGATAGAGATAAATTCAGAGCTAGTTGATACTCTGAAAAATCTCAAAAGAAAATATAAGGAGACTCGTGAACATCAGAACAAAGCAGAATTCGAAAGAGATATGCTTAAAGATGAGAATAAAATACTAAAGGAAGAACATGAAAAATTACAAGAATCATTCTCTAATATCAATTCTCAACTCACTCTTTTGAGTCATGAAATTGAAGCTCAAAAAGAGAAGAATGATGCTCTTTTTTTTGAAAATCATGAACTCAAAACTAAGGTCCCACTCAAGAAAAGAGGAAAATGGATACTCGACAGTGGTTGCTCAAAACATATGACAGGAGACAAAGTTATGCTATCAAATATTACTTACTCAGATGGAGGCTTCTTCACTTTTGGAGACAACCAAAGGAGACGATGTGAGCAATAATGGTGTTTCAAATTTACCTCTTATTTCAAACGTTTTACTTGTCAAAAATTTAAAACATAATTTACTTAGTATCAGCCAATTGGGTGACAAAGGATTCAAAATCACTTTTTCTGAAAACAAATGTAGTATTTTTGATCAAAATCAAAATCTTATCTTTGAAGGAAATAGAGACAGAAATATCTATGTTCTGAATATGAAAATAAATCATAATTCAGATATGTGTTTAATAGCCAAAGAAAATGATCCTTGGTTATGGCACAAACGATTCTGTCATATTAACTTCAAAACTATAAACAAGCTCTCTAAAAATGATTTAATGAAAGGTCTACCAAAAATGAATTTCAAAATTGATCATATTGGTGATGCATGTCAGTTAGGAAAGTTAACTAAGTCATCTTTTATATCTAAAAAGGTCATTTCAACTTTACAACCACTTGAATTACTACATATGGATTTATTTGGACCAACACAAGTACAATATATTAATCATAGTAGATATGTGTTTGTTATTGTTGATGATTTTTCTAGATATACTTGGAATAAAAGTGATACCTTTGATAATTTCAAAACTTTTGTCAAAAGAATTCAAAATTTTAAAGGTTTGAAAGTAAAAAACATAAGAAGTGATCATGGATGTGAATTCGAAAACGAAGCCTTTGAACATTTTTGTAAGAAAAAGGAAATATTCCATAATTTTTCGTTTCCAAGAACTCCACAACAAAATGGAGTTGTAGAACGTAAAAATAGAACCTTACAAGAATGTGCAAGGACTTTGTTAAATGGAAGTACGGTACCAAAACATTTTTGGGCTGAAGTAGTAGCAACGGCTTGTTATGTTTTGAATCGTGTCTCTATTCGACCGTTAACTAAGAATACTCCTTATGAACTTCTTAATGAACAAAAATCAAATATTTCTTATTTTAAAGTTTTCGGTTCAAAATGTTTTATTTTTAACACAAAAGATCAGCTTGTTAAATTTGATCCAAAATCCGATGAAGGAATCTTTTTAGGATATTCAGATCGAAGCAAAGCTTATCGAGTTTATAATAAAAGAACAAATATCATCGAAGAAACACTTCATGTATCTTTCGATGAAAATTTCAAACAAATCCCAAATATAAAAGATGATGAAGAATTCCCTGATAATATCACAAACACAGAAATTTCAAATGTTGAAAATAATGAAAACATTGTTCACAATAACAATGAATTAAGGTCTCTACCTAGAATATTAAGAGATCATCGTTCTGTTAATGTTAATGGAGAACTCAATTCATTTGTTAGAACAAGAAGTCAATTAAATCAAATGGGTCATGTAGCTTTTCTTTCTCATATTGAACCTAAAAATATTAAAGAAACATCTAATGATGAAAATTGGTTAATCGCTATGCAAGAAGAGCTAAACCAATTCGAAAGAAATGACGTTTGGGATTTAGTTCCACGGCCTAGTGATCAATCTGTTATTGGTACAAAATGGGTTTTCAAAAATAAAGCAGATGAACAAGGAAATATTACTAGAAATAAAGCTAGATTAGTTGCTCAAGGATATAAACAAAAAGAAGGAATTGACTATGAAGAAACGTTTGCTCCAGTCGCTAGACTAGAAGTAATTCGAATCTTACTAGCATTTGCATGTTTTTATAACTTTAAATTATATCAAATGGATGTCAAAAGTACTTTTTTAAATGGATTCATAAAAGAAAATGTTTATGTTGAACAACCTCCGTTATTCATACACGAACAATTTCCTAACCATGTCTATAAGCTTAAAAAGGCTTTATACGGTTTAAAACAAGCACCCCGTGCTTGGTACGATCGTCTTAAAAGATATTTAATAGATTCTGCTTTTGAAATTGGAAAGGTTGATCAAACTCTTTTTATTAAAAGAAATAAACAGGATTTTTTAATCGTTCAAATATATGTTGATGATATTATTTTTGGATCTACAAATGAAATACTATGTCAAGATTTTTGTAAAATAATGACTAAAGAATTTGAAATGTCGCATATGGGTGAGTTAAATTATTTTCTTGGCTTACAAATAAAACAACTAGAAAATGGTATTTTTATTAGTCAAGAAAAGTATTGTAACAATCTAATTAAACGCTTTGGTATGGAAAATATTTCTACCAAACCAAATCCTATGAGTACAACCATACATCTTGATAAAGATGAAAGTGGCAAAAGTATTGACCAAAAATTATATAGAAGTATGATTGGATCGTTACTATATTTAATAGCTAGTAGACCTTACATAATGATGAGTGTTTGTTTGTGTGCACGATTTCAAGCAGATCCCAAAGAATCACATTTACGAGCAGTGAAACGCATACTACGGTATCTTAATAAAACCAAGGACTTTGGACTATTCTATCTAAAGGAATGTCCTTTTGAATTAGTGTCCTATAGTGACGCTGATTTTGGAAGAAGCCAGACAGATAGAAAAAGTACAAGTGGTATTTGTACTTTATTGGATGGTCTCTTGTATATTGGTTTAGTAAGAAACAAAACTGTGTTTCATTATCGACATGTGAAGCAGAATATATTTCTGCAGCTCTTGCACGTGCTCAAGTTATCTATATGCGACAAACGCTACAAGATTTTGGTTTTAATTTATCTAAGTCAACTATTTACTGTGATAATTCTAGTGCTATTAATTTATCTAAAAATCCTGTTAATCACTCACAAACAAAACACATTGACATTCGTCATCATTTTCTTCGTGATAATATTGAAAAGGATTTGATAAATCTAGAATTTGTTTCATCTGATAAACAATTGGCAGATATTTTTACAAAACCGTTAAATGAAAATACTTTCATCAATTTAAGACGAGAACTTGGAATAGTCTCTTTTGAAGATTTATAAATTTTTATATATAAATGTATACTATTTATATTCGTAATTTTTCATAACACAATTTGATAAAATATATAAAAACTTTCATTCAAATTTTTTACCAAAATAAAAATAAAAATTTATGACTCTAGAGATACTTGAACCCGTGACCTCTCCTTTATAGTTTTTCAATTGCTCCTTACCATTTGAGCTATGAATGTTTCTTGTTTCAACTAGACGATCTATTCTCCCCTGAGCCGGATCATATGAATTAGTATATCCGGAAAATTTCAAAGCTCGTATGCCATATGGGGAAATATACGCGTTAATTGATTGCGTCGTATTATTGATGAATTTCTCACCTTCACACATGGGAATATGCATGTTATCTACTTTGGAGAATATATTATGCGACTTCTGCTAGATGCGGGTGTTCGTCAACCGGATTTCGAATTCTCCACTGTCGGAATGATAAAAATAAGGACCATAAGTCATAGAAGCTATCAACACGACCGCCACCTATTACTTCATTTGAAGATTGGAGGCATCAACAGACTCAACAACAACAATATGTAGGTCCTACTATTAGAGAACCGAAAGCGCAACAAGAAGAAGGCGATATTCTCTTAGCTACTTCCTCTAGCACCCGTGAATCCATAGAAACTCTCTCCTGCAATCAACTTATTTTGGATTCTAGACTCAAGAAAATGGATAAGAAGCTCGATAAAATCAAAGGTTTCTTTTCTACATTATGGGATGCATTATCATGTTCTTCTTCAACCGTTGTCACGTCTGTCGTCCACGGAAAATGCCTCAAACCTTGATTTACATGCTCTACATCCGAGGAGCATACTTGTAGCGATACTAATGGAGCAGGCAGTGGTGCTCAAGGCGCGTCTAGACCAGGAAAGGAACCCGCACCAGAGGAAGAATACAATTGGGATCTTGATGAGTAGGTCTTTTGGTGAGTGAGTTGGGTATGAATGATTTTCTTATCTATAACTTTATTGTTAATTTAAACATATTAAAACTCACTAATTATTTATCTTTTGAGACTTGTACTAAATAGTCTCACTTCGATATTTATTTTTGCACTTTATATTGCAATTATTTTTGCTATATCTCCTTTTTATCGATGACAAAGGGGGAGAAGAATTGTCCTAATCATCTTTATGCAGGTACAAGAAGTATCATATATTCAGGGGGAGTTTTTATATTTGTTCTCTAGGATTTTTATATTTACAGGTTTGTCATCAATCAAAAAGGGGGAGAATGTTGAATCATTAGTTTTTGTTCATGACAAAGCAAGCTAGAAGAAAAAGAGAATTCACGACAAAAAGAGATAATCAACGGACTATGGCTATATCAAGACTTTTATTCTATGTTCTCACTGCCTAGTACTTTTGATTGATGTTATCCCATTTTTGGTCAAAACTGGAATATCAATGTTGTGTGCATTTCCACCACGACCGAACCAAGAAGAAGCAGCCAGCAAGCGTATATAAGTCTGGGATTTCACTCATGATTCAAGTATAAAAGTCCATTCGGTATCAAAGGTTTAAAGTTTCACTCGGTAATGTAGAGCGAAGTCTCATTCGGCATTCAAGGTGCCTTGGTTCATCCGGCGTTCCTAATACAAGAGCTCATTCGGTACTCCATGTACTGCCGAACGAGCTCCACCGAATCACCTCCACCAATCCAGGAGGAAGGCACCACCGGTCCAAAAGCTTCTCCATCTTCCACCGAACCAGACCTTAGCCACTGCCGAACCACCATACTCCTACCACCGGACCAAAGCCCTACCGGTCCAACACCACTCCCTGCATAGCCGAACCAAGCTCCATCCACTCACCACCGGATACACCTTCACCGAACCAACGTCCCACCGGACCAACTCCACTTCCATGAACTACCGAACCAAGCCCTTGCCGAACCAAAGTCGCCAGTCCAGATTGCATCAGCCCAGGCCCACCAGCAGCTATATACATCCAGGACCTCTGCCCCCAGCCTCACTCTATAAATAGAGGGGCAGGGGTACAACAATGGCAGACAGTTTGAGAGCTCAAGCACGGATAGAACTTTCAAACAACTTTCAATTACTTGTAATCAAAGCTTTGTACTTGTAATCTGAAGGGAAAAGGAGAATAACATATAAAGTGGACGTAGGCACGTTCTGGCCGAACCACTATAAATCTGTGTGTCTTTTACAGTTTAGTCCCCGCTTTTCATATATTCGCATAAATCACCCAAATCACTAAAAACAACTTAAAATCAACGGAATCATAGGACTTTGAGGTGTTTGCCCATTTTTTGCACAAACATTTTTGGTGCTTTCATTGAGAGTTGAACTCAAGGACCTACCGCTTGGAAGTTGAATTTGAGAGTTTAGAGATTCAGATTGGAAGAGTCATGGCGAGACAATCAAGCAGAAGGCCAAGGCCAGAGCAGAGTCAACAGGAAGGGAGTCAAGAGGCTTCCTCAGGAGAAAACCAAGCTTCAGCCTTCATCTCACCAGGGATGAGATGGAGGCTATGATGAGAAGACAAGAAGAGATGATTCAGAACTTGCTTCTGCAAATTGGGCAACTTGGAGCACAAAACCAAGGAGCAACTGGAGTTCAGAACGGAGCAGGACCATCTGGCGTAGCACCAGAGCTAGGGCGCACACACGCAGAGCATGTTAATCCGATCCCGGGAAGAGAGACGGGGGCATCCGAACAACCTGGTGGCAATAGAGGAGTGAACGCTCAGTCAAGGGGGCAGATCCCAGAGTTCCCTCGTGAACTCGGGGGGCAGGTTGA
The DNA here is from genome assembly GCA_030765085.1 of Allium cepa. Taxonomy (NCBI): domain Eukaryota; kingdom Viridiplantae; phylum Streptophyta; class Magnoliopsida; order Asparagales; family Amaryllidaceae; genus Allium; species Allium cepa. The sequence continues at coordinate 942,943,524 of CM060934.1, read as the reverse complement.
AAGTGATGAACGAAGATTGCATCTCGGAGACGATGACAGATTGGCGGAGATGGTTAGAAGAGCTATGAGAGGCGGTTTGGTAAACAAAGACTTGGAAGATATAAACATGAGTCCTTTTTCTTCTGCAATTAGGATGGCTAGGAACCCACCAGAATTCAAGCTACCATCAGTAGAGATGTACGATGGGAGGACAGACCCTGCGGTCCATCTTACTAAGTATATGAGGCACATGGAAGTGCTGGGGGCATCACAGGAGATCATGACCCGGTGCTTTCCACTATATTTGACGGACATTGCAGCGTTATGGTTTAGGCAACTGGAGAGCGGCTCCATAGGAACGTGGGCAGATTTAACTGAGAGATTCATGAGGCAATTCAGGGTTCATATTGCGAGACCCAAGAATGTGATGACTTTGGCAACCTTGAAGCAGAAAACTGGAGAGACTTTGAGGAACTTTCTAAAGCGATTTAATGCGGCGGCAGCATCAGTGGATCGACCAGATCCATCTATGGTCATGATGGCGGCTGTATCTGGAATAGCTGATAGCACAGAGTTCAAGAATTCATTAACCAAGGACCCGCCTATGAATCTGGGAGAGTTCTATCATGAGGCTGAAAAGTTTCTGCGTTTGGAAGATGCTAGTGCAGAAAGAGAGGAAGAAGATGACATTTACGCAATCAAGAGTGGAAACCCACCTGGAAAGGGTGTGGAGTCTAGCAAAGGAAAGAGAAAGGCTGAGGATAATGATGACAGGTCAAAGCGGCAAAGGAGGGAGCCGCGATTCATCACTCACACTGAGCTGAATGAGAGTCTGGAACGAATTTATCAGGATACCAAGGGGCAGGTTCCGTATCGTAGACCAATGCGAAGGGATCCAACCTCTGACGAAAGAAAATCAGATAAGTTTTGTGTATTCCATGAATTAAACGGTCATAACACTAATGATTGTAGGCATTTGAAGGACGAGGTGGAAGGGCATATCAGGAACGGTATGCTCCTTCAGTACGTGAGGAGGCGAACTCCAGCAGTGGAGCCAGAGCGACCACCGTCTACATCGGCTAGAGGTGACCCTGGATCGGGGCACCGTTTTATTATCCATTGATTGCTTGATTAAAATAACGATGAACAAGTTGTAAACCTCTCGCTAACACGGTTAAATCATTTACACATGTGAGCGATCGCGCACGATCCATAGGCATGCTCTGAATGACTACTAGCCGTGTTATAGTAAGAGTTTACGCTTTGACATCTTCATTCTGTTTTTTGCTTTGATTTTGATTTGAACATTTAAATTCTTCCTGTTTGGACATTTCTTCCGTAAGATTCATATGATTATCGCTTTAACATTTACAATTCTATGGAAAAATTACTTGTATGCCCGTGGATCGCGAACGGTCCACGAGCACCTCTTGCATGGCAGCGAACTGCCGAAGTCTTTGATTCGGAAACTCCCCCAAACAATAACTCCGGCACTGATATTATTAAGTCCCCCCCGGGCACACTCATTCGCCTCGAACGACACCCGACTTCGAACAGTCACAGTTCGCCTCGAACGGCACCCGACTTCGAACAGTCACAATTCGCCTCGAACGACACCCGACTTCGAACAGTCACATTTCGCCTCGAACGGCACCCGACTTCGAACAGTCACAATTCACCTCTAACGGCACCCGATCGCGAACGGTCACAATTCACCTCGAACGACACCCGACTTCGAACAGTCACAAACTCGCCTCGAGCGGCACAACTCATCTCGCCACAAATGGCTCGATCGCGAAAGGTCGCCATTTGAGGTCCACCCCTTGACCGCCAACAGTCGCACCTTACCACGAATGGGTCGATCTCGAACGATCGTCATCCGAAGTAAGGCGCTTGACCGCGAACGGTCCCATTTCATCTTTTGCCACGAACGGCACCGGCCGTGAACGGTCACATTTCACCCCAAGTGGCTTGATCGCGAACGGTCGCCATTTGAGGTCCGCCCTCTGACCGGGCTCGGTCGCACTTTACCTCGAATGGCTCGATCCCGAACGGTCGTCATTTGAAGTAAAGCGCTTGGCCGTGAATGATCACATTCCACCGCAAATGACTCGGTCTCGAACGTTCGTCGCATGGATTTAGACGCTTGACCGCGAAAGGTCGCACTTCACCTCAAATGACTCGATCGCGAACGGTCGTCATTTGAAGTTAGGCGCTTGACCATGAACGGCCGCGCTTCATCCCAAATAGCTCGATCCTGAACGGTTGTCATTTGGGGCTATATAAAATATTAAGCTCTTTACAGGTTGTCAACAGGATATGAACATCCAGCTCATGGCATTACAAAACACGCCTTCCTACCGCAAGGACATCAACAGGATATGAACATCCAGCTCATGGCATTACAAATTACGCCTTCCTATCGCAAGGCATGTTTTGGGGGGCAAAGTGTTATCCCATTTTTGGTCAAAACTGGAATATCAATGTTGTGTGCATTTCCACCACGACCGAACCAAGAAGAAGCAGCCAGCAAGCGTATATAAGTCTGGGATTTCACTCATGATTCAAGTATAAAAGTCCATTCGGTATCAAAGGTTTAAAGTTTCATTCGGCAATGTAGAGCGAAGTCTCATTCGGCATTCAAGGTGCCTTGGTTCATCCGGCGTTCCCAATACAAGAGCTCATTCGGTACTCCATGTATTGCCGAACGAGCTCCACCGAATCACCTCCACCAATCCAGGAGGAAGGCACCACCGGTCCAAAAGCTTCTCCATCTTCCACCGAACCAGACCTTAGCCACTGCCGAACCACCATACTCCTACCACCGGACCAAAGCCCTACCGGTCCAACACCACTCCCTGCATAGCCGAACCAAGCTCCATCCACTCACCACCGGATACACCTTCACCGAACCAACGTCCCACCGGACCAACTCCACTTCCATGAACTACCGAACCAAGCCCTTGCCGAACCAAAGTCGCCAGTCCAGATTGCATCAGCCCAGGCCCACCAGGAGCTATATACATCCAGGACCTCTACCCCCAGCCTCACTCTATAAATAGAGGGGCAGGGGTACAACAATGGCAGACAAGTTTGAGAGCTCAAGCACGGATAGAACTTTCAAACAACTTTCAATTACTTGTAATCAAAGCTTTGTACTTGTAATCTGAAGGGAAAAGGAGAATAACATATAAAGTGGACGTAGGCACGTTCTGGCCGAACCACTATAAATCTGTGTGTCTTTTACAGTTTAGTCCCCGCTTTTCATATATTCGCATAAATCACCCAAATCACTAAAAACAACTTAAAATCAACGGAATCATACGACTTTGAGGTGTTTGCCCATTTTTTGCGCAAACAATTGAGTGTTAGAAATTTGTTAAAATCTATCCTCAAGTAGTACGCACTTCATGTTTCTCATAATTAAATAAAACATAAGCATAGTGTGCAAAAATACCTCAGCCAGTCGACTGGCTAGGATCATCCAATCGACTGACTGTGTACATACATAATATACACTGTTTATTTTTTAAATCTTTTGCATAGTCAGTCGACAGACCAAGAACGACCAGTCGACTGGCCCGAGACCAACTGCCATATTTTCGAAAAGACATCTTCTTCTGCGAAAGGATGCAACCCTTCTTTGAACGGAAATAGATGCTCCTCTTCGTCAGAACCCTTCACCAATGGCAATAACTCTTCATCTACTATATATACATACTCCCAAACACTTCATATTCACTGATTTTCATTCTAACTCTCTAATACTCTTCTTGTGCTTTAATATTTGCATTCAAACTGCGAACATACGTTTTTACTGCTTTAAATCTACAAATAACTTTCATAATCTTCGATTCTTAGCATTACCTTCTCTTCATATCTTCACATACACTTCATATACTTAAGGATTTGATTATAGGAGGTTTGTACTATCAGTGACAAATCAATGTTATCAAGAACACACGGTGTCAGTTATTATTTTATATTAGTGAAGTCCTCTTCTGCTGCTGAGGCGAAAATCCTGTTCAGTTGCTCAGGTGTCTGTTCTGCTGCTCAGACTGTATATACCTGTTCCTACGGGTTAAGTGAGGGTTATTCTAGTTGAAATTCCATAAGGAGTCTGGGACTGGACGTAGAATGGGAAGTTCGGACCAGTATAAAAATTCCTGGTGTGCTTGTTCTATTTTACTTATTTCCATTTATTTTGCTATTATCATCTGTTTCCACATTTAGATTTAACATAGTACACGATCCTAGTTCACTTTCATTGGTACCCCTATGGTCACCCCGTTCCACCAGAACAAAGTGGCCCCTTGCGATTACCTCGAAGCTGATCTTCTTTTCTGATCATCATTTAAACGTAAATCAGCAAAAATACTTTCATAGTGTATATGCCAGTTCTCCATTTCCATTGCATCCTCCATCCCCAGAAAAGGCTTCCCACTTAAACTGGTCTAATATCGACTTAGCTAAGCATAGTTATTACCTACTGGCACTCGGGAGTGACTGCTTCCACATTAGCAGCATTCCCTCCAACTACTGCTGCAGCTGCCCTATCTTGCATCAGATTGAGGAAGAACTGATACAAAGTCCCCATATCCACCGATGGGATTCCGACACCTACTTCAGCATTTGCATTTTGATTAGCATTTTCCCATCGACCTTGGTTCCTTCTAGTATTGGGCCAAGTATTTCTATTGGTTGTGGTGCTTCCTCCACTAAGATTCACTCTTCCATTTCTTGCCCCCATATCTTTCTCTCTCGCTAATCGGCATATGAGCCTTAGTATAATATATTAGAATAATCTAAGAGAGGGGATAGAATACATACTTATACATAGCTAATACAAGTAAGTTACTACAGCGTTATCCCATAACCCCGATCTTATTCTCTAATTCATTAGGATTAGGTTTCTAAAACTCTTTAGGTTTAAAAGCTCTTTTAGTCATAAACCTATGCTCTGATACCAACTTGTAAAATCCCACGGGATGAGGACCAAAACTAACTATTATGGATATATACTACAATCATCCATAGTTATTAATCATCGGCTACAAAGTGCAGTTATATTAATCATATCAATAATCAGAAGCATATTAATATGATTTTTTTTAAAACAAGGTTTAATAGCTAACTTTCCTATCTCATTTCACAATTGATATTTCATATTCATTACATAATCTTATTCATAATTCCATGTTCTAAGAAAATTATAATTATTACGAAATACTCCAAGAGCAACATAGAAGATGCCCCCTTGGTTGATCAAAGTCAAATACTTGGAAATTATACAACTTTGCCACTACATCAAAATAGATAAAACAAAACTACACAGTGGAAGTAGATAAAGCTCCTAATAGCTACACTACCTCCTACCCATCTTTGGAAGCATATCCATCTAACTGGAACCTAATAGCATTAATCTCGACCTACTCAAATGAGTACCCAAGAGTTTATGGGGAAAAATAAAATTTTAGGGTTAGAAAACAGTCTGGTGTGAATAAGAACCTACCATCTTGAACCAAATAGATATCTAATGAAACCATGCCACTGAGAAAAATAGATTTTCCCCTCACTAGTATCTTAGCCAAAACATAACAACCATATATTGTACTCCTACAACCACAATGGTTAGAATGTAGAAAATGGCATTTAAAATTGTGTAACATACATTGGAGTACCAATCCCAATTCATTCGATTATCCATCTTAATTTCAAATTACCACAAATAAAAATTTAAATTGACCACCCTCTTATTTTAATCTAACTACCTATCTTATAGTTATGTGGACTACCCATCTCGCATATAATCATATTAAAAATTATGTGGGTTATTCATCCAATATGTAATCATTACTTGGATCACCCATCTCCTACCATATTGACTACCCATTACATATGGTTTAATGATTTAAAATTTTAAGGACTATTCATCACACATATTCCATTTAACTTAAAATGATGTGGACTATCCATCATACATCCCATAATTTTCCTACGTTGACTATGAACCCTTCATTATCGTCATACAGACTATCCATCTCTAGCATGACGTGGACTATCTATCTCATATCTCATACTTTTCCTAGCATGAATATGAACCCATCAATTAACAATTTAATTCATGTTACCCATATGTTTAAGCTATATCTATTGGTATCCTCAATTAGATTATTTCCCATTAAAGTTATAACATTTCAAAGTGACATACATTGGTATCCCCAAATGACCAATGTCGAACTCATTTAAGAAAATGCATCTGTATCACCAATGATAAAGTCCCATTTATAAAAACATATAGTTTGTTGAAACTAATTTACTTGGTGTTCCTAATGATAATGTTGTCTTCTATAATCAAAATAGCATTGGTATCCCCATTGTTTAGAATCGAAGTCATAAAGCAATAAGCTCAACACCTTTGCTAGGTTAATAAAGATTAATGTCGAAGTTCGTTTATATTGGTGTCCCCAACAATAGTGTCGAAGTTTACAAATTTTAAAATGACAATGGTATCCCCAATGATGACATCGAATAGGAAAACCAAAGGCGACATTTAAGCTACACTATACCTAATTGACCCTCTACCCATAGTGAAACCAAACTTAATTTTATTTAGCATAAATTCACATCGAAGAAGACATTACCGACTCCCATAAAGCATGAGCTATTCACCTATTAAAAAACTTAAATTTTTATAAGTATATGTATATCTGCCAAAGTTATAGTGTCATCGACCCTGTAAAAATATAAACCTCTTCGTCACTTAATTTTTTTCAGTTATATAAAAACAAGCCTCTTTGGCATTAAAAGATAAGGTGCGATGTCATGGCCTAGTGGCATCGATACTAAAATACATGGTCACCGTCCTTGATGCACATCGATGCCCAAGACCCTCGACGATGTCATAAAACTTTTTACACTTATGTTACTTCGACTACTATGCCATTTTTATATAGAGTCGAAGAAATAGTAGGCAGCATCATTTCCTTGATTTGAAAAAGAACCGAAGAGATGAGATGCGACATCATTTAAAGTAGTGATGAAAATATGCGACGTCGTCGTTGTCGATATTAAGTTTTCAAAATGTTTAGATGAATCACGAAGACACCATTGCCACCGATATTATATTATCGACGAGGTCAACTTCGGCCTACTTGGAAACATTACATAGCTATTAAAGTAACTATATTATGCTTCCTTTCACTTCGACGTTGACATCCATGGATGCGACCTTGTCTTAGGCTCAGCAATGTTAGGGTGGTATGGAACTTTTTAATTCATGTGAAAACTGTTTTCTTACTAATTTAAGAAAAACTTTTCAGCAAATCTTAATCCTTGTCCAATTTCTATTGGATAAATTTTTTTTTGTACAAATCCTTTTTAGAATTACTACAACACTAAATATTCAAGTTCCAAAATATGTTTAAAATAATTAACATCCTTAATTAATTACTTTTAAATCCTTATCTAGCATATAAATTCACAATAAATTGAAATCACTAGGGAAAAATTCCAAAAATTCATAAAAATTAGAGAACATCCTTCTCTTTACCATATAAAGATTTTGAAGCCAAAAACCATAATTAATCCTTAGGAAATTTATAAAATAATCTATATAACTTGGAAAATTATGAAATTCTCTAAAATAATATTTTATATAACATATCAGAAAATCAAAGCATTTGGAGATTAAAATCTTAGGTTTTACCCTCAAAACCAATTTAAACAATTTCATAAAAAATTCCAAGAACCAATATTCTATTCAAACAATGATTAAAAAACTGTATTCGGCGAAACAAACATCAATCATTCAGGAATTATCCATAACCGAATTCAACACCAATAATAGAGATGAAACACTTATTATCACCTTAGATTTGAATGGAGTTGAGATTTAATTTGTGCTTTAGTTTCCTTAAACTTTGCTTGAATCCCTCTTGTTGAATATGCGAGTATATGATTTTTGTTTGATGATAATAAACATCTATATATTCATTTAAATGTATTTGTTAATGTACTATTTTATTTTTTACATAATTGAATAAATATTTGCTGAATAAAATGAATAACACAGAATTTGAATTCAAACAGAAGTTTTATTCAAACAAATATTTATTACAATTTTGAATAGTACAAATTCAAGCTCTCACTATACATATACAATTTTGATTACAATACAAATTCATTTACATCATAATCTATCATTTACAAATACACCTCACTACATATCACTCATTCACTCGTAATTTATCGACAACTTTATTCCATATTGAATTTAGCATCTGAGCAATCTGCAAAAATAAATACTGACGCAGTAAAATTGAAAAGGAAATATTTTTACAGTAAGAAATAAAATGTGAATTCTGAAAATAATATTTGCCTCAGTTATTTGGGTTATTCCTCATCATTTAAATTTGAATTTATCATACACGAATAGCTTGTGACATGCACAGTGTATCACTGTACATGCCACAAGGCCGTGCACACCGATATATACACTTGATAAAATTACAGGGACAGGTGAGCACAAGGTCAAACCCAAATGAAAAGCCGGGTTCAACTCAAGTGCAATACAAATAAAGTCGCGACACGAGCACAAGGTCAAATCCGAGCTATAAGCTGGATTTAACACAGGTGCAATTCAATATCAAAAATGTACAAGTACACGTGTGCACTGCCTCAACATCAGTACACATTAATATTGAGATCAAAGAATAGAAGGAACAGCAAAATTGCGACCAAGCTAGTGAACACAACCATACAGTGAAACTCAATACAACAAAGACTTAAGTCAGTGCACCAGTGATGTCAACAAGACTCGGCATTTACATGAAGGCAGCAAAACAGGTACAACATAATGCAACAGTGGACAGAGTCGAGGCTACAACCCAATTCATATGCAAACACACATGTACATTGAAACCAAACTGCAATAGGCCTCAGCAACAAGACCGCACAATTCAACATGAAATCATTTGACATGTACACAATGCAAACCAGAAAGGAGTACCAGTCTACACAATGCACAAGACTCGACCAAGGCTACAATGTGCACAGTGCAGACTTGAATGTAGAGATTAAGTAAAGCATACAAGAGAAGCCTACAGCAACCAAAACAAGTGCAACACGGTGAAAAGCTAATCAGACTACACGAATACATGGAGAAAATGCATCAGTCGATAGTGAAGACATCCAAATATGCTATAGAGAACAGTGCAGCAACAATGATGAACCAATAGAGTTCGAGTTTCAAACACAACAACTTGATGCGTCACTGTGACACAGTTACAAGATGAAATGCATAATACCACAATGCATCAGATATCAAGGACGCAAGTAAATAAGGTACAAGCTGAAGTTAAGTGATGTTGAAAACCTAGATGAAGTAGAAAACAAAAATCTGAACAAGACAGAGAAGCAGAAGGTAACAAACACAAAGATCAACACAGGTCAAGTATGCTACAACGGTGAATTCAATCAGTGCCGAAGTCAAGTAAATGACAAGATTAAAGTCAAGGCCGATGTCAACAGTTAATGGCCAAAGTCGAGCTCATAAACGAAATCAACATCATCATCAAAGACTTCAACATATGATCAGTGGCAAGCATGCAAATACACAGTGGAAAAGATGAATGCATATACATAGCAGACATAACAGGCAGTGCATACATGAAACAATGAACCAGACAAGGCACAAAGGAAATCAAGTGAAGCAAAAGTCATGGTAACCATGAAGTACACACCACACATGTAAAGGCTTCAGCTGGAATATCAGATGTCCAGGAATCATTTTAAATAAACTAAGTCAAGACCAATATCACAATTCGAATGGCATAAGTAAAATGACCAGAAGCAATATCAGTGCAACAGTGATGGTCGAAGACATTATCAAGTCAGAGCAGAGTTCGACAATGCCAAGTGTCGAAGTCAATTTGCAAATTCAAGTCAATGTCGTGAGACCGAAGTCAAAGAGAATGAACAACGAAAATTAAAATCAAGTGTCAAATAAATCAAACCGTGTCAACCAAGTAAACAACAATTATATGAAATTGACAAAGTCAGATAAATCATCAACATCAAAACATAATCAAGTGGCCGAGACGAAATCAAGCAAACTATCAGACGAACGAAAAATTAGGAATTTGAATCTTATATAAACCCAATCATCATTGGCATTTAAAAGAATTTGAGTTCGAGCAAAAGAGAACAATAATCATTTAACTCGAATCATCATCGAGTTCAAGTATTAAAACCAGAGAGCGAAAGGCATAAATTACATACCGGAATCAAAGTCGAACTCAATCATCGAGAAGCAGCCGAGCGCAACTCAAGGAGACGAACGATCGACAAAGCAAACACGCGAATATCATTCAATCGATCAACATTCAAGCGGCGACTTCAAAGATTTACAAAAGCCCTAATTTCAGAGCAAAGGGGAACGAAGAAGCCATCGTCACAAACGAGAAAAAGGAACCGGCCGAATAAAGAAAAAGAAAAAGAAAAAGGGATACATTTTTAATAATATTAGGCCAGCCTTTTTTTTAATTATATAGGGCTTTAATATTTTAAAATAGGGTTTTTTTATTTAAATTGTTTTAAATTTGTATTTTCTCTCTTAAAATTGTGTAATTTCTAGTTGTGTGACTAGAGGACAAACTACGTGGCGTAGTTTGAGAATTCACAACTCAGTGGGTGAGCTGTGGTAGGGTTTTGAGCGTAGAGTTAAGGCTAGTCGATAGCGGGTGTCGCGAGTTTACGTGTGTAAGTGTCTGACTGCTTAATTTCTAGTAGAAACCTTGAGGGCAGCACGTAGGTAGGGTTTTGCCGAAACTGGGTAAATTCTGTATCGTTCTATTTCTGCATTAATTATTCTATTATCCATGCTACTATTCTGATATATCTGTGTTGAAATAATTTTATACAAACTTCCGCATTAAATTTTTATAATTAATAGCATCACCCTATTCACCCCCCCCTCTAGGGTGAAATTGATCCTACAAGTGGTATCAGAGCTAGGAGCAAAAGCCATTTTTTTATAAAAAAGTTTGATTTTTCAAAAACCAATTTTTATTAAAAGAAATTGAATTTTTAAAATGGCTTCTTTTAATAATGCTTTTGCGAAGGGTCAGTCCATAGTTAGACCACCAATGCTCAATGGTGAATATGCTTACTGGAAAAATGGGATGGAAATTTTTCTAAAAACCATTGACGCTTGGGATGTTGTTGAGACAGGGTATAGAGTACCCACTATAATAGTAAATAATCAGAAAATAAATAAACCGAAGGATCAATGGATAGATCTAGAAAATAAGTTACAGAATACTAATGCCAAAGCTATGAATTCGATTATTTGTTCATTAGATCAGTTTGAATTTAATTGTGTCTCACATTGTCTAACTGCGCAGGAAATATGGCACACACTAGACACTAGAAGTGACCCACGAAGGAACAGCTCATGTCAAGGAATCTCGCCTTGCCATGCTGAGTAGCGAATACGAGAATTTTACAATGGCCACGGAAGAAATGTTAAAGAGATGTATGGATGGCTTTCCAACATCGTATACAAATCAAAAACTCCTGGAAAATCACACAGAAAATTGGAAATAGTCGGAAAAATCCTCAGAGTCCTTCCACGAAGTTTTGAAGCAAAAGTGACTGCCACTCAAGAATCGAAAGATTTAAAACAAATCAAAGTTGAAGAACTCATTGGAAATCTCACCACCTATGAGCTAGAAATGAAATTCAAGGAAGAGCATTAAGGAGGAGATACTCGAAAGAAATCAATAGCTCTCAAAGGAACAACTGAAAGTGATGATGACGACGATGATGATGGAGCAGTAGAGTTGGGAATGGTAATAAAGAGATTGAAAAAGTGGAACCGCAAATACAGAAATCCAGCTCTAAATCAAAATTTAAAAAGCAGAATAATCAAAGTTCTAAATAACACAGAACTGTGAGAAATGCGGATTGCGGATCTTAAGGCTAGAGTTAACACTAGAGGGGGGGTGAATAGTGTTTAAAAAGAATTACTAAATCTTTTTGAGTTTATGTTGATTTATACATAGAAGTATGCAATATAAAGATACAGATATGATCACAGAAAAAAACACAGATGCAAAAATAAAAAGCTTTAAAGGAAAGAACACACCGAATTTTATACTGGTTCGGAGTTACCCTACATCCAGTCTCGCACACAAGTACAGATTTACTTTCAAAAGAAATTGTACAATTACACCCTCGATTTCAAGGCTATGAGGTACACCCTCCAGAATCACAATCCTCTAGGTAGAGATACTTGATTTTTTGGGCAACAAGTTCACCCACTTGATTTTACGGGCAACAACTTCACCCACTTGATTTTGCGGGCAACAAGTTCACCCACTTGATTTTACGGGCATCAAGCTCACCCAATTGATTTCCCAAGGCTACAATCACATCTTATCTCGCTTGATTGATTTTCAGGGCTACAATCACAACTTTTCTCACTAAGTTGATTACAAAATGCCTATAACTTTGAATAGCACTAAGGATCTTGTTAAGAGAGTGATAGAGAATCAAACTACGAATGATCGAGTTCAATTCAATGTTGATTTTGGCAGAGTAGTGGTAAGAATATGTATTAAGAAAAGTGGAAGAAGAAGAGGAGTGAAAAACCAGAAAATCTGATGTAAAATTCGCTGAAACTGACCCCTATTTATAGAAGAACAACAGTCATGTCCATTCGTGAAGAGTTATGACGAATAGACACTTCTTTCGAAATTTAAATTTTAAACTCAACTGACACCATGTCGACATGGTCACCATGAGTATGTCGACAAGCCAAAGCTTTTTTTGATAATTTGATTTTCTTTGAAAATAACCTTCGTCTTATATTAAAACTATTTTAAAAATTTATAAATATACTTGCCTATGGTTAAAATTCATAAGTAAATATAGAGAATAATGTATATAGAATTTGAACTATAATTTTATATTTAATTTTAAGTATAAATATATTATATTTGAAAGATAGTCTAAAATCTGGAGTAATTTGACTTTAAAATTAAAGATGATTTTGAGGCTAAAATTATTTAAAATCAGGATAGATGTTTTTGATAATTTTAAAAGGAAGGTTTTGAAATCATTTTGAAAACAAGAAATAATTTTAAAAAATCATTTTGAATAAAAGGTTAGCGGATACGAAACAATGTTCCACTAGATTTTTCGTAGGTTCCATCCTACTTAGGGTTCTATACCTTTAACAGGCTCGAAGTGGATTCCATTACACGAACAAATTGGATTTTAAGATGTCAGTGCTTTTCTATGAGTTTTAACAAAATTTCTAATTAAATAATAAATTACTTGAATTCTTGAACTCTTGATAATCTTGATACCCATGAGTCTTCAATCTTGAATCTCTATACTGTACAGTCTTAATTCTTACTACCTGCATGGTTAAATCCTGCACATACATATATATCTAAACATATAATGTTAGCATTTATATTTTATAATCTATTCTACGGTTGTTGTCATCAAAAACATCATCTCACGGACTAATAATCTCCCCCTTTTGATGATGAAAACCTTTGTTTATAAAATATTACTTCTATCCTAATAACTCCCCCTAAAACTAATAACTCCCCCTTAATCTGTGCCTAACTACCCTATTTTATACTTGTCCCCTTTTGTCATCAATAAAAATAAACTCTAAACTTTATAACTCCAAACTATGTAACTCTTCCTAAATCTAATATTCTATGTGATTATAATGATAATGTTATCATAAATAATCAACACTTAGATCTAATAATAAATCTAATCTTAAACTACTAACTATCTTAAGTATAGAATAATCGTATAGTTATATGTATTAATAGGAAGAACACATATAAGAACACAATTTAATTTATTAATCATATAGTTATATGTACATTTTCATTGTAAACGTAAAAGGAATAAACAACAATGGTAAAGAAAGTGAAGAAACTAATGTGTGTTTTTGAACATAGGATATTTATGAATCGAACAGCTTGTATAGTGAAAACAGAAATTTCCACGTTGTTCGACAAGATTCCCATTCTTGTCAAAACACACTTCTCCAACACACACGACTTGGTCATCATCCTCCGCGTGCGCTTCTTCCACGGGTTCTTCTTCTTCGCTGGCCTCTTGTTCTTGATTGAGTGAAGAATCTTCATCAATCAAGATAGGGTTGGCTTGATTATCCATTATAAATTTTTGCAAATTCCTAAGAATCTTGCCTTGTCTCTCTTGTTCCTTTGCCATATGGAGTTGAATATTTCTGTCATCATCTGAAGTGCATCCTTCAGAGAGTCCTCTATTTTAGTCACATGAGCAAGAGTAGTACGTTGAAATAGACCAGACGTAGGAGAGGGGAACGAAAAGGTTGATTTTATGTTTGATTTGGAAGAAGAGGCCATTGATTATTTGATTTCAGAGAGAATAACAGAGAGATAACAGAAAGAATGAATAAAATTTCGAAAATATGAAGAATATATAACCAATTAATTTGAATTTTAGTGGGAAAATTTTCAAAATTTAAAAACGTTGTATGTCTACATAGGGTAGAGGAGTATGTCGACATAGTCTTTGAATTTTTGCCTATTTAATTTATTTTGAATTAATTTTACTTATACTTTTGTTTATTTATATTTTATATTTCAGTTATTGAACAAATACCTAATCTCTTCTTAATTTAGTAAATATAGATTCATTTAATGGTTTTGTTAAGATATCAGCAATTTGATTCTCAGAATTGATATAATCTAGAGTGATTACATCCTTACTTGTATTATCTCTAAGAAATTGATGTCTGATATCAATATGTTCAGTTCGAGCATGTACAGTAGTATTTTTGGATAAATTTATTGCACTCGTATTATCACAATAAATTGATGATTTTGAAAAATTTAAGCAATAATCTTTTAAAGTTTGTTGCATATATATTACTTGAGAACAAGCCAGAGCAGCAGAAATATACTCTGCTTCAGTTGTTGATAAAGAAACTGTGTTTTGCTTTTTACTAAGCCAAGAAACCAGAGAATGCCCCAAAAAGTGACAAGTCCTACTTGTACTTTTTCGGTCTAATTTACAACCAGCATAGTCAGCATCACAGTAAGATATTAAGTCAAAAGAATCATTTTTAGGGTAATAAACCATAATCAGATGTGTGTTTAACATATCTTATGATTCGTTTTACGGCTTTTAAGTGGGTCTCTTTAGGTTGGGATTGATATCTGGCATAGAGACAAACACTATGCATGATATCAGGTCTACTAGCAGTAATATAGAGTAGTGATCCAATCATTTCTCTATATAATTTTTGATCTACATCTTTCAAGAGATCCTCTTTACTAAGGTACTCATTAGTTGCCACGGGAGTGGGTTTTCCACTCGCAGTAGTCAAACCAAATTTACTAATTAGGTCTTTAGCATATTTTTCTTGACTAATAAAGATACCATTATCTAATTGTTTTATTTGTAATCCTAAAAAGAAATTTAATTCACCCATATGACTCATCTCAAATTCTTTTGTCATTAATTCAGAAAATTCTTTATTCATTTCAAATTTAGTTCATCTAAAAATGATATCATCTACGTAAACTTGTACTAGTTGAATATCATTTTTATTTCTTTTAATAAAAAGAGTATTATCTACTTTACCAATTTCAAAATTTGATTGTAATAGATAAGATCTTAGTCTATCATACCAGGCTCTAGGAGCTTGTTTTAGACCATATAACGCTTTCTTAATTTTGTAAACATGATTTGGTAATTTATCATTTTCAAAAAGTGGTGGTTGTTCAACATATACTTCTTCTTTTACAAATCCATTTAAAAAGGAACTTTTAACATCCATTTGAAATAATTTGAAATTATTATGATTTGCGAAAGCAAGTAGAATCCTAATGGCTTCCAATCTTGCTACGGGTGCAAAGGTTTCATCAAAATCTATTCCTTCTTCTTGACAATAACCTTGAGCGACTAATCGAGCTTTATTTCTAACTACCTCTCCTTATTCATTAATTTTATTTTTATAAACCCATTTAGTTCCAATTATAGTTTTATTTTCAGGTCTAGGAACAAGTTTCCAAACATCATTTCTAGTAAATTGATTTAATTCTTTCTGCATAGCCAAAATCCATGAATCACCAGTTGATGCTTCTTTTGGATTTTTGGGTTCAATAGTTGATATAAAAGCTACATTACTCATTTGACTTAGTTGATTTCTAGTTTTAACAACAGATTGCATACCTCCCGGTATATTTTCTACAGGATGATCTTTTAAAAGTTTAGTCCTTTTATTAGGATGATTAATTTCGTTATTACTTTTAATTGATTCTTGATTTTGAGTGATTAAATCATCTTCATCATTTGTATCTTCAAAATTTTTGAAATTTCATCAAACGAAACATGCATTGTTTCTTTAATGGTGTTAGTTTTTAAATTAAACACTCTGTATGCTTTACTTCTATTAGAGTATCCGATAAAGGTTCCTTTGTCGGATTTAGGATCAAATTTATCTAAATTATATTTTGTATTTAAAATAAAGCATTTACTTCCAAAAATTCTGAAATAAGATACCTTAGGTTTCTTTGAATAGAGAAGTTAAGATGTCTTATCAGTTAGAGGTCTAATTAAAATTCTATTTAAAATATAACAGGTGGTAGCAACTGCTTCCTACCAAAAATTCTTTGGTAAATTACCATCTGAAAACATAGTCTTGCACACTCTTGAATCGTCCTATTTTTACGTTTTACTACTCTGTTTTGTTGTGGAGTTCTCGAAAATGAAAAATTGTGAGTTATTCCCTTTTTATTGCAGAATTCCTCAAACTTTTCATCTTCAAATTCACCACCGTGATCACTTCGAATAGTAAATTTTTAGAGAAAATTGATTATGAATTCTTTTTGAAAAGTTCTTAAAACATTCAAAAGTATCACTTTTATGTTTCAAAAATATTATCCACGTAAATCTAGAATAATCATCTACAATCACAAAAACATATTTACTATGATTTATTGACAGAATTTGAGATGGACCAAATAAATCAAGAAGAAGTAATTCAAGAGGTTTTGAAGTTGAAATCATATCTTTATTTTAAAGGAACTTTTTCTAAGTTTTCCTAATTGACATGCATCACATAAACTATCTACATTAAAATTTATTTTAGGGAGACCTCTTACTAGATCATGTTTTGACAATCTAAATAAGAGTTGAAATTCAAATGCCCAAATCTCTTATGCCAAATCCAAGGGTCACTTGTATTTGCCAACAGACACAGGTTATCATTTGAAACTTTTATACTAAGAATATAAATATTCTTTTTCCTTACTCCCTCAAATATTATGGTTGTATATTATCTTCGATGTGACATTTATCTTTTTCAAATTAAATTTTATATCCTTTATCGCAAAGTTGACTTATACTTAGCATATTATGTTTCATATTCTTAACTAGCAAAACATTTGTAATAATAGGAGTTTCAGAATTACTGATTTTGTCGATGCCAATCACATATCCTTTTGAATTGTCTCCAAAGTTAACCAGTCCTCCGTCTTTGTATATAATATCATTCAGTATATCTGGTCAGTCATGTGTCTAGAACATCCACTATCAAGTATCCGTTTTTTCTTTCTGATCTGCATAATTTGTCCATTGTGGATTGATTCCTCAACAGCCATAAAGCATGATTCCTGCACATCAAACAATTTTGATACATAACTTGAATTTGAATATTGATTATATGCATACTCATGAAACAATGATGATTTGAATATTTCTAAACTAGTATTAACAAATATAGCCATTTTAAAAAAATTCAAAAATCAGATTATGAAACTTTGAAAACCTTGCTCTGATACCAATTATGAGAAATGCAGATTACGGATCTTAAGGCTAGAGTTAACACTAGAGGGGGGTGAGTAGTGTTTATAAAGAATTACTAAATCTTTTTGGGTTTATGTTGATTTATACATAGAAGTATGCAATATACAGATATAGATATGATCACAGAAACAAACACAAATGCAAAAATAAAACGCAGTAAAGGAAAGAACACACCGAATTTTATACTGGTTTGGAGTTACCCTACATCCAGTCCCGCACACAAGTACAGATTTCCTTTAAAAAGCAATTGTACAATTACACCCTCGATTTCAAGGCTACGAGGTACACCCTCCAGAATCACAATCCTCTGGGTAGAGATACTTGATTTTCTGGGCAACAAGTTCACCCACTTGATTTTATGGGCAACAAGTTCACCCACTTGATTTTACAGGCAACAAGTCCACCCACTTGATTTTACGGGCAACAAGTTCACCCACTTGATTTTACGGGCAACAAGCTCACCCAATTGATTTCCCAAGGCTACAATCACACCTTATCTCGCTTGATTGATTTTCAAGGCTACAATCACACATTTTCTCGCTAAGTTGATTACAAAAAGCCTATAACTCTGAATAGCACCAAGTATCTTGTTGAAAGAGTGATAGAGAATCAAACTACTAATGATCGAGTTCGATTTAATGTTGATTTCGACAGAGTAATGGTAGGAATATGTATTAAGAAAAGTGGAAGAAGAAGAGGAGTGAAAAACCAGAAAATCTGATGTAAAATTCGTTGAAACTAACACTTATATATAGAAGAACAACAGTCAATGTCCATTCGTGAAGAGTTATGATGAATAGACACTTCTTTTGAAATTAAAATTTTAAACTCAACTAACACCATGTCGACATGGTCACCATGAGTATGTCGACATCCCAAAGCTTTTTTTGATAATTTGATTTTCTTTGAAAATAGCATTTATCTTATATTAAAACTATTTTAAAACTTTATAAATATACTTGCCTATAGTTAAAATTCATAAGTAAATATAGAGAATAATATATATAGAATTTTAACTATAATTTTATATTTAATTTTAAGTATAAATATATTATATTTAAAAGATAGTTTAAAATCAGGAGTAATTTGACTTTGAAATTAAAGATGATTTTGAGGCTAAAATTATTTAAAATCAAGACAGATGTTTTTGATGGTTTTAAAAAGGAAGGTTTTGAAATCATTTTGAAAACAAGATATAATTTTGAAAAATCATTTCGAATAAAAGGTTAGCGGATACAAAACAATGTTCCACTAGATTTTTCGTAGGTTTGATCCTACTTGGGGTTCCATCCCTTTAACAGGCTCGAAGTGGATTCCATTCCACGAATAAATTGGATTTTAGGATGCTAGTGCTTTTTTATGAGTTTTAACAAAATTTCTAATTAAAGAATAAATTACTTGAATTCTTGAACTCTTGATAATCTTGATACTCATGAGTCTTCAATCTTGAATCTCTATATTGTACAGTCTTCATTCTTGGTACGTGCATGGTTAAATCCTGCATATACATTTATATCTAAACTTATAATGTTAGTATTTATATTTTATAATCTATTCTAAGGTTGTTGTCATCAAAACCATCATCTCACATACTAACAAGAACAGCAAGAGATCGGCTATCATAAGTGCAATCAACCCGGACACATCAAGCCCAATTGTCCTAAAAATCGACACGACTTTAAAAAGAAATCAAAAAGGAGAAATTTTGCAACCACGTGGAATACAAGTGATGAAGATAATCTAAGTACTAGCAGTGAGAGTGAGAAACCAGATATGTGCCTTCAAGGTAATATAATTGGTAGCGACGATGACGAGCCAAGCGAGATATCAAAACTCACTCACTTACAACTACTTATATATTTCCACGAAGTAAATGGCTGTTTTGAACGACTTAGGGAGAAATATGCCGAAATTGAATCACAAAGAGATAGTTTGATAGAAGTAAATGAACATCTTGAGCAATTAGTTAAAAACTATCAAAACAAGTGCCCTAAGTGTGATAAGTGTCCAACATTCGAAGAAGAGATTAAAAAATCAGAAATCAAAATTAAATCGCTTGAAAATGAAATTCTGATTTTGAAAGAGAGTGAAAATACAAGAAGAGAAAATTCTATTAAAAAGTGCACATAGTTATTAAACGAAAATGAATCTCTCAAAACACAAGTCCAACAATTGTCAACGACTTTAGATAAATTTTCCAAAAGTGAAAAATCGTTGAATATGCTATTAGGGAAGCAAACTGTTAATACAGTTAGACAAGGACTTGGATATAATCAACCTGAAAATGTTAGAAATGAAAACTAATCAAGTCAATTCAATGTGCACAATTTGTAGAAAATTTAGACATAATAAAAAAATTGTTGGTATAGACCCAAACACGTGAAAACAATACCAATTTGGGTTCCAAAAGGCACAAATATAAAATCCCTCAAAGTTAAACAAATCTGGGTGCCGAAAGGAACAAATATAAATAGTTATGGGTCTCCACGAAATTATTTTTCAAAATATTTTGCCACTAACAACCATGGACTTATAAAAACAAATAGGTCACAAAAATCTATTCTCATGTAGGTATGGTGACAGGCTAAGAAATAACATCAGTGTTATCTTGGATTCTGGCTGTTCCAAGAACACAACGGACGACAAATCAAAGTTCCTTAGCCTAGTACAAAGGTGACAGAATCACAATGGACAACAACGAAATAAATATCATAAAGGTAAAAGACGTAATGGTATATTCATCTTGAACAATATATTAATGTGAAAATCTACACCATATCAGATTTGAATCAGCCAGTAATGTGATGATGAAATGAATGATGACTTTGATTCTAACTTATTCAGAATTGTTGGCCAATTATATTCTTATGCCAAGAACACTATAAAAATCTCTAGAGTCTTTGAATTACTTCATATACATTAGTTTGGATTAATAATAGTGTTTTATTGGATGATAATACATTTGGTTTATTTAAGGCTGACTCTATATTCACGGTTTTTGATTATTTACACGGCTTCAATTCAATTCTAGAGAATTTCATTTAAAAAGTTGTTAAAAATGATTTTGAGATATTTTGTTGCACAATTCATGATCTGGTCTGTAACATTCAACTAATAATAAGTTTGAGTGAAAAGAAATTCAGATGCAGATTACACCGGTAATCTAGTTGATAGAAAAATTACTAGTGGAACGTGATTTATGATGAGATATTTAGTAATCGCATCGTTTTTCAAAGAAAATATCTGCATATTTTTCACTTCAAATAATTTTCAAATTGCAGACATTTTTTTATAAAACCCCTTCTAGAAAATCATTTTTGACCCTGTTTCAGATTAGTCATTTTGAAAATTTGATTTGATAATTATTTTTGAATTTGAGCTTAAATGACTACATTGACTAATCTGACTCCCTACTAATTATCAAAAAGATAAATAGTGATTGAAAAAGTGATAAGTGTTGATATTTATCATATATTATAACTCGAGACGGTATAATTTGTAAATTTCTTTAGAAATTTAAACAAGAGTTATAAAACTTTTTATTGGTAAAAATTCCATGATCATTTCTATTTCTATCATATTTCTATCGACCATCACTCATCATAATCCAATACAGTTTGTCAATATGTGGTGATTTAAATAGGAACCCTTCGTTTTTCATTTTATATTTTTTTTTATAAAAACAAAGTATTCACTCTCATTTAAAAGTCCTCACGGTTATGCATGAGTGAATTACTTGGAGTTTTTGATTATGTGCTTCCATGCTCATTTGAAAGTCCTCATGGTTATGCATGTATGGAACGCATATCAAAATTGATTTATTAAATAAAAAAGTTGATTCTAATCCCATTTGAAAGTCCTCACGGCTATGCGTGGTTAGAAGATACTTGAATTCATTTTTTAAAAAATAAATAGAATACTGCTAATCTCATTTAAAAGTCCTAACGGTTATGTATGGTTAGTAGATATTCAAATTCTTGGAATAAATATACCATAAATAGATACAACTGTATGGTTTTATATGATGACATCATTCCCATCATTCTAAAAGTGCAATATGCGCCTAACAGAGTATTTATGATTTTTGTTTGATTTTTCATTGAAATTTAATATTTATATTCAATTGAGTTTTAATGTTGTATTAATATCTATCGCTTTATCTCTATTTTTCTAACATTATTACTCTTTTGCTGATAACAAAAGGGGGGGAGAAAGTTAAGATTTTGACAAATAAATGTCAAATATTTTCTATTTGCATCTAGGCTTATTTACATATTTTTATTTACATGTATATATGAAGGGGAGCTTTGCGTAGAGAAGGAGCATTCAAATAGGGGGAGCAAATTGAATGATCAAATACATTTAACAAATTCAAAATCTTAAATATATGTTTGTTATCATCAAAAGTGGGAGATTGTTGAATATGCGAGTATATGATTTTTGTTTGGTGATAATATATATATTCATTTAAATGTATTTGTTAATGTACTATTTTATTTTTTACATAATTAAATAAATATTTGTTGAATAAAATAAATAACACAGAATTTGAATTCAGACAGAAATTTTATTGAAATAAATATTTATTACAATTTTGAATAGTACAAATTCAAGCTATGACTATACATATACAATTTTGATTGCAGTACAAATTCAATTACATCACAATATATCATTTACAAATACACCTCATTACATATCCCTCATTCACTCGTAATTTATCTACAACTTTATTCCAGATTGAATCCAGCATCAGAGCAATCTGCAAAAATAAATACTGACGCGGTAAAATTGAAAAGGAAATATTTTTGTAGTATGAAATAAAATGTGAATTTTGAAAATAATATTTGCCTCGGTTATTTGGGTTGTTCGTCATCATTTAAATTTGAATTCATCATACACAAATAGCTTGTGACATGCACAGTGTATCACTGTACATGCCACAAGGCCGTGCACACCGATATATACACTTGATAAAATTACAAGGACAGGTGAGCACAAGGTCAAACCCAAATGAAAAGCCGGCTTCAACTCAAGTGCAATACAAATAAAGTCATGACACGAGCACAAGGTCAAAGCCGAGCTATAAGCTGGATTCAACACAGGTGCAATTCAAAATCAAAAATGTACAAGTACATGTGTGCACTGCCTCAACATCAGTACACATGAATATTGAGATCAAAGAATAGAAGGAATAGCAAAAGCAATAGGTATAGCAGTGCATAGTGAAACGAAGAACAGACACGACATTTCACAAATACTATGAGGATTGCTACCAAGCTAGTGAAAACAACCATACAGTGAAACTCAATACAACAAAGACTCAGGTCAGTGCACCAATGATGTCAACAAGATTCAGCATGTACAAGAAGGCAGCAAAACAGGTACAACATAATGCAACAGTGGACAGAGTCGAGGCTACAACCCAATTCATATGCAAACACACATGTACATTGAAACCAAACTACAATAGGCCTCAACATCAAGACCGCACAATTCAAGATGAAATCATATCACATGTACACAATGCAAACCAGATAGGAGTACCAGTCTACACAAAACACAAGACTCGACCAAGGATATAATATGCACAGTGCAGACTTGAATGTACAGATCAAGTAAAGCATACAAGAGAATCCTGCAGCAACCAAAACAAGTGCAATACAGTGACAAGCTAATCAGACTACACGAATACATGGAGAAAATGCATCAGTTGACGGTGAAGACATCCAAATATGCTACAGAGAACAGTGCAACAACAATGATGAACCAACAGAGTTCGAGTTTCAAACACAACAACTTGATGCATCACTGTGACACAGTTACAAGATGAAATGCACAATACCACAATGCATCAGATATCAAGGACGGAAGTAAATAAGGTACAAGCCAAAGTCGGGTGATGTTGAAAAACTAGATGAAGCAGAAAACAAAAATTTGAACAAGACAGAGAAGCAGAAGTTAAGAAGCACAAAGATCAAAACAGGTCAAGTATGCTACAACGATGAATTCAATCAGTGCCGAAGTCAAGTAAATAACAAGATTAAAGTCAAGGCCGATGTCAACAGTTAATGGCCAAAGTCGAGCTCATAAACGAAATCAACATCATCATCAAAGCCTTCAACATATGATCAGTGGCAAGCATGCAAATACACAATGGAAAAGATGAATGCATATACATAGTAGACATAACAGGTAGTGCATACATGAAACAATGAACCAGACAAGGAACAGAGAAAATTCAAGTGAAGCAAAAGTCAAGGGAACCATGAAGTACACGACACGCGCGTACAAGCTTCAGCTTGAATATCAGATGTCCAGGAATCATTTCAAATAAACAAAGTCAAGACCAATATCACATTTCGAATGGTTCAAGTAAAATGACCAGAAGCAATATCAGTGCAACTGTAATGGTCGAAGTCATTATCAAGTCAGAGCAGAGTTCGACAATGTCAAGTGTCGAAGTCAATTTTCAAATTCAAGTAAAGGCCGTGACACCGAAGTCAAAGAGAATGAAGAACGAAAATTAAAATCAAGTGTCAAAGAAATCAAACCGTGTCAACCAAGTAAACAACAATTATATGAAATTGACAAAGTCAGATAAATCATCAACATCAAAACATAATCAAGTGGCCAAGACGAAGTCAAGCAAACTATCAGACGAATGAAAAATTAGGAATTCGAATCTTATGTAAACCCAATCATCATCGGCATTGAAAAGCATTCGAGTTCGAGCTAAAGGGAACAATAATCATTCAACTCGAATCATCGAGTTCAAGTATTAAAACCAGTGAGCAAAAGGCATAAATTACATACCGGAATCAAAGTCGAAATGTATCATCGAGAAGCAGCCGAGCGCAACTCAAGGAGACGAATGATCGACAAAGAAAACACGCGAATATCCACTCAATCGATCAACATTCAAACGGCGGCTTCGAAGATTTACAAAAAGCCCTAATTTCAGAGAAAAGAGGAACGAAGAAGCCATTGGCACAAACGAGAAAAAGGAACCAGCCAAATAAAGGGAAAGAAAAAGGGATACATTTTTAATAATATTAGGCCGGCCTTTTTTTAATTATATAAGGCTTTAATATTTTAAAATAGGGTTTTTGTTATTTAAATTGTTTTAAATTTGTATTTTCTCTCTTAAAATTGTGTAATTTCTAGTCGTGTGACTAGGGGACATGCTACGTGGCGTAGTTTGAGAATTCACAACTTAGTGGCTGAGTTGTGGCAGGGTTTTGCGCGTAGAGTTAAGGCTAGTCGATAGCGGGTGTCGCGAGTTTACGTGTGTAAGCGTTTGACTGCTTAATTTCTAGTAGAAATCTTAGGGGCAGCACGTAGGCAGGGTTTTGCCAAAGCTGGGTAAATTCTATGTCGTTCTATTTCTTCATTCATTATTCTATTATCTGTGCGGCTATTCTGATATATCTGTGTTGAAATAATTTTTTACAAACTTCCGCATTAAATTTTTATAATTAATAACATTACCCTATTCACCCCCCCTCTAGGGTGAAATCTATCCTACACCTCTATGATTTTATGATCACCTTTGGTTACTTGTGGCAGACCTCCCTTTTCTTCTCCTTAGATTTCTTTGTGAATGAGTAAAGTGAGAATAATATAAGGGCGAGAGGGTTTAAGGAATAAAAGGTGGATGTACCTAATTTTGGCCCCTCTCATATATCCTCTTATGTGTTTTAAGTTTAAAACAACCTTATTCCTTAGTTCCTTAAGGCACAACATTAATATTTTTAAATCTCATTCTCCTTAACTATTTACATTATTCTGTTTCATTTATCCAATTAAATATCTCAAATAAAGTTTGACTAAAAATAGGGGTGTTATAGTTCCTTAGAGTCTCCAAATCCCCTCTTCTAAGTTTCAAACAATTTGAGCATCTTTTCCTTCAATTTGTCTAATTCACTAACCTATTCTCCAACCACCTAAAACATTAGAAAACAAGATCAAAGCACAACATACAAGCATAGAAAACCATGCGTATACATCAATTCATACAAGCAACACATAAGAATGTGTATAATCAAAAAAATATTAATCTAGATCTAACGTTTACACTAGTATATGTATGTGAATAGAAGAGATAGTAAAACCATTTGAAAACCATTTTTGGACCTTTAAAATTCATCCTTAAACATGTATAAAAGGATGATTAAGGTTAGAAAACATTTTAGGTCAAAACAATTCAAAAACATCATTTTATCTATATTTACATGCATATTAGAGTGAGAGGTCAAGAACCACCCACGAAATACCCAAAATACCATTTTTTTTCTTCTTTAGATCTGATGTAAATAGTAGAGGAGATGCACCCAAATCAGCAAAAATGATAATCTTAAGCTTTCCCATGCTAATTATCCTTCTAATCAATTTTGGCTAAGAGTAGTAAGAAAATGGTGTTATTTTTGATGAAACTAGGGTTAATGGAGTTTTAGAGCCATTTTAGGGAAGATGGAAATCATTTAGATCGATTCCCATAGCCTACCCTTGGCTCAATTTTTGAGATGGTTTAATGGGCCTAAGCACGGGCTTAGTTAATTAACCATTAAAACTGGCCAGCATCAACTAACATTTAAAACAATTATAACTTTCAAAAGTTAACTCTGCTTTTTATTATGACCACTTTATGGAATGGGAAACCATCATCTAGAACAATGTAAGTGGTTTGAGACACTGATTTTACTCCTATCAGAAGTTATAGTCCAAACAAGGTTTTCAGGATCAAATGGTCACATAAGGAATTGGCAAAAATCATAGATGTGGAAATTATCCCTAAGAGTCACTTCCTGATATTTTATATTTATACGACCTCATATGAATAAAATAAAAATATTTTATGATCCTCCAATACGTAAAACATGGGTCGTTACACTCTCCCATTTCAGTAATTTCACCTCCAAAATCCCCAAATAAATCAAGGAATAGTCAACCATAGTTGCCCCGCATGCCTATCAATCACGTGCAACAATCAGACACATCAAAACAAAGTCATGCAATCAATAACATAATAACATAGCCATGCCTATCCTAGCATGCAAGACACAAAACTACCATATGTGATATCAAAAGGGAAAGAAAATGCGATAAACAATATGTCATACCATACAAAAATCTCCGGATGAGTGGCGTTTATGCTCTCCTCGGTTTCCCACTTGCAGTCGCATTCACTTTTGCCCTATTGAATCTTTACTAACTCCACCGTCTTCCTCCCAAGCAGTTCCGTATCGCGTTCGAAAATGCGAACTAGCCTACGAGGACTTGAAGTTTCTGGTTCAATCTCGATATCATCTAGTTGATCCAGTGTAATCATCACGTCGAGTCGTGCACAAACTTCCGTATGTGAGAAACATGGAATAAATTCTACACACCCACCATTTTCTGAGGTTTGTTCCCAATCCTCCATATTACCGAAAAAGGACCTGTGAATCTTGATGCCAACTTTCTCTGACTACCGAATTAAATAACACTCTTCAAAGGAATAATCTTCATAAACACCATATCACCGACAAGGAATTGTGTATCCCTACGTATCCTGTGGTATAGCTCTTCTACCTATCTTGAGAACCTTAAATTCCCTGTTGAATAATCTCTGTCTTCTTTGAGGTTTCTCTGATCATATCCGGCTCAAGTATCAGTTTCTCGCATATTTCCAACTAACACGAAAGGGCGTTACACGATTGGCCATATAATGCTTCTTACATAGCCATACTGGTGCTAAACTGATAGTTATTATTGTATTCGAGCTTCACCATATATAAACGATCGTCCCATGAGCCTTCAAAATCAAGTATGCAAGCCCGCAAGAGATCATCCAATATACGGTTCACTCTCTTGCTCTGTACATCCGTTTGTGGTTTATAAGCTATATCGAGAAGCAACATGGTACCCAATGCCTCTTGTAATCTCTTCCAGAACCCACTAGTGAACAAAGAATCTCGATTGCTCACAATGCTCTTTGGCATACTAAGAAATAGTAAAACCCATTTAGTATACAATTCATCCAGTTTAGCTGTCATCCTGCTTGACTTGATGGGTATAATTCAAGTGCTTTTGGTCAATCGATCGACAATGACATAGATGATGTCATACTCTACTCTTTTCCTTAGTAGTCCATTAGTGATCCATTAATGAAGTCCATCGATACTTGCTCCTACTTCCATTTTGGAATTTCAAGCAGTTGCAACAACCACTTGCTTCTTTTTCTCCGCCTTCACCAACTGCCAGTTCTTGCATTTCAAGATGAATGTCCCGACATCTTCACCCCTTCCTAATAATAGGTTGCCTCATATTATAGGACATCTTATTATTGTTGGGATATATGGTCAACCTATAATGGTGGCACTCTAATAGCACCTTATCTTGTAATCCATAAACATCGGGAACAAATAGCATCCCATCCTTATAGAGCCAACCTTCTTGGTCGAGTTTGTATTGCTTCATAACTTTAGACTCTACTCCTCCTTCTGATTTTACCATGGTCTCTACTATTCTAACATCTCGTCTCTAAGTAGTACTAATCTGCTCAGTCAGAGTAGGCTTGATAATCAAACTCGCCAACATCTCTAGTTGTAACTCGCAATGGGTCCGAAGTCATATGCAGCAATATATTCCAGCTATTTCCACTCCATAAACAGCGCTGCCAAACTTGCATGCCTTCTACTTAATGCATCGGTGATCGCATTTTCTTTACCATGTGTATAAGAAATGCAGAAATCGTAGGAGGTCAACAATTCCAACCATCATTGCTGGTAAGGTTGAATCCTTCAAAGAGAAAAGGTACTATAAGGACTTATGATCCATGAACAGCTAAAACCTTTCTCCTAATAGGTAGTGCCTCCAAATCGTCAAAGCAAACACTATAGCTGACTCAAATCATGGGTTAGATACTTCCTCTTGCACGGTTTCAGCTTTCGACTGGCCTGGGTGAGAACTTTTCCCTTTTACATCAACATTTCACCTATCTAGTGCCACAGGCGTCTATGTGTACTATCAGCTCATTATTTTCGCTCGTAGTGGTCAATATTGGTGCACCCGTCAACCTCTCTTTCAGACTTAAAACTCATGCTCACACTTTGCATCCTAAACAAAAGTCTTTTTTTCATAAAATTAGTCGACGATGCTGCTTTCTTCGTGAAGTCCTTGATAAAACGTCAACAATATCCAACCAATCCTAGGAAACTCCTTATACCCAAGCATTCCTGGGTTGGTACCATCCTGAAACGCTTCCACCTTGGTAGAAACTACTACGATGCCCTACTTTGAAATGACATATCCCAAGAATCTCACTTCTCTCCTCCAGAACAGAAATTTTGAAAACATTGCTTTTAACTTGTGCTTCCGCAACTCTTCAAACATAATCCTCATGTGTGTCTTGTGTTCTTCATGTGTCCTAGTATAGATCAAAATATCTTCCATGAACATAAGCATGAACTTATTTAGACGATACCTAAATATACGGTTCATGAGATTAACAAAGTATGTTGGAGCATTAGTTAGCCCGAATAGCATAATCAACCACTCACAGGAATCAGATGGCGTATGGAACACGGTAATTGACAAACTCTACTTTACTACTATTAACTCATTAAATCCTGTCGCAAGAACTAGTTGAGAGAACACCTTCACACCGTTGAGCTGAACGACCAATTCACAAATACAAGAGAGTGAATAATTGTTCTTCTTCGTCACTGTATTCAACTCACGGTAGTCGACACACAACCTTAGATAGACATCCGCCTTATTGGTGAATACTATAGGTGCACCCTACTTGGATACACTCCTATGAATGAAACCCTTCTTCATTTGGTCATTTACTTACACCTCTTACTCGTTTTGATCTTAGGGTTCCATATACCTCAAAGGCATAACTATCGGCGCGACATGCTTCACTAAGTCTATTTGAAACTCAATCTCTCTATGCGATGGCAATTCAGACACTTTCTCAAACACATCTCGATACTCTCTAATGATAGGTATAGATGACAATCTATCTTATGGAGTCTTAAGCGAATATAGAAAGCTAACTATAACCCTATCCTTTGGCAGGCAGCCTGATGCAGCGCACCATGATAAGTCGCTCAACGATGATTTCCGAGTTATGTCGCTTAAGTCGCTCAACCTTAAGTCGCTCAACCTTAAGCCGAACCAACCATCCTTGCCCCAACCATCCTTAAGTCGCATGTCAGATGATGCAGCGCATGATAAGCGAGTTATATCCCTTATGTCGCTCAACCAACATACGTCGCTCAATCTTATGTCGCAACAACATATGCCTTAAGTCGCTCAAACTTATGCCGCATTCCGTAAGTCGTAAGTTGTAGGCCGCATTTTCTTAAGCCGTTCACTGATGCCGCATTTCTATAAGTTGCTAATTTCTTATGTCGCATGAAGGCTAATTTAAGTCGCTCAGTTAGGCCGCATTGTTCTTATGTCGCATGAAGGTTGATTTCTTATGTCGCATGAAGCCATGCTATCTTCTTAAGTCGTATGTCGCTTAAGTCGTTTCTGAAGCTATGCTATCTGCTTAAGTCGCATGTGTTGAGTCGCGTATGATGTTGTAAACCGTATGTTGTTAAGTCGTGTATGATGTTGTAAACCGTATATTGTTAAGTCGTGTAATGTGTAACCGTATGTTGTATTGTAAGTCGTATGATGTAATGATGTTAAGTCGCATTGTTGTTAGGTCGTGGGTCGTTGTATGTTGAGTCGCAAGTATTAAGTCGCGTGTGTGTTGTATTTCCTATAAATAGGGGTGTGTTGTCATTTGTAAAGGGAGTTGATTTTTGAAATAAAATTGTGTGTGAGCTTTGGCCACCATTGTTGAAGTTGAGTGTGATCTCTTTCTTCTTTCCATCTTCGGGTTATTCGTGCGCGAATCAACGAAGTTGAAGCCAATTCTCGGTATCACTTACGAGTGATCAACGATCGAATTATAATCTTTCAACATGGCATCTTGCGAGATCAATGGGTTGGAGATAACTAGATTCCAGCATCATCACGATCAACGGAATTGAGCATTTATCGTTCTATCAGTTTATTTGACACGAAATCATCATTTCGCGAGGAAGATCCTGGATAGGTTGTGACAGTTGATATCTAAACTGTTCGAGCCTAAGCCTAAGCTGCGTCAATTGGTATCAGAGCTAAATCAGAGATGGAAACAAGATTGTTTAATGATCATGCCTCCGAGATGTGCTAATCGCTATCATAAGGTTGAATATTTATATAGAAGACAAGAAGTTGAGCAGATGGAACAGCGTATCAATGAAAATTTCAATGAGGGCATTGAAAAATTGGACAAATTGATGAACGACATGAATCGAAATCAAAGGAGAACGTTACCAATTTCGAACCAGAGTGGAAACAGGGTTTCAACATCGGTTTCGGGACAAAGGAGGATGTCACCCCAATCTTATCGAGATAGGAGAGAATCATAAGTTTCAATGATGCGATACCACCATGGGTATCGAAATGAAAAGGGAAGAACTCAACGTAGGTTTGAGAATGAACCATATCGTGATGCTGAAAGACAGGGTAGAAGAGACATGCGTAGTCGTAGGGACGTAGATGGTCAAGATCGATATCGAAATACATCTGATTTTGAGGAAGATGGTGATGGAGGCAGTATTCATTATCAAAATCGAGGCCAAGTGCGAAATCAATATCTGGATTCAGAAAATGATCGTAAATGGGAGTCAGGTATGAGGATGGAAATTCTAGAATTCAAAGGTGGTATGCAAACAGAAGAATTTATTGATTGGTTGTCGAATGTTGAAGAAATTTTGAAATTCAAGGAGGTGCTTAAGAATCGCAAAGTCTAATTAATTGCTACAAGACCAAGGGGAAGACCTATGGCTTGGTGGCAACAAACTAAACTAACTCGGAAGAGAATGGGGAAATCGAAAGTTGTCACTTGGGAGAAGATGAGAAAGATGATGAAAGCGACTTTCTTGCCGTACAATTATCAATCTCTTATGTATCAACGTTTGCAAAATTTGAGACAAGGGATGAAGACAGTGAATGACTATGCAGATGAATTCTATCAATTGATTGCAAGGAATGATATTATGAAAACCGAGGAACAACTAACGCTAGATATATTGGAGGGTTACGAATGCAAATTCAAGACATGGTTAATATGTTTAATCCAATGTCTGTTGCTGAAGCACATCAGAAAGCTCTAGCTTGGGAGAAACAAGGGAGACGAGGAAGTGGTGTGTTTGCAGGTTCTAACAACCAGAATAAGGGTGCTAGTAGCAGTGCTAATGTTTCCAAAGCAGTCAATAAACCAATTGTCAATGAAGCCGCTAAAGCAAAGGTCAATAACAGTATCAAGTGCTATAATTGTCAGGAGTTTGGCCATAAAAGTAATGAATGTACAAAGCCAAAGAAGAGAGCATTAGTTGTAGAGGAATGTGAGTATGAGGATGTGGAAGCTAAAGTTGATTATTCTCAACCATCGAAGTTTGATGAAGATGAAGAAGTTGTGTCAGGAGATGAAGGTTGTAACTTGATGATAAGGAGGTCTTGTTTAGTGACAAAGCATGAGAATGATTCTAGTTGGCTGAGAAGCAATATCTTTCAGTCTACATATACTATCTTGGGAAAGGTTTGTCGATTTGTTATTGATGCGGGAAGCTGCGATAACATTATTTCTGAAGAAGCCATTACGAAGTTAGGGTTGAAGACTAAAAAGCACCCTAGACCTTATAAACTGGCATAGCTAAAGAAAGGTGGAGAAGTGACAGTGGGAAGACGAGCATTTGTTACATTTTCTATTGGGAAGAAGGATATATGGTGTGATGTTGTCGATATGGATGTGTGTCACTTACTATTGGGAAGATCATGGCAATATGATAGAGCGGTACAACATAATGGTCGCACCAACAGCTACAGTTTCATGTTCGAAGGAACCTAAATTACCTTAGTTCCTAAGAAGTGTGAACAAAGTGAAAGAAAGTCAGAGAAGAAGGTGGAATCAACTAGTCTATTATCTACGAGAGAATTTGTTAAGGAAGTGAAAGATAGTGCTGAATTGTTTATGTTGATTGGGTATGAAACAAGTGAAGATCTTGAAATTCCTGCGGAGGTTAGACCGGTGTTAAATGAATTTGAAGATGTCTTTCCTGCGGAATTACCTAAGGAATTACCGCCGCTGAGGGATATACAACATCAAATTGATCTAGTGCCAGGTGCTGTTTTACCGCATAGGCCACATTATCGTATGAGTCCGAAAGAGCATGAAGAGTTGAGGAGACAGGTTGAGGAGTTGCTTGAGCAAGGGCGTGTTCGAGAGAGTCTCAGTCCTTGTGCTATACCAGCTCTGTTGGTACCGAAGAAAGATGGTTCATGGAGAATGTGTACCAACAGCAAGGCACTCAACAAAATAACTGTCAGATACAGATTTCCTATGCCAAGACTTGATAATCAATTGGATCAACTCAGTGGGTCTGTAATCTTTTCTAAAATCGATCTTAAGAGTGGTTATCATCAGATTCACATAAGACCAG
This sequence comes from Allium cepa, assembly GCA_030765085.1. Lineage (NCBI taxonomy): Eukaryota > Viridiplantae > Streptophyta > Magnoliopsida > Asparagales > Amaryllidaceae > Allium > Allium cepa. Next base: position 942,910,123 of record CM060934.1, on the reverse strand, counting down.
GTGATGAATGGAAGACAACATTCAAGACTCAGGAAGGATTATATGAATGGCTGGTCATGCCATTTGGTCTATCTAATGCACCAAGTACATTTATGACGGTGATGAATCAAATTTTCAGACCTTACATCGGGAAGTTTGTTGTAGTCTACTTTGATGATATCTTGATGTATAGTGCTAGCACAGAGGAGCACATTCAACACTTGCGAAAGGTGTTAACTATTCTTCGTCAAGAACAGTTCTATGCAGCGACGAAGAAATGCGTGTTCATGACGCCAAGTGTTTTATTTCTGGGTTATGTCGTGTCTAAGGAAGGGATACAAGTGGACAAGAGTAAAGTAGCCGCAATCAGAGATTGGCCACAGCCCAAAACTATAACAGAAGTCAGAAGTTTCCATGGGTTAGCTTCATTTTATCGAAGATTTATACCGCACTTTAGTAGTGTAATGGCTCCTGTTACTGATTGTATGAAAGGAAAGCAGTTTTCATGGACGAAAGAGGCAGGGTCTGCTTTTGAGCAAATCAATGAACTTTTAACGTCAGCACCGATTCTAGTGTTGCCAGATTTTCAGTTACTATTTGAGTTACAAACAGTTGCGTCCAAAGTTGGAATTGGAGGAGTGTTGAGTCAGAAGGGTCGTCCAATCGCCTATTTCAGTGAAAAACTTTCTGGAGCAAAGACGAGAAACAATACTTATGATGTGGAGTTTTATGCTATTGTGCAGGCTGTGAAGCATTGGAGACATTAATTGTTCCACAAAGAATTCGTTTTGTATACAGATCATGAAGCGTTGAAACATTTACAAGGGCAGAATAAAATTGCAGCTAGACACGCATCGTGGATAGCTTATTTGCAACAATTTACATTCGTCGTAAAGCACAAATCTGGAGTAACTAATCACGTCGCCGATGCATTGAGTCGGAGGAAGAATTCACTAACAACCATGCGAGTAGAGGTGAAGGGTTTTGACTTACTTTCAGATTTGCTTACTTCAGATTCATATTTTTCCGAAATCCTAGACAAAGTCAAGCAGGGAAACATGAATGGATATATGCTGGTTGAAGGTTTTCTATTCAAAGGAAATCAGTTGTGTATTCCAGATTGCAGTCTAAGAATGAAAATCATCAAAGAATTACATGAAGAAGGACACTGGGCCGCGACCGTACTTTGTAGTTGATCTCAAAGTCGTATTTTTGGCCGTCAATAAGCAAGGAGGTTGAAAAGTTTGTTCAGAGGTGCCATATTTGTCAAGTTTCAAAGGGAACCGCAACAAATGCAGGTTTATATATGCTGTTGCCTATACCTACTAAACCATGGGTGGATTTTAGTATGGACTTTGTATTGGGCTTGCCGAGGACGCAACGTGGCAGTAATTCTATCTACGTGGTGATTGATCGGTTTTCAAAAATGGTACATTTTATCACATGCAAGAAGACTGCAGATGCAGTTAATGTCGCACAATTATACTTCAGAGAGATCTATCATATTCATGGGTTTCCTGAATCTATTGTATCGGATAGAGACATTCGTTTTCTGAGTCATTTTTGGATGAGTCTATGGAGAATAGTCGGGACAAAGCTAAAATTTAGTAGCGCTTATCATCCACAGACGGATGGACAGACAGAAGTTGTGAATAGATTCCTAGGTAATCTATTGAGATGCCTCGTGAATGACAATTTGAAGAGTTGGGATTCCAAGTTATGTCAAGCTGAGTTTGCACACAACCATGCAGTTAATCGTAGCACTGGGTTCAGTCCATTCCAGGTCGTTTACTCAACAATTCCTAAGGGACCATTAGATTTATCTATAGTACCACAGCAGAAAGGAGTGATCAAACGAGCTAGTGATTTTGTGAATGAATTACAAGAGTGCCACAAGGTTGTGTAGGAACGATTGCTTGAGGCGAACGAGAAATATAAGCAATCCGCAGATTTGAAACGACGAAATGTTGAATTCAAAGAAGGAGATTTTTATGCAGTATTGACTAAGGATCGATTTCCTGTTGGTACTTACAACAAACTAGCTGCTAGAAAGATTGGTCCTTTGGAAATCGTAAAGAAGATCAGTGAGAATGCTTATCAGTTAAGATTGCCGGATCATATCCATACTGCTGACGTTTTCAACGTCAAACACTTGATTCCATATCATGAGAATAAGTATGTCGAAGAAGAGGAAAGTGTAAATTCGGGGTCGAATTCTTTTCAACAAGGGGAGGATGATGCAGCGCACCATGACAAGTCACTCAACGATGATTTTCGAGTTACGTCGCTTAAGTCGCTCAACGACCTTAAGTCGCTCAACCTTAAGCCGCTCAACCTTAAGCCGCCCCAACCATCCTTGCCCAAACCAGCCTTAAGTCGCATGTCAGATGATGCAGCGCATGATAAGCGAGTTATATCACTTAAGTCGCTCAACCAACATACGTCGCTAAATCTTATGTCGCAACCAACATATGCCTTAAGTCGCTCAAACTTATGCCGCATTCCTTAAGTCGCAAGTGGTAGGCCGCATTTCCTTAAGCCGTTCACTGATGCCGCATTTCTATAAGTCGCCGATTTCTTATGTCGCATGAAGGCTAATTTAAGTCGCTCAGTTAGGCCGTATTGTTCTTATGTCGCATGAAGGTTGATTTCTTATGTCGCATGAAGCCATGCTATCTTCTTAAGTCGTATGTTGCTTAAGTCGTTCCTGAAGCTATGCTATCTGCTTAAGTCGCATGTGTTGAGTCGCGTATGATGTTGTAAACCGTCTGTTGTTAAGTCGCGTATGATGTTGTAAACCGTATATTGTTAAGTCGTGTAATGTGTAACCGTATGTTGTATTGTAAGTCGTATGATGTAACGATGTTAAGTCGCATTGTTGTTAGGTCGTGGGTCGTTGTATGTTGAGTCGCAAGTATTGAGCCGCTCGTGTGTTGTAATTTCCTATAAATAGGGGTGTGTTGTCATTTGTAAAGGGAGTTGATTTTTGAAATAAAATTATGTGTGAGCTTTGGCCACCATTGTTGAAGTTGAGTGTGATCTCCTTCTTCTTTCCATCTTCGGGTTATTCGTGCGCAAATCAACAAAGTTGAAGCCAATTCTTGGTATCACTTACGAGTGATCAACGATCGAATTGTAGATCTTTCAACACGGCATCTTGCGAGATCAACGGGTTGGAGATAGCTAGATTTCGGCATCATCACGATCAACGGAATTGAGTATTTATCGTTCTATCAGTTTATTTGACACGAAATCATCATTTCGTGAGGAAGTTCCTGGATAGGTTGTGACAGTTGATATCTAAACTGTTCGAGCCTAAGTCTAAGCTGCATCACAGCAGATCAGTACCGTCCGCCCTTCCACAGCCCTAATCTTCACCAAAAACCTATTGCGATCCAGTACTATCACTTACTTCCTCTGCTAATCCATCCCTAAGATAATCCTAAACCCAATGAAATTCAAAATAAAATAATCATAAACAAAAGAGCATCCATGAATTGATAAGGTTAAACCATGAAAACTGTGCACAAGCCACTTGACCCTCAAAAAGAGTTCGTCACAATCAAAGGTCGGTCAACTATTTCGGGTTTCACTCCCAACCTGTCTACCAAATAACTATATATATAAAGGAATGTGAGACCTTAGTATTGAACAAAACACATATGGAAACATCATAAATAGAAAGCATACCTTCAACAACAGCACCCTTCCCCTTCTCTTTCACTAAGGGAGATTCAATGAAGTCAAAACAGCATCCAAAACATATTCCTACACCACCTGGTTCTACTATTGTGGTTTTAGACAATTCTTCAGCATATGTCCTGGTTTTCCATAGTTAAAACACTTCTTCTTCCCATCAGATTTGCAGTCTCTGGTTTGGTGACCCTTGTCTCTATATCCATAATGTATACGATCCCATTTAGAGTTCTTCTGAATGTTCTTTCCTTAAGACTTCTTCCTCTTTCCATTCCATTTCTTCTTACCTCCACTACTTTGTTGCGGTTTCGGCTCTGCCTTAGCAACAATAGTTAACTTGGATTTGGGATGCAAACTCTCCTGGTGAAGAGCTTTCTCGACCTCTTTCAAATGGCACATCGATATGACTAACCGAATTCTCACCTAATTAGTCGTCCTGTGTAACATCCCGCATCCGGAGGCCAAAAGCTAAGCATGCTGCCGTCATCTATAGTATTAACTTATTGTGGAGAAATACGGTAATGCTAATGGTATCCATAATATTAGAATCACTTGAATATGAACAAAATCACATATTTCAAAAACATTACTTTACTGATTTATTTTCAAAATAATAGTTCATATCCAAGTTACATGATCCCTTAATGTTTCCTAGGTAATGATCAAAAATAGTCATTACAAAAATATGCCAAGAGTGACATATGACGATCCCCTTGGTTGATCAGAGTTAATATAGTCATATCTGACTTATTATACACGCAGCAAAAAAAAAACAAAAAAAAATACAACTCCTATTTAGCTATCTGTCAGCCACCTGCTCCTCTCTAGAATCTTTATTCGCCAAAATTTGTAAAACCTGAAAACCTCAACCCTCAGCCTACTCAAGTCGATTTTGAGCACCCGAGAGTTTAAGGGTAAACAAAAAGTTTGAGTCAGACATAAATCCTGGTGTGAATAATACTATTACATCTCGGATATTTTATGTTAAGTGAGACCACGCCGCTTAGCGGAATGAGTTTCCCCTCACTTGCATCCTTTTAATACATTTCTTTTGCATATCTTTTCCTGCAACCAAAGTTGGTTAAAATTTGTAACGCATCGTTATGTAAGCATAAATATCAGGTAATAAATAAACTATCTGTACAAACACTTCAGTTTTGTTTAGCTAAATATTAACCATTGGCTGACTCGGGCCTACCAAACATTATATCAAAATTTATCTAACATCCGTTAGGCACTCTTCTTATGGACGGTCTATCCTTAACAATTTGTTAAATACTTCTCTTCTGGACGATTTGTCCTTAACTTATCATCTCCCAGAGTCACTTGATCCAAATTGTTTTGTGGACTCACCATTAACATATTTGTATACAAACATATATTCCTTTTTGTGTGTATTTATAATTTTAGTCTTACCCATGACATAGCCCTGCACACTGTAATTTTATACAAAATTAGCTAGGGCTAATATCTAATGTATACAGAATGACCTTATACCAGTCCCATCTTGTATTCTAATATCTGAGTCATTTTCATAGGGTTAACTATCCTTTAAAATTTTTCCTTGAAAACCTTTCCAAAATGATTTAAATCTTACATACACAAGGAAAATATACTCTTTGCTTTACTATAAACTATTTTCCATGTTATGTATACTTTTCCCAAAATAATATTGATGAAATTATTAAGGACTTCCATCCTTCCAAAATAAGTTAAATCTCTTTCTAACCTAAAAACACTTGGACTATATTGCCAAAAACACTCATTTGAACCTTTATTTAAAACCTTTAAACAACCCCTTCGACACCCTTGAGAGTAACCTTTCGAAACCACTAGAAGTACCCGTTTCAATACAAGTAAAACCTTAGGCCAAAGGCCAAACATGCCTTTCAAAATCATACCTTTCGAAGCCATTCATTTCCATCCTTTTGAAAGTATTGAAAAACATCTCCCTCAAAAGCTTTTTAAAACAATAGACATCCTCTTTAAAAAATTTAAAACATTGCCATTCGAAATCATTGGAAAACCTTTCCTTTTAAACCTTTCGAAACAACTAGAAAAACCTTCCCATTCAAATCCTTCGAAACCATCGAGGAACCACCCTTTCGAAACCATCCTTTAAAATCTTTCGAAAGCATCTAACCTTGATAAACATAAACCTTTTGAAAGCATTATGATTCAATTTAAAACAAGTGGAAAAACATCTTTTAAAACCATTTAAACCTTCTCTTTAGAAACCATTTGAGTTATACTTCAATCAGAGAGAAAAAGGTCATTAAATCCATTTAAGTCGAAAGCCTATCTTTCGAAAACATTTTTAAGTAAATAAGTGATGGTGTGGCAACCATCTCTTCGAAAGCATTGGAGAAGTGGTCAAGTTTTTAGAAAACTAAAGAACCCCTTCAAAACCCTCCTGGTCGGAAGGTAAAGAGTGGCAGCTATAGGTTTCGACTTAGTCGAAAGCAGTTTTTTAAAAACGAAGGTGCAACCCAATTGAAACCATTTTTTAAACCCATTTGACCTAGTCGAAAGCTACTTAGTCGAAGGCAAGCAGACACATATTTGTTTAAAAGAAAACTATTACCTCAACCTCTTCGGTACCCCTAGTTTCGACTCAATACCTTCCGCCTATTATCCAATTCACTGTGTACCAGTTACCCGATACCATGTGCATTGGTGTCGACATCGTAAGCGAAGTTAAAAGGAGGTGGAACCTAGTGTCAAAAACATTGAAACATTGAAAAACATGTTAATTTGTCCTTTTAAACTATTTCTTTGTTCTTAACTTCCCTTGTTTGTTAAACTGTGACTGGTTGCAAGTTTCACTTTTCCAAAAGTACTGCCAACTTTCCAGAATTAACAATTTGAATTTATTTACAAAAAGCCCCTTCTCCTTTCATAAATATATAAAAAATTTAAGTCCCAAACTTTAAATAATTTAATATATCCACTAAAAAACTTAGGAAAAATTCTAGAAAATCTCTTTTAATATGTTTTCCAACATATAAAAATTTCAGACCCAATCCTTTTATTATTTAACCGTAAATAATTTATAACCCAATTTAACAGTTTCTTTATTAAAAAATTCATGTAAAATCCACATAAATTCAAAAAAAATTGAGAAGTGAAATCAATCTCTAAAATATTATTTTTGATCCATATAAAAATTCGCAAGGCATTTTGAGGTCATTTAATAGAGTTTTCATATCAAAACATGTCATAAAATCTATATGAACAACCATAAATTATCAAAAAGTATATATAATCAATCCATTATTCAAAAAAGGGCAAAACATTGCAAATAGGTTAAATTTCCTCTTAAAATTGAAAAAAAACAAATGTGAGATGTAAATATTATTCACCTTAGCTTTAGAGATTAAAGATGTGAGCTTTGAATGAATTTGATGTTGATTAAGCTTCCCTTTTATCTTTCTTCCCCTTGCTCTTGTTAATGGTGGCCGACCTTAAGCTTTTAAAATTTTGAAAAATGATAATGAATGTATATGGGGATACACGACCAAGTTTTAGGGATATAGGAATGACCTCTTTCCTATTTTACCTCTTCTCTATTTCAACTTAACCCTTCTTTTATTTCATTTGTTAAATGGCACGGCTACCCTTTAATAAAATCAAGTCTCAATCCCATAATCAACACACTATTTTATTTAACTTAACTAATTAAATAATCTAAATAATGTTACCAAAAATATGGGGCGTTACAAACTCCCCTCCTTAAAGAATTTTGTCCTCGAAATTATAATAAGGTACATAACACATCAATCAAAGAGGTGAAACATACCATCAAAAAAGTCAGGATAAGTATCTCTAATCCTACGTTTTGTCTCCCAAGTACAGTCTCTCTCATCGTCATTCGACTGCGCTTTCACTAGTCTAGCCATCTTGTTTCAGAGCCTCTTCTTACCTATAGCAATTATACCAACTGGCTTTCTAACACCAGTCAAGTTCGGTTCTACTACTAAATCCTCTAAATACACTATCGGTGCTATAGTCGTCTTCGGGTCTCTAACACACTTTTTGAGATGAGAAACATGGAAAACATCATGGGCTCCTACTAAATTGCTCGGTAACACAACCCTATATGCTAGTTTCTCGGTCCTCTTAACAATAGAAAAACATCCGACGAACCTTGATGCCAACTTCCCCAATCTTCCAAATCCGATCATACCCTTCATCGGTGATACCTTGATGAAAACCTGATCTCCAACTTAGAAAAGGCTTTCTACCTTTTATCTGCCTAACTCTTCTGCCTAGACTGAGCCTCCTTCATTCTAGCCCGAATGACCTCAATATTTTTTGTAGATTCCTTGACCAAATCTGGACAAAGAACCAACCTATCCACAGTCTCTAACCAACAAACGGAAGATTTGCATGGCCTTTCATACAAAGCTTCAAATGGTGCCATCCCAATACTAGTCTGATAACTATTGTTATATGAAAACTCGACAACATGCAGATGGTCTTCCCATGATCCCCTGAAATCTAATACACAAGCTCTTAACAAATCCTCAAAGATTTTGTTAATTCTTTCCAGTTGCCCATCTGTTTGCGGATGGTAAGTAGTACTCATCTTAAGCTTGGTTCCTAAAAATTCATGTAGACTCTTCCAGAGCACACTAGTGAATAAGGAATCTCGATCACTTACTATACTACTAGGAATTCCATGCAGTCTAACCACATTCTTCATAAACAACTTTGCTAATACAGGTGTCGTTCTAGTTGACTTAACTAGAATTAAATGGGCATTCTTGGTCAGTCTGTCCACTATAACCCATATACTTTTGTTTCCTCTCTTTAACCTTGGCAACCCGTCAATAAAATCAATAGAAATATAATCCCATTTCCATAACGGAATCTCCAATGGCTGTAGCCATCCACTTGGCTTTTGGTGTTCGACCTTTGTCTGTTGGCAATACAAGCTTTGCTTCACCCATGAGCCAATATCCCTCTTCATACCTTCCTAGAAGAAACTTCTCTTCATATCATGATACATCTTTTGTTCCTTTTGGATGGATGGTGAACTTCAAACGAAGGCATTCCTCCAAAACATCTTTTCTTATTTTTCTTACACTCGGAACGCATAATCTCCCTTTCTTTCTCAACAACCCTTTATGGTCAAGACTGAAGTTGTTGAAGTCATCGCTCTCGGTTCCATCTCTTAACTTCCTGATCCGTTCAAATAAAAGTAGATCCTCCTTCTGTTTTGAAGCTTTGATCATCACTGGTCGAACTTCCAAACAAGACAATACAACAGTCTCTCTGCTAGACCCAGCCTTAGATCTCCACTACACTCTGCAATCTACCAACGCTTCAAAATCTTTCCACTCAATAAACATCGCTAATACTGCATTTGATGTTAATCTTTCCGATCACCACTTTTGCCTTTCAGTACGATACTCATTGGCGAAGTGGCTCTTCTTGTCGCACTTAAAGCAGACAATCTCAGACTTCCCCTTCTTAGCTGCTGCACACTTCTGAGCACCCTTCTTGTAGAAGAAAACCCTCTTTTTGCCTTGCTAACGCAGACCACTTTCACCTTACTCTTCCTTTGACATGTAAGCATCTCCTTGTGCTTCAAAGCCATCTCTACAACAACATCACAGGGATCTCTAATATGCGGTAAATTAGCCCTGGCCAACTCAGGCTTCAATCCCATGATAAACTTCTCATTCCTCTTCATCACGGTGTCCATAATAGCATAAGAATATCTGGAAAGCTCTTCAAACCTATTAGCATACTCCAGAATGGTCATCTCTCCCTATTGTAGCTCATCAAACTTCCGGATTAAAATAGACTATGCCATCACTGACATGAACCTCTCGTAGAATCTTCACTTAAACTCTGTCCAAAGCCTAGTATAATCTCCACTCAGCTTAGCATAATCATTGACAACTGGAGCTTTCTGAACTCCTTCTCCCATTACTCCAGCAATAACTCCCACTTTCATCATGCTCATGAAAAACTGATACATAGTTTCCATTCCAACTTGCAGGACTCCAGCACCTACATTCCCTACTTGTGCTTGACCTAGGGTCGTCCCACTATTAGGTCTGATATTCCCATCAGTACCTTCACCTCCTGAGTTAACTATTCCTCTTCTACCATCCATACGTATATTCAAACCTCGTGAGATACAGAAAAATAACCTAACAAAGATAGGAGACTAGAGATAAAGCATATACTTATGTATAGCAAATACAAGCACGTTACTAACGCATTACCCCATACCCCATTCTTACTCTACTTCCTTAGGATTATGTCTTAAAATCCATTTTTAGTTTAAAGTTTTTCAAAAACCAATGCTCTGATACCAAGTTGCGACATCCCGCATCTGGAGGCCAAAAGCTATGCGCTACAGATGTTGTAGTCACCTATAGTATTAACTTCTTGTGACAAAATACGGTAATGCAAATGGTATCCACAATATCAGAAGCACTTGAACTTGAAAAAAATCGCAGATTTCAAAAACATCATTTTACTGATTGCATTTCAAAATAATAATTCATGTCCAACTTAAATAATCTCCTAATGTTTCCCAAGCAACGGTCAAACATAATCATTACAATAATACGCCATGAGCAACATATGACGATGCCCACTTGGTTGATCGAAGTCAATATAGTCATATCTGACTTATATACACTAGTAGAAAAAAAAACTGTAACTCCTATTTAGCTATACGTCAGCCACCTGGTCGTCTCTGAAAGATTTATTTGCCAAAATTTCTAAAACCAAAAAACCTCAACCCTCGACCTACTCAAATCAATTTTGAGCACCTATGATTTTAAGGGAAAACAAAAACTTCGAGTCAGACATAAAGCCTGGTGTGTATAATACTGTTACATCTCGGATATTTTATGTTAAGTGAGACCACGCCGCTTAACGGAACGAGTTTCCTATCACTAACATCCTTTTAAAATATATTTTTTTCAAATATTTTCCTGCAACAAAAACTGGTTAAAATATATAAAGCATCATTATGTAAATACTGTTTGTTCAAACACTTTAGTTTTGTCTTACTAACTATTAACCTTTGGCTGAATCGGGCCAACCAAACAATATATCAAAATTTATCTAACATCTGTTAGATACTCTTCTTTTGGATGGTCTGTCTTTAACTATCTATTAAGTACTTCTATTCTGAACGGTGTGTTCTTAACTTATCATCTCCCAAGTCACCTGGTCCTAATGTTTTTACGTGCTCACTAACAACTTATCAATATACAAACATATGTTTCTTTCTATGTGTATTCATAATTTTAGTCTTACCCATGACAAAATCCTACACACCGGAATTTTGGACAAAATTAGCTAGGCCTAATAGCTAATGTATAGGGTGAGACCCTACACCAGTCCCGTCTGATATTCTAATATCTTAATCATTTTCTTAGGGTTAACTACCCTTTAATTTTTTTCCTTGAAAACCTTTCCAAAATGATTTAAATCTTTATATCATATGTATAGGGAAAAATACTCTTTGCTTTACTATAAACTATTTGCCACGTTATATATACTTTACCCAAAATAATACTGATGAAATGATTAAAGAATTCCCATTCTTCCAAAATATGTAAATCTCTTTTTAACTGAGAAACACTTAAGCTATATTATTGGAAACACTCATTCGAAACCTTTGTTTAAAACCATTAAACAACCCCTTCGAAACCTTCAAAAGTAGCCCTTTTGAAAGCACTAAAAGTACCCCTTTCAATACAAGTGAAACCTTAGGCCAAAGGCCAAAACATAGCTTTCGAAATCATACCTTTCGAAACAATTCACTTCCATCCTTTTGAAAGTATTGAAAAACACCTCCTTCGAAAGCTTTTTAAAACCATAGACATCCTCTTTAAAACATTTAAACATTGCCTTTTGAAACCATTAGAAAACCTTTCCTTTTAGACCTTTCGAAACAACCAAAAAAACCTTACCTTTCAACTCCTTTGAGACCACTGAGGAACCACCTATCTAAAACCTTTCGAAAGCATCAAACCCTTATAAACATAAACCTTTCGAAAGCACTTGGGTTCAATTTGAAACAAGTGGAAAAACATCTTTCGAAACCATATAAACCATCTCTTTCGAAACCATTTAGGTTATAATTCAATAAGAGAAAAAGGGTCACTAAAACCATTTAAGTCAAAAGCCTATCTTTTGAAAGCATTCCTAAGTAAAGAAGTGATGGTGTCGAAACTATCCCTTCAAAATCATTGGAGAAGTGGCCAAGTTTTTCGAAAACTAAAGAACCCCTTCGAAAGCCTCTGGGTCGAAAGGTAAAGGGCGGCAGCTATAGGTTTCGACTTAGTCAAAAGCATTTATTTAAAAACAATGGTGCAACTCGATCGAAATCATTTCTTTAAAACATTTGACATAGTCGAAAACTATTTAGTCAAAAGAAAGCATGCTTATTTTCATTTAAAAGCAAAGTATTGCTTCAACCACTTCGGAACCCTTGGTTTCGACTCAATGCCTTCCACCATTGTCCAATTCACTACTTACCAGTTACATGATGCCACATGCATTGGTTTCGACAGTGTTAGAAGCGAAGGTACGGAGGCAAAACCGGGTGCCGAAAGCATCGAAAGAGTGAAAAACATGTTTATTTGTGCTTTTAAACTATTTCTTTGTACCTAACCTGCCTTGTTTGTCGAATTGTGATTGGTTTCAAGTCTCTCTTTTCTAAAAGTACTGCCGACTTTCAGGAATTATCAATTTGAGTTTATTTACGAAAAGCCCCATCTCCATTCATAAATATATAAAACGTTTAAGAACCATACCTTAAATAATTTTATGTATCCATCAAAACCCTTAGGAAAATTCTATAAAATTTCCTGAAAGTCTCTTTTAATATGTTTCCCAACATATAAATATTTTAGACCCAAACCTTTTATTATTTAAATGTAAATTATTTACAACTATTTTAACATTTTCTTCCCTAGAAAATTCATATGGAATCCACATAAATTCTAAATTGAAACTTATCTCTAAAATATTATTTTCGGTCCATATAGAAATTCGCAAGGCCTTTGGATGTCATATAATAGGGTTTCCATAACAAAAAATGTTATAAAGTGTATATGAACAACCATAAATCATCAACAAGTTTATATAATAATTCCATCTTTCATAAACATGGAAAAACATTGCAAGTAGGTTCAGATTTCCTCTTGAAACCAAAAACAAAACAAAGGAGAGATGTAAACATTATCCACCTTAGCTTTAGAGATTAAAGATGTGAGATTTGAATAAATTTGATGTTAATTAAGCTTTCCCTTTATCTCTCTTTAGCTCGAAGCTGATACTAGACCATTAAACTGGTTCAGGGTACACGGTTTCATTCAACCGATCCGCAATAGCCTTTCAATGTACCTTTGAGCGCCCTCACAATAACCGTGCTTTGACTACATCAGAAAACACTTCGAGTATCAACGATCCTTAGCACACATATTCGAGCCATTTCCTTGCTCCATCCAATTTTTATTATCCTCAAGGATCAATTCTACATTCTTCTAATCCATTGTAGAACCATTAAACCATTTTATTCATGGGTCACCTTTCTTAGAACCGATCCTTTATGGATAACCATTCTCACGGCTCCATTCAATATCGAGCAACCATCATTAGAACCTAACTCCTTTAATCATTGAGTTATCACCAGAGTCTTGAAACTATCATCTTACTAATATGTGGCCATTAAACCCCAAGCAAACATACAAACACGTTCAATATGACTTACCTCATCTTCCCTTCCTGGAAGTTTCGCTCTAATCTCATCGGTACAAATAACTTGGTATGACCTTTAACAGATCGACACCGACTTATTCATTTAGTTAGCCGTAACTAAGTTCAATCCCTTACTTTTAGTACTTCATTTCCCAAGTGCTTTGGACCCCAAGCCATCCTCCAAAATAGCTCGACATCACTCTAAAGCTCTATTCTCTAAGTTCTAGAAATAACTCGGCATCATTCCCAATACTTAGCCATTTTTGTACATTTTTCCCTTGTCCACCTCCTCTAACCATTGCCCATTGAGCCATCAAGTCGCAGACCCATTTTGACCACTAAAATTAACATAGCATTGACTTAAATAACTGGGTGCCAACATAATTTCTTAGCCTTATTTTTGTTGTGACTTGCAGCTTGGCTTCCTCCCATGCTCTAGAACCCATACGCTAAGTTTCATTCAAATCCGACCATCTTTGCCTTCAATTTGTCGAATTCTCCTAGCTTTTCTCCAACTACCTGAAACACTAGCAAGCAACATCAAAGCATAACATACGGTCATAGAAAACCATGTATATACATCCACTCATTTAAACAATACGTAAGAATGTGATGATCAAGCAAATCTTAATCTAGATCTAACTTTTACACTAACATATGCATATGAACACAAGGAATTGTAAAACCATGTGAAACCCATTTTTAAACCTTTAAAATTAGTCCTTAAACATGTAAAAAAGTGTGATTAAGCTTAGAAAACATTTTAAGGACATTTTAAACATGTCAATAACATCATTTATAACTATAGAAACATGCATAGTGGAGTGAGAGGCTATGAACCACTTATCAAATACCTAAAATATAAAACTTTCTCCTTAGATCTAGAGTAGACATCAAAGGAGATGAACCTAAATCAGTAAAAATGATAACCTAAAGCTTTCGTATGCTAATCATGCCTCTAGTTAATGATTTGGCTATGATTAGTTACGAAAATGCTTGATTTTTGATGAAATTTGGCTTAATGTAGGTTTAAAGATATTTTGGGGAAGATGGAAATGACATAGATTAGTTCCTCTAGCCTACCTGAGCACAGTTGTCGAGATGGGTTAATGAGCCTAAGCTTGTGGTTAGTTACTTACCTACTAAAACTGGTCAATAGCAGCCAAAACTTAATACAGTTATATCATTCAAACGATAAGTCCCTTTTTTTATTATGACCACTCTACTGAAATGAGAAACTATCATCCTGAAGTAATGGAATTAGTTTGGAACCTCGATTTTGTTGCTATCAAAATTCATAGTCCAAAAAAGGTTTTCAAGGTCAAATGATCGTATAGAAAATTGGAAAAAATCTTAAATGTGAAAAACGTCCCTAAAAGTCACTTCCCAAAATTTTGGAGTCGTATAACCTAATATGAATAAAATAAAATTATTCAATGATCCTCCAATACGTAAAACATGGGTCGTTACACTCTCCTTCCTTAAGGAATTTCGCCACTGAAATCGTCAAATAAATCAAGGAATAGTCAAACATAGTTACCCCGCATAGCTATAAATCATGAGCGACCATCGAACACATCAAACTAGTAGTCATGCAATCAATAACATAAGCAAACTTATCCGAGCATGCTAAATACTAAACTACCATATATGATATCAAAGGGAAAGCAAATGCAATAAACAGTAGGCCTTACCATATGAAGAGCTCCAAATGATTGGTTTTCTTGCTTTCCTTGGTTTCCCATGTGTAGTCACGTTCAATTTTGCCTCATTGAACCTTTGCTAACTCCATTATCTTCCTCCTAAAGCAGTTTCATATTACATCCGACAATACGAGCCGGCTTACACATTCTAAAATATTCTGGTTCAATCTTGATATCATCCAGTTGATCCAGCGTTATCTGCACTCTTGAATCGTGCATAAACTTCTTCATGTAACGTGGAAGACACTATGTAGACCCACCATCTTCTGAGCTAAATCGGCACTATTTGCTAGGTTCCTAGCCCTCTCTATTAGCAAAAAGGACCTATGAATCTCGGTTCCAACTTCCCCTTACTACTGAATTGAATACCATTGTTCAAAGAAGAAATCTTCTCAACACCATATCACTGATGAAGAATTCCAAATCCCTACATCTCCTATGGTGTAGCTCTTCTACGTATCCTGAGCATCTTTCATATGTTGTCGAATGACCTTTACTTCTGTGAGATTTCTCTGATCATATCTGGCCCAAATATCAGTTCCTGCTCGGATCCTACCAACACGAATGAGCATTACATGGTTGGTCATATAATGCTTCATATGTTGCCATAGCGATACTAGACAGATAGTTATTATTGTATGCAAACTCCCACAAATGTAGAAGATCATCCTAAAAACCTTCGAAATCAAGTACGCAAGCCTACAAGAGATTCGCCATTATACGATTCACTCTCTCAGCCTACCCATTCATTTGTTGGTGATAAGCTATACTAAGATGCAGTTCTATACCCGATGCCTCTTATAAGCTCCTCTAGAACCCACTAGTGAATAACAAGTTTCGATCGCTCACAATGCACTTCAACACACCATGAAATCGAATAACCCATTTTACATACAACTCAACCAGTTTAGTTGCCGTCCTACTGGGCTTGATGGGTACAAATCAAGCGTTTTGATCAATCGATCGACTATGACCCAGATGTTGTAGTGCTCTACTTGAGTCCTCGATAGTCCATCAATGAAGTCCATTGATACTTGCTCCTACTTCCATTTGAAAATTTCAAGTGGTTGCAATAACCCGTTTGGCTTCTTTTGCTCTACCTTCATCAACTGGCAGTTCATGCATTTCGCGATGAATGTCCCAACATCCTTCTTCTTCCCCTTACAATAATTGTCTTCTTCATATCACGGTACATCATATTACCATTGGGGTATACGGTTAACCTAGAATGGTGTCATTCTCATAGCATCTCATCTCGTAATCCATCAACATTAGGAACAAATAGTCTTCCATCTTCACGGAGCCAACCTTCTTGGTCGAGTCTATATTGCTTTATATCTTCAGACTCTACTCCTTTTATTTTCACCATAATCTCTGCTAGTCTAGCATTTTGCTTCTAACTAATACTGGTCCTCTTAGTTAGAGTAGCCTTGACAGTCAAACTCGCAAACATCTTTGGTTCAAACTCGCAATAGGGTCTGAAGTCATAGCCAGCAATATACTCCGACTATTTCCACTCCATAAACATTGCTACCAAACTGGCATGTCTTGTACTCAATGCATCAGTGACCATATTTCATTTACCAGGTATATAAGATTTGCTAAAGTCATAGAAGGCCAAGAATTTCAATCATCGATGCTAGAGAATGTTAAGATCATTCTGGGAGAAAAGGTACTATAAGGATTTATTATCCATGAACTGCTTGAACCTTTCTCCTAATAGACGTACCTCCAAATCTTTAATGCAAACAGTATAGCCTTCAACTCCAAATCATGAGTTGATACCTACTCTCGTGCAGTTTTGACTGTCGACTAGCATCATCCAGAACTTTTCACTACTGTATCAACACTACGCCTAATTGAGTAGCATATGTGTTTATGTATATTGTCAGCTCCTTATTCCTGCTCGGTATTTGTCAATATTGGTGCACTCATCAACGTCTCTTTCAGACTTACAAATGCATGCTTACGTTTTGCATACCAAACAAAAACCTGATTCTTCTTCGTCAAATTGGTCAATATTGTTGTTATCTTTGAGAAGCTGTAACACCCCATATTTTTCTAACATTATTTAGGACATTTAATTAGCTAAATTACATAAAATAATGTGAAGATTAATAGTTGAGATTTGATTAAGCTAAGGTTAGTCGTGCCATGTTAATTATAAATCAAATGAAACAACATGAACTATTGTTTTAGGAAACGAGTAAGGGCAACATGGGAAATAAGAGAGGCTTTACTCTAAACCCTTAGGAAAGGAAACTCACGTTCATTTCATTATAACTAAAACATCCAGGCCGACCACCATTTCTATTCTCAAGGAAGATAAAGCTAGGACTCAAGAGAAAGAAGATAATCATCTAATTCAACATCAAATCTCATATCTTTTAATCTCAAAGCTAAGGTGAATAATTGCTACATCCCATTTTCTTATGCTTTTCGGTTTTAAGTTATATCCGAAATGATTTACCAGGTATATGTCATGGTTTGAATGATTAAAGTATATATATGTTTGTTGATGAATTATACATGCTCAATTGGCTTCTATGATATGTTTGATATGAAAATCTTATTAAACGATATCCAAATGCCATGGAAATTTAAACGTAGATCAGAAATGTCACTTTAGAGATTGATTTCAGTTTTCATAATTTTCTGAATTAATGTGGATTTCATATTAATTTTCTAAGGAAGCGGATGATTTATTTGGTTATAAATTATTTACGGCTAAAATAATAATTTATAAAATGATTTTTATGTTGAAAATCATATTAAAATGGATTTTTTGGAATTTTTCCAAATTTTCCCAAAGTGATTTGATGAATTTATAAAATAATTTGAGGTATGGGACTTAAATGTTTTATGTATTTAATTAAAGAGAAGGGGCATTTTATAAAATAAAATTATTAATTAATTCTGAAAATAGTGGTAGTACTTTTGTGAAAAATATTTGTTAACCAAAAAGAATTTTATAAACAAATGCATTTTAGCTGAAAAGTTATCTCTTTTAAGTTAAAAAGAGGAAAATCTTGCTTTTAGCACATTTTATCCATTTTAGGCATCAAACCTTTCGACCCAGACCTTCAGATAAAGTCGAAAGGTTATAACTTTCGACAAGGTCAAAGTTCAATGCATAGGGTACCAACTTACTTGGTACGTAATGGATTTAACAGGGTCAAAGGGTACTTAGTCGAAAGGTTGGTCGCCAAAGAGGTTGGGGTATGTTAGTTTCATAAAAAAAATCTTACACCTATTTTCTTTCTAAAAGGGGCTTTTGACTTGGTTGCTTTCGTCCAGGTCAATTATTTAAAATAAAGGTTTTAAACTCTTCGACAAAATCCAATGGTTTACTTGTTTTCAAAACCTACCGCTTCCCCCACGCTTTCGAAAGGAAGCTTTTGACTTAGATGGTTTGCCCTTTTTATTTCTAATTGAAGTATAACCTAAAGCATTCAAAGGAGGTGATTTAAATGGTTTTGGAAGGAGTATTTCCACATGTTTTAACTTGAACCTGAATGCTTTCAAAAGTACTAGTTTTCTGCACCTTTCTATGGAGTCGAAAGGTATTTATTTTCTAAAACTTTCGATAGATCAAAAGGTATTGTTTTCCTAAACCTTATGATAGAGTCAAAAGGTATTTGTTTTCTAAACCTTTCGAACGAGTCGAAAGTATTGTTTTCCTATACCTTAAGACAGAGTTGAAAGGTAGTTTTTTCGGAACCTCTCGACAGAGTCGAAAGGTGGTCTTTTCTGAATGTTTTCGAAGTGTTTGAAATGGGAGGCTTTTCCAAGGTTTTCACAAGGGAATATTTTAAATTGTTCTAAGAAGGGATGACTAAGGTTTTTAAATTTTGAAAGAAAAGAAATTCCGTTGGTTTAGAATGGTTTAAATGAATGATTTCAAAAGGAAGGTTTATCCTTTCAGCCTAGATGAATTAAAGGGTTTTACTTGTTTTTGATGGAGATGCTTTCAATGCTTTCAAAAAGGGGTGCTTTCAATAGGATGAAACTGGGTACTTTCAAATGCTTTAAGGTTTTCATCAACACGTTGAGTAAAGTACATATAAAGTGTGGCATGGTGATTTTGAGTAAAGCATAAAGTATGAGTATTTCCTTGTATAAGCTTGACTTAAAAAGGGTTTTAAATCAATTTTCAAATGAAAAGGTTTTCATGGAAAAATTGCGGGAAGTTATCCCTAATTAAAATGACTCAAATAATAGAATTCCAGATGGGAGTGGTATAGGGTCGCGCCCTATACATTAGCTTGTAGCCCCAGCTAATTTAGTCCAAAATTCCAGTGTGTAAGGTTTTGCCACAGGCAAGAATAAAATTATAGTTATGCATAGAAAGGAATATGTTTTGTATACAGATAGGTTATTGGTGAGCCCACAAAACCATCAGATCAGGTGATCTTAGGAGATGTTAATTAAGGACATACCGTCCATAAGAGAAGAATTTAACAGATAGTTAAAGGATAGACCGTCCAGAAGAGAAGTGTCTAACAGATGTTAGATTATTTTGATATTTTGTCTGGTTGGCCCAAGTCAGCCAAAGGTTAAAACTTAGCCAAACAAAACTTGTATGTTTGAACAGATAGTTAATTTTTGCCTGATATTTTATGTATGTTTACATAATGATGCTTCATAGTATTTAACCAGTTTTGGTTGTAGGAAAACATTTTAGAAAGGTATGTTTTAAAAGGATGTTAGTGAAGGGAAACCCGTTTCGCTAAGCGGTGTGGTCTCACTTAACATTTTAAACCAGGATGTATAGTATTATTCATGCCAACCTTTATGTCTGACTCGAAGTTTATGTTTTCCCCTTGAACTCTCCGGTACTCAAAATTAATTTGAGTAGGCTGAGGGGTTAAGGTCTTTTCAGGTTTTAGTCGGATGACGAATAAGGCTACCGAAGGCATGCAGGAGTCAAATGGATTGCTATTTAGGAGTTGTAGTTTTATGCTTTGTTGTATTTTCCGTTGTGTTTGTATTATGTCTATTATGACTATATGACTCAAATCATCCAAGGGGTTATTTTCATATACCGCTCTTGGTTTATTTTGTAATAAGCATATTTTATCTCTGCCTGGGAACGTACTGGAATTACGTAAGATGAATATGTAACATCTGTTTTAAATGTAACAAAGAAAAGTTGTTTTTATATCTATTTTTTGTTTCATATTCAAGTGCTTCTGATATTATAGGAACCATTAACATAGCCGTATTTAGTCGCCGAAAGCTAATACTATAGATGACTACAGCATCTATAGCGCTAAGTTTTGGGCCTCTACGTAAGGGATGTTACTGAATTCCTTGATAAAATGTTTATAAAATCCTTCCAACTCTAAGAAACTCTTTACATCCATAGCATTCTTGGGATGGTTCCAATCCTGAACCGCGTCCACCTTCGCAGGATCTACTACAACGCCTTACTCCGAGATGACATAACCCAAGAATCTCAATCCCTTCCCTAGTAGTGACATTTTGAAAACATCAATTTCCTTATGTTTCCTCATCACTTCAAGAACAATCCTTAAGTGCATCTTGTGTTTATCCTCTGTTCTAAAATAGATCAAAATGTCATGCATGAACAAAAGCACGAACTTGTTTAGATGATCCCTGAAGACATGATTCTTAACATCAACAAAGTATGCCGGAGCATTGGTTATCCTGAACGACATTACCAACACTCATAGAAAGCAGACGACGTGCAAAATACGACACATTCTCCATCGCTACTCTCAACTAGTGAAATCTTATCGCAAGATCTAATTGAGAGAACACCTTTGAACCATGGCGCTGATCAAACAAGTCATTTGAGACGACCCGATTTTCTTACCACAGAAAATCGCATCATTTTTAAGAAAGAAAGGGATAGAAAAGAGAAAAGACAGAGAAGAAGAAAGAAAACAACATCAGAATCTAAACAGCGGAACGAATAAATTATATTAATCACATAATACATTACATAGTATCATATACATCAGAGATACACAGCTAAAACAACACATACTAGACAGTTATAAACACCTGTCTAGTTATACAACTCAATATAACTCAATGACAACAACTCAGAGAACACACAGCGGAATACTATATAGCTATACGCAGAAGCCTCCTGCTCCATTTGCTCCTCCACAATTCGTCAAAGCTAACCTGAAACCCTTGGTTACTCATAAAAATTTGAGTGCCCAAGAGTTTAAGAAAAACAGAATAAACTCCGGGTTAGACATGGGTCTGGTGTGAGTAAACGGTTAACGTTTCTTAACTTCTAAAAATCTTTTGAAAGAAAAGGTATCACGTAAGACTTCCTACACATAAACATGGAAAAGTTTTTACCTTACGCTAACCAAAACATTTGATAGGAAATCCGATGATATTATAATAGGTCTAGGGTTTTCAAATAAATATGAAATAGCCGAAATTGTTACATTTATTAAATTCCAGCTACTAGCCACAAAAGTGGGTAATACAATCAAAACCGATGGCACTTATTGGATTTTGGATTCCATACAATGGCAGGGCTACTAGGGTACCGCCCGTCACAGTACGTGGCCTAGATCACCGTACCGAGGAGTACGCCTGCTCCCCTGCAACACAAAGTCGGACCCATTCCTTACTGAACAGTTCTAAATAAGACAACCCCGACGGATGTAGCTATTCAACCGCCCACACAACCGAAATAAAAGGGACCTCTAGACAGGGGTAAATCTTACTCTCAAGTGGGGGCTACCCACGAAGCCTTGCTGCACCTCCCCTGTTTTAGCCATTCCCGGTTGATGAGGCTTGAGGCTACGATTACCTTTAGTGAACACATCACTTAGAATGCTCATCGTCCACCTGACGATGTTCTGAAAGCACTCAATCCATGCAAGTTCGTTCCGGGTTCGAACGAAACCGAAGGCATTATCTCGTTACACTCATTTTGGAATCACCATCAGAGTTAATGACAATAACCCTTGCACTCTGAATCACCATCTCGAACCTATAAGAACTAGTTCCGTCAAACTCATCCTGGAATCACCCACAGAGTTATACTGACGTATAGCCCTTACACCTCGAGTCTTCACAAAGCTCCACTTTGATTCACGACCTAACGTTTAATTGGAATCGATATGGTTTTCGGACATCCAAATATGGAAACCCGATCTCGGTCTCATCGAAATCCAAAGCGTGTCTTTTAGGTCCAAGTTGTTTAAGGTTAAACAATTCAATTCAACTATCTATATACACATAGAATAGATAATTCACAAGTCACAATTGATAACTACATTATCAAATAAACAGATGATCCATAACAAAATAGGTAATCCACATCATTATCACAATTGATAATCTATATTACCATCGCAAAGCAACCAAGCATTCATACCACACAACGTTACTTATCTCATTTCTGAGATTACATCCATTCAAAACAATCAATGTCATCCATTCATACATAAGCAATGATTTACTTAATCACAACATAATTAATTTAAAATGAATTAAATTAACTATCTCAATCTCTAATTAATTTAAAGTGAATTAAATTAATTACTTTGTCTCTTAATTAATTAATTAAATTAATTACCTTCATCACAACAAATCTTGCTTACTTATTCATTTATTAAACCAATTAATAAATCATCATCTTAATTAATTAACTCTTAATCAAGTAATTAATTTTCAATTATTCTCATTAATCATATCAATTAATGAACCTTAATTAATTACTTCCATTAATTAATTAACTATAATTAATTACATTATTTCTTAATTAATTACATTAATTAATCATGCTTAAATTATTTATTTTCAATTAATCAACTTAATAAACAGTAATTAATTATTCTTAATTACTTCTTAATTACTTTTTAATTACTTTGTAGATTCTTTGATTTATTACACCAAGTAATAAACCCTTACTTACTTTATCAAGTACTTATTCATTTAAAATTACTTCCAAATAAGTAATTTACCTTATCCCAATTACCCCTGTAATTTATCAATTAGTTCTCTTAAGTAATTAGCCTTACCAAAACTTATTAAGTAAACATACTTAATCATTTATCAAGTGACTTCTTAATTAATTAACAAATTAATTAACTTACTTGATCACAACACCCCATAAATCATAATTGAGCAATTCATTCCTTAATTACTCTTTAACCAAATTAATCTTCAATTAACA
Organism: Allium cepa; assembly: GCA_030765085.1. Classification (NCBI taxonomy): domain Eukaryota; kingdom Viridiplantae; phylum Streptophyta; class Magnoliopsida; order Asparagales; family Amaryllidaceae; genus Allium; species Allium cepa. The sequence goes on along the minus strand of CM060934.1, from coordinate 942,886,834 downwards.
GATTAATTAACCTCAACTATAAATTAATAAACCTTAATTATTAACCAATCCTTTAATACAAAGTAATCAATCACTAATTACTTTTATAATTAATTAATTAACCTTAATTAGCCAATTAATTATCTCTTAATCATTAATTAATAAACTTAATTATTAATTAATAACCTTAATTACAAATTGATTAATCCATAATTATAATTAATTAATTCTTAATTACAATTAATTAACCTTTAATAATAGTTAATTAATTTTTAATTAACTTGCATTATAGATTAATAACCCTTTAATTATTAATTAAGAAAACCAAATTAAAACTTAATTACTCAATAAAACCTTTATGAAGTATTAATTAATTACTATTTTAATTAACACTTAGTTACTTAATTAATAAGTAATTACAATTTAATTAATCATTAGTCATTAATTAAATCATCATAATTATTAAAAATTATACTTAATTAATTACTTAATTAACCCTTTTAAAATAATAATTAAATTAATTAATTAAACTTAAAATTCTTAATTAACTAATTAATTATTATTCATTAACACTTAATTAATATTTAAGATAAAACATTATCTTTAATTAACCTTGAAAAACTTTACTTAACTTAATCATAAATTAGTTTAAAATATAAAGTAATCTTTAATTACTTTCTTTTAATTATTAATTAACTAATTTTAAAAAAACATTTCCTTATAAATTTCCTTTTATATTTCCAAAATAAGTTTGAAAATAACATTTACTTAAAGCATTTAAACAAATCATACAAATTCATTTATAAAAACAATTCAATTCAAAAACAAGAATTTTAATTTAACTTAAACTATTTAAAGTTTAAACTTACTTATTTTAAATTGAAAATCTGTTTAAACATTTCTATTTGGATTCAACCCATATATACATGAATCCAAGAAATCAAAGTACATCTTTTTTTTAAACAATCTTACTTTAAAGTTTTAAAAACTGTTTCAATTTAAAACTAAAAACTGTTAACATAACAGTTTAACCCCTGCACACAGGACCCCAGAGACCATGCAAGTTCCCTCCCAAGCCATCTTCCTAATATCCGGAGTCCTACTTCGAGAAAACAAGGAAACCCAAAACAAAACCCAATCCTGCTGACACCATCGACCTATGCAGCTGCACCAGGGCCGGAACCACCTCCGGTCATCGCCAACTTCATCGACACATCACACTACCACCCTACAAACCCCTACGACCAACAGAACATCACTTCTTCCCTTGATTCAAAATCGAGCTCTTCAGGTGAAACTCTAACTACACCATCATCAGAATGATCACTGAATCCCATGCCTCCGGTCAAAGATAACTGCCCCGATCACTGCTAGGGCTTGTCATCACACCGCACTTCCATTTCCCAGAAATTCATATAACTCGATGCAAAAGTGAAGATGCAGTAGCCAATTCCAAAGTTCAAAACAAAACTAGGTTTAAATTCAAATCCGAGCAAATTCAAACTTCACAGAGATTTAAAAATTCTTCAACAATTTTTGCAGCACTCTCCAATCCAAACCCTAGCTCCATCAAGAATATCGAGCAACCCAGTTTCATAAATCAACTGAATTTGGCAGAAACCCAATTTCCAGTTGAACTTCAAATACTTACTTAATACAATTTTAAAAATTGTAAATTTCTTTCCAAAATTCATAATTTCCAGTGATACTTTAGTTTATATAATTATTTTAAACAAATTTAACACTTGGTTTCAAACATTGATGTTAAGTTATTACTGCATTATTGGTTTCCAGGTAAATTTCAAAAACCAGAGACTTTGATCTATTTTTGTTCTTAGTTTATATTTAAACTAATTTGTTTGTCTTAAATCTATGACTTAACAATTGTTTGAATAGAATAATTTGAAGATTTAATCCATTTTCTCAGATCCTTCAGTAGATTACAGAGAGGAAAATGAACTACCATACACAGTTCCAACATAACAAACTCCACTGCATATCTATCTCAACACAGAAGCAACTTATATGTATATAAAATAAACATTATCTCAAAATCATGCAACAGAAAATCACTACTTAAATTTTAGAAGAATTTTTACTCACCTCAATTTAAAAGAAGTGCAGAGGTTTGCAAATGAACTGGAACTGCAAGACATTTGAACTTGAAGCTTTTTTTTAAAAAAAAAACAGAATTGCCTCATCCCTTTAATTGCTTTCTAGATTTTGTCTTTTGAAAAACTTGTAAACACTTGAGCTTGAAGCCTTTAAAACTGGAGTTCTTGCATGCATAAGAAAATTGATGCAGACATTCAAAATGCAGAACTGGGTTGAAAGTTGCATCAAGCTTTTGAAAACATTTTGCAGATTTGGTTTTAAACTGGGATGCTTTCATGTTTTGGGTAAACAGGGATTGATATTTGAATTTGAGGAATAGATGCAGGCTTCGCATTTAAAGGTTTCAGGTTTTGGATATTTAATTTGAGCATAAATTTCCAGATTTTTGTCGAGGAATATTTAAAGATTTTCTGATTTTAGAATGAGTAAAAGTTTGCATGAATATTCAAGTTTCTTCTAGGCATGAATACAAAATTTTAAGAAAAAGAAAAATGAGAAGAGATGGTGTTTAAATAAGCAGTTTTCAGATTTAATAAATTAAAAAGAAAAATTAAAAACAATGGACACTTGTCTTTAATTTACACAAATGTTTAACACTTGTTGACATAGTGTTTTAAAACTAAACACATGTAAATTTTTATTTAATTTTATTCCAAAAGAAATTTAAAAGCCCCTTTTTAAATTATTCTCCTAATTACTAATATGTTTTCTAAATTTAAAAATACTTTTCTAATTAAATTTCTAATAAACAAATATATTTATACATTTATAAATGTTTGCTAAATTTATATAAAATACAATCTTTAAAAAGAATGAACCAAATATAATTTAAATAAAAATTGTATACAATTTGCAATACTCATTTAAAATGTTGTTTCAAAAAGCCTTGTATTTATTCTTATTAAATAAATACAAATCCAAATTTCCAAGATAAATTTCTATAAAAAGAATAATACAAAACAAATCTTATTTTTAATTAAAAACATTATCTATATATTTTAAAACCAAACTATATTATTATTCTATTTTAAGATGTATGTATATTCTTCTTAAATTCAAATTTATATTTAATTCAAAGTCAAATTTAAAAATCCAAATCTAAAATCAATTTAAATAAATAAAATATCAATTTTTAAATAAGCTCATTTTTATTTACAAATAATCTATCCTATTTTAAAATCAATTTAAAATACACAGATATAGATGTATTTAAACACACTTATCAATTTTGAAAACAATAAATCTATTTAGAATTTATTTACACAAATAAAATAATTAATCTTATTATAAAACCAATTTATAACCAAAATTAAAACATTATATTATTATTACTTGGTTAATTATTTTTGAAAATAACAATTTTATCAGTTTCAAATAATTTAAATAAGAGATTATCAACATTTTAAACTCCTTGAAATTCTGGGATATTACATCGTTAATATGTGAGAGTGGATACTTATTATTCTTCGCCACCTTATTCAGCTCATGGTAATCTATACACAACCTTAGAGAGTCTTCTGCCTTATTAGCGAATACTACTGGTGCATCCCACTCGTATACTCCTACGAATGAAACTTCTTCAACAGGTCATTTACTTGCACCTTTAACTCCGTTTGCTTTCTGGATGCCATAAGCCTCAAAGGCATAATTATCGTCCTATCATCCCTGTAACATCCCCATACTTAGAGGTCCAAAACTAACGGCTATGGATGCTGCAGTCATCCATAGTTATCAATCTTTAGGGACCAAATACGGAAATGTTGGATTCATTGATACACAGATCAGAAGAATATGGAAAAATCTTGACAATGCAAAAATATATTTCCACATCCAGATTAATACAATTAATGATCATTATGTAATCCCAAAATCTGTTAACCACGTTCAGCAAAATATAATTATTACAATTATGCCAAGAGCAACATATGAAGATGCCCCCTTGGTTGATTAGAGTATATAGTAAGGCTAATAAATATGCCTTTCCATCCAAAACACGACGGAATAGTAAACACTAAATAACTATCTGCCTCCAGAAGCTTTATTCATAAAAGAAGCAAACCTAAGAACCCTGACTCTCAAACTACTCAAAATTAATTAAGCACCTAAGAGTTTAAGGGGAAAACACTAAATTCGAGTCAGACATAAAGATCGGTATAAATAATAATCTAACATCCCAATCCTTTTAGATAACAGTGAGACCACGCCGCTTAGCAGAATGGGTTTTTCCCACACCATCATCCTAAAACCTTTATAAAAACCATATACTATGCTCCTACATCCACAATGGTTAAAACATACATTTTCAGAATGTTATGATGATATGCATACTTGAAAATAATTAGCATTTTCTATCCCCTGTTTAATCTGACACCCTGTCATAATTATAGTTTCTAGGGTCACTATTAACCTTTTAGTTTTCATGGGTTTACTAATAACCATTTCGTTCTCATGGGTTTACTAATAACATTTTCATAATTAATGAACACCCTATTCTATTCATTGTTTTCATAGGACCACTAAGAATCTATAGGCTCCTGCTAGTTAACTTAATTAATTCATAGGTCCCCCTAAACCTCTTAGTCATTCCAATAACTAATCACCTTATCCTAGTTTTCATGGGTTGACTAGGAACCTATGGATTTATCCAGTAACTCACTTCACATCCTACTTTTCGTGGGTTGACTAGGAACCTACTGATACTACCAATAGCCACTTTCTTACCATAGTTTTCATGGGTTTACTAGAAACCTATTGATCGATGTCTATTCTAATCCGGATATAGTTTTCATGGGCTCAATATAAACCAATTTGCCCTTGCCAACTGTCCTTAATACATAGTTTTCATGGGTTAACTCTGAACCTGTTGGTTTCCTCCAATATCTATATGATCATAGTTTTCATGGTTTTACTATGAACCTTTTGGTTACCTCTAATAACTACAAAGTTTAGGCATCCAATATTTTGGGTCACCCTAACTCCTTGGATGCAATTCTACCCATTCAGGTTTTTAAGCAATTTTATATTCACTACCGAGTTAACCTAGCTGGTTCTTCTACCTTTTTTTCTCCTAAAATACAGTTATGGGTTATCATGTGAATACATTACTACTTGAAGAAGCTAATAACAATTTAACAATACCACTCCTGTGGGTTCAAGGTCCTTGAAATACATTTCATAAATCATAGTTAACACCTTTCATTTATATTTTTATCAAGGCAATACTTCTTCAAAATTACATACTTAGAGGCATTATGAAACTTCTTTATATAAACCGTGGGTTTTCCTCTAGAAATTAGAGTATGGGTTATAAGACCTTTCGACAATGTTGAAAGCTTCTACTTTCAACCCCTTCGAAAGCGTAATTGATTTCCTTTAAAATAATAGGCTCCAGCCTCTTAAATACTTTAAAACACTTCTTTCGAAACATTTCGACCTTGATAAAATCATTAAATGAGAGTAGAACCGTTCGAAACCAATGAAGATCAAACCTTTCGAAACCATTAAAATCAAACCTTTCAAAACCATTGAAAATCAAACCTTTCGAAAGCATTAAAACATCTGGAAACAATTGAACCTTTCAACAATGTCGGAAGCTTATGCTTTCGACCACTTCAAAAAGTTTTGGAAGTGGTTTGTAGTTTTATAAAAAATTAAGGTGGTATTTGGTTTAAAAACGATTTCTGTATTATCAATATGTATATCAAATATGAGAAGAATAAAGGGACGGGGGAATGGATGAATGAAAGACGGATGAGAGGATGAAGGGGATGGAGGGACGACAGAAGAATGGATTGTTTCACATGCTTGTGTTATTTTCCAAATTGGAAAATAAAAAAAAGTTGTTTTCAATTTTGTATGTTAACTTCGTTTTCTAAATTGGTCATTTTCCACAATATAAATGCATCATGTACATTTTTGTATGGAAGAAAACCTAAAACTAAAATAACACACAAAACACTACCTAAACCTTTCGACAGCAAATTAAATTTTAGACCCGAATTCATAATATATTTTCCAAAATAAATTTAAAAACCAAAATAACCATATTTTCCGTTGAATTTTTTTAACTAATTCTCCATGGCTTGGAAAATTAGGAAAATTTAAACCCAACTCCAAATCAGGGTTTCCTCAACATAAAATTTTCCCATGGCATTTAAAAATGATATAATCTCAGTTTTACCCTAAAAATATGTATATCTCCTTTAGACAACCTTGTTTAAACGATACAAATCATAGATCATGCATATCATCATTAAATATATCATAAATATAGATTTACTCTTAAATCCGAAACCATATGATTATAAAACCAAAATAGAGATGCAGAAATTATTACTAACCTTAGATTTGATAAGGAGATTAATGTTTGATTGAGATTGATTTCTTCTAGCTTGAATCCTATGCTTTAAATTGATTGTTCTCTTCTCTTCTTACTAATGACCGACCTTGCTCTTTTTTACGTTTATAAATTTTGTTGAGATAAAATGAACCTGTATGACTAAGAAGAATAGTATATGGGTGGAAATATAGGCGGCTAATTACCCTAAAGCCATTATGTTTAATTACTTAAACATTTATAAGTTCATTTAGTTAAATTAGCATGACCACTAAATTTTATTAATCAACCTCTATCTCCTTATCTACATTGTTCTATTTAATTCATTCTAATTAAATCTCTTGAATGATGTAAATAAAATTAGTGGTTTTACATGATCCCCTCCTTAAATTCGTCCTCTAAATTCAGCAAGGACTAACTAGCAAACATAGCGATCATCTGTAACATCTCCTAACACCCATACTAGCCTACCTGACTATTAAAAAATTTATATAAATCTAATATAGAGATACCTTCAAAGAAGATCAGGATAAGCCTCTCGAATCCAGTCTTCTATCTCCCAAATACTGTCTTTCTCATTGTCGCTCCACTGAACTTTCATCAACTTGACCGTCTTGGTCCTCAATCTCTTCTCATCTCTCAACACAACCCGAACTGAATGTTTAACAAAAGTCAAATTAGGTTCAATTACCAAGTCCTCTAACTCTATCTGAGGTATAGTAGCCTTTGGATCATGCACAAACTTGCGAAGATAAGACACATAGTACATATTATGGACACCTGCCATACTGCTCGGTGAATCTACTTTATATGCAAGCTTTCCAATCCTTTCTATAATCTGAAATGGACCAATATACCTCAGGGCCAACTTTCCCGACTTTTCAAACCGTGCCACACCCTTCATTGGTGATACTTTAATGAAAACTATAGGTCCTACTGAGAACTCTAGGTCTTTATGCCTCTTATCTGTGTAACTCTTCTGCCTGGATTGAGCTTCCTTCATCCATCCTCGGATTAACTCAAACTTTTCCAATGACTCTCTAACTAAATCCGAGCTTGAGACTAATCTGTCTCCTGTCCCCAACAAACATGCTAGCGATTTGCATGGCCATTCTAGTAGTCTGATAACTATTATTATAGGAGCACTTAATTAGATGCAGGTAATCATTCTAAGATCTACCAAAATCCAACACACAAGCTCTCAATAAATCCTTGAGTACATTATTGACTCTCTCTGTCTGCCCATGTGTCTGTGGGTGATATGTTGTGCTCATCTTGAGCTTGGTACCTAATACCTCTTGTAGAATCCTCCAAAATTCGCTAGTAAATAGTGCATCTCTGTCACTGACTATGCTACATGGAATTCCATGAAATCTAACTATGTTCTTTATGAACAACTTAGCTAAAACACGTGCCGTCCTGGTTGACTTTACCGGAATGAGAAGAGCACTCTTGGTCAACCAGTCCACAATAACCCATAAGCTTTCATTTCCTCTCCTTGACCTTGGTAACCTGTCTATAAAATCCATCGATATCAAATTCCATTTCCAGACTGAAATATCTAAAGGCTGAAGTAACCCGCTTGTCTTTTGATGTTTGGCCTTCACTTGTTGACAGTGAACACACTGCCTAACACACAAGCCAACTCCCTCTTCATGCCTTCCCAACAGAATCTTCTCTTTATGTCTTGAAACAGCTTGGTCCCTCCAAGATGAATCGTAAAATTTGACCGATAACATCCTCTAGAACTTCTCTCCTTAAGTTCTCTGCATTTGGAACGCATAATCGTACCTTCTTTCTCAACCATCCTCTTTAGTCAAGACTAAAATCCTTTAGGTCATCAATTGCTGATCCGACCTCAAGCCTTCTGATTCTCTTAGGTAAAAATGGATCTTCTCTTTGCTTAGAAGCTATCTTCTCAATCAACACTGGTCGAACTTCTAAGCAAGAAAATGTGGCAGTACCCTGACTAGAACTAGCAGTAGTTCTTATGTACATACCACAACTGGCTAAATCTTCTATATCCTTCCATTCTGTCAACATGGCTAACACCATGTTCTGATGTTTTCTACTAAGAGCCTCTGCTACCATGTTTCCTTTCCCTAGAGTAAACTCTATACCGAAATCATAAGCAGCTAAAAACTCCAGCCATCTTTGTTGCCTCATATTCAACTCCTTTTGTGAGAATAAATATTTCAATGACTTATGATTGGTATACAAATCAAATCCGTCTGCCAAAAGATAATGCCTCCAAATCTTCAAAGCAAAAATTATCACTGCTAACTCAAAGTCATGACTGGGATATCTAACTTCATGCAGTCTTAGCTGCCTAGATGCATAAGCAATAACCTTACCCCCTCCGCATCAATACTGCTCCCAATCCAGTTCCACATGCATTTGTGTATACTACCAACCGTTGGTTACCATCAGGAACAACTAACACTAGAGCATTGCTTAACAAATGCTTTAACCTGAGGAATGCTTTCCCACATTTGTCGGACCAAACAAACTAAACAACTTTCCTTATCAACTTCATCAATGGTGCCGTTATCCACTAGAAGACCTTAATGAATCTCCGGTAATAGCTAGCAAGCCCAAGAAAAAACCTCAACTCGGTTACCGTCTCGCCTCATCCAATTGTTGACAACTTCGTTCTTAACTGGATCGACTGCCAGTCCCACCTCTGAAACAACATGACCAAGAAATTTAACCTCTTTCTTCTAGAAATGACACTTGGAAAATTTCTCCTTTAGCTGATTCTACCTCAGCGTCTTTAGCACCACTCTATGATGAATCCCATGCTTCCTTTCATCTTTAGAGTACACCAAAATGTCATCTATGAATACCAACACAAAGTTATCTAAGTACTCTCGGAAAACCCGGTTCATAAAATCAACGAAGAAAGCAGGTGTGTTTGTCAATCGAAATGGCATCACCAACCACTCATATAAACCATATATAGTTTGAAATGCCGTCAAAGGAATGCTATCCTCCCCCACTCTCAACTTATGGAACCCCGTTGCCAAATCCAATTGGGAAAACACTCTGGCCCTACTCAGCTGATCAAATAAATCATCTATCCTTGGCAAAGGGTACCTATTATTGACCATCCGTTCGTTTAACTTACGATAGTCGATGTACATCCTTAAGGACCCATTTGATTTCTTTACAAACAATGTGGCTGCTCCGTAAGGCGAACTTCTTAGTCTATTAAAATTCCTTCCCTCTAGATCCAATAGTTGCATCTTCAATTCCCTCATCTCTGTCTATGTCATTCTACTAGTTGGTCAACTAACAAGTTCAATGCTTGACACAACTCAACTGCGCATTTCAAGAGTAATCCAATAACTGGCTCAATAACATCTGTATCTGCAAGCTCTCTAATGATACGAACTTGACTAAGGTCTTCTCCAACCTCTATGGCACTCAACAAGCCATAAACACTCTTACAGGAATTCTCCATTGAGAAAATTATTCGGTTATGACTATCTGGGTGTCTCAATGATATCTCTCTATCTTAGCAAAATATCCAAGCCTCATACTTACCCAACCAATTCATACCCTAAAATGATCTCGAAATCTATGAAATCAAAGATATACAAACTGCATGCAAACTTATGACCTAACAAATCAAGTTCTATCTGGTTACATCTCATCCTAAGAGTTTCATGCCCTTCTATTGGATTTGCAACCCTTAAGGAAGTAACAAGGTAAGTGGGTTCAACGCATAACCTGTCAACCAAATACTGTGATATAAAAGAGTGTGATGCACCGGTATTAAAAAGTACCCTAAATGGTATATTGAATCAAAAGCGCACCTTCCATCACGGTTTCCTTTTTTTGCTATAGTAGGTTCAGAAGAAGATGGTGGTCCAATAGCAAGCACCTTCCCCCTATCCGCCCTGACTGTCTCTGGACGCCGGTTCTTATAATGCCCAAATTGTTCACTGTTGAATCCTTTCAAATTCTTCTTCTTTGCAAACTTCTTTCCTTTACCAGTTCTGCACTCGTGGGCATAATGGCCCTTCTTGTCATACATATAACATGCTAAATCTGCCTTTGCCTTCTTGGCAGCATCCGCATTCTGGGCTCCTTTTATCTTAAAGAATTTCCTTTTTCTTCCCCGAGGACCCTAGGACTCAACCGGTGTTTCTCTAGCTGAAACAGCAAGCATCTCCTCATGTAGGACAGCCATCTCCATCATCACATGATAAGGTTCTCTAATATGAGTCATAGCCATTATGCGTAGCTCTAGCCTCAAACCTATAATCAATCTCTCATTCGTTCTGACATCATTGTCGACCAATGCATAACCATATCGAGACAGCTTAGCAAACTTAGAAGCATGCTCGATCATTGATATCTCTCCTTGTACCTAATCCATAAACTTCCCTATCAATGCCGATTTGGAAACCTCAATCAACCTCTGCTCAAACCTTCTAAAATCATCCTATGTTAGCTCTTCCTCCGATACTCCGGCTGTCACACTGTTCCACCAATGGAGTGCTAACCCTTGCAATTTCCTAGAAGCTAGCCTTCTCTTCTCTCCATCATCCAAGCCTAAACCGTGAAGATCCTCTCATAGTTCAAAAGCCATTTCTCAACTTCAACAGCATCCTCTGTTCCAAGAAAAGGTTTCCCTCTCAGACTGATATAACCCCTACTCAGCTTGGCATATTTATAACCAACTAGGGCCACATCATTTGCTCCTCTAGCATTCACAGTATTACCTCCAGCTACCCCTACAGCTGCTCTAGCTTTCATCAAGTTGATTAAGAACTGATACATGGCTCCCATTTCCACTTAGGGAAACCCAACACCAACATTTTCAGCCTGAGCCAAAACTTATCCTCTTCTAGCATATGGTCCGGCATTTCCATTTGTAGTGGTGCTTTCTTCGCCCACATTGACACTACCTCTTCTTTCGTCTATATCTGTATCCAAGCCTCATGAGATATAGAATAATAACCTAATAAAGATAGAAGATTAGAGATCAAGCGTATACTTATGTATAGCAAATACAAGTACACTACTATAACATTATCCTATACCCCGATAACGTTTTTAAATTTATTGGATTATGTTTCTAAAAGTTTTTAGGTTTACCTTTATTTTAAAGTTTCATAAGACTATGCTCTGATACCAGCTTGTAACATCCCCCTACTTGGAGGCCCATAAATAATGGCTATAGATGCTATAGTCATCCATAGTTATTAATCTTCGATGACCAAATACGGCGGTGTTAGATTCACTGATACATAGATCACATGAATATGGAAAAATCTTGACAATTCAAAAAGTATATTTTCACATTCAGATTAAAACATTTCATGTTCATTGTATAATCCCAAAATATGATAACCTCGTTCAACAACATATAATTATTACAATTACGCCAAGAGCGACATATAAGGATGCCCCCTTGGTTGATTAGAGTATATAGTAAGACTAATAAATCTGCCTTTACATCCAAATACACAGTGGAATAGTAAACTCTAAATAACTAACTACCTCCTGCATGCCTTTGGAAGCTTTATTCATCAAAGAAGCAAACCTGAGAACCCTAACTCTTAAGCCACTCATAATTAAATGATCACCCGAGAGTTTAAGGAGACAACAAAAACTTCGAGTCAAACATAAAGCCTAGTATGAATAATAATCTAGCATCTCAATTCTTATAGATATCTAGTGAGACAACGCCGCTTAGCGGAATGGGTTTCCACTCCTTAGTATCCTAAAACCTTTATAAAAAACATATAATGTGCTCCTGCATCCACAATTGTTAGAATATACATTTTCAAAATATTATGATCATATGCATACTTGAAATTAATTAGGATTTCCCATCCCTAGTTTAATCTAACACCCTGTCATAATTATAGTTTCTAGGGTCACTATTAACCTTTTAGTTTTGGTGGGTTTTCTAATAACCTTTTCATAATTAATGAACACCATGTTGTATTCATAGTTTTCACGGGATCACTAAGAACCTTAGGCACCTGTCAGTTAACTTAATTAATTCATGGCTCCCACTGAACCTCTTAGTCATTCCAATAACTAATCACCTTATTCTAGTTTTCATGGATTGACTCGAAACCTATGGATTTATCTAGTAACACCCTGTTCTTCTACCTCATTTTCCCCAAAATACAGTTATGGGTTATCATGTGAATATATTCCTACTTGAAATAAATTTCATAAAACATAGTTAACACCTTTAACTTTTATTTTTATCAAGTCATTACTTCTTCTAAATTACATACTTAGAGGCATTACAAAACTCTTTTATATAAGCAGAGAGTTTTCCTTTAAAAATTAGAGTATGGGTTTTAAAATGTTTCGACAACGTCGAAAGCTTCTACTTTCAACCCCTTCGAAAGTATATTTCATTTCCTTTAAAAACAATAGGCTTTAACCTCTTAAATACTCTAAAACACCTATTTTGAAACTTTCCGACCTTGTCAAAGTATCATTAAATGAGAGTAGAACCTTTGGAAACCAATGAAGATCAAACCATTCGAAACCATTGAAAATCAAACCTTTCGAAACCATTGAATCAAACCTTTCGAAAGCATTAAAACATCTGGAACGATTGAACCTTTCAACAATATTGGAAGCTTCTGCTTTTGACCCCTTCGAAAGGTTTGGGAAGCAGCTTTTATTTTTTTTTAAATTAAAACTTTCGAAAACTTCGGAAACTCCTGCTTTCGACCCCTTTGAAAGGTTTAGGAAGCGGCTTGTATTTTTATAAAAAATTAAACATTTCGACAACTTTGGAAGCTCCTGCTTTCGATCCCTTCAAAAGATGTGAATAAAAATAAAGGCGGCAGCTCTTCTTTCAAAATCCTCTTTGAAACAACCTTTTGAAAACATAGCTTTCGACTGTGTCGGAAGCTACTTTAAAAACTATCCTTTTGAAACTATAGTTTTCGACCTTTTCGAAAGTAAGCATAGCTTTCGACCTTGTCGGAAGCTCTTTTGAAAACCAACCTTTCAAAAACATAGCTTTTGACCTTGTTGAAAGCAGGCATAACTTTCGAACTTGTCAAAAGCTCTTTTAAATAGGCAAGTGATTTTCTTCTTTTCAAATCAAAGTAAACTAAAAAACCATTTCCTTCGAAAGCAACCCTTCGACACCATCCAATTCACTATATACCACCTAAATGATATCATGTGCATTGCTTTCGACCTTGTTGGTCAAAAAGGTCTTACTTGAAATGTCTAAGGCGAGAGGTTTGCCAAAGAAGGCGAAACTACCTTTCTTTGGGAAAAAGCTAATTTTTCCAAGTAAACTTTTTGAAACAAGCTTGCCTACTTGTAAACATTTGATTGGCTTTTACAAACTTTTAAATAATTTGGATAATTTTGTCATGTTAACTTTTAACAAATAAGCCCTCCCAATTATCAAAACAATCAAATCATTTAAGTCCTCCTTTCAAAATAATATAATTCCCATTCTAACAGACCTAAATTCTTAATATATTTTTTAAAATAAATTTATAAATCCAAATAACCATATTTTTCTTTGAAAATTTACAACTAATTCTCCACGGCTTGGACAATTATGAAAATTTAAAGCCAACTCCAAAATCATGTTTTCCACAACATAAAATTTTCCCATGGCATTTAGAAATCATACAATCTCGGTTTTACCCTAAAACTATGTATATCTCCTTTAGTCAACCTTATTTAAACTATACAAATCATAGATCATGCATATTATCGTTCAGTATATCGTAAATATAGATTTACTGTTAAATCCGAAACCATGATTACAAAACCAAAATAGAGATGTAGAAATTATTACTCACCTTAGAGTGGATAAGGAAGATTAATTTCGACTAGCTTGAATTCTATATTTTAAATTGATTGTTCTCTTCTCTTCTTCCTAATGGCCGACCTTGCTCTTTCTTATGTTTATAAATTTTGTTTGAGATGAAAAGAACGTATATGACTAAGAGAATAGTATAAAGGTAGGAAATATGGATGGCTATTTACCATAAAGCCCTTATGTTTAATTACTTAACTATTTATAAGTTCATTTAGTTAAATAAGCACGACCACTAAATTTTATTAATCAACCTCAATCTCCTTATCTACATTACTCTATTTAATTTATTCTAATTAAATCTCTTGAATAATGTCAATAAAATTAGGGGTGTTACAATCCCTCATCAAGCTTGTCCAAAACTCAATCTCTCTGTGTGGTGGTAATCAAGTCACTTCCTCAAACACATCCAAATACTTTATAATGATAGGCATAAATAACAATCCATCCTGTAGAGTCTCAACCGAATATAGAATGCTAACCATAACCAAATCATCTAGCAAGCAGGAAATCAATACTGCCCACCCATCCATAGCCCCAATCATCACCAGCATCCTCTCTCAATCCATTTCTTCCACATACTTCCTTAGCCATTCCATTCAAAAGATAATCCCAAACCCAAAGAAATACAAAATCAAGTAATAAAAAAGAGCATCCAAGATCTGATAAGTTTAAACCATGAAAAACTATGCATCGGCTAGTTGAGCCTCTAATAGGGTTCATCACAATCAATGGTTGGTTAACTATTATGGGTTTCAGTCCCCGTCCGTTTACCAAATCACTAGATATAAAGGAATGTGAAGCCGCAATATCGAATAAAACACTTATGGGAACATCTTAAATAACAATGTCCTTCCCATTCTCCTTTACTTTGGGAGCACCCGATGAAGTTGAAACAACGTCCAAAGCGCATGCCTTTTCAACTTATTTCTACTGCGGTTGTCCCAAACACTGCTATAGTATATGTTTGGTTTTGCACAGTTATAACACTTCATCTTCCCATTAAAATTGAAGTCTTTGATTTGGTGGCCCTTGTCTCCATAGATATGACAAATCAGATTCCAATTAGCCTTCTATTGAACGTTCATTCCTTGAGACTGCTTCCTCTTTCCATTCAATTTCTTCTTGCCTCCATTACTTTTTTCCGGTTTCAGCTCTTCTTAGCAATAACAGATGATTTGTACATGGGTGTAAACTCTCTTGGCGAAGAGATTTCTTAATAAGTCTTTCAAATGCCTCATCGATATGACTAACAAAATTCTTCTTCAAGTAGTCATCTGAACCCATAATGAATTTCTCATTCTTACTGAATGGCGTGTCGATGAAAGACATCCCACACTTAGACAAAGCATCAAATTCGGTAATATATTTAGAGAAAGATATATCTTCGTGCTTTAAATCATTAAATTTCCTAAATAGCACCAACTTATGAGCAGCTAAAATGAATTTCTCTTCAAACATGACCTTGAACTTGTCCTAAGTAACCGATCATCAGGTAAAATAACTCCACCGGTTAATGGCCTGCCCCTAAAGCTGTCTAGAGGCCAGCTTCCTCCTTATAGCATCATCTATTTCTATATCACCAAAGATATGCTAGCAGGTGTCCAACCAATTCCACACTTTAATACTGACTCCGTTTCAAGGAATGTTTTTCCTCTTAAGTGGAGTAAACCTTGCATAGCTTGGCAAAGGTAGCTCTTGGTGCCTACACTTAAGAACTACCACCAACGACAACTTTGGAGTGGCCTGTTGGGCATTTTGAAGTATTTTCACCATCATCACGTTGAACATAGCTTTAAAGTCAAGGTTAGCAGCCTCCGAGCCTGCTCCTTCCTTAACTGCGGAGATGGAGATGTTCTTATTTACCGAATCATTCTTGATCTATACAAGAATGATCCGTCTCTCAGAAAAGAAAACTATGTCAATGGTACTCATGTGTGCTTGTTTCTTATATACTATATACATTACTATATAGTTTTGAAAATAAAAATTTATACCATGTACATACTCTCTTATATATATATATATATTCTCGATCCAATCTAAGGTGATAACTCCTTCCTTACCTCTATTGGACCAAGGTATCAACTCAGGTTAATCGTGTAACCTAATCTCTGATACCAAATGTGATGACCACTATATATCGTCGGCACCCAATATACATAAGATAATGCGTTATTGACATGCCCAGTCGATGCAGAATGATCATCAAGGTTTCAAAATGAAATAAACATCACAGAATATGTCGTATATCTCATAGAGCATGGAATAAAATATAATATACATCACATATATAAAATAGGAGAGATAATAATAACTAAGTGATCCAAGTATCAATGTATAGATTTACAAATTTATACAAGTAATAGAGTTCATACAATGGAAATAACTATCTCCTAATAATAAGTAAACACTACTAAGACTCAACATTGTTGTACATCAGAATAAGCATAGAAATCCATATATAATTTAAGATAACTCCATCCAGCTCATCCTCTACACAGCTACTGTGTCGCACCTAGAGCTACTATGTAGTCTACTTATTTAAGAGTTCCTGGGATAATAAGAAGCAAAGCTTAAAACCTTAAGCCAGACAATAGACTATTGTGAGCGGTAAATAAATCTCAATATACTATACAATTTGATATTGTAAGGAACGAGGGTACATGAACCTTACTTGACATATCCCTGCAACCAAATAGTTAGCACATAACAAATATAATATGCTACGTTACAGATATAGTAATGGTACACCGCAAACTAAGTGTGATGACGGGTGTCTAAGTATCCCTATCTCTAATACCTATATATAATCACATCCCTAAAGTGATAAACTATGGAAAACAATCAAGACAATGATAACATTCATCAAACTGTAACGACCTATATTTTTCATATTGAAGGATCGTAAAATATTTGATTTCATTTATATGAGGTCGTATAGTTCTATAGTTTTTGGATATTACTCTTAGGGACATTTTACACACTAATGATTTTTCCTAAATTACTATGTGGCCATTTTGACTCTAGAAGTCTTGTCTAGGTTATAGCTTTTGATGGGAGTCGAATAAGGGTTTCAAACCAATTTCATTACTTTAGGATGATTATTTCCATTTCGTGTAGTGGTCATAGTAATAAAAAAGACTTATGGTTAGGAAGTTATGACCTTTTTTAGTTTAGATAGTTGCTGGCCAAATTATTGTGTCATTAGTGTTCGTCGACGGAAATTCTACCGGTTTAGAAAACCGTCGAACGAATTTAAATTAAAAATAACCGCATGCGCACGGTGTACGAATGTAGCACACGGCGAATACGGGTCGATCCGCAGGGAATTGATGATTTTAAAATTTCCTACTCAATCAAATTATACCAAAGTCGAGACTGTGTTAAAGCTAGAAAACGAGAAAACGAACTAACTAACAAAAAGAAAAGAAATGCAAATATGAAAGTTAAATGACAATTTAGAGAATAAATCCACTCTCTAGATCATGGAGTTCAACACATGAAATCATGATCTCTCTTTTATGGTCATTAGTGTTTTAATTGATGTGTTTATCCTAAGTATGACATATTTGAGCTATTGATTACCAACATAAGCCATCAAACTATAACACACCCTTAAAAGACTTACTAACTTTCATGAAACTTGACAAAGAAAATGAAAATGAAATCTATTTTAAGTATGGCCTATTAACTATTGATTAGAAACATAGACCATCAAATTTTAATTTCAAATCACTTTCTTTTGCCATAGTCATATTTTGATGAAGAGGCAATTAGTGTTAGTGATTGTTTAAGCATAGCCTATTTGGTGTCAACAATATAGGCTATCAAATTCAAAGCAAAAACAAAAATTAAACCACTTCATTGATCATTCATTAAGCACAAAAAGAGAGCATGAATTAACATATAGTTGAAGCTACATAATTAGAGAGCTTCATTACCCCCTAAATTAAAGGGGTTTAGCCTCTCATATTTGTCATTTGCTTAACAAATGTAGCAAGTAACATGAAAGAAAAAAAGAAAGAAAAAAGAAAGCAAATGAAAAGAACACTATTCTACTTGCATAAAAGAGAAGAGATCTACACTACAACATGAAAGTAAATGAACATGAAAAGGAAAGAGCATGTATTAAATTGCATAAAATAAAAAAGATTGCATAAAATAAAAATGGCTAAGTAGCCATGAAAAGAGAAAGAGGAGCTTTCATTTTATTTTTGATCTAAACTAAACTAAAGAGAAGGAGGCCTAAGAGAGACTAAGAGAAGAGAGAGCATGTTACATGAAACATAAGGGGTATTTATACAAGTGTTAAAACCCTAATTCATTTTTTTGGGGAATGCCCAAAATGCCCCTTAGGAAGTGTGGAGGCCAAGTAATCATTAACATGTCTTAATCCCCCATTAAGTGTACATGAAGCCAATAACTCCAAAAGCATGTGCATTAGCCTTTAATTTGTACATTAAGGTAGGTGGGTAGGTGGGGTCCTCCATGTTCTTCACTTTGAATTATTTCCATCTTCATTCCTTTGTATTAATTTTGTGCATGCATATCTTCATGAAACCACTTCTATTTGAGATCAAATTCCTACAAAAATATATACAAATTTTCAATTAATTTTTCTCAAAGAAATATATGCACACAAATGACCGTTTTCCCCATATATGAAGATGAATATGTGACAATTTGGAATAATTTGAATTTTTGGTTTAAACAAGTTAAAATACCCGATATGATCATTTATTTAATTCAAATAGATTAAATATGGTGGTAAAAATATGCACATTTACATGCACATTAATTAGTTAAGCCCATTATTAGGGCCAATAGGCCAATTCGAGATTACTATAAATAGGGGTTGTAGGAGTTAAATAATTCCCCCTCTATCAAATCAGATCTAACATCCATTAACCATAGATTCATCCAAAATCACCCAAATTACTCTCTATATCAAACCAAATTGAAAATTAGTGAACATATCGTTGATCAGAAGATAGAGATCATCATTTTGGTTGATTCGAATTGCTTTTTATTGCTGACCGCTTTGGATCGAGACTCAAATTTGTTGAATTTGGTAATTGGTGAGTGGCGTATGCCTTCTCACTATCCTATGCATGTTTTTATGGTAGAACTACATGTTTTAATATGATTTTTGGCCTTAAACCCTTTTCTAAACTTTAATTACATATGATCATATGCTTATATCCTAAATTTGTTGAATTTGGTAAGTGTTTTTCAAAAGTGATTTAGAAAATATCCTTATTTCATATTCATATATGCATAAAAGATGTTGATCTAGATCAGAATTGGTTTGTTTATCACATTCTCATGTATTGCTAGTTGAAATGGATGTATATGTATGCTATTCTATGGTTGATTGTTGTGCTTTGATAGTGTTTATTAGTGTTTTGGGTACGTAGGAAGATCGGTTGGTGAATTTAGTGAATCGGAAGCAAAGATGGTCGGAACTGAATGAAACTTAGAGGAAAGGCTCTAGAGTATAGGAGAAGTTCGGAGTTCAAATCATGTACCAAAATTCCTTAAGTAGACAAATCAGTACCAACTTGTGATATCCTAGAACTCTAGAAATCTGTAATTGATAAATAATTGGATTAATTAATGAAATATTGACTTATAAATCAAACAAATAAATATGATGATAATTATTTATATGTGGATAAATATTTATTTGGTAATTTCCTAATATAATTATTTGGAATGGACAAAATTTATTATTTTCAAATAAAATTAATATGTGTTTGTTTAAAAATATATTTATACATGAGTTGATTTTAAAATTAATTTAAATTTGGATTCGAAATTCAAATAAATGTATTGAAAATGTTACTTTGTAATAAATAGATGTATATTTAAAAAAAAACATCATGAAATGAAATACATATACAAACATTTGATATATATTATGAATAGAAAGATCCTTTGTTTTAAATAAAAAAAAAATGAATTTTCAAATTTGTAATATTTACTTTAAAGAGTAAATTTATATTTACATACATAAGTATTTACTAATAAAGTAAACTAAATAGGTAAGTTTATATTATCTTTAAATTAAATATATTTTTTTTAAAATACTAAGAAACATGTGTAAATATTTTAGCATATCTTAGTAACACATGTAAAGAAATTTAAGTATTCAAGTGACAAATGTAAATTCTTAAAGGGACAAGTATTTTCATTTATTTTTTTCTGTTTTTTTGTTTCTCTTAACTCAAAAACAGAAAACTTTTCTCAAAAACCTGAGATTTAAACCCAAAAGGAAAAATAGAATCTGAATTTAGTTAAAACCTGCAATTCGATTCTGCTGCAAATTCAAATGGAATGAAGATTTACTCAGCATGTCAACAGCAGTCTAACATCAATTTGAAGCATGCATTCAAAATATTTTTTTTCTTTCAGCAAAATCAACTCAACTTAAATAAGGAGGATCAAACAAATCTGGAAAACTTTTAACCTGGAAACAAATTGCTCCTCTGTTTGTGGCATATGCAAGTGAGTATTTAAAAACCTGAGTTCCTCTGTCTATTTTAAATATGCCTGTGAGTCAACCTGGTTTATATATTTTGAAATGAAATTTAAATATATGTGAATGAGTGTGATAGCTATGGATTGCATGGGCAATTTAGTTTGAATACGCCTGGAATTGATGGATGAGACTGTGGACATGTCTATATATCTGTAGAAGTTTTATTTGGGTTCTCTGTCATTTTTTAAATAATTGGAATTTCCTTTAAAAACATATATCTTAAGATTCAATCAGTTTTGAGCCTAGATTTTTGAAAGGAAGTTGTAGATAACAGCATGTTAGAAATTCTAAAAATGTTTTCAAAATTTAGAATTCAGTAATTTATTTTTGAAATAAGAAAACACAGTAAAAATTGAATTTTTGTTAAATTTTTACAGAAATAATTTAATGATATGATTTCTTGGGTGGATTCGTGGTAATAAATCATGAATTTAGGTATAGATGTTGGGATTTTTAGTTTGGGTATGATGGAGATATTGGAGTTTGGTCGGAATTGGGTCTATTCCCATTTTCCGGCGATCGGCGGCGAAAGGGTGAATGCAGTTTGGTATGGAGGTGGCTGAGGTGTCAGGGAACTCTGGAAAAATGGGGGATGAGGTTATCTTTGGCTGTGGTGAACGGCAAGTGGTGATGTAGGGTTCACTTCTCTTTTGGATTATCGTGATTGCCGAAGATTCACTCGGCGTCTATGGTGATTTTGATGGAATCGCGAGTGGGGGAACAGAAGTGGGGGTTCGTGACGAATCTTGCATGGGGATGACGAGGTTCATCGAGATCTGGTTCATCGAGAAAGGAGCATTTTCCGACCTTCGCCATTGGGTTCAGTTGGTCTCCATGCTCGAAATTCGTTTGAAGATCATTTCTGTAGTTTGGTTGGGCTGTGATGATCGAGGGGGTTGATTGTAATTTGATGATGGTCAGAGAACTGATCAGCGACGTGATTTCCTGACGTGCATATGCACGGTAGCCATGGCATGTATCTGAGTTTCTTTCTGGATTGGAAGGAGATGACGACCCGAGGCATTTTTGAGTTTTTCTCGAGTTCGCCTCAAGTTGCTACGGAGTAGAATTCGTGTTTGTTGCTTCGAGTTTATTCGAGTATTGACTCGAATCTGTCTCGGGGTGATTAGCGTTTGTTTGGGGATCATGTTGATTTCAGTTTTCTTCATAACCAGGACTTAAACTAGAGTGGTTTTCAAAGTTAAAGAAAGTAAGCTTAAAGTTTAAGTGAAGCTTTAACTTGATATAAAGAAATTATGAAATATTAAAGTTAGGAATATAATGTTTAAACGAATTTAAACTTTAAAGGTGTAATTAATATGAAAAGATAGAAGTTAAATAAATTTGGGTAGTTACTTGTTAAATCAATGGTGATTAAAGATTTATCAAATGTTTAATTATAGTTGATTACTTAGACTAGTAAATTAGGGATTGGTTAATATAGTTGATGAAAGATCATTAATTAAGTATTATCAAATAATTAATTAATGGAATTAATTAGAGATAATTAATTTTATTAATTAATTAAGGATACTCAATATTTAATTTGGTAAGTATTATTACTCAATGTAATTTCTAAAAGTGTAATTACTTTGTAAGGTAATTAATAATTAATTACAGGATGTAATTAATAAAGGGATGATTTATAAAGTGGAAGTAATTTGAATTAAATTTCTTTGTGAAATTAATAAAGGAAATTACTTAGGGGAAATAATTGAAAGGTTATTTAATCAAGGGGATTAAAAAGGGATAATTAATTAGGGAGTAATAAATTTATTTGATGAAGTAATTAATTAATAAAGTAATTAAAGAATTAGTAATAGTAATGATGGTCATTAACTAAGGTTTATTTAGTAATTAAATAATATGATTAATTTTTAATAATTAATTGGATTTATTAATTAATGATAATCAATTGTGAAATTTATTTAAGTTCAATTACTTAAGGGAAGTAATTAAGGAATTAATTACTAAATTAATGGGGTTTAATGTGGTTGACTTAAATTAATTAATTAAGTTTAATTAATTTTAATCACTTGATAAATTGTTAATAGTTACTTAATGTAATTGATGATAGTGAATTAATTAATGATAAGTACTAAATGTAATTAGTGGAAGTTGGAATTGTGAAAGTAATTTGGATTAAATTATTTGTATAATTAATCAAAGGATTAATTAATAATTAATTTATTTTGTGAAGTAAATTAAGGGAAGATAATTACTGAAGTTATTAATCAAGGGTGATTAATAATTATGGTTAGTAATTAATGAAGTAATTGAAGGTTAATTACCGTATTGAGTTAAGGATAAATTATTTGTGAAATTAATCAAGAGTTAATTACTTAAATGTAATTAAAAGATGAATAGAATGATGATTGAAAACCCTATGATTAATTGTTATTTCTAATATGTGGTTTGGGATGCTATGTGATAAGATATGTTTGTTTTGAACTGTGAAGGTGTGATTATTTATTGATGATGAATTACTGTGACATCCTGTATTAAAAAAAAATAGAATTGTATTTCACTTGAATAATTTAAGTTAAGTGACAATGGGTTCGAAGAGACCGGAGTCGGGTATTAGTGAATACCCGAAACCATTTCGATTCTTATAATTTTATATGTGAAAACTTATGGGCTGAAGTGGAATGACTTAAGTAAAATTGGACCATTTAAAATCTAAGTTTTGGCACTTAGAAATTGATGTGTGAAATGGTTGATGTCTATAATAACTTGTGAAGTGTAGATTGATACAAGTACCCGGGTTTATATGAATTGTATACTTTTGTATTACATGTTAGATGGGTTTACTCACGCTGGTTTCCAGCCTGACCCGGGTGTTACTTTGATGTAATGCTCGGGTCAGACCGAGTATTACAGCTTTTCAGGTAAGGACGTTCTGGAGCTCAGGAGGCGAGCTGGATGACAAGGACGTATAGAGAGTTTCCACTATGATATTGTATATATCAAAGACATGTTAAATTGTATCTGTCCAATGTTATATAAAATTGTTGTAACTCTGATATGTCGATGTAAACTAATAGATACAGTTTTCTTCGGTATAACTATATATTACTGATATTATAATTTATCCGCTGCGAATGTGAGATTGTGTGTTTCTTTTCTATTCTTCTTCTTCTATCTCTTTCTTCTTTTCTCTAACTATCTGAAATTTTCGGGATCGAAAATTTCCGGGTCGTTACACAACTTGTTTATGTCGATAGCAAGTTTTTAATGTTGCTCAAATGGGTCAGCGATTTTGGCGAACTCAAGAGCAAGGCTTGTAGCGGTGGACCAAGGCAAGATATTGAATTTTTTTAAAGTGTTGGAGGTCATACCGACTTGTTTTCTAGAATTTGATGATTAAGGCTTTGACATGGGATAGAGTTGTTTTGATGGATAGTTCGAGTTCCAAAGCACTTGTGAATGGAGTACTGGAAGCAAGGAAGAAGAGTTAGCTAATAACTAGCTAAGTATACAAGTCGGTGCTCACTTTTTTAAGTCGGTACCAATTTGTTCGATGGGTCTAATGATGGTGGAACTTATTGGGAATGGAGTAAAGCTTCTATAAATAATGCCAGGGGTGTTGGCTGATTCACATCAGGTTGGATGATAATCTAACAGCATGATGAAAGCTATGTATCTTTGGTCTATGAGTCGTCAATGGAGTAGGTACCGAAGATAGTAGCTTAATAAAGGAGATTATTGTAGAATTTGGAACGTTAGGAGGCTCCTGGATAATAGAAACTAGATTGATCAAGAGAAGGGCTTGGATCTAAATAAAGAAAAGGAGAGCTCGGATGTATATGTGGTAAGGAATCATTGGTACATGGAGTGTTTTCTGTTGTACCTGAAGCATGAGCATTATATGTATGGAGGCCCATGGTTTAATTGAGGGACCTGTATACCCTGGACCAGTGGCTTTATGTCTATTTTCCAGCTATGGGCTACAGGACATGTATCGACCATTAGACTACATGATATGAGAGCACAACAAAAATAAGGATTTCCATTCATCCTTGGCATGAGGGCCATATGAATTATCATATATTCAGGGCACATGGATGAGTGATAGTGAGTATTGCTTGATGGATGCTATGTTTGTTTTGGCTGATTTCTTTAGTGGGCTATCAGTCATAGGCATCATTGGGAGTTGGCATTGGAGATAGGGATATTTGGACATCTACCGTTCTATTTTTTGTAGTACCTTTGTGAATTATAGAGCAACATATTATATTGTTATGTGCTAAACACTTTGGTTGTAGGGACAGGTCAGGTATGATTCGTGCTCCACTGTTCCTTACTATATCTACTTTTATAGTACTTTGAGATTCATTTATCGCTCACAGTAGACTATTGTTTGACCTAAGGTTTTATACTTTGCTTTTCAGTATGTTGGGTACTCTTAAATGAGTAGAAATGATAATAGGTAGGTCTGTCAATGGATACTTTCAGATGCGGATAGTGGCATATCCGCATACGCATCCGCATCCAAAATGATTTTCGGATATGGGATATCCGCATCCGCGGATACGGACGGACATCGGATAATTATACAATCCGCTAACGACTGATAAATAAAGAAATATAAATTTTAAGTGTAACATACATTTTTTTCAGTCCAGTTGATTAAAAACGTGTTAAATATAAACAAATATGGCGATAATAAATAGTTCTTAGCAGTTAATAAGCATTAAGTGCGTGTAATATAAACTACTAACTTAATAAAACAATAAATAAATATCTTTCATTATAACTAAATACACATAATTTATACTATAATCTTGACAAAGACTGGACGAATAATTTTCAGATGCGGATGTTTTTGTATCCATCCTTTTTCCGAATATCGGATATTATCCGCTTTTTGGATACGGATGCAGACGGATATCGGATTTTTTGGATGTCCATCGACAACCCTAATAATAGGTTTAGGTAATGCAGTAGCTGTGCAAATGACAAACCGGATGGAGCTATCTCGTATATATGCATATAGATTTCTATGCATTCCGCTGGGCAGCACTGTAGAGCCTTTGTAGTGCTCGATTATTTCATTTTTATTGAGACAATAATTTGAGTTGACTCTGTTGTATAAACTTTATTACATTTGATGTATAACTTTATGGATCTATTACTCCAATGATTTGTTCATGTAGTCATTATTATCGCTCCTTTTATATCTGTGATATTATATTTTATCCATGTGCTGGGAGATAGATGGCAGATGATATGTTGTACTTGTTTCATTTCCAAACCTAATGATTATCCTATATTGATCGGGCATGGCAGCAATGCAATACTTGTATACTATTGGTATCGGAGGTATAGGGAGGTATCATCCTATATCTACAATGACATCCCTAGAGTGATAGACTATAGGAGGACAATCAAGACAACCGTAGCATCCGTAAAACAATCCACACTATCACTTAATATGCTCTAGATACATAATAACTCGTATGATCATTCAACTATTAGGGACTAATGGAAATACCGGTTTTTGGTGTACTCTCTTTAGCCCAAAGCTGATAATAGACCCATCCAAACGATCCAGGATATACAAATTCATTCAGCCAATCTATGGTAGCTATTCAACATACCCATGAGCGTCCTCACAATAACCCTTCTTTGAGTACATTAGAAAATACTTCGAGTATCAAAAATTCTTTTGCACACGTATACGATCCCTTTCCTTGGTCCATTCGACTTCCGTTATCCTCAAAGAAACTGTCTATATTACTCTACACTATCGTAGAACCATTTGACCGATCTATCTACGGGTCACGTTTCTTAAAACCTGCCCTTTGTGGATAATCATTCTCATGACTCTGTTTAACGTCGAGCCACCATCATTGGAACATAACTACTTTCATCATCAAGTTGTCCCCAAAGTCCTAGAACTATCATTGTGCTACTATTCCGCCACTAAACCACCAAGCGAATAAACAAACACCTTTAGCATAACCGATAGATCCACTACTTCCCATCTTGGAAGTTTCACTCTTATCCCATCGATACAAATAACTTGGTACCGACCTATAATAGCTCGGCACTGACTTATTTACTTAGGTAATCTTGGCTAAGTTCAATCCCTTACTTCTAGTACTTCATTTCCTAAGTGCTTTGGACCCCAACCCATCCTCCAATATAGCTTGACATCACTGTAAAACTCTATTCTCCAAGTTCTAGAAATAACTTAGCATCATACCCAATACTTAACCTTTTCTACATCTTGCCCATGTCCACCTCCTCCACCCATTGCCACTAAGTCATCTAGTCGCCGACCCATTTTGGCAACTAAAACTAACTTTACAGCGACTTAAATAACTCGATGCTAACCTATTTCTTTAGCCTTATTTCTATTGCGACCTGTAGTCGGGGTTCTTCCCATGCTCTAGAAACTCTTTCCAAGTTTCATCCAATTCTGACCGTCTTTACCTTCAATTTGTCGAATTCTCCGACCTCTTCTCCAACTACATAGAAAACTAGCAAACGACATCAATGCATGACACATAATTATAGAATACTATGTATATGCATCAATTTACTCAAGTAATATATAAGAATGTGATAATCAAGCAAATATTAATCCAGATCTAACTTTTAAAATAGCATATGCATATTAATACAAGGGATTGCAAAGCTACTTAAAAACCATTTTCAAACCTTTATATTCATCATTAAACATGTGTAAAAGTGTGATTAAGATTAGAAAATTTTAAGGACAAAATCTTGTCAAAAACAAGATTTTTTTCTGCATAAATATGCATAATAGAGCGAAAGCTCAAGAACCACTCACCAAATACCTAAAATACTAATTTTCTCCTTAGATCCAACGCTGAAAACAATGGAGATGAACCCAAATTAGCAAAATAGACAATCTAAAGCTTTTCTATGCCGATCACCCCACTAATCAATGATTTAACTAAGATTAGTAAGTAAAATGTGTGATTTTTGAGGAAATTATGGTTATGAGGTTTAAATCTGTTTCAGGAAGATGGAAACGACTAGATCAGTTCCTACAGCCTTGCCTTAGCTAAATTTTCAGATGGGTTAATGGGCATAAGCATGGGCTTAGTAATTACCTATTAAAATAGGCAAGCGACAACCAACACTTCAAATAGCTATAACTTTCAAATGATAAGCCTGATTTTTTATTACGACAACTCTACGAAATGGAAAACCATCATCTTGAAGTAGTGGAATTTGTTTGAGATAATAAATTGACTCTTATCAAAAGTTATACTTCAAAAAGGATTTTTAGGGTCAAAACAGTCACATAGAAAATCGAAAAAAATCACAGATGTGGAAAATGTCTATAAGAGTCACTTTCCAAAGTTTTAGAGCTGTAAGACCTTATATGAATAAAAATATTTTACAATCATTCGATACATAAAACACGATTGATGCAAAAATAATGGGAAGAATTATGGTGATTTTTCCAAAATTTATTTTACCCAGATTAGTGGATTTAGGGCAAGAGGTTTAAGGGTGATTAGTGAGGTAACAAGAGAAAGAGGAGAAGAAGATACGTGGAAATGAAAAGCGACTAAGAATTATGAAGAGGAGTTAGCCACTTATAGGCAACTAGCGGGCTTAGCTCAAATTCTCTTCATCTGCACTATCCATTCTTGAAAATCATAGACTATGAATATAGTCAAGTTTATACATAGTTTACTCACGTTTAAAAAGGAAAATCAACAATGGGTGTGTCGGTCCTTATTCGCTCATCTATAAAAGTAGAATACAAAAGGCGGTTTGATACTTAATGATTAAATATTTAAATTAATCATTTAAATATTAAATCGTTAAAATTGCAAATTGTTACACTAGCCTTCTCCTTTTTTTTCTCTTCTCCTCAGAGCTAACCATCTAAAGCATAACCATCTTAAATAACATCTCAGAAGTGGTGCTATGGGTATTTGGGTCAGAAGCAACTCTCTTAGTGGGAAACTTAGGACTTTAACAAACTGCATGACCTTCTTCATGTGATATCAAATAGAAATTTTGAATTTATCTAGTTCTTTAAACATACTAATATGTTACTTCAAAGTGGAATCTCCTTTCCTAAGTTGTATAAACATTTCCAATTACAAATTCACCTTAGCCCTAGACATGAAATATGACCTAAAGTGATTTTGAACTCAGCCCAAGTGATTACTCTCTCAGCATTCTCCTTAATCACTGTAGTCCACCAATCTAAGGCCTCTCCTATAAGATGCTATGCGACTATTCTCCTCTTAATCTAGTCCTCCTATCCAAGCTCCTAAAATATATGCCAACAATCCTTGATCCAAGTCTTTATCTCCATAGAACCTTCAACTCTCACATACACCTTTCCACCTATATTTTGGAAGTCTTTACACATTTTGGGGAAATATATAAGGCAGGGTGCTATTTCATTAGGTGGTGTAGTGTAACACCTCATATTTTTAAAACATTATTCAGCATGATTAATTGGGTAATTAAATAAATAATGTAGTGATTGATAAGTTGATAATTGATTAGTTAAGGGTAGTCGTGCCATGTTAAGGTGCAAACTAAAATGAAATAACCTAAGCTAATGTGTTATGATATGAGAAGGCAATATGGGAAATAGGTGGAGCATATACCCTAAAGCCATAGGAGGTAGAATGCCCACGTTCATTTCATTTTACTCAAACTAAAAATACTAAGGCTAGCCACTATTATCGTTCTCGAGAAGAAGATTAAAGCTAGGATTTAAGGGAAAGGAAACAATAACCTAAATCAATGTCAAATTTCACATTTATAATCTCTAAGCTAAGGTAAATAATTACTATATCCCATTTTCTTTTAGTTTTCAGTTTTAAGGCTAGATCTGAAATGTTTTTGCAAGTATATGCCATGTTTTGATGATTAAAGTTGTATATGTGCTTGTTGATGAATTACATATGTTCATGTTAATTTCTATGACATGTTTGATATGAAAAACCTTATTAGATGACATCCAAATATCTTGAAAATTTAAATATTGGTCATAAACGATATTTTAGAGATGGGTTTCGATTTCATAGATTTCTTAATTAATATGGATTTTATATTAATTTTCTAGTGAACGAAATTGTTTATTAGGTTATAAATTATTTTCGGCTAAAATAATTACTATTTAGGGTTGAAATTCACATCAGGTCTGGGATTTTTCTAGATTTTTCCTAAGTCATTCGATGAATATATAAAATTATTTAAGGTATGATACTTAAATGTTTTATATATTTAATTGAGAAGAAGGGGCATTTTATAAAATGAAATTAATATTTAATTCTGAAAATAGTGGCAGCATATTTCTGAAAAGAATTTGTTAACCAATGAAAATTGACTAACAAAGGTATGTTAGTTGAAAAGTTATCATTTTTAAGTTAAAAACAAAGAAAACATACTTTTAGCAAGTTTCAGCCATTATGACAACTAACCTTCCGATCCAAACCTTCCGACAAGGTCAAAAGGTTCCAAGTCTTCGACAAGGTCAAATCATTGCATATGATACAAATTACTTGGTGCATAATGAATTTGATACGGTCGAAAGGTTCTTAGTCGAAATGTTAATGGCCAAAGAGGTTAGTGTATGTTTGTTTTATAAATCAAAAGCTTTCACTTTCTTAACTTTCGAATATGAGCTATCGACTTGGTTGCTTTCGTCCAGGTCAAATATAAAGATTTTGGACCTTTCCACATAGTCAAAAGGTTATTGCTATTTTAACGCTATTCTCCTTTGAAACCTTTCGACGTAGTTGAAGGATTACTACCACTTTACTTTTATTTTGAACTTTTCGACCAAGGTAAAAGGTTTACTTGTTTTAAAACCAGCCGCTTCTCCTAATGTTTTCGAAAGGAGGCTATCGACTTAGGTGGTTTACCCTTGTATTTAACTGAAGTATGACCATGCTTTCGAAGCAGTGCTTTTGACTTGGTTGAAAGGTTTCTTCTAATGACTTTGAAAGGTTTTAGTCGAATGATTTTGAAATGTTTGAAGGTTGATTTCGAAAGATTTAATTCGATGATTTCGAAAGTTTTAGTTGACGGATTGAAAAAGGTTTAAATGAATGATTTCAAAAAGTTTAAATGAATGATTTCGAAAGGTTTAAGAGATTGATTTCAAAAGGTTCGATGATTAATTTCAAAAGGATTAAGTGATTGTTTTCGAAAGGTTTGAGATGGAAGGTTTTCCAATGTTTTTCTAAGGCATTGTTTCGGAGAGATTTTAAAGAAGGATGTCTAAAGTTTTATTGTTTTCAAAAGGTTTGATTTCGAAAGGTTGATGTTCGAATTTGAAATAGATGATTTCAAAAGTATAGAAAGAGGTTCTTTCAATAGGTTAAATGTTTCCATCAACTAAAGTTTGAGAAAATAATATATATAACATGGTTATATGATTTTGAGTAAAGTGTAAAGATGATGTACATTTCCTTATTTAAATTTGATTTAAAGGTTTTAAATCATTTTCGAATAGTTTTCAAGGAAAATTATGGAAGAGGATCCTTAAGTAAAAATGACTCGGATATTCAAATACCAGATGAGACTAGAATGGGGTTGCGCCCTATACATTAGCTAATAGCCCGAATAAGGCTTTGTGATAGGTATTCTAAAATTATGGGTACACAACGAAAGGAATACATGCTTGTATATAGATATTTTATTGGTAAGCCTGAAAAACCATTAGGATCAGGAAGACCTGCGAAATGATTAAGTTAGGGAAAGACCATCCAAAAATGAAGTATTTAACAGATAGTTTAGGATAGATAATCCAGAAAATGAATACCTAACAGGTGTTAGGTTAATTTTGCTTATATTGTCTAGTAGGCTCGAGTCAGCCATAGGTTAAAAGTTATCCGAATAAAACTTTTGTGTTTGAATAGATATTTCATTATTACCTGATATTTATGTATGTTTACATAACGACAACTTTACAGTATTTAATCACTGTGGATGCAGGAGCACGTTATATGGTTTTACCGAAGGTTTTGCAAAGATATGTTTTAAAAGAATGTTAGTGAGGGGAAACCCGTTCCGCTATGCGGCGTGATTTCACTTAACATATTTGATCAGGATGTACAATATTATTCATATCAGGCTTTATTTCTGACTCGAAGTTTATGTTTCCCCTTAAACTCTCGGGTGCTCAAAATTAGTTTGAGCAGGCTGAGGGGTTAAGGTCTTTTTCAGGTTTTAGTAGAATGACGAATAAAGCTACTGGAGGCATGCAGGAGGCAAACATATGGCTATTTATGTTTTGCATTAGTTTGTTATGTTTTAATTTATTTCCACTGTGATTGTATTAGGTCTATTATAACCATATGAATTTGATCATCCAAGAGGGTATCTTTATATACCGCTCTTGGTGTAATTTGCTATAATTATAATTGATCTATAGTTGGGAACGATTTGGGATTATTTGTGGTGAATGTGAAACAATTGGACTTTGAAATGTAATGAAGTAAATATGGTTTTGAAATCTATGTTTTATGTCATATTCAAATGCTTCTTATATTATTTTTATCATTGACATAGTCGTATTTAGTCGTCGGAAGTTAATACTATGGATAACTGCAGCATCTATATCGCATAGCCTTGGGCCCTTAGATAGGGAATGTTACACATTGGTATCAAAGCATGGTTTATAAAATACTTTAACTAAAAATGATTTATGAAAACATAATCCTTATAAATTAGAGTTAAGATCGGGGTATATGATAATGCTATAGTAACGTACTTGTATTTATTATATATATAAGTATACCCTATATCTCTGGACTTCTATCTTGGTTAGACATCATCTGTATCTCACGAGGTTGTAATACAGATATTGGAAGGAAGAAGAGGCAAAATAATTCTTGGAGGAGATAGCACCACCACTAATGGTAATGCCCGACCAAATGCTAGAAGAGGTCCCGATCAGGCCCAAGCTGAAACTGTTGGTACAGAAGTTCCCTAGATGGATATGTGAGCAACGTGCCAGTTCTTTGTAAACATGATGCAAGATGGGATAGCAGCTGAAGTAGTCGGGGGTAATGCTGCTGGAGATGGAGCTCAGGAGGTTCTGATGGTCATTCAGTATGCTAACTTGAGTAGAGACTGCATCAGGCATGAATAGAAGCCATTCATTGGTACAGAAGACGCGATCGAGGTGGAAAGTTGGCTACTGAATTGCGAGAGAATTTATGCTGACTTAGGATTGAATAATGCACAAAAAAGGAGGTTGGCTTCGAGGTAGCTACAGGGAGATGCTCTATTCTAGTGGAATACTGTTACTGCTAGAGTTGATGAGGAGACTATAACTTGGAAGGAATTTAGGAGAAGTTTTTAGGAAAGATTTATGTCTGTAATGTAGCAGTCAATGTTGGTAAGGAAGTTTTCAGAGTTCGAACAAGGAGAGATGTCCGTTTTGGAGTCTGCTAGGAAGTTTGAGGAGTTTCCCCGATACGGATATGCTTTGGTAGACACCGTGATCAAAAGGAATGAGAAGTTTATAAGGGGCTTGAGGCCGGAGTTGATAAGTGCCACTTTGCTGCATTTGAGAGATCCTAGAAATGTAGTGGTTGAAATGGTGCTAAGACAGGAAGAGATGTTGGCTTGTTTGAGGAAGAAGATGAAGGTGGCCCGGACGGGGTAGGGCCAGAAAAGAAAGTTTTTCTGGAAAAAGAATGCTCAGAAGGGAGGAGCATGGAAGAAAGTAAAGGCTAAAGTGGTTTTCTACAAATGCGACAAGAAAGGACACTATGCTAATGAGTGTCAAACCGGTAAAGGAAAAGGAAAAGAGGCTGACGAAAAGAAGAATGTTAGATGTTTTAATTGTGATCTGATTGGTCATTACAAGAACAAGTGCCCTGAGCCTGTTAGAGATGGAAAGGGATGGATGTTTTCACTGGAGCCTGCAATTCTGAGGCCAGCCGTGTAGGAAAAAGGGAAGGTTGTTTTAGGAGGCTTGCTGCAGATTCACGGTATGTATGTTAGCATTCTGTTTGATACAAGAGCATCTTATTCTTTTATTTCTCGATGTATCGTAAACAAGCTTAACCTAGAACCCTCATATTTAGTTACTTCCTTAAGTGTTGCAAATCAGATAGGAGGGTATGCAACACTTGGGTTGAGATGTGATCATTGGGAGTTTAATTTGAAAGGCGATACTTTTTATTGTTGTTTGTATGTGTTTGATTTTATAGGATTCAGAATTATCCTTGGGATGAATTGGTTAAGTAAATATGATGCTAGGATATTTTACCATGATAGGAAGATATCACTTAGTCGCCCAGATTGTAGTGATCAAATAGTTTATACCATGTAGAACCCTAGTTGTGAAGTGAATGTTTTATTAGGTATCGTGGAGTTGGAAGATGAGTTGCATCGATTATTTATAGTTACAGAATTTGCTGATGTATTTGAGTCGGTAGTTGGACTGCCATCGAAACGAGCTATAAAATTTCAGATTGATTTGGCGCCTAGAGCAGAGCCGGTGACTGGGCCGCCAAGTAGGATGACACCTACAAAGACGAAGGAGTTGAAGGTGCAGTTGGTAGATTTGAAAGGAAAGAGTTTTATCCAACCAAATATTTCACCATGGGGGGCAGCCGCAATGTTTGAGAAGAAGCTGGATGGACCATTGAGGCTATGTATCGATTATCGTAAGTTGACTGAGAAGACGATAAAGAACCGGCTTCCATTGTTGAGAATTGACGATTTTTCAATCGGTTAAATGGAGCCATGGTATTTTCTCAGTTAGATCTGGCGACGAGATTTCATTAGCTTAGAGTGGCGGAGGATAGTATTCCTTTAACGGTGTTTAGGATAAGATATGGATCGAACAAATTGTTAGTTATACCTTTCGGACTAACTAATGCGTCCACATTCTTTGTGGATCTGATGAATAGAATTTTCCAAGAGCACTTAGATTGACTTGTGTTGGTCTTCATAGATGACATTTTGGTATACTCTAAGGATGAGAAGGAGCATGAAGTTCATTTTATGGTTGTGCTTTAGACGTTGAGAGAGCATTAGTTGAAGGCTAAGTTTTTGAAGTGCCATTTTTGGAAGAAGAAAGTGAAGTTCCTTGGTCATGTCATCTCAAGGAAAGGGTTGTCTGTAGATCCGACTAAGATTGATGCGGTGAATAATTGGAAGAGGCCCGAGATGGTGACCGAGATAAAGAGCTTTCTTGGATTGTTTGGATATTATTAGAGGTTTATAAAGGATTTTTCACGGATAGCTACACCTGAATAAGCTTACACTAAAAGACGTGAAGTTTGTTTGGACTGATAAGTGTGAGGAAGCAATTCATAGCTTGAAATACTTATTGACCCATGCATCGGTGTTAGTGGTTCTGGAGGGGAATCAAGATTTGGTTGTTTATACTGATGCGTCTGGAACTAGATTAGGAGCTGTGTTAATGCAAAGAGGTAAAGTGATTGCTTATGCTTCTAGACAGCTCAGGCCACATAAAAGTTAGGTATCCTACGCATGATTTGGAATTAGATGCCATTATATTTGCTTTGAACGTATGGAGGCATTATCTTTTTGGAGAGCGGTATGAGCATTATACAGATCATAAATCATTGAAGTACTTGTTTTCCTAGAAGGAGCTGAATATGAGACAGCAAAGATGGCTGGAGTTTATTGCTGCTTATGACTTTGGCATTGAATACATACCCGGAAAAGGAAATAAGGTTGCGAATGCACTCAGCCAGAAACATCAGAATGCAGTTTTGGCTATGATTGCTAAGTGGAAAGATTGGGAAGGATTATCAGCTTGTAGTATGAAGTTTAGATCCAAGGTGGGTTCTAGTGCAGGAAGTGCTATGTTGTCTTGTTTAGAAGTTTGACTAGTAATGATTGATAAGATAGCTTCTAAATAGGAGAAGGATCCAATTTTGGCTGAAAGAATTAGAAGGTTAAGGGAAGGAATAGAGAGCGAGACTTAAAGGATTTCAGCCTTGACCAAAATGGGCGGTTGAGAAAAAAAGGAAGGTTGTGCGTTCTGAATATAGGAGACATGAGGTAGCAGATTTCGGATGAGTACCATCATTCGTAGTTAACCATCCATCAAGGAGGAACGAAGATGTATTAGGATATGAAGAGAAGCTTCTTCTCGAGGGGTCTGAAACGAGACATTGGCCTGTGTGTTAAGCAGTGCTTGAATTGCCAATAGGTAAAAGCTGAACACCAGAAGCCTAGTGGGTTGCTTCAACCGTTAAATGTTCCATTGTGGAAATAGGATTCTATTTCCACGGATTTATTGATGGGTTGCCAAGATCTAGTAGAGGAAATGAAAGCGTATGGGTCATAGTGGATAGACTGACTAAGAGTTCCCATTTAATTCCTGCGAAGTCAACTAGGACGCCACCTATTTTACTGAAGTTATTTATGAAGAATATAGTTAGACTGTAGTGGATTCCTAGTAGTATTGTCAGTGATAGGGATTCTTTGTTTACTGGTGGGTTCTACAAAAGTCTACAGGAAGATTAGGAACCAAGCTGAGCATCAGTACCGCTTACCATCCACGGATTAATGGGCAAACTGAAAGAGTTAACAAAATTTTGAAGGATTTGTTAAGAACTTGTGTGTTGGATTTCGAGAGATCATAGGAGGACCATCTTCATCTAGTCGAGTTCTCGTATAATAATAGTTATCAGACTAGTATTGGGATGGCACCGTTTGAAGTTTTGTATGGAAGACCATGCAAATCTCACATATGTAGGAAGCTCAATCTAGGCAGAAAATTTATGCTGATAGAAGGAGGAATGATTTGGAATATTCTGTCAGATACTATGGGTTTATTAAGATTTCACCGATGAAGGATGTGATTAGATTTGGAAAGTCCGAAAAGTTAGCACCTAGATTCATTGTACCATTTCATATTGTAGAGAGAATCGAGAAACCCGCTTATAGAGTAGAGTTACCGAGTAGATTGGCTGGGGTCCATGATGTTTTCCATGTTTGTCATCTTAGGAAATGTGCTAGAGACCCGAAGACTACCATAGCACCTACAGTGTTAGAAGTTTTAGTGGTAGAACTAGATTTGACCATGGTTAGAAAGCTGATTCATATTGTGGCTAGAGATGAGAAGAAGTTGAGATACAAGACAGTCAAGTTATTCAAGGTTTAGCGAAGTGACGACGCTAGAGACTGAACTTGGGAGATGGAGAGTAGGATTAGAGACTCTTACCCTGATTTATTAGATGGTATGTTTTACCTTCAATTGTTTGGTCGTGTACCTAACTGTAAGTTCAAGGAAGAAATTCTTTAAGGTAGGGACTCTTCAACACCCCATATTTTTATGAAATTATTTGGAATGATTAATTGGGTAAATTAAATAAACAATGTAGAGATTAATAAGTTGATAATTGATTAGCTAAGGGTGGTCGTACCATGTTAAGGTGCAAACTAAAATGAAATAACCTAAGCTAATGTGGTAGGATATGAGAAGGGCAATATGGAAAATAGGTGGAGCTTATACCCTAAACCCTCTGGAGATATAATGCCCATGTTCATTTTATTTTTCTCAAACTAAAAATACTAAGGCTGGCCACCATTATCATTCTTAAGAAGAAGATTAAAGCTAGGATTCAAGGGAAGGGAAACAATCAACTAAATCAACATCAAATCTTACATCTATAATCTAAAATCTAAGGTGAATAATTACTACATCCCATTTTCTTTTAGTTTCAGTTTTAAGGTTGGACCCGAAATGTTTTTGCAAGTATATGCCATGATTGGATGATAAAAGTTGTATATGTGCCTGTTGATGAATTACATATATATTCATGTTAATTTCTATGATATGTTTGATATGAAAAACCTTATCAGGTGACATCGAAATGCCATGAAAATTTTAACATCAGCCAAAAATGATATTTTAGAGATGGTTTTCGATTTTCATATTTTTTTGAATTAATATGGATTTTATATTAATTTTCTAGTGAAAGAAACTGTTTGCGGGTTATAAATTATTTTTGTCAAAAATAATAGTTATTTGGGGTTGAAAGATTTATATGTTAGGCAACGTATTAAAATAGATTTTCTAGGATTTTTCTAGGTCATTCAATGAATATATTAAATTATTTAATACGGGACATAAATGTTTTATATATAGTTAAGAAGAAGGGGCATTTTATAAAATGAGATTATTATTTAATTATGAAAATAGTGGCAGGATATTCTTGAAAAGAATTTGTTAACCAATGAAAATTGAAAATAAAGGCAGATTAGTTGAAATGTTATCCTTTTAAGTTAAAAACAAAGAAAACATACTTTTAGCATGTTTCAGCCTTTACGGCAACTAACCTTCCGACAAAGTTGAAAGGTTCCAAGCTTTCGGCAAGGTCAAACAAATGCATATGGTATCAAGTT
Organism: Allium cepa; assembly: GCA_030765085.1. NCBI lineage: Eukaryota > Viridiplantae > Streptophyta > Magnoliopsida > Asparagales > Amaryllidaceae > Allium > Allium cepa. The sequence continues at coordinate 942,848,674 of CM060934.1, read as the reverse complement.
ACTTGGTAAGTAATGAATTGGACAAGGTCGAAAGGTTCTTAGTTGAAAGGTTAAGGGACAAAGAGGTTGGGGTATTTTTATTTTATAAATCAAAAGCTTTCACCTGCTTTGCTTTCGAATAAGAGCTTTCGACCTGGTTGCTCTCGACCTGGTCAAATATAAAGGTTTTGAACCTTTCGACATAGTCGAATAGTTACTACTGTTTTAACACTATTCTGTTTAAAACCATTCCACATAGTCAAAGGTTTACTGCCGCTTTATTTTTATTTTGAACCTTTTGACAAAGACGGAAGGTTTACTTGTTTTAAAACCAACCGCTTCTCTCAATTATTTTGAAAGAAAGCTATCGACTTAGGCGATTTACCCTTGTATTTAATTGAAGTATAACTAAGCTTTCGAAGCAGAGCTTTCGACTTAGTCGAAAGGTTGCTTCTAATGACTTTGAAAGGTTTAAGTTGAATGATTTCAAAAGGTTTGAATTTTGATTTCGAAAATTTTAATTCAATGATTTGGAAAGGTTTTAATTGACTGATTTCGAAAGGTTGAAAGATTGATTTCGATAGGTTTAATGGATGATTTCGAAAGGTTTAAGTGAATGAATTCAGAAGGCTTGAGAGATTGATTTGAAAGGTTTGATGATTGATTTTGAAAGGTTTAAGTGATTGTTTTCGAAAGGTTTGAGATGGAAGGCTTTCCAAGGTTTTTCTAAGGCAATGTTTTAAAAAGATTTTAAAGAAGAATGTCTAAAGTTCTATTGTTTTCAAAAGGTTTGATTTCGATAGGTTGATGTTCGAATTTGAAATAGATGATTTCACTAGTATAGAAGGAGGTTCTTTCAATAAGTTAAGTGTTTTCATCAACTAAAGTTTGAGAAAAGAATATACGTAACATGATGATATGATTTTTAGTAAAGTGTAAAGATTATGCACCTTTCCTTACTTAAATTTGATTTAATGGTTTTTAATCATTTTGGAATAGTTTTCAAGGAAAATTATGGGAGTGGACTCTTAAGTAAAAATGACTCGGATATTCAAATACCAGATGGGACTAGTATGTGGTCGCACCCTATAGATTAGCTAATAGGCCCAGCTAATTGTTGTCCAAAATTCAAGTGTGCAGGGCTTTCTCATAGGTAGACAACAATTATGGATACACACCGAAAGGAATATATGCTTGTATACAGATAGGTTATTGGTGAGCCTGAAAAACCATTAGGACCAGGAAGACCTGGGAAATGATTAAGTTAGGGCAGATCCTCTGGAAGCGAGGTACTTAACAGATAGTTAAGGATAGATAATACAGAAAAACAATACCTAATAGTTGTTAGTTTAGTTTTGATTATATTGTCTAGTAGGCCCAAGTCAGCCAAAGGTTAAAAGTTATCCATATAAAACATATGTGTTTGAATAGATAGTTCATTATTACCTGATATTTATGCATGTTTACATAATGACTACTTTACAGTATTTGACCATTGTGGACGCAGGAGCGTGGTATATGGTTTTATGAAATTTTTTGTAAAGATATATTTTAAAAGAATGTTAGTGAGGAAAAACCCATTCTGCTATGCAGCGTGGTCTCACTTAACATATTTAACCGGGATATACAATATTATTCATACCAGGCTTTATGTCTAACTCGAAGTTTATGTTCCCTTTAAACTCTCAAGTGCTCAAAATTAATTTGAGTAGGCTGAGGGGTTAAGGTCTTTTTCAAGTTTTAGTAGAATGACGAACAAGGCTACTGGAGGCATGTAGGAGGCAAACAGATAGTTATTTAGGATTTGCAGTTCTTTGTTATGTTTTGATTTATTTTTGCTATGATTGTATTAGGTCTATTATGACCATATGATATGATCATCCTAGGGATATAATCATATACCGCTCTTGGCGTAATTTGTAATAATTATATTTGATCCGCGCATGGGAACGATTTGGGATTATGTGTAGTCAATGTGAAACAATTTGGTTTTGAAATGTAATGAAGTAAATATGGTTTTGAAATCTGTGTTTTGTTTCATATTCAAATGTTTCTTATATTATTGATACCATTGACATAGTCGTATTTAGTCGCCGGAAGTTAATACTATGGATGACTGCAGTATTTGTGGTGTTTAGCTTTGCGCCTCTAGATAGGGGATGTTACATGTAGCGGGTACCACTGGTGCAGCTTGCTGAGGAATGGTATCCTACATAACTTAGGTGTTGCTTGAACCATTTTGGCATCCCTCGGATAGTGTGTATCTTTTAGGTAGAGGGGTTCCCAGCGTCACAAGAACGATCCAGCCATATCAACTATCTATAGGTTTACACTCTTAGTTACAATTTCAAAGAAAGTGTTATATGCTAAAATAAAAGATTTGCCTAGTGTGTTTGCAGATGTTCAAGATAAGTGTATATATAGATATAGTAGGGTTTTGAAAAATACTTTCAAAATTAACTAGTATGAACTTATATATATAACCATACCCATTGATCAAGCAACCTAAGCGCTGATATCAAATATAACAAATCACCTCGAAGCGTGCCTAATTTGCAATCCAGAAAAGGCACTTCGAACATTAGACCCATTCTAAAGCCCACTATTGGTTGGTAAAATTGACACAATAAACAATACACAAAACCTTCTTTTAATGCTATCAGAATCTCATAGTAGAAAGGATAAAATATAATATCAAAAATGATATAAAAATTCAAATCTCAAAACATTACATCCCAATATTCGTAGTACAATATCCCAAAATACGATAACATCATGTTAGAAATCGGTACATTAAAATACATAAAAACTTAAGTAGATAGATAACTTCCACTAGACTTCGTCTCCACCTTCATCTCCAAAATCTGCATCGCCTTCTCTAACTTATGTTGTAATGAGGATGGAGTCCGAACAACAATATCTGATGAATAATAATCTTAAGTCTTTCCATAATAGTATTTGGTAGTATAACTCAGATTAGAATATGTTTTACGCATCCTAACTATATTTTCGATAAATACCTCCATTCATAAGCCCAAAGGTTCTCCTAGTCCAACCCTATAACTCACACTTTTCTAACCCAAATCTACATTTCACCTTCAACTATAGGCCTAAGGTCGTTCCTTTCCATGCATCCATCATTAATTATGTCCTAACAATGTGATAGGATGTATCCCGAACACCTAATACCTTTTCAAAGGTAATTAGGAAGACTCTAACCATTTAATACATATATCTTAGGCATGTCCACATCATTTAATACCTAACCCAAGGCAGACCCCTCTTTGGTACTATCCAGCTGACATTGAATGGAATCTCATCGGGCCCTTAATACTTCTTAATGTTAAGAGGCTGACCCTACAATAGCCACTTAATACCTAAAACTAAAGCAAACCCTTCTCAAGATTTCCACTACTATGCCTAAATGCTAACCCTGACCATTTAATAATTCCTAAATAGTGAGGAGGCGGCCCCTATAACAGCCACTAATATCCCCGACCTAAAAGCATGTCCAACGCATTATGACTAATATCCCAAACTATGACATTTCACATTCGTCTGATTATATCTGGGCCTGGTAGCTAGAATAACTGGGAAAACATACCTTATAGAATTGAGACTAATCTCACATCTTCCATGGGTACTTACTATAGAGACGTCTCACATCAGCCTCAAAGTCACACTACTGGTAGCCAGATTAGCTGCACAGACTTCTTTGTGCTTATGACTGACTTCACATCCCTATAACTTAGTTATACTTTCCACTCTCCTAACATACTACTATATATACCACACCACATTCCGCATCAAGGCCTTATAAGGAAATTTCCTTTTTCTACCTTTAATTCTAAATTATTTCCCGTGATTATCCCCACTTGATTCCTAAGGGGGTTATAATGTTAATAACTAAACTATTTACAATGTAATCAATACGTTATTAATCATACATTATTTATACGCTACTGTGTGTGTAATTATGTAACTAAATATTCCTAAGCGTATGAAGATCGCATCCTACACTAATTGTTTAAATGTCAACACATCCAATTTATACTAGTCAAAATCCATACCATGACATACAAATTATGTAATATCCTTAGATTGACAATAGACTTGTATAATAAAATAGAATCAATTTCCAAACTTATTTTATTAAAATAGTTGAATCAACATCGATAGAGTTAACAATTCAAATCCTTTTACACTCTATTCAACTTCTACATATATAAATGAAAATGAATTCATGTTTAAATTATGGAAATAGGAAATGCAAACTATGAATAAGAGATTCCACAATTTTCACACCCGTTCCTATCTTATTTTCTTTAACCCTTAATAACATCAACAAAGAGAAGTGTGAAGTGCAATGAAATGTAAAATATTAAAATTGCAGCAACTACACAAATTCTACGGTTTTGACATAGAATAATTAAGACTCCAATAACATAAGAATTGACATTGCGTTTTGGGGGAACTTTAGTGCTTTATATTTAAAGTTTAAGTAGACTAAAATTCCCTAAGGAATAAATAAAATCCTACCAATACAATATAAATATTAAAAATGATAAATACTAAGATTTCCACTCATAGAAGATTCCCAGCTTTTCCTCTTATATTGTTTACACCTTGTTTTTAATCTCTTTTCAGACTTCTTCCTTTAGAAATATATAACAATTGGATTGTATATGAATTAGATTTATTATTCTAAGGATTGGAGAAGAATATAATTAAAAATTGAATATTGAATATCTAAAAACCCTTACCAGAAAATCTTCTAAATCATAAGAAAGAAACTGAAAAAGCTTCATTGTTGTTCCAAATAATTTGTGAATAAAAGTATGGAGGCTAGCCAGTTATTTATTATGGTTATGAGGCAATAGAACTATCGAATTTAAGTCGATTTAGAATAATAAAATCTAGGTCGTTCGAGCCTTACAAAGCCCTGGCCGCCACAACATCCAATGGTCAATCCCTCTTCCTCAAGCAGTCGACCGATAGCCTATATTTGGAAAGTTATATTTATGCCATTTTAATTGTTATTCAATTTCTTATTAATTTTTAGCATTACGTTTATTTTAACATTTTCTCAACTCTAATTTTTAATCAACGTTAATTTAGATTCCAAATTCTAAACATTAATTAAATTTGAATTTGAATTCCATTTAAATTATTTTGAATTTGAAAACTTCAAACTTCAATAACTTTTCTGTTTGAGCTTCGATTGCAAAAGTTTATATATGAAAATTGATTGGAAAATCACATGAATGAAATGACATAACTTCTATAGCTAAATTTAGATACATACAAAATTTCATCTTTTAGCCTTGTTATTAATTAATTGCTTAGTAATTTTTATGGGGTATTATAAGCTCCACATTAGTCGGCCTAAGGATGTGATGTTCTTGTCGAGCCTTTCTCAAAGTTCTAAGGAGTGGCTAAAAGGGTTCTTAAATTAGTTTAACATTGTCGATATGGAAGTGAGTAATTTGAAGGAAGATTTGGCATTTATGGCTTTGGTCCGAGGAACACACCTAAGCATGGATTTTGGAAAATGGTTGAAGGTGAAACAACCAACAACTATGGAGGAATCTATTAACCCAAAAAATGGATCAACATCATGGATTGAGTATGAAATCACCAGCCTTGTTTACTAGAGCAAATAAAATAGAAATGAAATATAAGAAATGCGGAAATGATAAAGATACAAGAGGATTTTATAGTAGTTTGGATGTTAATGAAGCCTACGTCCACTTTATAACATTTATTATTAACTGACTTCTATTACAATTTGAATTGGAATAATATGATAGAATATCCTAAGTTAGATCATGTCACAAGTCCTTAAAGATGATTGGAAAATCATAGTTTCTCCTTGATGACCATTGTGTGAGAGAAGAAGAGTGAAGAATAACAGTAAAGAAAAATCTTTTCAAAGTTCTAGCAGGCAGTCTAGAAGATCCTATTTATGATGTAGGTAGATTTGTATTTATTGGGGTTGGAGAGCACTTGGGCCAAAGCAGCATTGCTAGAAGCCTGTACTCAGTGTCATAAAGGAGTTCAAAAAGTTTGAAGGCAACTCGAGCTAACTTGATGTATCACTAGCGATCCATTGGTGATGGATTGCTAGAGATCCACGTACTCAGTCTATTTTCTAGTGATCTTAATTTGGTCGTATTCTTATCTTCTATTTGTGTGCCTCGTCGAAATATCAATAATTTGAAGTTTGTTTGACATCCCTCTTTATGGGTCATCCATTTCATAAGAATCATTCACAACTCACTCAAAACTTAAAAAATCAGACGAAACTTTGCAGGCGCATTCTAGAGAGTGTGTGGAACCTATACTGTGAATTTCAGGTGGTAGGGACCAACTACATGGGTCGCTAGCGACCCATCAAGATGGATCGCCAACGATCAATCAAATATTCTCCAGTCATGCTCATTTTTTCTTTAAGCCGTATTTTAATTCTTTTAAGTGTACTCTACAAATTTTAGGCCAATTTTATTCCGTATGAGTTCTCTAGGTCCAGTTTAAGTTTGGTTCTTTGGTCGAAAAGTGGGTAAACAACAGCTTGAATTAGACGAGTCTTTACTTCCTAAACTATGCTGCTTGGAACGCTATGAAACATGGCAAGTATTCATAGAAGAGATAGTATATCATGATTGAAAAGGTTAGGATGACTCGCAATGCATCCTTATGGAGTGCTAGCGATCCATCCACTTAGTGTATTCTTGACTTATTTTTCTTGAGGTCCATTGACTTGTTTTCTTAATTCCTTCGGTCAAGCTTCAAGCTATTCTGGCTTATTTGAATGTTCTAACACTTTTGAATTTTTTCTTGGGTAAAAACCCATTTAACATTTTCCCCTTAGAGTATGTTTTCGTTAGAAACAAAGTGTGCTCTGAAGAGAGAAGAATTAGATTTTTATCCATACGAATCTTGTTGATCGCTGAATTTCATTTTGGAATGTGGTTTTCATTTCAGCTGGTGGTGAAGCTTAGTTTTTCCTTAGATGAATATATGCCATTTTGAGCCAAGTCTTTCTCTTTATCATCAACTATTTCTTTTGGAGGTCTTGACTAAGTTCTTATCACCATTTGAATTCCAGTATGACATTTCATTCCAAAGTAAGATAAAGTGGATGAATCCAACATTTTTCTTTTTCCATTTCTTTACTTCCAGTGATCCGAAAAAGAAAAGCTTCTCACGTCGCTTCGGACAGTGGTTCCATTATTGGTTTCTCACCGATAATGGGTAAGTCCCAAGAAAGATAATGTTAAAGTATGACGTGACTCGTTTTTCTCGCACGAGTGAGCAATCTACACATGTTGTTCCATTCACGGCGCTTTAGACACCGGACACATTTTGCATAGATAACATACAGTAGTTTCCACAGTTAATGCTAAGAATCTGACTGGTACACATGCGTTGACTTCCCTTCAATTTCGAGCATTGGTGATATGGGGATATTATTCAAAGTAAAAAATATCTGCCACTATTGGACCCCAAGATTAATTGTTCAAAATGACTTTCCGGTCATCCTATCTTTAGTCTTGTAGAGGAACTTCCATTCCTCCAAAAGCTGAATCCTTCATAGCTTAGGCTTCGCCTTTTATTCCTACATGTCGGGATGATTGATTACGGATGAATTACAAGGCACGACTGTTCCTATAGAGCTATGGTTGAAGTTCGATCAAGCACAGTTTCAATCTTCGAAAACTGGCGCATGACTTATTCGATTGCGATTGTCATTCCCTTAAGTTTTTTGGAATTCAACCTGCAAACCAGTCTCCATCTCTGGGGAAATTTTTTTAATTGCTCAATTCTGAGCATTACATTTTATTACTAGTTATTAACCATAATGCCTCTTATGTTCCTGTGTATCATAATAGTTTAACGTAATTTTATACATGTAAGTAATACTCTTGAGGTTATTTTGGCATATTATATTTCTTAGCTTTGTCCAGAACTATGAGGTAGCTTGGTCTACCCAGCTCTGTGGCTATTCCTATTTATGCTCCGTTGAGTTCGTTCAACAAAGTGTTGGTGTATATTCCCTAGTCCATAGGGGTGATTACTCTGAATATTATGTTTATATGTTTTCGAAAGGCTAGGTCTCTTGGGCCATATGTTTGATTGCTCCAGTTTTATTGACACGATAATCCTATATCTAAAAACTTGGGACTTTACTACTTTATTCTAAGCTCTGATTTTTTCAATGATGTTTGTTTCCTTACTGCAAATGAATTCCTCCAAGTTCACGTCGTTATTCGATGTCATTGTAGGTACATGTGCTAGAAAGATGCATCGCCGTCATCTTCTACTAAAATGATTTCTTCCAAGTCCAATGTTGAGATCCTAATCATGTATCGGTTTCTATCTTCGAAAACTCATACACGGATGACTCAACTCTGTGGATTTTTCCTTGATGTTGTGAATCTTCGGATAGCATGAGATGCCAAAACGTAGGGCTGAAGATTCAATCAAGCTCTTGCTTCACTTTTCGAAATCCAATGCATTGGTAGTTTCATTCCGGGGGTTTCCTCTTAGCATCACCAAAATTCGAGCGATGGCATATTCCTACCAATTAGGACTAAATGATCTAGTCGGACCATAAATAGGTCATCAATCCTTCTCTTCATTGCAAGACTTTGACCGACAGTAAATTTCTTATGGTTATTCATGTCAGGACTTGGTGACTTTTGCTTCAACCAAGTATTTATGCGTCTATCCCCGTTTGAGGGGACAACTATTTCGAATGCCAGTATTTGAGCGTTTGCGAGAGATGAAAAGGTTTGGGACAAATGATTCACTTTCCCCCGGTCTGGCTCTTAGTCCTATTCTGGGATTGAGGAAGTTTTGGTGATTTTACTTCCGACCTTCCATGATTGTCCCTGCTTTCCCTTAGCCATGCATTCTTTGCTTGTCACCTTACGTCATCGTGGAAGCTCGTTCGTATGCCAATTCCTGTCTTTGAGAATTGGTAACCTAGTTGCTTTATTTCTGGTGGCACTTCCTCAAGGCTGCTTAACTCTTTCTAAGTTGAATTATGGAAATTCGGTTGTGCACCAGCTTTCATCCCTAGCAATTAGAACATAAGCGATTCAACCCTAGGATTTTCTTTTAGCGCTACCTTATTCTCGTGTAGTGGCTGATTCCTGCTATGTATGGTCGAACCATCTGATCGACCTATGACAGGTTATGTCTTCCGGTCGTTTCCTGTTATCAGGCAACAGTAGTTTTCTGAAGACAAGGGTAGAAACAAGGTTAAGGACCAACTTTTATCTTTAGAAGCAAGTGCATTGATGGTTTACTACGATGAATGTTTCTCATCGACCTTGTAGATTAAAGTTTTTAGCATTGACAGGGAAATATCGGTATTAATTGAGCAGAAAGTTTCCCAGTATTGGCAGAGCGATACTAGTACTTATGAAATAGAAAGTTTCCCAGCATTACCAGGGTAACACCAGTACTTAGGAAATAGAAAGTTTTCCCGGCATTGGCAGGGTAATACCGATACTTAGAAAATTAGAGAAGTCCTTAGCATTTCTGGGACAATATTGACCTGAGGAGGTTGGGATCGATATTTCCTGTTGATTCAGTGGTAATTTTAATTTAGTCCTATCTTCGGGCGGTGTTAAAGTCATGTTGGCGAGGACTGAATCATTCATTTGATTCTATAGAGTTGAGTAGATTCCTTTTAACCCAATGTGGTTGTTTTATCAACGTTGCTTAACTCCGGGATACGCTATGTTCCGTAAGGATGAGAGTCCCATGCATCTCCATTGCCAAGCTTTGTTTATAACCATTAAGTATTTCCCTTGGAGATGCAAGGCTGTTACTTAACCAAATCCATAGTTATTCTTATTCATGAAAAATCAAATTTCCTCCAATTTTTTTTGTTATGATCCAATGACAACCTACGGAACCCTTCATTTCCAAGTGCCAAATTCCAGGTTATTATAGATAATTAGAAGTCGCGGGGCAAGTTAACACATTGCCTTTGGTACAACCACTCTCATCCCTATCTTGATCACAAACCTTTAGGCTTCGGTAGTGTTTGTCTTGAATTTGTGATGCTTAATCCTAGCTTGTCTCAGGGCATATGCGTTATGTTTGGTCAATAACATCGTTGCAAGTATCGACCTTATTCGTTAGTGCCAATCATCGAGAATTAATGATTTAACCACTTGATTTCAAGGCTCTCTCCTTGCCTTTGTCAGTCTTTAGATAACAGTTTGTTTCCTACAAGTAGGAGTCATGGTGTTTGATTGATCTCTACAAGGCTGATTATTCCATATACAGCTAAATTCTAGGCCAAGATGAACCTATGATGGTCAGGGGTTGTCCTTCTTGATGTCTCTAGTCTTCGAGCAATTTTATATTCCTGAAAGACTAGCCACATCCTCTAGACATTGGCGACCTTTAGGCTACGTTGGATTCTTACAAGTTGGAGTTTGAGAGCTCAGTCGAGCACTTGCTTCTGTCTTTGGAAACTGGTGCGTCGATGATTTAATTCTAGAAATGCTTTTCATCATCATTTATCTCTTGACAATGGTAAGTTCCTACGTTAATAGCCTATTTTTGGGTGATTGCGAATTTCAGGGAGTTCGATTTTTTTGTCAATGTGATGGTCTGGAGTTAACGATGTTGCCGGGGAAATATCGATGCCTACAAGGTTGGACAGTTTCCTTTCAATTCTGTAGTCGTTCAACATACCATACTGCATAGCTCTGTTGAAACTGCCAAAATTTTCTACTCGGTGTAATAGAACCATGAAGTGATTTTTTATCATGAACAAGTATTAGTTTGTTATGTGCCCTAGTCCATGGGTTTGATTACTCTGAATAATTGATACGAGACTTGATGTTCTAGGCAGCTCTCCGGATGCCCACGTTCAAAGTCGCATCGCAGATCCTATCTTTAGGAACTCATTACTTGAACGTCTTAACCTTAGAAATTTAATAATCAACTTTGATCAAAGAAGGGAATTCTTTGTTAGGCTTTAAGTTCGAGAACTTTATGACGCTGCCAGGGCGATGTTAGCTCATTTGGACAATCGGACCGACTCTTGTTAATCCTGCAATGAACTAGTTTCTCAGTGTTGCTCAAACAACATCGGTACATAGAGAATTCTAATGGTTCATTTTTGATGCCGAGCAACATCAAGTATTGTTTGCATGACATATCAGATGCATGGCTTATGAAAGTATGCGGCGTACGAAATGCACGACTTTAAGAATGTGTAGCTTACGAAATCCGCAACTTTTAGGATCGATACGACATGTTGATATAGAATGGTTTGGAAATTCTCAATGTTGCCAATCTTTGTGTAACGTGAGGAGTATGTGCTTCAAGATCATGGTTCCACGGCTGAAGAAGTGATGTACGGCTTATGTGTGCCGTGGCTTATGAGAGTGCATGACTTATGGGAGAGTGCGGCTTATGGGTTCGATATGACCTGTCGATCCAGAATGGTTTGGAACTTCTCAATATTGTCAATCTTCGGGTAACTTGAGGAGTTCCTGCTTCAAGAGCATGGTTCAAGGGCTCAAGATATTATTCGTGGGTTATTAGTGGCATGGCTTATGAGAGTGCGTGGCTTATGTGATCGATACGACTCACCGATCTGAAATGGTTTGGAGCTTCTTGATATTTCCACTCTTCGGGTAATGTGAGGAGTTTGTGCTTCGAGAGCATGGTTCTACGGCTCAAGAATTGATGCATGGCTTATGGGTGGCGCAGCTTATGAGAGTGCACGACTTATGGGAGTGCACAGCTTATGGTATTGATACAACTCATTGATCTGGAATGGTTTAGAACCTGTCGACATTGCCAATAGTCATGTAATGTGAGGAGGTCGTACTTCGAGAGCATGGTTTCATGGCTCAAGAAGTGATGTGTGGCCTATCGAAGTGTGCAATGGTTTGGGTTTGGCCGATGTTGTAGGAATGACACTGGTTCTTAGAAGGCGGTAATTGAGTTCCATCGATTCGGCGATTTGAGTTGATTTGCTTCCATCGACTTGGCGGGATGCTGTAATGACCCACAATATTTACACAATTATGATATTGTGATTTAAACAAGTATAAAATATTGAAATATATTTGTGCACACATTTGGTATGACTTAGGGGTAAATTTGGGATTTCCCAACTGTTAAAACCCTAGCCGTGAGTGAATTATAAAAAAAGAAAGATGTGGCCACTGTTTCATTTGACTCTCTCGTTTCAAAACAAAAACTAAAATGGCCGAAGCCCTAGAAATCAGATTGGGGGAAAAATCATCTTGCTGTATCGAATGGCGTTGGATTCGTGAGAAAAAGGGGGAAAGCTATGGCAATATCTAGGGGATTGACATCTCATATAGCTACGTGAGTGTTCTTAATCTTGATTTGGCAATAAGTCCTATCTCAGGCAGCCGTAGTTATATTTCTGCAAATAAATTTGTGTGTATGGATGCTTTGCGTGTATTGATGCTTGTTAATGATTGTTTGATCCTTCGTTGCTTGCATATCCATATATTGATGAAGACCAAGTCTGATTATGTTCATATCTGAACCTCAGATGATATCTATTCACTATTATGTCACGATACACTGATTTAACACTATGTATTACTGCCGAATGAATTGTTTAAGTGCACTCATACCAGACGTATCATGTCTGACCCTGTTGATTGTCTCGACAATCTCTTGGGGTGTCTCATTCAACGAGGCAGTTCGGGATGATGTTTTTACAGGTTGCTATGCACATTTTGATGAGATGATGACTTAAGAGATGGAGTTAAAATGATTTATCACTGCATGTAGATGATATGAAGAAAGTATTTAAGTATTTCATTGTCATTTTATATGTATTGCTGAACTGAAATATGTATATTTTACTATGAACAGTGAACCATCATGTGTTAGATTGATATGTATATAAATCTGGAAAACTGTTTTGTCTTATAAGTAATTGCAAGTTTGAAACTGAAACACTAGGATCGTTCAGTTTTTATATATTTTCTGAAATCTGTATTTGGAGAATAACTTGTGTCAAGGCGGTATACACAAGTGTTTACACTTGTGTATATGTGCAGACCTATAGATCTGCTGAGTTTTGTGATTTAAAGGATTTTTATGGATTTTGTTCGAGTTTCCTTTCAGAAGTTTTGGGGAAAATCTTTATAAACTTATTTTGATGGATTATTTCTATATTTATGCATAAGCATATATGGATCTGGAGTTTGATTTTAGTATGTAATTATCATATCTGAGAATATATATATTTATCTGTTTTTTTTGCAAGTTGAATGCCTTAAGTATGAAAAGAAAAGATGATATATATATATATTTCTCTATGTTATGGTTTTCTGAGATCATGTTACTTATGGTTTTAAATGGGAGATTATATGGATCTGAATCCACACTTTTGAGATATGATCTTTAATCTGAGCATCTGAGTTTTGATAGATATGTTTTCTTTGATATAAGATGTTTATTCTGGAAAAAAATGAAGTTTATGGGAGATTTGGATTTATATAAGAATTTGAAATAATTTCTGAAATGAGTTTGAGAACTTATAGCCTCATGTGCTTTATATAACTGAAACGTGTTTAGTTGTTTTAACAGCATGACTTACAAGTCTGAACTATATTTATATGTTTTGGCATATCTGATGCCGTAGATCTTTGAAGGAAAAAAAATGGATTTTAATGCTTTCAAATGCATTATGACTTTTGAAATGAAATTTCTATGTTAAGTGGCTGTTGCTATTTGAATCTGAATATAACATATAGCTAATACATGTTCATATAATAGATTCTTGAATCGTATTGTGGACTTGCCATATAAATTAATATACGTGCATGCCCTTACTTTATATTTCTGAAATGAATGAGCTCCGTTTTGAATAGTTTTGCAAAAGAAAGTTAATTAGCAAACTGTTTTGATTCTCTTATGCTATATTCATAAGATTTCTAGAAATGGATTACAAGTCCATGTATTATCTTGAGACTTTTATAAAAGGAACTTGTAAGCTTCCAATTGTTTATGTGAAAAATATTTGTATGATGCAGAATGGCTTTTGTCCTTGCATCAGTGATATGTTTTCAGTTTTAAAGAAAGATAGTTGATGTAAATTCATCTTTTATGTCTGAATATAACTTGCATGAATGAGAAAGAGGGAAACTCGATGACCGCATTTTTGTATAGTTGGATTGGTAAACCTTTGTTTATACGTATATTTATTGATACTTTGTTGGTGCCAAGGCTTCATTGACTCTCGGATGTTGCCAGCATTGTTACTGTGTGATTTTAAGGCTCAATTTTAATTACCTATTCATTAATACCATTGCTTGAGCTTGTGTGTTGGGGAGGTCGTGCACACCTGTATTTATATGTGTGTGTACGTGCAGCCACACCTATAATTGTGCTATAGTAAGAGTTGAATTAAATAAAGAATATCTATGACTTTTATGATATAATCCAGAATTCTGATATTTCCAGTCTGCTTGTGTATCTTTTGTGTCATATTGCAAATAATTTCCATAAAGAGGGAAATGGATTTATCTTTATATTAAAATGCTATGTGTGAATGCTTTAGCTAATTTTCTTAAACTCTGATTTAATAGCTAAAGAGATTGGTATATCTTCATATATACTAATCTATGTTTTAAGAATACACCAATATTTCTATATTGGTAATAGTGGATCCTGGTTTTGGTTTTGAAGATAGATGACCCTGTGTTTTCATTTAGCATATTTCTTTAAAAAAAAAACAAATTAGTCCATGATATGGCCACTAGAAAAGTAGGGTCATCTCAGATGCTCATGAACCGGGTGTTCACCATTTCAAGGGCAAGACATGGCTTATGAGTTGCATGCAATGGTTATTGGATCAGGTAACCATGGCATGGATGATCCTTTCATTTTTAGGAAGATATGCATGACCAAATAGATCGGTTTGCCATGGTGGAAAGATCTACTACTGATCAGATGAAGATGGATATGAAGAAAGAGCCTATGGGAATAAGGGAAAGAATATTAGATTTTAGTCTAAAATAACTTTAGAGAATGGGTTTTCAACTGGAATACTGCTTAAGAGGAAGAGGAATTGGTCACCAAGAGCGATAAATTAGGAGTTGGGAAGAAGTGAGCAAGTATTACGCTTCTATTTCATTTGTTGTGCTAGCTAGGTCATTGAGTCCGTAGTTGTTAGAATGCCAGAATTTTCGATCAAGTATAACAGATCTGTGGTATGATTAGTCTTGGCCTTCCTTGTAGCCATTCAAGTGTGTGCGCTACCCCCCATGACGCAGGCTATTCGTGCGCTCGAACTGTAACTAGGGCTTCTCCTCAACCTGTCTGGTTGCCCCCGGTCCAGTGGGTGCAGCAGTGTCTTCTAGATGATTAAAGCATTGAAAAGCCTCTATCTTCAGAGACGTATATATAAGTGATCCGAGATACTTTGTTCTTGTGGATACTGAATCCTGGCTTGGTTTGAGTTGGCCTCTGATTATCAAGATTGGTTTAGTTTTGGTTTAGTTTCTTTAAGCAAACTAGAAGCATGGAATTCGACAATATTTTTCTCAATCGCCATTGGAAGAGATTCCGTTAGTTCTGTTGAGTGACTAATGTGATTGTCGATTCGTGGCCCTAAAGCATGACTTCACTGACTTTGGGGATTTCATGATTTGAAGACCGCTAATCTTTTAGTTTTCCTTTGTGTCGCTTTAGTTCATGAAGGATTATTTGATCAGAGTACTACTGATCTACTAGTTCGCCCTCAAGATAGTTTAGTCCATGAGAGACCTTAACGTTGCTTTAGTTCGTGAAGGATTCTTTGTGTTTGGATGTCCTATGACTAGACAGCCTTGGAGCAATAATTCACCCACTCCAAGAAGAGTTTTAGGTCATGTGTTTGACGGTCTTAAAGTGATGAATCATTGACTTCACGAGCAACTTTGATTGAATTTCCAATGACCAGATGGTCTTAGACCAATAATTCATTGACTCCCAAAAGAGTTTTTGGGTCATGTATCCAATGGACCAGTGGCCTTACAGTGATGATTCATTAACTTCAACAGGAATTTCGGTCGGATGTCCGACGACCAGACAACCTTGAAGCGATAATTCTTCGATTCCAAGAATAGGTTTTTGGATGGCGTGTCCAATGGCCCGTCGGTCTGAAAGCGATGATTCATCGACTTCAAGAGGGATTTTGGTCGAATCACAAAAAGTAGGTTAATCAATTCTTAGAGAGTAGGGATTAGATCTTTTTGTTCAAAGATCCTTCAAACAAGCCTTCTTGATGCTATCAGAGCTTTGAATGATGTTTGGAATCTTGCTTTTGTTTACCTGTAGAGGGCAAGTTGATGTTCGGAATGAGATATAATGGCATAAGATGCAATCGTTTTATGACTTGTGTTGTTTGTAATGATTTATATCACACCATGTTAAATAATGGTTGTTTTTTTGTTAAGCACCTGGCCATATTTTTGATATATGCCTTGCTAGTTCGATCGTCCATAGGTCGACTATCAGTAGCTCTGCCAAGTGTTTGACATTGCCAATGCTCTCGGTGTGCTGGCTGAAGCCTAGACTCTCTATTCTTTAGGAGTGTCATTCCAATGGAAGTTCTGTTGGCTTACGGTTGGTCTCACAGGGGCAATTTGAAATTCCCTTCTGGAATTTGGGATGTTAATGTCCAAAGTCAAGTCATCTTCATCAAGTTGTAAATCGTCTTTAGAATCTAAAACATCCATTGCTATGTCATCTCATTGAGTTTTCGCCCCTAGATTTAGGTTTGTAGCAAGTGGTTTTTTGACAGGCGGAGTGTTTGCAATTTCTTCTATGACAATTCCTACAGTTCTACCCATTATTCCAGTTTGCTTATGTCTTCTGTTTCTTCCATTTAAGCCAAAAATAGAGAAATTCTCTTGCTCCGCAACAACTATGGCCTTAGGTACCATTCTGGGAGTAGTTTGTGGTTAGAGCGCTAAGAGAGTATTTATCTTTTCCATAAGAGCTTTTTGACTATTTGCCATTTTTAGGTTAATTTCATCAACCATGTTGTTCAACTACCCTTTGGTCACAACGTCATGCCGAGTGGAGGATCCTGGCACTTGATCTGCAATTTTAGCTCCAATTTGCAGTTTGTTAGGGTTGTTGACTTCAAATCTCTGAGGCTTTTCTTCTTTTGCAGCAATGGTAACCTATATGGATCTTCCAGTGGTAGTTATCTTTTCTTCCTTGTGCTCTTGACTTTCAATACCATGTCTTCTAAGAAGAAATTGAGGATCTAACTTTGAACATATCCGATCTAAAGTAGATGGCAAGATCTAAGTCCAAGTTAGTGTCTCAGTAAATTGGTTTTGATTGGGGAAGATTCTCCAATCATTGTCAGTCCGGCCCATTTTCAAGTTACGACTATTGGTGATGCTTGCAAATGATGTATGCAAGATTATCCAAAAAAATTTCAAGCATGGATAGGGTCATGGATTAATGATGATCCCCAAAAAATTTCAAACTACACTACTACAAACAGGCCATTTGCATCGGTTGTTTACCCCCCTTTTGCATCAGTTCAACAAACGATGCATATGCAACCGATGCAACAGGCATAACACTTTTGCATCAGTTCTGAAACCGATGCAAAAAGGTCCTTTTTGCATCGGTTGTTACTAAGAACTGATGCAAAATATCATGGCTGGTTGCTTGAACACAGCCCCCATGTTGCATCGGTTGTAATGAAAACCGATGCAACAAAGGAACTTGTTGCATCAGTTGTTGCTGAAAACCGATGCAAACTAATCCCTCTATTGCATCGGTTTTTATAACAACCGATGCAAACTAATCCCTCAGAAACCATTATTACAGTACTCAAATAGACTATATATATATATATTATTGATAATCTTTTTATATATATATATAAAAGAAAAAAACATACACAAAAAATAAAAATAAAAAGATTATTTCATTATCATTTAAATACAGAAGCCTCCTTGTTTTCATCTCCAGCATCATCCTAAATAAAGAAACAATAAGAAAACTTAATTTGCAGTTCATATTATAGATGTAGTTACAGCCACATACAATTATTTGCAGAGCATTAAATGTGATTTACCTCAAAACAATAACACACCCACATACAATTATTTGCAATTCATATTATAGATTGTAGTTACAGCCAATACTTGGTACTTACAGCCAATGTTAACTCGGTCAGTTTCAATTTGCCTACTTCTTGCAACTGCCTGCCATATCAATTTGCCCCCACTTGCATTCCTACATACCCACTTGTCACACTAGCAGTCAAATACCTTCACCTCTTCTCATATCAATACTAACATTCCCCAATCACCTGTACAAACTTCCACAAAGCCCATCATCATCAACATCCCCCCTGGTCATCATATCTGCACATATCTACCTTAAACTCCCCCTGTCCTCCCTCAACATACCCTAAAAACTTACCACCATCAATACTCAACCACCCTCATCGTCGGTGCCTCTATCTCCAGTGCATTCCTCCACTTCATCAAACCAAAGAACATCGCATCCCTTTGTTCACTGCCTTGCTTCCACATCCTCCTACTCATTGACGATCTATATCAGTCTACCACATCTGCCTTCTACCATCTCCTCTAGTCACGTCAAACTGCCTTGCAAATACACACATCTTCCATCTGAACATCAGAAACCCATTTAACTGCTGCTCTACCAAGATCATAACCAAACAAATACACAACTGTCATCCCCTTGCATTTCAACTACTACTGCAGACTTCATCCATAACAACTGCTGTCACCAATATCTCCCCTGCATACAAATTGCTTACCTTCTTGCTGCAAACCCTTTTGCTACAATCACACTGTCACAGTCACACTGTCCATCATCAACTAGCTGCCACCAGAGCACAAACCACCACACCAGAAACTCACCACTACAAAGCAGCAACAATACTTCAAACTCAGTCGTCAAACTTCTCACATATACAGCAGCAACAAATCGCCAAACTTCAAACTTCAACTTCTACTAGCTTCATTTTATGGTCTTGGAACCAGATGTTTAGTGAGTTTTGTAGGCCTACATTTGATATTCGGAATCTGTATGTCTTGCCTGCAAAACATGTTGGCAGTCAATCACAGTATGCTTGAAGTGATATGTACTCTCAAACACCAAAAAGTTACTCTTCCCACTTCGTACAGAAAAACAAGACATATAGATCTCAAATATTAAAAAGGCTACACAAAATATAACTAGGCGATACACAGGAAATCAAATACATTATACAATTGATCGATTGATGTTTAACCATATACAAATAGTAAAAAATATGTATAATATGTATAATTCATTCTCATATATAATCTGTAAATGTATACCTTGGTCAACATTGAAAGATACACCGTTTGATCCACGTCCGTTGATCAAAATTCCATCAGGGAAAGGAAGCATCTTACCAGCATCCAATGCTCGTCTTAAATTCTAATACACAATCAACAAGATAAACGGTAAACTTATTTGTTTTCCATGTATACATATCATGCATGACATATGGTTAAAAATTAAAATCAAAGTACATATACCTGTTGAGTCACAAGCTTTATGAAAGTTTTGATTTCTGACAAATAAGGCGATTGATTTCTGACAAACAAGGCGATCGACAAAAACAAGGTCAATAGAGCTATATATGGTACTCTAGATTATAGGTTGATTATTTGTTGTTGTAATAGTAATAAATTTGTTAAAATCTATCCTCAAATAATCATGCATATCAAGGGAATCAATATATATACGAATAATTTATAAGTTGCATGCAGTTGCACAATTCAATGTGCAATTTAACAGGCACCGGTCGACCGGTCAATATAGGTGCGGTCGACCGTTCCTGTGTAAATTGCACAGTGAACGTGCACACATGCACATAACGTATATATATATTTGAATTCCTGTCTACCGGTCCATTTTTGACCTGTCGACCATTTTTAAACAGAAAGCAACTTTTCCAAAAGACACTTCTCTTCTCCAAAGGTTGCATCTCCTATCTTTCATCAATGATCATAACTCTTAATGGCAACTGTTCACAAAGAGTTACAACTATTTTTCTCTATATATACTCATCTAAATCATTGATTCAAACACAAGTTTTTACAACGATTTCATATATTCTTTTAATCTAATCTCTGATCTCAATACTGTATTATAAAAGCTCTAAATTATTTATTGAATCTTTGAAACTATTTCATATCCTTTGATTCAATAATATACTTTCCTTAATCTTTTCAAAACATCATATCGCATACTTTGAGGATAAGATTATAGGAAGGGTGTACTGCTAGTGACAAATCCGTGTTTTCAAGAACACAAGTTGTCAACAACAATTGTATTTGTTCTTTTGTTGAAGTCCTCTGTGTTGTAAGAGGCAAGTGTTGAAGTCCTCAGTGTATTAGAGGCGTGAAATCCCGTTCGGTTGTTCGGGTATTGTAAACCTGTTCCTCCGGGTGAAGCGAGGTAGTTAATAGTGAAAATCCAGATAGAAGTCTGGGACTGGACGTAGGACGGTGCTCCGAACCAGTATAAAAATCTCTGGTGTGATTTTTCTATTTTCTATTTACAATGCTATTATCATCTATTTCCGCATTTGTATTGTAATCCATATTACACGATCCGTGTATACTATATTAGCACATATAATTGTATACACACCGCACTTTCAATTGGTATCAGAGCACGGTTATCATATAACCGTAACACAGTTATTTGATATATTCTTGTAATATGGCATATAACGCAAGTACTAGCACTCAAAACACCACTTACACAGAAGGGCAATCGACACAAAGACCTCCATTTTTCAATGGTCTTAACTATAGTTATTGGGCAACACGTATGTCATTCTTTATGCA
Organism: Allium cepa; assembly: GCA_030765085.1. Lineage (NCBI taxonomy): Eukaryota > Viridiplantae > Streptophyta > Magnoliopsida > Asparagales > Amaryllidaceae > Allium > Allium cepa. The sequence continues at coordinate 942,827,798 of CM060934.1, read as the reverse complement.
ATCAAGTAACTATGATGCTTGGAATGCTACTCAAAGAGAAATAGTGAATCCAACAAATGATTATTCAGAATGGACTGTGGCTGAGAAAACGGCAGCAGCCGTAAATGCAAGAGCAATAAATATGTTGTTCTGTGCATTAGACCAAAATGAATATAACCGTGTTAGTATCTGCACTACTGCATATCAAATTTGGCAAACGCTAAAAATCACTCATGAAGGTACTAACAAGGTTAAACAAGCCAAAATAGCCATGCTGAAAAGTCAATTTCAAAATTTCAAAATGAAACCAAATGAAACAATCAATGACATGTATTCACGGTTTCAAACTATTCACCATGCACTTATTGGGTTAGGACAAAAGTATTCTGATTTTGATGTTGTTTCAACAGTCCTACATTCTCTGACTAATGAATGGGAAGGAAAAGTATTAGCAATTGAAGAAGCTAATGACCTTTCCGTCATGAAGCCAGATGAATTGATAGGAAATTTAATGTCCTATGAAGCAAATTTGCAGGCTAGAAAAGAACAGAAAGAAGAAAAGAAAAATGTAGCATTTCATGTTGAGAAAGATGAAAATGAATCAGATTCTGAAGATGAAGATTTGGCGTTCATTGCTAAAGGTTTCAAAAAATTCCTAAAATATCGAAAAGCCAGTCGCTACAATAAAAGGAAACCTGGATCAAATAAACCATCTTCATCTGCTATAGAATGTTTCAACTGCCATAAAAAAGGACACATGCAGAAGGATTGTCCAGAACAAAAGAAAAAGTCAGAAAATGACAAATTCAAATATAAGAAGGACAAATCAAAGAAACGAGCCTTCTCAGTAACATGGGATGATTCAGAGTCATCTTCATCAGAAAGTGAAAGTGATTCGGAGAATGAACAAGCTAATGTTTGCTTTATGGCAACAGAAGATGAGGTACAAATTCCTACATTTGATGAATTACTTGATATTAATGCTGAATTGATAGTCAAATATAAAGACTTAAAACGTCAATTAAAAGTAGTCAAAGCAGATTTAAGTAGAGCAGAGTTTGAACGAGATATGTTAAAAGATGAGAAGAAAATATTAGAAGAAGAACTTGAAAATATTCAAGAATCATCATCTAATGTTGACTCTCAAATATCTCTTTTGAGTCAAGAAATAGAAGCTCAAAAAGAGAAAAATAATGCTCTCACTACTGAAAATCATGAACTTAAAGCAAAAGTCAAAATTCTAGACCTAGAAAAAGCTAGTTTACAAACAAAGTTTGATGACATTACTCAAAATGTTTCTAACTTTAACAAAGGTCGAGAAAATTTGACTAAAATCATTGAAAGTTCACAATCTATTTCAGATAAACAAGGTTTGGGATATAACAAACATGAAACTAAGAAACATCTTAGAAATAAAAGGAAGAAGAAAGTACAAAAAACTGAAGCTAAGAAAAATCTTAGTTTATTATATTTCAAACCAAAACCAGTTGTGAAATTTCAAAAGAGAAATGTCAAGACTATCAAAATATGGGTTCCTAAAACAAATAATAATTTGATTAGGAACAAATACATTCAGCAAGTCATGAATAATGTACATTTTAATAACAATTATATATATAAAGGGGATACCGGACCCAAATGGGTTTGGACTCCTAAGACCTAACTCTTAGGACCCTATAAAAAGTGGGTACCATGAACTTAATTCTATTTTTTGCAGGTCCCACTGAAGAAAAGAGGAAAGTGGATATTGGACAGTGGTTGCTCAAAGCATATGACGGGAGACAAGAGCTTATTAACAAATATTAAATACTCAGATGGTGGCTCAGTCACTTTTGGAGACAATTCAAAAGGTTATATCATCGGCAAAGGCGATGTGAGCAATTGCGGTACATCTAACTTACCTCTTATTACTAATGTCATGCTAGTTAGAAATTTAAAACACAATTTACTTAGTATTAGTCAGTTATGTGACAAGGGTTTTATAATTTCCTTTTCAAATAATAAGTGTAGTATTTTAGATAAAGACCATAATTTGGTTTTTGAAGGTTATAGAGACAGAAATATATATATTCTAAATATGAATATTAATCATAATTCAGATATGTGTCTTGTGGCTAATGACAATGATCCATGGCTATGGCACAAACGTTTCTGTCATATAAACTTCAGAACTATTGACAAGCTAGCCAAAAACAATCTAGTTAGAGGACTACCCAAAATGAGTTTTAAAGTTAACAACATTTGTGATGCATGTCAATTAGGAAAATTGACCAAATCATCGTTTAAATCCAAGAAATTCATATCAACATTACAACCACTTGAGTTACTGCACATGGATTTATTTGGACCTACTAGAGTTCAATCAATAAATCACAGTCAATATGTGCTTGTAATTGTTGATGATTTCTCTCGTTATACATGGACAATTTTCTTAAAAAATAAAAGTGATACTTTCGATCATTTCAAATCTTTCGTCAAAAGAATTCAAAAATCAAAAGGGATTAAAGTTAAAAATATAAGAAGTGATCATGGCGGAGAGTTTGAAAATAATGAATTTGAACATTTTTGTACAAAGAAAGGTATATATCATAATTTTTCGTTTCCCAGAACTCCACAACAGAACGGAGTAGTAGAACGAAAGAACCGAACTTTACAAGAATGTGCAAGAACATTATTGAATGGAACCACCTTACCAAAACATTTCTGGGCAGAAGCTGTCGCAACTGCCTGTTATGTTTTAAATCGTGTGTCCATAAGACCTCTTACCAAGAATACTCCTTATGAATTGTTTAACAAAATAAAGCCCAAAATCTCATACTTCAAAGTTTTTGGTTCCAAGTGCTTTATTTTAAATATGAAAGACCAGCTTGGAAAATTCGATCCAAAAGCCGATGAAGGAATATTTGTCGGTTATTCGGAACGAAGTAAGGCCTATCGGATATTTAATAAACGAACCAAAACTATTGAAGAATCACTTCATGTCTCTTTTGATGAAATTTATCAGCATCCTCACACAATATCAGATGATGACGAATCAATAGTCATTGATAATCCAATCATCTCAAATACTGATTCTGGCTCAGAAGTAATTATTGAGAATACTCCTCAAATATGTGAATTACAATCACCACCAAGAATATTAAGAGACCATCCGGCCCAAAATATAATAGGTGAAATAACATCACATGTCAGAACAAGGAGTCAACTCAATCAAATGGGTCATGTCGCTTTTCTCTCAAATATCGAACCCAAGAATCCAAAAGAAGCTGCTACAGATGATTACTGGATCATTGCCATGCAGGAAGAACTAAATCAGTTTGAGCGCAATGATGTTTGGGAACTTGTTCCGAGACCAACTGATCAGTCAGTAATTGGTACTAAATGGGTCTATAAAAATAAGGCTGACGAACAAGGAAATATCACCAAAAATAAAGCAAGATTAGTAGCACAAGGATACAATCAGGAAGAAGGTATCGATTATGAAGAAACTTTTGCACCAGTTGCTCGACTAGAAGCTATTAGAATTCTATTATCTTTTGCTTGTCATCATAATTTCAAACTTTATCAGATGGATATCAAAAGTGCTTTTCTCAATGGATTTATCAAAGAGAATGTCTACGTCGAACAACCTCCTTTATTCGTACATGAAAAATATCCTGACCATGTGTTCAAACTTAAGAAAGCTCTGTATGGTTTAAAACAAGCACCTCGTGCTTGGTATGAACGATTACGTAGCTATCTTATTAATTCAGGATTTGAAATAGGCAAAGTCGATCAAACTTTGTTTATTAAACATTCTCGAAAAGATATTCTGGTTATCCAAATATATGTAGACGATATCATCTTTGGTTCAACAAACGATAAACTCTGCAAGGAATTTGCAAGTATTATGACCAAAGAATTCGAAATGTCTCATATGGGAGAACTATCTTATTTTCTTGGACTTCAAATCAAACAACTTTCAAACGGTATTTTTATCAATCAAGAAAAATACTGTGAAAATCTTATCAAACGCTTCGGATTACAAAATACATCTGGTAAACCAACTCCTATGAGTACAACTACACATCTTGAAAAAGATGAAAGTGGTAAGAATGTTGACCAGAAATTATATCGAAGCATGATTGGTTCTCTTCTTTATCTTACAGCTAGTCGTCCAGATATATTAATGAGTGTTTGTTTATGTGCTCGTTTTCAAGCCGATCCAAAGGAATCACATTTACGAGCAGTGAAACGTATAATTCGTTATCTTAATAATACCAAAGATTTTGGTCTTTTCTATCCAAAAGAATGTCCATTTGAATTAGTATCATATAGTGATGCTGATTTCGGTGGCTCACGAACAGATAGAAAAAGTACAAGTGGTACATGCCATTTTATTGGAAAATCACTTGTCTCTTGGTTTAGTAAGAAACAGAATTGTGTTTCACTATCAACATGTGAAGCTGAATATATATCAGCGGCTCTCGCTTGTACTCAAGTACTATATATGCAACAAACACTTCAAGATTTTGATATTCATTTATCAAATTCTATTATATACTGTGATAACACAAGTGCTATAAATCTTTCTAAAAATCCAGTGAATCACTCTCGAACTAAATACATTGATATCCGTCATCATTTTCTTCGAGATAATATTGAAAAAAGAAATATATGTCTTGAATATGTCCATACTGAAAATCAATTAGCAGACATTTTTACTAAGCCGCTGCTCGAATCTAATTTTATTAGATTACGAAGAGAGCTTGGTTTAATTTCAAGAAAAAATCTTGACTAAGCAATTACTAATGTACACCTTCTCTTTTGGTTATTCTCTTTAATTATAATTTTTTGTTTAAACTAAACTAATGTCTTTTCTCCTAGTAACCGTATCTTTTACTTAACCTATTTTTATATTAAATATTAGCCATTGCTTTATTTAATGGTTAAATTCTATTTACTCATTTTATAAATTCAGTTTTAAAAACAAAGCTATTTTTAGATTTACAATAAAATTTCTGCTTATATTTTCGTGGTTAAAAGTTATCATTAACTCACATCCATAAGAGTATATATAAGAAACTTATATATATAAGCTTGCAAATTTTTTTTTTATTTTGTTCATCTTTACTTCTTATCTAACCATAATACTATATTCAACTTACACTATGGCTCATATTTGTGACAAATTTGCGCAAGAATCTCACATTTCTATTACAAGCTCTGAGTCGGACGAATATTATTCTCCTACTACTCCAAAACAAAAATCGAGCTGTCATCATCAATGCTCTTATATGTCTGATAAAATTCCAAATTCAAAACGAGTTAAAAGGACACTATTCTATTCTCCTCGAACCAAAGCTCAAATTGATGAGATACACCACTACCAAAAACATCAGATAGACCTTCAGAGACAACTCCATTACGGGCAAAGTCAACTTTATCACGAGCAACAACGGACATCGGCACGATTGTCTGTTTTAGAAAAGTTGGCAACATTTTTCTGCGGTTCCAACAAACATGACGTACATGAACCAATGCCGTCTAGGCCATCAACATCTAAAAGTCCTAACTCATGGGATCGGAACTATGAAAAGAATGAAGGAGCTCAGAAACAATGGAGTCCATGGTCGAATCGTATTGAAGGAAACAACGATAATTCTAATGACGAACTTTCTCATTAGATTTATAAATAGTTGTTAAATATTTATCTATCTCTTGTGTAATGATGGTTATATTTTGTATTATGTATAAAATATAATATATATATATATATAGGTTGATATATAATAAAAAACTTGAAAAAGAATCCTATATGCACAACAGACCAGGACCGGTCGACCGCCCATATTATTGCCGGTCGACCGTTTGTTCTCTGGTTGAAAACGGTCGACCGGCCAAAATTTGTAGGTCGACCGGTTACGCATTTTTCAGTTTTTTATATATAACCCTATACGTTACTTTACCCTCTACCCTCATTCACTCTCTACTCAAACTATTCTCTATCCCCAAATCACAAACCCTAGTTCCCATTCTTCAATTCCCAAATCACAAATCCTCCAACAATGGCTCCTCCTCAAAAGAAATCAAAGAAAGGAGCAATCTCTGAAACTTCATCTCATACCATCTCCGTCAAAAAATGGCTTCAAACTCCAATTGCTATAACACGATGGAATCAAATGACAAATTACAAGTTTCATCCGGGATCTTTCATCATATTTGATGATTTCACGGCTTACGGAGTTCGAAGGTTAGCCGATAATGCCAACATTACTCCATTGATAGATTTTTCGGCAAATAGTGTGGAGATAAATCATTTAATGATTAAATTATTTTACGCCAACATGAATCTTGATGAATATCAACCTGATAATCCAAACGGCGTCATCTGGTCTATGGTCTGTGGAAAACAAATTTTTCTTACTCATGCTAGAATTGCCTCTATACTTGGCATACCAAATCGAGGCGAAGAATTTTCATCTACCTTCTGCGAAGTTTTCACTCGAAATAGTACAAGTCATCAGTTTATAGAAGACAATAGTGATGGCACTAAGTCTATTGGACTTCGACCGACAGCAAGGTTACTTCATCGGGTCTTGATGCATTCTCTTTTTCCTAGACTTGGAAATTATGATGCAGTGTACAAAGAAAACTTCAAGGCACTCTATGCTATCTATGGTGAAATCCAAATCAATTGGGTTCACATGCTTTTTGATGAAATTCTCAAGGTAAATAATTCAACCCGGCCTCATTTCTTCTATAATGAATATATCATGAGACTTTTGTTAGCTTGTGGGGTCAATCCTCCTGATTCTGCAACTTCAACACCAAAATGCATTGATTCCATAACCATCAAAAGAATGAAGCTTCCTCCACCTTATCTTGAGATTATGCCTTTTGAAGAATGGCAACAACGAGGACCGAGAAAACAAAGAGCAACTTCCTCTCGACCTCGTCCCGATGAGGTGAAACTTTTAAGATCAAAGTCATCAACAAAAGAATCTCTTGAAACCATTGCGCGTAATCAATTTCTGCTTGAATCTCGTCTCAAGCGTATGGACTCTAAAATTGATAAGCGCTTCAATAAGGTCAAGTCGTTCTTCGGTATGCTATGGGATGCTATATCATGTTCCTCATCCACCTCTGTTCAAGCACAAGATCCAGGAAAACGTCCTGCTGCTCCAGTTTTCACATGGACATCATCTGACGAGGGCGAATCGTCTAGAGGGAACAATGATGAGGAGGAAGAGGAAGAAGATGAAGATGATGATGATGACGACGATCACGATGATGAAGAGGAGATTCGATCTGCTTCATCCTAGATTCTATTATGTTTTAGCTCTTTAAAAACATTTTTCGACACTTGTACTAAATAGTGTCGTTATTTATGCTTTTCAATTAACATTATGTTCTGTAGTAAACTCTGTTATGTCTTTGATGTGTTAATGATTTATTTTTCTATGCTTATTATATTCATTCTACGCATATCATATTCTAGTGATCTGTTACTCCTTTTTGTCGATGACAAAGGGGGAGAAAGGGCTAACAATTGCTTGCAGGAAAGAAATCACATACTCAGGGGGAGATTCAGATTTGCAGATATATATATTGTCATCAATCAAAAAGGGGGAGAATGTTGAGTCACAAGCTTTATGAAAGTTTTGATTTCTGACAAATAAGGCGATTGATTTCTGACAAACAAGGCGATCGACAAAAACAAGGTCAATAGAGCTATATATGGTACTCTAGATTATAGGTTGATTATTTGTTGTTGTAATAGTAATAAATTTGTTAAAATCTATCCTCAAATAATCATGCATATCAAGGGAATCAATATATATACGAATAATTTATAAGTTGCATGCAGTTGCACAATTCAATGTGCAATTTAACAGGCACCGGTCGACCGGTCAATATAGGTGCGGTCGACCGTTCCTGTGTAAATTGCACAGTGAACGTGCACACATGCACATAACGTATATATATATTTGAATTCCTGTCTACCGGTCCATTTTTGACCTGTCGACCGTTTTTAAACAGAAAGCAACTTTTCCAAAAGACACTTCTCTTCTCCAAAGGTTGCATCTCCTATCTTTCATCAATGATCATAACTCTTAATGGCAACTGTTCACAAAGAGTTACAACTATTTTTCTCTATATATACTCATCTAAATCATTGATTCAAACACAAGTTTTTACAACGATTTCATATATTCTTTTAATCTAATCTCTGATCTCAATACTGTATTATAAAAGCTCTAAATTATTTATTGAATCTTTGAAACTATTTCATATCCTTTGATTCAATAATATACTTTCCTTAATCTTTTCAAAACATCATATCGCATACTTTGAGGATAAGATTATAGGAAGGGTGTACTGCTAGTGACAAATCCGTGTTTTCAAGAACACAAGTTGTCAACAACAATTGTATTTGTTCTTTTGTTGAAGTCCTCTGTGTTGTAAGAGGCAAGTGTTGAAGTCCTCAGTGTATTAGAGGCGTGAAATCCCGTTCGGTTGTTCGGGTATTGTAAACCTGTTCCTCCGGGTGAAGCGAGGTAGTTAATAGTGAAAATCCAGATAGAAGTCTGGGACTGGACGTAGGACGGTGCTCCGAACCAGTATAAAAATCTCTGGTGTGATTTTTCTATTTTCTATTTACAATGCTATTATCATCTATTTCCGCATTTGTATTGTAATCCATATTACACGATCCGTGTATACTATATTAGCACATATAATTGTATACACACCGCACTTTCAATACCATCCTTAAATAGTGAAATATGAGTTAAGATCCTGTGTTATTATTTTACATGTTCTCGTGTCCTCAATATAGTTAAAAGTCGTACGTTATTTTTCAAGATAATTAATCAGTGGAACCTGCATTGAAAATGAATAATGCAGATTTTGTTTAGACAAAACATGCACGGCACTGAAGAATATGTGCGGTGACAGATATAATAAGCAACAACAGAATATGATTCTAACCGCTGGTTTTGATGTACTTTTTGAAACCTTGCACATGTATGCATAAAATTTTGCAGTCCTGCTTTTCAAATCTAAAATTGAATTTTTTAACTAGCTTGTATCAATCATTATACTTGGGCAAGTAGCTCGGTGCGCTCTATTAACCAGATTTATTTCTTAACGTACAAAACTAATTTATAATGCAATGAAGACCAGCGTGGGAGCCACCTTATGGTTTCCAGTAGGGCATCGATTTCAATAGAAATGCAATCTTACCTTTGAGGTCATGAAAACATATTTAATGTATTGAGGTTTGCATATGCTGATTTCGAAGGTATTAATAAATGGCTTAGGCTTCTCTGTTATTTTATCCTTACTGCCAAACTTCAAACTGCTTTATGTTGCTTATCCTTTTGTGCTGGTTTGGCAAGTGATACCTTCACATTTATCTATACATGATAAAATCAAATAATGCATGTTGGCTGATATATGAGTACGAGTAAGTAGTCTAAAGCATAAGATAAGAAACCTTTAATCCATTAGCAGTTAACTCATCTGCACTAAAGGATTCAATGCATGAAAGTGCGGCGTCTCGGGTTTTATAATTAACAAAGGCAAAATCCTTTTTCTTTGCAGGATCTATATTACGAGCGAGAACAAGTCACTCAATTTCCCCGAACTTTATAAACTGTTCTCTGACTTTTTTCTCACTCCAAGTAGTTGGAATACCTTCCACATAAACAAATTTCACTACATGAAGCAAAAATGTTAATTAACAAAACAAAAATTAATATAATTATGTTAAGTAGGATGTATTTTATTTTTTATAATGCCCTGTATGCACACACACCTAGGGACCGAGCAAACTTTATAAAGCGAACATGTTAAAGGATTTTTAGTTCTCCCAATTATATAACAAATTATATTTGTCCTACAAGATGATACTAAATCTGTTCATGCAGAACAAGTTTGAAAATCAAAACAATAAATGACCAAGCCGTATACCCAAAAAAGATTCATACACCAAGGAAATTATAAAATTCAAAAGGATAAAGGATGTATTGTTTTTTTTCTGAATACTAAAGCACACGTACTGTGGAATCATTAGATTAGACCAAAGAAAAGATAGACAAAATGTATCTGATCTGTTACATATGTATTTCTAAAAGACAGTATGTATACTTGTAATAATTTTACTAGTTAATAATAAACTTAGACCTAATTAATTAACATATAGGTATAATTGAATAATATTTTGCATATTATTTTGTACCATATACTTATAAATATAAATTTGTTACTCTCCTAGAATTTTTAGGATATGCATTCTATATGCATCTTCAATACCAATGGTAAATAGGCAATACAACACTAGAAAACGATAGTAGATTATGGCTGAATGTCTTCTGCTTTGGTAATTTACCAAGGCAGAGGTTGATCCAAAACATTGATCCATCAAAGTAAAAAGTTGGTATGTTCTAAATAGTTGGATTTGTTTGCTTTAGACATGCTTTATTTGCCCAAGAGTAGCAATCGAAAATTATTGCTGAGATTCAGATTCAGATGATTATATTTATTTGAATCTCTGCTTAAGACATTTTTTATTTTCCCAAGAGTCTTCTTCAAACATACTTTATTTGCTTTAAAATCCTTGGAACTACTCTTGTATGGACAACTCATGTTTAAAATGTGGGTTATAACCTCACTCTTGTTAAAATTGGTTTTGCACGTTAGTTATTAGTCAAGCATTTCATAATAGTTATAAAATAAATCACTTGATACTTTTAATTTACTACGTTGAGAAATAATTCTAATATGCGAATTAAGTTATATTGCTTTTTTTCTCGCAATTTTAAGCGTTTCATAAAAGTATTAATTTCTTTTAAAATTTATAAATTAGGTATTTATAAAAGTTGTAATATGCATGAAAAAATTATCTACCATAATTAGGCTTTTTTTGAAAATTATTCAAAGATTTACTCTTAAACATTTTGAAAATTTGTAGGTTATTTTGATAATATATTAATAAGGAGGAAGATTAAAAGAAATAATTTGAAAGCATTGGTATTTCCATATTAAAATTAAACGATTATTCATTTGGAAGGACTCAAATTCATGATCGTTGAAGTTAGCTATACATTTAGACAGTGAAATAATGGAATTGTGAATTTGATGGGACTTGAATCTGTGATCTTTGGTTTAATTATATATTTAAACACTGAATTAATGAGAAAGTTAGAAATAAAAACAAAAACAAACAAAAAAATTGTGATGCCACATCAGCTTTTTTGGTTTCTCCTTTCACTTAAGATAACATACAGGTTTCTAATTCAGCCTCTGACTATAAAGACCAAATTTCTCCATCTGAGAATCTGAATTTATGAGGCTACATGTGCATTAGGCTAATTATATGTCTAAGTTACAAACATTTAAATGTAATATGACAATTACATCAACGGTTGTAGTAACAAAACTCTACTATCAGCTTTGAACAAAAATAAAAATTATGCGGTAACAAAACTCTACTATCAGCTTTGAACAAAAATTTAACGCGGTTGTAGTTTTGGATCATGGTTTCATAATTCATCAACGGTTGAAAGTATTAACAAGGTTAAGAAGAAATTAATTATATATCTTCAAGAAAAAAAAGACATACTGAAGCAAGTTCATCTATCATTAAGGCTCTATTTCCATCTCTCTCAAAAATTTTATAAGCACAGCGAGCATGCTGCTGCCATCTGTCTAATCCCTCAAGTTGATGCACACTAAATGCAGCAGCGTGGAATTCATCGAAGTCCATTCTTCTGTACTGAAGTGCGCTTAACTACACAACATAATACATCAAGTGAAATGCTATGCCAAGCTCGTGCATGTGTTAGAGGAAAAAAGTAAGCAATGAAGTAAAATGATGAAGTCAAACTCTACAGGTTCATTTTGAAACATACCGAGCTGAGAAAGTCCTGAATACGAGATTCTTTCATTGCATCCGTAGCATTTCTCATCAGTGCCTTTAAGAGAAAGAAGAAAGAATAACTTGCATAAAGATGGGGAAAAAATATTTTTTCTCTGTTAATTATCAAAGCAGAAATTCACCCATCAGAACTATCACAATATGGAGAGTTTATTTAAATTCACTGGGTGTGCATTTAGTTTACTTTTATTCTAAATGATTACAAAAAGTAATGGATGAACATCTGAATTGGTAATTCACCATAATAGCGGCATTACGTACCATTCTAATGTTATCGAACATAATGCAACCATTTGTATTTGGCTCCAGCAAAGCAAATTGGCCCTCCAAATACACGAGTTCATCAGCTGTTAATGTCTTTGACAATGCCTGTGATATACATAAGATAATTGTAGAGAGTAGAATCGATATTACAACGAAATGTAACATGTCTTTATTAACCTGTAAATTCTTGAGCACTCGTTTGCATTTTCAATCATTTTCTAAACTGATATATAATGAAAATATAGTTTGTTAATTGCACGTGTGTGAATGTAATTGATAGTTACTAACCCTTAAAGCAGCTTTACGCAAAGATAAAGAACGCAAATATGTCTTCAATAGTTTAAGTACTAGAATATCTAAAGGAACTTTAATATCACTGTAGCTTCTCATCCAAGGATGACCTGAAATCAAATGTGAGTGGTAAAATTAGAGACACATTCTAAAACCAAAAAGTTGAGGACTTCTTCTCAATATGGAAGACTTCAGCAAACCAAATACAAAATATTATGCCACTTTTTAACTAAAATACAGTGACATGATTTCAAATTGCAGAACAGTATTTTAATGACTTTTTTTTATGAAGTGATTTGTTTCTGTAATATATTTTAAAATGAACCACTGATGGAGTTGAAGTTTAAAGAAACAAACTCAAAGCTTGCACAGCGCTCATTCATCTTCGTGGATCTTTATTAAGCAAGCGTCGAACAAAATCTTTAGCTTCAGAAGAAATAGATGGCCAAGGCAATTGATTGAAAGTTGGATGAGATTTAAGAACTGCTCGAAAAATACCGGATTCGGTTCTATCCCAAAATGGTCGACTACCACATAGTAGAATATATGCAATCACACCAATGCTCCGTACATCAGCTTCGGTGCTATAACATCTGTGAAGAACTTCTGGTGCAACGTAAAATGCACTACCAACAATGTCATTCAGTCTCTCATCTATAAACAACTAAGAAAAGTTATTCGAAAAGGGAAAAGAAACCTTACTAACATTTGAAAACAAACCTGGCTTCACATAATCTGATAAACCAAAATCGATAGCCTTTAACTTGGAGCTGTCATCCTTGGAAGTGAAAAGAAAATTCTAAACAAGAAAACATATGAAAGAATAATCTAATTGACTTCACTTCCTTCTCTCTGCCCTCTACAGCAACCTGCTTCACCACAACACCATTGCACTTCCTCCAAAATCCCCTACCTCCCTGAATCGTCGACCTTATCCCTTCAACTCAAAGTCGCCGCGACCAACGAACTATCACGAATCCATCCTCTCATGAACATCTCCCTACCACAATCGCGAAACCCATAATTCCAAAATACTTCACCGCCGACAACTGCGACCACCGCATTAGGAATTTTGATTTGTGAAATCCACAGCGATTTGACATGATTTGTGAAATTCAATTTGCGAGGAAACGCTTAGGCTCTGCATCGATTTTTTTAAAATTGTGAGAATTGTGATAAGCTCATGAAAAATCTTGTCATGAATTGGTAGCGGGCATCATTAGGAAGAAGTTGATCGCAACTGTGGAATCTACAGAAATTGTTCACAACCGTGGAATCTCAAATACGAACTGTGGAATTAGTAGTGACTCGAGAAACCATTTTAGGGTTTTTTTTTAAGCAGGCGAATTATTTGGGGAAAAGAATTGAGCGGCGAAAAAAATTGAAAAGGCGGGATGTAACACGTGAGCAATGAATAACCTAAATAATATTGCATCGCCTGTGCTAGGGAACCGATGCGAAAATTATTATTTTGGACGTAGTTGCATCGGTTGACTATAAAACCGATGCGACTAAACTATTTGCATCGACATATTTGCATCGGTTGTTGGTGAAAACTGATGCAAAATTGATTTTTTTTTTATTACCTATTGCTTTCCACATACCAATTGCATCGGTTATTAAAACAGAACTGACGCAAATAGTTCTATTTGCATCAGTTTTTACTGCAACCGATTCAAATGAGGCGATGCAAATGGCCAGTTTTGTAGTAGTGCTAAGTAGGATCGGTATGATGATAAGGAAGGCCTCATAAGGCTAAATTCCAAATTTAAGGCATTTGGAGTTCGTATGTTTGAGTTATGGGCAAAAAAAGAAGATGAATCGGCGTTGACATATCAGTAGTGCTTTACATGGAATCCAACCTGAGGAATTTTCCGTTTGCTTGGAGTCAACACATGGTTTTTTTGGAGTCACAGAATTTGAAGTGCAGGATAGTGACGAACGGTGCTTGGAGTGATTTGCATGTTTACTTGGAGAAAATCTTAGTTTTACCCATGTCTGATTTCAGGCTAGAATTTCCTAGCTTTGCTTCGATTCAAATGGACGATTACTCGAGTTCGATCTTCGAGTGAAGGCATCCATAATCTGCTTTGATTCAAATGAGCAGTTACTCATGTTCAACTTCGAGTCAACCTTGAAATGAGGTTTTCGATGGCCATTTCAAAGATTTTTGATGACATTCGATGACGAGCACTTGTGACGTGATAAAGGGAGTTCCATGATGAAATTGGTAGCCGGTCAGTTGAGAGTAGTCACAGTCCATAATGGGAGCTTGGCCGGGTGACCAATCCTGCCTTTTGTCATATATCCTTGGTTTTCCTGCCTCTAGAAGTACCTTTTAAGTAGCAGCTCCTTGTCCATTACTTGGCACAACGATGCGGTACATGTTCGGATGTCGGAGCACTTTTAGTGAATAGGTTGATCCCTTATTGGAGCGATCGGTTTTAGGAGAAGCCTTATATCGATCGGGCGGAAAATTCACCAAAAGAACCTCCAAAGCATGACAACCTAACCCACAAAATATCAGATCGATCAAAAATTTCTACATGGATTGACCCCGACCTGTTGAAGTGCCATATGACACGTGCGATCCACAACCGTATTACTCTGATCTGATCCACTGTTGTACCTTTTCTCTACTGCTTCACCAGTAGGTCGCAAGGAGGTAGCGACGAACTTTTCCTTCCTAGAAGGCTGGGTAGTTAGTTTCCTTGTAGGCTTTTTCCAAGTCTGAATAGAATTGAAATCTTTATAGACTGAAATCTAGATATCCCACGGATAATAAATGCAAAGTATATGATAAGATCCAATCATGCCGAGAATTTAGTTCTCCGTGAAAGTAACAAAATGTTAACCCAAAAACTGGATCAACATCCTAGATTGAGTGTGAAAGCGCCATCCCTATTTACCAGAGCAAATAAAATAGAAAAGAATAAAAAGCGCAGAAAAGGTAAAGAGTTAAGACAATTTTATAGTAATTCGGCTATGAATGAAGCCTATGTCCACTTTATAACTTTTCTTATTAACTAACTTATTTTACAAGTTGAATTGGATTAAAGTATGATAGAATATCCTAAGTTATATCACAAGTACTTACAGACGACTAGAGAATCACAGTTGCATCTTGATGTCTATTGTGTGGGAGAAGAAGAATTAAGAATAATAGTGAAGAAAAATCTCTACTTAGCATCCAGTCCAGAAGATCCTGTTCATATTGCAGGTAGGATTGTATTTGTAAGGGTTAGAGAGCACTTAGGTCAAAGTCGCTTCACTAGCAGCCTATACTCGGCGTCTTACAGGAGCAACGAATCGCTAGAGATCCATACACCTAGTCTATTTTTGAGCGATCTCCATTTGGTTGTCTTCCTATCTTCTATTTGAGTGCCTTGTCTAAACGTCAAGTCATATGGAGTTTGTTTGATCATCCGTCTTCATAGGCCATCTAGTCCAGAAGAATCATCCATAACTCACTCAAAACTTAACGAAATCAAAAGATTCTTTGTAGGTATAATCTAGAGGGTGCATGGGACCTACATTATAAATTTTATATGGTGGGGACAAACATATACGAGTCTTCAGTGACCCACCATGATGGATCACCATCTATCCATCAAACCTTCTCCAATCATGCTCATTTTTCTACGAACCTTCTTTTATGTCTTCTAACTGTTTTCTGCAAATTTTAAGTCAATCTGATTCCGTATGAGTTCTTTAGATCCAGTTTAAGTTAGCTGCTTTGATCGAAAAGCAGCAAATAACAGCTTGAATTAGATGTGTCTTTACCTCTTAAACTACGCTGCTTGGAATGCTATAAAACTTGGCAAGTATTTCTAGAAGAGATAGAATATCATGATGCAAAAGTTTGGATGAGTCACAATGCATCTTTATGGATCGCTAGCAATCCATCCATTTATTGTTTTCTTGACTTATTTTTCTTGAGTTCCACTGACTTGTTTTCTTGATTGCTTCGGTCAAGTTTCAAATCATTCTGGCTTAGTCTGAATGTTCTAAATCTTTTGGATTCTTGATTGGTGTAAATACCCAGTTAATAGAATCCTACCGAAAGGGCCAATCAATTCTTGCGTTTAGAGGAATTAAGTCAGGTAGTTAGGCAGACTGATGGTGGGCACTCGAAGGAAGTAATACAAAGCAACGTAGTGATAATGTAGATGAAGAGAGCTCAGGTAATGTAGCAATTAATGTTGGAAATTCGAATAATCAGAAGAAAAGGAATTAGGGTTCTGGTGAAAGTGGAATAAGAACAAAAGGCGCCCAAGGAATATATGACCTAACGCATATACACCTCTGAACGATACATTAAAGAACATTTACCTTACTATGTAGGGAACAGAATGGTATAAAATGCCACCTAGGAAAGAGGTGATCGAGGAGAAAAGACATTCAAGAAAGTACTGTTGTTTCCATAAAACCCATGGACATAATAAGAATAAGTGTCGGCATTTAAGGGATGTTATTGAGGAGTTAATAAGAAAGAAAAAGTCTCACGGTATGCGAGAGAACGGTAAGATGGTAGTCAAAATGCAAGACCCCAAGGGTCATCTGCCCAAGGGAATTAGCCTAGACCTAACAAAGAACGAACGAAGCAGACTGATAGAAAGTTAATAAACAATACCATAACTTAAGCGCCTCATCCAGTGGAGAAAATTAGGAGGAAAATGGAACAATACGGGAGCTCGCAAAAGCACGTAAAAAAAGAGGATTGCTTTTCCATGGAAGACAGAGATCTTACTAAGTAGCAAAGTATGACAATGGATGATGTTGTGCTCATAAATGGAGTTGCTAATGGAGTCAAAGCATCCACTTTCGATCTCATGGTGATAATGGTAGGTATTGGATCGACAATAGTGAATCGGGTCTTGGTGGATACTAAAAGTTCTGTGAACATACTGTTCAGATGAAAATTCGATCAAATGAAGGTTAACAATGGTAACCCGCCTTTCGGCAAGGCCATATATCAGGTGGATTTAACTAAATCGATTGCTCGGTTATCGAGGTTGGAATACAATATGTTTGTCTCGATTTGATGGAAATACTATCAATCATGGATGATATACATGATTGATAAGCCAGGATTCGGCATAGTCGATGAGCAAAAGACGCGGGATACTCGAAATATAAGTTTCGAGAAAAATCGAGGTGACTCGGGATGTTTGGAGCTTACTTCGAGTCACACATAGGCCTGCTTTGAGTTTTCATGGTATTTACTTCGGGTCAAATTGGGGTCTATTTCGGGTGCAATTGGATCGACATATTTAAGAGGGACCGATGTTACTTCAGGTTGGCAGGAACTAAGGGTTCAACAAATTCTCCTATGGTCGGTGAGGATTTTGGGTCGGCACCCAATATGCTTTGTGCCATAGAGTGATTGGCTTGGATCGGTATCTCGTTCTGGGGTCGGCATGGAAAGAAATGGATTGGGTCGACATCGAGGAGTGCTCGGGATCGAACAGTATTTGGAGATAGGATTAGCATGGAAGGGAATGGATCGGGTCAGGCACCCGTGGGTCGGTGTGAATGGATGGATTGACATCATGTTGGATCGACATGTTTTGGTTTACTCCAGGACGGTACCTATTCCACTTCGGGTCGGTAGCTTGGAAAGGAAACGACATGTTAGAGTCTTGGGATCAGCGATTTGAATGAGATCAACTGTTTTGGGTCATAGAGCCCTTAACTACAGGCTGGTGCCTAAGTCTTGAGTTGGGGTCGGCAATAGGTTAAGGGGTCAGTGTAGGAGCTTGGGCATCAGGTCGACGCGCTTCAGGGCGGCGTAGCAAAACGCCCCAGGTCGGCTATGGTGATTCCAATATAGGGTTGGCATTGGAGGAAGCAAGAATTTCGTCGGGTCGGCTAAAAGGGGTCGGTTCAGTGTTAATGCATCAGGTCGGCATGTTTTGTACTCTGAGTCCACACTTCGCGTTCCTTGGATTGCCTAAGGGTACTCTGAGTCCACACTTCGCTTTCCTTAGATTGCCTGAGGTTTCGCTTCGATTCAGGACCAAGAATGCCTCAGGTCGGCATGTCAGCTATACAGGATCAGTCGTGATAAGGGGTATGGGTCCGGCTATGGTCTTGGTGGGCCGAGATCAGTCGAAAGCCCAGTAACATGGATTTTGCCTATAGATACAGTAGGCGGAGCTTTAGAAAAGGGGATCTTCATTCTGTTTTCCTTCATCGACTTCATTAAGGCTACTTTTCCATTATTGTTTTAAAAATTCAGGATCGTAACAGTAATTGATTCTGATATCAATAAAAAGGAAATTTCTGGAGGGGACATAGGCCAGGGTCAGTCGAACCACTATAAATCCTCTGTTATCACTGCTTTGTTTTTAACTTTTGCTGCTCTTGGTATTTATACTCTCTACATACACTCTGTCTATGATCTGCGACTGTTAGTTGGTGCTTTCATTGACGATTGGGTGTTAATGATCAATTTTGGTGTTAACATTTTGATGCTTTCACTGAGAATTGAACTCAGATATTCTAAAGCTTGGATTTTGGATTTAAAGACTTAGGGACTAAAAATTTTGAGATCATGGCAAAGCAATCAAACGAAAAGGAGTCAGCAAGAGGGAAGTCAAGAGGCTTTCTCTAGCCTCAATTTGAATCACTGGAGATGAGATGGAGATGATACTGAAAAGGCAGAAGGACATGATACAAGACCTACTCTGACAAGTTGGACAAGTTGGAGTGCAAAGTCAAGGGAATGAACCAACCTCAGCTCCTGGAAAAGTAGAACAAGGAGCCGAAGCTATAGAAGTATCTAGAGGTCAAAACAAAAAACAGACTGGAGAGACCGAAGGAAACCAGCAAAGCCTTGGGGACAGACCCCTGGAATTGGATACCAAAAGGACTATGAATGAAGCTCAGCAAGCTAGGACCATAGCAATTGCAAATGAGCAACATGAAGAGTACTTCCTAGAATATCCTTCAAGACATGGAGGGCAGGTGGAGATGCAAACAGGGGACTAACCTCGGATGGAGAGGAGAGGATTGCTGGATTAATAAGGAGGATTATGAGAGGAGGACTGCCGAGCAGAGGCTTGGAGGAAGTCAGTCGGAGTCCGTTCACTCCGAATATCAGAAACGCAAGGAACCTTCCAGAATTTAAATTGTCAACATTGAAGGCATAAGATGGAAAATCAGATCTAATTATGCATGTAACCAGATACATCAGACATATGGAGGTTTTGGAGGCATTCAAGGAGGTGATGGCAAGATGTTTCCCTTTATACTTGATGGATTTGGCTGTGCTCTGGTTTAGGCAGCTAGAGAATGGATCGATCAGGACATTGGACGAGCTAGTCGGATGCTTCATGAAACAGTTCAGGGTCCACGTGATGCGAACCAAGAATGTAATGACACTGGCATCAATGAAGCAGAGGATTGGAGAGTCCATGAGGTATTTTCTATTGCGGTTCAATGCAGCCGGAGCATCGGTAGGTCGCCCGAATCCATCGATGATTTTGATGGTGGCGGAGACAGGGATTGCAAAAGGCACTGAGTTCAAGGATTCATTGGCAAGGGATCCACCACAGGATCTTGGAGAGTCCTATCATTAGCTGGAAAGATTCATTCGGTTAAAGGATTCATGCACCGAAAGGCAAGAGATCAACGTCGTGTATGGAGAAGGAACGTTTGATTAAGGACGAGGAATGGATAAAGGAAAGCAAAAGCAGGACGATGGATATGGTGGTTCTGACAAATGAAGGAGAGGCCGTGAACCTAAATTCGCAATGTATGCAGACTTGACAGATAATCTGGAATGGATTTATTTGGATACACGGGGGCAGCCCCCTTTTTGAAAACCACCCAAGAGGAATCCCACGGAATGGGAATGCAGGAGCGGGAAGTACTGCCTATTCCATAAGCTGGAAGGGCACACCACGGATGAATGCCGCCACTTGAAGGACGTGGTGGAGGAGCATGTTAGAAATGGTAGATTTCCATAGTATGTAAGGGATTGGACGAGAGCGGTAGAACACGAGTAGGTACCGCAAGGATCAAACAGGAACGACCCTGGGTTGGAGTCACGACTCGTCATCCACTGATTGTGATGGCAAGGGTCGAGTTCAAGATTTGGACTCTGGCCATCGAATAATTTTTTTTTATTTTGTTTAAAAAAATAAACAACAACTATGCCACTTACACATGTAAGGGAACTGGAGCGATTCCTAGGCATGCTCTAAGAGGGCAATAGGCTTCTCTGCCTGGAGAGGCAGCATTTTTTTTCTTCTGTTTTTCCTATTGGACATTTGGAACATGGATTTAATAAATGAATTTGGACTTTGTGAAACAAATCTCTAACCGGGGAGTTATGAGACGGATATTGGAAGTCAGTTGGAAATTAATCGCTTTATGTTCAGGGAGCGAAGCCGCTTCACCGGAGAGCGATAAGATCGACTCGCTCATCATTGTTTCCCTTTCATCGAAGAGTGACAGAATGGGATCCAGCAGGAGCCCGAAGATGCTATAATCATTCTAGGACTTGGGCCATGACATCGCTTAATGTTCAGCGATACTGAACCAGAGTGCAGGGAGTGACGCCGCTTCGCCGGAGAGCGACAGGATCGGCTCGCTCAACGTTGTTTCCCCTTCGCCGGAGAGTGAAAGGATGGGATCCAGTAAGAGCCCGGAGAGGCTGAGATCGGTCTAGAAGAGCCAGGGTATCACTAAATATTAAAGGACACTGAATGAAAGTGCAAGGGATAGATTGCTTCGCTGAAGCGCGGCAGGATCTGTCTATTAAATCGTTAAGTTTGGATTGAGCTTAGCAAGGGTTCAGAGAGGCCATCAACGATCCATAGAGATCATAGGATTTGATTACTGACTTCCAACGTGTTAAATGGATTCGGATAGTGGCTTTGGACAGCTATGGATTTGACTAAGGATGTAGAGTGGTCCTGATTTTGGATATAGACCCGATGAGGTCCTTGTTTTGGATTATAGGACCGTACGAGGTCCTGACTTTGGTTTTGGACTCGGCAAGATCCCAGATTCGAATTACGAGACCCGGTGAGGTCTCCAACTTGGATCAAAATGATTTGGAGAGTTCATGGATTCTATTGATGGATTTGGAATGAATTTAGAATTGGATAACGACTCAGAATAGTCGCAGAGTTGATTATGACGGAATTGCATGGTAATAGATGGAACATGGACTTCAGATATCGGATTTAAGGCTATTTAAAACACAACTTCCAATAGCAAGGCAAGTTTTGGGGGAAAATGTTAACCCGCCTTTTGGCAAGGCCGTATATAGGCGGATTTAACTAAATTGATTGCTCGGTTATCGAGGCTGGAATACAACATGTATAACTCAATTTGATAGAAAGACGATCAATCATAGATGATAAACATGATTGTGAAGCCAGGATTTGACATAGTCGATGGGCAAAAGACGCCGGATACTCGAAATATGAGTTTCGAGAAAAATCGAGGTGATTGGGGACGTTTGGAGTTCACTTCGAGTTGCACTTGGGCCTGCTTCAAGTTTTCATGGTGTTTACTTCTGGTCAAATTGGGGTCTATTTCGGTTTCAATCGGATGGGCATATCTCAGAGGGATCGATGTTACTTCAGGTTGGTTGGAATTAAGGGATCGACATATTTTCCTGAAATATGTGAGGATTTTGGGTCGGCACCCAATATGCTTTGGGCCATGGAGTGATTGGCTTGGATCGGTATCTTGTTCTGGGATCGAAATGGAAGGGAATGGATCTGGTCGGCATCGAGGAGTGCTCCGGGTCGGCAAGTATTTAGAGACAGGATCGGCATGGAAGGGAATGGATTGGGTCGGCATCCCTGGGTCGGTAAGTATTAGGAGATTGGATCGGCATATTTTGGTTTACTCTGGATCGATACCTCTTCCACTTCAGGTAGGTAGCTTGGAAAGGATTCGGCATGTTGGAGTCTTGGGATCAGCTATTTGAATGGGATCGGCTATTTTGGGTCATAGAGCCCTTAACTACGGGTTGGTTCCTATGTCTTGAGTTAGGTTTGGCAATAGGATAAGGGGTCGACATAGGAGCTTGGACATCAGGTCGGCATGCTTCAGGGTGGCATAGTGAAGACCCTGGGTTGGCTATGGTGATCCCAACTTAGGGTCAGTGTTGGAGGAAGCAAGAATTTCTTCAGGTCGGTAAAAGGGGTCGGTTCAGTGCTAATGCATCCGGTCGGCATGTTTTGTACTTTGAGTCCACACGTAGCTTGCCTCGGTTGCTTGAGGGTTTTCTTCGAATCAAGACCAAGAAGGCCTCAGGTCGGCATGTCAGTTATGCAGGATCGGTCATGATAAAGGGTATGGGTCCGGCTATGGTCTTGGTGGGCCCGGATCACTCAGGAAGCCCAGTAACTCGGATTTTGCCCATAAATGCAGCAGGCAGGGCTTCAGAAAAGGGGATCTTCATTCTATTTTCCTTCATCTTCATCATTAAAGCTACGCTGCCATTATTTTTTTAAAAACTCCAGATTGTAACTATAATTGATTCAAATATCAATAAAAAGGAAATTTTTGGAGTGGACATAGGTCAGGGTCAGCCGAACCACTATAAACCTCTGTTATTACTACTTTCTTTTTAATTTTTGCTGCACTTCATATTTATATTCTCTACATACACTCTTTCTATGATCTGTGACTATTAGTTGTTGCTTTCATCAACGATTGGGTGTTAGTGACCAATTCTGGCGCTAACAAACACGAAGGAGGTTATGGCTTGCAAAACTAAGATCTAAGAGTTTATGGGCAAAAAAACCAATTAGAATGATCAATCTGCCTATGGAGTTGGGTAAAGGAGATCGTAAGGTAGTTCAGATTCGAAAATTTGTTATTGTGGATTAATACATATCATATAATGCATTTTTGGGCCCATCGGACCTTACTAATACAAGAATGGCGCTGACTTCTTGGTGTCTAATGATTAAGTTTCCTATGGAAAATGGGGTCGGGTTGGTAAGAAGAGACCAGAGCGTATGAAGGGAATGTTACGTCATAGAGGTGTGGGAAGCAAAGCAACGGAAGAAAGGCAAAAATATAGAGAGGAATTTTTACATTCAGGATTCGCAAGTGTTTTAGTTAAAGCCCAAACCCATGCTCGAAAACCATTGCAGGTTTGATAAGTCTATGGATCCCAAGAAGCAGGAATGTGAAGGGCGACCCATAACAACTAGGATGAAGATGAATGCTCCAATCGATATGAACCATCTACATAGGTTCTAATGATTGGATCTCAGGTTAGTATTAAAGAAGGAATTGATTAATTTCCTCTTAGGGAATTTGGAAGTGTTTGCTTGGACAAATTCGGATATGCGTGGGATATCGTTGGAGATATCATGTCATGCACTAAATATTGGCCCAATATTTACACTGGTGAAGCAGAAAAATGCACAGTCTGGGTCTTGAATGTTCTGCTGCATTAAAGAAAGAAGTGGATAAGCAGATGGAAAACGGCTTTATCCATAATGATGTATACCTCGAATGGGTATCCAACCCAGTGTGGGTCAATTAATCAAATGGAAAATGGGGGACATGCATCGACTAGTCGGATTTGGATAGGGCATGCCCAAAGGAAAGCTTTCCCCGCCTAGGATTAACAAATTGGCAGAAGGAATCATAAGACACGAGTTACTCTCATTCAAAGATGCTTATTCAGGTTATAAGCAAATTCCGATGCATATACCGGATCATGTGAACGCCAACTTAATAATGGATTTGCAATTGTACTGTTATCCAGTAATGTCGTTCGATTTGAAGAAAGTCAAAACCACGCATCAGGGATTTGTAAGTTCTATATTTAAAATCAAACCTAACTGAAAATGGAGGTATATGTGGATGACATCCTTGTGAAGTCATGAGTATCCTTGATCCATTTGGATGACCTAATGTAGATTATCTAGGTCGCGCAGAAGAATGGAATGAAACTAAATCCATTGAAATGCTCTTTTAGGGTAGCATCGCGAAAATTTCTAGAATTTATTGTCGACGCAAAGAGCTTCGATGCCAGTCCAGAGTAGATTAATGCTTTGACGAACGTTACCACCACGACTACGAAGAAAAAACTGTAGAGCGGGAATGGAAAGATTGTTGCCATAAGTTTGCTCATCCTGAAGGCGACGAACAATTGCGTACCTTTCTTCGATGCCCTCAAGGAGGGTAAGAAATTTTTTAAGTGGAATTAGGACTTCTAAAATGCCTTCAAGGTGTTGTTGAGGCACATGGAAGAAACAAAAGTTCTATCGAAACTGTTGGATGGAGAGGATTTATTTGTATATCAAGATGGTCAAAATGCGAAAGCCACATATCGGAGATTGGTAAATGATATATTCTAAAATCAAATTGGTAGACAATGAAGGTATACGTGCAAGACGTGCTTGTGAAGTCACGAGCATCACGAAACCATTTGGATGGTCTATCGGAGATGTTCAAGGTTGTATGAAAGAATAGAACGAAACAAAATCGGTTAAATTGCTCTTTTAGGGTGGCATCAGTAAAATTTCTATAATTTGTTGTCAATGCAAGGGACATCGAGGCCAATGTGTAGCAGTTTATTGCCTTGAGTACATTACCAACTTGGCTGATAAAGAAAGAACAGTAGTGCTTGAGTGAGAAGATTGTTGCCTTGAGTTGGTTCATCTTAAAGGCAGCAGACAAATGCATACCCTTCTTTGATGCCCTCAAGAAGTGTAATAAGAATTTTGACTGGAATTAAGGTTGTTAAAATTCCTTTGAGAAGTTGTTGAGGCACATAGAGACACCATCGATTATATCCAAACTATTGGATGGAGTGGATTTGTTTATTTATCTGGCAATATCTGCTCACGCATTAACTGTAGTGCTAGTATCTAAGGCGGCGAGGACATAGAGGCACGCCTATTGTATAAGAAAGCAGTTTACAGGAGTAGAAAAGAACTACCTAAAGTTGGAGAAGCTTGCATATTGCTTGCTGATTGCATCAAGGAAGACATGACTATATTTTTAGGCTCATCCGATCAAGGTGTTGACGAATTAGCCCCTAAAGCAGGTTCTATACCTACCTAAGACTTTGGGAAGGCTTTTGAAGTGGAATATAGAGTTGAGCCAATAAGACATCACTTACCATCCAAGAAGAGCGGTAAACAGGCATGCATAGGATGATTTCGTCATTGAGTTTACCACACAAGATGTTGAGGGGGAGGACAATTAATCACTTCCTAATGGGAAGTTTCTCACAGATGAAGCATCAAATAATAATATCTCAGGTGCAAGAGTAGTGCTTGAAACTCCAAAACGATGGTCAATTTGTTATATGTTGAAGTTGGAATTTCCGGTAATTTACAATGAAGCCGAGTATGAGGCGTTGATAGCAGGACTGAGGATAGCAAAAGAACCAGGGATAAGGACACTATAGATATTCATTGATTCCCAATTGGTGGTATATCAAATAAGGAAGGAATATCTAGCTAAGAGTGCTAGACTTGCTCCTTACCCGACGAAAGCACTGAAACTGTTAGACAACATTGAGCATTATACGATTATACATATCCCTAGAGGTGAGAACACAAAAGTTGATTTGTTTGCTAAGATGGCTAGTTCTGATGAATCGTAGATGATGGGTATGTTTCCAATGGAGGTTTTAACAGCTTCAGGCCACTGGATGTCGACAAGAATATGGAGACCATGAAGGAAGAGGAGTCGTGGATGACCCCGATTAATGAATATTTTTTCAAGGGAACTCTCTCAAGAGACAACTAATGGAAGAAGCTCTCCTAAAAGCACTATGGTTCATGATGCAAGAAGGAGTGCCGTATAGAAGAGGCTTCCCACCACTTACTTCGTTGTGTAACCAAGGATGAGGCCAAGAAAATCCTTATGGAAATCCATTAGGGTAGCTGTGATGACCACGCAGGGAGGCCTATTTTAGCTAAGAAGGTGCTTCGCTATGGATATTTCTGGCCAAGATAAATCAAGATGTAGTTGACTACACCAAATGACATGACAATCGTCGGATATTTAAAAAGATTCCAAGAGCTCTATCGATAGAGCTCACACAACGGTTAGCCCATGGCCATTCGTGGTTTGGGGAATTGATATTATTGGGGTGTCACCGATGGTAAAAGGAGGACCTAAGTATGCAATGGTTGCAATGGATTAATTCACAAAGCAGGCTAAAGTGAAACCGTTTACCACGATTACAACGAAAAGAGAAATCAACTTCATGATGACGAACATCATCTGCAGGTTTGGAGTGCCTCAGAATATTATAACGGATAACTAAGCTAAATTAAAATGTACCAAGTTTAAGGATTTCTACCATTGGTATAGGATCGAGAAGTGCATTTCATGGTAGCACACCCATAGACGAACGTACCAAAGGAAGCAGTTAATAAAATCATTAAATCCACCTTGAAGAAATGGTTAACTAAGGCCAAAGGCAAATAGGTCAGTGAGCTTCCCCTAGCATTGTGGGCTTGTATGACAATTCACAAGTCTGCAATTGGACATACACCGTTCTCTTTGGCATATGGATCAAAGGCAATGATCAATATATAATTGGAGGTCCCTTCTAATTGTAAAAGGCATTACGATCAAAAGGTAAACGAGGAACTCTTGCTTGACTCCCTTGATTTTGTTGATGAGAAATAGAAGGAAGCGTAAATGAGGGTGTTTGCTCACCAAAAAAGAGTAGTACGATACATTAATATCAAGGTACGAAACCATACCTTTGAGGTGGCGATCTCATTTTGAAATAATTCTCCCAGGTATGGGGGCATTTAGTCAAAATTGGGAAGGTCCTTACACAATCAAATGAAAGCTTAGAGATGGAACGTTCAAGCTGGCCATTGTTGATGGAATCCTGATTCTGCAGGCATGGAATAGGCACTTATTACTGCACTACTACACTTAGTTTTACTTAGTTTATTTTCATGAATAAACCGCCCAAGGCTCTGGGAGCAATGTGTTAAGGCAGGACTTAATGTATATATTTTGTTTATGAATAAAATTTGCTTCTTGAACGAATGGTACCATGTTCTTGGAAGTAAATATTTCATGTTGCATGAATAGCAATACAGTCAGGTACAAAATCCATTGTTCTAGGAATAGGACCGAGGAGGATAATCATCATGGTTTATTAGATAATTCAGCCCTGTTGTTTCAAAACCAAAAAAAGTTATAAGTCCTCTAGCCCAGGATCCAGGCTGAGAAGTATAACTCTAGGGTCGATTGAGTAATTTGACCTCTTGGTACCGGGTCCTTTGGTCGAGGAATAAGAGAGGGAAGATTAAATAGAGGGGTTGATCGGATAATTTGACCCCAGCCTTCAGGAATTTTCCATTGTCCGGAGTTAGGCAATATAATGCCCTACCACAAGAGCCACACTAACAAAGGATATTCGTATGTAATATCATTTGCTAGGATAGAGAATAAGGCTGGTTAGGAGGGACCATCTGTAAATTTTTCTTTAAGAAAAACATTGATACATCAAAATAAGTGATATATTTTTTCAATATGGGTTCAACATATTCGAGTTCAAGCTTAAAACAAAACCTACAGTGGATTATATTAATTAGTTACAATATATCAGTACATAGAATCTCAGAGTACACTGTAGGATAATATATTAAATACAACTAAAAAGATCGATCAAATATATGCAAGGAAATGTTTACAAAATAGAGGAAATAACACAAGTTAACATATACAATGGATACAACATAATTTGGTAGAATATATATAAAAGAGGTCTATATCCCCTTGTGCACAAACAAGATATAAACTCCTAGTCAAGAAAAGGATGCAACTAGAGAACAAGCATGAACTTGAGAGACGGGCTTCATGCTAAGCTGCTATATGATCAACAGCACTACACGGTCTGACCAGAGTATTATTATAAAATAATAAACGGGTCAGTCTCATACTAGTTCAAATTGTAAGATGCTGCAATGAAAGGTATAAAGTATAAAAAAGGTATAATGGCCTATATGCATAAGGATAAGATGTCTCAATATGAAAAACTTATAGGATAGTGCCACAAATCTAGAAATCCAAAAATAGAATGAATAGCGTCCCAAATCGAAATCATCAACCTAAATCAACAGATCCCCATAAATAGGGCAAATTGTTATCTCAAATCAGAATTCCCAAACCAAAATACTCAAATGTTTTTCTATTATAGGTGGAAACCACAAGTATGGTGAAATCCCAAATTTGATAATCAAAGTCTAAAGCTAAAATCAAAAAACAAAATGTTGCCCCCCCCCCCCCCCAAAAAAAGGTAAGCACAAGGCTATTCTTGACGATCGATCGTTACCCCAAAGATGAGCATGAGGCTACGTGTAACATCCCCCAACTTGAAGGCCTAAAACTAACGGCTATGGATGATGCAGTCATCCATAGTTATTACGACGATAGTGTTAGATTCATTGATACACAAAAACACATGAATATGGAAAAAAAATTCAACAGAATCACATTCCATTTCAAAATATTTCAATTCATTACATAATCCCACAATTGAAAATCACATTCAAAGAAAATATATTTATTACAACATACGTCAAGAGCGACATATGAAGATGCCCCATGGATTATCAAAGTATATCCAAGAAATATATCAACTTTGCCATTATAAACAATACAGTAGAATTAAATAAAAGAGAACTCTACGTACCTAATCTGCATCCTACACGTCATCGGAAGCTTATTCATCTAAGGAGGTACTCGAAAATCTCAACCCTTTGACCACTCAAAATCAATTGAGCACTCAAGTGTTTAAAGGGAAAACATAAACTTCGAGTCAAACATAAAGCCTAGCATGAATAATAATCTACCATCTCAAATCATTTAGATATCCAGTGAGACCACGCCACTTAGTGGAACGGATTTCCCCGCACTAGTACTTTAAAACCATTATAAAACCATATACTGTGCTCCTGCATCCACAATGGTTAAAACGTAGTCATTTCAAAATATGATAATGATATGTAAACAATGTTAAAACATACTTGATTTCCCATCCTCTGTTTAATTGACTCCTTGTCATATTTATAGTTTCGAGGGTTACAATTAACCTATTAGTTTTTATGGGAATACTAATAACCTTTATATAATATATGGACTCCCTGTCCAATTTCATAGTTTTCATGGGAGCACTATGAACCTATTGGCTCCTTCCAATTAACTAACTAATTCATGGGTTCCCCTGAACCTATTGGCGACTCCAATAACATTTCTCTTTTCCTAGTTTTTGTAGGTTGATTAGGAACCTATTGACAACTGTCAATAACTTAATCCAGATAAAGTTTTCATGGGTGCACTAAAAACCAATTGGCTCCCTACTAAACACTATTTATAACATAGTTTTCATGGGATCACTATGAACCTATTGGTAACTCCAATAGCTTCATAGTCATAGTTTTCATGGGATCACTATGAACCTGTCTCACTGACAACTTCTAAATTTAGGCATTTTATGTTTTGGTCTCCCTAACCTCTTGGATACAAATCTATTTATCGAGGAGTTCACTTAATTTATACTCGCTACTAGGTCAACCTAGTTGGTTATCTGCCCTTTCCCAAAATACAGTTATGGGATTTGAAACAATGTGAATATATTTATATTTAAAGAAGCAATCATAATAACATAACAATACCACTCCTGTGGGTTTAATATAAAACATGGTTAACCCATTTAACCCACAATTTTATCAAGAAAAGCTTCTTCTTAAAACCAATAAAAGATTTCTTAAATTTAGCCATGGGTTTTTCCTTTTAAAAATGAATTTGGGTTACAAAACGTTTCGGCACCCTCGAAACCTTACTTTCGACTTCATAAGATGACCTCCTTCGAAAGCATTAAAGTTTATCTCCAAAACAATAGGCTCCTGCCTTTTAATACTTCAAACCTTCCTTTCGAAACTTTTCGATTATATTAAAGTATTAGCATTTATCTTTAGAAGCATAGTTTCGAAACCTGTTGAAAGTACCTCTTTCGACACATTGTAAGTAACCCTTTCGAAATCATTGAAATACCCCCTTTCTAAAGCATTGGGTTTATACTTAAATAATTATTTGGGTCAAAGTGAATCTAGGCAAAAGCAACTCTTTCAAAAACATCCTCTTTCATATATAAAAATATTGTGAAACCACGATGGCGTCGGCACCATCCTTTCGAAAGCATAAAAAATTTGGATAAAATAGTGGAAGGTTGGCGTCAAACCCCTTTCGAGACCATTACCTTCGAAACACCTAAGCCCTTTCAAAAACTATAAGAAGTGGCTTGAACTTATAAAACAAAGTACCTTCCGACAACACTGATATCTTCAACACCACCAAAAGGTTAAAGAACGGCAGCAAGGCTTCGACTAGGTCGAAACCCCTTCTTTCAAAACAATTTCATGACCCATAAGAAAGCAAACTTATGTTATGTCAACATTTTCGAAACCTTTTAAAACCTCTTTCGAAACCATATGCTTCGACTCCTTTGAAGGAGGCATGCGCTTCTCTTTTAAAAAAAATCACGGTTTCGACTTCTTCGGAAGCCATGCTTTCGACAACTTACCTTTCGCCTTCCTCCAGTCCACTATGCACCATCTTTGTGATACCTTGTGTATTGGTTTTGGCTTAATAGGTTTCGACTGGATTGAAGGCGAAAGCTTCTATGTCGATAAGTGCTCCCCAAGGTAGGCAGAACCCTATTTTTTAAGTAAACCTAGTTTTATACTACTTGACGCAGCTCTTTTTCTAACTAACCTGCCACGTGTCAACACCAGATTGGTTGCCTTAACTTTTTCAAATGCTTTACCAAAATAACTGCCGCCAATTTCAGATCTAAACCATGGTTAAGTTAATCGAATAAGCCCTTCGATTAAGCAAAACCAATTTTGCAAAGAAATCCCTCTTATAAAATAATTTAATTTGCATAGCAAATCACTTTGGAAAAATCCCCAAAAATTCCGAAAATTCACTTTGATCATGTTGTCTAACATATAAAAATTATAGACCCAAAATCTTAATATATTTTCCAAAAGTAAATTTACAAACCCAAATAACCACATTTTCCTTTGAAAATTCATAACAATCTTTCCATAGCTTGGAAAACTATCGAAATTGAAATCCAACTCCAAAATCATGTTATATACAACATAAAAAATTTCCATGGCATTTAAACATCATTAAAAAACCGATTTTATCCCAGAACCGTGTGTAACCCTGTTTAAAAAATCTTTTTTAAATTAAACAAATCAATATTCTAGCATATTATCATCCAATTTATCATAAAAATGAATTTACCCTCAAATTCAAAAACATATGATTCAAAACAAAATAGAGATGGAATTGTTATTTACCTAGATTTTTGATAAGGAGATTAGATTGAGATTGATTTCCCCTAAGCTTGGTTTTCTCTAGCTTTTAATTGAATTCTTCTTCACTTAGTGGCCGGCCCTTCCTTAAGTTTTTGATTTGCATTTCAACATGACATGAATGGGAAGTTAAATGGTAGTAATGAAAATATATAATGGTAAGGGTTTTGGGTGGCAAATTTCCTAGTATACCTTTGTGTTGTTTAATTAACCCAAAAACCCACTCTTATGCCCATTAATTATTTTTTTAGGCACGATCTTAACTAAATTTATTCAAATCTCAACCCCTTTATCATTTAATATTTACATTATTCTATTTAATTTATCTAATTAAATCTTCTGAATAATGTTATCAAAAATTAGTGGTGTTACAGGCTTCCCTCCTTAAAGAATATCATCCTCGAAATTCAATAAGGACTAAATAGCAAACATAGCAACCATCTGTAACAGCTCCTAACAACCATACTATTCTACTTGACTAGGAATTATCTCTGTAAATCTAATATAGACATACCTTTAAAGCAGATCAGGATAAGTTTTCCAATCCTGTCCTCTGTCTCCTTAGTACAGTCCTTCTCGTTGTAGCTCCACTGTACTTTCACCAACTTAACTATCTTGTTTCTTAATTTTTTCTCATCTTTCGCAATAACCCAAACTGGCCGTCTCACAAAAGTCAAATTAGGATCTACTACTAAATCTTCCAACCCTGACGGAGGAATAGTAGCCTCTGGATCATGCATATACTTGCGAAGATGAGACACATGAAATACATTATGGACAATATAACATCCCCTATCTAGAGGCCCAAAACTAAGCGCTACAGATGCTGTAGTTATCTATAGTATTAGTTTCTGACGACTAAATAGGGATATGTTAATGGTATCTATAATATCAGAAGCACTTGAATATGAAACAAAACACAGATTTCAAAACAACTTTTCTTCATTACATTCAAAAAAAAATTCATGTTCAT
Source organism: Allium cepa (assembly GCA_030765085.1). Lineage (NCBI taxonomy): Eukaryota > Viridiplantae > Streptophyta > Magnoliopsida > Asparagales > Amaryllidaceae > Allium > Allium cepa. Next base: position 942,795,010 of record CM060934.1, on the reverse strand, counting down.
TTCACATAATCCCAAATTCATTCCCCGACACAGATCAAATATACTTATAACAAAATACGCCAAGAGTAGTTTATAAAGATACCCACTTGGATGATCAGAGTTATATAGTCATAATTGACTTAATACAATCACAACGGAAAATCAACAAAACATAAACCAAGTACTGCAAATCCTAAATAGCTATCTGTTTGCCTCCTGCATGCCTTCGGTAGCCTTATTTTTCATCGTACTAAACCTGAAAAGACCCTAACTCCTTAGCCTGCTTAAATTAATTTTAAGCACCCTGGAGTTCAAGGGGAAAATAGAAACTTTGAGTCAAACATAAAGCCTGGTATGAATAATATTATACATCCCGGTTTAATACTTTAAGTGAGACCACGCCGCTTAGCGAAACGAGTTTCCCCTCAGTAACATCCTTTTAAAATATATCATTGCAAAACCTTTTCCTGCAACCAAAACTGGTTAAATACTCTAAATCAATTAATTATGTAAACATGCATAAATATAATGTAATAATGAACTATCTATTCAAACACATAAGTTTTGTTTGGATAACTTTTAACCTTTGGCTGATTCAGGCCTACCAGACAAAATAATTAAAATTAATCTTACACCCATTAGTAGTTATTCTTCTGGACTATATATCCCTAACTATCTGTTAAATACTTCGCTTCTGAACAGTTTGTCCCTAACTTAATCATCTCCCAAGTCTTCCTGATGCTAATGGTTTTTTGGGCTCACCAATAATCTATCTGTATACAAATGTATATTTCATTCAGTGTGTAATCATAATTTTAGTCTACCTATGACCAAGTCCTGCACACTGGAATTTTAAACAACAATTAGCTGGTTCTAATAGCTAAAATATAGGGCGCGACCCCATACTAGTCCCATCTGGTATTCTAATATCTGAGTCATTTTCACTTAAGGATCCGCTCCCATAATTTTCCTTGAAAACGTTTTCAAAATGATTCAAACCTCTTAATTTAAATTAGTACGTTTTCAAAATGATTCAAACCTCTTAATTTAAATTAGTACAAGGAAATTATATAATCTTTATGCTTTACTCAAAATTATATTGCCATATTACATATATCTCCTTTACTCAAACTTTACTTAGTGAAAACATTTAAACATTTAAAAGCACCTCTTTCTAAACTTTTGAAAACGTCTCTATCAAAACCAAGTGAAACCCTCTAATTTTGTAAGCTAAAAGGCCAAACCCTTACCTTTTGAAACCAAACATCAAACCTTTCGAAACTATTAAAATCATTCCTTTCGAAAGCAATAAAACTTTAGACATCCTACTTTAAAAACAACTAAAAATATCGCCTTAGAAAACCTTTGGAAAACTTTCCATTTAAACCTTCTGAAACCATTCAAAGAAATCCTTTCGAAACCATTGAGCTCAAACCTTTTGAAACCATTGAACTAAAACCTTTCAAAACCATTGGACTCTAACCATTCGAAACCATTGAACTAAAACCTTTTGAAACCATTGAACCTAAACCTTTCGAAACTATTGGACTAAAACCTTTTGAAATCATTGAATCCAAACCTTAACACCCTTAAGAAAGATTGTGTAGAGAGATTAATGAAGAAAGCAAATTTAAACAGAGAACAGTATGCTAAATTAAATGCAAAGATAAGAACACCAGATTTATAGTGGTTCGGCGTAACTGCCTACGTCCACTTTGAAGTTAATCTTTATTGCTTTACTCAACGATTGATGACAGATTCAATCCGTACACCAACTATTTGAATGCAATTTCTAAGTAAAAAGGATAAGTCTTAAATGAGTCTTGAATGCGACAGAGTCTCCACAGTGTTCTCGAAAAAAAGGTCCCTTACACTGTGCCCATGCCTCTCTATTTATAGACGAAGATGGGTTGGACTTCCTTAATGGGCCTAGGGCCGAGGGTTAGACTTCCTTAATGGTCCTAGGGGCGAGATACCTCGGCCCATGGTGAGTGACTTCTATGTACCGAGCCACCAGTGCAGAACGGCAAATGTCGAGCCATATCTCCAAGCCGAACGAGGCAGTGTGTTGAGTGAAACGTGTAGGACGAACGAGATCCGATGCCGATTGAGGGAGATGCCGAGCGACATACTTACGCAGAGAGAGGCTATGTGTCGAACGAGGCGGGAATGCCGAACGAGGCATGAATGCCGAAGGACAATGCTGTGTCGAACGGTGCTGGATGCCGGTTGAGCCTGGATGCCAAACGAAGCGTGAATGCCGAACGAGGCGGGAATGCCGAATGAGGCATGAATACCGAACAAGGCTGGAATGCCAAACGAGGCTCATGCCGAACGAGCCATGAATACCGAATGACAATGTTTTGCCAAACAGTGCTGGATGCCAGTCGAGTATGGATGCCGAACGGTGCTGGATGTCGAACGATGATGGATGCCGAATGGTACACTATTGCCGAGCGACCTCTTCATTGCCGACTGGCGCTTATGCCACGCCTCTAGTTACCTAGTCAAACCTCTAGGTAACACTTGCCCCAAAGTGCATCACGTGGATGAACATGATGCGCTTTGAATCATGAATTCTCCATGCCTTGCTTTGAGCCCTTATTCCAAATGCCAATCGAGGCATTGTATGCCAAACGACATACTAATGCCGAATGACATACAAATGCCGAATGGCATTAATGCCGAGCGAGGGAGGTGTTTTGACCAATTCTACCGGTCGTTGTCCCTTCGACTTCTTTTCTCTATATATAAGCCAATGCTCCTTCTTCTTCCCCCTTTTACTTTTACCTCCACTCTTCAGTACTTACGAATTCGCCTTAAACCTCTGCGAATTACCTACCTATCCCTTCTCTTTTCAAACTCGATACATTGCCTCACCTCCTTTCCCAAATCAATGAACCCGACCAGAGTCGTGCTTCCTACCCTAGAACATCCCCAAGCTTCGAGTTATTTCTTAGGTGATGGCCTTTCCCTTAAACACTTTACTCCCAAATAAAAAACATAGCACGAGATTCGAACTCATGAATCTCTGTAAGGCTGAGGATGGTAGGAACCGTGTGGATAAAGGACAACGAATTCAAGGTCAAAACATGTTTCAGGGATAGGCGGAGTGATGGAAGGAAGAAGGCATTAAAAGTGTTCGAAGGAGGGTGTTGGTGGAAGAAGTATTGATGTGGCTCGCCAAGGCTTCCTTATGTCAAGCGACGGAGCGGATGCATAGAAGTAAATTTGGAGTTAAAGGTTCGACGTGCCGAGAGATGCAGCTTGGCATGGCCACGGCTCGGCATGATTTTCTCATGCCGAACGAGGTAGGAGGGAATGCGGGAGAGAAGTAGGAGCTTGGTAAAATGCCGATCGACATGGCTCGGTATGACTTGCCGACGAACTCGACCATGCCAGTCGGTAGGGATGGGGGGAAGGAGTAAAATTGGTGTTAAGGACAGAATGCCAAGCTATGCGGCTCGGCAAAATTGTGGTTCGGCATGATTTTCCGCATGCCGAATGGTGAAGTGGATAGGTGGAAGAGCGTTGGTGTTGAGAGTAGAATGCCGAGCGATGCGGCTCGGCATGAGTGTGGTTCGGCATGACTCCCTTATACCGAACGGTGGAGAGGACAGATGGAAGAGTGGAGTGCCGAATGACGCAGCCCAACATGATTACAGTTCGGCACGTCTTGCTGCATGCCGAATGGTAATGATGGATGATAGGAGAGTTTTGCACAAAAGCAATACTAGTCGAACCTAATGCACATTTGATTTAACACATTTAATGTCGGAACATATGATAGTGAACAAGGACAGACTTAAACAACAAAGCATATCGGACAATCCAAACTGATAACTCCCTTATTAAACAACTGTAAACTTGAACTCAACTTGGTTAACAGTTAATAACCTTTCACATATAGCGGTGATGTCATGTCCAAGACATAAACCATCTTACGACAAGCTCTCGTGGACGGTCAGCGTTGACGGTCATCGAAGATGACAATTCAAAGCTCAAACTTATTTCAACAAATCAGTGGCTTTTCATTTTTTGGCACGTACATTTGAATGATCTCACGAGTTCACACACCGCACGGGGGAGGGGGGAATATTTATGTTGTTAAGTCTAACGTCGATTGTTTTTCAAGTATAGTTCAAACAGGTGCTTTGTCAGATTTAATATTCATTAGAGATGTCTAGGAAATCTAGGTCTGCTACGATCTCGGATAGACCCGGGCCATCCTCTCGACAAGAAGTTGTAGGAACTTCAAATTCGCCAACTACTCCTGCTCAAGACTTACCGAACCCTGCGACTGCATCCGTCGACTTGGCTCTCGACATTCTGGAGGCAGCGATTTTCTTAGATGATCCAATCGATTCCCAGGCTTCAAAGATTAACGAAAGTACGCTCGGTCGGATATGATCTGTCCATGGAATCCCCTTCGAAGATGTGTTAGTTCCATCGGGGCATGATTGTCCTCACTTGCCCCCAATCGGATACACAGCCTATAACAAATTCATGTGCTGGGTTGGCAGTGTGTTTCCATTCAACTCCTTTCTTCGAGACATGTTGCAGTATATCGAGATTTCTCCATCGCAACTGCATCCGAATAGCCACGAATTCATATACGGCACTTGCATTCTCTTTGTGAGTGTCCTCTTCAGGCTTTCGACCCCAAGCAATATACGCTATATCTATCGCATTAAGAGACGGTCGAGTACCCAATCTTTCGTGTTCCTCGAGCCGCACAGCAAGTGTCAAATCTTAACTGGGCATGGAGCAAGTTTGTCCAGTATAAACAGGAGTGGTTCTATGTGCGTTGTCCTCCCGGCTTTGCGAGGAGATGGGTGGAAGGAAGTAATTCTTTTTCCTGGATCAATACTCATGTTTGGTAGAAGCTGTACCTTTTCTAACTCCTCTTCCATCTTCTTAGGTATTAACCCACATCCTGAGGGCCTCGGATATTCTGAAGCTGTCGAAGCTATTCGAGCCATTCCCGTCGTAGATCGGGACATCAGAACTCTCATTTCGAATGAGTCGCTCATGAAATTTGGGTTGCTGGTAGAATGTCGCCGGATAAGCCTCCCTCAAGGTGTTACCATTCCCAAGCCAGCTTCGGGTGAAGGAAAAAAGAAGGCAGAATCCTCAGCACATAATGCCCCTGACACACTAGAGGAGGGGGAGATTAAAGAAGCCGAAATGCCCAAAGTACATGGCGAAAATGTTAGTCCATCTCGGGACCCAATAGTCGAAGTTCATGACATTGAAACGACGCCTTCCCCTTCGATGGGGAAGAAGGAACTGAAATACAAGATGAAGAAGAAAACAGTGGGCGGAACTTCTAAAGTTACTCTTATTCCAGTGGGGAAAGAAACTTCCTCGCAGCACTTAGAAAGTTCTCTGAAAGGCCTGTCGAACCTTACCATACCTGATGATCTGCTCAACTATGGTTTCGACGATCCAGACGCCCTTAAGCTTCATTCGCCCATGAGAGGCGATACAAGCGCTCAAGCCCAAAACCAGGGAGAAAAAACTCCTATTAGTAAAGAAACTAGTCCGTCGGGGGGAAACATTAGGACACACACAAACACATGCACTTCACTTTGCACTTTAATTTCTATCACCACTCTACTCTTCGCTAACTCGTCGTTATTTAAACTCTGTGTAGGTGACATGGGGCGTACACATGGACTTGACCGCCTTCGCGGTTCATCGATTTTTCACCAATCCGGCTGGGATTCGGGTTCTAGCAAGCGTCGAGATAGAGATGACTCCGGCGATCGAGACTACCACCGTCGAGAATCTTCCTACCGAAGAAAAACTTATAGTCAGTCTTCCTACCCTAGTGATCCTCCTTCTCATCCAGAGCATAGCAAAGAGAAACCTATACATAAGGGGTCCCAGCCTGATACCCAATAGGATCAACACTCTGGATCATCAAGCACCAGGCAATCTCGAGACCCCCACAGAACACCCATGGTCTCCAAGCAGGCTCCTCTCGCTCCTGTCTCTGATTCATCGGTTGCGGACCGACTTGTTGAGCTTAAAGCCTCATTTACAAAGATATGCTTCGATGGCTCAAATTTTCTTTTGACGATTCACCAAATTCCAAGGCATGTCAAGCAAAGTGCTATTGCATGCACTAATGACATCTGTGTTCAACACGATGCATTCGTGCACTTAGCCGAAAAAGTTTCAGAAGTCTCCATTGAGCGTCAGCATGAACTTGATCGCCTGATGCTCAAAGCTATCGTGATAAAGATATTATTAAATTTCAGGATGAAGATCTTGCTTCTTACAAGTCTAAGCTTGAAGCCGTCCAACAAAGCGCTAAAGATACAGTGAAAGCCGTCAATCGCCTGGAGACAACTCATAAAAAAGAAATTAACGAGGCAGTCCAGCGCTGAGGGGCCCTGGCTTTAGAGATGAACTTAGTGCAGAAGGAGAGGGATGCATTTGCCCTCCGAGTCAAAGAGTTGGGGGATCAACTCCATAAGAAAGAGAGGAGAAGATTGCTGCCCAAGAAGAGTGACAACGATATTGCGACGAGATTGTTGCTACGCGACTTCTAAAGGTGAAGCTCGACGGTGAGCTTTCTAAAGTCGGGATATTGAAGGATGAAGCCTGTGAAGAGGGCAAGAAGATAGCATCTGCAGAGATTGACTCCCACCTTGAGGCGTCTAAAGAGGCTAGTAGGGAGGAGGTCAAATGCATGTTCAACCCACTGATTATAGAATTCAACGCCCGTGTCCTCATGCATCGGGACTTAACTTTTCTGGGTGAAGGCTACCTTGAATCCCTAGCTGAGGCGTGGGAGACTTTAATAAAAATCAGGAAGGTCGAACTTGGCAACGAGGAGGTCGATGAAGATGCTTTAATAAAAGAATTTCTTACGGGAACGAGCCTTTAGACCTGTCTGCGGCGAAAGCTCTTTACTGCAAAGGTTCCTCCTCAACGAAAGGGAAAGATGTTATTGCCGATCCATCCGGGACCGAGTCTCCTGCTCATGCTCCTACTCAGCCAGCCGATCGACCGATACTTGATCCATTTGAGCAACACATTGGTTATGACTCGAAGCACCCCGGCCTTGGTGTTCACATTCTATCTGCCATTCCAGAGGGTGAGACCCCTCGGACGGCTGAGAGTCGGCCAAAAGCCTGCATGGGACCCTTCATTTAAAAATTCCAAGAGTCGTCGTTTTCTGACGAGAGGTCACTGTATTCTAATATTTGTTTTCCATGATTTTGCGCAGGCCATTCTGATCCTGAGCCCACTCCAAGGAGAGATGACGCCAAGGAGTTGAAGGGGAAAAAAGTGAGGCTACTCACGCAGAAGATACTCCCGGCCCAGACGCTCAGGTGATCGGGGCGCTTGATGAGGACAAGTCTGAGACTTCATTTCCCATCGAGGGAAGTTATGAAATCGAGATCACAAGCGCCTCTAAACATATTTCTAAACTGAGAATGAAGGAGCAGCTCGAGGAGGAAAAGTAAAGGACGACCGAGATTAAAGTCGAGCCTCAAGTCATGGACCTAGATGATCCTCTGAACAAGCCGTTGAAGGTCATCCTCCCTAGCGGGTCTAGGCCAGTGGAAGTTCCCCGTACTTCTTTGATTGTTATCTCGCCATAAAAAAAATTACCAAAGGAAAATGCACGGGAGAGGAGTCATCTGAGAAAATGAAGGAGGGGAAGAAGTCGAAGAAATCGAAGAAGTAATTATTACTCTCGTTCAACGAGAGGTAGTTTAGATTATGTAATTATTTTTGTTTATTTTCGTAGTCCATGTAAATAGACTTTTGACCCTGAGTTTTGGAGGAGTTGTAGTAGAAACTTATTTTTGAATAAATAAAGCTTAGTTCTAAAGTCTTTCAAAAGCCTTTCATCGTTCAGCTTTCTGTATGATTGTGGTCGTAACACAAGCTATTGTGAGTTACATAAACTTCTCAATTTATCTTCATATAACTCTGAAATTCTTTGGAGTTGTACATCTTTTATTCCATGCTTCAAGCACTTAGAATATTTTTTAGTCCGTACGTTGGGTACTTGTTGACTTCAAGTCATTTGTGTCCTAGCTCGCACTACGGAGACTTATAGAATTTAAACTGTTTATACTCCATTGCACACTCTAGGGATTCAGTTGACTCCATTCTACACTCTGGGGGCTTAGAGATTTTTAAGTCGTTTATACTCTGGTCCGCACTCGGGGGACTCAGAGCACTCCAGTCCGCACTAAGGGGACTTGGAGATTTCGAGTCGTTTATACTCTGGTCCGCACTAAGGGAACTCAGAGTACTCCTGCATGCACTCAAGGGACTTGGAGATTTTGAGTCTTCATACTCTGATCCCCACTTAGGGGAGTCAAAGTACTCCGGTCCACACTCAGGGGACTCGGAGATTTGGAGTCGTTTATACTCTGGTCCACACTCAGGGGACTCAGAGTACTCTAGTCTTCACTCAGGGGACTTGGAGATTTTGAGTCATTTATACACTAGTCCGCAATCAGGGGACTCAGAGTACTCCAATTCGCACTCAGGGGACTCGGAGATTTAGAGTCGTTTATATTCTGGTCCGCACTCAGGGGACTCAGAGTACTCCAGTCCACACTCAGGGGACTTGGAGATTTTAAGTTGTTCATACTCTGGTTCCCACTAAGGGGACTCAGAGTACTCCAGTCCGCACTCAGGGGACTTGGAGATTTTGAGTCGTTTACACTCTGGTCAACACTAAGGGGACTCGGAGTACTCCAGTCCGCGCTCAAGGGACTTGGAGATTTTGAGTCGTTTATACTCTGGTCCGCACTCAGGGGACTCAGAGGACTCCAGTCCGCACTCAGGGGACTTGGATTTTTTGAGTCATTTATACTTTGGTCATCACTCAGGGGACTCAGAGTACTGCAGTCCGTGCTCAGGGGACTTGGAGATTTTAAGTCGTTCATACTCTGGACCGCACTTAGGGGACTTATAGTACTCTAGTCCATACTCATGGGACTCGGAGATTTTGAGTCGTTTATACTCTGGTCCACATTCAAGGGACTCAGAGTGCTCCAGTCCGTACTCAGGGGACTTGGAGATTTTGAGTCGTTTATACTCTGGTCCACACTCAGGGGACTCAGAGTCATCCAGTCCGCACTCAGGGGACTTAGAGATTTTGAGTCGTTTATACTCTGGTCCGCACTCAGGGGACTCAGAGTACTCCAGTCCGCGCTCAGGGGACTTGAAGATTTTGAGTCATTTATACTCTGGTCCCCACTCAGGGGACTCAGAGTACTCCAGTCCGCGCTCAAAGGACTTGGAGATTTTGAGTCGTTTATACTCTGGTCCGCACTCAGGAGACTCAGAGTAATCTAGTCCGTGCTTAGGGGACTTGGAGATTTTGAGTCCTTTATACTCTGGTCCGCACTCAGGGGACTCAGAGTACACCAGTCCGCACTCAGGGGACTTGGAGATTTTTAGTCGTTTATTGTGACGACCCAACTTTTTCTCCACAAAAAGTCGTATCATCATTAAGAAAGAAATGGATAGCAAAGAGAAAAGAAAGAAGAGAAAGAAGAAACAACACCAGAATCTCAACATTGGAACGAATAAATTATATTAATAACATAAGTATTACATAATATACAACATCTATCAGAGTTACACGGCATATACATCACATACTAGACAGTTATAAACACCTGTTTAGTTATTACAACTCAATACAACTCAATAAGGGATACCAACACAGAGAACACACAGCGGAAACTATATATCTAACGCCGAAGCCTCCTGCACCCTTGCTTCTCCATAATTCGTCAACGCTAACCTGAATCCCTTGGCTACTCATAAAAATTTGAGTACCCAATAGTTTAAGAAAACAAAAGATAAACTCCGGGTCAGACATGGGCCTGGTGTGAGTAACAGGTTAAGGTTTCTTAACTTTAAAAACCTTTGAAAAGAAATAATATCACGTAAGACTTCCCACACAAAAACATGGAAAAGTTTTTACCTTACGCTAATCAAAACATTTGATAGGAAATCCAGTGATATTATAATAGTGTCCAGGGTTTTCAAGTAAAATACAGAAATAGCTGGAATGCTTACATCTCACGTCCAACATAGTTGGGCACATCTAAAACGTACGGCTCTTATTGGAGAATGGATTCCATACAATGGCAGGGCTACTGGGGTACCGCCCGTAACTGTACGTGGCCTAGATCAGCGTACCGAGGAGCCACCCTAACTCCCCTGCAACACAAGGCCGGAACCATTCCTTACTGAATAGTCCCGAACAAGGCAACCCCGGCAGTTTTTGCAATCAACTGCCCCACACAACCGAATATAAAGGGACTTCTAGACAGGGGCAAATCTCGTCCTACTTGGGCATGACCCACTTAGTCTTGCTGCACCTCCCATGTTTTAGCCATTCTCGGTTGATGAGGCTTGAGGCTACGATTACCTTTAGAGAACACATCTCTTAGAATGCTCATCGTTCACCATGCGATGTTCTGAAAGCATTTAATCCATACAAGTTCGTTTCGGGTTCGAACGAAACCGAAGGCATTATCTCGTTACACTCATTTTGGAATCACCCTTAGAGTTAACGACGATAACCCTTGCACTCTGAATCTTCATCTTCACTTGAGATTCACGGCCTATCGTTAATTTGGATCGATGTGGTTTTCGGATATCCAAATATGGAAACCCGATCCCGGTCTCATCGAAATCCAAAGGTCCAAGTTGTTTTAAAGTTTAAAACAATTCAATTCAATATTATCTATATACACATAGATAGAAAATTCACAACATCACAATAGATAATCAACACTATCATTATAAACAGATAATCCATATTATCATCACAAACAGATAATTCATATTATCATCACAATGCAACCAAAGCATCTATATCACACAACATCACTTATCTCATCTCTGAGATCTCAAACCATTCAAAGCATTCAATATCAATCAGCAATCATAAGCAATGATTTATTAATCACCATTCTATAACTAATTTAAAATGAATTAAATTAATTACTTCATCTCTAATTAATTTAAAATAAGTTAATTTAGTTACTTCATCATTAAAATCTTGCTTATATAACCATTAATTAATTTCAAATCAATTAATTAATTACCCTCAAATAAATCACCTTAATTAATCACCCTTGATTAATTACCCTTAAATTATACTCAAGTAATTAGCCACGGACCATCTTCGGAGGATGTCGATACATCTTGGGTTTTAGAGAAGTGCGTAGGTGCCTTTAATTAATTTCACAAATTAATTATCCTAAACCAAATTCAGTAATTAACCTTTTAATTACTTCATTAATTAATTAACTATATTAATTACATTAATCCTTAATTAATTACATTAATTGATTCCTTCATTGTTCACTTATTATTGATTAATTAATCTTAATTAATCAATCCTTACTTACATTATTAATTATATTAGTTAATGATCCTTAATTATTTTTATTTATAATTACCCTATTTAAATTAATTACATTAAGAAATTAATCAACGGTTAAACCATATTGATTAATCACTCTTGATTAATCACATTCAGAATTAACTACCTTTAATTACTTCATTAAATAAATTAATTACTCCTTAATTAATTATCTTTAATAATTAATCTCTAATTAAATTTATTAATCACCCTAGATAGATCTCATCAAGTAATTAATTACACTTAACTAATTACATCTCTTAATTATCTTCAAATAACTTTATTAAACAATTCTTAATTAATTACACTAAGTAATTAATTTCCAAAACTCTTTCATTCCCTAATTATCCTTCAATTTAATTACATTCCAGTAATTTATCTTCTTAATTACTTTACCAAGTAATTATTCTTCATTTATTACATTAAGTAATTACTCCTTAAATTATCCAGTGATTATTTTAAATTAATTAAACTTAATTAATTAACCTAAACTAATCAAAATAAACTTAATTAATTACAATTAGTAATTAATTTCTTAATTACTTCTAACTAAGTAATTACTTAAACAATTCACAAATGATTATCTTTAAATTAATTAACCTAATTAATTATTAAAATTAATCACATTAATTAATTATTAAATAATCCCAAGTTAATGACCTTCATTAACCATTAACAAATCCTTAATTACTTCTCTAAAGTAATTAACTGAGATTAATCATTATTAATTACAAATTAAATTATCTATAATAACCCATTAATTAATCTCTAATTATTTGATTAATTAAGTGTTAATCTATGACTTAATTAAATTTTGATTATTTGATTAATAAATTTCAAATCATTAATTTCAAATCATTAATTTAAAATCAAATCTTATCTAATTAATGATTTCTTAATTGCAAATCAATTAATCTTAACTAACTTACTTAGTCATTAAATTAATTAAATTAAACCCTTAATTACTTAATTAATTACCCAAATCATTAATTTATTAAATTAACTAATGACCCATCTTAATTTCCTTAATAATTTAATGAACTATAAATCATTAAGGCCTAATTAACTTTAAGATAAACCTTAATCTTATTCATGATTTAATTATCATTAACAAAGTATTTTAAAAACAATTTGCTTTTAAATTTACTATTAAATTCCATTTTAAATTTAAAAGATTTAAAATGAAAACAATTTTAACTTTAACAAAGTTTAACAATTCAAAAACCTTTTTAATTTCATGTCAAAGAAATACTTTTGTTCTAAAGGAAATTTAAAATAGTTTTAAAACCATATTCAATTTAAATCAATTTAAAATATACTTTAAATATTCAAAGTTGTTTTAAACCATTTCAAATTCAAAAACTTTATTTTATTTCAAACTAGAATTCAAATCAAGCTTTGAATTCAAATTTAAACTTAAATTTAAAATCTTATTTAAATCTCATTTTCAGATTTTTAAACCACATTATAAGATACTTTAACAAATTAAAGTTGTTAAAAACATTCCATTTTTATAAAACTTATTTATTTTGAAAACTAGAATTAAAACTCGTTTTGGATTCATATTTTAAACTTGTTTTCAAAACCTTTGTATTGAAACTTGCTTTATTTTTATCTTTAGTTTAAATTTTAAAAAACTGTAACACTGACAGTTTTCTAAATAGGTAATTAGACATAAGGAAGAAGTTGCAAAAAAATTTAATCTCAAGGACAACAAGTTTGCGTTTTAGTTTGAAGGACACTTTTTAGTGTAAACTGAAAATGATAGTTACAACTATCATTTTGTGACTTACACTACAAATTGTCCTTCAACATAAAAAACAAACTTCTTGTCCCTGAGACTAAATTTTTCTCTAAATTTTTCCTTGAGCCTAAAAACCCCTTTTCTAAATCCTGTAACAAAATTACCCGAGCCTATTCAATTTCTCTTCGAGTCTTACCTCACCTTACTTCGGGCATAACATCAAATGACTCGAGTAAACATCACTGCTCAACTCAACACAACAGAACACAGATATGCACTGTGCATATGCACTGACCATCCACCCTTCTTCGATCATCCACGATGATCCCTACAAGACGACGATCATCTCCAAAGCATAATACAACCATCAGAACAACTGAAGCAATTCGAAATCAAGATTTATCCTTAAACCCCAAACCATGGAACCAAAGCCTGGAACACTACACCAAAACCAAAAACCTCCATCGTTCTCGCGCCTCCGATCATCAGAGTGGCAATGTCTCCGACCACATCTTCATCAACAACCACTCTTCCATTCCCCAAAGACCTATTACACTCGATCAACCAGAGCCATCACCTCGACCTAAAATATCCAGCCTGTTTAAACTAGGTTTACAAACTTTAATCCTCCACCACAGCTGCCACGGTGAACTATTCGCCTATTTGATAATTTTGTCGAAGTTCCAGATCACTCTTCTTCCTCTAGTATTAACCCTGACCATCCCAAGCTACTATAATATTGCCAGAGATAACCCAAAACCCCCCTTTTTGATCAACTAGAACTGCTCCTTAGATTCAACGCTAAAATTATGATTTTGGTTTTAAAAATCATGTTTTCATATCAGGTTTCAGATCACAAACTTAAATTAATGAATTAGAGAATTTAAATTTTAAACAAAACTCATGTCTTCCTGACCATTTTGGTTTCCGGAGCAAGTTTGAATTTATTTTAACTTAATTAATTTTTAAGCTTAAATTTATGATCAAACAAACAATTTTTGTTTGTAACTTAATTCATAACAATGATTAGATCAAGAGATAGGGGATTTAAATCAAAAACAACTGAACTTGAATCTGGGAACAGAGACATTCAGACATTAGCATACATGCACACATCATTCATCCATATATACACACAAATATACTTATAAATATACACACAAGCAATCTTACTTCCAGAGACAATCAGGCAACTAGAATCATACTAAATTAGGCAACCAGAATCATACTTAATTTATTTTTAAAACAAAATGTTACTCACCTGATTTAAAACAGAGACAACCTCTTTAATTTTTGAAAAGCTTTTGAATCCTTTAAAACTTTTAAAACTTGAGTGCTGAGATGTTTAGAAACTAAAATGCTTTTGCCCCTTATCCAAAACTACATGCATGCAGGCTTGATTTCTGCTTTAATTCCAGGTTTGAAAATGCTTGCATGCTGATGATTTCCAGATGAAATGCAGACATTTGATTTTTCTCAAAATTTTGATTCCAGGTTGCTTTTAGAAAATAGAGTTGAGTTGCTTGTCTCAGGTTGAAAAAGAACAAGCTTTGATTTACAATTTGGTTTGCGGAAATTGATCTCAGTTTTGAATGAGATGTTTTTTGCAAATTTTGAGAAGATACAGGCTTTTGATTCTGGTTTTTCTTTTGAGGAGTAAATTACAGATCATATTGTTTCAGATTTTGTTTTTGAGGTGGCTTTGAGTTTTTCAGATTTCTTTTCTTTGATTCACTTAGCCTTTGATTTTGAAAGATAGAAAAAAAGAATGAAGGAGAAAATATGTTTATAAAGGCTGAAATTAATTTAACAAAATAAAAGAAAGAAAAGAAAATTGAATGACACTTGTCATATTGTTTTATTCATAGATTAACACATGTTGTTTGATTACTTAATATGTTAACATTTGTCTCATAATTTAATTAGTTATATTTTAAATGTTAATGAAAGATTAATACAAAATCAAGCTTAATGAATTAATTAATTAGTATTTATTTATGTATAAACAATTTTAAAAGAAATAAAAACCAATTATATTTATAAATAAAAGTTTATACAAATATTTAAAATCCAAACAAACATAAAATCTATACATTGAAATTTTAAAACTTTAAATTCAAATTCAAGTTCAAATTAAATTCTAAAATCTAATTTTAAAATATCAAGTTGTATATATACATATATAACCACCTATTAAATTTAAAAATAACAATTTTATATTCATTTAAAAATTATTTATGGTTATAAAACCTAAGTATTATAATTATCATTTGAAAATAACAAATTTAACAATATTAAATAATTTATAAAAGTGATTATAAATCACTTCTAATATTAAATGAATTAAGACCATATACTATATTGTATTTTAAACTTCTTTTTCAAATCATATATATCAAGTAATATTTTAAAGAAATGAAACAAACTTTTTATTTAAATTTTAAAATTAAGCTAAGATATACTTCATTTATCTTAAGTATTCATAAACAATATAGTTATTAATTAAATAACTTTGAAAAGCTTGATATTATTTAAATCATAATTTCCAAATTACTAAATATATTAGAATTTGAAAACAAGACTTTATTTATTTATAAAATCCCAAATCAAAAATTATCTATAATATATACAAACATATATATACATTATAGATAGAAACATTTATTTAGTTTTTAAAAGATAAATAATTAAATACTTATTTAATTAGATTATCAAACCAATTCATATTTTATTAATCAATATTATCGAATCAATTTAATTTTAAATAAAGATTATTAAATTGATATTGCCAAAAATTCTGGGATATCACATTCCTTCCCCCTTAAAAGAATTTCGTCCCCGAAATTTAAAACAAAGGTAATTTAATAATCTCATTAAAAATTTAAATTTTAAAACACAAGCATATATTATCAACCATATGCTAACAACGGTAGCAACCAATTCACCCAAACAAACAAATTTAACTATCCAGACAAAAATTCTGAATAGAATTTTCTCTAGTTTCCCAAGTATAAACACCGGGATACTCGCTCTACAGAATCCAAAGATTCAACACTAGAAGCTCCTACTCATCTCGATCTACCAAGCTAAACAGAATATCAGACTATAGACAAGTCTGACTCAACAACCAAATCTCGCAGAACAACTGATTTCAAAACCAGAAATAAATCAAACACGTACTCCCTCATAGATATGTGAAACACAATGAATCCCAGTTATCCAAACTGGCAATTCAATCCAGAAGACCAAACACTTATCTTACCAGAACACAGAAAAGATCCAATACACCTCGGAGCTAGCTTCCCAACCTTACCCAATCTTATAGCTCCTAAAACCTGAGAAAACTTATCCAAAATCAGATCTTCGATTCAAATCCACAAAACTCTTCGGACGATCCTGGGCTGCCTACATCCTTCCTGATCAGCTCAACCCTTGCTGATGCCTCTAGAAACAAACTGGACCAAAAGCAATCCAACAAAATGATCTTGCCAAGATCAACCAAAATCAAGAACACAATCTCTATTCCAAAATCAGAAGACCGATCTCACTTCTCCCATTCGAAAGAGATAAAACAGGTGCACTCTCCAATCTTGCCTCTGATCCTGAAGAGTTTCATGTAGAAACTCTCTAATCCAAACACTGCAACTTCCAGTTGCTTCCACTCTAACACAGCTGCCACCATGCTTCCACTGCGCAACTCTGACCTGGAGCAGATGAAAATGCTGATGAGTCATAAGCACGGACTGGACAACACACCCCAAAAATATGGTTCCACAGATCCATAAAGAAAACTCATAAGTTCCTCCAAAACCTGAGCTGCTTCAACAAACTTTCTCTCCAGAAACCATCCTACTGCTAAGCTGAACCATCGGTACCACTTCTGGAATCCAGTCGATACCAAAATCAATCTCCAGATGCTGACAAAACTCTAACTTCCAGAAGACATCCGAAAAAATTTCTGAAAACACAAGAGAAAATTCAAACTATCGCAAGTCACTTTTGCGATCAACCCTGCCTAGTTCCAAAGAAAAACTGCTCTCTCTCTTTACCAACCAGAACAACTTATGCTTAACTAGCCAATTCATCGAAGAAATGGATCCACCCTGCTGCTTCTGAACTCCATCTCCAGAAAACTGCTAAGCCAGAAAACTCTGCCGACACACAGAACACTCCGAGCTGCACTGCTGACACCAATGCTAAAGACTTCCTAATCCAAAGCTCTTCCAGAAACTCGGACCTCAAACCAAACAGAAACATCTTGCTGAACTCGGCCACTACACCAAAGCAGACACACTTCCTCAAACTTGTTCCAAAGAAAACATCTTCGGAAATATCCATAGTCACTGCGTCTCATCACACAGCTATTCATTCCTGAGGTTGACAAGATAACATCACTCTCTTCTGCCTAACCGACAGATCCAAACTCCACTCATCCAACTTCAAAGATGTACTCCGAACCTTAACAGGTTACCTTCAGAGATCGATGAAATCCTACACCACTGCAAAGCTTACTTGAGACGGTATTAGGTCTACAGTCTCGACAAGTAAACCTCAAACATTCAAATTCTCACCAATGGTAGTAGTCGTGTTACACACGCCACTACCTTATCTACCTTTATAACTTATATTGGAAAACCCGAACAGGTAACCCAACAGATAGGTAGAAATATATATATCAAAATTACAAATAAGCTCTCTCAAGAAAGAAATCACTCCAGAGCCTAGGTATTCACTCAACCTAGCGCTTTGATACCAACTGTGACGACCCGACTTTTTCTCTACAGAAAGTCGTATCATCATTAAGAAAGAAAGGGATAGAAAAGAGAAAAGAAAGAAGAGAAAGAAGAAACAACACCAGAATCTCAACAGCGGAACGAATAAATTATATTAATAACATAAGTATTACACAATATACAACATCTATTAGAGTTACACAGCATATACATCACATACTAGAGAGTTATAAACACCTGTCTAGTTATTACAACTCAATACAACTCAACAAGAGATACCAACACAGAGAACACACAGCGGAAACTATATATCTAACGCCGAAGCCTCCTGCTCCCTTGCTCCTCCATAATTCTTCAAAGCTAACCCGAATCCCTTGGCTACTCGTAAAAATTTGAGTTCCCAAGAGCTTAAGAAAACAAAAGATAAACTCCGGGTCAGACATGGGTCTGGTGTGAGTAACAGGTTAAGGTTGCTTAACTCTAAAAACCTTTGAAAAGAAATGGTATCACGTAAGACTTCCCATACATAAACATGGAAAAGTTTTACCTTACGCTAACTAAAACATTTGATAGGAAATCTGGTGATATTATAATAGTGTCTATGTTTACAAGTAAAATACAGAAATAGCTGGAATGCTTACATCTCACGCTCCAACATAGTTGGGCACATCTAAAACGTACGGCTCTTATTGGAGATTGGATTCCATACAATGGCAGGGCTACTGGGGTACCGCCCGTCACAGTACGTGGCCTAGATCACCATACCGAGGAGCCACCCTAACTCCCCTGCAACACAAGGCCAGAACCATTCCTTACTAAACAGTCCAGAATAAGACAACCCCGGCAGTTGTTGCAATCAACTGCCCCACACATCCTAATATAAAGGGACTTCTATACAGGGATAAATCTCGTCCTACTTGGGCATGACCCACTTAGCCTTGCTGCACCTCCCATGTTTTAGCCATTCCCGGTTGATGAGGCTTGAGGCTACGATTACCTTTAGAGAACACATCTCTTAGAATGCTCATCGTCCACCTGACGATGTTCTGAAAGCATTCAATCCATACAAGTTCGTTCCGGGTTCGAACGAAACCGAAGGCATTATCTCGTTACACTCATTTTGGAATTACCCTCAGAGTTAACGGCGATAACCCTTGCACTCTGAATCTTCATCTTCACTTGAGATTTATGACCTATCGTTAATTTGGATCGATGTGGTTTTCGGATATCCAAATATGGAAACCCGATCCCGGTCTCATCGAAATTCAAAACGCCATCTTTTAGTTCCAAGTTGTTTTAAAGTTTTAAATAATTCAATTCAATATTATCTATATACACACAGATAGATAATTCACAATATCACAATAGATAATCAACATTATCATCATAAACAAATAATCCATATTATCATCACAAATAAATAATTCATATTATCATCACAATGCAACCAAAGCATCTATATCACACAACATCACTTAACTCATATATGAGATCTCAAACCATTCAAAGCATTCAATATCAATCAGCATTCATTAGCAATGATTTATTAATCACCATTCTATAACTAATTTAAAATGAATTAAATTAATTACTTCATCTCTAATTAATTTAAAATAATTAAATTAATTACTTCATCATTAAAATCTTGCTTATATAACCATTAATTAATTTCAAATCAATTAATTAATTACCCTCAAATAAATCACCTTAATTACTCACCCATGATTAATTACCCTTAAATTATACTCAAGTAATTAGCCTTTAATTAATTTCACAAATTAATTATCCTAAACCAAATTCAGTAATTAACCTTTTCACTACTTCATTAATTAATTAACTATAATTAATTACATTAATCCTTAATTAATTAAATTAATTGATTCCTTCAATGATAACTTATTATTGATTAATTAATCTTAATTAATCAATCCTTACTTACATCATTAATTATATTAGTTAATGATCCCTAATTATTTTTATTTATAATTACCCTATTTAAATTAATTACATTAAGAAATTAATCAACAGTTAAACCATATTGATTAATCACTCTTGATTAATCACATTCAGAATTAACTACCTTTTATTACTTCATTAAATAAATAAATTACTCCTTAATTAATTATCTTTAATAATTAATCTTTAATTAATTATATTTATTAATCACCCTAGATTGATCTCATTAAGTAATTAATTACACTTAATTAATTACATCTCTTAATTATCTTCAAATAACTTTATTAACCAATTCATAATTAATTGCACTATGTAATTAATTTCCAAAACTCTTCCATTCCCTAATTATCCTTCAATTTAATTACATCCAGTAATTTATCTTCTTAATTACTTTACTAAGTAATTATTCTTCATTTATTACATTGAGTAATTACTTCTTAAATTATCCTGTGATTATTTTAAATTAATTAAACTTAACTAATTAACCTAAACTAATCAAAATAAACTTAATTAATTACAATTAGTAATTAATTTCTTAATTACTTCCAACTAAGTAATTACTTAAACAATTCACAAATGATTATCTTTAAATTAATTAATCTAATTAATTAATAAAATTAATCACATTAATTAATTATTAAATAATCCCAAGTTAATGACCTTCATTAACCATTAACAAATCCTTAATTACTTCTCTAAAGTAATTAACTGAAATTAATCATTATTAATTACAAATTTAAATTATCTATAATAACCTATTAATTAATCTCTAATTATTTAATTAATTAAGTGTTAATCTATAACTTAATTAATTTTTGATTATTTGATTAATAAATTTCAAATCATTAATTTAAAATCAAATCTTATCTAATTATTGATTTCTTAATTACAAATCAATTAATCTTAATTAACTTACTTAATCATTAAATTAATTAAATTAAACCCTTATTTACTTAATTAATTACCCAAATCATTAATTAATTAAATTAACTAATGACCCATCTTAATTACCCTAATAATTTAATGAACTATAAATCATTAAGGCCTAATTAACTTTAAGATAAACCTTAATCTTATTCATGATTTAATTATCATTAACAAAGTATTTTAAAAACAATTTGCTTTTAAATTTACTATTAAATTCCATTTTAGATTTAAAAGATTTAAAATGAAAACAATTTTAACTTTAACAAAGTTTAACAATTCAAAAACCTTTTTAATTTCATGTTAAAGAAATACTTTTGTTCTAAAGGAAATTTAAAATAGTTTTAAAACCATATTCAATTTAAATCAATTTAAAATATACTTTAAATATTCAAAGTTGTTTTAAACCATTTTAAATTCAAAAACTTTATTTTATTTCAAACTAGAATTCAAATCAAGCTTTGAATTCAGATTTAAACTTAAAAATCTCATTTTCAGATTTTAAAACCACATTATAAAATACTTTAACAAATTAAAGTTGTTAAAAACATTCAATTTTTATAAAACTTATTTATTTTGAAAACTAGAACTCAAACTCATTTTGAATTCATATTTTAAACTTGTTTTCAAAACCTTTGTATTAAAACTTGCTTTAATTTTATATTTAGTTTGAATTTTTAAAAACTGTAACACTGACAGTTTTCTAAATCCTGTAACAAAATTACCCGAGCCTATTCATTTTCTCTTCGAGTCTTACCTCACCTTACTTCGGGCATAACATCAAATGACTCGTGTAAACATCACTGCTCAACTCAACACAACAAAACCCAGATATGCACTGTGCATATGCAATGACCATCCACCCTTCTCCGATCATCCACGATGATCCCTACAAGACAAGATGACGATCATCTCCAAAGCATAATACAACCATCAGAACAACTAAAGCAATTCGAAATAAAGATTTATCCTTAAACCCCAAACCATTGAACCAAAGCCTGGAACACTACACCAAAACCAGAAACCTCCATCGTTCTCGAACCTCCGATCATTAGAGTGGCAATGTCTCCGGCCACATCTTCGTCAACAACCACTCTTCCATTCCCCAAAGACCTGTTACACTCGATCAACCAGAGCCATCACCTCGACCTAAAATATCCAGCCTATCTAAACTAGGTTTACAAACTTCGATCCTCCACCACAGCTGCCACGGTGAACTATTCGCCTATCTGACAATTTTGCCGAAGTTCCAGATCACTCTTCTTCCTCCAGTATGAACCCTGACCATCCCAAGCTACTATATTCCCAGAGATAACCCAAAACCCCCCTTTTTGATCAACCAGAACTGCTCCATAGATTCAGTGTTAAAAATAATGATTTTCGTTTTAAAAATCATGTTTTCATATCAGGTTTCAGATAACAAACTTAAATTAATGAATTAAAGAATTTAAATTTTAAACAAAACTCATGGCTTCCTGACCATTTTGGTTTTCAGAGCAAGTTTGAATTTATTTTAACTTAATTAAAATTTTAAGCTTAAATTTATGATCAAACAAATAATTTATGTTTGTAACTTAATTCATAACAATGATTAGATCAAGAGATAGGGGATTTAAATCAAAAAAAACTGAACTTGAATCTGGGAACAGCGACATTCAGACATTAGCATACATTCACACATCATTCATCCATATATACACACAAATATACTTATAAATATACACACAAGCAATCTTACTTCCAGAGACAATCAGGCAACTAGAATCATACTAAATTAGGCAACCAGAATCATACTTAATTTATTTTTAAAACAAAATGTTATTCACCTGATTAAAACAGAGACAACCTCTTTAATTTTTGAAAAGCTTTTGAATCCTTTAAAACTTGAGTGCTGAGATGTTTAGAAACTAAAATGCTTTTGCTCCCTGTCCAAAACTACATGCATGCAGGCTTGATTTCTACTTTAATTCTAGGTTTGAAAATGCTTGCATGCTGATGATTTCCAGATGAAATGCAGACATTTGATTTTTCTCCAAATTTTGATTCCAGGTTGCTTTTAGAAAATAGAGTTGAATTGCTTGTCTCAGGTTGAAAAAGAACAAGCTTTGATTTATAATATGGTTTGAGGAAATTGATCTCAGTTTTGAATGAGATGTTTATTGCAAATTTTGAGAAGACACGGGCATTTGATTCTGGTTTTTCTTTTGAGGAGTAAATTACAGATCTTATTGTTTCAGATTTTGTTTTTGAGGTGGCTTTGAGTTTTTCAGATTTTTTTCTTTGATTCACTTAGCCATTGATTTTGAAAGATAGAAAAAAAAGAATGAAGGAGAAAATAAGTTTATAAAGGCTGAAATTAATTTAACAAAATAAAAGAAAAAAAATAAAATTGAATGACACTTGTCATATTGTTTTATTCATATATTAACACATGTTATTTGATTACTTAATATGTTAACATTTGTCTCATAATTTAATTAGTTATATTTTAAATGTTAATGAAAGATTAATACAAAAATCAAGCTTAATGAATTAATTAATTAGTATTTATTTATGTATAAACAATTTTAAAAGAAATCAAAACCAATTATATTTATAAATAAAAGTTTATACAAATATTTTAAAATCCAAACAAACATAAAATCTATACATTGAAATTTTAAAACTTTAAATTCAAATTCAAGTTCAAATTAAATTCTAAAATCTAATTTTAAAATATCAAGTTGTATATATACATATATAACCACCTACTAAATTTAAAAATAACAATTTTATATTCATTTAAAAATTATTTATGGTTATAAAACCTAAGTATTATAATTATCATTTGAAAATAACAATTTTAACAATTTTAAATTATATATAAAAGTGATTATAAATCACTTCTATTATTAAATGAATTAAGACCATATACTATATTGTAATTTAAACTTCTTTTCAAATCATATATATCAAGTAATATTTTAAAGAAATGAAACAAACTTTTTATTTAAATTTAAAAATTAAGCTAAGATATACTTCATTTATCTTAAGTATTCACAAACAATATAGTTATTAATTAAATAACTTTGAAAAGCTTGGTATTAATTTAAATCATAATTTCCAAATTACTAAATATATTATTAGAATTTGAAAACAAGACTTTATTTATTTATAAAATACCAAATCAAAAATTATCTATAATATATACAAATACATTTATACATAGATAGAAACATTTATTTAGTTTTTAAAAGATAAAATCAATAATTAAATATTTATTTAATTAGATTATCAAACCTATTCATATTTTATTAATCAATATTATCAAATCAATTTAATTTTAAATAAAGATTATTAAATTGATATTGCCAAAAATTCTGGAATATCTCATTTATACTCTGGTCCGTACTCAGAGGACTTAGAGTACTCCAGTCCGCACTCGGGGGACTTTGAGATTTTGAGTTGTTTATACTCTGGTCCGCACTTAGGGGACTCAAAGTACTCCAGTACGCACTCAGGGGACTTGGATATTTTGTGTGCTCGTGCGTATTCGTATGTCAGACAGAATAATGTACCTCTTAATTGTTTGCCACAGTGTTATCATACACAGAAACATCAACAATCCATGGAAAAAATGGCTTCAAGCCTTTATTAATGCAAGCAAGCTAAATTGTCTTATTACATGCCGTAAACTAAGAATCAACGAAATAAAAACATGTTGAAAATAATTGCAACTAAAATATGAAAAAAATGAACTAAGTATAACAATGCCGCAAATGCTCGCTATTCCATGCTCTGGGGAGTGTCGCACCATCAACGGTCGCTAGCTTGGAAGTCCTTCTCCAAGCTTCCGTTCAATGATGTATGGACCTTCCCATGCGGGGCTCATATGTGATGGGACTGGGAAAACTCATTTCAAAACGAGGTCACCCACATCAAAGATTCTCGGTCAGACCTTTTCATTATAATATCGAGCGACTCGGTGTCTGTATGCGGCCGCTCTTAAATTAGCTTCTTCACGCTTTTCAACAATGAAGTCCGGTGATTCCAACAAAAGATCCTAATTCGACTCAGAGTCATAATAAGTTACCCGATGTGATGGAACCTTAAGTTCTATGGGTATAACGGCTTCCATGCCATATGCCAATGCGAATGTAGTGTGGCCAGTCGCGGACTTGTGGGTGGTTCTATAAGCCCAAAGTGCTGTTGGAAGTTCATCCACTCACTTGCCTCTAGCGCTTTCCAAACGCTTTTTCAATATGGACTTGATTATTTTGTTCACGGCTTCCACTTGTCCATTGGCTTTCGGATGGGCAACCGCTGTAAACTTTTTCTTAATACCATATTTTTGGCAAAACTCTTTGAACACTTTGCTTTCGAATTGAGTTCCGTCTGTAATGATGGTCCGTAGAAGGCCAAAACGGCATATAATATTTCGTACAACAAAATTAATAACCTTTTTGGTGGTGATAGTGGCCAAAGGCTCTGCTTCTGCCCAATTAGTAAAGCAATCGATTGCAACTATCGTGTATTTCGCACCACCTTTGGATATGGGTAAGGAACCGACTATGTCGATCCCCCACATTGAAAACAGTCAGGGACTGACTATTTGTGTGAGTTCCGTCGACGGAGATCTCGGGATCTTTGCATATTTCTAACATTTGTCACATCTTCTCACATAGTACGCGGCATCCCGATTTACAGTCGGCCAATAGTATTCATGGCGGAGGATTTTTTTTGCTAACGCCTGGCCCTCAGTATGGTAACCACACTCTCCTTCATGGACTTCCTTCAAGACTCGTTTTATCTCATCATGGGCTATGTACCAGAGTAAGGGGGTCAAGGATCCCCTCCGATACGTTACCCCGTCTTGCATCACATATCGCGAACCCTTACGAATGACTTGTCGTCTTTCGCTCCTTCTTTCGGGTACGACCCCGTGTAACAAGTATTGCTTGAATGGGGTCATCCACGATTTCTTCTCGATTTCTGTTTCTAACATGAAATCTACCTCCATCATATTTATGCTCGGAGCTTGTGAGGTTTCAACGGGAAACAATCCATTTGCTGCACATCGCTAGTGCTTGCAAATTTACCCAATGAATCGGCTGCTCTGTTTTATTCACGCGGCACATGTGAAATATCATAATACTCAAGATTTGTTGGCAGCTCTTGAACCTATGCCAGGTATGGGGCTCTGTCCCTTTGCTTGATAGCCTCCCCGAACATGGTACACCACTAGTTGTGAGTCACAAAAGATTTCAACAGATCTTACCCCAAATTCTCTGGTAAGTCTCAAGCCAGCAATCAATGCTTCATACCCGACTTCATTATTTGTTGCTGTGAATTCGAGCTTCAAAGCGTAACAAACTTATCGGTTTTCAGGAGTCACAAGAATTATGCTAGCCTCCGAACAACGGTCGCTAGATACCCCGTCGGTGTACATTTTCCATCGAACGGGAGGTATGATGTCGTGACCGTTTGACTCTTCGGACACGATGAAGTCAGCAATGAAGCCTGCTAGCGCTTGCCCTTTTATGGACTTTCATGGCAGGTAGGTAATATCAAACCGACTCAACTCGATATTCCATTTTAACATCCTTCCGGAGGTTTCTGTCGTTGGGGTACCTGCTGCAAGGGCTGATCAGTGTAAACACTCATTGAGTGTGCCTGAAAGTATGGACGAAGCTTGCGTGATGCAATCACCAAGCAGTAAGCCAGTATCTCAATCTTGGGATAATTTCTTTCTGCCTCCGTCAAGCGTTTACTGACATAATACATTGGCTTTTGAACTTGGTCCTCCTTGCGAACCAAAGCCGTACTGATAGCATGTTGGGATACAGCCAGGTATGCAGACAGCATTTCATGGTCAATTGGTTTTGATAGCACGGGGGGACTTTCTAAATGCCTAACCAGATCTTGGACTGCTTCCTCACAGTCGGATGTCCACTCGAAATTTCACTTTCCTTTCTTTATCACATCGAAGAAGGGAATGCACTTATCCGTAGCTCTGGATATGAATCGACTTAGCGCGACCACCTTTCCGTTCAAGCTTTGTACTTTCTTTATAGTTCTGGGCACTTGTATGTCCCAAATAGCCTGAATCTTCTCCGGGTTAGCTTCATTTCCCCGCGCATTCACAATAAAACCCAAGAACTTCCCTGACGCAATGCTAAAAGAACACTTCAAAGGGTTGATTTTCATCCCATAATGCCTGAGTATATCAAACATCTCTGCTAAGTCTTGAATGTGGTCGTTCGACTGTCGTGACTTCACGAGCATGTCATCCATATAGACTTCCATCATTCTACCAATCTGATCTTCAAACATTCTGTTCACCAGAAGTTGATAAGTTGCTCCGCCATTTTTCAATCCGAAGCTCATCACTACATAGCAATATAACCCAACGTCTATGACAAAACTGGTGTATTCTTGGTCTGGAATGTGCATCGGGAATTGATTGTATCTTGAGTACGCATCCATAAATGAAAATAGCTTGTGTCCGGCCATTGAATCGACCAGCTGGTCGATTCTAGTCAAGGGGAAACTATCCTTCGGGCATGCTTTGTTTGAATCAGAATAATCAACGCAGGTTCTCCACATTCCATTTGCTTTCCTCACTAGCACAGGGTTAGATACCCATTCAGGGTAGAGGGCATCGCGGACGAACCCATTGGCTTTGAGTTTGTCCACCTCCTCTCTGAGAGCGGCGGACCTCTCCGGTCCATGCCTCTCCGTTTCTGTTTTACTGGGACGTACTTCGGGTCTATGTTCAACATATGACTCGCAATAGCGGGAGAAATACCGCACATATCAAAATGTGTCCAAGCGTGTCCAGATTCGCTCGGAGGAAACCAGTAAGATCCTCAGCCAATGACGGGTCGAGTTGTGGTCCAATCTTAAGAACTCATGACGGGTCATCCCAGCTGACTGGAATGTCAATCGTCAACTAAGTCGGTGCTGCATTCGCTTCCCTAGGTACCGCATCATCATCTCCCAGATCTATGTCCCTATAGATCCGAGAATGTCGCCCGAGCCAGGGCCCGGGCACTACTTGCCAATTGTCAGTGTTTTGGATGCGGACGGAGTTATCCGCAACCTTTCATTTCTCTCTCCGCTGAGCCTCTCTCAGCCCTGCCACATAACATGCGCGACCGGTCGCCTGATCGCCATGCACTACACCGACTCCTTTGTCTGTTGGAAATTTTAATGTCAAACACCACGGGGCCAAAGTTGTCCTAGACTTCACCAGGGCCGGACGACCCAAAAATACATTATATGGAGAATCTACATCTAACACTATGAACGGTAGGATTCGCACCCTCCTACGCTCACCTTCTCCCAATTCAACTGGCAACTCAACATACCCCATCGCGTCAGTCGCTGTACC
Organism: Allium cepa; assembly: GCA_030765085.1. Lineage (NCBI taxonomy): Eukaryota > Viridiplantae > Streptophyta > Magnoliopsida > Asparagales > Amaryllidaceae > Allium > Allium cepa. The sequence continues at coordinate 942,766,877 of CM060934.1, read as the reverse complement.
ATTAAAGCCATGGATACAGGCTTTAGATGGCTTTAAATCTTTTGTCTCCATCTTCATTTGGTCATATGCCTTTTTGAAGATGATGTTGACGGAGCTCCCACAAGCAATTAAAATTCTTTTGACGTAAGCAGGCCTGATCGTCGCAGATATGTCCATCGGGTCAATGGTATGAGCCTCCACCTTGTTTACATCTCGGCTCCTAAACACTATATCGTCTGTCATCATGCGTTTTTGTTTTGCGGGGGTTCCATCTTCCGCATTCGAACAACATTCATAATCAGCATGCCTTAGGGAGGTAGCATATCATTCCATCTCCTGCCAATTCTTATCTACAGGGTGAGGTCCTCCGACTATAGTGTTTATGATCAATCTACCCACGATTCAGGCAGGTTCCTCTGGATGGCGTGGAGCCGACCCGCGTCCGGGATCTGATGTTCCTTGCCTACCCTCTTATGGATTCTTAACGAATTCCTGCAGCTTTTTCTACCTGATCAACTTTTCTATGGCGTCATAGAGGTATTTACACTCCTCAGTATTGTGCCCGTGAGTCTCATAGAAGCGATAGTACTTCCCCGTCCGCTTCTGTTCCTCTATGGATTCCTTTGGGTGTAGCCTTCTGTATTGAATGGTGTTACAGGTTGATAGATAAATATTTTCAAGAGACGTATTCAAGGGGGTGTATCTGTTGTAGGTTGGAATCCTCAGCTTCCATTTCCCCGCTTCTCTTTTCTTTCCAGGATTTCCTCCTTCAGACCCTTTAGATTGCCCAGGCTTGTTCAGGACGTTGACTTGAACCTTTCCCGAGTTGTTGCCGGATTGCTTTACGGCGATGTTGCTATTTACAGTCTCTTGAACAGGCCCTGGTGCCTTATCTCACCTGGTCCACCTGGCTTCTTCTCTCCTTATGAATTGATGAGCCTTTAAATAGAAACGCTCCAGCGTTGATGGAGGCTTTCCTACCAACCAGTCTCCAAACTCCGAATTCGGATCTACACCTCGCATTACCGCCATCAGAATTGCGTGGTCGTTAGGATTGCTAACTTCAGTGGTCACAAAGTGAAATCTCTGGAAGTATGCTTTCAATGACTCTCCCGGGGCCTGATTACGCTTGATAAGGACATCACATCCTTTGGACAAGTAGCATGTATCCTGAATTGTTCTACAAATTTCATTGCCAATTCGTCAAAGTTGGACATAGACCATGGGGGAAATCGAGTAAACCACATAGTGGCGATTCTTGATAAAGTGATTGGGAAGCACCTACACTTGGTCGCATCATTTGCTCTGGAAGAACCCATTATCCATTCATACCTCATTACGTGTTGTCTGGGATCAATCTTCCCTTCGTAGGCCGGTATAGTTGGCATACTAAACTTCCTGGGATACTCGGCCTGCAAGATATTATATGTGAAGGGAGTATGACTCCTGGATACTCCCCAATCTTCATTGGTTAATCCTTGGTTCTCTCTCATCAAATGCCTGACCATAGCTGATAAGTCCGGAGTTTGTATGGAGGATGGAAGGTTGGGTTCTGTTCTACGGGACTGCTCAGGTTGATGTCCCCTCTGCTAGCGGTCGGCCAAACGTGCATCTTGAAGGCCAGCTTAATTAGGATCTTGGGAAGCCGGGCGTCCGGTCTCCTCACATGCTTGATCCCTGGTTGATCGATCAGTGGCACCTGTTTGTGCAGTTTCAGTCTTACACCTTCTATGCCTAGGAGGTTCATAGGCCGAAGTCGAGCTATCAGATGAGGAATAAGGAGCAGGGCTGCCTCCAGCATTCTGATGTTGCTGCTGAGTAAGCTGAGTCATGAGATTAGCATTGGCCTGAATCTGCTCAGCAAGTTGCCTTCTACTTTCCCTGAGTTCCCTCATCAAGTCATTGAACTCCGTCTTGGTGATGACTTCCGTTGAGTTTGGGTGGTAGTCCCTGCACCTAAATTTTCTTGTTGATTGCTAGGTCCAACTTGTTGCACGCTAGCTGTCTCGTTGACGTCCGCATTATGAGAGACTGATCGGGTACGTGGTCTTCCCATAGTAGAGTTGTTGGTCAAAACTCTGAGTAGATTCAACGGGGTCCAGTGAGTAAGTTGGATATCCTTTGGGGGATTTATTCAATCTAGTAGCTACAAAGTAGATCCTATCGGCCTGAGAATTCGATTCTCAGTGAAAGCACCAAAATGTTAGCACTAGAATTAGTCACTAACACCCTAAAGAAAGATTGTGTAGAGAGTTAATAAAGAAAGTAAATTTAAACTGAGAACAGTATGCTAAATTAAACGCAAAGATAAGAACACCAGATTTATAGTGGTTCGGCGTAACTGCCTACGTCCACTTTAAAGTTAATCTTTATTGCTTTACTCAATGATTGATTACAGATTCAGTCTGTACACCAACTATTTGAATACAATTGCTAAGTAAAAAGGATAAGTCTTGAATGAGTCTTGAATACGGCAGAGTCTCCTCAGTGTTCTCGAAAAAAGGTGCCTTTCACTGTGCCCCTGCCCCTCTAATTATAGATGAAGATGGGTTGGACTTCCTTAATGGTCCTAGGAGCGAGATACCTCAGCCCATGTTGAGTGACTTCTGTATGCCGAGCCACAAATGCCGAACGGTAAATGCCGAGCCACATCTCCAAGCCGAATGAGGCAGTGTGTTGAGTGAAACGTGTACGTCGAACGAGATCCGATGCTGATCGAGGGAAGATGCCGAGCGACATACTTATGCCGAGCGAGGCCATGTGTCGAACGAGGCATGAATGCCAAACGAGGCTGGAATGCCGAATGATAATGCTGTGTCGAACGGTGCTGGATGTCGGTCGAGCCTGGATGTCGAACGAGGCGTGAATGCCGAACAAGGAAGGAAGCCGAACGAGGCATGAATACCGTACGAGGATGGAATGCCGAACGAGGCTCATACCGAACGAGGCATGAATGCCGAACGATAATGTTGTGCCAAATAGTGCTGGATGCCGGTCGAGCCTTGATGCCGAACGGTGCTGGATGCCGAACGATGCTGGATGTCGAACGGTACACTAATGTCGAGCGACCTCTTCATTGCCGACCGGTGCTTATACCATGCCTCTAGTTACCTGGTCAAACCTCCGGGTAACAGAAACCATTGGACTTTCAAAAACATTGAACAAAAACCTTTCGAAACCATTGAACTAGAACCTTTCGAAACCATTGAACTAAAACCTTTCGAAATCATTGGACTAAAACCTTTCGAAAGCATTGAACTAAAACCTTTCAAAACCATTGGACTAAAACCTTTCGAAAGCATTGAACCAAAACCTTTCGAAAGCTTACTGGGTTTAATTTAAAACATATGGAAAACCTTCTTTAAAAAATTTCGACTACATTGGAAACAACCTTTCGAAAGCATGGAGAAGCGGCTGATTTTAAAACAAGTAGACCTTTCGAAACTTTCAAAAATAGAACCTTTCAACTTTATGGAAAGCAATGACTTTGGAAGGTTAGAAAAAGAAGCAATAACCTTTTGACTGTGTTGGAAGGTTCAAAACAAAATAATAGTAAAGCGACGGTAAACTTTTGACTTTGTCAAAAGGTTTAAAACCTTTATTTTAAATAATTAATTTGGTCGAAAGAAACCAATTCGAAAGCTCCTTTTCGAAAGCAAGCAGGTGTAAGCTTTTGTTTTATAAAACAAACATAACCTAACCTCTTTGGCAACAAACCATTTGATTAAGTACCATTCGATCTTGTTCAATTTATTACGTACCAAGTAACTTGATGCCATATACATTAAACTTTGACCTTGTCGAAAGCCATAACCTTTTGCCTTTGTCGAAAGGCTTGGGTCAGAAGGTTTGATGCCTAAAATGGTTGAAATGTGATAAAAGCGTGATTTTCTAGTTTTTAACTTAAAAGAGAAAACTTTTCAACTAACCTGCCTTTGTGTGTCAAATTCTCATTGGTTAATAAATACTTATAAGAAATGTGCTGCCACTAATTTCAGAATTTAATAACTATTTTATTTTATAAAATTCTCATTCTCCTTAATTAAATATATAAAACATTTAAGTCCTATAGCTTAAATAATTTTATATATTCATCAAATCACTTAGGAAAAATCTGGAAAAATCCTAGAAAATCTATTATAATATGTTTTCCAATATATAGAAATTTCAAATCCAAATAATTTATAACCTAATAAATCATTTTCTTCACTAAAAAATTAATATAAAATCCACATTAATATAGAAAATTATGAAAATTGAAAATCATCTCTAAAATATCATTTCTGGCCTATATTTAATTTTCTAAGGCATTTGGATGTCATTTAATAGAGTTTTCATATCAAACATATCATAAAAACTAATGTGAACATGTGTAAATCACCAACAAGCATATATATATATATATATATATATATATATATATATAAAACTTTAATCATCAAAACATGGAAAATGCTTGCAAAAACACTTCGGATCCAAACTTAAAACAGAAAAATGCAATATGGGATGAAATAATTTTTCACCTTAGCTTTGAGATTGAAAGATGTGAGATTTGATGTTAAATTAATTGGTTATCTTCCTTCTCTTCAATCCTAGCTTTATCTTCCTTGAGAATAAAAATGATGGCCGACCTTAGATGTTTTTAGTTTGCTAAAATGTAAATGAATGTAAGTTTCATTTCCTAGGGTTTAAGGTATAAGCCTTACCTATTTCCTATATTGCCCTTACTCCTTTTCTAACACATTCGTTTATGTTATCTTATTTTAATTTGCACATTAACATGGCACGACTACCTTAATTTAATCAAATCTCAACCTATTAATCTTTAAATTATTTAATTTAACTTAACTAATTAAATATCCTAGACAATGTTATAAAAATATATGGTGTTACAGACTACCCACCTTAAAGAATTTCATCCTCAAAATTACTATAAGGTACGCACAAAACAATCAAAGGTAAGACATACCATGAAACAAATCAGGGCAAGCCTCCCTAATCCTGCTCTCAGTCTACCAAGTGCAATCTCTGTTATCATCACTCCACTGGACTTTCACTAATCTGAGTTTTGATCCTCAGCTGCTTTTCATCTCTCTCGATTATCCGGACAGGCTTCCTAACAATAGTTAAGTCCAACTTTACTACTAAATCTAACATTGTAGGTGCTACAGTGGTCTCCGGGTCCCTAACACACTTTCTAACATGAGAAATGTGGAAAACATCATGAACTCCTGCTAAACTATTTGGTAACTCCACCTTATAAGAGAGTTTTCGGATCCTCTTAATAATACGTAAGGGTCCAATGAATCTAGGTGCTAACTTTCCTGACTTTCCAAAACTAATTACGCCTTTCATCGGTGAAACCTTAATAAACACGTAGTCTCCAATAGAGAATTCCAAGTCCTTCCTTCTTCTGTCTGCATAACTCTTCTACCTAGACTTAGCTTCCTTCATCCTAGCTCAGATCAACCCAATCTTCTCTACGGCTTTCTTTACCAAATATGGACCAAGAACCAATCTATCCCCTGTCTTTAACCAACATATGTGAGATTTGCATGGTCTTCCATATAGAGCGTCAAACAGTTCCATCCCTATACTAGTCTGATAATAGTTGTTATATGCAAACTCAACTAGATGAAGATGGTTTTCCCATGATACCTCGAAATCCAATACACGCACTCTTAACAAATCCTCCAAGACTTTGTTAACTCTTTCTATTTGCCCATCAGTCTGTGAAGGTAAGCGGTACTTGTGTTGAGCTTATTTCCTAAAGATTCCTATAGACCCTTCCAAAACTCACTAGAAAACAAAGAATCTTTCGCACTGACAATACCACTAGTAATTCCGTTTAGCCTAACCACATTCTTCATAAACAACTTCGCCCGACTAGGTGCCGTCCTACTTGACCTGACGGGAATGAAATGTGCACTCTTGGTTAATCTATCCAATATGACCAATATAGTTTCATTCCCTCTATCAGATCTTGGCAACCCATCAATAAAATCCATAGAGATAGAATCCCACTTTCATATCGGAACATCCAATGGCTGAAGCAATCCGCTGGGCTTTTGGTGTTCTGCCTTTTCCTACTAGCAATTCATGCACTGCTTAACACGTAAACCAATGTCCTGTTTCATTCCCTCCTAGAAGAGACTTCTCTTCATATCCCGATTCATCTTCATTCCTCCTGGATGGATAATGAAACTTGAGTGATGGCATTCGACCAAAACTTCTTTCCTTGTGTCCCCTACATTCGGAACGCGCAACCTTCCTTTCTTTCTTAATTGTCCCTTCTGGTCAAGACTGAAATCCTTTAAGTCATCGCTTTTTGTTCCTTCTTTGAACATTCTGATACACTTAGCCAAAACTGGATCCTCCTCCTGTTTGGAATCTATCTTCGCAGTCGTTACTGGTCGAACTTCTAAACATGACAATACAACACTTCCTGCACTAGAACCTGCCTCGGATCTAAACTGCACTCTACAAGCAGATAATGCTTCCAAATCTTTCCACTCAGCCATCATAGCCAATATTGTGTTCTGATGTTTCCTGCTAAGTGCGTCTGCCACATTATTTCCTCTTCCAGGTGTGTATTCTTCCAAAATCATAAGTAGCAATAAACTCCAACCATCTTTGCTGTCTCATATTCAGCTCCTTCGAAGAGAACACGTACTTCAACAACTTATGATCTGTATAAAGCTCAAATCACTCTCCCAACAGATAATGCCTCCACACCTTTAAAGCAAATATTACGGCAGCTGACTCCAAATCATGCATTGGATACCTAACATTTTGTGGTCTGAGCTATCTAGAAGCGTAAGTAATCACTTTACCTCTTTGCATCAACACAGCACCCAATCCTGTTCCACATGCATCAGTATAAACAACTAAATCATGATTCCCCTTTCAACCCACCAACACTAGTGCATGAGTCAATAAGTTATTGAAGGTCTAGAATGCTTCCTCACACTTAACAGTCCATACAAACTTCACATCTTTTAACGTAAGTTAGTTATCGGTGCCGCTATCCGTGAAAAATCCTTTATAAACCTTCTATAATATCCGGCTAGTCCAAGAAAGCTTCTTATTTCAGTCACAGTTTCTAGCCTCTTCCAACTATTAAATCTTTGTTAGATCTACTGCCAATCCTCTCTTTTCGTGATTACATAACCAAGGAACTTCACTTCCATTTCCAAAAAATGGCACTTCAAAAACTTAGCCTTCAACTGATGCTCCCTTAGCATCTTAAGCACAACTCTAATATGAACTTCATACTCCTTCTCATCCTTAGTACACCAGCTCGAATCTATCCAGGTGCTCTATGAAGATTCGATTCATCTGATCTACAAAGAATGTCGGTGCATTAGTTAGTCCGAACGGCATAACTAACAATTCGTATGATCCATAGCAGGTCCTAAACACCGTCAACGTTATACTATCTTCTGCATCTCTGAGCTAATGAAACCCGGTAGCCAAATCCAACTAAGAAAATATCTTAGCTCCACTCAGCTGGTCAAAGAAATCGTCAATTCTCGGCAATGGATATCGATTCTTTATTGTCTTCTCGTTCAACTTATGATAATCGATACATAGCCTTAATGATCCGTCCACCTTTTAACAAAACACCACGGAAACTCCCCAAGGTGAACTATTTAGTCAAATAAAACTCTTTCTTTCCAAATCCACCAACTGCACCTTAAACTCTTTCATCTCTATGGGAGTTATTCTACTAGGTGGCCTACTCACCAGTTCTGCTCCAGGCACCAAATATGTCCGAAACATAATAGCGTGTTTCGATGGCAAACTAGTCACTGGCTTAAGCATGTCTGCAAATTCTCTTACCTTGAAAACTTGACTTAACTCATCTTTCGACTCCATGACACACAATAAAGCACTCATTTTGCAATTAGGTCTTTCTACAGTATAAACAATCCCCTCACTGCAACGAGGGTGATTAAGTGATATTTTCCCATCGTGGCAAAATGTCCTAGCAACATAAACACTTAACCAATCCATACCCAATATAATTCCAAACCCTACAAAGTCAAATACATGCAAACTGCAAGAAAAGGTGTAACCTAGCAAATCAAACTCTAAGTGGTCACATCTCGTACCAAGTGTTGCATAACCTTCTATCGGATTTGCAACCCTTAAGGAAGTAACTACATATGAGGGTTCTAGGTTAATCTTATCTACCAAACATCGAGATACAAAAGATGTGAAGCACCAGTATCAAACAAAATGCTAACATACATACCGTGAATCTGTAGGGAGCCTCCTAGGATAGTCTTCCCTTTCTCCTGCACAACTGGCCTTAAAATTGCGGGCTCCAATGCATACATCTGTTCCTTTCCATCTCCAATAGGCTGTTTGCATTGGTTCTTATAATGCCCGATCTGATCACAGTTAAAGCATCGGACGTTCTTCCCAATCACCTCCTTTCCTTTCTCTTTTTTTTCTGGTACGACACCCATTAGCATAGTGTCCTTTCTTATCCCATTTATAATAAAACACTCAGCTTTTCCCTTCTTCTGTGCTCCTTCCTTCTGAACATTCTTCTTATGTAAAAACTTTCTTTTCTAGCCTTGTCGCACTTGGGCCTCCATCATTTTCTTCCTCAAACAAGCTAACGCATCTTCTTTCCACAACATCATTTCTACCACTACATCACTTGGATCTCTTAAGTGCGGTAAGGTAGTACTTATCAACTCCAGCATCAAGCCTCTTATAAACTTCTCATTCCTCTTAATCACCGTATCAACTAAGTCATACCCGTACCAAGCCAACTCTTCAAATCTTCTTGCATACTCTAAAACAGACATCTCCCCTTGTTCTAGTTCAGCAAATTTCCTAACCAATGCCGACCGCGCCATCACCGACATAAGCCTTTCTTGAAACATTCTTCTAAACTCTGTCCAAGTCATGGTTTCCTCATCAACACCAGCTACAACATTATTCCACCAAAATAGAGCAGCTCCTTGAAGCTGTTTGGAAGCTAATCTCCTCTTCTGCTCGTCATTCAATCCTAGGTCAGCAAAGATTCTCCTACAATGAAGCAACCAATTTTTCCACATCAATCGCATCTTTAGTTCCAATGAACGGCTTCCCTCCAAGCCTGGTATAGTCTCTGCTCAAGTTTGCATAGTGGTTGACTATTGGAGCTTCCTGAACTCCTCCACTAACAACATTCCCTTCGACAACTCCAGTTGCAATTTCAGCTTGCATCTTGTTTACAAAGAACTGATACATGGCCCCATATCCACTTGGGGAACCCCAACATCAACATTTTTAGCTTGAGCCTAACCTGGACCTCTTCTAGCATTTGGTCAAGCATTTCCATTAGTGGTGGTTCTCTCTCCTCCATGATTAACTCTGCCTCTTCTTCCTTCCATATCTGTATTAAAACTTCGTGAGATACAGATGAATAGCCTAACTAAGATAGAAGTCTAGAGATATAGCATATGCTGATATATAACAAATATAAGCACATTACAATAGCATTATCTCATACCATGATCTTAACTCTAATTACTAAGGATTAAGTTTTCCAGAAACCATTTTTAGTTAAAGTGTTTCATAAACCGTGCTCTGATACCAAGCTGTAACATCCCCTATATAGAGGCCTAAAACTAAGCGCTACAGATGCTGTAGTCATTTATAGTATTAGCTTCCAGTGACTAAATGCGGCTATGTTAATGGTATATATAATATCAGAAGCACTTGAATATGAAACAAAACCCAAATTTCATAACAACTTTTCTTCATTACATTCAAAACAAATGTTCCATATTCATTTCACAGAATCCCAAATTTGTTCCCAGGCACAGATCAAATATACTTATTACAAAATACGCCAAGAGCGGTATATGAACATACCCACTTGGATGATCAGAGTTATATAGTCATAATTTACTTAATACAATTATAGCAGAAATTCAACAAAACATAAAACAAGTACTGTAAATCCTAAATAGCTATATGTTTGCACCTGCATGCCTTCGGTAGCCTTATTCATCATCCAACTAAACCTAAAAAGACCTTAACCCCTCAGCCTACTCAAATTAATTTTGAGCACCCTAGATTTTGTGGGGAAAATATAAAATTCGAGTCAGACATAAAGTCTAGTATGAATAATAATATACATCCTAGTTTAATACGTTAAGTGAGACAACGCTGCTTAGCGGAATGGTTACCTCTCACTAACATCCTTTTAAAACATATCTCTGCAAAACCTTTTCCTGCAACCAAAATTGGTTAAAAACTGTAAAGCAATTCATTAAGTAAACATACATAAATATCAGTTAATAATGAACTATCTTCTCAAACGCATAAGTTTTGTTTGGATAACTTTTAAACTTTGGTTGACTAAGGCCTAGCAGACAATATAATCAAAATTAATCTTACACCGGTTAGTTATTCTTCTTTTGGACTATCTATCCTTAATTATCTGTTAAATACTTCGCTTCTGAACGGTCTGTGACTAACTTAATCAACTCCTCGGTCTTCCTGAACCTAATGGTTTTTTGGGTTCACCAATAACCTATACAAACATATATTCTCTTCGGTGTGTAATCATAATTTTAGTCTAGCTATGACCAAGCCCTGCACACTGGAATTTCGAACAACAATTAGCTAGGGCTAATAGCTAATGTATAGGGCTCGACCCTATACTAGTCTCATCCGGTATTCTAATATCTAAGTCATTTTCACTTAAGGATCACTCCAATAATTTTCCTTGAAAACATTTAAAACTCTTAATTCAAACTAATAAAAGGAAATTATAAAATCTTTATGCTTTACTCAAAATCACATTATATATATATCCTTTACTCAAACTTTAGTAGGTGAAAACATTTAAACATTTGAAAGTACCTCTTTCTACACTTTTGAAAACATCTCTTTCAAAACAAAGTGAAGCCCTTTAATTTTCTAATCCAAAAGGCTAAACCCTTACCTTTCGAAACCAAACATCAAACCTTTCAAAACTATTGAAATCATTAGTTTCAAAAGCAATAAAACTTTAGACATCCTACTTTAAAAACAACTTAAAACATCGCATTAGAAAACCGTTGGAAAACTTTCCATTTAAACCTTTCGAAACCATTCAAAGCAAACCTTTTTGGAATCATTGAACTCAAACCTTTCGAACCCATTGAACTAAAACCTTTCCAAACCATTGGACTAAAACCTTTCGAAAACATTGGACTAAAACCTTTCGAAAGCATTAGACTAAACCTTTTGAAACCATTGGACTCAAACCTTTCGCAAGAATTCAACCAAGCTTTCAAAACCATTGGACTCGTACCTTTCAAACCATTAAACTCAAACCTTTCTAAACAATTGAACTAAAACCTTTCGAAACCATTAGATAAAACCTTTCGAAAGCATTGAACCAAAACCTTTTGAAACCATTGGACCAATACCTTTCGAAAGCATTGAACTAAAATAGTTCAAAGGCTTACAAGGTTCAATTTAAAACATGTGGAAAACCTTCTTTAAAACCTTTTGACTACATTAGAAGCAACCTTTCGAAAGAACGGAGATGCGTTTGGTTTGAAAACAAGTAAACCTTTCGAAGCCATCAAAAATAGAACCTTTCGACTTTGTCGAAAGCAATGACTTCGAATGGTTAGAAAAAGCGGCAATAACCTTTCGACTTTGTTGGATGGTTTAAAACGAAACAATGGTAAAGCAGCAATAACCTTTCGACTTTGTCCAAAGGTTTAAAACCTTTAATTTAAATAGCTGACCAGGTCGAAAGCAACCAAGTCGAAAGCTGCTTTTCAAAAGCCAGCGGGTCTAAGCTTTTGGTTTTTAAAATAAACATACCCTAACCTCTTTGGCAACCAACCTTTCGACTATATACCCTTCGTCCTTATTCTATTCAATATGTATAAAGTAACTTGATACCATATGCATTGAATTTTGACCTTGTCAAAAGCCATAACCTTTCGACTTTGTCGAAAGGTCTGGGTTGGAAGGTTTGATGCCTAAAATGGCTATAACATGCTAAAAGCGTGATTTTCCTGTTTTTAACCTAAAAGAGATAACTTTCCAACTAACTTGCCTTTGTTTGTCAAATTCTCACTGGTTAATAAATACTTTTCAGAAAAGTGCTGCCACTAATTTTAGAATTGAATAACTATTTTATTTTATAAAATGCCCATTCTCCTTAATTAAATATATAAAACGTTTTAGTCCTATACCTTAAATAATTTTATATATTCATCAAATCACTTAGGAAAAATCTAGAAAAATCCTAGAAATTCTATTTAAATATGTTTTCCAACATATAAAAATTTCAAACCCAAATAATAATTATTTTAGCCGTAAATAATTTATAAACCAATAAATCATTTTCTTTACTGAAAATTAATATAAAATCAATGGTAATTCATAAAATTATGAAATTCTTTACCCAATTGTATAATATCATTTCTGACCTATATTTAAATTTTCTAGGCATTTTGATGTCATTTTATAGGATTTTATAATCAAACATATCATAAAAATTAATATAAACATGCATAAATCACCAACAAGCATATATATAACTTTAACCATCAAAACATGGCATATACTTACAAAAATACTTTGTATCCAAACTTTAAACCGTACATTATAAAAAAAATTGGATGAAGTAATTATTCACCTTAGCTTTGAGATTACAAAATGTGAGATTTGATGTTGAATGAATTGGTTATCTTCCTCCTCTTGACCAAGCTTTATCTTCCTCGAGAATAAAAATGGTGACCGATCTTAGATGTTTATAGTTTGCTAAAATGAAAATGAACGCAAGTTTCATTTCCTAAGGGTTTAGGGTATCAGCCTCTCCTATTTTCCATATTTCCCTTACTCATTTCCTAACACATTAGTTTATGTTATCTTATTTTAATTTGCACATTAACATGGCACGACTACCCTTACTTTAATCAAATCTCAACCTATTGATCTTCACATTATTTTATATAATTTAACTAATTATTTCCTAGATAATGTTATAAAAATATACGATGTTACAGACACCTGCCATAATGCTTAGTAACTCTACTCTATATGTGAGCTTTTCAACTCTCTATATAATCTGGAATGGACCAACATATCGTGGTGCCAGTTTCCCTAACTTCCTAAACCGTACCACTCCTTTTATCGGTGATAAATTTTTCAAAACCCTATTTCCAAATGAGAATTGTTAGTCTTTACGCCTCTTATCTGTGTAACTCTTCTGTATGGATTGAGCTTTCTTCATCCGTTCTCGGATTAACTCAATCTTCTCTGGTGCCACCCTAGCTAAATCTTGACCTAAGACCAATCTGTCTCCAGTCTCCAACACCCATACAGCGGATCCACATGCCTTCCATACAAAGTTTCAAAAGGTGTCATTCCTATACTAGTTTGATAATATTTATTATAGGAAAACTCAGCCAAATGTAGGTTATCCTCCCAAGATCCACCAAAGTCCAACACACATGCTCTCAACAAATCCTCGAGTGTCATTGATGACTCTCTTTATCTGCCCATCCGTCTAAGGGTGATATGCAGTACTCATCATGAGCTTAGTGCCTAGCATATCCTGTAGACTCTTCTAGAATTCGCTAGCGAATAAAGCATCTTTGTCGCTGACTATGCTACTAGAAACTCCATGAAGTCTAACTATGTTCTTCATTAACAACTTCGCCAAAACAGGTGTCGTCCTGGTCGACTTTACTAGAATGAAATGGGCACTCTTGGTCAACTTGTCCATAATGACCTGTATACTCTCATTTCCTCAACTTGACCTTGGCAACCCATCAATAAAATCCATGGATAACGAATCCCACTTCAAAACTGGAATCTCTAGAGGTTGAAGTAACCCGCTATGCTTTTGGTCTTCTACATTCACTTGATGACATTTTACACACCGTCTAACCCACAAGCCAGCATCCCACTTCATGCCTTTCAAATAGAAGCTCCCCTTCATATCTTGATACATCTTGGTCCCTCCAGGATGAATCGTAAACTTCGATTGATGACATTCCTCAAGAACTTCTCTCCTTTTCTCTACATTAGGAACACATAACCGTCCCTTCTTTCTCAACCATCCTCTTCGGTCAAGACTAAAATCTCTTAGATCATCAATCTCCAATCCTCCCTCAAGCCTTCTAATCCTCTCGGCTAAAACCGGATCCTCGTTCTGTTTAGAAGCTATCATTTCGATCAACACCGGTCGAACTTCTAAACAAGATAATATGGTAATACCCTTACTAAAACTAGCAGTAGATCTAAACTGCACACCGTAACTCGCTAAAGCTTCTAGATCTTTCCATTCTACCGACATAACTAACACCACATTCAGATGTTTTCTACTAAAAGCATCATTCACTTTATTACCTTTCCCTGGAGTATATTCTATACCAAAATCATAAGCAGCCAAAATCTCCAGCTATCTCCGCTGTCTCATATTCAACTCTTCGAAGAGAATAAATATCTTAAAGACTTATGATCAGCATACAAATCATTTCTATATCCTAAGAGATAATGCCTCCAAATCTTTGTGCGGCGTAAGCTGCCTTGATGCGTGGGCAATGACTTTTCGCTTTTGTATAAACGCTACTTCCAATCCAGTCCCACATGCATCCGTGTATACTACTAACCCATGGTTTCGGTCTCGAACTACTAGCACTGATGCATTGGTCAACAAATGATTTAACTTAAGGAATGTTTCCTCACATTTTTCAGACCGAACAAACTTCACTTCCTTCCTAGCCAGCTTAGTCAAAGGAGCTAATGTCCGTGAGAAATCCTTGATGAATCTCAAGTAATAGAGAGCGAATCCAAGAAAATTTCTTATCTCGGTCACCATCTCTGGTCTCTTCCGATTGTTCATAGCTTCAATCTTATCTGGATCGACTGGAAATCCTTTCTCTGAAACCACATGACCAAAAAACTTAACCTCTTTCTTCTAAAAATGACACTTGAAAAACGTCACCTTTAGCTGATTCTGCCTTAGTGTCTCAAGCACAACTAAGACGATCTTCATGCTCTCTTTCATCATTACAGTGTACCAAAATGTCATCTATAAACACCAGCAATAATTTATCCAAATACTCTCGGAAGACACGGTTCATTAAATCCATAAAGAAAGCAGGTGCATTCATAAATCCAAATGGCATCACCAACAACTCATACGAACCGTGTCTAGTCTGAAATATTATCAAAGGAATGTTGTCCTCCACCTCTGTCAATTGATGGAATCCTGTCGCCAAATCAAACTTGGAAAACATCTTGGCTCTACTCATTTGATCAAAATAAATCACCTATCCTTGACAGAGGGTACATATTCTTTATCGTCATTTCGTTCAACTTATGATAGTCGATACACATCCTTAACGACCCATTTGGTTTCTTCACGAATACCACAGCCCTCCCCAAGGCAAACTGCTTAGTGTAATAAAGTTTCTTCCATCTAGATCCACTAGCTTCACCTTCAATTCTTTCATCTCAAACGGTGTCATCCTACTAGGTTTTGTACTCATAGTTTCAGCACATGGCACAAGATCTATTTGAAACTCGACAGCTCGTTTCGGTGGTAGTCCTATGACTGGCTCAAAGAATCTGCAAACACTTTTTATATTCGAACCTGACTTAGATCTTATCCCACTTCCATTGCACTTAACAAAGCAAACTGCTCAGGTCAGCATTCTTGTAACACCCCTAATTTTAAATTACATTATTTAGGATAATTAATTAGATAAATTAAATAGAATACTGTAAATGTTAAGTGAAAAGGAGAATGAGATTTTTATGAATATAAGTGGCCGTGCTTATTAATTTAATCGGGCTAAAGAATGGTTTATAAAGAAATTAAAATATGAAAGGGTATAATGGGATTTAGTTACATATAACCTTATCTTTATATATATATATATATGTGTGTGTGTGTGTGTGTGTGTGTGTGTGTGTGTGTGTTTACCCTTAAAAACATTCAGACTAATATTCATTTTCTCACAAAAATAAAAATGTAAGTAAAGAAGATAAGGTCGGCCATTAAAAAGAATAGAAGAAGAGGAAATTCAAAGGAAAAGAAGGTAAAATGGGGGAATCAAACTCATCAAAATCCATTTTCCTTATCAAAGATTAAGGTGAATAATAATTTCCATATTTATTTGCTGAAAATTTGATGTTTCGTGATGATATGCTTGAATCATGGATTTTTTAAATTTAAACAAGATTGTTTAAATAATAGATTAACGGTTTTAGATCAAAACCTTGTGATATTGATGTTTACATGCCATGAAAAAATTATATGTCATGCAAAACATAATTTTAGAGTTGGGTTTTAAATTTGATTATTTTCCAAGTTTGGAAAGATTATTATGAATTTTCAAATAAAGGTATAGCACATTAGATTTATAATTTTATTTCAGAAAAAATATTGAGAACTTGGGTCTGAAATTTTGATATGTTAGATAACATGATTAACGTAAACTACCGAAATGTTCTCAAAATCCCACTATGCTCGATAACCAATACACAAGGTATCACCTAGATGGTACACAGTGGATTGGAGGAAAGGTGGAAGGTATGGTGTTGTAAGTGTAGCTTTCGACAAGGTTGATACCATAGTTATTTTAAGAAGTTAAGCACCTGCCGTTGCTTTACTAAGCTTTCGACTTAGTCAAAATGTACGTTTTCGAAAGGATTTTTATAATAACTTTCGAAGGGGTTGTCGTGTTTGTCTTAAAAGAAAAAGGGGTTTCAAAGGAGTTCCTTAAAGTATAAATCAATGCTTCTTAAAAGTGGTTCTGATCCAATCGAAGCCCTACCGTCGATTCTTTTACCTTTCGAGTGTATTGAAGTCATCGATGCTGTTAAAAGGTATTGTTTCTTTAAAGCCATATTAAGCCGCTTTCGAAAGGGCTATGGGTTTCGAAAGCAATGGTTTCGAAAGGAGTTTCGAAGCTATCCTTCAATATTTTAAACGTATGATTACGACTCTATCGAAAGTGATGGTTTCGATACTATTATAAATTCTCCATTATTTTTATGTGGTAAAGAATGATTTCGAAAGAGAACTTACGTTTATATTTATTTTGACCCAAATAATGTTTTAAAGAATAAACCCAATTCTTTCGAAAGGGGTACTTTATGAGTTGTGAAGCTATGTTTTAATGATGTTTTCCTGATATCTTCAAAGGTTTTCATTAGTTTTGAAAGGTATATACTTAGAGTTTTGAAATGAGATTTTCTTTGCTTTCAAAGGTGGTCATCCAGGGGGTTTGACAGTAATGTTTTAAGGTTTCAAAACAAATAATCCATACTCTTTTTTAAAGGAAAAATCAAGGCATAAACAAAGATTTTGGAAATGTTATTCATATTATTATTAACCCATAACTATACTTTGGTAAAGGGGAAAATAACTAGTTAGGTCGGCCAAGTAGTGAATATAACTAAACAAATGTTAAAGTCTTAATTAATGGTACTACAAGAGGTTAGTAGGTTTACAGTAAGCCCATGAAAACTGGTTGATATTGGCGGGGGCCAATAGGTTTATAGTTAGACCATGACAACTATATCCGGATAAGACAAAAGATATTGATAGATAGTCAATAGGTTCCTTGTTAGCCCATGAAAACTAGTGTAAAGAAAGGTATTGACAGATAGTCAATAGGTTCCTAGTCAGTCCATGAAAACTAGGATGATAAAAATGATTTTGGAGTTACCAATAGGTTCACCGTAATCCCATAAAAACTATATAACTGGACAGTGAGTCCATAAATGTTTAATCGGTTATTAGTCAGCCCATGAAAACTATTAGGACAATAGTAATCATAGAAACTATAACTGTGACAGTTATTCGAAATGAATAGGATGGGCAATCCAGAATTGATTCAGTTGTTTTGCATATCATCACATAATAATTTTTTAAATTGATTTAACCATTGTGTATGCCGAAATGCAAAGAATGGTTTACAATGGTTTTTAAGATACTAGTGAGGGAAAGCCCGTTCTCCTAAGTGATGTAGTCTTGGTAGATGTCTAAATAATTTAAGATTATAGATTATTATTCATACCATGCTTTATGTCCGACTCGAAGTTTATGTTTTTCCCTTAAACT
This sequence comes from Allium cepa, assembly GCA_030765085.1. Classification (NCBI taxonomy): domain Eukaryota; kingdom Viridiplantae; phylum Streptophyta; class Magnoliopsida; order Asparagales; family Amaryllidaceae; genus Allium; species Allium cepa. Next base: position 942,748,801 of record CM060934.1, on the reverse strand, counting down.
ATCGGGTACTCAAATTGATTCTTGAGTAGTTTGAGATTTGAGGTTTTCAGGTACCTTTTAAGACGACTAAGCTTCCAAAGACGTGCATGAGCATGTAGTTATTTGAGTTCTATCTCTCTTTTGATTCGGCCGTATCGTTTCAATCGGTTTTAACCTCAAACCCATGTAATCCTTTATCAAATATTCTTATTTGAATTTAATTTCACATAAAACCCAAGCATGTCATCATCCAAAAATCATTAAAACAAGTTTATCCCTAAAGACTAAAATCAAATCATTATAAACAAAATAGAGATGATATAAATTGTTATTCACCTTGATTATAATAAGGAATTTGAGATTTATTGTAGATTAATTTCTCCTAGCTTTAACCCTTAGCTTTTGATTGAATTTTATCTTTCTCTTTTCCGTTGTTAATGGCCGGCTCCTTTATTCTTTGATTTGGATTTATGTTTTTGTGAAAATGAGAAAAATAAACATGAATGGATGTATAGCCGCAAATCATAAAGGGGCGGCTAATTCCTAATACGCCCATGTTTTTATTAATAACATAAAAGTCATTTTAAGCCTATTTAATTAATTTAAGCACGACCACTAATTGCTTATTTAAATATCATTATCATTCTAGTTCTTACATTACTCTATTTAATTTGTCTATTTTAATCTTCTGAATAATGTTACAAAAAATTAGGGATCTTACACGCTCCCCTCCTTAAAGAATTTCATCCTGGAAATTCAGTAAGTTTAAATACTAAACATAGTAATCATCTATAACAATTTCTAACAACCATACTAGCTTACCTGACTAGCAACTATCTATATAAATCTAATATAGACATACCCTCAAAGCAGATCAGGGTAAGTATCTCGAATCGCGTCTTCTGTCTCCCAAGTATAGTTTTTCTCATTGTCACTCCACTAAACTTTCACCAACTTGACTAATTTGTTCGTTAATCTTTTTTCATCTCTTGCTACAACCCGAACTGGTTGTCTAACAAAAGTCAAATCAGGCTCTATTATCAAATTTCCAACTCTGTCGGAGGAATAATAGTCTCTGGATCATGCACATACTTGCAAAGATGAGACATATGGAATACATTATGGACACCTGCTATACTGGTCAGTAAATCTACTATGTGAGCTGCCCAATCCTCCCTATAATTTGGAATGGTCCAAGAAATCTGTGTGCCAGCTTCGCTGACTTCCCAAATCTCATCACACCCTTCATCGGTGATACCTTAATGTAAACCTTATCTCCAACTGAGAATTCTAGGTCATTACTCCTCATGTCTGCGTAACTCTTCTATCTGGATTGAGCTTCGTTCATCCTTTCTCGGATCAACTCAATCTTCCCTGATGCCTCTTTAACAAAATCGGGACCTAAGACTAATCTGTCTCCAGTCTCCAACCAACATGCAGGTGATTTGCATGGCCTTCCATACAAAGTTTCAAGAGGCGCCATTCCTATACTAGTCCGATAACTATTATTATAGGAAAACTCAACCAAATATAGGTGATCTTCCCAAGATCTACCATAGTCTAATACGCAAGTTCACAGTAAATCCTCAAGTACCTTATTGACTCTCTCTGGTTGCCCATCCGTCTAAGGGTGATATGCAGTACTCAACTTAAGCTTGGTACCTAACACCTCATGTAGGCTCTTCTAGAATTCGCTAGTAAACAAAGCATCCCTATCACTGACTATACAACTTGGAATCCTATACAACCTCACTATGTTCTTCATGAATAACTTAGCCAAAACAGTTGACGTCCCGGTTAACTTAACTAGAATGAAATGGGCACTCTTGGTCAACCTATCCACTATGACCCATATACTTTCATTTTCTCTATTTGACCTTGTCAACCCGTCTATAAAATCCATGGATATCGAATCCCATTTCCAAACTGGAATCTCTAAAGGCTGAAGCAACCCACTCAGCTTCTGATGTTCGACTTTCACTTGTTGACAGTTTGCACACTATCTAACCCACAAACCAACATCCCTCTTCATACCTTCCCTGTAGAAGCTCCTCTTCATATACTGATACATCTTGGTCCCTCCAGGATGAATCGTAAACTTGGACCGATGAAATTCTCTAAGAATTTCTTTTCTCAAGTCCTCCACATTCGAAAGACACAATCGCCCCTTCTTTCTCAACCATCCTCTTTGGTCATGGATAAAATCCTTTAGATTAACTATCTCAGTTTCGACCTCAAGCCTTGTAATCCTTTCGGCTAATACTGGATCCTCTTTCTGCTTAGAAGCAATCCTCTCGATCAACACTAGTTGAACTTTCAAACAGGACAACATGGCAATACTTTGACTAGAACTAGCAATTGATCTCAACTGCACACTACAAGTAGTCAAAGCATCTAAATCTTTCCATTATGCCAACATAGCTAATACCACATTCTAATGTCTTATGCTAAGAGCATCTGCTACCTTGTTTCCTTTCCCAGGAGTATACTCTATACCAAAATCATTAGCAGCTAAAAACTCTAGCCACCTTTTCCATCTCAAGTTCATCTCCTTTTGAGAGAATAAATACCTCAATGACGTATGATCTGTGTAAAGTTCAAATCTCTCACCTAAGTGATAATGTCTCCAAATCTTTAATGCGAAGATCACCGTAGCGAACTCAAATCATGAGTAGGATATCTCACTTCATGCAGTTTGAGCTGTCGAGAAGCATAGGCAATAACTTTTCCCTTCTGCTCCAACACCGTTCCTAATCCAGTCCCACTTGCATTAGTGTACACTACCAACCCTTGGTTTCTATCTGGAACAACTAACGCTAGTGCGCTGGTCAACAAATGCTTTAACTTCAGAAAGGCTTCCTCACATTAGTCGGACTAGGTAAACTTCACATCCTTCCTGGTCAACTTAGTCAAAGGTGCTGCTATCCACAAGAAATCCTTGATGAATCTCTGGTAATAGCTAATAAGCCCAAGAAAACTTCAGATCTTAGTCACCGTCCCTGGTCTCTTCTAATTATTAATAGCTTTGATTTTTTAGGATCGACTGACAAGCCCTTCTCTGAAACCAAGTGACCAAGAAACTTAACCTCTTTCTTTCAAAAAAGACACTTGGAAAACTTCACCTTCAGCTGATGCTGCCTTGGTGTCTCAAGCACCACTCTAAGATGATCCTCAAGCTCACTTTCATTCTTAGAATATACTAAAATGTCATTTATAAATACCAACACGAACCTATCTACGTACTCCCGGAAAACTCGGTTCATCAAATCCACGAAGAAAGTAGGTACATTCATTAACCCGAATGACATTACTAACCACTCGTATGAACCATATCTAGTACGAAATGCTAACAAAAAATACTGTCCTCTTCCACTCTTAATTGATGGAAACCTGTAACAAAATTCAACTGGGAAAACACCTTAGCTCCACACAACTGATAAAATAGATCATCTATTCTTGAAAAAGGATACTTATTCTTAATCATGCTCTCGTTCAACTTATGATAGTCGATACACATCCTCAATGACCCATCTAGCTTCTTCACAAACACCGTGGTCGCTCCCCAAGGCAAACTGCTTTGTCTAATAAAATTCCTTCCTTCTAGATCCACTAGCTGCACCTTCAATTCCTTCATCTCAATCGGTGTAATCTAGCTAGGTGGTCTACTTACAGGTTCAGCTCCAGGCATAAGATCTATCTTAAACTCAACAGCTCGTTTCGGTGGTAGACCTATAATCGGCTTAAAGACATCCGCAAACTCTCTTGCTACTCGAACCTAACTTAACTCTTCTTCCATTCCCATGGCACTCAACAATGCATAAACATTGCGGTCGGAATTCTCTACTGAGAATATGATTCAGTTATGACTATCTAGGTATATCAATGATATCTCCCCATATTAGAAAAATATTCTAGCCTTATATTTACTCAACCAATCCATACCCAAAATGATTCCAAAATCTACGAAACCGAAAACATACAAACTGCATGCAAACTTATAACCTAACAAATCAAGTTCTAACTGGTCACATATCATTCCTACAGTTGCATACCCCTCTGTTAGATTCACAACCCTTAAGGATGTAACAAGGTACGTGGGTTCTAAACATAACATATCAACCAAATTTTGAGATATAACTGAATGTGATGCACTGGTATCAACAGTATCCTAACTGGTACACTTTGAATCAAAAACTACCATCCATCACAGTCTTTCCTTTATCAGCTGCAGTAGGCCTAGCTGATGCTGGTCCAATCGCATAAACCTTTCCTCTGTCCGCCTTAGCTGTCTGGACACTGATTCCTATAATGCCAAACTTGATCACAATTGAAGCACTTCTTCCCTTGTCTGATCGGCACTCGAGAGCATAATTACTTTCTTGTCACACTTGAAGAAAACTAAATCGGCCTTTGCCTTCTTGGCAGCATCTCCCTTCTGGTCTCCCTTCTTCTTAAAGAACTTTCTTTTCTTTCCCTGAGAACCCTTGATTTCAACTGGCTTCTCTCTAACACAAATAGCAAGCATCTCCTCATGGCGAAATTCCATCTTCACTAATACATTGCTAGGATCACGGAGATGTGGCAGGTTTCACTAGCAATCTCGGGCCTCAGACCTCTAATAAACCTCTCATTCCTCCTGATGATGATATCTGTAGTATTATATCCATAACATGACAACTCATCAAACTTAGTGGCATACTCAACAATCGATATCTCTCTACTCCAGATCTAAAAACTTTCTCAGCAATGCTGATTTAGCAACCTCGGACATAAACCTTTGCTCAAATATCCTTCTAAAAACAACCTAAGTCAATTCCTCCTTCGAAACCCTGACAATAACGCTGTTCAGCCAATGTAACGCTAACCATTACCACTGCCTAGAGGCCAACCTTCTCTTTTGCTCATCATCTAAATGAAAATCAACAAAGATATGTTCACAATGCAACAACCAATTCTCCACTTCTATGGCATCCTCTGTTTTTAGAAATGGCTTCCCACCAAGATTGGTGTAATCTCTACTCAGCTTAGCATAATTATTTCCAACTGGAGCCACATGATTAGCTCCTTCAACATTCCCAGCAACTCTAGCAGCAGCTCCTATTTGTACCATATTGACAAAAAACTGATACATTACCCCCATATCTACTGGTGAATTTCTAGCACCTATATTGGCATATATATTTTGGTCAGCATTAGCCTGCCGACTAAGGTTCCTCATAGTGGTCAAGCATTTTCATTAGTTGTTGTGCTTCCTCCATTTAAATTTCCTCTTCCGTTTTCAGCCCTCGTATCTTCTTTCTCGTAAATCTGCTTATGAGCCTTTGTAAGATACTTAAGAATGGTCTAAGAGAGAGTGGAATACTTCTATATCAAATACAAGTACGTTACTATAATGTTATCCCAAACCTCGATCTTATTCTCTAATTCAATGGATTATGTTTTTGAAAATCTTTTAGGTTTAAATTTTATTTTAAGTTTCATGAATCTATGCTTTGATACCAACTTGTACATCCCCTATCTTGAGGCCACAAGCTAAGCACTACAGATGCTGTAGTAATCTACAGTATTAATGTTTGGTGACAAAATACAGTAATGCTAGATTCATTGATACAGAAGAAACACAAGGATATGAAATAAAACAAAGATTTCAAAACAACTTTTTCATTACATTTCAAATCCATATTTCAGATTCATTACATAATCCCACAATCGTACTCATGTTCAAAAAAATATAATTATTTCACATACACTAAGAGTGACATATGAAGATGCCCCCTTAGATGGTCAGAGCATATAATTAGGAAAGTAAACAACTTTGCCATTACAACCAAAATACAGCAGAATAAAAAGATCTCTTATTAATAAACTTTCCTCTTACACGTCTCTAGAAGCTTTATTCGTCTAAAACATAACCTGAAAACCTTATACCTCAAATTACTCAAAATCAATTAAGCACCTGAGAATTTAAGGGGAAAACATAAACTTTGACTCAGATATAAAGCCTGGTACGAATAATTATCTACCATCTCAAACCATTAAGATATCTTGTGAGACCATGCCGCTTAGCAGAATGGTTTTCCCCTCACTAATAAACAAAAAACTTTATAAAATTATATACTGTGCTCCTGAATCCACAATGATCAAAACAGTTCAAAACAATATGATGATATGGAAACAAGTAATCAATTTCTGGATTTCTCATCCCCACTCATTTTTTACCAACTGTCTCATTTATAGTTTTTAGGATTCCCATTATCCTATTAGTTTTCATGGGCTTACTAATTACCTATAAAATATTTATAGACTCCCTATCCGATTTCATAATTTTCATGGGATTACTAAGAAACTAAATTAAGTTTATGGACTCCCTGCCCAGTATCACAGTTTTCATGGGATTACTAAGAACCTATTGGTCTCGCCAATAACTTCATTTTTTCATGGGTTCTTTCCGAACGTATTGGCATCTCCAATAACTTTCCTCATATCCTAATTTTCATGGGTTGATTAGGAATCTATTGACTTCTGTCAATAACTTAATCCGGATATAGTTTCCATAGGTTCACTACAAACCTATTAGTCTCTGCCAACGACTCTATCTATAAATAGTTTTCATGGGTTTACTATGAACCTATTAGCCCTTGCCAATAACTTTTTCTAAGTATAGTTTTTATGGACGCACTATGAACCTGTCTATCTGACAACTTCTTTAATCAGTATTTAGGTATCCTATTTTATGTTCTATCTGAGCTCCTAGATGCAATTCTACTCATTCCAGAGTTATTCAATTTTTATTCGCTACTGGGTCAACCTAGCTGGTTTTTCTGCCATTTCTCCCTAAAATGCAGTTATATGTCCATCTTAAAGTGAATATATATATATGAAGAAGCAAACATAGTAACATAATAGTACCAACACCTGTGGTTTAATATCTTTGAATTATTTTCAAATAAAACATTGTTAATCCCTTTAACCTATTCCTTTATCAAGGATAGCTTCTTCAAAAACTTTAAACTTAAAAGCTATTTCAAAACTCCTTTATCTATGCCATGGTTTTCCTTTAAAAATTGAGATTGGGTTCTTTTTTTGAAAACTAGGCTTTAAACCATTGGATAACCTCCTTCGAAATCTATAAAAACCTCTTTTCAAAACACCTTAAACATACCTTTCGAAACATTAAGGTAATTCCACTTCAAAACCTTCACTAAAGACCTTTTCAAAACACTGGCGTATTTCCCCTTTGAAACCATTTGAAAACACTTCTTTTGAAACAATTGGGTTCAGTTTTAAACATATCTTATTGGGTCTAAGTAAATACATGCAAAAGTACCCCTTTTGAAACCTTTAATCTTTGTGTAAAATTGTTTGAGGAGAATTTGATGGTGTCGGAACCATCTATTCGAAAGCTTTAAAAACATTTAAGTAAAACAGTTGAAGAACAGCATCGAAACCCCTTTTTGACACCATTGTCGTCGAAACCCTAGACCCCTTTCGAAAGCTTTTAGGAAGTGACGTAGTATAAGTTTAAAACTAAAGCTATCCTCCGATAGCATTGATGACTTTAATATATTCGAATGGCTAAAAGAACGGTAACTACGTTTCGACTAGGTCGGAACCACTACATTCGAAAGCATTATTTTATAAATGAAGGGACTCATTCGAAAGCTTTTTCTTTAAAACATAAGATGGCAACCCTCTTTGAAAGATATTTAGAACACCCTTCTGAAAGCATATATATATATACATATTTTGACTCCTTCGAAATATTTTAATAAAATAAGGCAGGCGCTTGTCATTTGAAGATAATCAAAGGTTTCGTCCCCATCGGAATCTATGGTTTCGACAGTATGCCTTCCGCCTTCTTCTAATCCACTACATACCATCGTATGATACCTTATGTATTGGTTTCCACTTGGTGGGTTTCGACATAGTTGGTATCGACTGAGCGAAAACATAGAGTCAAAATGTTCTTCTAAAGGAGGGGGAACCCACTTTTTTAGGAAAAACTGAATTAATGCTAACTAAATTAATCTTTTTGTAACTAACCTACTTAGTTGTAAACACTTAATTGGTTGCCTAAACTTTTTAAATTCTTTAAGAAAATAACTGCCACCTAAAGAATAGATCTAAATCATAGATTAATTTAACAAATATGCGCTTCCATTAAGCTAAACCAATAATGCAAATAAGTCCTTTCTAAAATAATTTCCATAATAAACTACTTAGGAAAAATCTCCGAAAACTACTGAAATTCACATTCAATATGTTATCTAACATTTGTAAATTTCGGATCCAAATTCTTCATATAATATTTGAAATTAATTTCTAAATTCAATTATACATATTTTCCTTTGAAAATTCATATTAAATTTTTCCATAGCTTGGAAAATTACAAGAATTGAAACTCATCTCCAAAACATATTTTACATGACATAAAATTTTCTCATGGCATTCGAAAATCACGTCAATCGATTTTAACCTCAAAACGTGTAAATCCTTTATGAAATATTCTCATTTGAATTTAATTTCACATGAAACCCAAGCAATATCATCATCCTAAAATCATTAAAATGATTTTAACCCTAAACCCGAAAATCAAATGATTGTAAAACAAAATAAAGATGATATAAATTATTATTCACTTCGATTATGATAAGGAATTTCAGATTTATTGTAGATTAATTTTTCCTAGCTTTAATCCTTTGCTTTTGATTGAATTTCCTCTTCCTCTTTTCCCTTGGTAATGGCTGGCTCCTTTATTCTTTTATTTGCATTTATGTTTTTGCGAAAATGAGAAAAATGAACGTGAATAGATGTGTAGCCATGAATCATAAGGGTGCGGCTAATTCCTAATATGCCCACATTTTAACTAATAATATAAAAGCAATTTTAAGCCCATTTAATTAATTTAAGCATGGCCTCTAATTGTTCATTCAAATCTCAATCTCCTTATCATTCTAATTCTTTCATTATTTTATTTAATTTTTCTATTTAAATCTCTTGAAAAATATTATCAAAAATTAAGGATGTTATAATTAATTAATTAACTAAATTTGGGGAATTTGTGATTATTGTGTTTTCAAATTTAAAAGGGGCATGGAATGGGAATAAATAGGAAGTTTATTGAATTTTCCTTTTTTATAGTTAGTTCTTATATTTAATAATATAAAAATAATTTGGAGAAAATGAATAAATAAATTATATTGAAATAATTTCATGGTTTGAAATATGATTTCTTAATACATTTTGGAAAAAAACTATAGAAATCAACCTTAGTTAAATACTAACATTGTTTAAATCAAATTAGTGAGTGTTAAAATGAAATAATGCAAATTAGCAATACCTCTGATTTAAGAAAATCAGTAACACTTGGCTAATGGATACATACCATAACACATCTAGCCTAAACTGGAGAAACAAGAGAAATTGTAACTAACATTTTTTCCTCATTCTTATTTCATCACCAATCAAAAAAATCAAAATTTCTCTAAGTCCAAAACTCTAATTCCCATATTTCCGTATTAAAGATTTTAATCAATGGTATTTTAATCAATTCTTGTGAATATTGATAAGAGGTAATCTCTTCTACCTTTCTATGCATCTACTTAGGGATTTAATTCAGTTTTTACTTTTTATTTTGATTAATTTCTATCCGATCTTTGTTCATAGCCTAGGTTGAGGTTGAATTAGAAAGGCATAGGAGATTCGAAGCTATAATCTTCCATTACGGGTTTGTTTAGGTGAGTTTATCTTATAATTTCTAGTCTAATATGAATGTTTGCTACTGTTATATGAGTTTAGTTGAATCTCTAGTGTATATGATCTCAATATATTGATGAATCCTTCGTGGATTAAATTTGATTTTCTATTTTCTAAAAACCGATTTATGGAATCATGATTTTCATTCAATTATACATGTATAAATGCTTGCTCATTCGCTAATTCAAGTAACCCAAGTCATAAGATAAGAAGCGTAGAGGAAATGAGCAGAATACGGTCAATGGAGAGCCATCGGAATTGCCTACGAGTCAGCCTTGGCCAAGCAACTGATGGACCGGTATGACCTACCAGTGCACTGATTGTAGCCTAGATTTGACTCCCGAGCTATGCTTTGGTGTACTTCGGTCGACCTATTCGCCAATTATTTGCCCAGTTGAGCCCCTAAGATTGATTACTTGATTTTGTTGTGGTATTTCATATCAATTTCATTGATGTTTTCAGATTTTGGATTTTTGAATTGATGAACTCAATTTTTGATGTGTTATACCGTGGAGTTATTCTATTGATCTAGGAGTAATACTCACTTTTGGTGCACGTTTTCAACTCGGATTTACAAATGGCTGATTTCAAAACCTAATTATTTTATACAAATCTTTTTATGTGCAATCTAATTTCTACATAAACGGGATTAATAATATATATAGCATTTTCCTCTTTGACAATGATTTCAAAAATGATTTGAAGCAATAGTTTGAAAAGTGTACTTATATATGTATATTTCTACCATAAATCAATATTTTTAGAAATTGCTTTCAAAGAGAAATATTTTCAAAATTTTGAATGAAATCGATCGGATGAGGAATTGATTTAAATGGTTAAATAAAACGAGTGGTATGGAATGCTCATATTTTTTTATTGGTTAATTCCTAAACTTGTTTGACCAAATTATTGCTACATGCAATTGGAATTTACTATTGTATAATATAGTTTGGGCAAACCCATGTGGTATGGGATACATGGTCGTTATCTATTTAGTTGCTATATGAAAGTGTTTAGCACTTTTATCGATGAGTTTATGACACGCCTTCGGTGTTTATAGGACTTGTTTCTATCTTGATGTTTACCAATCTCGTACATATCTTAATGTTTATAGGTCACATGCCTATTTTGATGTTTAAAGGTCTCACACATATTCCGAAGATTATATGACTTGTTCCTACTTTGATGTTTATAGGTCTCATACCCATCCTGATGTTCATAGACTTATACGTCTATCTTGGAGTTACATGCATGAAGGTGAATATATTTCACCAATCTTGGGTTTGGTGCCTTCCCCTTATAAGATTTCTGGATCACTTTTGTAAGATTCCAGATTTGATGTTGTTTGAATTATCACTAAATCATTTTGGGGATTTTTGCTTTTAATAAGCTATCGTGAGATTTGGTATTTGGTGCTTTGAAGTTATTGATGAATGTTTGGTAATTATCGATATATGACTATATATGAGATCTAGCTCAATTTATTTATCATTCATTTTTTGCTAACTCGTTTATCTTAGTCTAGTCTGACCCGTTTATTATTTTTATAATGCTCGGGTCGGATCTAGATGTTTCAGGTCCTCTAGCTTGATGCTTTAGAGTGGATGCCCTATTTATTAGCTAGTAGTTATTTTTGTCATCTATGTATATATATGTGATGTTATGTGGTATCTTATGTTGAACTAGACTCTTTTTGTGCACATATTCATATTTTGAGATGTGGCACTTTGTATATGTGTACTCTACATCATGTATCTATTTTGGGATGGTTCGAACTTGTATCTGTTTGCATTCCAATGTGTATGACCTGTGATTTGTGTTTATTATTTGTTGTTTTGGATTTATTATAGCTAATGTAGTTTTGTTTTAAGCCAGAATTGTATATGTTGATTCCACTTGATTAAAGAAAATGTATAGCATATTAATCGACGTATCGATGCTCGCTTAAGTGGAATTCGTGGATGGTTGCTCCTACACAGCCCTCTTCTCTACACTAGCCGACAATATTACTTTGTAATATTTTTTTATTAGTGTGGCTCTCGAGGTGTGGATTCAGACTTATGTATCCGAGCTGAGTTCAGGACAAATTATGATATTACTGATGCGAATCATGGTTTGGGCAAGTCTTATGAATCATCTTGTAATCTTTTATGATAATATATCCTTTTGTGTCTATCTTTTGTATTCCTAATATTGAATCATATGACTATTGAATAATCTTTTATCTTATCTTATTTCTTTTGGAACCTTACATAGCTAGTGGTAGACCACCTTAGACCACTTGCTCGTTCTTTGGTGGGCAGTCCAATGGCCCTCCTTTGGATGGAGTGTTTATGTCCACCTAGCAGACTGGAAATCTTTAGGAATATTCAGCCTTCTAAACCAGCTTCGAATCTTTCTCTTCGCAAGTCGAGTTTTACATGCATGTTTCGCGATTTTGTGCATCTAAGTGGCAATCCCTTTAGAGGATCTGAGAGTGTGATTAAGGTGTAAGCATGGCTTAGGACATGCGAGCAAATATTTTCTTACATGGAACTTTCAAATCAGCATAGAGTCCAGAGCATCTAGTCGGCTTCAGGATTGAGCTCTAGATTTGTATGAGCTTCTTATAGCATAAGTGAATAAGTCTACCTTAACTTGGAAGCAGTTTAGGGAGTGTTTTGAGTTGAAGTTCATTCCAGAATCCAAGAAGGCCTCATTGGCTAAGAGGTTTATTGTGTTGAAGCAAGAGAAGTCTTTTGTAGAAAAATATGTGTCGGGCTTTGAATCCCTTTCCAAATATGAGGTTGAGAATATTTGTACACCACTAAAGAAGAATTAATTTTTTCGGAGGAGTTAAGAAAGCATCTTAGGAAGGTGTTGTTGTTGCAGCTAAAGGTTTCTTTAGAAGATTTAGTTGATTCAGGCCTTAGGCTTGAGGTAGTTGAGTGAGATAGTAGTGAAGAAGATGTAAAAAAGAAGAAGAGCTTTCAACCTAAGAAGAAGCAACCTTTCAACAAGTATAAGCCTTTTCATCCAAATAAGAAGAATAAGAAGCAAGGTTATAGTTCCACTCCTACACAACTATCTTGAGGAGAATGCTACAATTGTGGTTCTAAAGAGCATTTCATTAAGGATTGTCCTAAAGCTCCAATTTGACATTATTACAAGAAGGATGCTCATCTTGTAACGCCTTGTCCTTGAGTGGTCAAAGGGCTCACTTTTGGGAAGCTTAGTGTTATGCAAGCTTATACTGGAGCTTTTTAGCGTTGAGGTATATCTCCTTCTATTCTTGAAGGTGTTATTGTTTTTTCGAATCTTCTTATTCTATTCAAGTTCTATTCAATACGGATGCATCTCACCCATTCATATCCAAGGAACTTATTGATGCTCTATCCTTAGATGTTGTGTGCTTAGTGACTTCGCTAAGAATTGTGAAGCCGGTCGGTAGGTCTACAACCCTCAGTATGCTTTATAGAAATGTTGAGATCATATGTGACCATTCTTTTCATGTCGATTGTTATGTGATGCATTATCTTGGATTTAGAATGATTTTGGGAATGGATTGGCTTAACCATTATTAAGCCCACGTCCAATGTCCTGAAAAAACTATTCACCTTCGACATCCAGAATCTATTGAGCGGATTACTATTATTCTTCATTATGTTGGTTCTGATTCGGTAGCACCCTTTTTTCTCTTTAGTCTCGGGAAGATGATGATATTCCCCGAATCCCTATTGTTTGTAATTATCTTGATATATTTGAACCTGTTTCGGGGTTGCCTTCCAAGCGGGCTTCTGATTTATGAGTAGGTCTTATCCTTAGAGCTCAACCATTTATTCATCCTCCTTATCGGATGTCTGCCAAAGGAGAATGAAGAGTTGAGGAAGCAGTTGTCAGATTTAGAAGCGAAGTAGTATATCCAGTCTAGTTCTTCTCCTTAGGGAGATTCTGTCGTGTTTGCGAAGAAAGTTGATGGTGCTCTTAGGCTTTGCATAGATTATCGCAACGTTAATGAGCTTACCATTAAAAATAAGTATCCCCTGCATAGGATCGATGATCTTTTTGATCAGCTTTGCGGTTCTAAGGTTTTTTCCGGTTAGATATAGCGTTCGATTTTCATTAGCTTCGTATGGAAAAGGATAGCATTCCTATGACATCATTCCATGTCCATTATGATTCTCATGAGTCGTTCATGCCCTTCGGATTAACGAATGCTCCAGCTTATTTTTTCGATCTCATGAATTGTGTTTTCCAAGAATTTAATGATCGATTCATTCTTATATTCATTGATGATATTCTTGTTTATTCTAAATGTGAGTAAGAGCATGAGGATCATCTTAAGATTATTTTAGAGACACTTAGAAGGAATAGATTAAAAGCAAAATTTTCTAAGTGTTATTTATGGTAGAAGCAGGTGAAGTTTTTGGGGCATATAGTTTCTGAAGAAGACATTTTTGTTGATCCGTCGAAGCTTGAAGCTATTTAGAACTGGAAGAGGCTTGAGAATGTATCGAAGATTCGTAGTTATCTTGATTGGTAGGCAATTACTATCGATTCATAAACGACTTTTCCAAGATAGTCTTACCTCATACTTCTTTGATTAGTAAAGGAGTTAAGTATATTTGGTCTGATACGTGTGAAACTTCTTTTCAGAAGTTAAAGGAACTCCTTTCTAACACTCACATTCTTGTGGTTCCAAGTGGGAACCAAGATCTTGTGGTCTCTACGGATGCTAGTAGATTTGGTTTGGGTGCTATTCTTATGCATCGAGACTATGTTGTTGCTTTTTCCTCGAGGCAGTTTAAGCTGAATGAGGTTAGATACACCACTCATGATTTGGAGCTCATAGCTATTGTCTTTGCTTTGAAGATTTGGCATCACTATTTGATTTGTGCATGATTTGTACTTTATGCTAACCATAAGTCGTTAAAGTACTTATTTACTAAGAAGGAGATTAACATGTGACTATAGAGGTGGCTCGAATTCCTTGCTTCTTACGATATTGATATTCAGTACACTCTAGGGAAGGGGAATCGAGTAGCGGATGCTCCCAATCGCAAGCAACATCCTATTGTCTCTTTGATGTTAACTGAATGGAAGGATCTTGAGATATTATCTTCCCTTAAGATTAGAGATCATATCCTAAATTCTATTTTTTCCATCTTATTGTTTAGCATGGAGGCTCGTCGGATCTTTTGGATCGGATTGCGGAAGCCTAGAATCATGATACCGATCTATCTCATCTTTTGCAAAGGTGTGGTTGTGTTCCCTAAAGTGACGACTTGCGATATTTTGTTGTTGATGCTCATGGTTGTCTTCGTAAGAGAGGTAGGCTTGTAGTTCCCGATGTTGGTGATCATAAGAGAGACATTTTTTAGGAGTATCATTGCTCCAAGTATACTATTCATCTCGATTGTAGTAAGATGTATGCCAATATGAAGTGTCTTTATCATTGGGAAGGTATAAAGTGAGATGTGGCAGAGTTTGTTAAGCATTGCTTGACTTATTAGCTTGTCAATGTAGAGCATCAACATTCCAGTGGTCTTTTGCAACCATTGGAGGTCCCGATGTGGAAGTGGGATAAGGTTTTATGCGCTTAGTTTCATAAGTTCATAATTGAATCCTCTTTTTTGGTGATCTTATAAAGATCATAATCTTATTCTTCCTTTTTCGGTTTTAAGTTTCTATGGATTTCATTGATGGTTTTCATCGTTTGAGGGTTGACAATGATAGCTTGTCGGTGATTGTTGATCGTTTGACCAAATCAGCCTACTTTATTACTGTAAATTCTAATCGGACCACATCTCTACTTTCCAAGATCTATGTAAGGAGATCGTAAGACTTCATGGCGTCCTTAGTGTTGTTGTATGTGACCGGGATCCCTTATTTACAAGTAGATTCTGGAAATGTCTCCAAAAAACTTTGGGTTCAAAGCTTAATTTTGGTACTTCCTATCTACCGTAGATAGATAGGCAGATGGAGCGAGTTAATAAGATATTGGAAGACTTACTTCGTGCTTGCATTCTTGAATTTAGTAGGAGTTGAGAATATCATATCTACCTTGTTGAGTTTGCTTACAACAACAGTTTCCAATCTAGTATCGGCATGGCTCCTTTCGAGGCCCTTTATAGAAGACTATATCGATCATCTTCTTGTGGCTTGAGGCCGAGGAGAAACTCATTTTAGGCCCTAACTCTATTCGTAAAGCTTTTGAGAAGATCGATCTCAAGCGACAGATAATTAAAGAGGCATAGAACAGGCAAAAATACTATGTGAATATTAGAAGGAAAGAATTAGACTTCTTAGTAGGAGATCGATACTTCATTTATGTATCTTCGTTAAAGGGTGTGATGCAGTTCGGTCATTTCAGGAAGTTGGCTCCGAGATATATTGTGCCATACCTTATCACAGAATGTATTTGCCCTATTGCTTATCGATTATTTCTTTCAGCCCAGTTCTTCAAAATTCATGATGTATGCCATGTTTCTCAAGCTTTGGAAGTGTCTTCATGATTCAGATTCTATTCTTGAGCCAAGAATTCTAGAGAAGCTTGAGATTTAACCCGACCTTACTTATGAGAAGTGAACTACCCTTATTGTTGCATTGGAGGTTAAACACCTTCGAAATAAAGATGTTCCGCTCGTTAAATTCCAATGGTCTAGTAATGCAAAGAACTATTCGTGGGGGACCATTGAGTTTGTCGAGCGAATGCATATTGAGTTATTTTCTCATGCTCATTAGTGGTGAGACTCTTGCTTTAAACTATTTCATGCTTATGATTTTATCCTCTTTGATAGATGCATTATGGTAATGTTATTGACTTTCCCTTAAGGAAAATTGTGGGGATGCAATTTTCATAAAGGGGTGTCTGTAACAACCCTGGTCAAAATTCCCTAGAATTTAAAATATGACCAATTAATTATCCAAATTTGTGGAATTTATGAAAGTTTTCAAATTTAAAAGGGACTTGGAATGAGAATAAATTGAGAGTTTATTAAAATTTTCTTTTTGTAGTTAATTCTTATATTTAATAATATAAGAACGTTTTGGAGAAAATGAATAAATAAATTATGTGGAAATAATTTCACTATTTGAAATATGATTTCTCAATTAGTGGTTCATATTATAAAAGTTGTATTTAAATTTGACAAATATTTTAATATTGATAAAAATGATATTTTGACATATTATTCATTTTGGAGCAATGTTGGTTAAATCGTAACATTGTTTAAATCAAATTAGTGTTTATATTGTAAAAAAGAAACAATGAAAATTAGCAACACTTTTGTTTTAAGAAAATTAGTAACACTTGGCTAATGGATCCATAACCCATTTAACCCAAACTAGAGAAATAGAAACATACGTACTTTTTTCTCATTCTCATTTCATCATCGAACAAAAAAATCAAATTTTCACTGAGTCCAAAATCTAATTCCCAAATTTCCAAATTAAAGATTTCAATCAAGGGGCTTTTACTCAATTCTAGTGAATCTTGATAAGAGATAATCTCTTCTACCTTTCTATGCATCTACATAGGGATTTAATTCAGTTTTTATTTCTGATTTTGATCAGTTTCTATCTAATTTTTGTTCATAGCCTAGGTTGAGGTTGAATTAGAAAGGCGTAAGGATTATAAGCTCTGATCTTCCATTCCGAGTTTGATTAGGTGAGTTTAACTCACAATTTCTAGTCTAATATAAATGTATGTTGCTGTTATATGAATTTGGTTGAATCTCTAGTGTAGATGATCTCAATATATTGATGAATCGTTTGTCTAATTGAATTTGATTCTTTGTTTGCTGAAAATCCATTTATGAAATTATGATTTTCATTCAGTTGTAGATTTATAAATGCTTGCATGTTTGCTAGATCAAGTACCCCAGGTCATTAGAGAAGCAACATAAAGGAAATGAGCGGAATCTGATCATCAGAGAGCTACTGTATCGCCTATGAGTCGGCCTAGGTGAATCAACCTGTGGACCGGCATGACCTACCAGTGCACTGGTCGTAGCCTGGACTTGACTCACAAGCTATGTTCTAGTTTATTCCGATCGACCCGTTCGCCTCTTATTTGCCCATTTGAGTTCCTAGACAAATTACTTGATTTTAGTATTGTATTTCATATCAGTTTCATCGATGTATTTAGATTTTGGATTTTCGAATTGATGAATTCGATTTTTAATGTTTTATACGATGGAAATGCTCTATGGCTCTTGAAGCAATACACACTTTTGATGCAGATTTTCAACTCGGATTTACAAATAGCTGATTTCAAAACCAAATTGTTTTATACAAATCTTTTTAAGTGCAAATCTGATTTATATATAAATCGGATTAAAAAAATAAAGATTATTATCCTCTTTGACAATCGTTGTAGAAATGATTATAAGTAATGGTTTGAAAAGTGTACTTATATATACATATATATATACATACATATACATACATACATACATACATACATATATTTCTGCCATAAATCAATATTTTTAGAAATGGTTTTTAAAGAGAAATGTTTGAACAAAATTGCAAGAAATTGATCGAACGAGGAATTGATTTAAACAAATAAATAAAATGAGTGGTATTGAACGCCCGCGTTTGTTTTATTGGTTAATTCCGAGACTTGTTCGATCGAACTATTACTACGCACAAGTGGAGTTAACTAGGGTATAGTACATGTTTGGGTAAACCCATGCGACATGGGACATATGGTTGTTATCTATTCGGTTGCTATTTAAAAGTATTTAACACTTTTATCAACGAGTTTATGACTCGCCTTTGGTGTTTATAGGACTTGTTCCTATCTTGATGTTTATCAATCTCGTACCTATATTGATGTTTATAGGTCACGTTCATATTTTGATGTTTATAGGTCTCGTACCTATCCTGATGTATATAGATTTATATGCCTACCTTGGAGTAACATGCATGTAGGTGAATTTATTTAACCAATTTTGGAGTTTGGCGTCTTCCCCTTTTTATTTGTGAGATCAATAGATTTCTATTTGTGAGATTTCCAAATTTGATGTTTTTTGAATTATCACCAAATTATTTTAGGAATTTTTGCTTTTAATAAGATGTCATGAGTTTTAGAATTTGGTGATTTGAAGTTATCGATGCATTTTTTATATTTATTGATGTATGACTATATTTGAGATCTAGTTTGCTTTATCTATCATTCATTTTTGCTAACTCATTTATCTCAGTCTAGACTGACCCGTTTATTATTTTTATAATAATCAGGTCACATCGAGATGTTTCAGGTCCTTCGGCTTGATGTTTTACAAAGGATGGCCTATTTCTTAGTTAGCAGTTACTTTTGTCATCTATGTAAATATATGTGATGTTATGTTGTATCTTACGTCGAGCCAAAAAAAATTTGTGTGCATATTCATATTTTGAGATAGCACTTTGTATATGTGTAGTCTGCATTATGTATCTATTTTGGGATGTTTGGACTTGTACCTATTTGCATTCCGCTGTGCCTGATCTATGATTTTGTGATTTGTATTTATTATATGTTGTTTTGGATTTATTATGGCTACCTTATTTTTTTTTAAGCCTGAATTATATACGTCGATTCCACTTGATTAAAGAAAATGTATAGTATATTAATTGACGTATTGATGGTCTCTTAAAGTAAAATCCACGGATGGTCGCTTCTAGACAGACTTATTCTCTACACCAGTAGACAATATTACTTTGCAATATCCTTTCTTAGTGTGGGCCTCATGGTGGGGTGTCAAAATGTAATATCACAATCAGAAGTTCTTATTGTTCGTAGTCACTCTTAGCCACTAATCAGTAAAAGCTTGAAAGAGTAGACGAAGACATTCATCAAAAAAGGATCAAAGAATCCTATATGAGGGGCGGATCGACTATTGATTACTACTTGTATAATGATATAGAGCTTAGGAAGTAGACCAGGAAAGAGATGCACCAATGCATATATGGCAAGAACCATCGAATAACAATTCGATGAATTGGTCGGGCATTGAATGTATACTCCATTTAGTGCACTAATGCACAGATAAAAAATATTGTTGGACTATGATTCGATGAGTGGATCAAGCATTTGATTTATATTTCGTTAAGATCACCAATGCAGAGATAGCAAGAATCATCGAATAATGATTCGATGAACGGGCCAGGCATTAGATGTATACTCAAATATATGTAACCCAAGCGACTACTATTATTTTTGTTAATTTGATGTATAATTAGATGGCCTACGGTTAAGACTGTACAGTAGAGATGCTTGTTGGAATTTTTCGGTTTTAGTATGCTCCACCTGTGAGTATAACTCTCATAAATAGAAATTGGACATTTAGGATAATTAACCTATAAATGTAAAATAAAAATCTCTTTATATATAACTTGCACTGAGGAACACCCTAAGTGTAGGATATAGTTAAACTTCGCTTACTTGTTGAAAGCGTACCACAAGTGATATAATTCACTCATCAAACTTTGCCAGACTCCCTCCTCTTTTTCCCTTTTTATGTAGAAGGACGGAGTAGCAAGTGAGTTGGTTTGGAAAGCTACATGGAGATGGTGACATGATGCCTGGATGCTTAGCTACTTGTAGCAATTCTTTTATGTATCACATTATATACTATAGAATATTTTATTATAGAGTTAGTTGGAGGTTGTATATATGTCAGACTCCTTGTATTTGTTATTTTGAGACTATACTGTATGATCTATGTTTTGTTGAGAATGTTAGCTGATTTGGATTATTTCAGTACTTACATTATATTTCATTCTGTTGTGAGATCTAAAAGTGTATGATGTTCAAATTAATATTATTCTACATACATGCAAACTTTTTAACCTATTGATTTGTACTTCTTAGCAAGATGCAACTTCAAACATCGCTTGTGCCTTGAATAGCCATGCACAAGGTGTAGGTTGTTACATTTTGTATCGGAGCTTTGGCTAAGTATTATTTAGGGATTGGGTGCATACTAAGTGAGTGTACTTACGTATATTCAAAATTATTTTATTATATAAATAAGTACAATGTGACCACAACCTTATCGTTCCACTAATGCTTAAACTGTCTGAGAAAAGTTGCTAATAATTCATGTTTATAGATAGCTAAAAACAAGCAATCAAACTGGAAATAGTATTAGTGAGGAAGTTGAGGTTTCGGGCATGAACATTCCTATTTTTTTTGTCGGTATCTTGGGGCAAGAGCCCAAACTAAACTCTACTACAATGGAGGACCCGTAGTGCAAGCACACATTACAGCTCCAGCTTCTCAGCTCGCTTTTGACTTTCCTTAGTTGTGTAAGAATTTCCAAAGTTCGAGCGAAAATAACTATTATAGGACTGAATCATGTATGGAGAAGATGGCATGGCTAAGGAATTATGTTAGGATATTTAGTATGATGGAGTGGAGGATGCAGTAAAGAGAAAGTTGACTTTATGGCATTTGCATGGAGATGCCTTAACTATTGGTAGATTGTTGTTGTAGAGATTGGTATTGCTTGGATTGATTTTAAGAGACGTTTTGAGACTATGTTTATTTCAAAGGCTATGGGGAGTGAAGCTAGAGAATTTTATTCATTTGGAGCAAATAGATTGGAGTGTTAAGGACTATGTTAATTAATTTAATCAGCTGGCAAAGTATGGTTTAGATCTTATCAACACGCTAGAAAAGAAGGCAATGAAGTTGGCTAAGGGATTGGATCCATAGTTAAGAGGGATTGCTTTGAGTCATATACCCACTGGAGCCACTTTTAAGAGCTTGGTTGAGGTGGCATTACTAAATTCTATAGGGAAGGATGAATCCAAAAAAAGTAGAAGGAAAGCTAGTTTAGCAAAATTAGCACCAGGTGGGATGGAAGCTCAAGGAAAGGTACATAAGCAAGAGCTAGGTGTAGGAAGTGTGGGTTTAGAGGGCATTTGGCTGGGAACTGCAAGATGAATCTAGCAAAGGTAAAATAATGTAACTACAACCAGCTTGGTCACTTAAAGAAGTATTTTTTAGCCTTGTTTAAGATCTCTACCCAAGTGGTCTAGCATATGCACTAGATGCTCTTTCTTTCTCGTGCGTAGCTCTAGCTATGTAGAAAGGGAAGAAAGCGGTCACTGTTGGTGTATTAAATCTTTCTGATTTATATATTCATACTTTATTCGACACCATACCACCAATGATATAATTACTCACAAGACTTTGTTTGACGCACTTCTCTTTTTTTCCCTTTTATATCCATTATAGGAGGACTGAGTAGCAAGTGAGTTGGTCTAGAAAGGTGCATGGAGATGATGACATGATGCTTGAAGGCTTAGCTGTTTATGCCATTCTCTTATGTAACACATTATATATTATACGATTTTTTATTATGGAGTTATTCGGAGGTTTTACCTATGTCAGACTTTATGTATTGGTCATTTTGAGACACTGCTTATGGACTACATCTTATTGAGAGTGTTATCTAATTTGGATTATATTGGTATTTATATTTTATTTCTTTTCGTTGTGAGATCTGAAAGCGTAGAATGGTTTAAATTTATATTTGTCTCTACATCATGTAAACTTTTTAACCGAATAATTTGTATCGCCACAATGCGAGTTCAAGCACCACTTTGTGCATTGAATTGGCACGTCCGGAGGGTAGATTATTACAATGGTTAAGTAGTGCCATGCCATTATAAGTCATAAGGCAACTAGTAATAGTTTTTTTAAAAAGGCATAATTGTAGTACTCAATATAGATGACTGAAGCATGTTGTCAGAGGTTTTCATGAAATAAAATTTGCCAGAAGGTTGGCCAATCTTCATATCAAATTGTTTATAATTTATATTATGATATTAGGAACCACCATTGAGACCTAAAATGATGTTGCTTTTGATCATTATAGCCATAGTGAAACTATGATCTGTTCAAACAATGGTTTTGAGTCTTTTGGAATTATAGGATGTTTGAAATCTTTAATAATAAAGCCATCTGGTCCACGTTCATAAAAATAAAAAAAATTCCATATAGGGATGTGTAGAAATGAGACTATTACTCCCTAAAAGGTCGTATTTTAGCTATACAGTCCAAGTAGTAAACCGGTGGATTCAACATGGTGGTCCATCTTCATAATTCGGAGGATGGGTGTACTACATAGTAAATAAACTAAGTTCATGGTTAATTGCACACCTAAATCAAATGGTTTTTATTGTAATATTTCAAAATTAAGACAATATTTAAAAGTTTGGGGTGATTAATCGAACCTTAAAAGGATTAGGAGTAAGGCCGCCTCATGTAAAACCCTACTTTCCTACACCAAAATCTAGAACACATAAGGCCATCCATGTAAAATCCTTATGACTACCGACAAGTAGCTTAAGGTGTAGCATTCGGATAGTAGCATAGATCGATTACCCTAATTATAGCTAACGCAAGCATAGACTGCACTACACAAGGCTATATTCATCCTTCCTATAGCAGCAATTGGTATGTTCCATGTGCTACAAAACCCTCGAACTGAGGTTAGACATGAAATTGAAATTTTCTGAACATTGATTAGTTTTAAATAATGGGAATTTGATATAGATCCAAAGAAGGAGCAATAATGATTAAGTATAAAACTATGATCTAACTCTCCCTACAAAGTCCAAAGTTTACTTTATATTCAATCATATGAAGTAAACTTTTGGTCATTTATATCATAATTTTTACTCAGTAATATTCGACCATTGGCTACAAGCTGAGGTCTAAAAAGAAGATCCTTAGGGATTATTTGCACATGGATGCCAAAAGTTTCAACCTGTCAGCTGAAGCCTTAAAAACTTACTCTGTAATTGATCTCCAGTGAGTATTAAATGTCGATGAATACTTATATACGACCTTGGATAGCTCCTTTTTATATATTAGTCCAAAGGTTATGCACACATGCCAAAGTATAAACATGGTCCGAGGTCTATATGCCCTTTATAAATAGCCAAGGCACCGAAGGCAACATGCCAAGCCTAAAATACTATCTGAATCATCCACAATACAATGACCTTAAGAAAAAGTCTATAATGTAAACCAAGGACCGCAGGTGCACTTGCCTTAAAGCATGGTTCCAATGACCTACGTCAAGCAACTCCAAAAGCATACATGATACAGAATCAATCGAAAGTACATGCCACCAAGATGGCTCTAACTGAAAGACAAAAGCATCAATGCACACTAAAATTAGTCAAATACCAAAGCTAGCCTTTAGTTAAAATACCGAGATCCCACAAGTGTCTCAACTTAAAGTAATGGCTCAAGTCGGCCATAAGTAAAAGCAAAGGCCGAGAAAGCCTCATTCAACAAATGTGGTCGAAGTTTTCTCCACTTAGTACCAAGCGCACCACTATAATCAACTAGATAAATATCTTAGAGAGGCTACATCTAATACAGAGTCTAAAGGTCAAAGCACCTAAATATATATATATATATATATATATATATATATATATATATAAGTGACACATCATCTATTTGCATTAATCTACAAGCAACCAAATGATGGCATATGTCCAAATCACATTCCCACGGGTGGGTCATGTCAGCAATATAGGAGAAATGCTCTCCTTCAATGTAAAATATACAAGATCACTATAAGTAGAGTGCCCTAGTATACAAATGGGACCTAATAGCGGATTATTTCCTAATAAAGCAGAAAGAGAAGCAATTAGCAGAACTGAAATCATTTGTAATCTCATTTTAATTTTAGACACAATCTTTTAACTAGAACTCGTTAATGGTAGACTTAGCCAAATTAGCATTGTAAAGCCATCTCTAATATTTAAATAAAAAACTAGATAACTTCTCAATAGTGGACGTAAGGAACCAGCTCCTGACCATTATAAATTCTCGTCTTTACTATAATTATATGAAGTGATTGTATTCTAATGCTTAATTTTAATTGGTTGTACATTGGAAAAACTAGTAGGATGTTGAGAAACATACTTGGTTTAGTTATAGTGGGACGACATAGCTTCCTAAGTTGAGGATTATTAAGTATGAGTATTGACTAAGAGATGTTACGATGTTCCTTTAGGATGAGTGACTGGAGAGTTTTGGTGACTACAAGCTTGGCTGGCACTACTACAAAATGACGGGAGGATGGTTCATTACATCTTACTACAATATGAAGTTCTAACATATGTATGCATCAAAATCTATTTTTATACAAGTGGTTACTAACTTCCGTAAGTGTTTTAATTTCAACAACAACTTCAATTTTGATTTTTCAAAATGTTACTACAGCTTGAAATTTTTATGAAATGGTGTTTTCTCAAAAATATTTTAAGTTTATTATAAATGATAATATTTTTAATAGGAGAAACTTTAGTTTGAGGAGAATATGGAAGCCTTTGTATGGAAATGAAACTTTTATGGTATAAATGATTTGATTTAAATACATATTAGAACTCTTATATCTAGCAATGATGGGCTTGCATAATCCCTTTTTGGCATTTTAGGTAGGTCATCCCGATCATACAATGAAGATGTCACTATAAAAGGATTTTGGATTCGGATTTTTAACGTGATCTGAAGGTTGGAGCAAGATGATTTTCACTGTAGATATATGTGCCAAGGGATCGTTGATGACCAAAGGCATTAATGTATGTCCATAAAGAAAGTTAGGTGAGGACGCTCACCGTGAACCATCTAAGTGGGTCAAGATTCTAGCTGTTTCAGTGGCAAGGATTCGAGAAACACACAGTCATAGTGTTGGATATTCGTTAACCTCACGATGTTGGTAATTTATGTTATCAAATATCCATGTGCACTTATTTGAGACCATTTGAGTTGGTCTAGACTTCCTGATCGTCTGAGCGAGTTAGGAAATCGAGGAATGATTCGGTTGCAGCATGAGTAGGTGGCCATGGTATTTCATGTAGCCTTGATTAGACACGTATATTATTTTAAGGAGATAACCATGAGTGGGACAATATATTATTTTGAAGGTGTAACCATAAGTAGGTGCACTTAATACTTTGGAGGGTGTAAATATTAAATATACCAATTATTTTGTGTGATAACCATGATTTTTGGACATCTATTAATTGGTAATTAATAGGGTAAATTTTATTCAAATACTAATTTGTAAATTAAAACAGATAAAATTCTGATAAATATCTGAATATATATAAAAACATAGGTTTAAAACTATAATACAAGTGTTGAAATTTAAATCTCCCGGGATAATAAATAATATATTTCACTATTTAATTATAGATAAGATATCCATATATATAAGTAGATATATTCAATCTTTATAACTTATATAGGCATATATATGTATTCCCATGAAAAATAAATATAGACACACACACACACACACACACATTATTATAAATATAGTTTGAATATGTACATATTAATATGACACATAAGTTAATATAAAAGAAATGTAAATGAACTTTTAATTAAATCCTTATTTTAAACTCAAGCTAAAATATATATTTTAAATAAATAACAAATTATCCTTGTTTTTAAAAATTTAAACATAAGACAATTTGGTTTGTAAAAATATATATAGAGTTAAAATAAAATCCACAAGCATATAAGCATATAATACATTTATTTGGATCAAAACATAAGTTATTTATAAACAAATGTTTACATAAATTCTCACTTGTATATTTATAAAAGTTTAAAGGCTTATTTATATGAAAACAAACATTTTTTATATACATGTAAATCTACTACATAAATACATATATTACTTAAAAGATTTAATAAAAGAAGAGTTAACACTTGTAAACATCATAATGTATATCTAGGACATTTGTAAATTGGAATGTATATGTGTAAGCTAAATAATCAATCTAAGGACAAGTGACTGTATTTGTTTTTCTTTGATAATTAAATTTTTTTTTAAAAATAAAAAATATGAAGAAGAAATTTGTTTTTACCTTTCAGCTCAAATATATCTTCTCTTCATTTTCAACTAAAAGTTTATACAAACCAAAAGAAAAGAAAATGAAAACTGGAAGCTGAAACCTGAGGCAAGAAAAATCAAAGATCAGAGAAAGAAAAATCTGAAACAAGAAATCATAGGCAAATCTAACAACAAGCCACAAATGCAAAGATCAATTTCAGTTTTAAATTCAACAAAGTAAGAGAAATTCAAATTCAAGACTAAAATCAACATCAGTCTGGAACAAGCCTGGAAACAAAATCTGTTCTCTGTCTCTGTTCAAATTATTGGTGAGTAATCATAGATTTTAAAAACAGTTTTTAAATCTTGATTTCCACTTTGATATATGTTTGGAAATCTTGTTGCTAGCTTGAAATGCTTGGATTTAAATGAATGCATGTATGTAATAAGTGTTGAATGTCTGTGTATATGCAAATATAGGCTCTGTTATTTTTAACAGGTCTTGATTTTCTTTCTAAATTCAATATCTCATCATTAAATCACTGATTTCTTTTGATTTGTAAATAGAAAGTGATTGAAATCATGCAACATCACTACTAAAAATCATTTCAGGAATTTATATGAAGTATTTGTCTCGAAATCTTATAATTAACAGTGAAAATTTTTATTGGGTCAAAATTTTATAAATTCAATTTTAAGTTTCGATTGTATGATTGAATTCGTAGTTGAAAATCATGAATTTTAATGGGTATATCATGATTTTTAGGTTGGAAATCAGTGGGATTTCTTGAGTTGTTCGTTTTGGACGAATTGATCGATTGCCGTCGATCGGTGGCAAGGGGAGCCACGATATTTGAGCCGGAGGTGGCTGAGCTATCGACGAGGCAGGAATATTGTCGTGGTATTTGATCGTTGGTCGTGATGACCGAAGGAGAGTGGAATAGGGTTTAATACCCTAGTGGTGACGACGATGTTTCAGAAGAAATTGGGGAGACGAGGCGTGATCAGAGTCGATCGCGAAGCATGCCGTAGGTGCGGAATGTCGAGACGAAGCTATGGTGGAAACGACGAGGTGTCTCGAGGTATAGATCGTCGGAGGTGGTCGAATTTATGGTGATGTATGTTTCCAGTCTGAGTGGGTTTGGGTCATTTTCGATTCTCGATCGAATCGAGACATCTGGGTGTCCATATGGTATTGCCGAGGTCAAGGTCGGCTCGTCGGAGTCCGGAGCGGAGTTCGTCGGCGATCAGGGACGATGTGCATGTATACGTGCACATTTTGTGCATCTAGAAGTAGTTTGGAGAAGAAGGTGGGTGCTCGTGTTTTACTTTGGGAATGTTGATGTTTTTCTCGAAGTAGGGTCGGACTGGAACGGTTCTTGAGTTGCTCTGGGTTTTCGCTAGATTTACTCGAGTTTGTCTCGGGTTTGTTTTTTTAAATATAACCAGATTTTATAAAATCAGGGAAATAATGAACAGATTGTGTAAAACGAGGGATATTGATTTTGAAATGTTTCTAAGTTTTAAAAACAAAGTATAACAAGTCTTTACTTGTAAAATTAGTTTGTTTTCAAAGACAAGTTTTAGTAAATTTTATATATATTTTGAAATGTAAGGTTTTAAGGGTAGGACAAGTGAGTTTTCAAAATGAGGTTGTTTCAAAAAATTATTTAATAACTTTTAAAAGATTTTAAAAGTTAATTGGATGTTGTATTGTTTTAATTATAATTGATTTCTAAATGTTATATTTTAAATAAAGTTTAATGTTAAAAATTAAATAATCAATTAAAATAAAAAGTTTATCTTTAATAAATTAAGAGATTTTGATTAATTAAAGATAATTAATATGTGAAGATAATAAGGGTAATTCAATTATTAAAGTGTTGTTGGGTAATGTTAATAACTTAATTAAGATAAATGATTTTTTTTAATTAAGGATCTTTTAAATATAAGGAGTTAAGAAATTATTTATTTAATTTTAAATAATTAGTTAAAAAAATTAACTAAAGTAATTAATTAGTGATTAATTAAAGATAATCACTTTTGAATTAATTAAGTAAATTACTTGGTGAAGTAATTAATAAATAATTACTGGAGGTAATTAAGTAAGAAAGTAATTAGAGGATAATTACTTTATGAAAGTAATTAAATGGAAGTGATTAAGGGTTAATCACCTAGTGTTATTAATTAAAGAATTAATTAATATAATCAATTAAAGGATTGATTAATTAATTTAAAAAATATTTAATTAATTAAAGGGTTAAGGTTAAATTATAAGGTAATTAATTACTTGTTAAGGTAATTAATTAAAAAGGTAATTAATTAATGAAAGTAATTAAGAGGATCATTAATTAAAAAAATAAATTAAAAAGATTAATTAATAATTAAAGGATAATTAATCTATAATTAAGATTTAATTACTAAATGTAATTAAAGACTAATTAATCAAGAGTGATTAATTAAAAAGGATATTTAAGGGACAATTACTTAGTGTAATTAAAGAATAATTAATCAAGATGATTAATTTAAATGAAATCAAAGGCTAATTACCTATTGTAATTAAAGAATGTTTAATTTAGGAAGATTAATTAAGGTAGATAATTGAGTGATGATAAATTTAATAATTTGTAAATAATTATTGATAAGTAGGCTGAATTAAAAGTAATCAAAGTGATTAATTAAGAATGGATCAAACTTTGTTTATGGATAAGTTAATAATATTGGATGGGCTAATGATATTGGATTATAAATGATATTGGATGATAAATGATATTGGATGATTGGAATGTGTTAGCATGGATATGTGATATGTGACGCTATGTGATATAATATGTATGGTTTAAACTGTGGTAATGGGGTATCTATTGATAATGAATTTCTGTGTAAAAGTGACACCCTGTATTTAAAGTTTTGAAATGTACTTCACTTAAATAACTTGGTTTAAGATGACTTGGGATTCGAAGAGACCAAGGTCGGGTATTAGTAATACCCGAAACCGCTTCGATTAGTAAACTAAATTCTTTATAAACTGGACATGTAAGATTATACTGGCTGGAATGGAATAAATTGAGTAACATGGACATTTAACCTGAAGCTGTTGTGGGTGATAATTTTTTGACTTTAAGAACTCATAAAAGGTACGAGTTACCCTGGAAATTCATTTAAGGTGTAATTTAGTATTTCATATTATATGGGTTTACTCATGCTGGTTTCCAGCCTGACCCGGGTGTTACTTTGATGTAATGCTCGGGTCAGACCGAGTATCACAGATTTTTAGATAAGGACGTTTTGGAGCTCAGGTGGCGAGCTGGATGGCAGGAACGTATGGAGTCTTTCCGCTATGATATATTGTTGTATATCTAGGACATGTTGTTTTAAACTGTCCAGTGTTGTGTAATGGTTGTAACTCTGATGTATTAAAATGTAAATTTACTGATACAGTTCTTCTTTGTATAATTGTTATTATTTGATATTATATATTAGATCCACTGCGAATGTGAGAATCTGTGTTTCTGTTTCTTCTTCTTCTTCTATCTCTTTCCTTCTTTCCTAACTATATCGAATTTTCGGGATCGAAAACCTGGGTCGTTACATTTGGTATCAGAGCTGAAGGTTAAGCGAGAACCTTGGTTCTGGTAGGTTTACTCATCAAGGATAGGGTCAGTGTTACCCTAGGATGAGTTGAGTGTGTATATATATATATGAGAGCGTACTTGTTATTTTCTTATATAAATTTTTTTAAAATGGTTTTAATGAATGATTTTTGTAAAAGCTTATATTTTATATATATAAGGCAATAATTTGTTGTTGGATATTGGAATTGGATAAAATGAACTGTACAAATAAGATGAACTAGAATTGGATTCAAACTAGAAAAAGAATGGTTATTGTTCTTAATAATGGGATGTTGTTTTCTAGAAAACATTAATAAATCAAAATGAAAAAGTTTAAGGGAAGAAAACTTTTAGATGAGTATAACTTATAAATTGAAGTGGGTTTTAAATTGTAAAGTTTTAAAACCTAAGTTTAGAAACATTTGAATTGTTTCAAAGTATTGAAAGAAGTTGTTTGGAAATTCTAAAGAAATTGGTTTTGAATTAAAAACCAAAGGTGGTTTAAAAATTTAAGGATAACTTAGTGTGTAAGGGAAATAATTATGTATAAGTGAGGGATATACATAATATCAAAGATGATTTGAAATAAACTCAGAAGTATTGAGTTTAGATTTTTCCCTGAAATACGATGTAAAACCCAAAAGTGATATAAATCTTTGAACTTATAAGTAAGCAAGAATGTTGATAGAAATTTGAAATTGAGATTTAACTTAGGAAAGTTAAATGGGTTGATTTGAATGGGAGTTATGAGTGATCTCGAAATGGGTTTGAGATTTCGAAATTGAAAATGGATGCTGTTATTTGGTGTTTGGATAAATTTGGATGTTTATTTATCCTGATATCATTCTATTGTTATAAATAATTTATGAAACTGTGAATTGGATTATTTAAAATGAATAATGAATTTGAATTATTTGAAGTTTGAAATAGGTTAAGTAAGGATAATTTAAAAATGGAATTTGGATTCAAAGTTAAGTGGTTTAAAGATATAAGTTGATTTGATTTAAAGGATTAAATCAACATTTAAAAATTTTAACTCGAATTTATATAATTCAGGATGGTTTAAAATTGAAATTTAAATTGAATTAGTTCAAATTAAATTTGATTTAAATCAATTGGAATTGTGATTGAAGATGTATAAGTTTAAAAATTCAAACGGAAAATTTGAATTCGATTGATTTGAAATGAAATTGGAGTAGAATGAGATCTAAATTCAAATAGGAATTGAGATTAATTCAAACTGAAATTGAAATGAATTGAAATTGGTTCAATTTGAAATTTATTTGAATTAATTGAAATTGTGATTAAAGTTAAAGAAGTAAGTTCAAATGGAATTTGAATTGAATATAGAAAAGAAAATTGAGGATACTTCAATTTGAATTGGGATTTGATCAATTTAAGGGGAAGTTGATTGGAAATTGAAATTGGGAGGATGAACAGTTTGACTCTGGACTATTTTCAAAATAAATTGTTTTAAATCTATTTTTCCAAACTATTTACTATACAATCTTTCTTCTTAAAGCCAAACTATCTTATGCTTATTTTGCAATTATTTAAAATTTCTATAACTATTTGACTATTTTTCAACTTTTACAATTACTTAACTGTTTTACAGCTATTTTACAAACTAATAATTATTTTTCAACTACTTATCTATTCTAAGCTTTTCAAGCTATTTTCTAAATTTAAGCTGGATAGAGTTCAAACTGTTTATGATTAAATATCCATTGAAATAAGAATGGAGGTGATAATCCAAATGAGGATTTAAGCAATTGTGAGTAAGTTAATGAAAATCTAAGTGAAGATGAATAGAAAGAGAATTGATTTGGCTAATAAACAATGAAGATAAATACATAGCATGTACGTATATTATTCTATTCGCATAGTGATTTGATCCAGATTCGAGCACAGAATTTCGAGATAGTATATCGATCCGAGTTGGGATTTTTCACTCGATTTTCGACGGCGAACTTGGGTATGGATTTTTGATTGGTTCTGGATATTCTCTATCATAGTTAGGCTATGCAAGGAGAATGACGGTTTCTGATCAAGAAACTAGATTTGAGTCCGTACTAGAAAGTCGGGTGGACGATACCAGTTCAGAAGTGGAATTGTGTGATCGAGTGAGCTATCAGATTGATATAGCATACGGATGATATGTGTACATCGTACGGGTTTGAATGAAATTGGTATTAAAATTTGTGGATAATAATGGTAAAATGGTTTTTGAAATGAAAGTAATATGGTTAATATCTTTATAAAAGAGTAATCAAATTTGAATATTGTTTTGGCATAAACAAAGTTATATATCTTTGTTATATAAGATAAATCTCCCCTTGTTGAATCTATAGCCAAAAGAAAAGGGTTTTGAAAATATTTGAAGTATAAAAGGGGTTTTATACAAGTTTGAAATGGTCCAAAGATTTTTTAAGGTTATATATATATATATATATATATATATATATATTGGATCTTATGAGAATGATTTTGGAGCAAAGATTTTTGGAACCTATGGATTTTGGAAAGGCTTTTGATTTTTGGGTAAAATCAATATTGGAATTTGGAAAGCCTAGTTTGAGAATTATCGATTTTGGGATAATCGATTTTGAGAAAAAGAGATTTATATGGGATTCATACTAGGTGTATGATTTGGAAGATACTATATGTGTATAGTACAAAGTGTTTTGAAAATGGCTCTAGAGAAAAAGGCGCTCCCTTGGAATGAACTTCTCAGGAGTACCATAGGTTGGTACAGCCTTGAGCCTCAAAGAGGAGGTTCTAAAGTTGATCCTGTGAGGAATTCGGACAATCTAGTTTCTGAGGATTATTGGGTAGAGAAAGTCGAGGGCGCTGATGCCTACAGGGGCATTTGGGTTATGCTGTGACGACAGTGTAACTCGATGTCGCCGCGATCTACTGAGCACCATAGCAAAAATCGTGTGAAGGTGAGTGTCAACAGTCTACGCTTGATTTTGTTAGGAAGGCAACGTAACATCGGTAGACTGCGATCTATGGTCGAGTGGAGTGGAGAAGCTTCATTTTTATGGCAGCGAAATTCGAGGGCGCTGAGGCCTATAGTTATATGGGTTTTTGCTGTGACAGCAACGTAACCTCGGTTGTAGTTGCGATCTGTAGTGGGTTCCATGGCGTAATCGAGGGGCGCGGAGTGCATACAGTTATCTGTGGATTTTTCCGGGATGGCAACGTAACCATTGGGTAAACTGCGACCGTGGATGGGGGTGATGATATCCAGAGCATTCTCACCAAAGATATTTCCTCAATTTTAAAAATGTTTTCTACATCATTATAAAGTTTTTGAAAATGTTTTCCAAGTATTTTCACTTGGTGTTGAAAACGAGTCAGCTAAGTACTTATAGATTTTCAATCCTACGCCTGATCAATGTATGACCAAATTTCTGTGAGAACAAGGACGGACTGGTAGAGACATCAAGTTATAAAAAGTATCTTTATAAAACTATTCTATAATATTTTAAAATGTTTTAAAATTTATCAAAGAAATTTTTCTAATATTAAGCTTTTTAATAAATTCTGGTTTCGTTCCTTTTCGAGGACCTTCTAAGAGGGGAGGAATGTCATAACCCGGATTTATGGACATCTGTTAATTGGTAATTAACATGGTTAAATTTTATTTAAATACTAATTTGTAAATTAAACAGATAAAATTCTGACAAATATCTGAATATATATAAAAACATAGGTTTAAAACTATAATACAAGCGTTGAATTTTAAATCTCCGGGGATAATAAATAATATATTTCACTATTTAATTCTGGATAAGATATCCATACATATATAAGTAGATATATTCAAGCTTTATAATTTATATATATATATATATATATATATTTATCTATGCCTATGAAAAAGAAATATATATATATATATACACACATTATTATAAATATAGTTTGAATATGTACATATTAATATGACACATAAGTTAATATAAAAGAAATGTAAATGAACTTTTAATTAAATCCTTATTTTAAACATAAGCTAAAATATATCTTTTAAATAAATAAGAAATTATCCTTGTTGTTAAAAATTTAAACATAAGACAATTTGGTTTGTAAAAATATATATAGAGTTAAAATAAAATCCACAAGCATATAAGCATATAATACATTTATTTAGATCAAAACATAAGTTATTTATAAACAAATGTTTGCATAAATTCTCACTTGTATATTTATTAAAGTTTAAAAGCTTATTTATATGAAAAAAACATTTTTTATATACATGTAAATCTACTATATAAATACATATATGACTTAAAAGATTTAATAAAAGAAGAGTTAACACTTGTAAACATCATAATGTATATTTAGGACATTTGTAAATTGGAATGTATATGTGTAAGCTGAATAATCAATCTAAGGACAAGTGGCTTTATTTGTTTTTCTTTGATAATTAAAATTTTAAACAAAATTAAAAAATTTGAAGATGAAATCTGTTTTTACCTTTCAGCTCAAATCTATCTTCTCTTCATTTTCAACTAAAAATTTATACAAACCAAAAGAAAAGAAAATGAAAACTGGAAGCCAAAACCTAAGGCAAGAAAAATCAAAGATCAGAGAAAGAAAAATCTGAAACAAGAAATCAAAGGCAAATCTAACAACAAGCCACAAATGCAAAGATCAATTTCAGATTTAAATTCAACAAAGCAAGAGAAATTCAAATTCAAGACTAAAATCAACATCAGTCTGGAACAAGCCTGGAATCAAAATCTGTTCTCTGTCTCTGTTCAAATTACTGGTGAGTAATCATAGATTTTAAAAACAGTTTTTAAATCTTGATTTCAACTTTGATATATGTTTGGAAATCATGTTGCTAGCTTGAAATTCTAGGATTTAAATGAATGCATGTATGTAATAATGTTGAATGTCTATGTATATGCAAATATAGGCTCTGTTATTTTTAACAGATCTTGATTTTCTTTCTAAATTCAATATCTCATCATTAAATCACTGATAGCTTTTGTTTTGTAAATAGAAAGTGATTTAAATCATGCAACATCACTACTAAAAATCATTTTAGGAATTTATACGAAGTATTTGTCTCGAAATCTTATAATTAACAGTGAAAATTTATATTGGGTCAAAATTTTATAAATTCAATTTTAAGTTTGGATTGCATGATTGAATTCATAGTTGAAAATCATGAATTTTAATGGGTATACCATGATTTTTAGTTTGGAAATCATTGGAATTTCTCGAGTTGTTCGTTTTGGACGAATAGATCGATTGCCATCGATCGAGGGCAAGGGGAGGCACGATATTTGAGGCGGAGGTGGTTGAGTTCTCGACGAGGGAAGAAATATTGTTGCGGTATTTAATTGTTGGCCGTGATGACCGGAGGAGAGTGGAATAGGGTTTAATACCCGAAATCGCTTCGATTAGTAAACTAAACTCTTTATAAATTGGATATGTAAGATTATACTGGCTGGAATGGAATAAATTAAGTAACATGGACATTTAACCTGAAGTTGTTGTGTGTGATAATTGTTTGACTTTAAGAACTCATAAAAGGTACAAGTTACCCTGGAAATTCATTTAAAATGTAATTTGGTATTTCATATTATATGGGTTTACTCATGCTGGTTTCCAGCCTGACCCGGGTGTTACTTTGATGTAATGCTCGGGTTAGACTGAGTATTACAGATTTTCAGGCAAGGACGCTTTGGAGCTCAGGAGGCGAGCTGGATGGCAGGAACGTATGGGGTGTTTTCGCGGTGATATATTGTTGTATATCTAGAACATGTTGTTTTAAACTGTCCAGAGTGGTGTAATGGTTGTAACTCTGATGTATGAAAATGTAAATTTACTGATACAGTTCTTCTTTGTATAACTGCTATTATTTGATATTATATTTTGGATCTGCTGTGAATGTGCGAATCTGTTGTGACGACCCGTCTTTCTGAAAGACGTATCATCAATAAGAAAAGAAAGAGATAGAAATAGAAAGATAGAAAGAAAAGAAACAACAATAATCAGAATCTCACAGCGAAAACGAACAAAATATAATATTACACATATCCATTACATAAGTTTACATATCAGAGAACACAAAATAATACTACTCCATTACATCTGACATTCATAAGAGTTTTCCCAACCATACAACTCGAAACACAACATCAAAATGCCACTGCAGCGAATATAGATAGATAATATGTCTGGACTCCAGCTCCAGCTTCCAAAACATTTGCTAATCCAAACCTAGTCACTTGGCTACTCATAAAAATTTGAGTACCCAAGAGTTTACGAAAAACAAAATAAACTCCGGGTCAGACATGGGTCTGGTGTGAGTAAATCAGTTAAAGTTGTTTAACTTTAAAATCATTTTGAAACAAAAGGTATCACGTAAGACTTCCCACAAATAAACACGGGTAAGTTTTTACCTTATGCTAACCAAAACATTTGATAGGAAATTCAGTGATATTATAATAGGGTCTAGGGTTTTTAAAATAAAATACAGAAATAGCTGGAATGCTTACATCTCACGTTCCAACATAATTGGGCACAATCAAAATCGTACGGGCACTTATTGGATATTGGATTCCATACAATGGCAGGGCTACTGAGGTACCGCCCGTCACAGTACGGGGCCTACATCACCGTACCAAGGACCACTCCCGATCCCATGCAACACAAGGCCGGACCCATCCCTTACTAGACAGTTCCGAACAAGACAACCCCGCAGTTGTGGCCAACAACTGCCCACACAGCCGAATGTAATAAGGGACTTCTAGACAGGGGTAAATCTCACTCTCAAGTGGGGGCTACCCACGAAGCCTTGCCGCACCTCCCCTGTTTTAGCCATTCCCGGTTGATGAGGCTTGAGGCTACGATTACCTTTAGAGAACACATCTCTTAGAATGCTCATCGTTCCCCTGACGAAGTTCTGAAAGCATTCAATCCATATAAGTTCGTTCCGGGTTCGAACGAAAACGAAGGCATTATTTCGTTACACTCATTTTGGAATCACCCTCAGAGTTAACGACAATAATCCTTGCACTCTAAAACTCCATCTCGATCCTCACTTGAGATGTCACGACTTAACGTTTAACTTGGATCGATGTGGTTTTCGAAAATCAATTCGATTCCCGATCCCGGTCTCATCGAAATCCAAATGTGTCTTAAAGGCCAAGTTACTTAAAGATTTAAACAATTCAATTCAGATTTAAACATAGCATCACACTACATTATCAACAGATAATAACCAATATCTATCACAGATATACAATATCTCATCACAGAATATCTCAATTATCATTCAACAGATATAAACCATATTCACATATGAATTCAAACAATCATCCATAAGCAAGCACTACTTTAATTCATATTATAATTAATTTAATTAATTTAAATTAAATTAATTACTTAAGAATTTATAACTTAATCTTGCTTAACCAAACAATAATTAATTAATCCCAATCATTTAATTAATTAATCACCTCTTAATTATCCCATTACTAATTAATTAATGTTTAATTACTAATTTAATTATCAATTAATTACTATAATTATTTATTAATTAAACTTGATTTAAAATTAATCATTTCTTAATTGATTATTAATTAAACCTTAATTTATAATTAATTAACCTTAATTAATTCTTAATTAATCACAAATTAATTTATCCTAATTACTTAATTGATTATTCATTAATTAACCTTAATTATTTAATTAATTAAATCTTAACCATTAATTAATTTACTATTAATTATAAATTAATTAATGTTTAATTACTTAATTAATTAACTCTTAATCAATTAATTAATTAACTTCTTAATCACTAATTTATTAATCATTAATCATTTAATTAATCAGTTATTAATCACTTATGAATTAATCTTAAATTAATTAATAAATTAATTTATAATCTATTACTTGTTATTTAATTTAATCCTTAATTATCCATTTAATAATCCATAAGTAATTAATTAAATCATAACAAATTAATTAACCTAAATTAATTAATTAGTTCCAACCTTAATTACTAATTAAACAAAGTAAACTTTAATTTCAAAATTTAATTAACTTTCAAA
Source organism: Allium cepa (assembly GCA_030765085.1). Lineage (NCBI taxonomy): Eukaryota > Viridiplantae > Streptophyta > Magnoliopsida > Asparagales > Amaryllidaceae > Allium > Allium cepa. The sequence continues at coordinate 942,710,536 of CM060934.1, read as the reverse complement.
ACTAAACAATTTCATTCATTATTAAAAACTCTTACATATTTAAACATTTCAATTTATTAAAACTAATTACCTTTTTAAAGAGTTAGATTTAAAGATGTAAAATCATTTCAAAACTTCAACTAATAAAATGTGAATTACTTTTGAAGTAAAATATTTGACACTTTATAAAATAGTGAGAATATAAAGTGTTAAGTTTAAACTTAAAACAAATTTTGAAATTTAAAACAAGTTTAAAACTTGACTTCATTTAATCTGTTTTAAACTCGACCAAAACTCAACTAAACAAAAACCTAAACTCCATCTCCCCTACCCTCCTTCATCTACCTGAACCCAACAACACACAAACACAACCACTCACCTGAGCGCACACACGAGTCTCACTACCAAAAACACGAGCACGGTTTCGAGTCTAAAACACACTCGCATCGAACAACCGGCACTGACACAGCAACGCACCCCGTGCACATGCACGATGCTCCGGCGCCTCCACCGGCGCCGCCGACATCTCGCGCAAACCCCAAATCAGCCCATGACCCAAATCCAAACCCCAAAACTCACCTACTCACGCTCGAACGCAAAATGGGTTGCTCGAACCCAAACTAAATACTGCAGTCGCCAGGGAAAAATTCATCATCCACGGCAAGCCTACCACCATTCGCCTCCAAACTCCGGCCATGCACCCGCACAACCCTAACACAGCTCCACCCCAAGCCAGTCGTAACTCGGTCATCTCTATGCCTCACAAAATCGAACTCCTCAACTCGAAAGAAATACAGAGCACAAACCCTAAAAATCAAAATTCTAAATTCTATGTTGCATGATAAATTCATCTATTATTTTTCTAGTGTTAAACAACATTTAACACAACTTCGATTCAAATTTCAAAGCTTAAAAACAACTCAGTTACAAGAATTTGACAAAAACCCCAATTTCAGTTATTTCCAAAATTCATCTTCAACTTTAAGTTAAAAATTCTGATTTCTATCTTAAAATTCATATTATGCATTGTAGATTTAGGATATAAATTTGATTCATTAAAATTCGAACAAGATTTACATGATATAATTATTTGTTTTTACTGTATTATCTTAATTTCTGCAGATTTAACTGTTTCATTTGCATATTTACTTTTAACACTTAATTTATATTGAATCAAACCTCCACATTTGAAGATATCAACTCAGTATTACCTTACTGTATTTAAATTTGAAGTTTTGTTCAGAAATTTACTCTGAATTTGAATATACAGAGGAGTTTCAATTGCCTTTTAAACATGTACAACAAATTTTAAACCTGTAAACAGATATTCTTCAAAATAGAAAACATGCAAGCATTTCAGAGCCAACATTCACATGCAACATACTTTTTTTTATACTTAAATCTTGATTTAAAATCTACTCACCTGATTTTATTGTTAAGACTCAAGCTGTTGGAAAAAAATATGAACTGCAGATTTCTCTTTCCACTTCTTGAAATTTCTTGCTTAACTTTGATGATGCTTCAAATCTTGAATCAATAAGGGATAAAAACTTGAGATTTGTTTCAAAATTTGGCTGATTTCAGGAATCTAGATTGCAGTTTCAAAAGAAATTTGAAATGCAAATTTTTATTTCAGGTTTTTCTTTGCATGTTAGGTTTTGGAAAGGAGTTTGAGTTTTGATTAATTTTTGAAGTGACGATTTTCAGATTTGGAAATGAAGAATGTAAAAATTTCTTGCTTAATAAAAATGAGAAAGTATATTTTGAAGCATAAGAAATATCTTTTATAAAAATATTTGTTTTATAAAATTTAAAGAAAATAAACTTAAATTATGACACTTGTCACTATCTAGCTAATTTTCTAACACATGTTATTAGTAGGATTTAAATGTTTAACAAGTGTTAATTCCATGCAAAAAGAAATTTTAAAAATGTTATCTTAATTGATTTTTCTTATTTTAAATTCATTTTTAATTCCTATAAAATCAATTTTCCTTAAAGAATGAATATAAAACAAATGTTATATCTTAAATAAAATCATGAGAATATTCCTTAATACTCAAAGTAAAATTTAAAATAAAAATTAACATATTTTAAATCTTTTAATTTATCAATTCAAATTCAATTTAAGTTTTTAAATTCAATTCAAAATCAAATCTGATAAGAGTAAAATTTTGGACACATTCAATACCCTTATATATTTATTAGTTTTAAATTAGAATAAATGTATATTTATAATTCATTTATTTGCTGTTGAATAAAATAACAAATTTATCAATTTAAATTAGTTTATTATAAAGATTATCATATTTAAATTGGGTTTGAAATTCTGGGATATCACATTCCACCCCCCTTAAAAGAATTTCGTCCCCGAAATTTAAACAAAAGATAATCTAAAATTTCATTTTATTCAACACTTCAAACATACATAACATCCATTCATAAGAAATCAACAAACAAAACATCCAAACAATGATACATTCAATACAAACACCACTAGCTATCCGGACACATATCCGGATAAGCCTTCCTAAAGCTATCCAGAGTCTCCCAGGTACAATCTCTGGGATCCTCACTCCATTGGACTTTAACGAGCTTCACTATCATGTTTCTGAGTTGCCTCTCATCTTGATCAACAATCTGAACAGGATGTCGGACAACTGATAAGTCCGGCTCAACCTCTAATTCTTCCTGCACAGTTGGCTCCACAATAAGAGATGGATCGTGCACATATTCCCGTAGATGAGATACGTGGAAAACATTGTGAATTCCAGCCATCCGGACTGGAAATTCAATCCTGTATGCTACAGCACCAATCCTCTCGAGAACTCGGAACGGACCAATGTATCTCGGAGCGAGTTTCCCTGTCTTCCCGAATCTTACAGCTCCTTTAATAGGGGAAACTTTGACAAAGACTAAATCACCAATCTCGAACTCCAATTGTCTTCGTCTTTTATCAGCATATTTCTTTTGTCGATCCTGAGCAGCTCTCATCCTTTTCTTGATAAGCTCGACTTTAGCAGATGCTTCACGAATCAGATCTGGTCCAAGCACAATACGGTCCTTCGACTCTATCCAACAAGCTGGAGATCTACACGGTCTTCCATACAATGCTTCATAAGGAGCCATCTTGATACTAGCTTGGTAACTGTTATTATAAGAGAACTCCACTAGATGTAGATGATCCTCCCACGATCCTCCAAAATCTAATACACAGGCTCTCAGCATATCTTCTAGAATTCGATTAAGCCATTCTGTTTGACCATCTGTTTATGGATGATATGCTGTACTCAATCTCAAACTAGTTCCCAAAGCTGATTGCAACGCCTCCCAGAATTTGCTGGTGAAGATCGGATCTCGATCACTTAAAATGCTGACTGGAACACCATGCAATCTCACAATCTCTTTCAAGAAAATTTCTGCCAAAGAAGCTGCAGTACGGGTTGCCTTAACTGGTATAAAATGGGCGCTCTTGGTTAGACGATCCACAATCACCCATATTCCTTAATTCCCCTTCTTAGTTCTAGGCAGACCATCGATGAAGTCCATCGAAATCATCTCCCATTTCCATGTCGGGACCTCCAAAGGTTGTAACAAACCGGCTGGCTTCTGCTGATCTCCTTTCACTTGCTGGCAGATAGCACAACTATTAACGAATCTGATTACATCCTTTTTCATCTTCGGCCACCAGAAAACTATCTTCATATCCTTGTACGTCTTCGAGATTCCTGGATGGATATTCAATCTGGAGCGATGACTTTCTCACAATACTTCGTGTCTCAATCCATCTATATCTGGTACACACAATCGACCATTAATTCTCAATGCCCCTTGATTGTCCATCTTGAAATCCGAATATCGACCATCCTTAGTTCCAAGAATCAATTCTTCAAAAGACCTATCCTCCATTTGCTTGCTTATTATTCTTTCCTGGAGAGACGGAACAGCTTCCAAAAGAGAAAGAACCGCATTTCTGCTAAGAGCGTCTGCCACAACGTTCGCCTTCCCCGGAGTATACAGAATATCCAAATCGTATGATGCCAAGAATTCAACCCATCGCTGCTGTCTCAGATTAAGATCTTTCTGAGAGAAAAGATATTTCAACGGTTTGTGATCCGTGAATAACTCAAACTTTTCTCCTAAAAGATAATGCCTCCATATCTTTAAAGCAAAAACAATAGCCAACATCTCTAGATCATGCGTAGCGTAGTTCCTCTCATGTGGCTTCAATTGTCGACTCGCATACGCAATAACTCTACCATTCTGCATAAGTACAGCTCCCAATCCAACAATACAGGCATCAGTATACACTTCAAACTTGCTCTTCCCATCTGGAATAGCCAATACAGGAGCACTTGTTAATTTTGTCTTCAGTTTTTGGAAAGCTTCCTCACATTCCGGTGTCCACTTGAATTTAGCTCCGTTCCTTGTCAGCTTCGTTAGGTGAGAAGAGATCTTAGAATAATCCTTAATAAACTTCCTGTAGTAACCGGCCAATCCCAGAAACTGCGAACTTCTGTTGGAGTCCGAGGCTGCTTCCATTCCAGAATAGTCTCAACTTTAGCTGGATCTACAGAGATTCCCTCACCAGAAACAATTTGGCCCAAAAAATTTACTTCAGATTTCCAAAAATGACACTTAGAAAATTTCGCCTTCAGAACGTGCCTTCTTAGAGTTTCCAAAACTATTCTCAAGTGATGCTTGTGCTCTTCTTCCGATTTAGAATAAACCAAAATATCATCAATGAATACCAAAACAAACTTATTCAGAACATCTCTAAAGACTCGGTTCATCAGATCTACAAAATAGGCAGGAGCGTTGGTTAACCCGAAAGGCATAACCAACCACTCATAGAAACAATTGAGCCCCCTAAATGCAGTTAAGGGAATACTGTCTTCAGCTACCCTTAACTGATGGAAACCTGATGCTAGATCTAACTGAGAAAAGACTGATGCACCATGAAGTTGGTCGAAGAGATCATCAATGCGAGGAAGAGGATACTTATTCTGAATGGTCACTTTGTTCAATTCACGGTAGTCTACACAGAACCTTAGCGACACATCCGACATGGTGACAAAAACTGCAGCAGAACCCCAGCAGGAAAAACTTGGTCTAATCAAACCCTTCTCCAACAAATCTTGAGTTTGCTTCACTAATTCCTCCCTCTCTCTTGGAGCCATCCTCCTACTAGGTTGAATTACAGGTACTGCTCCAGGAACCAAATCTATACGAAACTCTATTTCCCGGTGCGGTGGCAAACACTTAACTTCCTCAAATACGTCATAGAAATTCCAGACTACTTCAATATCTACAACCTCCTCTTGAGAAGTCTCCACTCCATGTAAAAGACTACTCAAGTGAATTCCAGAGTTATCACACATTACTCTGGCAATCCTACTCAGATCAGTTTCCAACGAAACTGTTCTTTCATCACAATTTAAAATAGCCTTATACTTGTCAAACCAATCCATTCCCAATATAAGATCGAAACCTTTAAAATCCAATACATAAGAATCACAGGAAAAACTATGAGATAGATAGGAGATTCTCAAATCTTTACAAATCCTATCCAATTTGGTTACCCCTCCTATAGGATTTGATACATAAATGGGATTGTCTACAATACTAGGGGTAAGTAAGAAATTCTCTATAGTTCGCAGGGAAATAAAACTTAAAGAAGCACCAGAATCAAATAAGACTTTAATATATTTTCCATTTAAAAGTAAGGTACCTTCTAAAACTCCCTTGCCCTTTGACGAGTTTGATGGTGCGCCTTCTAAAGCAAATACTTTGTTCTGTTGAACCTTATTAAGGAGCGGACAGCCTTTAATCATGTGTCCCAGTTGGTGACAGTTAAAGCAAAGAGACTTCTGTACTAAGGCTGACCCTGGTCCACTATACTACTATCGCTGTTGTTGTTGCTTCCTTTCTTGAGAACAGTGATTTGCTAAATGCCCCACTTGACTACAATTATAGCATTTTCGGGGTCCATTATTGTTTCTGGACTTCTTCTTGTTTTGTTTCTTCCAGTTAGGATTGAATTTCCTTTTATTAAGATTGGAAGAATTTCCTCCAGATGCAGCAACTCGCGCCTCAAATCTTTTATTCATCAAGTCTTCATATCTCAGCGCCATGTCAATAAGTTCCACAAAAGACCCTTTCAAATGTGCAGTCATTCTCTCATGATACTCAGGCCTTAACCCTTGGACAAACATCTCGTTCTTCTTAAGAGAGGTGTCAATAAGTCCTGGACTGTAGCAAGATAACTCGTTGAATTTAGTCTCGTATTCAGCTATAGACATATTTCCTTGTTTCATATTCAGAAAATCTTTATAAAGTCGAGTTCTTCCTGCAGCAGGCATAAATTTTCCTCAAACATCTCCTTAAATTCTTCCCAAGACATACCATCTTCCGAGATATCAGCAGCCACTGAATTCCACCATACTGCGACACCACCTTGTAATTTCCACGCAGCCATTATTCTCTTCTGCTCATCTGATAACCTCATGCTCTTAAAAATCTTCTCAAATGAGCGAAGCCATGCTTGAACTTCTATTATAGTTTCTGATCCTTGAAATGGTTTTCCTCCAAGATGAACAAAGTCCTCGCATAATGCGGCAAAACTGACTGGAGACGTAACTGGATTAACAATCTCACTATCAGTCTGCTCTCTTCTGTTACCAGTTGATGCACTTCCAACAACTCTTCCCCTTCGCCCTCTTGAACTCATATTGGCTACCTGAACAGCTAATCCAACCAATTTAGACAGGGATATAGTTATATAAGAAAATTACAAATACGCACTCTCAAGATAGATACTACTCCAGGGCCTAGGTGTTTCTCAACCATTGCTCTGATACCAACTGTGATGACCCGTCTTTCAATATCCAGAAAGACATATCATCAATAAGAAAAGAAAGAGATAGAAATAGAAAGATAGAAAGAAAAGAAACAACAATAATCAGAATCTCACAGCGGAAACGAACAAAATATAATATTTCACATATCCATTACATAAGTTTACATATCAGAGTACACAAAATAATACTACTCCATTACATCTGACATTCATAAGAGTTTTCCCAACCATACAACTCGAAACACAACATCAAAATGCCACTACTGCGAATATAGATAGATAATATGTCTGGACTTCAGCTCCAGCTTCCAAAACATTTGCTAATCCAAACCTAGTCACTTGGCTACTCATAAAAATTTGAGTACCCAAGAGTTTACGAAAAACAAAATAAACTCCAGTCAGACATGGGTCTGGTGTGAGTAAATCAGTTAAAGTTGTTTAACTTTAAAATCATTTTAAAACAAAAGGTATCACGTAAGACTTCCCACAAATAAACACGGGTAAGTTTTTACCTTACGCTAACCAAAACATTTGATAGGAAATTCAGTGATATTATAATAGGGTCTAGGGTTTTTAAAATAAAATACAGAAATAGCTGGAATGCTTACGTCTCACGTTCCAACATAGTTGGGCACAATCAAAATCGTACGGGCACTTATTGGAGATTGGATTCCATACAATGGCAGGGCTACTGGGGTACCGCCCATCACAGTACGGGGCCTAGATCACCGTACCGAGGACCACTCCCGATCCCCTGCAACACAAGGCCGGACCCATCCCTTACTGGACAGTTCCGAACAAGACAACCCCGCAGTTGTGGCCAATAACTGCCCACACAGCCGAATATAATAAGGGACTTCTAGACAGGGGTAAATCTCACTCTCAAGTGGGGGCTACCCACGAAGCCTTGCTGCACCTCCCCTGTTTTAGCCATTCCCGATTGATGAGGCTTGAGGCTACGATTACCTTTAGAGAACACATCTCTTAGAATGCTCATCGTACCCCTGATGATGTTCTGAAAGCATTCAATCCATACAAGTTCGTTCCGGGTTCGAACGAAACCGAAGGCATCATTTCGTTACACTCATTTTGGAATCACCCTCAGAGTTAACGACAATAACCCTTGCACTCTAAAACTCCATCTCGATCCTCACTTGAGATGTCACGACTTAACGTTTAACTTGGATCGGTGTGGTTTTCGGAAATCAATTCAATTCCCGATCCCGGTCGCATCGAAATCCAAACGTGTCTTAAAGGCCAAGTTGCTTAAAGATTTCAACAATTCAATTCAGATTTAAACATAGCATCACACAGCATTATCAACAGATAATAACCAATATCTATCACAGATATACAATATCTCATCACAGAATATCTCAATTATCATTCAACAGATATCAACCATATTCAGATATGAATTCAAACAATCATCCATAAGCAAGCACTACTTTAATTTATATTATAATTAATTTAATTAATTTAAATTAAATTAATTACTTAAGAATTTATTACTTAATCTTGCTTAACCAAACATTAATTAATTAATCACGATCATTTAATTAATTAATCACCTCTTAATTATCCCATTATTAATTAATTAATGTTTAATTACTAATTTAATTATCAATTAATTACTATAATAATTTATTAATTAAACTTGATTTAAAATTAATCATTTCTTAATTGATTATTAATTAACCCTTAATTTATAATTAATTAACCTTAATTAATTCTTAATTAATCACAAATTAATTTATCCTAATTACTTAATTGATTATTCATTAATTAACCTTAATTATTTAATTAATTAAATCTTAACCATTAATTAATTTACTATTAATTATAAATTAATTAATTTTTAATTACTTAATTAATTAACTCTTAATCAATTAATTAATTAACTTCTTAATCACTAATTTATTAATCATTAATCATTTAATTAATCAGTTATTAATCACTTATGAATTAATCTTAAATTAATTAATAAATTAATTAATAATCTATTACTTGTTATTTAATTTAATCCTTAATTATCCATTTAATAATCCATAAGCAATTAGTTAAATCTTAACAAATTAATTAACCTAAATTAATTAACTAGTTCCAACCTTAATTACTTATTAAATAAAGTAAACTTTAATTTCAAAATTTAATTAACTTTCAAAACTAAACAATTTCATTCATTATTAAAAACTCTTACATATTTAAACATTTCAATTTATTAAAACTAATTACCTTTTTGAAGAGTTAGATTTAAAGATGTAAAATCATTTCAAAACTTCAACTAATAAAATGTGAATTACTTTTGAAATAAAATATTTGACACTTTATAAAGTAGTGAGAATATAAAGTGTTAAGTTTAAACTTAAAACAAATTTTGAAATTTAAAACAAGTTTAAAACTTGACTTCATTTAATTTGTTTTAAACTCGACCAAAACTCAACTAAACACAAACCTAAACTCCATCTCCCCTACCCTCCTTCATCTACCTGAACCCAACAACACACAAACACAGCCATTCACCTGAGCGCACACACGAGTCTCACTACCAAAAACACGAGCACGGCTTCGAGTCTAAAACACACTCGCATTGAACAACCGCCACTGACACAGCAACGCACCCCGTGCACATGCACGATGCTCCGGCGCCTCCGCCGCCGCCGCCGACATCTCGCGCAAACCCCAAATCAGCCAATGACCCAAATCCAAACCCCAAAACTCACCTACTCACGCTCGAACGCAAAATGGGTTGCTCGAACCCACACTAAATACTGCAGTCGCCAGGGAAAAATTCATCATCCACGGCAAGCCTACCACCGTTCGCCTCCAAACTCCGGCCATGCACTCGCACAACCCTAACACAACTCCACCCCAAGCCAGTCGTAACTCGGTCATCTCTATGCCTCACAAAATCGAACTCCTCAACTCGAAATAAACACAGAGCACAAACCCTAAAAATCAAAATTCTAAATTCTGTGTTGCATGATAAATTCATCTATTATTTTTCTAGTGTTAATCAACATTTAACACAACTTCGATTCAAATTTCAAAGCTTAAAAACAACTCAGTCACAAAAATTTGACAAAAACGCCAATTTCAGTTATTTCCAAAATTCATCTTCAACTTTAAGTTAAAAATTCTGATTTCTATCTTAAAATTCATATTATGCATTGTAGATTTAGGATATAAATTTGATTCATTAAAATTCGAACATGATTTACATGATATAATTATTTATTTTTATTGTATTATCTTAATTTCTGCAGATTTAACTGTTTCATTTGCATATTTACTTTTAACACTTAATTCATATTGAATCAAACCTCCACATTTGAAGATATCAACTCAGTATTACCTTACTGTATTTAAATTTGAAGTTTTTTTCAGAAATTTACTTTGAATTTGAATATACAAAGGAGTTTCAATTGCCTTTTAAACATGTACAAAAAAATTTAAACCTGTAAACAGATATTCTTCAAAATTGAAAACATGCAAGCATTTCAGAGCCAACATTCACATGCAACATACTTTTTTTTATACTTAAATCTTGATTTAAAATCTACTCACCTGATTTTATTGTTAAGACTCAAGCTGCTGGAAAAAAATATGAACTGCAGATTTCTCTTTCCACTTCTTGAAATTGCTTGCTTAACTTTGATGATGCTTCAAATCTTGAATCAATAAGTGATAAAAACTTGAGATTTGTTCAAAATTTGGCTGATTTCAGGAATCTAGATTACAGTTTCAAAAGAAATTTGAAATACAAATTTTCATTTCAGGAATTTCTTTGCAGGTTAGATTTTGGAAAGGAGTTTGAGTTTTGATTAATTTTTGAAGTGAAGATTTTCAGACTTGGAAATGAAGAATGTGAAAATTTCTTGCTCAATAAAAATGAGGAAGTATTTGAAGCATAAGAAATATCTTTTATAAAAATATTTGTTTTATAAAATTTAAAGAAAATAAATTTAAATTATGACACTTGTCACTATCTAGCTAATTTTCTAACACATGTTATTAGTAGGATTTAAATGTTTAACAAGTGTTAATTCCATGCAAAAAGAAATTTAAAAATGTTATCTTAATTGATTTTTCTTATTTTAAATTCATTTTTAATTCCTATAAAATCAATTTTCCTTAAAGAATGAATATAAAACAAATATTATATCTTAAATAAAATCATGAGAATATTCCTTAATACTCGAAGTAAAATTTAAAATAAAAATTAACATATTTTAAATCTTTTAATTTATCAATTCAAATTCAATTTAAGTTTTTAAATTCAATTCAAAATCAAATCTGATAAGAGTAAAATTTTGGACACATTCAATACCCTTATATATGTATTAGTTTTAAATTAGAATAAATGTATATTTACAATTCATTTTTTTGCTGTTGAATAGAATAACAAATTTATCAATTTAAATTAGTTTATTATAAAGATTATCATATTTAAATTGGTTTGAAATTTCGGGATATCACATCTGTGTTTCTGTTTCTTCTTCTATCTCTTTCCTTCTTTCCTAACTATCTGGAATTTTCAGGATCGAAAACCCGGGTCGTTACATTTTAAGGACAAGACAATGAAGAAGTTCACTAACGGTTTTGAGGATATATATATATATATATATATATATATATATATGTTACAGTTGATGTGTAGTTAATATAGGGGTTAGCGCATATGTGTTATTTGTTAGTATGTTAGTGTGATGATAATACCATGTCATTTTGAGTATGTGTGTTTTATTTTGATGAAGTATACCGATTGGCGGTTTATATATTTACTTGTGAATGCATGTTTGAACTAATTTGAGTTTTGTTGTTAACTTTTATTATGGACTGCTATGATTGGATTATTTAGATACATGATATGACCTGTGAAAGGAATTGATCCATGACTAGGTTATCTCACATTTTGATGATGGAGTGAAATTTTGCAAGCTACAGTTGGTTGTATGTCTATGTGAATGTATGCATTGCTATACTATGTAAGGGGAAACTACATTCACTGTTGTGAATGAATTTAATTATGTCGCGACTGATAGTGTTATGTTGTTATTATATACTATTTAGAAGTGGTTATGTTGTCACTAGTATACTACCCCATATTTCGTAGAGTTAACAATAAGAGGTGTATGATGTTTTATGCATTGGAATAAGAGTTTATTCTTTGAAAAATTTCGGGGATGTAATTCTTTTTTAGGGAAGAATATAACGATTGCAAATTTGTCACATTTATTATTGATTAATTATTAGTTTCGATTTAAATTAATTTGAAGGTAGAGAAAATTTTGAGCAAACACGTCATTTTGAAAATTTTGTTATTTCCATTACATCTGAAATTTTTGAGAAATGAATTTTGATATATATATATAATATGTTAGGGGTCAGAGAAATTGACCAAAATGAATAATTTTTGGCCCAGAATTGCTTTAGACCCAAAACACGTGAACTATTGCTACAAATATGAGTATATCCTAACCCTAGCCGGCATAAGTTCGGTTTCTCGTCATTAATCCTGAAATTATATTTAATCTCATTTAATGGTGGATAATTTTTTCCAATTACAAACTTTTTCAAAATTCAGATGCCCAAACCTCATTGAGTTATACGTCAAATTGTTCATATCGGCGAGGCAAAGAAACCACAAGTGTTCATTTTTTAGAGATAAAGCTTGAGATGGTTAGTAACTGATGAACATATCCAGACCGTCAAGTTTTACGTTTCACCAACGATGACAACAGGCGGCACTCTTGGTAGGGGCCGGGTCAGCGGTAGTGAGTAGAGTTCATCCATGTGGTTGAATTAGTCATATAATCAATACATTGCGTAGAAATCATAAGGGGATTAGCAAAATAGGGTTTTGTTTTAACCTAATTTACTGGCGACGAAAATGCATACATTAGGGGTAGATGTCGAAGATGTTGACAACAGGAGGATGTTATTGCTCTAATTAGCGGCAGAAGCACAGAGCCTTTAGCATGGGCACGATAGGATATCATGTACGGTCTGAAGGAGGATGGGAAAGACTGTTATGTCTTTTTTACAAATAATCCCTTAGAAAAATTTAATTGCAATTTAACCCTAGATCTTATACCCAAATAGCTTTTACACACGACCTTCGTTTTAAACACGGTTCGCGGTGAGACCAGAAATTTTTTTTATGGACTGTTGGCTTCTCGAGTTGTTTACAGAAGCGCCTTAGTAGGATTCAATGGTCATATATATTTATATTTCAAAATATTAAATACATAATTTTCAATATATACACAGCTATTAAGATATATTATACCACTTTGCTGATTATTTGATTTCAGTGATGTTTTGAGATGATATATATTCTACTATGATTGTTTATCGATTAATTATTGCATTATTGGGCAATGGTTATTTTGTTGTAGTTACTCGTATGTTTGTGAAATAATTAATTAATTTGAGTAAATAAAAATGTTTAGTTTCAAAGTAAATAAGATTATTTATGAATTTTGGGTGTTTGTAAACAATCATAATTAATAGTTTGTACTAAAATTAATGTGTAAATTTCAATAAGGTTATTATTCATGCATTTTTGGAGAAATGCACAAATAAAATGAAAAATATATTTTAAAGTGGATTTGGATAACTTTTATTATCTAAAGGAAAATTTAATAAATAATAATAATTTGATTTTTAGGAATATTGTATAATTTTTAAGTTAATAACGATGCAACTATTTTTTGTAAGTTTATGGGAATATGATACTATTATTATTTAGATTAATAGAAATGAGGGATGTTTTGAGAATAATAATAAAAAGATGCATTTTTCAAAAGTATTTTAGGTTAAATTATTTACTCATTCTAAGAAATATAACATTAATTTTTTTTATATCTTTGTGGAATATAAATATTTTAAGTTAAATAATAATAAAGTGGTTGTGGGTGATAATAAGACAATTTAAATAAATATTATTATATGTTGAGGACTTCTAGCTCAAGTGGTTAATGGTATGATGCTTCAGAAAAAATTCTAAATGTCGTTGGTTCAAGCCCATGAGACATCATAATAGGTGCTAGTTTGAATAATGTAACGCCCTTGTTATCAAAAATTATATATTGTTATTTGATGTAAAGTACTAATATTATTGTTTTTTTAAGTAAGTGGACGTAAATCACTATCTTTGCTTGAATAACAATGTTTTGATATATTTAAAGAAATATTTTGATTGCAAAGGATTTTTGAAGTATGTTATCATTTTGAGAAATATTATTGTGTTAAAATAATAGAAATAAACGTATTTTTGTAATAAACAATGATAAGAGATTTTACACTTAACTGGAAACATATGGGTACACCATTTTAAATTGTTCTGACATATGCATTAATTGTTTGTTTGAATTATTGTGTATGTTTGTTGTGCTAAGGTGGAATCACTTAATGATGAGTTACGCGATGTTTTACCATTATTAGAACGCGAATGTGGTGTAGCTTATTATGTTTTGTCTCATTGACGATGTTGAGGTTTGTGTTACTATATATAGTGGTTAGTATGCATTTGATGAGCTTGATGTTTGTGTTACTAATATAGAGTAGCTAGTACAAATTTAGCGAGTTCGGTGTTTTTGTTACCAATATAGAGTAGTTAGTACACATTTGACGAGTTCGATGTTCTGTTACTACTATGGAGTGGATATTACATAATTGGTGGATTTATACTTGCATTCATTTTGTTGATGTTGTGTTACTAATGATCAGTGATAATACATATATAATAGTGTTTGTTGTTAATATATTTGATGTTGAGGTTTACATTGAGTATTATTAAATTTTGTGATATTTAATGGTCGTATGTTGCTATTATTCTTGTTACCTCATATTTATGATGATCGGTTGTGGTAGCATAGTAGAATGTGATGTTCTCTATTTATATTGGTTTTATGGACGCTAGTGCAATATAGTGTTATGTGCTAATAAGTATTTGATGTAGGAGAAAAACAAGAAATAGAACTACGTGGGATTGACCCAAAAGAGTATGTAGGTAGTTTTCCCTATGCAAATGTCATCGGATCCCTTTATTTGAGCTGGGTGCATAAGATAAGGCATGGTCCAAATGTCGTTGGTCACTTTTTTATTTTTTATTTTATATGTCCATGTATTACTGAAGCTTATAGGTGAAAGTAAATGAAGGAAAAGAGGTCTCATTATAGGCTTCATTTATATGTTTGTTTCTCCTATATTATGGTTGTATCATTTGTAAAATTAATAACGATTGATCTAGTAAATGTTTTACCAGTTGTACTGGGTATTGTATGTTATTTATTCATGGAGCAAATATTTTTTTTGAAAGTGGGTTAAGTTTATTTTGAACTTGGCTTTGCAGCCCAAACAGCTTACACATGCTCCAGTTCAAGCTAACAAAGATACAAAAAAAACTTTACATGATAATTTTGCATCATTCCCACTTTACACTTACTTTCCTAATTAGGTTGCTTCAGAAAAACTATGGCAGCTACCGATTATCTCTTTGAACTTCTACGCTCTCTTCCTTCCAACTCTTGTCCGCTAGTAATCGTCATTCTGATTCTGTTAACCACAAAGTTCACTCTAGAACGAAAGAATAAAAAAAAGCCAGCAAAAGCAGTGGAGAAGTTTTACAAGAATAAAATGAAGGGGTTCCACAATGATCCAAAAGAGGGGTTTCAAAGGCATTGAAATAGCCTTCGAACAAATTGAGTAATGCTCCTGCAAATACTGAAAGGGGTATGGGCTTCCGTAGGAGTCGAAAGAGGCCAAAGCTACCCTTTCACTTCGGTTGATCCTTACGAGACAGTTGGTGCTGCATGCATAAAGGAATTTCGAATGTGTGAAAAGCACCTTTCAAAGGTAACAGATAACAAGCTTCCGCATATGTACCCAACCATTTGAAATAGTTGGTTTCACCACTATTTGCCATCCATGGAAGAATATTTTATTAAGGCAACCCTTTCGAAAGCATAGATTAGCCTTTTGTATCGGTTGAATCCTTCCACAAGAGTGAAAGAAACTTCACATGTAACAAGAAAATGAGGCTTTTGCATTAATCAACAAGAATAATTTCGAAACCCATATTCCAAAAATAAGCTTCCTCGGGTGACCTTTCGCAATGATCCTTTCGTCACCATTAAGTCCTTTCGAAACCAGTAAAATGCACTTCATGACTCATTCAAATAGTTAACACCATGCTGGCTTTGTACCATAACAACAAAAGACAGGTTTCTAAAGAAAAGAAGAAGTCAGATGTGCTTCCGCTCATGTTTGAACAATGCAAGAAGGAATCTTGACCCTTTCGCCACTAAAAGAAGCATACCTTTCGAAGAAGTCGAAAGGCTCCATAAATACTCGAAAGTAGTATTGGTGAGCGTTGGAACAATAACCATTGTTGATATACTTTCGAAGGAGGCGAAAGGGCTAATCCAAGCATAACAAGAGACTCGAATACCCAGTCTCAACTTCGAAACTATGGAAATTGAAGGTCGAAGGCAAAAGGATGGGTGCAAAAGGTCGGGCGGTGATTATCGATAATATCGAAAGGATGGACGTGGAAGGGTCCAACCCGCATCTATATATACGACCATAGGGTCTATGTTGGAGGACAGATTTTAGGGGAAATTCTAGGATTTTCTTTTCACTTTTTGTCCAAATCAAATTCTTGTAACCCCAAATCAAATTGGGGAAAAACTCTACTACTTATATTCCATTAATGAGAAACAAAAAGGAGGGAATGCATGGATCTAATATTGATTTCGAATATGAGGACGATCATTTCGGCCATTAGCTTGTCTAATGACCAATTGCACATGATGCACACTCATCTTCTTAACCCTTATTTGGAATATGTTATGCTATGGAGTTTACTTAGATGCCTTGATTTGAAGCATCTTATCATCCCGTCCAAAACCCATGCAATGCTAAAGTGAAGTGATGAAGACACTTCAATATTATCAAGTTAATGAATTATGTTGTTTGTCCAAAATAGGATTCCATAACATATTGAATTCACATTTACTTAATATGTATGTTGTCTAAATCCCTTCGAAGGCATAAGGGTCCTCTCAACTCATTTGAAAGGGGTTTCGAAGGGATTCACCACGTAATCATCGAAGTCAAATCCTTTGGAAGGACTCCTTCGAAAGGTGTTTGAATACTTCAGAACATATCTTTACTTTCGAAAGAAACCTCCCCATGACAGAAGTATCAATTCCTTTGAAAGGGTTCCCTTTGAAGGCATAAAGACCTTTTGACTCATTCGAAAGGGGTTTTGAAGGAACTGATTACTTTTTAAACTTTGCTTTGAGGTGTTAACAAGATTTCTTATTAAAAGATTCCATTAAGTTGGAAAGTTTTCTCTTCGTAATTCTCGAAATTATAATTGTAACTTCTCTTGCTATCAAATTCGAAAAATCTAACTCGGATCTTTCTTTTCTGTCAAAAGCCCTTGTGTTTCTTTCTCTCCAGATGTGTCACACATAGGATGTTAGACTACTTTTGAAGATTTCCTCAACAAGATAGGATCCATTACTTCACTGGTTTAGGTAAGCAATATCCTTCTATGGAGATTATACTGTATCGGCATTCATGCATTCAAGTTTTTGGATGGCCTGGACTCTTTTACTATAAGTAACTATGCATTTTGGTTTCTCTTTTACAGAAATTTCATCTATCTTGTTGAAGAATCCCTCAAATAAGTAGTCAATCTTTAGTAGGAAAAGTAAAGATTAAAGCTTTATATGTAATGTATGCCATTTTTGGATTATTACTCCTACCCTATATCACATTATGCTATTGAGTATTCGGGAGATGTGTTCTAGTATCTTCCCAAGTTTCATGCAATTTAAACTGCCCATTGGAATTGCCCTTCCAAGCCTGGATGTCATTATCTTTCCTTGCTTATAATGGGGTAGCTTCAATTTCCTATTTTAAATTTATAGCAACAATTTACATGTTAGTGTTCCAGTTGGCCTTAAATATTATTGTTGCTACTTTCAAGTGTAGTGTGTTATTTGCTGAGTAACCGTCACAGCCCATCCTATCAATGAAACTTTTAATATTCAGCAAAGGATCTTTCCATAAATCATCTCATTACAACGAGCAATCTATCTTTCCACCAAGTTTTTCAGCCGCTCTCTCTATTTTAAAATGTTTTTCCATGCAACTGAAGCATTATTATCAATTTTCATAGTCCATAAATTATCCTTGATGTATCTGGATCTCTTCCAATCTGCCCACAAATTATGTGATCCTAAGACCTTCCAAGCCGGCTTGAGGCCATAAACATTTTTCAGCTCAAACGAAATTTTAAGACCAACACCGCCATCTTCATTTGGTTTATAGAGTTCTCTATAGCTAACATTATGTAATCCACCACTCCAAACAAATTTTACACACACTGCGTTAATTTTAGTGATTGAAAAATCTGTAATTTGAAAAGTTTGTAACCAAAATCTAACTTTGGATGTGATAACTATGTGTACAAGTTCTGCTCTGCCTACAAATGATAAAAGCTTAGATCTCCACCCTTGTAATTTTTCTCTAATAATGTTTATTAGTTCCACATTCTATATCTTTTATTGTATTGTTTGAGAAAGGAACTCTAAGATATTTGACAAGAAGAACACCCTCTTGAACCCTCAGCTCTTTTATATAACTTTACTTATTCCTATAGAATTTGTTAAAGAACATTTGACCTTTAGACCATTAATTTTCAAACCAGCCTATATTTTCATTTGTCTAAATATATGTTTGGTATAATAAATTATTAAGGACCCTACCTTGAACACAATTAATTAATTGTCGGCATAAATTAGGTGGGTGATAGCTGGTTGAATGTTGTATATAGGCCTGATTTTTTATGATGACATGTGATTTCCATTAAAGGGAAAACCATTCTATAGCAACTACAAAGAAGTAAGGTGATATGGGGTCCTCTTGTGTGATGAACAGGATTTTTAACCCTCGAAAATTGGCACTAATATGTACACTGTATTACGTATCGAGCATTCAAGTGCTAGAAAAACCGATTGTTAAGGGTGAAAGAAAATAAAGATAGAACAGAATCTCACACGAATGAAATAATTTATAATATTGTTAATCTTTACAGTGGAAAATTTGAAATACATATATCAAAGTCTAACATAAGCTTGGCCTGGACATTTATAAACATATATCCTTACAAATGCTGAAAAACCACAAACTAGGCAGAAAAGTAAACTATGTCCATACATTGATGAAGACCTCGAGCTCTTCTTTGGTTACTCCATGCGTCTTCAGCTAATCTTGAAACTACTTGGATTTGACCCAAGTATTAAAAATACCTGGATTAAGCATGGAAAACTAGCGTGAGAAACATGAATTATAAATATATATGGTGGTGTCATACATCAGATCAATGCTAAACAAAATCTTTTTGAAAAGAAAGGGTATCTGGTAAGACCACGCTGCACATAAACCCGGATGAGTTTTTACCTTACGATAACAAAATACTTTATACCAAAATATTAATGACATGGGTTTGAAAACACTTTTCAAATAAATATATAAAGAAGGTACCAATACCCGAGCATGGGGTATATGATACTATGGGGTAGCTAAAATGTTTGCAAGACATTATAGCTATTTTGGAAATACATTCAAAACCATAAAGCTTGTATTGGAATTGGATTTGGTAATGAACCTTATTTTCGACCTCAAAAATTGACACTAATACGTCCATTATATCACATGCAAACATTCAAGTGCCGAAAATATTGATTTGTTAGGATGAAAGGAGAAGGTAGAAGATAGCAGAAAACTAAACAACATAGAATATCACAATGCAGCGAATAATATATAGTACAACAATGATCTTTACCAAAAGGAAACATCTTTATTCATATATACAACATCAGAGTACACTAGACTTATCCTTAATTTGAACAGTTATAGAAACCCGTCCTTACATTGATAAACATATAGACTCTATAATACAGCAAAAGAAAAATATACGTGAGTATGTTTTGACCCTCCAGCTTCTCTCCAACTCCAAAATATCTAGCTAAACCAGGGAAAAACAAGCTCGGTCTAACCCGAGCATTACATGGAATAATGCCCGTGTCAGTATGGTGTGAGTAAAACTCGATAACAAGTAACAACCAAACTAATTTGTACATTTTAAGACTTTTTAAACAAAGGGTATCTCGTAAGACCACACCGTATAGACGGGGTTTTACCTTACGATAACCAAACATTTTACATTATAATCCAATGATATTATCATAGTGTCTTAGTTTAAAGTAAATAGATAAAGTAGCTGAAATGGTTGCATCTCACATTCCAACATACTACGCTCTACAAACGAAAACATAAAGCATGCATTAGAGAATAAATTCCAACCAATGACTGCTACTAGGGTACTGCCTGCCATAGTACACCTCTAGAAAATCTACCTAGGTCGTACCAAACTACCCTGCCAACACAGAATCGGCTACCCCTTGGTGGATAGTACCGAATATATCATCCCCCTGGTTGCTCTACAACCTTTAACCGAGCGCTCCCACGTATACGAATTCATTGATGATTTTGTATATATCTAGAAGGGTGATGATATAACCTATTGGGTGTGACCCCAAATAGCCCTGCTGCATATCCCATGTTTTACTCATTCCTGGTTGATGAGGCTTGACGCTATGTTTTAGCTTTCAGAATAGCAATCCATCTTGGAATGCTAATACTGCCCTCCATGCATCAATGTAAGCGAGCATTCATCCATACAAGTTGATGAAACCAAAGGCACAACTCTACTACATCCATTTTGGAATCACACTCAGGATTAGTGGTAGTAGCCCTTGCATTTCAAAGACACCATATTCAATCATCATCAATATGTATCCTACACAAACATATTTGTTGGTTTGCAGTGGTTTTCGTATATATAAATCTGATCTCGGTCTCTCCGTACTACCAACCGATAATTTTCGGTTGACACAATCCCGATTCTTTTGTAAATTTTCGAGTCCTCATCGGAGAACTCAAATTTAAATTCATACTTCCTAAGTCAAATTGATTCAAACTTGATAATTGGTTATTTAACTATCAAATAATAAACAACAACCAATTCCATTTGTATTTATTTATCCACAGCAACCACTAAGTCTTAAACATATCTTTATGTAATAAATCTCCTTCAAAAACATTCGTATACTTATCTTTCTGACATAAGTGTATTTATAAAACATTTATAATATTTTACATTACCGAATCTCTAAAAAGGATTTAACTTCATTAATTAAATTGGAGAAAAGGATAATTCTAAGAAGTATTCCTTCGGTGTAAAGTGTGGAACGGGTGTTCCATCCACCATTTTTTAAAAGATCGGCCTCGCGAAATCCAAACCTCAATTTCCTATTGTAATTATTTTCAATAAATTCTTTTATAAGTTTTTTTATCCATGAAATCCTCTTTGCTTTAACCCAACCCGTTTATAAACATTTATCACCTTCTATACTCATTTGTGAACTCTTTATAATTATTCAAACCCGGTTATATAAGTTTTTTATAAACTTTCTAACCTTGCTTAAAACTTCCCTATATAGACATTCAAACCAATTTATAAAATCCTTGTATAAACATTCAAAACCGTTTCTAAAAATCCTTCTATAAATATCTAAAATCATTTATAGAACTTCTCAAGCCAATTTTCAAATCATTCTTCAAATATTCTTTTCAAAATAAAATAGCTTTGAAAACTTTTACAAAAGAAAATGAAATATTTAATTTACAAAATCAAATGGAGGCTCAACGATTACAATAGATCATTAAATTTGGGTTAACATATCTAAGTTACATCATGGATAATGCCAAACATCAGATATATAAGGGATTCACAAATAACATACAATCAACCATAGGTAGATGTCCAAGTTATAAATATAGGTAAATCCATAATCGGGTGAAAAATGTGCATATAGAAGTATATCTATATGCTTAAGTTATCATGACCCGCTTATTGAAATTAACTTCCTTGTGTCAATCAAGTTACCGATATTCGGTGTTTGTGCTAAACACAAGTCACTTATAATCACTACTTTAATTCATTTAGCTACTTAATGGTCTAGATAAGAGATCCTTTGATTTGAAATCAATTAATCTTAAAAAGAAAATTGATCTAAAACATAACCGTTTAAGTTAAAAATAGCTTTGAAAAGATTAATGTATATTCAATTAGCTTAAACCCTAATTATAATTTAATTAAATCAAGATTAATTCATAATTAAACTTTAATTAACTTAATGAACTTTGTTAAGTACAAATTTGCTTCCTAATTAATCTTAGTTAAGGTCTAAACAATTCATTATTAGTTAAACCCTAATTAATTAAAAATTAATTAGATAATCACTTAATTAAATAATAATTAATCAAATAATTAACTTAATTAAATAATATTTAACCATTTAATTACTTCTTAACTTCATAAATCACTAATCAAAAACTTTATTTATCACTAATTAATAATTAACCTTCCTTAGGTGTTACTTAAACCTTAATTACTAATTAATTACTAATTTCTTTTAATTAATTTATTAAATAATAAAATATTAATTTAACTAAACTTAGTCTCTTTTTTTATTACTAATTAACTTTGAAATTTTTTTGCAAAACCATTTCAAAAAAATACGTTTTAAAAACGAAAATTGAAATTTTTTTCGAACTGCGTTCGTAGCGACTATCGCTATGAGCGCAGTTCAGTTAAACTTACTTTAAAAGAAAACACTTGCTTATTCTTTCCTATTTCATGTTTAGAAACATAACTTTTAAAGTTTTTGAGACTTAGAAATAAAGATAAAAAGTTTGAAACAATTTCCTAACTCTAAAACAAGAAAACATAGTTTTTAATTTCGAATCGGATCTCGCGTCCGTCGCAATACACAAAATTGTTAACTTTGTTTCAACTCAACATTCTTATATAACAACCATACATCCATACTACCATACTTTTAACATCACAATAAAACACATATATAAATATAAGGTTATATGCTTACTAACTCGACAACTCACATTCAAATCTCAAATTCAACACCAAACGCAAACATCCATCAAATCACCGTCGACCAACATAATAACCATTCAATTTTCTCATCGTATAATCACCACAATAACACATCATAGTAAAATCAAAAACCTTTTTAAAATAAAGTAGTTAACTCACTTTTATGCTAACTAGCTTCGCCCGAACTCCGACTATAACTCGGCAACGCCTCTACGCTCGACTCTAGCCTAAAAGTTTGAAACTTTGGAGGGGGGAAAGCCTTAGAATGGGTTCCGCTAGAGGTGATTTGGCTTGGCTAGGGTTTTGTGAGGTAGTGATGGCCTTGGTTTTTGGAGGAGATGATGTTGAAATGAAAGTATAAGAAGTATAGAAGATATGGAAGCAAGTTACAACATAAAAGGCTAACCTTTTTTAATTTTTTTGAACTATGGAAGCCATGGAATTTTTTATAGAAGGTTTAGAAAAATGAAATTGGAGTGTAAATGAAAATGTGTGCATGAGGGTGTGTATTTATAAATCAAAGAAAGTTGAGAAATTACCATTTTAACCTTAGTTTTAAAATATCATAACATGTCATTATTTTGACAAGTCACATCACCACCTTCCTCCCCCTTATATGTCATGTCTCCCCCCCCCTCTAGTCGCATCCTTCAGGTCATGATGGATAATAATGATAATGCTAAGGCATGACAAGAGATAATGATATATACTTATATATATAAGTTATTATTTTTAAAGCCATGACTTGTTACATCACTTGCTAAACATAAATAAAATAAGATAATATACTATTACTGTATTATTATTATTTGGTTAATTAACTTTTGTATATGTGTGTATATAGTGCACAAAGAAGAACAACGCTCCTGATAACTTTTCGATGTCAAAACGTGGAAATTGCAGAAAAATGTTCTTCGGTCACATTTACTATTTTTCTATGAACTATCTATTTTGGTAAAAAAAAATTAAACATTATTTTACCATCACTACAAAATAGTTAAAATAGGTATGTTTGTAAATAAAAACCCATTTATTTGATATTTAAACTTAACTTGAATTTCCAAAGAAATATATAAACTGATGATATCAACTGTTGATGTCATAAATACATTTTAATTTCAAAAAATGAAATAAATTATTTTATTTCAAAATCTTGTTTGAATACATATATTAATGTATCTATCCAGTGCCGTGCATGATCCTTATTGATTTGAAGTAATTTTATTGTTAAAACGACTTTCATCTATTTTATCGATATTTTACCAAGGACGATATTTACAAATTATCAATATTTTACCCCGGTAATTTGTCTGCAAATAATTTTTTCGAACAAAATAACTATTATTATTTACCACTTAAACATGATTATTTCTACTTTTAAACCTATATCTAAATATTTACAAAATAAATATAATTTATCCAAGTCATAAATTTATGGATCATTATAGATTCCCATGCGGAACCCATGCATAACAATCCTAGTCCCCGGTGACTATTCACTTGTCTCAAGCAAGCCTCCGTACCACATTGTATGCAACTTTGTAGCAACGTATCTCGTGGCTTTGCTATCTCTCGGTCGAGCCTCCAATACCTATCCATTTAAACCGTTGAGGATTCGGATGTTGTACTCCTCTATCGACAATAAAATCGATAGTTCAAAATGTATCATGCAGACCACATAATTACTTTTATCATCTTTAGGATGTGAGGCTCGGGAGGCTACGCTCTATTTCCATAAAATCATGCTTTGCTTTCCACAAAGACAAGCTTTACTTTTCATAAAGAAAATTCTACTTAGAATGAAGCATTGCCACTTCTAATAACACACTATTGATTTCCATAAAATTATAACCACCAAGTTCATATGCCTTAGGGAGGGTGTTAAGTATAAGAGGTGTGACGACCCAGAATTTTTGACATTTGAAATAGAAAATATTTAATTGATTGTAAATATTTGGGAGTTATTTTAAACTTGAATTTCAATATAACTATGAATTTGACTACTAAATTATTGAATTTAATTTATTGAAGTTGGTTAAAATGTTGAATCTTGATTTTTAAGCTGATTAAAAATATTTTAAAGGCTAGAAAATCTATATTGATAATTCTGAAGATAATGGAAGCTTCAGAATTGAATTTGAAAATGATTTGTTCATTTTTGAAATTAGATCGTTTAAATCGATATTTAAGAATAGCCTTCCGAGGCATAGTCTCGGAATTCAACGAAACTAGTTCCATTGGATCTGTAATATTGTATTATTATCGGATATCAATTTTCGTAGCATTCGGAGTTGTCATGTGATCGTACGATTGATAAACGCGTTGAAATTTACATCGAAATTAATTTAATAGCTTGGTCTAAAATGTTATATTCTCCATACGATCGAATTTGGACTCGGAACCTTTCACATTGCATTCGGAATAGGCATATAACCTTATAAATCCCTAGCGGCACGCGTTGATGGGAGATCGGGATTCTAGGCTTCGTTTTTAAACGATTTGAATTTAAATTTAATTAATATATATATATATATATATATATATATATATATATATATTATTATACAATTTACAAAATGAAACACGTTTCAGCACTTGAAGCAAGTGTCTACTTTGTGCTGTCAAAAAGAAACACGCGTTCATTAAAGAGAGAGAAAAAATATGCGAGCTAGTAAATAAAAAATAAACAAACAAACAAACGATTACCTTTTTTTCAACCAATTCGAAATCAAAAATCCATGGTCCCCTTCTATGTTCAGAAATCAAAATCGAATGCAAAATGGAAATATAAAAAATCAATCAATGGCCGAAACAAACAGAACTTCTCTTCAATCGATCAAACATCAATTCAATTTCCAATCGAGATAGCTCGAATCGCGTGAATCGAATAGGGTTTTCTGAGCATTGTTGTGGATGGCTCGGCGATCGATTCAAGGTCGTGCTCGCGGCCTTCGGGAGAGACGGCATCGCGCGTAGTCGTGATTCTAAGTGGGCTCGGTCAGGGCTCTCGCGAGGTAGGAAACTCAGGTTGTCGTGGTATCGAGCGGTGATGCGACGACCCGACTTTCTACTCCCAGAAAATCGCATCGTCTATTAAAAAAGAAAGGGATAGAAGAAGAAAAGAAAGAAGAGAAAGAAGAATCAATACTAGAATCTCAACAGCGGAACGAATAAATTATATTAATAACATAAGTATTACATAATATACAACATCAATCAGAGATACGCAGCATACACATCAGATATACTAGACAGTTATAAACACCTGTCTAGTATTTACAACTTAATACAAACACAACACAGAGAACACACAGCGGAAACTAGATATCTATAACGCAGAAGCCTCCTGCTCCATTGCTCCTCCAATATTCGTCAAAGCCAACCTGAATCCCTTGGCTACTCGTAAAAATTTGAGTACCCAAGAGTTTAAGAAAACAAAAGATAAACTCCGGGTCAGACATGAGTCTGGTGTGAGTAACAAGTTAAGGTTGCTTAACTTTAAAAACCTTTTTAAAAGAAAGGTATCACGTAAGACTTCCCACACGTAAACATGAAAAAGTTTTGACCTTACGCTAACCAAAATATTTGATAGGAAATCTGGTGATATTATAATAGTGTCTAGGGTTTTCAAGTAAATATGAAATAGCCGAAATTGCTACATCTATTAAATTCCATCTACTAGCCACAAAAGTGGGTAATACAATCAAAACCATTGGCACTTATTGGATTTTGGATTCCATAGAATGGCAGGGCTACTGGGTTAACGCCCGTCACAGTACGTGGCCTAGATCACCGTACCGAGGAGTACGCCTGCTCCCCTGCAACACAAGGCCAGAACCATTCCTTACTGAACAGTTCCAAACAAGACAACCCCGCAGTTGTTTGCAACCAACTGCCCACACAGCCGAATATAAAGGGACTTCTAGACAGGGGTAAATCTCGCTCTCCAGTGGGAGCTACCCATGAAGCCTTGCTGCACCTCCCATGTTTTAGCCATTCCCGGTTGATGAGGCTTGAGGCTACGATTACCTTTTAGAGAACACATCTCTTAGAATGCTCATCGTCCACTTGACGATGTTCTGAAAGCATTCAATCCATACAAGTTCGTTCCGGGTTCGAACGAAACCGAAGGCATTATCTCGTTACACTCATTTTGGAATCACCCTCAGAGTTAACGACGATAACCCTTGCACTGTGAATCTTCATCTTCACTTGAGATTCACGACCTATCGTTAATTTGGATCAATGTGGTTTTCGGATATCCAAATATGGAAACCCGATCCCGATCTCATCGAAATCCAAAACGTGTCTTTCAGGTCCAAGTTATTTTAAAGTTTAAAACAATTCAATTCAATATTATCTATATACACAGATAGTTAATACACAACATCACAATAGATAATCAATATTATCATTCCAAACAGATAATTCATATCATCAACTCAATGCAACCATAGCATTCAAAACACACAACAACATTTATCTCATAACTGGGATCTCAACCATTCAGGGTTATCATTATCAATCAACATTCATAAGCAATAACTTATTAATCGTAATTATAATTAATTTAAAATGAATTAAATTAATTACTTCTTCCTTAATTAATTTAAAACGAATTAAATTAATTACTCATCTATATAAATCTTGCTTACATATTCCTTAATTAATTACAAATCAATTAATTAATTACCCTCAAATAAATTACCCTAATTAATCATCTTGATTAATTATTCTTTTAATTACATCCAAGTAATTAACCTCCAATTAATTCCACCAATTAATTAATCCAAACCAAATTCAGTAATTAACCTGTAATTACTTCATTAATTAACTAATTATAATTAATTACATTAATTCTTAATTAATTATATAAATTAATTCCTTCATTGATTAATTGTTCTTATTAATCAATCCTTAATTACATCATTAATTATTTAAATTAATGATCTCAAATTATTCATTTATAATCATCCTATTAGATTAATTATCAATTATCCATATTGATTAATCACTCTTGATTAATCACATTAAGTAATTAACTTAATCAATTTCATCTCTTAATTATCTTCAAATAACTCAATTATAAAAACCCAAATTAATTACACTAAGCAATTAATTATTAATTTCTTACTTTAAATAATTATTCAACATACAAATTACATATAAATTACACAAAGTAATTAATTTCCAAAACTCCTTCATTCTCCAAGTATCCTTCAATTAAATTACATCAAGTAATTTATCTTCTTAATTACTTCACTAAGTAATTATTCATTTTTAATTACATTGGTAATTACTTCTCAAATCAACCAGTGATTAATTTGAATTAATTAAACTTAATTAATTAACTTAATTAATCAAAATAAACTTAATTAATTACAATCAGTAATTAATTTCTTAATTACTTTCATTAAGTAATTATACTTAAACAATTCTCATATGATTATCTTTAAATTAATTAATCCAACTAATCGTTAAAATTAATTACATTAATTAATTATAAAATAATATTAAGTTAATGTCCTTCATTAACCAATAAAAAAACTTTAATTACTTTTCTAAAGTAATTAACTGAAATTAATCAAGATTAATTACAAATTTATTTATCTATAAAACTCATTTAATTAATCTCTAATTATCAAATAAATCAAGTGATAATCAAAACTTAATTAATTATTTATTTTCTTGATTAATAAATTCAAATCATTAATTAAATTAAATCAAATATTATTTAATTAATTGATTTCTAAATTACAATTTAATCAATTTTAATTAACCTACTAATCCTTTTAATTAATTAAATAAAACCCTTAATTATTTAATTAATTAACCAAATTATTTATTAATTAAATTAATTAATTAAAATCTTAATTACCTTGTTCAAATAATAAATTATTAAGTTCAAATCAACTTAATGAAAATCATAAATCTCATTAATGATTTAATTATCATTATCAAAGTAACTTAAAAACAATTTACTTTTACATTTTCTGTAAATTCCATTTTAAATTAAAATGAAATCAAGTTTAAACTTAAACAAGGTTTAAATATTTTAAACCCTTTTTATTTCATTTTAAAAGAATTACTTACCTTTTAAAGAAATTTTAGAAGAATAGTTTTAGCCTATATTCAATTTAAATAAATTTAAAATATACCTTAAATACTTCAAGTGATATTGAAACATTTAAATTCAAATATTATTTATTTTACAAACTAAAACTCAAATCATGTTTTAGATTTAGATTCGAAGATTTAAATTTAAAATCCTGTTTTAAATTTCATTTCAGATTTATAAAAACACATGTTATAAATACTAAAATATTCAAACTTGATTATAACATTAGAATTTATAACTTGTTTTCTTTGAAAACTTTCAGATTCAAATTTCAAATTTGGATTCAGGGTTTCAAATCCAGATTTTAACTTAAATTTAAAAATCTAGTTTTAAAATCTCATTTTCCGATTTATAAATCAATTTATAAATTATTGTACAGGTTTCATATTTTTTTAAAATACTTTATTTTATTTCTGCGAATTTATTCAAAATCTGAAATTCAAATTCATTTGAATTCATAAATTAAACTTGCTTCAAATTTAAGTTTAAACCTGCTTTGCCTTCTTTTTATTTAAAATTTAATTTAGAATTTCAAAAACCCGAAACAGTCAGGTTACTGAACAAAACCTGAAACTAACAAACTACTCGAGCCAGGAACCATTTGCTTCGAGTAAACTTCCACCTAACTTTGAGTCACACCCTTAAGCGAAACGAGTATTCCCCGTGAACACTTCCCCACAATTTTCCAGAAACCAAAACCACCTCCAATTGACCTCTATGCACATGTACATAGCCCACGGCCAGTTTTCGATCATCAACGATGATCATCTTCATCCACCAACCACTCTTGAATCCAACATGATCACCCAAAACATCAGAAAATCTCCAATTACCCAAAATCAAACAGAATAGCCTCCTTTTTAAAATCTGGAACACAGTGCACCCCAAAACTCCAAAACCTATCAACGGCCAATTCTTCCCTCTCCCACCATCGTTTGGGCTGAAACTCCGGCTACTTTCTCCTCTTGGACCCAGCAACCATCCTTCAAAACCCCTTAACACTCGATCTAACATAGAGAGAGAAATGGTCGAATTTCTAACTGTTCATAAAACTAGGGTTACAGAACAAGTTCAATCACCGCTGCTAATTCAAAGATCAGTTCATCAGGTTGATAATTTTTATGATGTTCCTGATCACTCATCTTCATTCACAAGAAACTTCAAACTCCCAAATGTTTTAAATCATTAAAATTTCCCAAAATCATCTTTTTAGTTCATCACAGCACTACTCCCCCGAATTCCAAACTAAATATTATGTTTTCTGATTTAAAAATCATGTTTTCATATGGGCTTTCAAATCATAATCCTAAATTAATAAATTAAGGAATTTATGTTTTTAAACAAAATCATGTTTCAGGTCTTTCAATTTCCAGAGAAGGTTTTGATTTTAATCTACCTTATTTAAATTTTTATTCTTAGATTTCTGTTCAACAAACAAATTTGTTTGTAACTCATTTTCACAATAATGGGTAAGTCAAGGAACTACTAAAATCTGGATTTAGAACACTTAAGTCAAGGACCACAGCAACACTGATACTAAACAGTGTATATATATACTTATATAAGTTCATAATAATTGCCAGAAATTCGTATACATACAAACAAATTTGCTTCAATATTATCATATATCTATGGTTTAAGATTTAGAAAGAATATGATGTTATTCACAGGCAATATTTTCAGAGAACAAAACAGGCAACCAATATTTACTTAATTTATTTCAAACAAAATGTTACTCACCTTATTTACAGAAGAACATGGCATAATTTCCCAATCTTGAAACTGCAATGCTTTTGCTTCCTATCCAAAATTATATGCATGCAAGCTTCCAGGTTTTAAAAGAAATGCAGGTATGAAATTTGACACTGATCTATAGTTTCACTTGCATGCTGATGATTTTCTAGAGGAAGAAAAATTTGTAGGAATTTGCTTTAGTTTGGAATTTTGGTTTGGGTTGTAGAATTTGTTTTTGAGGGGGTTCTGAGTTTCAGATTTTTGATTTTGAAACTGAATTACAAGTTTCAAATGCAGGTTGATTATATGCAGGAATTGATTTGAGGAATTCAGATTTTTAAGTGTAATGTTTTCTTCTTTGTTTTCAACTAGCTTTTCTAATTTTTAAAAAGAGAATGAAGTGAAATAAAAATGGTTAAGGGCTGAAAATACTTTAATAAAAATAAAGAAAAAGATAAAAATATAAATGACACTTGTCATGTAATTTA
The DNA here is from genome assembly GCA_030765085.1 of Allium cepa. NCBI lineage: Eukaryota > Viridiplantae > Streptophyta > Magnoliopsida > Asparagales > Amaryllidaceae > Allium > Allium cepa. The sequence goes on along the minus strand of CM060934.1, from coordinate 942,679,316 downwards.
GTTCTTACATTTACACATGTTATTTAGATTACTAACTTGTTAACACTTGTCTTTTATTTAATTTAGTTATATTTTTAAATGTTTATAAAGGGTTTTCTTTAATTCATTTTACACTTATGTAAATATATATGATTTTCTTATATTTATTTATACTTATGTAAATTTCTTATTTAAAAAAATGTAAATAAAACAAATTATAAATTAAAACTTATACAAATATTTTAAAGAACCAATTAATTTGAATTTCAAATAAAATTCCAAATTCATATTAAACCTTTGAAATCCAAATTAATATCAATTTATTCAATTTAAAATGATAATACTATTTTCTTATTTTTAATTCCTTTTTATATTTATGGAAAAATGATACATTTTTTAATATGGCTTGAAAATAACAATTTAACAAATTTTATATGATTTATAAAAATAATTATAAATTACTTTTATTAATAAATAAATTTAAACCATATGATATCTTATATTTTAAACTTATATAAAAAAATTCCAAATCATATTAATCAAATAATATTTAAAAAGAAATAAAACCAACTTTTATTTAAATTTAAAACAAAAATTTAGCTAAGATATAATTTTAAACAATATAACATTTATTTTAAATATTTATAAAACATATAGTTATTAATTTAAATAACATTGAAAAACTTAAAAATTAATTTAAAACATAATTTCCCAATTACTCAATATATTATTAGAATTTAAAAACAAAACTTTATTTATTTATTAAATTCCAAAACAAATATTATCTATAATATATATACAAATATATATATATATATATATATTATAATTAAAAACATTTATTTAGCTTTTAAAAGATAAAAATCACAAATTAAATATTTATTTAATCAGATTATTAAACCAAATCATATTTTATTAATCAATATTGTCAATATCAATTTAATTTTATATAAAGATTATTAAATTAATATTGTCAAAAATTTCGGGATATCAAATTCCTTCCCCCTTAAAAGAATTTCGTCCCCGAAATTTAAAACAAAGGTAATTTAATAACCTATTCAAGATTTTAATTTTTAAAACCAAGCATATATCAAACATATGCTAACAACCATAGCAATCAATTCATCCAATCAAATAAAATTAACTATCCAGACAAAATTCTGGATAGAGTTTCCTCGAGTTTCCCAAGTAAACACCAGGTTACTCGCTCTATAAAACCCAAACAATCAACACTACTAAGCTATAGAACTCCTACTCATCTAGATCTACAACTGAATAAGATATCAGACTACAGATAAGTCTGACTCAACAACCAAATCTCCCAGAACAGCTGATTCCAAAACCAGAAATAGATCATACACGTACTCCCTCAGAGATACGTGAAACACATCGGTTCTAGTTGTCCAAACTGGCGATTCAATCCAGAAAATTAAACACTTATCCAAAACAGATCTTCGAAGAAATCCAAAACATCTCGGAGCTAGCTTTCCCCACCTTACCAAAATTTATAGCTCCTAAAAACTGAGAAACTTATCCAAAATCAGATCTCCGACTTTAGATTCACAAAACTCTTCGGATGATCTCGAGCTGCCTACTTCCTACCTGATCAGCTCAACCTTTGCTGATGTCTCAAGAAACAAACCGGACCAATCCCAATCCACCAGAATGATCCTCCACGATCAATCAAGATCAAGAACAAACTCCCCTCACAACCATCAGAAGAAAACAAACTTCTCCTATCCGGAAAAGAAAAGCAGATGCACTACCAAACTGCTTCCGCTACACAACTCTGATCTGGAGTAGAAAAGAATGCTGATGAAGAACACAAGCACACTGGACAGCATAACCAAGAAGATCTCTGATAACCAAGAGAAAAATTCAGAATTTCCTCAAATCCTAAGTTGCTTCAACAAACTCCTTTTCAAGGAACCAACCTTCAACTAGTTGAACCACCGGAACAACACTTGGAATCCTGGTCGATAAGAAAACTGAATCTCTAGATGAGGACAACCTCCGACTTCTCTGAAAATATCCAGAAAAATCTCCAACAATCCAAGAGAATACTCAATCATCGCAAATCACTTTTGCGATCAATCCAAACTAAAATCCAGAGTAAATTGTTCTCTCTTTACCAATCAGAACAGCTTATGCTGGTCTTGCCAATCCATCGTAGAAATGCATTCTACTCCACTGCTTCTGAATTCCATCTCCAGAAAACTGCTAAGCCAGAAAACTCAGCCGATACATTAAACACTCCGAGCTGCATTGCTGACACCAATGCCAAAGAATTTCCCATCCAAAGCTCTTCAAGAAACTCGGACTTCAAACCAAACGGAAACACCTTGCTGAACTCAGCCACAACACCGAAGCAGATCTACTTCCTTAAACTTGTTCCAAAGAAATATCTTCGGAAATATCCATAGTCACTGCATCTCATCACGCAGCAACTATTTCCTGAGGTATCAAGATACCATCACTCGCTTCTGCTCAACCAACAGATCCAAACTCTACTCATCCAACTTCAAAGATGAACTCCGAACCTTAACAGGTTACCTTCAGAGATCGATGCAGTACTTACACCAAGCAAAACTCACTCGAGACGGTATTTGGTCTACAGTCTCGACAGATACACTCAAACTCCAACCAATGGTAGTTGCGTTACACACACCACTACCTTATCTACCTTTATAACTTATATTGGAAAACCCAAATAGGTAACCCAAAAGATAGGTAGAAATATATATATATATATATATATATATATATATATATTAAAGATTACAAATACGCTCTCTCAAGATCGACACCACTCCAGAGCCTAGGTATTCACTCAACCTAACGCTTTGATACTAACTGCGACGACCCGACTTTCTACTCCTAGAAAATCGCATCATCTATTAAGAAAGAAAGGGATAGAAGAAGAAAAGAAAGAAGAGAAAGAAGAAACAACAATAGAATCTCAACAGCGGAACGAATAAATTATATTAATAACATAAGTATTACATAATATACAACATCAATCAGAGATACACAGCATACACATCACATATACTAGACAGTTATAAACACCTGTCTAGTATTTACTACTTAATACAAACATAACACATAGAACACACAACGGAAACAAGATATCTATAACGTAGAAGCCTCCTGATCCATTGCTCCTCTAATATTCGTCAAAGCCAACCTGAATCCCTTGGCTACTCGTAAAAATTTGAGTACCCAAGAGTTTAAGAAAACAAAAGATAAACTCCGGGTCAGACATGGGTCTGGTGTGAGTAACAAGTTAAGGTTGCTTAACTTTATAAACCTTTTTAAAAGAAAGGTATCACGTAAGACTTCCCACACATAAACATGGAAAAAAAATTACCTTACGCTAGCCGAAACATTTGATAGGAAATCCGGTGATATTATAATAGTGTCTAGGGTTTTCAAGTAAATATGAAATAGCTGAAATTGTTACATCTATTAAATTCCAGCTACTAGCCACAAAAGTGGGTAATACAATCAAAACCGTTGCCACTTATTGGATTTTGGATTCCATACAATGGCAAGGCTACTGGGGTACCGTCCGTCATGGTACGTGGCCTAGATCACCGTACCGAGGAGTACGCCCGCTACCTTGCAACACAAGGCCGGAACCATTCCTTACTGAACAGTTCCGAACAAGACAACCCCACAGTTGTTTGCAACCAACTGCCCACACAGCCGAATATAAAGGGACTTCTAGACAGGGGTAAATCTCGCTCTCTAGTGGGAGCTACCCACAAAGCCTTGCTGCACCTCCCCTGTTTTAGCCATTCCCGGTTGATGAAGCTTGAGGCTACGATTACCTTTTAGAGAACACATCTCTTAGAATGCTCATCGTCCACCTGACGATGTTCTAAAAGCATTCAATCCATACAAGTTCGTTCCGGGTTCGAACGAAACCGAAGGCATTATCTCGTTACACTCATTTTGGAATCACCCTCAGAGTTAACAACGATAACCCTTGCACTCTGAATCTTCATCTTCACTTGAGATTCACGACCTATCATTAATTTGGATCGATGTGGTTTTCGGATATCCAAATATGAACCCGATCCCGGTCTCATCGAAATCCAAAACGTGTCTTTTAGGTCCAAGTTGTTTTAAAGTTTAAAACAATTCAATTCAATATTATCTATATACACAGATAGATAATACACAACATCACAATAGATAATCAATATTATCATTCCAAACAGATAATTCATATCATCAACTCAATGCAACCATAGCATTCAAAACACACAACATCATTTATATCACAACTGGGATCTTAACCATTCAAGGTAATCAGTATCAATCAACATTCATAAGCAATGACTTATTAATCATTATTATAATTAATTTAAAATGAATTAAATTAATTACTTCTTCCTTAATTAATTTAAAATGAATTAAATTAATTACTCATCTATATAAATCTTGCTTACATATTCCTTAATTAATTACAAATCAATTAATTAATTACCCTCAAATAAATTACCCTAATTAATCATCTTGATTAATTATTCTTTTAATTACATCCAAGTAATTAACCTCCAATTAATTCCACCAATTAATTAATCCAAACCAAATTCAGTAATTAACCTGTAATTACTTCATTAATTAACTAATTATAATTAATTACATTAATTCTTAATCAATTACATAAATTAATTCCTTCATTGATTAATTGTTCTTATTAATCGATCCTCAATTACATCATTAATTATTTAAATTAATGATCTCAAATTATTCATTTATAGTCATCCTATTAGATTAATTATCAATTATCCATATTGATTAATCACTCTTGATCAATCACATTAAGTAATTAACTTAATCAATTTCATCTCTAAATTATCTTCAAATAACTCAATTATAAAAACCCAAATTAATTACACTAAGTAATTAATTATTAATTTCTTACTTTCAATAATTATTCAACATACAAATTACATATTAATTACACAAAGTACTTAATTTCCAAAACTCCCCCATTATCCAAGTATCCTTCAATTAAATTACATCAAGTAATTTATCTTCTTAATTACTTCACTAAGTAATTATTCATTTTTAATTACATTGGTAATTACATTGGTAATTACTTCTCAAATCAACCAGTGATTAATTTAAATTAATTAAACTTAATTAATTAACTTAATTAATCAAAATAAACTTAATTAATTACAATCAGTAATTAATTTCCTAATTACTTTCATTAAGTAATTATACTTAAACAATTCTCATATGATTATCTTTAAATTAATTAATCCAATTAATCATTAAAATTAATTACATTAATTAATTATAAAATAATATTAAGTTAATGTCCTTCATTAACCAATAACAAAACTTTAATTACTTTTCTAAAGTAATTAACTGAAATTAATCAAGATTAATTACAAATTTATTTATCTATAAAACTCATTTAATTAATCTCTAATTATCAAATAAATCAAGTGATAATCAAAACTTAATTAATTATTTATTTTCTTGATTAATAAATTCAAATCATTAATTAAATTAAATCAAATATTATTTAATTAATTGATTTCTAAATTACAATTTAATCAATTTTAATTAACTTACTCATCCTTTTAATTAATTAAATAAAACCCTTAATTATTTAATTAGTTAACCAAATTATTTATTAATTAAATTAATTAATTAAAATCTTAATTACCTTGGTCAAATAATAAATTATTAAGTTCAAATCAACTTAATGAAAATCATTAATGATTTAATTATCATTATCAAAGTAATTTAAAAACAATTTACATTTACATTTTCTCTAAATTCCATTTTAAATTAAAATGAAATCAAGTTTAAACTTAAACAAGGTTTAAGTATTTTAAACCCTTTTATTTCATTTTAAAAGAATTACTTACCTTTTAAAGAAATTTTAGAAGAATAGTTTTAGCCCATGTTCAATTTAAATAAATTTAAAATATACCTTAAATATTTCAAGTGATATTGAAACATTTAAATTCAAATCTTATTTATTTTACAAATTAGAACTCAAATCATGTTTCAAATTTAGATTCAAAGATTTAAATTTAAAATCCTGTTTTAAATTTCATTTCAGATTTATAAAAACACATGTTATAAATACTAAAATATTCAAACTTGATTATAACATTAGAATTTATAACTTGTTTTCTTTGAAAACTTTCAGATTCAAATTTCAAATTTGGATTCAGGGTTTCAAATCCAGATTTTAACTTAAATTTAAAAATCTAGTTTTAAAATCTCATTTTCAGATTTATAAATCAATTTATAAAATATTGTACAGGTTTCATATTTTTTTTAAATACTTTATTTTAGTTCTGCAAATTTATTCAAAATCTGAAATTCAAATTCATTTGAATTCATAAATTAAACTTGCTTCAAATTTAAGTTTAAACCTGCTTTGCTTTCTTTTTATTTAAAATTTAATTTTAAAATTTCAAAAACATGAAACAGTCAGGTTACTGAACAACACCTGAAACTAACAAACTACTCGAGCCAGGAACCATTTGCTTCGAGTAAACTTCTACCTAACTTCGAGTCACACCTTTAAGCGATACGAGTATTCCCCGAGAACACTTCCCCATAATTTTTCAGAAACCAAAACCACCTCCAATTGACCTCTGTGCACATGTACATAGCCCATGGCCAGTTTTCGATCATCAACGATGATCATCTTCATCCACCAACCACTCTTGAATCCAGCATGATCACCCAAAACATCAGAAAATCTCCAATTACCCAAAATCAAACAGAACAGCCTCCCTTTTAAAACCTGGAACACAGTGCACCTCAAAACTCCAAAACCTGTCAACGGCCAATTCTTCTCCCTCCGACCATCGTTTGGGCTGAAACTCCGGCTACTTTCTCCTCTTGGACCCAGCAACCATCCTTCAAAACCCCTTAACACTCGATCTAACATAGAGACAGAAATGGTTTAATTTCTAACTGTTTATAAAACTAGGGTTACAGAACAAGTTTAATCACCGCTGCTAATTCAAAGATCAATTCATCAGGTTGATAATTGTTATGATGTTCCTGATCACTCATCTTCATTCACAAGAAACTTTAAACTCCCAAATGTTTTAAATCATTAAAATTTCCCAAAATCATCTTTTTAGTTCATCACAGCACTACTCCCCCAAATTCCAAACTAAATATTATGTTTTCTGATTTAAAAATCATGTTTTCGCATGGGCTTTCAAATCATAATCTTAAATTAATAAATTAAGGAATTTATGTTTTTAAACAAAATCATGTTTCAGGTCTTTTGATTTCCAGAGAAGGTTTTGATTTTAATCTACCTTATTTAAATTTTTATTCTTAGATTTCTGTTCAACAAACAAATTTGTTTGTAACTCATTTTCACAATAATGGTTAAGTCAAGAAACTACTAAATCTGGATTTAAAAGACTTAAGTCAAGGACCACAGCAACACTGATACTAAACAGTGTATATATATACTTATATAAGTTCATAATAATTGCCAGAAACTCATATACATACAAACAAATTTGCTTCAATATTATCATGTATCTATGGTTTAAGATTTAGAAAGAATATGATGTTATTCACAGGCAATATTTTCAGAGAACAAAACAGGCAACCAATATTTACTTAATTTATTTCAAACAAAATGTTACTCACCTTATTTACAGAAGAACAGAGCATAATTTCCCAATCTTGAAACTGCAATGCTTTTGCTTCCTATCCAAAATTATATGCATGCAAGCTTCCAGGTTTTAAAAGAAATGCAGGTATGAAATTTGACACTGATCTATAGTTTTACTTGCATGCTGATGATTTTCCAGAGGAAGAAAAATTTGCAGGAATTTGCTTTAGTTTGGAATTTTGGTTTGGGTTGCAAAATTTGTTTTTGAACGGGTTTTGAGTTTCAGATTTTTGATTTTGAAACTGAATTACAAGTTTCAAATGCAGGTTGATTATATGCAAGAATTGATTTGGGGAATTCAGATTTTTAAGTGTAATGTTTTCTTCTTTGTTTCCAACTAGCTTTTTTAATTTTTAAAAAGAGAATGAAGTGAAATAAAAATGGTTAAGGGCTGAAAATACTTTAAAAAAATAAAAGAAAAAGATAAAAATACAAATGACACTTGTCATGTAATTTAGTTCTTACATTTACACATGTTATTTAGATTACTAACTTGTTAACACTTGTCTTTTATTTAATTTAGTTATATTTTTAAATGTTTATAAAGGGTTTTCTTTAATTCATTTTATACTTATGTAAATATATATGATTTTATTATATTTATTTATACTTATGTAAATTTCTTATTTAAAGAAAATGTAAATAAAACAAACTATAAATTAAAACTTATACAAATATTTTAAAGAATAAATTAATTTGAATTTCAAATAAAATTCAAAATTCATATTAAACCTTTGAAATCAAAATTAATATCAATTTGTTCAATTTAAAATGATAATACTATTTTCTTTTTTTATATTCCTTTTTATATTTATGGAAAAATGATACATTTATTAATATGGCTTGAAAATAACAATTTAACAAATTTTATTTGATTTATAAAAAGAATTATAAATCACTTTTATTAATAAATAAATTTAAACCATATGCTATCTTATATTTTAAACTTATACAAAAAATTTCCAAATCATATTAATCAAATAATATTTAAAAAGAAATAAAACCAACTTTTATTTAAATTTAAAACAAAAATTTAGCTAAGATATAATTTTAAACATATAACATTTATTTTAAATATTTATAAACTATATAGGTATTAATTTAAATAACATTGAAAAACTTAAAAATTAATTTAAAACATAATTTCCCAATTACTCAATATATTATTAGAATTTAAAAACAAAACTTTATTTATTTATTAAATTCCAAAACAAAGATTATCTATAATATATATACAAATATATATATATATATATTATTATAATTAAAAATATTTATTTAGCTTTTAAAGATAAAAATCACAAATTATATATTTATTTAATCAGATTATTAAACCAAATCATATTTTATTAATCAATATTGTCAATATCAATTTAATTTTATATAAAGATTATTAAATTAATATTGTCAAAAATTCGGGGATATCACAGGTGATTAGGGGAAACTCGAATTGTCGCTGCGTATAGGTCCCAATGCCGGAGTTTGGTGAGTGGATTCGTGAGCAGGCGGTGATACGCAATGAAGTCGGCAAGGGTTTAAGGTTGAAAGCAATTTTGGGCAGTGAATGTATTTTCAGATTTACAATAATTTAATATATGTGTATATGTATATTCAAAGAGAAAAATATAGGGAAGAAAATCAATAAAGTATAAATACAGATTTTTTTCTTTTACAGGGAACAGGTTTTAATATATTTATATGTTAGTACACATATTTTAAATTTTAAAATTTTATAGGTTAAACAGAAATTATTATAGCTTTGAAAGATATAAGGATTTAAATTAAATATTGGATTTAAAAATCTATATAGGTTATTTTTACAAAATATATACATGTATTTTCAAAAGGGAGATAAATTTGTTTAATTTGCTTGTTTAATTATTTTAGAAATGGTTAAATCGAAATTATTTTAAAACTAAATTATTAGTTAATTAAATTATTTAATATAAGTGATTGTTCAATTTGTTCAACTATTTTATTAAAAGAAAAATGTTTGAAATTAAAATTAATTAGATAAAATAAAATTTTATCAAATGGAAATTTATTGTTTGATTAGTTCGAATATTAATGAAATTTTATATAATTGTTGTACAAGGTCTAAAAATCATAGAGAATCAAGCCGGATTTGAAATGGGTTGCATGCATAAGCAAAGATGAGATCTTCTCACTCAAATTATAATAATTGAAAATTTTAGTTATTGATTGATTGTTGGATTGTGATATATATATATATATATATATATATATATATATATATATATATATATGATAGTACATATATATATTTGGAGTGATTGATTTCCCGCACTATATAGCGGATGAGACTCTATGACCACATAATTGCGTATGATATTATATAATCCCATATACTGTAATATTCCACCTCGAAGTGGAATTGGTATTTAATTGTTCTGCTAACATCTGTGGATGCAGGGAAATAGGTTGAATGGATCCAACTGGATTCCTCAAATATTTGAATTTTTTTCAATGTTGTGTGTTGATTTATTTATAATCTATGTATGATTATATTTGTTACCAAATCAATGAGTCTAAAATTAAATTTTTAATGCTGCACGAAAATTAAAGGAAACATATCATTAAGAAAATTAAAGGAAACATATCATTAATGCTTTATTACTAGAGTTTTAATTGTTACCAAATCAAATGAATCTAAAAATAATTTTTAAGTACCACTATTTGTGAAAGAATATTACATTTATATGTCATAGTAAATGTATATTTATTAGGTACACGTCACTTCATTTTTTTACACTGATACTTTCGAATGAAGCCTGAAATGGATGTAGTGGCTTATTGTTGAAGTCTTTTGCTATATAAGTAAGTATAATTTACTTCCATTATCATCAGTGGAGATATGATATACTGCAAGATTCAAAAGCTTCTTGCTTTGGAAATACAAATAAGCAGCAAGAAAATGCACAAGGGTCTTGCTTTCGAGACAACGGTCTTATTCAAATGAGCCAAACTGTCATTTATTTCATTGGTAGGAAAAGAAACATCCATTAAATACACTATGTTTGCTCCATTATCCCGAAGATCAGATCAATAAACACACAAAAAAAGTCAATTAACCAAAAACAAATATTCTAAATGTAGACATAACTGAAATAGAATTGCACGTTTTTATTTTTGGCAAAAACATTCTGTCACAAAGTTTTACCGAATAAGAAGATAAAACAACAAAGTCATTGAAGCATTGAGCTTTTCATATCAAAACTTGCTCTGTATAACAATGTTTTGTAAAATAAACAATCTCGGCATCTTTCCTGCAAATATATGGATAAGGAAATTATATAACTTATTTAAATAAGTAAATATATAAGTAAATTATATAAGTAAATATATGCATAAGCAAATCACAGAATTGAAAATAGATTTAAATATATTATATACATTGTGAAAATTAGGCTAAATTGATAAAAAAAATTATTGTTAATATATATACAGATACAGATGAATGCATATATGCATGATAGTAAAAAACAACCATTCTTCAGTGTGTTGGAACATTTCAAATGTCATAACTATTTCTTTCAATGTTGAATATTCAGTATTGAACAAAGAGGAAGACTTTGGTTCCTAGTCTCCTAGGGCCATGCAATTGATAGTGCATTCATGCAGCATTATAATTTACATGATATAGTCGAAATATAAGACTTATTGTATGGAAAATTAGCAGCTTTAAAACAAATGTGAGAGCATGAAACAAACGGAAGCATATAACAAAGTTGGGTACTTGTGTTGGAGTACATACTCTGAACTTATGATACGTTTTTTCTACCTTGTATTGTTTATGAATTTCATAAAAGTTTCAGTCAAATATTAACATAACTAAATCTGCTTATAATTTATGTCAAGGTTATGATGGTAAAAGACATCAAAATATCTCAGATAGATATAAAACAAATATCATTAACATCATCCTCGTAATCACTTAAACTGAAATTTATATTAGCTTCCTCACCCCAAAATTTTATTCCAGCTCTATCATATGCTCTGTTAAAGAAAATGATAGAAGTTGGTCCAAACTTCAGTAAATTAGCATATAACTTGATTTATAAAATTTATGGTTTATTCGGTATTACCTTGCAGTGACATCGGCTGTATCAAAACCTCCTGAACATAAATGAAAATTTCACATACGCAAAAATAACAAATATGTTCAATTATTAGAGCACCTAAATAAACAAGCTTTCTACAATCCCTGCACATAATAAAGGAAGAACAATTTCACAAATGAAAAGGATAAATATTTCTACTAAGAGACAAAAAATTTGCTATTAGAAGACATAAGACTAACCAAATATGAGATTCCCATCTCCTTATTCTTCTATAGAAAGTAACACCTCTGTATTGAGAACTCCTCGAGCATGGCCCCCTTTTGCTCTTCTTAGCTGCCACTGCCACGTCGGTAGACTTACCAACGGAGGCGACCTCACCACCTATCGTGCTCTACACCATCTGTTCGAAATGGAAGATGACTGAATCCCCTATTTTCTAATGTCTTTTTGAACTTAATAGCCGATTAGAAGATAGAAATTTATATGCTTTTTCATTGTTACAATTCTCCATATGCTCAGTGAGATCTAAGATTCTTTATAATTTACATATATATGGAAAGGGTAATCTAATGATTACAATGGGGAGAAATTATTTATGAAGTAAAATTAGGAATCATCATACCTATATTGACCATAATTAATAGTATCTTTCCAATTTCAACCAAATCAGCATAAAAACCTCCTTTTTCTGCTTCTACCCGACCCTGCAAAAAATTGATAAAGAAAAACGAAATAGCTGATTATATTATATACTGGAGTAATTTTTTATGATATTTAATAAGAATTCATGAAAGATTACTACCGTAAAGGTAACCATAAACCATGTACATATATAGAGCATATATATTCAACTTTCCAATATATCAAGTGTAGAAAAAAAATAGAAAAAGACGAAGAAGAAAAAACTGAAGGGCAAAAATTGCATGAAAATATCATTTCTAATAATACCATGACATTTTAATAAATTAATCCCATATACACATGTATATATTGTATTATTCCACTACTTTTGTTCCACAAAGTTTGAAAAGATATTTTGTGAGTGCTGAGACTACGTTAATGAATAAATTCTGAACATGCGAGTAACTATTGCACATATTGACAATATTTAGTCCTATAAAGCGTAACAATTAACAGAATCCATATTAGATGCATGATAAAACCGCTACATGTCATGAATATACGGAAATGTTTTTATAATACCAAAAAATTGATAAATTACATAACTCGGGTGTAACATCTATGTCAAGGTCAGTAGCATCAAAGAGAAAAGAATCATCAACTGAGTACATCAAAACTCCTTCAGTTGTAGCCACGGCTGAAGATCTTCTAGTTGAAGAAATTTTGGCAGTGGGTTAAAAGATATAAGACTAACCAAATATGAGATTCCCATTTCCCCATTCTTTTACAGAAAGTAACACCTCTATATGGAGAACTCCTCGAGCGTGGACCCTTCTTCTCATCTTAGCGCCACTGCCACATCAGCAGACTCATTAAAGGAGGTAACCTCACCACTATAGTACTCTACACCATTTGTTGATTGACTGACTGGAAAGAACTGGAAGGTGATCCAATCCCCCATCTTCCAATGTCTTTTTGAACTTAATAGCTAATCAAAAGATACAAAATTATATGCTTTTTAACTATTACAATTCTCTATTTTCTCGGTGAGATCTCGGCTTTATAATTTACATATATGTGGAAAGAGTATATGCTATTGATTACAAAGGTGAGAAATTATTTATGAAGTAAAAATAAGGAATCATCGTACCTGTATTAACCTTAATTAACAATGTTGAAAATAATGGAGCTGACATAACCGAAATGGAGGACCACAATGATATTGATGATGACAGCTAATAATTGGTCTGTTAAATAGTACCATTCGGTTGCTAATTTTTCTGAAAATCAGGGGTACTCCGTACCTTCAGATATTCCTCAAATATTCTTTTTCCAGAACAATCTTTAGTGCATTATAAATACCTGTGTACACCTCATTGTAAATAGATCAGCAGAGCATCAATACAATAAGTACACAATCAATATTACAATTTTCTCTCTTATTTTTTTTTTAACTTGGTATCAGAGCATCTTGACCTCTGTCCATGACGATTCCTGGTGAATTCACTCCAGTCACAAGTGTAACCTCAGCTGTTGCTGATGCTCCGGTTCAGTCTGCTCCAGCCGCTACTCCTGGCGCCGCCAATCCTACGTCCATCTTCCAAAGTCTTGTTCCCCTGACATTAAAGCTTGATAGAGGGAACTACTCATTCTGGAAATTTCAAATTCTTCCAGCGCTTCGCGCTCACGATCTAGAAGGCTTCATTCTTGGTACCAAAGTTTGTCCTCCTCAGTTCGTCGACAACACCATTGGAGGACCTGTTCCTGGCGAACCTCGGCAACTCAATGTTGGCTATGCTCTATGGCGGCGCACAGACCAAGCCATTCTCTCCTGGATGCTCAACTCCATTTCAGAGGCCATGTTTGGTCATGTTGTAAGGTGTACAACTTCGTTTGAGGTTTGGCACACCCTTGAACTTCTATTCACTACACAGTCTAAAGCTAGGACTCTCCAGCTTCGATTCCAGCTTCAATCTCTTAAGAAAGGAAACTTGTCTATTCATGATTACATGCTAAAAATGACTAGTATTGCTGAAAATCTCTCTGCTGCAGGACAAATTATCTCTGATGAGGATCTGATTCTCTATATTTTAGGTGGTCTTGGACACGATTATGACCCTGTTGTGATTACTCTCACCTCTCGACCTGACCCTATAACTCTGCAGGAGGTTCAATTTCTGTTGCAAAGTCAGGAAATGCGACTTGAGCAGCTCAATACCCCTGCTACTGGAGATCTCACCTCTCCTAGTGCTAATTTTGCTACACAGTTTAGGAGATCGGTTAACATTAATGGAAATGCAGGTCTGAATGGCAACCAAGGAAGAGGATATTCTCCCCGTGGTCGTGGTCGTGGTCGTGGAGGAAGAGGCAATCGCCCTGTGTGCCAGCTTTGCAATCGTGTTGGCCATGTTGTGTCCAAATGCTATCATCGCTTTGACATCAACTTTCAGGCTCCTACACCTGGCTCAAACCAGTCCAATCCAAATGCTTCTGCAGGCCAGCAAGCATCTGGTCAAGGCCAACATGCCTTCTACTCTTCCTCATCCAATGATGCTCATCTCGACAACTCTTGGTACATAGATAGTGGAGCAACGAACCACATCACTGCTGATACTCAGAACCTGCAACACAAGGTGGAAAACAAAGGTATTACTCAGCTGCTCATTGGTAATGGGCAGCCCCTTTTGATAACTGAGATTGGTACAAATACCTTACATCTGCCTAAATCATCTTCTAATTTACTGCTTAACAATGTATTCTGTGTTCCCCAAATAACCAAAAATTTATTGTCTATATCTCAACTAACCAAAGACAATCATGTTTATATTGAGTTCTATTCTGACTATTGTGTTATAAAGGATCTGACTACGAGGAAAGAGTTAGCTCGGGGAATGCTTAGCAATGGCCTTTATCAACTACAGCTTCCTAAGTCATCTCTTCATTCCAGCTTTCCAAGAAATCAACACTCATGTTTCTCTGTTGCATCTTTGAATCCTAAGAAGAGTCCAATCTCAGTGTCATGTTGTAAGAGTCGATTAAGTGAGCATGTTAGTCCAGCTCAAACTTTGTTTGTTCAATCTGCTAATACTAGTAATCTCAATATCTGGCATATGAGACTTGGTCACCCAAGTCTAAATGTAATGAAAAACATGTTGATCAATGAAAAAGTTTGTTTTAAAATCCTTCCCAGTTTTTGTGATGCCTGTCATATTGGCAAATCCAAACATAAGCATTATCAGTCCTCAACAAAATCTGCCAGCAAACCATTAGAAATCATCCATTCGGATGTATGGGGGGCCTCACCAATTTTGTCTAAAGATGGATATAGGTATTATGTCCACTTTGTAGATGAATTTAGCAATTTCACTTGGATATATCCATTAAAACTAAAATCTGATGTAAAAGAAACTTTCATTAATTTCCAGAAGTTTGTTGAAAGAAAGTTTGATCACAAAATAAAAAATCTCCACTCTGATTGGGGTGGTGAGTACAGAAGTCTTGTGCCTTTCTTAAACTCCTTAGGAATACATTTCAGTCATCCATGTCCTCATACACATCCACAAAATGGTAAATCGGAAAGAAAACATCGGCACATAGTTGAAATGGGCTTGACATTACTCACACAAGCCTCCATGCCGCTGCACTATTGGTGGGAAGCCTTCAGTACTGCTGCTTTTCTTATCAATCACCTGTCCACTCCAACACTAAATCATAAATCTCCCATTGAAATTCTGTTTAAAGTTAAACCAAATCTGAACTTTTTGCGTGTATTTGGTTGTGCCTCTTTTCCCCATCTCCGAGATTACAACCAACACAAGTTAGATTTTAGATCTACAAAATGTGTTTTCCTTGGCTACAGTCCCAATCATAAGGGATACAAGTGTCTACACCCCTCTGGACACATTTACATTGTTCAAAGTGTCAAATTCAATGAATTAGAATTCCCATTTGCTGCTGGTTTCACTGTTGCAAATTTCAAAAATTCTGAAACAAATACTTGCTCTAACCAAATCAATTACAGTCAATGGCTTCCATTTGTATCTCAGTCTATGCAGGAATATGATGACTTAACAAACACTGATGTTGATAATGGCCAATGCTCACCAATCTCTGATTTATCTCCTGCTGCATCAACCTCAAGCTCAGCGCCTTCATCTAGTCATGATAAAACTCAAAACTCTACTCAATCTCCCTCAAATTCATCACCCGATACAGCTCACTCATATTCCACATTGCCACTTGAAATTCATCTACCCATCTCCACCTTTCCAATCGTACAGCCCACTCAAACCTCAGCCACAACAGAAATGGCATCTAAACCTGTCCAAACCACTGGCCACCATATGACAACTCGCTCTAAAGCCGGTATTTTCAAACCAAAAATCTTTCTAGCTACTTCACCTCACTCATCCATTAGTTCCAATTTTGAAGACACTGTACCAACCTCAGTTGATCAAGCACTCAATTCTCCACAGTGGCACTCAGCAATGCAAGATGAAAACACTGCCCTCTTGAAAAATCAAACTTGGCATCTCGTGCCTCGACAACCACACATGCATGTTGTTGACAACAAATGGGTCTTTCGAATCAAATATAATGCAGATGGCACCATAAATCGTTACAAAGCTCGCCTTGTTGCCAAGGGCTTTCAACAACAGCCAGGTATTGATTTCTCTGAGACATTTAGCCCTGTTGTCAAGCCTTCCACGATACGTGCTATACTCTCTATAGCTGTTACCTATAGCTGGGATATTCAACAAATCGACATCAACAACGCCTTTCTAAATGGAACCCTCCAAGAGGAAGTCTTCATGGAGCAACCAGCTGGCTTCATTGATCCTAATTATCCCACTGCTGTGTGTAAGCTAGACAAGGCTCTCTATGGGTTGAAACAAGCCCCTCGGGCTTGGTTTGACAAACTCAAAGGTTCTCTTGCTGCCCTTGGATTTAAAAACTCGGTAGCTGATACTTCTCTGTTTTTCTACAATGATGGTGAAGCTGTTGTCTATGTTCTAGTATACGTCGATGACATTTTGCTTACAGGAAATAATGCTACTCATGTCTCCACTATTGTCTCCAAACTTCAGTCTTTGTTTGCTCTCAAATCCCTTGGCTCTGTCACATATTTCCTTGGTTTTGAGATAACAAGGGGGCATCATGGTCTTCACTTATCTCAAACCAAATATACCATAGATCTCTTAAAAAAGACTAACATGATTGCTGCCAAGCCTTGTCCTACTCCCATGAATCAAAGCAACAAGTTAAGTCTCCAAGATAGTGCTCCTTTTGACCATCACACGCTGTACCGCAGTGTTATTGGTGCCCTCCAATATCTTACACTTAGTAGACCTGACATTGCTTATTCTGTGAATAAGCTAAGCCAATTTCTTCAAGCTCCCACTCAAAACCATTGGAGCGCTTGTAAGAAAATTCTACGCTATCTTGTTGGATCAATTGGAGAAGGGATCTTGTTCACTCGTGCCTCCACTCTAACAATTGAAGGCTTTTGTGACTCAGATTGGGCAAGTTCTCTTGATGATAGAAAATCCACAACCGGTTACTGCATATACTTTGGCAAAAATTTAATCAGTTGGAGCTCTCGAAAACAAAAGTCTGTGGCTCGCTCAAGCACCGAGGCTGAATATAGAGCCTTAGCTCACGCTTGCACTGAGGTGGTGTGGCTGCAATCCTTGTTCACTGAAATCGGCATTGAATACAAAGGACCAGCCATAATATGGTGTGACAATTCTGGTGCCAGGCAGTTAGCATCTAATCCAGTATTCCATTCAAGAACAAAACATATTGAAATCGATGTGCATTTCATTAGAGACAAAGTTTTGAACAAAGAAGTGGAGGTTAGATACATTCCAACAGAGGAGCAAATAGCTGATATTCTTACCAAGTCTCTCAGCATTTCACAATTCCATTATCTCAAAAACAAGCTGGCAATTTCATTCTCTCCACAGCACAGCTTGAGGGGGCGTGTTGAAAATAATGGAGCTGACATAACCGAAATGGAGGACCACAATGATATTGATGATGACAGCTAATAATTGGTCTGTTAAATAGTACCATTCGGTTGCTAATTTTTCTGAAAATCAGGGGTACTCCGTACCTTCAGATATTCCTCAAATATTCTTTTTCCAGAACAATCTTTAGTGCATTATAAATACCTGTGTACACCTCATTGTAAATAGATCAGCAGAGCATCAATACAATAAGTACACAATCAATATTACAATTTTCTCTCTTATTTTTTTTTTAACTAACAATATATTTCCTATCTTTGTCAAATCATCATTAGAACCTCCTTTTCTGCTCTACCTAAACCTTTGGAAAATTAATTGTCATAAGCAAACAATTTCGCAGTTTCTCCTCTTTTGGAAATGAAAAAGAATAGTTTTGATCGCTTATCGACCAAATTAGCACATTAAGTTAAATCTTGGAATAAAATGAATTACAAAGGTAAAAGCAAAAGCAAAATCAGTATGTTGATAGATCTTGGATTGAGTTGAAATAACATAAATCTGAACTGCAGGAACATTAAATTATAGAATAATGGGTTATAGGATGAAATGACGAAGTGCAATCAAGCATAAAAGGCAGTATAGATAGTTAACGATGATAAAATTACGGTTTGTACCTACTGTAAGAGGTGGAAAGAAGCATATAAAAGAGAAGGAGATTGAGCTGCTTAATGCCATCGATAATTTCCTTCCCTCTGCCATTTGTAGGTTTATGATTTCTCGATTTCTTTCAATATTCAATTTTTCACTGAATGGAGGGACGATGATTTTGGGAGTGGGGAAACAAATGTGAATAAATGGGTATTGCGGTCACTAGCGAACATGGGTCAAGGGAATTAGAACTATACCTAATGACTAGTGCTACATTTTTAACTTTCTTATCTTTAAAATGAAGGGCAGTTTTGTCAATCCAAAAAAGGCTTCACTTGGTGAATTATTTGTTTTATATAGAAGATACATAAGATAAACAAGTGCTGCAAAAATCCCGCCATTAAATTGCCACAGTGCGACGAAATTTGCATATCTTTATAAAACAAGTTTATATTTTATTAAACTATTATAAATCAGTTATTATCACTATGAAATAATTAAAATGGACATCATTTAAAATAATTGTTTGGATATTTAAAAACTTAAAATACCAAAACTTTCCTTATATACTCATTTATGAAAATGATGAAATCATCTATGACATCATAATTATTTTTATTTCCAAAATGTATACAAATCGTGTGCTACTTCTAATGGTAAAAAAGCTGTTTATCGAGGAAACGATTTTCGGTCATATTATCGCTATTTTTCCAAAGAATATATTTTTGTAAACATTTTTTCAAAGAAAAATCACCATTATTTATCACATAAAACATGTTTATTTATGTTTAATATACCTACATTCGAATAATTAAAATTAATGTCATATTCCAAATCAAAGTGATAAAAATACGGGTCTTTACATCTTGCCTAAGTCCTCTAGTACTATAGATAAATCCTTTTGGGATTCCATTGATTGGCACAAAATAAGTAGGTGAATTGATGCATTAAGTAATTGTAACACCCCTAATTTTCTTGACATTATTCAGGATATTTAATTAGAATAAATTAAATAGAGTAATGTAGATAAGGAGATTGAGGTTGATTAATAAACTAAGTGGTCATTCTTATTTAAAACAATGAACTTATAAATGGTTAAGTATTAAGCAATTGAACATAAGAGCGTTAGGGTAAATTGTTGCCCACATTCTTCCTCTCATACCATTTTCATTAGGCTATACACGTTCATTTTATTGCAAGTAAAGTTGTAACCATAAGGAGATAAAGCAAGGCCAGCCATTAGGAAGAAAGAAGAGAAGAGAAAATCAATTTAACGCTTAGGATTCAGGCTAAGAAGAAATCAATCTCAATCAAACTTCAATTTCCTTATCCAATCTAAGGTGAATAATAATTTCTACATCTCTATTTTGGTTTTATAATCATATGTTTCAAATTTAAGAGTAAATATATTTTTATGGTATATTAAATGATGATATCCTTAATTTATTATTTATATGGTTTCAAACAAGGTTGCTTAAAGGAGATATACACGGTTTTAGGGTAAAAAAAGGTTAAATGGTTTTTTAAATTGTTTATTAGCATAGTGGAGAATTAGTTATGAATTTTTGAAAGAAAATATGGTTTTTTGGGTTTATAAATTTATTTTGAAAATTAAATTAAGAACTTGGGTCTGGAATTTTAATACGATAGATAATATGATTAAAGTGAATTTCTAGAATTTTTGGGGTTTTTACTAAGTGATTTAGTACGGAAATTAAATTATTTCGAAAGGAGGACCTAGATGATTTAATTGTTTTGATAATAGGAAGGGCTTATTTGTTAAAAATTATCTTGATTTTAAATCTGAGAAAATGCGGCAACTATTATCCAAATTATTTAAAAGTTTTTGAAAGCCAATCAAATGTTTACAAGTAGGCAAATTTGTTACAAAAAGTTTACTTAATTTGGTGAAAACCGCTTTTGTTCAGAAAAGGGGGTTCCGCCTTCTCTGGAAAGACCTTTCGACCAAGACCTTTCAAATTCATTGAAACCAACAAGGTCGAAACCAATGCATATATCATTCAGGTAGTATGTATTGAATTGAACAAACGTGGAAGGTAGGTTGTCGAAGGGTTGCTTGGAAAGGAGTTGGTTCCTTAGTTTGTTTTGGTTTGGAAAGAAAATCACTTGCCTGTTTTTATAAGAGCTTTCAACATAGTCAAGAGTTATGCTTTCGACAAAGTCAAAAGCTAGGATTTCGAAAGGATAGTTTTTAAAGAGCTTTCGACACAGTTGACGGCTATGCTTTCGACACAGTCGACAGCTATGCTATCAATACAGTCGAAAACAAAGGTTTCGAAAGGATAGTTTATAAAGGCCTTTCGACGCAGTTGAAAGCTATGTTTTCGAAAGGGGATTTCAAAGAGGCTTTTGAAAGAGAGTTGCCGCCTTTGTTATAAAGAAGTAGCTTTCGAAAGAGTTACTTAGTTTTTGTTTAAAGCTTTCGAAGGGGTAGTTGTCGACCAGGTCGAAACCATTTTGAGAATTTACGACCTTCCGATGGCATCGATGTTGTCAAAAGGTTCAATCTTTATAAATACAAGTCGCTTCCCAAAGCTTTCGAAGGGGTCGAAGGCAATGGTTTCGAAAGGGGTTTCGAAGCCAACCTCCAATTGTTTTTCCAGATATTTCGATGATTTTGAAAGGATAGTTTCAACGCCATCAAACTTCCCCAATATTTTATAAAATAAAGAGTGGTTTCGAAAAGGATGCTTTTACCTATTTTCAATTTTACCCAAATCAATGTTTTAAGTATAAACCCAATGCTTTCGAAAGGGTGGATTTTCAATGGTTTCGAAGGGTAACCTTCATTGCTTTCGAAAGGGTACTTTGAAGTGGTTTCGAAGCTATGCTTCTACTCTTATAAAATAATACTTTATAATGGTCGAAAGGTTTTGAAAGAGGTGTTTTAAAGTATTATAAAAACTGGAGTTTGTTGTTTTAAAATATATGTTTTATGCTTTTGTAGGGTCGAAAGCGAAGTTTTCAAAGGGATCGAAAGCAAAGCATTTGAAGGGGATACTTTCGAAGGGGTTGTAAAATTGTTTTCTTGTAACTAAGCTTCATACTTTCAGAGGGGATACTTTCGAAAGGGTATGTTTATATCAAACTTGGTTTTTGGATATGTAGGGTTGGTAACCTTATAAAATGAATGTTGTTTAATCTAGGGGATACCATGGTGGGTTTAATGAGTTCAATGCAATAACTGGGGATACCGACACTTATATATTTTGACACAATCATTGGGGGATACCAATGTAAATTATAAATGAATATAACCTAAATTAGGGGTACTGATGGAAATAGGTTAATCAAGTGGATAGCATGGGAAGATTTGAATCTTGTGGGTAATATGAGTTAAATGGCCAAGTAATGGGTTCATAGTCATCCTAGAAAAACTATGGGATGTTTGATGGATAGTCAACATCATGTCGGGGATTGATGGTCTACATATGATTGAAGAAGCGTTTGTAGTCATCCTAGAAAAACTATGAGATGTTTGAGGGATACTCAACATCATGTCAGGGATGGATAGTTTCCATAGGAAAAAAAAGGTCATAGTTATCCTAAGAAAACTATGGGATGTGAGATGGACAGTCCACATCAATTTAAGTAAAATGAATGTAGGATGGATAGTCCCTCTTTGATGCAAATAAAGTCTAAAATGGGATGGGTAGTCCTTGAAAACATAAGATGGATAGTCAGTTGAAACTTAAATGGTTTAACTAGCTATGTGGGATGGGAAATCCTAGTTGTTTTCAAGTATGCATATCATCATGATTAGTTTGAAATGTATATTTTAACCATTGTAGGTGCGGGTGGCATATAATTATTTAGAGTTATCTTTTTCTACTGTGTACTTGGATGTAAAGGCAGATTTATTAGCCTTATTATATACTCTGATCAACCAAGGGGACATCTTCATATGTCGCTTTTGGCGTATGTGTAATAAATATATTTTGTAGAACGTGGATAATGTTTTGGGATAATGTAATGAACATGAATTTTATGAATGGAATGTGGAAATATGTTTTTGAATCATTATTTTTTTTCTATATTCTTGTGATCTGTGTATCAATGAATCTAGCACCGTAGTATTTGGTTGCTAATGATTAATAATTATGGATGACTGCAGCATACGTAGCTATTATTTTTGGGCCTCCAAGTAGGGAGAATGTTACAAGTTGGTATCAGAACATAAGTTTATGAAATACTTTAACTGAAAAAACGATTTTTGAAAACATAAATCCCTAGAAACTAGAGTTGAGATTGCGGTATGGGATAATGCTATAGTAATGTACTTGTATTTACTATATATAAGTATATGCTTTATCTCTAGGCTCTTATCTTTATTAGGCTATTCTTTTGTATCTCACGATGCTTGAATATAGATATGGATGGAAGAAGAGGTAGAGTTAATGTAGGAAGAGAAAGCACCACCACTAATGGAAACGCCCGACCCAATAGTAGAAGAGGACAAGGTCAGGATCAGGCTGAAAATGTTAATGCTGGGGTTCCCAAGTGGACATGGGATCCATGTATCATTTTTTCGTAAATATGATGCAAGCTAGAATCGTTGCTGGGGTTGTAGGAGGAAATGTTGCGGGAGGAGTTCAATCTGCTCCAGTGGTTGATAACTATGCTAGGCTGAGCAGAGACTACACAAGTTTGGATGGAAAGCCAATTGTTGGAATGAAGGGCGCTGTTGAAGTTGAGAATTCGCTTTTGAATTGTTGAAGGATCTTTACAGATTTAGGCTTAGATGATGGACAAAAGAGAAGGCTAGCCTCGAGGCAGTTGCAAGGGTTAGCGCTTTATTGGTCAAACAGTATGACAGCCAGAATACTGGAGGAAGAACCGAAATGGGCAGATTTCCGAAGAAGGTTTAAGCAGAGGTTTCTGTCTGAGGTTGCTAAATTAGCATTGATGA
Organism: Allium cepa; assembly: GCA_030765085.1. NCBI lineage: Eukaryota > Viridiplantae > Streptophyta > Magnoliopsida > Asparagales > Amaryllidaceae > Allium > Allium cepa. The sequence continues at coordinate 942,655,400 of CM060934.1, read as the reverse complement.
GGAAGTTCATGAATCTTGTCCAAGGAGGGATGTTTGCGATCTTACGCTTCTAAGTTTGATGAGCTGTCTCGATATGGTTATGCTTTAGTTGACACCGATGTCAGAAGGAATGAGGGACTCATTAGAGGATTGAGGCCAAAGCTAGGTAGAATGACTATGACCCATATCTGAGATCCTTCTAATGTGGTGGTGGAGATGGCCATTGTCCATGAGGAGATGCTTGCTATTTCTTACAGAGAGAGGCCAATTGAATCCCAAGGTCCTTAGGTGAAGAAGAGGAAGTTCTTCGAGACGAAGGGCGCTCGAAAAGGAGGAGCAGCTAAGAAAGGGAAAAGAGATATAGTTTTCTACTAGTGTGATAATAAGGGGCATTATGCTAATAAGTGTTGTTTGGGTGATGGAAAGATGGTTGTAGGGAAGAAGAACACGAAATGCTATAATTGCAACCAGATGGGGCATTACAAGAGCAAGTGTCTTGAAGCTGGCAAGGTAGGAAAAGGAAAAGTCTTTGCTTTGGAACCATCATTCTCTAAACCAACTGCTGCTGAGAAAGGGAAGACTATAATGGAAGGTACGCTTTTGATTCAGAGTATACCAGTGAGGGTACTTTTTGATATCGGAGAATCGCATTCATTTATATCACAGTATTTGGTTGATAGGTTGTGTATAAAATCCACATACCTTGTTACTTCTTTAAGGGCTGCGAGTCTAATAGGAGGGTATGCAACTCTTGGGATGAGTTATAACCAGTTAGAACTTGATTTGTTAGGTCATAAGTTTGCATGAGTTTGTGTGTCTTTCATTTCATATATTTTGGGATCATTTTGGGTATGGATTGGTTAGGTAAGTACGAGGCTAGGATATTTTGCCAGGATCGAGAGATATCATTGACACCTAGATAGTCATAACCAAATCATTTTTCTGAGTGGAAAATTTCAATAAGAGTGTTTGCGCTTTGTGAGTGCCATGGAGGTTGGAGAAGACCTTAGTTAGGTTTGTGTGGCTAGAGAGTTTACAGATGTTTATTAGCCGGTTGTTGGATTACCCCTGAAATGAGCTGTTGAATTTCGGATAGGCCTTATGCTCGGAGCTGAACCTATCAGTATACCACCTAACAAGACGATGTCGATATTGATGAAGGAATTAAAGGTGTAGCTAGTGGATATTGAGGGAAGGAATTTTATCAGACCAAGCAGTTCGCCTTGGGGAGCGGCCGCGGTGTTTGTGAAGAAACTAAGGATGTGCATCGACTATTGTAAGTTAAACGAAAGGACGATCAAGAATAGGCACCTTCTGTCGAGGATTGATGATCTGTTTGATTAGTTGTATGGAGCCAGAGTATTTTCCCAATTGGATTTGGCGATGGGGTTCCATCGGTTGGGAGTGACGGAGGATAGCATTCCTTTGACGGCATTTCAGACTAGATGTGGTTCGTATGAGTGATTGGTGATGCCATTTGGATTGACAAATGCACCTGCTTTCTTTATGGATTTGATGAACTGGGTTTTCCGAGAGCACTTGGATAGGTTCATGTTGGTATTTATAGATGACATTTGGTGTACTCTAAAGATGAAAGGGGGCATGAGATTCATCTTAGAGTTGTGTTGGAGACGCTGAGGCAGAATTAGCTAAAGGCAAAATTATCAAAGTGCCATTTCCAAAAGAAAGAGGTTAAGTTTCTTGGTCATGTGATTTTAAAAGAGAGATTGGCAGTTGATCCAGTTAAGATCAAAGCTATCAGTAATTGGAGGAGGCCGAAGATGGTAACTAAGATCAGAATTTTTCTTGGACTTGCTGGCTATTACCAGAGATCCATTAAGGATTTCTTGCAGATAGCAGCGCCTTTAACTAAGTTGACCAGAAAGGACGTAAAGTTTGTTTGGTCCGATAAATGTGGGGAAGGGTTCCTTAAGTTAAAGAATTTGTTAACCAATGCACCAATGTTAGTGGTTTCAAACGGTAACCAAGGGTTGGTAGCATACACTAATGCATGTGATACTGGATTGGGAGCAGTATTGATGCAGAGGGACAAAGTTATCACTTATGCATCTAGTCAGCTTAGACCGCATGAAGTTAGACATCCTACTCATGACTTAGAGTTTGTTGCGGTGATATTTGCCTTGACAATTTGAAGGCATTATCTTTTGGGAGAGAGATTTGAGTTGTATACCAATCATAAGTCATTAAAGTATTTATTCTCTCAAAAGGAATTGAATATGAGGCAGCAAAGATGGCTGGAGTTTTTGGTTGCTTATGGTTTCCATATAGAGTATACTCCTGGGAAAGGAAATTAGGTAGCAGGTGCTCTCAGTAGAAAACATCAGAATATGGTGTTAGCGATGTTGGAAGAATGGAAGAATATAGAAGCTTTAGCCCATTGTGGTGTGCAGTTGAGATCTACTGCTAGTTCTAGTCAGGGTACTGCCATGTTATCTTGCTTAGAAGTTCGACCAGTGTTGATCGAGAGGATAACTTCTAAGCAGAGAGAAGATCCATTTTTAGCTGAAAGAATTAGAAGGCTTGAGATAGGATCAGAGGTTGATGACCTAAAGGATTTTAGTCTTGACCAAAGAGGATGGTTGAGAAAGAAGGGACGATTATGCGTTCCGAATGTAGAGAACTTAAGGAGAGAAATTTTATAGGAATTTCATCGATCGAAGTTTTCGGTTCATCCTAAAGGAACAAAGATGTGTCAAGATATGAAGAGAAGCTTTTATTGGGAAGGAATAAAGAGAGATGTTGGCTTATGGGCTTAGGCAGTGTGTTAATTGTCAACAAGTGAAGGTCGAACATCAGAAGCCAAGTGGGTTACTTCAGCCTTTAGATATTCCAGTCTAGAAATGGGATTCGATATCGATGGATTTTATAGACGGGTTGCCAAGGTTAAGTAGAGGAAATGAAAGCATGTGGCTTATTATGGACAGGCTGACCAAGAGTTCCCATTTCATTCCCGTAAAGTCAACCAGGACGACACCGGTTTTAGCTAAGTTGTTCCTAAAGAACATAGTTAGACTTCATGGAATTCCTGGTAGCATAGTTAGCGACAGAGATGCAATATTTACTAACGTAATTTGAAGGAGTCTACAAGAGGTATTAGGTACCAGGCTCAAGATGAGTACAACATATCACCCACAGACGGATGGGCAGACCGAGAGGGTCAATAAAGTACTTGAGGATTTAATGAGAGCTTGTGTACTGGACTTTGGTGGATCTTGGGAAGATCACCAGCATCTGATTGAGTTTTCCTATAATAATAGTTATCAGACTGTTATAGGAATAGCGTCTTTTGAAGCTTTGTATGGAAGATCATGCAAGTCATCAGCATGTTGGTTGGAGACAGGAGACTGATTGGTCTTAGGCTCAGATTTAGTTAGAGAAGCGTCGGAAAAGATTGAGTTAATTCGAGTATGGATGAAGGAAGCTCAATCCAGGAAGAAGAGTTACGCAGACAAGAGGCGTAAAGACCTATAGTTCTTAGTAGGAGACAGGGATTTCGTTAAAGTATCACCGATAAAGGGTATGGTACGATTTGGAAAGTCGAAAAAATTGGCCCCAAGGTATGTTGGTCCATTTCAGATTATAGAAAGGATTGGAAAGCTCGCGTAAAGAGTAGAGTTGCCGTGCAGTTTGGTAGGGGTCCATAATGTATTCCATGTGTCTCATCTTCGCAAGTTTGTGCATGATTCGGAGGCTACTATTCCTCAGACAGAGTTAGAGGATTTGGTAGTGGAGCCTGATTTGACTTTTGTTTGACAACCAGTTTGGGTTGTGGTGAGAAATGAGAAGAGACTGAGGACAAGACAGTAAAGTTAGTGAAAGTTCAGTGGAGCGACAATGAGAAAGACTATACTTGGGAGACAAAAGACGGGATTCGAGAGGCTAATCCTAATCTGCTTTAATGGTATGTATATATTAGGTCTATATAGATTGGTTTCTAGTCGGGTAGGCTAGTATGGTTATTAGGAGATGTTACAGACGATTTCTATGTTTGTTAGTTGACCCTTACTGAATTTCTAGGACGAAATTCTTTAAGGAAGGGAGCCTGTAACACCCTTAATTTTATTGACATTATTCAAGAGATTTAATTAGAATAAGTTAAATAGAATAATGTAGATAAGGAGATTGAGGCTGATTAACAAACTAAGTGGCCGTTCTTATTTAAAATAATTGAACTTATAAATGGTTAAGTATTAAGCAATTGAACATAAGGGCATTAGGGTATATTGCCGCCCACATTCTCCCCCTTATACCATTTTCATTAGGCCATACACGTTTATTTTATTACAAGTAAAGTTATAAATGTTAGGAGATAAAGCAACGCCGACCATTAGGAAGAAAGAAGAGAAGAGAAAATCAATTTTAAGCTTAGGATTCAAGGTAAGAAGAAATCAGTCTCAATCAAACTTCAATTTCCTTATCCAATCTAAGATGAATAATAATTTCGATATACCTATTTTAGTTTTATAATCATATGGTTTTGGACTTAAGAGTAAAACTATTTTTATTATATATTGAATGCTGATATGCTTGATTTATGATTTATATGGCTTAAACAAGATTGTTTTAAGGAGATATACACGATTTTAGGGTAAAATCAAGATTAAATGGTTTTTTAAATGCCATGGGAAAATTTTATGTTATGGAAAACATGATTTTGGAGTTGGGTTTAAATTTTCATAATTTTCCAAGCCATGGAGAATTAATTATGAATTTTCAAAAGAAAATATGGTTAATTGGGTTTATAAATTTAAGAATTTGGGTCTGGAATTTTAATACGATAGACAACATGATTAAAGTGAATTTCTAGAATTTTTAGAGATTTTTACTTAGTGATTTAGTATGGAAATTAAATTATTTCGAAAGGAGGACCTAAACGATTTAGTTGTTTTGATAATGGGAAGCCATATTTGTTAAAAATTATCTTGATTTTAAGCGGAATATATTATTCAAATTATTTAAAAGTTTGTGAAAGCCAATCAAATGATTACAAGTATGGAAGTTTGTTAAAAAAAAGTTTACTTAATTTGGTGAAAACGGCTTTTGTTCATAAAAGGGGGTTCCGCCTTCTCTAGAAAGACTTTTCGACGAAGACCTTTCGACCAAAACCTTTTGACTTCATTGAAACCAACAAGGCCGAAACTAATGCACATGATATCATTCAAATAGTATGTAGTGAATTGAACAAAAGTGTAAGGTAGGTTGTCGAACGGTTTCTTTCAAAGGAGTTGGTTCCTTAGTTTGTTTTGGTTTGAAAAGAAAATCACTTACCTGTTTTTTAAAGAGCTTTCAACACAGTCGAAAGCATAGCTTTCAAAACGATAATTTTCAAAGAGCTTTCGACACAGTCGAAAGCTAAATTTTTGAAAGGATAGTTTATAAAGGGGCGTTTGACACAGTCGAAAGCTATGTCTTCGAAAGGAGATTTCAAAGAGGCTTTTGAAAGAGAGCCTCCACCTTTGTTTTAAAGAAGTAGCTTTTGAAGGAGTTACTTATTTTTTTTAAAGCTTTCGAAGGTGTAGTTATCGACCAGGTCGAAATCCTTCCGAGAATTTGTGACCTTCCGATGGCATCAAAGGCATCAATATTGTCGAAAGTTTCAATCTCTAAAATACAAACCTCTTCCCAAAGCTTTCAATGTGGTCGAAGGCAGGCATTCGAAGGGGTCGAAGGCAATGGTTTCGAAAGGGGTTTTGAAGCCAACCTTCAATTGTTTTCCTAGATATTTCAATGCTTTCGAAAGGATGGTTTTGACACCATCAAACTTCCCCAATATTTTATAAAGAAAAGAGTGGTTTCGAAAGAGCTACTTTCACATATTTTCACTTTGATCCAAATAAACGTTTTAAGTATAAATCCAATGCTTTCGAAAGGGTGGATTTTCTATAGTTTCGGAGGGTAACCTTCATTGCTTTCGAAAGGGTACTATCAAGTGGTTTCGAAGCTATGCTTCTACTCTTATATAATAATACTTTAACATGGTCGAAAGGTTTCGAAAGAGGTGTTTTAAAGTATTATAAAGACCGGAGTCTGTTGTTTTAAAATATGTGTTTTATGTTTTCGAATGGGTCGAAAGCAAAGCTTTCGAAGGGGTCAAAAGCAAAACATTCGAAGGGGATACTTTCGAAGGGGTTGTAAAAAAACTTCTTTTAACCAAGCTTTATACTTTCGAATGGGATACTTTTGAAAGGGTATGTTTATATGACATTTGATTTTTGGATATGTATGGTAGATAACCTTATAAAATAAACATTGTTAACCTTGGGGATACTGGGGTGGGTTTAATGAGTTCAACACAATAGTTAGAGATACCGACACTTATATGTTTTGACACAATCATTGGGGGATACTAATGTAAATTATAAATGATATAACTTAAATTAGGGGTAGTAATGGAAATAGGTTAATCATGTGGATAGCATGAGAAAATTTGAATCATGTAGGTAACATGAGTTAAATGGCCAAGTGATGGGTTCATAATCATCCTAGGAAAACTATGAGATGTTTGATGGAGGCCAAGTGATGAGTTCATAGTCATTCTAGGAAAACTATGGGATGTTTGATGAACAGTCGACATCATGTCGAGGATGGATAGTCTCCATATGATTGAAGAAGGGTTCATAGTCATGCTAGAAAAATTATGGGATGTTTGATGGATAGTCAACATCGTGTCGGGGATGGATAGTCTTCATAGGAAAAAAAGGGTTCATGATTATTCTAGGAAAACTATGAGATGTGAGATGGACAGTCAACATCAATTTAAGTAAAATGGATGTGGGATGGATAGTCCCTCTTTAATGCAAAAATGTCTAAAGTGGGATGGGTGGTCCTTGAAAATATAAGACGGATAGTCAGTTGAAACTTAGATAGTTTGACTAACTAATGTGGGATGGGAAATCCTAGTTGTTTTCAAGTATGCTTCTCATCGTGATTAGTTTGAAATGAATGTTTTGACCATTGTGGGTGCAGGAGGCATATAGTTATTTAAAGTTATCCTTTTCCACTATGTATTTGGATGTAAAGGCAGATTTATAAGCCTTGTTATATACTCTGAACAACCAAGGCGCATCTTCATATGTTGCTCTTGGCGTAAGTGTAATAATTGTATTTTACTGAACATGGTTAACGTTTTGTGATTATGTAATGAACATGAATTGTTTGAATGGAATGTAGAAATATGTTTTTGAATTGTTTAAATTTTCCCATATTCTTGTGATCTGTGTATCGATGAATCTAGCACCGTCGTATTTGGTCGCTGAAGATTAATAACTATGGATGACTGCAGCATCCGTAGCCGTTAGTTTTGGGCCTTCAAATAGGGGGATGTTACAGTAATAAGTGTTAATAACCTATTTGGAATCCCCATAGACTTTAACATGTGTAATATAAGATTCCAGTTTACCTTATCATAAGTTTTATGGCAAATACATTTTATCTGCACCTTTCTGTTAAATTCTTTCTCTAATTCATGAGCCATAAGAGTGTTTTCAGTAATAATTCAACCTTTAATAAAGGCACTATAACATTGTGAAATTAAGTCTGGCAACACCTTATTCAACCTAATGCAAATGGTTTTACTTAGAACTTTGTATATAACATTACAACATGCAAGGGGCATGTATTATTCAAGTTTAACAGGTTTGTGAGCTTTTGGGATCAATGAAATATATATATGATTTATCTCCTGAATAAACGCACCCGTATCTAAAGCTTCTTGATATGTAGCTAAAATGGTTTCTTTTAGGTTTGTTCAATGCATTTTGAAAAAAATTACCCCCATACCATCCGATCAACGACAGAAGTCATCATGAATCGAGAAGAGAGCTCTTTCAACTCGCCTTCTTGTATTCTGGATATCAACATTTTCCCTCCTTTTGGCGAGATCCTGCTTGTAATGTCGATTTTAAGTATTCTTTGGTTTCACTCCCCATTGTATAGTTCTGTGAAGTAAGAGATTGCTTTTGTTTCAAGGTCTTGAAGTTTCTCCCCAATTTCCCCCCGGTCATTCAAATAGTTTGTTAAATAGTTTTTGTTTTTTCTTCAAGAAATTGCAGTATAAAAATTTATTGCATTCATCCCCTTATGTGAGCCACTTTTTTTGCATTATATATGGTGCCTACTTTCTTAACTCTTCTATAGGTTGCCTCTGTAATTAAAAGTAGTATGCATTGAGTCCCTCATAATGTGGTTCTGCATCCAGTTTATTTTGCACTTCTTGTAGGGCTTCTTGAATTTTATGAACTGCATCTAAACTTTGGTTATTTTTTTCAATCCTTGAGTCTATTCTTCATGGATTTTACCAGCAACACATATCTGTACGTACAATTTGTAGCACAGATTTGAACTTCTGCAAAATTTACTGCTTCATTGTATCCATCACATAAAAGCCAAAAATTAGCATATATGAAAGGCTTCCCTTTTTTTATTTTTTTCTTGATTATTAAATTACCTAAGGAGAGGATAATGGTCACTAGTAAAACTAGGAAGAAAATTAACTTTAAAAAAAATTAATCTGGTTAAAGAGTTCTATATTTCCCACAGTCTTGAAACAGTTTTGAACGTCGCCATTTTTCCATGTGTATTTCAGGGCTGTATGGAATGCCTTAATCAATCCACTTGCTAGCAATCATCGAATTCAGCAATTTGGTAAACTTTTAATCTAATTCCTCCTTTATTTTATTAGTTCTCAACACTAAATTAAAATCTCCAACTACAGCCTATGGTTTATGAATTTGTTTCAAGTTGTGAATAAGCTATTTCCATAAGGTAGTTCTTGTGGAAGGCCAATTACTTGCATAAACAAAAGTGAAAAATACTCCCAACCCCCTATAGTTTTTGCAGTTTAAAGTAATATGTTGTTTATCTTGATTAAATAAATTAGCCAACACATTTCTTTATCCTAAAGAAAAACAATTATACCCTTGATGGTATTGGAACTGTTGTGGATAATATCCCATTTGTCCCCTGTTTGCATTTTAAACATCTCAACACTTTCCTCACTTAGTTTGTTTTTGAGAATTGCTAAAATTGAGGGCTTATACTTAGCCCTTAGACTATAGAGGTCTAACTTCCTTACATTAGTGTTTTGTCCTAAAAAAAATTCCAGAATATCATTCACATTGAGTTTTAGTAGCTTTCCTCCTAGTAAAAGGAGCTGAAATTTCTCTATATATGTTCTTAAACTACCTTCTCCTCACCTTTTTCAAATTGTTTTATGTATTCTTTATTTGACATTGTATATTTTCCAACATTTTCTTCCTTGCTATCTTCATCAAAGCTGCCAAGTTGTATATTTAATTTCTAAATTTCTTCTATAGTGGTAGGCAATTCCTCTTCCTTCTCATCAATAGTAACAGACTCCATCTCAGGATCCTTTATCAGACTTAAGGATTTCTCAGCTATCTACACATGATGGTGGGTTTGATTTGAACTCTTTGCAGGCTCATCTAGGCATCTATTCCACTAGCTTTAGGTGATGGTACGTGTAAATAGGGGCTATTAGGGATAATCTCTACAACATTTTATATATCACCTTTTTTTACTATGGTATTTTTTGGGGAACTCACTATAAGGAGTTGTGCTTTACTAGTACTAGTAGATGTTGTATTGCTACTGGGTTGTGCATAAATAGTTGACGTCGTGTTGCTGCTTTTTTGCTTCTCTACCCAAATCTGTTTTAGCATTTCTATTACTGTATTGCATTGTTGTGTGCTATGGACAAAACACTTGCATTCATCACATCTTGGTGGCACATGCTCATACTCTACATCCTGTATATACAAATTACCATGCCTGTCAATGGCTTTGACTGTTTTGGGAAATTTAGATGTTGCGTATAACTCTACCAAAACCTTTGCATAGTTGATTCTTTTAACCAGTCTAATGTTCTCATCTGTGTCTATTGGTTTTCCAATTAGACTAGCAAGTTTGCTGATACATCTCATAGATCTATGTCTAGGTTTTTTCTCCAACCCTTGTTTTGTCGACTTAGTGTTTTATTTTAGAGCCTTGCCAAAAGTTTGTTTCCCTTTTCATTTAACCTCATTCTACCTACCTCCTTCATCATCCTCCTTGTCACCTAGGGTTTTGAGAATCCCTTGTATTTTCTCTATTTTCTTTTAATATTATTTTTTTGATGCTATATTATGGAGCGAGCACACCCCCCTCCCCCAACACACACACATATATATTATCGGTTATTTCTAATGTGAGGTTTTTCCAATTTGTTCACATTTTTGGGTTTTATGTTGTATTACTAACGAAACATTATTTATGACATCAGAGATTAGTCTGCAAGCATGTTTCGAGGTGTTTATCACTTATTTAGATATTAAAATAGTGGGGCATCGTTATGGTCAATCTGCTTTATTGATTTAATGCGTTACTTGCCTAATTAATTTAACATTTAAATTAATTAATTCTTTTAAAGTCACGTTTTGATTAAAACATAAAACAATTATACATCGGTTAATTATCAGGCTTTAAATAATCAAAATACTATAAAAATCAATACATCTACATTTATTTTATTATTAATTTGTAACGTTTATAAATTAATTTCAAATTAGTTGAAACTAAAAATTAGCTTAAAAAATGGTTGTGTTGACTCAATGGTGCAAACTCGATCCTCGGTCAATATTTAAACGGTTTAAGCACTGAAGTCTGTATGAACTTTGCTGAAGTATAGTATCGGGTACGTGTTCAGTCCCTTATAGATCATTTAGGAAAATAATAATTTAAAATCTATATTAAACTACACTTGTAACGATACTTTTTGCATATATTCTTTTCATCGTCACTACATCACTTAGGTATCTAAACTTTGGTCAATTATTAGAAACTCTAATAATATCTATAGTTTATCACATATATAAATTTAAAGTCTTTATTCAATCTAATTGCATCTATCAATTAACTGATTTACTATGGCAAGACATTTTGACTTTAAATCAACTGTCGATTACTGTGATACTAACATTTTATAATGAAAGAGATGAATCCTCCCATGGGCAATGTTTCACCTCAAGTAGTTCAAAACATACCCAACTACGGTTGTAACATGATATCTATGTCATGTGATTAACTATATCTAACTATAGTCTAGTTACTTAAGATCTACAGTGCCCTCACGTTTGAATACTACTTTACATCGTTACATGAGATCTCTTATTTTGACTTAGTTGTGTTTAACCTACAAAAGAATCTCGTTGATTCATTCTGTGATTGTTCCAAACAACTACAAGTTACTTAGTTCTCCTAATGGTCAAGAGTAATTCACCTTCATCTTATGTAGTGCATTTTGTACACTAGTCTCAACAAATGCATCGATATTATTTTCTCGATACATCTTGACTAGGAACTTTTAAGAATAAAAATTTATTACACAATTCAATACTAATGGTTACTAAGACATTCACAACTGTAATCGATAAAATATTTTTTCTAATGATTTTCTACTTATATATATATATATATATATATATATATATATATATTTAACATGGACATAATACATTACTTATACCCAATACAACAATATTTATAGTAGAAAAATAAAACTAGATGTATACTCCATTTCAAATAGGATTCTCTATAAGAGTTAAGTTATATAATTAAATTACATAATTGTTCCTAGGGTGCATCCTTAGCTATATGAATCTCCCCTTTGCGCTTAATGTTAATTATGGAGCCTTAAGCTCATATTTCAACCAGTCTACCTAAACTAGATAGAGAAAGGGGCTTAAGGAATGGATATGTGATATAATAATTTTATATCAACTTTATTATTATACTTCTCTGTTACTGGTAATTTTTTTATCACATATTAATTATGGAGAACATATTTCGACCTCTTATCAAGTTGTGTGTTCTCATTCCAATCTATATTGCACTATTAAAATCATAATATGTTATTGGATTCTCAATGGTGGGAATCACCCCTAGCTTTCTTATAGATTTGCGTAAATATACTCTTTCTTTGCGGTCTAATTAACAGCGATGTACTTAGATTTTTTGTTTGAATCTTCCACAACCTATTGTTTGGAATATTTCCAACTCAAAACTCCTTAATCAAGGGTGAACTTGGAATTAAGATTGAAATACTATATTCGATGGTCATTTATAAAGTTCAAATCTGAACACTTATTCATAAGAAGTTCATTGCTTCCATAAATAATTCTCTAGTATTTTATAAATACCCAAGAATACACTTCATTACCATTCAGCGACTTTACTTTAGATTTAATATTCAATGAACATATCAAGTGTATAAGTAAGATCTATTATACCACATAACATAGAATATGATGATTCCTATTGTTGATGTGTATGGGATCAACCTAATATGTTTCATATTAAACATTTTAGTATGGTGTCTATGTATATTGATTGGGACAATCCCAACATCTTCTTATAAAAGTAAAAAGGACTTCACTTTTAAATCCTTTATCGAAAAATAAACAACCAAACTTTAACAGATTTTAGCATGGGTACATTGTTAGCAAACAATAGCATGTTACTTACTTATAGCATTTAAAATGATTTAGTACCTTTGATTATCATTTTTATAGACACATGTTTCCTTTATATTTCGACTAAAAATAAACCATTTGATATCTTTATCAAAATACTTACTCAGCCACTAAATGCATTTTGAACACCATTGTTGTATCAACTCTTAGACATATCCTAAAATCCACAAGCCTTGTTATCGCTCCCTTCGACTTTGAGACATTTTGGTTGTTATACGCAAATAGTCTCTTCTAAATCATCATTTAGAAGTTCTATTTCAACATTAGTGTCAAAATATAAAATTATATCGTGCGATAACTTGTGAGTAGAGTCTGAATGGACTGTTAATTGGCGAAATTACGTAATTAATTTTAAAATTGGAAATCGATGAAGTCATTTCTTATCAACACCGCTTTATAAAATTTTGACTGGATTGATCTTCTTCTTGAAAACACACTTGCGACCGATGGATTATAACCTTTCAGGTACAATTACCAAAAACATATTTTACCAATGAACTTGGAATCCATTTTAGATTTAAAGCATCAGGCCATGTATTTTTATAGTCTATCGATAACTGAGGAGATTGTTACTATTAACAATTCATATTCTCAATAGTGATAAGAAACTCATAGTTTTTCTTTCGTGTAGGTGAATTTTTATTAAACATTCGAATAAGCAATGTCTTCTTTAGACTTAGTTAAATTTACAATGTAATCAGTTTCGATGTTAGAATCTTGGATCATATCCATATCCCAAGAAATACCACTAATTTCTCAAGAAAGAAATTCCTTCAATAAGAAGGTAGCATTTCTTCAATCGATAGTTTTTTTTCTTAATGTGATGAAGTAGGCATTCCGAACATTTATGAACAACTAATAAGCTTACATAAAATAGATCTTGTTTTGAGTTCACAAACTTGCGTTTATAACTTAAATTGGTCAACAACATATCTTAAATTATTCAAGATTAGAGTCCTTCCCAATTTCATCCTATATGAATTCGTAATCTCTAATTTAAATGAAATTAAATTTAACATATGTGTTTACTCGTAAGTATATATCCTTGTAGAAAGAATTAACTCAACTTCACTTATTATTAATTGTACTTTGTCCAACAGAGCCCGGTTACTCTTTATCGGTACATCAATATGTAGCATATTGAGGAGTGACTTTGAAAGTGAATATTTTTTCGCTTTAAGGTACTATTGGAACTATTATCCAAGATATTCACCTATTTGATCAAATTGAATTAATTTGTTTCCTTTTCATATTATATTTTCTATTTTAGCTTTATATTCTATGAACTTATCATAGATATCTAACTTGTGTATCAAATACTCATGTTCATATCCAAAATAATTCATCGGTGAATTTAGTAAAGTAAGTGGATCCACTTTTGGTATCACTAGACCTAAGACTGCATATATCTACATGTATCAATTCAAATAGTTTGTTAACACCTTTTGTTACTACCAACAAATGGATTCTTTGCCCTTAATCATCTGAGATACAATTCACAAGTGCCATATAATTCATAGCCCTATAATTAAAGAATTATTCCTCAAAGGTATAATTTTCTATACTTCTCCAATTTAACTTAATTTCCTAAAACTTCATCTTCTCAATTTCCTAAAACTTCTAAGCAAAGGTTATATGTACTTCTTCATTTCTTCAATTTTAAGCACATAAGTTTCAATATTGTTGTGTTAACCTTGGGATGTTAATGACAACTGACTATTTCACCATAGTCATGTCGAATATCCATTTCAAGGGATTGGACCGTTCATGGCATAACCTTTCTCTTCTAGCACTTTATTATTCTCATTTAAACAATTTAAAAGCGAACAGTAAAGAGTAATAGCTTTTCCATTCATTGCATTCTTCCTAATCCCATTAGATTAGAAGCTTTAGATGGCACCAACTACAAAATGCTAGTCCCAAAAGGTACTCATCTTGTTCAAACAATTGGAAGTCAATTATGGTCTGTATAGCATAACTCCCTCTAAGAATGTTTCAAACGTTATTGCTTTTGCAATAATTGAAATTTCACAATAGGCATCATGATAAGGTAGACCGATGATGAAGCTAAAAGGATATTTGGAAAAGATGACATTTTACTCAAGGACACATGCTCACACATATTTAACCAAATATTTGATATGTTTTTAAATCGAAGGTTGACTATGATCATTTAGGATATAATGGAAAAGAAGTACAGAGTAGATGATGTTGGAATAGAAAAGTACGTAGTTGGTAAATGGTTGCAATTTTATTTGATCGATAATAAGTCAATTATCTAGCAGATTCGTGAATATGAAAATTTTGTATCTAATATAATTAACGAAGGACTGAAGATGTGTGAGTTCTTTCAAGCTAATGTATTGTTGGATAAATTACCGCCATCATTAAGCAGTTATAGAAACTACCTTAAGCACAAAAGGAAAGATCTATCTCTTGAAGAATTAATCTGACATAAACAGACTTTGGAAGCCAATCATCTCAAGAGTAAATTTTATGCTATGTTAATTGATTATAACAGCGTCAATCTTGTGAAAACTAGCAATCACTCTAATGTAGATAAATTCAAGAACAAAGGGAAAATGGCATAGAAATTTACTTTCCATAAGAATCAAAATGCTAGCAAAAATTAACAAGATCCAAAAGAAAAGATTATATTTTATTTCCATGGCAAACAAGGTCGTAAAGTGCGTCTGTGCTTCCAATGGAAAGGACTATATAATCAAAACATGCAATTAATGTCAAGCCATAGGCTAATCTTGCCGAGGATGAAGATACCATTACTGTAAAACAAGATTGACTAGGTGCTAGACATTGTCTATTTAGACATCTTTGTGAAAATTGAGATATTTTCCATCACTTTGAGGATGCAGGAATGGTTAACACAATCTTATCGGGAACTCTGCTGCTGGAGTGCTTGGTAAAAGAAAGGTTCTCCTTAGACTTACTTTTTGAGAAACTTTAGCTTTA
Organism: Allium cepa; assembly: GCA_030765085.1. Lineage (NCBI taxonomy): Eukaryota > Viridiplantae > Streptophyta > Magnoliopsida > Asparagales > Amaryllidaceae > Allium > Allium cepa. Next base: position 942,639,903 of record CM060934.1, on the reverse strand, counting down.
AATTGTGTATTGTTTGTCCCCTGATTTGTATGAATTTAGTTTATATTGCATTAGTGAATAAGGCTGGCACGAAACTTCTTTTTGAATTTGATAGTTTGTAGTCATTAGGAATGAGGTATTTTCGAGAATGGATACTTGGATGATTGTTTGTTTATAGAATACTTTGTTTTTTCTAGTAATGAAAGTGCTTTTTCTTATGTAGTTGAGTCCATTGACTTATGGAAAAATATACTAGGACATGTGAATATTGGCTCGATTTAAAGAATTGGAAAATTAAACACGATAAATATAGAAATTACATTCTATCTTCTAAATGTCTATTATATGTTGATCCTAAACATACTAAGAAACCTTTCAGATCGGTAAGTAAGAAAAGTATTGAGTTACTAGAATTAATACACTCAAACTTAGCATATTTTAAGAACACGGTTAGTAAAGGAGGTAAATATTATTAAGTAACATTCATTGGTGAATTTTTTGGATATACCAAGTTATCATCTTAGGTCCAAAGATGAGAATATAGAGATGTTCCTAAAATTTAAAGCTGAAGTTGGAAACCAATTACACTAGAAAATTAAAAGGCTTAGTGCTGATTAGGGTAGAGAATATTGTACTGATTTTGTAAGGAAATTTTGTGAGAAAAATGAAATTATCAATAAAACTAGTGCTCCTTACAGCCCCTACCGGAAAGAAAAATGGAGCGGTCAAGAGAAAATATAAGACCCTTAATAATATGATGAATGCATTGCTTTTCAGTTCTGGTATGACTAACAAAATATGGAGGAATCTGTATTATCCGCCTGTTATACACTTAATAGAATTCATCATGAAAGGCTAGATTAAACCCTTTAGGAATTGTGGAAAATTTTTCTTCTAAACCTGAAAATTTTGAAAGTGCAGAGGTGTCTAGCTAACTCAGGCCTCGTAGACTTTAGAAAAACTTGTTAGGATTTCAGTATACTTTAATACTGATTAATCATGAAACCATGGATCTGAATGGGTGATCCATATTGATTTAACTGAAAAGAAATAGAGGAAAGTAAATGGGTTAGCGGAAGCCATACCCGAATTCATAATTGCTGTTGGAAAAGTAAATTTGATTTGGTTTTTCATATTGATACAAATCCTAGACTTTATATTAGATCTAAATTCATAGTTACTGCTTTTATAAACTGATTAAGAGAACAAGATAGATCTAAAAGATAAGCATTGGATCTCATTTTCCAAATTGACACAAACCCTATATCTAAATTATTTCCATGTAAGAGATTAGGAGAATAACTGCAGCTTATGTAATTTAGGGACCATAACCATTTATTTATAATGTTGGCATTTTCAAATTTGGCCCTTCAACAAAATAGAATTGTCCCAGTATCTACACGTTAATGTTATGACAATTATACATGTAAGCCTTCTAGCTTTAATTCATAAGTTGATCACTTTAATTAGGCTTTACACCAAAATAGCATGACACGTTTATTTTACATATGCGGTCCATATATTGAAATTTTCTAACAATCTCCGTCGGGCCATATATATAATAACCTTATGAATATGTTTAACTTTATGAGCTCCAAAATTTGCTATTTATTATATAAGGTGTTTCTGAAACAATCTCGTCCATTAACTATGCTGACAAAGGATCAAAGTGGGTTTCGTTATTTTAAGTGTGACTAGACCAATCAATGGTCACATATACCAAAACAATCAAACGACATAGATCAATCATGGATGCATAGCATGGAAATTACATGATATTTGATCTATATATGTCTATTTCCAACTGATCCTACTTTAATGAGATCAAAACGTTCAATATTTGAACAACCTAGAGTGCAAACAAAACTTTATTGCTTTATTTCTAATCAGAAAAAAGAACATGATATATATCTATAACCAAAGTATGGAACAATGTGTCATATGACAGTACCAAATGCAAACGCCGCCTGAATCTAAATATTCTTACATAAAAGTTACACAGTTGAGCAAGATGCTCAACTAAGACCTTAGGTGATAGTCCTTTTGTAAGCGGACCCTCCATAGAGGAGTTTGTCACAGTATACTCTATGAATTACAAATCTATTTGCACTCTTCACTTACTGGAAAATAATATGTTGCTTATTGTTACAATATTACTTTAATGATCTTTCACTTTCTTTATTCAATAGTCCATTACTTTGTGACAAAATTATACAATTATTTTCCATCATTGGATGCCCATAACGGAAAATAGCAAAGAAGGCTATAAGTATCTGTATGAAAGCTTTCCTTATATAGCTTCATCCAAAAAATAACAACAACAATAACATTATTCTTATCTGAAGTGGATCTTTTGTACTCTTGGCATCCAAAATATTCGGACTGTAATGCCTTATAATCTCCAACCAATCCGTCTTGAGCATACAATCCTTTGTTTCTTAAAGATATCTCGTATCCAATTTGGTTACTAATAATTGATTCACTTTTAATGTCAATAAGATATCTGTTAAATAATACACGCAATATCCATATGTGTATATGCTTTAGCATGCATTAGACTCCACACCGCAAATGCATGAGGAATCTTTTGCATTTCTTTAGCTTCAAGGATGTTCTTATATTACTATATAAGACAACATTTATCTATTTTGGAAAAAGAGAATTGATTTGCAGTTTGCTTACTAAACCCCCTTCCCCCACGCGCTTTTTTTTAAAGCCTTATCTGCCTAACCCTTTTGTGATCATCCAAATAGCACTCCATGAATGATAATGGTGTATTTGAATCCCTAATACAAAAAGGTAATCCATAAGTGGTTATCTTAGTTGTTTCATCAGTGTCTCCATTGAGTAACACAACTTTAATATCCCTCCAATATTGCTTAAAATCATAATCTACAATAAGTTTCAAAATAATTCTAAAGAGTCTTTCAGTAAAACCAAAGAGAAAGTCTCTTTAAAAATAAAACATTATTTTTCTTTTGAGTATAGTCTTTTCTGTAATGAGCCTTTTACCTTTTCACATTACCCACTTAATCCCTTTTTATTTTGAATAGTTATTCATAACCAATGGTCTTGTTACCTTAAGTTGGTGGGAAAGATCTCAAACTTTATTATCCTTATAGATTTAAACTATATATTCATACCTTAAATCTATATTTCAAATTAGTACCTTATATAGATTGATGCAAGCCCAAAGAATCATCTTTACCAATCCAATATTTATCTTTGTGAAAAAATACTATAAAGTCATCGCAATAGTATTTCTTCTTTCCAAGTGAATTTCCTTGGCGACCTTACACTTTAAGTTGTTGAGTTTGTTTTCTTGAAATAATAACCATAATTTGAAGAAAAATTAGTTTGACATTTTCTTGTTATGGTTCTCGATCTACTTCTTGTTAATGAAAGAAAACAAATCCTATATATTATCCGAAGAAGTAACTGTAATTGAATCAAAGATAATGATTCTCCTTAAAGGCAATGATACATACCTTAAAATTTTGTTTAACATTGTCTTATTATGGTTCTTAATATATTTCTTGTAAATGAAAGGAAAAAAATTCTATGCATTATCCGAAGAAGTAACTGTGGTTGAATCAAAGATAATGATTCTCCTTAAAGACAATGATTCGTACTTTATTTCTCCTCACAAACTCAACATCCTAAAAAATTATAGCATTTCCCATCTTATAATTTTTTTTCTTAGCGTGGGTTTATAAAACTTGTAGCTTTTAAGTCGCTTAGAATACGAATAAAATATTTGCTAACTTTAATGCCTCAATCTACAATTATTTAGTAAGTTGATACAAATAATCATATTAATCACCGAATCAAAATTTATGACTACATAATAAAAGGTATTTAGCATAAGCAGATATATATATATAAGCTATATTTTAAACATTAAGAGCTTTAATTACACAAATGTTTGAATTTATTCATAAATCAATCTTATTATATCTAAATGAACAATAATAACCCAATTTGTTCATATTAGCAATAAAAAACCAAAATCTATCTAAATGACATCATAACAAAAATATCAAATAAATCTAAATAATATTAACAAAAATATCAAATAAATCTAAATAATATTATTGAAATATCTATAATATCTCAAAATAAATCTAGTAAACTTTACTTTATATATTTGCATATCTTATTAAAGAAACAACTATAAATATATTTATATGTTATTTATTTTCTTCTAGATCCTTAGCGACTTCTTTATCCTTATTTATACATTTATTTACAATGTATGATAAATAGGTACTTTCTATCTTACCATGCTTCAATCTCTCTTCTTCTTACCACAATGTGAAATGAGCTCAATAATGTCATTTTATTCTTAAGAAAATTAATAATAATATTAAAATGGTTATACTGTGAATGAAGAGAGTATAAGAAAAAAATAATAACTTGAGTGCCTTTAACTTTTGAAGCAATAATTTCCATATAGTACTTATTTATGTTTCCTTTATTTTGACTTTATGGAATCAAGCCATATAAAGCGTGCTTGTTTCGCCTTACCATTTTAACAAAACGCTTTTCATTCTCAATATAGAACTCCTTAAAATAGTTATCCATACGGATACCACATCCTTGAAACCTTCTGAAATATTTTACTTTATGAACTTGTGACTCTTATTTTTTTGAATTATCCTACCTTTGAATGTTCTTCATAACATTGTAGGAGCATTCAACTATAATATGGGTGTGTATAACCCTCCTAATTACAAGAGCTAGATACATGAAGTTAAGAAAAAATGACATATTCTTCTAATAATCCTTAAAGTTAGCCCCAACAAGATGAGAACATTAAAATTGGTAGACACTTTAGTCAAATTAGTTAAAAATTGAATAAAAATTAAGGATTGATTGTATGTGCTCATATCTTATATCAACCATACTAAACTCAAATAATTCATAAATCTCTTCTCAAGATACTTAGCATAATATTAATATCAAGTTTTTGGACAGTAATATTAACGGCAAGTAGTACTCTTACTGTAATGATCAAACACTGACAATAAATTCAAGTTAAATAACAACCTTTCTTTGGACCGACTAGTCATTCACTTGTAAAACCTTATAATTGTCACATATTTATCATCACACGTGTGTAAGTTATTCGGCCAAATATTAGTCTTCATCTGGCTAACATGTGCATGAATAGATACACACAAATATAAAACATTTTCATAAACAACTAAAACAAGAGAGGTCTCTTTGGTGACATGTTATTTCAATTAGCTCACTTGGAATGTAGGATATTACAATTAGTTCGCAAAAGAGACACCAAAAATATATTTGAATTTATTTCTTAGTATACAATATTTCAAGTGCTATAATATACTCCCAAAATCATTTTAAGTATATATGACACTTGAAAATCTTAAAATTATAACTATAGCACAACATGTTTTAATTATAGCTATTATAGTCTTTACTTTAAGTATGTGGTTACTTTCATGACATTTTCTAAATAAGTATGATTCAAGATATCATAAATAAATCACATAACAACTGTCACTGATGAACGCCAGAATTAAATGTCATGTAAAATTATACATAAATGACATAGTAAATGTCGTAATAAATAACATGAATGAATGTAGTAACTATAAAGTATATCTGAACCATAATATAGTTATACAGAATGATACCGTACCACTTTATCTTTAGTTTATTATTTGAATACTTAATTAAGGTTAGTAACCATGCATTTTGATAAAAATATGAAAATCGCGGCTCCTTTTATTTCATGATATCCAAATCATGAAAGTGAAACTTATTTTTAAAGAGCGGGCCAAACATATAAATATTTATATCTATCAAATATAAATGCATTAAATGATAAACAATGTGTCTTTTCTTATTCCAAATACAAACATACTGCATCATTAGATTTATTGCAACTGACGCATTTACTGCATTTATGATAATAAATTAATTTATTTATTACTATAACAACCACATTTAATGCAATTATGATAAAAATCAATGCAATTGACCATTATGTTGTCCAAAATGTAAAATAGTGTCATGTTAAAATTTATTTCAATAAAAAAATATAAACACATTAAAGGAGCATACTTTATTTCCAATTAACCAAAATTTCTAAAATAACCCAAATGCCTTGTATAAATATCCAAATTACTTAATCAAAAGTTAAGTAAGGTAAAACAACCATATAACTAGATTTATATTTCTTGCATAAATGGTTCTAAATTATATATCTATTTATACCATTTATAAGCATTAAAAAAATGACTATACATATCAGATCCAAAACATTCCTTACTGTAAATTCACAACTTATTTATAAAACATACAATAATAAACACGTGAATGCTTTAACCAAATAAGTTGTTTTCGAAATTTAAAGGAAGTTGGATTATTTCTCATAATTTAATGATTTCAAAATTCTAACTGTTTCATAATAACATATAGGTCATTTTGATCTATCTATCTTTCTACGCCAAAACAATTTCATAAATTAGCCTTTCAATTTAAAACAAAAAATTGATACTAAACCAAATTCAAAATCATCATCAAAAATTCGTTGATGCATAGATCAAGCGGATCTAAAACTTAAGTAAGATTATGACAGGACTTCTAAAAAAAGTTCAATTCAAAACTTACTCATAATTAAAAAAATTCCCAATGAAATCAGTGATGGGTGGCTCTGATATCACTTGTTAGGATTTCAATATACTTTAAGACTGATTAATCATGAAACCCTAAATATGAATAGGTGACCCATATTGATTTAATTGAAAAGAAATAGCGGAAAGTAAACGGGTTAGCGGAAGCCATGCCTGAATTCATAGTTGATGTTGAAAAAGTAATTTTGGTTCGGTTTTCCATATTGACACAGACCCTGGACCTTATATTAGATCTGAATTCATGGTTGCTGCTTTTATAAACTGATTAAGAGAAAGAGATAGATCTAAAAGATAAGAGTCGGATTTGATCTTCCAAATTGACATAAACCCTAGATCTGAATTATTTTCATGAAACAAATTAGGAGAATAACTGGAGCTTATGTAATTTGGGGACCATGACCCCTTATCTATAATGTTGGCATTTTCTAATTTGGCCCTTCAACAAAATATAATTGCCCCAGTATCTACACATTAATACCATGGCAATTGTACATGTAGGCCTTTTAAATTTAATTCAGAATTTGATCACTTTAATTAGGCTTTACACCAAAATAGCACGACACATTTATTTTACATATGTGATCCACATATTGAAATTTTCCATCAAAACTAACATAGGAACTAAAACCTTTGATTGTGTATGCATTGGATATGCTTTTAATAATGCTGCATATAAACTATGTATTTAAATGATCAAAGCAGTTGTGAATCTAAATATGTTGAATTCTTTGAAAATGTTTTTTCGTTCAATAACTATAGTAATGAGAGAACTTGTGGTTCTTTCATTGCTACTAATGTTTCATCATCCTTGTCTGCACTGCCCCTTGTTGTCAATATATCTAACAATGAACTTTAAAGGAGTAAAAGGCAATGCACAGAGAGTAGTTTTAGACAAGAGTTCGTTACTTCCTTTTTGGTAGAAAACACTAATACTGAAAATATTAATGATACCATTGTTTCTATACTTTTGGTATAGGAAGATCTAAAACATATGAAGTGATAATTAACTCAAGGGATGGTAATTTTAGAAAGAAGCTATTAAATGTGAACTTGATTCGATAACATCAAAGCACACTTGGGAATAGGGTACCCATGGTTTGCAAACTGATTAGGAGTAAGAGGATCATTCAAAAGAAATTAAGGACTGATGGTTCCATAGATGAATTTTATGCTAGATTAGTAGTCATTGGCTTTACATAAAATAAAACCATTTAACTATTTGACACTTATTACCCTATGACCAAAGTGGTGGGTATAATTAAATTTTTTGTTGCCATGGCTTATATTCATAATCTAATAGTACACCAAATAGATGTAAAATATTCTTTTCTTTATGGTGACTTGGAAGACGATAACCTATTGGTTATATAGTACCTGACTAGAAGAACAAGGTTTGCAAATTGAAATGTCTCTTTATAACCTCAAATAGGCTTCAAAATAATGATCAGAAAATTGCGATAGAACCCTTATAAGTGGTGGATATATGGATGTACCTTTGATTCCTGTGTATTCTCAATAATATTTGGCTCTAGTTATAAGATTATATGACTTTATATTGATGACATATTAATATTTGGTGCAAATTTGGATATGGTGAACAATACGAAAAAGTTCTTACCCTCCTATGTAACAATCATGTTTTCGAAACCGTAATATTATATAAAAATTTAATTGAAATAGAAGTACTTTAATATGATTTTTTCTTTCATAGGTATTATTTTGAAAATAAGTTCTTGCTTAAATAAAGTCAATTTAATAAAAACAATTGTTTTATTAAATTGAATTAGTTAATGAAAATTCATTTTTGGATAAATATTTAAATTGAAATAGAATGTTTAATCAATATAAAATATTCTAAAGTGTAAATAATTTTATATACTTCATATAGATGAAAAGCGGTTTTATTTGATATTCAATAAAATCAATAAATCGACGAATTATTGAATTAAAATAATTGGTAAAATATATGATGTACCAATTAAAAATTAGGAATGAATATATAATTCAATGATGGAATTATTTATATGTGAATAAAGGGATTTCAATTTGAAAATTAAAGAGATAAAATGGAAATTTATTTATATAAGGATTTAACTGGGAATAACATTGGTTATAGTTTTAATTCATTTTATTTTCCTATTTAACACTTCATTGTACAAAATATGATTCATGAGTACATATTCAATTCCGTAGTAGTTCACTCTATTTAACTATTCATTGAACTGATATAATTACACTTATTCATCTTTAACAATTAATTGAAAAAAGAAAAGAAAAAAAAAAGATAAATAAATACCTTGTCAAATACAAAAGCCCAAAGCCCAATCAAACCCTTAATCTCTTTTGGCAACCTGGTACTTTATTTGGCAAAACCCGTTTTCCCCTTACATGCCTTAGCCCTCAAATTCATTCATGAAATTAAAACATCAGGAAAAAAAAAGAATAAGTGAAGGAAATGTCGTGACTTGGGGGCATGCGATGCCGACTTAGGGAGGTGGGGACATCGAGGGGAGGCCGGCGTTGGGAGTGGTCACGAGCATGGAGGCTTGTCACTGGCGCGGTGATAGTCGCGACTTCCAGTGACTAATGTGGCGCGTTTGTGGATGCTGGCTACGCGGGTGCTGAAGGTCAGAGGTGATGGCGGAGGTTGCTGCGTCGATGTCAGCTAGGGTTTGGTCAATAATTTATTTGGGATGGTTAAGGTGATATAATAAATCTCACACACTTATATGCAAGATTTCTAATATTTCTGAGATAAAATACTGTTTGAATTTATTTGTTAATGGATGAATCGATTAGTAAATGAATTATTATGATCTTAGTTTCTGAATTTGGTACTTTTAGTAAATGTTTAAGCACAAACATCCATTGTATGCATTGAGATCATTATTGGCTATGTGTGAATGATTAATTAGACCACTTACCATCTCTATTTCAATTTGCAACTTGCCGGAATTGATTGAAGCTGATCACCTGAGTTTGATCGACCGGTGAGCATAGAAATTGGGTATTAAACCTAATTTCTAGTAGAATGTATTGTTTTGTAAATTTTATTTCTTTGTGAATTGTTGAGCTTGTTTTTGGTTATGCTAACTTCTAATTTTTGTATAGTAAATGGTTATAAAAATCTGCAAATTCTTTTATCATCTGTTTCAAAGAAAATATATATCAAATATATATAAGGTTTTATTTTAAAAACAATAAACAAACAAATAAAACCAATAAACAAACAAGGTTTTAAAATTTTTAAGATTTAATTAAAAGTAATTATACGTATAGATTTTAGAATAAAGAAAGCTATATATATTTTTTGCAGGGCAAGCTGGTTTTATAGTGGACCGTCGACTATTATATAAATTAAAACAGGTGTGAGGCAAAAAAAAACCCCAGTAGCCACAACACAACCACTACCTTTCAACCCATACAATAGCTCACAATATAGCTTACAAAAGATCATATAACAACTAAAAGAGAAATATGACAAAAGAACTAAGATGGGAAGAGATCAAAGATAGAATAGTCAATCCCATCATCCAAATCTGTAAGGTCAATAGCTTTAGGCAGTCCTAAGATATCACGACATACTGGCAAGTCAACAACAACCGAAACTCCCTTAGCATAATCAACAACCAAATCAGCAGAGGCATTGTTGACATGCGTAGTTGCAGAGGCAATGTACGACTGGTTCGAGAGCAAAACAACATCAGGAGGATCTGTAGGAGGGACTTCAGCAGGGGCTTCCATAGGATCAATCAAAGATAAAGGGATTTTAATTTTCCATTGTTAAGGCTTAGGTTTGTGGATAGGGATTTTGGCTGGAATGGTTGCTACCTCTCCAACAAGAGGGCGATGACGACAAAGCTCATCAGTATGACCAAATGAGCAACAAACAGTACGTATCGGGGACGGCCATTGATAATCAATGGCAATACGGCCAACAACGTCCCCAGGAAGGGCAACATATATAGATTTTAAAATAAAGAAAGTTATAAATTTTGGAAAATATTGGTTTCGTTTCTAATTTTGGTAAAGAATTTAAAAAAAATTAGAAATCTTTTAAACTACTATCCTCTTTAATTTATATGTGAACAAGCTTTATTCGAGTTTCTACTGAATTTTCATGATTTTTTACGAAACAAAGAATTTTAATAAACAATTGAATTGTCGGATTGGTATGAGACATTTCGCACAACTCTTTTGCTTATTATTAGAATTTGTTAAATAGAGCTTGAGTGAAATTTACTAGCTTTTAGTAAATACTTGAATTTACTATCTAGTATGGGACAATTAGTTAAATTCTTGTGATTACTTGAATGACAGTAATCTACACTTTAGAGTTGTATTAACTTTGGGTGTTCGGATTTTATTTTAGGCTGATAGGTCCCTGAGAGACAATAACTCATTTTTCATCGATCTGAGAGGATACATTCTTAGATGTAGGCAGACCTATTTGGTTGTGTTAGGTTTGTTCTGGTGTAATGTCGCAATTCTTTTGCTATTTGGATAGGTGTTACATGCAGTGCTACCAGTTTATTTGGTTTACAGTTAGACAATGTTTGTTTATTTGGTTGTGTTAGGTAAATTCGCATAGTTAGTCAATTTTTTTAGGATAGACTATTACACTATATGGCGGAGTCTATTTTGTTAGTTACACTTATATCAGTCTATTTGGTTTTTAGGCTCTGTGTCGCTGTATTAAACTAATAGTTGACTACCATTATTATTTCATTAGTGATAATTATTTCTTCAAAGGTTTTGGACAATTGTTTAGTAACTTTTGGCTTCGAAGAATTTTGAATTGTTATCTTCATATTTTTTATGATAGTCTATTTGGGACATGATATGGATTTATGAAATTGTGATTTGGATTTATTATATGCCTTATTTATTTGATTTGGTTTTAGGCATATTGGTATTTACGACTAGTCATTTTTAAGTCATATAATTATGATATCATTATCTCGTCTCTTTATTAGATATAGTCTGACCCGTTTATATTAAAAATACGAGAGTCAGGTCGAGACTCTACGGGTACACGGAGTCGTTGATCCTTGAATTTTGGGCTAGCATTGAAGTTGACTATTTAGATTATTTTAGTTTACTTCATACTTGTATGTGTTGACATTTAGGAGTTATGTCATGTAAATTATCTAGTAGTCGTTGTGTGCCTGATACGGTAGTTTGGATATGATGTATGTATCATATAGGTCTAGCATTGATATTTTGTAGACTCACATTTTACTATGTATATGATATATATTATTCCGCTGTGGTCTATGATTCTGACTCTGATTTATTTATATTATATACTATTTTGAATATTTTAATCAGTTGTGTTTATTACTTTGTATTAATGATGTACACATTATAAATTTTTAGTTTAGATCCTCAAAAGGTAATAAAAATGTGTCAATGTTAGTATAAAGATATATTCACATACGGTCCTTAACCAGCCGTATTCTCCGTATTATTAGATGACATTACTAGTAATGTTCATTAATAATATGGGTTTAGCGGTGAGGACATTACATCCTAACTTGAGATGAAAGACTGAGGAGAGGCGAATGTGATCAATGAATAAATATAAGAAAAACTAAAATTGGTTTCTCACTAAGTCATTCTCACTGCATAGAGAAAATATTAAAAAGGTTTGATTGTTTTGATATGACACATATCTGATCTCCTTATGATCCTAACATACACCTTAAAAGAACAAGCGACCTATTGTGTCACAAGATGAATATGCCAAAATTATTGGAAGCCTCATGTTCCTTGTGAATTACATCATACCTGACATAACCTACGGTGTGAGTCATTTGAGTAAATACACTCATAATCCCAATAATGAGCATTGGAACGCTCTTGGTCATTTGATGAAGTACCTTACCGGTACAATTAATAGTGCTTGTATTTTAACAACTTTCACACTATCTCAGAAGGATTTAGTGATTCAAATTGAATTCATGATAATGATGAAGTTAGCTCTACTAGTAGCTCTATGTTTACTCTTGGTAGAAAGGCAATATTATGGAAGTCCTTGAAATAGATGTGTATAGCTGAGTTTATTGCTCTTTACCTGGAACATCGAAAAGCCGAATGGTTGAAGGATTTATTGGTAGAAATTCCACCAAGGGAAAAACAGGATGTTCCAGTCTCTTTGCATTATGATTCACAAGGTGAGGTTAGAATTGAAAAAATAGCATGTATAACGGAAAGAAAAGGCACATCCATGTCAGACAAAAAGCAGTCAAGAAACATCTAAAGGAAGGGTGATCTCATTGGAATATGTAAGATCGTAAAAGCAATTGGTGGCTCCGCTCATGAAAGTGTTGCCAAGAAATATGGTCATTAAATCTTCAAGAGAGTTGGGTCACTTTCATAAAGTATAAGAAAATATGGTGGATACTCGAACAAGGTTGGCTTAGTTAATTGGTAGTTTAGACTACGAGATTAAAGGTCACAAGTTCGAATACCAAGATGACACTTGATGGAATTAATAAACCATGTTCAAAAAAATGATGGATGCCCATTAACGGTTAAACAAAGAACCACATGATTTCACTTTCTCTTTCTGTTTTAGTTTTTATTAGTTGATTTCTCTAATGAATCCATAATCAGATTTGGTGGTGCTTTTGTGACGCTGTTGATGGATTTATATGTGAAAATTTTCATTTTGGGCTTCATGTTCATCACCAATTCATAGTCAACCATGATGATGCTTATGTGACATATTTGGTGCATTTTACTAATTTACCTGTAGTTGTGATTGTTTATCTTAGTGAATTCATTACCACTTTATTTGTTATGTTAACCTTTTTTAGATTAATTCTTATTAAATGCATAACCAATTTGGTGGTGCTTTTGAGACGCACTAAATGAATTTTACTTATTTTTTGTGGCTATGCAAGATTATCAAATCTATAATCAGAATTAGTGATGCTTTTGAAACGCACTTAATGGACTTTATTATTTTCCCGAAGGTTTAGCTTAATGCACTTAATGGTTCCATAGTTATATGTGATGGTGCTAGAGAGACGCACTCGATGACTCGCCTAATTTATCGCTCTGCCAAAAAAGGGTTGATTTATGATGCTAATTACCGTTGCCATAGCAACGCGGTGACTACACGACGTCACCAAAAAGCCGGGGTTGTTAAGGCATCACTAAACTTGTGTCGCAAAAACATCACCGGTTTTTCAATGTGACATCACATGCATCACTAATTTTTCAATGAAAATTATATTTTCATCGAAGCATTTGGCATTGCTATGGCATCGCTAATAGTTTTAGCGACGCCGTAGCGACATCAAAATCTCTTCAGAAATCCACAGAATTGTAGTAGTAGTGTGAAAATGGACTGCCTTCTATGGGAGATCTAGACGATCTCTCTAGAATATTCATCAGTTCCTACGGCAAGCACATGACCCTAAACAGTGCAATTTGTCCCACAGTTTACAGAAATCAAAAGTGTAGTACAAGTTGTGTGATGTTAACCAATTCTTGTAATTCAAGAGAAATTTAGAACGGTGCTAAGTTATCATCTCAATTTCTTCTACATCGATTCATGTGAAAGACATTGGTATATGCATCTCAAAAATTTCCATTGTTTAGTTGTTATCATTCCTCTACTTTGAGTTTTCTTAAAGTGAGTGGAAGATTGTTGGATAACTACACTAAAAATATTTTGTTCCACATCGTCTATTATTTTGATATTGTGGTGTTTATGTATCATTATTTCAACGACATTTGATTAAGTGAAATTATATATGGTTGCGCAAGCTTGTACACGAATGTGTGTGTGATATGGAGGAATAGAGCTGTGGTGCTTTGATAACACGCTTAGCATTTAGCACTATACACTATGCACTGTAACAGAACGAGCACAGTTAGAGCCACCGTCTTTTTCTCGATCCATTCTGATATATCTAACAAAGATAAAAATCTTGATTGAACATAAGGCTCCTCATTTATCACGGTTATTAAGTGAAATTATATTTACGCTGAAACGATTTCTTCTCGCATGTCTTGCTATTTACACTTTATTATCTTTTTGAATTATGGACTACAATTTCAACTTACGTTTGTTTATTGACAATACTTTAACAGAATATTTTTAAAAAATTGAAAATTCATCTTTTCAATTTCCTAAAATCGCGGAACAGAAGTTTTCTGTGTACCATTATGGATTGTGTGTCCGTTTATTTTTCTACCAATTTTATTGTTACGAATTTGTGTGCATTTGTTAATTATCCAATTTTTATTGATCAATCATCACAAAATCCATCTTTAAGCAAAGCTCAAATCTCAAAAAATAAAAAATCAAAAAATTGCACACAGCAATTTTTTGATGGCTGGTGGAAAAAATCCTACCAATAATCTGGCAAGTTCTCTGTCTGTCAAATTAATGAATTCGCCTAGAGTTGGTTGTAACTAACAAGCAGCTTATTCATGGGAAGACATGTCATCGAAGCAAAGCAGACATCCAACTGCATATACATAAAACGCTGCTCGATATTCTTATATCATACGTCTTAATTTTTCTCATTTAGCTCCTTCCTTGAAAACGATTAACACTGTATTCGTGTAACTAGGGGTGGGTATGGAAAAATTCCGTACCAACCGAGGCATTTTCCGTTTCTTTCAATCATTGACGGAATGAAATTACATGTTTGATATTCCGTACCGCTAAGTCCGGAATTCCAATAGGCGGAAGCCGAAAGAAACGGAAGAAAACATGAAATTCCATTTTTCCAACAATAAACATGTAAATGGAAAACATGTATCAAACAACAATTATAAAAAACAGTGGATCGGCACTGTTGACACTGAATACGGTTGCTACATGACTTCATACACTGTAATCTTACATGAATCAAATTGATTTAAACAGAAATACTTTTATAAATGAAGTACGAATACAAAACCAGTAATAATTTAAATTGAATTGCACTTCAAACTAGTGATAACAAAATACACTTTTATCAGTAATAGTTAGCATGGAGTTATCTTTATTCCAGTATCATCAAAGATTCACAAATGCAGCTCCAGTATCATATATCGTTCATTGCTAAGAGTTCTCTTCATTATGCTTCAATATCAAAACGACAAAAAATACCTACACACCAAAATGACATAAGAACTTACATGAGGTATCATGTATAAAAAATTATCTGTTATGAACCAAATATGCATTGTACAATAAAAACTACAACAGCTATCATATTCATTAATATCAGTAATCTATCTATAAATAGCAATTCTGAGCTTGTCCAAACAGGTTAAAAAAGTGGAGAAAAGGCTTAGAAATTTCCATGACTCATGGATTTCATACGACCAGCACTTGCTACTAGTCTAACATTGCACCAGCTAAACACATATAATAAATTTTGTTTACTCAATATTTTTGTAAGAATTTATACGAGAAACAGGTTACAATTTAGTGATCATATCAAAACCTTGTACACAGTAGCTGTGATCGGTAAATTACATAACGAAGCATGATGGAAAAAGCAGAGATTATGAGTTTGAACTTATATGGGTTTGGCCTTACATTTACATACATAGGATTGGAATCATTACGAACACATTTATTTTCGATACTTTATCTTAGTAGATGGAAAAACATAGCCTTTTTTACTTCTATCGATCTTAACCATACACAATTATTTTCGATACTTTATCTTAGTAGATAGAAAAAACATAGCCTTTTTCACTTCTATCAATCTTAACCATACACAATCCTTGTAGAAATATTAAATTGCACATGTGATCAAAAGATTTGAAACTGAAATAAACAAAGGCCGAGTCTCATAAGATATAATATGGCAGGGTAAGAGGACCATGTAAGGTTTAGACGTGCGGAAAAATATGGGCATGATATAATGTCATCAAATACAATTTATATAGATTTATAAAAATAACATGAAACTATTCCATGTAAACAAAAGTAAACTCCTTCCAGTTGTTATGTGTCAGATTCAAAATTGATAGCTAAGAAAAACGAAAGATGTATATGTCTACAAGCACAGGCAATTAAGAGCCAACAAAAGCTAAATATAACATGTGTTATTTTTTTATATACATGTCTGACTTACATATAAGATTTGTAAGAGTCCTTACGAAATTGAAACATCACAGGAACCAATGGATCTATCATGCTGAAATAGTATTCAAGACATGGGCATACTGAATAAAAGTCATACAGAACAAAAGCTTGCAACCCAACTTTTTTAAATTAGTTCATGTGAGGATGTACTGTGTACAGGAGCGTTTCCTTGTAAAATAAATTTAGTTATTCACCGTCACTATTTTTGTTGCATCTACAAGAAATAATATGACACTTTGTCTTCTTTACCTTAAATTTATGATTTGCATTTGCACTATGTCTAACCATTATTGTTTCATGTATGCACCAAAAGTATCTTCTTTTTTTCATTAAAGCCAAATCTAACCATAGTGGTAGTTGACTATATACACTGATAAAAAATCATAAACCAATAAGAGGATAACTCCATCTAAACACTGAATTAATTAATTATTTTAATAATATGGAAATAAAAGAAAAATGTTGTTAAAAAGCATTTCTTTACGGGTTCAAATCCAAAGAAAATTGACACAAGTAATATGCAAGCGAGCTTTGATGAAACTAGGCATAAACATGCCTGCAAGAGTAGAACAAATCATAAGAAAGAAAATTTGACAGTGAATCGCCACTTCTTGATGAACCAACATAACTTTTTGATGTGGTATTGTTCTTTGGTATAATTGACATTCTTCAGGATTATGACATTAGCAAAAATTTGGAGCATGCATATAAATCTTTCCAGTATGATGCAACCTCTATATCTGCAGTATGAACATATGCTCTTAAGTACATTTATCTGATGAGCATAAGTTGTCATTCTCCAATAATCAACACAGTTTTTAAATTTTTGCACCAATATTTTTAAACAAGCATGAATCCTTAGAAAATTCATACGACTATAATCCTTGATCTGCAAATCAAAAATCTTTTGTTTGCACTTTTTTATCATACTTATAAATAATGTAATTTCCACGCAACAGCTTAGTCCAAGTTGTTGGAGCATGGGCATACCTTAAAGAGAGGCGAACTTCGAGTAATTGTAACATCTAATACAGCTGTTAACCGATAAAGGTTAAGTAACTAAAACAATTTCTCAAACCCTATTCATGAATTATGAAAAAGAAGAGAGATCCTACACTGAAATTGAAATTTCACATCCTATCAGATCCATACATAAATGATAAAAATCAACATAAAGAATTGAAATTGAAGTTCGTGATGTACCTGAAAGAGAAGTTTCTACCGACAAAATTAAATAATTACAGTCAATTTGGATTAGGTTTTTGTGATCGAGAGGAGTAGAGAGAAGCACGGTTAGGGTTTTTTAGCTGTGGATTGAACGAGGATGTCAATTTTGAGAATACACGAACAATTAAACAAATAGGGGATCTGGCCCAACAAAGCATATTAACTATGGTGATTTGGAAAGAAAAGAGTTTCGTGGAAACTACGAAAAATTTCCGACTATTTCCAATATTAATCGGAAGGAATTCCTTCCGATATTAGTTTTTCGGAAAATAGCGGAAATAAAAAATTTCGGAAATGGTTGGTAGGAAATTAACGGAAACCAGAAAAGCAGAAAAATACCCAGCCCTACGTGTAACATTTAACAGAAAAATAGGATTAACATTGCATGCTTGTTACACCGAATCTAAAAGATAATTAACATTGTGTGCATGTGACTCCTAACAAAGTATTGACCAAATTTGGTGAGTGTAGCCTGTCCGTTTTCCAACCTTTGGCCGCCTTTGTACGACCCAATAGTATGTAAGTTGGCTGCTTGCAATGTGAGATGGAATAATGCAAAGAAACCCCCTACGGTGCATTTGCTTCATTCTTCATATTACTTACACGTCGTCGTACTCATTTGCAATCAAAGCATGTATGTAAATTAACGCTAAATTACGAAACCAAAGTTGATGGGTCTCTCTAAGTGCACATGATGACTTATAACTTTACCATGACATAAACATGGCTTGCAGATGCACATGGGTGGTTTACTTATGAAGTCTAACTTTCAAATTGCACTCCAGTAAACATGAAGTTAAATCAACTAATGGCTTATGATTTAGTGTATCATATATCCCACTTTTTTTTCTTCGATTTTTGTCGTTTTACCTATATTTAGTATGATTATTGGACGGTGAATAGTGAATTTAATAAGAATTCCTATTTATGTTATGTGCTTTTATCTCTGATCACCGGGTGCAAAGATTTTTTTCTAAAATAAAAATTCAAAAGAACTCGACGGACCGGAAAACTCCTGATAAAGTTATAGTAAAACCGTCCGCTGATCCAAACCTTCGTGTCTCCTAAGTTTATAATGATGGTGAGTCCGTCACGGGGACCAAATTAAAATCCCTACAGCTATTGCCTGTTGTTAACTTCAGCATGTGGAATCATGAGTACATTTATGCAGCATGGTAAATATATAAAATAAACTCAAATTATTACCTTGTGATTTTATATATTTAGAACAGATAACAATTATTTAAGAAGAGGAATAATTGATTTTGATAGCAAGTAAAAGAATTATAGATGTGAATAGATGTGAATTTTGATAGCAAGTAAAGCACCTCAAAAATTAAAATTTTCATTTAAATGTTGTAATATACATTAATAATAGGGATGAATATGCTAAATATGAAAGGGCATTATTGTAATCTGCACTGCATAAGTAGTCTATAAATATGTACTTGATTGTATTGTAAATATATCTCTCAATTCAATAGAATTGTTCTCTCCCTAATTGCCTCCATTCTCTTTATTCTGTAACACGTTATCAGCACAAAGGAATGCGAATTAATTATTGACCTCAACCTGTTCACCTTCAAACTTTCCAACTTCTCAGCAAGTAATTAAATATTAATTACTCTGACCACTTCTCTTCTGACCATTCCAATTCTAAGGCTATTTATATTCAAAATCCTATTATATATATTAGTGCAGACGAGTCTTTTAGAATATATCTACATACATTCTATTTCTTATTTCCTTTAAAACAGCAGGTAAAGGAATTGTTCTTGCATTTCCTTATAAACTCGTTACTTTTCCTCTCTCCAAAAAGGTAATTGTCAATATCATATTTTTTTTGATAAAGCTATCAAGTCAGCACACGCCAGTTTGGGGTTCGCTTCTATATTTTTCATGTCTTTTCTTGTATCACTCTTATTTTTATTCTTTGGCTTCTAAATTCAATATTATTATTATTTTTTCCCTTTGCGGATCTATTGCCAAGTAAAATTCAAAAGTTTGGAATGGAATATACGCAAAAACTGACTTTCCTTTCTTATTTGGTAAATACATGAAAGTTGCAAAATCCAAATGTTTGGTTTTGTTGATACAATTTTTTTTTTTTGGTATAGTTGTTTGATACCATGAATGAAGACTTTCCATTTTTTTCTTCTTTTTAGCTGGAAACAAACATATAATGAATGCTGTTGTGGCGAATATTTTCACCTTATGCAATTTATTTTATGAACAGTTCACAAAATGACAAACATCGCCAAGCTTGAATTTAAAGCTTTGGATATATATGGAGACAACTATTTATCATGGATACTGGATGCTGAGATTCATTTGCAATCTCAATGCTTAGAAAATGCCATTAAAAATGGCAATACTATGTCCCAGCAGGACAAGGCAAAGGCTCTAATATTTTTAAGACGTCATATCCATGACGATCTAAAAACAGAATATTTGACTGAAAAAGACCTTCTCCACTTATGGAACTCCCTGAAGGAGCGTTATGACCACCAGAAGACGGTCATACTTCCAAACACTAGGCAAGAGTGGTTGAACCTGAGGTTTCAGGACTTTAAGTCCGTAAGAGAATATAATTCTACAATGTTTAGAATCACTTCTAAACTGAAATTATGTGGAGAAAAGGTGGATGACGCACAAATGCTTGAAAAGACTTTCTCAACATTTCATGCCTCGAATATACTCCTGCAGCAGCAATATCGAGAGCGTCATTTTACAAAATATTCTGAACTCATAGAATGCTTACTAATTGCTGAACAAAATAATGAATTGCTTATAAAAAAATCATTCCTCAAGACCAACTGGTTCAACTGCATTACCTGAAGTTAATGCTAATTTTGCCCACTCTGGAAGAGGTAGGGGTCGAGGTCGAGGTAGAGGACATGGTCGTGGACATGGATATAACTCTAGCAGAGGTGGTTATGGTGGTTTTAAAGGTAACAAAACCACCAACTTTAAAAAGCAACAAAAGAAAATTGAGCCTATAAAGAACAATGATTCAGCTTCAGAAAATAAAAGGCATTATGAGGAAGTTTGTTATAGATGTGGACGATCTGGTCACTGGTCTCGTACATGCAGATCATCAAAGAAAACAGTTGAAAAATATCATCGCTCGAAGAATATTGAGGCAAATAATGCCGAAAAGTTACCTGAAAACACTAACCTGAAGTTAGATGATTTCTTCGAAGATGACAATGGAAATTTCATTAATGATGAAAATCTAAATGCAATGATCAATGATATGACCGAGTTGATCAATTAGAAATGTCTTGAAGTTTGTTATGTGACTTTCATTTTATTTCATTAGCTTGCATCAATAAATCAGTTTGAAGTTTGTGTTCGTTTAATTGTATTTCCCTTTGCAGTACTAGTAATGTGTAATGTGGATGTTGTTTTTAATCAATAGCTTATTTTAATCATATTACTTTATTTGTTTACATTACATTTATTTATGCATACAAATTTTTAATGATTGACTAATCATTGTCTTTAATTTTTAAGGTATGGAACGTCATTTGGGTGATGATATATGCTTACTAGATAGTGCAACTACTCATACAATTTTGAGAAATCAGAAGTTTTTCTGTGAACTATCTGAAAATTTCTCAGCTAAAGTCTCCACTATAGCTGGGTCTGCTAATATAATTGACGGGTCCGGAAGAGCCCATATAATATTACCAAATGGTACGCATATCTTTATTCAGAATGCATTATACTCAAGCAACTCTAAAAGAAATTTGCTGAGTTTCAAAGATATAAGAATGAATGGATACCATATTCAAACTATAAATGAAAACAACAAAGAATATCTTTGTATTATTTCTAGAATTGAAAGCCAGAAGCTTATCCTAGAAAAATTTGGTACAATTTCAACTGGTTTATATTTTACAAAAATTGGCATAGTTGAATCTCACTCTATAAACATGAGCCAGAAGCTCACAAATACAAAGACATTGATTCTTTGGCATGATCGCTTGGGTCATCCTGGATCAACTATGATGCGTAAAATTGCCAAAAACTCAAACGGACATGATTTATCAAACCAATTGAATTTACCAAGTGATTACTTATGTGCCCCACGTGCACAAAGAAAAATTAATCACTCGACCTTCATATAGTAAAATCACCTCTGAATCTCCAACATTTTTACAAAGAATTCAAGGTGATATATGTGGCCCAATCCACCCTGAACGTGGACCATTCAAATATTTTATGGTATTGATTGATGCATCAACTCGTTGGTCACATGTCTGTTTACTTTCTACAAGAAATTTGGCATTTGCCAAGCTACTTGCTCAAATAATAAAATTGAGAGCACACTTCCCTGATCATCAAATTAAATCGATTCGACTAGATAATGCTGGAGAATTTACTTCTCAAGTATTTGATGATTATTGTCTATCATTGGGGATTGAAATTGAACATCCAGTAGCTCATGTTCATACTCAAAATGGTCTAGCAGAATCATTAATTAAGCGCTTGCAACTTATTGCAAGACCATTGCTTATGCAATCAAAACTACCTGTTTCAGCTTGGGGCATGCAATTTTGCATGCATCGAAATTGGTTAAAATTAGACCAACAGCTTATCATCAGCTTTCACCATCACAGCTCTTAACTGGATTTCAACCAAATATTTCATATTTCCGAAAATTTGGTTGTGCTGTGCATATACCTATTAATCCCCCACTTCGTACTAAAATGGGTCCTCAACGACGGTTGGGAATTTATGTGGGATTTGATTCCCCATCGATAATTCGTTACCTTGAACCTCTTACAGGTGATGTCTTCACTGCAAGATTTTCAGACTGTAAATTTGATGAGACAATCTTTCCGCCGTTAGGGGGAGAAAAGACCGTTCCAGTAGAACGGCATGAAATATCATGAAATAATCCATCTATGTCTTATTTGGATCCACGTACTAAACAATGCCAATATGAGGTACAAAGAATTTTGCATATTCAAAATATTGCAAATCAACTGCCGGATGCATTTAGTGACACCGCAAAAATAACTAAATCTCACATTCCAGCAGCAAATGCACCAACAAAAATTGATGTCCCTGAAGGATCAAAAATAAATATAGCAGCAAATGAATCTAAAGCAAGACAAAAACGTGGAAGGCCAATTGGTTCAAAAGACTTGGCGCCTAGAAAAAGAAAGTCTAATGAAAAATCATCAATTAAGGAACCTCCTGAAGAGGTTATAAGTGATCAAAAAGATCACTCAAATGAAAATCCCAATTCTCCTAGAAGCGTGGAAGGAAACATTATCCCAGAAGAGATAAAAGAAGATTCCAACGATAAAATGGTACCTAATAATAATGAGATCTCAATATTTTATACGAACTACGGAGAAATATGGGATCGAAGTAAAATAATAATTGATGATGTATTCTCATTCGCAGTAGCTACTGAAATAATTGAAGGTCATGACCATAATGAGAATAATGAGAATGATGATAATGAGCCAAATAGCATAAATGAATGTCGAAAAAGATACGATTGGCCAAAATGGAAAGATGCTATCCAAGTGGAACTAGATTCACTTCAAAAACATGGTGTATTTGGATCAATAGAAAAAACACCAGAAAATGTTAAACCAGTAGATTATAAATGGGTATTCGTTAGAAAACGAAATGATAAAAATGAAGTCGTGAGGTACAAGGCACGACTTGTCGCACAAGGTTTCCTGCAGAGACCGGGTTTTAACTTTAAGGAAACTTACTCCCCTGTCATGGATGTCATAACATTCCGATATTTGATAAGCCTTATAGTTTCTGAAAAACTCGATATAAGATTAACGGATGTTGTGACAGCTTATCTTTATGGTGAATTAGATACCAACATTTACATGAAAATTCCAGATGGATATAAATTGCCTGAAGCAAAATCAAAGTCCATGTACTCATTAAGACTAAGACGATCACTATATGGATTGAAACAATCTGGAAGAATGTGGTATAACCGTCTTAGTAAATATTTGGTAAAAGAAGGATACGAAAACAATCTCATTTGTCCATGTGTCTTTATAAAGAAATCGGTAAAGGGATTTGCTATCTTAGCAGTTTATGTTGATGACATAAATTTGATTGGAACTCCAGAAGAGATTGATGAAACAATAAATTACTTAAAGAAGGAATTTGAAATTAAAGATCTTGGCAAAACTAAGCACTGTCTCGGTCTACAGATTGAGCATAGTACTAATGGCATATTAATCCATCAATCAAACTACATTGAGAAAATTCTAAACCGTTTTCAAATGGATAAAGCATATCCACTTAGTACGCCAATGGTTGTTAGATCTTTAGATATTAAAAAGGACCCTTACCGCCCAAAAGAAGAAGATGAGAATGTGCTTGGCCCGGAAGTGCCATATCTTAGTACCATTGGTGCATTATTATATTTGGCCCAATGCACAAGACCAGATATTGCATTTTCAGTAAATCTTCTAGCAAGATACAGTTCAGAACCAACAAAAAGACACTGAAATGGTATAAAACATATCATGAGATATCTTCGTGGAACGACAAATTTGGGTTTATTTTACTCTAACACAGGCATTAATCCAAATCTAGTTGGCTATGCTGATGCAGGTTATCTTTCTGACCCACATAAAGCAAGATCACAAACTGGATATGTATTTAATAACAGCAATGCAGCAATTTCATGGCGATCTACAAAACAAACATTGGTAGCAACATCATCCAATCACTCTGAAATACTAGCACTACATGAAGCAAGTAAAGAATGTATTTGGCTAAGATCACTGATTGAGCATATTCGAAAAAGCTGCCAACTTCCATCAGTAACAGAAAGGTCAACCATTATTTATGAAGACAATGCAGCTTGTGTAGCTCAAATTCAAGCGGGTTACATTAAGGGTGATAGGACGAAACACATTTCTCCTAAATTTTTCTTCACACATGAGCTACAAAAGGATAATAAGATAGAAGTGAAACAAATCCGATCCCAAAAAAATCTAGCGGACTTATTCACAAAGGCGCTTCCAAAATCAACATTTCAGAAGATGGTGTACAAAATTGGTATGCGTCGGCTGCATCAACAAACTAATTGAATAATGCGTTATAATCCAGGGGGAGCATATGAAATACGCTATAATGTACTCTTTTTCCTTCACTAATATTTTTTCCCATTGGGTTTTTATTATTAAGGTTTTAATGAGGCATTATCTTGATCCAGAAGAATCAACCCTCATAGTAACATTATAAAATATATGTTACTTAAAGATGAAATCATGTTGTACTCTTTTCCTTGTTTATGATTTTTTCCCACTGGGTTTTTCATAACAAGGTTTTTAATGAGGCAATTACTCTTATCATCTTTACATACGCATATTCAAGGGAGAGTGTTGTAATATACATTAATAATAGGGATGAATATGCTAAATATGAAAGGGCATTATTGTAATCTGCACTGCATAAGTAGTCTATAAATATGGAGCTTGATTGTATTGTAAATATATCTCTCAATTCAATAGAATTGTTCTCTCCCTAATTGCCTCCATTCTCTTTATTCTGTAACAATAAACTTGTATTTAATTTATACTTTCCACGTTTGTGATCAACAATTAATTACTTTGTTTAAATTTTAGTATAATGCATTTGTTCTAGGAGTATATTTGTATATTTGTTACAAAACATTTTAAATGCCTAGCTAAAATATATCAATGTTAATACACTGTCAGTTCTAAAAATGTTCATCATTTTTCCAGAAGAAATATATGGTTCAAGTTATTCATGAAGTGCATAACAAATATATTAAATTTCAACTGCCAAATTTAGCCTTTTTTTATATAAATAATTATTTATCTAAACAAAAATGTAATAAACCTTGAAACTTAAATTTACTAAATAAGCACAATCAATTATGTTACTTTGCTTACCAATTGATTTTTTTTTAACTAGGTAAAAGTACTAAGCTCAAAGCAGGTTTCACAATTTTATATCTGACAAATAGTGAATTCAACAAAATAACAAATTCTGCACATATCTCATTTGTATTAACAAATAAAATAATATTCACTTTTACTTAAATATATAATTTACATAACAAAAGTTATCTACTAAAACAAAAACGACATGTCGAATTTGAAATTCTCTCATTTCAACAAATTTACCTTACAACAATATATACATATTTTAAAGATATAACTAAAATTTAAACCTTATGTTTGATAACTTCAGGCATTCCTACAACACATATTCTACACACTAAATATAATTTTGACACTATGTTACATTGAAGATATTTATTCTATTATAGAGTGGATTTATTATGATTGAAGTGTTAATAACCGTGTGGATATTAAAGTTGGATCAATTCCGATAGAAATGTCAATGATTGCGTGGATATTAAAGCGGAGCTAAAATGTTAATCTAATAGATTCTAATCGTTAGACATAACGATCACAATTTATGTACAAGATTTTCATTTCTATTTAATATTATTTATTTGTTATTTCAATAGTCGCTGGAGGATATATCTCCTTTTTTATGTACAATCTTCTGCATATTATTTATTTTTCTAATTTAAATTTAAATGATCTCAAATCATTGTTAAGTAAGTATCTCTGATATTTATATACCCATTATTAAATTTTGCACTCAAATAAAAGTAAAAAAAACGGAAATTTTCTTCCAAAGGAAGGGGAAAAAATCATAGTTTTCATAACCCAACGGTTGAACCGTGAATAACCCCGAGCCGTGAGGGTCAAAGGCCGAAAACTCAATCAAACCTCCTTCATGCAACAACTTTGGTTCGACCTTTGAATTGACGGTTTAATCCTTTATTTGAACCCGGTAAAACCCTCTCGTATGCGCAATTTCTTCGTTTCAAAATATATTTTCAAATCTCCGTCCGTTTTATGTTCGTAATTAGTGCAGTTAGTGTAATAAATTTTGTTTAATTTTTCATATTTGAATTAATGTGTGGATTATGAGTTAATATCGTATATATTTATTGAATATGTTGATTTATTGTGTACTTATGGTTGATACGTTGCACCTAAATGTATTAATTTTCAAAAAAAGTATGCACGGTTTTTGACAATTCGACCGGTCGAACCCTCAAAACCTCGAACCTTGAGTTCTCAAGCTTGGATTCACGGTCGGCTTGTGAAAACATTAGAAAAAACACAGAGCTAAAGCGAATTTTGTACCAATTCATTTATTTATTTATTTTTTTTTTTTTTTTTTTTGAACTGGTACTTTATATACAACAAATCATTGGGACAACATATCCCATGTCAAGTAAATGTTCGAAAGCAAGTTTCGAACTTGTGACATCCTGCACCAACGCCGAATCAATTAACCACTTGGACAAAGGTGCTTGTCAATAGCAAACATCATATACACAATAGCAAACATCATACAATCCTAGACTATTGGTACATTGCCACATTTGCACAGTGACAAACAGCACCAAATATAGCAGAACAGCAAAGAAACAAACAGAAATACCAGTTCATCATCACAAACACCGTCATAATCCAAGATATTTATAGCATGATCAAGGGAAACTATCCGCTGTGATAGATCTCGATTATGGATCGTAAACCAAGTGCCGGTATGATCTTATAATCATCGAACCCAGCCTCAGCGAACAGCTTCTTCCATTCTTCTTCAGTTCTCTGCTTTCCAGTAGTATGAACCATCATATGAATATCAAAGTGAAGCTGCGTTTCAGTGAGCTTCGGATGCACGCCATCCGACGT
Organism: Allium cepa; assembly: GCA_030765085.1. Taxonomy (NCBI): domain Eukaryota; kingdom Viridiplantae; phylum Streptophyta; class Magnoliopsida; order Asparagales; family Amaryllidaceae; genus Allium; species Allium cepa. The sequence continues at coordinate 942,612,178 of CM060934.1, read as the reverse complement.
ATCCATCACCTTGTCAATTATGATAGCTTTTCCTCCTTTCTCCTTGCTAGGAATTGCCTTCTTGCATTGTTTCAGCAGCTTCACGCACGCTTCATCATTCCATCCATGCAACACCCACTGCATTAATAAAACTCTCCATTTTAATTAACATACGTATTAATACATTTCATGTCTTGTATACATTATTACCTTCATGATGAGTGCATCAGCAGGTGGAATATACTCAAACATATCTCCAGCAACATACTCCACTTTATCACTCTTCTCCATAGCATTTATCATCTGAGGCAAGTCCAGAACCGTACACTTCATTTCAGGCATAGCCTCTTTGATCGCCAAAGCCAATGTTCCAGTGCCACCTGCCACCTCAACCAAGCTCTTAACTCCGCCAAACAGCTCACCACACTCATCTAACACAACCTTTATAACGGCACCAGAATCGCTTCCCAATCCTTCTCTTACTTTTTTACCAAACTCAGGCCATTTGCCAGTAGCTTCCCATATGAAGGTTTTATGGAACATTTCAAAGGCGGTGGAAGGTTCTTCGCTTTTGAACCATGCACTGAGTGTTTGCCATGGATCTAACAAGCTTTCGTCGAGCATTAGCTCGATGAATGGTGTGATGGAGGCGCCTTTTTCTTTTATTAATGGGAACGAGTTTTTGGTTAGGATATAAGCGTCTTCATTGGGGTCAGTGCTTACTTCTTTGAAATAGCCGTTATGGGCTAGAAGACGCATGAAGCGTTGAAAGTTTTCGAATCTTTTGCTTGGTATTTGGAGGATTTTGCACAGTTCAGTGAGAGGAATGGGTTTTCCGTAGTTGTTTATAGCGTCGGGAATTCCGAGTTCGAGTGCACATTTGAGAGAGAGGGAGTTGATGAAGCTGAAAATGTGAGTCCATAGATGAGACTGTGCTTTTAGCAAGTCCTTCGAGCACACTGTTTCCTCACGACCTGCCATATCTGAGTTTGGTCGTTTGACTAACGTTATTTTAAATCGCAAGTTGTGTAGGAAATAAGATATCACGTTGGGTTTATATAAGAGCTGGAGTGGTGCCTAACAATTGAATTAGTATGTGAAATGGATAGGGATTAAGAACATAATTAAAATATGCTCCTTGATATGCTATGTACAATCAATCGCCAAAGCCATGGGTTTATTGAGAATCCCGTACGCAGTTTCTGCCTGTGAACAAAAGCCTTCAAAATATTAAATAATTAAAACAAATTAGATTTCATCTTCCTTAACTTTTGTTAAACATCAAATTATAATATGCTTTTAAAATTAAAATATAGAGAGTTCATAACACATTAGTGAATAGAATAAAGTTAATAGCATTGTAGAGATTTAGACACCAATGCTACACACATGTTTTTTTTTTTAGCTTTACATACCTACAATCGACACTTTTATAATGGTCAGTTTGATTAAAAATTACGTTGATGTTTGGTTTGAAAACGAATTTTGTATTTTGTCAATATTTATGTCAAATGGTAGGAAAGATGAGTAGTTGGAAAATTATAGCAAATAAAAAAAAGTCATTTCTACTTTTATTTGTTGAAACTATTTTTTAAATCGATCGTTTTCCATTTTCTTCTTCTTTTCTGTGCATTTTAAAATACACACGTTGATGGCTGAGTCGCGAGCTAGGTTGGACGTTTAGTCGCTGTGTCGAAACTATGCAAGGCAGTCTTTGATGCAAGTCAGCCTCCAAGATAAAACAGTCCTAAACTAATATCAACTGCGTCTTGCACGAAGACTGGTGATTAAATTACTACCAAAATATGTTACTCGGATCTAAGAAAGTTAAGGCAGAAGAAGAAGAGAACTCGGTTTTAAAACTGATAAAAATTATATCAAATAGCTTGGTTTATGTAGGGAAAAATTTAAGAAAAAAACACGTTTTTTTTCCAGCCGAGTCATAAAAAATATAGAATCCGAATTTACCGAGTCTCATTGCTAAGTAAAAAACGTTTTAAAAATGCACTGCCAAAAAGTAAAGAGCTCTATATCATATTAGCCAAGCCAAGCCCGACTCGGCCCTGGTCGGGTCGAGTAGAGGTGCACACGCGTGTAATGATCAGCATGCTCTTCCTTCTCAATACAAGAGAAAACATTGGATGCCCAAAGGACCCATTCCTTTTTTTTGAAATCCTATGTTTAAATGAGATTACTCTATAGTTCCCCACAATGTGAGACTATTCAATAAGAGATGTATTCTATACTTCTTTAAATATTTTTAAAATTCATTTTAAAATCAAATTTTCCAACAATCCCATACTTAAACTTTTAAAAATATTTTTCTCGAGCAATTTCTGATTTATAAAATTGTGCATAAACAAATTAGGTAACTTTCAATTTGAATCTTTGCATAGTGAGTTTGATTCAAATTATACTAGAGCGACCCGTAGTCTTAAACCTATCTCCCACACCAAACCACACATAATCTATCACATAGGTGAATCTATCAAGAGTACTCATGTAGCTAGGTACTCCAATGCATATAGAATATAGATTTCATTAAGAGTTAAACTCATCCTCCTGTCACTTCAGGACTACATGCTTCTAGCATGTTCAATCAATGTCATTTCATAACTTGTTATTACCTATTGAACCTAGTTCTTGGGATCTCCAACCATTAGGTTGGGTTAGCATTATGAGTGACTTCTCATTCTCTAAGTTCTCATTCTATGGGCAATGGTCTCATTCTTTTAGATGTAGAAATGGCTTTATCTTTGGCCAATCCTTTCATCAAAGGATCCGTCATATTCTCATCAGTGCGTACAGGATCCACTCTTATTGATCCTGAAGAGATACACTCCCTTAGAGTACTGTGCTAACGATGAATTTGTCATCTCTTACCGTTGTAATAGCGGTTCTCAACTTTTGCAATAGCCGTGTATTATCGCAATGGATCAACATAGCTGGTATCGGTTTTTCTCATAAAGGGATCTCAACTAGCAGATTTCTTAGATAATCTACTTCTTCACTAGCAGTAGCTAGTGCTACAATTTCTGACTCCATATTGGATTGAGCCAAAACAGTTTGTTTTTTAGCTTTTCAAGAAATAGCCCCTCCTACAATACTGAAAATATATCCACTAGTGGCTTTGGAATCCTCTCCTAACGTATTCCAATCTACATTGCTATATCTTTCAAGGACGGCGGGAAATTTATGATAGTGTAATCCAAGGTTCGTAGTTCTTTTAAGGTATCTTATGACCATTTCAATAACATGACAATGCTGTATACTAGGTCTGTTAGTAAATCTGCATAATAATCCCAAGACATGGGCAATGTCGAGTCTAATACAATCGGTGGCATACCGAAGGATGCCAATAAAGCTCACAAATTTAGACTGTCTTACACCTTCACCAATGTTCTAAATAGTTTTACACTTGGATCATATAGTGTACTAGCGGGTTTACATTCAAAATAATTATATTTCTTTAACATCTTCTCAATATAATGAGATTGATTCAAACAGATTCTCTTTTAAGACTTAGTAATCTTAATGTCAAGGATTACACTCGCTTCACCAAGATCTTTCATATCAAAATTGGCATATAATATTAGACTTAACATGATTCACAGCATGTTTGAACCAAATATAAATAAATCATCCATGTATAAGTATATGATAGTGCAATTGTTATTTTCAGATTTATAATAAATACACTTGTCACTTTCAGTTACTTTAAAACCATGTGAAATAACTGGATTGTCAAAATTTTCATGTCATTGTTTCGGTGCCTGTTTAAGATCATATAGAGATTTATCTAATTTACAAACTTTGTGCTCTTGACTAGGTATAACAAAACCTTCAGTTTAGTCCATATAAATCTCTTCTTCTAATTCATCATTTAAAAAGGCGGTTTTTGCATCCATTTGGTGAATTAGTATATCATAAAGCGAAGCAAGAGAAATTAATACTGAAATTGATATTATTCTTGTAACAGATGATATAGTATCATAAAAGTCAATGTTTTCTCTTTGTCTAAATCCTTTAGCTACAAGACGAGACTTATACTTATCAATCGTACCATCAGATTTCAACTTCTTTTTAGGTACCCACTTACAACCTATAGTTTTAGAACCTGGAGATAGGTTAACAAGATGCTAGGTTTTATTAGATTCAAGGTATTCCATTTCATCATTTATAGCTTCTTACAAGAGGTTTGAATTTAAAGAAGACAGAGCTTCTTTTAGATTAATTGGGTCGTTTTCAAGTGCATAAGCATAATACTTTGGACCAAAATCTTTAGCTGTGCTAGCTCTTTTACCTCTTCTAAGTTCAGATTCAATTTTCGCATTATGTTCAATATTTCTGATTATTGGATTATTAGTGGTAGATGTGCCTCCACTATTTCAAAGTTTAAATGAAAATTTATTTTCAAAGAAATCAACATCATTCGACTCAATAATAACTTGAGCATTCAAATCAAAAATTCTATATACTTTACTATTAATGGAATAACCATTGAAAACCATTCATTTGCTCGATTTCTAATTTAATCCTTTTAGGGTCAGGAATACGAACATATGCTAAGCAACCCCAAGTTTTAAAATAGGACAAATTAGGTTTATGTTTTTAAAAATCTCAAAAGGTGAAAATTTTCTCTTAGATTTAGGAATTCTATTTACAGCATAACAAACAGTTAACAAAATTTTCCCCCATCGGTATGATGTTGCAACCGAATTTAATAAAACGGCTACAACTAGTTCGGTAAGAGTCCTATTTTTCTTTCATCTTTACCATTCATTTTAGGCTGATAAGACGTAGTTCTCTCATGTATTATGCCATGTTGATAGTAAAGTTCAATGAATAAGCTAGATTCATATTGTGTTCTTCTATCAGTTCAGAATCTCTTAATTTCATATTGAATTGGTTTTCAATTTCAGTGACAAATAACATAAACATATATAGCACGTCACTTTTATTTTCCATGAGATAAACATAAGTGAAATCAAAGTATTCACAAATAAAAGTAATAAAGTAGCGTTTTCCATCCCTGACTAGGGTTCACCTAGTTCACATATATCAGAGTTTATTAAATCTAAACGTTCTGACTCTCTAAATACACATTTATGTCGGGTCTTTATAATTTTAGCTTGGCTAATATTAACTTTTTCTGAATCACTTATGGGTATTTAATCCTAAGTTACCCATGTTATGAATCCTCACTTATTAACATGACAAATCTAGCATGCCAAATCAACATTTAACTTAAACATCTCATCTACAACATATCATTTCCTAAAAAAACACCATTTTTAGTGATAGCGTACAAGTCAGATCCAATAGTTTGAGCAAAACTAGCTTTATTTAATAAGAAATCAGATGCTAAATTTTTCCTCGTCTCTGGAGTATGCATCACATCTTTCAGCAACAAGTTCTTTTCAAAGGTAAACTTTAATTCCACGGTCTCAATTTCAGCAACAGTAGTAGCGTGAGAATCTCCTTACGTCATTTTCATGTCATTAGTAGCATTATGTATTTTAAACATTTCACGATCATAACAGACACGGTGAGAAGCACCAGTTTCTACCCATCACCCTTCTGATCCACCACCCAAGTTGATCTCAGTAAGCATAGCCACAAGAGCTTCTTCAATCCGGTTAGCTTATGGTGCAGGTTTTGGTCTGTCCTGACATTTTCATGTTAATAGTTGTAACATAAGAACAACTGTCCAATATCATTCTTTAGAGGGTATTTTGTTGTTTGTTCTGAGGCTGATTATTATGGTTCTGATTTGGTTTGCGATTCCCTTTTTTGGAATTTTTCGCATTTGGTTCCAGACCTGAGTTTGTAGATTTCTTAGTATTGTTGCTACATACAACAAGCACCTCTTCTTTGTGGTCCTTTTATTTGGCCTCTTCTTTAATACGAAGACGAGTAATAAAATTCTCTAAGGAAAACTCCTTACTCTTATGCCTGAGAATATACTTAAAATCTTTCTAACTATGCGGCAATTTATCACGTGGATATTTTGTATGCATCCTCCCTTTTATTTAGTTTTATGAAATATATCCCTCCCACTTTCCACTTTTGTTTTACATCCCTGTTTCTTTTCCACGTTGGTGTTTCTATTTTCAGCCTTCTTTATTCTTGATTTCTCTTTCTTTCAGCGAAGTTTTTAACCAAAAATTTCAATTCGTATTAAAATCTTGTTCGATTTCTTTTCAATAAATTCTATATATTTAATTTCGATTTCTTTTCAGTAACTTCCAGATGTTTTGAATCTTGTTTAATTCGAATTTAGTTGTATCTTGTTCGATTTGACTTTAAGCAACAACGATTCGAACTTAGCTGCATTCATATCTAACGTGATTAGTTTTTGGTATATCTTGATTTATTTCTGGTTTTGCATCTTCTTCTACTTTTGTGTGGAAATATGAGTTCAAGATTAGTTTTTTGTGTACATCCCATTTATTTATTTATTTTAATTTTAGACCTATGTTTATGTTGATTATAGTTTGTAGTTGTAATTTGTTATTAATGTTATTTTTTATTTGAACCTTGATGTTATTTAAGATATGCAGGAAGCTGTTCATATGATATGCATTTGTGCTTTTTCAATTTTGCTATGTTTGTAATTGTAAGTTGTTGTAGTGGTTATGTTATTATTGTTATGGTAGATGTATGTTTTTTGTTGAATTATTATATGATATCAATGACATGTGGCAGTGAAGTTTTATGAAGATGTTGTTGTTATGACAAATATTTGCCTGGCAAATATTTTCTATATAAATATTTGCCATAACAATTTCTATTTTGTAAATAATTATTACTATAGTTTTTAGTATACTAATTATATTTGTTATGTTGTACTTTTTTCTAACATTATATTTGTTTTTTAGGTCTGATCCTATTGATTTTCTTGTTATTTTCTATTGGGTAGCGATATTTATAGTATGTGTCTTGGTTTGAGTGATTGTGTGTTGAGATCGTGGAATGATATTTGTGAACATTGGCCTGAGTAAACAGCTTGTTCTATTAAATTGGTTTATGAAAGAGATGAAAAGTAAAGAGTTACTGGAACTAATTCTGATTTGCATAGTATATTGTTGCTTGTTACTCATAGCTGTGAGGATTATTTACCTGTTTCAGTTGTATCTAAGCCGTATAAGAGTATTTCGGCTGACGTTGGTTCTTATAGTTCTTTATTTGTTGGTTGTTTTGGTGATTCTGGGTCATCTGCTTCTTCGATGGTTATTTCTTCAGTTGATTCTAGTTCTAATTTGAAACGTTTGTTAAAAAGTGATTTTAACAATCTAGTATTTACTAAGGTTGGTCAGAAAAATTCTGGTGGTGTTGAGGAGTTCCGATTGTATCTTATGATGTACTATATTAAAAATGGTTATAAAGTCAATGTCGTTAAAAATGATAGGGAGCGAGTTACAACTGTTTATTCACATGAAAGTCGTACTTTTCGTGTTCATGCTTCTTGTAAGTTTAACCTACCAGGTTTTCTTTGTTATCAAAACTATGCAGCCTAATCATTCATGTGGAGCTGGTATTGTAGATGTCAACCATCCACTTGTTTCTAGCAGTTTAGTTAAGAAGCTGGTTGTTGACTTTATTCGTTCGAATCCTCTTATGAAAATGAAAGATATTGTTCATTTATTTCAGACTGAGTACAATATTGTGTATAATTACTATTTTGCTTATAGGGGAAAAGATTGGCTTTGGAGGAAATACATGGCAATGATTTGCTTTCGTACCATCATTCAAAATCATTTTATGAAGCGATGGATGAGTGTAATCCTGACAGTACTGTTGAACTTCAAGATGATTCTATTACTCATGAGTTTCAAAGGGTTTTCAGTAGGTTTGAAGCATGCAGATATGGATTTGATTATTATCGTCCCATGATTTTTTATGGATGGGTCATTTATGAAAAGTAGAGGTCAAGGCTGCATTATGTCTGCTATTGCAAAGAATGGTAATCAAGGTATGATTTAGTTTTGAAAATTATAATATAACTTATCATATTTTGTGAAATGTTTGTATGTTAAATATATGGAAATCAAGGTATGATTGTTGACTTCATTTTGCGAAATGTTTGTTATATTTGCTTGGAAAATATTTGACATCAATTTATGAGAAATATTTGACATATTTGTGTTGTGTTTTTATTTGATATGTTTGTTTTCTTGTTATTTTATTTGTTATATCAGTATTATATATGCTATTTGTTTGTAGTTTGCCAAATTTTTTGAATTTTTTGTTATATTGGATGATTTATGTTAGTTGTTAAACTTTTTTTTATTTCTTTTAGGTTTTTTCCCACTGGTTTTTAGGATTGTATCCAGTGAAGACGAAGTTAATTGGCATTTATTTTTGACTAAGCTTCGAGAAATATATATAATGATTATCATTATTTTACTTTTATATCTGATCGGCATCCTGGTCTTTTGCTTGCTGTTCCTTAAGTTTTTTTCAGGTTCAGCTCATGGTTCTTTTTACTATCATTTGAAGAATAATTTGAAGATTTTTTTAACAAAAAGGTGTCCTCCTGGCAAAAGTAAATGGATTATTTCATTGTTTTATCGAGTTGCTCATGCTGCTACATTAGACGTATTTAATTAAGCTTTGTCTGAGTTTAAAAATGCTAGTGGGGTAGAAGTTGAAAATTTCTTGCATGGTTTGCCTTCTAAAAAGTTTGCTAATGTTTTTTTGTTGGTAACCGATATGGTGAAATGAGTTCTAATTGTGCAGAAAGTTTTAATCGATGAATTGTAGGGGCAAGATATTTACCCATCACTGCATGTTTAGATAAAATTCATTTGAAGCTTATGAAACTTATGTCTGATGGATGTAAGTTAAGTAAAACTTGGAATAGTGAATTGTGTCCTGTTATGGAGAAGCATTTAGGGATTTTATACCTTGAGAGTATTCAATGGAAAATTACTAGATCTACTACTGATGTTTATGAAGTTCAGTCGACTCGATCTTTTCATGTAGATTTGAGTGTTCGGCGATGTATTTGTAACTTACAGCTGATTTATGGGTTTCCATGTGCTCATGTTATTAGATGCATTCTTGCTTTTGATCTGGATGTTTATTCCTATATTGAGGACTATTTCAAAGTGTCATTTTTCCAAGCTTATATTATCATCCAATTCATCCACTTGTTAATTTTGAAATGGAAGATGTGTTACCTGAAGATGTTGAAGTTCATTCTCCTAAGAGAAGACATGGTGTAGGAAGGCCTCCTTCTTATGAATGGATTAAGTCAGCTAGTGAGGTGAATAAGAATAAATGTTGTAGTTGGGTAAGCAATCGGGTCATAATAAAAGATCTTGTTTGTTAAGAAATAAATAATAATATCATTACATTATCTATTGAAAAATACATCTTGGATATATATTGGTTGCATATGTATATGATTAGTTATGGAATATGTTTAAATAGTACATATTATAAGCTTTATGTTTTGAAGATTGTTAATTTCATTGAATTAAATATGCGTTATTTTTTGATGTTTTAATGTTCTTGTTTCGTTTTTCATCTATAAGTTATTGTAGTAAATTTGTAAGAATGTAAAGTATTACAGGGAAAATATTTGCCTGGCATATATTTTCCTTATGTTCAAATGTCTTTATTTATTTCATTGACATGCTTTTTGGTCCTATCTTTTGACCAAAATATTACGGCTGGGACTGGTTTTCTAATTTTATATCTTTTGTTGAGGTTTTCTTCTTGTGTCTATTAAGCCGTTTTCCTCTCATCTTATTTTGTAGTCAAAAATTATATCTTAGAGAATGCTCTTATGACTAACCATTTTTATCTCTTATTTTTCCTTTGTTTGTTGGCTATCTTTTTTAGGCTGAGTGCTAATGGTATTTTTTGTGTGTTATCTTATCAGTAACTTAAATTATAAGGAGTGGCGGCTTGACTGTTGTTGCACGTATTGGCATCTTTTTTCATGTCTAATTCCTTGAAATTTTTTTAGAAAGAAAGCCAGTCTACGTTTAGAAAATGAATGTAAAAGGAGTTGCTTATTTAAATATTATGTGGAAGAAACAATGCGTATATGCTCCTTAGCCATTGTGTTGAGATATGGAAGAAACTCATGCTCAATGGATAGTTTAGATCGGTCTAGATTTTGAATGCATGAGTCTAAAAATCTTGACTTGCATATTAAAATGAATGCATGAATCTCAAAGAGAAAATGATGACCTAAGGAAATGGGAATAATCTGCTTAAGCAAAAAGAATTAAGTATGTGTTTACATACTGCCTTGAACTAGAATCAGAGAAAAGTGATTTGCAATATTTATGTATTTGTAAAGTCATGTTTACGTCAATGTTGTTTCATTTAAGCTTGTTTTTGTATGTGAAGTATAATAATATGTTAATGTATTATTATGTTGTGTAATAGGTTGTGTAATAGGTTGTGTATTTACACATAGTTCAGAACTGTAAAATGTTGTAAACTCTTTTCTAGTTAATATGAACTTTGTATTTGTGTTAGTAGTTTTTGTATTATTGTAGTTTATTTGTGTATGAAAGTTATAGCAATATGTCTATGTACTTATAAGATTCTTCATCGGTTCAACTAATATTGCGGATGTCATAATCTGTGTCCAATTCTATGATCTAGCCTTTGACTGAGCTCATGATGTAATAAGTGAGATCATGACTGAGTCGTTGACTAAGACCATGACTGAGCTCTATTTTGAACCATTGATCGAGCCTTGATCGAACCTTTTGCTGAGCCTATGACCGATCTCATGATAAAATCAATGACTTCATTCTTTATAGGTTGATGGCAAATATTTGTTAGATGACTATTTAGTTCTCTTTAGTTTAATTTCAAGTTTTAGTTATATTTTTTTGTGTTTTTTTAATAAATTTGAAAATTAATTGTGCATATTTTTAAACAAAATATGTTTTCTTATTAGCTTAATATGTTGGTCAAAAGAGTCCGTCCTTTATTCCTAAAAAGAAGTTACTTTTTGACTTGTTCCTAGCATAGAAACAAAATAGCCATTTATTCATGTCATTGAATCAGTATTCGGTCCTATCTTTTGACCAGATTTGTAAGGCTGAGATTGTTTTGCTAATTTATAGATGTATGGCTTAACATTTTTATGTGTGTCTATATCTTCTTCTATTTTTAGTCTTTGCTTTTCATATTCAAAAGTGTCTGTCCTTGAATGTTGTTTTATTAAAGTTTATTTTTGTATGAGAAATGTAACAGTATGTTGTGTATTTATATACAGTCTGGAATAGAAAAATGATGTCAACACATTTCTAGTTGATATGAACTTTTGTGTCTATGTTAGCAGTAGTTTTTTGAAGTTTATTTCTTTATGAAAATTATACGAATATGTCAATTAAATTATAAGAAAGTATAGTAACTCTTACAAATTTTATCAACCAATATGGTGATATTTTGTTGATAATCAAATATATGGTGGCAAATATCTACCAAGCCGATATTTGCTAGGCAGGTACTTGTTATATGACTATATGACATGAACTTTATATTTGTGTCAGTAGTTGTTTTATTGAAATCTATTTCTTTATGAAAATTATAAGAATATGTGAATGAATTAATAAGAAAATACAGTAATCTTTTACATATATTGGTCAGTCGATATGATGATATTTTGTTGATAAACAAATATCTAACGGCAAATATTTGCTAGGCAAAAATTTGAGTGAAAAATATTTGGTAAGTTGTTTTAATGTTATTCACTACTAGTGTGTGTTAGTCAGATGTAGTTGGCTAATTTGCTCATTAGCTTAAAATATTGGTCAAAAGTGTCTTTTATTGAATCATAAAAATAAATTATATTTTGACCTGCTTGTTATATACAAACAAAATAGTCCAGTATTGATGTCATTGGACCAATTTTTGTTTCTAACTCCTGACTAATTTCTAAGGCTTGGATTTGTAGAATAGTTTGTAGATCTACGGTTAATATATTTTTTGGTTTTTCTATATATTTTTCTCTTTTTTCTTGTTTGCTTTTCATATTCTTCTTTACTGAAATACTAAAAATTGTTTTCTTTAAGCTTTGTCAAGATCGTTGGCTATTGTTAACTCTTATTTTATCTTGTCTAGTTGGCAATTCTTTTTAGTTTGAATATTGATTATGTTTTTTGTGTTTTATTCTATCGGTACTTAAATTAAAATGAATGCTGTCTCGATTGCTTCTATACTTACTGGCTCCCCACTATCTAATTCTTTCTCTTTAAGGTTTGGGAAATGAATATTTGTTAACCCATTTTTCTCTACTTTCCAAACCCTGGCCATTGTCCTACACTTCAAGTTCTGGTCTACTTGAATGCACACAGATGATTCAGAGGAAAGAGAAGAGTTGGAATATTTAGGGAGATAAGACATCAACGACGATTGGGCACTTATGGATTTTGAAAAGGAAAAAACGACTTATCTCTTATTTTGAATAAGAGATTTAAGTAAAATGTAATCTTGCTCCAGCCTTACAGAAAATACAGGCATTCAACATGCATAGCTTTCTTATTTAGTCTTTCTTGTACACATTTTAACATTAACCTTTAATTCTCCTAGAGACTCAAAGTTCATGTGGCGGATCTAGAAAATTATAGTAGTGTTTGCAAATGGATTGTTATTAAATGAAATGTTAGCGAGTGAAATGTTGGTAAACGAAATGTTAATGAGTAAAAAGAGAACTTATTATTTGTGTTGGCAGTTACTGTTTTATTGAGGTTTATTTCTGTATGAAATTTATAGAAATGTGCCAATGGAGTCATAAGAAAATGCACTATTCTTTTTAATTTCTAGTTTTTGGCTGGAAACACTAGTTAAGAAAATATATGCTAGGCAAATAAATGTTCATGGCAAATATTTGCCAGGAAAAAGTTTTTCACCATGTATATGTTTTATAATTTTATTTTATGAAAAAAACAACATTTTATTTGAATATTTCATATTATATTTCAGTTAAAAAACATATGCAACATTCAAAATCTAATATAAAACTTTGTATATAAACATACAACAATCAAAATTTAACATCTAATATCTAACATCTATACATCAAATATCAACGTCTAATATGTGTTTTGAAAACAATTCATGTCTAACATCTAATATATGCATCTAAAAGTAAATAATCAACATTCAAAATTTAGAAGTTTATTGCATTCATTATTTGTATGGTCATGTTCTGTGACGACCCGGTATTTTCAACCATTGCATCCCAACATGCGAGATTTGAATTGCTCAAAGTATCAAGTTGTTAATTTATATTTGGCAAAACTCAACATGTAAAAGTAAATAAAATAATCACAGAATCACAGACCCAACGTAATATAATAATAATGCAGCGGAAACAAAATGAATAGTAGTTCATGAAGCCACTATATATATAACAGAGTTAAATAAGATACAACAGCAGTCTCGAATACAATAGTCAATCTCAGAATACATCACTAGAATCAACAGAATATCTAAAAGCTGGATAGATAGCTGGATCTCCAAGCGAAGCTCCAACTCCAAAGGTGAGTCTCAAAAGCTGAACCACTCAGTCTGAACCGAGCGTAAAGCAAAACACAAAACACTCGAGTCAGGATTAACATTCTTATATCAATAAATCCAACTCAAGTGAAATAACAACTAAAATACAAGCAACTTAAAGGATGTTTGGGATGACCATCCTCTAAGGATCCGTTAAACTATCTACTATGTAGTAATATACGCCATTATAGTAATGTCTAAAGTAAAGTATAATATATTTTAAAAATAACGTTAAGGCGTTACTCATATCCCCTTAACACATTTTATATACTCCCATAGTCTATACAGTACCGTAATCTCCCCCGTACAGGGCATCGTCAGAGGGCACGCCACAGGTATGGTACAAAACAAAATCGTATAAGGCGCGTTAGGGTAGGTGACACGGCACAACTAGGCAATGCCATGGTAGATATACCAATTGCACTTCCGGGTCGGTGGTAACGCGTAGTAGCCACTACCGTCCACCTCGAGCCACACTCCCAAAATCAAAGGTGCACCCAATCAATCACAAAGTAATAGAATGGCATCGAAGAAGTATGTCCGATAAGAGGAGCTACCTCATTAGCCCGTCGATCGCTCCTGTTTTAGCCACCTTATGCCAACTCACGGGATTCAGATCCATATATATACCTCAATAGGAAGTCACCACCATCCTACTCCATTCTGGAATCTCCACCGCAAACATAGTTGTTAAAGTGGTTTTCGGAGTTGGTAAAGAGTATGACAACTTTCGATCATGGTCTCTTTAACAACCAAACGTTATTATTACACCGCGGTCATTTCAAAATAGTTTATACTTCAAACCGACATATCATTGCCATTTAAAACCATATCAATACGATATCATTTCCATTTCAAAACCAAATACAATATCATTTCCATTTCAAATATCCATTTCCAAAATCTTAGTACTTCAAGGTTATAACACTTTCGAAACCAAACATTTGAAATTATAATACCGTCGAAACATAATATTTGAAATAATAATACTTCCCACTTAACCACTTTAAATAAACAAAATTGTTTTCCTCAAATTTCACAAATTAATTCCAAATCAACTCAAATTTCAAAAATTCAAATTAAATCAGTTCTCAAATCATAAATTCCAATTTAGCTTCTAAATAAACCATTCATAATTACACCGATTTCAAATACAGGTTTGAACCACAAATAAACTATTTCAAAATATATATTTCAAAGTTTTAAATATTCTATAATTTCAAAACTAGATTTGATAATACCATATATATATCAAATTCACTTTACCATTATTTATTTTGAAATATTTACTTAATCATTCAAATTTGATTTAAATAAAACTTCAAATTTCAAATTTAAATAAAACTAAATATACCATATTCAATTTATGTGAATTTGAAATATCCATTTAGATCACCTTTATTCAAAATCAAATTATAGAATCACATCCTTTCAAAATGTCAAATTAAATAATTTTCAGATCGATTTAATTAAATATCGTTCATAATTAAATACAATTTCAAATCAATTTCAAACCTATCTTCTCAACCTTAATTTATTAAATCACTATAACTCTATATTAAAATATAATTTAAATAAATACTTAACCATATTACATTTTAACAAAATCGAACTTTAATACTAAACTTATTTTATATCAAAACAAATTTATACATAGCTCAAATCAAGAATTTCTATATATAAAATAACATTTATATAATATCAAAAATCAATATATATGTCAAACTATATATCTTTCCAAAAACCATAGAAATCATTTTCAAATTATTTATATATAGACCAACGGTGTCTGTATATAATTTTCTATCCTATGGTCAAGTGATACGGATATTTATCATTTCAATCCGCAATTTTGAATATATACGAGTATATATCATTTCAACCCGCAATCCCAAATTAAATTCAATGAAAATCGCTTGGGTTTATCGTTTCAACCCATAACGATTTTCTACTATTCTAAAGTCCATTCGGGTATGTATCATTTCAACCCATAGTGAGTTCTATACTAACAGGGAACTTGCAGAGTGATAACAGATATGATAATAATATAACAGGCATATATCATCAATGAAAATAGCAGATAATGTGTTAGATGTCACAGGTGAACAGATATAGATAACAACATATATATAACAATATAAATAACTAACAGCATCATATTTCAATTTTCGTTCCAATTGAAATCAAATTTAATAAATATAAGAAAGTTAATCGTGAGTGATTGCTCACCTTTCGAGGCTAGAAAGATTCGACAATAGAGCAAGCTACGAATTTCAAAGCAAAATGAGATGGGCACGAATTTGATGAAGAAAGCAGGCATAGACGAACAAAAGCAGATAAATAGGGATCGATAAGAACCAAAATATTTCACATATATTTAATTGTTTTTCAAAAATCAACATTCAACTTAAACACAAATCAAAATAAAATCTATATTTATGCATATATTTTAAACCAACATACAAATAAATCTTTATTTTCAAATTCAGAATCATTGTTTAATCAAACGCATATACAGAAATCAATATTATATTTAAACATACATATAACAACATAAAATCTTTATATATCCCAAGTTCACTTTATTAAATTAAACATATATTTAAACATATACATATTACTTTATACTTCAATAACGTATTGTACATATTTTATCCCAAGGTCACTTCAATAATAATATAACAGGCACGCCACAGTAAATCTTGTTAAATCTAAAGTAGGCTTCAAGAAAATATTTCATACATATTATACTTAAAACCATTCCAAAACAAAATCTTATATACATATGTATAAAACGACTTTGAAACCAAATGAATTACTACGCATATGACATAAATGCGTTCAACATATATACAAAACTATATAACTGTATAACAACAAATACTATTATGACTATTATAACATACATAAATAACAAAACAAAACTCGCGTGCATGTATAGATATATATAGCAACGCTCAAGACACACCTATATAGCTTAACAAGTAAAGCTAATATAACATTTATACTTTATATTAATATATATATAAATATATATATGCATAAGAACAACATATTATACCCAACTTATAATTTAATATAAACAAATATCTTATAACTTATCTATACAAAACAGATCATATGCGAAATATACTGATATATAATATATTGTATACTATATATATATATATATATAAGATTTATATAGACAAGTGTAACATCCTTCAAATATATACGTACCCATATAGCTCACGTGAACAAATATATATACCAAAATATTATAAAATATATATCTAATTAAAATAAAACTAGTTCTATATCCTTATATATACTATATAAAACACTTAAATCAAATGTATATATACTTACGATATAAACAAAACATGATATTTTCATCTCTGTCATGCGCTTAAATCATATGTTTTTATATAACAGAATAATGTAAACTACTATTAACTTAAAAAATGCATAACATATATAAACATATAACGTATACGTCATATAAAATATAATATTAACAAATTACAATATTTATATAATATAAAATATTACATAATTCACTTCGGCTAGCATACGTAAACTAATACACATATAAATATAAACCTAGATACTCAATATTTTTATAAAACTTAGATTTGTACAAAACATAAATATACCATAACTTATATTTAACTAACGCCTAATTTTTTCATATGTATAATATATACATCATATATACAATCAAAGCCTGTACATAACATAACTTAGATTTCGTATGTATGTATGTATGTATGTGTATATATATATATATATCTTACCTAACTGTACAAACCAATGCAAGGAGGATCTGAAGCTGATGGGTTTGGTGAGAGGAGCAATTTGGTTGCGAATAAAGTAGAGATTATCGGTGAAGGGCGGCGATGGGAAAACGAGGAGGAGAAGATGGTCACTAGATTGGGGTAAGGGTTGGCATTTCAATAGGGTTGCTCGGCCAGGCTATCAAGCGAGAAGGGAAGCCGGTGATGGTTGCTAGCGGCCGAGGTCAGCGGGTTGGTGGCGGAAACGGGTTGGTCGGAGACTGGAAGCAATCGGCACGGGTTAGGGCTACTGGGGTATGCGGCATGGCATTGGTTGTGGGATGTTGTGGTGATGAGTTTCAAAAGAGGGGAAGGAAAAAGGTGTAGAGGAAAGGGGAGGTCGGACGAGCAGCTTCAAGTTATTAAATAATCAGAAGAAAGATAAAGAAAGAGAGGAGATAGGCAGAGCCCTTATATATATACGTTATATTCTAATATTCTATAGTAGAAAATTTTCTCTGCGAACAGAAAATATAAATTAAACAATTAGAATAGCAAAAGTTAAAATTGAAATCAATTAAATGTCAGTGGTCGGTTTCCAAAGCAAAATGAATATATATTATAAAAAAATAGATGTGATATGAACGGTCATCCGTGATTTAGTTGAAAATTATTAAAGCAATTTATTAAATTGCTTGGACTGCACGTTTACAAATGGAAAAGCAAAGAAAGCTAACGGTCATATTTATGTACCGATACGATGCACCGTTCACTGTTTCCGTCACGTACCGGACCTCAAAATACAGAAATAAATATACTACAGAGATCAGCACGATAAGAAGATCAAAACGGTATATAGATATCAGTCGTATGATCATTCGATCGAAAATCGGTAATCGGTACCGGAATGCTGCAAATCTGTCGAAAATAAGATAAACAAAGCAACAGAAATCAGAATTCGGAGAAACGGAATATGTCGTCTCATTCAGAAGATGATATACAAATTTTCTATGGAAAAATATTCAGGTTTGAAAAATATTTTATTGTCATCAAATTTTTAACTGATTTGAATAAAAATAGAATTATACAAGAAATTAAACTTCAATATTATTAGATGAAGTTTTACCATTTGCTATGTTTAATTCGACGTATTCCAAATATCAGATTTATATTTTAAAATTTTATTCTTTAAAATTTTAAAATTTCAATTAAATGTATTAATAAAACAAATAAAATTAATAAAAATTTATGGGTTGTTATACTCTCCTCACTCAAAACTTTTCGTCCTCGAAAAGGAAGGAGGTAGGAGAATAGAAACAACCAAAAAGAAAATAGATTGAAAAATAGAATAAAACAATTAATTTAAACCATATAAATTTCAGTTTAAATTAATTTTTATTTAGCAATTGATTTAAATTCAAGGTATTTCATTAAGTTGATTTTATTTTAATTTATTAATATTTGATACAAAAGATTTCTTTCAAAACAAATTTATTTAATTTGTCTCATAACTATTCAATCAACTTATTATTCTATTTATCTCTATTAATATTTTTATAATTAAAATATAAGTGTATAACATTTATTATAACCACTCAAATTTTATTTATAAAATCATTATGTTGTATATTATCCAATTACATATTCAACTTCTGAATAATTTAGGTAAGTTATATGTACTGGAATGCAATTGAGTATTATACAGGTAAAATTATCCCAACTCAATTATTTCGAACTTAAATATTTATTCAAAATTTTGACTTCATTTTATATTTGAAAACATCCTTTAACATAAATTTAAGAAATAAATTTCCGATTTCACTTCAAACCATTAAAGATAAATATACAAATATATATAAGTCAAATCAAATCTATAATATATACTTATACTATAACTCAAGTTGTACCTTAGAAATTCAAATCAATTCAATTTCCAAAAATAAACGTGTAGCAAAGCTATTGAGTGGCCACTCCTCTTCGAAACTCGAAAATGAATGTTGATGATGCTGCAGTCATCACCGAAATTATTTTCTAGCGACGATAGAGAGAGTATTGATTCTAACATTCAAAATTCTTTGGAAACAATTTCTATTCGAAAATACTTTGGATAATACATTTTAAAACTTTAAAACCAAAGTTTGAAATTATCGAAAATTAAATTCTCAAATTTTTAGTTTAAATTCTTTTCGATTCTAAATCAATTTATAAACCATGTTTTATAATTCCATTTAATTATTAAATTTTGCGATAATCAATGGTTTACAGAACAACAAATGATAATCAAATATTATCATTTCTAAGAACCAATTCGGTTAACTATTAAAATTTTAGATAATTTATACTTATATAAAATACAATTATACAAAGTTTATTCCATTTATCAAATTTGAAAATAATATTGTGTCAGTTTGCTCTGTTCAAATGTTTGGAAATCCTATCGATGGCGTTGATCAGACGAATCGATCGGAAATCCAAATCAACATTAACAACTCAAACAACACAATAAATATTTAAAACATTTTTAATGTTCATTTACAAATGCACTTCCTCGCTTGACGATACAAGAATGGATTTCAAAGCAAGCATAGAGATTCAAATTTGATGGCTCAAATCAAATAGAATTTTGATTCGAAGATAGTTCGAAACAAAGATAAGATAATTAAACAACAAAATAGGGAGATGGATTAGTTTGTATAAATCGCGGGCAACCTTAACCGGGTCGACCGTGCCTTTAACAATTAGATCGATGTGGAAATTCTGAGGCAAATCTACATTCGATCTCAAGAGATGGAATTTGGTATAACAAAAGATATTTGCATCCAGACCGAGGATATAGAAATCTTCGGTGAATCGATGCCAATTGTAAAGGAATTTCACCCCTTTACAAATCATTTGGAGATTGACGAAACCGCCAGGTTATTGGATATTTCAAAATCAAGAAACACGAATAGGTAGTGATAAGGTTGGATTTTGGAACCGAGGGATCGTTCCAAAATTCAAAGGAAACTGAATCAAAGAGGAAAAGATTCAAGCATGAACAAAGGTGATTCCATAATTAAATTTACTAAATATGCTAAGTTTGCCTAAAACCTCGCTCTGATACCAAATGTAACGACCCCATATTTCAACCGTTGCGCCCCAGCATGCGAGATTTTAATTGCTCAAAATATCAAGTTGTTAATTTATATTTGGCAAAACTCACCATATACAGTAAATAAAATAATCACAGAGTCACAGACACAGAGTAATATAATAATAATGCAGCGGAAATAAAATGAATAGTAGTTCATGAAGCTACTATATATATGATAGAGTTAAATAAGATACAAAAGCAGTCTCGAATACAATAGTCAATCTCAGAATGCATCACTAGAATCAACAGAATATCTAAAAGCTGGATAGATAGCTGGATCTCCAAGAAAAGCTCCAACTCCAAAGGTGAGTCTCAAAAGCTGAACCACTCAGTCTGACCGGAGCGTAAAGCAAAATACAAAAACACTCGAGTTGGGATTAACATTCTTATATCAATAAATCAAAGTCAAGTGAAATAACAATTAAAATACAAGTAACTCAAAGGATGTTTGGGATGACCATCCTATAAGGATCCGTTAAACTATCTACTATGTAGTAATATATGCTATTATAATAATGTCTAAAGTAAAGTATAATATATTTTAAAAATAGTGTTAAGGCGTTACCCATATCCCCTTTAATACATTTTATATACTTCCATAGTTTATACAGTACCGTAATCTCCCCCGTACTGGGCTTCGTCAGAGTGCACTCCATAAGTATGGTACAAAAGAAAATCGTATAAGGCGCACGAGGGTAGGTGACACGACACAACTTGGCAATGCCAGGGTAGATATACCAATTGCACTTCCGGACTGGTGGTAACGCATAGCAGCCACTACCGCCCACCTCGGGTCACACTTCCAAAATCAAAGGCACACGCAATCAATCACAAAGTAATAGAATGGTGTCGAAGAAGTGTGTCTGATAAGAGGAGCTACCTCATTAGCCCGTCGACTGCTCCTGTTTAAGCAACCTTATGCCAACTCACGGGAGTCAGGTCCAAGTATATACCTCAATAGGACGTAGCCACCATCCTACTTCATTTTCGAATCTCCACCGCATACATAGTTGTTAAAGTGGTTTTCGGAATTGGCAGAGAGTATGACAACTTCCGATCCCGATCTCTTTAACAACCAAAAGTTATTATTACACCGCGGTCATTTCAAAATAGTTTATACTTCAAACCAAAATATCATTTCCATTTAAAACCATATCAATACGATATCATTTCCATTTCAAAACCAAATACGATATCATTTCCATTTCAAATATCCATTTCCAAAATCTTAGTACTTCAAGGTTATAACACTTTCGAAACCAAACACTTGAAATTATAATACCTTCGAAACATAATACTTTAAAATAATAATACTTCCCACTTAACCACTTTGAATATCAAAATAGTACATATAATAAAAAAATTCCTCAAATTTCACAAATTAATTCCAAATCAACTCAAATTTCAAAAATTCAAATTAAATCAGATCTCAAACCATTAATTCCAATTTAGCTTCTAAATAAACCATTCAAAATTATATCGATTTCAAATACAGATTTGAACCACAAATAAACCATTTCAATATATATATATATATATATATATATATATATCAAAGTTTTAAATATTCTATAATTTCAAAACTAGATTTGATAATACCATATATATACCAAATTCACTTTACCATTATTTATTTTGAAATATTTACTTAATCATTCAAATTTGATTTAAATAAAACTTCAAATTTCAAATTTAAATAAAACTAAATATACCATATTCAATTTATGTGAATTTGAAATATCCATTTAAATCACCTTTATTCAAAATCAAGTTATAAAATCATATCCTTTCAAAATCTCAAATTTAATAAGTTTCAGATCGATTTAATGAAATATCATTCTTAATTAAATGCAATTTCAAATCAATTCCAAACCTATCTCTTTTTTTTTTGAAAACCCAGAAGAACCCGGTAGGTCTGTAAACTTCTGAGAAGGGCACAGTAAAGCTGCCCGTTGATCCAAGCCCCCATGCCCCCGGGTAAATTTATATAGGATAGGGAAACGCATGGTAGAAATCGAATCTGGGTCTTTTTACCAGAACCCAAGCCTCCTTTCCACTGCGCCGCATCCACGGACTATGTAATTTCAAACCTATCTGCTCAACCTTAATTTATTAAATCTCTATAAACTCCATATTAAAATATAATTTAAATAAATACTTAACCATTTTATATTTAAACAAAATCAAACTTTAATACTAAACTTATTTTATATCAAAACAAATTTGTACATAGCTCAAATCAAGAATTTTTATATATAAAATATCATTTATATAATATCAAAAATCAATATTTATGTCAAACTATATATATCTTTCCAAAAACCATAGAAATCATTTTCAAATTATTTATATATAGACTAAAGGTGTCTGTATAATTTTCTATCATATGGTCAAGTGAAACAGATATTTATCATTTCAATCCGTAATTTTAAATATATACGGGTATATATCATTTCAACCCATAATCCCAAATTCAATTCCATGAAAATCGCTCGGGTTTATCATTTCAACCCATAACGATTTTCTCATATTCTAAAGTCCGTTCAGGTATGTATCATTTCAACCAATAGTGAATTCTATACTAACAGGGAACTTGCAGAGTGATAATAGATATGATAATAATATAACAGGCATATATCATCAATAAAAGTAACAGATAATGATGTCAGATGTCACATGTGAACAGATATAGATAACAACATATATAACAATGTAAATAACTAACGACATCATATTTCAATTGTCGTTTCAATTGAAATCAAATTTAATAAATATAAAAAAGTTAATCGTGAGTGATTGCTCACCTTTCAAGGCTAGAAAGATTCGACAATAGAGCAAGCTACGAATTCCAAAGAAAAATGAGATGGGCACGAATTTGATGAAGAAAGCAGGCATGACGAACAAAAGCTGATAAATAGGGATCAACGAGAACCAAAATATTCCACATATGTTTAATTGTTTTTCAAAAATCAACATTCAACTTAAACACAAATCAAAATAAAATCTATATTTATGCATATATTTTAAACCAATATACAAATAAATCTTTATTTTCAAATTCAAAATCATTGTTTAATCAAACACATATATAGAAATCGAAACATTTTTTACAACGGCTCTAATGGCTGCTACTTTTTAGATCTTGTGATAATCTCTCTTCTTCTGGAACTTCTCTCTCCTTAATCCCTCTCTATCCTCTGTGTATTTCTCTGCGTTTCTTCGTTCTCCTAACTGCTTGGTTACTGGCTTCGATGTCGCTCTCGACCGAGGGAGAGTTCTGTCTCCCTGGTTCGTTTGTGCGCAATTGCCCTTCTTTCGCCGCGATTGGCGCCGCCATATTGGCTGTGACTTCTGGGCCTTGTTCGGTGGTGGTTACTGGTGCTTGCTCGATCGAAATTAGGGTTTACTGTTTGGCTTCTTTTAGGGATCTATATCGATCTTGGTTTATTTTGGTCGAGAACTGTTTTTTGGAGATTTTGCCTATCTCGGGAGATGGTTTACAGTCTCGATTGCCGCCCAGTAATCGCCTTGATCTGGCTGTTGATTTGTCAGTGGATTCGAGTTCTCTCTGTGGGAATGGTGATGGTTCGAATAGGGATTTCATCACCCATTTCGAACCGATGCTATTTATCTCTGAGTCTTGTGGGTTGCTGCCTCGGGGGGATGTGCCTCTTGTGGTGGGTTCGGTGTATTGTGGTTTTGATTATTTGGGTAATGCTGTGACTGAAGGGGAGTTCATCGCCTCTTCCAGTCCAGCTGCCGTGGCTTGCGGGCCTGAGAATGACCTAGTGGCTTGCGATTCTCGAGCGGGGCTTCTCGATGTGAATTTGAGTGGCATTGATCCTTTGGCTTGGTGTTGGGGCGGTTCGCTGCGTCGAACTGCTCCACTTTTTGTTTCAGGTGTCTCTTTGGATGTTGATTTGACTGAAGGGGATTTCACCGCCTCTTCCAGTCATGATGGTTTGGGTTGCTCACCTGTGTCAGATATGGTGGATTGCTATTCTCGGGATGGGTTCTTAGAAGTGGCTTTGGGTAGCAATGTTCCACTGTTTTGGTTTTGGGTCGATGCTCTGCGTGGTTCTGCTCGGTTTTATCCATCTGATGGATCTGATCCCCTCTATCCGATGGATGCATTGGCTAGCGTGCAGTTACTGGTTGATTGCCTGGGTTATCCCCTTGCTTCGGTGAAGCAGGTAAGTGGAGGCTTATCCCGTCAGGGGAGTCTCTCTACTTTTCCTTCATGCTTAGTCGTTGTTGGTGGTTTTGCAGCGGATTGTTGGATTATGGATGATGTTTTGTGTATCGTGTTTTTGAGCCTTGACACACTTTGGTGTGTGCTCCTTGACTATGCTACCCTGTTATTGTTTGGTGGCGTGTCAGGTCCTTTAGAATTTGAACGCTTCGTTTGGAGCGGACAATATAGGTCTTTCAGTTGGTTTTTAGTTCTGAGCCATAGCGAGGCCTGGTCTGTGTCGCTTATGGCTTGTATTCGTCTTTCTCTGCTGGCTGGCCTCCTTTAGTCTCGACGGAGAGTTTTCCTGTGCTGGATCGATTGGCTAGGGCGATATTCCAGTCCTGGTCGCATAGTGACCACTGATTCGGTCCACTATGCGGGCAGCCGGGAATATTGCCGGCTTTTATCGGACCGATCGGGCGATCTTACTGCTAGGACCATATTGCGAACCTCACCTGTCTCGCAGGGCTGCCTCTCTAGTGACAGTCCGGCTTGGGTTAGGTTCCTACAGCAACGTGGGATGCGTATTTTCTGCTCCCTACATATTTTCGGTCTGCTCAGCTTGAACTGGCTTCTCCAGAACCTTCTTCTGCTTGTTGCTCTTCTCTTTGTTCTCTCCCATCCTCTTCTTGTGCCTTATCGATTTCGATTTCTATTCCGATGCTTAGTTTAGAGGAGATTGCGATCATTAATGATCGCCTATCTCGTCTAACTAAAAATTCGGCTCCTTCCAGATCTTCAGCTAGGCTGTCAGGTTCGTTGGAGCCGTTTCGAGCATCTGCGGAGTCCGAGCCTCGATTCGAAGTTGCGCATCAGTCTCGACCCTCTCGTCGTAGATCGAGAGGTACACCGACCATTCTTCGCACTATCCGCACTCGCTCTATAGCGGCGACTGAGCAGATCGATCGATCGGCTCTTTTCTCACTGTATAGTTCCTGAGTTGGGATAGCTCTGCCTCTCTTGTTTTGTTTTCTTCCTTTTCGTCATTTCTGATTTCATGTCGAACTTTCTCTTCTGGAACATTCGGGGTATTGGCAATGATGCCTCTTCAGCTAGGCTTAAGCGTATTGTCCGAAAGCATTCTATTCGCTTGATGGCTCTTTTAGAACCATTCTTGGGCTCTGGAGAGGTAACCAAGGTGGTGCTTTCGCTTGGGTTTGGTGGTGCTTTGGCAAACGTTTCGGGTAAGATCTGGATTCTATGGTCCAAAGATTGTGTTGTTCGTCCTGTTTTCGACTCTTCCCAGCTTTTCACTGTTCTGTGTTCCTCCTCTCTCTTCCCTCACCCGTTTCTATTTTCGGCAGTGCACGCCAAGTGTGACCGGATTGAAAGATTATCTCTTTGGGATGACATTCTGTCCCTCGCTGACATGGGATTCGCGTACTCTATGTTGGGTGGGGATTTCAATGTTGTCGCTAGTCAGGCTGAAAAATTAAGGGGGTTGGCCGTCAATCGGCAATCGGTTTCTGACTTTAATTCTTTCATTGTTAGTTCCGGTTTAACAGAAATCCCTTTCGTGGGTTCTGCTTATACTTGGTCTAACAATCAGGAGGGGTCGCATCGGATTCTATCCCGGCTGGATAGAATTTTGGGTCTGCTGAATGGTTTAATCTACCATTCTCCTTTTCTACTTCTCATCTTCATCGCTCTTGCTCTGATCATGCGCCTCTGGTTTTGCGCTGTTCTTCTCGTTCTTTGTCGGGGCCTTCTTCTTTTCGATTCCTTATTATGTGGAGCTCACACCATAACTTTCTCCAGGTGGTGGAGGAATCGTGGATAGCTCCTATTGCTGCTCCTCCTATGAGGGCTTTCTTTCTAAAATTGAAACGTCTTAAGGCTTGCCTAAAGACGTGGAATATCCAAGTTTTCAGGAACATTTTCGACCGTGTTCGAGTGGCAGAAGAGTCTCTCATCATTGCCGAATCTGAGTTCGACGAGACTCCTTCGGCCGTAAACAAGGAAAAATAGGCTTGTGCCCAAACGGCTTTCTCCTCGGAACTTCGTATTGAAAACTCCTATCTTCGCCAAATGGCGAGGGTCAAATGGGTCGTCGAAGGTGATACGAATTCTAAATTTTTTCATTCATCCATTCGTAAGAAAGCCAATATCCTTTCTATTCGTGAAATTTTGAGATCGGATCTCTTAGTTGCTTCTACTCCCTCTTAAGTTAGAGAGGTTATTGTGTCTCACTTCCAGTCCTACCTAGGTTCTCCATCTGTGTCAGACCCGAATTTGGACCTCCTGTCATTCATTCCTCGGTTGGTCTCTTCGGAGGGAAGTGCCGATTTAGCTAACCCGCCTTCGTCGGATGAGATTCGAGACAGCGTCTTTGCTCTTAGCAAGGATAGTGCCAGTGGGACGGATGGCTTCAACGGGTCCTTCTATCGGAGTGCTTGGTCTATCATTCAAACTGACTTCTGTCTGGCTATTCAACAATTGTTTTCCGGCTGCATTCTTCCCATTAGTTGGTCATCCACTAATTTGGTCCTCATTCCCAAATGTGATAACCCACGGGTTTGCGTGGATTATCGCCCGATCAGCCTTTGTAATTTCTCTAACAAAGTGATTTCTAAGGTATTGGCCAAGCGATTGGCTCCGTACCTGGATCGTATTATCTCCTCATCTCAGGCGGGTTTTGTAAAAGGACGTTTAATCACTGATAACGTCCTGCTAGCCCAGGAATTGATTTCCCAGATTGACCGGAAAGTCAGAGGTTCAAATATTGTTTTCAAACTTGATATGGAAAAGGCCTACGATCGTATGTCGTGGTTTTTCGTAATCAAGGTTCTTCGTGCCTTCGGGTTTCCTGAAACACTGATCGATTTGTTGTGGAGGCTCATTTCCAACTGCTGGTTCTCTGTTTTCATTAACGGATCGGCTAATGGTTTTTTCAAGGCGAGTAGAGGTCATCGTCAAGGTGATCCTCTATCTCCATCTCTTTTCGTGATAGCGGCTGAGGCTTTCATCCGAGGGATCCACATCTTAACGATGTTTGGCCAAATTCACCATTTTGGACTTCCCAGTGGGTGTCCGCTCGTCTCTTCCCTATCCTTTGCGGACGACATTG
Source organism: Allium cepa (assembly GCA_030765085.1). Lineage (NCBI taxonomy): Eukaryota > Viridiplantae > Streptophyta > Magnoliopsida > Asparagales > Amaryllidaceae > Allium > Allium cepa. Next base: position 942,584,474 of record CM060934.1, on the reverse strand, counting down.
TCATTTTCTCCAATGGAAATCGAACTACTGTTCGGCGGCTCATTCGTTTCATCCAACTTTACGAGAGGTGTTCGGGCCAACTAGTCAACTCTTCCAAGAGTTGTTTCGTCCATGCGAAGGACATGGACACTTCGAGGGTCTCTTGGGTCGAATCGTTTACCGGGTTTAGGGAGGCATCCCTTCCTCTTCCTTATTTGGGTATTTCTCTCTACAGAGGTAGGAAACTTAACGCTCTTTTCGACCCTCTGACGGACAAAGTTAGGGGTAAGATTATCCGTTTGAATGCGTCTCTTCTGTCTCTAGCTGGTAGATTGGTTCTCATCAAATTTGTTTTAGGTTCTTTGGGCACTCATGTCTTCGCCGCTATGACCCCTACGTCTTCTTTTTTTCGGTCGTTCCAATCTTTGGCTTCCTCCTTCTTTTGGGGATCGAAGGTTGACAATCACCGCCATCACTGGGTATCTTGGGATGATGTATGTCGTCCTAAGATTGAGGGTGGGCTTGGCTTGCGAAATCCAAAGGACATTTGTTCGGCTTTTGCTTGCAAGTTGTGGTACAGATTTGGTACTAACGACTCGTTATTGGCGTCGTTCCTTCATGCCAAATACCAGAGGTTGGCCTCTAATGGCTTTTCCGGATCTCCATCATTCGCCAGTGAGACTTGGAAGCATATGCAATCGGTCAAATTGTTTTCTGATTCTCATGGAGGCCAATCCGGATGGGATGGAGGTCCGTTTTCTATTCGTAAGGTCTGGTTCTCTGCTCGCTCTCCCGCCCCTGCTCTCCCCATTTTCTCTTTCATTTGGGACACTAGGATCCCCCCTAAAGTGTCTCTTTTCATGTGGCGAACCCTTCATAATGGATTGCCAGTTGATGAGAACCTCCAGCGGATTGGCATTTGCTTTGTTTCCCGTTGTAGATGTTGTGGCAACGGTGAAACAGAATCGGTGGACCATTTGCTTTTCTCTGGTTCCACCGCCAGATCCTGCTAGAATTACTTCGGTAATTTGTTGGGTATCCGCGGAAGCGTTTCCTCATCGAATGACCTTCTGAGTACCTGGTGGAACGGTAGAACTGGTAAATATCTTCGTTCTAGCACCAGTCGTTTGATTCCCTGTCTGATTTGCTGGCACATCTGGTGCGCGCGGAATAAGGCTATTTTTGAGGAGACTCCTATGGATCCTTCCTCTGTTATTCGGCGGGTTAGAAATGATGTTTTCTTGGCTTTTCGTGGTTGACCTTTCAAGGGCTCAGTCAATTCTCGTACTGGTCTCCTTGTGGCCCTGCTTTCTATTACCTGCTCTCAGTCTACCATTAGAGCGGGTATTGGTTGATCTCCGTTCTCGTGAATTGTGTCTCTTGCTTGCTGGTTTTCTTGTTCCCTCTCCCCCTCAACCCCCCCTTTTTTAAATTCGTCTATTTTTCTGGCAATTGTTTTCAGGATCTGGATTTTCTTGCTTGGTTGGAGCTCTGTTTTCCTTTTTAGGATGGAGCTTGGCAGTGGGAATTTTGGCTCTTTTTCTCGGCACTCGCTTTTGCTGTTCTTTGGATGTTGGGCGCTTGTTTGGACCTTTATCCCATGGAGGATAGTCCTCTATCTTGTTGTTGTATTGCACGGTTGTCTTCCGACATCGTCATCGGACGGTGGCATTGCCGGAGCTTGATGACGATGTTTGATGGGCAGTGATTTTTTCGGAGCTCATCGACTTTGTTTCGTGGCAGTTTCATGCAGCAGTCTTCCGTTCTGACTCGCCAGCCTCTGGGGGTTTTGTCATATTTTCTATCTTTTTATGTTTTGGTTTTTATTTGATCGGTGTTGTTGTCCTGCGTTGCTTTTGGGTTACCTGTCAGGCATGTTGACAGCTTTTTGGTGTCGGTTAATAAACTCTGTTTCTACTCAATATATATATATACATATATATATATATATAGAAATCAATATTATATTTAAACATACATATATCAACATAAAATCTTTATATATCCCAAGATCACTTTATTACATTAAACATATATTTAAACATATTAATATTACTTTATACTTGAATAACGTGCTGTACATATTTTATCCCAAGGTTACTTCAATAATAATATAACAGGCACGCCACAGTAAATCTTATTAAATCTAAAATAGGCTTCGGTCAAATATTTCATACATATTATACTTAAAACCATTCCAAAACAAAATCTTATATACATATGTATATAACGACTTTGAAACTAAATGAATTACCATGCATATAACATATATGCATACAACATATATACAAAACCGTACAACTGTAAACAACAAATACTATTATGACTATTATGACATATATATATAACAAAACAAAACTCGCATGCATATACAGATATATATAGCAACGCTCAAGACACACCTATATAGCTTAACAGGTAAAGCTAATATAACATTTATACTTTACTAATATATATATATATATATATATATGCATAAGAAAAACATATTATACCCAACTTATAATTTAATATAAACAAATATCTTATAACTTATATATACAAAACAGATCATATGCGAAATATACTGATATATAATTTACTGTATACTATCTATATAAGATTTATATAGACAAGTGTAACATCCTTAAAATATATACGTACCCATATAGCTCACATGAAAAAGTATATGTATACCAAAATATTATAAAATATATATCTATTTAAAATAAAACTGGTTCTATATCCTTATATATAATATATAAAACTGGTTCTATATCCTTATATATATATAATATATAAAACACTTAAATCTAATGTATATATACTTATGGTATAAACAGAACTTGATATTCTCATCTCTACCATGCACTTAAATCATATGTTTTTATATAGCAGAATAATGTAAACTATTATATAACTTAAACAAAATGCATAACATATATAAACATATAATGTATACGTCATATAAAATATAATTTTAACAAATTACAAGATTTGTATAATACAAAATATTACATAATTCACTCCGGCTAGCACATGTAAACTAACACATGTATAAATATAAACCTGGATACTCAATATAGTTATAAAACTTAGATTTGTACAAAACATAAATATACCATAATTCATATTTAACTAACGCCTAATTTTTTCATATGTATAATATATACATCATATATACAATCAAAGCTTGTACATAACATAGCTAATATATCAACTTGGATAAGCATCACATATTATTCTTATAAAATATATATATATATATATATATATATATATATATATATATTTCCTAACTGTACAAACCAATGCAAGGTGGACCTGAAGCTGATGTGTTTGGCGAGAGGAGCAGATGCGTGTTTGGTTGCAAATAAAGTAAAGATTATCGGTGAAGGAGGGCGATGGGAAAAGGAGGAGGAGAAGATGGTCACTAGCTTGGGGTGAGGGTCGGCATTTCAATAGGGTTGCTTGGCCAGGCTATCAAGCGAGAAGGGAAGCCGGTGATGGTTGCTAGCGGTCGAGGTCAGCGGGTTGGTGGCGGAGACGAGTAGGTCAGAGACTAGAAGCAATCGACACGGGTTAAAGCTACAGGGGTATGTGGCATGGCATTGGTTATGGGATGTTGTGGTGATGGGTTTCAAAAGAGGGGAAGGAAAAAGGTGCAGAGGAAAGGGAGGTTGGACGAGCAGCTTCAAGTTATTAAATAATCAGAAGAAAGATAAAGAAAGAGAGGAGATAGGCAGAACCCCTATATATACACGTTATATTCTAATATTCTATAATTGAAAATTTTCTCCGCGGTCCGGAAATATAAATTAAACAATTATAATAGCAAAAATTAAAACTTAAATCAATTAAATGTCAGTGGTCGATTTCCAAAGAAAAATGAATATATATAATAAAAGAATAGACGTGAGATGAACGATCATCCGTGATTTAGCAGAAAATTACTAAAGCAAGTGATTATATTGCTTGGACTGCACGTTTACAAATGGAAAAACAAAAAAAGCCAATGGTCACAATTTACGGTACCGATACGATGCACCGTCCATTATTTCCGTCGCGTACTGGACCTCAAAATATAGAAATAAATATATTACGGAGATCAGCACGACGAGATGATCAAAACGGTATATAGATATCAGTGGTACGATCATCCGATCGAAAGTCGGTAATCGGTACCGAAGTGCTGCAAATCTGTCAAAAATAAGATAAATGAAGCAACAGAAGTCAGAATTTGGAGAAACGAAATATGACGTATCATTCAGAAGACGATTTACAAATTTTCTATAGAAAAATATTCAGGTTTGAAAAACATTTTGTTATCATCAAATTTTTAACCGATTTGAATTAAAATAAAATCACACAAGAAATTAAACTTCAATATTATCAGATGAAAATTTATAATTTGCTATGTTTAATTAGACGTATTCCAAATATCAAATTTATATTTTAAAATTTTATTGTTTAAAATTTCACAAAATTTCAATTAAATGTATTAATAAAACAAATAAAATTAATAAAAATTTACTAGTCGTTGCATGCTCTAGCATAATTTGCAAGCAATTTCATAGTGTCAGGATCTGTTTTCCAGCCATGGTCTTTGTCTGTGACGATGTCACATGCGATGTGAGCTTTTAGTTTATGTATATCTTCTTCTTCATATAAACCCAACTTTCCTTTAATTTGTATGTTATTGGACAAGTTTTCCGTAAACCGGATGACAAATATTGCATGATCAATCACGCATCAGTTTAAATTTTTGTTTAATGTTATTAAGTTAACTTTTATAAAATAGAATTTTATACTTACAAATTATCTTTTTATTGTGGACAATCCACAAATTTGACTTTGTTGTCTTGAAGTTCTTCTAGTTTTTCCCCATTCGTTTGACAGGTAGATTTTAGAACATTCAATATTACATCCCTCTGTAACAGTAATCGAGTTATTAATATATTTAAAATTTACCACTAAATTTGCTTGCTCTTTGTGTGGACAGTTGAAGGTTTCTTTCCTTAGTCGCAATGAATCAAAATGGTTCCTTGTTTTATTAATTGCAATGAATTCTAACAGCGTATAATGATTCTACCTATTTAGCGGTATTAATATTTTTCTACAATTTGTAGCTTTTTCTTCCAACACATTGACTACTAATGGTTCATATGTCGTTTTGAGGTCTTTAACTATTGATACCTGTGATTGCATATTAATTAGTTTTGAAACTTTCAAGTGGCATTTGTTTAAAATTTTAAATATTTTATTCCGATCCATAGGATTCTAAGTATATTATGTCTTCATGAATTGCATTTACTTTTACTGTTGTATACAGTCGATAACCTGCATAGAAATAAGATTTTACATATTAGTTTTGTTGTTTTCAGCTAGTAATATTATATTGATTTATATACCTTGGAGTCAATGTATTTATTGAATAGCATGTCAGGAATATTGACTCATATTATTTCAGTGTCTTTTTCCTTCTCATAGCATGCAACATTCCTGTTTCAATAAATAGGTAAAGCATATTAGTATGTATTATTGTAAGAAAGTTATAAATAATTGTTTGGCATATGTATTTTTCTAGGTAACAATTAACTGGAAAATATTGGCTTTGCAAATATTTGCCAGGCAATTACACTTTTGTGTACACTTGTGTGTATTTTCATTTTATATTTTAACAAAATAACTTACTTATTTACATATGCTTGATAAAAAACATCATGCTCGTCAATCTGTTCATTTGAGAGCATTTTTTTTCAATCTTGCTTTTTCGAACTAATATTTATGCATCTTCTTTCACTTCAGTACGATCATCATCAGATTCTTCACTTATTTCTGATAAGTTTTCAATTTCAAGAGTTTTTTCATCTTTTTTGTTAACCTTTCTTTTATGCAGTTTCTTTTGGTAATCTCTTTTTTTTGGCCTGGATACATGTAATATGAATCTTTTCTTGGTCTGTTATGTTCTTCTTTTATTCTTTTTATGAGGGAAAAAGGAGAAAATTTTGTTATTTCTCTTTTCATATTTTTGTTCTCTTTTTCTTGCTTGATTCGGAATTCTTTGACTTCTTTTTTTTGAAGCTTTTATTTGTTATCTAGGCTATGAAATATTTGTGTCAATCCCAAACTGAATGATGGGAAGCCTACTTTTGGTATTTCTTTTTTCTCATCATCCGCTATAGTTATATTTACTATATATTTAATATTTCAGATAAAATATTTTATATAAATATGGATTTTGTTTTAAAATATATACCTTTCATTTTTGTACATTTTTTTCTTAATGTTTTTCTTCAATTAAAATATCTGATTTTCATATGGTTTTTTCAAAAAGTACAAATTGTTATATAATTTGTTTGTTAGTATATGCATGGTAAATATTTTCCAGGATGATATTTTAACTATAATCTAAAAAATTTAACCTTTTTTGACCCTTCTTTTTCCTTTTCTGTATATTCTATTTGTTGGTCAGTGTTCAATACTTTTGATCAGACGGCTACTTCATATTGGCTTGCTGTTCGATCATCATCGTCCCCGACATCACTATTGACAGTAGTGTCATTTTTACTCTGATCAGTTTGATCCTCAATTTTGTGTTCCTATTGATCAATTTTTTTGCCTGGTCATCATTATTAGTAGCAACATGACATTTATCTTGATCAGCTTCAATTTTCAAGTTTACTGTTTCCATCGGCAACTTTAGAAGCATAATTTCTATTACTTTCATCATCATCAACATGTTTTGTTTCATCACACGTTTCTTTTTCATACTTTTTTGCAGCTCAACATTTTCTTTTTTAATATCTTTGTTTTGTTGTTTTAGGTCTGCATTCTTCTTTGTCAGCTCTTTATTTTCTTATTTTAGATCTATATTCTTTTTTTAAGCTCTTTATTTTCTTCTTTCAGATCTGCTTTCTCCTTTTTCAGCTTCTTTATTTCCAATTCCATGTTTTTAAGTTTTTTGTTGATATTCTCATATTTTTAATCATCAATAGAAGTTTTTCTGTATGAGATTTAGCTTTTGTACTTTTTATATCATTTTCTTCTTTTTTCTTATGTTCTCTGCAAATTAGGAAAAAAAAATTAATTTTCATATTCATTTAGTAAATGTATTCCAGGCAAATGTTTGCCTGGCACTGTTTTCCTGCCAAATATTAGCATGTTAATTGTTGCCTGCTTAATATTTGTTATTCGATATTTTTTTAGTGCATTTCTTTGTATTGTTAGCAAAATTACCTTTTTGCCAAGGAAACCCTTCATTTTGCCTGAAGTAAGCTGCAGAAGTGTCCAATTGGAAAATGCTGGATCATTTTCTTTGTATATTTTTTCAGAAGAATAAGTCTGCATATAGAGGTATTAGATGTTAGTTTATTCCGTATTAGTAATTATGAAAAATAAAATAGATGATTAGAGTTTACCAAGAGCAAAGTTACACATGCACGGATTTTTTTTAGACTTTCTCCGTTTTTTCTTATGTACTTCACCAAATGTGTTGCTGACCAAGAAATGTTTTTTGTTTGCTTCAAATTATAAATATATGGTAGCAACACCAAAGGAAAGGCTGAGTTTGAGTTGGAGAATAAGAAAGTTGAAATCAAGTACATTATAAGCAATCTCGCAACATCATTTTCTTTTTGTCTTTTTGAAGCTAATTGAATGCTTAATTATATGTCTTTTGCTTTGATCATTTTTGAATCCTTGAAATATTCTTCTTTGAATGCGATTAGTTCAGAATGAATTTTAGATTCTTTTAAATGAGATTCAGTGTTGATTGTGATGCCTTCCTTTGGGAATCCAAAAATTAAAGCAATGTCACTTTCTTTTAAAGTTGCTTTGACATCTTCAAATTTAAACAAGTTTTCTTCAACTGAGAAGCATTATATTATTATATCTATTGAAACTGATTCTTTTGCTATGTCATCGGATTTTATTGCACTTTCAAATAATGGGTTGATGATATTGAAGTATGGAGTTTTCTTCAACAATTCCAGGTGTGATTGTAGAAGTAGGTTTTCTTTTAATAAATGGTCCATTAATGTGTGGAAAGATCTAAAACCACTTCTATAGGCTTCTATATTTTCTTTTGAGGTTCCAGTTTCTTTTTTGCTTTTCTACTTTTTTTTTCTTTACCGGTATTTTTTTTACTTGTACTTCTTATTACTGGAGCTTTTCTTTTCAAGGATGAAACATGAACATATTGTGATGGTATATAATCTGAAGATTTTGTATTTGGAGTTGTTGAAATCTTTTTCTATAGGTTTATATTCTAATGATTCAAATTTTTCAGATGTCAGAGATTCAGTTTGTGATTCTGATTGATATGTTTCATGAGTTTCAGGATTGGAAAATGATTTAGCTGATTTCTTGATTTTATCAACTGATAGTTTTTCTTTAAATACTCCAATTTTATGTCTTCATCGTGATTGCTGTAAGGATTTTTAAATTTGTGAAATTAGTGTCATATACATAGATATATGAACATACATATATACATACATACATAGATATATATATATATATATATATATATATATATATATATTTGTACGTACATACATACGTATGAGTAGCAAATATTTGTCTCGCAAATATTTTGCATGGGTAAAAGACGTACACAAGAAATTGTTGATTAAACTTATGGCAAATATTTGCTAGGAGAGTAATTGCATTTGTTATTCATAAATCTACAATTCTAATTTATCGAGTAACAAATAATGAATATCAAAATTTGCAGGCAAATATTTTGCATGGGTAAACTACATACACCAGGAATTGCTGATTAAACTTATGGCAAAAGTTTGCCAAGAGAGTAATTGAATTTGTCATTCACGAATCTATGATTCTAGTTTATCAAGTAACAAATAATGTATGTCAAAATTTTGCAATAAATTATCTTGAAATATAAGTATAGAAAAATTGAAATAAAAAACATTTCTGCTTCTTTTTCTCTAGGTTTATCAGTTTCTTCAAATTGTGCATTTGCGTGTTCCACACAATAGCCATTCGATGTGGCGATCCCTTTGCAAGCTTCATCTTCCTCAAGAAATCTGCAATTAACAACCATTTTTTTTCTACGATTTTATGGTTTCCGAATTGAATTTTGATTTGTTTGATTGAAGAATTTAGGGTTTCTAATTTGCAAAGTGAAAGACGATTGGCAGTCAAATTTTTTTTTACTACATAATGAAAGCGGGTATTTTCGGGAATTGAAAGAGTATGGGTATTTTTTTTAGTTGTTTAAAAAGAGGGGATGTGGTTTATAAATTGTATTTAGGAGGGATGTGGGACAAAATTTCTCATTTATCAATTAATACAGCAACCTGAAATTATTCATCTAAAGCCATAACTTTGAAGATGATCTCATGCGCAATTTCGGAAGCTCGTATGATTACGCCTCCACAGATTTATCGTCCGTCATCTGAAACTTCAAATAGCGACTGACAGCATACTTTTCACTCCAGCTTCCTCGGTATCGTATTCCTTTTTCAGCGCATTCTAAATCTCCTTTGCCGACTTATCTGAGTTGCTGTAATCGTACAGACCATCGTTCGAGCCATTAAGAATGTAGTTTTTGCAGAGGTAGTCATAGTCCATCCAGTTCTTTCTGATCATCTGTTGCTTCTTCGAACAGCGCTGGTTTTTCTATTTTAAGCACATGCACCACCTTATTGACAGTTAAAAAAATTGCATTTTTTGTCTCTAATGTTTGCCCCTAAAATTTGAACGGTTTGTTCCCGTCGTAGCCAGCAGGGTTGTCGGTAATCGAAGATATAATGTGTTAAAATTGCTGTACCTAGATTTGAATCTATACTGTCTCTATGGCTGAGTTGCGGAATAAGTTGCTCTCTTTAAGACGTTTCCCTGCTGTGCCGAAATCGTGCAAGGCAGTTTCTGATGTAGCACCGCCTTCAAAACAAAACAGTTCTAAATCAATATCGATAGCCTCTTGAATGAAGATTGATGAGTCAATAGCGCCCAAAAATATGTTGCTCGGGTCTAAGAAAGTTTAAAGTAGAAAAAAAAAGAGGTCGGTTTAAAAACTGATAAAAATTTTGTCAAATAACTTAGATTATATAGGAGAAAATTTGATGATAAAATCGTCTTTTTTTCTCGTCGAGTCATGAAAAAATATAGGATATGAAGTTACCGAGTCTCATTACTAAGTCAAAAATAATACACAACCAAAAAATAAGGAGCTCTACATTATATTAGCCAAGCCAGGCTAGGTCAAGTCTGGGGCAGGTCGAGTCGGTCGATCAGCGCGTGCGTGTGTTATCCAGTACGCTCTTCCTCTTCAACACAAGAGAAATCATTGAATACTTAAACGGTTCATCCTTCATCTTGTGAATCGTATATTTAAGTAGAATCAACTATAGTTCCCCCACAACGTGAGACTATTTTATAAGAGTGGTATTCTTGGTATTCCATACTTCTTTCAATATTTTTAACAATTTTTTTTTTAAAATCAAATTTTCCAAGGTACGTTTTCAAAAAAAAAAATTAAAAGAAAATGAAAGGTTGGACATGATTAATCGCCTATTTAATAATGCATTTCAAATGGTCCAGTAGAAATTAGGGACCACGCTGTGTCATACAGTGGACACGATTGGACTTGTGCACTAGGGTTTGTCGGGATTGCGACTTTCCAATATCATTGGTTCTTTATGTCCAGCAAAACCAGCAGCCGACGTCGAATCTAACTTCAACTTCTTGTCCAGAACCGAAGACAGTGCATTGTGTATCTTGGGAGCATCATTATTACCTTACACATGGTGCTTAAATGGCATGGCATCGTCTCTGCCTCCAACAATATAATAGTGCCAATCCAAATGAATATATTTGATCACCCTCAGGATTTCGCTCATCTCTAAGCACATGTAAGATGATCAGGTCAGTTATGTAAAATAAGACAGAACATTTGGCAATAAAAATAAAAATAAAATAGCTTAAGAATTCAAATAACATAATCATTCCAGTAAAAGTCTGTTAGAAATGAATAAGTGAGGGAAACAATATCCCACATCGGGGAATACACTTTCCAATCCCACCTTACATACTAAGGCTTGGTAAGTGATATCAAAAGAAAATGAGGAGAAGGAATGGATCATGCATGAAGCCTTGAAGGCATGAAGGCTCTTATATATATATATATATATATATATATATATATATATATATATATATTAATAGGTCAAAGATAAGGACCTTGAATAACAGGATGGGTTTACAATGAAGTATATCTTTAATATATAGCCAACATGAATTCATGTGAATCATCAATCAAATTACCAAAATATGGTAAGAAGATAAAGGAGGCAAATTAAAACGGTAACAAATCGCGCAAACATAGCAAGTAATTCACTCGTTCCAAAGATGAAAGAAAATAATTCCAAAACAATGCAATTACGAAGAAAAAATAATATGCATATCTTTTTGCATATATATTATTCCATAATATACACATGCATATATTTCCTTGCCATCTCATTCAAATGCAATCCAATTATTTATGCATTTCCATAATAAACAAACGTGATTACTTTCCCTTTTGCATATTTGTTTCCTCCTATTTGTGATTTTGTATCACCAAAATTTAACACTCCACCTTGATGCAAAATCACATATTTCCAACACTCCACCTCAAGTCAAATTCTCTTTTCAACGTAAAACTCTTCAAATCAAACTCCACCTTCAACCAAAATCTCTTAACGGGATACAGAAGAAAAATGAATATTTTCCCAATGGGTTCCGGCAAGGCCACCCCCCATTACACCTTGCTAACAAGCTCAGACTATGTCCCCGCCCGCCAACAAAATGTAGCAAATATCCAAAATCAAAAGAAGGTAGATGCCAAAATAATCTCAAAGCCACCAAAGCCAAAAAATTCTCCCAATCACCAATTCAAATACAGAGCCAAAAAACAAAAGCCAATGAACATAACAAGGCTAATCCAAATCTCTGTATACAAGACAAATCTCTCTCCTTCCACATACCTTATCTGCCAAATAACAAATTTCGCATGGAAATCAACATAAGACTCTCACATCAACATCGAGCCATAAAGCAGATACAAGTTCCCAAATCCAGATGTCTTTTCAACACAGTAAACTCCTTATCACCAAATTTTCAAGGCTGGAATGCTCTTCTCTCTCAACATAATCTCCTCCACTCCATATTGCACAAAATCTCCTTTTCCATCCAAATGAGTAATAGCATAATTACCAACGGATCTACCGCTCTTTCTAGAAGCCATTGATGCACAAATTTGAACAAATCGCCTAGCTCTGATACCAATCTGTTGTGCAAAAATTGCACATATGCGGAAAGACAATAAACATGATCTAGATTTGCCAATTTGAACATCACTCAATCTAGCAGCAATTATTCCATTACACCAAATAAATAGCAAATAACTATAAAAAGAAAGAAAAGAGACGCACAATATTTATACTGGTTCCACTATCATCTAGATAGTGTACGTCCAGTCCAAAGAAGAGAGATTTTATTACACTTGAGAGAATGACAAGAGATTACAAGATAAGAGTTTACATACCAAAGCCCTAAATTAGGGATAACAAGAAGAGATACTCTATCTAGAGATCGCTGGCTGAATACCAGGATGAGTTTACAATGAAGTGTACCCTCAATATATAGCCAATATAAATTCATGTGAGTCATCAATCAAATTACCAAGATATGGTAAAAAGATAATGGAGGCAAATTACAATGGTAACAAATCGCGCAAACATGACAAGTAATTCACTCGTTTCAAGGATGGAAGAAAATAATCCCAAAGCAATGTGATTACGAAGAAAGAAATAATATGCATATCATTTTGCATATATATTATTCCACAACATGCGCATGCATATATTCCTTACCTTCTCATTAAAATGCAATCCAATTATTTATGCATTTCCATAATGAACAAACGTGATTACTTTCCCTTTTGCATATTTGTTTCCTTCTATTTGTAATTTTGTATCACCAAAATTTAACACTCCACCTTGATGCAAAATCACATATTTCCAACACTCCACCTCACGTCAAATTCTCTTTTCAACGTAAAACTCTTCAAATCAAACTCCACCTTCAACCAAAATCTCTTAACGGGATACATACCAAGAATGAATATTTACCCAATGGGTTCCGGCAAGTCCACCCCCCATGACACCATGCTAACGAGCTCAGACTATGTCCCCGCCCGCCAATAAAATGTTGCAAATATCCAAAATCAAAAGAAGGTAGGTACCAAAATAATCTCAAAGCCACCTAAGGCCAAAAAATTCTCTCAATCACCAATCCAAATACAGGGCCAAAAGACAAAAGCCAATAGACATAACAAGTCTAATCCAAATCTCTGTATACATGACAGATCTCTCTTCTTCCATGTACATTATCTTCCAAACAACAAATTTCGCATGTAAATCAATATAAGACTCTCACATATATATATATATATATATATTAATAGGTCAAAGATAAGCGCCTTGGGCCTTGGGGCGGGCGCGCGCTTGGTTTAAAGGGTCACAACCTTTCCAACAGTCACACCCGTTTGAACAGTCACTTCTCCCCAGTATATATATAGAGGCACACAGAAAACGAAAAAAATAACAGTTTTTTTCTACTCTTCTTCTTCCTCCACTATTCTGAAGTACTCACAGTCTTCTTGAGTTCGTCGTTCTCTGTGATTGCTGCGCTGCATCGCAGAGAGGTCCGTTTCAGGTTTGGGAAGCGATTGCTCTACAACCGAAAGCGTCGTAGCGGGAGCAATTTCGTTTCAAGCCAACAGTTCTACGCTGGTCTCGGACATTCTAATCGGTACATCTGATTTATTCTCACCGTCTTTCTGTTATTCCACTGCATGCGTTTTGCAACGCTTTGCTGCTGTTGCGATTGTATATAGAACAGTATCAACGTTTCTGTTTATACTTCTGCATCGCTGTTTGAAACGGTTTGCTGCCGTTTCTACTGGATATTTGGTAACAATCTTGAAACGAAATTTAAGTCATCTCGTTGTTCCCTTAAAACAAATTTCTGCTTTGTTTCATTCTGTTCTGTGTACTAATTGAAGCCATATCGTTTCAGACGATGGCTCAAGACAGTAACACTTCGACAACAAAGCAGCCATTGCCCTCCGCTCCTACAGGACCACTTGTCACACAACCTGTGCCATTCTCACATGGAGAGAGGCCGGAAAAATTCAATGGCCAGGATTTTAAGCGCTGGCAACAAAAGATGCTCTTCTACTTGACTACGTTAGGTCTGGCCAAATACTTAACAGAGGACCCTCCACAAGTAGATGAACTCGAGCCCGACGCCACCAAAGTCGAGGCTCTCACAGCCTGAAAGGGTTCTGACTTCATTTGCAAGAATTATATTCTCAACGGTTTGGAGAATAGTCTGTACAATGTTTACTGCACTGTGCAAACTGCAAAGACTCTTTGGTTGTCCCTCGAGAAAAAGTACAAAACGGAAGACGCCGGGATGAAGAAGTTCATAGTCGGCAAATTCCTAGACTTCAAGATGGTCGACACCAAAATAGTAGTCAGCCAGATTCAGGAACTTCAGGTTATCATCCATGAGATTCATGATGAGAAGATGGAGTTAAGCGAATCATTTCAAGTTGCTGCTGCTATCGAGAAGTTGCCTCCATCATGGAAGGACTTCAAGAACTATCTGAAGCACAAACGGAAAGAAATGACTATGGAAGATCTTGTTGTTCGACTCAGAATTGAAGAGGATAAAAGAAAATCTGAAAAGAAGTCAACCAACACCATGGTGGCAAAAGCAAATGTTGTTGAGACCGATAGGAACAACAAAAGAAAGAGAGAAAATAATCCAAATGCAAAGAAGGCTAAGAAGTTCAAAGGGAACTGCCATAATTGCGGGAAGAAAGGCCATAAGGCAAGTGAGTGTCGAGGACCAAAGAAGAAGAAAGACCAAGCCAATGTTACGGAGCATGATAGGCCTTCGAATGGAGTTTCAGAAATGAACTTGTCTGCGGTGATCTCAGAATACAACTTAGTTGGCAACACGAAGGAATGGTTTGTGGACACTGGTGCCACAAAACATATTTGCGCCAACAAGTGGATGTTTTCCAACTACAAGCTTGCGACACAAGAAGATCAACTCTTCATGGGAAACTCCTCCACGTCGAAGGTTGAAGGAAAAGGAAAAGTGGTTCTCAAAATGACTTCTGGAAAAGAACTCACTTTGAATGATGTTCTGCATGTACCAGACATTCGTAAGAACCTAGTTTCCGGATCATTGCTGAGCAAGAATGGTTTCAAGTTGGTCTTTGTTTCTGATAATTTTGTATTGTCTAAAAATGGAGTGTATGTGAGTAAAGGGTATGTGAGTGATGGTCTATTCAAGATGAATGTAATGACTGTTGTACGAAAAGATATGAATAAAATGGATTCTTCTGTTTATCTCGCTGAGTCATTTAATATATGGCATGCTAGACTAGGCCATGTGAATTTTGGTGCTTTGCGAAAAATGGTTAACTTAGATTTTATACCTAAGTTTACTATAAATCATAACTATAAATGTGAAACATGTGCTGAAGCAAAGTTAACTAGAACTTCCTTTCATCATGTTGAAAGGAATACCGAGCCGTTAGATTTAATACATACCGATGTATGTGATCTAAAGATGTGTCAAACCAGAGGAGGTAAAAGGTATTTTATCACCTTTATCGATGATTGCACTAGGTACTGTTATGTGTACCTACTAAGAAGCAAGGATGAGGCCTTTGAAACGTTTAAACTATATAAGGTAGAAGTTGAAAATCAACTAAACAAAAAGATAAAAGCATTGCGAAGTGATAGAGGTGGAGAATACGAATTTCCATTTGAGGAATTTTGCGCTCAAAATGGTATAATCCATCAAACAACAGCACCGTATTCTCCTCAATCCAATGGAATAGCAGAACGTAAGAATCTTACCCTGAAGGAAATGATGAATGCTCTGCTTATTAGTTCTGGATTACCAGACAATTTCTGGGGTGAAGCGATACTTTCAGCTAATCATATACTGAACAAAGTACCTCGCAAAAGGACCTTTAAGTCACCACATGAACTGTGGAAAACCAGACCTCCATCTTACAAATACTTAAAAGTGTGGGGGTGCTTAGCAAAGGTAGAAATACCTAAGCCTAAAAAGGTCAAAATTGGACCCAAAACTATAGATTGCATATTTATTGGATATGCTCATAATAGTAGTGCATATCGATTTTTAGTGTACAAATCTGAAATTGATGACATTCATGAAAACACCATTATCGAGTCTCGAAATGCCAGATTTTTTGAACATGTTTTTCCTCTTAAAAACTCGATTGAAACTATTGTTCAAAAGATACCAAGAGATACTGATACTCCTGAGGATAATATTTATCAAACCACGTTTGAAAGGAATGTTGAATCAGAGATAGAGGAACCAAGAAGGAGTAAACGACAAAGGACCTCTAAAACCTTTGGACCGGATTTCTATGCATATATGATGGAAAATGAACCTCTAACTTATCAGCAAGCAATGTCATCTCCCGATGCTCCTTACTGGAAGGAGGCTGTCAACAGTGAAATAGAATCTATTTTACAAAACCATACATGGGAACTAGTGGATCTACCCAAAGGATCAAAACCACTAGGTTATAAATGGATATTCAGGAAAAAACTAATGGCTGACGGCTCAATCGACAAGTATAAAGCAAGACTTGTAATAAAAGGATTTAGACAGAAGGAAGATCTA
This sequence comes from Allium cepa, assembly GCA_030765085.1. NCBI lineage: Eukaryota > Viridiplantae > Streptophyta > Magnoliopsida > Asparagales > Amaryllidaceae > Allium > Allium cepa. The sequence continues at coordinate 942,567,761 of CM060934.1, read as the reverse complement.
GATTACTTTGATACATACTCACCAGTAACTAGAATCACATCAATTAGGATGCTTATAGCAATAGCATCCATACTGAATTTGGAAATACACCAAATAGATGTGAAAACTGCATTTTTAAATGGTGAACTGGAAGAAGAAATATATATATGCAGCAACCTGAAGGGTTTCTAAGCCCAGGAAATGAAAATAAGGTGTGTAAGTTAGTAAAATCACTTTATGGCCTTAAACAAGCACCAAAACAATGGCATGAGAAATTTGATGAAACTATGTTATCAAATGGATTCAAAATAAATGAATCAGATAAGTGCGTTTATATAAAACACACATATATTGGATATGTCATTGTTTGTCTTTATGTTGATGATTTGTTAATCCTAGGAAATAATAAGGCCATAATAAAATCTACAAAGGATATGTTATCCTCTAGATTTGACATGAAAGACCTAGGAGTGACTGATGTAATCTTGGGTGTAAAAATTATAAAAACATCACAAGGATATGCGTTATCTCGGTCACATTACATTGCCAAAATACTTGAAAGATTCAAGCAGCATAATATAACTATTGCAAAATCACCGGTAGATATGAACCAAAATTGGGTAAAGAACATTGGTGATGGTATATATCAGCTTGAATACTCCCGTATACTGGGAAGTATTATGTATGTCATGAACTGCACTAGGCCTGATATTGCATACGCTATAAGCAAACTTAGCAGATATACCAGTAATCCTGGTAAACATCACTGGAAAGCAATAATCAGAGTTCTAGGATATCTAAAGTATATACAAAACTATATGCTGCATTATGAAAAATATTCTTCTGTAATAGAAGGATATAGTGATGCAAATTGGATAACTGGGTCAAAAGACACAAAATCCACAAGTGGATATGTGTTTACATTAGGAAATGGAGCAATTTCATGGAAATCGTCCAAACAAACTTGCATAGCAAGGTCAACAATGGAATCCGAGTTTATTGCTCTGGATAAAGCCGCAGAAGAAGCAGATTGGCTTCGAAGTTTTTTGGAAGATATTCCAAATTGGGAAAAACCAGTACCTCCAATATGTATACATTGTGGCAGTCAATCTGCTATTGGAAGAGCTAATAGTAAACTATATAATGGTAAATCTAGGCATATTCGTCGTAGACATAAAACATAAGGCAACTTCTCTCTAATGGAGTTATCACTATAGACTATGTAAGGTCAAAAGATAACATCGCGGATCCACTAACTAAAGGCTTGCCTAGAGAGAAAGTTCAAACCTTATCGATGGGAATGGGTTTAAGACCTATAAACTGAAAAGTTTTTCTTCAATAGAAACCCTACCTAGCTGACTGGAGATCCCAAGATCTAGGTTCAAAGGGAAAACTAAATTGATGATATAACTTAGTAGCACTGCAAGAAACATTAACCATTCCTAAGATAAGTCAGTGCACAACCCGTCGGAGAGTAGGATAAGCTTAGCTTTTAATGATGTCTATACTGTGGTGTTATAAAGAACCAAGTGGAGTATTACGGGATACTCTTTATAGAATCACCTACGTGAGTGCGAAGGCGCCGCTTCAGGAAGAATAGTAAGGTCAAATTCTTCAAGCACTCATGAGACCAAGCTGGTGTTCATGGAAAAAACGAACACAAACAGAGAACCAAGGAGTAATAACAAACACTTATCATGTGTTATCTTTATACAACTTACACAAAAGGCTTACAGTTCAAAGACAATCTAGTCCACTGATTCGCCAGTAAGTTATAACGATAAAACACTAGGAAAAGTTTAAGGCCATTGTGCTACTTTCACCGATATGATCAGTGTTTTGCAATATTTCAGAACAAATTAAAAAACCACTCATTCATGTGGGGGATTGTTAGAAATGAATAAGTGAGGGAAACAATATCCCACATCGGGGAATACACTTTCCAATCCCACCTTATATACTAAGGCTTGGTAGGTGATATCAAAAGAAAATGAGGAGAAGGAATGGATCATGCATGAAGGCTTGAAGGCACGAAGGCTCTCATATATATATATACACACACACACACACACACACACACACACATATATATATATATACATATATATATATATTAATAGGTCAAAGATAAGGGCATTGGGCCTTGGGGCTCTTGGGGTCTTGTGATTGAATGGGCCTCCAGGCTGCACTCTGGCTCGCTGCGCTGAACCGTTTATTTTTGAACTTGAAATACGGGCGCGCGCAGGTCTGTTGGTTTAAAGGGTCGCAACCTTTCCAACAGTCACACCCGTTTGAACAGCCAACAGACACTTCTCCCCAGTATATATATAGAGGCACACAGAAAACGAAAAAAATAACAGTTTTTTTCTGCTCTTCTTCTTCCTCCACTGTTTTGAAGTACTCACAGTCTTCTTGAGTTCGTCGTTCTCTGTTATTGCTGCGCTGCATCGCAGAGAGGTCCGTTTCAGGTTTGGGAAGCGATTGCTCTACAACCGAAAGCGCCGTAGCGGGAGCAATTTCGTTTCAAGCCAACAGTTCTACGCTGGTCTCGGACATTCTAATCGGTACATCTGATTTATTCTCACCGTCTTTCTGTTATTCCACTGCATGTGTTTTGCAACGCTTTGCTGCTGTTGCAATTGTGTGTAGAACAGTATCAACGTTTCTGTTTATACTTCTGCATCGCTGTTTGAAACGGTTTGCTGCCATTTCTACTGGATATTTGCTAACAAAGTCTACAACATCTAGCCTTACTGATCTTTCATAAGAATTCTAATTTGTTGCGTCAAACTCAACTTTAGTCATAAATCTGATTACAAACATTGTTTTCTCATGTAGTAAGTTTTTGATTAAAACCTTCAAAACAGTACCAACTCTTCCTTGAGTAATTAGCTATGCATGAGTTACTAGACAGTTATCAACTTATTGAAAAGCTATAACGAAATTTATTACGTATAGTCTCCAAGATATATGCCACCATGACTTATAACACCTGAACCAATGTTTCTTAAACATAAAGTCATACGACTTAGTTTATTTGTGATTACAATACTAGTAAAAATCTGGAGTCCTTATGCGACATACATAGTTAATTATATTATGTTCTTAGTTAACAAATAATAAAGCATGTAGAAACCTTATATTGCTTCTTTGTTAGTTATTTGTGCAATACAACAAATGAACTAATTAAGAGTGTTATGTGGCGTGCATAATTAATTATATTATGCTCTCAATTACAAATAATAAAGTTACTTAGTAATCGTAAATCATTTTTGACAATGTTATTGTACGTCCTCTTCCCAGAACATTTGCAGTCTCTATCTGGGAAGTGTTACAAAATAAAGAGAATGGAGAACATTAGAGGAAGAACGATTTTATTGAATTAAGTTAACTCTTACAATACAAACAAACTTCATATTTATAAACTCTTTATGCCGTGCAGATAACAACAATGCCCTTTCTTATTTAGCATATTCATCCCTATTATTAATATATATTACAACACTCTTCCTTGAATATGCGTATGTAAAGATGATAAGAGTAATCGTCTCACTAAAAACCATATTATGAAAAACTTAGTGGGAAAATACCATAAACAAGGAAAAGAGTGCAACTTGATTTTTTTCCAAACTTGATTTTATCTTTAAGCAACATATATTTTATAATGTTACTACGAGGGTTGATACTTCTGGATTAAGATAATACCACATTAAAACCTTACTAATAAAAACCCAGTGGAAAAATATTAGTAAAGGAAAAAAGAGTATATTATAGCGTATTTTATACGCTCCCCCCGAATTATAGCGCATTATTCAATTAGTCTGTTGATGCAGCCGACGTATACCAATTTTGTACACCATCTTCTGAAATGTTGATTTTGGAAGCGCCTTTGTGAATAGGTCCGTCGGATTTTCTTAGGATTGGAATTGTTTCACTTCTATCTTATTATCCTTTTGTAGCTCATGCGTGAAGAAAAATTTAGGAGAAATGTGTTTCGTCCTATCACTCTTAATGTAACCCGCTTGAATTTGGGCTATACAAGCTGCATTGTCATCATAAGTAATGGTTGACCCTTCTGTTACTGATGGGAGTTGACAGCCTTTTCGAATATGCTCAATTAGTGATCTCAGCCAAATACATTCTTTACTTGCTTCATATAGTGCTAGTATGTCAGAGTGATTGGATGATGTTGCTACTAATGTTTGTTTTATAGATCACCATGAAATTGCTGCATTGCTGTTATTAAACACATATCCAGTTTGTGATCTTGCTTTATGTGGGCCAGAAAGATAAGCTGCATTAGAATAGCCAACTACATTTGGATTATTGCATGTGTTAGAGTAAAACAAACCCAAATTTGTCGTTCCACGAAGATTTCTCACGATATGTTTTATACCATTCCAGTGACTTTTTGTTGGTTCTGAACCGTATTTTGCTAGAAGATTTACTGAAAATGCAATATCTGGTCTTGTGCATTGGGCCAAATATAATAATGCACCAATGACATTAAGATATGACACTTCCGGGCCAAGCACATTCTCATCTTCTTCTTTTGGGCGGTAAGGGTCCTTTTTAACCTCTAAAGATCTAACAACCATCGGTGTACTAAGTGGAAATGCTTAATCCATTTGAAAATGCTTTAGAATTTTCTCAATGTAGTTTGATTGATGGATTAATATGTCATTAGTACTATGCTCACTCTGTAAACCGAGACGGTGCTTAGATTTTCCTAGATCTTTTATTTCAAATTCCTTCTTCAAATAATTTATTGTTTCATCAATCTCTTCTGGAGTCCCAATCAAATTTATGTCATCAACGTAAACTGTTAAGATAGTAAATCCCTTTACCGATTTCTTTATAAAGACACATGGACAAATGAGATTGTTTTCGTATCCTTCTTTTACCAAATATTTAATAAGGCAGTTATACCACATCCTTCCAGATTGCTTTAAGCCATATAGTGTTCGTCTTAATTTTAATGAGCACATGGACCTTGATTTTGCTTCAGGCAATTTATATCCATCTGGAATTTTCTTGTAAATATTGGTATCTAATTCACCGTAAAGATAATATATCACAACATCTGTTAATCTTATATCGATTTTTTCAGAAACTACAAGGCTTATCAAATATCGGAATGTTATGACATCCATAATAGGGGAGTAAGCTTCCTCAAAGTCAAAACTTGGTCTCTGCAGGAAACCTTGTGCGACAAGTCGTGCCTTGTACCTTACGACTTTATTTTTATCATTTTGTTTTCTAACGAGTACCCATAACATATTGGTTTAATATTTTATGGTGGTTTCTCTATTGGTCCAAATACACCTTGTTTTTGAAGTGAATCTACTTCCACTTGGATAACATCTTTCCATTTTGACCAATCGTGTCTTTTTCAACATTCATTTATGCTATGTGGTTAATTATCGCCATTCCCATTATGGTCATGACTTTCAATTATTTCAGTAGCTACTGCGAATGAGAATACATCATCAATTATTATTTTACTTCGATCTCATATTTCTCCATAGTTCGTATAAAATATTAAGATCTCATTATTATAAGGTACCATTTTAGCGTTGGAAGCGTCTTTTATCTCTTCTGGTATGATAGTTCCTTTCGCACTTCTAGGAGAATTGGAATTTTCATCTGAGTGATCCTTTTGATCGTTTATAACCTCTTTGGAGGTTCCTTAATTAATGATTTTTCATTGTACTTTCTTTTTTTAGGCGCCAAGTCTTTTGAACCAATTGGCCTTCCACGGTTTTGTCTTTCGTTAGATTCATTTACTGCTATATTTACTTTTGATCCTTCGGTAACATCAATTTTTGCTAGTGCATTTACTGCTGGAATGTGAGATTCGGTTATTTTTGCAGTGTCACTAAATGCATCTGGCAGTTGATTTGCAATATTTTAAATATGCAAAATTTCTTTGTGCCTCATATTGGCATTATTTGGTACGTGGATCCAAATAAGACATAGATGGATTATTCCATGATATTTCACGCCATTCTACTGTAACGGTCTTTCTTCCCCCTAACGGCGGGAAGATTGTCTCTTCAAATTTACAGTCTGAAAATCTTACAGTGAAGACATCACCTGTAAGAGGTTCAAGGTAACGAATTATCGATGGGGAATCAAATACCACATAAATTCACAACCGTCGTTAAGGATCCATTTTAGTACGAAGTGGGGGATTAATAGGTATATGCACAGCATAACCAAATTTTCGTAAATGTGAAATATTTGGTTGAGATCCAGTTAAGAGCTGGGATGGTGAAAGCTGATGATAAGCTGCTGGTCTAATTTTAACCAATTTCGATGCATGCAAAATTGCATGTCCCAAGCTGAAATGGGTAGCTTTAATTGCATAAGCAATGGTCTTGCAATAAGTTGCAAGTGCTTAATTAATGATTCTGTTAGACCATTTTGAGTATAACATGAGCTACTGGATGTTTAATTTCAATTCTCAGTGATAGACAATAATCATCAAATACTTGAGAAGTAAATTCTCCAGCATTATCTCGTCGAATTGACTTTATTTAATGATCAAGAAAGTTTCAATTTTATTATTTGAGCAAGTATCTTGGAGAATGCCAAATTTCTTGTAGAAAGTAAACAGATATGTGACCAACGAGTTGATGTATTAATCAATATCATAAAATATTTGAATGATCCACATTCACGGTGGATTAGGCCATATATATCACCTTAAATTCTTTGTAGAAATGTTGGAGATTCAGAAGTGACTTTACTATATGAAGATCGAGTGATTAATTTTTCTTGTGCACATGGGGCACATAAGCAATCACTTGGTAAATTCAATTGGTTTGATAAATCATGTCCATTTGAGTTTTTGGCAATTTTACGCATCATTGTTGATCCAAGATGACCCAAGCGATCATGCCAAAGAATCAATGTCTTTGTATTTGTGAGCTTCTCGCTTATGTTTATAGAGTGAGATTCAACTATGCCAATTTTTGTAAAATATAAACCAGTTGAAATTGTACCAAATTTTTCTAGGATAAGCTTCTGGCTTTCAATTCTAGAAATAACACAAAGATATTCTTTGTTGTTTTAATTTATAGTTTCAATATGGTATCAATTAATTCTTATATCTTTGAAACTCAGCAAATTTCTTTTAGAGTTTCTTGAGTATAATGCATTCTGAATAAAGATATGCGTACCATTTTGTAGTAATATATGGGCTCTTCCGGACCCATCAATTATATTAGCAGATCCAGCTATAGCGGAGACTTTAGTTGAGAAATTTTCAGATAGTTCAGTGAAAAACTTCTAGTTTTTCAAAATTGTATGAGTAGTTGCACTATCTAGTAATCATATATCATCACCCAAATGGCGTTCCATACCTTAAGAATTAAAGACAATAATTAATCAATCATTAGAAAAATTTATGTATAAATAAATGTATTGTAAACAAATAAAGTAATATGATCAAAATAGGCTACTGATTAAAAACAACATCCACATTACACTTTATTTTTAACTAGTTCTGCAAATGGAAATACAAACAAACGAACACAAACTTCAAACTGATTTATTAATGCAAGCTAATGAAATAAAACGAAAACCACATAACAAACTTTAAGTTATTTCTAGCTGATCAACTCGGTCATATCATTGATCATTGCACTTTGATTTTCATCATTAATGAAATTTCCACTGTCATCTTCGAAGAAATCATCTAACTTCAAGATAGTGTTTTCAAGTAACTCTTCGGCATTATTTGCCTCAGTATTTTTTGAGCGATGATACTCTTCAACTGTTTTCTTTGATGATCTATATGTACGTGACTAGTGACCAGATCGTCCACATCTATAACAAACTTCCTCACAATGCTTTTTATTTTCTGAAGCTGAATCATTGTTCTTTACAGGCTCATTTTTTTGTTGTTTTTTAAAGTTGGTGGTTTTGTTACCTTTAAAACCACCATAAACGCCTCTGATGGAGTTATATCCACATCCACGACCACGTCCTCTATCTCGACCTCGACCCCTACCTCTTCCAAAGTGGGCAAAATTAGCATTAACTTCAGGTAATGCAGTTAAACCAGGTTGTCTTGAGGAGTGATTTTTTTATAAGCAATTCATTATTTTGTTTAGAAATTAGTAAGCACTCTATGAGTTCAGAATATTTTGTAAAATGACGCTGTCGATATTGCTGCTACAGGAGTATATTCGAGGCATGAAATGTTAAGAAAATCTTTTCAAGCATTTGTGTGTCATCCACCTTTTCTCCATATAGTTTCAGTTTAGAAGTGATTCTAAACATTGCAGAATTATATTCTCTTACAGACTTAAAGTCTTGAAACCTCAGGTTCAACCATTCTTGCCTAGTGTTCGGAAGCATGACTGTCTTTTGGTGGTCATAACGCTCATTCAGGGAGTTCCATAAGTGGAGAGGGTCTTTTTCAGTTAAATATTCTGTTTTTAGATCATCGTGGATATGACGTTTCAAAAATATTAGAGCCTTTGCTTTGTCCTGCTAGGACATAGTATTGCCATTTTTAATGGTGTTTTCTTAGCATTGAGATTGCAAATGAATCTCAGCATCAAGTATCCATGATAAGTAGTTGTCTCCAGATATATCCAAAGCTTTAAATTCAAGCTTGGCGATGTTTGCCATTTCGTGAACTGTACATAAAACAAATTGCATAAGGCAAAAATATCCGTACAACGACATTCACTTTTTGTTTGTACACAATACAAGGTCCGAAATGTTTTATATATAGAATCATAGAGTTAATCAATAATCCGCAAAATTAACGACACAACAATTGAAGATGAACATTGTTAACATACATGTAGTTAAATTAGCATAATGTCAGGAACAACTGACAAATATTGTTGTTATGCTATTATAATAATTTTCATGCCAAATTGAGAAAGGAAAGTCAGCTTTCTTTTCGAGTATACATAATTCTAGTATATAAGTTTAGAAGCCAAAGAATTAAAATAAGAGTGATACAAGAAAAGACATGAAAAATATAGAAGCAAACTCCAAACTAGCATGTAAACTTTAACAGAAAGTCTTTTCATAATTCAAGACTTCAGGTCTTGGACTTTGAGTTATACAACTTCTACAAAAATAATTTCTATGCATAACTTCAGGTCAAACAACCTATTTCCGTTTGACGATTAAATTTTATGATCCTCCTTTTTTTTAGTTAGAACTTTTGGTTCTTTATTTTGAGGAAACTTGTAATTCACTGATTTGTGGAAACTCAACCTTTTATCATTATAGAAACTGCAAGTTCTCAATTGTTATTTCCTTTTCCCCTTTTTGAAGGAAATATTCGAAGATATTTAGCTTATCATGTAAGCTTTTATTAATGTTTCCATTCACTTCAGATGTGCTAAATCAAAATCAGTGTTAGATCTGAACTTATTACGATCTTCTAGATACGTATTATATTTATATTTGTTTCTCGAAGAAACAATAAAATATTTCTTTTTGAAATATAAATCATATATCAAAATAATTTTCAAAGCCTTTATTCAAATCTAAATCAAATCAAAATGTTTTCAAAATAAAAACTCCATTTACCAATGATGTTTGATTTCTCAAATCCATGTCCAAACTAAATACAATCAAATTCAATAAATTTTCTTGAATTAACAATATCAAATTTTGTCAAGTTTAAACTTGCATTCCAAAATAAACGAACTCAAAAACATAAAAATAAGCATGACATTGAGATATAAAATATAATAAGATTAGAAAAATAGCAACAAAAAATAGATCTGGAATATAATATCTAACAAAATAAGAATGAGATCTCAAAGTTTAGATCTATATAAGATCTAAAATTATAAGACTAATATAATAAAATCTAAAAGATAAGACAATAGATTCAGATCTGAAAAAGTAGATCTAGAATGGAATGAGATCTAAAAAAGAAAAATGATTTGGAAGATTAGATCAATCGGATTAGAAAATTAACTTACTGTTTTGAGATCAATAAGATGACTTATCATTTTGAGATCTATAAATCTGAAAAAGAATAGATCTGATTTTATAGATTATCATAATTGTAATCTATAATATTTTTTTTGTAAAAATCATGCTGATAAAATGTTACAAAATAAAGAGAATGAAGACCATTAGAGAGAGAACAATTTTATTGAATTGAGGTGATTTTTACAATACAATCAAACTCCATATTCACAGACTCCTTATGCAGTGCAGATTACAACAGTGCCCTTTCTTATTTAGCATATTCATCTCTATTATTAATATATATTACAACAAGAAGTAGATAATTATAACATGAGGCCATTTTTTCTCATCCGCCTTTTCTTCGATTTTTGTTCGCTCCTTTAATGCCACGGTTACTGTTTGCAATTCTCCATTGAAAGGATTTGTGATCTCTAAGGAACATCTATTTAGCATGATTGAATTAGGGTTTTACTACTGAATTGGTAATCACGCGACATAAGGTAGATTTTCTGTTATCCCACTTTTCCACGCAACACATGACAAAATCATTTGTTGTCTGAACAGCCACATATCCATTGTCTAAATAGCTCATGAAATCTCTATGAACAAGCTTGTTATTCAGATAACATTTTATATGTCGTCTGATTAAAGTTATCAAATTTTTATTTATTCCATCCTTTTCCTCTCAATTATTTCGTGGATGCACCTTTTATTTTGTTTCCCCTATGTACATTTCTGTTTCTCTCTTTCTTTCTATTCTATTTTATACTTGTTTCTTTCTTTTACTCAAAATCAAAAAACTCGACTGTTTCTAAAATTAGTGTTTCAGCTGCTTTGAAATTCGTTTGAATCGTCTTGCTCCTTCAATCACAATTCTTCTTCAATCGCTTTTCCTTGCGGGCTCGTTACTAATTTGATTGTGTGGTTTGATATAGAGTTTCTAAGTTGAAACCGCCATTTCGAAATTGTTGAGTTGAGTCGCCTTTTTCTTCAATCGATGCTCGAATTCTTCAATTAGTAGGCAATTTATGGTTGCAGCTGCTTTTTGTCGAGAGTTCTTCGATCTAAATTGGTATGATTTCTGCCCCTTTCGATTTATATTGTTCTCGACTTCTATGCCAAAAGCAAATGATGATTTGAGTATACTTATAGGGTTTTATTTCTTATATTTTCAGTTTTGAAAATTTCATGCTTTGATTTCTGTTGTTCCATGTCCACACTCGTATGTGTTGCGTTACTTGCTGTACAATGTGGTATTTCATGCTTAGTTGATGATGAAGGAAGTTTGGTTGGTTCTTGCTTTGATGCTTATGTTGGCTGTTGTTTGAGTTGTTTATTGTGTTAAATTCGATTTTCCTGGAGCTTGTTTGTATGTGAGTACATTTAGTTATGTTTACACATATATTGGTTATTGTTTTGGTATATTTATACGATCTTTCTCGGCTGTGGATTTCTATGCAGTTTTTATTTTCTTGTTTATCTTGGTACACTTTGATGGTCCATGTCGGTTTTGCTGTCATGGTTTATCCATACGTGTTGTTGAGTTGTCTTTCTATTCACTATGTACAAATATACATGTACATACATATGTGTATATATGTATATTAGTGTGTTTGATTATGTCGAAATGTGTGTGCTTGGTTATGTTAAAATTGTCCATTGTTTACTGTATTTTCACCGACACTTGTATATATATATGTGTGTATATATGTATGCGTATGTTTATATCTGCATATCACTACATATTTACATATCACTACATATGTGTATGTGTATGTGTGAACTTCAATGTAGATACATATATACATATGTATGTATATATGTGTGAATGTTCTTATTCTGCATATATATGTTTTTATTTATGACACTTTCTTTTGCACTGTGATTTCTTATTACACTTCAATTTGCTGTTTTAATGTGTGAACTTCCATGCTTGAACCACTTTGAGGTTTAGTTGAACTTGTTTTCAGTTCTGAACAATTTTGAATTGCATTTAAGTCAATGTGTGTGCTTGGTTTTGCTGCCTGGTTCAAGACAGTGTTGAGATACTTTTGATACTTTTGAGCCGAACCAATTCTGAATTACTTAAGCATGAAACATATTGAGGATGTACATATATACATGTATATACATATGTGTGTATATGTATATTACTTGAGCTCTAAAGCTTGCTATTTTGTTTGCTTGTACTTGTACTTGTATATGTGTCTAGTTTGTTTTGATTGACTCCAGGACGCTTACTGTTAGTTGAATCTCTAAACATTTTTTGCATATATACACGCATATAGATATGCATATATGTGTATATATGTGTTGCTACAACACTTATTGTTTTGCTTGAGTTTGTTTATGTGCACTGTGAGTTCTTGTTACACTTTCAACTACAAATCTGCTTATGTTCATTTCATGTATATACTTGTATGTACTTATATGTGCTTGTATGTACTTATATGTGCTTGTATATACCTTTATACACTTGTATATACTTTGTTGAGACTTGGTTTTGATTCATGACACGAAGTTATCACTGCAACATACAGATTTGACGACTGTTATGACAAAAAGAGAATATATACTACATGGAGACTAGACATTAAAATTGGTGCATCAATTTTTATATTATCTTGTTTTGAGTTTTAAGTCAATTTTGTTAAGATCTCTTCTCGTTTACGTATATATTAGCTTGTATATATAATCTTCTCATTTTCAAATGATTTATACATATATAAGCATATAATATATATATTATCAAAGTTACTCTTTAAAATCATATAATATATATATAATTAAACCTGCGAAAACTGTGCAACATGCACAGTTGCAAAAATAAACAAATATATATTAAAAAAATCGTTTGAATATCCAGTCGACCGACCTAGAGGTTCAGTTGACTGAATTTCTACAATAGCTATATTTTCTGAAAAGACACGACTATTTGTGAAGAGATATGAATCTCTACAAAAATATTCGGATGCAACACTTCAATCGAAACTCTTCGTCAACCATCGCTGCTTTTTAACATCTATAAATACATACTCTAACTTGATTCCAAACTACCGAATTTTCTTATCTTTATTATCTAACTTTCATGAATATACTTGCAACTATACTCTCAAATATTCCGCATTAACATATTCTAAGCAATATTATATCTTTCTATTCTTCATAAACTTCAAATATATATATTTATACTCGAGGATAAGATCATAGGAAGGATGTACTACAAACAGATTTTTTCGTCTTATCAGAACACAAAAAATCAAACAATATTTTGTATTTGTTGAAGTCCTGTTCAGCTGCTCTGGCGTGTGAAGTCTTCCTCTGCTGTTGAGGCGAAATCCTGTTCTACTGCTTAGGTCCCTGTTCGGCTGCTCAGAGGTTGTATAGGCCTGTTCCTCCAGATTAAGTGAGGATTGTTGTTTTAGTGAAATTCCAGAAGGAGTCTAGGACTGGACGTAGGACGAAGCTCCGAACCAGTATAAAAATCTCTGGTGTCATTTTATTATACAGCTTTTATATTCCACAATAATTACTGTATAACTATCATCACTACACTTTGTATTATCATATATCCATATTACACAATCCATAACTCACTTTTATTTGGTATCAGAGCCTGAAATTCTATCGATCGTCACAACATCATAGAATAATGGCCAGAAAAAGATCCGGTCGAAATACAACAAGCAAAAAGCTTGAAACCATCATAGCAACGACCAATGAGAACTGTAAAAAGGTACTTTCTGATTTACAAATTTCAGCAAATGAGAATGACGAATTAGTTAGTATAAACGATAAGATATCAAAGCTTAATTTTTTTATTTTAGAAAAGATGAAATCATTCAAACTTGAAAATGAGAAATTGAAAAATGTGAAATTAAATTTAGAAAATCAACAGGGTGTTTTGAAAAATAATTTTGAGGCTCTTAAAGGTTTTCTAGACGAACAAAATACTATGTTTGAAAATGAAAGATAAAAATTTTCAAAAGAAATTACGGATTTGAAAAGACAAAATGATTTATTATAATCATCTTTTGATAATTCAGAATCTCGAATTTTTCTTCTCGAAAATGAGAACTTTACGTTAAAAAAAAGAATTCTGAATTAAAAAGCAAATTGATATTTTGAAAAATAGTAATATTTCTTTTGAAAATAATAATTCAGACCTTAAAGCTAAATTTGATAAACTTAACACTGAAGTCACAAAATTTAATAAATGTCAAAACGATTTAAACATGATTTTATCTAGTTCTAGACCTTTACATGATAAAAGTGGTTTATGATATAATAAAAATGATCGTAGAAATAGCACTAGACACGCTTTCATATATATTAAATATGTTAATGCAAGCGCTAGATTACGAGTAAAGTCTAAATCCAATTTTTATAGAAATTCAAATACTGCTATGACCAATAATATTTATATTTTCTTTAGAAGTATAAAATCATTGTTGGGAAATACGAATAATAATTATCTAAGTATTTGGGTTCCTGTTAATTGAAAAAATAGAGAAAAATGCATTGATGATTATTTTGATATGGCAGTTAATAATGTAAATTATATTTATACAAGTTCAACCACACCCAAATGGGTATGGTTTCCTAAAAATTAAAAAATTATAAGAACCTTGGGTATCACATGCTTTAAATGTTATTTTTTTTATACCTTACATTATAAGTAGTATTTATTTTGTTCTATATTGTTCGTGTTCTTTATTCCTCTTTGTTGATGACAAAGGAGGAGAAAATTATCACTAACATTAAGAATGCAGGATATATATTGCAAAGATTTAGAGGAAGTAAGTATGTATATATATACAGTCGAAATTTATATATATTTACAGGTTGTCATCAATCAAAAAGGGAGAGAATGTTGAGACTTGGTTTTGATTCATGACACCAAGCTATCACTGCAACATACAGATTTGACGACTGTTACGACAAAAAGAGAATATAAACTACATGGAGCAAGACATCAAAATCGGTGCATCAATTTGTATATTATCTTGTTTTGAGTCTTAAGTCAATTTTGTTAAGATCTCTCCTCGTTTACGTATATATTAGCTTATATATATAATCTTCTTATTTTCAAATGATTTATACATATATAAGCATATAATTTATATATATATATATATTCCAAAGTTTTTCTTTAAAATCATAATATATATATATATATACATATATATATAAACCTGTGAAAACTGTGCAAATTGCACATAAATTACCAGGTCAGTCGAATTGCACAGAAATTACCAGGTCAGTTGACTGACCTGGTAGGTCAGTCGAATGACCTGACAATTTCTGTGCAACATATACATGTGCACAAATAAAAAAAATATTAAAAAAATTCGTTTGAATATCCAATCGACTAATCCAGAGGTTCAGTTGATTGTTACAACGGCTATATTTTCTTAAAAGACACGATTATTTGTGAAGAGTTGCGAATCTCTACAAAAAGATTTGGATGCAACACTTCAACCGCAACTCTTCGTCAACAATCGCTGCTTTTTAACATCTATAAATACATACTCTAACTTGAATCTAAACTACAGAATTTTCTTATCTTTCTTTCTAACTTTCTTGAATATACTTGCAACTATACTCTTAAATATCCTGCATAAACATACTTTAAGCAATATTAAAACTTACTATTCTTCATAAACTTCAAATATATATATATATATATATGAGGAGAAGATCATAGGAAGAGTTCACTATAAACAGATTTATTCGTGTTATCAGAATACAAAAGGTCAAAGAATATTTTGTATTTGTTGAAGTCTTGTTCTGCTGCTCAGACGTGTGAAGTCCTCTTTGGCTGCTGAAGCGAAATCCTGTTCCACTGCTCAGGTCCCTGCTCGGCTGCTCAGGGGTTGTATAAGCCTGTTCCTCCGGGATAAGTGAGGGTTGTTGTTTTAGTGAAATTCTAAAAGGAGTTTGGATTGGACGTAGGACGAAGCTCCGAACCTGTATAAAAATCTCTGGTGTCATTTTGTTATACTGCTTTTATATTTCGCACTAACTACTATATAGCTATCATCGCTACACTCTGTATTATCATATATCCATATTACACTATCTATAGCTCACTTTCATACTTGTATATACTTGTATGTATGTACACTCGAATTTGTATATACTTGCTTCAGCACTTGTTGTGTTTCTTGAGTTTTTTTATGTGCACTTTGCTCTATAGTTTGTTCCAGTGCATTGTCCAAGTTGCACCTGAGTTGAATTATTGAATTGTTTTCTGCATGTACATGTATGCTTACTGCATACACATGTATGCTTTGAACTTGCACTTGTTGCACCTGAGCACTTGCCCTTGGATTGTTTAGTGCATATACATGTATATCCATGCTCCACATGAGCACTTGCACTTGTTTACTGCATATGCATGTATATTTTGAACTAATGCATGTATGTTTGTTATTTGGTTTAAAACTCAAGTTCTCATTGTTTGCCTTATCTGTTTTGATGCTTGAACCAATTGTTGAATTGTTTTGCCTGAGCTTATTTGTTTAATTTTGATCTATGGTGTGTTCCTCTTTGCTCTTTCGATATAAAATTGGGTTTAGCCTTTTTCATGCTTCGTTAAAGGCAGTGAACACTGGATTTGTTTGTGCACTTATTTCTGGCCTATGAAGTTGAACTTGAACCATTTTGAAATGTGTTGTTGAACTGTGTTGCTTCCTTTAATTTGATTTTCTGATTTGAGTTGCATTTTCTTGTGCACCTGAGTTGAGCCCGAGGATTGGGCTTGACCTTTTGCACATTTGCACCGTGTTGAGCCTTCAGGCTTGAACTTTGCAATAGTCCATGAGATTTAATCTATGCCCAACCTTGTGATATTCATAGTGATACACTGTGCATACCATAAGTTTATATATTTATCCTTATTTAAAACATGAAGATCACAACACCAGAATTGTCATTTTAAAACGCTTATAACCGTTAACAATCAAATTCCCAACGGTTATAATCATTGGTAGTAGGTACATTATAATTTTTTTTACATATTTTACAACGGTTATGACCGTCGGAAATTTTTTCTTTTCCAACAGTTATAACCGTTGGAAAATTTTCTTTTCCAATGGTTATAACTGTTGGAAATTACGTTATAAACAACGATTGTTTTCATATTCTCAACTGTTATAACCATTGGGAATTTGTTAATTTCCAACAGTTATAACTGTTGGAAATTCCTCGCACACATTGGTAAATAGCAAAATTGTCAACATTTATAAGTATTGCAAATTTGATATGGTTGAACCATAACTTATTCGGCATTTAATAGTATTTCATTCAACTATATCTATACGAGAATTTATAACAATAGAAAAGACAAAACTAAATTTCAGAACTAACATATCATCAAATTATAAAAAACATTAAACATACGAAATAGTATATATCAAAATTTACAAGGTTTATTGTGACAACTTCAAATTTCATATCTACATCTAAAGACCATGTAGGGTATATAATCTACAAAACAATACTTTTCAAAACAAACAATAGCAACCTCATCAACTCGAACATTGTAGATCTGAATTGAACTATCATACATGCCAATTGCAATTATATTGTTATCCTATGGATGGAAAGCAAGGAGTATGTAACTACGGGTGGAGGTGTAGTAAAAGTCGTCATCGTCTGGAACGACATG
This sequence comes from Allium cepa, assembly GCA_030765085.1. Taxonomy (NCBI): domain Eukaryota; kingdom Viridiplantae; phylum Streptophyta; class Magnoliopsida; order Asparagales; family Amaryllidaceae; genus Allium; species Allium cepa. The sequence continues at coordinate 942,550,153 of CM060934.1, read as the reverse complement.
AAAAATAAATGTAAACCTGACATCAAGGAATCATCAAAAGGGCAATATGAGATTAAAAAATCCAAGAAACCTTTAATCTCATCATGTTGAAAAGAGATATCGTTCCGCCTGACGCAGACATGACATACGAATCATTCTTTGACAGTGTAAAGCGGTTGATGGATTATTTTGGGTTTGCATCACTTTATATCTTTAGTCATGTGAATTTCACTTGCAGGTTGCCACAGTTGCAGTGCAACCAAAGATGTAGCCTGAAGATAGAAATAAGGAACCTTACATGTCAACACACAACAAGTGGAAGAATGGTATATCAAATAGTTAATTTGAGTAATTACCTTCCCACCGGCGTTTCTTTTAATTTTCTGCCATTTTCATAGATTATGTATAGCATTACACGACAAATCCAATATTGCAAATCTAGCATTAATGTATATCAATCCGGCTACCTGCAAATAAGATGTAGTTTACCTGTTGAGGTATCAACTATCTATTACTTCCAGATTTCTAGTATTCTTTCATATGTGGTTACCAACATTGTTGCTTTTTTTTGTTTAGTCCCCTCTCTCCTAGCATATAATAATGTTTGTAACACTGTGTACCATACTCATCATATAATTTGATGCGATCATGATTTTTGAGTGGCCGTTTTGAGAAGACTGGTGTTGTATGTTTCATATTAGTCAAATATTTAAGTTTACATACCTCTAACATTGCGTTTATTTTATTTTTATTTTTGAAAAGAAAAGATCCCATGAAGTTAAATGCAGGTTTTACTATGTACCACGACACAAATTAGACACAATCAACCACTGGGATGGTTAAACATGGGTTTTACTATGCTAGCAAACTAATACAGAAAAGGTTAACAAAGAGAAGGTGTTACCAACACTAGTAATAAATCATTTTATCAATGTGTGGAAGATAAAATCGTTATTCCAATTTTAAGAGAAGCAATTAAACTTTGTAGTTAATTTGTATGATCCAGCTGTGAACTTTTGATCACCATTTCAAAGGAAAGTAAGTTTTTTGCCACTGACCATATGTGCAAATATTATTTATGATAAATGCAATAACATAACATTATATAAGGATTAAAATGATTAAAATGATTCTATGACATCAAAATTATTGTGATGTCCTAAACAACTAAAAGGAAATACGTGGCTAACTTGCAAAGCCAGTTGAATAATTCAAGTAGTCCTAACAATCTTATTGTGGACAAGCATCATTGCCCAAGTGGTTAAGTTATTCGGCTTTGGTACGAGACATGTGATATGTTGTCATAGTGACATGATGTATATAAAGTACCATTTTCAAAAAATAAAATAAAAATAAATCTTATTATGAGACAGAACTTGCAAAAACAACCACCTCTTTATCTCTTTGAGTTGTGGAGATCTCATTTTCTATGGTGCACATCAACTTGGTTCAAAGTAACAACATGATCATATAACCAAATAGATTGCTAGTTCTCAATTGTAGTGGATGTTAATTAGCAGTGTATAATATATTGGTTCTATGTTATTATTTAAATTCTCAACATGTGCACATTACATCATATCCTCTTCAAAATGTCCTATGTATTGGTTCTACACTATTGTCTAACCTATCTCCATGTAAAATTCGCAAGTTGATTTTGTCGGTAGATGTTTTTAATAGTGAAAATTATGTTTACATTTAAAATATATTAAAATCCTTGAACTTCATCATTATATAACACGAAACTATGTAAATTTCAAAATATAAAACGATCTTGGGAAATTTAATATGAAATGTAAAATAAACTTCTGTTTTTTCTTTTCTTTATTTGAAAAAGAAGTTAGCGAAAATAATCATTTGTAAGTCGGATGCATTAAAATTGTAATCATTTGTATAACCAAACATCGACGTCTCTGCATTTTTTATTGGATTAAAAAAAAATCTTTAATTATACTGGAAAGAGCACAAGAGTTCAGTAAGAAAATAGTTCTATGACACAGATATTCATGAGGAAAGAAAGAACATAGGGGAGAAAATCATACAAAACAGAGACATAAATTATTTGCCTTTGCTTCTGCAGTATGTGTTTATTTCCTTTGAAACACACACACTCACGCAATACAAAACATTCACCTATAAAAACGCATGTACACACACTACAACACAATGCTCTCTCACTTAATCGCACATATACACTGCTGTACACAACACTGCCTTGCACTATTGTACCACACACAAATGCTTTGATACCAAATCATATACACATGCGCATATTATTCATACGCAAACAAAGTTGTACAATCACAGATATAGTAGCCCACGGACTAACTTGCACACATACAGTACGTTAATTATTAATATGGTCAGTTCTTAAAAAAAGTACGTACTTGCTTGAATTGCATCTTAGCGATATAAACTGAAATAATTCTACGAGCATACTATCAATTCTTTCAACAATAAGGACAATTTTACCTCCGCTGTTGTATTTTATATAATTTTTTGTAGTTTCAACTCATATGTACAAATTCAATTTTATTTACACTGAATTGTTTACTTTTAGGAGTTAATATCATTCTTTGAATGAAATTGAATTCAACAATGGTTTGATATTCATTAAGAAAAGCTTTTCATGCCTACCACAACTGCAGATATGATATACAATTTGTTAAAATGTAAAAGCAATGCTTTAGAAATACTGTAATAATGTATTTACAACATAAATTGTAGAAAACTACAACTTCCATGGTTTTCATAAACCTTGAGAAAGCTTTATACCTTCAGAGACTATGCATATTTTTTGGATTTAGCTGTAACTGATAATCCATATTGCTTCTTTCCATTGTATTAGTGCCAAATCACGACCTTATAGAATGTTCTAAATTGTATTGTCAAATTCTATGCGTTTTCGAAGGACCTGATATTAGAGATAAACCTATTCATTTGCACTATTTTAACTTGCATTGTTTATGTTCTACTTTTTCTGGTTTTGATCTTTTTGGTAAGCTAATTACTCGAATAGTGAATCATTGATGCACAATAATGATATACCAAAAGCAAGGATCAAATAATCTCATTTACAACGCTCGTCAATCATAACTTTATTTTGTGCTCGAATCTCAATCTAGTTTGATAATATTCTGTGTATTTAATGAAAGTTTGCTCTTTATTTTCATTGTTCTAGGGTTATAATGTAAAAATCCATGCTCCAAAAATTGGTTATAGTTAAACCTATTAGCAAATGAAGCAAATAATAAAAAGACATGCAACAAAGTATATCTTTCCGGTGTGAGGAAAACAACAAAGGCCTAGATATTGGTACATAAATCAATTTGAATAGAAGAAAAAAGCAAATCTCTAGATTTGAATGTAAAATTTATACATGAGATTTTGAGATTGAAGAAAATAAAGTGCAAGAAAAATTCTAGATTCAGACGACGTGTCAAATGCCTACGTTCAAAACAATAGAGGATGAAACGTTAATTCCATCCATTCTTTCTACATTTCACAAAAATAATAAAGAGAGGCGAACAAAATTAAGATCACATAAATTAATAAAAATAACAAATGGGAGCGGAAATCAAACAAGAAGAAGTAAAGGGATTAATGGAGCGAGCCATAAAATCAATTCCGTATTCTTCAATTTCTATAGAGACGTTTCTTCCGCTTTCTCAGTTGAAATCTAAAATTATGTAAGTCAAACTCTCATCATTTTGTATTTTTATTCATTTATTTGTGTTGAATCGTAATGGGTTGCTTTCATTTCTGTGAATATAAAGCTTTTGTAGTACTTCAATGCCTGACGTTGGATATGAAATGTGGACAAGTCTATATATGGGAACTATAGTTTAAATAATTGCAGTTTGTGAATTAATAAGTAGGGCTGTAATGGTAATAGTTACCGTTACAATTTCGCAAATACCATTATCGTACCGTTTTTTACTGGTAAGCTTAAATCGCTTGCCGTTACCGATAGACTGGTATACCGAAGATCGTATACTGATAATATGGTAACTGTTACACTGATAATGGTAAATTATTGTTCGTCTAAAAAAGTCAATTACTTGAAATGTTTTTACATTATAATGCTGCTTCATTATACTATTTATAGTGTTACTTAATAAAAGACAAATGGAAAAGAAAAAAATGTATCTAACATTATTTCACCTGATTATTGAACTAAGTTTAACCATTTATTTGGTTTTAAATGTCTGTAATAAAGCATATTACGTGAATATATACGTGTTATAAATTGACTGGTAAAATTGCCGTTACCACTGGTATTGAAGAAATATTACCGATGATTTATCATAGAAAATGGTAAATTTACTGTTACCATACCAATTAATCTGGTATACAAATTTCACTCAATAAAGATAACTGATTGATGGGTAATAGTATGGTAATGGAAAATTTATCGTTACCATAACAGCCCTATCAATTATCATTGAGTTTAACATTAACTCTTCATTTCATAATACAAAATCATTCAAATCATGGTTTAAGTGTCTTATATCCTATAAGGGATATTTTTTTTGATGCTTGAGCTGAAATAGCAAAAACTCTGTTATAATTATGTTTTGATATTTAAATCTGGAAATCAGTCTATTATACATATATTAGCATATTGACATGCAAGATATACTTACATTTACTGTCTGTAACATTTTTATGGAAACTGAAATGTAAAAGTTTTAATACAAGAGAATTTCTTTAAACATGAACAAAAGATTTCAATAAAGATTTCAATAATAATAGCAGGAGAGTACATGGGAGAAAATAGCAGTAGGGGACGTTTTACTCAATTCTTTTTTACAATATAAATTAAAATGTTGGATTTTTGTTTTGTTAGTAGAAATAGTTTCTCTTGCCATATATATTTTACTAACATACACTTCGTTTTGATTTATTTTATAACTTGGATATTATATATTCTCTTATTATAGCCAAGTTAGAAGAATCAAACTCATGAACGTTGATTATTAAACTTTCTTTTCATAATCAATTCTAAGTTCAATCATTTCAACATAATTTGCAAAATATCACATATTATGAGGTCTAAAAGCAGAAGCTGTAAAAATTTCCGCTCATTCATGTTCAAATACGAATTGTTAGAAATGTACCCATTTGGTCATCATTTTCATATTTTGCTACTATTAAGAGATCTCTACAAGGATTTATTTCATAAATGGGCACACCTTGACAGTCAATATTTGCCATCGAGACTGTTTCTGGTGGTATCACAAATCTTTGTAAGTATAAATCCTGTAAGCTTGTTGCTAATTTTAGGAACATCATTGCATAATACTTCAGTTTTATTTGCTTTATATTGTTTGAAACTTATTTGTTCTACCTAAAAGTAGATCGAATTTTTTTATTGATCTCATCTACTTTATATATAAGTTATTACAAGTTCTCCAAAATTTCCCACCTTCTCTTTTACTTCTAAAAATTGGCGTAAACTAATAAAAAAAAAATATCTAAAAAAAGAATTTAATTTCTTATAGTTTGCTTAGATCAATCTTAAAATTCATGCAGCATTGAAGATATTTGTGAATGAAGACTCTGAAACTAATGTTCACATAACTGTTAGATTGTATGACCCCAATACAGATTTTGTGATTGATCCCCAGAAAGAGTTGCGGGTATGTTTCTCAAATACTATTTTTTTCAATGTATTCTATGTATTTTGTAGTTTGTTTTAGTAAATCATAAGTTTGAGTTTACTTAGACACACATCTAAATTCAAAGGTAGAATGTATAGGCCATACCATATATTTCAGCTATAGGGTTTGGTGCCGAGCTACTAGCCATATTTTAAAATGGCATGGTTCAATCATTCATTGATGCTCGAACACTTGCTCCTTTAGGTAAATGAACTATAAAATTCAAAACATTGTTTTTCTAGGAACAGGTTTTGCAGCTTGGGGTGTTCCAAAAACATTTCAAAATCTTAATGTCTCATCTCCTGCAGCTGAAGCCACTACGCACCCATCCGGACTCTGAGCCATGAAGAGAACTCTAAAGGTATGACCAGTAAGTTCAGCAACCTTATTCATAGAGGGATTTTCCAAAGAGTCATCTGATTCTCAGTAAATCCATGAGAACTGAGTAGTTCATGCTCCTTGGTATTCCACAACAAAGAATAGACTTGGGAACCAGTATGAATGGAATTCAAACAAGCACCAGCGTTTGTGCTCCAGAATTTGATACATCTATCATTTCCACCACACCACTAGAGGCTAACAAGTTGCTACGTAAAAGACACCAAGCTATGGCCTTCATTGCTGCATTGTAATATTTGAACCTGTGCAAGTATTGGTTGTCGTTTAGGGGTGCATTCAATGATGACATGGAAATGTCCCATATGTGCAAAAGGTTGTCGTTGCCTCCATTTGCCAGTTTTTGTCCTGACTTTGACCATTTTAGGCCGCACACTTCTTGTCTGTGACCTCTTTATGTTTGCACAGCATGGGACCGGATTCTAACATCGTTATTTATGATTTTGCAATCCATTACTCATGTTGTTAAAATGTTGTTGTTCCATGCCAAAGCTCCTACTCCATATCATTGTAATCCTCTTAGAGTTCTTAGCAAGCTCTTATTAGTTAAGTCCCACAACTGAACATGCGAATTATTCAAACCGACAGCAATATGTTGGCCATCAAGAGCCCAACTAACACTAGTAACTGGACCTAGATCTTCGTCAATGGTAGCAAGTTCGGATGCAGAACCTTCTGAAGCATTCCACGGATAAATCGTGTTTCGAAGAGCAATTGAAAATACATTACCGTTGTGACGACCCGGAATTTTGAGTAATATCAATTTAATAATATTTGTTAATAATTAAATTGATTTGATCATTTTATATTATAAATTGACAAGTTAAATTTATTTTAAAGGTTAATGATAATAATTTGTTAATATCTATTCATATTTTTCTTTACGATATGAATAGGCAAGATTAATTCTTTTGAAAATTTATAATCTAATTTGAAATATTTATTTTGATAAATAAGAAGTTTAATGTAATAAAACTTTGTATTCAAATTATAATATATATGAATGTATATATATATTGTGATTTGATATTTGTTTTAAAATTTAATTTGGAAATTAATAAATTTAATGTTAGGATGTTTTCTATTTGAAATGTGTATATATATTTGTATATATGTTTGAAATAGGAATTATTAATTTGAATTTAATAATAGCTTTCAAACTTGAATATATTTAGTTTTGAATTTAAAATGATAATTTGATTTAATGACTTTAAATTGATAACTGAGATTTAAATTTAAATTAACAAAGTTAATTCAATATTCATGATAAATATGTACTTTAAGTTTTTAAATAAGATCTAATTTAAAATAGATGTTTCAAAAATATAAACATGATTGAATTAAAAATGTAAACTACTTGTTTCATATGAATATCTATTAAAATATAAGTATGTACATTTTATATTACATATACATATATATTAGACTTAAACAAATTATTAAAGATAAATACATTTAAAAGAAAAACATTAACTAAACAATTATAACACTTGTTAAACTTTTGAATATGTGTTAAGACACTTGTAAATTAATTGCTTAGGTGTAAGTTAATCAAAACATAAGAGTGACAAATGTCTCCTTTGTAAAATTAAATTTAAAATTTAACTTGTAAATATAAAACAAAAGTTTTATTTCAGCTGAAAATATTTTTTTTCTCTTCAAACTCAAAACTGGAAAAAAGAAAATGTAAACCAAAACAAATCAAAGATTAATACAAATCTGGGAAATTAGAAACAAAGATCTGAGAAGAAACAAATGCAGAAAAAAAAAAATATGTGAATCTGGAAAATACAAATGCAAGTTCTTCATCAACATCTGGAAACTCTGTATTCAACTACAAGATAAAACCAACATGCAGCATCAATTAATCAACATGCAAATTTATTCAAGCAATCCTGGATTAAAATCTTCAACATGCATACTGGAAATAAATCATCACTTCAACTTGCAAAGGGAATTGAAGCCTGGAACAAAAAGCTATTCTGTTTTCTGGAAAATTAACAGGTGAGTAAACATAATTTTAAAAACAGATTTAAACTTGAATCTTATCTTGAATTGTGAATGAATATCATGCTATTACTTGATTGAATTAAATGCATGTTGTATGTGAGTGTTTAATGGCATGTCTGGATATAGATTGAATGCCTGTATGATTAAAGGTTTACTGTGTGGTTATGAAACAGTTTCAAAATTTAAAATAAATTCAATAACTTGATTTTAAATTTGAATTAGACTTAGAATTGTGAATTGAAGTTGTTTGTAATCAACTAACATATCATCTAAAAATATTTGCAAGTTTTAAATTTGAATATTTAGTTGTAAATTTGCAAGTTTACAGTAAAAACATAAATTGGGTCAAAATGTATTGAATTCAATTTAAAGTTTTGATTGCATGATTGGATTTTAAATGGTAAATGATGATTTTAGAAGCTGGAATCACAATTTTTAATGAGTTAAATTATGGGAATTTTGGGATTTTCTGTTTTTGGGGCTTTTGTAAAATTCTCGAGCCTAGATTAATTTTAGCTTTTGAAATTTAAATGGAAGCATGGTTAGATGTTATCTAACACCAGAAAAATACGAATCAAAATTGTTATTCAACATAGAATTTGAAAATTGGGTTTGTAGGGTTTTGGAACTGTTTTGTTGAAGCTTGAAGTTTTTGATCGCGCGAAGTATTGGATTGACCGAGCTTCAATCGGTTTGGGGTGAAGGAGCGTGAGGGTCTTGGGGAGATGTGGCAGAGGTTTGGTAGCGTTTGGCGGTCGGCTCGCCGTGAACGAGGGGGTTTTTCGGTGATGCAGTTTTGGGTATTTGGGTTTGAGCATTCGATTTTTGTTTGAGATCGAATTGATGATTTCTGGGTTGAGTAGTTGGATAAGTGATCGAAGTGTGGTGTGCGCGTGATGCCGGCGGTGGCGATGGTGGCGCGGTGGCGTTGTGCAGGTGCACGTCGAGACGAGTGTGCGTGTCTGTGTGTTTTGAGCGTGCGTGAGTGGAAGACTCGAAGATGGCATCGGGTTTTTGGCGTGTTGTCTCGAAGCATGAAGGAAGCAGGGGAGACTCGGGGAAGTTATAAGGTTCTGGAGTAGTTTACTCGGGTGTGGCAAGTGTAGCTGAGTTACTCGAGTATTTAAGTATCCAGGAAGAAGAGCGAGTTGTTTTAGTTAATTAATTCAAAGAAATTTGGTTTTAAGAATAAAGTTTTTAAAATAGAGGTTAATCATGTTTCAAATTAAATCTGTTTTCAAAGTTATGTTCTTAAACAAATTTATATATCTTAAATTATGGAAGTTTTAAAATAAGTGGATTTGGGATAAAGTTTATATTAAACTTTATTAAATAAATTTGGGAAAGTTTTATTGATTTAAAAGTTCAAATCTTAAAATATGTTTAAATTATAATTGATTTCCAAATATTATATTTTAATGAAATTTAATGATTTAGAATTTGATAATCAAAAGATAATTAAATTTGTAAAGATAATTGAGATAATTAAATCATTTTTAATTATCAAGTTTTAATTGTTAATAAATGATTTAATTAAGATAATGGTTTCTTAATTAAGAATCTTTTAATATAATAAGATTAAGAATCATTTAATTAATTTTAAATGATTAGTTAAATAGTTAATTAAGTAATTAATTTGTGATTAATTAAGATAATCACTTTGAACTAATATAATTACTTGGGAAGTAATTAAAGTAATTAAGTGGTTAATTACTAAAGGTAATTGAGTAAAGAATAATTACTTTATGAAAAGTAATTAAGTAATGTGATTAAGAGTTAATCACTTTAGTTATTAATTAAAGAATTAATTAATAATTGATTAAAGGTTTAAATTATTTGATTAATGATTAATTAATTGAAGTATTAAGAGTAATTAATTAAGTCCTTAATTACTTGTTAAAGTAGTTAATTAAGATAGAATTTTAATTAATGATGTAATCATTAATTAATGAAAATAATTAGTTAATTGTTAATTAATAATTTAAGAATAATTAGTTTATAATTAAGTTTTAATTACTAAATGTAATTAAAAGTAATTAATCAAAGGTGATTAATTTAATAGTAATTAATCAAAGGTGATTAATTTAAAAGTAATTAATCAAGTGTGATTAATTAAAAATGATTAATCAAGTGTAATTGATTAAAGATAATTAAGGAATAATTATCAAAATAATTAGAGAATAATTAATCAAGGTTGATTAATTTAGAAAGTAATCAAGAGGTAATTATTTAATATAATTTGGAAGTAATTAATCAGGATGATTAATTAATTGGGTAATTAAGTAATAATTACTTAAAGTAATTAGGTGATAATTAATCAGGAAAGATTAATTGAGTTGGGTAATTAAGTGATGATAATTAATTAATTTGTAATTAATTAATAAATAGGAAGTCGGCTTGAAGATAATCCAAGTGTTTAATTAAGGATTAATTTAATTTAAGGATTAATTAAATTAATCAAGGTTGAATCAAATTTGTTTATGAATGGTTAATGATTGGATGATTTATATATCATTGGATGAGTTAATGATATTGATTGTTGTTGGATGATATTGATAGATGTGATGATGTGATTATGCTATATGTGATTGTGACATATATGCTGCTTTGTGATATGTATAGATGCATGTTATAATAGATGCTTATCTATCTGTGTTGTGAATACATCCATTTATGTTAAGTGATACTTCTGAATATCTATTGTTTAAATCCCTTAAGTATAACTTGGACATTAAAATGGCGTTTGGTTTCGATGAGACCGGGATCGGGTTTCCATATTTGGAATCCGAAAACCACATCGATTCCAATTAAACGTTAGGTCGTTAATCCAAGTGGAGCAAGTGAAGACTCGAAGTGTAAGGGCTATACGTCAGTATAACTCTGTGGGTGATTCCGTAATGAGTTTGACGGAATAGTGCTTATAGATTCGAGATGGTGAATCAGAGTGCAAGGGCTATGGTCGTTGACTCTGAGGGTGATTCCAAAATGAGTGCAACGAGATAGTGCCTTCGGTTTCGTTCGAACCCGGAACGAACTTGTATGGATTGAATGCTTTCAGAACATCGTCAGGCGGACGATGAGCATTCTAAGATAATTGGTCCTATAAAGGTAATCGCAGCCTCAAGCCTCATCAACCGGGAATGGCTAAAACAGGGGAGGTGCAGCAAGGCTTCGTGGGTCGCGCCCACTGGAGGGCAAGATACATCCCTGTCTAGAGGTCCCTTTATATTTCGGCTGTGTGGGCAGTTGGTCTGCAGCCAACTGCGGGGTGGTCTTGTTCGGGACTGTTCAGTAAGGAACGGTGCCGGCCTTGTGTTGCAGGGGAGTTAGGGTGGCTCCTCGGTACGGTGATCTAGGCCACGTACTGTGACGGGCGGTACCCCAGTAGCCCTGCTATTGATGGAATCCAAAATCCAATAAGTGCCCGTACGGTTTTGATTGTGCCCAACTATGTTGGAACGTGAGATGCAAGCATTCCAGCTATTTCTGTATTTTATTTTGAAAACCCTAGACACTATTATAATATCACTGGATTTCCTATCAAATGTTTTGGTTAGCGTAAGGTAAAAACTTTTCCATGTTTATGTGTGGGAAGTCTTACGTGATACTTTTTCTTTTCAAAGGTTTTTCTAAAGTTAAGCAATCTTAAACCGTTTACTCACACCAGACCCCTGTCTGACCCGAGTGTTTATTTTCTGTTTTATTAAACTCTTGGGTACTCATATTATGTATGAGTAGTCAAGTGATTCAGGTTATCTCTTGACGAATTCTGGAGGAGCTTTGGAGCAGGAGGCTTCAGCGTGTAGATATATGGTTAGAGTTTCCGCTGTGTGTTATTCTGTGTTGTATTCTGTGTTGATGTCTTGTATTGTATTAGACAGAAATGTTATAACTGTCTAAATTGAGATGTGTAGTTGTGTACTCTGATGTATATGATACTATGTATATTTCTATATTATATTTAAATCGTTCTGCTGTGAGATTCTGATGTGTTGTTTTCTCTTTCTTCTCTTTCTTTTCTTCTTCTATCCCTTTCTTTCTTAATTAGCTTCGCGATTTTCCGGTAGTGGAATTTCGGGTCGCTACAGCTGGTATCAGAGCGTTAGGTTGAGTGAATACCTAGGCTATGAAGTGGTGTCTATCTTGAGAGAGCGTACTTGTAATTTTTATATAAATATATATTTATATAACTACCTAATCTGTTGGGTTATCTGTTTGGATTTTCCAACATAGGGTATAAAAGGTAGATAAGGTAGGAGTGTGTGGAACACGACTACCACTATTGGTTGAGGCTTATATGTTGTGGTTGGAGGTGTTTATCGAGATTGTAGACCTAATACTGTCTCGAATAAGTTTTGTGGATTGTAGAAAGGATTTCTTTGAGTCCAGAGGAAGTCTTTTTTAAGAATTAGAGTATATTCTTGAAGTGTGAGGTTGATTTGCTCTCGAGTGAGCGGGATTTCCAAGAGTTGAGTTGTCAGCTAAATAGAAGCAAATGATGGTATCTTGATAGCTTCAAGAAGGAATAGCTATGTGATGAGATGCAGTATCCACAGATGGTTCTGATGATGTTTCTTTTGGAGCCAGATTTAGATGGTGTTGGAAGAGCATTGATGTCTTCTACAAGGAAGATGCAGATGTTTAGAGATTCTTTGGATCTCAAGTAAGGGTATCTTATCTTTATTGAAGAAGGAGACTAAGGTCGATGAGTTACCTCATTTCGGACATGGTCTCAATTGTTTTCTTAAGAAGATAAGTAGCTGGTGTTTGATTTGGAGCCGAGTTTCTTGAGGAGATGTCTACTCGTCTCAAGGATGTTTTAGAGGATTTGGGTGTTAGTTTTGAGTTTCAAGAAGCTTTTGGTTAAGGATGATCTTTTGGTTTAGCTGTATCATTTGAGTGAAGTTTGGAAGCAGCAGCGTGGATCTGTTTCTTCGATGATTCAGTAATCTTTGGGATTCTACTATCAGCAGACCCGGCAGATAGTGAAAGCTTATTTTTCTTTGGGAAGGCTCAGCAGAGCGAGATATTTGTTGGAAGTGATCTATCAGTTTCTAATAGGTGAGCCATTCTTGAAGATTGGTCTTGGAAAGGAAAAGCTGTTCTAGTTGGTGAAGACAGTTCTTTGGAATTTGAACTGTAGGATCGCAAAAGTGACTTGCGATTAGTTGGGAATCTTGGAGTATTCTTTGGTTTGAGATTGAGGCATCCCAAATAGAGGTGAAAGATATGGAAGCTATGGAAGTAGTCGGAGGTTCTCTAGATGTTTTTGGGGAAATCTGAGGTCTACCTGAATCGAAGATTGAGATTTCTTATCGACTTGGATTTTCAGGAGTAGTATTGATGGTTCAATCTTATAGTGGGATGACTCTTGGAGCGAGAAGAGTTTGGAGAGGCAGCTCAGGATTCTTTGGATTGATCATCTTATTCTAAGTTGAGATTCTGTTGAGATATTTTGACCAAGTGAATGGTCGTTGAGATTTTTATGAGTCGGATGAACCGTGTATAGTGAAAGATTGTGCTTGTGTTCTTCGATAGCATTCTTATCTGCTCTAGATCAGAGTTGTGCAGCGGAAGCGAGTTGGGAATTATTCTAGTATGGAGCAACCGGATGTTGCAGTAAAGGAATTTCTACAGGAAATTCAAGTATGAAGGATTTTTCTGGATTTGGTAGGTTTGGTTGTCTAGTGCAACTGTTTGGCTATTCAAATTTGAGATGCAGGTTTGAAGTCCATTGATGTTTGTGGTATAGAGTTGTATTTTGGATTTCAGCAAATTATTTTTGGGTAAGCCATTTTGTTGAGTAGGATCTGGAGATTTGGTTTGAGTTGGTGCTGTTGTTTCATGGAGCAATCAGCAAGGGTTAGGCTGATCAGGAATATTGGAGGTGATTAGAGCATCTGAAGAATTGTGCAGTTTAGAATTGAGGGATTTGGGATGTGTAGTTAGAGTTTGGATTTTGATTTGTTTTTATCCGATCAAAAGAGATATAAGATTGGGTAAAACTGGAGAGTTAGCTTTGAAGGTATTTGGAGTTTTATTTGTGATCTCTAGAGATTTGATTTTGATCTTCAGGATTGAATTGCCAGTTTGGATAGCTGGAATTCATTGTATTTCACATATCTCTGAGGAATATGTGTATGATTCTTTGAGTGATAGAATCAACAGTTCAGAAGGAATTTGGTAGTTGAGCTGGTTTTGAGTTTAGTCTGATATCTTGTTTAGATTTGAAGAATCAGGTGAGGGAGTTCTTGGTTTTAGTAGTGTAGTTAGTTAAGATTTGTAGAGCAAGTATTCCAATATAGGTGCCTGGAAACTCTAGATAATATTAAGGAGTTCTATTCAGAATTTTGTCTGAATAGATAAAATTGTTTGTTTGAATTGGTTGCTATGATTGATAATGTATGATTGTTTGTTTGATTGCTGTTTGGAATTTAAATTCTTTAACTGGGTTATTAAATTATCTTTGCTTTTAAATTTCGGGGACGAAATTCTTTTAAGGGGGGAGGAATGTGACGACCCGGAATTTTGAGTAATATCAATTTAATAATATTTGTTAATAATTAAATTGATTTGATCATTTTATATTATAAATTGACAAGTTAAATTTATTTTAAAGGTTAATGATAATAATTTGTTAATATCTATTCATATTTTTCTTTACGATATGAATAGGCAAGATTAATTCTTTTGAAAATTTATAATCTAATTTGAAATATTTATTTTGATAAATAAGAAGTTTAATGTAATAAAACTTTGTATTCAAATTATAATATATATGAATGTATATATATATTGTGATTTGATATTTGTTTTAAAATTTAATTTGGAAATTAATAAATTTAATGTTAGGATGTTTTCTATTTGAAATGTGTATATATATTTGTATATATGTTTGAAATAGGAATTATTAATTTGAATTTAATAATAGCTTTCAAACTTGAATATATTTAGTTTTGAATTTAAAATGATAATTTGATTTAATGACTTTAAATTGATAACTGAGATTTAAATTTAAATTAACAAAGTTAATTCAATATTCATGATAAATATGTACTTTAAGTTTTTAAATAAGATCTAATTTAAAATAGATGTTTCAAAAATATAAACATGATTGAATTAAAAATGTAAACTACTTGTTTCATATGAATATCTATTAAAATATAAGTATGTACATTTTATATTACATATACATATATATTAGACTTAAACAAATTATTAAAGATAAATACATTTAAAAGAAAAACATTAACTAAACAATTATAACACTTGTTAAACTTTTGAATATGTGTTAAGACACTTGTAAATTAATTGCTTAGGTGTAAGTTAATCAAAACATAAGAGTGACAAATGTCTCCTTTGTAAAATTAAATTTAAAATTTAACTTGTAAATATAAAACAAAAGTTTTATTTCAGCTGAAAATATTTTTTTTCTCTTCAAACTCAAAACTGGAAAAAAGAAAATGTAAACCAAAACAAATCAAAGATTAATACAAATCTGGGAAATTAGAAACAAAGATCTGAGAAGAAACAAATGCAGAAAAAAAAAAATATGTGAATCTGGAAAATACAAATGCAAGTTCTTCATCAACATCTGGAAACTCTGTATTCAACTACAAGATAAAACCAACATGCAGCATCAATTAATCAACATGCAAATTTATTCAAGCAATCCTGGATTAAAATCTTCAACATGCATACTGGAAATAAATCATCACTTCAACTTGCAAAGGGAATTGAAGCCTGGAACAAAAAGCTATTCTGTTTTCTGGAAAATTAACAGGTGAGTAAACATAATTTTAAAAACAGATTTAAACTTGAATCTTATCTTGAATTGTGAATGAATATCATGCTATTACTTGATTGAATTAAATGCATGTTGTATGTGAGTGTTTAATGGCATGTCTGGATATAGATTGAATGCCTGTATGATTAAAGGTTTACTGTGTGGTTATGAAACAGTTTCAAAATTTAAAATAAATTCAATAACTTGATTTTAAATTTGAATTAGACTTAGAATTGTGAATTGAAGTTGTTTGTAATCAACTAACATATCATCTAAAAATATTTGCAAGTTTTAAATTTGAATATTTAGTTGTAAATTTGCAAGTTTACAGTAAAAACATAAATTGGGTCAAAATGTATTGAATTCAATTTAAAGTTTTGATTGCATGATTGGATTTTAAATGGTAAATGATGATTTTAGAAGCTGGAATCACAATTTTTAATGAGTTAAATTATGGGAATTTTGGGATTTTCTGTTTTTGGGGCTTTTGTAAAATTCTCGAGCCTAGATTAATTTTAGCTTTTGAAATTTAAATGGAAGCATGGTTAGATGTTATCTAACACCAGAAAAATACGAATCAAAATTGTTATTCAACATAGAATTTGAAAATTGGGTTTGTAGGGTTTTGGAACTGTTTTGTTGAAGCTTGAAGTTTTTGATCGCGCGAAGTATTGGATTGACCGAGCTTCAATCGGTTTGGGGTGAAGGAGCGTGAGGGTCTTGGGGAGATGTGGCAGAGGTTTGGTAGCGTTTGGCGGTCGGCTCGCCGTGAACGAGGGGGTTTTTCGGTGATGCAGTTTTGGGTATTTGGGTTTGAGCATTCGATTTTTGTTTGAGATCGAATTGATGATTTCTGGGTTGAGTAGTTGGATAAGTGATCGAAGTGTGGTGTGCGCGTGATGCCGGCGGTGGCGATGGTGGCGCGGTGGCGTTGTGCAGGTGCACGTCGAGACGAGTGTGCGTGTCTGTGTGTTTTGAGCGTGCGTGAGTGGAAGACTCGAAGATGGCATCGGGTTTTTGGCGTGTTGTCTCGAAGCATGAAGGAAGCAGGGGAGACTCGGGGAAGTTATAAGGTTCTGGAGTAGTTTACTCGGGTGTGGCAAGTGTAGCTGAGTTACTCGAGTATTTAAGTATCCAGGAAGAAGAGCGAGTTGTTTTAGTTAATTAATTCAAAGAAATTTGGTTTTAAGAATAAAGTTTTTAAAATAGAGGTTAATCATGTTTCAAATTAAATCTGTTTTCAAAGTTATGTTCTTAAACAAATTTATATATCTTAAATTATGGAAGTTTTAAAATAAGTGGATTTGGGATAAAGTTTATATTAAACTTTATTAAATAAATTTGGGAAAGTTTTATTGATTTAAAAGTTCAAATCTTAAAATATGTTTAAATTATAATTGATTTCCAAATATTATATTTTAATGAAATTTAATGATTTAGAATTTGATAATCAAAAGATAATTAAATTTGTAAAGATAATTGAGATAATTAAATCATTTTTAATTATCAAGTTTTAATTGTTAATAAATGATTTAATTAAGATAATGGTTTCTTAATTAAGAATCTTTTAATATAATAAGATTAAGAATCATTTAATTAATTTTAAATGATTAGTTAAATAGTTAATTAAGTAATTAATTTGTGATTAATTAAGATAATCACTTTGAACTAATATAATTACTTGGGAAGTAATTAAAGTAATTAAGTGGTTAATTACTAAAGGTAATTGAGTAAAGAATAATTACTTTATGAAAAGTAATTAAGTAATGTGATTAAGAGTTAATCACTTTAGTTATTAATTAAAGAATTAATTAATAATTGATTAAAGGTTTAAATTATTTGATTAATGATTAATTAATTGAAGTATTAAGAGTAATTAATTAAGTCCTTAATTACTTGTTAAAGTAGTTAATTAAGATAGAATTTTAATTAATGATGTAATCATTAATTAATGAAAATAATTAGTTAATTGTTAATTAATAATTTAAGAATAATTAGTTTATAATTAAGTTTTAATTACTAAATGTAATTAAAAGTAATTAATCAAAGGTGATTAATTTAATAGTAATTAATCAAAGGTGATTAATTTAAAAGTAATTAATCAAGTGTGATTAATTAAAAATGATTAATCAAGTGTAATTGATTAAAGATAATTAAGGAATAATTATCAAAATAATTAGAGAATAATTAATCAAGGTTGATTAATTTAGAAAGTAATCAAGAGGTAATTATTTAATATAATTTGGAAGTAATTAATCAGGATGATTAATTAATTGGGTAATTAAGTAATAATTACTTAAAGTAATTAGGTGATAATTAATCAGGAAAGATTAATTGAGTTGGGTAATTAAGTGATGATAATTAATTAATTTGTAATTAATTAATAAATAGGAAGTCGGCTTGAAGATAATCCAAGTGTTTAATTAAGGATTAATTTAATTTAAGGATTAATTAAATTAATCAAGGTTGAATCAAATTTGTTTATGAATGGTTAATGATTGGATGATTTATATATCATTGGATGAGTTAATGATATTGATTGTTGTTGGATGATATTGATAGATGTGATGATGTGATTATGCTATATGTGATTGTGACATATATGCTGCTTTGTGATATGTATAGATGCATGTTATAATAGATGCTTATCTATCTGTGTTGTGAATACATCCATTTATGTTAAGTGATACTTCTGAATATCTATTGTTTAAATCCCTTAAGTATAACTTGGACATTAAAATGGCGTTTGGTTTCGATGAGACCGGGATCGGGTTTCCATATTTGGAATCCGAAAACCACATCGATTCCAATTAAACGTTAGGTCGTTAATCCAAGTGGAGCAAGTGAAGACTCGAAGTGTAAGGGCTATACGTCAGTATAACTCTGTGGGTGATTCCGTAATGAGTTTGACGGAATAGTGCTTATAGATTCGAGATGGTGAATCAGAGTGCAAGGGCTATGGTCGTTGACTCTGAGGGTGATTCCAAAATGAGTGCAACGAGATAGTGCCTTCGGTTTCGTTCGAACCCGGAACGAACTTGTATGGATTGAATGCTTTCAGAACATCGTCAGGCGGACGATGAGCATTCTAAGATAATTGGTCCTATAAAGGTAATCGCAGCCTCAAGCCTCATCAACCGGGAATGGCTAAAACAGGGGAGGTGCAGCAAGGCTTCGTGGGTCGCGCCCACTGGAGGGCAAGATACATCCCTGTCTAGAGGTCCCTTTATATTTCGGCTGTGTGGGCAGTTGGTCTGCAGCCAACTGCGGGGTGGTCTTGTTCGGGACTGTTCAGTAAGGAACGGTGCCGGCCTTGTGTTGCAGGGGAGTTAGGGTGGCTCCTCGGTACGGTGATCTAGGCCACGTACTGTGACGGGCGGTACCCCAGTAGCCCTGCTATTGATGGAATCCAAAATCCAATAAGTGCCCGTACGGTTTTGATTGTGCCCAACTATGTTGGAACGTGAGATGCAAGCATTCCAGCTATTTCTGTATTTTATTTTGAAAACCCTAGACACTATTATAATATCACTGGATTTCCTATCAAATGTTTTGGTTAGCGTAAGGTAAAAACTTTTCCATGTTTATGTGTGGGAAGTCTTACGTGATACTTTTTCTTTTCAAAGGTTTTTCTAAAGTTAAGCAATCTTAAACCGTTTACTCACACCAGACCCCTGTCTGACCCGAGTGTTTATTTTCTGTTTTATTAAACTCTTGGGTACTCATATTATGTATGAGTAGTCAAGTGATTCAGGTTATCTCTTGACGAATTCTGGAGGAGCTTTGGAGCAGGAGGCTTCAGCGTGTAGATATATGGTTAGAGTTTCCGCTGTGTGTTATTCTGTGTTGTATTCTGTGTTGATGTCTTGTATTGTATTAGACAGAAATGTTATAACTGTCTAAATTGAGATGTGTAGTTGTGTACTCTGATGTATATGATACTATGTATATTTCTATATTATATTTAAATCGTTCTGCTGTGAGATTCTGATGTGTTGTTTTCTCTTTCTTCTCTTTCTTTTCTTCTTCTATCCCTTTCTTTCTTAATTAGCTTCGCGATTTTCCGGTAGTGGAATTTCGGGTCGCTACAACCGTTTCCCCAATCAAGAAGATTTAGATAGCAGTCATTCATTATGTATGGTGCATCTAGTGTCCTTTCTGCAGTTTGAGAGATGTATCGCCCTGGCCTAGCAAATTTTACCTGATGGGAAGACACAAAAGATGACTCGGAAAGGAAACCATCATTGGCTAAAACGGGAAAAGGATTGTGCTGAAAAGACAAAACTCGAGTTCTGTTGTTAAGGCAAGCCTTTACCAGTAGTTTTCTGTAAGCCTCTTTGGAAGGAGATGCAACGGTTGTGTTTTCTATCTCTTTCTTTGGTTCAGTTAAATAGTACTGAGAAATATCCATGTCCATTGAAGTTCTATCCAGTATGAATCTATCTCCACCATAGGCTTGAAGATCTATCCGACATGAATCTAAAATTCAAAACATTATTATTCATGATTTAAAAGCATTATATATTAAAACAAGTATAATCGCTTTGTTTATTTATTTATTTACAGATATGAGCAAACCAAATATAGCTGCTGAAATTGCAAAACAGCTCAATAGATTTCACCAGGTGGATGCATCTGGTTCTAAAGAACCACGGTTATGGAATGACATAACTAAGTTTCTTGAAAAAGTTCAATGATTTATCAATTCTACACTGCATTATCAATATTTCTATGCAAAAATAAGCATGTGCTTATGTTAGTAACCTTGTATATTCTAACAGAATTTGACTGCAGCTCCTGTATTAAACTTCGAGGACAAAAAGAAACAATCTATATATCAAAAAATATCCTTTGAAGACATTCACAAAGAAGTAAATGCAGTTAAGGTATGATTTTAATTGATTTAAACATGACTTAACCGGCATTTCTTGAACTACTAAATTGCTAAAATGTAGGTCTTGACTGTTAGGCCTTTTGATATATGGATTAAGATATATGAATGAGCAATCGAGTATTTATCTTATTCTAAATAGAGTAAGTAGAGTAGCACAGAGAAGAAAAATACTTCAAATTACAACATTTGCATTAAAAAATTTATACAGGATCTAGCCGGCCGCCTGAACTCCCCTGTTGTTTTTGCTCATAATGATTTACTCTCTAGAAATATAATGAGAAATGATACTCAAGGTAAATTATCAGTAAATATATAAATATATGTTCTTAGTATGACACTACCCATAGTATACCCATAAATATACGTGTGTAGAGAAGCTCTACTTCATTGACTTCGTGTAAGGATTATACAACTACAGAGGTTATGACATTGCAAATCATTTCAATGAATATGCAGGTTTTGATTGCAACTATAGTTTGTATGTTCTTCCTCTATGTTTAAAATTTTCAGTTATTTATCGAACCGGTTGAATACTGCAAATTGCTTCTATTAGTTCAATAATATGCTTATTACCAATTTTGTACGGGTATCCTAGTAAGGCTTCACAGTATCACTTTCTCCGAAATTACTTGCAGCCAAACAACGCAGAAGAGGTGTGTAAATATTTACTTGATGAAGGAGATCTATTGATCGGTAGCACCAATTAAAAGTTACAACTCCCGTTTTCATTTTAACAAGTGCAGAAAATTTCAGCATATTAACAAAAATTAAAAGGAAAACGAAATTTTGATAGGAGATCTAAAAAAATAAAAGATACCCGATAACAACGGTGCTTGAACTAGGCGGAGGCGAAGGAGGCGAGAACGCTGGAACGAATATCGAGGCAGAGGTGGGTAATCCTAGAATGGTAACGAAGCGGATGGGGGATGGTAACGAGGGGATGGTAAGGAGGTGTCTGTGTTCTGAACTTTGTGCAAGTGTCTTGGCAAAGGGGTTGTATTAGTGTGTAATCTGCAATATGGCCAAGTTAGAACTATTTGAAATATTATCTTGTGAACCATATGCACCATATTTGAATGTTCAAATCCAAAAGCTAAACCCAGGCTCCTTTTTTGTTGTGTTTTTACTATTTTATTTTAGTGTGTAATATTAAATTCCAATAAAAATATATGTGGTTCTTGACGGTTTGCCTGGTCATACCCTCGAAACCTCAAATTTCGAGTCCTTACGATTTGACTCATGGTCCGGTTATGAAAATATTTGTTCGCATATTTAGTTGGCATAGGAAAAAAAAGGTGAAAAATGGAGGTAAAGTTTAAAGCTAAAATACTGTGAAAAAGTTACTAACATACACTAATACAAATTATTAAATATTATGTATATATTATAATTCATGTATTTTATTTATTATGAATTATTAACTATAATTTATTGGTTGCTAATAATAAGTTATTATTAATTTTTTTTATTAAAATCATTAATCATAGTAAAGTATAAATTATTAACTATATAAGTTATAATTTATATATTATTAATCATAAATTATAATTTATAAATTATTAAATATTAGTTATTACTTATTAATCATAAATTATAATTTATAAATTATTAAGTATTAGTTATTACTTATTAATTGTAAATTAATATTATTTTTTATTTCTAATATAAACAATTGTAAACATATTCAAAATCTTAATGTTAATTGCCATCTTCTGTAGTGAACGTTTCCTCGGAGAGTATTATGTGATCATGTACAATCTATAAGCAATATAACTTCTCAAAAAGTTGTTGTAAATTAATATTTACCACTTAAGGAAAAAGCTGTAAAAAACAATGTTTTTATAACATTTACATAATAAATGTTATTAAAGGAGTATTTTACAACTTACGTAAAAATGATTGTAAGAAATAACATTTTTACAATGTTTGTATAATAAACGTTGTTAAAAGATAAATTACAACGTTTTATAGAAGAAAGTTGTCAGCAAAATGTATTAATAAGGTGATTTTGCTGTAGTGTTCATACATTACTCATCCACACATATTTCATTGTATCTACCCCATTTCAAACCAATAAATAACAAAATATTATTTGATTCTTATACTACGAATATTCTTTTACCAGATCACTACTAAAGAAAGAAGTTTTTCATCATCAGCCAACGAAGCCTTACCAACGTCGTGTTGGCGTGGCATCTTTGAGTGTCGCTATGGAATAGCAATGACGTTATATTGGCATAGGAATTTCGCTATCCCTTTGTGATGTCATGTTGTAAGTACATATTGGTTATTTTCTAAAATAAAATTTACTCATAATATCACTAAGGCATGGGTAATTCCATATGCTTTGTGACATCACGGTGTAACTACTTATAATTTTTTTTCTAAGATACCATGACTTTATACCATAACCAACTAATTAACAAGTGAATGAATTTTACAATTTCAATAAACTATAAATCATCTAAGTTCTTATAGTAAATGTAAACTAATATTTGTAATGAGTGGTAAAATTTTGATTAGTTAATAATGAATCATAGAGTTCCAATACCAATTAAATAAATTTGTATAATAAGTGTAAATTCCAATTAAATAACATTTTGAAATTTTATTGAACCATATAGGAATTCATGTCAAACGAATGATATATATGCAGATAAACAATATATTAACATTTAGAAAATTCATTAATGTATTTAAATTTGTACAATAATATGCAATCAAACTTGTGTTAACTGTACCGTAAAGAAATGGATTATTAAAATGTTTTTTAGTCAAGGCGATTTCAACTAAACTTAGCCAAAATAAAGACAAGAAGAGTCACGAACTTACAAAAAATGCTTAGAAAAGCTAAGAGATTAGACACATGAAGTTTGATGAAAATTGGGGCTAAGTTGACCAATCGGTACCAAGAGAAACCTTTCGGTACCAAAATGTTTTTTTCTCACTTAGAATTTTCCTATCTCCTTGTACTTCAAGTCCTTCATCAAGCATCCATGTTTTTCTTCACTCTTATCTCCTTCCTCAAATATACTCTTGAAATTTCATTGTAAATCTGAGATTCACCAGATTGTGGTCAGATCTGATAAATTTAGTTATAATCCGAAGAGAAAACAACTAATAACAAAGATTAAAGTGGACGTAGAAAGGAGAATTTGTCGAACAACTATAAAAAAATGTGTCTCCTTTTCTGTTTTTCCTTTGTTTTTGTGTTTTCTTCTGATATTTGGGTGTTGGTGCTATTTTCAATGTTAACATGGGTCATCTGAATGTTTAATGAGATTAGATTTACAAAATTGTATGGCATAAATGATCGGTTCCATTTTCTTTTCTAGAAAGTTTATTGGAATTCTGCAAGTGGTATCTCGTAATAGGAGAAAAAAATGAAAGATGCTCGAAGTCCTTGCAGGAAATGTAGAGCTTAATAACATTGTAGATGTCATGTTTTAGAGATCCATTTGAGAAGTAACTTGGATGATTGTTGTCTATGGAAATTTAGTGGTGGAGATTTGAGAAAGGTTAATAAGCTAGTTGTTGTGAAGATGAGAACGAACGTGTTAATACTGATTTTGATAAAAACTAGTCTGGAGAATAGAATGATTGAGAACGTTATTTGTACCTTGGTCCAAATTTGCGAATAAATTCGCTTAATGTAGAGGAAGAAGCTAATCTAGAAGCCATATATTTTTGACTTGTTAGAAATGTCAAAATGACCGCTTTTTAATGGATGTCCAATGATAGAGTTGGAAACGATGTCTAGGGTATTTATTATAAAATCCACAGACAATGATGTAGAGAAATTAGTAAATTATTATTATCGGTTTAGTTCAAGATGTGACCCAAGGTTTAAAGATTGGGTTGGTGGAGAAATTCATTAAAGAAACATGTACCTCCATTCAAATTTCCATACGAAATGATTGATACATGTCGATGCATGATATATTGTAAGGAAGATATAGGTGTTTTATAATGTAAAATTTGTGGTGTAAGAAAATACAAAAAGAATAAAATCAATGGAAAAGGTGTACCTTTCACCCTTTTTACTATCTTCCACTTATTTTTAGATCACAAAGATTTCTTATGCTACCACAGATAACATGAGATGGCATAGTGAACGAGTTCGAAAGGAGTGGTTATGTCATCCTTTAAATAGAGAAGCATGGAAACATTTTGATAGAAATATCTTGATTTATCCAAGGAATTCCAAAACATTAGACTTGGTTAGTGCATGGATGGTTTCCACCCTCATATCCGGTATGGTAAAAAAATATTCAACTTGGTTATTTATTCTCACATCCTACAATTTTCCTTCTGGATGTGTATGCAAGATCCATATACATGTTCTTAACTCTCATTGTTATTGGTTCCAAAAATCCCAAATGGGAACAGATGTTTATTTACATACTTTAATCAAAATGGGAAGTAAGCATGCCAATAATTAACATATGTAATAATAATTAATCAAGATACAGAACTGAATATATAACACATCATTATCCATCGCTATTAATATGTTCATATGCTAGCCATTTTATATACAATAATTACTTACATTCAAGTAATAATTTCCTTCATAAATTTGCTTTTGAAAATGGGCTAAAATATCTTTTATTTACTTTTACAATTTTCAAAATACTTAACAAAAGCTAAATTTTTATCTTAAGAAATCATTGCCCAGCCTAGAATAAAAGCTATCGAGTATTATAAAGATAGGTCATCTCATTTCCCAAGACTTTGAAAAGCTCATGTGAACACATGATAAAATAGAGCTATTGGGCTACAAACATTTATGCTATTGCACTTTGAAAATGCTTACTACCACGTACCAAAATATAGGCTATCGCATGCCTAAGTTATATGAAGCTATCACACTCCAACAAAGACATTGCATGTCAATGAGAAGTTATCGCATGTTTATGTTATACGAAGGTATCGAGTGTCAAGTAGAACATAGCTATCGCACGTTAGCAATACAAGGCTATCGATTGGGAATCCAGTGCGTGTCAAAATGTATAGCTATCGGGTGTTAAGCTATCACATATCAACATCGTAGCTATATATGATATGTTATATTAATTAATTAATTAAATTCAAAGTATATTTAATAGAAAATTCATAAATAGTATATTTTGCAATAGTAGTTACAACGTGTCATAATCACGAGCGATATATCGCAAAAAAATAAACATACCGTTTAGTCAAGATGTATCAAGATTGGATAACGATACACCCGTTGATGCTAGAATACATAATACTCTCTAAATGTTGGATTGTATATTACTCATGACTGCTGCGGGCACAAAAGGCTTTACATTTTATAGTTATTTGACAACTAGGGAATGACTCACTTGATAGTTTTTTCTATTAATGTAATATAGGTCAAACAGAAAATATCGACGTGATAAAATTACACAGTTCTCTTGACTTGAGAATGATGTTGATCTGTAATATGGAAGCTCCGCTTTGGTTATAGTTAAATCGTGACACGACGTCCATCGATCGATTACAGTTAGATCGAGTGGAAGCATTGGAAGTGAAACACTATTCAAGAGAGGATTCGTCTCCTTGGTTATATGTGGTTAGTATCACGGTCAACTATAGTCAACTCAAACTCAAAGACTCTAGCCAGAGCAGTTTGATTAATAAAAATTATTATTATCAAACCAAGGAGTTTGTGTTCGGATTATAAAGTTTGAATATGGATAATGTTGGAATTTGACCATTATTAAATTCCATAAGTCAAAATATTCATATTTTTGATGAAGAGAATCATTGTAAACAATCGTCACTATTGGTTAATGCTTAATAAAGTAAAACTGGATTTTAATCGAGACTAAATAGTGATAAATTTGATCATAATATCACAACACATATTAAGCGACGTCTGATCGTTAATATTTTTGAATTCTTCGATATTAGTTGATAGCCGAATTTATAATTAGTGGCCATAAAATCAAAATATTGAATAAATACACTAATCGATATATGATATCGATATGTGTTTATATTGAATTTAAATATGTCAATTACTGATCGGACTAGAAATGATTTTGAGGTCCATATGCGGCTTGATAGAGTGCAACCATGATTAGCCTAGGAGAGGCCGACCATATGATGGCTTAGGGTGGGTTAGATTTTGAATTATAGAGAGAAGATTAGGTAAGAGAAAAACATCGATCTAGATCCTTATTTTACTCATTAGGGTCTC
The DNA here is from genome assembly GCA_030765085.1 of Allium cepa. NCBI lineage: Eukaryota > Viridiplantae > Streptophyta > Magnoliopsida > Asparagales > Amaryllidaceae > Allium > Allium cepa. The sequence continues at coordinate 942,523,217 of CM060934.1, read as the reverse complement.
CTTTATTTAAACCATTCTAACCTTCATTTTGTTTTTAGACATTTTTCCTTTCCTTTTGATTAGATTAGGTGGTCACCCTCCTTCCCTATATCTTAAATTTTCAAGCTTTAAAACATCACAAAAAGTTCAATTCCATATATATATATATATATATATATATATTTATAATATTTTTTATGTGGTCATGCTATCATTGTTTATATGCTTAATATCATGAATCTATGTATATAATTGTTGTCAAAATTAGATGAATTATATGCATTGTATGTAATATAAAAATGTAAATATTTCGTATTATATGCTTGAGACAAGAAATAAAAAAAACATCTTTTTCATATACATATACATATATATATATATATATATATATATATATATATATTAATCGCTTTTAATACACAGGAATAAAATAATACTATATGTATACATATAATGAATATATTTTATTTCGTTAATTTTATATACGTGCATATATTGTGTTTGGATCTAATTAAAAAATAATAATTATATATATATAATATTCAAATCCGTATATATTTTTATGTCCTTTGATTTATTATTAAATTTAAATTCCTGTAAATAAATAATGAAAAATTAGATAATAATTTTGCAAAACCTGCAAAATGATATATAACGATTTAAAAAATGGGTATTTTTAATTGTATTTTTTCTATTTTTATTTAATTATTTCCATATGGAAATTAGAAACTAAAAAGAAAAAATCAAAACCAAAAAAATCTATACGGCTAAAAGCATTTTCTCACATGTATATTTAAATATTTTATTAATATTTTATTACATGTATTTGTCTTATTTATATTATATATAATTATATAAAACAATTTAAACATTATTTAATTTAGAATATATGTGCACACACACACATATACATATGTGTGTGTGTGTGTGTGATATGTATATGATACTTTAAAGTTTTAAAATATTTCATGTATATATACATTAAATTAATTTACTACATTAAGTTTGAAAATATTTTATACATACATAATTATTTAAATTAATTTAATGCATTAAAATAATGTTAATTTGACATACACACACACACATATATATAACACCTTATAAAATTTCATATGTTACAATTATTATTTCTTCATATATAAAATTATATATGTGTGTGTGTGTGCGCGCGCGTGTGTGTTCCCCACACATATGCATATATATACAAAAGGACATGTTCATTGCGGTGTAAATCCAAATATATGTACATGGGAATGTCACACCATATACACCTTATTTTTTTGCAAATGCATGTAGACACATATGTGTATATGATACACATATCATATAATATAATATAAATTTAATTATAAATAAAACCATATTCATAAAATGAAATAAAATATTGATTTTATTTGAAGCAGATAGGCATAATTCAATTTTCCTTGTTAGTTTACCGTCCGATAGGTTCTCCTGAGTATATTAAAAAAAAGATCTAAATAAACTTAGATTTCATAGGTACTATAAAATTCACCGGGAAGAATTTTTTTGAAATTTACCTATCAACTTCGCAGTGGGCTGGATTAGTTCCAACAATAATATCATAGCGAAAAGCCTATACAGTCTAAGTTAGCAGTATAGGGCTAACTTGATAAGTTTACACATATCGTAGGGTGTCTAGAAAAGTGAAGTCTGAGGTTGGATTTGTGTAATTATATACTTTGCCCTGCTTGGCTACCGGCCTCGTCCGAAAGAATAAGGTAAGCCCAAAGTTTATCCCCAATATAAAGACCCAAATTGTTTTAGCACTTGAGCTACTTTTCAAAATCTGTTTTGAAACTAAAAAATTTAAAAGGTTAAATTTAAAATAATAAATAATAATAAATTTAAATAAACAATGATTTTATAAATGTTATAAAATAATTTTCAAAATAATTTTAGAAATAAAATAATTATTTTTGAAAATTATTACTAATTAACTAGATCAATTAAATTGAAAATATATATATATATATGTATGTATGTATGTATGTATGTATATGTATATATTAGGATGTTAAGGTTATATATTTGTATATCTGTATATGTGTAATTTTGAAACTAATTATAATAAATTAAAATTGTTTTCATTTGATATTTTAATTAAATGTTAATAAATGAATAATATAATACATACATATAGATATATAAAAGATATATGTGTATTAGTATAAATTTTATAGTGCACATATTGAATTTAAGACCTTAAATGGATAAAATAAAATATACTAAAAGGTTGATTAGTTAAATTAATTAAATAATATTTGATTAACATAATGTTATACATAAGATTATTGTAAGTAACTAAATTATAAAGTTATATAATAATTAATACTTATATAATATGAATGTATAAACTAAAGGTGGAATAGTGAGAAACCAATTAGACTTAAGGAATAAATGCATACGTATAATATGTATATTGTGATTACCGATATGTCCGACAGTTCAATCAAGAGGATATTTCATAAGAAATATATTATTCCAAAAGTCAATATCACTTAGTTAAATACATTAAATATTATGAATCTTTATTATAAATATTATCCCCTACCGTTTATATTAATAAATTACTTGCATACTCTCTAGTTGTTGAGAAAACTCAAGTTAGAGATGTTATATGTAATATTATTGATATATTGAATAGATGAGCAAAGATAACTACATATATTTGTTGAGCAAACACAATGTAAAAATACTATGTACTTAGGCTGCCGCGAAATGGTAAGTATGAGTGGATAATCCCTTTTGATTTTTGAGAAAACTCAAGATTGAAATGAGATTAGGACAAGGAACCACGTGTTAGGAGTCGTATATGATATAACAGATAAGGATAAGGAGTTATCCATCATTTGTGGGTGCTATGGTTGGTTGAGCAAACTCAAGGTCAGCTCCCAAGATATACAAGTCCTAACACCCACTAATGAAGTTAAAAGACTTCTATGTTTCATCTTAGGATTTTGAGTACATCGGGTGCCTTATTAGAAAAATGAAATGACAACATTTAATCTTTATAATATTGTAAGAATATATGCTACATGTAAATTTAAAATAATCTGCATCGATAAATTTATACAACTGGTAAAATTGATAAAATGTTTATCAATTAAAATATACAAATGAACTGAATTAATATTGACATGTAAAAATATAAATTTTTTACATGTTAACCCATGCAAGTGCCTAGTTATACAACTAATAAATATGTTCATAACTTGGCCACTTACTTTTTTGGCCAAAGACTGTATTGTACTTTATGAGTTTTGAACTTTAGAAACAATACTTGAGTATGGATCTCTGTTTCGTATGCGATCATATATAAATGTTATATGATGAACGGTCGCAATTCATAATTTATTTGATGAAATTTGTTCGTTCAAAAAAATGAAGAAACAATAATGTGAGATCTTGTGTTCAATATGATTGATTTTAATCATGATCTTGTTGTGTTAAATGTAACACTAAACCAAAAGCAACAAGATAAGTATAAGAATTCGATCACTAAAATGTCATTTTGAACAATTTACGTAAGGTGCAACATATTTGATATCCTTAAATGTTAAGGATGACCAAACACACTTTTTTAAAGGGTTGTCTACGATATTTTAGTAAGAGGTTCTTTTGTATGGTTTGACCATTTAGAAACGAAAGAGAATGTATAAGAGTAAATATAAATTAAGGCACGGTTGAGATGCAGAGTGTGAATGATCACTTCTGCTTCATTAATAATCAGTAGAACTTAAAATTGGAATGAGAAATATGATTTATATTCCAAAATGTACTTTCATATAGAAAATTGTTTTTCTATGAGATTTATTTCCTTGAATTTAAGATGCTTGATCTAAAAATTCTCAATTATAAACTAGTTACTGTAAATGAAATAAATAGCTATATTAAGCAGCTGATTGGAGCTTTGTATTTCATATGTTATTATAGTAATGATGGAAATAGCAGGAGCATGCCATATTACACATATTAGTCACATCAAGTTTAGAAAATTATTTTCATATAACTACCAAATATTATTTATGAAATAACAATTATCTTTCAATATTGGGGGAAAAACAGACGTAGTTATATTTCAGTATAAATATTACGAATATTCTTTATAAAAAAAACTATAATGTGGTATTTGATTTCATAACAAATGTGATGCATCGAAAAATATAAAAGTATATGAAATTATTTGCAATTATTTTGGAATTATAGACTAAGATGTAGTTTTGAGAAATAATTTGATTATATGATTAAATGAATCATATGATACAAGTTAATTATATCCTAAACTATTAAAGGCAAAGCAACCATTCAGTGGAAGCATGATACAAGTTGATGAACTCTTCGAATTGATATATGTAGATGTATGCAATCGCAAGTATACTAATACCAAAATGGTTTTACGTACTTAGTTATATTCATTGATGAGTTATTACCGACATGGACGTGTATTTGATACACATTGAGTACGTTTATGATAAACTCATAGAGTATAAACAAAAGTAAATAAAATAACGTTCAACATGAAATAAAATTAATTTGATTTGATCAAATATGTGAGTATATTGGAAAGATTTTCAAAAATTCCTAAAGATGATTAAAAAATTCATTCCCAAAAGTCACTCCTTCATATGATACATAATTGCAAACATGGTATGATTAATGGTGAGTAAAATTGAGTTAACTTCTTTCTGTATCGAATACTTAAGAGTAGTGCATGAGGTTAAAATTAATCTCATCTAAAAAATAGTTTACAAAGTTATGCAAGATAAAGGTTTATAAAAGAGCCCAACATATCCTAGATCAAGGAGTTGGCATGTTATGCAAATCATTACACTAAATCCGTGATTTTGCAACATTTATATTTGTAAATTTCTAGCACATATAAATGTTAAAGTCGGGGAATTAATTTAATGGATAAGCATTTGTAAATTTTTATCCTCAAGGATACAACCTCAATATGTTAAACATAAAGGACAAACATTCTCCTAAAAATTAATCACAATGACAAACATTCTTCCAAAATTATTCATAAGGACAAACATTCTTTCAAAACTGCTACCAAACCAAAAACTGATACCTAAAAACCGCTACCGATAACTGCAAACTGATACCCAAAAATGCTATCAATAACTAAAAACTGATACTAAAGAAAGTTATCCTTAAAGACTAAAATACTGAAAGTCTGTCCTTGAGTCTAAAACGCTGAGAAGTTTTGTTTTTGACAATAATCTTTTGATGTTACAAACTACTAGCAGTAAAAAGTGTTAGGATAGGTAAAAAATTGTTGGTAGAAACAAATAATTTTATACAAACTTTATTTGTAACACAGCAAGTGTTTTTATATTTGGTAAATTTGAAAATAATCCATTAACAAGTGAACTCATTTGTAATTTAGTATAAGTTTCATTTCTCACGCTTGTCCACCACCATTGTCCTTTTTGGCCGCATTACGTTGCTTCTAATTTTGGTTTCTCTTTCTCAGCAGCTCTCTACAAATCAACGATGCTCAAGGGCCCCTACGGTCTTCTCTACAAATCAACGGCAGCAAGGACTCTGGCAGCCCTTCTCTCATACCATTCGTGACATTAAGCAGCCATACAATGACCGATGGCTCTCGTGATTTTCCTATCCAATTTAGGGTTAAGATTAGCTTTATACATGCGATTAGGTGCGTCATCGATAAGACATTAACTACTCTTGCAACATTAGGTTCTACGTATCACAACAACATTTGGTTCGATTTTTATTTTGTATTTCATATTATTAGATATTATTTTACGTATTGAAACCTCTAGCTATCTATTGGTGGCGAGCTTAAAACTGAACATAGATGTCGATTAAGGTCTATGTTTATACGGATTGAATATTTTGTTCAGATTTGATTTTGTGGAAAAGTAATTCTAATTTTAAGTGGCGAACTAAAAGCTGATTTTCAAATATGCTTGAGATTTAATGACTTGTTCAGATTTGAAATTTTAGGAAATTGGATGCTAGTGCAAATAAGATCGAATGTTTTTGTTATATCGATTAGTCCATATGTTTGTCGACATATTTATTCACTTAAGTAAAGTAGCTAGGTATATATTTTTGGATATTTTTAGAGTTAATTAAACTCCTGAACATCTTGATTTTGATATGCTCATAGAGAGTAGGGCATTCTCAATTGGCACAGTGGATCTTGAAGGAAATGATGAACAAGTAGCAAATCATCAAGCCTGGATAGTGTTAATTTGGGAGAGATACATCTAGGATAAAGATTGTTGGATTGCATTAAAGAATTCAAAAAGGGCGGAGGCAACGTGTAAATTTTGGATTCACGCATATCAAATGAAGAGAATAAGTCTATAATGTTCAATAGGATTAGACTTCGACCATTTTGCTGATTCTGTAACGATGTTAAAGGCCACACAGGATGCACTCGAGGCTTATAAGTTTTTACTTAGATTCCGATTCCTTACTTTCAACTTGAGAATTATGTTGTATGATAAATGTTTAAATGACACAAACAAAGGCTAAGTTTTTGGAATTACTAAGGTAATACGAAAATAAATATGCTATTGGTGATCATCGGTTAATCATTTTGATTAACATATTAACGTAATTGTTGTTATTTATGCCACTAGTTGAATGTTTATTGTCCGATATTGTAACATATGATAGGTTAAAAGAATGGTATATTGAATGATGAAAAAGTACACAATTATCTGGATACAATGGAAGGCTGAAAAGATTATAACCGAAGTAATAATCACTTTAATTAAAGTTATGCATGATAGTTGCTTAATAGTCTCTTGCTTCTTTGAATTTATTAAAGTGTATTGCTAAAGTGGAGTAATTATAATTGAAAGTGAAATAAATTTTTAGCTTACCCATGTAATACAAATTATCGATGGATAACATTTTTTATTTATTTTCGACTCCTCTCAACTACAATTTGTAGACGTCTCGACTTGTGTTCAATTATGTTATCCATGTATATGACATTGTTATTTAGTTATTCTATCTTGTTCATTATCCTTCTTGATGCAGCGCACTATACCTTGAACGACATAGCAAGTTATGCGTTAGGTCGCTCATGCCTTAGGTCGGCCGCCTTAAGTCGTTTATGCTATCAGCGACCTACCTTCAATCGTATGACGACCAGCGACCTAGCGAGGTATGCGAGTTATGCAGTGGAAGATGATCCAGTGACCTATGATACGTCGCCCAAGCGATTTAACGAGAATCAACCTGAGCCGCGACCTAACGAGTTAACCATTCAACCTATGCAGCGTTGATTCCTTAGGTCGCTCATTCACTTAGGTCGCATGAAGTTCATTTACTTAAGTCGCTTGAAGCTTAGGTCGCTGCATTCCTTAGGTCGTAGGTTGCTAATTCGCAACCTGAAGCCGATTGTCCTTATGCCGCTAGGTCGTCCAGATCTTATGCCGCTCAGTTCTTTTAAGTCGCTCATGTGATAGGTCGCTCAAGCCGTTTCTGTTGAAGTGCTTGGTTGTTATATCGCATATATGTTGTAATTTCTTAGGTCGTTGTGCTTAGGTCGTTTGTGCTTATGTCGTGTATTGTATCGCATGTATGTTGAGTTAAGCCGTAAGTCGCATGGTGTTTTTAGGTCGTAGGTCGTAAGTCGTTACTGCTGTAACTTGCATTGTTGTAACTCGTGTATTGATTGTGTTGTGTCGTATGTGTTAAGTCGCTTGTACGTGGGTTGTAATCTTCTATAAATACGGGTGTGTTGTCATTGTAAAATAGATTGATTTTGAATAAAATTTTGTTGAGAGCTTTATGCCTCTTTAAAATTTGAAAGTTGAGTGTGAGCTCCTTTCTCCATCTTCGGTTATTCGAGTGCGTTCGAATCAACGAATTTGAAGCCGATTCATGGAATTTCGTGCGCGAGATCAACGTCGAAGAATCGTAGATCTTCTAACGCGGCATCGTGCGCGATCAACGTGTTGAAGATAGCTAGAATCCGGTATCTCGAGAGATCAACGGATTTGAGCATTTACCTTGTTTTACTTGACATGAATCATTTCGTGAGGAAGAAATTGCATCAATTTGTATCAAATATTACTAGCACGTCGAAGTTTGTTAATCTACTGCGTCACTTCTCTACTAGGATAATTTCCTATATTGTGAATGTATACCCATCTTAGTAAACCAAAGTTGAGAAAATTGTTTTCAAGCAGTAGATCAATACTTTAACAAAATCAACTTATTTAATTATGTACTTGTTCACTTCCTTCAAACACTCATTTCCTTTTCGTTTGTAACCACTAGTGCTTTTTTGTTGTCTAATTGATATAATACATATTAAGATTATACAAGTACTCATGATCTTTGATCAGTATCTATATTATCGTGTTTTCTTCCTTTTAGGAAGGTAAACTGTTAGTCTAGTGTGATTCATAACAATGTTAATAAAATTATTGTCACAAAGACGAAGGGCAGTTTAAAGTCAACTTATGGAAGATAAGAACTATAGTATATGATAGATAAAAGAAGAGGAAACTACTCTGTTCATTTCAACATGTAAATATTTTGATTTTCTTTGGTTTGTGTACGGAGGACTTGTTAGGTGTACTGCTCATTTATCATCATTGGAATAGGATGATGGTCATAATATGTTTTTATTATACTATGCAGATTTATAATAATGGATTCACAACCATGTTAATAAAATTATTTTCACAAAGATGAAGGGTGTTTAAGCCAAATTATGGAAGAAATGAATTATAGTATATGATAGATAAAAGAAAAGGAAATTGCTCTGTTCATCCCCATATGCAAAAAAAAAAAAAAAAAATTTCCTTGGTTTGTATGTGGATGACTTATTAGATGTACTGCTCATATATCTTCATTTTGAAATATAATAATGGTCATAATATGTTTTTATTATATGATGCAGATTTGGAACATGGCACACTAAGACTAAGAATTGCGGGTAGAAGTAGGTAGAGAAGTAGACTTCATCTTCCCAGCTGGCAACTATAGCTTAAACTTCAATCTGGATCTAGGTATACATTCAAAAAGACTAGACGGAAGGACCTTCAGCATCAAACATGTGCAAGGCTGGGAGAAGAAACCTATGAAGTTCCCGCTATGGATTTTAGATGATCAGCATTAGACCTCCAAGAGCCACCTGGCTGAGTCAGGGCGTTGGACAGGTAGCAAGTTGGCGACTTAGTTGTATGTAAGCTAAAATTAAACTAGTTAATTTTAGTCATTAACTAAATTTAACTTAAAAGTTTAAGTTTTACTTAAGTTTAACTTTCTTTAGTTGCTATCGAAGAACCTTCTCTACCTGCTATCTTGAACTTTTTTGCTGGAACTGGATCAGCCTTACCGAAGTTATCGACGAATTTTAAAAAATTCTCTTATTGGATCCATATTAGACTTACGAAGCCTAGTTTATTTAGAATATTTAAAATTGTTATTTAAATAAAATCTCTTATTTTATTTAAATTTATTTATAAATTATATATATTTTTTATTTAATTTTGATTTTAATACATATAAATATGCACATATGTATTTAATACATAAATGAATATGTGCACATGTGTCACATGTAAGCTCGTGCAAGGTATAACATGCCCATGTATAGATGTTAAGATTTGCATCGCAGCGTACCCGTTAGCTCATCCGATATGTATGGTAAGTTGTCCAAACATATGTATGTATTTAAACTTATTACTTATATAACTATTATATATATAAGTATATTTAATTTTGTTTAAACAATTTTATGTACATGAAAATATTTAAAATAATATTTGTATTCATCTATATGAATATGTATAAATATATACACACATCGAGAAAAATATTAATATGTATATGCATATGATTATAATATGTATTAAATATATATATATATAATATTTTTTTATGAATTATGAATCAAATATAAATACGTATATCTATAGCGATAAAATAGTAATAATTTTTTATTTTATAATATATATTCACACACACACACACATAAACATATTTATAATATTTAAATAAATATATATTAATTAACAAAATATTTTTTTATAATTTCAAATCGCAAGGACGGTATTATAAATTTTTATTGCTATTTAATATATATTAATTGATTTTTTACTCAAAATAGATAAAATATTAATAGAAAATATTCATAAGATATTTTTACTCAATTTTAAATTTCTAGAATATTTTATATGATATTTATGAAGTTTGAAGAATCAAATTTTTCCATAACTTTTATCGATCAAAATCTATTTTTTTAATTAATTATTTTTCGACTGTCAATTCTAAAAATTTATAAAATAGCAAAATTGTTTTTTTTATTTTCATTTTTTAGCCAAGAACTTTTCTTATGATAAAATAATTTAAAAAATTGAAAAAGAAATTTTTGCAATATGTTTTATTTTATATGATTTATTTAGATAGTATATTTATTTAAATAATATTAAATAATCAACAATTATAAAAAAAATCTCTATCGAAAATTATTATTACTGCAAATATACATGTATAAAATCATAGGATCAATTATTACCATAGAATGGAGTTATAATTAAATATGAACCATATATACGAAGATATGTGTGTGTGTGTATAATATTATTATATTTAAAAATACGGCTGTATGACAAAAATATATATAATTGTTCTTTTAGTGAGTACATATATATAATGAATCTAGATTGTTTTAACAACAATACATATAAAAATATCACCTAACAATACAATGTCTATATATACCAGTACATATAGCACGTTTGATTGAACGTGTAAAAGAAAATTGCATTAGTTTTATTTTTAGCAAGGACAAAACCATCCTCTTGTTGTTTAATTTTTAATTAATGCATGGCAAGGGTATTAACGTAATTTCCAAAGCTTCAAACGAAGATATTCTCATTATATATAGATATAATGAGATATTAATTAGAAATTATATGCTATAATACAATGAATAATATACCCAAGAACCAATGCCTTGTAGCATCCTTGTAGTGATGTACTCTCTTCACTTATAAGTTTTTCAATTCAGTAGAGTGCTAGTCCTTAGATCGTTGACCTTTGATTATCGGATGGTAATTTACCTTAAATTCATTTGAGCTTAAAATAATGAGGCTCCTATGGATTGATGTCAGTCAGTAATAGAGGTAGAAATGGAAGCAAAAAAGTTATTTGCAATTCAGATCAAAGGTAGTGGATAGAAGTGAGAAAATAGTGGATCATATTCCATACAGTTCTCCCTTAATCCAAGCCATTCAAAAACCAACAACTTTACCCTAACTGAGTCACCCCTTATCTCCCTATTTCAACCGAAAATCATATCCATCATGATGTGCCAAGATCACATTTAAGCACATAGAATATAATTTTTTAATTAAACTAAATTTAATCGCCGATATCGTATATCAATTTACATATTTATAAATATTATATATTTAATAATATTTATTTCTCAAATCATAACCAAATTTTATAATTAATATTTCATAAATATTAATTAATTTGATTAATTTATAATAATTATAAACTAATTAAATCGTTTGGTCAAAAGAGTATTCATCATTTCGGTTGTGTGACTCGTTAGGTGTAAATTCGATCAGCAATTAGTATCAAACTATTCGAATATTAATGTACACACGTCACTTAGTAAGTGGTTTGACATTTTTGTCAAATTTACCGCTTACTTGGTTTTGGTAAAATCCAATTTTACTTCATTAAACGTTACCTATTTTTGACATTTATTTGCACTATTTCTCATCGTTAAAACTATATCACTTTGGACTTATGAAATTTGGAAACAGTCAAAATTTCAATATCGTCCACATTCAGCTCTACAGTCCAAACACAAAATCCTTAGTTCAATTATTAACTGAACTGCTCTAGCTAGAGACTTTCACTTTGAATTGACTTGAGTTGACCATGATACTAACCTCATGTAATTGAGGAGACAAGTCCTCTCTCGAATACTGCTTCACTTCCACTCGACCCAACTATACTCACTCGATGGATGTCTCGCCATGAATTGACTATAATCAAAGCGAAACTTTCATATTGAAGATCCATAATATTCTCAATTCAAAAGAATTGTGCAAATCAGTCACATCAAATTTTCTGTTTGATCTTAGTTATGTTAACCAATAGAAAACTATCGAGCGAGTCATTCCACATTTATCCAATAACTCTCAGTACGTAACCGCTAAGTGCCCTATCAGTCATGAGCAGTACACTGCCCAACATTTTGAGAGCATTACATACTCTACTCTCGGTGGATACATCGATATCCACTCTCAATGCATCTTGGTTAGGAACATTTAAAATGATATATTTGTTTTCATTATGATGAATTACTCATGGTTACAACGCTTAGTAATAACTATTATTAAACATACCATTTATGGATTTTCTATTAAACATACTATAATGGAACGGATTTTTGTCCCTTGAAAATCGACATCTATATGTTCATTATATAACATGCCGAATATTCAAGTGCCGGAAATACCGATTGTTAGGGGTGAAGAAGAAAAGGTGGAAGAAGAAAAACAAAAAACAATAATATATAATCTCACAATCGCAGTGGAATAAAATATAATATATAATAACAGATTTTAAATACAAGAACTGTACTGTTAATATACATACCATTATCATAGTACAATAGACAACAATAAGTCTGGACAGTTTAATAACTTGTCCTCACAGAGTGGAAATACAAAACAAGTATGGGAAATACCCTTTTGTCATCTAGCTCATCTCCTGAGCTCCATTGCATCCTAACCTGAATCTGTAATACTCGATCTGACCCGAGTATTATAATAAAATAACGCCAGAGTCGATCTGGAAAACCAGCGTGAGAAAACACACTCAATTTAAATTATTAACTTTTATCAAAATCCTTTGAAAAACAAAGGTATCTTGTAACGGCACGTTACACATTAACATGACGGGGTTTTACCTTACAGTAACCAAAACAGTTTTATCAAAATCGTCTGATATTATAATAGTGTTTATAAAAAGAAAATAGAAAATAGCTGAAATACATTCATCTCATGTTTCAGCATAGTTGGGCACAATCAAAATCGTATGACGCTTATTGGAGAATGGATTTCATACAATAACTAGGCACTGGGGTACCACCTATCATGGTACACATCTAGAAATTTGTACCGAGGACCTCGTCGAGATTCCCCGTAACACAAGACCGGCCCTATCCCTAACCTGGATAGAACCGAATACGTTATCACCCCAGGTGTTCCCACCCTTATCGAGAGCTTTTTTGCATGCGCCACCGTATCCATTATTTATAATGTATCCGAGGGTATGTAGAAATGTGATAACATACCCTAATTGGGTGCGACCCACTTATCCCTGCTGCATATTCCTCAATTTTCAATCATTCCGGTTGATGAGGCTATGATTACCTTTCAAGAATAATTTCACTTAGAATGTTCATCGTCCTTCAATGACGATGTTCTGATAGCATTCGTCCATATAAGTTGTCCTGGGTCTACAAAAACCGAATCACCGTCTTCACTATCTTCACGATATCCATTCGTAACGCTCAAATCAGATCGAAGTGGTTTTCGGATAATTAAATTTGATCCCGGTCTCCTCGAAATGATCAACGAATTTGGCCAAAATTGATATCGGTTATTTAACTATAAATAAACATCCATAAGCAGACATCAGATCTTATTTTAAATTTTTCAAAATTTATTTTCAAAATATCTTTATAAGATATGTGTTTAAACTACTTTCAGTATTCCAACATTTGAAACCATTTCAAATCCTTATATATTTAACGGAATATTTCCAACCATTCCAATACTTAGAATATTTTTCCAACTCCATTTTATGTTCAACACTTAGGAAGTATTCCATTCATTTCCTATTTCCTATATTCTCAAAATCATTTACAGTTTATTTGTAAACTCCTTGACTCGTTTATAATGAATTCTATAAGTTCCGGAACCCCTTAATTAATTCGCTTTAATATTTCCAAAGTCAAATATACTTGCTTATAATTTTAATTTCCCTTTCTACTTCTTTTATGAATTTTATTTCATTTTTCGAAGTTCACTTTTATTTAACCACTTCGAAAATTGTCTTAACTTTTCCCCAAATTCCATTTTGAGAATTCTCTTATAAATCTCATATACTGAATAACCCCATTTCCAGAATTTCGAGAAGATTTATAAATAAATTTAGAACATTACAAAACACTCTGTATATATAATAAGTATTTAAAAGAATAATAATTTATTTTTAGGGCACGTTCAATTCATTATCTATAATGTTGAAACACTTTTTGTAACATCACTTTCCAAAGCTGGTTTAAAAATCTAGGATTTATTAAGATAAATATCAAGCATTTGAAAAATTCATTTTTGGATGTATTTCAATTCTACTAGTTCAAAATTGCATAGTCTGGTAAATAAAACTTTCTTTTTGAAAAAAAAAACTTAATTTCTTAGTAATAAAGTATATTTTAAAATCTCAACAACCAATTAATTTATAGATTCCTCTCGATTCACGACCCATCGATTTCATTCCGATTCTCTTAACCATTTCCACTATTTTCCTCAACTCTGTTTCCATATTTTAATATAAATTCATCTTATAAATTTTATATTCCCAATTTAGCGACTGCTATTATTTTCCCTTATTTATAAACATCTTTTATAAATTTTTATAACTCCTTTGAGTTTACCTTTTTGTAAACTATCCTCACTTGTAAAACTCCATTTTATAAGTCCGCTTCTTTATAAATTCCATTTCTTTTTTCAAATCTATTTTTAATATCGATTTCAACGCCTTTCCATATTTTTCTGGCTGTCATTTTGTTTAAAATCCATTATTTAAAATCTTCTATATAAATTATTTAAAAATCTTTATAAAAGTATTTTTTTTCGAATTGTTAAGTAGGATCAAAATCAATTATAGCTTATCCAAAACATTTTCTTTTATGCAATTCGAATTTCGATATAAATATTTTCATATTAAAAATCTCCTTTACTTTCTTAAAAATTAAGAATAATATTTATCGTATTTAAAATACCAAAATTAAGGTCAGCGCTATTGTAACATCTAATGATTCACATCACAACAATAATTTATGACAGATTATTCTAACACATCATATATTATTATATATGAAAATAATCAATATAAATTTTGAGGAATCTAGTTGGATTCCTCCAACCTGTTTCCCTGCATCCATACATGTTAATACAACATAAAAACCGCTAAATATTCGGAAACAATTAATCCAACTACTAATATATAATATCACATTCAACTGATAATAATTTTATCAATTCAACCAATCAATCAGTAATAAATTTTAGCTATTTAAAATTTAACTAGTAATCTAAAAATGAGTGAGATTAACTCACCTTGATTTTTGAATTGCTAATCGTTCCTACCCAACGAGGTATGTTACGTTCGATATGTACCTCATATGAAAAATTATACGTTATAAAAGATTCTCGAACTTATATATATATATATATATATATATATATATATATATATATATTTCACTAATTACTACTTGAGTTAATTAACGAATTTCCTTAATCACAAAATATGTAACGACCCGTAGATTTTAATAGTTTTAAATGGTTTTATTTAACGTAATTAATTGAAACTTTTGAGAAATTTTATATAATAATATTTTGAAATAAAAATTTAATATTTGGATTATGTCCAATTAAACATAGCAGATTTTAAATTTTATTTTATATATATATTTTGTTATATATGAAGGTTTTATAAAAATAAAGAATTTCTTATAAACTGTACTGCATATATACTCTTTAAAAAAAAGGAAAAAAAGGAGCAAGTTAACAGTGTATTATAAAGAATATTGTTTATCTGCATATATATATGCATAAGTTTGTTTGATTTCCTGCTGGATATTTTGAAAAGGAAAGTAATAAACTATAATAATTATATATATACATATGTATTCATTTCAAAAGATATTATATATGGGTGTGTTGGTCTTTAATATATGTGTTTTATGTTAGAACATTGATTTTTAACTATACATACATACATACATACATATATATATATATATATATATATATATATATATTTTTGAATTACCAAGAGAACCAAGCTTCGCTTAACTATACATATATATTATTTTAATATTGGTTTAAAATGAATATTTATTACATGGAAACGACAACCATAAAATGAATATACTATATATGTGACATTTTGAATAATTATATATTTGTTATTTAACATGTATATGAAATGGAAGCGTTTTAAAGTTATATGGTTTTCATGGGTGTGCATATATATATTTAATTTTTTAAAATGCGTGTTTTGATTTAACGTTCTTTTGAAAAAAATAAATAAATTAATCATATGATCTTCGTTTCAATTTTATCAAGCCAATTTGATCCGTTCTTTTCTATTAAATATATACTTGCAGCTGTTATCAATCCATCATTTCAATTTATTGTATGGTCCGTTACTCTGCCTTTTCAGATTTGAACGTGCAGCTAGTGGCATTAAAAGTTGCTTTAATTATCCACTGAATTATCGTGACCATCCCACTACTCTATTTTTATTCCTGTACGTTTTATCTTCGCTTAAATTTCTCTGTCCATTCCTTTTTCCATTTTAATATCCTTGCCTTTCCATACTCACGTGCTTTCCAATCAAGCAATAAATTGTTTAAATATCCACCTTATCAACTTGACCGTTGTTATTGCATCACACCAGTATATAATTCATATCTATCATTATTCTACCGTTTCTTCTTTAATAAATTATATGTAACAGTATATCATAAATGGACAGCTCATTCTCCTCCCATTCATTTCTCCTATTCAATTAATAATGGAATATAAAGTTATATATTTGGTATACAATTCAAACAACCGTTACCATTCATACCTCCTAAATTCTAGCGATTGACCCCTCTATTTCCATGGTTCCAATTTTGGTTGCTGGATTACTCATTCCTACCATTCAACTATATTAAATATTTATAACGTGTAGTCTCTGAGCCTATTTAGCTTCATTTTTTCTTCCTCTCTGTTGCTTCTTGAAAAAAAATATTTTTCCCATTACAATGATAAAACACATATGATGGAAAAATGAAAAAGGACCAGTTCTCCTTCCTATAGCTTCGTCAAGCCTCCGCCACCACAGCTCGAACCACCTGTCAAGAGCCACAACCCACTCCATGCCTCCTCCCCTCGTCATCCATATTTTTATAAACGGTATGCGTATCATATTGCAATATATGTTTCGTTTTTAAATGTTTACATATAGCATAAATATGTACTAGTACTATATATAGTCTATTTTGTTTAATGGATATGTTATACAAGCTGTGTTTTCTTTTGTCTAATGGATTTCGAAACTTATAATAAATATTATTGCATTAGTTGTTGTTTTCAACTTCCTACAACACTTTGTTTTTTTTATTATAAATTTTAGCTTGCTGCAATTCTCTTTTCATCTATATTATTGTATTCTATTAACTAATATATACATTTTATCTAGTTATATATATTATACTATAAGGTGTATATATATAAGTTTTCATAACCCTTTATAATATTTAGCTATGTATATAAGATTGGACCTGTTATATATGAAAGCATTGGTTATAGCAATTAAAAATATGCAAAGGAATTTATGGTGATATTTACTTATGAATAGAACAAGATACGTACCACCATCTGTATCTTCATCTCTCTCCCCATGTTTTATTATTATTATTTTATATATATATATATATTTTTTTTCTTTTTCTATTTTTTCTCTTTTCACTCCTTTCATTTTATAGCTTTTAAATAAATTGACAAACGCTTTGGAAGCATTTAAATGCAGTACACGACAAATTTAATAAGCAGTGGTGTTTTACGTCATTTATAGCCAAAATTTTTTTTTGATAAGTTCATACATTTCTAAACTGAAAATAATAAATATATGATGCGATGGAATTTGAATTTTCATACGCCGTGCCATGAGCTGATCTTAAATTTAAAAGAGGTATGATATATCAATCGCTTATAAATAAGACGAAGATAACGTCCTAAATTAACTTTTAGCAAATTGAACGTTACTGTCGTTATTAAGAAACCAACGTATTGTGTCATTTGATTATTTGGGTACTAATAATACGTTACTTTATTCATTCCATCAATTCATTTCACACCACGTTATTTTAAATAAATTGCTACTCTTCTACTGAGATTTATCCAAAAATTTGATAAAAATGATCCGACGGTGTATTAGCCTTCAGGACTAATCCCTGAATTCCAAACGTTGGATCCACTTTGCGTTCTGTTTTTTTTTCTTTTTCCATAAAACATATAAAGTATAAAGTTTATATTTTTTTCTGATGTTAGTTGAAATGTAAATATTGATTTTTAAATAGTATATATATATATAAGCTACTTTTGTTGTTCGTATATAAATGGTATTGTATGTGCATTTTTATGAAATAGCGTCCAATGTATATTATTTTATAAAAGAATTCATTTGTTATGTCAACTAAATATATGTTACATTTGGTTTATATAAATATATTATAACTGATGTTGACTTCTTTCATTGTACTCTTTCTTACAGCTAAAATATGTCAGTATTGTAACCTAGCACATGATTAATATTAGTCTGTTTATATAAGTATTTATTTCGAATTTCATATTGTATATATGCTTGATTCTAATTTATGTGTTTTAAATAAAAAAAACAATGATTTTGGAAAATAGAAGTACATATATATTTAATTTAATTTAATATGTGTTGAATTTAGAATATGACTCTATATATATAGTTACATATAGTTTTATATATATGAGTCCACTCATACCATTATCTTCGCCGATCTCGTTCTGACTTGTTCCATCAATTCTTGTTATCAGCTTTGATCGTTGAATTCGTGCTGATTTTGCTTTGCTTCGATTCATAATTCAAATTTCAGTGTCTGTAGCACTGTGCATATCCTTGTCATCTTCTGTATTCTCTAGGCTCGAGAGGTGAGTAATCACTCACGATTAACATTCTTTTATTCATTAAATTTGTTTTCAATTGAAACGACAATTGAAATATGCTGCTGTAGTTATTTAAATTTGTTATATATGCTATTATCTGTAACTGTTCACCTGCGGGATATGACACCATATCCTGTTGTTTATATTATATTGGTATTGAAGATATATGCCTGTTATTTTATTGTATTTTCTGTTATCACTCTGCAAGTTCCCTGTAGTTTAGAAATCAATATGGGTTGAAATGATACATATCCGAATAGACTTTAGAATAGGAGAAAATCATTATGGGTTGAAATGATAAACCCAAGCGATTTTCATTTAATTGAATTTGGGATTACGGGTTGAAATGATATCCACTCGTATATATTTAGTATACGGATTGAAGTGATAAATATCCGTAGCACTTGACTATATGATAGGAAATATATACAGGCACCGTTGGTTCATATAAATATTTTGAAAATAATTTCTATAATTTTGGAAAGAAATATATGGTTTAATAAATTTGATTCTTAAGATATTATATAAATGCAAATTGTATATATAGATTTAGTAGTAATATTTGATTTAAATTAGATTGATTTAATACATATAATATGGTTAAGTATTTATGTAAATCTATATTTCAAATAGATTCTCTTGTAATAAATTGCATAATTAAGATTGAGAGATAAATTTGGGTTTATAAAAATGATATTTAAATAGGATTTTTTTAATTAAATCGATTTGAAATTTTTTGAATGGGAAATTTAAAGGGTATGATTTTATAACTGGATTTTTGATTTAAGTGATTTAATGAATATTTACGTTTAAATAAATTAAAGAAAATATTGAGTAAAATGTAATTTAAGGTTACTTAAATGATATTGAATCTAATAAGGGAGTATTTCAAGACTAAATAATAATGAGGTTAAATCGAGATCTATATGAAACTGTTATATAGAACATTTAAATATTAAAGCCTTGAACTATATTGGAATTTAAATGGTTTATGTTGAGATTCGGATCTGTATTTGAAATCAACATAGTGAATTTGTTATTTAGCAACTAAATTGAATTAAAATGAAATTTAGGTTGAACTAAATTTGAATTTATTATTTAGAAAACTAAATTGAATGAAAATTTAGATGAAACGTTGAATACTTAAACTTTTGAAATATATGGAAATATAAAGGGGTATTTGTGATTACAAATCCGAATTTGAGATCGATAAAATTTAAGTGGTTATTTTAGAAATTGAGTTGAATTTAAATTGATAAATTGAGATTGAATTTAATTTGAAATGGGAAGGTCGGGTTGATGTTGGAACGATTTGTTAAGTTGAGGAAATTGAAAATACTTTACTGTGTAAATTATTTAATATATATAAATACTATTTTGGGAAATATAGAGATATTTATAGTGAAAACGAGATTTGGTTTTGAAGTATAAATTAAGCTGAAATAACCACGGTGTTATAGTGTATATTTCTACCTTGTAGAAAGTTCCATGGACCCTTAGAGGATGATTATCCCAAACATCCTTTAAGTTAATTGTATTTCAGTTGATATTTCACTTGAGTTGGATTTATTGATATAAGAATGTTAATCCTGACTCGAGTGTTTTATGTTTTTCTTTACGCTTGGGTCAGACTGAGTGATACAGCATTTGAGACTCACCTTTGGAGTTCGGAGCTTCATTTGGAAATCCAACTATCGATTCAGATTCCAGCCTTTCCAGTTGATTGGTTCAGAGAAATCATCTGTTGCATTGGAGACTTCACTGCATTTGAACTATTCGGTTGTATTTTTCTAACTCTGATGTATATAGTAGCTTCATAAACTACTATTCTTTATCTATTCCGCTGCATTATATTACTCTGTGATCTGTGATTGATTTATTTACTGTATATTTTAAGTTTTGCCAAATTTTAATTTACAATTCGGTATTTTGAATTATTCAAGTTGGATATGTATGGTTTTATTATCGATTTGAATGGTCCAAAATAGCGGGTCGTTACAGTTGGTATCAGAGCTTTGGCTCTAGGCAAAACTTAGCATATATAGTGAATTTATTTACAGAATCGCTTTCGCTCGAGTTGAATCTCTTCCTTTTAACTTGATTTCCTTTGAATTTTGGAATGTCCCTCGGTTCCGAAATTCATTCTGTCTCTCCCTATTTATATTCGTTTGATTCCGGAGTATCCCATAACTCCACTGAATGATTTGTAAAGGAGGTGAAAACTCCTTTTCAATTGGCATTGACTCACCGAAGATTTTTGTATCCTCGGTTTACGATGCCACTATATCTTGTTATGCCGAATTCTATATCTCTGGCGATCGAATGTCGAATTGCCTCAGAATTCTGCACCGATCTAATTTTGGAATCACGGTTGACCGGTAAAGGTCGCCCGCGATTTATAGAAGTATATCCATCTTCTATTTTGTAATTTAATTATCTCATCTTCGATCGAGTCTATCTTCGAATTAGGATTCTATTAATTGGAGTTCCTCTAAATTAAATCGCTATCTTTGTTTTGAAATCCATTCTTGAATCATCCTTTGAAAATCGGTTTTTGTTTGTATTTTTGAAATTGTTTATACCGAAATTTTATTTTGATAATTATGATTTTATTCTATATATAAAAGTGAAAATGTTATTCTGTATAAAAGGGTTTTGAAAGGATTTGAAATTTTGAAAAAATATAAGAAATTGATTTATATAAAATATGATTTATAACTGAAGTGTTAAATTTGGAATTCGAGAATTGAATTCCGGTGTTTTGAAATTGGTTTTAAGATTTTTGAAATTATATAATAATACGATTTGAAAGTATTTTCTGAATAAGAAGTGTTTCAAATGACTCAAACGAGTTCCAATGATTTCAGTGAAATTCAAGGAAGTTTTAAGAAAATAGAAGTCCAGAACTCACTTTGTCGCTGGAAAATAATTTCGATGATGAGTGCACGCATCATCGACATTGATTTTCGAGTTTTAGTGGGGGAGAGGTCACTCTAGTAGCTTTGCTATGCGAGTGATATTGTGAAACAAATTTTGATTTCAAATTCCGAAGAATAACTCGATATTCGAAAGATATATGTATATATATTTAAAATGATTTAAAGGAAACCGGTATTCAGTCCTCGAGTTTCGGATTTGATTTGGTATAATCCTATCTATTTATTGATGATTTTCAAGTCTTGAATTGGAAATTTGATTTCCCTAACTAATTTGAATGTTCGAACACTTCCAAATCGAGATTAAATTTTCAAAGCTAAGAAATTTCGAAAAGTATAAAATGTTTGATAAAGAATATAAATTTAGTTTTGAAATGTTTTGAAAAAAAATAGTTGAATAATGGTTTTCAGAAAGGTAAATTGGATATTTCACATAGAAATAGATAGTTTAAAAGTTTTAAAAAAAAGGGATAATTATAAATTTGGAAACCATTTTGAGTATAATTGATTTTGGAAAAATATTTGGTTTTGAAATTAAATTGGAATTAAAAACCAGTACTTATATGGTAATTTTGGAAATGAATTTGTTTGACTTGAATTATTTTAATTTGGAAAATGGGATAATTTTCTAAACCTATTATTTTGGGAACTTTGAAATTTAGATATTTAATTTGGAAGAAAATTTGGTGAAATCATATATGATTTTGAAACTGAATTGATATTGAAATGATTTGAAATTTGAGAACCTTATATTATTAAGCACTTGATTTGGGAGTGGTCGAACTTATATAAAATGGATTGTATAAGTATGAAGTTGATTTAAAATCTATTGAATTGAAAGGTACTCAATTTGGAAAGAGATTTTATATAATCGAAGTCTATATAAGTATGATTTGATCTACTATTGATTTTGGAAAGTATTCGATTTGGGAAAAATGGAATCCTATATATATGGACTTTATATAAGTACGATATTTGAAAGTGATTTGAAAAGGTACTATATGTTATATATTTTCGAAGTAAAGATATGGAAAGTGCCTTCTGCGTGATATCCGCTTTGTGGTCACATCATGGATTCATTCTATCGATATTATTCTCTCTGATTTTTGGTTTTCCGAATGTAATACTCGAGTGTTCCCACCGTGGCGTAACCCATGGTTTTTTTTCTCTCTCGCGACTGCATAGCGCAATTGCCTGGCTGAGTCTGGCCTATGGGTACAGATTGTTTTCTGGGGGATCCAGGCGTAACCATTGTGTATCCTGCAATCTGTGTAGGTCGCGAATAGTAACGAAACTGCCTGGCTGAGACAGCCTAGGGGTACGCATTGTTTCCTGGGGGACCCAGGCGTAACCATTGTGTATCCTGCACTCTACTAGTCATCATGGCGTAACTCGCAGGGCTGAGAAAGCTTACGGATACGGATTGTTTCCTGAGGGATCCAGGCGTAACCATTGTGTATCTACGAACCATGGTCGGACAAAGGTTTTGGTTTGGTTGTTTTGTTTGGATTGTACTTTCCATATCTGTTTTAAATGTTTTTCAAGTATTTTCACCGGGCGTTGAAACAAGTCTACTAAGTACTTGAAGAATTCTAGCTTTGCGCCTGATCAACGCATGGCCAGAGTCTGCAAGAACGAGGACAAACTTGTTGAAACATCAAGTTATAAAAGTATTTTCGAAAGGAAAATTTATTTCGATATAATAGTATTTTATTATAAAAGTACTATTATAAAGGTATTTATTATAAAAGTATTTTTTCCAACAAAGAAATTTTGAATTAATATTTGAAATTTAAATTCTTATGGTTCTAGATTAATTATTCGTGCCCGATACTATTCCTTGCATCTACCTTATTTGCTCAATTTAGTTATTCACCTTGATTCTGTTTTCCAAATCTACCTTCCTTCCTTGTTGGATATATCCTTTAAAATATTGTTTAATTATATACTACATGGTTTAACAGAAATTTTAGTGTTATAAATATTTTAGAAGTTATTTATCTAAAATAGAACATATTTAAAAAAAAAATGATTTGTGATCTAATAATAATATTCGGAAGGTATCTTGAAACAAAATAAAAATTTATGAATTTTGGATTTAATATTTCAATAGCTTCTTTGTAAATATAAGTAATAATGTAAATAATTGTTTTCAAAGGAGTTTGAAAAGTATTAAAGTATTAAAGAAAATTAAATTTCAAATGAAGTTATCAAATAAATATTTCAAATAAAATTTATATAGTTTTAAATTAATAGTTTATCTTGTCTTTCAATCTATTTTATTTCTGGTTGTTCTATTCTCCTACCTCCTACCTTTTCGGGGACGAAAAGTTTTGAGTGCGGGAGAGTGTAACAACTCGTAGATTTTAATAGTTTAAATGGTTTTATTTAACGTAATTAATTGAAACTTTTGAGAAAATTTATATAATAATATTTTGAAATAAAAATTTAATATTTGGATTACGTCCAATTAAACATAGCAGATTTTAAATTTTATTTTATACGTATATTTTGTTATATATGAAGGTTTTATAAAAAAAAGAATTTCTTATAAACTGTACTGCATATATACTCTTTAAAAAAAAGGAAAAAAAGGAGTAAGTTAACAATGTATTATAAAGAATATTGTTTATCTGCATATATATGTGCATAAGTTTGTTTGATTTCCTGCTGGATATTTTGAAAAGGAAAGTTATAAACTATAACAATTATATATATACATAAGTATTCATTTCAAAAGATATTATATATGGGTGTGTTGGTCTTTAATATATGTGTTTTATGTTAGAACATTGATTTTTAACTATACATATATATTATTTTAATATTGGTTTAAAATGAATATTTATTACATGGAAACGACAACCATAAAATGAATATAATATATATGTGACATTTTGAATAATTATATATTTGTTATTTAACATTAATATGAAATGGAAGCGTTTTAAAGTTATATGGTTTTCATGGGTGTGCATATATATATATTTCATTTTTAAAATGCGTGTTTTGATTTAACGTTCATTTTGAAAGAAAGTAATAAATTAATAATATGATCTTCGTTTCAATTTTATCAAGCTAATTTGATCCGTTCTTTTCTATTAAATATATACTTGCATCTGTTATCAATCCATCATTTCAATTTATTATATAGTTCGTTACTCTGCTTTTCAGATTTGAACGTGCAGCTGGTGGCATTAAAAGTTGCTTTAATTATCCACTGAATTATCGTGACCATCCCACTACTCTATTTTTATTCCTGTACGTTTTATCTTCGCTTAAATTTCTCTATCCATTCCTTTTTCCATTTTAATATCCTTGCCTTTCCATACTCACGTGCTTTCCAATCAAGCAATAAATTGTTTAAATATCCACCTTATCAACTTGACCGTTGTTATTGCATTACACCAGTATATAATTCATATCTATCATTATTCTACCGTTTCTTCTTTAATAAATTATATGTAACAGTATATCATAAATGGACAGCTCATTCTCCACCCATTCATTTCTCCTATTCAATTAATAATGGAATATAAAGTTATATATTTGGTATACAATTCAAACAACCGTTACCATTCATACCTCCTAAATTCTAGCGATTGACCCCTCTATTTCCATGGTTCCAATTTTGGTTGCTGGATTACTCATTCCTACCGTTCAACTATATTAAATATTTATAACGTGTAGTCTCTGAGCCTATTTAGCTTCATTTTTTCTTCCTCTCTGTTGCTTCTTGAAAAAAAAAGAGATTTTTCCTATTATAATGTAAAACACATATGATGGAAAAATGAAAAAGGACCAGTTCTCCTTTCTATAGCTTCGTCAAGCCTCCGCCACCACAGCTCGAACCACCTATCAAGAGCCACAACCCACTCCATGCCTCCTCCCCTCGTCATCCATATTTTTATAAACGGTATGCGTATCATATTGCAATATATGTTTCGTTTTTAATTGTTTACATATAGCATGAATATGTACAAGTACTATATATAGTCTATTTTGTTTAATGGATATGTTATACAAGCTGTGTTTTCTTTTGTCTAATGGATTTCGAAACTTATAATAAATATTATTGCATTAGTTGTTGTTTTCAACTTCCTGCAACACTTTGTTTTTTTTATTATAAATTTTAGCTTGCTGCAATTCTCTTTTCATCTATATTATTGTATTCTATTATCTAATATATACATTTTATCTAGTTATATATCTTATACTATAAGGTGTATATATATAAGTTTTCATAACCCTCTATAATATGTAGCTATGTATATAAGATTGGACCTGTTATATATGAAAGCATTGGTTATAGCAATTAAAAATATGCAAAGGAATTTATGGTGATATTTACTTATGAATAGAACAAGATACGTACCACCATCTGTATCTTTGTCTCTCTCCCCATGTTTTATTATTATTATTTTATATATATATATATATATTCTTTTTCTTTTTTTTCTCTTTTCACTCCTTTCATTTTATAGCTTTTAAATAAATTGACAAACGCTTTGGAAGTATTTAAACGCAGTACACAACAAATTTAATAAGCAGTGGTGTTTTACGTCATTTATAGCCAAATTTTTTTTTGATAAGTTCATACATTTCTAAACTGAAAATAATAAATATATGATGCGATGGAATTTGAATTTTCATACGCCGTGCCATGAGCTGATCTTAAATTTAAAAGAGGTATGATATATCAATCGCTTACAAATAAGACGAAGATAACGTCCTAAATTAACTTTTAGCAAATTGAACGTTACTGTCGTTATTAAGAAACCAACGTATTGTGTCATTTGATTATTTGGGTACTAATAATACGTTACTTTATTCATTCCATCAATTCATTTCACACCACGTTATTTTAAATAAATTGCTACTCTTCTACTGAGATTTATCCAAAAATTTAATAAAAATGATCCGACGGTGTATTAGCCTTCAGGACTAATCCCTAAATTCCAAACGTTGGATCCACTTTGCATTCTGTTTTTTTCTCTTTTTCCATAAAACATATATAAAGTATAAAGTTTATATTTGTTTTCTGATGTTAGTTGAAATGTAAATATTGATCTTTAAATAGTATATATATATATATATATAAGCTACTTTTGTTGTTCGTATATAAATGGTATTGTATGTGCATTTTTATGAAATAGCCCCCGATGTATATTATTTTATAAAAGAATTCATTTGTTATGTCAACTAAATATATGTTACATTTGGTTTATATAAATATATTATAACCGATGTTGACTTCTTTCATTATACTCTTTCTTACAGCTAAAATATGTCAGTATTGTAACCTAGCACATGATTAATATTAGTCTGTTTATATAAGTATTTACTTCGAATTTCATATTGTATATATGCTTGATTCTAATTTATGTGTTTTAAATAAAAAAACAATGATTTTGGAAAATAGAAATACATATATATTTAATTTAATTTAATATGTGTTGAATTTAGAATATGACTTTATATATATATAGTTATATATATATGAGTCCACTCATACCATTATCTTCGCCGATCCCGTTCTGACTTGTTCCATCAATTCTTGTTATCAGCTTTGATCGTTGAATTCGTGCTGATTTTGCTTTGCTTCGATTCATAATTCAAATTTCAGTGTCTGTAGCACTATGCATATCCGTGTCATCTTTTGTATTCTCTAGGCTCGAGAGGTGAGTAATCACTCACGATTAACATTCTTTTATTCATTAAATTTGATTTCAATTGAAACGACAATTGAAATATGCTGCTGTAGTTATTTAAATTTGTTATATATGCTATTATCTGTAACTGTTCACCTGCGGGATATGACACCATATCCTGTTGTTTATATTATATTGGTATTGATGATATATGCCTGTTGTTTTATTGTATTTTCTGTTATCACTCTGCAAGTTCCCTGTAATTTAGAAACCACTATGGGTTGAAATGATACATACCCGAATAGACTTTAGAATAGGAGAAAATCGTTATGGGTTGAAATGATAA
This sequence comes from Allium cepa, assembly GCA_030765085.1. Taxonomy (NCBI): domain Eukaryota; kingdom Viridiplantae; phylum Streptophyta; class Magnoliopsida; order Asparagales; family Amaryllidaceae; genus Allium; species Allium cepa. The sequence goes on along the minus strand of CM060934.1, from coordinate 942,495,265 downwards.
ACCCAAGCGATTTTCATTTAATTGAATTTGGGATTACGGGTTGAAATGATATCCACCCGTATATATTTAGTATATGGATTGAAATGATAAATATCCGTAGCACTTGACTATATGATAGGAAATATATACAGACACTGTTGGTTCATATAAATATTTTGAAAATAATTTCTATAATTTTGGAAAGAAATATATGGTTTAATAAATTTGATTCTTAAGATATTATATAAATGAAAATTGTATATATAGATTTAGTAGTAATATTTGATTTAAATTAGATTGATTTAATACATATAATATGGTTAAGTATTTATGTAAATCTATATTTCAAATAGATTCTCTTGTAATAAATTGAATAATTAAGATTGGAAGATAAATTTGGGTTTATAAAAAAGGTATTTAAATGAGGATTTATTTAATTAAATCGATTTGAAATTTTTTGAATGGGAAATTTAAAGGGTATGATTTTATAACTGGATTTTTGATTTAAGTGATTTAATGCATATTTCACGTTTAAATAAATTAAAGAAAATATTGAGTAAAATGTAATTTAAGGTTACTTAAATGATATTGAATCTAATAAGGGAGTATTTCAAGACTAAATAATAATGAGGTTAAATCGAGATCTATATGAAACTGTTATATAGAACAGTTAAATATTAAAGCCTTGAACTATATTGGAATTTAAATGGTTTATGTTGAGATTCGGATCTGTATTTGAAGTCAACATAGTGAATTTGTTATTTGGCAACTAAATTGAATTAAAATGAAATTTAGGTTGAACTAAATTTGAATTTATTATTTAGAAAACTAAATTGAATGAAAATTTAGATGAAACGTTGAATACTTAAAGTTTTGAAATATATGAAAATATAAAGGGGTATTTGTGATTATAAATCCGAATTTGAGATCGATAAAATTTAAGTGGTTATTTTAGAAATTGAGTTGAATTTAAATTGATAATTGAGATTGAATTTAATTTGAATGGGAAGGTCGGGTTGATGTTGGAACGATTTGTTAAGTTGAGGAAATTGAAAATACTTTACTGTATAAATTATTTAATATATATAAATACTATTTTGGGAAATATAGAGATATTTGAAGTGAAAACAAGATTTGATTTTGAAATATAAATTAAGATGAAATGACCACGGTGTTATAGTGTATATTTCTACCTTGTAGAAAGTTCCATGGACCCTTAGAGGATGATTATCTCAAACATCCTTTAAGTTAATTGTATTTCAGTTGATATTTCACTTGAGTTGGATTTATTGATATAAGAATGTTAATCCTGACTCGAGTGTTTTATGTTTTTCTTTATGCCCGGGTCAGACTGATTGATACAACATTTGAGACTCACCTTTGGAGTTCGGAGCTTCATTTGGAAATCCAACTATTGATTCAGATTACAGCCTTTCCAGTTGATTGGTTCAGAGAAGTCATCTGTTGCATAGGTGACTTCACTGCATTTGAACTATTCGGTTGTATTTTTCTAACTCTGATGTATATAGTAGCTTCATGAACTACTATTCTTTATCTATTCCGCTGCGTTATATTACTCTGTGATCTGTGATTGATTTATTTACTGTATATTTTAAGTTTTGCCAAATTTTAATTAACAATTCGGTATTTTGAATTATTCAAGTCGGATATGTATGGTTTTATTATCGATTTGAATGGTCCAAAATAGCGGGTCGTTACAAAATACCTTCCTTCCCAAGACGAATTGTTGCCGGAAAGTTGTCTCAACATTCCATCGCGATTTCAAGCATCCTCTCCTCCCCATTTGATCGACTACTGACTGGCATGGCCTTCCTCTCCAAGCCATTACCCTCCATGTCGTCCCCACCATCACCTTCTCCTACGCGAACCCCGCCTTCCCTTCATTATCACATCTCGTACGACGTCCCCACGCATAACGCATTCACAGCAGCTCCACCCACAGTTGTCACTTCCACCGCCTTGCCGAAGGTTGCCAACCTCATCCCCTCTTGCAATTTCGAATTCGACCCTTCAGACCTACCACGCACGCCACTATTGACCTCCTCCCACGACACTGCCAGGCCTCGTACCATCACATTGCCTATTGCTTCCAAACTCTCGACTTCAACAACACATATGCACTGCTCGATCGCGATGCCGCCGAGCTCTCTTTATTTTTTTTGTACGAATTTGATTTCGTTCTTGAAGAAGAGAAGGGGAAAACACGATTTTAATTTTGTGTTTGAACTGATAAGAGGGAGAGAAGAGTACGCGATGTCGAGTCGTCTGAAGGAAGAAGATGACTTACGTTATTTTTTTTCGTTCTCGTTTAACTGAAGAAGGAACGTGGGAAGAACGAATTTTAAAGGGTGAGGGTATGGGAAAAAGAAGGCATGATTTGAATGGTTACATGTGCTAGTGGAAAAGGTCAGCCAATGAATGGAGAAGACAGATTTGAAGTGTAGAAAGAAATATATATTAAATTAATTTTCAAAATATCTCGATTTTCATAGCTTAAAATATGAACTCCTATCGAGACGTGCCGGTAGGCATTCGTAATGTTATACCCCTATTCCGAACACAATGGAAAAGGTTTCAGATCCTAATTCGATCGTATGGAGAAGATAGCTTTTTGGACCCAATTATTATATTGAATTTTCGATATTAAATTCAACGCGTTTATATATCATACGGCCAAACAATAACTCCAAACATTATGAAATTTGTAATCCAATAATAATACATTAGTACGGATATGCTGGATATGTTTTCGTCGAATTCCGAGGCTGTGTCCCGGATCGCTATTTTAATGCGTCGAATAAATCGATGATTTCCAAAATTTACGAAATCACTTGAAATTCCAGTTTTAAAAACTAATTAGTTCAATTATAATTGCAGTAGAATTTATATCAGCATTAGAAATAGTTTCAATTCATATTCACTCCAATTTCCAATCATTTACCATTTCCGTATTTCAATAAATCGTTGTATTTACAATTTAAACTCATTCAATCATTTCAACCAGAATGTAACAACCCGCATCTTTATCGATTTTTTATTTAAATATTTTATCATTCGTCGGATTTTAGTCCGAAAACCTACTTTTTGCATACGGTCGAATTAGGACTCGAGACCACCTGCATTGAGTTCAAAATGCCGTTTGCGACCTTTTTGAGTATAAGCTTCGATATGTTTGGAGAAAGTTGATTTTTGCCGCTTTTTACTTAGGGCTTTGGTTTGGGCTGAGCCCATTAAACCCACTTAACTCAGTTCCAACCCTCTCCTCTTCATTCACTTCTCTTCTATTTTCCTAATACTCAAGCTTTTATGTTAATGGAGGGTGGAAGAGGAAATTAAAACTCCAAGCCCTAACTTCCTTTGCAAATCCAAGCTTTAGCTCCAAACTCAAGAAGAACCCATTGGTAAGCTTCTCTTCTTCTTCTCCAACTCTTTCTCCATTCAATTTCAGAAATTTCCTAAACCTAACTTAGGGAATGTTATTCTTTTAAGCTTAGATTCAAGCTTCTAGAGTTGAATTTGAAGAGTGGTTGATTTCCCTTTACTTTCAAGCTTCATCTTCATAAATTTAGTTCAAAAGTGAGATTTTTAATCTCACATCTATGTCTATATCTATCTTTGTTGTTAGGTATGAATCCCTAACATTTATTCATGTGCAATTGCTTTTGATTTGGATTGGTTTTGCGTATATTTCCATTTTTGGTGGTTGAAGCCAATTCTCTAAAAATCATAACTTTGATATTTGATCATGCTTTAAGAGGTGTTTCGGAGAGCCTATAAGACCGGGTTGTCGCTAGGCATAAATCCTTAGTCGTCGTTGCTCGTCTGATCGCTCCCGCAATGTTTTGGCCACTTTGGCCTAGGCAAATTGTTGCCTAGACCAGGTGACCAGACGTCTGGTGACCAAGTCCAGACGTCTGGTTTGGACCTGGAAAGTAAATATGTATGCACGCATATTATAAAAAAAAGCCAGAGACTATTTTCAAACGTATGAACCATCAAACCAGACGTCTGGATAGGTCTCAGACGTCTGACTTGAGGTTTCAGACGTCTGAGTGTTCTCTGGGTTATTTCCAGAGAACAAATCCAGACGTCTGGATTCCAAATCAGACGTATGGAAATGTTTATTTTTGCCTATTCAGGCTGTTTTGTGTGAATTTCCATTGTTTATCGATTTTAGCGATCCTATTAATCGTTATCACTTATTGTCGACTTTGATGACTTCTTTTTATGGATCTTTTTGGAAATATCCATTTCTATTTCTATGGATTTGGTATCGATTTCTTTGGATTTTATTCACGTCTTCGAATGTGAATTTTAGTAATTGGTTGTTCTTACAATCTTCTTTGTGATTTGTCACTTTAAAAATATAAAGGTTTCAATACTAGTATTAAATATCAAAACTCTTTCATCAAAACGATTCCAACACTATTTTATTTACAAAGCTCGTTTTTCTCAAACCGTTTTCCAATCTACTAGTATATACAAACCTTTACCTCACTCGTATGAGAAATCTAATTAAACGACTTAGTAAAACAAGTGGTATGAAACGCTTGCGTTTACTTCGTTGGTTAATTCTTGGACTTATTCGATTGAATCTCTTGTGACAATTTTCTAATGGAGATTTACAGTTTGTTCGTAAATGTTTAAGTTCAGTAAGTGGTTATGGGACATGAAGCTAAATTTTTATATTTACTAGCTTAGTGTAATTGACACTTCTCGTTGATCATGACGATCACCTTTGTGGTTTAGACTAGCAATGTGCGATGTCTCTTTGTTTATGTGGAGGACTGTTCCTTATTTTATTAAGCTTCGTCTCATTTTACACATGGGTCGTACCTTTCTAGGTGCGTCAATGTTTTATTATGCATGGGGTGTATCTTTCTAGGTGCATCGATGTTTATTTGTGCATGGGGCGTATCTTTCTAGGTGCGTCGATGCTAGAGCATGGGGTGTATCTTTCTAGGTGCATCGATGTTTATTTGTGCATGGGGCGTATCTTTCTAGGTGCGTCGATGCTAGAGCATGGGGTGTATCTTTCTAGGTGCATCGATGTTTATTTGTGCATGGGGCGTATCTTTCTAGGTGCGTCGATGCTAGAGCATGGGGTGTATCTTTCTAGGTGCATCGATGTTTATTTGTGCATGGGGTGATCTTTCTAGGTGCATCGATGTTTATTTGTGCGTGGGGCGTATCTTTCTAGGTGCGTCGATGCCAGAGCATGGGGCGCATCTTTCTAGGTGCGTCGATGTTTGACTGTTCATGGGGCATGTCTTTTTAGGTGTGTCGGTGTCCAGTTTGTGGGATTGGCCATCCTTTTTATTGTGATTTCTGGATTTCGTGTGTTGATTTCTGGAATTTGTGTTTCACCAACTTTTACGATTGGCATGGATATATATATGTCATTTATTGTGGCTTGGTGAATGAAATCAGGAGTATGACATTCCTTTTTATCTTGAGTAGATTATTGTGACATTGATTAATCTCTTGTTGATTTTCAATTACTTATTTATCACAGCTTGGCATTGTGATTATTATATGTTTATGTCATATCTCCTATTCTATATCATTTCTTCTGATATTTATAGCTAGACTGATCCGTTTATTATTTTCTTCTTAAATAATACTCGGGTCAGACTGAGATTTTATAGGTGCTTCTGCTTGACTCCTTATCGGACTATCATCCCGACTTTTGGATAACTACTTAGATTAGTAGTTTTTGTTGTATACATTTGAGATATAGACTCCATAATGTATACTTATTCTTTTGTGTAGTTCATGTAACTATTCTTTTGTGATATTGTGGATCTTTTTAGACCACTACTCTGATATACACTTTCATGTGTAATATTCATATCTATTTCCGCCTTTGTGATATGAATTGTCTGTGACTGATTTGTGTTATGTTTATTTCTATATTTGTTTCCGAAGACCTTTATAGCCACTGTGTAGTAGCTTTGAGTTTGTGTCGGTATGTCGGATTTCCTCTTGAGATGAAAAGTTATATTTTTATCCGGTATATCGGTACTCGCACAAAGCAATTATACAGATGGTCGCTCCTCAACAGCCTTATTCTCCGTGCTAGTTGACAGCATTCTCAGTAATGTTCTTGGCTAGCGTGAGTATAGAGGTGGGGCGTCACAGCTTGGTATCAGAGCCAAACTTCGGAACAATATGGAATATTATAACAAGGATCATCGTCCTAAGTCCATCTTAGGAGTCGTGCTTTAGGATTTAATTCGTGTCTTCGCACCGATTCATCCTAATTTCTTTATGATTCCTTGTTTTATCAATCAAGTTTGGTTGAAATTTATTCTGAGAATAACTTTTTCCTCTTCTTTCTTTCTTTCTTAAAGAAGAGAAATGGTTAGACCTGGCCGTCCCAGCGCCGGTCAATCTAGTGCTACTCCCCAGGATGGAGTATTCATATCCGCTCAACAACTTTTGGATCTTGTAAAGAATCAAGAGTTTATCTATGCTTTGAGTAAGAACCCCGAAATGGTTCTACCTTTGAAACTTGAAGTTTCTTTCAATCAGCTGGTGGATGTTACTCTTCTTCATGGAGAGGTTGGTAAAGGAAGTGATAGCGATATTGGGATTTCCAAGAAGAGGCATATTGTATTCAAAAGCCCTAATCCCAATAAGAGAGTGAAGCAAACTACTTCTGTAGCAAGGAATCCAATCCCTGATCGTGGAGGATGCTACAATTGTAATTCTAAGGACCACTATGCAAAGGAGTGCCCGAAAACTCTCTTTTGCCGTTATTGCAAAAGTTCGGGTCATCTTATGTCTGCCTGCCCCATACTTCCAAGCAAGAAAAAGGTGGAACAAGAAACTTTGGTAGACAAGACTCCTACCCCAAGTCGTAAACAATGCTATAATTGTGGCTCCACGGACCATTATGAAATTAAGTGCCCGAAACCCCTTTATTGTCGCTATTGCAAAGACTCGGGTCATCTTTTATCTGCATGTCCCAAACTTTTGAACAAGGACATGAGAAAGCTAAATATTGTGCAAGGCCCTAGCAATACTTCTCGTGGTCAAGGTATTTCTTATTCAATCCTTGATGGTATTGTTTTATTTCGTGGCCTTCTCAGTTGAGTTCTTTTTGATATGGGTTCCATCTCCCCATTTTATATCAAAAGAACTTGTTGATTCTTTTTCTTTGAATATTTTGGCCTTGATGACTTCTTTGAGGATTGTGAATCCGGATGGTAGGTCCGCAACACTCAATTTGCTTTTTATTGATGTCGAAATTATTTTATGAGACTTTTCTTTCCGAGCCGATATTTTTACTTAGGCTTCGGAATTGATTTTTTTGAAAGGATCGGCTTAATCATTGTGAAGCCCATATCCTATTTTTCGAGTGGACTATTCATCTTCGACATTTTTAATCTGATAAGCAGATTTCCATTTTTCCTTTATGATTTTGATTCCAATTTGATGGCATCATTTATTTTCCTTAAGCCCACTTATAAGGAAAGTGTTATTTCTCTCATTCTTGCAGTTAGAGAAATTTTCCAGTATTTTTGAGCTTGTCTTAGGATCATCACCTAAGCAATATCTTTTGTGTGGTACTAAGGTCTTTTCAGTTTGACTTTACCACCGGTTTTTGTTTGCTACGAGTTGCGAAAGTTAGCATTCCACTTACCGCATTCCGCACTCGTTATGATTCTTATGAATGACTTATTATGTCATTCAGTTTGTCTAGCTTATTTCATCCATTTTATAAATCGAATATTTTATGAATATTTCGATGAGACCATTCTTGTATTTATTGATTTTGGATGAAAATAGTAATTTAAAATTTTGCAAATCTTTTCCATAAGATTTATTTATAAGTACAATTTGACCTTGTTCTTAAACAAGAAAAGAATATTCTTAAAACTTTTAAGAGATATTTTCATCGTATAGAAGATGATTTTGTGATTGTATTGCCCGTTGAGTGCTTTAAGAATTTTGGTCGATGCGCTTGATCAACGTTATCGATAGGAATTTCCTAAACGCTTTGATGAGACAATCAGACACGATATATTGACTTGTAAAATGTAAATTCTTCTAGAAATATTTTTACATCGAAATAATTTTGATTTTTGAAAGCTTTAGCTTTTCGGGAAAGAAAATTATTTGAAACAATTTTCTTTCGATACTCTTATTCTTGTGATTCCTGAAGGGGAACCAAGACTTTGCTATTTGTACCCATACTAGTCGTATTGGGTTGGATGCCGATCTCTTGCCTAAGAGAACGTGCTATCACTTGTGCTTCTAAACCATTATAGCTTATCGAGACTAGATATGCCACTCATGATCTAGTGTTCGTGGCTATTGTTTTTGCTTTTGGAATTTGGCATCATCATATTTGGATGAGAAATTTGTTCTCTACCCCGATCATAAATCTTTGGAATAATTATTTTCTCATATGGAACTCCATGTTGACTTGTGTTCCTAGCTTCTTATGATCTTGATATTCTTTTTATTCCCGAAGGGGAAATCGTGTTGCCAATGTGCATAGTCATAAGCAACAAGTGGTTGATTCTTTGATGTTGCCTGAATGGAATTATCTTTTTATTAATTTCATCGGACGTTTTGATATACTTCGTTCTATTGAGATTTATCTCATTTCTTTTATGGACTTGCGTCTGATGTTCTTTTATGGTGTTCGGTTCATTGGGCGTACCGTTTTTGAACTACGCTGATGTCCCAAATTATTTGAGTTTCTAGTTTCTCGGGCGTACTGTTATTACACTACGTCGTTGCACCAGCTCAATTTTCTGCTATTCTTGACGTTCTCCACGACTTTTATCTACGGAAATGCCTTAGGGATTCCGGTTTTCATTCTTGAGCCCGGTGATATTGTGGAGATTGAAGTTTTACCAAATTTGACTTTTGAGCAACATTCTATTTGCATCATTGCTTTGGAGGTTGAGCGCCTTCGATATAAAGATATTCTTTTTGATAAAAGTTCAATGGTTCTCAAATCCTAAGAATTGCTCTTGTGAAATCTTGAGAATTCATCGAACGAAAACTTTCGGATTTACTCCTTCGTGCTCTTTATGGTGAACTTCTTGATTCAAATTTTCTTTTGTGTTAATATGCTTCTTTGGTTTTTACTTCTTATATTTCCTTCTTAATTATTGCGAGGACGCAATTTCTTTAAGGAGGGGAGTCTGTAACAACCCGCATCTTTATCGATTTTATATTTAAATATTTTATTTAAATATTTTATCATTCGTCGGATTTTAGTTCGAAAACCTACATTTTGCATACGGTCGAATTAGGACTCGAGACCACCTCCATTGAGTTCAAAATGCCATTTGCGACCTTTTTGAGTATAAGCTTCGATATGTTTGGAGAAAGTTGATTTTTGCCACTTTTTACTTAGGGCTTTGGTTTGGGCTGAGCCCATTAACCCCACTTAACTCAGTTCCAACCCTCTCCTCTTCATTCACTTCTCTTCTATTTTCCTAATACTTAAGCTTTTATGTTAATGGAGGGTGGAAGAGGAAATTAAAACTCCAAGCCCTAACTTCCTTTGCAAATCCAAGCTTTAGCTCCAAACTCAAGAAGAACCCATTGGTAAGCTTCTCTTCTTCTTCTCCAACTCTTTCTCCATTCAATTTCAGAAATTTCCTAAACCTAACTTAGGGAATGTTCTTCTTTTAAGCTTAGATTCAAGCTTCTAGAGTTGGATTTGAAGAGTGGTTGATTCCCCTTTGCTTTCAAGCTTCATCTTCATAAATTTAGTTCAAAGGTGAGATTTTTAATCTCACATCTATGTCTATATCTATCTTTGTTGTTAGGTATGAATCCCTAACATTTATTCATGTGCAATTGCTTTTGATTTGGATTGGTTTTGTGTATATTTCCATTTTTGGTGTTTGAAGCCAATTCTCTAAAAATCATAACTTTGATGTTTGATCATGCTTTAAGAGGTATTTCGGAGAGCCTATAAGACCGGGTTGTCGCTAGGCATAAATCCTTAGTCGTCGTTGCTCGTCCGATCGCTCCCGCTACGTTTTGGCCACTTTGGCCTAGGCAAATTGTTGCCTAGACTAGGTAACCAGACGTCTGGTGACCAAGTCCAGACGTCTGGTTTGGACCTGGAAAGTAAATATGTATGCACGCATATTATAAAAAAAAAGCCAGAGACTATTTTCAGACGTCTGAACCATCAAACCAGACGTCTGGATAGGTCTCAGACGTCTGACTTGAGGTTTCAGACGTCTGAGTGTTCTCTGGGTTATTTCCAGAGAACAAATCCAGACGTCTGGATTCCAAATCAGACGTCTGAAAATGTTTATTTTTGCCTATTCAGGTTGTTTTGTGTGAATTTCCATTGTTTATCGATTTTAGCGATCCTATTAATCGTTATCACTTATTGTCGACTTTGATGACTTCTTTTTATGGATCTTTTTGGAAATATCCATTTCTATTTCTATGGATTTGGTATCGATTTCTTTGGATTTTATTCACGTCTTCGAATGTGAATTTAGGTAATTGGTTGTTCTTACAATCTTCTTTGTGATTTGTCACTTTAAAAATATAAAGGTTTCAATACTAGTATTAAATATCAAAACTCTTTCATCAAAACGATTCCAACACTATTTTATTTACAAAGCTCGTTTTTCTCAAACCGTTTTTCAATCTACTAGTATATACAAAACTTTACCTCACTCGTATGAGAAATCTAATTAAACGACTTAGTAAAACAAGTGGTATGAAACGCTTGCGTTTACTTCGTCGTTTAATTCTTGGACTTGTTCGATTGAATCTCTTGTGACAATTTTCTAGTGGAGATTTACAGTTTGTTCGTAAATGTTTAAGTTAAGTAAGTGGTTATGGGACATGAAGCTAAACTTTTATATTTACTAGCTTAGTGTAATTGACACTTCTCGTTGATCATGACGATCACCTTTGTGGTTTAGACTAGCAATGTGCGATGTCTCTTTGTTTATGTGGAGGACTGTTCCTTATTTTATTGAGCTTCGTCTCATTTTACACATGGGTCGTACCTTTCTAGGTGCGTCAATGTTTTATTATGCATGGGGTGTATCTTTCTAGGTGCATCGATGTTTATTTGTGCATAGGGCGTATCTTTCTAGGTGCGTCGATGCTAGAGCATGGGGTGTGTCTTTCTAGGTGCATCGATGTTTATTTGTGCATGGGGCGTATCTTTCTAGGTGCGTCGATGCTAGAGCATGGGATGTATCTTTCTAGGTGCATCGATGTTTATTTGTGCATGGGGCGTATCTTTCTAGGTGCGTCGATGCTAGAGCATGGGGTGTATCTTTCTAGGTGCATCGATGTTTATTTGTGCATGGGGCGTATCTTTCTAGGTGCGTCGATGCTAGAGCATGGGGTGTATCTTTCTAGGTGCATCGATGTTTATTTGTGCATGGGGTGTATCTTTCTAGGTGCATCGATGTTTATTTGTGCATGGGGCGTATCTTTCTAGGTGCGTCGATGCCAGAGCATGGGGCGTATCTTTCTAGGTGCGTCGATGTTCGACTGTTCATGGGGCATGTCTTTTTAGGTGTGTCGGTGTCCAGTTTGTGGGATTGGCCATCCTTTTTATTGTGATTTCTGGATTTCGTGTGTTGATTTCTGTAATTTGTGTTTCACCAACTTTTACGATTGGCATGGATATATATATGTCATTTATTGTGGCTTGGTGAATGAAATCAGGAGTATGACATTCCTTTTTATCTTGAGTAGATTATTGTGACATTGATTAATCTCTTGTTGATTTTCAATTACTTATTTATCACAGCTTGGCATTGTGATTATTATATGTTTATGTCATATCTCCTATTCAATATCATTTCTTCTGATATTTATAGCTAGACTGATCCGTTTATTATTTTCTTCTTAAATAATACTCGGGTCAGACTGAGATTTTACAGGTGCTTCTGCTTGACTCCTTATCGGACTATCATCCCGACTTTTGGATAACTACTTAGATTAGTAGTTTTTGTTGTATACATTTGAGATATAGACTCCATAATGTATACTTATTCTTTTGTGTAGTTCATGTAACTATTCTTTTGTGATATTGTGGATCTTTTTAGACCACTACTCTGATATACACTTTCATGTGTAATATTCATATCTATTTCCGCCTTTGTGATATGAATTGTCTGTGACTGATTTGTGTTATGTTTATTTCTATATTTGTTTCCGAAGACCTTTATAGCCACTGTGTAGTAGCTTTGAGTTTGTGTCGGTATGTCGGATTCCCTCTTGAGATGAAAAGTTATATTTTTATCCGGTATATCGGTACTCGCACAAAGCAATTATACAGATGGTCGCTCCTCAACAGCCTTATTCTCCGTGCTAGTTGACAGCATTCTCAGTAATGTTCTTGGCTAGCGTGGGTATAGAGGTGGGGCGTCACACAGAATCTTCATATTCCAAAAATCAACTTATATTCCAAATCAATATTTAAAACTACTTAAATGTTCAAAATCGAACGACTAAAAATCCAGGTCGTTATATTCCTCCCCCTTAAAAAAATTTCGTCCCCGAAATTGCTAAGATAGGACGAATGATCCAAACCATTAACTTAACAAAACTCACTTTGTCAAAACTTGATATTCACTTTTCCAAACACTTTAGTTTCAACCAAAACCATTAGTTTTCATTTCTAATTCAAAACCCTTCCTTTCAAACACAATTCAAAAATCAACCTTTTTAGGCTAATAAAAATTTTCAAAAATTTCTTAACACCCTAAATTTTCAAAAAAATTTGGCAGAGTCTCCCTTATACGGAGAGCCTTTTGCAATATGATAAGAGGGATAAAAGCATATACATCGACCCACACGGTCGAAAAATACAATATTTATCAACATCTATATATTTTGCGGTATTTAATCCGAAAAAGTACCTTGTTTTAGCATTTTTAAGCATTATTAAGCAAGCAAGTTTACTTCATATGCAATTCGCAACCCAAATCTAGCTCAATAGTCTCTTGGTACCTGTACTTACTTAATTTAAACATGTAAGTAACACAAACATGAAACTTAACAACTTTACATTATTTTAAATAGTGGAAACACATAAATTTCATGACCAAACATGGTATATAATGTATTTTAGAAGGTACATGCAATTTTAGGGTTCCAGCATTTAGTTATTCACCTCAATTCAATTTATACACCATTTCATTCTACTCGAATGATACACAACTCAATTCGCTTGTATTCACTCTATAATTATACCAAACAGCTTATATCCATTCCAAATTGGTTTAAAATCAATTTATTCACTTTCCATTGATTTACACAATTTTATTTACTTCCGTTTACGTCAAAAGGCAATTTTTCTATGCAAATTTGGCGATATTTATTTAATAAAATAACAGTTTCAGTTTATAGCAATTTTAAATTGATTCCAACTCAATCTATATTCAATTCTATTCCATTTCAGATTGATTCTCAATCAATTTAGTTGCCTCCCATTCATATTATATTGAAGTCCATTTTATTTAGCTTGAAATCATTCCATGCTAATTTATTAAATAGCCATTTTAGATATTTATTTGAGCCAAGCTTTCATCCAACAATATAAACTTAAGTTAATTCATTTATTTCAAATTATTTCAACTCTATAACTTTAGTTTGTTACTCTTGCAACCACATCCCATTTTCATTTTCAAGATGATTCTCATTCATCAAATTTCATTCCATTTTACTAATTAATTTAATTAGTTTATTCGTTTATTCAGCTTCAAAACTTAATTCCAGACTTGAACTCATTCTCGAATTCATTTAAATAATATTCAAGGCCATATTCAAATTATTTACTCTTAAATTGAACTTATTTATAGCTCAAGTCATTCTATTTCAATCAATTTCCATTTTATTCGACCACATTTCCAATTTTATTTTATTTTCTTATAATTAAGTCGAATTTTATTTACAACTCAAGTTCCATATTTAATTCCAATTTTAGTCCATAATTCATTTTACTTAAAGTTAATATCCATTTTTATATTCAATTCACTAATTAATTATCTAATTGGTTCACCTCCATTTTAATTTACTTGAGTTTAAATTCATTTTATAATTCAAATTTGGATTTTATTTCTTTACTTTAAAATATTACACCATTTTTATTTTGGTTGTTCTATTATATTTTTCCAATTAAACAAGTTACACAACTTATTTTTCACATTTCCATCAATTTTATACCCGAGTATATTCCCATTTTATTTTTAAATCAAGATTATACATCTATTTATAGCCTAAGTAAATTTATATTTCATTAATTTCAATTTTTATGAGCTATATAAATTTATTCATTCACCATTCCATAATTTTTCCTTTAAATTTTATTCCATTCAAAATATTTATAACTTATAGTTATCCCATCACTTTATAATTCGAACACTATATTCAATTCAACTCGATAACATTTCTAATTCTAGTTCAATTTTTATTTAATTTAACTTATGTTAAATTCCAATTCATACAGTTTATTTTCCACATTTCATAAATTCTTTATTTAAGTTGATTCCATTTCCAATTTTATAACCTATAGTCATATATCCATTTCACAACTCAACTTTATTCGATATCTTCCATTTTATTCAATTCATACATTCAATTTATTCACATCCTAATTTAATTCATTTAATTAGTCCACTTCACTAATTTATTCCATTCAAATCACAATCAAATAAATTTCTAAAATTCAATTCCTTCAACTTAACTTAAGTTGAATTCCATTTGTTTTATATCTCAATCCCAATCGATACCATTTCCAATCTAATTTTGTTTAACTTTGCTCAAGTTAAATTTCATTCATTTTAACTTACTGAAGTTAAAATTTATTTCCAAAATTCAATTTCCATATTTTTCTTTAAAATCATTCACCATTTATAGGTTCATAACTTATTTTATGATATTTCCTAAAACATTTAAATAAGGATACCAGAATTATTATTATTATTTTTTAAACCCCGTATTTATTTCAATCATTTTGAAATCAAATATATAGCTCTTCCTTGGTTTTAACAAACCATTCTTTGGAATTTTCGAAAACAATTTGGTTTTATCCAACACAAATTTCCTTTCCAAAACATTTTCAACAAAATCCTCATATCAAATTACTATGGTAGCAACCCATCACTTAGAAACTCGAAATGAACACTGATGATGTCGCAATCATCATCGGAATTATTTTCCAGCGACTGTAGTGAGTTAAGTGCTATATCTCTTCTCAAAATCCATTTTACATTAAGTTAAAGCACTTTCTATTCAAAATATCTCCAAATAATACTCCGTTATTTATTTCAAAATCGCTTCCGAAATAACTCCAATTTCATTTCCACAATTTTCTAAAAATGTTTTCTAAACCTTTCGAGGTTTAAATTCCTGAATTCGAGTTCGAATCCCTTCTAACTACAATTCATTTTTATAATTCACACTTTTACAATTTTCATTTGGTTTTTATAAACTATTTTCAATTTTATAATCTTGTTAGATTATAATATTATCAACCAAACACTCCAATATACTATAATAATTTTAGAAAGTTATTTCCTTTATATCAAAATATAGTTTGGTGAAAATTATTTCATCTACCTACTTTTTAAACAATATTGTATCGGTTTGCCTAGTTTAAGAGTTTAGAAATCCCTATCGATACAGTTGTCCATACTGTACCAAGCAGAATCTATAAACACTCAACCGATAAGTCAACACAATATAAAACATTTAACATTCACTAACAAATGTGTGCTTATATCTATTAATACACTCAAACATATTCTAGGGTACCACCAACCCTATCTCTAATGAGTAATCCCCACCAAAGCCAAGGTTCTTGCTTAACCTTCAGCTCCGAAACCAAGTGTAACAGACCGGATTTTCGACCCTCGAAAATGGAGACCTATATGTTCACTATATAACATGCCGAATATTCAAGTGCCGGAAATACGATTGTTAGGGTTGAAGACGAAAAGGTAGAAGAAGAAAAACAAAAAACAATAACACAGAATCTCACAATCTCAGCGGAGTAAAATATAATATATGATAACAGATTTTAAATAAAAGAACTGTACTGTTAATATACTATTCATTATCATACTACAATAGACAACAATTAGTCTGGACAGTTTAATAAATTGTCCTCACATAGCGGAAATACAAAACAAGTACTAAAAATACGCCTTTGTCATCCAGCTCGTCTCCTGAGCTCCATAGCATCCTAACCTGAACTTGTAATACTCGGTCTGACCCAAGCATTATAATAAAATAACACCCGAGTCAATCTGAAAAACCAGCGTGAGAAAACACACTCAATTTGAATTATTAACTTTTATCAAAATCCTTTGAAAAACAAAGTATCTCGTAAGACCACGTCACACATAAACACGATGGGTTTTTACCTCACGGTAACCAAAATATTTTTATCAAAATCGTCTGATATTATAATAGTGTCTATAGAAAGTAAATAACAAATAGCTAAAATGCTTGCATCTCGCATTTCAGCATAGTGGGCACAATCAAAACCGTACGACGCTTATTGGAGAATGGATTCCAAATAATGGCTAGGAACTGGGGTACCACCTATCATGGTACACATCTAGAAATATGTACCGAGGACCTCGTCGGGATCCCCTACAATACAAGACTGGCTCTATCCATAACCTGGATAAAATCGAATTATTATCACCCCGGGTGTTCCCACCCTTATCGAGAGCTCTTTTGCATATACCACCATATCCATAATTTATAATATATCCGACGGTATCAAGAAAGGTGATAACCCTAATTGTGTGCGACCCACTTGGCCTTGCTGCGTAACCCCTGATTTTCAATCATTTAGGTTGATGAGGCTTGAGGCTACGATTACCTTTTAAGAATAATTTCACTTAGAATGCTCATCGTCCGTCAATGACGATGTTCTGATAGCATTCGTCCATACAAGTTGTCCTGGGTCTGGATAAACCAAATCACTATCTTCACTATCTTCATGATATCCATTCATAACGCTCAAATCTGATCGAAGTGGTTTTCGGATAATTAAATCCGATCCTGGTCTATTCGAAACGATCGACGAATTTGGCCAAAATTGATAGTCGGTTATTTAACTATTAATAAACATCCATAAGCAAACATCAGGCCTTATTTTTATTTTTTCAAATTTTATTTTTAAAATATCTTTATAACATATGTCTTTAAACTACTTCCAGCATTCCAACATTTGAAACCATTTCTAATCCTTATATATTGAACGGAATATTTCCAACCATCCAATACTTAGAATATTTTTCCAACTCCATTTTATGTTCAACACTTAGGAAGTATTCCATTTATATCCTATTTCCTATTTTCTCAAAATCATTTATAATTTATTTGTAAACTCCTTGACTCATTTATAACGAATTCTATAAGTTCCGGAATCCCTTAATTAATTCCCTTTAATATTTCCAAAGTCAAATATACTTGCTTATAATTTCAATTTTCCTTTCTATTTCTTTTATGAATTTTATTTCATTTTTTCGAAGTTCACTTTTATTTAACCACTTCGAAAATTGTCTTACTTTCCCCCCCCCCCACTTCCATTTTGAGAATTCTCTTATAAATCTCATATACTAAATAACCCCATTTCCATATTTCCGAGAAGATTTATAAGTAAATTTAAAACATTACAAAACTCTCTATATATAATAAGTATTTAAACGAATAATAATAATTTATTTTTAAGACATGTGTAATTATCTACAATATTGAAACACTTTTTATAACATCACTTTTCAAAGCTGGTTTAAAAATCTTGGATTTATTAAAATAAATATTAAGTATTTGAAAAATTCACTTTTGGATGTATTTCAATTCTACTAGTTCAAAATTGCATAGTTTGGTAAATAAAGTTTCCCTTTTTTTTAAAACAACTTAATTTTTTAGTGATAAAATATGTTTTTAAAACTCAATAACCAAATAATTTATAGATTCCTCTCGATTCACTACTTATAGATTTCATTCTGATTCTCCTAACTATTTCCACTTTTCAAAAATAGTATCCGCTATTTTCCTCAACCCTATCTCCATATTCTCGTATAAATTCACCTTTTGAATTTTATATTCCCAATTTAGCGACTGCTATCATTTTCCCTTATCTATAAACATTGTTTATAAATTTTTATAACTGCTTTGAGTTTACCTTTTTAAAAAACTATCCTCACTTATAAAATTCCATTTTATAAGTCCACTGCTTTAAAAATTCTATTTTTTTTCAAATCTATTTTCAATATTGATTTCAACGCCTCTCCATATTTTTCCGGCTGTCATTTTTTTTTAAAATCCATTTTTTAAAATCTTCTTCATAAATTATTTTAATATCACTATAAAAAAATTCGTATTGTTAAGTACGATCAAAATCAATTATTGCTTATCCAAAACATTTTCTTTTAAATAATCGAATTCCGATATAAATATTTTCATATTAAAAATCTCCTTTAATTTCTTCAAAATTCAAAATAATATATATGGTATTTAAAATATCAAAATTAAGGCCAGCGCTACTATAGATCCAATGATTCACATCACAACAATAATTTATGACAGATTATTCTAACACATCATATATTATCGTATATGAAAATAATCAACATAAATGTTGAGGAATCCAGTTGGATCCCTCCAATCTGTTTCCCTACATCCATAAATGTTAATACAACATAAAAATACCAATCCCACTTCGAAAGGGATATCGCGGTATATAGGGTCATCCGCTATTATGTGGGGCGCATAGGGTCTCATCCGCTAAATATGCGGGAACGATCAATCTAACTACTAATATATATACTACTATATATAATATCACATTCAACTGATAATAATTATATCAATTCAACCAATCAACAATCAACTTTAACTATTTAAAATTTAACTAGTAATCCAAACATGAGTGAGATTAACTCACCTTGATTTTCGAATTGCTAATCGTTCTAACCCAACGTGACACGTTACGTTCGATATGCACCCTGTATAAAAAATTATACATTATACAAGATTTCCGAACTAATATATATATTAATTTCACTAATTACTACTTGAGTTAACTAATGAATTTCCTTAACTGCAAAATACCTTCCTTCCCAAGACGAATTGTGGTCGTCCGCTATCTCAACATTCCATCACGATTTCAAGCATCTTCTCCTCCCCTTTTGATCGACTACTGATCGGCAAGACCTTCCTCTCCATGCTATTACCCTCCATCACTACACCAAATTGATGATTTTTCAACATTTTGTATTTCTAAATTTCTGACACTTACAAATGTTACAAACTACTAACACTTACAAGTGTTAGAATAGCTGAAAAAGCGTTGGTAAAAATAAATAATTTTCTATATAAACTTTACAACACATTACTTATGATATATAACACAAATAAGTGTTACAATGATTGGTAAATTTGTAAATAATTCATGACCAAGTGCAATAGTTTGTAATTTAGCATACGTTTCATTTCCCACACTTATCCATTCCCATTCTATTTTTGGCTGCACATTTTTTATTTTCTCCTTCTCAGCGACTCTTTACAGATCATCGTCGCTTGAGGCAACCTAATGCTCTTCTCCACGAATCACAGATGCAATATTAGTAAATGAGATTGCTGCTCCAGAAAATCCAACGCCAACCTCGAATGCGAAAATTGCTGCTCGAATCGAAGTTGAGCCTAAACCCTAGTTACCCTCATTTCAACCATAGCCATGCCGTACTACCAAATCAAGTCCGAACAACCATGGCCATGCCTCATTCGCGTTTAAAGGAGGCGGTGGATTCGGGTTTGAGCAAATTGGTGGATTGATGGTGGCCTGCCAGTGGTAAGGAGGCGATTCCAGAGGTTGTGGGTTTGTTGATTATTGGATTTTCGATTTGGGGCTGGTCATGATTTTTTTTTTGCTTCGAGATTAGGGATTTGCTATCACCAACAACAGACAGATGGGGAAGAGTATGCATCAACCCCGATTGAACTAATTTAAAGGTACATGTTTTATAAATTTTATTGATTTATATTTTTGAGCTAAATCTTACCTGATATGTGACAATATTGTTTAGTGGTGGTTTGTTTAGTTCTGATTTACTTTTATATTATGATTATTTTGTCCATGATTGAAATGGGTATAAACTATAAAGCAATCACGATAAAAAAGTTAAAGGGCTAACTTAAAGGGGCACTTAGATTTTATTTGGAGATATAGAGGAGAAAATGAGAGATAATACTTTCCAAAACTATACTGTTCTGGTATCTTACTATTTGGGGATCATTTTAGGTTGCGCATTAATCATTTTAATGGAAGAAATAGGTTGATTATATTACATCTCACAGTATAATGGAGAGCCGATATATGGCTATTAGGCTGTATTCATTTTCAACTTTTATATTGTTTTTAATTTTCCATGTTTATCACCTTCTAATCTAGCTCAAGCACAATTTTGTAACACTAGGACTTCTATGTTAAAGCATTGTTCATATTTGATCCATGCTAGGACGAACAAGTGGTACTTATTTATATATTTTATCCATATTAAGTCCAATCTAGACACATTTTTTGCATTTTATTGTGTTAGTCGTATTTTTTGTGTTCTTCTTCGTTCATATGATATGGCGAGTGTTTTCTACATGATGTTGTGGTCGTTCAGAATAACATTGGACAAATTTGAAGGTTCTAAAATTAACCCAATCCATAGTGCCAGTTAAATGATATAATTTATGAATAAGCGTGTTGCTTGATTATAGAAAATAAAACTGTATAGAATTTAGATATCTTTAGCTGATCCGGTCTCAAAATTCTAAGCAACAGAGAGGAAGAGAATAATTTTAGTACAAATTCAGTTATGACAAGTACAAGTAAAAGAGCCCCAAAGCTTGCACGATTTCATAAATTTAACTTGTACTACTAAGTTACTACTTTAAGTTACATAATAGAGCAAAGGAGCTCCAATGCACTATTGCATGCTTTTTCAAAAGGAATATAAGTATCTACCTTTATTTGGATAATACAATTCTTAGCCATATTTATTCATAAATCTTATTTCTACCACATCAAGAGATTTCTTTCAATGTCATCCATTTTGAGGTAAGTTTTTTATTTCATATTTTCCTTACTCTTACTTTGGTCCTTTCTATGCTGACAACATTGGAATTGTTCACTACACCAATTCATTGGAATTGCTGACAGCATTCCTTTCTATCCTTTCTTTACTATTTCATATTTTCTTTACTCTTGTCATTCATGTGGAGACTTGTTTGCTGGTGGAGTAGGTCCGGTGACGCGACTGTGTTTGGTGTAGTGGGTTGTTGGTGATGTAGCAGTAGTGAGATGGAAGGCAGGTGTGACTGCAGTTTTGGTCGAGGCATGTAGATGGTCAGTTTTTCTCTTTTTTTCTTTTCTTTGAATGGTGGTTGTCAGTGTGAAGTGCTGATGGTTGACAGTTTTGTATGTAGGCTGGAAGAGGAACGTATGGTTGTGGAAGTGAGGAGATTAGTTGGACAATGTAATGGCAATGAGAATTTTTGTTGAAACGTTGCACGGAGCAGTTGATAATTCGTACGGTGAAGTAGCAGATGCAGTGCAACAATGGAATGGGTTGATAGCTGAAGAAAAGGTGAGTGATGATTGTTTGCAAGTGGTTACCGTTGCGGCACTGGTGATGTTTGGATATGGAGGATGGAACAGTTTGCAGTTTGGAAGTGGTTACAGCAGCTATCCGGTTATGTCTAGTGGAGATGTAGTTTGAATGATGAGTATGGGATTAGTTTGTTAGTGGAAGAAGGCTAGGTAATGTAGAAGAAGTTTGGAAGTTTGGTGAATGATGAATGTGGCTTAAGTCTGGAAGTTTGGCGAGTTTATGTTGCTGTGATGTGCACAGAAATGGTGAACGTGTTGAGAACTTGTGCACAGAAATGGAAGAAAAATGTGAGGGGAGAATTGTTGTAGTGATATGTAGGCAAGGTAGTGATGCAGCACGACCTACGGAAGCACAAGGCTTAGGTCGTTCACGAGTTAATGAAGGTCGGCCCCGACCTAACGGGTCATGTGAGGAGAAGGAACGACCTAACAGGTCACCTGGGAAGGAGCAACGACTTAACCAAGCCTTAAGTCGCTCGGCATATTTAGGTCGGTCACGACCTAAGGAAGAGGAATTAGGTCGGCCACGACCTAAGGAGCGCGTTTTAGACCGTCCACGACCTAACGAGGGCTTAAGTCGTTCGGGTTCTTTAGATCGTGAACGATCTAAGGATACAGGAGAAGCGCCACGAGATAACAAAGTAGCAGCACGAGTTGAGAACGCGCAAGGCTTAAGTCGGCTACGACCTAAGGAAAGTGTTTTAGGTCATCTACGACCTAACGAGTATGCCGAAGAAGGGAGTTCACGACCTAAGCTAAGTCGTAATTCGTTAAGTCGTATCATTTTAAGTCATCGTATGTTGAGTTGTTTGTAACAGTTAAGTCGTTGTTGTGATGTATTTTCTTAAGTCGTAACTCGTGTTGTAAATATGGTTGAGTCGCTTGATGTTGTAGCGTTGATGAGTCGTAACTCGTAGGTCGTCTTGTATTGAGTCGCTGTGTGTTTGTTAAGTCGTGTAATCAGTTGAGTCGTGAGTCGTATGACGTCTATATGGAGTCACTGCTGATGAGTCGCTGCCGACCCAAGGATGAGTCGTAAGTCGTGTACGACTTAAGGGTCTGGGTTGTAAAAGGGCTATAAATAGGGCGTGCGTTGTAACTTGAAGACGGTTGATTGTTGAATAAAAAACTTTGTTTGATTGCTGTGTGCTTTCATCTAAATTAGTAGTAGAGTGTAATCTCCTATCTCCACTTTCGGTTATTCGAGTGCGCTCGAATCAACGATCGTTGAAGCCAATTCACGGTATCAAGTGCGCTTGATCAACGTTTGAAGAATTGTAGATCTTCTTTCACGGTATCGTGCGCGATCAACGTGTCGAAGATAGTTAGAATGCGGTATCTTTGTGATCAACGAATTTGGGCATTTCAGTATCTTCAATCCACCGTTTGCTACTTTCATCGATCTAAATCGTTTTGTTATTATCCGCTGCGTCAGTTTTGGTATCGGAGCTAGACTTAGCCAATCATAGCTAAGCCAAGTCTTGGAGCCAAGGAGTTTGAAGTTGGTGTTCATCGTGTTCATCTTGAAGTTGCAACAAGTAAGAAGCTTTTGATCCATTTCATTTTGGATCAAAGTCCGGAAAGTGTTTGAATTTTTGGAGAAGAGTTTGAAGTGAGTTGAGCCGAGTTGAGTGAAGGCCGTGACTTGTTGTACAAGTTAGTGTTGAAGTTTGAAATTTGATTTGTAGAAGATTTGTGAAGTTTTGAAGTGTTTGTGTTGATTTAATCATGCCACCAAGGAGAGCTAATCGTCATCAAAATGTTGAAGCGTTGTATAGAAGAGAAGAAGCCGAGCAAATGGAACAATGCATTAATGAGAAATTTGATGAAGGCATTGGAAAGTTAGAGAAGTTGATGATTGATATGAATCAAACTCAAAGGAGGAGATCGCCAATCTCGAACCATGGACGAAACCGAGTTTCGCCATCGGTTACGGAAGCGAGAAGGGTATCACCGCAATCTTTTAGAGGGAGAAGAGAAACATCAATTTCATCAAGGAGATATCACCATGACTATGGACATGAAGAGAGAAGAACTCCACGTGAGTTTGAAGATGAGCCATATAGAGATGAAGAGAGACATAGTAGCAGAGACATGCATGATCGAAGGGATGATGGTCGAGATCGATATAGACATACATTTGATTTTAATGAAGAGGGTGATAGAGCTAGCATTCATTATCGAGATTGAGACCAAGTACGAAATGTATATCGGGATGTTGAAGATGATCGACGTTGGGAGTCGTGTATGAAGATGGAAATTCCAGAGTTCAAGGGTGGAATGGTAGCTGAAGAATTTTTGGATTGGTTGTCTAATGTTGAAGAGATCTTTGATTTCAAGGACGTTCCCGAGAATCGAAGAGTGAAGTTGGTTGCTACTCGTTTGAGAGGTAGAGCTATGACATGGTGGCAGCATACTAAACTTACGCGGGAGAGAATGGGGAAGTCGAAGATTAAGTCATGGGAGAAGATGAAGAAGTTAATGAAGGCTACATTCTTGCCTTACAATTATCAATCACTCATGTACCAGAGGTTGCAGAATCTGAGACAAGGGACAAAGACTGTTAGTGATTATGCTGATGAATTTTATCAACTGATTGCTCGAAATGACATTATGGAGACAGAGGAACAGCTGACCGCTAGGTTTATTGGAGGATTGAGAATGCAGATTCAAGATATGGTGAATATGTTTGATCCTAGATCTGTAGCAGAAGCACATCAGAAAGCGTTGGCTTGGGAGAAGCAGGGAAGACGAGGTGGTGGAGTGTTTACAAGTTCCAATATTCAGAACAAGGGTGCTAGTGGGAGTTCCAATATTTCTAAATCTGTCAGTAAACCAGTTGTGAATGAAGTTGCGAAGGCGAAGGTCAACAACAGTTTCAAGTGTTACAATTGCCAAGAAGTGGGTCACAAGAGTAATGAATGTCCGAAGCCGAAGAAACGAACTATGATTGCTGAAGTTGAAGGTGAGGATGTTGGGGAAGGTTATGTTGAGGAGGATGAATAGGATATTGCGTCAGGAGATGAAGGCTGTAATCTAATGATGAGGAGGTCTTGTTTAATACCGAAGCAAGAAGAAGAAGCTAGTTGGTTGAGGAGTAACATCTTTCAGTCAACATGCACTATTCTGGGAAAGGTTTGTAAATTTGTGATTGACGCTGGAAGTTGTGACAATATTATTTCTACCGAAGCTGTGAGAAAGTTGAAGTTGAAAACGGAGAAACATCCGAATCCTTACAAGTTAGCGTGGCTAAGAAAAGGAGGGGAGGTGAAGGTGGATAGGCGAGTTCGAGTTCCATTTTCTATTGGAAAGAAGTATAAAGACGAGATTTGCTGTGATGTTGTGGAAATGGATGTTTGTCACTTACTTTTGGGAAGACCATGGAAGTATGATCGAGCATTACAGCATGACGGTCGGACCAATAGCTACAGTTTTATGTTTGAAGGTGTTAAGATCATTTTAGTTCCGAAGAAGAGACAACAAGGAGAAAGCAAATCAGAAGAGATTGAGGAGCTGAAGACTTTATTGACTTTAAAGGAATTTATTGAAGAAGTAGAGGAAAGTCTAGAGGTGTTTTTGTTGATTGGACGTGAAGCTACTAAATCTGTTGAAGTTCTTGAAGAAGTAAAGCCAGTATCGGAAGAATTCAGTGATGTGTTTTATGAAGAGTTACCAACGGAGTTGCCACCGTTGAAGGATATTCAACATCAAATTGATCTTGTGCCAGGGCCAGTATTACCACACAGACCACATTACAGGATGAGTCCTAAAGAGCATGAGGAACTGAGAAGGCAGGTGGAGGAGTTGTTAGAACAGGGGCGTGTTCAGGAGAGCTTGAGTCCTTGTGCCATGCCAGCCTTATTGGTACCCAAGAAGGATGGAACGTGGAGGATGTGTACCGATAGTCGGGCGCTGAATAAGATCACTGTGAGATACAGATTTCCTATGCCGCGGTTTGATGATTTGATTGACCAGTTGAGTGGAGCTGTTGTGTTTTCAAAGATTGACTTGAAGAGTGGATACCATCAGATTCGTATTAGACCGGGCGATGAGTGGAAGACTGCTTTTAAGACCAGGGAATGTCTATACGAATGGTTGGTTATGCCGTTTGGCTTATCAAATGCTCCGAGTACTTTTATGAGAGTGGTGAACCAGATTTTTAGACCATACATTGGAAAGTTTATGGTTGTTTACTTTGATGATATTTTGATCTACAATGGGAGTATGGAAAAGCATGTCCAGCATTTGCGTGAAGTACTGTTGATTCTACGTCAAGAGCAGTTCTATGCAGCAGCAAAGAAGTGCGTGTTTATGATGGACAGTGTTTTATTTCTGGGATATGTTCTATCGAAGGAAGGAATTCAAGTGGATGAAGTAAAGTAGAAGCTGTCAGGAGTTGGCCACGGCCAAAGATAATTACTGAAGTAAGGAGTTTTCATGGATTGGTATCTTTCTATCGAAGATTCGTTCCACATTTTAGTAGTGTGATGGCACCAGTAACCGATTGCATGAAAGGAAAGAAGTTTGAGTGGTCAGAGGAAGCAGGGGTTGCTTTTGAGAAGATCAAAACACTATTGACGACAGCACCAATTCTAGTTTTACCGAATTTTCAGTTGTTGTTTGAATTACATACTGATGCATCGAAGGTTGGGGTTGGTGGAGTTTTGAGTCAGAAAGGAAGACCAGTTGCTTATTTCAGTGAGAAGTCGTCTGGAGCTAAGTTGAGATATAGCACTTATGATGTTGAGTTTTACGCAATTGTTCAAGCTGTGAAGCACTAAAGACATTATCTATTTCAGAAAGAGTTTGTTCTTTACACTGATCATGAAGCGTTGAAGCACTAACAAGGGCAGGATAAGATTTCAGCAAGGCATGCATCGTGGATTGCTTATCTGCAGCAATTTACGTTTGTTGTGAAATATAAGTCAGGGATAACGAATCGTGTGGCTGATGCTTTGAGTAGGAGGAGTCATTTATTGACGATAATGAAAGTTGAGGTGACAGGCTTTGAATTATTACCAGAGTTGATTGAAGAAGATCCTTACTTTGCAAAATTTGTTGAGAAAGTCAAGGATGGAAGTGCTGATGAGTTTGTATTGGTGGATGCTGTTTAAAGGAAATCGTTTATGTGTACCGGATTGTAGTTTGAGAATGAAGATTATAAAGGAGCTACATGAAGAAGGCCATGTGGGTAGAGATCGTACTTTGCAGTTAATTTCTCAATCTTATTTTTGGCCGTCAATGAGGAAAGAGGTTGAAAGGTTTGTGCGTAGATGTCATGTTTGTCAGGTTTCGAAAGGGACAGCTACAAATGCAGAATTGTATATGCCATTACCTGTTCCTACAAAACCATGGGTAGACATTAGCATGGATTTCATGTTGGGTTTGCCGAGAACTCAAAGGGGGAATGACTCGATATACGTTGTGGTAGATCGATTTCCGAAGATGATACATTTTATTGCTTGTAAGAAGACGGCGAATGCTGTTCATGTTGCACAGTTGTTCTTTAAAGAGATCTATCGTTTACATGGGTTACCAGAGTCTATTGTTTCGGATAGAGATACTCGTTTTCTAAGTCACTTTTGGCTAACTTTGTGGAAGATGGTTGGAACGAAGCTGAAATTTAGTAGCGCTTACCATCCGTAAACCGATGGGCAAACGGAGGTGGTTAATAGATCATTGGGAAATTTGTTACGATGTTTGGTGAAAGATAATCTGAGAAGTTGGGACATGAAGTTATACCAAGCAGAGTTTACACATAATCATGCGGTTAATAGAAGCACAGGTTACAGTCCATTTCAGATTGTATATTCAAGTTTGCCAAGGGGACCGTTGGATTTGGCGGTAGTACCACAACCGAAGGGGACGGTTAAACGGGCTGTTGATTTTGTTGACGAATTAACTGAATGTCATAAAATCGTCCAGGAACGATTGGTGAAGGCAAATGAGAAGTATAAGCGAACTGCAGATTTGAAGCGACGAAGTGTTGAATTTAATGAAGGTGATTTGGTTTATGCAGTGATGACAAAAGATCGTTTTCCAGTGGGAACGTACAATAAATTGAAGGCGCGGAAAATTGGTCCGGTTGAAATTCTAAAGAAAATCAATGAGAATGCGTATCAATTGAAGTTACCAGAAGATGTTCATGCTTCTGATGTTTTCAACGTCAAATATTTAATTCCGTACCATGGAGCTGAACTTGTTGAGAAAGAAGATGGTGAAAATTCGAGGTCGAATTTCTGTCAACCAGGGGAGGATGATGCGGCACGACCTACGGAAGCACAAGGCTTAGGTCGTTCACGAGTTAATGAAGGTCGGCCCCGACCTAACGGGTCATGTGAGGAGGAGGAACGACCTAACAGGTCACCTAGGAAGGAGCAATGACTTAACCAAGCCTTAAGTCGCTCGGCATATTTAGGTCGGTCACGACCTAAGGAAGAGGAATTAGGTCGGCCATGACCTAAGGAGCGCGTTTTAGACCGTCCACGACCTAACGAGGGCTTAAGTCGTTCGGGTTCTTTAGATCGTGAACGATCTAAGGATATAGGAGAAGCGCCATGAGATAACAAAGTAGCAGCACGAGTTGAGAAAGCGCAAGGCTTAAGTCAGCTACGACCTAAGGAAAGTGTTTTAGGTCATCTACGACCTAACGAGTATGCCGAAGAAGGGAGTTCGCGACCTAAGCTAAGTCGTAAGTCGTTAAGTCGTATCATTTTAAGTCGTCGTATATTGAGTTGTTTGTAACAGTTAAGTCGTTGTTGTGATGTATTTTCTTAAGTCGTAACTCGTGTTGTAAATATGGTTGAGTCGCTTGATGTTGTAGCGTTGATGAGTCGTAACTCGTAGGTCGTCTTGTATTGAGTCGCTGTGTGTTTGTTAAGTCGTGTAATCAGTTGAGTCGTGAGTCGTATGTCGTCTATATGGAGTCACTGCTGATGAGTCGCTGCCGACCCAAGGATGAGTCGTAAGTCGTGTACGACTTAAGGGTCTGGGTTGTAAAAGGGCTATAAATAGGGCGTGCGTTGTAACTTGAAGACGGTTGATTGTTGAATAAAAAAACATTGTTTGATTGCTGTGTGCTTTCATCTAAATTGGTAGTTGAGTGTAATCTCCTATCTCCACTTTCGGTTATTCAAGTGCGCTCGAATCAACGATCGTTGAAGTCAATTCACGGTATCAAGTGCACTTGATCAACGTTTGAAGAATTGTAGATCTTCTTTCACGGTATCGTGCGCAATCAACGTGTCGAAGATAACTAGAATTCGGTATCTTTGTGATCAACGAATTTGGGCATTTCAGTATCTTCAATCCACCGTTTTCTACTTTCATCGATCTAAATCGTTTTGTTATTATCCGCTGCGTCAGGTAGGCGGGTGGAGCTTGTTCATCTATGGCTCGATCCTACTGCAACATTTCATAACTATGCCATCATCTGGAATCCTGCAGAAATCATGTAAGTCTTTATTAACATGTCGTCTACACCGAATTTGCAATAAATGTAATATGAATTAATTGAAATGTCGTGAACTATGAGATTCATAAATATAGCTCACTCTCTTCTTCCATTTTATCATTTTACAAGTCTTCGTTAAAACATACTGAATTACTCTTCCTGTTTCTATCATTATGATTTCATTATTGAGATTAAAAAATCCTGTGCAAATGCAAGGTGTAGCCATCATTGACACTGCGATGAAAGAGTTCTATGCCATACAAAATAATATTACAGTGAGTTCCTACAACTAATGCATCAGTCGGATATCATTGTTTAGCCTTCCGTAGAGTTTCTAATCACTTAAAGGTAATATACATTACAACATTGTAGTCAGATGAAATTGATCAGTGTGCACGTGCAGTGGAAGTTCAAAAGAATGCACCAATGAGTAGTATTAGGTTCCAACTGGCTATAATTAACTTAGTCTATATATCCTATTTGTATGAACTCAACTATGTCAAACTTGTATTAGGACTCTAGACCAAAAATAAATTCTTTCACAGGAAGTTGAACTCAGCTGTTTTATTTTACAGGAAATTAACTTTAGATTGCCCATAAAAACAATTCATTATTTTAGCAAAAAGATGTGACTAAGTGCAATGCTGACATAAAATAAATTTATGTTAATCTATGCGTGGGTGATCATCAATCATAACAACTACAGTGTTTGTTCTCGTAAAAAGTGCATATCTACTTGGATGTGAGATCTGTTACAGTTCTTTCCTCATACTAACTTTGATTATGGATGTATAGGTGATATATTTTGGCTACCATTTATTTAGCGATCTAAGAGGACCTTCAAAAGCAGGTTGGAGGAAGCTGCTATCATTCATGAGCTTGAGGTATGACTCCATCTTCTTAATCTTAATAAAATTTATAGCATCAAAATTGTGGAAGGTTGGTTTGCCCATAATTTGTGTTGTTGATACCATCGATATGCAATTTCTTACTGTATTTTCTTTCTTATTGTAGAGTGAGATACATATTCAAAATAGTGGAATCTACCAGTTTCAACATGTAGAAGATATGAATGCATGTACATTTTCAGATTTTATGTTGTTGAGTGGAGCAATTAATACTACGGTTATTTCGTTCTTTCTTCTAATAAGTAAAATGTTTTTATCTAAAATGGCAAGTCTTGTCAATGTTTAGTATTTTCTTTATAAGTATCATTCTAAATCTTGTCCTTGAACTCCCATTACCAATATTCCCTCCTTTCTCCTGATGTAATATACTTACCAAAAACTGACTGCAGTTAGTTATGGTATTTTGTGACAACAACAAATGTTTTTACATACATTGTTTTGCCTTTCTCTGCATTCAGAACTAAAAATAAACTAATAATAGTAGGAAGCTACGAAAATGAAATGAAGGGAGTGTACTTACAGATTTACTCACTAAAGTGTCAAGTTAGCCTGTGAAATATGTAATTTTCAGTAGAAGAGTTTTCTTTTTGGGACGAATTTTAGTATTAAGCTTCAAGAAAGACTTATTACAACCATAAGCTTCATTTTAAACTCATTACAAAAGTAAACTCATTATGAAAATTTGATTCCAAGATCATGTTCATTTCAGAAAATTAAACCTATCAAAAAAGCTATGATAATAATATTTATGAATGACACAATTGATGTACTTTGTTATATGTTGCTTTATTAACTAACATTACTCTCTATATTTTAATGAATAGCAAACCTACGATACAAGAGCATAAGGTGGAAGAGTCATGTAGCTGCACAAAACTTGGATGGTTGCCCTGCCGAAATGCTATCAAAAACCTTATAAGCTTACAGAAAAATAAATTCAAACTCATAAAATTTGCAGTAGGAAGAAATGGAAGATTTATAAAGAAATTGAAGCATTTGGAGAATTTATAAAATAAATTCAAACTCATTAAGAAGTTGCCAATGCAGTTTGAAGAATTTAGAAGAAAGGCCATCAGGTCCTGGTAATTTTTCTTCTTTAATTGAGAAGGCTGCATCCTTTAATTCCTTCATTGTAACATGTGTAACGAGTAATCCTTTTCCAAATCATTGCAGTTAATTTCCTCAAACTGATGAATATATTGGTGGTCCCCATTGTACAGATCATAAAAATACTAAAATGCTTCAGCCTGAATATGCATAGTATCAAAAATCAGTTGTCCTAAATAATGCTTTGATGTTATTTCTGCATTTTCTCATCGACATTTTTGCGCAAAAAAATCTTGAGTTTGAATCCCCTTAGTAAGCCAACTAATTTTTGATTTCTGGACTGCCTGTACATATTTTTCATGCATTTTCCTTTTTAGAATATTTCCTGCATAATCAGTTCCTCATATGCAAATGCATCCTCTGGATTATTACCTGCTGTCAGCAATTTATCGTTATAATATATTTCCACTTCTCATATATTATCAAAATCAAATTTCAAGATTTAACGTTGAGATTTGGGATTATTGAAGTCGCAAAGTGATTGGTCGATGATTTTGGGTTAAAGGTCGGATTTTTGGTTAAATGTGGCGATGGATTTAAGCGGTTCGCTTTGAGTCGATTAGGTTCAGGTAGAGGAGGCGAGGCGTTTCGATGTTTCTGGTTGTCACAGTGGGATGATGTCTGCTGCAGTTTGACTTTGGGGAAGTCGCTATTGGGTTTAGGTGGTTTGGAGTCGCGCTTGAGTGAAGCTGGTTATCTAAGCGATTGGGTGGTTCGAGTGTGGCAGTAGAGGGAGGCGGAGTTGGTGTTTTTGATTGTGGTGGTATGAACTGCAGCGGTTGTTAAGGCAGGTCAGAGAAGAGAAACTTGTGTAATGGTCTGGTGGTTGTTCAGGGATAAATGTGGGTAGTAGTAGATGAAGATGTGGTCGTTCTGAACTGTGTTGCTACAGTAGTGATCGATGGAATGATTTGGTAGAGAGCTTTTCGAAGCAGGGGAGTTGGATGATGTTGACTGGAAGTTTGTAACTGCAGTGGTTGACTGCTCGGTTTGCAAGATGATGGTGCAATCTATTTGGCAGGAAATAGTGGCCGTAGCGATTTGAGCAGTTTCTTAGAAGGTGGAGAAGTTGTGATATGTTATGATGATGAGAGGAGTGGTAAGTACGATGTTGAGCAATTATAGGTTACAGGAGCATGGAGATGCAAGAAGCACTGAGATGACAGGGGTATATGGTGATGGAAGAAGTTGCTAGATGGTGAATGTGTGGTCTGTCATTGTTTCTGGTGTTGGAGATGTATGTTTTGACAGTTTTGTGCTGAAGCAGTGGGATGATGTGGTTTGTTGGAGGTGAATGTGTGCAAAGTGACAGAGTTTTGTTTTGTAATGAATTGTGGAGGGTAAAGTGTGTATGAATGAAATGATGGTAGTGAAATTTTTGTGTGATATGGCGAGAAGTGGGTGGGTAATGACCAGTTTGGGTATGTCAGTTGGTCTTGGTTTGGGTTGGATGTTTTGAATGGGTTATGGCAAAATGGCAGCTCTAGTTGTGAAGGAAGCAACGAGACGGAGTACAGGTGTTGGACAGTGGAGCAAGGAGATGGAGTATATGTGTTGGACGATGGATATGGCTTTGTTGCTGTCTTCTTTGGTTTGTGATGATAATTTGATGAATTATGGGATGTGGCAGGTTGCAATGTAGAGTTGCTAAGGGGATTCTGAATGGAAGTTTTGAATTGCCGAGAGAATTGTGGGATGAGAATTGCCTAGAGAATGGAAGTTTAGGTGTATGTATGATAGTGGGGAGGTTTTGGAGGCTGTTAGAACAGTGGCACGGTGGTCAGAGATGGGTCAAGGAGTTTCAGTCGCGATCCGGATGGAATTGATAATGGTTGTTTATTTAGTGTGCAGTCAACTTGTTTATTAGTTTGCAGGTTGCAGTGATTAATGGTGTTAAGGAATTGATAATGGTGAGAGAATGAAGGAAGGGGGTGTGTGATGTTGCACTTGTGTTTGGAACAGCTGCAGGGGATGGTGATGTTTGATGATTGTTAATGGTTGTTTTGAATATGGTGGCAGAGGCATGAATGAATGGTGGCAGAGGCCGTTTTGTTTTGTAGCAGTGGTTGGATCGTTTGGAGGAGTGGAGTCGAAGAAGCTTATGGTAGAGGTGAAGGACGGTGAGATGGTGCATAGGAATGTGCATAGAGATGTGCACGGTGTTTGATTAACATGTATTTTGCATACTAAGTTTGCGAATTCATAAATACAAAAAAATTAGAACCTGGGTTGTAACTCTGTCTTTAACCTTTTGATTTTGAAGGTATAAGTTTTTATCGAGTGTTTATATTAAATGCAGGAACTTGAAGAAGGATGCTTTGGATTGTTGTATTGGACGTTGAAGAATATTCGAAACCATTAGAGTTTGTAGTGGATGATCAGGAATGGTTAGGTTAACCGTAACTTAAACTTTAAGTGTATTTTGAAATATATTTTTTGAAGCTTATGTTGTAATAATATCTGAATATATGACATTGTGGTATTTTAGATATGTAAATAATTGTTTATGATATATTATACTACATTTGCGGAGCGTTTAAACTTTGCATTGAATATGTACGATGAATTATTTGTGATATGGAAACCATTATTTGCAGTGTGTTTATATTTAAACTTTGCGTTTAAGTTTTGGTATATATATATGTGTGTTACTAAATAATCATTTTTCAACACTTATAAGCGTTACCGTGTAAATCTATACCAACACTTATAAGTGTTACCGTATATTTCGTTACCAACACTTATAAGCGTTACCGTATATTTCTTTACCAACACTTATAGGTGTTACCGTATATTTCGTTACCAACACTTATAAGCGTTGCCGTATATTTCTGTACCAACACTTATAGGTGTTACCGTATATTTCATTACTAACACTTGTAAGCGTTTCCGTATATTTAGGTACCAACACTTATAAGTGTTAGTAATACGTATGTTTGTAACACTTATAAGTGTTACAAATTTGGCCGCTCCATTCCTCACAGTCCATTAGTAACACTTAGAAAGTGTTACTGAAATTATTTGTAACACTTATAAATGTTAGAATTTGCCTGTTTTGGTGTAGTGTATGTCGTCCCCACCATCCTCTTCACCTACATGAAACCCGCTTTCCCATCATCATCTCATCTCGCACGACATCCCTACGCAGAACGCATTCACGGCCACTCCATCCATAGTCGTCACTTCCATCGCCTTGCTGAAGGTCTCCAACCTCATCTCCTCTTGCGACTTCGTATTCAACCTCTAGATCTACCGCGCATGCCCACGCTACTATCGATCTCCTCCCACGACACCGCCAGGCCTCATACCATCGCGTCGCCTAGTGCTTCCAAACTGCGCCTCACTCTCGACTTCAACAACGCATATGCACCGCTCGATCGCGATGCTGCCGAGATCTCTTTATTTTTTTTAATACGAATTTGATTTCGTTCTTGAAGAAGAGAAGGGGAAAAACGACTTCGATTTCGTGTTTGAACTGATAAGAGGGAGAGAACGTTATGTGATGTCGAGTCGTCTAAAGGAATAAGATAACTTACGTGATTTATTTTAAGTGAAGGAATGTGGAAAGAACGAATTTTAAAGGGTGAGGGTACGGAAAAAAGAAGGCGTGATTTGAATGATTATGTGTGCTATTGAAAAAGGTTAGTCAATGGATGGAGAAGACAAATTCGAAATGTAGAAATATATATATATATATATATATATATATATATATAATTTTCAAA
The DNA here is from genome assembly GCA_030765085.1 of Allium cepa. Taxonomy (NCBI): domain Eukaryota; kingdom Viridiplantae; phylum Streptophyta; class Magnoliopsida; order Asparagales; family Amaryllidaceae; genus Allium; species Allium cepa. The sequence continues at coordinate 942,460,429 of CM060934.1, read as the reverse complement.
ATATCTCAATTTTCATTGCTTAAAATCTCGAACCCCTATCGGGGCATGTCGTCAGGTGTTCATAATGTTATTACCCTAGTCTGAACACAATTGAAAAGGTTCCGAGTCCTAATTCGATCGTATGAGAAGATAGCTTTTTGGACCCAATTATTATATTAAATTTTCGATATTAAATTCAACGTGTTTATATACCGTGCGGCCAAATGATAAATTCAAACACTACGAAATTTAAATTTCGATAATAATACACTATTACGGATCTTATGAAACTAGTTTCGTCGAATTCCGTGGCTGTGTCTCGGATCACTATTTTAGCACGACGATTAAATCGACGGTTTCCAAAATTTACGAACTCACTTTAAATTTCAGTTGTAAAATCTTAATAACTCAATTATAATTCCAGTAGAATTTATATCAGCATTAGAAATCGTTTCATTTCATATTCACTCCAATTTTCAATTATTTAGCATTTCTGTATTTCGATAAATCGTTATAATTAAAATTTAAATTCATTCTATCATTTCAACCAGAATCTTTGTATTCCAAAATCAACTTATATTCCAAATCAATATTTAAAACCATTTAAATGTTCAAAATCAAACGACGAAAAATCTGGATCGTTACATTCCTCTCCCCTTAAAAGAATTTCGTCCCCGAAATTGCTAAGGTACGACGAATGATCCAAACCCATTAACTTAACAAAACCCACTTTGTCAAAACTCGATATTCACTTTTCTAAACACTTTAGTTTTAACAAAAACCATTAGTTTTCATTTCTAATTCAAAACCCTTCCTTTCAAATACAACATAAAAATATCAGTCCCACTTCAAGTGGGATATCGCGGTATATAGGAGTCATCCGCTATTATGCGGAGCGCATAGCGTTTCATTCGCTAAATATGTGGGAACAATCAATCCAACTACTAATATATATATATATATATATATATATATATATATATATATATATAATTTTACCAATTCAACCAATCAATCAATAATAAATTTTAACTATTTAAAATTTTACTAGTAATCCAAAAATTATTGAGATTAACTAACCCCGATTTTCGAATTGCTAATCTTTTCCAACTCAACGTGATACGTTATGTTCGATATGTGCCTCGTATGAAAAATTATTTGTTATACAAGATTCCCGAACTAATATATATATTAATTTCCCTAACTACTACTTGAGTTAATTAATTAATTTCATTAATTACAAAATACCTTCCTTCCTAAGATGAATCGCGGCCGTCCGCTGTCTCAACATTCCATTGTAATTTCAGGCATCCTCTCCTCCCCCTTTGACCAACTACTGACCTGCAGCACCTTCCTCTCCAGGCCATTACCCTCCATGTCATCGCCACCATCCTCTTCTCCTACGCGAACCCCGCTTTCTTATCATCATCTCATCTCGTACGACGTCCCCATGCAGAACGCTTTCACAGCAGCTCCACCCATAGTCGTCACTTCCATCGCCTTGACAAAGGTCGCCAACCTCATTCCCTCTCGCGACTTCAAATTCGACCCTCCGGAGCTGCCGCGCGCACCCACTCCACTATCGACCTCCTCCCACGACACCGCCAGGCCTCATACCATCGTGTTGCCTAGTGCTTCCAAACCGCGTCTCACTCTCGACTTCAAAAACGCATATGCGTCGCTCGATCGCGATGCTGCCGAGAACTCTTTATTTTTATTTTTTTATACGAATTTGATTTCATTCTTGAAGAAGAGAAGGGGAGAACACGATTTTGATTTCGTGTTTGAACTGATAAGAGGGAGAGAAAGGTACGCGATGTTGAGTCATTTGAAGGAAGAAGATTTGTAACGACCTAAAAATCTTAACGGTTTTGTAACGTAATTAACTAAAATTTCTTGAAATTTAAACTAAAAATATGAAATAAGAGTTTGATATTTGAAATGCATCTATTTAATTATAGTAAATGGTGAAATTTTATTGAAAAATACGAAAGTTGATTTATTTGTGTAATTTTAAAATATAAATTTAAGTAGTTTATTTGTTGAAAATTTAATATTTTTGAAATCTGAATATTTTTATATAATAAAAATGTAAATCATTTTCTGAGAAAGGCATTGAAATTCGTTTCGTCAAATTTGGACTTGTATAGCTCCGTTCATCTTATTTTCTGCATTTTAGCAGCATTTTCGATGGTAGAAAATTCAAGTTTTTATAATTTGATCGTATCGCTGATATCTGTATACCGTTCTATTCGACTCATCGTGCCGATCTTCGCAGTATATTTATTTCTGTATTCTGAAGTTCGGTATGTGACGGTAACGACAAAAACATGTGTCGTATCGATGCCGTATCGGCGACATTTTGTTTCCTTTGCCATTTCAAACTTTGGCAGCAAAGCGCTTTAATTATTTTACCTGATTAAGCTTGTGACCGTTACCATTTCAGCTATTCTATATTATATTTTGCCTTTCCACTTTTGCTTTCTATACATTCAGAGGGGTACATTCTCGTTGTATTGTATTATATTTTATTCTATTCTAATTTTTTTTGTTTCGTTCTCTCGTTCTTCTCCTTCATATTTCCGCCCGAGCTCTCACCCGTGCCATTTTTCCATTTTCCCGAAGTAATACATCAAAGCCTCTCCTGGCGTGCTCGCCCACCTTCATCCCTGTGCTTCTCACGAAACCCATGTGCCTAGCCCTCTCGCCCAAAGCTATATCGTAGCTTCCCCTTCCTCAACCCATAGCAACCCAGTTCCCACGCTCAGATGCAAAAAAGGACACCACCCACACCGTGCCTTCCTTTTGGCCGTGCCACTCCCCCTCCGATCACTAGACCAGAGCTACCCGAGCCACCATCTCACATGCCCACCCATAGACTATGGGCAAGCTTGCAGCCGCCACTTAAAGTGGCCGTCATCCGACCCAATCCTCCCCTGCACCGGACTCGAAGCCGCACGCCTCACCGCGCCTCCCCACTTCGCCGAAGAACCTTGCGCTGCACCCAGACCCTCGCCTTGGGCTTGCTTGCGTGAGCCACTGACGTCTTTCCCCCTCTGGTGATATACACACACGCACCCATATGCACACTATATATATATATATATATATATATATATATATATATATATATATATATATATATATATATATATATATATATATATATATATATATATATATATATATGCTTGTTTTTTTTGCAAATGGCCACATGATGAGGTACACATGCTGTTCCTGTGATCCTTGCTCCTGATTTTGTGACTTTAATTTTCTAACTTGCTTTCTTTCATCTAAATAAATTTGGGCAGTAATATATATGCATGACATATAGATGTAGGCAAGGACTTCATTATATTTTCATGATTTTTGCAAAACTGCTCTGTTGATATTTTATGCTTTTCCTTTTGCTCTAGTTTTGGTCCTCATCATTTGACTAGTTTGAACCATTCGTCTGTTATGATCTGAAATATATATATCCATATGCAGTACCATATATATGATGTTGCTTTAAATATGAATACATATTGCAGTGACACACACACATATATAGTGTGCACCCTATCTTTGCTCTGCTCTTCACATGTATGCTGCAGTATGTATGTGATATGTATATTAAAAAATATATGTATTGTAGGCACGCGTATTGCTCGATGAAATGCACATATATGTATTCTGTACCCATATTATTCCAGAGGCTATATGTGCTCAAGTTTGGACATATGGCGCAGGATATATAAACGTATATAAATTGTCGGAAAATATATGCGATATATGTGTGTGTGTGTGTATATATATATATATATATATATATATATATATATATATATATGTGTGTGTGTGTGTGTCCTTCCGAAAAGGAAAAAAAAGGCATGTATATATTGCGCATGTTATATGTCACTTTTTCAATTGCTGACAAATTATATATGTTGTATATATTACACGTACACGCTTTGGCGAAAATTATTCGTGTTGTATATAATGGTTCTTTCAAAACAAACAAATGTATGCATATTTTATTTGTTTTCGCTAAATTTCTCATGCTAAAAATCTATTCTAGCTTGTCGTAGTTAATTGACTTATCGTGCCTGATTCGTGCCAATGTTCATTGCTTTGCTCTTTGTCGTACTTCTTTACATCGTTCTTTAGCCACGAAAAATGAGCAATCACTCACGATTAATGTTTTTATGCTTATTAAATTGATTTCATAGAAAATAATAGTTTAAATATACTATTAAATTTGAATTGTAAATTATTAACTATTAAATATGACATGTTGTTATTTTAGATTGACCATTGATATAAATTGACACCAGTATATGTTAACTAATTATTTATTTAAATCTTTATTGATCACATATGCTAGAATTGTTATATGTATTTGTTATCTATTATTCTCACTCTACAAGTTTCCTTAGTTGTAGAAATCACTGTGGGTTAAATGATACACACCCGAATGGACTATAGAATATGAGAAATTCATTATGGGTTAAAATGATAAATCCAAGCGATTTTCAGTTATTATTGAAATGTTGGGGTTACAGGTTTAATGGTATAAATCCGTAAATTTAAACTATTATGAATTGAAATAACAAATATCTGTATCACTTGAGCATAAGGTAGAAAATTATATACAGACACTGTTGGTTAATATTTGGAAATTGATTTTAATGTTTGAAAGGAAATGCGTGAGTTTGATTTTGAAATGTAATAAGTATTCTATTTTATTATTGTAAATTTTTTTGCCTTAACATTGATTTTTGGAAATACAAAAATTATGAGTTTAATTAAAAGTAATTTGTAAAATTTTACTTATAGTTTTATTTCCTAAATATATAAAATAAGATTTAAATATATTAATAAAAAGTTTAATTTATTTCAAATTGTATAAAATTAAATTTTATTTAATATATATAATATCTTTAAAAGGTTTAGTTAATTTATATTAAAAATAGACTTTTATAAGGTTATTAAATAAAAAGGCGGGAAAATACTTAGGGATTTTATTGGTAACTTAAACTGGTTATTAATTGAATTCAAATAAAGATTCATTCAGAACTAGATGATTTTGCAAATGATTTATAACTTGTTCAAATAAGAGGGATTCATTGAATGCCTAAAAATTTAAATGGAATTAAAATTGAATATTCATTTTGATTTAAATTTGTATTGGGGATCTTATTTAAATATTTATAAAGTAATTTTGTAAACCACAGTGTGAAATAAACATTTGGTTGTTAAAAAGACCGGGATTTGATAGTGTCATACTCTCTGTCAGTACTGAAAACCGCTACAACAACTGTGTACATGGTGGAGATTTCATAAATGAAGTAGAACGGTTTGACGAATGATTCTGTATGCGATGTTTACGTGACATTGACTTCCGTGAGCCAGCTTATATGTGACTAAAACAGGAGCTATACCTGGGCCAAGTGAGGTCATACCTCCGACAGGACACATTTCTTTGAAACCATCCTATTACTTTGAGATTTGATTAGTGTGCACCTTTGATTATTGGAATGTTGTTCGAGATGAGCAGTAATAGCTGCTATGCGTTACCACCAACCCGGTTCTGCAATTGGTATATCTACCCTGGCATTGCCTCGAGTGTCGTGTTCACATGCCCTAGAACGTCTTCTACGAGTTTGTTTTGTACCATACCTATGGAGTGACTTTTGGGTAAACCACCGGTTTGGTGAAGCTTATGGTACTGTATAGACTATGCGAGTATATAAAATATGTTAAAGGGGATATGAGTAATGCCTTAACGTTATTTTGATACTTTACTATAGACATTATATATGTAGAGTATTGTACTATGTATGTAGATAGTTTATCGGATCCTTAAAGGATGGATTCCCAACGTCCTTTAAGTTATTTCGCATTTAATTCACATTTCACTTGAGTTTGATTTATCTGCATAAGAATGTTAATCCTGAGTTGAGTGTTTCGTGTTTTGCTTTACACTCGGGTCAGCCTGAATGTCCCAGCTTTGGAGACTCATCTTTTGGAGCTTGGAGTTCGCTTGGAGTTCTATCTGTCATCTATTTTAGCTTTCAGTTCATTTCGGTTTTATCTAGTTGTATGTTTCAGATTTGTCATTTGCTTTTGTACTAGAGACTTGTGTGTATTGGAATCTCTGATGAACTCTGTTTGAACTATGTTACTTCCATAGTGGCTTCATGAACTACTATTTATCTTTTCTGCTGCTTTTGTTGTAAACTCTGTGTCTTTGATTCTTTGATTGATTTACTTACTGTTTATGTTAAGTTATGCCAAATAAATGTATTAACCATCTGTTGTTTTGGGCAATTCAAATCTGATATGTGTGTATATTATTGTCGATTTGAATGGTTCAAAATAGTGGGTCGTTATAAGATGACTTACGTGATTTTTTTCCGTTCTCGTTTAACCGAAGGAATGTGGAAAGAACGAATTTTAAAGGGTGAGGGTAGGGGAAAAGAAGGCGTGATTTGAACGGTTACGTGTGCTAGTGGAAAAGGTCACCTGATGGATGGAGAAGACAGATTTAAAGTGTAGAAAGAAATATATATATATTAAATTAATTTTCAAAATATCTCGATTTTTGTAGCTTAAAATCTCAAATCTCTATCGAGGCGTGACGCCAGGCGTTCGTAATGTTATACTCCTATTCCGAACACAATGGAAAAATGTTTTGAGTTCTAATTCGATCGTATTGAGAATATAGATTTTTGGACCTAATTATTATATTGAATTTTCGATATTAAACTTAGACGCGTTTATAACTAGTTTCGTCGAATTTTATTGATCTAATATAACTAGTTTCGTCGAATTCCGAGACTATGCCCCAGATCGCTATTTTAATATATCGATTAAATCGACGATTTTTAAAATTTACGAAATCACTTGAAGTTCTAGTTTTAAAAGCTTATTAACTTAATTATAATTCCAATAGAATTTATTTCAGCATTAGAAATCATTTCGTTTCGTATTCACTCCAATTTCCAATTATTTACCATTCCGTATTTCGATAAATCGTTATATTTAAAGTTTAAATTCATTCTATCATTTCAACCAGAATCTTTGTTTTTCAATAATCAGCTTACATTCCAAATCAATATTTAAAACCATTTAAATATTCAAAATCGAACGACGAAAAATGTAGGTCGTTACACATACTTTTAATTAAATTAATTAAAATATAACACATTTATCAAGTATGTAATAGAAAAATTCATTTATTTCGAACGAGGTTGGTTTTCTAGTTAAATATATGTAAAAAGTTACATAATTGCCACTAGGCCATACCCTAACTCTATCAATATCTTACTTGCACTTGGGTTTAATTAGGAAACCAAATTCCAATATTTCCAATCAGTTTCCTCAAAACTATTCAGGTCAGTCCCTTGGTGAATGGGTATGCTATTTGCTTTAGTCATCTATTCTGTCAATCTTGTCTCTTGGTGCTCTAAGAAGCAATCGACTGTATCTCGCTCAAGCACTGAAGCGGAATACCGAAGTGTTGCAAGCGCAACCGTTGAAATCATCTGGCTCAAATCACTCATCAGTGAGATTGGAGTTCACCTTTCAAAGAAGTCAACTATCTGGTGTGACTACTTGGGCATAGTATCTCTCTCGGCCAACTCCATACTTCACTCACGAACAAAGCATATAGAAATAGATCTATACTTTGTTCATGAGCGTGTAATCAAGGGCAAATTGGAAGTATGTCACCTCCAGCATCACATCAGAGTGTTGATATCCTCACAAAACCGATCTCAAAGAACAATTTTATGAGATTGAAGATAGATTTGAGAATAGAAGAAACGACGGAAGTTAAAGAGGAAGAAACCCTAGCTGTAATTGACGAGGGGAATTAGAGAATGAGTCAAGTCGGCTGTTATAAGAGGTTATATATATATATATATATATATATATATATATATATATATATATATATAGGATTTCAAGGGTATTTCTGGTATTTTGCTCACATATCTATACTGTATAAAAGCCAATGTATGTAACACATTTTGTACAGCATATTACAATATCATTTCCTCTCAATAAAGCAATTTTACATTTCATTCAAATTCAAACTTTTTTACCTACTTTCTAATCGTGTAATTCTCTTACATTTTTATTTTTTTGCATTACTTTGAAGAAAACAGATAAATCAATATTTCAAAAATCATAATCGTTTCAAAATCTAAACCATAAACTCCACTATTTCGTTCTTCAGGTGCTGCAAGATTCATAAATTTTTTTATTATTAACCTTCTATCATTGTGCACTGCTCTATTGTGTACACGGCTGCATACAGTTGTGCACTGCATACAATTTCGGCTACAGACCTTTAAGGCCGTCTAGTGCTCATAACTTTGCATATAACTTGTAATTAAATTAATGTGTATAATTTTTGAAAAAAAAAATCACGATTCCAATGGCTAGACCGGTTGAACTATTAAAACCTTAAATCTTAAGTCGTCGTGATTCGACTCACGGTGCGGTTATGAAAACAATGCTCTCAACAATGTACTTGACCAAATTGGGTAAGTGTGGCCAGTCCATTTCAAACCTTTCGCCGCCTTTGTACGACCCAATAGTATGTAAGCTGGCTGCTTGCAATGTGAGATGGAATAATGCAAAGAAACCCCCTACGGTGCATTTGCTTCATTGTTCTTATTACTTACACGTCGTACTCATTTGCAATCAAAGCATGTGTGCAAGTTAACGCTGATTTATGAAATCAAAGTTGATGGGTCTCTCTAAGTGCACATGATAACTTTTAATTAACTGTACCATGACGTAAACTTGGCATGCAGATGCACAGCAACACATGGGTAGTTTACTTATGAAGTTTAACTCTCAAATTGCACTGTAGTAATCGTGAAGTTAAATCAACTACTGGCTTATGATTTAGCGTATCATGTATCCCACTTTTTTTTCTTTTTTTTTTCGGTTTCTATCATTTAGTGTAATTATTGGACGGTGAATAGTGAATACATTGATAAGAATTCCTATCTATCTTATGTGCTTTTATCTCTGGCCGGATGTAAATATATTTTCACGCGAATGAGAGTTTTATTTCCAGACTGCAGATGCACAGCCGCATATGACGGTGAGTCGATGACCGGGACCATACTGAAATCCCTACAGCTGTTGTTAACTTCAGCATGTGCAATCATGAGTGCATTTATGACGAAATTAAATATATAAAATCAACACTTTAAAGTATTGCTGTGTTATTTTATTTATATGTTTAGAACAACATGGTAAATATATAAAATAAACTCAAATTCTTACTGTGTGATTTTATATATTCTAACAATTATTTAAGAAGAGGAATAACTGATTTTGATAGCAAGTAAAAGAATTATAGATGTGAATAGATGTGAATTTTGGTAGCAAGTAAAGCACCTCAAAAATTAAAATTTTCATATAAACTTGTATTTATTTTATACTTTCCACGTTTGTGATCAACAATTAACTGCTTGGTTTAAATTTTAGTATAATGCATTTGTTCTAGGAGTATATTTCTATATTTGTTACAAAACATTTTAAATGCCTAGCTAAAATATATCAATGTATTTCAATAGACTATCAGTTCTAGAAATGTTCATCATTTTTCCATAAGAAATATATGATTCAAGTCATTCATAACAAATATATTAAATTTCAAATGCCAAATTTATCCTTATTTTTATAAATAATTATTTATCTAAACAAAAATGTAGTAAATCTTGATACTTAAATTTACTAAATAAGCACAATCAACTAAGTTAGTTTGCTTACCAATTGATTTTTTAAACTAGGTAAAAGTACTAAGCTCAAAGTAGGTTTCACAATTTTATATCTGACCAATAGTGAATTCTACAAAATAACAAATTCTGCATATATCTCATTTGTATTAACAAATAAAATAATACTCACTTTTACTCAAATATATAATTTATATAACAACCCATTTCAACAAATTTATCTTATAACAACATACATATTTTGAAGATATATCTAAAATTTAAACATTATATTTGATAACTTCATGCATTCTTACAACACATATTTCTACACACTATGTACTAATATAATTTTGACACTATGTTACATTAAAGATACTTATTCTACTTTAGAGTGGATTTATTATGATTGAAATGTTAATAATCGTGTGGATATTAAAGTTGGATAAGTTATGATTGAAATGTCAATGATCGCGTGGTATTAAAGCAGAGCTAAAATGTTGATCTTATAGATTCTAACCGTTAGACATAATAATCACAATTTATGCACAAGATTTTCATTTCTATTTAACTTTTTTATTTGTTATTTCAATAGTCGCTAGAGGATATATCTCCTTCTTTTATCTACAATCTTCTGCAAATTATTTATTTTTATAATTTAAACGATCTCAAATAATTGTTAAGTAAGTATCTCTGATATTTATATACCCATTATTAAATTTGCACTGAAGTAAAAGTAAAAAAGAAGCGGAAAAATATATATCTATATCATACTATTATTATTGAGTTAGATTTCAAGAGTGCACAAGCCTCCTGAGTAATTTGTGAAATGAACAGTCATGACTCCCTTCTTTTCCTTTCCTAACATCTCACGGCTCCCTTTCCTCCTTTTTCTCGGGCTGTCAATTTTGGTTTTGCTCCTCTTCAGTCTTGCCTTTTCCATTTCCTTCTTTCCCCAGACCTAAGTGATAACGTCCCCATCACTACGCCATAAATGGCCTTCTGCAACACAAAAAATATATTGGGTCAGGCCCAAAAAATGTTGCCATAGGTCTATGGCAACACCTTTAGGGTGATGCAATTTTTGCCGTTGCCTTAGACCTCAAAGACAACATTTTTACTATCTAAGGCAACATAAGTAATATTGTTGCAATCGAACCCTATTTGGGTCTATAGCAACATCCATAGGTGTCTGTAGCAACATTCCAAAATGTTGCTATAGATATTAACTTTCTGAATTTGTGGGGCCCACAATGTAGAGCATATTTGATTTTTTAATAGAAATAAATATTTATTTAATAAAATTCTATTGCACAGAATTTGATATTCAAACAGTAATTTATTTAAATAAATATTTTATTTCAACATTTGAAATAGTACAAATTCCCGACTACACTATTTTACAATTCAATGATATATAACACTGATATTCACATATACAGATATTCCTCGCTACATCACTCAGTTCACTCATTACGTATGCAGTTTCAATTTATACAGACATCGACACTGACAAATATATGACGAGTCGAGTGCCGAGCCGAAGGCGAGCCGAGTAGCGGGTCCAGTCTTCAAGCTCATGCACATTTGATTTGACTCTGTCTTCAAGCTTGTATCCAGCTGTCCAGTCTTCAATACCTGTCACATATAATTCAAAAGCAGTAATCTGGAAAATAATATTTAACTCGAACAGAAAATGAAAATATTTTTGTTATATTATTTGCCTCAGGTATTTAGGTTGTTTCTTTTCATATTTTTTTCTGACAAGGACCAAATATTTGCACGGACAACCTGTGAATGCACAAGTCAGCTGTTCACAAGTGTATAAGCCAAACATGAATGCAACACATGGATACAAGACAGTATGGAAGACAGCAAGCAACAGTTCAGGCAAAAATGCACAAAGGAGAAGCCAAGTGCACAAAGTAGTACTCAACACAGCAAGCAACATAACATGACCAAGAAATGCATGTACATGGATGAACATACATGCATCATAAGGCTTGGTACAAGAAACTACTCAAGTGCAACTACTCAAGTGCAAGTTCATACTCAAGTGCAGCCAGATATGTAGATAAGCCAAAAAAATGGACACGGCACAAGTTCAAACCCGAGTCATCGACTGGATTCAACTCAGGGCCAAGCAACCAACAAAACAAACAAGTACCAGGTTCAGCAAAATGTAGACAAGCTAGTGCAAGAAACACAGCAGTACACATAGGCAGCCCATCAAGCCAAAACAGTGAATGCATCAGGCATGTACAAGAGAAACATAGGCAGTAATATGATATACAGAGGACTTGGAGCATTAGTTCATGTTAAAGAACAAGGTTAGCATGATACCAGTTCAGTCCAGACCAAGCAAAACCAACAAAGCTCAACACACATATGTTTGTATATATCGTGAAAATCAAAACTCAATGTTCAGATTAGTCAACAATTTAATAAAACCAAAGATCACTTTCAAAGTTCTGATTTTCAAAAATGCAGAAGTTTTCAAGTGAAGCAGTTTTCAAGAGGACAGCAGAATACAAATACTTCAAGTTCTGGTTTAACAAATGCAGCAAGGTACAAAGGTATGTGAACAAGTTTAACAAAGGTTCAAGTTCTGGTTTAACAAATGCAGCAGAAAGGAGCTAACAAGCTCAGATCAGAAATCAAAAACAAGCCAGTGAACCAAAATCCAACATACCAAATAATATCACATCGCAATTGACGCAGCGGATAATTCGAAATCAAACTTCAATCGGTGAATGTAGCAATCGGTGAGTTGAGAATACTGCAATGCCCAAATCCGTTGATCCAAAGATACCGGATTCTAGCTATCTTCGTCTCGTTGATCGCGCACGATACCGAGAAACAAAGATCTACGATTCTTCGACGTTGATCAAGCGCACTTGATTCCGCGAATCGGCTTCAACAAACGTTGATTCGAGCGCACTCGAATGACGTAAGTGGAGATAGGAGATTTTCACTCGACTACCAATTTAGAGAAAGCACAAAGCAATCAAATAGAATTCTTTTTTCAATTTTCAACAACCTTTACAAATGATACGACTTGCCTATTTATAGGCGTACAACTCAACACAAAACTGAAAAAAATTACAACACAAACGACTTACAAACACTTGGTAACGACTTAAGAATTATGACCGGCAACGACTTATAGGGTGACTCGGCCAAGCTTCAATGACTCAACAATCTCGGCAGCGACTTATCTAGCTCGGTAACGACTCAAAAATTTGCTGCAGCTCACAATTATGAGTCGTTCGCGACTCAATGTCGTTCGCGTTCAGGGGTTTTGGATCGGGAACGAGTTAATTGGGGAAAAGCTTGAGTCGCGCGCAATATATGACAAGGGAATCGCGACTTAAGGTTTTGGAAGAAGGTCGTGGGGTGTGTTGTGGGGTTTGTTGGGATGTGGCGTGAGTCGTATTGATGATGTGGAAGTGAATGAGTCGGCCGCGACTCAAGTATGAGTCGCGTGGAGCTGGGATGAGTCGCGAGAGAAGGTCGATGACTCGTGAGTCGTGGGTGGAATGAGACGCGTGAGATTGGGAATTGGTGATGCGGTGATGAGTCGCGACATGGGGAAGATGAGTGGGATGAGTCGGAGGCGAGGATGAGTCGCTGCGTGTTTGGGGATGAGTCGCGCGATATGGTGAGTACTGCATCATCCTCCCGTTGTTGGAAAGAATTCGTCCCCGAATTCGCATTCTCGTCACCTTCGATGAAATCTTCCCCACAATACGGGATTAAATGTTTGATATTAAAAACATCAGAAGTATGAACATTTTCTGGCAACTTTAACCGATATGCATTATCATTGATCCTCTTCAAGATTTCTACTGGACCAATCTTTCGTGCTTTCAACTTATTGTAAGTTCCAACTGGAAAACGATCTTTCGTTAAAACCGCGTAAACAAAATCTCCTTCTTTGAAAACTACACCTCTTCGTTTTTTATCTGCCATTTGTTTATACCTCTCATTTGATTTCTCCAATCGTTCCTGAACGATTCTATGGCATTCTGTCAACCCATCGACAAAATCAACAGCCCGTTTAATAACTCCTTTCTGACATGGTACTACTACCAAGTCCAACGGTCCCTTTGGTAAACTTGAATATACAATCTGGAATGGACTGAACCCGGTACTTCGGTTATTTGCATGGTTGTGAGAAAATTCAGCTTGGCTCAACTTCATATCCCAACTCTTCAAATTATCTTTCACAAGACATCGTAACAAATTTCCCAACGATCTATTAACCACTTCTGTCTGCCCATCTGTCTGTGGATGATACGCGCTACTAAAATTCAGCTTCGTTCCAACCATCTTCCACAAACTCAGCCAAAAGTGACTCAGAAATCGAGTATCTCTATCCGACACAATAGACTCTGGTAACCCATGAAGTCGATAGATTTCTTTGAAAAATAACTGAGCAACTCGAACTGCATCCGCTGTCTTCTTACAGGCTATAAAGTGTGCCATTTTTGAAAATCGATCAACCACCACATAAATGGAATCGTTTCCTCTTTGAGTTCTAGGCAATCCCAAAACAAAATCCATACTCAAATCAACCCAAGGCTTAGTCGGTACAGGTAATGGCATATACAACCCCGCATTGGTCGCTGTTCCCTTTGAAACCTGGCATGTATGACATCTCTCCACAAATCTCTCGACCTCTTTCCTCATTGACGGCCAAAAATAAGATTGTGAGATCAGCTGTAAGGTACGATCACGGCCCACATGTCCTTCCTCGTGCAATTCTTTGATAATCTTCATTCTCAAGCTACAATCTGGTATACATAAACGATTTCCTTTAAACAGAAAACCATCTACCATCACAAATTCATCAGTATTCCCATCCTTAACTTTTTCAACAAACTTTGCAAAGTAAGGATCTTCTTCAATCAACTCTGGCAATAACTCGAATCCCGTCACTTCAACTTTCAGTGTTGTCAATAAATGATTCCTTCTGCTCAAAGCGTCCGCCACACGGTTTGTTACCCCTGATTTGTGCTTAACGACAAAAGTAAATTGCTGTAAATAGGCAATCCATGATGCATGTCTCGCTGAAATCTTGTCCTGTCCCTGTAAATGCTTTAACGCCTCATGATCAGTGTATAAGACAAATTCTTTCTGAAACAAGTAATGTCTCCAGTGTTTCACAGCTTGTACAACAGCATAAAATTCCATATCGTAAGTACTATATCTCAACTTTGCTCCTGATAACTTTTCACTGAAATAAGCGACTGGTCTCCCATTCTGGCTCAATACTCCACCAATTCCCACTTTCGAAGCATCAGTATGCAATTCAAATAACAACTGAAAATTCGGCAGTACTAGAATCGGTGTTGTCGTCAAGAGTGTCTTAATCTTCTCAAAAGCAACTCCTGCTTCCTCTGACCATATAAACTTCTTTCCTTTCATACAATCGGTTACTGGTGCCATAACACTGCTAAAATGTGGAATGAATCTTCGATAAAACGAAACCAATCCATGAAAACTTCGAACTTCAGTAATTGTCTTCGGTTGTGGCCAACTTCTGACAGCTTCTATTTTATTCTCATCCACTTGAATACCTTCCTTTGACAGAACATACCCCAAGAACAAAACACTGCTCGTCATAAACACACACTTCTTTGTTGCTGCATAAAACTGCTCTCGTCGTAGAATTATCAACACTTCTCGCAAATGCTGGATGTGCTCTTCCATATTCCCACTATAAATCAGAATATCATCAAAATAAACAACCACGAACTTCCCAACAAATGGTCTAAAAATCTGGTTCATCACTCTCATAAACGTACTAGGAGCGTTTGACAAGCCAAACGGCATAACCAACCATTCGTATAAACCTTCCCTGGTTTTAAAAGCAGTTTTCCACTCATCACCCGGTCTAATACGAATCTGATGGTATCCACTCTTCAGGTCAATCTTGGAAAACACAACAGCTCCGCTCAACTGGTCAATCAAATCATCAAACCTTGGCATAGGAAATCTATATCTTACAGTAATCTTATTCAAGGCTCGACTATCAGTGCACATCCTCCACGTCCCGTCCTTCTTTGGTACTAACAATGCTGGCACAGCACATGGACTTAAACTTTCCTGTACACGTCCTTGCTCTAACAACTCTTCCACTTGCCTTCTCAACTCCTCGTGTTCTTTCGGACTCATACGATAATGTGGCCTATGCGGTAAAACAGCACCTGGCACTAGATCAATTTGATGTTGTATGTCTCTCAACGGTGGCAATTCCTTCGGTAGCTCTTCAGGAAACACATCACTGAATTCTTCCAATAACGGCTTCACTTCTTCTGGAATTTCCACGGATTCAGTAGTTTCATGTCCAATTAACAAAAACACTTCAGGACTCTCTTCTACTTCTTCAACGAATTCTTTCAATGTCAATAACGTTTTCAACTCCTCAATCTCCTCAGATTTGTTTTCTCCGTGCTGTCTCTTCTTTGGCACTAAAATGATTTTAACACCTTCGAACATAAAACTGTAACTATTGGTCCGACCGTCATGCTGCACTGCTCGATCATACTGCCACGGTCTACCCAAAAGCAAATGACAAACATCCATCTCAACTACATCACACCAAATCTCGTCTTTATATTTCTTCCCAATAGAAAAGGGTACTCGAACTCGTTTATCAACCTTCACTTCTCCTCCTTTTCTCAGCCACGCTAATTTATAAGGATTAGGGTGTCTCTCCGTCTTCAATTTCAGTTTCCTCACTGCTTCAGTTGAAATAATATTGTCACAGCTTCCTGCATCTATCACAAACTTACATACTTTCCCCAATATAGTGCATGTCGACTGAAAAATGTTACTTCTCAACCAACTAGCTTCATCCTCTTGCTTTGGTGTTAAACAAGACCTCCTCATCATTAGATTACAGCCTTCGTCTCCCGATGCGATATCCTGTTCATTCTCCTCAACTGGACTAGAATCATCTTCACCCACATCCTCATCTTCAATCTCAGCAATCATAGTTCGCTTCTTTGGTTTTGGACATTCGTTGCTCTTGTGGCCCACTTCCTGGCAATTGTAACATTTGAAACTGCTGTTGACCTTCGCCTTTTCATTCTCCTTCACAACTGGTTTACCGACAGCTTTAGAAACACTGGAATTCCCATTAACACCTCTGCTTTGAATATTGGAATTTGTAAACACACCACCTCCTCGTCTTCCCTGCTTCTCCCAAGCCAACGCTTTCTGGTGCGCTTCAGCCACAGATCTCGGATCAAACATATTAACCATATCCTGGATCTGCATTCGCAATCCTCCAACAAACCTAGCAGTCAACTGTTCATCTGTCTCCATAATGTCATTTCGAGCAATCAGTTGATAGAATTCATCAGCATAGTCATTTACTGATTTCGTCCCCTGCCGTAGATTCTGCAACCTTTGGTACATAAGAGATTGATAGTTGTATGGTAAAAATGTAGCTCTCATCAATTTCTTCATCTTCTCCCAAGACTCAATCTTTGACTTCCCCATCCGTTCTCGTGTAAGTTTGGTTTGCTGCCACCACGCCAAAGCTCTCCCTCTCAACCTAGTAGCAACCAACTTTACTTGACGATTCTCCGGCACTTCCTTGAAATCAAAGATTTCTTCAACATTAGATAACCAATCCAAGAATTCTTCTGCAACCATTCCGCCTTTAAATTCTGGAATCTCCATCTTCATTCCCGATTCCCATCGTCGATCTTCATCAATAACCCGATATTGACGTTGTCCCTGATCTCTATCTCTGAAATGAACACTTCCTCTTTCACCATCAAACTCCTCATCAAAGTCTGATGTATAACGTTGTCGATCTCGTCCTCCAACATCTCTACTACCATTCCGTCGTTCAACATTTCTATTACGGTTGTCAACACTTCGATGATCTTGCTCTTCTCTTCTCTCTCGATCTGAATGGATCGAAGCTCTACTTCCCCCATGGTCTGATTCTGGCGAAACTCTTCTTCGATTTTGATTCATTTCAAGCATCATTCTCTCTAATCGACCAATTCCATCATTCAACTTTTCAGTGAAACTTTCGTTAATTCGTTGCTCCATTTCGTCAGCCTCTTCTCTTCCATACAAGGCATTAATATTGCGATGTCTTTGAGCTCGTCTCGGAGGCATGATTAAACTTCAAACAAACTTCAAAAAAAATAAATTTTCAAACACCTTTCGAACTCTGATCCAAAGTAAAATAGATCGAAACTTCCAACTTGTCGTAATTTCACGATGAACACGATGAACACCAAATTCTTCAACAATGGCAAATCCGATCTTCAAACTTCAATTTCTCGAAACCCAAGTCTCTAAATGATGCAAACTCCTTGCAATCTAGCTCTGATACCAAACTGACGCAGCGGATAATTCGAAATCAAACTTCAATCGGTGAATGTAGCAATCGGTGAGTTGAGAATACTGCAATGCCCAAATCCGTTGATCCAAAGATACCGGATTCTAGCTATCTTCGTCTCGTTGATCGCGCACGATACCGAGAAACAAAGATCTACGATTCTTCGACGTTGATCAAGCGCACTTGATTCCGCGAATCGGCTTCAACAAACGTTGATTCGAGCGCACTCGAATGACGTAAGTGGAGATAGGAGATTTTCACTCGACTACCAATTTAGAGAAAGCACAAAGCAATCAAATAGAATTCTTTTTTCAATTTTCAACAACCTTTACAAATGATACGACTTGCCTATTTATAGGCGTACAACTCAACACAAAACTGAAAAAAATTACAACACAAACGACTTACAAACACTTGGTAACGACTTAAGAATTATGACCGGCAACGACTTATAGGGTGACTCGGCCAAGCTTCAATGACTCAACAATCTCGGCAGCGACTTATCTAGCTCGGTAACGACTCAAAAATTTGCTGCAGCTCACAATTATGAGTCGTTCGCGACTCAATGTCGTTCGCGTTCAGGGGTTTTGGATCGGGAACGAGTTAATTGGGGAAAAGCTTGAGTCGCGCGCAATATATGACAAGGGAATCGCGACTTAAGGTTTTGGAAGAAGGTCGTGGGGTGTGTTGTGGGGTTTGTTGGGATGTGGCGTGAGTCGTATTGATGATGTGGAAGTGAATGAGTCGGCCGCGACTCAAGTATGAGTCGCGTGGAGCTGGGATGAGTCGCGAGAGAAGGTCGATGACTCGTGAGTCGTGGGTGGAATGAGACGCGTGAGATTGGGAATTGGTGATGCGGTGATGAGTCGCGGCATGGGGAAGATGAGTGGGATGAGTCGGAGGCGAGGATGAGTCGCTGCGTGTTTGGGGATGAGTCGCGCGATATGGTGAGTACTGCATCAGCAATTCATCATCGGCAAAGAAAAATCAAGCCAGTGGACCAAAATCCAACATACCAATACATCATCGCAATCCAACATACCAGATTTCTCAAAGTCCAACAGAAAGATTAAACTCGAGATTATAGGAAATAAAGCCTATAAATAAATCCCAATTCATCATCGGCAAAAGCGTGCGAGTGTAACCAAAATTGAGAATAATCAAGTAAACCAGAAGGCAGAAAACATACCAAATAATATCACATCGCACCCGACGACGAAGTCAAAGCAATTCGAGCAATCAATCAAGGTGAACGAAGAAGCAAGCTACCAGGAACGTTTCTTACACTAGATTCGATCAATCAGAGCATCAAAGCAACTGGAATCGCGTGCCCTAGTTTTCACAGAGAGGAACGAGAAAGAAAAATCGCGTGCCCTAATTTTCACACAGAGAGGAATGAGAAAGAAAAGTAACGCGGGAAATGGAAATTGGTAAGGTGTGGATCGATGGTGTGAATCGACGGTTGAGATTTTGTTTTAAATGGTGGTGTGGATCGCTGAGGTGTAAACTTTTTTTTAATTTTTTTAATTAGAATATATCTATGGCAACGCTATATAAAAATGTTGCATCGTGTTACACTTGCGTTGATGGAATACACTGTTATATAGTGAATGATTGGCTGTTGAATTTGAATTCAACAGTCAATAAAACGTTCCGTTTTGGACGGGGCGCTGCCCCCTGGACCCGTAGTGGGGGCGTTGCCCCCGCACCCCCACCTTGGGGTGTTGCCACCCCCCTAGACCCCCCTTTCGTAGGGGATCTTATTTGACAAAAGTTTTTTGAAAAAAACATTCAACACTAAATAGCGAAGAACTAAAAGAATGCTAGTGTAATTACACTAGCGCATTTGACAGATGCGCCAGTGTAATTTTGTATGGGCGCATTTCACAGATGCGCCCCGTAATATTTTTTTAAAAAACTGGCCTAAACTTGCAAATAGTTTGAAAACTAGCCTATTTATGCCAATAGTTTAAAAAACCAGCCTCTTTTGAAAATTTATCCTTTTTTTAATTAGAATATATCTATGACAACACTATATAAAAATGTGTTGCATCGTGTTACACTTGTTTAGCTAGAGCAACACATTTTTATGGCTAAGGTAACACCAAAAATACAACGTTGCAGTAGGGCCAAAATTTTATAGCTGTCGCAACATTTTAGCTAGCAACACCTTGCAAAAATGTTGCAGAAGGTCATCTATGGCGTAGTGCATCAAAATTCTCGTCTTCTTGCATTAATACAGATTGTGGCTGCGGATTCCTACAAATATTCGACCATGTGATCAGAGCCAGGCGATCAGAGCTCCGCTTATCCATGCTGGTTTGTTCCCATCGATCCTTGACATACTCTTCATGCGGCGCTTTTATGTTTCCCTATCGTTGGTTCGTTCTAGCCCTAGACATTAGCTAACCATTTAAGTTTCTTACAAAACCCTAATTCTATTTGATTAATGATGTAGAATTTCCACTATCTTAGAAATCAGAAACGCTCTGTCAGCTCCTTTGCTTATATGGAGTCGTCCTACCCCTTTTAGTTTTCTAGTTCTACCATTCGCTTGAAGTTCAGGTAATTTTCCATTCATGATTTTCATCCATAATTTCATGTTTTTAAAATTAAATTTTGCTGGTAAATCTTCTTCATTTAGCATGTTTAATGAAAGATTTATTGATATCAATTTTATGCAGATATTTAGCTACCCTTACTATAGTTAAATATTTAACTATATATTATAAGCTGACATTCCTACTTAATTATAAAGATATTTTTATAGTGGTTTTACATGTTTTTGGATGTACATAGTATAATAAAGGATCTGATCATTTATGTGTGGTGGTTTGACGTTCAACTACTGAATAAAGTTTTATAATAGTGTCACTTAATTCGTAGGAATCAAAATTTCATATCACATGCTTTGATGACTGATTATTCCCAATGCCTTGCATGCTGCCATGTATGTAGGTAGAGAAACATTTTTCTTCAACTAATGGGGTTGTAGTTTGATTTCTTAAACATTATACTAATAAAGTTTTGTTTCGCTAACTCCTGATGCCTTGCATGTTTTATGCTTCTTATATAGATTAATATAAGATGTCGATGCCATGTTTTCAATAACAAAACTTAGGAAACCCAAGATCATAACAAGAATTGTATTTTTCGTAATTCCTTCTTTATTTTATTTCTTTTGATTCAAAAGAACGAACAGATAAGTTTTCAGGGTCAAATTTAGATTCAATTAAGCTTTTCAGATCTATTGCAATAGAGAATTACAAATTATCAGTTTAAGATAAAAATCATTTTATCTTAAATATGTGAGATATTTTCCTTTTTTATCAATAGCTTAGAGCTAAATAAAGTTATTTGCATCATACTGAATTCAAATTAGTTTCTTTTACGAATAGTAGTATGAACTTTAGAAAACTATCGAGCATAAATATTTATCTTAGATTGCTTGGTATGTTTCAATCAATTGTAATTTGAGGCATAGTTAAGGTTACAAGAATAAATAAGAGCTATAAACCATTAAGTACACAAGAACTGAGAACCATTTAAGATAGGCCTTAAAAATGATTAACGAGCCCATGGAAATTTAAAGCTATTACAAATAACTAGACACAATTGAAGCAACAATTTACCTATGTATAGGTTATCTTTTAACTATAGTATGTTATCATAAAGAGTAAACGTAAATACATAGTCTGCATTGTGTTTTGCAGAATTTGACATACATTGTTTGTGTAATTGATGTGGTTACTTTAGTTTTTCTTGGACGATTAAGAAGACATTTTAAGCTTTTACTTGGAAATTATGATATTTTTCCTCAATAACCCAGTAGTTTGCTTTGAAAAAACTATCTCTACACCTTACCCAATTTTCGATTGTTTGGTTGGAATGTAATGTATGTGTTTTCCATCCACCTATCTAGCTCCACTGTTAAATATTTCTTTCATTAATTTATACACAATTGTATTCAGTTTACTATAATTTTTCTTTAACAATTGAAATAAACGATTTAATATAAAGGTCATTCACTTTTAATCAAGTATATCTAAACTATGACTAATGCATCCACTGAATTTGTGTAGTATTGAAATGTTAGCCACTTCGTACGAAGGCATGATGGTTAAAAAATGGTTCACATCTTCATTATTTTCCAATATGAGGTTTAAAATTTAGTCCAAATTTATAGAAAAATATTTTGATTTTATAATTCATTTTGAGCTCTTATATCAAAATAATTTAGCTGGAATGGATATTTGAAACCAAGGTTTCTTGAGCTAACACAATAGCTTAGATGATGCATATTAAAAATGCATTGAAAAAGAAGTCTTATATTAGTGTGCGCGTCGAGGATGGGGTACCTTTTAAATTTTATTGAAGGAAAAGTTGCCAACAACTTATTAGGTGTTAAATTTCTTGGTTTATTAGGTGTATACATGTGCATTTGAACTTATTTTGATAGTCTTCACAATATAAGGATAATTTATATGGTTTTTTTATGATGTGCACTCATTACTTTGATCTATCTTTAATATTCCTGGTGAATGTGTAATTATGTATGACCATTGTTCTCTTATTTTACTTCCCAGCTATGTTAACTTTAAATAATATGATATGACTGCAATAAAATAAATTTACCCAATGACAACGTTGGTTGGATACTATGTGTAATCAAGAAATGTAATAAATTGTTTAGAATATATTAGTCAGTAGCTCCTAATTTTTATTTATATGCCCAGGATTAATTCAGTACCTATCATGTAGAACAGAAGAGTCTTTGTTCTCTATTATAATATGATGGTATATGAATTTGTAGAATTTGTCTTTTTACAAATTTCTTAGATTTATTTTTTATATGTGGTTCGGTCTTATTTTCTATGCCATAACACATCATAAGAAGTATATGACATGGTTTAATGATCTATGCTGGGTAATTGATGCAGTAATGATTACTTCATTATGAAAATTCACACTGCATTTTCAATGGTGAATTTGACATATTTAAAAAAATTAAAATAAATAGCAAATAAAAATAATTAGTGCAATATTGATTAAGCGTAGATTCGGATATGCAGTTGTGCAAAAAATAGCTATAGGGAAAATGCACACAAAACATCAAAAGGATTTAATTATTAAATACTAAATTATGTTTGTAGCATATTGTTAATTTATTTACGAACTTCGGACAAGTATAATCAAGTATCAGTTTGCTATAACATGGTGGATTGTGTAGCATACTATCAAATTTTTACTCATTTTTTGAATAGTAGAATATGTAACATGGTGGATTCTGATAGAACAAAATATACAACTTCATATGTTGCACCACTAAGTTGCATTCATGTAGTAGTCATAATTTCTTAATGTATTTTCA
Organism: Allium cepa; assembly: GCA_030765085.1. Classification (NCBI taxonomy): domain Eukaryota; kingdom Viridiplantae; phylum Streptophyta; class Magnoliopsida; order Asparagales; family Amaryllidaceae; genus Allium; species Allium cepa. The sequence goes on along the minus strand of CM060934.1, from coordinate 942,436,986 downwards.
TGTTCATTTTGCTAAATCAAAATAATGGTTTTACTCTTAGATTCAACGACTACAATATTTTTTTTGCATTTATGGTATTAAGATTTTTGGATATGTGTAAACTATAATATACCAACAACAAAGAAAATCTAACGTTATTTTACATACTTCTTTCACTTGCAGCCAAGAAATGCTAACCATCCACACACACATTATTAACATTTCTTTATGTCTTGGTAGGTAGATGTTTCTATGATTATGTATCTAGAAGGCTTAAATCAGATATGACTATTCTTTTTTTTTTTTTTTTGCTTCTAGAGGTCTTTTTTTATTTATAAAAATATAAGAACAGAAAAACGAAGCCGCCAACAGGCCTGGCAGGTGACCAAACGGAACTAGAGATTCCAAAAAAATCGAAAAAAGCCGCGAAAAAACAATCGGCAAACTCTTCTACTTTCTCTTGTTGAGCTCCGGCAAAGCCACCGCCCAACGTACGTTGATATCAAGCTCCGGCAAGGCCACCGCCTGATATCAATGTACAGAGAAACTAGGAGATCCCGAGAGCCAGACCTCCCACAAAAACCGCTCAATCACCATGACCAGCCTCAGAAAGAAGAAGCAGACCATCCGGTGAACCAAAGCCTGCGAGACTAGGAACACAGTAAGTGAAAAAAGGAATTAAAAGGCCAAAAATTACCTGGAGAGCCATGGCAACGCATGAAAAAGGGGAAAAACTAACCGGCTGCAATACCTGTACTATCGGGTACCTGAAACAAAAAGAAACAATGCCAAGAACAGAACAGCTAAAAGGAAGACCAACAGAGGGACGGAACGACACAACCAAGGATATAGGAAGAAGAATACCCAATCTGAAGGAATGAAGGAAAGGACGGAAGCGCACAGAGGAATAGATGGCTGGGGCAGAGAGAGAAAACGGATCCCTACCCAACTCCAGCCCTTGAGCTGGAGGAGGTCGTGGAGATGGAGAAGGAGGTTAAAAGAGGCTCAACCCGAGAACCAACGGGACGACGGAAGGGCCGGACACGGAAAGCACAATAAACATCGTGCCTTACTCGCCGAATGATGGAAAACGGATCCATAGGAACATCGTCAAATAAACACTTGTTCGTAGAACACCAGATATGCCGGCAAATAAGGCAAGGAAGCATGCGTCGAAGTGACGAGCGAAGAGACTTCCCCGAAGCGGAGCCCCACCAGGAGCCAAGAGTAGCAGCTGGAGAGGAGAAATCTCCTTGGAGTCCCAAGAAGTTTCGGAAGAAGTTCCAGACAGCAAAAGCAACATAGCCGTCGAAGAAAAGATGACGAACTGACTCCACCGCCCCGTTACCGCAGCACAAACAACGAGAAACCAATGGAATACCAATTCGTTGGAGGTTCTCGTGTAGTGGAAGGCCGTTCTGCAAGATCCGCCACATAAACAACGAGACTTTAGGGGGTAACCTAGGGTCCCAGATAAGATCGAAAGCGGGGTGAACGGGGTTATGCGATCTTAGGGACTCCCACACCCTAGCGACAGAGAAAGGGGCACCATCCCATCCTCCTACCCCTATATGAAGATCGAACAAAGGTTTAACCAGTTGCATATGTTTCCAGGTTTCACTGGCAAACGAAGGCGAGCCCCGAAAGTTGGAAGACGCGAGATTGCGATATTTGGCGCGAAGGAAGGTCGCCCAAAGGGAATCATTTTGGTCGAAACGAAACCAAAGCTTGCAGGCGAAAGCCAAACAGAAATCCTTCGGATTCCTCAGGCCAAGACCACCTTCAGCTTTTGGGCGACAGATAATGTCCCAGGAAACCCAATGGTGGCGAACGCCACCAGCTGTGGACCCCCAGAAGAAAGCAGAAACCAGAGACCGGAAGGCTCGGAAGAAAGAATCGGTTGGTGCCATGGCGGCAAAAACATGCATCCCAATAGAGTCGAGGACAGATTGTATGAGGACCAATCTACCTGCCTGGGATATCGTAGTTGAATTCCAACACATAATCTTACTCCTGACCTTATCGATGAGGGGATCAAAAAGGGGCGAAAGCTTCCTGCCTCTATAAAGTTGGATGCCTAAATAAGGGAGAGGAAGCGAAGAAGATTTAAAGCCCGTGAAGGTCTCAATCCATTGAGACCTTGCTGGTGTCAAATCCTTAGCTCCAACGAAGCAGCTCTTGTTCGCATTAACGACCTAACTAGAACATCTCTCATACTGACGAAGGAAAAGCAGTAACCGACGGACCGAACGGCGGTTACCGTTAGAGAATATAATCAAGTCATCAGCGAAGAGATCAGCGGGCATTGGCGGGGGGTACCAAAGCGCTGGATTTGACCATATACGGATAGAGTGTGCAGGCCACGAATCAAAGCCTCAGCCGCAAGGACGAAAAGAGTGGGCGACAACGGGTCTCCTTGACGGATGCCCCTACCACTGGAGAAAAAACCGAATGGAGAACCGTTAACAAGAACAGAGAACCAGCAGTTGGAAATCAACCTCCAAATCAAGTCGATGAGGTCTTCCGGGAACCCGAACGACCGCATGACCCTAATGATGAAGAACCAAGACATACGGTCATATGCCTTGGCCATGTCCAACTTCAGAACAAGATTGGACCCATTAACTTTGCGATCCAGCTGAGAGATTAACTCCTGAGCTAGAAGCACATTGTCAGTAATAAGACGGCCTTTGACAAAGCCAGCTTGAGAGGGGGAGATAAGACGAACCAGAAAAGGAGCTAATCGAGAGGCGAGGATTTTGGAAATGACCTTGTTAGAAAAGTTACAAAGGCTGATGGGGCGAAAGTCGGAGCACGACAGAGGAGAAGCGGATTTGGGAATCAGCATCAGGTTGGTAGAGGTCCAACCCTGAGGAAGACAACCACCAGCAAAGAAGGCACGAATGGCAAGACAAAAGTCTGCCTGGATGATGGACCAAGACGAGCGATAAAAAGACCCGTTGAAACCATCCGGACCACTAGCGCTGTCCTTGCTTAGCGCGAAAACACAAGCGCGTATCTCCTCTACAGAAGGAGGAGCGCCAAGGTTCTCGCCTTCGGATGGCAGGACAAGCCGAGAAATGAAGGCCAAAAGAGCCGGATCAGAGAAGGAAGACGACGGAGCACCCAAAAAGGACTGGAAATGAGAAACGATGATCTGTTTGACTTCATCAGGAGACGAAGTCATCGTGTGGTCAGAACGCTGAATCTCGCGAATAGAGAGGATGCGGTTTTTCTTACGGATCGAGGAGTGGAAAAACCGAGAGTTGGAATCGCCATCCGCTAGCCACATGATTCTAGCCTTTTGACGAAGAAAATCATGCTCCACACGAAGTTCAGACGAGTAAGCCACCTGAGCCTCCGCCCAAGCAACCTTATTCGCCTCAGAAGGATCATCATCAAAGGAGGCCTCAGACATAAGAAGAACTTCCTCAGCCGCACTGACACGATCGAAGACATTCCGGAAAACATTAACATTCCAAGACTTAAGACAAGCCTTAAGACGCTTTAGCTTGCGGGAGAACGCAGAAAGAGGGGGGCCGATCACAGGGGAAACCCAGTTTTCCGCCACAAGTTGATGAAACGAGTGATGGGAAGACCAAACGCTAAGGAAACGAAAAGAGGATGGGCCTGAGGCGGAGGAGGGGGAGCAACCCATCAGTAACGTAGCGTGATCGGAGAAAGCTCGATGAAGATGGGATATGGAGAAAGTAAAGGGAAGGGCAAACCAATCTTCCGATCCAAAAACTCTATCGAGTCTGGATAAGATGTGGTTAGGGCCTTCCCGATTGTTACTCCATGTAAAAGAGGAGCCGATGAAAGGGAACTCTGATAGTCCAGAAGCAACGATAAAGGAGTTGAAGTCTGCTATCGCCCTACGGTTGGAAACTACGCCTCCAACCTTTTCGGCATGACTGGCGATGACGTTAAAATCACCCCCAACAACAGAAGCCGAAAATCCAAGACCCGATAAAGAAAGGAGGTCTGACCATAAGGTCAGTCGCTCAAGACGATCGCACTTGGCGTAGATCGCAGAAAAAAGAAAGGAAGAGGGGAATAGAGGAGAAGAGCAGGCCACAGCAAGAACTTGATCCGAGTCAAACAAGGATCGAACAGAAAACGATTTGGACCAAAGGATCCAAATTTTCTCGGAGGAGTTGGCAACAGCACCTCCAAAACCAAGGGACAACACTGTCTTGGACATCTCGTTGTGACCAGCGAGAGGTTCAAGAAGCGCAACGAGACCGATAGAGTGCTTACGGACCAACCGAATGAGTCTAGCAGAAGACTCGGAGTTGCCCACACCACGAATATTCCAAAACAGGAAGGAAGCCATCAGGGAAGACGAAAACCAGAACAGCCAACAGACTAGCTCAAACAACTTCAGCGGAGGTACAGAGTGAATCGAGTAGATCTAACGATCTGCTCGGCCGCCGCCATAGAGCGCCTCAACTAGCTCCACCAGCTACTATGATTCTATAACCAACCCTTTCAGCTATCCACTATCAAATAGAAGCCACCAACCTCTTTTGTTCACCAATTACCATCGGATGTCTTCCTACAATCCATCATTTTTACCTAGGTATGTATCATTTGCATTTTCATTTTGAACAATTATCATTTCACTATATTTTGTATTTGATTATATAAATCATTCATAGTTCATATTTGTGGGAGAAATTTTCTAATTTTTGGAAAGGAATTATGTGTAATGATATGCAAATATGAAGCTATCCATTAATAGTGTGCTCTAAATTTAGTGTGATTCAATAATTCAAAACTTAATTTTGTTGCAATATATACAGGGTATTTTTCCATGTCCATGACATCATCCATATTGGACTTCGCAAAAAAATTTAACATCAGTAATTTATGTATATTATAATTAATGAAGTAGGACATACATGCCATAGTTTCTCATGTTTAAAATTTCTTCCGTTTCTTTGCTAGAGAATAAACAAAGAAATGTAGGCTTCAGTCAAACATTACTTAAATTTTGATTGAATATAATCACTCAAACATTACTTTTTTACGTGTGAACAAAATAAAGTACATTTCATAATAGTAAAAAAAATTACGCCTGATTATTTCGATGGCCTGCAAATAACCTTATTAATTTAAAAAATATTTAGGTCACTTTCATATCCAGTGATGCTTTCATGCCCTTCGGTCATTTCTTTGTAACAGAACCTTTAATGAGTAAACTGATTGACGGGGAAAATGAAATGAGGATTTATGGCTAGGAATATATCAACATGAATTCGTAAATTTTACCTTATCTACTATGTTTGGTCAAGTTTCTCAACACTTTTAGGCAAGTTGCACAGGTCCGAGATTTTAATTAGGTATGATTAATCTGATCTCCATAGACGCTGAATAGCAGTAATTACATGTGCATTTTTGTCATTATTTCTTTTAATTTTTTTCCAACTGAACTGATTATTATTGATTTTAAAAGTTGTATAATGCAATAATTACTGATTTTTTTTATGATTTCTATGTGAGTCTTCGATTTTATTTTTGATGTTTGTGAAACATTCTACTTCGTGTCAGGTTTGATAAATGTTAACCCACCTTTTTACCAGGCCGTGGACAGACGGGTTTATCTTAATCGACTGCACGTTCGTCGAGGCTGGTGTACGATGGATACGGTCAACTGGATGGATGGATGACGCAATGTGCTTGGAAGATGGAAATATGATTGGATAAAGATGAATCAACTATAATTTGGGTCTAGGAAACATGGTTCGGCATTAAACATGGTTTGGCATGGTGGAGGTTCGGCACAAATGGTTCGTCTGGCATTCACGTCCGAATAGCATTCAAGAGTACTCGGCATACATCGACATACTTGAGTGGTTCGGCATTACAGGAGCACTCGGCATTCAGTAACGTTCGGGATTGCACCTCGCACCTCCATACCTCGGTAGATCCATACCTTCATACCTCGGTAGATCCATACCTCCATACCTCCATACCTCGGTAGATCCATACCTCCATACCTCGGTAGATCCATACCTCCATACCTCGGTAGCTCCATACCTCGACACCTTGGTAGCTCCATACCTCGACACCTTGATACCTCGGTACCCTTGATGGGCCCAAACTACTCAGGATGCCCAACAACCTGGTTTTGCCTGTAAATACAGCATGTGGGTCTCTAGATGGAGGATCTTCATCTTCTTCTTCTCCTCTTCTGCTCTCTGACATTTTTATTAAGGCTAGCCTACCACTTTGTAATGGTAACTGATTCTTACATCAATAAAAAGAAAACTTCTGGAGTGGACGTAAGCCGGAGTTAGCCGAACCACTATAAAATCTGTTGTTCTTTACTGCTTTCATTTTAATTTTAACTGTTCTTCATATTGTTACTCTCTACACACACTCTATCTATTATCGGTGACTGTTAGTTGGCGCTTTCATCTGGATTTGGATGTTAGCGACCAATTTTAGCACTAACATTTTGGTGCTTTCACTGAGAAGGCAAGCACTCAGGGATTTTGGAGCTAGGAACTTGGAATCTAGAAAGCAATGGCTAGGCCATCAACAAGAAAGCAAGTGACAGAAAGGAGCAATCAGGAGGGAAGTCAAGAGGCTTTCTCTGGAGCTGGAGCAGGTCAAGTATCCATCTACATCACTAGAGAGGAAATGGAAGTCATGATGAAAAGACAAGAGGAGATGATACAGGCTCTTCTCAGACAATTTACGCAAGCAGGAAATGCGGGGGCTTAGATCCATGGAGGCGCTCAACTAGCAAGCAGAGGGAATGGTTCAGCAGGGGGCAACCCCCAATCAACAGACAACTAACAATCCGGATGGACCTGGACTTGGGGGCGCACCATTAGATAATGCTGAACCAGTTCATGGAGGGTTCCAGCTAACACCACGCAACAAGATGCTGGCAGGAATGTAAGAGCAAGAGATGAAGAGTATGTATCAGAATTCTCTCGAGAACTCGGGGGGCATATCTTGACGAACAATGCTGGATTAGCTGAGATTATCAGGCGAACCATGCGCGGGGGTTTGACCAATAGGGATCTGGAAGGAGTAAATAAGAGTCCGTTCACTCATGAAATCAGGATAGCTCGGAATCCGCCAGATTTCAAGCTACATAATGTGGAAATGTACAATGGCAAGGCCGATCCAACAGATCACTTGATGAGATATACAAGACACATGGAGGTGCTGGGGGCATCGGAAGAAGTTATGGCTCGATGTTTCCCTTTATTCTTAACGGACATAGCCGCTATGTGGTTCAAGCAGCTGGGAGAAGGATCTATCGGGACATGGACAGGTTTCTGAAGCAATTTTGGGTACATATCAAAAGGCCAAAGAATGTAATGACGCTGACATCGGTAAAACAGAGGATAGACGAATCACTCGGAGATTTCTTAACTCGGTTCAATGCGGAGGTTGCTTCGGTGGATCGTCCGGATCCATCGATGGTTTTAATGGCGGCAGTGTCAGGAGTTAGAGAAAATTCAGATTTTAAAGTGTCACTGATACGGGACCCTCCGATGCATCTCGGGGAATTCTTTCACGAAGCTGAGAAATTCCTTCGGAAGGAAGATGCATGCTCATATATGAAGTTAAAGGAGGTGAACGCTGCTGAGGATGGAGGGCCATCCAGCGGAGGCTTGGAAAAAGGAAAGAGGAAGCTGGATGACGAGTTAGGAAAGGCTAGGAAGCGGGGGAGAGAGCAAAAATTCTCCACCTACACACGATTGAACGAGACGCTGGAACGGATTTATTTGGAGACTCGGAATTGCCTTCCCCACCGAAGGCCGACTAGGAGAGAACCCTCCGAATGTGAGAGGGCATCAGGAAAACACTGCCTCTTCCACGACTTGGACGGGCACGATACCAACAGCTGCAGGCACTTAAAGGACATAATTGAGGAGCATGTAAGGAATGGACAGTTGCAACAATACGTCGAAGCTCGGAATGCAGCGGTAGGACAGGAGCAACCACCGTCTGCCTCACACAGTGATGGTACGAGGCACAGGAATGATGGTCGATTTGTCATCAATTGATTGGGATATTATGAAACAAGTATCAAGCTACGGGCAAACGGCCAAGTCACTCATGTATGGGGGCGGAGATAGCCCCTAGGCATGCTTTGAGATGATGATAAACCGCGACGCTCTAATTTGTGAAATCTGCTTTCTCTTTTATGGCTTGGACATTTGCTTTTTTCTAAATTGGTTTGAACTTCCGATTTTGTTTGTTTTTTGGTTTGGACCTATATTTGGATGACTGTTTTCTGGTTTGGATATTGGTTTGGATTTTCGATATGGATTTTTTGTTCTATGATTTGATATGGATTTTGCATTAGCTTTCGATTGGATTTTTTATCTGGTTTTTGATAAATGGTCGTCAGGTATGGATTATACCTGGCAATGGGTAGGTCGCTTTATCCAAGCACGACAAATCGACTTATTCAGGTCGTCGAGTATGGACTATGCTCGGCAAGGGTCCGGAGAGACCAGGATTCGACATAGAACTTAGGCCCCATATTATCGGTTACTATTTCAGGTCGTCGAGTATGGACTATGTTCGGCAAGGGTCCGGAGAGACCAGGATTCGGCCTAGGACTTAGGCCCCATATTATCTGTTACTATTTCAGGTCGTCGAGTATGGACTATGCTCGGAAAGGGTCCGGAGAGACCAGGATTCGGCCTAGGACTTAGGCCCCATATTATCGGTTACTATTTCAGGTCGTCGAGTATGGACAATGCTCGGCAAGGGTCCGGAGCAGCCAGGATTCGGCTTAGGACTTAAGCCATGCATTAGTCAACGTTCAGGAACACTGGAGTACGGTCGTCGGATGTGGGTTATGCTTGACAAGAACCCGGGATATGGATATCGGCTATGAACGGCAAAGGATTTGGATATTGACCCGGAGAGGTCCTAAACTCAGTTATTGGTTATTGGATATGGGTGAAACATGGACTTTGAATATCGAATTCGAGGCTATTCAAAACACACCTTCGAACAGCAAGGCATGTTTTGGAGGGCAAATGTTAACCCACCTTTTTACCAAGCCGTGGACAGACGGGTTTATCTTAATCGATTGCACGTTCATCGAGGCTGGTGTGCGATGGATTCGGACGACTGGATGGATGGATGACTCAATGTGCTTGGGAGATGGAAATATGATTGGATAAAGACATGGTTCGGCATCAAACATGGTTCGGCATGGTGGAGGTTCGGCACAAATAGTTCGTCTGGCATTCACGTCCGAATAGCATTCAAGAGTACTCGGCATACACAGAGCGTCCGGCATACTAGAGTGGTTCGGCATTCCAGGAGCGCTCGGCATTGCACCTCGCACCTCCATACCTCGGTAGATCCATACTTCCATACCTCGGTAGATCCATACCTCCATACCCGGTAGACCCACACCTCCATACCTCGGTAGATCCATACCTCCATACCTCGGTAGATCCATACCTCGATAGCTCCATACCTCGACACCTCGGTAGCTCCATATCTCGTCACCTCGATACCTCGGTACCCTTGATGGGCCCAAACTGCTCAGAAGGCCCAACAACCTGGTTTTGCCTATAAATACAGCATGTGGGTCTCCAAATGGGGGATCTTCGTCTTCTTCTTCTTCTCTTCTGCTCTCTGACATTTTTATTAAGGCTAGCCTACCACTTTGTAACGGTAACTGATTCTTACATTAATAAAAAGAAAACTTCTGGAGTGGACGTAGGCCGGAGTTAGCCGAACCACTATAAAATCTGTTGTTCTTTACTGCTTTCATTTTAATTTTAACTGTTTTTCATATTGTTACTCTCTACACACACTCTATCTGTTATCGGTGACTGTTAGTTGGTACTTTCATCTGGATTTGGGTGTTAGTGACCAATTTTAGCGCTAACAATAAACATGCAAGATTTTTTGTCCAATTTTACTGTGTTGTTTAATTAATCAAAGTAGGTATAAATGCACATTACATTTGTTTCCCACCCATTGTGTATGTCGCCAATTCGCTTTTACCTTAAAGCATTTAGGGGTTCGTGTTTGATTTTTGGTGTTTAGGATCAATGGTGGACCTATATGTTTATTTTGATGTTTGAACAAATGCTTCATATGCTAAACAAGAGCCAGTAACCTTCGGACCATGAACGCATGCTCACACAAACATGGGCGCATACATACATAGAGATATACAGATACACACTCAAACATGGACACATACATACATTGAGATACACACACACCCCCCCAATCATGAACGCATGTACTATTAGGCTGCCCTTGATCATTACTTCCAACATAAACATGGTGATATACAATGCTATATAGGTTCTACATGATATTTGATAATGCATAGTAGAAGCATGCTACTAGAGATCCTGAACTGGATTATAAATAACATGTTTAAGCTTTATTTATAGGATATACCATTATATTTCGTACAAATGATGAAAGAAAGCTAAATATTAGTATGTGGTATCAGCTTGACATCTTTGTGCCTCACAAAACAATTTTTTCCCCTTTATCTCCACCCGTGCACTTTTAATGCCAAAATATATCAGATTGACATCCATAGACAGGTGCTTTCTTACCTAGCTTCGTAACGACGACACCATCATTGTCTTATATCATTATGCAATTTTAATACAATCATGTCATGTGCAAATTGACAAGAATATCCCATTGCTGCAGTTCATTTTGGAATCTTAAGGAATCCAGGTGCACTTATGCTCGCTTATGGTTCTGTCCTCCTTCAAATTATACAGCATACCAATAGATAATAAGTCAGTTCTTTACTGTAGTTTTGTAACGTCTATTTAATTGCAGGCACGGCGAGAACTTGCCACTGAAATATAGCAATCTCGGAATCAGACAAGATTTATTCGGCAATTAAAAAAGAGAACATGCTCTTAAAAGGTACGCTGCAAACACCAACGCAATTCATCGTGCCCTGACCATACATCCACTCATGTTATAAATTAACCTTACAACCTTATCTGCCATGCTCGGAAGTACTCATACACATAGATAGATTTGAAAAAAAACCCATTGGAAACTATATTCCATACCATGGCAATCCAATGTAGAAATGCATCAACAAGGTAACCAACTTCACCAACTTACACATATTCGTCGTCATAACTTTACTCAAAAGGCATATCCTTGCATCTAGACATGTGTCCATACACATAAACAATTCAATCGGTGATGTGTACATTGCTAATGAAGATTTACTCAATGTGCTGCTCTCAACAACTTCAACAGCGGACCTTTCTCCAACTACCGAAGTATACATACATCCGGTTCCAAACATAGGTACATTTAAATATCCAAGTTACTCTAACAAAGGACATATTTCCCTACCAATAAACTAATATTGACCTTGCATCTATCCTTAGCATCGTTGCACCTGTTTATGAGATTTTATAACGTTGCACTCCCAATATATAATTGCTAATTTCCTTAATTTATATCTGTTCCATTTCTATAGATTTCTATTATAGTTCTACAAATTTTGCTCAGTACTATAGATTACCGTTGCAGTTTCTACTTTCCAAATTTATTACAATTTACTAAAATACAGCTTGGTCTTTATATGTTGTATTTTTGATTTTACATGTATTTGTGTTGGTAAACAGTGAAATGAAAATTTTCAACTGCGTTAAACATGTTTTTAACTGTCTGAAATAAGTCCTTTTCATTTTGGAGACGTTTTGTTTGCTTTATGCACTCGTCAACTATTGACAAATATAATAACTACATACTCTGTTACTTTTCGGTGGTGTGATATATAATAAGGTTATGCATTTTCATTTTTAAGACTATTCATGTACTACATTCTAATTATATTTTACAAGGGAAATTTTTTACATTTTATAGTCTAAACAATTTTTTTGGGGGATGCTGTTATAAATACGTAGACTTAGAATATCACTTTTTTTTACTTGAAATAAATTTAAAAATATTTACATAGAACATAAAAATTTGAATATAAAATTGTCTACTACTAAATTATTTATTTAAATGGAATATTGACTATGTTTGGACTGTTAAGTAATAAATTGATTTTAGCGTTTAATTCCTAAATTAAAATTTATATTTGATTGCTTATATTTATGGACAGGATTTGGAATGATCATTTAATGATTTAGATGTAAATTTCATGAAACGTAGTAAAGATCGGTTAAACCATGGGATAGCTTTTATATGATATGTATTAGTAAATTATAAGCCCTATGAAAAATTGTATATTGCAAATATAGTTTCATAATACACGTCGGAATTATTTCTACTGCTTCTTTTATTTAGTTTAATCAAACATAATTTAGCATCATTACTTGAACAAAAGATTGTAAAAGAAAGGGATATGCTATAAATTTTTACTTCTATGTCAATAGTCTCTATTGATTGTATTATTTGTAGATTACTGATTTCCAGTATGATTGCCACTATCATAAACATATATTAACTTTTTTCTCACAGTATAAAATATAATCAATCTATAAATTGCTTTTAGTCATATCCAATGGAATAATTTTTTTTTACATTAGCTTATTCAACTACATATACTTCCAACTTTTTTGTTCTACCCTTTCTACAATGGCTATTGCATGCATTATCAAGAGATCTACCACACCCACTTATGCAACAGCTTGATTTCATTACATATAAATATTTTGTTTTGTATGCGTATGAATATTTAACCAAAGTTATTTGCTGTATACTATTAACTTTCATTCACCTTTATGTTGAAAATCTACTGCCATGGCCAATGCAGTACAACACCATAGCAATTCAATGTTAGCATTGTTTAGGGTTGGATTTTTTATTAGCATACTCCACATTCACAACCTGTCTTTTGCATCTCACGGTTGTGGTCTTCGTTGGGCTACATTCCTTTCATTATTCTGCATAGAATAATTCTCTATGCCTCTATTTTAATGTTTTTCTACTGTTTTACCCTTATATGCGAGTAGGCCTACTATCCGCTCATTTTTTCTTCTTTCCACGGTACAAAAAGGATGGAGTTTTGTCATTCTGTACTGAACACCCATTATGTTAATGAGCTTTGCATTTTCATATTCTGGCTGTTATACTCAGTTTGTTTTAATGTTCTTGATTGTTTGTATATTAGTTTCCATTTTGTACCTCTGCGTTTGGCATCCAATCCATACCTTTAGTATTGTTTGCTGGGTTATCAGTACCGCTTACTTCAAACTTCAATGATTTAGCAGTCCCTAACAATTGAGTGCCAATAAGTTGATGCATTTGATAGTGCTTTAACTTAGTAGAGATATTGCTGTGCTTGCTGAACTATAGCGAGAACTATAGCGAATTCAACATTTGCATGTGCCATTTATCTTTATTTTGACATATATGTATAGTTGTTGTCCTTCACACCGATTGATTCACTCAGTGATTGAATTTGCAAGCAAGTCAGTGATGATATGTACAAAGTTATTCTAAAAGTATAGAACTTTGTATTTTTCATTTCTAAGAAACTTTGCATTACAACTACTATAGACCGTATTTTAAACAAACTGATGGGTTGGAACAAACTATTCCATCTCCATATCAACCTTAGTTTAATAAAAATTGTTCCATTTCGTTGCAATTGTATTCCACTATCATTATTTATTATTCACAAGTGTCTGTCAACTCTGAACGATTACTCTCTTACCAATTGTAATATGCAGCTTATCAACAATATAAACAATAAGCCGTTGTATGCCAACAAAATGCTAATAGTAACATACCCTTATTTTTCAAGTTTCATATGGTAATTCCCTACAGTGCAACATTGCTGCTCAAGGTTGGCTACTGCTTGATGTTTAATGAATCAGTTTCTTAAACTGCTTTTCAATTATTACTGCCTTTGTATAATTATACCACTACTTTCATCAACCCATGTGCGAAGCACGAGTTTGCACTAGTTATTACATTATTACCGAGTTGCATTTCAAGGGCACACAATTCCCTTGAGTATTTTGTTCCGCCCTTTCATTTTCATTTTTGTAATCTTCTGTCTGTATCAATCAATTGTATTTAATGATTCAATAAAAATTTCCTCTCTTACCACTCCTATAGACTTTTTCATTCCCTTCTTTTATGTTGTCAACGCATCTTTCTCATCCTTTGTATGCGTTGTAATTTTATATTCCAGCTTTTCCTAATCTTCTGAAATTCTAAACTTCCATGCATTAGCAGAAAACAATTTCCTCAAACTTTTCGTATTTATATCTGCCTTTCGTTTTCTCTCCCTTTATATTGCAATGAATTATTTGCATAGTTGCATGTTCTATTAGACTTCAATCGTAATTATCCTAACATTAAACAAAGGTCGTTTAAAAAATGAATCATCTCTCCTACTGCGCTATAGCTTAGGCGACGAATTAGCAAAGGTTAATATTCTTGTGGTATATTGCTTCTCTTCTCTAAACAGGTATGCTATAACCCTAATTTTGCCATTTCGGTTGTTTGTTTTGCTTTGTTTTTTCTATTTCTTACACTGTTCAATGGTTTTCAGGAACTTCCTCTTCGACGCAATCCAATTTTGAGATTCAGTTTTTCGAGCATAAACCTGATTTCAGTATGTCTATTATTAGTTTCAGTTTCTTATTTTACTATTTAGTTTGCTTTATTTTAGTTGCTTCTTTGATTTGATTAATGCTTAATTTTCTTCCTGTTAGTCTGTATTTAGTACTTTTGCTCTTTTGCTTGGATTATTATAGTCAGCATGTATTATTCATTTGTTTCCTAAACTATTCACGATCTTATTAATATAGAGAATAACTAAATGAAAGATATATTAGGATACTCAATGTTTTATTTCTTTTTAAGTTGTCTTCTTGGTAAACATGTCTATTATAGTATTAAGTGGTGGTATTTTTAGTTCACAAAATAAATTTGAATTAAAAAATATACCACCAAGAGCTTGATCTTAATAAAGCGTCATTTATATATAAGGTATGTTATGTTTTATTATGACTTTAATTTTGATATTCTCAATTATTTAGATTTATAATTTCTATATATGGATATTGAAAATTTATTACTGCATATAACTACATTAAATATATTATTAACATTTAGTTTCATTTTCGAAAGATTGTGCTACCATACCGTTGATGTGGATTTATTTGTTTGTTTATTGACACCATAGACTTTTCCTTGAAATCTAACCATGTATGCTAACATTTTTTTCAGTTCATTTCTTTTGTTGTTTTACCTGCCAATTAAAAGACTGGTACAAAATCATATAATTAATTGATGATGAGGAAAGTAACTTCTATGCGTCAAGTGAATAAATGGGTATGAAACGATGCAATTAATTGATGATAGGAATGGAACTCTATGCATCAAGGGATGAGATAGCTACTTTTGGATAAACCAATTTTTTAAGTTACTTTTTAGATGTAATATTAGGTCATATCAGCTGAAGGTTGACTTTCTCCTTATGCTCATTAAATTTGCATATTTATTGCTTTCGATTTTCATGGTACTTAAAGCACCTGTAACATGTAGAAGTATTCATTCATTATCAATATAACCTGTCTATAATCATACATTATTTTAATTTTTTGGAGTATTAGCAAAGAAAATATATATTGTAAAGCAATCACTAAATGTGCTTACCAATACCTTTTGATTTTGACTAACATATCTCCAACTCACACACTTTTATAGCTTAAAAATATAAATAATATGTGAAAATATATTTTGATTAAAAGATTCATTTCTTTCAATAAATCAAAAATATGTGCGTATATGTAGTTATGCCTCATATTTAATGGAATGAAGTAACCAAAAAAAGAAAGATTGAATAATAAACTTTATTTGTTAAATGATGTACATGAGTTGCTTTAGTCTACCATTGTTTTTGGAATTAATACCACCTCAATACTTTGATATAATTGTAGCTAATCATTGGAACTTTATTTACACTGACTGCAGCAGATTATACTTGAAATATACAAAATTTCAGTTGGTAATTTGTGTCCACGTTTTAACACTATCTTGCAGTGGATGTTGCGACTGATGTCGAAAGCTCATATCAAAATTATAACACTGCATTCATTTAAACTAAAGGGGGTACAAGTTCGAAGTCAACTCCATGATAATAGTAGAGAACGGTAGACAAGTCAAAATAGTAGCCAAATTGAACGAGTAAGATAGCATTGCTCCGTTCATAATTAGTTTGTCTTTGCTCGACATGAATACTGGCAGAAACAAGAAGGTAGACATTAATGTGGTAGATTCCATTACCATAGATGCATAAAGGCAACACGAGGTTGTCATTGTCTTAAGTGCGTGGACTTTAGCAATGTATAGGTAGAGCTACATGGATGCAACAACTTATACTGTCAGTAAATTATGATAATATTATTATAAAATGCATTGAAGTCTGTGGTATTTTTAAAAGAAATTAAAGGATGTGCATCCATTATATTTTACAGTAACAATGAATTCTCAGTAATTTTGATCACTTGTAATTTAACATACTTTTCACACACATACGCAAAGCATCCAAAATGTTAGCGTTGTGACCTACCTCAAAAATATCTGGATAGTTTAATATTTTTCCCGCCGTATTTGTTACTATTTCAATCGAATACATCCATGTATAAGCCTGTTCGATCTAAAATCAATGTTTATGTTGCAACAGAAGGAATATGCTCATCGTTTTCTTAGCACACGAGAAGCTTACATGGTAGCACTAGGTATTCACATGCATGTATATTGTTTTCCGTAATGTGGGTAACGGGAGACAACATCGAGGAGTTGATTTTCATTTCAATTTTATTCGATCATCTTTAATTCAATTTTTTTTAAGTACTGATGAACTAATTAAAGACGGAAGAGCTTTATTTTAAGCTTGGTTTTTAGCATTTATTTTTAAAAAATTTGTGGTATTAACTCTATTGTGGAAGGCTAGATTTTCTTTATTGCTTTTTGATGTTTGTAGATGTGTTATTTGTTGCCTTATTGATCTTAGATGTTTTCATTCTTATTGAGTTTATTGTACCTTTGATATTTCCTTATAAGCAATTCCTTCTGATCGCTATAAATTTGCACTGCGCCCAAATATATCAATCAATAATTAATCTGACAAGTATAAAGATGCAACAATAAGTGAATTATCATTTGACTACTAATTGTTTTTTGATTCATGTTACAATAAGCAATTCCTTCGGATTTACACTAGTTTTCTTTTTAAAGGGAGGAAAAAAACACGCAGCTAATGTGAATTTAGTAGTAGTTCATTTATTATACCAGATAGAGAAATACACAATAACAAACATCGTACAATCTTAGACTATTGGTACATTGCCACATTTGCACAGTGACAAACAGCATCAAATGTAGCAGAACAGCAAAGAAACAAACAGAAATACCAGTTCATCATCACAAACACCGTCGTAATCCAAGATATATTTATAGCATGATTAAGCGAAACTATCCGCTGTGATAGACCTCGATTATGGATCGTAAACCAAGTGCCGGTATGATCTTATAATCATCGAACCCAGCCTCGGCGAACAGCTTCTTCCATTCTTCTTCAGTTCTCTGCTTTCCAGTAGTATGAACCATCATATGAATGTCAAAGTGAAGCTGCGTTTCAGTGAGCTTCGGATGCACACCATCCGAAGTATCCATCACCTTGTCAATTATGATAGCTTTTCCTCCTTTCTCTTTGCTAGGAATTGCCTTCTTGCATTGTTTCAGCAGCTTCACGCACGCTTCATCATTCCATCCATGCAACACCCACTGCATTAATAAAACTCTCCATTTTAATCAACATACGTATCAATACATATTTATGTGTTGTCTACATTATTACCTTCATGATGAGTGCATCAGCAGGTGGAATATACTCAAACATATCTCCAGCAACATACTCCACTTTATCACTCTTCTCCATAGCATTGATCATCTGAGGCAAGTCCAGAACCATACACTTCATTTCAGGCATAGCCTCTTTGATCGCCAAAGCCAATGTTCCAGTGCCACCTGCCACCTCAACCAAGCTCTTAACTCCACCAAACAACTCGCTACAGTCATCCAAAACAACTTTTATAATGGCACCTGAATCACTTCCCACTCCTTCTCTAATTTTTTTACCAAACTCAGGCCATTTACCCGTAGCTTCCCATATGAACGTTTTATGATACAACTCAAAAGCAGTGGAAGGCTCTTCGCTTTTGAACCATTCGCTAAGCTTTTGCCATGGATCCAACAAGGTTTCATCAAGCATTAGTTCGACGAATGGAGTGATTGAGGCACCCTTTTCTTTTATCAGAAGGATTGAGTTTTTGGTGAGGATGTAAACGTCTTCATTCGGGTCGTTGCTTACTTGTTTGAAGAAGCCGTTATGGGCTAAAAGGCGCATGAAGCGTTGAAAGTGTTCATATCTTTTGCTCGGTATTTGAAGGGTTTTGCACAGTTGGGTGAGAGGGATGGGCTTGCCGTAGTTGTTTATAGCGTCAGGGATTCCGAGTTCGAGTGCACATTTGAGAGAGAGGGGGTTGATGAAGCTGAAAATGTGAGTCCATAGGTGAGACTGTGCTTCTAGCAAGTCCTTTGAGCACAGTGTTTCCTCAGGACCTGCCATATCTGAGTTTGGTAGTTTGACTGGCGTTATTTTAAATCGCAAGTTGTATAGGAAATGAGATATCATGTTGGGTTTATATAAGAGCTGGAGTGGTGCGTAACAATTGAATTAGCATGCGAAATGGATAGGGATTAAGAACACGGTTAAGAGATGCCTTTTGATATGCCATGTACAATCAGTCGCGAAAGCCGTAGCAAGGTTTACTGAGAGTCCCGTGCGCAGTTTCTGCATGTGGATAAATGACTTCGAAATATATGACAAAACAAAATGTATTTAATTTCCATTGTAAATGAACCAAACAAAGCTACAAAACATCGGCTTTTTTTATTTTTTATTTATTTACTATTATAACGCATAACGGTGGAGAACCGATCGTTAAATTACATAATTAAAACAAATTAGTTTTCATCTTCGTTAATTTTTGTTAAACATCAAATGATAATATACTTTTAAAATAAAAAAATAGAGAGTTAAGAAGATGTTAGCAAAGAGAATAAAGTTAATAGCATTGAAGAGACTTAAACAACAATGCTCCAGAAATGTTTTTTTTAAAGCTTCACATGGTTTGGTCTAGCAAGTCTACGATCAACACCTTCATAGCAGTCAATTTGATTAAAAATTACGTTGGTGTTTGATTTGAAAACGAATTTTGTATTTTGTCAATATTTATGTCAAATGGCAGGTAAGATGAGAAGTTGAAAAATTATAACAAATAAAAAAAAGTCATTTCTACTTTTACTTGTTGAAACTATTTTTCAAATCGATCGTTTTCCATTTTCTTCATCTCTTCTGTGCATTTTAAAATACACACATTGTTTTATCTCGATCTGAATCTGTATTATCTTTATGGCTGAGTCGCGGACTAGGTTGCTCTTTTTAAAACGTTTCGCCGCTGTGTCAAAACCGTGCAAGGCAGTATTTGACGCAATGCCATCTCCAAGATAAAACAGTCCTAAATCAATGTCACGGCTTCTTCCAATAAGACTGGTGATTAAATTACACCAAAAAAATGTTGTTCGGATCTAAGAAAGTTTAAGGCAGAAGAAGAAGAAAACTCGGTTTAAAAACTGATAAAACCTATCAAATAGCTTCATTTATATAGGGAAAAATCTGAGGAAAAAACACATTTTTTTTTTCAACCGAGTTTAAGAAAAATATAGGATACGAATTTACCGAGTCTCGTTACTAAGTCAAAAAGGTTTAAAAGTACACTGTCAAAAATAAGGAGCTTTACATCACATTTGCCAAGCAAAGCCAAGCCCGACTCACCCCTGACCGGGTCCAGACGGGGTACGCGCAGGTGTAATGGCCAGCATGCACTTCCTTTTCAACACAAGAGGAAAGAGTGGATGCTTAAAGGGTCCATCATTTCTCTTTTGAATCCTATATTTAAATAAGATTATTCTATAGTTCCTCACAATGTGAAACTATTCAATAAGCGGGGTATTCTATACTCCTTTTAATATTTTTAACAATTAATTTTAAAATCAAATTTTCCAGCAATCCCCTACTTTAATTTTTAAAAATATTTTTCTCGAGTAATTTTCAATTTTATAAAATTGTGCATAAACAAATTAGGCAGCTTTGGTTTGAATCTTTGCATAGTGAGTATGATCCAAATTATACTAGAACAGCTCGTAGTCTTGAACTCTATCTTTGACATCGAACCGCATACAAACTTTCTAAAGTGCAATCGATAGCCTGTGCTTTAAAGGTCATATATGTCTATCCCATTTTAGTCAGCGCTTTAGGAAATTTTCCAAAAATTCCATAGAAAACGGCCATATTTTCACGTTCACATAGACGAATTTATCAAGAGTACTCTTGTAGCTAGGTACTCCACTCCATATAGAGTATAAATTTCATTAAGAATTAAACTCATCCTCCTATCACTTCAGGACTATATGCTTCTAGCATGTTCAATTAATGTCACTTCATAACTTGTTATTGCCTATTGAACATAGTTCTCGGGATCTCCAGCCATTAGTTTGGGTTACCATTATGAGTGACTTCTCATTCTCTAATTTCTTATTCCAAGGGCTATAATCTCATTCTTAGATGTAGAAAGGTTTTTTGCTTTGGCCAATCCTTTCGTCAAAGGATCCGCCAGATTCTCATCAGCGCGTACATGATTCAATCTTACAGATCCTGAAGAGATACACTCTCTTAGAGTACCGTGCTAACAATGAATTTGTCATCTCTTATCGTTGTAATAACAGTTCTCAACTTTTGCAATAGCTGCGGTAGTATCACAGTGAACCAACACATCTGGTATCGGTTTTTCCATAAAGGGATCTCACCTAGAAGATTTTTTAAATAATCTGCTTCTTCAGTAGCACTAGTTAGTGCTATCATTTCTGACTACATAGTGGATTGGGTCAAAATAGTTTGTTTCTTAGATTTTCAAGAAATAGATCCTCCTACAATACCGAAAATATATCCACTATTTGCTTTGGAATCCTCTGATAATGTATCCTAATCTTAGTCGTTATATCTTTCAAGGATAATAGGAAACTTTTGATAGTGCAATCCAAGGTTCATAGTTCTTTTAAGGTATCTCATAGACCCTTTCAAAAACGTGGCAATGCTCTATACTAGGTTTGTTAGTAAATCTGCACAATAATCCCAAGACATAGGTAATGTCGGCTCTAGTACAATCGATAGCATAATGAAGGCTGCCAATGATGCTCACATATTCAGACCATCTTACACCTTCATCAATGTTCTTCAATAGTTTTACACTTGGATCATATGGTGTTTACATTCAAAGTAATTATATTTCTCTAACATCTTCTCAATACAATGAGATTGATTCAATGAAATTCCGTTTACAGGCATAGTAATCTTAATATTACACTCGCTTCACCAAGTCTTTCATATCAAAATTGTCACATAATATAGACTTAACATGATTCACAGCATGAAAATTTGAACCAAATACAAATAAATCGTCCATATATAAACATATGATAGTGCAAATGTTATTCTCGGATTTATAATAAATACACTTTTCACTCTCATTTACTTTAAAACTATGTGAAATAACTTTATTGTCAAAATTATCATGTAATTGTTTCAGTGCTTGTTCAAGACGATATAGAGATTTATTTAATTACAAACTTTATGCTCTTGACCATGTATAACAAAACCTTCAGGTTAGTCCATATAAACCTCTTCTACTAATTCAACTTTCAAAAAAGCAGTTTTTACAACCATTTGGTGAATTAGTAGATCAAAGTGAAGCAAGAGAAATTAATACTCAAATTATTGTTATTCTTGTAGAAGGTGAAAAGTCTCATAAAAGTCAATGTTTTCTCTTTGTCTAAATCCTTTAGCTACAAGACGAGCCTTATCTTTATCAATCGTACCATCAAATTTCAACTTCTTTTAAGTACCCACTTACAACCTATAGTTTTACAATCTAGAGGTAAGTAACAAGATGTCAAGTTTAGTATATTCAAGATATTCCATTTCATCATTTACAGCTTCTTGCCAGAGGTCTGAATCTAAAGAAGACATAGATTCTTTTAGATTAGCAGGGTCCTTTTCAAGTGCATAAGTATAATATTCTGAACCAAAATCTTTAGCTATCCTAGCTCTTTTACTCCTTCTAGGTTCATATTCAATTTTCGCACTATGTTCAATATTTCTTGTTTTAGATTATTAGTGATAGATGTGCCTCCACTATTTCTAAATTTAAATTGAAATTTATTTCAAAGAAATCGGCATCATTTGACCAATAATAAATCTAAAATTCAAATCAAAAAATTTAATTGCTTTACTGTTAATGGAATAACCAAAGAACACACATTTATATGCTCGACTTGCTAGGTTAATTCTTTAGGGTCAGGATTACAAACATATGCTAAACAATCCCAAGTTTTAAAATAAGACAGGTTAGGTTTATGATTTTTAAAAATCCCAAAAGATGAAATTTTGCTCTTAGATTTAGGAATTCTGTTTAAAACATAACAAACAGTTAACAAAATTTTCACCCACTAGTATGTTGCTACACCCGAATTTAATAAAACAACTACAACTAATTTGGTAAGATTCCAATTTTTTCTTTCAGCTTTACCATTCATTTCAGGCTAATAAGGTGCAGTTTTCTCATATATTATGCCATGTTGATTATAAAATTCAATGAATAAGCTAGATTCTTATTATGCTCCTCTATCAGTCAGAATCTAGTAATTTTCCTATTAAATTGGTTTTCAATTTCGATGACAAATAACTTAAATATATCTAGCACATCACTTTTATTTTCATGAGATAAACATAAGTGAAATCAAAGAAATCATCAATAAAAGTAATAAAGTAGCGTTTGTCATCCCTAATTAATTAGGGTTCATCTAGTTCACATATATCAGAGTGTATTAAATCTAAAGGTTCTGATTCTCCAATTACAGATTTATGTAGGGTCTTTATAATTTTAGCTTGGATAATATTCACATTTTTTAGAATCACATATGGATATTTAATCCTAAGTTACTCATGTTATGAATCATCGCTTATTAACATGACAAAGTTTAGCATGCCAAATCAACATTTAATTTAAATATCCCATCTACACTATGTCCTTTACCAATAAAAATGTCATTTTTAGTGATAGTGTATAATAGTTTGAGTAAAACCAGCTTTATTTAACAAGAAATCAAATGCTAAATTTTTCCTCATCTTTGGAGTATGCATCACATCTTTCAGCCATAAGTTCTTTCCAGAGGTAAACTTTAATTCCACAGTTTCAACTCCAGCAACAGTAGTGGTGTGAGAATCTCTTAATATCACTTTTATGTCATTAGCAGCATTATATGTTTTAAACATTTCACGGTCATAGCAGAGATAGCAAGAAGCACCAATGTCTACCCATCACCCTTCTGATCCACTGACAATGTTGATCTCAGTAAGCATAGCCATAAAGGCTTCTTCAATCAGGTTAGCCTATGGTATAGGTTTTGGTCTGTTCCGACACTTTCGTGTCATATGGCATAGTTTTCCATAGTTGAAACATATGAATAACTGTCCACTACCATTCTTTAGGGGAGATTTTTCTATTTATTCTGAGGTTAATTGTTGTAGTTCTGATTTGGTTTGCGATTCTGATTTTTGAAATTTTTTACATTTAGTTTCAGATCCACGTTTGTGGATTTCTTAGTGTCGTTGCTAGGTACAACAAGCGCCTCTTCTTTCTGATCCTCTTTTTTGGCTTCTTCTTCAATACGAAGACGAATAATAAAACTCTCTAAGGAAAAATCCTTACTCTTATGCCTGAGAATATTTTGGCAGTGAAGTTTTATGAAGATGTTGTCATGGCAAATATTTGCTATATAAATATTTTCCATAACAATTTCTGTTTAGTAAATATTTGTTATGGCGGTTTTTAGTATAACAATTATATTTGTTATATTGTACTAATATTAAACATTTTTTCCAGGTCTGATCCTATTAATGTTCTTCTTGTTTTTCTAATGGGTAGTGATACTTACAGTAAGCGTCTTGGTTTGAGTGATTGTGCATTAAGATTACGGAATGATATTTTTCAACATTGGCCTGAGCTAACACCTTTTTCTATTGAATTGGTTTATGAAAGAAAAGATTATTGCATAATATATTCTTGCTTGTTGCACATAGCCATCAGGATTATTTACTTGTTTCAGTTGTATCTAAGTTGTGTAAGAGTATTTCGGTTGACGTTGCTTCTTATAGTTCTTCATTTGTTGGTTCTTTTGGTGAGTCTGGGTCATCTGCTTCTTTGATGGTTATTTCTTCCGTTGATTCTAGTTCTAATTTGAAATGTTTGTTAAAAACTGATTTAACAATCCAGTATTTACTGGTGTTAGTCAAAAATTCTGGTGATGTTGTGGAGTTTCGATTGTATGTTATGATATACTATATTAAGAAGGGTTATAAAGTCAATGTTGCCAAAAATGATAGGGAGCAAGTTATAGCTATTTGTTTACGGGAAGGTTGTACTTTTCGTATTCATACTTTTCATAAATTTAACCTACCAGATTTTTTATTGTCAAAACTATGCAGCCAGTCATTCATGTAGAGCTGGTATTGTAGATGCAACCATCCACCTATTTCTATCAATTTAGTTAAGAAGTTGGTTGTTGATTCTATTGTTTGAATATTCTTATGAAAAAGAAAGTTATTGTTCATTAATTTCAGACTGAGTACAATATTGTGTTAAATTACTATTTTGCTTATAGGGGGAAAAAGATTGGCTTTGGAAGGAATACATGGCAATGATTTGCTTTCATACCATTATTTGAATTCTTTTTGTGAAGCGATGGATGAGTGTAATCCTAGCAATACTGTTAAACTTCATGGTGATTCTATTACTCATAAGTTTGAGAGGGTTTTCATTGGGTTTGAGGCATGAAGATATGGATTTGATTATTGTCGTCCTTTGATTTTTTTTGGATGGGTCTTTTATGGAAGGTAGAGGCCAAGGATATATTATGTCTGCTATGGCAAAGAATGGTAATCAAGGTATGATTTAGTTTTGAAAATTATAATATAATTTATCATATTCTGTGAAATATTTATATGATAAATATATGGTAATCAAGGTATGATTATTTGACTTCATTTTGTGAAATGTTTGTTATATTTGCCTGGCAAATATTTGACATATTTGCATTGATTTTTTTAATTTGATATGTTTGTTTTCTTGTTATTTTATTTGTTATATTAGTATTATATATGCTGCTGGTTTTTAGTTTGCCAAATTTTTTTACCTTTTTTTTGTTGTATTGGATGATTTATGTTGGTTGTTAATTTTTTTAATTTCTTTTAGGTATTTTTCCGCTGGCTTTTGGGATTGTTACCAGTGAAGGTAAAGTTAATTGGCAATGGTTTTTGACTAAGCTTCGGTAAATGTTATGCAATGACGATCATTATTTTACTTCTATATCTGATCGAGATCCTAGTCTTTTGCTTGTTGTTTCTTAGGTTTTACCAGATTTGGCTTATGGTTCTTGTTACTATCGTTTGAAGAATACTTTAAAGATTTTTTTTAACAAAAAGGTGTCCTCCAGGAAAAAGAAATGGATTGTTTCATTTTTTTATCGAGTTGCTCATGCTGCTACATTAGATGTATTTAACCAAGCTTTGTTTGAGCTTAAAAGTGCTTGTGGGTTAGAAGTTGAAAATTTCTTACATGGTTTGCCTTTTGAAAAGTTTGCTAATGTTTTCTTATTGGCAATCGATATGGGGAAATGAGTTCTAATTGTGCGGAAAGTTTTAATTGATGCATTTTAGTGGAAAGATATTTACCTATCGCTACATGTTTGGATAGAGTTCGTTTGAAGCTTATGAAACTTATGTCTGATAGACGTGAGTTAATTAAAACTTGGAATAGTGAATTGTTTCCTATTATGGAGAAGCGTTTAAGGGATTTATATCTTGAGAATATTCAATGGAAAGTTACTAGATCTACTATTGATGTTTACGAATTTTAGCCGACTCAATCTTTTCATGTAGAATTGAGCGTTCGATGTTGTAGTTGTAACTTATGGTGGATTTATAGGTTTCCATGTGCTCATGCTATTTGATGCATTCTTGCTTTTGAGTTGGTTGTTTATTCCTATATTGAGGACTACATCAAAATGTCATTTTTCCGAGCATGTTATTCTCATCCAATTCATCCACTTGTTAATTTTGAAATGGAAGATGTGTTACCTAAGATGTTGAAATTCATCCTTCTAAGAGAATACGTGGTATAGGAAGGCCTCATTCTTATGAACGGATTAAGTTAGCTAATGAGGTGAATAAGAACAAAAGTTATAGTTTGTGTAATAAATTGGGTCATAATAAAAGATCTTGCTTGTTAAAAAATAAAGTGTAATTTCAATACATTATCCATTGAACAAATTGAACAATATATCTTGGATGTATATTGGTTGCGTATGTATGTGATTACTCATGGAATCCGTTTAAACATTATGTACTTTAAGCTTTATGTTTTGAAGATTTTTATATTGATTAATTTAAATATGTGTTTTTTTTATTTGTTAATGTGCTTGATTTTTGTTTCTCATCTATAAGTTATTGTAGTAAATTTGTATAAATGTAAGGTATTATAGGGAAAATATTTTCCTTATGTTCAGATGTCTTTATTTATGTCATTGACCCACTTTTTGGTCATATCTTTTGACCAGAATATTACGGCTAGGATTGGTTTTCGAATTTTATATCTACGGCTGAGGCTTTCTTCTTGTTTCTGTTAAGGTACTTTCCTTTCATCTTATTTTTAGTGAAAAATTATATCTTAAAGAATGCTCTTATGGCTTACTGTTCTTATCTCTTATTTTTTTGGTTTATTTGTATCCTTTTTAGGTTAAGTATTGATGATATTTTTTGTGTATTATTCTATCAATAACTCAAATTAAAAGGAGTGGAGGCTTGACTTTTGTTGCACATATTGGCATCTTTTTTTCAAGTCTAATTCCTTGAATAAAGTTAGAAAGAAAGCCTGTCTACGTTTAGAAAATGAATGTAAAAGGAATGGCTTTTTTACATATTACGTGGAAGAAACATTGTGTATGTGCTCCTTAGCCATCGTGTTGAGGTATGGAAGAAACTCATGCTTAATGTAGAGTTTAGATCAGTTTAGATTTTGAATGCATGAGTATAAACATACGACTTGTATATAAAAATTAATGCATGAGTCTCAAAGTGAAAATGGTGACTCGAGGAATGAGAATAATCTGCTTAAGGTAAAAGAATAGAGTTTGTATTTACATACTGTCTTTGAACATGAATCAGAGAAAAGTGTTTTGAAATATTTATGTATTTATAAAGTCATATTTATTTCAATGTTGTTTTATTTACGTTTATTTTTGTATGTGAAGTACAACAATATGTTAATGTATTATAATGTTGTGTAATAGGTTGTGTATTTATACACAATTCAGAACTGTAAAATGTTGTAAACTCTTTTCCAGTTAATATGAACTTTGTATTTGTGTCAGTAGTTTTTGTCTTATTGTAGTTTATTTGTGTATGAAAGCTATAGCAATATGTCTATGTACTTATAATATTCTTCATCAGTTCAAATAATGTTAACCCGCCTTTTGGCAAGGCCACAAACAGACGGATTTAACTAAATCGATTGCTCGATTATCGAAGCTGGAATACGATGGGTTTGAGTCGATTGGATTGATATATGATAAATCATGGATGATAAGCATGATTATGAAGCCTATATATGGCATAGTCGATGGACAAAAGGCACGGGATACTTGAAATAAGAGTTTCGGAAAAGTCGATCGCTTCGAGATGTTTGGAATTTGCTTCGAGTCGCTTGTAGGTCTACTTTGGATTTTCAAGCAGTTTTCTTCGGGTCACATGGGATCGACACAAGTCATAGGGGTCGATATCTTCTTTGGTTCGGCATGGGCTTTTACTCGGATCAACATCGATCTCTCATGTCGGCATCTTGTCACGTTGGCAAGTTATGAGCAACGCGGGTCGTCAACACTCCAACTTCGGGTCAGCATCCTCTAGGTTTCGGGACAAAATGTATCTCTTGGGGTCGGCAAGGGAGAGGTCGGCATTTTCTCAAGAGGTCGTCATTATCATTTTTCTTCGGGTCGGAATGTATCTTTGGGGTCATCAAAGGAGAGGTCGGCATTTGCTCAAGAGATCGGCATTATCATTTCGCTTCGTTCGGTAGTTTATTTTCTCTCGGGTCGGCACTTCAGTAAACTCGAGTCGGCAATAGGATAAGGGATCGGCGTAGGAGTTTGGGCATGGGATTGGCATGCTTCGGGTCCATTGTGAAGACTTCGGGTCGGCTATGGTGAGTCCAGAAAGGGGTCGGCACGTTTTTAACTTCGAGTCCAAACGTAGTTTGCTTCGGGTCGTGGGAGGCTTCACTTTGATTCATGACCAGGGACGCCTCAGGTCGACATATCGAGTACATAGGATTGGTCATGATGAAAGGTATGAGTCCGACTATGGTTTTGGTGGGCCCAAATCACTAAAGAAGCCCAATAACCCGGATTTTGCCTATAAATACAACAGACGGGGCTTCGAAAAAGGGATCTTCTGCAACGACCCGCAAATCCGTACTCCTTGAGTCAACACTATCCTACCTAAATCAACTCAAGTTGCATAGAAATACGAACCATTTGGGTTAAAAAGAAGAGGCAGGAGAAGAAAATAGAAAACAACAACAGAACCTAACCATCGCAGCGGAATAAAATATAATAGATAATAAATGATCTTTACTAAAAAATCAAATATCTCTCTTTATATATTACATCATCAAAGTACATCAATCACAGCTCAACATCAATATCATACAAATGGATACACAACAACTCAACACAGCGGAATATATATATATATATATATATATAAACAAATATGGAAGTACGTATCGTCATCCTGCTCGTCTCCTGAGCTCCACAGCATCATATCCTGTATCCTATAATACTCGGTCTGACCCGAGCTTTATAGTTAAATAACACCTGAGTCAGTCTGGAATACCAGCGTGAGTAAATCACACCCAATTGATTATTAAAGTTTCAAAAATCCTTTGAAAACAAAAGCATCTCGTAAGACCACGCCACAAATAAACATGTCGGGTTTTTACCTTACGATAGCTCAAACAATTTTTATAGAAATCCCCTGATATTATAATAGGGTCTATATACAAATACTTATAAAATAGCCGAAATTGTTACATGATTAAATTCCAGCTACTAGCCACAGAGTGGGTAATACAAACAAAACTCGTACAAGGCTCGTAGGGAGAATGGATTTCCAACTAATGACTAGGCACTGGGGTACCACCAATCACAGTACGTGGACTAGATCACAGTACCGAGGAGTATGCCCACTCCCCTGCAACACAAGACCGGGACTACCCCTTACTGGATAATCCCGAGTGAGATCACCCCGTGGTTGGGATCAACAACCGCCCACTAAGCCGAAATAAAAAGGGACATCTAGACAGGGATGACCTCTACCCACCTAGCCTTGCTGCATAACCCTTGATTTTCAGTCATTCCCATTTGATGAGGCTTGAGGCTAAGCGTTACCTTTTTAGAACATATCCCTTAGAATGCCCATCGTCCCCCGGCGATGTTCCCAAAGCATTCATCCATACAAGTCCGTCCCGGGTTCGAACGGAACCGAAGGCACTTTTCCTACTACATCCATTTTGGAAATATTCTCAGGATTAGTAGCGACTAACCCATGCACTTCACTGCTCCATCTTCGAATCCAAACTTGTTTTCCACGAAAACGTACAAACCGGATCGAAGTGGTTTTCGAGAAATAAATCTCGATCCTGGTCTCTTCGAAACGATCAACGCATTTGTCCAATATTGATAGTCGGTTATTTAACTATCAATTAATATTCACAAACAACCATCAACCAATAAATAATTTTCCAAATTATTTATTTATCTCAAAATATCTTTCCAAGATATATTTCTATTTTCAATTTTTTGAAAACAGTTTCCAAACTATCTTTCTTTTCCAGAATAAGCTTTCCTAAATATTTTCTATCTCCACTGAAATCACCAAGAACAAAACTAGATTTTTAAATAATTTAAAACACTTTGCTTTGAAATATACTTTAAAATTTTAAGTTAAAATTACTTCAATAATTTGTTAAAAATACATACTATATGAATGTTTGAAAATAAAGTTACTTAATAAAATATAAAACTAGATTTACACTTTTAAAAACAAAATACTAAGCCACTCTTTAAATAATTATTGCTATAATAGATTAAAAGGAAATACTTACTTTATAATTTAAATATTAGAAATAATAAATATTCCAAAACTCGTTTTTTAAAACAACTTTAAAACTTTTATCTTATATTTAAAAATCTATTTTGAATATGTACTTGATTATTCAAGGAGAGTTTCCAATCTCATTCACTTAAATCAATTTTTCAAATTGATTTTCAGTTTATTCCATTTGAAATAAATTTCTTTACTTACTCAGTTCATTTCAAAATTCATTAATTATGGACTTTATTATTATTGTTATTATTTTCCGTTTGATTTATAATCTTTTAACTGAAATATACAAATTTCAAAATTTTCCAATTTCTTCTTTCTTCTTTTCAAAATTTAAATCTTAAATTTAAAATAAATGTTTTGTTCTTTTAAATAATAACACTGAAGTTTAAAATTCATTAACTTCCTGTTTATTCAAAAATTTCCATTCTACACTCTAGATCTATTTATTAGAATCTTAAAGTCACTTTATTTCTTTTCCAATTCATTTTTAATTTTATTCAAATTTCTATCATTATTTTACTTACAATTTCACTTCTTTTATTATCTTTCCAAAAATCCAATTTATATATTTTTGGTAATTCATCATACCCAATTATGTCCAATCGAACCATAGCATTCAATATTTCAATCAAGTTCATCATAGAATATCAAATAATCACAACAGATGGTATTAAATATTTTTAAATAAATGTTGAGGGATCTAGTTGGATCCCTCCAACCTGTTTTTCCTGCATCCACAGACGTTAGCACAACATATAATATACTACTTCCAAAATATATCATACTACAGCACATCAATCCATTCAACCATTCAAACAATTATTTAAATTTAATAATTTAAATTTAAATTTAAATTTAGCTGAGTGAGATTAACTCACCTTTGCTTTTAAATTTGCAATCCACTTTAAATCTTGACTCGATCTCTTCACGATTCAAGACCTTGTAAAAACATTTATATGGTTTATTAACGTTTGACTTAATCGAACAATTTATTTCCCACTTAATGAATTTTAACAATCTAATACTCTTACTTAAACTAATTTTTCTGAAATGGATAAATTTCTAGTTACCAAAATGATTAAATAATTTTACTAATAGGTTAATCACTATAATACATATTGTTATATTTATTTTTATTTTTAAAATAAGCTAGTAGGTTTTAAAATGTGCATAAGTAAATCTTTTTTTTCTTTTTCTCTTACCTCATTTATAAAACTACACACATAAAAAATAACAGGTTCAGATTTTTAAAAACAAAAATCTATTCCCTTTTCTGTAAAACATAGCATAAATTACTTTACTGTGTAAATATATTTACATATCTATATAAATTTACAAATTGCAGAAAATAAGTTGTTTACTAAAACTGCTGTTAAACTATTGTTATACATTTACTGAAATTTTAGCATAATTTTTTTTGTGTTTTAAATGAATAATAACATTGAGGAAGCAACAGTAAAAACCCACCTCGACCCTGTCGCGTTGCCAAAGACCAGATATTGCCTTCCCCAGCTCGACTTCCACGGTGTCGTCTCGCGCGCCCACGCAACCCACAAGTACGCGAAACCCTCGCCTCTGCCCATGATGCGGCCACCAAAAGCCCATCATGAGCAGCTGCCACGCGTCCCAACGTCGAACTCGAACTCGTCACTGGCACTGCGCCTTCATGCTCGCGCCGATCTCGAATTGAAGTCACGCTCGAGAAATGAAGCTATCCCTAGTCACCGCGACGAGCTCGTGCTCCGATGCCTAGCCTTCTTTCAATAATTTCGAACAAAGAACTATTCAACTAGATATGTTTTGTAATAGCTCGGCCTTTATTTGATTTAGTTTTTTTTTCGTTCGATTTCATTCTGTTATGATGATTTTGGTTTTTGAACTGATAAAGGAAAGGCTCGGCCACTTAAAAGAAATGAAGAGGAAGATTGCATGAGAAGCTTTGCCTAGCCACAGTGATTTCAAAAAAGTTACGATGTGATGGAAATTCGGCTGACGCTGACTAGTATAAATAAATATATATACTTAATTAAATTTGAATTTTCGGTATAAACTACAATGCGTTAATCTACCGTATGATCACACGACAACTCCAAACGCCACGAAAATTGAAATCCGATAAAATAATATATTCCGGATCCTATGGAACTGGTTTCGTCAAATTCCGAGACCGTGCCTCGAAAGACTATTTTTAAATTCAATTTAAACTTTAAAATTTTAAAACTGAACAAACCACTGTTAATTTCAATTTTACAACTTCTATTATCTTCAGTATTATCAATATAAATTTTACAAGTCTTCAAATTATTTTCAACATGCTTAAAACTTCAGATTCAACATTTAGCTCAATTTCAAATTATTTAAATCAATAATTTAATTATCAAATAAATGGTGATATTTGAAATTCAAGTTAAAAGTTAACTTTTATATATTTAAAATCAATTAAATATTCCGATTTTAAATGCTCAAAAATTCTGGGTCGTCACATTCCTCCCCCTTAAAAGAATTTCGTCCCCGAATTACTAATTAGGAAGAATGGTCCAATACCCATTTATTTATCCCCAAAACCAAACAAGTCAACATCCTACCAATTATCTTTTATAAAGACCCATTACCATTCTTACTAACTTTCCCATAGTTTTAAACAATATTACTTACTCAACCATTCAAATTTAATTTTTAAATCAAATTTAAAATTATCAGAATTTTCTCGAAATTTTTCGAAAATTTTTCTAACTCTCTAAATTTTCGAAAAATTTCGCCAGCGTCTCCTTTGCGCGGCTAGCTCGGTACAACTACAAAATGGCTCTACGGGATCCCAAATCCCAAAAGAAAACAGAAAGCCAAGTGGCTCGATCCAAAAACCCAATCAAATTTCATATAGAAACTTAAACACATACCTTTTGTCGAGCATTTCAAATTTATCTTCTGAAATCAAAATCAATTCTCTTTTCCCTTTATAATACATGCATATCCTGCTTAGTACTAATATCCAATCACAATATTCCAAAAACATTTTATCGACTTCCTTACAAAATGTCAATATTTATTCATTCAAATATTAACTTAGAATATATTTGTAATATCAATTTTCAATTCAGAATTCACCATTCCTTTCTTAAGTTAGTATAAGCATTTTATATGCTTCTTTATTTATTTTCACCTTACCACTTTAGTTTATATCTATTTCTATTCAAATTGATTCTTTCATTTCCATATGAATTCAATTTATCTTCAACTCTGCATATTTGAATTTTATTTTCCATTTATAACTAATTTATGTCATTATTTTAATTAGTTTCATTTACTAATTTATTTCAATTTCCAGTTTGAAATCGTTTTGTCGTTAGCAAAAATTTTACCAAAATTTTCAAAAATTATCTAACTACTAAAATTTTCGAAATTTTTTGGCAGAGTCTCCTTTGTATGAAGGAGCTTTTGCAATTTGACAAGAGATATAAATATATATACAACGACTCACACGGTCGGAAAAACCAAAAACAGTTCATATTTCCTATTTTTATTGCGTAGGCGTACCTTATTTAGCATTTTTAAGAAAGAGGCTTATTATTTTAGCGAGTAGCGCAACCAAATCCAGCCACACGACTTCCAGGTACCTGTACATACTCAATTCAAACATGTAAGTGCCAAATATATAAAGATTAACAATATTTCACTTAGTTGCAATAGTTAAACACATGAATTCTAAAAGAAATCCACACCAAACATTTTTCCGTAAGCAACTTATACAATTTCATACTAATTCCACTGTTCCAATTAATTTATAACCATTTTCATTCAATTTGAATGGTTTTCAATCCATTCATATACAACTTCATCAATTTGAATGGTTTGAAACTCAATCGCTTACATTTAATTTATTTTTAAGCAAACCGAGCTCATATTTAATTCAGTTGTTCTCAAAATCAATTTATTTTACTCCTATCAATTCATAGAATTTCAATTACTTCCGTTTACATCCAATGACAATTTATTCTATGCAATTTGACGAGATCTATGTGAATAAATAAGTACTTATGTTTTATAGCCAATTTAAATTGATTTCAACTCAATTTATACTTAATTCTATTCCATTTTTAAATTTATTCACAATCCATATATTCTCATTTTCATTGCATTTTAAAATTTGAATCCATTCACTTGCATTTCATTTTACTAACCAAACTAGTTCATTCAAAACCATTAACAACTTAGGTTCATCTTCATTACCAATTAAATTTCCTTTTTATTTTAATTCATTCACAACCATATATTTAGCTCGACACATTCCATTTCAATTTTATTCACAATCCATTCACTTACATTCCATTCCATATTTGTTTATTCCAAACTATTTTATTTAGCTCGAAGACAATCTAAGCTATTTCATTCAATAACCATTTCTCAACTCATTTAAACCACACTTCATTTTGAGTTCGGCTTTTATTCAACACTTACTTAAGTTAATAACTTAAGTTCATTTCCATTTCTTTTTATAATAAGTTCTACTTCCATCTTTCATTTGATTCTTACTTGTTCCATCCATTTATTTATCCAATATAATTAGTTTACCTACTCAATCCATTATGCATTTTCATTTCCTTAAATATTATTTATAACCCACCAAATTCTATTTTGATTCAAATTTATTTTCACTTGATTTAAATCCAACCCAATATCATTAAACTCAGTTTAAGTTGTTTTCAATTCAACTCTCCTCCATTCATTTAGCTTAAGTTAATTTATTTCAATTTCATACTTAAGTTCATTTCATATTACAAGTAAATCTTTCTCTTCCATTCACTTAATCTATCTCAGTTAAATCTCATTTTAAATCTACAATTTCTTTTGATTAGTTATTATAAAATTTAACCTTTCAGATTCAGCTCATTCAATTGATTACAAGATCATTTCCAATTTATTTCTACTCATTTGGATTTCATTTGCAATTCATACCATTACTATTTTAATCCAATTTCTTTTTATGTGGCAACATTTCCAATTATATTTAATTTGTTATACCTCAAATCAAATTTTAGTTAATAATTCAAATTCTGATTCCACCCAATTTTATGGACTCACAATTCAATCTCATTTACTTCACTAACAATCCAGGTCGAATTTGATTTATAACTTGAGTTTTATCTTCGAACTTCATTATTATCTCACAATTCAACCTTTATTTAATTGCATTGGGTTCTCATTACATATTTCATTATCAATTTTATTAACAATTAGTTCTCCCTATTTATAGTTCAATACTTGATTTTAAATTCCAAATATCACTTCATTTAATTTTCTTAGTTCAATTTATTATATAATTCAAGTTTGGATTTCTTATTTTTTTATTTTCAAATTCATCAAAATTATTTATTTTGGGTTTTCTATCCCATTTTCCAATTTTATAAGTCACAACTTATTATTTTACACATTTCCATTCATTCTAGGCTTGAATATATTCTTCCTTTATTTTTAACTCCAGCCTTATGCTTATTTATAACCCAAGCATATTGTATTCTATGGATTTTAAATTCTGATTCTTTTATAAGTTATTCTGGTTTATTTACTTCAATCTAATCCTTATCCAACTTATTTTCCATTTATTCAGGTAAGAATCTAATTCCATTTGATAACTCAATTGAATTTTCATTCCAATTCAATTTTATTTTAACTCAGATTTATTTAATTTTAGTCCAATTAAATTTTTATTTCCCCATCCAGGTTAAGTTCATTTTTAACTTTCCACCTTAAATTTAAATTTCCAACATTCAAAGCTTATATTCCTTTCCTGATTTAAAAATCATCTCAATTTTAAGCTTACAACCTATCTCATCAGGATTTTCAAACACCCGGTTTTTGGTTCAAATCATTTTGAAATCTCTAACATCTCAAACCACATTTCTCAAAAGTTAAACCAATCCTGGTTTTATTTCCAGCAAATTTCCTTTGAAATTTTCAAAAACAACTGGCTTTTCTGAACAAATCAATTTGGCAGCAATCTTTCACTTAGAAACTCGAAAATGAACATCGATGATGCTGCAGTCATCACCGAAGTTATTTTCCAGCGACTGAAGTGAGTTCAATGCTATATCCCTTCCCAAAATTTATTTGGAAAAATTTCCTTTCAGAAATACTTTTTAAAACAATAATTCTATTATTTGTCTTCTAAATACTTTCAAAATCTCCAGGGTTTCAAATTTCCAAATCCCGCTTAAATCAATTTTAACTATAATTCATTTGTATAGTTTATGCTTATACAAATCTCCATTTGATTATATTTCAATTTATAATTTACATTTATAATTCATATTTATAAATTTCATTTTATAATGAATTTATTCCCTTAAACTTTGGTTATATCTTCAATTTCTAGTTAAATTCCAGGGATCTTCATTCTATTTCCCTTCATCTTCTCCACTAAGGCTATTCTCTTTATTATTTTAAAAACTCCGAATTGTAACTATAATGGATTTTGACATCAATAAAAAGGAAATTTATGGAGTAGACGCAGGCCAAAGTCAGCCGAACCACTATAAATCCTCTTTTATTGCTGCTTTCTTTTTAATTTTGATTGTTCTTCATATTTATACTCTCTACATATACTCTATCTGTTATATGTGACTGCGAATTGGTGCTTTCAACGGCGTTTAAGTGTTAGTGACCAATTTTGGCGCTAACATTTTTGTGCTTTCATTGAGAAAGCTAGCACTTAGGGATTTTAAAGCTTAGACTTTGGATTTAAAGGCTTAGGAATTTGGATTCTAGGAGATATGGCAAAGCAGTCAACAAGGAGACAGAGGACGAAAATAGGTCAGTAAGAAGGAAGTCCGGAGGCTTCCTTCGAAACTAACCAAGCCTTAATCTATATTACTTGAGATGAGATAGAAATGATGCCGAAGAGGCAAGAGGACATGATATAGAACCTACTCCGACAGGTTGGACAAGTTGGAGTGCAAATTCAAAGGAATGGACCAACCACAGCTGCTGGCAGTGCAGAGCCAGGAGTCGAGGTTGTAGAAATTTCTAGAAGTCAGATTCAGAACCAGAATGGAGAGATTGAAGGAAATCAACAAAGGCCTGGGGGCAGATCCCCGGGATTGGATACTGAAGGACTGCGAATGAAGCTCAACGAGCTGTGGCCAATGTGAATGTGAATGAGCAACATGAGGTGTACTATCCAGAGTACCCTCTATGACATGGGGGTAGGGTAGAGATGCAAATAGAGGACTACCCCGGATGGAGATGAGTGGATGGCTAGATTGATAAGAAGGATTATGAGAGGAGGGATACTGAGTAGAGGCTTAGAGGAAGTCATTCGGAGTCCGTTCACTCCAAATATCAGAAATGCAAGGAACTCTCCAGAAATCAAATTGCCAACACTGGTGGCCTATGATGGGAAGTCGGGTCCAACCATGCATGTTATTAGATACATCAGACATATGGAAGTGCTGGAGGCATCCGAGGAGGTGATGGAAAGATGTTTCCCTTTATACTTAACGAATTTGGCTACGCTCTGGTTTAGGCAACTAGACAATGGATCAATCAGGACATTGGGCCAGCTAGCGGAATGCTTCATGAGACAGTTCAGTGTCTACGCGACGCGACCCAAGAGTGTAATGACACTGGCATCAATGAAGCAAAGGACCGGAGAATCCATGAGGGGTTTCTAATGCGGTTCAATGCAGCCATAGCTTTAGTAGATCGCCTAGATCCATCAATGATCTTGATGGCGGCGGTGGCAAGAATTGCTGAAGGCACTGAGTTCAAGGACTCATTGGCACGGGATCCACCGTAGGATCTTGGAGCATTCTATCATGAGGTGTAAAGATTAATTTGGTTAGTGGATTCATGAGCTGAAAGGCAAGAGATAAATGCCGTGTAAGGCGAAGGAACATCTGGAGAAGGACAAGGAATGGATAAAGGAAAGCGAAAGCAGGACGATGGATATAATGGTTCCGACAAATGGAGGAGAGGTCGGAAATCCAAATTCACAATGTACGCGGACTTGATAGATAATCTGGAACAGATTTACTTAGAAACACAGGGGCAGCTCCCCTATCAGAAACCACCCAGGAGGGATTCCACAGAACGGGAAAGCAAAAGCGGGAAGTTCGGCCTCTTCCATGAGCTAGAAGGGCATGCCACGGATGAATGCCGCCACTTGAAGGATGTGGTGGAGGAAAATATTAGGAGTGGTAGGTTGCCACAGTATGTGTGGAACCGGATGAGAGTGGTAGAACACGAGCAACTACCGCCTGCATCAAATAGGAACGACCCTATATTGGGGTCACGACTCGTCATCAACTGATCGCGATGGCAAGGACCAAGTTTAGGATTTTGACTTCGGTCATCGAATAATTTCTCTGATTTTGTTTTAAACATAAAACAGCTATGCCACTTATACATGTAAGAGAACCAGAGCAATTCCCAAGCATGCTCTGAGATGGTAGTAGGCTGCTCTGCCCAGAGAGGTAGCACTTAGCTTTCTTTATAATTTTAATTGTTCTTCATATTTATAGTTTCTATATACACTCTATCTGTTATCTGTGACTATGAATTGGTACTTTCAACGGCGTTCGTGTGTTAATGACTAATTTTGGCGCTAACAAATAATATGTGGATGTCATAGTCTATGTCCAATTCTATGATCTATCCTTTAACTGAGCTTATGATATAATAGGTGAGATCATGACTGAGTCATCGACTGAGACCATGGCTAGCTATATTTTGAACCTTTGATCGAGCCTTGGTCGAACCTTTTACTGAGCCTATAATCGATCTCATGATAAAACCAACGACTGAATCTTCATAAATTGATGGCAAATATTTTCCAGGCAAACATTTGTTGGATGACTATTTAGTTCCCTTTAGTTTAATTTCAAGTTTCAGTTATTATTGTTTTTGCATTTATTTATATCTTGGAAAATTAGTTATGCATATTTTTATAACAAAACATGTTTGCTTATTAGCTTAATATATTGGTTAAAAGTGTCCGTCTTTGAATCCTAAAAAGAAGTCATATTTTGACTTGTTCCTAGCATAGAAACACAATGGTCCATTTATTGATGTCATTGAATCAATATTTGGTCCTATTTTTGACCAAATTTATAAGGCTCAGATTGTTTTGCTAATTTATAGATCTATGGCTGAGGATTTTTATGTGTGTCTATATCTTCTGCTGTTTTTTAGTCTTTGCTTTTCATGTTCAAAAATGTCTGTCCTTGAATGTTGTTTTATGAAGTTTTGATTTTGTATGAGAAGTGTAAAATTATGTGAATGATTTAATATGTTGTGTAATAGTTTGTGTATTTATATACAGTCTAGAATAGAAAAATGATGTAAACACATTTCTAGTTGATATGAACTTTTGTATCTGTGTTAGTATTTGTTTTTATTTGAATTTTATTTCTTTATGAAAATAATATGAATACGTCAATTAAATATGAATATAGTACTTTTAAAAAAAATTATGAATCAATAAGGTGATATTTTTTTGATAATCAATTATGTGGTGGCAAATATTTACCAAGCAGATATTTGCTAGGTAGATACTTGTTATTGTTGTGACGGAATTCTAACTCGAGGCCACTCAAATCAAAACTCCAATGCACAGCGGAAAGACGTGATCGTGGTATGAAGTGTAAAAACAACCAATAAATAATTCAATCTAAATATTAACCAATCCAAATCTGATCATAATTTCAAACAAGCAATATAGAAATCCAAGCAATAACGAGAAACAAAACACAAACCGATTTATATCGGTTCCACTAACGGCTTGTTGGTGTACATCTACTTTGAGAGAGAGAGATTTTATTGATATCAATGAGAAGAGTACAAGAGATTAATTACAAGGACCAAAATTCTAATAGAATTGATTCGTGGAGAAGAGAATTGAAGAAAATTAGGTTTTGATAAACCTTAATTAATGGAGGCTAAAACCCTTGTAGTCACTTTCTATTGCATACAAATCTGCATCCAGAAAATAACTTATATGGGGGAATAGAAAACCTAGGCAAGATTTCAAAATTACCCCTCCGTGTATCACAAATCTTCATACCAAGCCCAGGTCGAAAAATCGAAAGTAGTCACCATAGACGTTTGTCACAATTCGACAGACGTCTGTTCTAATGCTCTAGAATAAAACTACCGAAGACTCAGACGCCTAATCAAGACTTCGAACATCTAACCTGAGTCTCTGGAACAAGTCTGCTGAAGCTTCAGACATCTGTCCCAACTCTCGGGTTCCAAATCCTACGGCGACAGGCGTCTGTCACTTTCTCTCAGACGTCTGTCGCTGTTGTTTTAGCACCACTCCACCTTCTTCTACATAACTTCTTCCTCCAAGCTTTGA
Source organism: Allium cepa (assembly GCA_030765085.1). Lineage (NCBI taxonomy): Eukaryota > Viridiplantae > Streptophyta > Magnoliopsida > Asparagales > Amaryllidaceae > Allium > Allium cepa. The sequence goes on along the minus strand of CM060934.1, from coordinate 942,396,286 downwards.
TTTTTGAACCATTTTCTTCATCATCAAGCTTCTTCCTTCCCCTTTAATTCTCTATATAGTATCGCCAAAATTTAACATTCTAACTCGACACTATATGCATCTCCAACTCCAATGGTACCATACCATCAACAACAACCGATAGCACCAACTATCACCACTTCTACCTTCAACCAAACGTGAATGCTTTCCCAATGAGCTTCGGCAAAGCCACCGCCCATTGCACTTCATCAACGAGCTCAGGAAAAGCCCCCGCCCGCTAACAAAGTGTTGAAAACATCCAAATCCTGAACCGTCTCACCAAAGATTAAAGTGCCGAGGAGTGTAAACTAGCACTTACCAAGAAAATAAGACCTCAATCTATCACCAATACTCTTCCTTATCCATAACCAAGCTCTCTCTCAACCGTGTCACCTGGTGTACCTAGCATTTCTCCAAGCGAATCAAGTTCGAGCAATTCTCGAACTTCCCAACTGGCAATGCCTTAGTGAAAATATCCACCGAGTTATCCTTTGTGTGCATTTTCCGAAGTTATACTTGCTTATCCTCGTCCATGGCTACTAGAAATGACTCTCTCACTTTAATATGCTTAGTCTGTGAGCAAAATGCCAAATTCTTCGCCAAGTGAATATCACACTGGCTATCACACCGAACATCTATGCTATCATGCTCGAATCCCAAGTCACACAATAATCATTTAAATAAAGTGCCTCTTTTGCCGCCTTTACTGCGACTATCAATTCCACCTCCATGGTGGATAAAGTAACTACGGTCTGCAATCTCGATCTCCAACTTATGGTTGTACCCTCAAGTGTGAAGAAATATCCTGAAGTTGATTTTCTTTGATACATATCACCAGCAAAGTCTAAATCACAATAACCAACCAACTTGCAATCTATTCTATCATTACCGCCAAAAACAAGACTATAAGATGATGTACCTCTAAGGTATCTCAATAAGAGCTTCACTGCTTCCCAATGCGATTTCCTCGGATTAGCTATATGCCGACTAACTATCCCGATGGCATTTGCAATATCGGACCTTGTACACACCGTAACATACATTAGACTTCCAACCGCATTAGCATATGGCACCTTAGCAATATAAGCCTTGTCTTTCTCCAAGATAGGCGGTCCTTTACTCGAAAGAAATATATGCAAAGGTAAAGGTGTATTTGACGCCTTTGCATTCTCCATATAAACCAACAAAGTACTTTCTTAATATAATCCTTTTGAGTCAATTTCAACTCAAAGCGCTTTCGATCCATTTCTATTTTCGGGCTCAATATCCTTCTTGCTTCTCCAAGGTCCTTCATTTCGAACTCCAATTTCAAACTTAGTTTTAGCCTGTTGATTTCATTTTTATCCTCATAAGCAATGAGCATGTCATCCACATACAAGAGTAAATACAATCAACAATCATTTTTCAACTTCTTGAAATAAACACAAGCATCCTTCATGCTTCTATCAAAATGATTTTCAAGTATAAAATGATCAAATCTCTTGTACCATCGTCTAGGTGATTTCTTTAAACCATATAGTGATTTCTTTAACTTGCAAACCAAATTTGACTTACCATCCATAACAAAACCTTCCACTTGCTCCATGTAGATGTCTTCATCCAAGTCAACATGCAAGAAGGCAGTTTTCACATCAAATTTCTCCAACTCTAAGTCGGGAATAGCAACTACGGCAAGTAATATTTGGATTGAAGTATGGCGCACAACCCGTGCGAATATCTCATCATACTCCTTCCCTTCCTTTGTACAAACCCCTTAGCCACTAGCCTAGCTTTGTATCTTCCATCGTCCTTCACCTTGAATATCCATTTGCATCCAATAGCATGGTTTCCTTTAGGAAGTGGAACCAAATCCCAAGTTTGATTCTTCATCAACGATTGCATCTCTTCCTCCATGGCATAAATCCACTTCAAGTTATCACTCGACTCCATGACGTCATCAAGGTCCATCGGCTCATCTTGGACAACATGAAGAGCATTGTCCAAATTATCACAAAAGCTAATATAGTTCCAATCTCCATATCTTTTGGTGGCCTTATAGTACGACGACTAGCTCGACTAGCAATACCATCGCCCAAACTCCCTCCGGCTCCACCATGAATCAAACCTTCTCTAGAACAATGCACATCACCAACACTGCTAGAGGCACCATGCGGACTATGTGATGTAACACCAACCGCATCCTCTCCACAAGCATCTCCAACTACTCTACTCTCTCTACTCCTTGGACAAAATGTAAGAATAACTTCCTTCTCCTTTGATTCATCATGAACCAAATCTGAAACATCCAATGAGCTTTTATTCTCCTTGAACAACACTAACTCATCAAAAGTAATATGACGAGAATTCGTAACCTTCTTCATTTCTAGATACCAAATCCGATAGCTTTTTACTATGTCCCTATATCTAAGCAAAATCTTCTTGAAAGCTCTAGGCTTAAGCTTATCATTTCTCAGATCATGCAAACAAACCGAACTACCAAGCACACAAAGATAACTCAATCAATGCTCTTTCCCTTCAGCACTTCCTTCGGAATTTTGTTACCGATAGCCGAGCATGAAATTCGATTAATATTATCCATTGCGGTTGACAGAGCTTTGGCCTAAAATCCCTTAGCCAAAGCCGGTGTCAATCTCAAGCATTGAGATTTCTCTAGTAGAGTACCGTTCATCCTCTCTGCAACACCATTCGACTATGGATCTCCCGGCGTAGTAAAATGTCTCTGAATGCCATTATGCTTGCAAAAATCCAAGAATTCTCTAGAAGCATACTCTCATTCATTGCAGACCTTAGAACCTTCAAAGACTTGCCACTCTCATTCTCAATAAGAGCTTTCCATGCTTTGAACATTGCAAATGCCTCTGCTTGGCCTTTATTACATACACCCGTACCTTCTGAGAAAAGTCATCAATAAAATAAATATAATAGCGTGCTCCACCTAAAGCTGTGCAGTTAAAGCACTCGGTAGATTCAATGCGGCAGAGGTGAAAAAAGTCATAGCGGGGATACATCGAGGATACACCGGGATACAGCGGATGACTCTAAAATAGCATATAAAACTCGTACTTGATGTTTTTACAAATATATAAATGGTAATTAAATGAAAAATTAAAATTCAATTGAATTTTAATTAATACTTGAATAATTTTAAATAAAAACATATGCGAATATACTATAAATAAACGTAAAACTGTTATATAACATAATTGAATTTAATAGAATATTAGAGTATTTTCATTTTTGAAAATATATTGAAAATTAAATTAAATAAATTAATTTCATAATTTTTATAATGTATAAATGTCATTTTTCAATTCATTTCTTCTAAAGAAGATATAGCAGAAATAGTGGAATATAGCGGGAATAACGGGATATAGCGGAAATAGCGGGGCTTAAAGCGGAAAGACTATATTTGGGGCTATATGGAAAAATCGTAGCGGTAGAAATCCGCTATGAGATATATCAAGGTTATAGCGGGGTAATTGCAAGGCATTAACTGCACAGACCCAAAGAAGCTACCGGTGTTGGTCCTCAAACATATGTGTGAACATACTCAAGAACCCTTCTCGAATCATGTTACCACTCAATGAATGAATTTTTTTTTTCTTCTCCATGACACACTCCTTGCAAAACTCTAGTTTATTGAAACACTCTGCATCTATCATCTCCCTCTTCCAAAGAATATCCAAACTCCTCTCCGAGACATGAACTAACCTCAAATGCCACAACCTAATCGCATCCAAGCCACGAGAACTATCAATCCTACACAAGTTTCACCTTCTATGGTCACTCCTTGAAGCAAATAAATATCATGAGTCATAGCGTCCTTCATCACCACAAGTGCACCCTTTGAAATCTGCAAGCTATCACTCTCAATAGTGATTTTACAACCGAAAGAATCCAGCTGTCCCAAAGAGATAAGAGACTTCCGAAGTCCCGGAACATAGTGCACATTAGAAAGAGTACGAACCACTCCATCAAATATCCGAATTTGAACAGAACCAATGCCTTTTTACTTATAAATAGCACCATTTTCAATTACAATTTAATTTCTTTCTTTTTCGATGTAAGAAGAAAAACAATTCCTATTCGGTGTTATATGATAAGACGTCCCTGAATCGAGCACTCATCCTCTACCCGAAACATCCGATGCTATCGTCGACAACACATCTACGTCTCCCTCACCAACTCCACTCTCCATTACTACTGATGAAGACGCTACTTCCTTCTTTGCCTTCTCCTTGTCCGGACATTAATTCTTCCAATGATCGGGCCTCCTACAAATATAGCACTTGCCTTTTCTTTCCTTCGACTTTCCTCTCCAACCAAGGTTCCTTGATTTATAGCGCCCCTGGTTCTCGTTCTTCACATATTTCTCCTTCTCCGCAAATAAACCATGACCACTACTAGCACCACTACGTCCATTACCTAACTTCTTCATTTGACCCCACAATTTCTCACTAAGAAGACCTGTTTTGACATCATCCAAAGTCAATGTATCCCGACTATCGATCAAACTATTTGAAAAACTTGTATAGTGGCCGGAAATGAACATGACAATATCATCACCTTTTGCTTTTCCTCAATCTTCAAATCTACTGCCTTCATCTTCATTAGCAAATCATCAAAAATATTCAAGTGCATCTTTAGCGAAGTACCATTCTTCAACATATAGGTGAAGAATGTTCGCAATGAGATCAAGTGATTAGTTAGTGATTTCTTCATATACCACACCTCCAACTTGTCCCAAATACCCTTAGCGGTATATCACCACTAATTTCAGAGATAACATTTTCTCCCGTAGCAAGTCAAAGTATAGTGAACGCCCACTCTTCCATTTCCTCTTTCTTAACATTCGATCTGTCCGCTGGCAACAAATAAGTGTCAAACACTAACCGATGCACCTTATTCCTCCTTAGAATTGCTTTCATCTTCCATTCTCATTTTTCAAAATCATTATCACAATTCCACTTTTCAATTAACAATTATGATCCCGAAGCTGCGTACGAGCCATGTACATAAGGCGCTACACTACTTGGATTAACCATTGAGGAACTACTTGAGGTATTATCTAATTCCGACATTTCTATAACTACCTACCAACACCAATGCTCCGATACCAAATGCTGTGACAGAATTCTAACTCGAGACCACTAAAATCAAAACCACAATGCACAATGAAAAGATGAGATCGTGGTAATAAGTGTAAAAACAACTAATTAATAACTCAATCTAAATCTCAATTAATATAAATCCGATCACAATTCTAAACAAGTAATATAGAAATCAAAGCAATAAGGAAAAATAAATCAGACACCAATTTATAGTGGTTCCACTAACGGCTTGTTAGTGTACATCCACTTTGAGATAGAGATTTTATTAATATCGATGAGAAGAGTACAAGAGATTGATTATAATGATCAAAATTCTAATAGAATTGATTTATGGAGAAGAAAATTGAAGAAAATTAGGTTTTCTAAACCTTAATTAGTGGACGCTAAAACCCTTGCAGTTGCTTTCTGTTGCATACAAATTTGTATCCACAAAATAACTTATATAGGGGAATAGTAAACCTAGGCGAGATTTCGAAATTGCCTCTTCGTATATCACAAATCTTCATACCAAGCCCAGGTCGAAAAATAGGAAGCAGCCATCACAGACTTCTGCCATAATTTGATAGACGTCTATTCCAAGGCTTTGGAATAAAACTACCGAAGACTCAAACTTCTGATCAAGACTTCGAACGTCTATCCTAAGTCTCTAGAACAAGTCTGCTGAAGCTTTAGATGTCCATCGAAAGTGACTGACGTCTATCCCAACTCTCGAGTTCCAAACCCTACGTGAAAGACGTCTATCACTTTCTTTCAAACGTCTGTCGCTGTCGTTTCAACACCGCTCCACCTTCTTCTCCGTAACTTCTCCCTCCGAGCTTGGCTTTGTGAATTGTTTTCTCCATCATTAAGCTTCTTCCTTCCCCTTCAATTCTCTATATAGTGTAGCCAAAATTTAAAAGTTATATGATTATTTGATATGAACTTTGTATTTGTTTAGTAGTTTTTTAATTGATATATATTTCTTTATGAAAATTATAAGAATATGTGAATGAATTAATAAGAAATTACAGTAATCTTTTGCATATTTTGGTCAGTCAATATGTTGATATTTTGTTTATAAACAAATATCTAATGGAAAATATTTGCCAGGCGAATATTTGATTGAAAACTATTTAATAAGTTGTTTTAATGTTTCTCATACTAGTGTGTGTTAGTCAAATGTAATTAGTTAATTTGGTCATTACCTTAAAATGTTGGTCGAAAGTGTATCTCATTGAATCACAAAAAACAGCTGTATTTTGGCATGTTTGTTATATGCAAACAAAACTATCCAGTATTGATGTCATTGGACCAGTTTTTAATTCTAACTCTTGACTAGTTTCTAAGGCTTAGATTTGCTGAATAGTTTGTAGATCTACGGTTGAGATTTTTTGTTTGTCTATATATTTTTCTCTTTTTTCTTGTTTTCTTTTCATATTTTTCTTTACTGAAATATTGAAAAAAAAATTCTTTAAGCTTTATTCAATGCTATTGTTATTTTTTATTTTTTCTCGTTTGGTTGGGAATTCTTTTAATTCGAGTGTTGATGGTGTTTTTTGTGTATTATTCTATCACTACTTAAATTAAAATGAATGCTGATTCGATAGCCTCTGTACTTACTGGCTCCCACTATCTGCTTCTTTCTCTTTAAGGTTTGGGAAATGAACATTTGTCAACCCATCTTCCTCTACTTTACAAGCTCTGGCCATTGTCATGTACTTCAAGTTTAGGTTTACTTGAATGCACACAGATGATTCGAAGGAAAGAGAAGAAATAAAATATTTAGGGAGGTAAGACAGCAACGACGATTGGGCAATTATGTATTCTGGAAAGGAAAACATAACTTGTCTCTTATTTTGAATAAGAGATTAAAGTAAAATGTAATCTTCCTCCATACTTATAGAAAAATACAGGCATTCAACATGCACGGCTTTCTTATTTGGTCATTCTTGTAAATATTTTAACTTTAACCATTAATTCTCCTGTAGACTCGAAAAGTTCATATGGAAGATCCAGAAAATTATAGTAGTATTTGTGAATGGAATATTATTGAATGAAATGTTCGTGATGAAATATCAATGTGTGAAAAGAGAACTTATTATTTGTGCTGGTAATTACTGTTTTATTGAAGTTTATTTCTGTATGAAATTTATGGAAATGTGTCAATGCAGTTATAAGAAAATGCAGCAATCTTTCTAATTTTTAATTTTTTGGATGAAAACATGGGCTAAAAAAAATATGCTAGGCAAAATGTTCATGGCAACTATGTGCTAGGAAAAAGTTTTTGACTACTTATGTGTTTTATAATTTTATTGTATGAAAAAACAACATCATTTTATTTGAACATTTTATATTATATTTCGGTTAAAAAACATAAGCAACATTCAAAATCTGATTTAAAACATACAAACATACAGCAGTCAAAATTTAACATCTTATACCTAACATCTAATATGTACATCAAAAATCTACATCTAATATGTGTTTTGAAAATAATTCATGTCTAACATCTAACATCTACATCTAAAAGAAAATAATCAACATTCAAAATTTAGAAGTTTATTGCATTCATTATTCGTATAGCCCCCTTCTAGCATAATCTACAAGCAATTTCATGGTGTCAGGATCTGTTTTCAGCCATGATCTTTGTCTATGACGATGTCATATGCAATGTGAGCTTTTAGTTTCTGTATTTCTTTTTCTTCATATAAGTCTAACTTCCCTTCAATTTGTATGTTATTGGACAAGTCTTCCATAAGTCGGATAACAAATATTGCACAATCAATCATGCATTAATTTGAATTTTTGTTTAATGTTATTAACTTTTATAAAATAGAATTTTACACTTACGAATTGTTTTTTGTTGCGGACAATCCACAAATTTGACTTTGTTGTCTTGCAGTTCTTCTGGTTTTTCCCATTTGTTTGATAGGTAGATTTTAGAATATTCATTACTACATCCCTCTTTAACAGAAATCAAGTTAAACAATTTAATATATATTAACTATGAGGCAAATATTTGTCACTATTAGTTATCAATATATTTAAAATTTACCACTAAATTTGCTTGCTCTTTGTGTGGACAATTGAAGGTTTTTTCTGGTCGCAGTGAATTATAATGGTTCCATATTTTGTAAATTGCATTGAATTATAACAGCATATAATGATTCTGGCTATGTAGCGGTATCAATATTTTTCTATAATTCATAGCTTCTTCTTCCAACACTTTGACTACTAATGATTCATATGTCGATTTGAAGTCTTTAACTATTGATACCTATGATTACATATTAATTAGTTTTGAAACTTTCAAGTGACGTTTGTTTTGAAATTTTAAGTATTCATGCCGTTGCATAGAATTTTAAGTATATTATATCTTCATGAATTATCATTAGTTTTACTGCTGTGTATCAGTCGATAAACTGCATAGAAATAATATTTTACATATTAGTTTTATTATTTTTAGCTAGTAATATTATATTGATTTATATACCTTTGAGTCAATGTATTTATTGAATAGTATGTCAAGAATATTGACTCCTCTTATTTCAATGTCTTTTTTCTTGTTATAGTATGCAACATTCCTGTTTTAATAAATGGGTAAAACATATTAATGTGTAATATTGTAAGAAAGTTATAAATAATTGTTTGGCATATGTATATTTCTAGGTAATAATTAACAAGCAAATATTGGCCTGGCAAATATTTTCCAAGCAATTACGCTTTTGTGTACACTTTTGTGTGTATTTGCATTTTATATTTTAATAAAATAACTTACTCGTCTTTATGTGCTTGATAAAAAGCATCAACCTCGTCAATCTGTTCATTTGTGAGTCATTTTTTGCAATCCTGCTTTTTCGAACTAATATTTATGCATCTTCTTTCACTTCAGTGCGATCATCGCTAGATTGTTCACTTGTTTCTGATATGTTTTCAATTTCAGGAGTTTTTTCATCTTTTTGTCAACCTTGCTTTTACGCAATTTCTTTTGGTAGTCTCTTTTTTTTTTGACCGGATACACGTAATCTAGATCTTTTCTTGATCTGTTACGTTCTTCTTTTATTCTTTTTATGAGTGAAGAAGGAGAAACTTTTGTTGTTTCTCTTTTCATAATTTTCTTCTCTTTTTCTTGCTTGATTCAGAATTCTTTGGCTTCTTTTTTTGAAGCTTTTGTTTGTTATCTAGGCTCTAAAATATTTGTTCAATCCATACTGAATAACGGGCAACCTACATCTGGTGTTTCTTTCTTCTCATCATTTGTTATGGTTGTATATTTAGTATATGTTTAATATTCGATATAAAATATTTTATACAAAGTATCAATTTTATTTTAAAGTATATACCTTTCATTTTTTGTACATTTTTTTTGTTGATTTTTTATTCAATTAAAATATCTAATTTTTCATCTGGTTTGTCAGAAAATACAAATTGTTATATAATTTGTTTGTTAGTATTTACATGGAAAATATTTGCCAGGATGATATTGTAACTATAATCTGTAAAAATTTATCTTTTTTTAAGCCTACTTTTTCCTTTTATGTATATTATATTTGTTGGTTACTTTTCACTGCCTTTGGTCGAATGACTACTTCATATTGGCTTGTTGTTTGGTCATCATCGTCCTTGTTATCATTATTGGCAGTAGCGTCATTTTCAATCTGATAAGCTTGATCCTTAATTTTGTTTTCATATTGATTGGATTTTTTCCTAGTCATCATATTAGTAACAACATGACATTTATCTTGATCGGCTTCATTTTCAAGTTTACTGTTTCTATCAGCACCTTCAGAAGCATATTTTATATTACTTTCATCATCATCAGCATGTTTTGTTTCATCACACTGTTTCTTTTTCGTACTTTTTTGCAGTTCGTCATTTTCTTTTTTAATATCTTTGTTTTGTTATTTTAGGTTTGCATTCTTCGTTGTCAGCTCTTCATTTTCTTTTTTTAGATCTGCATTATTTTTTTACATTTTACTTTCTTTTTTAAGATCTGTTTTCTCCCTTTTCAGCTTCTTTATTACCAATTCCAAGTCTTTTAGCTTTTTTGCTGATATTCTCATATTTTTTATCATCAACAGAAGTTTTTTCTGTATGAGATTTAGCTTTTGTAGTTTTTATCTCCTTTTTCTTTTTTATGTTTTTCTTCTATTTGCTACAAATTAGAAAAAAAAAATTATATTCGTTTAGTAAATGTTTTCTAGGAAAATGTTTGCTTGACACCTATTTGTCTGACAAATATTTGCCAGTTGATTATTGCCTGCCTAATATTTGTTATTCTATATTTTTCACTGCATTTCTTTTTATTATTAGCATTGTCAAGAAAGCACTTCATTATGCTTGGAGTAAGCTGTAGAAGTGTCCATTTGGAAAATGTTGGATCATTTTCTTTATAGGTTTTTTTCCAGAGGAATAATATCTGAGATATCAGAAAATCAATACTGCATATAGAGGTATTAGATGTTGGTTTATTCTGTATTAGTAATTATAAAAGATAAAATAGATTATTAGAGTTTATCAAGAGCAGAGTTACACATGCACGTATTTTTGTTGGACTTTCTTTGTTTTTTCTTACTTGCTCCATCAAATGTTTTTCAATTTTTTCTGGCCAAGAAATGTTTTTTGTTTGCTTCAAATTATAAATATATGGTGGTAGCACCAAAGGAAAGGCTGAGTTTGGGTTGAAGAGTAAGAAATATTGCAACATTATCTTCTTTTTGGCTTTTTGAAACTAATCGAATGCTTAATTCTGTGCTTTTTCTTTGATCGTTTTTGAATCCTTGAAATATTCTTCTTTGAATGCTTTTAATTCAGAATGAATTTCAGATTCCTTTAAACAAGATGCAGTGTTGATTGTGATGCCTTCTTTTGGGAATCAAAAAATTGTAGCAATGTCACTTTCTTTTAAAAGTTGCTTAGACATCTCCAAATTTAAACAAGTTTTCTTCAGCTGAAAAGCATTGTATTATTATATCTATTGGAATTGATTCTTTTGCTATGTCATCGGATTTTATTGCTCTTTCGAAGAATGGGTTAATGATATTGAAAATGGGTTTTTTCAACAATTCCACGTGAGGCTTCTAAATTTTCTTTTGAGGTTCACTTTCTTTGGCCTTTTCTTCTTTTTGTTTCTTCACTGGTATTTTTTTTACTTATACTTCTTGTTACTGGAGGTTTTCTTTTTAGGGATGAAACATGGACATCTTGGGATGGTATATAATCTGGAGATTCTGCATTTGAAGTTGTTGAAGTTTCTTTTTCTGAAGGTTTATATTATAATGATTTAGATTTTCCAGATGTTGGAGATTCAGTTTTTGATTCCGATTGATGTGTTTCATGAGATTCAGGATTGAAAGATGATTTAGCTAGTTTCTTAATTTTATCAACTGATGGTCTTTTCTTAGATATCCCAATTTTGTGTCTTCGTCGTGATTGCTGTAAGGATTTTAAATTTATGAAATTAGTGTCGCATACATAGATATATGAACATACATACATACGTATGTATATACATACATACATACATATATATATATATATATATATATATATATATGTACATACATACATGCACACACACACACACATATATATATATATTGGTATGTACGTACGTACATTTGTATGTAGCAAATATTTGCCTTGTAAATATTTTGCAAGGGTAAATTACATACTTATGGAGAAAATTTGTGAGGAGAGTAACTGCATTTTTCATTCACGAATTTACAATTCTAATTTGTCAAGTAACAAATAGTGTATGTCCAAATTTTCCAAGAAAATATTTTGCATGGGTAAATAACATACACCAGGAATTGCTGATTAACTTATGGCAAAAATTTATAAGGAGAGTAGTTGCATTTGTCATTCAAGAATCTACAATTCTAGTTTATCAAATAATAAATAATGTATGTCCAAATTTTGCAATAAATTCTCCTGAAATATAAGTACAGGAAAATTGAAATGAAAAAACTTTTCTACTTCTTTTTCTCTAAGTTTATTAGTTTCTTCAAATTGTGTGTTTGCGTGTTCCATGCAATAGCCATTTGATGTGGCGATCCCTTTGCAAGCTTCATCTTCCTCAACAAATCTGCAATTAACAACCATTTTTTTTACGATTTTGTGGTTTCCGAATTGAATCTCGATTTGTATGGTTAAAGAGTTTAAGGTTTCGAACTCTGTAAAGTTAAAGACGATAGGTAATCAATTTTTTTTACTACAGAGTAGAAGCGAGTATTTTCGTGAATTGAAAGAGTGCGGGTATTTTTCTTAGTTATTTAAAAAAAGGGATGTAATTTATAAATTGTAATTGGGAGGGATGTGTGCGTAATTATTTTCAATTAGAAGAATGTGGGCCAACATTTCTCATTTATCAATTAATACAGCAAGCTAAAACTGTTCATCTAAAGTCATACCTTTGGTGATGATCTCATGCGCAATTTTCTGAAGCTCGTGTGGCTACGCCTCCAAAGATTTGTCGTCCGCCTTATGAAACTTCAATTAGCAACTGACATCATAGTTTTCACTCCACCTTCCTCAATATCGTATTTCGTTTTCAGCTCATTCCAAACCTCCTTTGCTGACTTATCTAAGTTGTAGTAATCATACAGATTATCGCTCTACCCAATAAGAAAATAATTTTTGCAGAGGTAGTCATGGTTCACCTATTCCTACAAAGTCTTTTTCTGATCGTCTCTTGCTTCTTCGAGCAGTGCTAGTTTTTCTATTGTAAGCACATGCGCGACCTTATTGACAGTAAAGTAAACAAAAATTGCATTTTTTGTCTCCCATGTTCGAAATGAAGCCCCTCAAATTCGAATGGTTTGTTCGTGTCGTAGACAGCAGAGTCATCGGTGATCGAAGCCGTAACGTCTTAAATTTATTATATCACGATTTGAATCTGTATTGTCTCTATGGCTGAGTCCCGGACTAAGTCGCTCTCTTTAAATCGAAATCGTGCGAGGCAGTTTTTGGTACAGCACCGCCTCTAGAATAAAGCAGTCCTAAATCAATATCAACAAGAAAGTTTAAGTTAGAAAAAGAAGAGAAATCGGTTTTAAAACTGATAAATTTTTTGTCAAATTACTTGATTTACATAGAGGAAATTTGATGATTAAAACGCCTTTTGTTCTTGCCGAGTCATGAAAAAAATATAGAATCTGAATTTACCGAATCTCATTACTAAGTCAAAAAGAATACACAGCCAAAAAACAAGGAGCTCTACATTATATTAGCCAAGCCAAGTCAAGTCTGAATCATGTCGAGTCGGTCGATTAGTGCGTGCGATATTCAACACGCTCTCCCTCTTCAACACCTTAGAAATCATTGAGTGGCCAAAGGATCCATCCTTTATCTTGTGAATCATATGTTTAAGTAGAATCATTCTATAGTTCCCCACAACGTGAGACCATTTAATAAAAAAGATATTTTATACTTCTTTCAATATTTTTAGCAATTTATTTTAAAATCAAATTTTCCAACACACGTTTTCAAATCTATTTTTAAAAAAAAAAAATTCTAAAGGTTGGACATGATTATTCGCTTTCTTCATAATGCATTTCAAATGGTCCAGTAGAAATTTGGGACCAATTATTATTCGCCCATTTTCATATTTCAACAATGTGTGATACAGTGGACGTGATTGGACTTGTGCACTAGGGTTTGTCGGGATTGCGACTCTCCAATATCATTGGTTCTTTGTGTCGCTTTTATCTTTACCCAGTATATTCATCTTAAAAATTAAAATGTAAACTACGACGGCAATCAGCGGCATGTAATGAAACTTGCCGTCAGCAATAATACTCTAAAATTACATATGGCGTGTTAACAGTACACGTTATGATCATATGCAATGTAAGTATCGTGTCTAAAATGATAATTCGTTGGCATTTTTTTTCCGCTTCCAAATAACAGAGTTGTATTAGAAAGGGTAAATATGATGCCTATGACACTACACTTTTCAATACCATTTTCGATTTGCATTTGTATTCTCAATACTATTATAACAGCAATACAATTTTAAATTTTCAAATATATATAATTCATCATTTCAAATAATAAATAACACTTTTTTCAATTTGGTTACCATGCAAAATAAGTTAACGTTTTTTCCCCACAAACAAAATACAACACATATTCCCCAACAACCACTTTTAATACTTCGCAAACAGTCCAACCAGCCTTAACCTACACTTCAAAAAAAATTACAAAGCGAACCAAAACTTATATTTAATTTATATACGTTTATCTTAAACTTCAGAGATCAACCATTTTGCACACCAAGACCCTGGAATAGGATAAATATTTATCCTTAAACTATTAGATATTACTATGACATATGTATATGTAATAAACATGAAAGCGATACGTACCATGCATGAGTCAAACAGAATATAGGATGAGTATTAAAATGACATTTGCAATAAAAAAACAATCGTACTTTCGCTGGACTGTAACTTACTAAGAAGCAAAACCAGCAGCCAACGTTGAATTTAACTTCAACTTCTTGTCCAGAACCGAAGACAACGTATTATCTATCTTGTGAGCATCATTAATTACCTCGCACCTGGTGCTTATGAACCATCTTGCTGTATTCTGAGGAAAAAAAGTAGCATTTAGTTTTATATGCAACAGACTATCATTTGCCTGGGTTCTAAAAGCTACATCATCTGTATTTGACACTTTGACTTACTGATATGGTTTTTAACTTGATCAGGTCAGTTATGTAAACAAAGACAGTACATTTAGTTCATTCACCATATTGCTTAGCGTAGTGCTGATTGGAAAATATTGAAGTTTGGCAATACCGTTATGCTAAAATAAAGCAAAATATTTGGATCAGCGGACGGCTTTACTATACCCTCCTTTCAGGAGTTTAACGGCCTGCCGGATTCTCCTGGGTATTAAAAAAATAAAGCAAAATATGAAAAGAATAAAAAACCAGGATCTTATATGATTTGCTAGAGCCCATTTAGAAGGCATCCAAATAATAAAAAAGCAGGCATTCTTTTTTGTGGAAAGAGGATCTAATTAATTTAATCATCAAAGCATAAAAGAAAAGGCTGTCAAGATCATAAATATAAGCTCATAATGTTAAAAGGCAACATACAAACTTTCAAAAAGTAGTAATTTAATAGCATTCATATTTTTCATGAATCCTACATCAATAGAGGAGGAAATGTTTGCGTTGAGCATTGCGCTTAGTTAATTGAATATTGGATCTATCATAAACTTTCTTTTAAAATCAAACATGATATGCATATTTAATGCCTAAAATTAATATTTTAGGTCACCAAATCAGTAACAAAAACTAATAGTTCTGTATGTTGAAATGTTCGAAGAGGCAAGACCATTGAATGAAGCTCGCACATGTTTTTTTATGGCAACGTTTCTTTTAACAAAAAAAGGTCTTGTTGTTATATGCTACTAATATCGTATATATGTTTATTTATATGCTACTAATATCGTATATATGTTTATCTCTTTTAAAATATTTTATGATGCGTGACTAATCATAATCCAATATACGCATCGACTCTAATACAATGCGAGTTATATATAACATAATACTAGTAATCCAGTGATTCGAAAGTTGAAATAAAGGGAGTATGCATATAATTGGCTAACCATGAAAGATACCTAAGATCCACCACTCAAAACTGAGGTTCTTATACCAAGACAAGTAAGAAATCCGACTTACCATAGTTAGATGAACAGTAGATACATGTTTACTCTCTTAAATTGAAATCATATTTTCAAAAGCACGAACCATAGCTCGCTTGATTGCTCTTTTAACTTCTGACAAGCTTTTGCTCTTGTAATCATCACCTGGTTTCACAACAACAGTGTTTAATTAGTGATTACCAAGAAAACCACTAAAAATAGTATAAAAAAAACATTTAAATAAAATATTTCATCCGTTGTCTGATAGCCCGTGAAATCTCTATGAACAAGCTTGTTATTCAAACAACATTTTATATGTCGTCCGATTTAAGTTATCAAAATTTTTATTTTTGGTTCCAATCCTTTTCTCTCAACTATTTCGTGGCCACTCTTTTCATTTTGTTTCCTCCATGTAAATTTTGGTTTCTCTTTTCTTTCTATTCTACTTTTTACTCGTTTCTTTCTTTCATTTTAAATCAATAATTCGACCATTCCTGGAAATAGAGTTTCATCCGCTTAGAAATTCGTTTGAATAGTCTTGCTCGTTCAATCGCCTTTCTTTATGGGCTCGTTACTAAGTTGATTGTGTGTTTTGATTTAGGGTTTCTTCTTTGAAACCGTTGCTTTGAAATTATTGAAATGGGTCACCTTTTTCTTTAATCGATGCTCGCATTCATTGATTAATAGGCAATTTGTGGTTGCAGCTGCTTCTTGTCGAGAGTTCTTAGATTTAAATTGGTACGATTTCTACCCATTTCGATTTATATTGTTCTCGACTCTATGTCTAAAGCCAATGATGATTTGGTATACCAACTGGGTTTTATTCCTTATATTTTCAGTTTTGAAATTTCATGCTTTGATTTTTGTTGTTCCGTGTCCACACTCGTGTTTGTTGCTTGTACTTGCTATACAATGTTGTATTTCATGCTTAGTTGATGATATAGGCGGTTTGGTTGGTTCTTGCTTTGATGCTTATGTTAGCTGTTGTTTGAGTTGTTTGCTGTGCTGAATTCAATTTTCCTGGAGCTTTGTGTATCGGTACATTTAATTATGTTTATGCTTATACTGGCTGTTGTTTGGGTATATTTATAGGATCTTTCTTGGCTATGAATTTCTCTACAGTCTTAATTTTCTTGTTCACCTTGGTGCACTTTGATGGTCCATGTTGCTTTTGCTATGTTGCTTCATCCATACATGTTGTTGAGTTGCCTTTCTACTCACTATACACACACACACACACACACACACACACTCATGTGTACACATATGTGTATTTATGTATATTAATATGTTCGGTTATGTCGAAATGTGTGTGCTTGGTTATGTCGAAACTGGTCCTTGTTTACTACATTTGCGCTGGCATTTTTATTTACATATGTGTATATATCTATGTGCGTGTTTATATCTACATATCACTATATATTTATATATCACTACATATGTGTGTGTATATGTAAACTTCAATGTAAATACATACATACATATGTATGCATATATGTGTGAATGTTCTTATACCTACATATATATGTTTTAATTTGTGGCACTTGCTTTTTACACTGTGATTTCTTGTTACACTTTCAACTTTCTATTTTAATGTGTGAACTTCCATGCTTGAACCATTTTGAGGTTACTCGAAGTTGTTTTCAGTTTCGAACCATTTTGCATTGCATTTAAGTTAATCTGTGTGCTTGGTTTTGCTGCCTGCTTCAAGACAGTGTTGAGATACTTTTGAGCTAAAACAATTCTGAATTGCTTGAGCTTGAACCATATTGAGTATGTACATATATACATGTTTATACATATGTGTGTATATTAGTTGAGTTCTAAAGCTTGCTGTTTGATTTGCTTGTAGTTGTACTTGTATATGTGCCTGGTTTGTTTTGATCGACTCCCTAATGCTTGTTGTTGGTTGAATCTCTGAACATGTGTTACATATATACATGTCACTACAACAAAAATACCCTATTACAACGTCATTTTTACAACGGGCATTGGCTGCCCGTTGTAATAGAAGACTATTACAACGGTCCATTTAGGACCGTTATAATACACTACAACAAGAATATCATATTACAACAAAAAATAACATTGAATTTTATATGCAACAGACTATCATTTGCCTAGGTTCTAAAAGCTTCATCATCTGAATTTGACACTTTGACTTACTGATATGGTTTTTAACTTGATCAGGTCAGTTATGTAAAAAAAGACAGTACATTTAGTTCATTCACCATATTGCTTAGCGTAGTGCTGATTGGAAAATATTGAAGTTTGGCAATACCGTTATGCTAAAATAAAGAAAAATATGGAAAGAATAAAAAACCAGGATCTTATATGATTTGCTATAGCCCATTTAGAAGGCATCAAAATAATAAAAAAGCAGGCATTCTTTTTTGTGGAAAGAGGATCTAATTAATTTAATCATCAAAGCATAAAAGAAAAGCAGTCAAGATCATAAATATAAGCTCATAATGTTAAAAGGCAACATAAAAACTTTCAAAAAGTAGTAATTTAATAGCATTCATATTTTTCATGAATGCTACATCAAAAGAGGAGGAAATGTTTGCGTTGAGCATTGTGCTTAGTTAATTGAATATTGGATCTATCATAAACCTTCTTTTAAAATCAAACATGATATGCATATTTAATGCCTAAAATTAATATTTTAGGTCACCAAATCAGTAACAAAAACTAATAATTCTGTATGTTGAAATGTTCGAAGAGGCAAGATCATTGAATGAAGCTCGCAAATGTATTTTTATGGCTACGTTTCTTTTAACAAAAAAATCTCTTGTTGTTATATGCTACTAATATCGTATATATGTTTATCTCTTTTAAAATATTTTACGATGCGTGACTAATCATAATCCAATATATGCATCGACTCTAATACAATGCGAGCTACATATAACACAATACTAGTAATCCAGTGATTCGAAAGTGGAAATAATGCGAGTATGCATATAATTGGCCAACCATGAAAGATACCTAAGATCCACCGCTACAAAACTGAGGTTCTTATACCAAGACAAGTAAGAAATCCGACTTACCATAGTTAGATGAACAGTAGATACATGTTTACTCTCTTAAATTGAAATCATATTTTCAAAAGCACGAACCATAGCTCGTATGATTGCTCTTTTAACTTCTGACAAGCTTTTGCTCTTGTAATCATCACCTAGTTACACAACAACAGTGTTTAATTAGTGATTACCAAGAAAACCACTAAAAATAGTATAAAAAATTTAAATAAAATCTTTCATCTGTTGTCTGAATAGCCCATGAAATCTCTATGAACAAGCTTGTTATTCAAACAAAATTTTATGTGTCGTCCGATTTAAGTTATCAAAATTTTTATTTTTGGTTCCAATCCTTTTCTCTCAACTATTTCGTGGTCGCTCTTTTTATTTTGTTTCCTCCGTGTAAATTTTTGTTTCTCTTTTCTTTCTATTCTACTTTTACTCGTTTCTTTCATTCATTTTAAATCAATAATTCGACCGTTTCTGGAAATAGAGTTTCATCCACTTAGAAATTCGTTTGAATAGTCTTGCTCGTTCAATCGCCTTTCTTTATGGGCTCGTTACTAAGTTGATTGTGTGTTTTGATTTAGGGTTTCTTATTTGAAACCGTCGCTTTGAAATTATTGAAATGGGTCACCTTCTTCTTTAATCGATGCTCGCATTCATTGATTAATAGGCAATTTATGGTTGCAGCTGCTTCTTGTCGAGAGTTCTTAGATTTAAATTGGTACGATTTCTACCCATTTCGATTTATATTGTTCTCGACTTCTATGTCTAAAGCCAATGATGATTTGGGTATACCAACTGGGTTTTATTCCTTATATTTTCAGTTTTGAAATTTCATGCTTTGATTATTGTTGTTCCGTGTCCACACTCATGTTTGTTGCTTGTACTTGCTATACAATGTTGTATTTCATGCTTAGTTGATGATATAGGCGGTTTGGTTGGTTCTTGCTTTGATGCTTATGTTAGCTGTTGTTTGAGTTGTTTGCTGTGTTGAATTCGATTTTCCTGGAGCTTTGTATATCGGTACATTTAATTATGTTTATGCTTATAATGGCTGTTGTTTGGGTATATTTATAGGATCTTTCTTGGCTATGAATTTCTCTACAGTCTTAATTTTCTTGTTCACCTTGGTGCACTTTGATGGTCCATGTTGCTTTTGCTATGTTGCTTCATCCATACGTGTTGTTGAGTTGCCTTTCTACTCACTACACACACACACACACTCATGTGTACACATATGTGTATTTATGTATATTAATATGTTCGGTTATGTCGAAATGTGTGTGCTTGGTTATGTCGAAACTGGTCCTTGTTTACTACATTTGCACTGGCATTTTTATTTACATATGTGTATATATCTATGTGTGTGTTTATATCTACATATCACTATATATTTATATATCACTACATATGTGTGTGTATATGTAAACTTCAATGTAAATACATACATACATATGTATGCATATATGTGTGAATGTTCTTATACCTACATATATATGTTTTAATTTGTGGCACTTGCTTTTTACACTGTGATTTCTTGTTACATTTTCAAGTTTCTATTTTAATGTGTGAACTTCCATGCTTGAACCATTTTGAGGTTACTCGAGTTCAGTTTCGAACCATTTTGCATTGCATTTAAGTCAATCTGTGTGCTTGGTTTTGCTGCCTGCTTCAAGACAGTGTTGAGATACTTTTGAGCTAAAACAATTCTGAATTGCTTGAGCTTGAACCATATTGAGTATGTACATATATACATGTTTATACATATGTGTGTATATTAGTTGAGTTCTAAAGCTTGCTGTTTGATTTGCTTGTAGTTGTACTTGTATATGTGCCTGGTTTGTTTTGATCGACTCCCTAATGCTTGCTGTTGGTTAAATCTCTGAACATGTGTTACATATATACATGTCACTACAACAAAAATACCCTATTACAATGTCATTTTTACAACGGGTATTGGCTGCCCGTTGTAATAGAAGACTATTACAACGGTCCATTTAGGACCGTTATAATACATTACAACAAAAAAATCATATTATAACAAAAAAATAGCATTGATTTTTATATTCAACAGACTATCATTTGTCTGGGTTCTAAAAGCTACATCATCTGAATTTGACACTTTGACTTACTGATATGGTTTTTAACTTGATCAGGTCAGTTACGTAAAAAAGACAGTACATTTAGTTCATTCACCATATTGCTTAGCGTAGTGCTGATTGTAAAATATTGAAGTTTGGCAATACCATTATGCTAAAATAAAGAAAAATATGAAAAGAATAAAAAACCAGGATCTTATATGATTTGCTATAGCCCATTTAGAAGGCATCCAAATAATAAAAAAGTAGGCGTTCTTTTTTGTGGAAAGAGGATCTAATTAATTTAATCATCAAAGCACAAAAGAAAAGGCAGTCAAGATCATAAATATAAGCTCATAATGTTAAAAGGCAACATACAAACTTTCAAAAAGTAGTAGCATTCATATTTTTCATGAATGCTACATCAATAGAGGAGGAAATATTTGCGTTGAGCATTGCGCTTAGTTAATTGAATATTGGATCTATCATAAACCTTCTTTTAAAATCAAACATGATATGCATATTTAATGCCTAGAATTAATATTTTAGGTCACCAAATCATAACAAAAACTAATAATTCTGTATGTTGAAATGTTCGAAGAGGCAAGACCACTGAACGAAGCTCGCACGTGTATTTTCATGGCAACATTGTTGGAATTTCTAATATA
The DNA here is from genome assembly GCA_030765085.1 of Allium cepa. Lineage (NCBI taxonomy): Eukaryota > Viridiplantae > Streptophyta > Magnoliopsida > Asparagales > Amaryllidaceae > Allium > Allium cepa. The sequence continues at coordinate 942,374,747 of CM060934.1, read as the reverse complement.
GTGTAAATGAAATACACTTGTCCCACATCGCCAAAACATCAAACAAAGCTAAAGTATTTTAATAGCTTTCTAATGAAAGGATTGAGCCTTGGGGCACCCAAACATTTGCTTCGTTGTAAGAAGGGAGATCATGCATCACCACCACACACGTACGCCGCCGTCGTTCATCCGACTAGGCCGGGCTTGAGTCTAATGTGATCCTATTTTTACTGCAAAACTGGACCGGGTTTTTGGACAGTCGTAGGCTATACGAACATGTGCGAATCTGTTCAGAAACAGACGCGGATTGACTGAGGAGGTGCGACTTCTGAAGCGGACGTGGGTTTTTTGGCAAACAAACGCATCCATTAGCAGACGGAAGCGGGTGCAACCCGTTAGACGCGAGCGGGTGCAAATACAGAACCATTAGCGAACGGGTGCAGCCCGTTAACAAACAACAGTAATGAAATGCAACGGGTGCAACCCGTGAGGCGGACGCGATTGTTCGAAGGGGTGCAGACGAAATTATAAGTAGAAGAGAATACTGATCACATTCTTATTTCATTCCAATTCTAATTTCTTCTTCTGCTTATTCTTCTCTACTGCTCTATACAATAAATCGCAGAGTTGACATACCCATTACAATCTCGTACAGATTACGTCTGTTGTATCTTAGGAGACTTTAAATAAAGTCTTAAGGAAATTGTTACGACAAATCTCAAACGGAATTTCCTTCTTCAAACCGGTTAGGTTTATGATTCGTTTATATATATATATATGTATATGTATATCTATATATATATGTATGTATGTATGTATGTATATGTATATCATTTTCGTTTCTACGTTGTATTATTTCTTTAAATAGTATAACGTTTGATCTTTCGCTATAGTTATTATTGTTATAGTTATTATTACTTTAAATAGTATAACGTTTGATCTATCGCTATAGTTATTATTGCTATAGTTATTATTACTATAGTTGTTAGTTTGTTGTTGTAATTTAATTACGACATACCTATTGCTTAAATTAGCTAATACAGACTTCCAAAGTAGTGAAAATCTGATTGATAAACTTGTGAGACGAGTTTATAATTGATTATTCTCAGTTTTGGTATACTAGACATATAACATCTGAAGACTTTACTGTTTTTCGCTAAAATAGAGATGACAACAGTTGAACTATCAACAAAGGCTACTACACACAACAGACCTGATCCGTTCAAAGGAGATGGTGATCACTTTATAACATAGAAAAATCAAATGCTATTTTATCCCACCACACTCGGTCTGTAACAGTATCTCAAGGAGGAGGAACCGATTCCTGCACTAGGCAAGGAATCAGATGTTGACATGTGGAAGCATTCCGATTTTCTATGTAGAAACTATATTCTAAATTGTCTTGACAAGGTGCTATACAAAATATAGCAGCCTCTAAAGACAGAAAAGCACTCTGGAATGCACTTGCCACGAAGTATAAGATGCAGAATATCAGTCTCAAGAAATTCATTGTAGACAAATTCATGGATTACAAGATGGTTGACTCCAAACCGGTGACTGCTCAATTGCATGAAATGCAAATCATCATTCATGAACTCGAAGCAGGAGGTCATAAGGTTGGAGAATCATTTTTGGTTGAATCCATCACGGAAAAACTGCCGCCGTCATGGAGAAATTACCGCAACTATCTAAAGCATAAGAAGAAGGAAATCTGTTTACAAGATCTCATAGTTGGACTGAAAATTGAGGCAGATAACCGTGGAGTTACAAAACCAAGCGAGGAAGCTAAGTGGCTGACGGATCAAAGACCAAAACCAAAAGGAAGAATTTACATAAGAAAAGGAAAGCTCCAGACAACAAACCGAAATACAACAAGCGAACCTAAAAGTTAGTGGCAAGTGTTGGATTTGTGGAAATGTTGGACATGCCGCTAGAGATTGCAGATTCAAAAAGGACCACAATAAAGAGGCAAATATAGTAGACAACATGGAAGTAGACGAGTTTAACTTCTCGGCAGTTGTATCTGAAAGCAATGTGGTTCAGAATCCTAATCAATGTTGGGTAGACACAGGCGCTACTCGTCATGATTGCTCTGACAAATCCATGTTTTTTACACACCAAAAATTCGATCATGAAGAAAAACTCTATGTGGAAAATTCTGCAGTATCCATGATCGAAGGCAGTGGCACAGTAATCCTCAAGTTTACTTCTGGAAAAACTGTCAAGTTGAATGACGTGCTCCACGTTTGTAACGACCCAGAATTTTAATTAATTAAAATTTGAATATTTAATTAATTTTAAATATTAATAAGTGAAATTTATAGGTCGAATAAATTTTAATTCGAATAATTGGATTTAATTGGATAATTAAATCGATAATTTAATATGTGAAATTATGGAAATAATTGAAAATCGAGTTAAATATGATTGAAAATGATTTGTAAAATTTTATTTTATCATATTGAAGTTAGAACGATATTTTAGAACTTTTAAAATCGAACTAAAAGTTAATTTGTGAAAATTGAATATTTTAATATTTAATCGACTAGTGAAAATAGTCAATTTTTGAACAGTATCAGAATTTGACGAAACTATTTCCATTGGATCCGTAATAGTTTTTTATTACCGGATTTCAATTTTCGTAGTAATCGGAGTTATCGTTTGATCGTGGCAGCTCGAAACGCATCGAAATTGTTTTAATATTAAGTTGGCGAGTTAAAATAGCCATTTTTCAAAAAGTCTCAGAATTCGACGAAACCAGTTTCATCGGATCCGTAATATGATATTATTGTAAGGTTTCAAATTTCAAGTCAATCGGATTTACCGTTTGTCCGGTACAAATTAAAACGCCTAGAAAATCGTTTAAATCGGTTTAATTTAAATCGAACGTTTATAGCCATAACTCGCACAGATGATCGAATTAGCTTCCGAAACCTGTTCTATTGTGTCCTGGGTGTTACGCACGGAATTTGAGGCTGTAGGGGGGGCCGAGTTCCACGTCCTTGGGGGCGGGGGTGCTCTTCGAGGCAAGCTTCAACATGGCGCTTCCTGATCGTGTTTTCATGCATCGTGGAGGCCGCGTTATTAAACCCTAATATTATGCTTTACGGTTTTGGTTGCGTTCATGTTACTGGAGATTAGCGTGAACGAGGAAGATGAAGCACGTGCGATCGTGATTTGGAGGCAGTGGATCCAATGGCTCTGGATAGCTTAGGTTTATAAAAAAATTTAATTTTGTTGTAAATTATGAATATAAATTTGTGTAAAAATTTGAAATTGCATAACTTTTTCATACGAGGTCGAAAACGCGCGAAACAGGAAGCATTGGAATCATATGGACGAGCACTACGCTATGAAATTAGATTGGAGTCGTTTGGAGTTAGTGAGAATTTTGAGTAAAATTAAACGTCCGTTTAATTTTATTCGAAATAAATCGCTAAAAACGAAATTGAAATCAAGGTGAGAACTTCTCAGTCAATCGAATCAGTTTCGGTTTTATTTCAAATAGTTAGATTTAAAATATTTGAATGCATGTTTGAATGATGATTGTTATCTATTGATTGATAAAATAGACATTATGCGCCGTTAGTAAGCGGATGTTATTTATTAAAAACATATACCGCGAATATTTCATAAACAGTGAAATTGGTATTATATATAATAGCAATATATATATATTGGAATATGTATATATTGCAGTTATTGATTTCTCGCATTTTTTAGCGGATGAGACCCTATTGCGCCGTCTATTAAGCGAATAATATTTTAAATCCCATATACCGCGATAATTCCGTACTGGAACGGAATTGGTATTGTGCTAATGTTTGTGGATGCAGGAAAACAGGTTGGAGGGATCCAACTGGATTCCTCAACAGTATTTATTTGATTTCAGATATTTTGATATTTGATGGATTATCATATCGATATATGATATCGTTGTTGTCGTGATTGACTATTTGGTGTGCAGCATCATTGGACCAAATTTGGAACTTTAAAATGATTTTTAAAGTGATTTTTGAAAATATATTATATGTTTGGAAATTGATTCATTTTAAATAAATAAACGTATAAATTTTTAATGTTATAAAAATTATATTTTTGAGAAATATAGTTAAAAACTGATTTTTGAAAATATGAGGCTAATGATTTTATAAAATAGTTTAAATTGGAATTTTTGAAATTATTGTGAAAAGTTTAAATATAGGATTTACGAAAATTAATTATTTTATAAATCAAAATGATGAAATTATAAAGGAGATTAAAGTTGTTTTCTATTCCGTTCTATTTTCTATTTTCTTTTCTCTCTATCTTGTATCTTTTCTCTCTCTTTTCTTCTTCTCAAACATTGATAATTCGTATTTCTGTTCATCTTGAGTTAATTAGTGTATATTCAAGGAGTACGGATTTGCGGGTCATCGCAACGTTCCAGACATACGCAAGAATCTCATCTCTAGTGCAGTACCGTCGAAGAAAGGACTCAAAATAGTGTTCGAGCCAGACAAGATGGTTCTGTCCAAAGCTGGAATGTATATCAGAAGGGGATATTTATGTGATGACCTATTTAAGAAAAATGTAGTCGTTATCGACAATAAAACTATGTATTCTGATTGTGCTATTAATAAAATTGAAGTTTCTTACTCACTTATGCATGAAATTTTGCTTTGGCATGATGGAATGAGACACATAAATTTTCGAAAAATGAAAATATTATCAAATATGGGATTAATTCTGAAATTCCAAGTAGATAAGAACTACAAATGTGGTGAGACATGTTTAGAAGCAAAAATGATTAAAAAATTATTTCAATCTGTTGATAGAAGCACCGAACAACTAGGTTTGGTTCATACAGATTTATATGATTTTAAATCGTTACCTACAAGAGGAGGAAAAAGTAATTTATTACGTTTATTGATGATTATACGTGATATTGCTATGTATATCTTTTGAATAGTAAATATGAAGCAATTACATCATTTATAAAGTACAAGGCTGAGATAGAAAATCAGTCAAATAAAAAGATCAAGATATTGAGATCTGATCGAGGTGGAGAATCTGAATCACCATTTAAACAGTTCTGTGTCGAAAATGGTATAATTCATCAAACCACAACTCCATATTCACCACAAAAAAATGGGGTAGCCAAGAGGAAGAACTGATCGTTAAAAGACATGATTAGTGCTATGGTTTTAACCTCTGGTCTACCGACGAACTTCTAAGGGAAGCCTTAAATATGTTTAATCACATATTAAACAAAGTCCCTCATAATAAAACAGGAACAATTCCATATGAGTTATGGAAAGGACACAAACCAAGTTTTAAATACCTCAAAGTGTGGTGGTGCTTAGCAAAAGTTCCAGTTCCGCCTTCCAAGAAAGTCAAACTTGGACCAAAAACAGTAGATTGTTACTATTTAGGGCCAGCCAAAAATAGCAGCGCCAACAGATTTTTGGTATTCAAGTCTGATATAGCTGTTATTCATGTAAATACAATCATGGAATCTTGAGATGCCTTACTCTTTGAAGAAGTGTTTCCGCACAAAAGAAATGAAGGGAATAATGTCCCTAAAAGGACAAGAGAAGAATGAAGCAATTCACATAAAGATGAAACGCATCATGAGATTGAGAAAGTTGAACCAAGAAGAAGCGAAGGGCTAGGACTTCCAAGACATTTGGTTTAGACTTTTTCACATATGTGTTAGAACACGAACCTCGAACGTACAAGGAAGCAATGTCATGTTCTGAATCTTCATGTTGGAATTCAAAGTGAAATTGATTCAATTCTAAGTAATAAAACTTGGGAAATTGTTGATATTCCATCTGGAATAAAACTTATTGGCTGTAATGTTAGGAACTGAGTTGATGATGTTTTGATGACAACAACCTTATATAGTTATTATACTTTACTTTATAAAACATATACTAACATTTATATATATATATATGTATATAGGAAGTATAGCAGGTATTATCGAAGACTGATCAGTATAAAGACTCAAGCATCAAGATGAAGATTAGAGATTCCAGATTCAAGACTCTAGAGAATCAAGATTTCAAGATCTCAAGATAAGTGTCTAGTATTTTGTTAAAACTTCATAATAGCACTCTCATCTTTCTTCCAATTTTCTTTTGGGATGGAACCCAATTTCTATCGAAACCAGTGGCTTACAAACCCACGACAAGTAGCTTACAAACCTACGACAAGTGGCTTACAAACCCACGAAAATCAAGATCATTTAAACTACTTTGTACAAGTTCTTGAGTCCTATGGAGGAGCTCTGTAGGAAGGTTCTTGCAATTTCAGTTTGAATAGATTTTTCAAAATGTTTTTAAATCTGTTTTTCAAAATGTTTTAGCTTTCAAAATCATGTTTTCAAAAATGTTTTCAAACTTTGTTTTAGCCTTGAAATATTCCTCCATTATGATTTTAAAAACTTCTATTTTTAAAACATCAAAACTTATTCTGATTTTAAATATTACTTAATTAATTATATATATATATATATATACTTAAAATAATGTTTTATATTCATTCTCTATCTCAAAATATTGTTTAAACACTTTATTTTGCTTCAGAGAAGTTTCAACTTGTTTTAAATTCAAATGCTTTTACAAAACAACATCTCTACAATTTTGAACTGAGGGATGTCGATATATGGAGATACACCATGTCGACATGGTGACAGTTGGATTCAAAATTCAAATTTCAAAAGTAATGTCCATTCGTTCAAAAACCTTTCGCCAATGGTTATGACTGTTGTGCATCTATATAAAGGCTTCCAAAACGAATTTTTTAACAACCAATTTTCTTATTTTCTTCACTCTTTCTTCTCCACCATTCCATATCCATAAAACTTCATATTTCAAGATAGTGCCATCATTCTGCCAAATTCTCAATAGGAAATCGTTTAGATACTCTCTCTATTTGATTCTCCATCATTCTACTAAAGATCAAAGTGCTATTCAGAGTTATAGGATCAGTTTGTATTCAAAAAGTCCATAGAGTCTATCCATTCAAAAGGATTGTTATTAGAAAGTATTAGGGTGATCTTGTGTCCCGGAAATCAAAAGAGTTTACCCCTGACTCAGAGATAGGAGGGTTCCTCAAGGCCTTAGAAATTGAGGGTTGTAATTTGGATATTGGCTTATAAAAATCTGTACAAGGATATTGCCTTGGTGCAGGAATGGATGTAGGAGGATTCCAAACCAGTATAAAATCCGGTGTGTTCTTTCCTTTTATTTGCTTTACTTTACTATTTGCATTTATTATATGTTCTGTGATCATTCTGTGTTAGAATTCTGTTTAGATTTGTGTTGAAAGTTTTAATTTAGTCATATAGTTCATATATTCTTTAAAACACTATTCACCCTCCCCTCTAGTGTTATTTCTGCCTTAAGATCCTTAATCCGCATCCCCAACAGTTGGTATCAGAGCATTGGTTTTCATTGTTTTCATAATCTGAAACTTGAAAAATATAAAAATGGCATTTTTTTGAAAATTGTGTTAAAACTGTTTTGAATCTATGCATTTCATCAAAGTTTCATAAGTCTGCATATAGGTATTTTGAAAAATCAAGTTATCTACCGAATTGGTGTGTTATGCAGGAACAGACATGTTATATGGCTTTTGACGAATCAACACCCAATGAACAAACTGTGCAAATTGAGAAAGATAAATGGATACTTGATAGTGGCTGTTCAAGGCACATGACTGGAAATCCCGAGATACTCAAGGACATTACTTATCAAGATGGTGGATTAGTCAATTTTGGTGATAACTCTAAAGTATATGTGGTTGGCGTCGGCAATGTCGATAACTCTAAAACTTTACTTATTTCTGATGTTTTATTAGTTAGGAACTTAAAACATAATATGCTTAGTATAAGTCAACTTTGCGATAAAGGTTTTAAAATTTACTTTGGAAAAGATAAATGTCACATTGAAGATGATAAGTCTAATATAATTTTTGAAGGTATTAGGAAGAAAAATATTTATATCCTTAGTATAAAAATTTCAAATGATAACCTATGTCTTTTGGCTAATACAAGTGACCCTTGGATTTGGCATAAAAGATTTGGCCATTTGAATTTCAAATTATTATCTGGGCTATCAAAACTTGACTTAGTTAGAGGTCTACCCAAGTTAAACTTTAAAGTAGATAGTATTTGTGATGCTTGTCAATTAGGAAAACTTAAGAAAAGTTCATTTAAATTAAAAGATGCTATTTCTACCTCTAGTCCTCTAGAATTACTTCATTTAGATTTATTTGGTCCATCTCAAGTTCAATCAATTAACCATAGTAAATATGTTTTTGTTATAGTAGATGATTATTCAAGATATACTTGGACAATCTTTTTAAAACATAAAAGTGATGCTTTTGAAATATTTAAAAACTTTTCTAAAAGAATTCAAAAAAAAAACATTCTTTCAAAATTAAAACTATTCGAAGTGATCACGGCGGTGAATTTGAAAATGAAAATTTTGAGAATTTCTGTACTCAGAAGGGAATTACTCACAGCTTTTCATTTCCAAGAACTCCACAACAAAACGGAGTAGTAGAACGTAAGAATAGAACGATTCAAGAGTGTGCTCGTACAATGCTTTCTGATAGTAATTTACCTAAATATTTTTGGGCTGAAGCAGTTGTTATAGCTTGTTATATATTAAATAGAATTTTAGTTAGACCATTAACAAATAAAACTCCATATGAATTACTTTATAATAAGAAACCTATAGTTTCTTATTTCAAAGTCTTTGGGAGTAAATGTTTATACTTAATACAAAAGATAATTTAGATAAATTTGAACCAAAAGCTGATAAAGGATTCTTTATTGGTTATTCTAATAGAAGCAAAGCATTTAGAGTTTTTAATTTAAAAACTAATACTATTGAAGAAACTATGCATGTATCTTTTGATGAAAATCTTAAAGATATTGTACAAATAGATGATGAAGAAGATTTTATAAATTTAAATCAATCTAATGAAACTATTATTGAAATAAATCAACCTAATAAGAGATTTAAAATATCAAAAGATTATCCTATAGAAAATGTTTTAGGAAATATTGAATCTATAGTAAGAACTAGAAATCAATTAAGTAGTATGAGTAATGTAGCCTTTATATCAACAATTGAACCTAAAAATCCAAAGGAAGCATCGTCTGATGATTCATGGATTCTTGCTATGTAAGAAGAATTGAATCGATTTACCAGAAATGATGTATGGGAACTTGTTCCTAAACCTGAGAATAAAAGTATAATTGGAACTAAATGGGTTTATAAAAATAAAATGAATGAACTCGGTGAGGTCGTAAGAAATAAAGCTCGTTTAGTCGCACAAGGTTATTGTCAAGAAGAAGGAATTGACTATGATGAAACCTTTGCCCCCGTAGCAAGATTAGAAGCTATAAGAATTCTACTTGCTTTCGCTAATTATAATAATTTCAAATTATATCAAATAGATGTTAAAAGTGCTTTTCTAAATGGTTTTGTAAAAGAAGATGTTTATGTTGAACAACCTCCACTTTTTGAAGATAATAAATTTCCAAACCATGTATACAAGTTAAAGAAAGCTCTATATGGTCTAAAACAAGCTCCTAGAGCCTGGTATGAAAGACTAAGATCTTATGTAGATGATATAATCTTTGGATACAACACTCTTTATTAAAAGAAATAATCAAGATATTCAACTGGTTCAAATATATGTAGATGATATAATCTTTGGATCAACTAATAACATAATGAATAAAGAATTTTCAGATATAATGACTAAAGAATTTGAAATGAGTCACATGGGAGAATTAAGTTTCTTCTTAGGGCTTCAAATTAAACAACTAGAAAATGGAATCTTCATAAGTCAAGAAAAATATGCTAAAGACTTAATCAATAAATTTGGTTTAAGCACCTCTAGTGGGAAACCAACTCCAATGTCAACAAATGTAGGTTTAAGTAAAGAAGATAAATCAAAAGATGTTGATCAAACTTTATATAGGGATATGATTGGTTCGCTACTTTATATAACGGCGAGTCGTCCTGATATTATGCATAGTGTTTGTCACTGTGCAAGATACCATTCACAACCTAAAGAAACTCACTTAAAAGCTGTTAAAAGAATTTTAAGATATGTAAAATACACTTTAGATTATGGTTTATTTTATCCTAAAAATAATACTATTGATTTAATATCATATAGTGATGCTGATTATGCTGGTTGTAAATCAGACCGAAAAAGTACAAGTGGAACTTGTCACTTTCTAGGACATTCACTGGTTTCCTGGTTCAGCAAGAAACAAAATACTGTTCTCTTGTCAACAACTGAAGCAGAGTATATATCTGCTGCTCTGGCCTATTCACAAGTCATATATATGCAACAAACTTTAAAAGATTTTGGAATTAACATAAGTAAATCACCAATATATTGTGATAATACTAGTACAATAAATCTATCTAAAAATCCAACTCATCATGCTAGAACTAAACATATTGATATAAGACATCATTTTCTTAGAGATAATATAACTAAAGAAATAATAACTCTAGATTATATAAATACTGAAAAACAAATTGCTGATATATTAACTAAACCGTTAACCGAACAGAATTTTACTAAATTTAGAAGAGAATTAGGTATTTGTTCAAAATCTGAAATATAAAATAATATAATATAATAATCAATAAAAATTCAAAATAAAAATTACACTTTTTCTGAAAGACATGTCGACATGCCCCATCCCCTGATGTCGACATACCCAACAAAAATTTGAAAATAGAATTTCCCTCCAAAGTTAGTTATTTGGTTATTTATCTATTTATTTCGTCTCTCCTCTTTCTTCACCATATTCTCTGTAAATAACTTCTGAAACAATAAAATTATGGCCTCCTCTTCTACTAATGAACCCACTTCACCCACATCTCCTCATTCTGGTCCATTTCAACGATCTACGCACGCTCGAGTGATCAAATTGCAAGAGAAGATGAAAGATATCCTTCAATTGTTGACTGAAATTCAAGTAAGTCAACTTAGGATGGCTAGAGAACAACAAAGGCAAGGGAATATTATTAGGAATGTACAAAAATTCCTTATGGATAACCGTGCAAATCCTATTAATATTGAAGATTCTTCACAAGCCATGGAATCAGAGGAAGAAGAACATATGGAAGAGCCACAAGAAGACCAAGAGGAAGATCAACCTTTTCCTCAACCCGAATTCCCTATAAATGTGGACGAGAGCGTTATTTGCATTGGTGAGATACTTGTTGATACTAATGGAAACATAACTGAACAACGTGGAAACTTTTGTCTCCACTACCCCAATTGTTCGATTCATAAGTCTCCTATAGTTAAGGATCGCCATTAAAGCGTACTTTCTTTTTTATTCTTCGTTTTACATTGTTCTGTTTGTTCGTGTTTATGTATGTTCTTATATATGTCGTAATAACAAAAATGTGTTCACTTATACTCATTGTTTCATGCTTGTTCTATATATATTATTTGTTCATACTAATCATTCTTGAATTCTTAAGTAGTAATAGTTTTTGTTGATGACAAAGGGGGAGAAAGTTATAAAAATATGTGCTTGGTGTAAGGGGGAGTCATGGAATAAAGAGGAGTTGTAGTTTCAAGAAGAAGTCATGGAGTAAGGGGGAGTTATGGAGAGTTATGGTATGGTAAGAATATTTTTAAATAAAGGTTGTCATTATCAAAAAGGGGAAGATTGTTAGGAACTGAGTTGATGATGTTTTGATGACAACAACCTTATATAGTTATTATACTTTACTTTATAAAATATATACTAACATATATATATATATATATGTATGTATGTATGTATATAGGAAGTATATGCAGGTATTATCGAAGATGATCAGTATAAAGACTCAAGCATCAAGATGAAGATTAGAGATTCAAGATTCATGACTCTAGAGAATCAAGATTTCAAGATCTCAAGATAAGTGTCTAGTATTGTTTTAAAACTTCATAATAGCACTCTCATCTTTCTTCCAATTTTCTTTTGGGATGGAACCCAATTTCTATCGAAACCAGTGGCTTACAAACCCACGACAAGTAGCTTACAAACCTACGACAAGCGGCTTACAAACCCACGAAAATCAAAATCATTTAAACTACTTTGTACAAGTTCTCGAGTCCTATGGAGGAGCTCTGTAGGAAGGTTCTTGCAATTTCAGTTTGAATTCTGTTTTTCAAAATGTTTTAGCTTTCAAAATCATGTTTTCAAAAATGTTTTCAAACTTTGTTTTAGCCTTGAAATATTTCTCCATTCTGATTTTAAAAACTTCTATTTTTAAAACATCAAAACTCATTCTGATTTTAAATATTACTTATATAATTGATGGTCTATATCAATTATATATATATTTAAAATAATATTTTATATTCATTCTCTATCTCAAAATATTGTTTAAACACTTTATTTTGCTTCAGAGAAGTTTCAACTTGTTTTAAATTCAAATGCTTTTAAAAAACAACATCTCTACAATTTTGAACTTGGGGATGTCGACATATGGGGATACCCCATGTCGACATGGTGACAGTTGGATTCAAAATTCAAATTTCAAAAGAAGTGTCCATTCGTTCAAAAACCTTTCGCCAATGGTCATGATTGTTGTGCATCTATATAAAGGCTTCCAAAATGAATTTTTTAACAACCAATTTTCTTATTTTCTTCACTCTTTCTCCTCCACCATTCCATATCCATAAAACTTCATATTTTCAAGATCGTGCCATCATTCTGCCAAATTCTCAATAGGAATCATTTAGATACTCTCTCTATTTGATTCTCCATCATTCTACTAAAGATCAAAGTGCTATTCAGATTTATAGGATCAATTTGTATTCAAAAAGTCCATAGAGTCTATCCATTCAAAAGGATTGTTATTAGAAAGTATTAGGGTGATCTTGTGTCCCGAAAATCAAGAGAGTTTACCCTAGACTCGGATATTGGAGGGTTCCTCAAGGCCTTAGAAATTGAGGGTTGTAATTTGAATATTGGCTTATAAAAATCTGTACAAGGATATTGCCTTGGTGCAGGACTGGATGTAGGAGGATTCCGAACCAGTATTAAATCCGGTGTGTTCTTTCCTTTTACTTGCTTTACTTTACTATTTGCATTTGTTATATGTTCTGTGATCATTCTGTGTTAGAATTCTGTTTAGATTTGCGTTGAAAGTTTTAATTTAGTCATATAGTTCATATATTCTTTAAAACACTATTCACCCCCCCTAGTGTTATTTCTGCCTTAAGATCCTTAATCCGCATCCCCAACATGTAAATGGATTTTCAAGAAGAAAATGAAAGCAGATGACTCTATCGATAATTATAAAGCCAGATTAGTAGCCAAAGGATATCGTCAAAAAAAGGAGTATACTTCTTTGATACATTTTCATCGGTAACACGAATAACCTCTATAAGAAAGCTAATAGCAATTGCATCGATCTATAATCTTGAAATTCACAAAATGGATTTAAAGACAGCATTCTTAAATGGAGATCTCGAGGAGGAGATCTATATGGAGCAACCTGAAGGTATTGTTTCCAAAGAAAATGGAAACAAAGTCTGTAGATTAGTAAAATCATTATACGGACTAAAACAAGCTCCAAAACAATGGCATGCAAAATTTGTTAGTGTCATGATGAGAAATGGTTTTCGTATAAATGAATGCGATAAGTGTGTTTATTATAAACAAATTGGACAATCATATGTGATGATTTGTTTATATGTAGATGATATGTTAGTATTTAGTCCAAATACTCAAGTAATAGAGACCATAAAGAAGATGTTAATTAGCAATTTCGATATGAAAGACTTAGGAGTTGCAGACGTTATTTTGGGAATCAAAATAATAAGAACACCTAATGGAATTGAATTATCTCAGTCACACTATGTAGACAAAGTGATTGAAAATTTTCAAAATTTTGGTATTAAAGAGTAAGAACACCTTTTAATCCATCAAAAGTACTGCATAAAAACACTAATGAGAGTGTAATGCAACTGGAATACTCTCGTGTAATAGGATGTCTCATGTATCTCATGAATTGCACAAGACCAGATATAACTTATGTAGTAAGTCGACTGAGCCGATATACAAGCAATCTAGGAAAGGAACATTGGAAAGCACTAATGAGAGTGCTTGGATATTTAAAAAATACCACAAATTATTCCTTGGTAAATATACTGCCGTCTTAGAAGGATATGGTGATGCAAACTGGATTGTTGATTCAGAGAAATTAAAATTAACGAGTGGTTATGTATTTACCTTAGCAGGGGCAACAGTGTCATGGAAATCTACTAAACAAACATGCATAACTCGATCCACTATGGAATCAGAGTTCATCGCTTTAGATAAAGCAGGCGAAGAAGAAAAATGGCTTCGTCGCTTTTTAGAAGATATTCCGTTTTGGCCTAAACCTATAACGTCCATATGCATACATTATGATAACCAAGTTGCGCTAAGTAGAGTGCACAACTTTGTGCATAATGGAAAGTCACGACATATTCGTCGACGCCATAACACAGTTAGGCAGTTACTCTCAAATGGAACTATTTTCATAGATTATGTGAGAACAAATGATAACCTAGCGGATCAATTTACTAAAGGTTTATCAAGAGAGAAAATTGACTGCGCTTCGAGGGGAATGGGTTTAAAAGCCTAAACCACCAAGAGTTATCTTATACGGAAACCTATCCTAGCGACTAGAGATCCCACGAACTAGGATCAATAGGCAAACCAGTTTTGAGTAACTCAAGACATAATGCATTTGCATGGACATAGTCCAACTCCATTCTTATGGAGCACAATATAAATGCGTGCCTACAGAAGTATTTAAAACTATGTTTTTTAATGATGAACATATCTTGAAAATAACAAGTGGGGTATATGTAGGATACTCTTAATGGCTGCGATCACCTATGTTAGTGTAAGCTGGGTCGGCTCTATGAGAATATTAAAGACTCATATTTTCTATAAACACTCGCAGAACCAAAAAATTGTTCAGGACCAAAATGACCACAACCAAGAAATTGGATGAGAAGAGAATCAATGCTCCGTAAAGCTTATTATCTGGATATACAATAAAGACGGACGGTTCAAGATGAAATAATTCACCGATTAGCCAAGTAGATCCGATAAGTTTTAACTAGGAAAAGTTCAAAGTGAAATATCTATTTATCCACGATAAAGCATTATCCATTTATACTCCGTGATATTTCTCTTTGTGTAGGGGAAAAATATATTATCATTTATGTGGGGAATTGTTGGAATTCCTAATATAAAGTGTAAATGAAATACACTTGTCTCATATTGCCAAAAATTCAAACAAAGCTAAAGTATATTAATAGCTTTCTAATGAAGGGGTTGGGGCCTTGGGGAACCCAAATGTTTGCTTCGTTGTGAGGGAGATCATGCATCACCACCACACACGCGCGTACGCTGCCGCCGCCTGTCCGACCGAACCGAACCTGGTCGGGCTCGGGTTTGGGTCTAATATGATCTTATTTTTACTGCAAAACTGGGAAGGGTTTTCTAACAGTTGCAGGCTATACGAACAGATGCGAATCTATTCAGAAGCGGGATCGTATTGACTGAAGATGTGGGACTTCTGAAGCGGGCGTGGGTTTTTTGACGAATAAACGCATCCATTAGCAGACAAAAGTGAATGCGACCCGTTAGACGCGAGCGGGTGCGACTTATGGCAGCAGCGGCTGCGAACGCAGAACCAGTAGCGAATGAGTGCGACCCATTAACAAACAACAGCAATGAAAGGCAACGAGTGCAACCCGTCAGGCGGACGCGACTATTCGAAGGGGTGCGGACGAAATTATAATTAGAAGGGAATATTGATCACATTCTCATTCCATTCCAATTCTAATTTCTTCTGCTTCTTCTTCTCTACTGCTCTATACAATAAATCACAGAGTTGACCTACCCATTAATATCTCATGCAGATTACATATGTTGTATCTTGGGAGATTTTAAATAAATTCTTAAGGAAATTGTTACGACAAGCCTCAGACGGAATTTCCTTCTTCAAGCCGGTTAGGTTTATGATTCATTTATATATATATATATATATATCATTTTTGTTTCTACGTTGTACTATTTCTTTAAATAGTGTAACGTTTGATCTATCGCTATAGTTGTTATTATTATAGTTGTTAGTTTGTTGTTGTAATTTAATTACGACATATCTATTGCTTAAATTAGCTAATACAGACTTTCAAAGTAGTGGAAATCTGATTGATAAACTTGTGAGACGAGTTTATAATTGATTATTCTCTGTTTTGGTATACTAGACGTATAACAAACATTTATTGTAACAAAAGAAATCTCTTGTTGTCACATGCTCCTAGTCTCACATATATGTTTATCTCTTTTAGAATATTTTACGATGTGTGACTAATCATAATCCAATATATGCATCGGCTCTAATACAATGCGAGATACATATAACACAATACTAGTAATCGAGTGATTCGAAAGTTGAAATAAAGCGAGCAACCATATAGTTGGTCAGCCATGAAAGATCCTCAAGATCCACCGCTACAAAACCGAGGTTCTTATAACAAGCCGAGTAAGAAATCCGACTTCCATAATTAGATGAACAGTTGATACATGTTTACTCTCTTAAATTGAAACCATACTTCCAAAAGCACGAACCATAGCTCGCTTGTGTTGATATATTAAACTTGATTTATTAATTTCTAGAAGTTTCTTATTATTAAAGTCTCTAAAGTCTTCTTGTATTTGACAGAATTTGGTGAGAGCTCTACAATTTTATATTAGTTGATAGAAATAAGAATGATATAATAGTTATGTTTCTAGAGTTGCCTAAAGAGTCATTTCAAGAGTTGTCAAATGAGTCATGTTTCTAGAGTATTCTATATTTAGAATATTCTATTGAGTCATATAAATAGAGGAGCTCTTCCCTCATTTTGTATCAATCAAGCAAGAAATAATAAAGAAAAGTTTTCTATAATAAAATAAAATAAAATAAAAAAACTCCTCTTTCTTATATTCTCTCCCTCTTTCTCCGAAAAAATATATTCAACAAAGTGGTATCAGAGTGAGGATTTTTTTAAAAAATAAAGATAAAGATGGCGAATAATGGCGTTCCCCTACAAGTTCCAATGCTTACCATGAACAATTACAATAATTGGAGTTTTAGGATGATGGCTCTCTTTGGGGCACACGACGTGTGGGAGATAGTTGAAAATGGTTATACTGAACATGAGAATGAAGATGGTTTATCTCAAATTCAAAGAGATGGTTTGAGAAAATCAAGGACAAGGGAAAAGAAGGCTCTTTGTCTAATTTATCAAGCATCGGATGATGATACCTTTGAAAAAAATTCTAGATCAAAGTCGGCCTAAGAAGCATGGGAGAAGCTTTAAACGTCTTACAAGGGAGTCGATCAAGTAAAAAAGGTACGTCTTCAAACTTTTAAGAGGAGAGTTTGAAACTTTGCATATGAAAGAAGGTGAACTTATTTCTAATTACTTCTCAAGAGTTCTAGCGGTTAGTAATAATCTTAAAAGAAATGCTGAGAAGTTAGATGATGTAGGAATTATAGAGAAGATTCTTAGATCATTAGATCCAAAGTTGAAACATATTATCACCATCATTGAAGAAACAAAAAACTTGAAGACCATGTTAATAGAGGAACTTCTAGTCTCATTGCAAGCTTATGAAGAAAAGAAAAGGAAGAAGGAAGAGACCGTGGAGTAAGTCCTTAAGACATGGATTGATTCAAAAAAGGAAGAAAGTAATCGAAGCCAACAAAGATGAGGTGGTAGCCAAGAAAGAGGAAGAGGTCGGGCATATGAACATGGACGAGATTGGAGGCCCAACAATGAAAAAAACAACAGCAACAACAATAAAAGAGGAGAATGCCCAACAAGCGATCGTGGGAGAAGAGATTCAAGGTATGACAAGTCACGCGAAAAATGTAATAATTGTGAGAAATTTGGACATTATGCTTCTGAATGTAGTGCTTCAAAGCATAATAAAGTTGAAGAGAAGACCAATTACATTGAATAAAAAAGCCAAGAGGATGGTACATTATTATTGGCTTACAAAGAAAATGAAAAAACGGAGGAAAACCAATGGTACCTAGATAGTGGTGCAAGCAACCATATGTGTGGAAGAAAAAATATGTTTGTTGAGCTTGATGAATCAATGAAGGGCAATGTGGAATTTGGAGATGAATCAAAGACAGCAATGAAAGGTAAAGGAAAGGTTCTTATCCGATCGAAGAATGGAGAGCACCAATTCATTTTCAATGTTTACTATGTGCCAAACACGAAGAGCAACATTTTAAGCTTAGGACAACTCCTAGAGAAAGGTTATGATATTCGATTAAAAGATAATAATCTTTCTATAAGAGATGGTGCAAGTAACTTCATTGCGAAGGTACCAATGTCAAGAAATAGAATGTTTATGCTCAACATTCAAAGTGATGTCGCACAATGCCTTAAGGTGTGCTATAAAGATACTGCTTGGCTTTGGCATCTTCGTTTTGGACATCTTAACTTCGGAGGACTGGAGTTGCTATCCAAGAAGGAAATGGTAAGAGGATTACCATGCATAAGTCATCCAAATCAAGTGTGCAAAGGATGCTTACTTGGAAAGTAATTTAAAATGGGCTTTCCAAAGGAGTCATACTCAAGGGCTTAAAAGCCATTGGAACTCATACATATGGATGTGTGTGGTCCGAGCAAGCCAAATTCACTTGGTAAGAGTAACTATTTTCTTCTTTTCATCGATGATTTTCAATAAAAACATGGGTGTATTTTTTAAAAGAGAAATCAGAGGTTTTTGAGAACTTCAAGAAGTTCAAGGCCCATGTTGAGAAGGAAAGTGGCTTTATGATTAAAGCCATGATATCTGACCATGGAGGAGAGTTCACATCAAAAGAATTCCAAAAGTATTGTGAAAAAATGGAATCATACGACAACTGATAGTGTCTTGATCCCCCAACCAAATGGAGTAGTAGAAAGGAAGAATAGGTCAATTCTTGAAATGGCAAGGAGCATGCTCAAAAGTAAGAGGTTGCCAAAGGAATTTTGGGCTTTCCAAGAAGCTTTGCAAAAGAAGAATTGGAAAAATGCTATGGACGAAGAAATCAAGGCCATCATGAAGAATGACATATGGGAGTTAGCTTCACTTACAAAAGGACATAAGGCGATTCGTATGAAGTGGGTATATAAAGCAAAGAAAAATGCCAGAGGAGAAGTTAAAAGATACAAAGCGAGATTGGTGGCAAAAGGCTATAGTCAAAGAGCCAGCATTGACTATGATGAGATATTCGCTCCAATCGTTCGATTAGAAACCGTTAGACTAATAATCTCTTTAGCAGCTCAAAATAGTTGGAAGATACATCAAAAAGGATGTGCAACTAGAATACGTGAAGACACATGATCAAGTAGCTAATATCTTCACCAAGCCTCTCAAGCATGAAGATTTTGTCCTGTTGAGAAATCTGCTTGGAGTCATAAACCATGTTTAAAAGGGGGTGTTCAAATATTAAACTTCATTTGTTAATTTCTAGAAGTTTCTTATTATTAAAGTCTCTTTAGTCTTTTTGTATTTGATAGAATTTGGTGAGAGCACTAGATTTTATATTAGTTGCTAGAAATAAGAATTGCATAATTGTTATGTTTCTAGAGTTGCCTAAAGAGTCATTTCTAGAGTTGTCAAATGAGTCATGTTTCTAGAGTATTCTATATCTAGAATGTTCTATTGAGTCATACAAATAGAAGAGCTCTTCCCTCATTTTGTATCAATCAAGCAAGAAATAAATCATCAATAAAGAAATTCTACAATAAAATAAAATAAAAACTCCTCTTTCTTATATTCTTTTCCTCTTTCTCCAAAAAAAAAAATATATTCAACAGCTTGATTGCTCTTTTAACTTCTGACAAGCTTTTGCTCTTGTAATCATCACCTGGTTTCACAACAACAGTGTTTAATTGGTGATCACCTAGAAAACCACTAAAAATAGTTAAAAAAATAAATTTAAATAAAATAAAATAAACTTCCATTACAACGATATTCATTTAATATTTCATTATCACCTTAATGTGTTGTACCCATTGCTATTTATTCTAAAAGAGGTATATTATGTAGAAAAGTTGAAAGCAAAATGAACAACAAGCAAATTGATTTTCAACATTATAATTATATTTCAAAAAATAAAAATAAAATAAAATAGCTTAAGAATTCAAATAACATAATCATTCCTGTAAAAGTCTACAACATCTAGCCTTACTGAACTTTCATAATAATTCTAATTTGTTGCGTCAAACTCAACTTTAGCCATAAATCTGATTACAAACATTGTTTTCTAATGTAATAAGTTTTTGATTGGAACATTCAAAATAGTACCACTTTTTCCTTGATTAACTAACTATGCATGAGTTACTAGACAGTTATCAACTTATTGAAAAGCTATAACAAAATTTATTAAGAGCCTCGAATATATATACCGCCATGACTTATAATACCAACCAATTTTTCATAAAAATAAAATCAGACAACTTAGTTTATTTGTGATTACAATAGAAGTAAAAATCTGGAGTTCTTATGTGATATACCTAATTAATTATATTATGTTCTTAGTTAACAAATAATAAAGCATGTAGAAACCTTATATTGCTTCTTTGTTAGTTTATTTGTGCAATACAATAGATGAACTAATTAAGAGTGTTATGTGGCATGCACAATTAATTATATTATGCTCATAGTTAACAAATAATAAAGTTACGTAGTAATCATAAACCATTTTTGACAATGTTGTTATTCGTCCTCTTCCCAAAACATTTGCAGTCTCTATCTGAGAAGTAGATAATTATGACATGAGGCCATTTTTTCCTCCATCAGCCTTTTCTGCGATTTGTGTACACTCCTTTAATGCCACGGTTACTGTTTGCAATTCTCCATTGAAAGGATCTGTGATCTTTAGGGAACATATATTCATCTTGATTGAATTAGGGTTTTATTAGTGAATTGAAGAAGTCAATATGCCACAAAGTGAATCAGATAACAACGATCACACGACATATAACAGGTTTTATATTATCCCACTTTTTCACATAATACATGACAAAACTATTTGCTATCTCAAGAACCATAGAATCTTTCATCTGTTGTCTGAATAGCCCGTGAAATCTCTATGAACAAGCTTGTTATTCAGACAACATTTTATATGTCGTCTGATTTAAGTTATCAAAAAAAAATTGGTTCCAATTTTTTTCTCTTAATTATTTCATGGACGCTCTTTTTATTTTGTTTCCTCTGTGGAAATTTTTGTTTCTCTTTTCTTTCTATTCTATTTTTTACTCGTTTCTTTCTTTCATTTTAAATCAAAAATTTGACCGTTTTTGGAAGTAGAGTTTCAGCCGCTTAGAAATTCATTTGAACCGTCTTGCTCCTTCAATTTCATTTCTTTACGGGCTCGTTTCTAAGTTGATTGCGTGCTTTTATTTAGGGTTTCTAATTTAAAACCATCACTTTTAAATTATTGAAATGGATCACCTTTTTCTTTAATCGATGCTCACGTTCGTCAATTAGTAGGCAATTTATTATTGCAGTTGCTTCTTGTCGAGAGTTCTTAGATTTAAGTTGGTACGATTTCTACCCCTTTCGATTTATATTGTTCTCGACTTCTATGTCTAAAGATAATAATGATTTGGGTATACTTACTGGGTTTTATTCCTTATATTTTTATTTTGAAATTTCATGCTTTGATTTTTGTTGTTCCATGTCCACACTCGTGTTTGTTGCTTGTACTTGCTATAATATTGCATTTCATGCTCAGTTGATGATGAAGGCGATTTGGTTGGTTCCTGCTTTAATGCTTACGTTAGCTTTTGTTTGTGTTGTTTGCTATGTTGAATTCAATTATCCTAGAGCTTGTTTTTATATCGATACATTTAATTATATTTATGCTTATATTGGCTGTTGTTTGGGTATATTTATAGGATCTTTCTTGGCTGTGGATTTCTCTACAGTTTTAATTTTCTTGTTCATCTTGGTGCACTTTGATGGTCCATGTTGCTTTTGTTGTGTTGCTTCATCCATACATGTTATTGAGTTGCCTTTCTACTCACTATTTATATAAATATACACATGTATATACATATGTTTGTATATGTATATTATTGTGTTCGGTTATGTCAAAATGTGTATGCTTGGTTATGTCGAAACTGTTCCTTGTTTACTGATTTGCACTGGCATTTTTATTTACATATGTGTATATATGTATGTGTGTGTTTATATCTACATATCACTACATATGTGTGTGTATATGTGAACTTCAATGTAAATGCATACATACATATGTATGCGAATATGTGTGAATGTTCTTAAATCTACATATATATATGTTTTAATTTGTGGCACTTGCTTTTTGCACTGTGATTTCGTGTTACACTTTCAATTTGCTATTTTAATGTGTGAACTTCCACGCTTGAACCATTTCGAGGTTTACTTGAGCTCGTTTTCAGTTTCGAACCATTCTGAATTGCATTTAAGTCAATCTGTGTGCTTGGTTTTGCTGCCTGCTTAGAGACAGTGTTGAGATACTTTTGAGCTAAAACAAATATAAATTACTCTAGCTTGAACCATATTGAGTGTGTACATATATACATGTTTATACATATGTGTGTGTATTACTTGAGTTATCAAGCTTGCTGTTTGGTTTGCTTGTACTTGTACTTGTGTAAGTGCCTGGTTTGTTTTGATTGATTCCCTAATGTTTGCTGCTGGTTGAATCTCTGAACATGTGTTACATGTATACATGTATATATGTGTTGTATATACATATGTGTATATCTGTGTTGCTATAGCACTTGTTGTTTTTCTTGAGCTTGTTTATGTAAACTGTTATTTCTTGTTACACTTTCAATTTCAAATCTATTTATGTTCAGTTCTTGTATACACTTGTATGTGCTTGTACGTACCTATATGCACTTCTATGTACCTATATGCACTTGTATATATTTGTATATACTTATATGTTCATATGTGCACTCAAGCTTGTATATACTGCTTCAGCACTTGTTGTTTTTCTTAAACTTGTTTATATGCACTTTGCTCCATAGTGTGTTTCAGTGCATTGTCCATGTTGCATCTGAGTTGAATTGTTGAATTGTTTTCTGCATATACATGTTTGCTTCCTACATACACATGTATATACATGTATGCTTTGGACTTGAACTTTTTGCACCTAGGAAATTGCACTTGAATTGTTTACTACACATACATGTATATCCATGTTTCACATGAGCACTTGCACTTGTTTAATTCATATACATGTATACTTTGAACTAATGATGTATGGTTTTTTGTTTGGTTTAAAACTCAAGTTCTCATTGTTTGCCTTATTTGTTTTGATGTTTGAACCAATTGTTGAATTGTTTTGCTTGAGCTTGTTTGTTCCACTTTGATCTATGGTTTGTTCCACTTTGCTCTTTTGGTTTAAAATTGGATTCAGCCCTGTTCATGCTTTGTGAATGGAAGTGCACACTGAACTTATTTGTGCACTTATTTATGGCCTACGAAGTTGAACTTGAACCACTTTGAAGTGTGTTGCTGAACTATGTTGCTTCCTTTGATTTAGTTTCTTGATTTGAGATGCATTTCTTTATGCACCTGAGTTGAGCCCGAGGAGGCATGAGCTTAACCATATGCACATTTGCACTGTGTTGAGCCTTCGGGCTTTACCTTTGCAATAGTCCATGAGATTTAATCGATGCTCGACCTTATGATATTCACAGTGATACACCGTGCATATCATAAGGTGTCCGTGCACATATACGTTTGCCCTTGTCTAAAACATGAAGAGAAAACAAACCCATAAATTAAGGCAATATTCATATTATATTCAAATTTTGCAATTTAGGTTTGTTTCCTTTTCTAGTTTAGTGCGCTGTTTGTTTGACAGGTATAGGAGATGGTTGGACATGAGCTGGAGCAAGCAAATTAAGAACAACATAAAAAACAAATTCGTGTAAGTGCGAGTGTACGTAAGAGTAAATTAATGTTATATATGAGAGTAGAGAAATGTTGTATATTTGAGAGTGACAATGAAAGCTGTAGAAAATATAAGTAAAGTGACAGTGAAAGTTGTATTGTATTTGAATTTGATTTAAAATAAAATATTCAACTAAATAAAATATATGGTTTCATTCTGTAAACAATTATTCATATTAGACAATATTTATATATTGTATAATAGGAATTTCTAGAAATGATACTATAACATCAAATAACATAAGGTTTGTGTTTTTTATAGTGCTGGTGCATATCAGATGATGAGACATCTCTGTGGTTTGATGCACTATGAGACAACATGTAATTTAACGATAGATGGGTATGCAAGCAGGCAATGGAGTATATCTATCATCTGATGCACTTTTTACCATAGTGAGTGGAAAAAATCTGGAGATAAAAGTAGAGAAAGAACATCGTGTTAAGGAATAAATCCAAATTAATATTAAATAAGAGTATGGCATGTGCGTGTATGGAGGTGGCATGTTAGATCTCATAGCATCTGTGGTGGATCTTACGGCGTCGTAACTTATGACGACAACTACAAAAACAACGAATTGATAAGGATATTTACGGTTTAGAGTAGGCGGGAAATATAGGATTTAGGGTTCGACCCTTGAATGTTGATTTGTTTCAGCCGGCCCAACCATCTCTTCTGCATTTTCTCCTTTTTAAGCTTCAAAGCATGATATATTTTGCTTTCAGATCTCGACCTCCCATATTACAAAACTGTAACCCTAACCCTAAATTGTAGTTGCCACCTTCTTTGTTGCACCAATCGCTATTACTATCATTGTTGCTGCATCTGCCACCTCCGCATCCTCCATACAAGCACTACCGTAGTTTACTTTTAATCAGTTGGTCATATCCCTACAGTATACAGGTATAGTTTTTTTTAATATTTATTAATTAAATTGCTATTGAAATTTGAAGTGGTATTATTGTTATTAATTCTTGAACAGATGACTAAGGAATGCAAATGAGTACTGCAATTTACAAATGCCTAAATCGAATTAAAATGGAATTGGTGATTGTTAACCCGGCTTTTGGCAAGGCCATTGACAGGCGAATTTAACTAAATCCACTACTCATTTGTTGAGACTGGAAAGCGATGAGTTTGAGTCAACTGGATGGATAGACTGCCAATCATGGATGGTAAATATGATTATGAAGCCGGGGTTTGGCATAGTCGATGGAAAAAAGTCGCGGAATACTCGAAATATGAGTTTTGACAAAAGTCAAGATGATCAGGGATGTTTGGAGTTTGCTTCGAGTTTCTTGTGGGTCGGCTTTAGGTTTTGAAGCAGTTTGTTTCGGGTCATTTGGATAACCACTTCGAGTCACAGAGGATCGATCGGATTTTTGGGAGTCGGTGTAACTCTGGTTCGGCACCGAGCTCTTGGGTTGGCGTTGTGAAGGCGTCGAATTGGTAGGAAGCTGGGCCAGTCACGTTAGAGTGGGTTGGCATTCTAGAGTCATGAGTGGATCGGCATTTTTGGGTCGGCTAAGAAGAGTCAAGGTCATATTCGAGGGGGTCGACATTGGCATGGTGCTTCGGGTCGGCTACATATTTGCTCTGGGTCGGCACCGAGCTCTTGGGTCGGTGTATTGTTTGGGATAGGTATATTTGCACTACTCAAGGTCATTCATAGATTTTCTCCGGGTCAGCTAGTGGAGATCAGGTCGGCAAGTATGGCGTCGGTGATGGAGGAAATGGATCGGGTCGACTATGGTAAATCTTTGGTTCGGCCTTGGAAGGAACCCGGGTCGATGCTAGGAAGGGATTGGTTTGGGTCGGCATCCTCAAAATTCTGGGTCGGCGCATGGATAGGATCGGTGTTTTAAGGAAGGAGGATCAGCATTGAGTTACTTTGGATCCCAGTCTCATTTGCTTCGAGTTGCAGATAAGCATGCTTCGGATCATCGCCTAGGAACATCAGGTTGGCATATTCTAAACTCAGGGTCGGCTACGGTCTTGATGGGCTCGGACCACTCTGGAAGCCCAATAACTCGGATTTTTCCTATAAATGCAACAGGCGGAGATTTAGAAAAGGGATCTTCATTCTGTTTCCCTTCTTCTTCTCCATTAAGGCTACTCTGCCATTATTATTTCAAAAACTCCGGACTGTAACTGTAATTGGTTCTCATATCAATAAAAATGAAATTTCCGGAGTGGACGTATGCCAGAGTTAGCCGAACCACTATTAATCCTATGTTATTATTGCTTTCTTTTAATTTTTACTGTTCTTCATATTTATACTCTCTACACACACTCTATATGTGATCTATAACTTTGATTTGGTGCTTTCAGTTTGACTTGGGTGTTAGTGACCATTTTTGGCTCTAACAGTGATTGCATGTATTAAAGTGCAACTGCAACTGCCTATACTGAAGTACCTAAATCAAATCAAATTAAAATGCCATTGTGCTTTGTGATGTGTAGTGTGTGGTGTTGTGAAGGAGTATTATGTTTTGAACCTATGTGTATGCTAAGTGCAAGTGGATTTGTTTGCTTCTTCGTGTGTAGGATTTCTACGATTAAGAGGTTATGTTGTGTTTTATGGATTCATGAAGAAGAGTGATTGTATTATGTATTTATATTACTATTGTGTGTTGTGTTGTGTTCTAAACTTTCTGTAAGTGTCTTGGTAGAGGGGTTGTATTAGTGTGTAACCTGCAATGTGGCCAAGTTAGAACTATTTGAAATATTATCTTGTAAACCATATGCACCATATTTGAATGTTCAACAAATCCAAAAGCTAAACCTAGGCTTTAACATAAATAATTCTTTTCTTGTAGTGTTGTCACTATTTTATTTTAGAGTGTAATATTAAATTCCAATAAAACTATATATGTAGTTCTGGATGATTTGACTGGTTAGACTCTCGGAACCTCAAACCTCGAGTCCTTAAGATTCGACTCACGGTCTAGTTATGAAAATATTGGTTCACATATTTAGTTGGTATAGAAAAAAATGTGAAAAATGGAGGTAAAGTTTAAAGCTAAAATTTTATGAAAAGGTTACTAGCTTACACTTACAAATTATTAAGCATTAAGTATATATATTATAATTCATGTATTTTTATTTATTATGAAGTATTAACTATAATTTATTAGTTAATAATAATTATTATTAAAAAATTATTTATTAACAATCATCAATCATAGTAAAGTATAAATTATTAACCATATAAGTAATAATTTATATATTATTAATCATAAATTATTATTTATAAATTATCAAGTATTGGTTATTAGTTATTAATTGTAAATTACTAATTATTTTTTATTTCAATATTTTAAAAAATTGTAAACATATTCAAAATCGTATTGTTAATTGCTCTGTAGTGAATGTTTCCTCGGAGAGTATTATGTGATCTTTTACAATCTATTAGTAAAACAATGTCTCAAAAGTTGTAAATTAATACTTACTACTTAAGGAAAAGTTTTAAAAAACAACATTTTATAGCATTTATTTAATGAACGTTATTAAAGGAGTATTTTACAACTTACGTAAAAACGATGGTAAGAAACAACATTTTTATAATATTTGTCTAATAAAAGTTGTTAATGATAAAATTACAATGTTTAATAGAAAAAAGCTGTCAACAAAATTTAGTAATAAGGTCGTTTTGCTGTATTGTTCATATAGTACTCATCCACACATATTTCATTATACCAACCCCATTTCAAACCAATAAATAACAATATATTATTTGATTCTTACGCTATAAATATTCTTTACCACACCACTAGTAAAGAAAGAAGTTTTTCATTATCAGTTAATGACACTTTACCGACGACATGTTGACGTGATATTTTTTACTGTCGCTATGGAATTGTAATGGCGTTATAATGGCTAGGAATTTCTTTATGCCTTTGTGATGTCATGTTGTAGGCACATGTAGATTATTTTCTAAAATAATATTTAGTCATGATATCGCTAAGGCATCATGGATAATTCTATACGCCTTTGCGACACCACGGTGTAACTAGCTATGATTTCTTTTTAAGATACTATGAATTTATATTCATAACCAATTAATTAACAAGTTAATGAATTTTACAATTTCAGTTAACTGCAAATCATCTAAGTTTTTATAGTAAATGTAATTTCATATTTGTAATGAGTGGTAAAATTTTGATTAGTAATAACGAATCATACAGTTTCAATACCAATTAAATAAATTTATATAATAAGTGTAAATTCTAGTTAAATAACATTTCGAAATTTTGTTGAACCTTTTAGGAATTCATATCAAATGAATGAAATATATGCAAACAAACAATATATTAATCTTTAGAAAATTCATTAATGTATTTAAATTTGTACAATAATATGTAATCAAACTTGTGTTAATTGTGCTGTAAAAAATTGACTCTTAACACGTTCTTTAGTCAAGCTGATTCCAACTAGACTTAGAAAGCCAAAATATAGACAAGAAGAGTCACGAACTTTTAAACATGCTTAGAAAGGCTAAGAATTAGACTCATGAAGTTTGATGAAAATTGGGGCTTAGTAGACCACTTGGTACCTAGAGAAACCTTTTGGTACCAAGATGTTTTTCTTCCACTTAGCATTTCCCAATCTCCTTGTACTCCAAGTCCTTCATCAAGCAACCGTGATAAAGTGCTTTTGTTCCAAAAGACAGAAGAGCAGCATTAAGGATTTCAGAGAATAAAGCAGAAAAAGACAAGCGTCGAATGAATCATCAGAAGGAAATGAATAGAAAAAAGGCTTTCGAATGCATAAGAAAGAAAGGCAAGACAAATAATATAAAGAACTTTCGTCCAAAGAAACCATTGATATCGAGAGGAACCTCTCGGTACCAAGAGGTTTTTATTAGAGATTGGACTAGCGTGTTCACTCCTATACATTTTGAACTGCATCTGGACTTTATTCAATGAGGGCTCTTAAGTCTACTGATGAGTTTCTCTACAAATACCATCCATATAGAACTGAACAGGGATTCATACTCTGAATCTTCTTCATTCTTATTTCCTTCCTTAAACATACTAGTGAAACTACATTGTAAATCTGAGATCCGTTATATTATGGTCAGATCTGATAAATTTATTGTAATTCGATGAAAAAACAACTAATAACAAAGATTAAATTGGATGTAGGCTGTAGAATTTTCCAAACTACTATAAAAAATATGTTTCCTTTTCTGCTTTTGCATTTATTTAATGTTTTCATACGATATTTGGGTATTGGTGCCATATTTTATGTCAACATGGATCATCTTAAAGATCAACAAGATTAGATTTACAAAAATATATTGCGTAAATGATCGGTTTCGTTTTCTTTTGTAGAAGGTTTTTTTAATTGGTGCAAGTGGTATTTCCTATAGAAAAAAAATGAAAGATGTTCGAAGTCGCTGCAAGAAATGTAGAGCTAAATAACATCGTAGGTATCATATTTTAGAGATCCATTTGAGAAATAACATTTTTTTGGATAATTATTGTCTATGGAAATTTAATAGTAAAGATTTCAGAAGGGTTAATAAACTAGTTGTTGTGAAGATGAGAATGAAAATGTTAATACTAGTTTTGATAGAACTAGTTTAGAGAATAGAATGACTGAGAAAGTTATTTATACGCTAGTTCGAATTTGCGAATAAACTCACTTGATGTAGAGGAAGAAATTAATCCAGAAATTACATAATTTTTGACCTTTTAGAAGTGTAAAAATGATCATATATTTTAATGGATATCCAATGATAGAGCTGGAAACGACATCTAAGGTAGTTATTATAAAATCCACATTCAATGATGCGGGGAAATTAGTAAATAATTATTATCAGTTTAATTCAAGATGTGATCCCAGGTTCGATGATAAGGTTAGTGGAGAAATTCATTAAAAATAAACATGTACCTCCATTTAAATTGCCATATGAAATGGTTGATACGTGCCGAAGTGGATGCATGATATATTGTAAGGAAGACATAGGAATTTCATTTTGTATACAAA
Organism: Allium cepa; assembly: GCA_030765085.1. NCBI lineage: Eukaryota > Viridiplantae > Streptophyta > Magnoliopsida > Asparagales > Amaryllidaceae > Allium > Allium cepa. Next base: position 942,344,733 of record CM060934.1, on the reverse strand, counting down.
AGTTAATTACATTTAAGTAATGATTTCCTTCACAGAACTCCTTTTTAATATGGGCTAAAATATCATTTCTTTATTTTTACGATTGTCAAAATACTTAACAAAGGCAACATTTGTGTCTTAAGAATCATCGCCCAACCTAGAATTAAAAGCTATCGAGTATTATAAAGATAGGTCATCTGAAATAACCCACCTTTTTGGACAGTTTAAATCAACAATAAACCACATATGTCAACTCAAACCATTCAAAAGGGAGGATTGTTAATCGGGTAAATAAGAAAATAAGAGAAAAGGAAGAAACAAACCTAGAATCTCGCAGCGGAACGATAAAGTACAATAATAAAATAAACAGGTCATGAAGCTATTTATATTTACATTCGGTTATAATCTATACAACATTCATCAGAGTTATATATATATACATCAGAGATAAATAAATAATGCTGTAGACAACATGATGCAGGACTAATAATTATAGTAATATACCAAATCTTCGTTTTCGTCCTTCAGAGCATAATCTTCGATAAGCTGAAAAATTCAGGCTAACCCGAGTACAATGAAAAGAACAAAACACTCGAGTCAGGACTAGAATATCCTTATGTAAGCTAAATCAATATCGCATATAAAATGAGTGTCACAGTGTTAGAGAGGCTTACAGGATTTCACATCTCCTATCTAGCGCATAACATGCTTGCAGTAACTCAAGAGATGTTACGAGATTTTCCATCTCTTAAGGATCCGTCAAAATTTTTATATTTAGTAGCATACGCTATATATATTGTCAAGTTGATAAAATAAATATTTTTTTAGAATTAAAGCTTTACATTAATCCCCCTTAATGCATTTTTAAGCATTGTCGGTTTGCATATAAAGCACCAGTTAAACGGTAGATGGATAAAGATGCGCTGTGATAGGACAACACTAAACCAAAATGGTACGGGTCTCTTTTAGGGACAAAAGTATGAAAAGGCACATGAGACAATGTCCAATGTAGGATACTACCAGTTTACCCTTCCCGTATGGTGGTAACGCATCATAGCCATGATCGCCACCGCGTCCAACCCTCCCATAATCCAGAGGGTGCGCACCAATCAATCACAATGTAAATGATGGTAATTCAAAGCTAGCTCACTTTGCCGGTACGACTCATGTTTTAGTCATTTCAAATTAACACAAGTGCTAGGCTATTCAATCATCGTTCTCTTTCTTCAAATCTAGAAAACAACGCCAAATCCAACCACTTCATTCTGGAGTCTCCTTCGCGTCCATAGCTGTTACGGTATCGATGGAGAGTATGCCCATATCCGGCTCCAGTCTCTTTAACAACCAAACGTCGTTTACACACCGACCAGTTCAAAGACATTTCATACTTGATATCAAAATATCATATTTTCTTCGAAGTCAAATCCATTTCGAAATCATTATATATACTCAAAATATATCATTTCAGTTCAAAATCGTTTTTGCCTTAATATCACGATTTCGCTTCCAAAATCGTTTCGAATTCCAATTTGGGTTATAACTTCATTTAACCCAATTCTAATTAAATTCTTGATTTAAAAGTAACATTCCACTCTTGACCGGTTTGAATTTTAAAAGAAATAGTATGAATAGTTAAAAATAGTTTAAATAATTAAAGTAGTTAAAATATGGTGTACATGGTTAAAATAGTTAAAAACGGCTTAATTGGTTAAAATAATTTAATATAAAATAGTTTAAGTATTAAATGGTTTATACAACAAAATAATTTGGAATTTTTTTTTGTATATTTAATAAGATAGCTTGTAAATAATTTTATATTAAATAATTTATTTGAAAACAGTTTCAAAGTCAAACCGATTTAATCCCAACTTCCCAATACAAATCAATTTCGACTCCAATTCCAATCAATTTCGACTTCGATTTCAATTAATTCAATTCCACTTTCAAACCAATTAATTCAATTTCAATTCTACTTCATCGATTTCGAGCTTGTTTTTCAAAATATCGATTCAAACACTTAAATCAAATTAATCTTCGATATCCAATTTGAAATCCAAATTCTCAAGTACTTTTACTTAGTAAAATTCAAAATTCGATTAAAAATCCCATCCTTTAAATTAGATCGAACTCTGAAATTTAAATCATAATTCCATTATAACTTAAAAGTCCTAACTTCAATTATTTAAAACCTTTAGTTTATCAAATTCAAATTTTCGACATTCGGGGCTCAATTCTAAAAATAATTTGATTTCCATAAATCTAATTTTTAGTTCTTTTAAATCAAAATCATTTAAATAAATTTCAAATCAAAAATTATGAAATCGTTTAATTTAACCAATTCGACGTCCATATATAATTTTCTACCCTATGGTTAGGTGATCAGTTATTTCAATTTAATTTCAGGGATGGATATATATATAATTTCAATCCAAATCAGAGTGTCACAGGTATATACCATTTCAACCTATTTCTTAATTTATTCGAAATGATTCAATTTACAGTTTATATATTGTAAATAATATACAGGGTGATAATAAGACATACCAGAACAAATAAACATCCAAATCATCCAAAATATCACCCAATAGCATCCATCGCAATCAATCATCCAAATAGTCAATATAATTCACAGCAATTTCATAGTTTTCAATATCAGATAATTTACTGGCAATTAAGTCCCAATTTCAATTCGACTGTTAATTTTAATTTTTAACAGCTGATTTAGTGGCAATCTAGATGACAATTAAATTTACCAAACAAGGACCAATAAAATTTATATCACTTCATAATATCAAATTTAACTAGCACAAAGTATGCTAGTGCGTTGTGAGCGTTATAAAACACTAACCTTGATTTTCTGTTGTTGCCAAGACGTTTCGGTTTGGAACTAAAACCGGACGACGCCCAATTTTAGCCCAAATTTAGACTATCTCCAATTCTACCCAAACCAGTTTCATTACAAACCCCTTGTTATTGTGATTGCAACACAAAAAGTTTCATCTAAAACAAAACTCGTATGAAGAAGTTATACATTTTATAAGTTCGTCGATATTTAAATTTATAGAACAATTTAATTATTAAAACAACCCATACCAAAACGTTCAAAGCCCGGCCCACAATAAAATTCTTCCCCAAATGCCAGCTCCCTCCCATGTGCATGGAGATAACCCAATACACGCGTGCATGCACATCACGGATACGCCCAAGACTTCGTCGAATCCACAAATCGAAACCACCAAACTCCATCCCTTTGAGATCTCCATCCGCCTGCCCCAGCGATCCCACACTCGATCCACTATCTCCGGCCGCTACCTGCTTGACTCTTCACAACGACTCCAAATGTCGCCCGACCCCATCGTACACCGAGCTCCACTAAAACAACATTAAGCCTGCAGCTCATCGCGGCGAACAAAGATCTGAGCCAAAACTTCCACATCGAAGCCTGATTCTCAAAAAAACTCAAACCCTAGCTTGCCTTCCCTAACATCGATCATCATAAACCAAGGTTGCATCCCGTAAATCATATATCCAATCGAAAAGGCCGGATAAACTAGATTTTAGGAATTGGTTTGGGATTTTTCCATTGAGTAATTTGCGAGAAATAAATTTTTAAAGTTTGATTTATGTTCCTTTTTTTCTTCTCACTGCTCGTAGATTCGTGCATTCTAAAAGAGGGAGAAAGATGCCTTGCATATAGGAGGCTTGCTATAGTGATCTGAAGTGAGATAAAGGTGCTGATGTGAATAAAATGGTCAAGTCGACGAATATATATTATTTAAATTATCAAACCGTCTCGATTACATAACTCAAAATCCCGAACCCCTATCGAGGTGTGTCGCTAGGCATTCATAATGTTATATCCCTATTCCGAATGCAATCCGAATGCAATTGAAAAGGTTTCGAATCCTAATTCAATTATATGTGGAAGATAGATTTTTTAACCCAATTATTATATTGAATTTTTGATATTAAGTTCAACCCTTTTTTATACCGTACGACCAAACGATAACTCCAAACGCTACGAAATTTGAAATCCGATAATACACTATTATGGATCCAATGGAACTGGTTTCGTTAAATTTTGAAACTGTGCCCCGGATCGCTATTTTAACATCTCGATTATAATATAAAATTTCCAATTTCTAATTATTCACTTTTAAATCAAATTTTAAATGTTAACAATCTTCATTGTTGTTTAAACAAAATTTACATTAACCGCCGATATCATTTTCAGTCATATTATATTCAGAATTCAGTTATTCAAATAATTTATAATATTGAAATTTAAACAATTTAATTGTTCAATATTCAACAAATTTCAATATTAGATTTTAAATGAATTTTAGCTGTCAATATCATTTTATTTCTACCTACATAATTCAAAATTATTCAACTTCAGTTATTGATCATAAACCCAGTACATATAAAATTTCATTTCAATACTTATGATTACTTAAATCTTCAAAATTAGTTTATTTCAAAATTTTATTCAAGTTCATATCCAATAACTGACATTCAAAGTCATTAAAACCTTTATTTTTAACCATCTCTCTTTAATAATTACAAAAAATTCAATAATTTAAATAGCTAAAATTACGGGTTGTTACATCATCTCATTTCCCAATACTTTGAAAAGCTCATGTTATCACATGATAAAAGTAGAGCTATCGGTCTACAAACATTTATGCTATCACACTTGGAAAATGCTTACTACATATCAAAATATAGGCTATTGCATGCCTATGTTATATAAAGCTATCACATGCCAATAAAGATATCACATGTCAATAAGAAGTTATCACATGTTTATGTTATATGAAGCTATCGAGTGTCAAGTAAAACATAGCTATCACACATTAGCAATATAAGGCTATCGACTGGAAATCCATTGCATGTCAAAATGCATAGCTATCGAGTGTCATGCTATCGCACATCAAACTGCATAGCTATCGGTTTCAAGCTATGGATTGAAAGAGTTAGGAGTATGCCTAGGGGAAATGACAAAATTGTTACGTATATCTAACTTGATAAACAGTTTAGCTGGAAATAAAGTTGATTTCTTTTATATTATGTACTTGATATAATATGTTATATTAATCATTAATTATACTAAAAGTTTATTTAATAGAAAACTCATAAATGTTATATTTTGTGATAGTAGTTATAATGTGTCGTAATCACGAGTGATTTCTCGCAATAAAAATAAACATACCATTTTTGATACTCTTAGTCAAGAGGTATCGTGATTGGATATCGATACACCCATTGAGACTAGAGTACGTAATACTCTCCAAATGTTGGACAATGTATTACTCATAACTACTGCAGGCACAAAAGGGGTTATAGTCACTACGGGCACAAAAGGGGTTACATTTGATAGTTATTCGACAACTACAGATGACTCGCTTGATAGTTTTTTAATATTAATGTAACTTAGGTCAAAAAGTAAATATCGACGTGATAAAATTATACAGTTCTCTTGACTTGAGAATGTCGTTAATTTTCAATGTGTGAGCTCCACTTTCGTTACAGTTAAATCGTAACACGACGTCCATCGAACATTTATAGTTAGACCGCATGAAAGCATTGGAAGTGAAACACGACTCAAGAGAGGATTCGTCTCCTTGGTTTTATGAGGTTAGTATCGTGGTCAATTGTAGTCAAATCAAAGTCAAAGTCTCTAGCCAAAGTAGTTTGATTAATAATAATTTTTAATATTGAACCAAGGAGTGTGTGTTTGCACTACAAAGTTGAATATGGACGACGTTGGAATTTTGACCATTAGTAAATTCTATAAGTCCAAATGTGATATTCTTTTGATGAATAGAATCAGTGCAAACAATTGTCACTATTGGGAACTTCTTAATAAAGTAAAACTGGATTTTTATTGAAACTAAGTAGTAGCAAATTTGGTCATGATGTCACACCATCCATTAAGTGATGTGTGAATGTTAATATTCGAATTCTTCGATATGAATTGCCGCCCGAATTTACAATTAGGAGCCACACAATCGAAATATTGAATACTCCTATTACCACCGATTTAATGAAATTATAATTTTTATAAATTAATTAAATTATAATTATTATAAATTAATTAATATTTATGAAATATTAATTTTAAAATTTTATTTGATTTTTATTCATTAATATTAGATGTGCCTGTATATAATAGTTATAAGTACACTAATCGATATATGATATCAATATGCATTTAAATTGAATTTAAATATGTTAATTATTGATCGGTCTAGAAATGATTTTGAGGCCCATATGGCGATTGATAGAGTGCATCTATGATTAGCCTAGGTGAGGGCGACCATATGATGGCATAGGGTGGGTTAGATTTTGAATTATAGAGAGAAGATTAGGTAAGAGAAAAATGTCGGTCTAGATCCTTATTTTATTCAGTAGGATCTCCTTTGTTTAAAACACTCTAACCTTGATTTTCTTTTTAGACATTTTCCTTTCCTTTAGAAATAATAGCTGTCGAGTATTTTAAAGATAGGTCATCTCATTTCTCAAAACTTTGAAAAGCTCATGTTATCACATAATAAAAGAGGTGCTATTAGGCTACAAACATTTACGCTACCACACTTCAAAAATACTTACTACCACGTATCAAAATATAGGCTATCACATGCCTAAGTTATATGAAGCTATCACATGCCAACAAAGACACTGCAGGTCAATGAGAAGTTATCGCATGTTTATGTTAAAAGAAGTTATCGAGTGTCAAGTAGAACATAGCTATCACACCTTAGCAATACAAGGCTATCAATTGGAAATCCATTGCACATCAAAATGTGCAGCTATCGAATGTGAAGCTATCACATATCAAATTGCATAGCTATCCAGTGTCAATCTATCGACTGATAGAGTTAGGGGTATACCTAGAAGCAATTACATAATTGTTACATATATCTAACTTGATAATAGTTTAGTTGGAAATAAAAGTTGTTTTCTTTCTATTATGTACTTGATATAATATGTTATATTAATTAATTAATTAAATTAAAAGTATATTTAATAGAAAATTATAAATGGTATATTTTGCGATAGTATGTCATAACCACGAGTGATTTATCGCAACAAAATAAACAGATCATTTTAAATACTCCTAGTCAAGATGTATTGAGATGGATATCGATACACCCGTTGAGACTAGAGTACCTAATACCCTCCAAATGGTGGGCAATGTATTACTCATGACTGTTGCGGGCACAAATGGGGTTACATTTGATAGTTGTTCGACAACTATGGAATGAATCACTTGATAGTTTTTTATTAATGTAACCAACGTCAAACAAAAAATATCAATCTGATAAAATTACACGGTTCTCTTGGCTTGGGAATGTTATTAATCTTCAATATGGAAGCTCCGCTTTGGCTATAGTTAAACCATGACACGGCATCCATCAAACGTTTATAGTTAGACCGAGTGGAAGCATTAGAAGTGAATATTCAAGGGAGAATTCGTGTCCTTGATTTTATGAGATTAGTATGACGGTCAACTATAGTCAACTTAAAGTCAAAGTCTCTAGCCACAACAATTCGATTAATAATAATTGTTATTATTGAACCAAGGATTTTGTATTTGCATTACAAAGTTGAATTTAGCTATGTTGGAATTTTGACCATTATTAAATTCCATAAGCCCAAATGTGATATACTTTTGACAAAGAGAATCAATGTAAGCATTTGTCACTATTGGATAATGCTTAATAAAGTGAAATTGGATTTTTGTCGAAACTAAGTAGTGATAAATCTGATCACAGTGTCCCACACCCATTATGTGATGTGTGAACATCAATATTCAAATTCTTTGATATTAATTTCCGGTTGAACTACAATTAGGAGCCGCATAATCGAAATATTGAATACTGCTGTTACAACCCGATTTAATTATATTGTAATTGTTGTAAATTAATTAAATTATAATTGTTATAAATTAATTAATATTTATGAAATATTAATTTTAAAATCTTATTTGATTTTTATTCATTAATATTAGATGTGTTTGTATATAATAGTTATTAATACGCTAATTGATATATGATATCGATATGCGTTTAAATTGAATTTAAATATGTTAATTATTGATCGACTAGAAATGATTTTGAGGCCCATATGGGATTGATAGAGTGCATTCATGATTAGCCTAGGAGAGACCCACCATATGATGGCTTAGGAGGGTTAGATTTTGAATTATAAAGAGAAGATTAGATAAGACAAAAACATCGATCTAGATACTAATTCTACTCATTAGGATCTTCTTTATTTAAACCACTCTAACCTTTATTTTCTTTTTAGACATTTTTCCTTTCCTTTTGAAAAGATCAGGCGACTACTCCTTCCCTATATCTTAAATTTTCAATCTTTAAAACATCAAACAATATATATATATATATATATATATTATATAATATTTGTTATGTAGTTACACGGTCATTGTTCATATGCTTAATATCATGAATCTACATATATAAGTGTTGTCAAAATTAGATGGATTATATGCATTTGTACATAATATAAAAAAAATATAGATATATCATATTATGTGCTTATGACGAGAAATTCATAAACATTTTTTCAAATATATATATATATATATATATATATATATATATATATATATATATATATATATATTAATCGCTTTAATACATAGAAACAAAATAATGCTGAATGTATACATATAATGAATATATTTTATTTCATTAATTTTATATATGTGTATATATTTTATTTGAACCTAACAAAAAGTAATAATTATATATATATATATACAATATTCAAATTCGTATATATATTTACGTCCTTTGATTTATTATTAAATTTAAATTCATGTAAATAAATACATGAAAAATTAAATAATAATTTTCAAAACCTGGAAAATGATATATAATGATTTAAAAAAATCATATTTTTTAATTGTGTTATTTAATTGTTTCCATATGGAAATTAGAAACTAAAAAGAAAAATTCAAAACGAAAAATACCTATATGGCTAAAAGCATTTTCTCACATATATATTTAAATATTTTATTATATACATATGTATATGTATATGTTTATATGTCTTATTTATATTATAAATAATATATAAAATAATTTAAACATTATTTAATTTAAAATGGTTTGTTTATAGACACACAAACACATACTCACAAACAGATACATATATATTAGTGGAAATTAGGTTAAAGGACTTCTATTTGTAGGGTAATAAGTTTTAAGGACAACACTTTTGAATAATTAGTTTCAATGACAATTTACAACATAATGATAAATTTATTTATCTTCTTAAGTTATACAGGAAAATGATAAATCCTTTTATCATTATTTCTATGTAACTGAAAATGATAAATTCTTTTATCATTTTCCTGTAAAATGTCCTTAAAACTAATTTTTCAGAAATAGTGTCCTTAAAACTAATTACCCTGCACAAATAAGCCCTTGAAGTGAAAATCCCCTATATATTACATGTACATGTCACTTTAAAGTTTTGAAATATTTCATGTATATATGCATTAAATTAATTTATTATATCAAATTTGAAAATATTTTATACATACATAATTATTTAAATTAATTTAATATATTAAAATAATGTTAATTTGGCATATATATATATACAACATTTTATAAAATTTGATATGTTAAAATTATTATTTCTTCATATATAAAGTTATATATATATTCCTCACACATACACACATATACACACACACACACACACACACACACACACACACATATATATATATGTGTGTGTGTGTGTGTGTGTGTACAGAGGGGCATACATGTTCGTTGTGGTGTAAATCAGAACATACGTACACAGACATGTCAAACCATATACACCTTATCATATCATACATGCACGTAGACACATATGTGTATATGATACACCCATCATATAGTATAATACAAACTTAGTTATAAATAAAGCCATATTTATAAAATTACATAAAATATTGATTTATTTGAAGTAGATAGGCATAACTCCATTTACCTCATTAGTTTACCAGTCCACTAGGTTCCCTGAGTATATTCAAAAAAAGACCTAAATAAACTTAGACTTCATAGATCTTATAAAAATTCAATTGGAAGATTTTTTTTTGAAATTTAACTATTTACTCTATTGTGTGCTGGCTTAGTTCCAATAATAGTATTAGAGCCAAAAAGCCTACGCAATCTACGTTAGTAGTATTATGGCTAACTTAATAAGTTTACCCATGGGTGTCTAGAAAAGTAATGTTTAAGGTTGAATTTGGATAATCAAGTACTCTGCCCTACTTAGCTACTGGCCTTGTCCGAAAGGATGAGGTAAGCTAAAAGATTATCTCTAGCATAAAGACCCAAATTTATTTGGTACTTGAGCTAGTTTTCAAAACCTATTTTGGAACTAAAATAAAACTTTTAGATTTAAAAGGTTAAATTTAAAATAAAAAATAATAATAAATTTAAAGGTCATATTTAAAATAAGCACTGATTTAATAAATTTTATAAAATTATTTTTAGAACTATTTTAAAAATAAAATAATATAATCATTTTTGAAAATTATTATTAATCGATTAGATTGATTAAATTGAAAATTTAATTAATTAAATTAAATATCATATTTATATATATTAGGATGTAAAGGTTAAATATTTGTGTCTCTATATGTAATTTGAAAATTAATTAAAATCAATTAAAAAAAATTCATTAGAAATATTAATTAAATGTTAATAAATAAATAATATAATGCATACATATATATATAAAAGATATATGTGCGTTACTATAAATGTTACAGTCCATATATTCAATTTAAGACTTTAAATGAATAAAATAAAATTAATTAAAAGGTTAATTAGTTAAATTAATTAAATAATATTTAATTAATATACCTAAGAATATTATATGAGTTAATAAATTATAAAAGTTATATAACAATTGAAACTTATATAATATGAACGTATAAACTAAAGGTAGAATAGTAAGAAACAAAATAGACTTAAGAAATAAATACATACATATATATGTATACCATGATTACTGATGTGTCTGACTCTTCAATCACGGGGGTATTTCATAAGAAATACATTATTCCAATAGTCGATATCTCTCAGTTAAATACGTTAAATAGTATGAATCTTTAATATAAATATTGTCCTCTACCGTATATTAATAAATTACTTGCATACTCTCTAGTTGTTGTGGAAACTCAAGCTAGAGATGTTATATGTAACGTTATTAATATATTGAATAGATGAGGTATGATAACTATATGTATTTGTTTAGCAAACTCAATATACATATACTATGTACTTAGGCCGTCGTGAAATGGTAAGTATGAGTGAATAATCCCTTTTGATTTTTTAAGAAAACTCAAGATTAAAATGAGATTAGGACAAGGAACCAATTATTAAAAGTTGTATATGATATAACGGATAAAGAGTTATCCATTATTTGTGGAGGCTATTGTTGAGCAAACTCAAGGTCTGAATCTCAAGACAAACGAATCCTAACATCCACCAGTGAAGTCAAAGTATTTCTATATTTCGTCTTAGAATATTAAGAAATATAAAAATATAGTGGGTGCCTTATTAGGAAAATGAAACGACAACATTTAATCTTTCTAATATTGTAAGAACATATGCTACATGTAAAGTTAAAATAATCTATATCGATAAATTTATGCAACTAGTAAATTTGATGAAATGTTTATCAATTAAAGTATACAAATGAAATGAATTAATATTGACATGTAAAAGCATAAAATATACATATCAGTAAAAAAATTGCATGTTAACCCATGCAAGTGCCTTGTTATACAACTAATAAATACGTTCATAACTTGGCCACATATGTTTTTATTTGCCAAAGACTGTGTATTGTCCTTTATGAGTTTTGAACTCTAGAAACAATAATAGAATATGGATGTTTGATCAGTATGCAATCATATATAAATGTTATATGGTGAGCGGTGGCAATTCATAATGTAAGAAACTTCGATGAAATTAGTTCATTCGAAAAAGTGAGTAAACCAAAATGTGAGATCTTGTATTTAATATAAATGATTACAATCATGATCTTGTTGTGTTAAATGTAACATTAGACTAAAAGCAACAATATAAGTATAAGAATTTAATCACTAAAATGTCACTTTGATCAATTTACATAAAGTGCAACATATTTGATATCCTTAAATGTTAAGGATGACCAAATGCACTTCTGTAAAGAGTTCTTTATGATATATTAGTAAGAGATTCTTTTTTATGGTTTGACCATTTAGAAAGGAAAGAAAATGTGCAAGAGTAAATGTAACTTAAGGCACGGTTAGGATGCAGAGAGTGAATAATCACTTCTGCTTCATAAATAAACATTGGGACTTAAAATTGGAACGAGAAATAAGATTTTTATTCAAAATGTATTTTCACATAGAAAATTATTTTTCTATGAGATTTATTTCCTTGAATTTAAGATACTTGATCAAAAAATTCTCAACTATAAACCAGTTACTGTAAACGAAATAAATAGCCTATATTAAATGGTTGATTGGAGCTTCATATTTCAAATGTTATTACAGTAATGACGAAAATAGTAGAAGCATGCCACATTACACTAATTAGTCACATCAAGTTAAGAAAATTATTTTCGTAAAACTGCCAAATATTATTTATGAAATAACAATTATCTTTCAGTATTGACTAAAAAATGGATGTACTTTTATTTCAATACAAATTTTACAAATATTCTTTACAAAATAAAACTATAATCTGGTATTTGTTTTCATAACAAATGCGATGCATTGAAAAATATAGCAGAATATGAAATTATATGCAATTATTTTGAGATTATAGACTAAGCTATAGTTTTGAGAAATAATTTGATTACATGATTAAAAGAATCATATGATATAAGTTAATTATGTCTTAAAAAATTAAGGGCAAAGCAACCATTTAGTGGAAGCTTGGTATGAGTTGATGAAATCTCCGGACTGGTACATATAGATGTATTCAATCACAAGTCTATTAATAGAAAAATGGTTTTTTATATTCCCCGATGTGTGTATTTGATACACATGTAGTACGTTTATGATAAGCTCGTAGAATATAAAAAAGAAGTAAATAAAATAACGTTCAATATAAAATGAAATTAATTTGATTTGATCAAATAGGTGAGTATATTGGAAAGAGTTCCAAATGTACCTAAAAATGAATGAAGATTAAATTTCAAAAGTCACTCCTTCATATAATGCATAATGATTTGTTAATAAGAAGTGATCGAACTTTTTTGAACAAAGTATGATTAATGGTGAGTGAATTTGAGTAAACGTCTTTCTGTCAGGTCAAATACTTAAGAGTAGTGCACAAGGTTAAAATTAATCTTATCTAAAGAATAGTTTACAAAACCGTACAAGATTAAAATTTATAAAAGAGCACAACATATCCTAAGCCAAGTAGTTGGCAAGTTATGCAAATCACTACACCAAATCCGTGATTTTACAACATTTGTATTTGTAAATTTCTATCACCTATAAATATTACAAACTAATAGCAGTAAAAAAGTGTTAGGATAGCTGAAAAAATGTTGGCAAAATAAATAATTTTATACATAAACTTCATAACACATTGGTTATGATTTGTAACACAAACAGTTGTTATGATATTTAGTAAATTTGTGAATAATTCATTAACAAGTGTACTCATTTGTAGTTTAGTATAAATTTCATTTCTCACACTTATCCATTACCATTCCCTTTTTTGGCCGCATTATTTTACTTCCCATTTTGGTTTCTCTTTCTCAGTGGCTCTCTACAAATTAACGGCGCTCGAGGCCTCTTATGGTCTTCTCTATAAATCAACGGCAACAGAGACTCTGGCAGCCCTTCTCTCATGGCATTCGTGACAATACATCGATCGAAGGCTCTCGCAATTTGTCCTTTCCAATTTAGGGTTAAGATTAGCATCTATACATGCGATTAGCTGCATCATCGATCAGACATTAACTACTCTTCCAACATCAGTAAATATGCATCACAACAACATCAGGTTCGATTTTTATTTTGTATTTCGTACTATTAGATATTATTTGTAACGACCCTGAATTTTGAACAATTTAAATTGAAAATATTTAATTAATTTTAAATATTTGAATGATGGTTTGACTTGAACTTCAAATTATCAGAATGAATTTGGCGATTAAATTTTAGAATTTAATCTATTGAAAGTTGAATAAAAATAAAATTAAGCTGATTTAAAAATATTTCAAAGGCTTAGAAAATTCACATTGATAATACTGAAGATAATAGAAGCTTCATAACTGAACTTGAAAGTGATTTGTTCAGTTTTGAAATTTTATCGTTTAAATTGAATTTAAAAATAGCCTTCTGAGGCACAGTCTCGGAATTCGACGAAACCAGTTCCATTGGGTCCGTAATGTTGAATTATTACCGGATTTCAAATTTCGTATTTATCGAAGTTGTTATGCGAGCATATGATATATGCAAATGAATGTAGTATAGATAATGATGTTTAAAAAAAGGAATAAATTTTATCAATACAAAATAAAAATATATATATATATATAAACAAAGTAAAGTGAATATCTATTGTATAAGCTAATAAATACAGCCACCATTTTAAAAGCAAAAGAAATAAATATACTCAAGTATATAAACAAAACAAAAGCAACATCATCTCAGCCTATAAACAAATGAAAATAGGCAGCCTATAAATAAGTAGGCAATACAAGAACAAAGTATAAAAGAAATAATAACTAAGTATTACTGTACAAACAAGTGAACATGTGTATAAAAAAAACAAGTGCAAACATAATAAATGCAGCATGTAAGTAGTAATGCAAGGTAAGGCAAGCACGATCTTTTCTCTGCAAAGCCACGAACTCGTGTCCCCTCCCCCCTTCCTCATAAAATACGAAACCCCTCTCCTTTTCATTAAAAAAATCAAACGAAAAAAATTTAATGGCGGCTCCGTCCTTCTCTCATTCGTTCCTCATTTCAAGTTAGGGCTTCAGGAATTCGAAGGCGCCGGCTTCGAATTGCTCGATCGATTCTTCGTTACTCGCTGCGGCTGCTTCTTTTTGTCGAAGGTGAGTGATTCTTTTCACTCACATCTACTTCTATCTCATGTTTATATAGGATTTAAATTCCTGTTTTGTTCGTTTGAATTTGTGATTTAATTTATTTCGACAGTCGATTTTGTTGATGATGTTGAATTCGTTTGACTTTGGGTTGTTTCTTTGCTACTTGCTTTGCACGACATTAATTTTATGTCGTGATTGCCACTGCTTTAGTTTGAAAATGTTTGATCTTTCTGTTGATATTCTGGCTTGACTTGTTCTTACAATTCGATTTTGCCTTGCCTTAACAGTGGCTTCGGCTCTTGAATTGTTTGAACTGGTTTTAGTTGACTTCGGCATTGAATTTTTCTTTGACACTGTCTTCCTGTTCACTGACTTTGATTTTGAACTGCGTATTTCGTATTGGCTTTAGCTTTGAAACATTATTTTTATGCTCTACCCACTTTGAGTTGAAACTGCAGTTCCATTATCTCTATGGCATAGCTTCATATATATATATATATATATATATATATATATATATATGTGCATTCATGTTGTATATATATGACTGTTTGTCACACTGTTTCATTTGATATAGATATGTATATGTATACACATATATGTATAGATGTATGTTCAAATTTCTATTGCACTTGAATTTGTTGAGCTTGGTGTTGTATTTTCCACTGTCCATATCATATTGGACTGTGATGTATTGTATTGGGTTTTTGAGTCTAAACAGTTTGGTTGTTCACTGGTATTCGAGGGTAGTTGCATGCTTTTGTGCTCGAGCCTGATGTTTTTTTTGAAAGCTGGCATTGTCCAGTTTCACTGTTGCATCTCCATTTATTGTATTCGGGTTATTCTAGTGTGCCAATGGCATGTGTACTGTTGCCTGTTGTACCTGTTAGCACTATCTGTATATGTATATACGTATGCGTATACATATGTATATATTTATAGGATAGTTACATTGTCGTTCACTGTTTTTCATGATATTTTCATGTGTTGCTAAACTTGTTATGTGCAGTTCACCATTGATGCACTATTGAAACTGCATTTTTTTGGGCCTGCACATCCATGTGCCTTTTCTGTTTCATTTCACTGCATAGCTTTGAGCCTTCTTGCTTATGCTCAGATCATTTCGAGTTTTGTGCTTGCATCTGAGTTTTTTTTTGTTGCAGCCTTGCCCTTGTGATATCGTGGTGGCTGCAGTTCTTGTTGCAGTTCTGCCCTTGAATACTTGTGGTGGTTGCAGTTTCTTATGTTGCAGTTGTGTTGAGTCAAGTGGCTTGACCTTCTTGCATTTGTGTAGTAGCTGCTGTCCATTTTGATTTGGCTAGTTATACTTGTATATTTGAACTTGAATCATTATTGCTGCGTCAATTTGTTTTAAATGGTAGCCTTGATTTGTCACCTGTTTATTCAAGTCTGCCTATATAGGCATACATATATTTGTATGTGTGTATGCATATATTACTGGATTTGTATTGTCTTGAATCTGGTTTATCTGATGGCATTTGATTCAGAGTACTTTACATTGCTCTGAGAAAATTTGGGGCTCATGCGCATGTCGAATTGATATTGCTCTTTGTAGTTGCTTTTGATTCATGTATGGTCTGCGACATTTTGCCCCACTGGTGTCTGCACCTTTTACACGTGATGCAGTGCATTCGAGTGTGATCTGTGCATTTTATCATACTATAGCTTGATTGCTCTGATTCTTGTATTTATCAAGATGTTCTGGTTGCACGATGGTTGCTACTTGGCCATTATTCCATGTTGCCTCCAACACATATGTATATATTGTTTAGTTGTTGACTTTATATTCTGTTGTGGCGAGGCAGTGCACGCGAGCGTGTACTGCAGCCACACAGATTTAACGTTTTAAAATGTGGTGAGGCAGTATACGCGTGCGTGTACTGCAGCCCTACTAGATCTGATGTTTTAATTGATGTTTTCTATTACTAGAATTGTTTTATGTTGCCAATTCAATATGTTTTGAATCGTATTTTGATTTGGTTCAAATTTGATGATTTTGTTGTTAATTGCCGTTTAGGCAATTATGTTGTTTTCTAAATTATCTTCATTGACAATCCTTTCATATATCTTCGTTGATCATTTGAATCTACTGATTTGTTGTTAAACACTGTTAAGTGTTATATTTACCGTTATCCGATTTCTTTATAAAAAGGATCGGATAGGTGAATTTATTTTGACTGTCATCTAATTATTATTTAATTATTATTGCTTCTGTGCATTAATAAATGAGTTTGAATTAGACTGACCCGTGTATTATTTTCTTTTGAATGTAATACTCGGGATAGACCGAGTATTTTGCAGCTTGAAGATTTTCGGGCAGCGAAGTTAGAGAGAGAGAAAGGGGGAAAACGTTCACTTTAGTTTGGGGATTTTGTACTTAAAGAAATATTTCGCTGTATAAATTTAATTCATTGTATAAACTCTGATATATGTAAAAAAAAGTCATTTTTGTGAAATATTATTATTCCGTGTTTCTGTGGCTGATTCTGTTTAAACTCTATAAACTAAATAACAATCCGTCATTTTGAACGTTTCAAGTTGGTTTAATTACCGACTAGGGGCGGTTAGAAGGGCGGGATGTTACATTATTTTATATATTGAAACCTGTTGGAAGTTTTCTTTAATAGAAAATAGAAATGATTTTAGAAGAAGATAGATAAGAGGTTGGAGAAGAAAAAAAAATGGATTTATTTTCTTAATAAGGAGAAAAACTTTATTACAAAAGTTCATATATTTTTTCTTACTACATTTCTTTTCTCTTACATACTTTCTTACATCCAAGATAAATGAATCCAGCTCTATTTATAGGAGTTCACATCTCAAATAAACGGTGGAGATTATCTTAATCTTACAGTTCTCCATAAATATCTTCTAAATATTCTCTTATACAATTTAAAACATATCATTCCATAAATATCTCCTAAATATTGTCATACAATTTCAAATATATTATTTTTTATGTTCTGGATTCTATATATATTCTATATGGAAAAATCTAGATAATAAAATCAAGTTTATTTCCAATGCTGCCCTACAAATTTAATTTTGTAGTACCAAGTAATGCTTGAAATTTCTGTATTTCACGTGCTTCGATAGTAATATAGATATTATCTAAACTTTTTTCATCGATTTGACCTTGTTACCAAACATCGAGATCTTCAATACAATTTCACGGATTCTTGTTTTACTTCTTTCAGTTCATCCTTCTTCATCTCAATAGAATTTTCCATAAAGTAAACAATCCAACTTCCATCTTATTCCAGTGTTATAAAATTTGAATGAGCCACATATTTTATCTTTGCATTCTTTCGTAGCTTCGCTTTTGCGGTTTTTGACCGATCTAATATCTACGTATGTTTTCCAAATTTCACTTTTTCATGTCATTTTAGAAAACATTACTTGAAAATTAGGTTTGTTCATAATCATGTAAGCTTTGCTCATCTCTTTGTTTTCATGATCTTGAAATTCATCGCTTGCCATTTCGGCTTTCTCTTTGACAATATCTATTTATATTTCTTTAATATTCTTTGTTTCCATTTCTTCGGGTTTTAGCTCGTACATCAAATTTCTTCTAAGCTATTGAATTTCATCTACTTGATTTACGTCTTCTTCATTGTTATCTCCTTTACGTTTGTACTTTTCATCATCGGGGCCATATTCACTTACTTTATTTTCTTCACCTTTGACAGGTTTTTCTTCTTCTTCTACCAAATTTTCTTCTCTCATAGCTCCTCAAATTTCATCAATTTTTTGATATCTTTCTCCTTCTTACTATTCTCCTTTTTCACTTTCTCATCAATCAGATTGTCTTCTTCCATTATTTTTACATCATTATTTCCGTATACTTCTCTCAATAGATTATAAGTCTCTTCTGTAGTACTTTCTCCAAGCATATGATCATATGCTACTTCATCGATGTTCTCACTCGTCGCAACACGAGCATGATGATCATTCCATTGTAATTTTGCAAAAGCTTTCTTGTCTATTTGCGACGTGCTATCCGAATCATTTTCTCATTCATAACCATTTTCGACAATCTCACATAATTATTTGGAGATTAACTCTTCTTTCTTTTCCTTATAAGTCAACAATAAAGTATCATCCTCTTGACCTCTTTCTTCAATGTAATTAGCCTTCTTCAGTTTTGTTATTGCTTGGACTCTATAATCATAAGCATAGTATCCAAAATTTTCACAATTGTAGCATGTGAAGCGTGATTTGTCATATCTTGATTTTAAATTCCTCTCACATGACCTTTTGTTTATCTTTCTCATCTTTGGTAGTTGTTGTCATTTTCGTTATTGGGCCTCCAACCTCATACGTGTCTATATCCTGACTTGGTCCTCATTCTTGACCACGATCTTGTCTTTATTGGCTTTGATTGCTTTCTTCCTTTTTTGAATCAATTCGTATCTTGAATACTTGCTCCGCAATCTCTTCCTTCTTTTTCTTTTCTACATAAGCTTGCAATAAACCGAGAAGTTCCTCTATTTCCATAGCCTCTAAGTTTTGTCTCTTCGATGATGGTGACAATATATTCAAACGTTGGATCTAATGATCTAAGAATCTTCTCCATAATTCTTGCATCATTTTACTTCTCACCATTTCTTTTTAGATGATTAGAAACCACTAAAACACTTGAGAAGTAATCGGAAACAAGTTCACCTTCTTTCATATGCAAAGTTTCAAACTCTTGTTTTGAAGTTTGAAAACGTACCTTTTGACTTGATCGGCTCCTTTGTAAGATGTTTGAAGCTTTTCCCATGCTTCTTTGGCTGACTTTGATGACTTTGATCCCGAAACTTTCTCAAAAGCGTCATCATCCAATGTTTGATAGATTAGATAGAGAACCTTCTTATCTCTCGTCCTTGAGTCTCTCAAGCTATTCCTTTGAGTTGGAGTTAGATCTCTTATTTAGTGTAGCCTTTCTCGACTATCTCCCATACGTCATGTGCTCCAAGGAGAGCCATCATTCTTAAACTTCAATTTTCATAATTGGTCTTAGTGAGCATTGGGAATTGTAAGGGAACGCCGTTATTCGCCATCTTTTAGAAGGATCTTCAAGCTCTGATATCATTTTGTTGGAAATTTTCTTCAATAGCAAATAGAATTGATTTTATAAGAAGATAGATAAGAGGTTGGAGAAGAAGAAAAATAATTTTTTTAATAAGGGGAAAACTTTATTACAAAAGTTCATATATTTTTCTTACTACATTTCTTTTCTCTCTCATCATTTCTTACATCCAAGATAAATGAATCCACCTCTGTTTATAGAAGTTCACATCTCAAATAAACGGTGGAGATTATCTTAATCTAACGGTTCTCTATAAATATCTTCTAAATATTCTCTCATGCAATTTCAAACATATCATTCCATAAATATCTTCAAAATATTCTCTCAAACAATTTCAAATATTTCATTCTATATGTTCTAGATCCTAGATATTTTCTATATGGAAACTCTAGATAATAAATTCAAGTTTATTTCCAACAAAACCTCTAATTATCTATTGGTGGCGAGCTTAAGGTTGAATATAAAAGTCTATTAAGGTCTATGTTTATACGGATTGAATACTTTGTTCAAATTTGATGTTGTGAAAAAGTAATTCTTATTTAAGCGGTGAACTGAACGTTGATTTTCTAGTATACTTGAGATTTAATGATTTTTTCAGATTTGAAATTTTAGGAAAGTGGATGTTGGTGCAAATAAGATCAAATGTTTTTGTTAAATCAATTAGTCCATATGTTTGTGGACTTATTTATTCACTTAAATAAAGTAACTAGGTATATATTTTTGGATATTTTTAGAGTTAATTAAACTCCTAAAAATCTTGATTTTGATATGCTCATAGAGAATAGGGCATTCTCAATTGGCACGACTGATCTTGAAAGAAATGATGAACAAGTAGCAAATCATCAAGCCTGCATAGTGTTATTTGATCACATATGACTTAGAATTGGGAGAGATATATCTAGGATAAAGATTGTTGGATTGCGTTAAAGAATTCAAAGAGGCAGAGGCAATGTGAAAATTTTGGATTCATGCATATCAAATGAAGATAATAAGTCTACGAAGAATAATGTTCAATGGGATTAGACTTTGATCATTTTGATGATTATGTAACAATGTTAAAGGCAACACAAGAAGCATTTGAGGCTTGTAAGTTTTTACTTAGATTCAGATTCCTTACTTTCAACTTGAGAATTATGTTGTGTGATAAATGTTTAAATGATAGAAACAAAGGCTATATTTTTGGTATTACTAAGGTAATACAAAAATAAACATACCATTGGTGACCATCGATCAATCATTTTGATAAAGATATTAATATAATCGTTGTTATTTATGCCACTAGTTGAATGTTTATTGTTCGATATTGTAACATATGATGGTTTAAAAGAATGGTACATTGAAAGGTGATAAAGTACACAATTATCTAGATACAATGGAAGACTAAAAAGATTAATACCGAAGCATAATCACTTTAATTGAAGCTATGCATTGTATTTGCTCAATTTTTCTTGCTTCTTTGAATTTATTAAAGTGCATTGATAAAGTGGAGCAATTATAATTGAAAGTGAAACAAATTTTTAGCTTATCAATATAATACAAATTTTCAGTGGATAACATTTTTTATTTAGTGTCGACTCCTCTCAACTACAATTTGTAGATGTTTCGGCTTGTGTTCAATTATTGTATCCATGTATATGACATTGTTATTTAGTTATTCTATCTTATTCATTATCTTCTCTACTAGGATAATTTCCTATATTGTAAATGTATGCTATCTCAGTTTTTTTCGAGCAGTGGATCAATAATTTAACAAAATCAACTTATTTAATTATGTATTTGTTTACTTCCTTCAAACACTCCTTTCCTTTTCGTTTGTAACCACCGGTGCTTTTTTGTTCTCTAATTGATATATTACACATTAAGATATACAAGTACTCATGATCTTTGATCAGTATCTATATTCTCATGTTTTCTTCCTTTCAGGAAGGTAAACTGCTAGTCCAGTGTGATTCATAACAATGTTAATAAAATTACTATCACAAAGACGAACGGCAGTTTTAAATTTTAAGTCAACTTATGGAAGATATAAACTATAGTATATAATAGATAAAAGAAGAGGAAACTGCTCTATTCATTTCAACATGTAAATATTTTGATTGTCTTTGGTTTATGTATGGAGTACTTATTAGATGTACTGCTTATCTATCATCATTGGAATTTGATGTTGGTCATAATACGTTTATTATACGATGATGCAGATTTAGAACAATAAAATGATTTTGAGAAAAATGAAGTATTTGTTTTATTTCTATAAGCTTTGATTGTACAGAGATTTAATGATGATACAAAAGCCATGTATATTGTATTTATACAGGCAACAATACAGTAAACAATATAATTCCTTGGGCTAAAATAAAGCCCATAGCCCAAAGCTAGATGATACAAAAGAAAAGAATATGAGCAAAGGAAAATCATATCATTCATTTTACATCTCCTCCCCCTCAAACCTAGCTCTCCTGCTAAGGTTTGCGATTTTCTTCAAAGCATGCGCCGCCGCCAAAAATAACCAAAATAATTCAGATCTTGAGGCCTTTCCTCCTTTACATGAGCGGCTATGTGAGCTTTAGCGGGGTCGAGGACATTTTGTGAGATGTTCTCACAAAATGTTTTAGCTGCCTTCAAAATGATGCAAAAATTAAGCTCAAAGTTGTAGAGACTTATGGGATCTAATGTCAGAAGGATGAAAGGTCAATCTTTTATATGATACAGAGACTGAAAAGACATGCTGACTCCTTAGTGATGAGAGCCAGAGTTGATGAGCAATTATGGTCTTGCTTGAGATATTTGCTGCTTCTTAGGCACAGAGCAGTAAGGGAAAATATGTTTTGCCTGACTTTCAATGTCTGTAACACAAAGCTTTTCTCTGAGACGAGTCAAGTTGACCTTTGACAATGGCTTTGTTAGAATATCGGCGACTTGGTAAGTTGCAAGTATATGATTGATATCTAATATTCCTCTTGTAACTTGTTCAAGAATTAAGTACAAATATAATTCCATGTGTTTAGTTCTGGAATGTAGAACTGGGTTAGCAGTAAGTGAAACTGTGATCAGATTATCGCACCATATAATAGTTTTTCGATCAGTTTTGATTTGTAGTTCACTCAGTAGTGACTCTATCCACATTATTTCTACAATGACATTTGCCACACTTTTGTATTATGCCTCTGTACTAAATCTGGATACAGTTGTCTATTTTTTTGAACACCATGAAATTGGATATTTTACCTAAGTACATACAGTACGCACTTGTTGATCCTCTGTCATCTTTGTCACTTCCTCAATTTGCATCTGCAAATCCAGTAATATTAATAGTTTTGCACAACTCAATAGTTAGCCCATAATTTAATGTTCCTTTGAGATATTTTGGTATCCTTTTAACTTCTTTCCAATGCTCATCTGTTGGAAGTTGCATAAATTGGCTCAATTTATTTACCCTGAATGAGATTTCTGGTCTGGTGATTGTTGCATGTAGATCACCAACTATACTTCTGTATTGGTTTTCATTTGTGATTGTTTCTCCTTTAGTCTTTGATAGATGAGCATTGATTATCATGGGTGTTGAAATTGAATTTGACCGATCCATTTTAGCTCTAATAATAATTTCAATGATATATTTCTTCTAACTGAGATGAATCAGTGATTTTGATGGTCTTTTTACTTTAATTCCTAAAAAGTAGCTCAGACATCCAAGACCGTTAACTGAGAACTCTTTGTTTAAATGTTGAATAAGGCTGCTGATTTCCAGATCATCACTGCCTGTAATAATAAAGTCATCAACATAAATTAGTATGTAAGTAATAGTACCAGATTAAATTTTGTAAATAGAGAGTTGTTTGATTTTGTCCAGTTGTATCCTAGTCTAACTAGTATTGATTTTAGCTTTCAAACCAAACCCTTGGAGCCTATTTGAGACTATATATTGCTTTGTCCAACTTGCATACAAGTTTTTCATTTCCTTTTTGCCTGAATCCATAGGGCTACTCCATATAAACCTCTTCCTGCAAAACACTGTTTAAAATGCATTATTTACATCTAGTTGCTTTGTGTTCCAGTTTCTATATAAGGCAATACTGAGAGCAATTCTAATAGTGGACGGTTTCATAACTGAGGAAAATGTTTCAATAAAATCAAAACCATTTTGTTTTGAGTATCCCTTTGACACTATTCTTGCCTTATATTTAGAAATTGAACCATCAGCGTTTCTTTTTAATCTGTATGTCCATTTACGGCCTACTATATTTTTATCAGTAGGTTGAGGAACGAGATCCCATGTCTTGTTCTTCATAAGGGCATCATATTCCTCATTCATAGCTGCTTTCCATTTTTCATTTTGTATAGCTTGACCGTAATGTGCTTGATTCTTCATTTTATAGAACTTTATTATATAGATTTGGCTTGATTATACCACTCTTTTCCCTGATGATCATATGATGTCCAGTTCTTTTAGGAATCTGTTGATAGCCACTGTTATTCAATTCAGTTTCTTGTTGCTCATTAGATAATTGAGAATCATCTAGCGAGTGACTTGAACTTTGCTGCATTGGATTATCTGACTGTTGCATTTGAGATGGTGTGTTAGAAGGTTCAGTTTGTCCATGACCTAGTTCTGAAGAGGACACTGTGTGTTGTGAACTTTGACTGCCTTGAGCTCTCTCTCCAGTAATATGAGCTGACTTGTCAATCACCACATGTATGGATACTAAAGGACACTTAGCATTGTAAACTTTCTGAGAAGTTTTGATTACTGAGTTGCTAAAACGAAACACTTGTTCATTAAAAACAACATCTATGGAGATAAACATTCTACCATTACTAGATAAACATTTGTAACTTTTCCGGTTTGCTGCATAGCCCAAGAATATACATGGTGATGACCTGTAACTTAGTTTATGGGAATTATGTGGTCTAAGATAAGGAAAGCATAGATAGCTAAATACTTTTAAACTGTGATAGTCTAGCTTAATATTATAAAGAACTTCTGATGGACACTTTAGTTTCAAGACTTTTGTAGGCAGTCTATTCACTAGAAAAACTACAGTAGCAAATGCATCAGCCAAAACTTGAGTGGTAGTGATGCATTTGCCAATAATATCTGTTATCCTGCCTTTTGGCTGGGCCATGACACCAGGGAATTAAGTGGGAACCAAGGATAGTTCATCCCAAAGATCAGTTATACACAGGTTCATTATGGATGCTGGTAAATTTTGTCCGAATATGGAGCTACCATCGGTATATTATGAAAAGCAAAGTTGTGAAAGCCAGCATCCCAAATTTCGAGTCAATCGGAGTTCATATGCTCGAAATATTGATCAATCAAAATCAAGGAAGACGGCTACAATTCGCATCCATCAAAATAAGTAGTGGTTCATATACATGACATAGGCACCACGTTCGTAGCCATGGAGGAAGACCTCCTTTATATCCAGCTCACTTCTCTATTTCGTACCCATCACATGTACTCTACTTCGTATCCATCAACTAAAGCCACCACGTATCGATCTCATCTGTATAGTTCGTATCGGTCAACCAATGGTCGATAGAAATGGGTCATCCAATGATCGATACGAGATAACACCTCCTACCGAAACAAAATGGGATTAGGGAAACAATATGAATGGGACAACATAGAACGATATGAATAAGGTTGCCTCGCATCGATACGAAGAACAAAGGAGTACCTCGATACGAAGTATATGGATTCGTATCGATACAGAGCAGTTATAGTCCCTCGATATGAACAAGGCACGTTCAAGAGAAAGACACGGCCATTCGACATAAAAAGTGGATCGATCTAAGAATATAGCGCCATATCATCTAGCAGTCACGTGCACAACATCGATACGAAAGAAAGCGAAACGAACTTATCGATACGAAGCTCGGCTGCACATTGAAGATCCAAATTTGCATCGATCATATCTCACAATCTACAAGTCCAAATGCCACCAAATTTTTACAAAGGCTTATGTACTACCTCAAGAATGTATCGAATCGATCTTGGCCCAAAATGATCATTTTTTGATTGATACAAAATTGATACGTATCGATCATGGATCGAGTTGAAATGACCAAGGATCGATCACGTGCGTCCACCCATGTGAGGGAAGGACTCTTTCGAGATCTGAACGAGATATTTGCAGCCTACACTTATAAATAGCAGTCCAAGGCCTTTACACAATGGACTTTTGGATCATGGAACACCGATACTCTATCGAAATCATTGTTGTACCTTGATTGTACTTTTGTAAACATTTGTAACCAGCGAGTAATATCAATAAACAACAAACTTTCTATAGTAGACGTAGGCTACAACGCCGAACCACTCTAAATATCTGTGTTTTCATACTTATGTTTTTCTATTTTTGGTGTGTTTGTTAGATCTACCTCATTTTTCATTTATATTCTTCACTTTAATCTCTTCAAACACGCACAAAGAGTGTTTTTCCTAATTTTAGTACAAACACTTTGGTGCTTTCACTGAGAAGACCCAGCTTTTCTCCTACTCTTTAGATCTACTACCGATATCAGATTGCAAGAATCTAAGAAGAAGATCCAGATCCCATACCTGAAATTTCTTCCATCCTATTCAGATTTGCATCAAGTCTAGGAGAGAGCTTTATCCTTCACCATGGTTACTACCAGGACTGCCTCAACCACTGCAGATCGAGAAGGAAGAGATAGACAAAACCCTGTGCAGCTACCCACCATAAGCCAGAACTCAGTTGGACCTTCAGATCCACAAATCCCTGTCACCAGGGAGGAGTTCCAGATGTTGATGCAAGAACTGACCCAAAGCCGCCAGCAGCTTACCCAACAGATCCATGCCAACACGGAGTTAACCGAACGATTTAACCAGGAAAGATGAAGGAGATCCAGAAGGGATCAAGCTTCCTACTCATCCATGGAGATCTCAGCTTCCTCTGGCTACCATAACAGGTTCACACGTCCACGACTGGATGAAAGCTATGTGTAAGTTCCTAGGCATCAACACACTCAAAATTTTGGGTAAGCAGGCTCTGGTCCATATGCTAGCCACTAGGCAGGACCCTCCTCCCAAGGAGGAACAATTCCTTATCACATCACTGATAACTGTGTTGTTGCCGTCGATATCGACTTGGAAGCTGACATTCAAGACCGAACAGATTTGAACCTCTGTCCTCGCAATCATACACACGAATGCTATATGCCCAAAGACCTAGAGCCAAGGAGGCGAGATATGGACCGTCGACCATGCCTGGTCCATCCTCTCATTGTGGAACCCGACCACACCTTGGCCTTGCATGCCCAGAATGTCCAGATGTCGTACATCTCGACCATGATTCGTCAAATGATTCGTGAAAGTCAGGGCCTCCCCAATGATGATCGAGGAATCTCCCGAAGTCATACACCCTTCACTAATGACATCCTTTATGCTGAACCACCTCGCCAATTAAGAATGCCAAATTTACCTGTTTACGATGGGAGTTCGGACCCTAACCAGCACATTTTGAAGTATGAATGGCTGATGAATGCCGTACGAGTTGACGATGCAGTCAAATGTAGAAGTTATCCTATCTCCGTAGGGGGTATCTTAACTATATGGTTTACTTGCCTACCGCCTTGATCCATTTCATGCTTTGATTAGTTAGCTACGAAAATTTTCAAACGGTTTCGTATGCATGTCACTAGACCTAAGGATGTCAACACCTTATTCAGCATCACTCAGGCTCCGGGAGAGATGCTTAGGCATTATTTGGAAAGATTCCATGCCGCTTGTGTGGAGATTATAACCCAAATGATAACTCCATATTGATGGCGCTGACTAAAGGGATCGATCTTGATTCTGAATTCAGCAACTGGTTGGTTGGGAAAACCCCAACGTCACTGGACCATTTCTACTCTAAAGTGGCACAATTCTTAAAGAGAGAAGATGCTAAACAATCCAGGAAAAAGGATGATGTGGGTCATAATGTGGAAGGCATTCAAAGTAACGTCGCTGTGAAGCAAACCGGTGAGAGTTCTGGTAAAGTGCAGTTAAATATATAGAATAAGCGGAATCGGCAGAAAGGCGAAGGAAATCAGGGTAAGAAGTGAGATCAGAATCGTGGACTGTGGTGTAGGGCTACCATGTTTGACACCTATACTCCTTTAAATACATCCCAGGAGAATGTGTACTTACAGACCTGCAATACTGGCCAATATAAGAAGCCTTCTCTAAAGCCGTCGTCCGGAAAGCAGATTCAACCTGGAAAGTTCTATATATTCCATGATTACTTTGGTCACGATACCAATGAATGTCGCCGTTTACAGGATATCATTGAGAAGTTAATCCGAGATAGGAAGTTGGAATATTTTATTCGGGCGCCGCAGGCTGGAGGTACAGGCCCATCAAACCAAAATCAAGTATCGAATCAGGTTAGACCAAAGGAACCCACGCATACTGGCGGGAGGTTGGTTTTTAACATAATAAGTGGTGGTCCTTACCCAACAGATCGAAGCTGAAGGAAAATGTAGTCGTATGCCAGTTCGATTAGGCATGCGGACTTCGGGTGTTACAGTAATCTTGATAATGGGGCTCCGGCTAAATAAAAAAAATGGATAGATGACATCCTTTTCCAAGACAGAGATGCAGATAGAGTCGAAGCCCCCACCATTGATCCATTTGTCATATCAGGTCAGATAGGTCCTGCTTAGATGAAGAGGATCTTAGTGGATAATGGAAGCTCCATGAACATTCTTTTCAAGCGAGCGTATGATCAAATGAAGATGGAAGCAAAGGACCTGAAGCCGTGTCAATCTCGTATACACGTTTTCAATGGAAGTGCGACTATACCCATTGGAATGGTAGAATTACCGGTGGAGTTGGGAATTGGAGATTGTCGAAGAATCCGAATGTTATAATTCATTAAGTTGGATATCAATTCATCGTATAACGCTTCTTGGGCTGACTGGCCCTGATTGAATTCAGGGTAGCTATTGTCCCTTGGTCTTTAACTTTGAAAGTCCCCACTAAAAATGGGGTCGGAGTTGTTCAGGAAGATCAGGCGACTGGATGCGCCTATTATGTTGCTGAGCTACGGGAGGCGCATTGGAAAGAGAATCACAAGAACGTAGAGGAATCTCTCTACGTCCGTTTTGCCGACAATTGACAGCTAACGCTTAAGCCTAGTCCCGGGCGCTACAACCAATTCTTAAAGATCTTGATTTACGAGATAATGATAATGAAGAGGAAGACAAAGATAGATAGGCTTCCCCGGTAGAGTTGATGATCGATGTTCCGATCGATAATGATGATGACTCCAGAATGATAAAGGTCGGATCTCATCTAAGCCAACAGATGAGAGAGGAATTGGTTGAATTTCTCCAAGAAAACCTCGATGTTTTTTCTTGGATGCACTCAGACATGTGTGGAATCTCGCTAGACATTGTGAGCCATACATTGAATATTGACATGCGTCGCCATACTGCCGCCAACACTACTACTTTGCCCCGCAGCTTCTAATTCTGCATGAATCTCGGCCAAGATCTCTTCATCACGAATCGTTTGGGCTTGGCTAGGGGCATCCGCAATCTGCAACGAAGAGCTAGAGGTTGGCGGGAGGTCACTAATAATAAATGGCAAGTCTGTAAAAGGGTCACCCTGTTGGCCAAGTAGCTCACTCACCATTTGTTTGTCGAGAGATAAGGATCCCCCCTGCGCCATCTCAGTAGACACTGTCGTCGTCACGACAGTCGTTTCGGTGGTGAAGGCCTTTTTCCCTTGAATAGACTCTTGAGCCGAAGATGCCGGAGTAGTCTTGGTTGCTAAGCAAAGATAAGAAGAAGTTATTAGCGACTGCTTTCGAACAAACTCTCTATTCCGAAAACACTTGAGATAAGTTCGGAATACCTTCCCCAGTTTGGCTTGCGGACGACTGAGCGGCCTTAGAAGCGTGCTCCCGAATGGGAGATAACCGCGGCTGTTCTGGGTCATAAGCAGGAACAGATTGTGAAACAACCACAGATACAGGCTCTAACGGATGTGGAGCGGTGAATTCAAAAACAGTAGAATGATGCTCAACACCTGATCCCTCTCCAACTTCCAGAGATCGGCCACGAATCATCTCCTTCTCATGAGCAATAATAGCGTCATGGAGGATCTTCTTCTCATCATCTGTCAGCAACCGGTTTTCGAGTTCGAATCGGTCGACCGATTCACCCGGATGCGCTTCTTCTTCTTCCTCAACCAATCGACCCCAAACGCTGCGGAGGTGTACCGGGTAATCTTGGAGCCATGCCAAATTTTTGTGTCTCAACACATTGGCATTGTAAGTGATGAGAAAATCTTTAATATCGGCCTCCAGCCTGGCCTCCGCTTGTTGTACTTTCTCCTCAACCTCCGTCTCGACCGCCAGGGCCTTGGCTACTGCCGCATCCCGTTCAGTCCGGAGAATCACGGCTTGTTCACACACCTCCTGGGCTGCGTTATTCGCATCATCCCTATCTTTGGCGATTTCGGCCAATTTGGACTTAAGCTCGTTTAACTCCTTCAGGGCTGCATCCCTCTCGGCAGTGACCAGGGTGTTACGATGGCCCATATGCTCTACCGTGGCATAATGCTCACGTTTCATCCTATCCATCGTCGCTTGGGCTTCGTCGGCTTTTTTGATAGCCTCCATTTCAGATTTCCGGGAAGATTCAGCCTCAGTGTTTAGCACCCCAATAATACGGCTCTTTTGAGCTAGCTCGGCCTGCAATCTCTCGATGGTGGCCCCACGCTCAAAGGCCAATGCCGACGCTTTATCAGCTGCTTTCAACCATGCTTTGTACTGAACGTAAAAGTCGTGTACGTAATCATGTACCAATTGCTCAGCTTCCTCCGGGATTTTCTTTAAATGTGGAGGAAAGATATAGTTGTCGAAGCAAATGTTTGGGAAATCTTTTTTCAGCTGAGCAAGCCTGATTGCTCCTTCCCTTGAAATTTCCACGGGGGGCTGTTCTGTAACGGCAGCAGTCATCGTTTCGCTCCTAGAATGGCAGGATTCATGCCTAGAAGATTGAGAGGCAGACATGTGGTGTGAAGATTCAGAGGGATGAGAGACATGAGCAGGAGGTTGAATGGGATCTCTGGGAGGAGGAGGAGTACGCGATCGAGATCGACGCTTATAACCTCTGTCTGTATCATATCTCTCCTGACTAGAATACCCAGAGCGTCCTTGGTCATAATCTTTGTCCCCTTCTCGTCTGCGCGAATCATAATACGAAGACTTGCGGGCATGTCGGAGACTTCCTAGCATTGAACCTCGCCTAGACATACTATCTGCAGAGCAAAATAAAGCAGGATTAATCACCCTTCGATACATGTAGTTTATAGTCAAAGGTTATGCAGTGTTGTGAAATATGTATGAATGTGCAACCCCCCGACCAACCGGATGTGTCTGCCACACCAGTGGGAAAAGACTCGCTCAAAACTAGAGTTTCTGAAAGCTCTTCCAATCCGGCATCGTGCTGCAGGGACACGTAGTCCGGAATTGGAATATCGACGAGCCCTTCGTAATGACTTTCAGTTCTCGGAGGAGACATCTCCGAAATTCTAACTCCGGGAGAGGATCGGGCCGTGACAACCGATTTCCATCTTCCCTTCTTAGTTGACGTGACGACGGCTACCTTGCCTTTTCTCTGCTCTGCGACATCCTGAACTACATCCGTAGGCTCGGTCAGCGGCTCAACATCGGTGTGGGTTCTTTCAGAAACATCCTCCTAGGCTATAATAACTTGGGGTTTCTTGTGCTTGACTCGCTTTTTTGAGACAGTCCTTAATGCCCCGTCAAACTGTATGCTCTGCCCCCGTTCGATCAACCCGTAAGTCCGGAGATTCCTATCGGCCAAAAGCGACTCGATATCCCTATCTTCACTCGAGACTTCTCGAAGTACTCGCACCATCTCCTTAAAGTGTTCGCCCTCAGGTCGTTGAATCGTTGCTATAAAAAGAAAAAACATAAGTTTCACTTTGACTGCAATTGCCTTAGTAATTACTTGATAACTCAGCTACACTCACTCCTGAATAACCATCGCCGGGCAAACCCCGGAGGACACCTGACATAGAACCATTCCGTCCTGTAATAGCTCAACCTGGTCCAGGACACAGTGACCACTTGGCAATTCCTCACCGCTTCCAGAAATGTGAAGGAAGGGTAATCACCTCGAGTTTTGAAATTAAATAGATATTTGATCTCTGTCGGGATCAGTGGTCTATGGAGGTACTCCATGAAGACGATGAATAAACTATTCACGGAGGCATATCCGTTCGGGTGTAGTTGAGATGGAGCAATCCTCAAAAAGACAACACTTCCCTTATGTACTCGTTGAATGGAGGAAGCGTCCCAGCCACGCACGCGTGGCGATTAAATGCTGTATATCCCTCCGGCGGGTTGTGTGGTCTATCATTCGGCCCCGACAATAACACGTCATCCAATGACAGGCCGTGCCTCAAGCATATTCTCCCCAACATATCTTCAGAAATATTGGATTGAACGGAATCCGACGGATTGGCAATGAAAGACGCATTGGGAAGTTCGTCCGGGGCCGGACCAATGATCTCAGGTTCAATATCTGAAACCTCTAGTCTCGGAGCAGCTGTGCTTTGAACCTCCTGCTGTTGCGAACTTGAAGGTTCCATGACTAGCTAACTCATGAGAAACCATCATTAGACGACAAAGGACCCCTGCGTTCCCCAGTGTAAAGTGTATGAATGTATGTTGTACAGTGCCATGCATTACTTGAATAAATATCGCAGAGTTAAAGGAAATACGCAAACGACAAAGCTACGAAGCCCAGTTATAATGACCGTCATCGCTGACCGTCATCACTAAACCGTTTGTATGATGGAATTTGATTTGGATAGAAGTTGTTATGGTTCCATCGACGGGCTTCGAAAGGTGGTCAAGTATGCAGTGTGATTATCAAGTCCGAATATGCAAGGATGAAGCTCGTCGGAATTATGCTTAGAAAATGTCAAACTTTGGTATCCATCATAGAGGGTTCAAACCGAACATAGGGAACTCATTCGAACCCATCCTACCATCACTTCGAATCGATGCACAAAGGCGCGCTTCGAATCGATGATCAGGTGTCAAGTTCGAATCGATCAATGAAGGATGACTTCGAATTGATCCTTGGTTAACTGGTTCGGACCGATAAGGAAACCCTCAACTTAACATCGGCCACGTTCGAATCGATACCCTCCGTGTCGATGCAAAGTTGAGAACTTCGAACCGATAGCTGATGGATTCGAAACCATCGATTCGAATGGACCCATCAAAGATGGTCAATCGGTGCGAACTATGTCACCCTTATAATGTCATTCCAGGGATCGATGCGAAATCCAACGAAGAATGACGCCGCCATCATCGATTCGAACTCGAATCCACGCATCGGTTCGAAGCCTTCCCAAACCAGATCTGGTTTTGCCAATCTCGAGACTGAGCAATCGATGAAGAAGAGATAGGTTCGAAGTAACTTTGCCGTTTGGATTCGAGGCTAAGTACCTAGTTTAAGTGATGGATTCGAGGAGTTAAAGTCTTGGATCTTGAATGGTTCGAATACGTAACACGGTGTTGTCTTCTCAGAAACTTCGAAACGATGCGAAACACAGTAAAAGCAAGGCGAGGGTAAAAAGTGAAAAGTGAAAAAGTGGCAAGCCCACTGCTATTTATATGCAGTTTTGAGGGCGACTGGGACGATTCCCCTTCCGGTAAACTTAACCGGTCGCAGCCAGTCCAAGCGTGGATCGTTTCGAAATCTTCATTCGAAACCATTTTCCTAATTCCTTGTGGGTTCGAAGTTAACCTCATATTTCATCGATACGAAGCACACGGCAAAACATCAAGTCGCATCGATGTGAAACAAACAGTGGGCACATCAATTCAAAGCCCTGTTCACAACTCCATCCACAACCTACCGATACGAACGACGATTTCGTATCCATCATTTCCTATCGATACGAACTACTATTTCGTAACCGTCCTTTCACATCGGTTCGAATGTCAGTTTCGTGCCCATCATAGCACAAGTGTACTCCGTCCATACGAATGTAGATTTCGAACCCATCAATGCTCCAACACATCGATTCGAAATATTACATTCACGCAATACAAATTCAATTCTTTCAACCTTCTAAATCGGTTCAGGAGAGGATCGATACGAAGGTACTTTTCAAAACAACAATTAAGCGTTGCCTCAACTCAAATTTCCGAATCGGTTAAGGAGGGAATCGATACAAAATTCAATAGCAAACAAAACCGACAACGACTCGTGGACGCACGACGTTAACAAGGGTCAAACTAACATATATGCATACATGTCGAACTAACATTCGATTTTAAACATTTAAAGGGATCGAATACTCATCTTGTTACAAATGCAACAGCCAACGGCTAAAGAACTATTATACAGCAATCAATCATATCAATGCAAGGTTACAACAATACAGAGTACGAGTCTCAACAAAAAAGAGAGCAACGATTATTCAGAGATAAATTGCAGCTATTCAAAGCACGTCATGTTCCCACAAGACGTACTTTGGGGGGCAAAATGTTATCCCTCTTTTTGGCAAAGCCGCGATACCAAAAGATCGATCGAAAACGGAGAAAAGTTTGTCTCAGAGATTGGCCATACTTCGTTTCGCTATGGATACCACTGAATTTTGTCCGAGCCCAGATTAAGCCACAATTGATAGAACGTGACAAGAAAGATCATAGAAGTCATCATCTCAAATTTCGAGTCAATCCGAGTTCGTACGCTCAAGTTATGATCGATTCAACTTGAAGGCAAAAACACCGGTTTCGAATCCATCATGGTAGGTGTCTTCGAACCCACCACAGAACACCATTCGAACCAATCACCTTCGAATCGATGGACTTCGAACCCATTGCAATGCCTCGATTCGACCCCATCAACTTCGAATCCATCTAGTTCGTGTCGGTAGGCCTCATGTCCATGGAGGGGTTGCAAAGTTCGTATCCATCCAAAGAGTCCTTGTTCGAACCCACCAAGCATCAGTTGTTCGAACCCATTATTGGAGCCTTGTTCGAACCCATCCGTGAAGCTTCGTTCGAATCCATCGTTGAAGCTTCATTCGAATCCACTAGGTCAACTAGCCAAAATGACGTGTCATCCATCGGTTCGAATGCGCCGAAGTACATGGACTCGAAGCGGTCAACTCGGAGTGAAGGCCAGATCGGTTCGAAGTTTGCACTGCACGTCACCACGAAGGCGCGTGCCACCATCGGTTCGAAACCATCGATTTGAAGGGATGGTTTCGAACCAAACAGCCACTCGAAGAACGTCATCTCGAACCCATCATATCTCTCAATCTACTAATCCAAATGCTACGAAATTTTCACAGAAGCTTGCATACATGTTGAAGAATGTCCACACCAAATTTCACCCGATTGGATGAATTCTTGGTCGGTTCGAATGGAGTTCGAACCGATGCCGAAGTGGGCCCAAATTTCCTTGGGCTGGACGTGTGGGCCCCCTCACATGGCAGAAGTGGTCTCCCGAGTTTTCAGCGAAATATCAGCAACCTACGCCTATAAATAGAGCCCTAGAGCCAACAGAAAAGGGATCTTTCAACTCTCAAGCGCCCAGACTCTGCCGGACTGAGATCTTCATCACTCTACATCGTATACTAGCTGCTGATTTCGAATTTTCAGTTGTAACCTGCTGTTGCACGCTGTAATTGCTTGTAAACGTTGAAAGATAATCAATAAAATCGCTAAAAACTTCACAGTGGATGTAGGCAACGTGCCGAACCACTATAAATCGCTCGCCTTTGTTTTTATCTTACTGCTATTTGGAGTTTTTGTTAGATAATCCTCATTTTCAATTCATATTCTTCATTTATTATATCTTCAAAAGACTCCCGAAGAGTGTTGTGCCCAATTTTGGTACAAACAGATTGCACGAGGAAATTGGTTAAGTTACAGATTTTTTAATGATTTTAAAGATTGAATTTTTGAATCCAAAATAGTTTTGGAATTGGAATTGAAAGCTTTTGAAAATGATTTTCAAAAATAAAAGTTATTTTGAATAACTCTTTTTGAAAATTTAGATAATTTGATTTAAATTTGAATTCAATATTTGAAATTGAATTCAATGATTTGGAAATTATGGTTTAAAAAGATTATACAAGTTATAAAGGTCTTTATATGGGTTTTTAACCATTTAAAAAGTATTGTTTTGGAAATTTAAATTTAAACCCAAGTTTATACTTGAATGGCTCTAACTTTTGTAAATGTAATCAGTTATTCCCAAAACGAAACTATTTGTTTTCAAATAATAAAAGCTTTCATATAAGGAAATAATTTCCGATTTGTATCCAAAGATTTCAAGTTTAAAATGAAAGTACGAATTGCTTTGAAAACTATAGATAAATCTTTGTGAAAGATAATTGAATCTTGTTTTGAAATTGAAGAAGATTTAAAAGGTGTATTTTTTGAATAAAAGTTTTGAAATGAAATTTGTTTCTGAAAAGCTATGAATTTTTGGAAATTGATTTGGAAAATATAAATTGAGTCCTTTATTAAATGATTGGATGAGTTAATCCAATTTGAAATTGTTTTGAAAGCTATAATTGCATCTTTGTGAAAGGTGGGTGAACTTTGTGAAATGAATCTTTTTATTTAAAAAGATTTGAAATGATAATTTGTTTTAAACCATTTAAAGAAAGGTGTTGGATAATAAGTTGTGACTTAACTAAAATCCTATATCCATATGTTTTTAAATATTGCGCTCATTATTCGGTTTAGCCGGGAGAGGATCTTGTGTCATATAACCCATTTCGAATAATGATACGTCGATATAGATAGCATTTGAAGACCGGTGGTGAAGACCGGGTATTTTCGAGAACGAAAGGATAACCCGTCGATTGTCTCTGCACCGAGTCACTCCGGTATAGAGATTCCCTAAGTGATGGGAAGTCCGATCGGGATTGTGAATACCCGAATTGCAAGGGCTTCTTCGGAAGTGCCTTTGGTTCAGTTCGAACCCGGAACAGACTTGTATTGATGTGTGTCTGACATTACACTTTGAAATGTAAAACCGGTTTCTATCAAATACATTTCTGTTTGGTTGCGGAGATTTATTCTTTTAGCTTAACACCCTTCTCTGAGACGTACGAGCTCAGAGGTTATGTAGTTGATGCTTACTAGTGATACATTCCCAATTTGGTAATGTGGCATACGAAGTGCTATTGATCATTTGTTGATCAAAGCATGACTTTGTGAAAAAGTGTAGCTTTGTGGACGAGACCTCATCGAGCCTCATGATCTGGTAATGGTCGAAATAGGAAAGATGCGGCAAGGTTTCAAGGGTATGGCCCCTAGGGGTATGTCCGTGCTTCTGGAAAAGGGTGGTATTATGTTACGGAGCCTAGATACTTACTCATGTGGACACTGTATATTTATTACCGTGTGATGTTGTTGGTGTAGAGGATCCTTGGATAAAGGTCGTAAACGACTGGGGGTGGCATATCTTAGGTTTTTCCCCCGGGAAGGGGGTAGACCAGCCTTGTGTTGGCAGAGAGCTGGGTAAGTTCTCGGGGCGTCCCTCTAGAGGTGTACCCATGTGGCAATGGAAAGTTCCTTGGCCTGACTATTTATTGGAAAAAAAAAACAATCAGCACCCTGTATGATTTTAGTTGTATAACCTGCCATGAAACGTGACGGTAATCTGCTATTGAACATGGTAGCTATAGTAGGCATGTGACAAAATGTCGTATGCTGGCTAAGATTAATATTATACTTTCTAAATGTTTTCCACCATGAACTAATAATAATATCTAAAAGGTTTTCGCGTATCAAGCATTTTTTACTAACATAAGGAGAAATATCCTCCAATTCTGCGTTTGCATGGTGTGTGTGGCGGGAGGCCTTATGGTAGTTTCATTTTCTAAAAAGCATTACGGATTTCAAATTTTAAAATCTTTTGTTTGTTTTGTAGATAAACTGTTTTTGTTTGCTCATACCAGTTTCATGACTGACCCGAAGTTTATTGTTCCCTTTCTAAACTCTGGGAGCCCACAATTTTCCACACGGGCAGCTTAGAGTTAGATTTCCAGATAGTCTGATAGTAGATATCGATTTGGTAGCCTTCAGCTTTCTGTCTGGCATTCTTTAGAGTCTTTGTGTCCACGGCTGACCTTGGTTAGTAAAACTTGATGGTGGTTCGAGCTAGTGGTTTGGAATTTTGGCTTTGGAGCATTGGATTGGGGTTGCAGTTTGATATTGGAGTTATCTCTTTGTTTTCCGCTGTTGTTTATTGACTCTGATATTCTTGTATCAATATCATTGTTGTATATCATTGGATATTGTATTCATTGGAGTTGTATATGATATTCATTTCTTTTCTTCTGCTATGTTGTTATGCTTAATGTGTTATAAGCTCCGGCGCGAGTCAAACTTCAACGGTTGAATATGCGGCATTCGAGTACAAGTGAAGTACGGGTGTCGATTTTCGAATGCTGAAATTTGGAATGTGACGCCACAAGATTATTTGGTACTAATCAAAGCGTATATAGAAGCCAATACAAGACACATGGAAGAGAAGTTGAATCAAGATTTTTACTTTACTCTAATGAAGCATTAAATAATCATCTTGATTATTGATTAATTCGAAGGATTCTGCAAACTTAGAGTACTTATGTCATGTTTACTAAAGCTTATCGAAGATATAGAAGCATCATAAAAATAGTGGAGGAAGAAAACCTGTTTTAATTAACACGATCTATGTTTGGTTCAATATATTTGTGGGAGTATCAAACTGCTGTTGGACATGCCGCATATGATCTTTGGGTTAGCTATATTCAACAATTTAAATGATTTTTGGGTTAGCTATTTATTTTTATTATATTCTATGTAATTTCAGTGAGTTCTATGTACTTTTAATTCAATTAAGGTAGTTAAATTATTTATATTATGTAGGCTATATGTAGTTGCAATGGCTACCAAGTACTTAAGATAGGAAACTAACAAATACTTAATTAAAACGATACAAACAAGACAACCAACATTGAAATAGACTGACATGAAAAAGACAACCTGATAATTGAAACAATACAAACAAGATAACCAATGATATCATAGATCTAAAAGAAGCACAGACATATTAAAAAAAACTTTCTTCAACCACTTGATAATTGAGCTGAATCAAGTGTCCTCTAGAGCATTTCAATTTGTTCTTAAAATTCAGTTCATACACAACTACTCGATAAGGTAAGGGATCATCAAGCCATTCCCAAAGTCCACAACCATTCAAAAAATTGCAACATCAATAGTGGCATCGATCGATGTCAGAACTACTCCTTATGACAAAATATAGAATAGAAACTCTATAATTAAGTATATTTGTCCAGAGTCAATCTCTTGATCTGTATGAGGTATTTGGTGGTGTGTTTCATGCCTTCTTTGTATTCTTCAATTATGATTGCGTAGCTCCACTCTTTTCCTTCTTCCATTTTCCATAGTTATTGCTAATGTAACTTGCTGTCATGCTCTCTTACATCTTCATTGTGTCTTTCCTCCGTTTCAACATATCACTTAGTTGGTGGCTTAGGTTAGATGTATTTGCAAAGTGTCGTGACTTATTGGACCTTCATATGAGTAAGATGGGGGCAAGGTTGTATGGTTGTAATCCACCATTTTTATATGGTTAATGGGATGGGATGATTGTAAAGCAGTTTGCCAAGCAATAGAATATATAACAGTAAGTATGATGAAATTTGAATAAAGTTATGCAACGTGGCTACAGTATTCGAATGTGACACAACACTGTACCACTTTGTCTTCCGTACGTATACTGAAATGTGAATAAAATTGTGCAGTAGTAACATTCCCCATTTTGATGCATGAAACTAACCACTACAAATGTCGTAGTCATCTATAGTATTAATTCTCGGTGATAAAATACGGTCATGTTAATGGTATTCATAATATTAGAAACATAAAAGTACGAAATAATTTAAGCATAATTTCAAAAACAACTTTTCTCATTCCATTTCAAATTAGCATTTTGTATTCGTTGCACAGTTCCCAAAATGTTGCCTACGTTCAGATAAAGTATAATTATTACAAATTATGTCAAGAGCAACTATGAAGATGCCTCTTTGACGATCATAGTTACTAAATAGATAAACACGTCTACTGCCCATACATTCATACAATAATTGACATAACACAACACATAGTAAATATAGATAAACTCCTTCATAGCTAGCTTCTGCATTCTATACGTCTTAGGAAGCTTTATTAACCAAAACCTACTTAACTTGTAAATCCTTTACTCCCGACCTACCCAAATCAAATTGTGAGCACCAAGAGTTTAAGAGGAAAACATAAACTTCAAGTCAGACATAAAACCTGGTCTGACTAATAATAAGTCATCTCGATGAATTAATATCTAGGGAGGCCATGCCGTTGCGTGGAATGGGTTTCCCCTCACTAGTATCCTTTAAAATATATCTTTTGCAAATTAAAGTCCTACAACCAAACTGGTTAAAAGAAATAATATAAACAATAATATGCATACATGCTGGGTAATCATAAACAATCTGTTTAAATCAATGAACTATCTGTCCCAACATTATAGTTTTCTCAGACTGACTACAAATCTATGGCTAAATTGGGTCCACCAGATATATCAATTTATCTAACCTATTGTTAAAGGACAACTAGATGGTCTGTCCAAAACTTACTATTCCTAGGGTCAATTAATCCTAATGGTTTTGCGAGCTCACAAATAACCTATCTCATCTGTGTGTATTCCTTTCTGTACATACGTCTACTTTTAGTCCTACCCATGACAAATGCCTACGCACTATAATTTTGGACTTACATTAGCTAGGGGCTATTAGCTAAATTATAAGGCGTGGTCTTACACCAGTCCCATCTGGTTCTCTAATCTCTGAATCATTTTATTCTATCACAATTTACCAAAAGGTGATAAGAACAATAATCTCTTTAATAAAATACTGGCTAGGT
The DNA here is from genome assembly GCA_030765085.1 of Allium cepa. Classification (NCBI taxonomy): domain Eukaryota; kingdom Viridiplantae; phylum Streptophyta; class Magnoliopsida; order Asparagales; family Amaryllidaceae; genus Allium; species Allium cepa. The sequence continues at coordinate 942,303,570 of CM060934.1, read as the reverse complement.
ACCATTACTATTTTCTTGAAAACACTTCTCTTCGTAATTGATATAACCCTCGAAATCATATTTAAAATAAGGAAATTATAAGCCTTTAGTTTATCAAAATATTTATGCCATGTATATGCTTTTATAAAATTATATTGATGAAGTTCGAAGTCACTTAGAGGTCTTCGCCTCTTAAAACCTTAAGCTATAGAGCGAAAATAATATATATCTTTATACTGATAAAACACGACAAGGTCATCCTCAATGAGGGTCTTCGTCCCTTTAAAAATAGGTTAAAGTATTTAAATTAAAAACATAAGGGGATATAGTTGAAGTCATCTACTTCGTAAAACAAAGTATAAAACTACATAAGGATTTCGGCGACATTGATGGATGTCAGCATCAATGCCTTAACTAAAATAGCAGCCTTATTAGTTTCGAAGTCATAATATACGGCAACATAGCCTCTTCAACAATAAGGGTCAAGAATTTAAAGCAGAAGCTATAAGGTCGATGATCATCAAGGTCGAAGTGATCACATGTGAAGTCCTTATCAAAACATTGCGGCGTCGTTATTGCTTCTATAGTCTCTTTGAAAACATTGGGGTCGGTGACGCTATTTATGATAAGCGGCAACTTGCCTTTACATAAAACGCAGTAATTAAGTTACACAGCAATAACATCATCTAAGACCATGCTATCAATATGGATGTCTTCGCACTCCAACCAAGGACGATACATTTCGTACCAACTTCGGTATTTGATGTATCTTACTAGGTCATCATTGAAGTTCATAGAGACGGTGAGATAGGGTGCGACATCATGAAACATGATGTGGCATAGTCGTAATTAATAAGAAAACTTGTTTTTTACTAATAGAAGTAATATCTTTTTACCTAACTTCAACCCTTGTAAAAATCTCATTAGCTAACAATAACTTTATCATAATTCTTTTCTGGAAAACTGCCTTGGCATAGATTTTACATTTCGAAACCATTTTGCAAAACAGCCTTTATTATTAATACTATAATATAATATTTAAAAATTTCTAACTTAAATAATTTTCCATAAATCATGAATACTTAGGAAAAATCCACTAAAATTATAATAAATCAGATTTATTATATTCTTTAACATATAAAATTTGGAGTCTAGAAAGATAATTTAATTATTTTTAATAATTAAAACCTTAAATAATCCATTTTATTCCCTTGATAAAATCATAAAATATTCATACATTATCAAAAAACTATTAATTTAAAACCCGTTTCTAAAACGGTATTTCTTACATCATATTTAAATTTCAAGTCATTTGGGTGTCGTATGATAGGTTTTCCAACTCAAACATATTACTAAATTTCATAATTCAATTCTATATATTCACCAAACAACGTATGATCATTCAATCATCAAAAGCATAGCATAATATCATCAAAAAAGTTCAAATTTTATAATTAAAATCGGAAACAACAATCAAAACTTGAGATACATCTGTTATTCACCTTGAATGGATTAAGAAAGTTGAGGTTTGTATTTTGATTTGATTCCTCCTTGCTTTCTAGCTTTCTTTGATTTCTTTTGTCAATAAGTGAAGTGAGGGAGGAAATGAGAATAAGGGTTTATGATAAGAAAATGTGCTCTTTCCTATTTTACCCTCCTTATGTACCCTCCTACTTATTAAAATTCTTTTTGATTCTATTAATCCATTACTTAGGCTCAAACCCATTAATTAATAAATCTTAATCATCTTATTATTTAGCACTATTTCATTTTGTTTACCTAATTAAATATCCTAAATAATGTTAGTCAAAATTAGGCTTGTTACAACCTCTCCTCATTAAAGGATTTCGTCCTTGAAATTATGATAAGGTACACACTGTGAGAAATGCGGATTACGGATCTTAAGGCTAGAATTAACACTAGAGGAGGGGTGAATAGTGTTTTAAGGAATTACTAATTCTTTTTGAGTTTATATTAATTTGAACACAAATGTATGCAATATTCAGACAGATATGATTACAAAATCAAACACAGATGTATATATAAAGTAAAGGCAATAAAGGAAAGAACACAGTGAATTTTATATTGGTTCGGAGTTACCCTACATTCAGTCCCAAAACACAAGTACAGACTTCCTTTCAAAATCAATTCTTACAATTACACCCTCGATTTCAAGGCCAGATTCACAATCCTTTGGGTAGAGATACCTGATTTTACGGGTAGCAAGTTCATCCAATTGATTTTCTAGGCTACAATCACACCATTTCTCGCTTGATTGATTTTCCAGGCTACAATCACACCTTTTCTCGCTCGATTGATTACAAAGAAGTCTATAACTCTGACTAGCACTGGGATCTTATTGAGATAGTGATAGAGAATCAAACTAGAGATGATCTAGTTAGATTCAATGGTGATTTCGGTAGAGTAATGGTAAAAATGTATATAAAGAAGTGTGGAATAAGAAGAGGAGTGAAATCAGAGAATCTACGAATGTAAATTCGTTTATACCCCATATTTATAGTAGAACAACAGCCATGTCCATTCGTGAAAGGATATGACGAATAGACACTTCCTTTGAGAAATAAACTGTCACCTTGTCGACAAGGGTTCCTTGGGGTTGTCGACAGGCCTAAGTTATTTTTGGTAATTTGTTTTTCTTTGAAAATAACCTCTATCTCATATTAAAACTATTCTAAACTTTATAAATATATTTAACTATAGTTAAAATACATAAATAAGTAGAGAGAATAATATTTTGGTATATATAAAATTTTACTATAATTTTATATTTAAATCTAAGTATAAATATTAAAAGTTAAATATATTATAATTAAAAGATAGTTTAAAACCAAGGATAATTTGATATTGAAAATAAAGATTATTTTGAGGCTAAAAGTATTTTAAAACCAGGATGGATGCTTTTGATTTTAAAAAGAAGATTTTGAAATCATTTTGAAAACAAGATATAATTTTGTAAAACATTTGAATAAAAGTTAGTGGATACAAAACAATGTTCCACTAGATTTTTCGTAGGTTCCATCCTACTTAGGGTTCCATCCCTTTAACGAGCTCGAAGTGGATTCCATTCCACGAATAAAATGGATTTTAAGATGTCAGTGCTTTTCTAGGAGTTTTAACAAAATTCCTAACTAAATTACTTATATTGAAACCTTGAACTCTTGATAATCTTGATACTCATGAGTCTTGAATCTTGATATCTTCGATCTTGAGTTTATCAGTTCTTGAATCTCTATACTGTACAGTCTTCATTCTTTGGTACCTGTATATATATCCTGCACATACATATATATCTAAACAATAATGTTAGCATTTATATTTTATAATCTTATTCTAAGGTCGTTGTCATCAAAACCAACTTCTCAAGGACTAACAATCTCCCCCTTTTTGATGATGACAACCTTTTTTTTATAAAATATTACTTCTATCCTAATAACTTCCCCTAAAACTAATAAATTCCCCTTAATCTATGCCTTACTATTTTATTTTACACTTCTCCCCCTTTGTCGTCAACAAAAACAAAGTTTAAATCTATACAAAACTCTCCCTTAATCTAATACTATATGACATGTGATTATAATGATAGTGTTATCACAAATAATCAACACTTAATTCTGAAACTAAAACTTAGCTTTTAATTACTAACTTTAATAACTGAGAATCCATATATGATAATACTTATAATAGTGATAATGTGAGAATTCAAATATAAGAACACAAATCATTTATTAATTGTATATTGTTATATTTATATTTTCGTAGAAAACGAAAGTAAGATCGTATAACGATAAGAAAGAGAGAAAAATAACTAATGTGTATCCTTGAAAATGGAAGATCTATAAACCGAACAATTTGGGTAGTGGAAACGGAAATTTTCGTGTTGTTCGACTAGATTTCCATCCTCGTCATTCGCCAATGCAAACAACTTTGTCGTCATCTTCAGCATGCTCTTCTTCCATGAGGGCTTCTTCTTCTTCTTCCTCGCTGTCCTCTTGCACTTGATCACCTGAAGATTCTTCTTCAATCAAGATGGGATTGGGCGTGATTGTCCATTAGAAACTTTTGCAAGTTTCTAAGGATTTTGCGTTGTCGTTCTTGTTCTTTGGCCATTCTGATTTGCACTACTTGAATTTCAGTCATAAGTTGCAGTGCATCTTTCAAGGAAACCTCCATTTTTATCACTCGTGCAAGCGTAGTTTGTTGAAATGGCCCGGTAGAAGAAGAAGGGAATGAAAAGGTTGAATTTTTATTTGGTTTGGAGGAGGAGGCCATTGTTTTATTGTTTTCAGAAGTTAGATCAGAGAAAGGACAAAAAAATGAACAAAATTATGAAATAAGAAGAATATAAATCACCCATTTGAATTTTGGTGGAAACGTTTTAAAAGAAAAAATTCATTATATGTCGACAGGGTTAAAGGAGGGTTATCGACAAGGTACTTATATTTTTGCTATTTGATTAATTTAATTTTAATTATACTTGTTATTTATATTCTATATTTCAGTTATTGAACAAACACATGATTCTCTTCTTAATTTAGTAAATATAGATTCAATTAAGGGTTTTGTTAAGATATCAGCAATTTGGCTCTCGAAATTGATATAATCGAGAGTAATTACTTTCTTACTTATATTATCTCTGAGAAAATGATGTCTGATATCAATATGTTTAGTTCGAGCATGATGAGTAGGATTTTTGGATAAATTTATTGCACTAGTATTATCACAATAAATTGGTGATTTTGAGATATTTAAACCAAAATCTTTTAAAGTTTGTTGCACATATATTATTTGAGAACAAGCCAAAGCAGCAGAAATATACTCTGCTTCGGTTGTTGATAAAGAAACCGTGTTTTGCTTTTTACTAAACTAAGAAATCAGAGAATGCCCCAAAAAGTGACAAGTTCCACTTATACTTTTCGATCCGATTTACAACGAGCATAATCAGCATCACGGTAAGATATTAATTCAAAAGAATCATTTTTATGATAAAATAAGCCATAATCAAAAGTGTGTTCAACATATCTTATGATACGTTTTACAGCTTTTAAGTGGATCTCTTTAGGTCGGGATTGATATCTTGCACAGAGACAAACACTATGCATGATATCAGGTCTACTAGCAGTGATATAGAGTAGTGATCCAATCATTCCTCTATATAATTTTTGATCTACATCTTTCGAGAGATTTCTTTACTTAGGTACTCATTGGTTGCCATGAGAGTGGGTTTTCCACGTGCAGTAGTCAAACCAAATTTACTAACTAGGTCTTCAGCATATTTTTCTTGACTGATAAAAAGATACCATTATCTAATTGTTTTACTTGCAATCCTAGAAAGAAGTTTAATTCACCTATATGACTCATCTCAAACTCTTTTGTCATTATTTCAGTAAATTCTTTATTCATTTCAAAATTAGTTGATCCGAAAATGATATCATCTACGTAAACTTGTCCTAGTTGAATATCATTTTTATTTCTTTTAGTAAAAAGAGTATTATCTACTTTACCAATTTCAAAGTTTGATTGTAATAAGTAAGATCTTAGTCTATCATACCAGGCTCTAGGAGCTTGTTTTAGACCATATAGAGCTTTCTTAAGTTTGTAAACATGATTTGGTAATTTTTCATTTTCAAAAAGTGGTGGTTGTTCAACATATACTTCCTCTTTTACAAATCCATTTAAAAAGGCACTTTTAACATCCATTTGAAATAATTTGAAATTATTATGATTTGCAAAAGCAAGTATAATCCTAATGGCTTCTAATCTTACTACGGAAGCAAAGGTTTCATCACAATCTATTCCTTCTTCTTGACAATATCCTTGAGCGACTAACCGGGCTTTATTCCTAACAACTCACCTTGTTCATTCATTTTATTTTTGTAAACCCATTTAATTCCAATTATAGTTTTATTTTCAGGTCTAGGAACAAGTTCCTAAACATCATTTTTAATGAATTGATTTAGTTCTTCTTGCATAGCCCAAATGCATGAATCATCAGTTGATGCTTCTTTTGGATTTTTGGGTTCAATAGTTGATATAAAGGCTATATTGCTCATTTTACTTAGTTGATTTCTATTTGTAACAACAGATTGCATATCTCCTAGTATATTTTCTATAGGATGATCTTTTAAAAGTTTAGTCTTTTTATTAAGATGATTAATTTCATTATTAATTTTAGTTGACTCTTGATTTTGAGTGATTAAATCCTCTTCATCATTTGTATGTTCAAAAATTTTGAGACTTTCATCGAATGAAACACGAATTGTGTCTTCGATGGTGTTAGTTCTTAAATTAAACACTTTGTATGCTTTACTTCTATTAGAATATCCGATAAAGATACCTTTGTCGGATTTAGGATCAAATTTATCGAAGTTATCTTTTGTATTTAAAATAATACATTTACTTCCAAAAATTCAAAAATAAGATACCTTAGGTTTCTTTATGTGAAGAAGTTCATAAGATGTCATATCAGTTAAAGGTCTAATTAAAATTCTACTTAAAATATAACAGGCGGTAGCAACTGCTTCTGTCCAAAATTGTTTTGGTAATTTACTATATGAAAGCATAGTTCTCGCACACTCTTGAATCGTCCTATTTTTACGTTCTACTACTCCATTTTGTTGTAGAGTTCTTGAAAATGAAAAATTGTGAGTTATTCCCTTTTTATTGCAGAATTCCTCAAACTTTTCATTTTCAAATTCACCACCGTGATCACTATGGATGGTTATAATTTTTACAGAAAGTTGATTTTGAATCCTTTTTGTAAAGTTCTTAAAACGTTCAAAAGTATCACTTTTATGTTTCAACAATATTGTCCATGTAATGTAGAATAATCATCTACAATTACAGAAACATATTTACTGTGATTTATTGACTGAATTTGAGATGGACCAAATAAATCAAGGTGAAGTAATTCAAGAGGTTTTGAAGTTGAAATCATATCTTTTAATTCAGAGGAACTTTTTCTAGGTTTTCCTAATTGACATGCATCACATACACTATCTAATTTGAAATTCATTTTAGGGATCCCTCTTAGTAGATCATGTTTTGACAGTCTAGACAAGAGTTTGAAATTCAAATGCCCAATCTCTTATGTCAAATCCAAGGGTCACTTGTATTTGCCAAAAGACACAGGTTATCAATTGAAACTTTCATACTAAGAATGTACATATTCTTTTTCCTAATTCCCTCAAATATTATGGTTGAATTATTATCTTCAATGTGACACTTATCTTTTTCTTATTTAATTTTATATTCTTTATCGCAAAGCTGACTATACTTAGCAGATTATGTTTCAGATTCTTTGCTAGCAAAATATTAGTAATAATAGGAGTTTCAGAGTTACCGACATTGCCGATGCCAATCACATATCCTTTTGAGTTGTCTCTTAAGTTAACTAGTCCTCCAACTTTGTATATTATATCATTCAGCATATTCGGATTACCAGTCATGTGTCTAGAGCATCCATTATCAAGTATCCATTTATTCTTTTTGATCTGCACAATTTGTCCATTGTGGATTGATTTCTCAACACCCATAAAACATGTTACCTGCACATCATACAATTTTGATAGACAACTTGAATTTGAATATCGATTATATGCAGACTCATGAGACAATGATGAGCGGAATATTTCTAAACTAGCATTAACAAGTTTTTTAAACATAGCCATTTTAAAAGCTTTTTCAAAATTCATATTATGAAAATTTGAAAACCTTGCTCTGATACCAAATGTGAGAAATGCGGATTATGGATCTTAAGGTTAGAATTAACAGTAGAGGGAGGGTGAATAGTATTTTAAGGAATTACTGATTCTTTTTGAGTTTATATTAATTTGAACACAACTGTATGCAACATTCAAACACGGATATGATTCCAGAATCAAACACAGATGGAGATATAAAGTAAAAGCAATAAAGGAAAGAACACGCTGAATTTTATACTGGTTCAGAGTTACTCTACATCCAGTCCTGCAACACAAGTATGGATTTCCTTTTAAAATCAATTCTTACAATTACACCCTCGATTTCAAGGCCACGAGGTGCACCGCTCCATATTCACAATCCTCTGGGTAGAGATACTTGATTTTACGGGCAACAAGTTCACCCGATTGATTTTTCAGGCTACAATCACACTTTTTCTCGCTTGATTGATTTTCCAGGCTACAATCACACCTTTTCTCGATCGATTGATTACAAAGAAGTCTATAACTCTGAATAGAACTGGGATCTTGTTAAGATAGTGATAGAGAATCAAACCAGAGATGTTCTAGTTAGATTCAATGGTGATTTCGGCAGAGTAATGGTAAAAATGTATATAAAGAAGTGTGGAAGAAGAATAGGAGTGAAATCAGGGAATCTATGAATGTAAATTCGTTTAAAACAGCCCCTATTTATATTAGAACAACAGCCATGTCCATTCGTGAAAAGCTATGGTGAATAGACACTTCCTTTGAAATTCAAACTTTCGAAATAAACTGCCACCTTGTCGACAAGGGTTCCTTGGGGTTGTCGACGGGCCTAATTTATTTTTGGTAATTTGTTTTTCTTTGAAAATAACTTCTATCTTGTATTAAAACTATTTTAAACTTTATAAATATACTTAACTATAATTAAAATACATAAATAAGTATTGAGAATAATATTTTGGTACATATGAAATTTTACTATAATTTTATATTTAAATCTAAGTATAAGTTTTAAAAGTTAAATATATTATAATTAAAAGATAGTTTAAAACCAAGGATAATTTGATATTGAAAATAAAGATTATTTTGAGGCTAAAAGTATTTTAAAACCAGGATGGATGTTTTTGATTTAAAAAAGAAGACATTGAAATCATTTTGAAAACAAGATATAATTTTGTAAAAGATTTGAATAAAAGTTAGTAGAAACAAAACAATGTCCTACTAGATATTTCGTAGGTTCCATCCTACTTAAGGTTCCATCTCTTTAATGGGCTCGAAGTGGATTCCATTCCACGAATAAAATGGATTTTAAGATGTCAGTGCTTTTCTAGGAGTTTTAACAAAATTCTTAGCTAAATTACTTATATTAAAATCTTGAACTCTTGATAATCTTGATATTCATGAGTCTTGAATCTTGATATCTTCGACCTTGAGTTTACCAGTTCTTGAATCTCTATACTGTACATTTTTTATTCTTTGGTACCTGTATATATATCCTGCATATACATATATATCTAAACAATAATGTTAGTATTTATATTTTATAATTTTATTCTAAGGTTGTTGTCATCAAAACCAACTTCTCAGGGACTAACACACATCAAACATAAAACCATTGATGTAAAACATATCATCAAACAAGTCAGGATAAGTGTCTCTAATCCTGCTCTTCGTTTTCCAAGTACGGTCTCTCTTATCATCACTCCATTGGACTTTTACTAATCTGGCTTTCTTGTTCCTTAGCTTTTTCTCGTCCTTAGCCACAATACGAACTGGATGTCTAACTATAGTCATGTCAAGTTCCACTACTAAGTCTTTTAATGTTGTCAGAGTCATAGTAGTCTTTGGATCACGAACACACTTCTTTAGATGAGAAATATGGAAAACATTGTGGACTCGTGCCAAATTGTTCGGTAACTCTATACTATAGGCGAGTTTCCCGATCTTTTCTATAATAGGAGATGGTCCAACAAACCTCGATGCCAATTTCCATGATTTCCCGTATCTCACCGCACCTTTCATCAGTGATACTTTGATGAAAACCTAATCTACAACTGAGAACTCTAAGTCTTTCCATCTCTTGCCTGCATAACTTTCTATCTAGACCGAGCTTCGTTCATCCTTACTTTGATTAACTCAATCTTTTATGTGGCTTTTCTCACCATATCTTGACCGAGAACTAATCTATCTCTCGTCTTCACCCAACATACGCGTGATTTGCCTGACCTTCCATATAATGCTTCAAAGGTGTCATCCTTAAGCTAGTCTGATAACTATTATTATACGAAAACTCGACTAAATTTAGACGGTCCTTCAAAATACATCACACAAGCTCTTAACATAAACTCTATGACTTTGTAAACTCTTTCCACCTGCTCATCGGTTTAAGAATGGTAAGCGGTACTCATCTTGAGCTTGGTGCCTAAAACCTCTTGTAGATCTTCCAAAATTCGCTGGTAGATAAAGAATCTCTGTCGCTGACTATATTACTAGGAATTCCATGTAGTATAACAATATTATTCATGAATAACTTAGCTAAAACATTGTTTCTCTTATCAGCTTGATGGGTATAAAGTATGCACTCTTAGTTAGTCTGTCCACTATAACCAAGATACGTTCGTTTCCTCTATTTGACAATCAGTGGACACCAAATCCCATTTCCAAACTGGTATGTCTAAAGGTTGAAGCAATTCACTAGGCTTCGGATATTTGGCTTTCACTTGTTGGTAATTCAGACACTGTTTTACCCGAAAGCCTACATCTCTTTTCATACCCTCCTAGAAGAAACTTCTCTTCATATCCTGAAACATCTTAGTTCCTCCAGGATGAATAGTAAACTTTGAGTGATGACATTTCCAAAGAACTTCTTTCCTTAGGTTACCAACTTTGAGAACACATAATCAGCATCCATTATGGTCAAGGTAAAAACACTTCAAGTCGTCAATCCCAGTTCCACCTTCCAATCTTCTAATTCTTTTAGCTAGCAACGGTCATCTCTTTGATTATAAGCAATTCTTTCGATCAATATTGATTGAAATTTTAAATAAGATAACATTGCGGTATTCTGACTTAAACTGGTTGTTGATCTTAGCTACACTCTATAAGTTGTTAAAGCTTCCAAATCTTTACACTCAGCCAATATAGCTAACACCACATTCTGATCTTTCCTTCTAAGTGCATCTATGGCTTTGTTTCCTTTTGTCAGTATGTACTCAATTCCAAAATCATAAGAAGCTAAAAACTCTAACCATCTCTGCTGCCTCATATTCAAATCCATTTGAGAGAATAAGTACTTAAAGACTTGTGACTCGTATAAAACTCGAATCGTACTCTCAAAAGGAGATGTCTCCACACCTTCAAAGCAAATATTATAGCAGTTAACTCTCAATCATTAGTTGAATATCTAATTTTGTGCGGTCTGAGCTGTCGTAAAGCATAGGCAATTACTTTACCCTCCTACATGAACACATGTCCTAGTCCAGTTCCACACGCATCAGTATACACCACCAAATCCTGATTTTCATCTGGAATAACTGACATGGACACGTTGGTTGATAAATGTTTCGGCTTCTAGAATGCTTCCTCACATGTATCAGTCCAGACATAATTCACGTCCTTCCTTATAATCTAGACATTAGTGGTCCAATACGAGATAATTCTTTGATGAATCTCTGGTACTGTGTAGTTAATGCCCTGCTATTATCCCGCTATAAGCCTGCCATATCTCATAGTAGATTTCTGCCGCTACAATTTTTCCATATAGCCGCAAATATAATCTTTCCGCTTTAAGCCCCGCTATTTCCGTTATATCCCGTTATTCCCGTTATATCTCTATTTCCTCTATATCTTCTTTAAAATAAATGAATTAAAAAATGACATATGTACATTATAAAAATTATGAAATTAATTTTCTTTATTGAATTTTTAATATATTTTTAGAAATGAAAATACTCTAATATTCTACTAAATTCAATTATGTTATGTTCCAGTTTTACGTTGATTTACAGTATATTCGCACATGTTTTATTTAAAATTATTTATATATTGATTATAATTCCATTGAATATTATTATTCATTTAAACACCATTTATGTATTTGCAAAAACATTAGCTACGAGTTTTATATGCTATTTTAGAGTCATCCATTATATCCCGCTATATCCTCGTTTTAACCCCACTATGACTTTTTGCACCTCCTCCGCAATGAATTTGTCGAGCGCTTTAACTGCACAGCCTCGGTAGTAGCCAGCTAATCTAAGAAAACTTTTTATCTCCGTCACTGCCTCGGGTCTCTTACAATTATTTATAGCTTTTATCTTGGCTGTATCTATTGACGGCTCTTTTTCTGAGACTACATGACCAAGAGACTTTACTTCGTTCTTCCAAAAATAACACTTCGAAAAATTTCGCCCTTAGTTTATGTTGTTTCAACATCTCCAGCACTATTCTAAGTTGAGTCTCATGTTCTCGCTTATTCCTACAATATATCAGAATGTCATCAATAAACACTAACATGAATCTATCCAAATGCTCTAGAAAGATCCAGTTCATCAAATCCATGATTAAAGAAAGTGCATTAGTCAACTTGAATGACATTATTAACCATTGATACGAACTATATCTTGTTCGAAATGCCATCAAAGGAATATTGTTCTCTGCTACTCTTAATTGATGGAACCCTTTCGTCAAATCCAACTGGGAAAATACTTTCACCACACCATAAAAGACCTTTTGTAGCATAGGAAAAACGATGCCTAATCTTTTAGTAGCGTTTCGACAAACGCTGGAACATGACGTGCAACTAAAAGTTTGAAAGTTTTAGTTGCATTGTACCAAACGCTGCCAAAAACCAACATATTGTAGCGTTTATGAAACCCTACAAAAAAATTATTTTTGCGTCTTCGAAATGCAACCAATGTGTTACTTGCACCATTTTTTTTCTGTAGCGTTTGCTTTATGCAACTATAATATTTTCGCATCGTTTCATTTTCCTACCATACAACTTTCGTTGTATTTTAGTTCCGCTACAATATTTTTTCTTTGTAAATTGCATTTTTCGCGTAGCACTTTTAAAACGCTACTAAAACTTATTAATTGCGGTATAGCATATTTATTTGTCGTTATTTATTGTTAATGGCTTGTATCATTTCCAACAATCACTTATATATAATAGCCATATTGAAACAACCAATCAATCGCATAATTATCATTTTCAAACCAACATCGACAATGAACATATTCAAATAATTGAAAAAACACGTTAATCGCATAATCAAGTATAATATTCATATCATTTCAATAATAATATTTCGAAAAAATAAATGAATCCATATACCAAAACCATTTACGACAAGTCTACACAGCTAGTACGAATAAAATATTATAATAGTTAAAGTCTTGTTTATGGCTCAATTACCAACAATTCTTTGATGCGGCTGTTCTTCACTTCGAAAATGTTAATTACCTGTACAAAAGTAACAATAGAACTGTTACTTGATCTTGTCTATAATTTAATACTGTCAGCATTGTGAATACTTGAATACATTCAGAATGTTTGTAAAACTCTTCCTGTAAATTAATCATGTCCAAATGTCTAAATGTTTTTCTTTACTATATATACCAGTACTAATAGACAGTTACAAGTCATTCAGTATTCAAAAATGAAGCAAAACCAAGGCAGTAACAAGTCATGGTTGATTTGTGCAAAGAAGAGAATACTGATAGTAATAAATTTAGACAACATGGAGATGTGATATCCCGGAATTTTTGGCAATATCAATTTAATCATTTGTATTTAAAATTAGATTGATTTGATAATTTTTGTAAATAAATTTGAATTGATTTAATAATCTTCTTTTATTAAATATTTAATTAGTGAATTTATCTTTTAATAAGCTAATAAATTGTTTTTTATTTATAATGTGTATATATATATATATATTTTAAATGGATGGGTTTGGTTTTAAATTTAATTAAGCATATTTTCTAATTCCAATATTTTGGTAATTGGGAGATTATGATTTATTTAATGTTAAGCTTTTCAAATCTATTTAATAAAGAAATATATGATTTTAAATACATAAAATAAATGTTTAATTATTTAAAAAGAGATTTTAGCTTAAAATTTAAATTTAAATAAATTTAATAATAAGATTTGTTTTATTTCCTTTTTAAAATATTGTTTAATAAGTATGATTGTAATTAAATATGAAAGTTTAAATACAATTAAAATATGAAACATTTATTCATATAAATAATAAGTAATTTATAACCACTTTTATAAATTTTATTTAAAATATCTAAAATGTTACTTTCAAATAATAAAGTAATGTATTGTTTTTATTTTGAAATATAAATGGTTTTATTTCCTTAAAAAAATCAGCTATATATATACATATAACTGAGTATTTGTAAATTAATTAAGTTTAAAACTTTCATTAACACTTAATTATAAATTCAAATTACTTAAAAGACATGTGTAAACATCCTAGAACATAATTTAACATGTGTTAAATGAATAAGCAAGGGAATTAACAAGTGTTAATATTTAAGACAAGTGTCATGTTTTAATTCTATTTTTCTTTGATTTTTAAATAAATCATAAATTTAGTTATAAAACTTGCCTTCTTCCATTCCTTCCTTTTTCTCATTTTCATTTCATAGTAAAGAAATTCTCAGCTGAAACTATTTACTCTAAAAACAATCTTCATTTCATAATGAAATTTTTCATTTCCTTTAAAACCTGATTTCTCATCAACCTGTAACCAAATGCAAATCACTCTTCAAAATCATTTCCTGTAAACACATTTCCTCAAAATTGAAGCATCTATATCATTTTTATTCAACCTGAATTGTTTCCTGCAATTTCAATCTGTTTTAAAAACCTGCGTTCATTTCTTCTAAAATCTGGAAACAAGCTACCGGCATGCAAACCTGCATTCTTTTAAAAACTGGAAGTTGCATGCAAGTTTATAAATCAACATTTCAAGCAACTCAAGCTTTCTGCAAGCAATATTCAAGTTTAAAGTTTTAAAAGCATTCAAGCAAGTTTTCAAAAGATTCAAAAGGTTTTTCAAAATCTGGTGCTTTGTCTTCTGTACAGGTGAGTAACTCCATTTTTTTTAAATTTAGTAGGTAAATTTTGGTTGCATGATAGTTAATTTGAGATGAATGTGTATTGTATGGTATCTATTGTGATTACATGCATGTATAGCCTGTAATTTGTTTTCATCATAGTATTCTCTGCTCTTACCTTCCAGTTTTTCAATTTTGATTTAAAAATTCAAATCCTTTGGTCTTGTCTCTGTTTAAGCTTAATATGCAAATCAAACTTGTTTGTTTGATTATAAACTTCAGTTTAAAATTTTACTTAAGTCAAAATAATATGTGAATATCTCTAGAATGTATAAACAGATGATCAAACATTAAAGTAGTGAAAATTCAAATACATTGATTCTATGTTTCAGGGTTATAATCTGAAACATCATACAAAATTATGATTTTTAAAAGCAAGATTACAATTTTTAGTGTTAAAACCAGAGTGCAGTTTTTGTTTGAATTGGAAAAGGAAAATGGGAAAGTTCTGGTGATCTATGGGTTCGAATGGGTTGAATTTGCTCCTGGAGGTGGAGGAGTGATCAAGGATGAGAGGAAAATTATCAGATTTTGGTGTATTTCAATTTGGAGGTTGTGGTTGTGATGTGAAGTGTGGAACCCTAGTTTTTATGGGTTAAAGTTTGCTTTGGTTTGATTTCCTCAGTGGATCGAGTTCAACTATATTTTGGGTAACGGTAGTTGGTGGGTTGACGAGGACTTCGTCGAAGTTTCAGAAGCAATGGTGGTCGGAGCTTCCATGGCGAGGCGTTAACAGCTTTTGATGGGGAGTTTCTGTTTTTGGTTCCAGGTTTTGTCTCTGTTACCTTCCAGTTTTCCAATTTTGATTTAAAAATTCAAATCCTTTGGTCTTGTCTCTGTTTACGCTTAATATGCAAATCAAACTTGTTTGTTTGATTATAAACTTTAGTTTAAAATTTTACTTAAGTCAAAATAATATGTGAATATCTCTAGAATGTATAAACAGATGATCAAACATTAAAGTAGTGAAAATTCAAATACATTGATTCTATGTTTCAGGGTTATAATCTGAAACATCATACAAAATTATGATTTTTAAAAGCAAGATTACAATTTTTAGTGTTAAAACCAGAGTGCAGTTTTTGTTTGAATTGGAAAAGGAAAATGGGAAAGTTCTGATGATCTATGGGTTTGAATGGGTTGAATTTCCTCCTGGAGGTGGAGGAGTGATCAAGGATGAGAGGAAAATTATCAGATTTTGGTGTATTTCAATTTGGAGGTTGTGGTTGTGATGTGAAGTGTGGAACCCTAGTTTTTATGGGTTAAAGTTTGCTTTGGTTTGATTTCCTCAGTGGATCGAGTTCAACTATATTTTTGGTAACGGTAGTTGGTGGGTTGACGAGGACTTCGTCGAAGTTTCAGAAGCAATGGTGGTCGGAGCTTCCATGGCGAGGCTTGACAGGTTTTGATGGGGAGTTTCTGTTTTTGGTTCCAGGTTTAGGGGAAAAGCTTGATTTCGAATTCAAGTTTGGATGGATGTTGTGGTGACCGAATTCTGGTGATAGGAGGATCGCCGTTCTGCTCGAGGATGGGGAGTCGACAAGAGTTGGTCGGCGGAACCGTGCATGTGCACGGTGCACTAATTTTCTGATGAATCTGTGTTGTTGGGTTTGGGATAGTTACAGGATTTTGGTTTACTCGTGTTTGTCTCGGGTGATTCGAGTTTTAACTCGAAGGAAATTAGGTTTGAACTCGAAGATATTTTAGGCTTGGCTCGAGTACAATTTTGGTTATAGGTTTTAACAACTATACCTGTACTGTTTGAAAAAAAAATTAAAAAAAATATAAAGTTAAAATGTAAACTGAAATTAATAAGTTTAAAACCTGTGTTTGAATCTGAATTCAAGTAGTTTGAATCTGAGTTTTGGAATGATTTAAATTTTGAAATTTAAATTTGGTTTTAACAACTTTTAAGTGTAAAAGTATATTTGGTTTTGAATTTAAACTGAAAGTTTTAAAATTGTAAAATAGAAATTTAAAATAAGTCTAAATCTGAGTTTTGAAATATGGAATTTGGGTTAAATTTCAGTTTTTAAAATGAATAAAGTTTTAAATTTAAATTGTTTAATTACTTTAAAATGGTTAAATGATTTGAAATTTAAAATGAAATTGAAAATGTAAGTAAATTTTGAGTCTAAGTAACCTGGAATCAAATTTAATTCCAGTTTTGAAATAAATGAAAGTTTTTAAAATTTGAAATGGTTTAAATAATCTTGTTTGTTAAAGTGTATTTTTAAACTAATTTGAATTTAAAAATGAATTGGGTTTTAAATTCTTTTAAAACTTCTTTATAAAATGAATATTTCTTTAAATTGTGAGATAAAAAGAATTTGAATTGTTTCTAAACTTTGTTTAGATAAATTTGTATTCATTTTAAATCTTAAATTTAAAATGAAGTTTAAAATGAAATTTAAAGTAAGTTTGAAAACAATTTGCTTTTAAATGCTTGATTAAGTAAGAAATGTTTTTCTTAAAGATTAATAGAATTTTAATAATTTGGATTCATTTAAATTATAAAGTTAATTTTAAATGGGTAATTAATTATTTAATTAGTTAATGATATGGATGATTAATTAAGTAATTAAGAATTTTTAAATTGATAAATTAAAAGTTAAGATTAATTAATCAAGGATAACTAGTTTGTAATTAAGGATTATTAATTAGATTTTAATTAATGATTAAAGATTAATTAATCGAGTAATTAAGAATTAATTAAGTTACAGTTAACACTTAATTAATTAAATAATTAGGATTAATTAATGGATTATTAAAGATAAATTAATTTGAAATTAATAATAATGAAAGAAATATTAATTACTGAAGAAAAGTAATTAAAGAATTGTTAATGGTTAATGAAGATCATTAACTAAGATTACTTAACAATTAATTAATGTGATTAATTTTAATGATTAACTAGATTAATTAATTAATAATAATCATTTGTGAAATTGTTAAAGTTTAATTACTTAATAAAAGTAATTAATGAATTAATTACTTAATGTAATTAATTGAGTTTATTGTGATTAGTTTAGATTAATTGATTAAGCTTAATTAATTTAAACACTGAATGATTTGATAATAATTACTTTATGTAATTAATGGAATTGTAATTACTTGGGGAAGTAATTAATTGATAATTACTGGATGTAATTAAAGATGTTTTAATAATGGAAGTAATTTGGATTAAATTATTTTGTAATTAATCAAGGGATTAACTGAGACAATTAATTAAGGGTAATTAATTTATTTAATGAAGTAATTAAGGGTAGTTAATTACTGGATGTTATTAATCAAGGGAGATTAATATATGTGGTTTAATCGAGGATTAATTACTTAATGTAATTAATTTAAATAGAGAGATTAATGAAAAATGTAATTAGGAATCATTAATTAATAAAATTATTATGTAAATTTAGAATTGATTAATTAAGGAATAATTAATAAACGAAGTAATTAATTAATAAAGGATTAATGTTATCAATTTTAGTTAATTAATTGACTAAGTAATTAAAAGTTAATTATTGTAAAGGGTTAAGTATAATTAACTTATGTAATTAATTTAAAAGCTAATTACTTATTGTAATTAGAAAATTGTTAATCAGGAATGATTAATTGAAATAAATAATGAGATGGTGATTAATTAATCGAAAATTAATTAATGGTTGAGTTAAGCAGGATTATAATGATGAAGTAATTAATTTAATTTATTTAAATTAATTAGAGACAAGTAATTAATTTAATTCATTTTAAATTTATTATAGATGGTGTGATCATTAAATCATTGCTTATGTATGAATTGATGATATTGGTTACCTTGAATGGTTTGTAATCTGAGCTATGAGATGAGTAATGTTGCGTGATATGGATGCTTTGGTTGCATTGGGATGATAATATGGATTATCTGTTATAATAATGATATGAATTATCTGTTTATGATGATAATGTTGATTATCTATTGTGATGTTGTGAAATATCTATCTGTATGTATATAGATAATGAATTGAAATTGTTTTAAACTTTAAAATAACTTGGCCTTAAAAGATACATATTGGATTCGATGAGACCGGGATCAGGTTTCCATATTTGGATATCCAAAAACCACATCGATCCAAATTAACAGTAGGTCGTAAATCTCAAGTGAAGATGAAGATTCAGAGTGCAAGGGTTATCGTCGTTAACTCTGAGGGTGATCCAAAATGAGTGTAACGAGATAATGCCTTCGGTTTCGTTCGAACCCGGAATGAACTTGTATGGATTGAATGCTTTCATAACATCGTCAGGTGGACGATGAGCATTCTAAGTGATGTGTTCTATAAAGGTAATCGTAGCCTCAAGCCTCATCAACCTGGAATGGCTAAAACAGGGGAGGTGCAGCAAGGCTAAGTGGGTCATGCCCAAGAAGGACGAGATTTACCCGTCTAGATGTCCTTTTTCGGCTGTGTGGAGCGGTTGTCGATCACAACTACGGGGTGGTCTTGTTCGGAACTGTTCAGTAAGGAATGGTTCCGGCTTTGTGTTGCAGGGGATTGGGAGTGATCCTCGATACGTTGATCTAGGCCACGTACTGTGACGGGCGGTACCTCGGTTGCCCTGCCATTGTAAGGAATCCAAAATTCAATAAGTGCCATCAAATTTGATTGTATTACCCATTTTTGTGGCTAGTAGCTGGAATTTAATAATGTAACAATTTCGGCTATTTCTTATTTACTTGAAAACCCTAGACCTATTATAATATCACTGGATTTCCTATCAAATGTTTTGGTTAGCGTAAGGTAAAAACTTTTCCATGTTTATGTGCGAGAAGTCTTACGTGACACCTTTTGTTTTCAAAGGTTTTTCAAAGGTTTTTCAAAAGTTAAGCAACCTTAACCTGTTACCATGTCTGACCCGGAGTTTATTTTCTGTTTTTCTTAACCTCTTAGGTACCTAAATTTTTACGAGTAGCCAAGAGATTCATGTTAGCTTTGACGAAGTATGGAGGAGCAATGGAGTAGGAGACTTCTGCGTTGTAGTTATATAGTGTTCCGCTGTGTTGGTATCTCTGAGTGGTTTCTTTGTTGATGTTGTATTTGAGTTGTAATAACTAGACAGGTGTCTGTAACTGTATAGTATGTGATGTATAACCTGTGCAACTCTGATAATTCTTGTATATTATGTAATACTTATGTTATTAATATAATTTATTCGTTCCGGTGTTTAGATTCTGATGTTGTTTCTTCTTTCTCTTATTTCTTTTCTCTTTTCTATCTCTTTCTTTCTTAAAGATGATACGACTTTCTGGTCATTGAAAGTCGAGTCGTCTCAGTTGGTATCAGAGCACTAGGTTGAGTGAATACCTAGGCTCTAGAGTGGTGTCTATCTTGAGAGAGCGTATTTGTATTTTTGATATATATATATATATATATATATATATATATATATATATATATAATTATTTCTACCTATTTGGGTTACTTGTTCGGGTTTTCCAATATAAGATATAAAGGTAGATAAGGTAGTGGGGTGTGTAACACGACTACTACCATTGGTTGGAGTTTGAGTGATGAGGTTGGAAGTGGATCTATCGAGACTGTAGACCTAATACTCTCTCGAGTGAGTTTTTCTTGGTGTAAGGATTTCATCGATCCCTGAAGGAAACCTTTTAAAGGTTCGGAGTCTATCTTTGAAGTGCAGAGTTGGAAGAGTAGAGTTTGGGTACGTCGGCTGAGCAGAAGCGAGTAATGTATCATGATACCTCAGGAAGTAGAAGCTGCGTGATGAGATGCAGTGACTATGGATGTGTCCAAAGATGTTTCTGTGGGACAAGAGTAAGGAAGTGTGTCTGTTTCAGAGTTGTGGTTGGATCCAACAGGGTGTTTCTGTTTGGTTGGAGGTCCGAGTTTCTCGAAGAGCTTTGGATTAGGAAGTCTTTGGCAGTGCAGCTCGGAGTGTTCTATGTTGGCAGGAAGTTTTATGGCTGAGTAGTTTTTCTGAGGGAGGATTTCAGAAACAGCAGAGTGGATCCATTTCTTCGGTGAGTTGGCTAGGCCAGCGTAAGCTGTTCTGCTTGGTAAAGAGAGAGTGGTTTCTTTGGATATTAGGCTGGGTTGATCGCAAAAGTGACTTGCGATAGTTTGAGTGTTCTCTTAGGTTGTTGGAGATTGTCCGGATGTCTTCAGCGAAGTCAGAGGTTTGTCTGCATCTGGAGATTGAGTTTTCTTATCGGCTAGTATTCCAGGAGTGGTACCGGTGGTTCAGCTAATAGAAGGATGGTACCTAGAGATAGAAGTTGATGAAGCAACTCAGGTTTCGGAGGAATTTTTGAGTTTTCTTTTATGGATTTGTTGAACCATATTTCAGGGATGTGTTGTCCAGTTTGTGCTCATGTTCATCATCATCATTTTCAGATCATAGTTGTGCAGCGGAAGCAGTTAGGAGTGCATCTGTTTTGTCTTTTCCAGATAAGGAGAATGTAACAGCCTGCAAATCCGTACTCCTTGAGTCAACACTATTCTACCTAAATCAACTCAAGTTGTACAAATATACGAACCATTTGGGTTAAAAAAGAAGAGGAAGAAGAAGAGAAAACAAAATTTACATCAGAATCTAACCATCGCAGCGGAGTAAAATATAATAGATAATAAATAATCTTTACTCAACCAAAAATATTTCTGTTTATATATTACATCATCAGAGTACATCAATCACAACTCAACATCAATATCATACAAATGGATACACAACAACTCAACACAGCGGAATATATATATATATATATATATATATATATATATATATATTCAAGTACGAGAGTACGTATCGTCATCCAGCTCGTCCCCTGAGCTCCACAGCATCATAATCTGTATTCTATAATACTCGGTCTGACCCGAGCATTACAGTTAAATAATACCCGAGTCAGTCTGGAATACCAGCGTGAGAAAATCACACCCAATTGATTATTAAAGTTTCAAAAATCTTTTGAAAACAAAAGCATCTCGTAAGACCATGCCACAAATAAACATGTCGGGTTTTTACCTTACGATAGCTAAAACATTTTTATAGAAATCCTCTGATATTACAATAGGGTCTATATACAAATACTTATAAAATAGCCGAAATTGTTACATCTATTAAATTCCAGCTACTAGCCACAGAGTGGGTAATACAAACAAAACTCGTACAAGGCTCGTAGGGAGAATGGATTTCCAACTAATGACTAGGCACTGGGGTACCACCTGTCACAGTACGGGGCCTAGATCACCGTACCGAGGAGTACGCCCGCTCCCCTGCAACACAAGGCCGGAACCATCCCTTACTGGACAGTCCCGAGTAAGATCACCCCGCGGTTGGGATCAGCAACCGCCCACTAAGCCGAAATAAAAAGGGACATCTAGACTGGAATGACCTCACCCTGCTTGGGTGCTACCCACCTAGCCTTGCTGCATAACCCCTGATTTTCAGTCATTCCCATTTGATGAGGCTTGAGGCTAAGCGTTACCTTTATAAAGAACAATATCCCTTAGAATGTCCATCGTCCACCTGACGATGTTTCGCAAGCATTCATCCATACAAGTCCGTCCCGGGTTCGAACGGAACCGAAGGCACTACTCCTACTACATCCATTTTGGAAATATCCTCAGGATTAGTAGCGACTAGCCCTTGCACTTCACTGCTCCATCTTCGAATCCAAAATCGTTTACACGAAATGTACAAACCGGATCGAAGTGGTTTTCGAGAAATAAATCTCGATCCCGGTCTCTTCGAAACGATCAGCGCATTTGTCCCATATTGATAGTCGGTGATTTAACTATCAATTAATATTCACAAACATCCATCAAAACAATAAATAATTTTCCAAATTATTTATTTATCTCAAAATATCCTCAAAGATATATTTCTATTTTCAATCCCGTTAAAACAGTTTCAAAACCATCTTTCGTTTCAGGATAAACTTTCTCGAATATTTACTATCTCCTCTGAATTCACCAAGCACAAAAATAGATTTTTAAAAATAATTTTAAATACCTTACTTTGAAATATATACTTTAAAACACTTAGGATAAAACTACTTAAATAATTTGTTAAAAATACACATTATATGAATTTGAGAAAATAAGGTTACTTTATAAAATATAAATCAGGTTTTCACTTTTAAAACAAATACTAAGTCACTTTTAAATAATTAATGCTATAATATATTAAAAGGAAATATTTGCTTTAGAAGTTAAATATTTGAAATAATAAATTTTTCAAAACATACCTTTTAAACATTTTTAAAACTATTAACTTATATTTAAAAACTTACTTTGAAAACGTACTTGGTTATTCAGAAAGAAATTCCCAATCTCGATCACTTAAATCAATTTTCCAAATTGATTCCCAATTCATTTCATTTAAAATAAATTTCTTTACTTATCAGCTCATTTCAAACTTCATTAATTATGGACTTTATTATATATTTCAATTTTATTTTTAACTCCTTTAGCTGAAATATACTAATCTCAGGTTATTTCCAATTTTTTCTTTATTCTTCTTAAATAATTTAAATCCTCAATTTAAAATAAATGTTTGTTCTTTTAAACAATAACATTGAAATTTAGTTCCATGAACTCTCTGTTTCTTTAAATTTCCTTCCCATACACAAGACTTATTTATTAGAATTTTAAAGTCACTTTATTTCCTTTCCAATTCATTTCATAAATTTATTCAACTTTGCTATAATTATTTTACTTACGCTTCCACTCCTTTTATTTTCATTTCCCAAACTCAAATTATATATTTAGTAATTAATTATTGCCCGATTTAAAACAATCAAGCCATAGCATTCAATATTCCCACATAATCCATTACAGGATATCAAATAGTCAGAACAGAGAATATTAAATAATTAAATAAAGTTGAGGGGTCCAGTTGGATCCCTCCAATCTGTTCTCCCTGCATCCACAGATGTTAGCACAATATAAAATGCCAATTTCAAATATATATACCACACTACAGTACATAAATCAATTCAACCATTTCAAGCAATTATTTAAATTTAATCATTTAAAGTTAAATTTAACTGAGTGAGATTAACTCACCTTTGGCCTAAGATTGTTATTCACCTCAGACTCATCTTGTTCTTCTGCGACTTTTAACCTTGTACAAACCAATTTACGATTTATTAATATTCGAATCAATTAAACAATTAAATTTCCATCTACTAATTTAATTAACTAAGAATTTGGATTAAGCTAATAATTTGATTTTAAATTATTTTTTTCAATTTGAAACTCAAATATTCTATATAGATTTTTAAGAATCCAATTTTAAAATAAACTCTTCAATATTATAATATTCCTATTTTTACCAAAATCCTACATATATACAAATTTCTGTTTATAGTACATATAAAAATGTGGATGTACTTATATATTTATTTTTATTTTTATATACCTTTCTGCAGCAAATTTACTTTACTATTTAACTAAGTAAGTTTTTATATTTCAAATAACTATCAGTAAAATTAACTAAATTAATATACGAAATTACCTTCTAACAATCTGACGAACTTCGAGCTCACTTCTGCTTCAACACTCGCAACTCGACACCTTCGCTCTGGCCACGCGATTCCTACTGACCTAAACCCTAACTCGAACGAGCGTTGAAGATTATCGCGACCCGAGTACGAACCAAACCACTGGAATCACCCCACGCGAACATCCCACTTGACGCCGTGACCTCCCACACCCAAATCGCCTCGCGAACATCAAGCTGCGCCGCCCCCACACGGCCCGCTCGCGAATACCCTCGCCCATACATCGACCTCTGTGCCTTGATTCGAAATCGATTCAAGTTCGAATGACAGCGGCCCTTAAGATTTTGAATCGAAATTGATTCGATTTGGTTTGAGGAGGGTTCGGCCCTTTTTGATTTCGAATTTATTTTCGAATGAATAAGAATGGGAGAGGGGAACGAAACAGGAATGAAGAATTGTGATTTCCACTCAAAAGGTTCGCCATTTTTATTTACTTTTTTTTTTTAGAACGAAGTTACTTTGTTTTGAACCAAGTTATTTCGTTTCCTGAACGAAGAAAATATCTACCATGTTTAATTATTTAATCAAACGAAGAAGTGTGTGGAAGAAGCTAGGGGAACGCATTTACTTCGGCTGGAAAATAAAAGGTGAGGAAGCGTGTTGAAGACTCCTCGCTACAGTGTTCACTTATTTTTAAATTCAACTTCTAATTGATTTTATCAATTAAATTTTCAACGCATTTTTATATCGTACACTCACACACTAGTTCCGATTAATACGAAATTTAAAATCCGATAATAATTAAATATTACGGATCCAATGGTACTGGTTTCGTCGAATTCCGAGACTGTGCCTCGGAAGGCTATTTTTAAATTCAATTTAAACGATATATTTTAAAAACTGACCAAACCGCTGTTAATTTCAATTTTACAACTTTTATTATTTTCAGTGCTATCAATATAAAATTTTCAAGCCTTCAAATAACTTCAAATTTCATATTTCACCCAATTCCAAATTATTTAATTTAATAATTTAATCATCAAATAAGTTGTGATATTTAAAATTTAAGTTAAAATTTCTCTATTGAATATTCAAAATCAATTAAATATTCCGATTTAAAGGCTTAAAAATTCTGGGTCGTCACAGAGAAATAAGTTCAGTCTTCTATTGTTGAGGAGTAGAGTTTGTGTTCTTGGTTTTGGATTGATCTTAAGGAGATCATGGTGATGGGTTGTTTTGGTCCAGTCGGTTTCTAGAGGCATCAGTAAGGGTTGAGCTGATCAGTAAGGATGTAGGCAGCCCAGGATCGTCCGAAGCATTTTTGTGGATAAGAGGCGGAGGAATTTGGATTCTGGAGTCGGAGATTTGGTTATGGTTAAGATTTCTCTGATCCAAGGAGCTATAAGTTTTGGTATGATAAGTGTTTGGTCTTCAGAGTTGAATTGCTAGTTTGGATTACTGGGATTCGGTATGTTTCACGTATCTCTGAGGGAGTACGTATATGATATTTCTGATTGTAGAACCAGCAGTTCAGGAGGTTTGGTTGTTGAGTCAGACTCGTTTGTGGCTTGATATCCTATTTAGAGTTGTAGATATAGATGAATAAGAGCTCTATAGCTTAGTAATATTGATTGTTTGGATTCTGTAGAGCGAGTAGCCCGATATTTATACCGGGAAAACTCATGGAAATTCTATCCAGAATTTTGCTGGATAACTTGATTCGTTTTGATTGGATGAATTGGTTGTTATGGTTGTTAGCATATGATTAATATATGCTTGTGATTTAAAATTAAATCTTTAAATAGATTATTAAATTACCTTTGTTTTAAATTTCGAGGACGAAATTCTTTTAAGGGGGGAGGAATGTGATATCCCATAATTTTTGGCAATATCAATTTAATAATCTGTATTTAAAATTAAATTGATTTGATAATTTTTGTAAATAAATTTGAATTGATTTAATAATCTCCTTTTATTAAATATTTAATTAGTGAATTTAACTTTTAATAAGCTAATAAATTGTTTTCTGTTTATAATGTGTATATATATATATATATATATATATATATATTTATATATATTTTAAATTGATGAGTTTGGTTTTAAATTTAATTAATATAACATATTTTTTAATTCCAATATTTTGGTAATTGGGAAATTATGATTTATTTAATGTTAAGCTTTTCAAAGCTATTTAATAAAGAACGATATGATTTTAAATACATAAAATAAATGTTTAATTATTTAAAAAGGGATTTTAGCTTAAAATTTAAATTTAAATAAATTTAATAATAAGATTTGTTTTATTTCCTTTTTAAAATATTGTTTAATAAGTATGATTGTAATTAAAAATGAAAGTTTAAATACAATTAAAATATGAAACATTTATTCATATAAATAATAAGTAATTTATAACCTCTTTTATAAATTTTATTTAAAATACCTAAAATGTTATTTTCAAATAATAAAGCAATGTATTGTTTTTATTTTTAAATATAAATGGTTTTATTTCCTTAAAAAAAATTAGCATATATATATATATATGTGTGTGTGTGTGTGTGTGTATATATAACTGAGTATTTGTAAATTAATTAAGTTTAAAACTTTCATTAACACTTAATTATGAATTCAAATTGCTTAAAAGGCGTGTGTAAACATTCTAGAACATGATTTAACATTTGTTAAGTGAATAAGCAAGGGAATTAACAAGTGTTAATATTTAAGACAAGTGTCATGTTTTAATTCTATTTTTCTTTGATTTGTAAATAAATCATAAATTTAGTTATATAAACTTGCCTTCTTCCATTCCTTCCTTTTTCTCATTTTCATTTCATAGTAAAGAAATTCTCGGCTGAAACTATTTACTCTAAAAACAATCTTCATTTCATAATGAAAATTTTCATTTCCTCTAAAACCTGTTTTCTCATCAACCTGTAACCAAATGCAAATCACTCTTCAAAATCACTTCCTGTAAACACATTTCCTTAAAATTGAGGCCTCTATATCATTTTTATTCAACCTGAATTGTTTCCTGCAATTTCAATCTGTTTTAAAAACCTGCATTCATTTCTTCTAAAATTTGGAAACAAGCTACCTGCATGCAAACCTGCATTTTCTTTTAAAAACTGGAAATTGCATGCAAGTTTATAAATAAACATTTCAAGCAACTCAAGCTTTCTGCAAGCAATATTCAAGTTTAAAGTTTTAAAAACATTCAAGCAAGTTTTTAAAAGATTCAAAAGGTTTTTCAAAATTTGGTGCTTTGTCTTCTGTATAGGTGAGTAACTCCATTTTTTTAAAATTTAGTAGGTAAATTTTGGTTGCATGAAAGTTAATTTGAGATGAATGTGTATTGTATGGTATCTATTGTGATTACATGCATGTATAGCCTGCAAGTTGTTTTCATCATAGTATTCTCTGCTAATTACCTTCCAATTTTCCAATTTTGATTTAAAAATTCAAATCCTATGACTTTGTCCCTGTTTACGCTTAATATGCAAATCAAACTTGTTTGTTTAATTATAAACTTCAGTTTAAAATTGTACTTAAGTCAAAATAATATGTGAATATCTCTAGAATGTATAAACAGATGATCAAACATTAAAGTAGTGAAAATTCAAATACACTGATTCTATGGTTCCGGGTTATAATCTGAAACATCATACAAAATTATGATTTTTAAAAGCAAGATTACAATTTTTAGTGTTAAAACTAGAGTGCAGTTTTTGTTTGAACTGGAAAAGGAAAATGGGAAAGTTCTGATGATCTAAGGGTTCGAATGGGTTGAATTTCCTCCTGGAGGTGGAGGAGTGATCAGGGATGAGTGGAAAATTATCAGATTTTGGTGTATTTCAATTTGGTGGTTGTGGTTGTGATGTGAAGTGTGGAACCCTAGTTTTTATGGGTTAAAGTTTTTGCTTTGGTACGATTTCCTCAGTGGATCGAGTTCAACTATATTTTGGGTAACGGCGGTTGGCGGGTTGACGAGGACTTCGCCGAAGTTTCAGAGGCAACGGTGGTCGGAGCTTCCATGGCGAGGCATTGACAGGTTTTGATGGAGAGTTTCTGTTTCTGGTTCCAAGTTTGGTGCTAAAGATTGATTTCGAATTCATGTTTGGATGGATGTTGTGGTTACCGGATTCTGGTGATAGGAGGATTGCCGTTCTGCTCAAGGTTGTGGAGTCGACAGGAGTTGGTCGACGGTACCGTGCATGTGCATGGTGCACTAATTTTCTGATGAATCTATGTTGTTGGGTTTGGGATGGTTACAGGATTTTGGTTTACTCGTGTTTGTCTCAGGTGATTCAAGTTTTAACTCGAAGGAAATTAGGTTTGAACTCGAAGACGTTTTAGGCTTAGCTCGAGCATAATTTTGGTTACAGGTTTTAACAACTAAACCCGTACTGTAAAAAATATAAAGTTAAAATGTAAACTAAAATTTAGAATAAGTTTAAAACCTGTGTTTGAATCTGAATTCAAGTAGTTTGAATCTGAGTTTTGGAATGATTTAAATTTTGAAATTTAAATTTGGTTTTAACAACTTTTAAGTGCAAAGGTATATTTGGTTTTGAATTTAAACTGAAAGTTTTAAAATTGTAAAATAGAAATTTAAAATAAGTTTAAATCTGAGTTTTGAAATCTGGAATTTGGGTTAAACTTCAGTTTTTAAAATGAATAAAGTTTTAAACTTAAATTGTTTAATTACTTTAAAATGGTTAAATGATTTGAAATTTAAAATGGAACTTAAAATGTAAGTAAGTTTTGAGTCTAAGTAATCTGGAATAAAATTTAATTCCAGTTTTGAAATAAATGGAAGTTTTTAAATTTTGAAATGATTTAAATAATCTTGTTTGTGTAAAGTGTATTTTTAAACTGATTTGAATTTAAAAATGAATTGGGTTTTAAATTCTTTTAAAACTTCTTTATAAAATGAATATTTCTTTAACTTGTGAGATAAAAGGATTTTGAATTGTTTCTAAACTTTGTTTAGATAAATTTTTATACATTTTAAAATCTTAAATTTAAAATGAAGTTTAAAATGAAATTTAAAGTAAGTTTGAAAACAATTTGCTTTTAAATGCTTGTAAGTAAGAAATGTTTTTCTTAAAGATTAATGGAATTTTAATGATTTGGATTCATTTAAATTACTAAGTTAATTTTAAATGGGTAATTAATTATTTAATTAATTAATGATATGGATGATTAGTTAAGTAATTAAGAATTTTTAAATTGATTAATTAAGACTTAAGATTAATTAATTAAGGATAATTAGTTTGTAATTAAGGATTACTAATTAGATTTTAATTAATGATAAAAGATTAATTAATCACGTAATTAAAAATTAATTAAGTTACAGTTAACACTTAGTTAATTAAATAACTAGGATTAATTAATGGATTATAAAAGATAAATTAAATTGAAATTAATAATAATAAAATAAAGATTAATTACTTAAGAAAAGTAATAAAAGAATTTTTAATGGTTAATTACGGTCATTAACTAAGATTATTAACAATTAATTAATGTGATTAATTTTAATAATTAATTAGATTAATTAATTAATAATAATAATTTGTGAAATTGTTAAAGTTTAATTACTTAATAAAAGTAATTAATGAATTAATTACTTAATGTAATTAATTGAGTTTAATGTGATTAGTTTAGATTAATTAATTAAGTTTAATTAATTTAAACACTGAATGATTTGATAATAATTACTTTATGTAATTAATGGAATTGTAATTACTTAGGGAAGTAATTAATTGATAATTACTGAATGTAATTAAAGATGTTTTAATAATGGAAGTAATTTGAATTAAATTACTTTGTAATTAATCAAGGGATTAATCGAGATAATTAATCAAGGGTAATTTATTTATTTAATGAAGTAATTAAGGGTAGTTAATTACTGGATGTTATTAATCAAGGAAGATTAATATTTGTGGTTTAATTGAGGATTAATTACTTAATGTAATTAATTTAAATAGAGAGGTTAATTAAAAATGTAATTAGGAATCATTAGTTAATAAAATTATTAATGTAAATTTAGAATTGATTAATTAAGGAATAATTAATAAATGAAGTAATTAATTAATAAAGGATTAATATAATCAATTTTAGTTAATTAATTGATTAAGTAATTAAAAGTTAATTATTGTAAAGGGTTAAGTATAATTAACTTGTGTAATTAATTTAAAAGCTAATTACTTATTATAATTAGAAAATTGTTAATAAGGAATGATTAATTGAAATAAATAATGAGATGGAAATTAATTACTTGAAGTAATTAATTAATGGTTGAGTTAAGCATGATTGTAATGATGAAGTAATTAATTTAATTCATTTTAAATTAACTATAGATGGTGTGATCATTAAATCATTGCTTTTGTATGAATGGATGATATTGGTTGCCTTGAATGGTTTATAATCTCCGCTATGGGATAAGTAATGTTGTGTGATATGGATGCTTTGGTTGCATTGGGATGATAATATGGATTATCTGTTATAATAATGATATGGATTATCTGTTTATGATGATAATGATGATTATCTATTGTGATGTTGTGAAATATCTATCTGTATGTATATAGATAATGAATTGAAATTGTTTTAAACTTTAAAACAACTTGGCCTTAAAAGATACGTTTTGGATTCGGTGAAACCGGGATCGGGTTTCCATATTTGGATATCTGAAAACCACATCGATCCAAATTAACGGTAGGTCGTAAATCTCAAGTGAAGATGAAGAATCAGAGTGCAAGGGTTATCGTCGTTAACTCTGAGGGTGATTCCAAAATGAGTGTAACGAGATAATGCATTCGGTTTCGTTCGATCCCGGAACGAACTTGTATGGATTGAATGCTTTCAGACTATAAAGGTAATCGTAGCCTTAGGCCTCATCAACCGGGAATGGCTAAAACATGGGAGATGTAGTCAGGCTAAGTGGGTCATGCCCAAGTAGGACGAGATTTACCCCTGTCTAGATGTCCTTTTTTCGGCTGTGTGGTGCGGTTGCTGATCACAACTGCAGGATGATCTTGTTCAGAACTGTTCACTAAGGAGTGGTTCCGGCTTTGTATTGCAGGGGATTGGGAGTGATCCTCGGTACGTTGATCTAGGCCACGTACTGTGACGGGCGGTACCCCGGTAGCCCTGCCATTGTAAGGAACCCAAAATCCAATAAGTGCCATTGGATTTGATTGTATTACCTACTTTTGTGGCTAGTAGCTGGAATTTAATAATGTAACAATTTCGGTTATTTCTTATTTACTTGAAAACCCTAGACCTCTTATAATATCACTGGATTTCCTATCAAATGTTTTAGTTAGCGTAGGGTTAAAACTTTTCTATGTTTATGTGTGGGAAGTCTTACGTGATACCTTTTGTTTTCAAAGGTTTTTCAAAAGTTAGGCAACCTTAACATGTTATTCACACCAGACGCATGTCTGACTCGGAGTTTATTTTCTGTTTTTCTTAAACTCTTGGGTGCCCAAATTTTTACGAGTAGCCAAGGGATTCAGGTTAGCTTTGACGAAGTATGGAGGAGCAATGGAGTAGGAGGCTTCTGCGTTGTAGTTATATAGTGTTCCGCTGTGGTGGTATTTCTGAGTGGTTTCTTTGTTGATGTTGTATTTGAGTTGTAAAAACTAGACAGGTGTCTATAACTGTCTAGTATGTGATGACCTGTGTAACTCTGATAATGGTTGTATATTATGTAATACTTATGTTATTAATATAATTTATTCGTTCCGCTGTTTAGATTCTGATGTTATTTCTTCTTTCCCTTCTTTCTTTGCTCTTTCCTATCCCTTTCTTTCTTAAAGATGATACGACTTTTTGGTCATTGAAAGTCGGGTCGTCACAGGAGATACCCTTGGAAAAATTCCCAGTAATTTACATTATCATGTAGAAGAAAAATCACATGCATGGCATATTTTCAATGAAGTAAAAAAAATTTAGGATTTGTTAGTTTGTTTAATTAACTTGCATTAAATTTAACTTTGCCAAAGGACGAAATACTTATTAATTATAAGTTATAACTGATCATAAGTTAAGCATGGTTGAAAGTAGAATGCTTGTAACTAAAAGCAAGAACCAGATGAATATTAATTCAAAATATTGAGTGAATTTAATAAATTTCCATTGTTGCAAGCAATAGATGACCTACGCACAATAATCAAAAGTGAAGAATTCAAATTGGAAAGTTAAGGGCCAAAATACACATGAACATACAGAAACAGGGCCACTAATTAAGAAGCACAGAAAGCAAAGACAACCTAACAGGAATAATAAATAGTGGATGCAGCAACATTTAAGTGGTAGTTAAAGTGCCTAAAATGAGAGGACATATCTTTATCGGACAGACAGAGAGAAAATGTTGGTTCTGACTAGTCATAAATTATCTCGTTTTTGGCGATGGAGATCTCTACTCTCTTCTTTGTGAAGTTAGTGCTATCGGTTAAGTAATTTGTATATATGGCAGTAAGTTAACATGTGTGTGAGTATACACATACACTACACACATCAACCAAAATAAAGGTCAGTTAATTACCCTACGTACATGCGTATGCTGCTAGTTAGGTGCAGTTAATCTGATTGCGTGAAACATGGAACTATGTGGGCGATATTGAGCATCAAAGATGAACTGTCAATCAAACATGAATAATAGGGATTTCACCTGAAAGCCTACTTGATAGTTGTTTTGAAACCAAACAAACAACATGCATAGCGCAGACATTCATCTCGATTCACCTCTGTTACAATATCTTCCAATATACTATTAAAGTACAGAAATTTCATTTTTTTTAAAGTCATGTGGTTATAAAATTAATCCAAAATAGAGAAAAATAAATAAATTATGTACTGAGACCTTACAGTAATGATGTTTAAAACCACATCTAGAAATGTAATTTCGATTAGGATTCTGACTTTTGAAGGTTTGATGATTATATGTTAAAAGCTTTACATTCTTCTACAAAATCTTGCTAACGAAATGCAAGAAATATAGATGTTACAAACCCCATAGTAGTGAGCATTTCGGAAACATCAATTGATAATTATTACAATATGTTTGTGGTACAATATATGTTAAGCTTAAATTATTGAACAAACATTTTATCAATTTACTCTTCGTGCCGAAAGAACTCTGAATTGTAGATCATAAAATCAACTTAATGCAATGAAGAAAGCTATATTTCCCATTGTATATCTACACATGATTGACTCAAGTCTCGGAGGAGAAAAAATGCATATGCTCTAAATTATTTTACCCAGTGGTTTCTAGAAAAAAAGGTCCCTATATGCTATATGGAGAGAGGTGAGATTGGAGGAGGATCATTTATGGTAAATATATGACCTATTGTTCCAAATTGGTAAATTATCATTAAGGAAACCATATTATGTTAGTTTGTTAGACCTATGAAAAGGAAAGGTCTAACTTGTACAATATAGAAAGAAAGTAAAAATGGAGAATAAATTTGTTATAAATCTAAAATGCCTTTGTGGGACAACATTAAATGTGAAGAAAATTAATCTACATCTTTAAATATGTAGGTTTTGGGAAAATCTTGGTTGCTTAAACATCTTTAGATACACGTAGTCACATAAAGCATCACAAAAATCACACAAAAAAATTTATCCGGGAATGTCCTGTAGTAATATGTATAGATGAATTTGCTTGAAAATATTTTTTTTACAGGGCAATTATAGAAACAAAATTCGAAAATCTTCTATTTAGTTTAAATTGGATAAGATTCCATTTGGCTTTCCAAAAGATATCGAGCTAAACAAAAATTCTTATTAAGTTACCCTACTTGTTAAAAAGTATATTTTGCGACAGAAAGCAAGATTGAAACATGCAAACCAAACAAGTCCTAATAAGCTAAAAATGAATATTCGTTATAAGATATTTTCATTCAAATAGGGTTGAAAATTTTATTAAAAGTTATATTTTAATCAAAATATACATTTTATATGCTGTCCAAACATACCCTAAATGAAATTTCATGAACGAATATGAACGATAAACTCAGATCATGGTTCATCAATCCAAGAATAGGAGCTTGTGGCTTAATAGTGGGTGTTGGTGTTGGCAGTTGACAGATGGTACCTGCTATGTAACACCCCACACCCCTTAATATACCCAAAAGGACACATTAAAAGCGTGGTGCATTGTAGGTATAACTAAAGCTAATAGAAACTGAGATTCACAAGACAAAATTGATAAAAACAGTGGAAACTAAAATATTAACTTATATAAAATAATACTTTATAAGAGTTTTTCATAAATAAGTCAAATACCAAATACAACATCCAAATCTCAAAACCCATCACGTCTTATGGAATAAAAACTCATAGCCTCAAAATCAGAGTATATAATATCCCTCAAAATAAGCCGGTACACAAAAAGAACTAAAGCTGAAATAAAAGAAATACATAGTGGAGAACTCTTCTAAGAAAACCTCCAAGAATCTACAATCTACCGCCCTCTCCCTT
The DNA here is from genome assembly GCA_030765085.1 of Allium cepa. Taxonomy (NCBI): domain Eukaryota; kingdom Viridiplantae; phylum Streptophyta; class Magnoliopsida; order Asparagales; family Amaryllidaceae; genus Allium; species Allium cepa. Next base: position 942,268,764 of record CM060934.1, on the reverse strand, counting down.
GATAACATATAGGGGGAAGAGAAAAATATAGAAGTGGGTTAGACAAAAAGTTTGATGAATGATAGTAATTACTAGTCTTTAAGCAAGATAAAAGTAATAGTCTCTACAAGAGTTCTAGCATAAATAAGGAAAACAATAGGAAATAGGAAAGAGATAAATTGCAAATAAATACGATTATATACTGCTCAATTTGTAAGATAGGTTAATTTTGATTGCTTGCACTTGTCCTTGATTTCTACTTTGATTAGGCTGAATTCCTAATCCTATAATTAGGATGTAACTCTAATTCTACCATTTTTAATCGACCTGCTACTCCATAGAACTTACTGTGGATCAAATGTTGTATAACTTCCTACACAGCAGCCAGTGATATCTATGAAAGATACACAAAGCACCCACTCTAGATCCGGATGACATATATAGCTCCCTACACAAAAGGCAATGGTGTCCATGAAAGATACCCATACTAAGCGCTTAGAACTCATAGCATTTACTCAGAACCAGAATGGAAGTCGCACCCGTAACTGCCACCATACCCATGCAACCTTTTGCTTTACCTATTAGGTCTTCTTATTACCTGAAACTCCAACATAAGCATGCTCCTCATCTCACTTCAGGCTAATGTGAGGTCACCGTGTGTCTATAGAAACTATATGGGAAATGCTATTGGTACCGGCCTATCATCCAAACAATATCTAGTTGCACCCCTTATCCAAATCTCTCGTGATTTGGACTTCTATTTGACCAATTACTACCATTCTTAGAATAAGCGTGCCCTTATCTCTCTTCAGGCTAATATGAGGCACCATTTTGTCTAATAGGGAATGTTATATGGTACAGGATCTACTTTCATCTGTGCTTCTTAACTTAGATAAATTATTTAATTAAGCCTTTATTATCATCTTTACTTGCGACTCTTATTAATTGATCCCAATTCTTAAAATAAGCCTCATTCTACTCTTTTTCTTATTATAACCTACGTTATAATCATGCTTTTTACTTAAGCCAAGGTCTAAGTGTGAAAATAAGCTTCTTTCATCTTTTACTCTTTTTAATTATAATTCTATGTTATAACTAAGCCAATTAATTAGTCCAATTCTAATCATAATTAGGCATGATTTCAGTCCAATTCCATTTATATTACAGTCCAATTCCATTGTTTATTACAGTCTTTATAATGTACATCATATTTTCTTTATTCAATATTCATACTTATATAATCCATATTCACGTTTAATTAATTTACTCTAATCCATACGTGAAGAAAAGGAGGAAGAAGAGAATAGACGCTTGCATAAAATTCGAAACGTAGAAAAAGATGTAAATAAAAAATAAATAACAGTAAATAAACTTAAACTTTGTAAATAAACTGTAAATAAATAAAAAGCTATGCTTAAGGGCAATAAATTATAATTAACTGAAAAGGAATAACTAAAAAGGGTGTAGACTGAAAAATAGATCTAAAACTGATAAAAAGGCAATTCCAAAATCGTAGTAAAACTACAACTATTGAAAACCTTATTATTTTAAATTACATAAAGAAATCTTAAAATAATTACAATCACTCATCTCTGGTCCTAAGCTCTTCCTTTGGTCTTTCCAGATCCACTTGGAGTTGTAAAATAATTTAATTTATAATGATTTTCTCCTTGAAAAAATTATTCTGTTTAGGGTCCTTCTTAGAAAGGTGAACCCAACTGAAGAAAACCTAGAATGAGAAAAAGTGTTAGGTCTAGGGGTCTATTTATAGGGGTAGAAGTGGATCTTGAACCGTTGGATTTGGAGATTGAACTGGATACAACCACGTGATAGGATGTATAGGAGCCATCGGATGCAAAAATAGATGGATCGGAGTGGTTAGAAGAATGCAAAACATTTCATCAATAACCTCTGGAACATTCGAACGAACGAACATTCGTTCATAATTAGCAGAGGCGGGTCGATCGCGCGGTCGATTGCCTTAGTGCCCAAGTCGACCGGCCGGTCGACCTGCCCTTTTTTTGTTTTATTTCCCTTCTCGATTTTTGTTTGATTTGTTTCTTATTCATATTATCTTGGTTTCTAACATTCTATATATGAAAATTTACTGGAAAATTACTACGGACACAATGATGAAACTCTCGTGGCTCAATCCTGATAATTTTGCAAAGTTATTTTATTAGTTAATTACCTAACGAATTAATTATTATGGTTAAATTTTGAGTTATTTATTCTTCCCTTCTTGAGGAATTTCTTCACTGAAATTTCTAAGGATAAAAGAATGTACTAAATGTTTTCATCCAATTCTACAACCAACTACTCAGTCATCAACCATCCATCGATTGTCCTTAAGTTTTTCTAATGCCACTTATGATACTTATGCAATTAGAGTAGTGTAAATTACCCCAACTAATGTAAAAGATTAGGCGGTCCACTGATGCAGTTGACCTCCTTTTATGCAATCATGTCTGTGCTATGTATCTAAAAGAATGCAAAAAAATCCTAATGATAACTGATAGTTCTATATGCGTATTAAAACCATCATCCAAATGCAACAATCATGTGATACACATCAATTAATGACAACCATGGAAATAAAGTAAAAATGCGCACACATCTATATGCATATGCTCTTGTGTCCTAATTAGGCCGATTCCTAAGGCATAATAGTGCCTACTGTACCTATACGCATCCATTAGCATCCACTAACAAACACTTGCAACCACTAGCATACATCATTCATAACATATTCTATTAACATGTTTACATCAAATCCTACCATCCATAGGATTAATTCTAAGTTCTACCCTCCCAAAAGATAATAAAAAGAAAGAACCTATTCAAATCTAAAGATAGAAATAGAAAATTCAAAATTTACTATCAAAGTGAAATGTAGATAAGAAGTACGCGTTTTCTCCTAATCCATTTAATCCTCACTGAAGTCTTTTTAACCTCTGTAGACTCTATCTAACATCAAAGCGACTTGCGCTGTCTTCCATAAAGAGCTTCGGAAGGTGTTAATCCAATGCTACCTTGAGAATTGCTATCTTATGTGAATTCCACAAAAGACAGTTGCTTTTCTCATGTTCTTTCAAAATCATGAATATCCATTCTCAGCCTTACATGTCTTACAATTTTACTAACTCCATTTTACTATTCTTCTTTAGTCTGCTCATATGAATCAACATTCCTAGATTCTCATTAGGGTCCTATACACTCTATGGAAACTCTATTATAACTTCCAAAAATAATTATTGTTGTCTCCTTTGTAGCCTTACACCTTTTCCGTTACACATAGAAAATAATTCTTATCTACTTCACATTTAGGAATTTGGTTCGGCATTTATAGTTCCATTTTAAAAATTAAGGCTTTTAAATTTTTAAAACATCAAATACCAAAGCCTTCGTCTTTAAAAGTGTCATCTTTAAGTTTCTATTAAATTCAAAAATAATAAGTTACTTAAAACCTTATCTTTCTAGACTTGCATCTTCACAGCATTTTGAATTTACATTATTTTCCAAACCTAGAGGGAAAACTTTTAAGTCCAAAACTTAATCCTCGTTTTCTTTTAAAGATCTTTTTAGTTTTCTATAAAAATTTGAATTTTCAAATTCTACTTTTATTAAGTTTTCCAAACACTTATTTTGCTTTTTCACCAAACTATTTTCTTTTAGAATATCTTTAACATATCCTTATGTGTTTTCAAAATATCTTCTCATTGTACCTAACAGTCTCATACCTTAATATATGGGAACTACTTTCTTCTATGAGAAATTATCAATGCTGAAATCTTCTACGAACCTTTTTAAAAGAGGACTTCATGTTTAGGTGAAAGTGCAAGGAACTTATTTTATACTTTTCGAAATAGGTTATACATAGTATGCTACTTCTCATACCTTGTACATCTCTTTCATGTATTCCTTGTATCTTGCAAAAAACATTTTTATTGGTTTCATAGAAAATTATACCATTACTTTTTTTTTCATTCCAATAGATTAAATTATGTTTAATTTACATTCTCTTATGATAGACATCTTCTAATATCTAACTTAATCTTTTCTTTTCAGAAAAACTCACCTCCAAAACTGGTTTAATATATCCATAACCAAAAACATTCCTTATAATAAGTGTATCTTAAAAATCACTTTTATTTTTACTCTTATAAATTATCTTTTTAAAATTCATTTTTATTTGGGTTTAAAATAGATGTTGCGTAAAACACCGTTACTACAACTCAAAAATTCTAATGCATGAATTTAGTTGAAAATAAACGCTAACAACCCTCATATGTTGTGTAAAAACATTTCCTTTCGGCGTCACCTGCTATAATAATAGTATTATAGCCTATGCTCCCTTTATTTGCCACAAAAGCATTTATTACAACCATAAATGTTGTAGCCTATGTTTTCGATACTTAATACACTCTAAGCTTTTACATTTAAAATCTTTTTTTATCTATAAAGAAACCAACAAGCTACATATGCTCTACAATTTTTCAAAAAGAATTTCACTTTTAACAAAATTTACATCGTATAAAAACCAATTTAAATTTCATACCACTTTTTTTCCAAAAACCCAATATTACTTCTTCAAAAATATTAAGAATTATATTTTTCAATTTTTCAATTCTACCTATTTTATTTTATTAGGCTAGGCATTAAGTGGATTTTCTTCTTACTACCCCGGGAGTACCCTACTAAAGTCTTTTACTCCTATTCCTCTTTTATGCTCATATTTATTCCTCCGCACTATCGTTAAATCCATTCATCTAAACCTAAATATACAAAATCGTTTCTCAAACTCTTTCCATGAGTTAACCTTCTCTATACACTAAAAAATGCACTCTCTTACTCCAAAAGCGACACTTGAAGAATTTTGCTTTCAACCGATGAATGCGAAGAGTACAAAGAACCTTCTCAAAATGTTTGGGAAATCTTTGATGACTGGAACAGAATCTAGATCTCATAGTAATGAATCAAGGTAATAAAGAAAGCTCAACATGACTAACCCCTATAGGTCGTAAGAAACTTCGAGAGTTCGTCAGCTACAAGTCCCTAATCTAGGACTCCCTTTTCGCGGTCTAATATCGCACCAAAGTGGATAACAAATCCATCCACAAACCATCCCATACCCCAAAAATCCTAGTACATAGGCGTCACAATCAAACTCTACACCTAGCATAAAAATTTTCAAACCCCTACAAATCATAAGCAAGTGTGTCGATCCTCATATGGGGTTTGAAACAATAATGGGGTGTACTACTAAAGAAATGTTTAAGAGCAAACAACCTACCAAAGAACTAGAGATAGAGGAGTGTGATATTCCAGAATCGAAAGGAGTCTGAACTAGACTTTGATGAGACTTTTAAGAAAAACTCTTTATTATTTGAAAACTGATTCTAAATTAAAGAGCTTCTTTTCTGAAAAATACTATTAAAACCAGTTACTTTGAAAAGTAGTTTAATTTTTTGAATTTTTTTAGAAATCCTATAGCCTTAGACTCCGATACCAAGTGTAACACCCCAGACCCCTTAGTGTACCCAAAATGACACATTAAAAGGCATAATGCGTTGTAGGTATAACTAAAGTTAATAGAGACTAAGATTCCCAAAATAAAATTGGTAAAAACAGCGGAAACTAAAATAATAACTTATTTAAAATAAAACTTCATAGTTTCTTCATAAATAAGTCAAATACCAAATATAACATTCAAATCTCAAAACCCATCACGTCTTATGGAGTAAAAACTCATAGTCTCAAAATTAATTACATAATATCCCTCAAAATAAGCAAGTATGCAAAAAGAACTAAAGCTAAAATAAAAGAAATAAATAGTAAAGAACTCCTTCAAGAAATCTGCTAAGCAACTGCAATCTACTGCCCTTTCTCTTGATTTCCCATGAGAGGGAAAAAGGTAAAAATAGAGAAGTGAGTCGGGCAAAAAGTCTTGTGAATGTTAGCAATTACTAGAGTCTTTAAGAAAGATAAATGTAATAGTCTCTACAATTGTTCTAGCATAGATAAGAGCAATAGGAAATAGGAAAGAGATATACTGGAAATAAATACGATTACATACTGCTCAATTTATAAGATAGGTTAATTTTGATTGCTTGCACTTATCCTTGATTTCTGCTTTCATTAGGCCAAATTCCTAATTCTTTAATTAGGATATAACCCTAATTCTACCTTTTTTGATCGGCGTGCTGCTCCATAGACCTTACTGCGGACCAGATGCTATATAACTTCCTATGCAGCAGCCAATGGTATCTACGAAAGATGCACAATGCATCCACCGTGGATCTGGATGGCATATATAGCTCCTTGGATAAGGCAATGGTGTCTACGAAAGGACCCATACTAAGTGCTTGAAACTCATAGCGTTTACTGAGCACCAGAATGGAAGTCGTACGTGTAACTGTCACCATGCCCATGCTACCTTTTGCTCCACCTATTAGATCTTTTTATTACCTTAAACTCCAGCATAAGTGTGTCCCTCGTCTCACTTCAGGCTAATGTAAGATCACTGTGTTTCTATAGAAACTATAGCGGAAATGCTGTTGATACTGGCCCATCATCCAAACAATATCTAGTTGTGCCCCTAATCTAAAAACCCCGTGAAGACTTCTATTTGACCGATTACTACCATTCTTAGCATAAGCGTCCCCACATCTCTCTTCAGGCTAACGTGAGATACCATTTTGTCTAATAGGGAATGATATATGGTACATATTCTACTTTCATCTTTGCTTATTAACTTAGATAAATTATTTAATTAAGCCTTTATTATCATCTTTACTTGCTACGCTTATTAATTTCACCCAAGTCTTAAAATAAACCTCATTCTATTCTTTTTCTTATTATAACCTATGTTATAATCATGCGTATTACTTAATCCAAGGTCTAAATGTAAAAATAAACTTCTTTCAGCTTTTACTCTTTTTTCGTTATAATTCTAGATTATAACTAAGTCAATTAATTAGTCCAATTCTAATCATAATTAGGCATAATTTCAGTCCAATTCCATTTGTATTACGGTTCAATTCCATTATTTATTACGGTCTTTAAATTACATCTTATTTTCTTCATTCAATATTCTTACTTATATAATCGATATTTGCGTTTAATTAATTTATTGTAATCCATTCGCGAAGAAAAGGAGGAGGAAGAGAATAGACACTTGCATAAAATCCAAAACGTCGAAAAAGATGTAAATAAAAAATAAATAACAGTAAATAAACTTAAATACTGTAAATAAGTAAAAAGCCATGCTTAACAGTAATAAATTATAGTTAACTGAAAAAGAATAACTAAAAGGGAATAGACTAAAAAATAGACCTAAACCTGATAAAAAGGCTATTCCAAAATCGTAATAAAACTGCAACTATTGAAAACCGTACTATTTTAAATTACGTAAAGAAATCTAAAAATAATTACAATCACTCACCTTCGGTCATAAGCTCTTCCTTTGGTCTTCTCGGATCAACTTGGAGTTGTAAAATAATTTAATTTACAATGATTTTCTCCTTGGAAAAATTATTCTGTTTAGGGTCCTTCCTAGGTGAACCCAATTGGACAAAACCTAGAATTAAAAAAGTGTTAGGTCTAGGGGTCTGTTTATTGAGGTAGAAGTGGATCTCAGACCGTTGAATTTGGGTATTGAATAGGATGCAACCACGTTATAGGCTGAATAGGAGCCATCAAATGCAAAAATAAATGGACCACATTGGTTAGAAGAATGCGAAAACATCATCAATAACCTCTGGAACGTTCAAACGAACAAACGTCCGTACGTTCATAATTAGCAGAGATGGGTCGACCGGGTGGTCGATCGCCTTGGTTCCCAGTCGACATGCCTTTTATTATGTTCCTTTTTTTTCTTTTTCTTTTCTTTTCTTTTCCTTCTCACTTTTGTTTAATTTGTTTCTCGTTCATATTAGCTTGGTTTCTCTCGTTCTATATATGAAAATTGACCAAAGAATTACCATGAACACAATGGTGCAACTCCTATGGCTCAATCCTGATAATTTCATAAAGTTGTTTTATTATTTAATTACCTAACGAATTAATTATTATGGGTTAAATTTCGAGTTGTTATGTACTATTAATAGGTTGTACCTAATGTTAACAGACTAATAAATGATTTGAGAAGAAGACTAAAAACTGGTTTATAGACCATAACCCATCTACATGTTGCTACAACCTGTTGACAGATGATAGTAGCACATGTTGCCCCCTTATGATTAAGTTGGTATAATTTTTAAACAAACTATCAAACTAAGTTGTTAAAGTCAATAACATCATAATAAACTCCATTCATGCTAGAATGAGGGCGATCGATTACCAACCAGACATAGAATCTGTGTATGAGTGTGTGTGTGTGTAAGAGACGCATACAAGTACCAACTAATACTTACTAGAATTTGATTCCCCAATGACATATGCGGCCGGCGAAACTACGGTAGTACCAAATGCATTTTCCATGTACGTAAACTCTGATATAGGTTTCCATAGCACTGCATCATTAACTTTCACAAACACTAACCAAACTTTTACCACATTTTTTCCCAATGGAACAAAGTGAACCATCATTGATGGATAAGTTGAAATGATAGTTCCTTCAGCCACTGCTCGTCCTGCTTCACCCACATAAATCAACTTGCATTTATTATGAGCTACCAGATTTGCAATTTGTTCGGTAACCAAAAATGCATGAATTATCGTATTTTTGGGTAATTATATTATATAAGGAATCTAGAAACACTACAAGGAACAAAAAATTTACTTGAGGATTTGTTATAGCCTGACAAGGAGAAGTCACAATGCTTGCTCTAGCCTTGCAAGAAGTAGCCACAACACTTGCTTTTTCAACTACATCTCTTGATTTCGACCATGCTATTTTCCTACCAACGGTCTCTTTAATGCATGACATTTGGTTGTTGGTCACCATAAGAAAGCATCTCCTTTGTTGGCATAATCTACCCAAACCATAACGGCTAATGGACCAAGCGGAATACTATTTACAATCATTTTTGGATTACTGGAGCAAAGCCTTCCTTTAGCAACTAACACTTCACCCTCATTCCAATCATAAAGCTTGCATTTTTTGTTTGTGCTACTAGTTTTACTCTAAAAAGAACAATAAATTTAATGGAAAAAGGTATGTATACAATTACAAATAGTTACCGCGAATTATATAATTTACCATAATGTCTTCCTCCAAGTATCCTCGCAGTGCAACAACACAATTAACAAGCCATGCTACTGACTTATTCTTGGCTTCTCCGAACAGTGACAAATTTGATGTAGGCCTCCATAAATAAACATCTGCTTTCTTTACACAATCTATAACAACTTTCACAGCATTTGGTCCAATACGAATGTCATTGACAACCTCATTAGGATCAGCGGAAACTACTCTATCTTCGACAATAATTTCATCGGTTCCATCCCAATTAAATAACTTACATAAGTTGTCATTGCCCAACAATTATTCAACCAAAAATTATATTAATTATTGGTTTAAAAACTAAACTGCAACTAATGTTATATTAGTAACGTAAGTGATATTTACCATTTAAATTGTGCTCCCTTTTTTCGAAATTTCTTTACCCTGTCAATTATATTAATTATATTAATTGTTTGATTAGAACTAAACTACAAATGATGTTATATCGGTAATAGAAGTGATTTCTACCGTTTCAGGTGTGCTTCCTTCTTTCGAACATTCTAAACCCTGTCAAAGCAAAAAATAGCAGATCTAAAAGTCAAAAGGTATTAATTTTGAAATTTAAAGAAATTCACGAAAAATCAACGTTCAATAAGTGAACCTTCTGAGGTAGATTTTCGAGCTTGTTCATTAGTGTGTGTGTTATACTCTCCATTTCTGAAATTCTTTTCCGACATTGAGTTATTTGCTTATCTCTACATTGTAACAAAGTTAACTTGGTTAAGGCGTAGCCCCTTCCTAGTGCTCTTAAGCGTCATGGTTTATCATGCTCCAAAACTTATATAACTTGATCTTCTTTGACATTATTTGTCGAGTCGAATTGTCTTGCATTATCAATTTTTTTAATCTCCTCCTACATAAATTAATATACATATAGGCTATATACGATGGTAAAATTATTGCAATGTTTAGTTGCTGACAAAATCAAATATTCTTACAAAAGTATTTATGACATCTGTGTTCACTAGTTCACCATTTTTTAGTGCGAGATTTAACCCAGATCAACTTAGATACGGACAATGAATCCTGACTTTGCTTTTTCTACATTTAGAAAGACATTGAATAAATCAATCGATAGTTAATTAAATAATTGGGTAAATAATGTTACAATTAATTAACTAACCAAATCATCGGCCAATCTGGCCATTCCTCTACGTCCAGTTGTGTGCGACAATTGCTTTTGTCTAATGCAATATATTTCTCACTTCGTGCCTGAAAGAAGTTAAGGTATAAACAAAGTCAGAGGATGCCATAAATGAAAAATGCAATTTTTGAATTCAGGTAATGGCAACATGCCATAGATGATGAAATGTGCATAGTTGTTGCATGGTACAACTGCATGTACTTAGATGATATGTGTTGGTTATCAACACAAATACCAACAAATTTAATAAGTATAGTAAATGTACAGAGTTGTTTGCTTATCAATTCTTTAACCATAGACTTCTTATTAAAATATAAAAATCTCTTATTTGTGGTTACAGACATTGAGTTGGGTCATGTTTGTGGTCACTGACATTGAATTGAGTAAATGCTAAATATGCATACAAGGAAGGTCATTCTTATAGTTAAAATCAGAGTGATCTAAAGCACTTGTTAATAGTCCATTCATTCCATATATAATCACCTAAAATGCAAATCCATAGTTACAATAAATGATTTATGCTAAAAAAAACAAAACTATATTTATGCAAGCAAGCAATGAAAGACACATAAGCAAGCAACAACAATGTATTAAATTAACTTGACTGAATTGAAGAAATCTATTAATACATTTAAGATTTAGAGTCAGAACTTGAATATAATATGGATAGCGTATCTAAAAGAAATTAAGCATGTAGGAGTGGGATATGCATTATTAGGTTTATATTACTTTATAATAGTGAACCATGATCCACTTTGGACAAACACTGCATAGATTATTTACTGTAAACCCGCTCAAGGATAAAATCTAATAAACTTTTGAATATGAGCAATTGATACTCTAAACCCGCTCTAGGACAAACACGGTTGGTTCGGGTTTATATTATAATCTCTTGTTAAACTTTTGAACATGAGCAGTTACTTTCATTCAATTATTATTGTATCCAGGATAAAAAAGATGATTTAGTTATTTTTCCTTATTGACAAACACTGCAGAGATTATTTACTGTAAAATCCACTTTGGGTATGCCTCTAATTTTACTTCATGGTTTGAACAAAATTTTAAAATTAAGAAATTCGTATCTTTTTATTTCATAACTGATTTAAAATATGATTTATGTAACTTATGACATTAAAATAATGAATCTATAACTCAGCATAATGTCTTTACAACAAAGCATTCAAAACAAATAGGAAACTAAGATAACAGGCAGACAACAAAGCTGAAAATAAAAATAAGATAACCAAGAATAATGTGAAATTATTATCATTACTACATCTACTCAATACTCATAGGCAGACGACAAAGAAAACAAAAATAAGAAGGTAAGATGAAAAGTCCTGAAAAATTCTCCACTTCACAATTCATATGTAATGAAAGTAGGAGAAAATGAAAGGAAGATCAGCAAGAAATTTTACTTTAAACTCCAAACTTGTTTTCTCCTTTACAAACTTTCTCCACTCCTTCATGTTTTTGATGTTGTAGGATTTCAACGCCAGTCTTTCCTCTTATGTCATTGTTTTAATTATTTTTCGAACCAATCTACTTTTTGAGGTTCTCCAAATGGTTCCCATTTGTTGAAATATGGAGGTTTTTTTCCATTCACTGACCGTTTTAAATCTAGACTACAAATTAGAAGGAAAAAAAGGGGTGTTATTTCATCTTTAAATGAATTTAAAAGGACATTCTTCTAAAGAGATTATTTTTGTAAATAAATCTACTACTATGTGACAAAAATAGTAATTTTTCATGCCTGAGTAGAATCCTACAAGACAGTTTTTAGTTCATCGCTTAGAAGCCTCCAATCGCTAAGTGTAACCGGAACATGCTCCATACTAGTGGTCCAAGATAAGAAGACAAGTGTATCGAGCCTTATCTAATGGATAGGGCTACCTCATTGAATTCAACTTTAATTCGATTATACAGATTTAACGGAAGTCTTTTTTATTTCGTTGGTCATCGACCACATTTTTTTACATTTATATTTGCAGTTTTAGCTTCGACTGGCCTCTTGATTTCCATCTTGGCAACAACATTTTCTCCACAAGTCGTTCCATATTCTCCATGTGTTTCATTTTCTTCATAATGCATTCCAATTTCTTCATGCATTTCATTTTCTTCGCACGGTATTTCATTTCCTTCACGCATTTCATTTTCTTCACAAGTCATTTCATTTTCTTCACATGGCATTCCTATGGTGTCATGCCCTAATTCTTGTTCCTTCTCTACATGGCAAGATTCGTCGGTTGGCACAATATATTTGACTTTTGGCTTATACTTTCGGTATTTCTCGTTCTTTAATTGTTGGCGAGTGCATACACTGCTTATATGTATATCCTTTTCTATAAAAAAATTTAATAAAAGCAATTTCTATGTTAAGGTCGTCGCATATTTAATGAAAAATAAGATGTTTAGAAAAGATATACAGAAAATTGCCTTTGAAAGTAATATTTGGCATAAGAAAAACATTATATACATATTATGTGACATTTCACTGTAGATGATATAATTGAATCAAAAAAAATAAGGCTGACACTCCTTCAGATCCACTAGATACAAATGCACAGCAACAAAAGGATACTGCACACATAACACAAACATAGATATAGCTTACAGGAAACAAAACTATCCACTAGTAGAATTTCATAAGTTGTAGATAAACTCCAAGTTTCCTGGAATCATGTACATACTACTAGGAAACAAAACTATCCACTAGTAGAATTTCATAAGTTGTAGATAAACTCCAAGTTTCCTGGAATCATGTACATACTACTAGGAAACAAAACTATCCACTAGTAGAATTTCATAATTTGTAGATAAACTCCAAGTTTCCTGGAATCATGTACATACTACTAGGAACGGTGCCATGCAGAATTTTACAATAAGGAAATTTGGAGTATATCTGTTATCACTAGTAGTGACCAGCATATTACATGTTTACTTACTGATAACGAGGGCTTTTGGATGTATGCTACAGTTTTGTATGCCAGTAATTTGTGTGCAGAAAGAGAATTATTATGGAATCAATGATCACAGACTTTCACAATACAGATAAAGCATGGTTATTATCAGGAGATTTTAACAATGTGCTTAATTACAAGTATAAGGAAGGTGGCAGATAAATTCCTAACTCCCAAATTAGAGGATTTTCAAACTGCATAATTCAAAATGAGTTGGTTAAGGCAACCATCTATAGGTTCAAACATACTTGGTGAAATAAAAATGTCCAACTCACATAGACAAAGTACTACTGAACAACAAAAAGCTATCCACTTTCGACCAGCTTAAAATCATTGCATTTCCTACTAATCAAAGTGACCACACCTCTTTGTTAACTACCTTTTACACAACTAGTGACATCAAAGGCAAACCATTTAGGTACATCAACACCTGGTCCACTTAGGATGAATATAAGGAAGTGGTAGATAGGGGAATGAAGACATATACATGGGATGTTAAGATATATAAACTTATATACGATTTGAAGTCAACAAAGCTGAAGCTAAAATCTTGGAATCACACTAGAGAAAGAACATACACAACTACTACAACTGTTGAAGTAGAATTTAATGATCTATTGCTACAGATTGACCAAAATCCTTATGATGAACAAAAGTATGAGGAAATGATTTGTAAAAGCATGAAACTTCGGAACATGATGAATATCCACAATTCTAACTGTACTTAACAATCTAAGGTAAATTGGCATATACATGGAGACAAGAATTCAAGGCTCGTCTTTACCAAAATGTTGATAGGGAGATACAAGAACAAAATACAAGCTTTTTAAATCAACATGGAGAAGTCATTTATGACAAACTGAAGATAGAAGATGAAGCATTTGCCAACTATACAGACTTATATAATGCCACAGAAGATGCGGCCCCACAATAGAAGACATGGTCTTACATTTAATGCTTATAAACTGAATTTGGTTGAAATTATGAAATTACGTAAGTGATGTTATTAATTTTATGTTTTCTATTAAATTGATCTACTGTCTAGTTGAAAACTCCTCATTTTCAAACCCGATGCTGCCAAAATTTTCATTGTATGTTGTTATAATCATCTGATTGCTTGCATTCTATTTGTTGTATTCAAATGTTAAAATAATTAGCCAGAATTGAGCAGTAGTCAATTAGGAAAAATAGGAAAAGTTTGACCAAAAAACCTGGAGCAAACAACTCTACGCACATCATTGGTTGACCATCCAGACCCTAGCCAATCGATAGTCGATGCTTGGCCAATCAACTGATCATGTCCATTATTATTGTAAAAAATTGATTTTACTATTATTTTAGAGTACTTTATGTGACATTATGTATGCATGCATGCATGCATGCATGCATCCATGCATGCATACATGCATGTAAGTTCATTATTTGCCTCAAATCAACTTTTTAACCTTCAATTTATCTCATAATAACTTGCATGCATACTAATACACAAATAATGGTAGATGACTTTAGTGACTTTAGTTTTTATTCATATATATTGATATCTGTATCTTTTGAATCAATTCGCTTACCTTCTTTTTTTACTTTATATTTTCATGATCATGTTTAAGATGTGGGTTGAAGGAAAATCTATGAACTTTTCATGCATTTGATGCATTCCATGTTTGGTGATTAAAGTAGGAAATTCATGAATAAGTTTTTCTGCTGCAATGCTCTAGCAAACATTTTTTTATTCATTATTTGATTACGAGTTAATACATATGTATTTTAGTAAAACTATTTACTTTAGTTACAACCAAGGCTATGTAGTACAAAGTTGAGTATAATAAAATGGTATTGACGTGCATTTTTTCAATCAAATTTGTTCTTGAATACTGTATTTTTTATGTCATCGAGATTAAATCCATTGTTCGATTTTCGACTTTTCAACCTTTTAGTCATCGCATAACAAATTCCATACATGTTGATACATATACAGATGTTGATGACTTGTCTTTTTACTCATTACTATTTATATTTGTAATTTATAATTATATATGTATATTTTTATTTGGTCTATCCCATATTTTCATAACCAGGGTTAAACTGTGAGTTGTAGGATTAAATATGAATTGTTTGTTTGCCTAATTCTAATGCGCTTAACACTTACTGTTGTTACAAATATATGAGTAGCCCTTTTTTGCTCAAACTCACATTTTTTATATTTATTTTTTAATCTTAGTTATACTATAATTACTTTATTAAAATGATTTATTTTGTGTTCAAAACTGTATTATGTAGTCTACTATTGATTACTAGAAATTTCATTATGGCTTCTAACTAATTTTTATTTCAACACTGCTAACATGTTCAAAAGTAAATACGTTTTCATAGAAACACTGTCTGTTGTACATCATTTTGAAACTAAAATTTGAAATATCAGCTGTATGATCTGGTAGATTAAACCAAAACATCATAACATTTATATATCTATTGCATACAAACTAACGTAAGATCTAATGCATCTGCAATTTTGAAATCTAAGAAAGAGGTATTATTTTAGAAAAAATTATCATCGAACACGGCAAAAATAATCATAACTTACAAAGTAGGACATGTTAGAGGCTCAATTTTTAGTGTTGGAACAAATTTCATTTAATAAGTGTGTTTTATTTGATTTTGCCTTTTATTTTTCCAGTCGATAGATTCCAAGTAATTAATTAGACAAATTTAATCATATTGTTAATGCATAAACATAGAGTAATTCTTCATTTATGTACTTAAGGATTTGAATGAAATTTTAAACCGTAAGTAGGGAAAATTTGAATGGAAAAAACTTTACATTATGTAAGAGGACAGCCAAGATGAAGAAACACTGTAGTAATTGCTTTTCAATGACAGAACTTGTCATTGCAGCATCAGTAAAGAAAAAACAGCAAGGCATGAGAGATAAAGATACATATCTACAAACAAATGTAAAGCAATAAATTTTTAAGCATGTTACTATAATTGAAATGAAACAAAATGCTAAGGGAACTACAAAAAACTAAAGAAATACAGCAAGAAAAAACGAGGTTTCAAGATATAAAATGGCTATGAACATGTTTTTCTTATCTGAACATAGTTAGAAAAAGTTGTTTGTTAATCGAACTTTAGTTTATATGCTATGAATTTTGAAGGTGTGAATTTTGAAGAGTAAACAAAAGCATAGTTAATATATTCTTAAACATAGTAAAATGAACATAGTAAATATATACGAACATATGCAATTGGAGTATTTAAGGAAAACACCAATACATATGCAATTTCTAAAATTCTAAAATAAAATAGAAGACAACATGGATACCTTCATGAGGAAGATCGAGTATGCCTTCAAGTATGTAGATCTCTATGATAAATTAATAACTCAATACCTGCAGAGGTAAAATATTAATTGGTTATCAAACATATTAACATTTGCCTAATTTTGACACAAATAATAATCTCATTTACCTTAGTTACAACATCATTTCTTACGCAACAATCATTGATCTTATGAGCAGACAATGGAAAAATAAACAAAAACGACATGTC
The DNA here is from genome assembly GCA_030765085.1 of Allium cepa. Taxonomy (NCBI): domain Eukaryota; kingdom Viridiplantae; phylum Streptophyta; class Magnoliopsida; order Asparagales; family Amaryllidaceae; genus Allium; species Allium cepa. Next base: position 942,251,906 of record CM060934.1, on the reverse strand, counting down.
CATGCACTCGAAAGCAATTCTCATAATCAAAAAAAATACTTAAACTACTCAAATATGCCTTCCGGTCCTTTTTAACGTAACTAACATCTTCAACATTCATATCGGTTACATCGTAATCTTCCACGACATTGATAGCTTCGTCTTTATAATCATTTGTCTTTAAATATTGAAAATCTCTTAGTGGTGCTTTCATTGCAATATATCAATTCGACAAATCATTTTCTCTTGAATAAATACTTGTTTTGCTTGAGAGGCAAGGATGTATGGATCTTTAGAAAATGATGCTTGGTTTTGATGTAAATTGACAAGAGTGAAACCATCTTCATCAACTTTTATTCCATTTCCTATATGTGCCCAACGACACTTAAAAACGGGAATATAAAACACATGATAATCTAATAAAATTATATCAGTCAATATTCCATAATAGGTGACCACATCAAAATACTTGAGAAATATCTTTTGCACTTACTCTACACATAGTTGTCGCATCATAAGTCACTCCGTTATTTTGAGTTTCTCTCCCTGCGTCTTTTATATGAAACCGTTGATCATTGATGATATATCCTTTGTAAGATAAGGCATCATTCTTCGGACTGTATGCAGTCCACTTCAACTGTTCATTGTAATCATTAGAGTTAATAGGTATCTGCAAAAAATTTCATTGATAACATATATTTTAGAGTAATACTCTTAGGAGAACGAGAGTATATTTAAAAAATCATTTAACGTTTTTTCTTAATCCAATCCGCAAAATATTTTGTATGCATTTCCCAAAGTAAGGTTGAATTTCTTTTCATACGCTTGCATGAATTTTGTAATTCCTCCAAATGAAAACTAATATAAAACAAGACGTGCTAAGTTATATTTATTAATTCAAGCACATCCAAATAATTAAAAATAATGTAAAGTATACTTACTCTAAAAATGGTTCCACTACAATTATATTCATTAATACGGCTAAACGAGCACTTCCTTTCTCATGGAAGGATAGTGTAACTATCTTATACATTGAAATTGGATGTCCGTCTAATATTACACTGCTTTCATAATCTTTATTTCGAGCTGCTATCTCCTCAACTTGTCCTGATTTTTTTTTTAAATTCACGAAAAAACCTCATGCATTCGTCTACGAGATAAAATTCTGCAATACATTCCTCAGGTCGTGAATAGTTTCTTACATAATCTTTAAGCATCTTCATATGTATTTCAAATGGGTACGTCCAACGAAATTGAACCGGACCAAAAATTAGTGCATCTCTATTGAGATGAATTGAAAAGTATACCATTATGTGAAAAAACGATGGTAGAAAATATTTTTCAAGCTTACACAAAATTTCAATAATCTCAACGTTGATTTGCTGCAACTTCTCTCTGTCAGAGACACATTGACATAATTAGTTGAAAAATGAACATAAGCGTTATTGTTTTTCTAGCCTTCTTTGACAATAGCCCTTTTACTGCTACCGGCAACAAGTGCTGCATTAAAACATGGTAATCATGTGATTTCGAGTCACTAATTTTACAATCCTCCAACGATATACGATTTTTCAAATTTGAACAGTAACCATTAGGTCCTTTGAAATCGTTGATCTTTTGTAAAATATTTTTTCTCGGAATTTGACAACGTATAAGGAGCTGGCAGATGATATGTTTTCTTTCTACGAGGTTGTGCATGGGCCTCATGCCAAATTCCCAATCTCTAAATTTTTCCTGGAGTTGGTTCCACCTTTTAATTTGTTATCATGCAACATTGTACCTAGTATGCTTTCATCAATGTTTTTCTCCACATGCATTACATCTAAATTATGACGTAATGGCAGTTCCTATAAAAATCAATAGTGTAACACATAATTTTATGTATATTTAATTGTTAAAACATTTTAAAAAAATCCACCAACCTCCTAATATGGCAAATCAAAGAAAATTAATCCCGTTTTCCACCTTGATAGCTTAATTTGGTAAGATTGTTATCTATATTGCCTTTATCTCCCACATCATAAGTACTCTTCCTCTTCCTCTTATTCAGCTTAATATTATCTGAATGATCTTTTTCTTATTGTTTCTCCTCTCCCTTTTTTCTTTTCTTTCTCGTTCCTAAAATCATTTGGAAAATCTTTTAACAATGCAGAAAAATTTCTTCCAGTTAAAATTCTAGGAGCATTACCTATCTCCATGGTGTTATCAAACCAAGTCTTTTATTTCCTCTGTGAATCTGACATAGGTAGATATCTTCTATGACCTATGTAGATATTCTTTCGACTATAATTCAACCAATGGTGATGAGTATCAACACCACACAATGGACAAGCTTTTTCTCCCATCCAGCAAGATTTTCATAAGCTGAAAAACCATTTACTGTCCATAGCAAAATTGCTTCCATTTTAAATAATATTTTCTAAATGCATCATAAGCGTCAACTCCATTACTCCACAAATAATGTAAGTCTCCGATCAAAGGTGCCAAATATACATTAATATCATTCTCGGGCTGCTTTGAACCAGGGATAAGTAATGTTAACAAAATATTTTTCTTCTTCATACACAACATAGGTGAGAGAATATATGCCACAAGAATTACCGACCAATAACTATATTTGGAACTCAGCATAGAAAATGGATTAAATCCATTTGTAACAAGACCAAGTCTAAGATAGCGTGGAATGGATGAAAAATATTTCCATTATTTATCCACCATATTCCATGCGGTAGAATGCACCGAATGATGCATTTTCCATCATTGCTTCTTTTATTGAAATGCCATCTTAAATCCCCAGCCATCTTCTGAGATTTAAACATTTTCTTAATCTTGGAATTATTCAAATATATCTCAACACTTTAATTGGATCACCATTTATAATCTCCTTGGTATCTTGATTTATCTTCCATCTTGAAGAATCACATTTTGGACAAGATTCTAAATCTTTGTATTCTTTACTAAGAAGAATATAGTCATTCTCACAAACATGTATCTTTTCAAATCCCATGTTAAATGATTTAAGAAATTTCTTTACTTCTTATAAAGTTTTGAGTAGTAAATTATCATTTGACAAAAACAATTATTGCATGTTTAATAGCTTGTCAAACCTACTATCGGACAGACCAGTCTCACCTTTAAGATTATATAAAACGGCGATGGTGGATAATTTTGTATGATCTGTGTATCCAAGATACAATGGAGTTTCTGCATCTTCCAAATTCTAAAGTAATTCATCCTCTCTTCTTTGAGAATCATCATTATCCTTGTCGTCGACAAAAAAATCATGGTTCATAAAATCTTCATCTTCATAATGAATCATCTGGAATAAGTCATATGTGTCAAACGACTTTATTTGTTTAACTATATTTATTTGCTCGCCATGGCAATACCTTCTACTGCTCTTATATTTAGAACTCATTCCTTCTATAATTAAATGTTCAACGATGATGTGGTCATCGTGCCGACTAAGATTTCGACAATCTATACACGGGCATAAAATTTTCCCCACATTTCTTAGATTTCTTTTTGCCACATGCACGAAATTCAAAGCTCCTTGTAGGTACTCTGTACTAGTCCTATGACAAAAATTAAAAACATTAAAAAATGACTTTTAATACAAACATATATGTGTTCATTCTAAAAATACATTTTATGTTAAGCATTATATAGTCACATGTTTAAATACACCTAATCTTCTTCCAACGGCAATATAGGCAATCAAATAAGTTTTCAAACTTTGGTGTAGAATTTAATTTTCTATTATAATTAAACAATAAAATACTTAAAATCAATCTATGATTCCATCTATAATTCTAGACACAAATTTGACTTTCTTTTTATATAATCCACTACTATTTTTGCATCTATTTTGGACATACTATTAATAAGTGCACATAGAAAAATTCTCCTACTGGGATTCCTACATCAGGTGTTATCATGAAACGCAAAGACACAACAGATGCTGCTAATAGGAAGACCATAAAGAAAGGAAAAGAAAAGATTGACTCACAATCTGAACCAAATGTTATGCAAAACAATCCTTTTCATGTACTTCAAGAAGATGAATCTACAACTTATGACACTTCACTATAGATGATATAATTGAATCAAAAACAAAAAATGAGGCTGACACTCTTTTAGATCTACTAGATACAAATGCACAGCAACAAAATGATACTGCACACATAAAAATATAGCCAAAGAGGATATCAATGAAGTGTCCAATGTTGAAGGCAAATAAGAATTTGAGCCTGCTATTGATGAAATTCAAGAAACCTTTATTATTGATAATTTAGCAATTATTCAAGAAGATACAGAGCTTCCAGAGAGCTTGGACATACAAAACGTGTTGGAGCCCAATGAAGCATACATGAATGAAATTACAATGGGATCTGTGTTACCAAGTGGACAAGTTAATAAAGCTCCTCCTATAAGACAAACCAAGAGCACAACCAAACTCAAATGACACTAATCACATGAAATGTTAGGGGAATGAGTGATCCTCAAAAAAACCACACGTATCATTTAGTTCCTTCTCAAATATAAGCCAACTTTTGTTGGCTTACTGGAAACAAAACTTTCCACTAGTAGAATTTAATACTTTACTGATAAACTCTAAGTTTCTTGAAATCATGTACATACTACTAGGAACAGAGCAAAATGCAGAATTCCCATACGTTACAATAAGGACATTTGGAGTATATCAGTTATCACTAGCAGTGACCAGCATATTACATGTTTACTTACTAACAATAAGGGCTTTTGGATGTACGTTACAATTGTGTATGCCGGCAATTTGTGTGCAGAAAGAGAATTATTAATGAATTTGATGATCACTGACTCTCAAAATATAGACAAAGCATGGTTATTATAAGGAAATCTTAACAATGTGCTTAATTACAAGGATAAGTAAGGTAGCAGACAAATTCCTATCTCCCAAATCAGAGGCTTTTCAAATTGCATAATTCAAAATGAGTTGGTTAAGGCAACCATCTAAAGGTTCAAATATACTCGGCGAAAGAAAAATGTCCAACTCACATAAACAAAGTACTACCGGATAACAAGATGCTATCCGCTTTCAACCACCTTAAAACCATTGTACTTCCTACAGATCGAAATGACCACACCCCTTTGTTAACTACCTTTTACACAACTACTGACATCAAAGGTAAACCATTGAGGTACATTAACACATGGCCCACTTAGGATGGATATAAGGAAGCAGTGCTATTAAAGTATAGAAATTTCATTTTTTTTAAACCCGTGTGGCTATAAAATAAATCCAAAATAGAGAAAAATAAATAAATTATGTATTAAGACCTTACAATAATGATGTTTAAAACCTCATCTAGAAATGTGATTTCAATTGGGATTCTGAATTTTGGAGGTTTGACAATTATAACGTTAAAACCTTTCCATTTTTCTACACAACCTTGCTAATGAAATATAAGAAGATACCGATGTTAGAAATCCCACAGTAGTGAGCATTTTATAAACATCAATCGATAATTATTACAATATGTTTATGGTACAATATATGTTGAGCTTGAATTATTGTATAAACATTTTATCAATTTACTCTTTGTGTTGAAAGAACTTTGAATTGTAGATCATAAAATCAACTTAATGCAATGAAGGAAGCTATATTTATCATCAAATATGTACACATGATTGACTCAAGTCTCCTAGGAAAAAAATGCATATGCTCTAAATTCTTTTACCCATGGTTTCTACAAAAAGGTCCTTATATGCTAAGTGGAGAGGAGATTAGAGGAAGATATTTTATGGTAAATATATGCCCTATTGTTCCAAATTGGTAAATAATCATTAAGGAATCCATATTATGTATGGTTGTTTGACATGTGAAAAGGAAAGGTCTAAGTTATATAGTATAGAAAGAAAGTAAAAATGGGGAATAAATTTGTTATATATCTAAAATGTGTTTGTGGACAACATCAAATTTGAAGAAAAATAATCTACATCTTTAAATATGTAGGTTCAGGGAAAATCTTGGTTGCTTAAATAGTTTTATATACATGCATTCACATAAAGCATCACAAAATCACCCAAACAAAATTATCGAGGAATGTCCTGTAGTAATATGTATAGATGAACTCGTTTGAAAATATTGTTTTTTACAGGGTAATTAAAGAAACAAAATTCAAAAATCTTCTATTTAGTTTAAATTGGATAAGATTCCATATGGCACTCCAAAAGATATGGAGTAAAACCCAAATGCTTATTAAGTTACCATACCTATTAAAAAGTATATTTAGCGACAGAAAGCAAGATTGAAACATGCAAACCAAACAAGGCCTAATAAGCTACAGGATGGATATTCTTAGTTTAGTTTTAGATATTTTCATCCAAATAGGGTTGAAGATAATATTAAAAGTTATATTTTAATCAAAATATACATTTTGTATGTTGTCCAAACATACTCCAAATGAAATTTCATGAATGAATATGCAGGATAAGGTCAGATCATGGTTCAGTAATCCAGGAATAGGAGCAAGTGGCGCAACAGAAGATACGATCTCACATATAATGCTTATAAACTGAATTTGGTTGAAATTATGAAATTACATAAGTGATGTTATTAATTTTATGTTTTGTATTAAATTGATTTGCCGTCTAACTGAAAACTCCTCATTTTTAAACCCAATGCTGCCAAAATTTTCATCATATGCTGTTATAATCATCTGATTGCTTGCATGTTATTTGTTGTATTCAAATGCTAAAATAATTAGCCAGAATTGAGCCATGGTCGATTAGGAAAGACAGGCAAAGTTTGACCAAAAAACCTGGAGCAAACACCTCCAAGCACATCTTTGATTGACCATCATACCTTAGCCAATCGATAGTTGATGCTTGGCCAATCAACCTATTGTCCAGCTGGTCAACCGATGAGCTGTTTGGAGCTTTAGCTCTTGGCTGATGCTAAAAAAAAATTAAAATTAAATTTAAAATGGTTTTATTTTACAAATTACATTATTATAATAAAAAATAATTTTACCGTTATTTCACATTATGTGACTATATATATATATATATATATATATATATATGTATGTATGTATGTATGTATGTATGTATGTATGTATATGTATATGTATATGTATATGTATGTATGTATGTATGTATGTATATGTATATGTATATGTATGTATGTATGTATGTTTCTATTGTTATATTGATTAAGTTCATTATTTACCTGAAATCAACTTTTTAACCTTCAGTTTATCTCATAATAACTTTCATGCATATTGATACATAAATAGTGATTGATGACTTTAGTGACTTTAGTTTTTATTCATATACATTGATATCTATATCTTTTGAATAATATTCGCTTAGCTTCTTTTTTACTTCATATTTTCATGATCAGGTTTAAGATGTGGGTTGAGGAAAAATCAAAAATCTTATAATTAAACTATTATCGCCGAAACATTACTGTAAACTATTATGACTAAACCATTACTATAAATATCTAAGCATGATGTACAAATATCACGTTTTCAATTTAAGATACCAATATCGAAACTCCAATTCAAACATCTAACTGAAACAAAATTAGTAAATGAGCATTGGGATTACCTAGATCTGGTTATTTAGAGGGAATGAATAGCAAGGCCGCGGGTGGAAAAGTGAAAAGGAATCGATTGCTTGCGAAGAAAGAGGAAGGAGTAGATCGACGAAGTAAAAGGGATCCCTACTGATGAAGTGGAGAGGAGCAAATCAAGGAAGTGGCGTGATGGGGCAGGTAGATAAAGTAACTGCGCGTGCTGGAAGATAAGCGAGAGGAGATAATAGCGGAGAGGAAACTTTGTTGACGGAGGGAGAAAGATAAACAGTGGTGGGAAAGTACATGAAAATGTGACGATTTTTTCTATTTGGTGGGCAAGCCGAAAAAATCTGGCGGCCTGCAAAATAAAACAAAAAAAGCAAAAATAACATTGGTTGCACTAACAAGGCAAACGCTATCAATAAATGCATCTATAGGTATATTATCTTGTAATGTTTGGATCCACTTAATTGATCAAATAATTCATCTATCCTCGGTAATAGATATCGATTTTTATCATCTTCTAATTTAATTAATGATAATCGATGCACAATCTTACAACCCATCATGTATTTTCACGAACACTATGATCACCCCTTACGGTGAAATGGTTGGTTCAGTAAAACTCTTTCCTTCTAAGTTCACTAGCTGCATCTTAACTCCATCTCGGTAGGTGTCATCATGCTAGGTGGTGTACTTACCAGTTCAGCTACGAGTGCAAGATCTATTCAAAACTCAATAGCTCGTTTCGACAGTAGTCCTGTATTATATTCAAAGACATCTACAAATTCACTAACTAGGAAAACCCGATTCAACTTATCCTCCTTCTACATTACATCCAATAAAGCACAAATTTCAAAACTTGGATTTTCTCTTGAGTATACAATTTGGTCGCTACTATTGGGGTGTCTTAGTGATATTTCCTATTATGGAAAAATATCCTTGCATCATATTTACTTATCCAGTCCATACCCAAAATAATCTCAAAGCTCATGAAATCAAATACATGCAAACTACAGGTAAACACATGATCTAATAATGCAAACTCTAAATATTCACATCTCATGCCTAGAGTTGAATACCCTCCATTCAGATTCGCAACCCTTGTGGAAGTAAATATGTATGTGGGTTCTAGGTTAAGCTTATCTAACAAACAATGAGATATTAAAGAATGTGATGCATATGTATCAAATAATACTCTAGGAGGTATACCATGAATCAAAATCATACCTCCCTTCGTAGCTTTCCCTTTCTCCTCAATTGTTGGTCTCGAGGTAACGATTCCAAGGCAAATACTTTCCTTTTTTGCTTTAGCCAACTACTTGCACTGGTACTTATAATAATCTATCTGATCGCGATTAAAGAACTTAATTCTTCGTGCCAATAGCTGTCTTTCCATCTCCTAAACGATACTTGTTCGCAAAATTTCATTTTTTATCATACTTGTAGTACACAACGTTTTCTTTTCCTTTTTTAATCGCTCCACCCTTCTGAGCTCCACTCTTTTGAAAGAACTTCCTTTTCTGATTCTGCCCACTCTAAGCCTCCACTGCCATATTACCACAAAAGAAAGAAGCATCTCCTCGTTTCTCAAAGCTATCTCCACGACTACATCACATGGATCCTTGAGATATGACATGTTGCTCTAGCAAGCTCAGGTCCCAATCCATGGATGAAATTCTCATTCCTCTTAATTATAGCGTCCATAGTAGTGTATCCATATCGAGCCAACTCCACAAAACTTGTTGTGTACTCAAGCATAGTCATTTTACCTTGCACAAATAATTTAGCAAACTTCCTTAAAAAGCTGACTTGGTGATTTCAGACATAAATCTCTCTTCAAACCTTCTCCTGAATTCTGCCCAAGTTGAAGTTTCCTCTACTGCTCCAACCGTCACACTATTCTACCAGTACAATGTAGCACCTTGCAGTGCCTGAACGCTAATCTCCTTTTCTGTTCATCATCTAAACCAAGATCGGTGAATATCCTTTCATAATGGAGTAACCAATTATCCACTTCAATTTCATTCTTAGTTCTTGCTTCCCGCTAAATCTCACATAGTCTATACTCAAAACAGCATAGTTATTAACAACTTAGGCCTTCTATTAACTCCTCTAGAATTTCCACCGATTAATCCAGTAGCAGAAGCCTAACCCAGCAGCAGCTTCTGCTTGCATCATATTGACAAAGAACTGATACATTGCTCCCATATCAACCGGTGGTGTTCCTGCACCTACGTTAGCAGCTATTGGATGGGATGGATTCCTTATAGTATTGGGTCTGACATTTCCATTGGTTGCGGTGCTTTCTCCATCGATATTCATTGTTTCGTTTCTCGCGTCCATATCTTACTTCCTAAAATCTGCCTTTGAATCTTAGTAAGATATGGAAGAATGGTCTAAAAGAGAGGGAGAATAGGGATAAAGCATATACTTATATATAACAATTACATGTATGTTAATATAGCTTTATCCCATACACCGATCTTATTCTTTAATTCATTTTGATTTTGTTTTCAAAAATTATTTTTAAAGTGAAAACTTCTTTAGTATTACATATACCTATGCTCTGATACCAAGTTATAAAATCACTCATTTTGAGGTAAAAACTAACCGCTACAGATGCTGCAATCATCGATAGTATTAATTTTCGATGATAAAATACGGTTATGTTAATGATATTCATAATATTAGAAGCATAAGAACATGAAATAATTTAAAAACTTTTCACATTACATTTCACATCAACATTTCATATTCGTTGCATAATTCCCAAAACGTAGTTCAGGTTCAGATAAAATATAATTATTACAAACTACGCTAATAGTGACATATGAAGATGTCCCTTGGATGACCAGAGTTACTAAATAGACAGACACGTCTACTGCCCATACATTCATACAATAATTGGGCATTTCTAAAAATATATGGTTAACATAACATAGCAGATAATATATATAGTTAAGATCCTATATAGCTAGCTTCTGCCTCATACATGCCTTCAGAAGCTTTATTAGCCAAAACCTACTTAACTTATAAATCATGTACTCCCGACCCACTCAAATCAAATTGTGAGCACTCCAAAGTTTAAGGGAAAATATAAACTTCGAGTAAGACCTAAAATCTGGTGTGAAGAATAATATGCCATCTTGGTTAATTGGTATCCAATGAGACCATGCCGCTAAGTGGAACGGGTTTTCCTCTCACTAATATCCTTTAAAATATATATTTGCAAATCAAAATCTTACAACAAAACTGGTTAAAATAGATATTATAAACAATAACATGCATGCATGCAACATGTGTAATCATAAACAGTCTGTTTTAATCAATGGACTATCGGTCCTAAAATTATAGTTTTCTCAAACTGACTACAAACCTATGGCTAAATCGAGTCCACTAGAAATATCAAATTATCTAACCTATTGTTAGAGGATAACTAGACGGTTTGTCCAAAACCTACTATTCCTAAGGTCAATTAATCCAAATAGTTTTGCGGGGTCACAAATAACCTATCTCATATGCATGTATTCTTTTCCGTACGTACGTCTACTTTCAGTCTTACCCATGACAAAGCCTTACGCACTGGAATTTTGGACTTACATTAGCTAGGGGCTATTAACTAAAGTATAGGGAGTGACCTCACACAAATCCCATCTAGTTTTCTAATCTTTGATTCATTTTATTCTATCACAATTTACCCAAAGGTGATGATAACAATAATCTCTTTAATAAAATACTAGGCTAGGTACCCTAATTGTTTTTTTGAAAACACTTGTCTCCATAAATGGTTTAACCCTCGAAATCATATTTAAAACATGGAAATTATAAGCCTTTACTTTATCAAAATATTTACGTCATGATATATGCTTTTATAAAATTACATTGATGAAGTTCGAAGTCACTTAGAGGTCTTCGCCTCTTAAAACCTTAACCTATAGAGCTAAAACAATATCAGTATATATATTGATAAAACACAGCAAGGTCATCATCGCCGAGGGTCTTTGTCCCTCTAAAATAGGTTACAGCCTTTAACTTAAAAACATAAGAGGATATAGTCGAACTCATTCACAACGTAAACGTAGTATAAAACTACATAAGGATTTCGTTGACATCGATGGATGTTGGCATCAGTGCCTTAACTAAAATAGCATCCCCATCAGGGCCGAAGTCGTAATATGCAGTGATATAACCTCTACAAAAATAAGTGTTAAGAATTTAAAGTGGCAAACTATTAGGTCGACGACCATCAAGGTCGAAGCGATCAAACATGAAGTCCTTATCAAAACAACGCGACATCATTATCATTGCTATAGTCTCTTCGAAAACACTTGGTGACTCTATTTAAAATAAGTGGCTCCATGCCTTTATATAAAACAAGGTATTTAAGTTATATAGCAATAACAGCATCGAAGATCATGTTGTCGACCCTAATGTCTTTGCACTCTAACCAAGAACGATGCATTCCATACCAACTGGCCTTGATGTCCTATGTATCATACTAGGTCAGTGTCGAAGTTCATACAGATGATGAGATGGTATCATGAAATGCGAAGTGGTGAAGCCGTAATTACAATGAAATTAGATTTCTTACTAATAAAAGTAATATCTTTTTACCTAACCTCAATCCTTGTACAAATCTGATTGGCTAATAATAACTTTATGATGATCCTTGTCCAGAAAACTACCAAAGCACAAATTTTACATTTCCAAATATTTTTGCAAACCACCCCTTTTTATTAATACTATAATATAATACTTAAGCTTTTCCAACTTAAATAAATAGCAATAAGTCATGAATACTTGGGAAAAAGACCAGAATAAATCATAACAAATTTGATTTATTATGTTCTTCAACATATAAAAATTTCAAGACAAGAAAAACAATTTAATTATTTTTAATAATTAAAACCAGAAATAATCATTTTCTTCCTTAATAAAATCATAAATTATTCATGCATTATCAAAAAATTATGAAATTTAAAATTCATTTCTAAATAGTGTTCCTTACGTCATATCCAAATTTCAAGTCATTTGTGAATTGTGTGATAGGATTTTCAGTTCAAACATATCGCTAAATTTCATAATTAAAACTTATAAATTCATTAAAAAGCATATGATCGTTCAATCATTAAAATCATGGCATAATATCAAACATTTTAGAATTTATACTTAAAACTGAAAATAACAATAAAAACTTGAGACGCGTCTATTATTCACCTTGAATGGATTAAGAAGGTTGAGATTTGTATTTTGATTTGATTTCCTCTAGCTTTTTACTTGATTTCCAAGTGTTTCCTTCCTCTTAAACACTCGTTAATAGCAGGCCTTAGCTTCCTCGTTTATGAATAAGTAAAGCGAGGAGGAAATAAGTATAAGGATTTATGATAAGAAAATCTGCTCTTTTCCTAAATTACCCTCCTTATGTTCCCTCATGCTTATCAATATTCTTATCGATTCTATTAATTCATTAATTACGCTAGACCCTCATTAATTACTAAATCTCGATGTCCTTATCATTTAATATTATTTTATTTTATTTACTCAACTAAATGACCTAAATAATGTTAGGGTTGTTACAACAACGTGACTACAGTGTTCGAATGTGACAGGATACCGAGCTACTTTGTCTTCAGTAAGTATGTTGAAATGTGAATAAAGCTTTGCAGCATGGCTGTAGTTTTCAAATATGACTGAACATTGTACCAATTTGTCTTTGGTAAGTATGCTAAAATGTAAATAAAGCTGCGTAACGTGGCTATAGTGTTCGAATGTGATGGAACACTGTACTGCTTTGTCTTTTTTTAAGTATGCTGAAATGTAAATAAAGCTGTGAAATATGAATAAAGCTATATGATATGATAAAAGAACGGTAACATAAGTGTAATAGTGCAGTGTATAAGTATAATAGTACAGTCAAATAACGATAATATAAGTGCAATAGTACAATCAAACAATGGTCACATAAGTGTAACAGTTTAATCATCGGTCATCCTAAGTCTACAGCACCGTCGTCGTTAAAGTCATTGTCCACCACATCATCAAAATCAATGGGACTGCCATGATCAAACCAGAATGCAGCTAGCTAAGCCTCCAAATCATTAATATGTGTCTGCATTGCCTACTGAGCCTCCTAACCGAGCATCTGAATATGAACGAGTGTTATATGCTAAACAACACAATATATTGTCTATGCTTGTCTAGCCTACCTGCATACTGTAATTACAGATAATATATCAGTATACGTCTGCTTAACTAATATTGTACAAAAAAATATAGATACATTGAATTACCTCAAAATGTGGGTAAAGTCCAGCAGTAGGGATACCAGAAATTTCATGATCCCATGGACAAACTATCGGTTGCTCGATAAGAGTACCACCTATTCATATGCTCTAAAATAGGCATCAAGACCAAAGTCCATGAGCCGCCGAGCGTACTAGGATGAAGTGGGATCAAAAAAATAGAGGCGCCTGAACTCTATCAGTGACTCTATGTGGACCTATATGATCAGAGTTCACTCCTCGAGTTTAGTTAGATAACATGTATTGTTGAGGAGCAACCTAACCCAGTATCTGTTGAAATTCCCGTCAGTTAGGAAAAATGCTGAAGCATCTAACCATCCACTCTATCTCAATCCTTGTATATATTGTGATCCTATGGTCTGATGTCTATCGAACATGTCATTATAAGATAATGGATCTTCAGAGATACGTAGCTCCCTAGTGGTCTGATACTAGCATCTCTCCCCCAAATACTAAACATGAAGAAACGCTGGTGAAAATAAAAAATTCTCCGTAAACACAGGTGATACGCAATAGAAAGAGGATGACCATCATATAGCTGACCCTCCTATGTCATAGCGATCCAATATGAAGTCCATGTTTCCCATGAAATATTAACACCGCACCTAAAATTAATCTAGGTACATGCCTCCATCGAGTCATGCCTAACCCACATAGGTGCATGAGAAACCAATTAAACATGCTCACATTGTCTTATGCGTGGAAAATTTGTCTCTGTTGCATGACTAGCTGTCATAACAATGCGGGGATGTATGTTTGCCGTGTACTTATAGTACCAACATAACAAAATATACTAGAGCCCAAACATCCGCCTAACCTCCCCGAGAGCATATGAATCAAGAGCGGTGTACAGACATCCATATATAGAGGACCTCTAGTATACAATATGAAGTCGATCTAGATCGGCTACCGCTGCAAGATAACCTAATCTAATGGTACACTTTTGGTTCGAAAAGAATGTCGAACCAAATAGATATATGATAAATACAACATTATTCATCGCATGGTGCCCATATGGGTTGTAATATACTCCTGTAGGTATATCAAGGGAACAGAACTGGAAGAAACATGACCACAGTCAAAGTGTGGTAGATATACAGTGAAATCTCAGGGCTCTCATAGGAATGATCAAAAGAAAATGACATCCTATCTAGGTCTCCTACCTCAATCCTATACAGCATTTAAAAATCGTTGAGGGTAATGTCGAGCTCAAAATCCGACAACTGACGTACTGAAAAAAATTAATAATTATTCAAGATTACTGTATTACTTAAATACATAACAAATAATTAATATACATGGTTATATGGCAGATGTATATAATAAACAACGTTTCATAGTTAATATACGATGAACGTAACAGTCATGTACTAAAAGTTATTTAATATTTAGAATTGTACATCGACTGTATTCAAGGCTGTCAACATGCGATGCATGTATCACTCGGAGAGATGGTGGAGAATACGTATGTTGTCAATAGTCGTCTCAAGGGTATGAGCAAAGTGATATGGACCGACAAGCCCTTCTGGCTGCTGTCGAACGGTATGTCCAGCAATTTTGGTAACGCGAACTGTAATTTTGACGATTTTTGTGAGTAAAAAGTGGAAAAAAGAAAGTAATAATGTGTTAGAAGGGGTGGGCGTGGCTTTTATAAGCGTCCAACCTCGAAAGTCTATTTAATAGGTGCTCATTTGTTGAGCTCTCCTCTTAATATTCACGGTGCAAAATTCAGGGGCGGAATATTACACCCTGAATCCGTTGAGGATGCTCTAAGTACAACAATATATAAAGGTCAAAATTTATGGATCAATTTTATTTTGTTTGTTTATTTGTTTACTATTTGTATAGCCACTTCAATTAAAATAGAGGATGTATATCATCCATGTCAAGGTAATTAGCTTTCATTTATCTATAGTCTTTTGCAAATTAATTAATGTTCCCGTATTTATATCGTTATTGTTAGATTATGCATCGAAGTAAAAGTAAAAAAAAATGGAAATTTTCTTCTTCTTCTTTTTATAAAAAGTTTGCAAGTTAAAGAGAGAGGAGAAAAACTCACGCAACTAAAGTAAATTTTGTAGCAGTCCATTTATTACATCAAATAGGGAAATATACTTAAGAAATGAGATATCTCGATATCCCTGTTTTATTTTGCTGACTTAAAGAGGAAATCGGTTCTGGGCCATATGGCAGCCCGCTAGCATAATGTTTTGTATATAAATGATACCATAGACGTCAGTATTTTGTATTCAAGCTTTTGATCAATGCAAATTATCTTTTTTGCTTCACTCTCTCTACTTTCAATAACAATACAAATCTGGGATCAATAATACACCATCATCATCATCAAACTCTAACATGCATCAGAGTCATTCAAGCCTTGCGATAATTGCATCTAAATATAAAGCTCAAGCAATCTTTAAAGCCTAACGGCAGCAATCTCAAATACAAAATTGATCCCCAAAGCTTCATCAGAAAAAAATCATCATTTGAAAGCTTTTAACCCATCAGGTGAAATCTCATCATTTGGGTTAGTTATTAAATTTGCTATTTTGTGAAAAACAGGTACCATACCAGGAAATCGGTCAGATTTCTGATTGTAACAAGTTTTTCATCAAGAATCAAGCAAATTCATAACAAGAAAGTTTAGAAAATCAGAAAACCAATTCAAGAAAGCAGTCAAAGACAAAAAGAAAGTAATTGCCCTGGCAAGACTCATCAGAACAGATTCATCACTTGAATCTTGGCTGCAACTAACCTTTTCTTGCCACAAATAGAGTGATCTTGAATCAGTGAATCTTCTGAACCATCAGTTTCTAGCATCTGTTTCAGAATTCTGCGATCATGGCTGAAGGAGATAATGCTTCAGCAACTTCAGATAATACTAACAACCTACAGCAGCAAACTCTCACTAATGCAACAGAGAGAACTAATCAAAACTGTTATCAGCCCTAAAAGCCAGCTAATCATTGTACATCTTGAGGAAGACAATTATCTCTTATGGAAGTTACAAGTTGAAACAGCAATGCAAGGATATGGGCTAGAAGGCTTCATTCTTGGCTCAATTAAAATTCCTCCAAGATTGATCTCTGATTCATAAAACAAAATGATCAACAATGGAGAATAAACAAAATTCTACGGGAAAGATAGACTAATAAGCTCTTGGATTCTATCATCAATTGATACAAAATTACTGTCACAAGTTAAGGCTGCAAGTCAGCAAATGATATATGGATTACTGTTGAAAGAATATTCAACACTCAGTCTACTGCTAAGATTATGCACTATAAAAGACAGCTGCAGAACTTTACAAAAGGAAATCAACCAATGAGGGATTATCTGTCACAAGTTAATAAAATTTTAATATGGTAGAAGCAGCAGGACATAAAGTATCTGAAACAGAGCGAGTACTGAGCATCTTGAATGGACTCAGTGAAGAATATGAAGCAGTTGTTGCAGTTGTGTCATCTCAACCAAGTTTCCACCTGTACAATATGTTCATGCCACACTTCTTGCACATGAGGCAAGAATAGATCATAAGAAACCTCAAGATACAGATCTGTCAACCAATTATACTTTCAACTCAAGGAACAAAGGACAAAATCGAAGCAAACAAGGTCAAACATATCAAAGAGGAGGCAGTTCAAACAGATCTGGAGGCAAAGATAATGGAATAACAATAATAACAGACCTACATGTCAAATTTGCGAGAAAATTGGTAACACTGCTATGAAGTGTTATTTCAGATTTAATGCTAATTATGCTAATTACGGAGAATGGTGAGTCGGTTAATATTACTCACACTGGCAAAACCAGTATTAATGACAAAAGACAATTATATTTGAACAACTTATTGAGAGTACCAAAAATAAAGAAAAATCTCATGAGTGTGTCACAGTTTGCAAAAGATAATAATGTGTAATTTGAATTTTATACAGATTACTGCTTAGTTAAAGACATACTGACTAACGAAAATCTTTTGCAGGGTGAAGCAGTTAGGGGATTATACAGATTCAATCTTAAAAATAGTAGCAAATTTGAGGGAAATCAGAAGTGTTGTAATATGGGTGAAATTTTTCTGTCAGAAGAAAATAGAAATGTGTTTGATTTGTGGCACTATAAACTTGGTCATCCAAACGCAAATGTTGTGAAACAAGTGCTTGAGAAAAATAAAATTTTACTCGATGATATTTCTTTACCATATGTGTGCACATTATTGTCAAATGGGTCAAAGTCACAAATTACCTTTTAATGATTCATTAACCAAGTATTCAAAACCTTTAGAATTGGTTGCAACTGGTTTATGAGGACTTGCCCCAATTTACTCAGACTATGGTTATAGGTATTACTTATCTTTCATTGATGCATATTCTAAATATACATGGATATACTTTCTAAAAGCTAAATTGAAACTTATAATGCAGTGGTACACTTTATAGTATTAGTTGAAAAGAAAACTAGCAATCAAGTTAAGATCATTCGGTCAGATGGTGGCACTGAGTACAAAACTCCTAGCAATTACTTTGCTAAGAAGGGAATTGTACATAGAATTACATGCCTTTACACATCTGAATAAAATGATCTAATAGAGAGAAAGCACAAACACATTGTTGAAACTGGGCTAACACTACTTGCGTAGGCATCATTACCACTAAAATTCTAGCCCGATTCCTTTAATACTGCTGTTTATTTAATTAATATACTTCCCACAAAAGTTCATAAAGGAATCAGCCCAGTAGAAAAACTACTAAGTATTAAACCAGACTATTAAAGTCTAAAAATGTTTGGATGTTTGTGTTTTCCCTACATAAGACCATACAATAACAACAATTTGTGTTTCAGGGCAAAACCATGTACTTTTATAAGATATGGATCAAATCGAATAGGGTACAAATGTCTTAATGATAGTGGCAAAGTTATAATTAGCAGATATGTTGTGTTCAATGAACCTATTTTTCCCTTCAGCGATACAGGTATCAAAACAACTCCAAAGATATATAATCCAAAAGGTTCTATACCTAATGTACCTATTTACAGTGATGGCCTTCATTCTGAGGTGATTGAAAGGACTTCTGGGGCCCATGATCCACAACATACAATGTCTGATCAACCAGGTCATGAGTCACTGAGCTCACCCAGCTATCTAAGCCAAACTCCTGCACATTCAAAGCATACAACACAGTCAGCGAATGAAAGAGAGTCTGCAAACTTACAAGTACAATCAGAAAATGACAACAATCAAACAAGTATAGAAATATCACCATAGGTTAGAACAGGTCATCCAATGGTTACAAGATTAAAAAGTGGAATCTTTAAATCAAAACTATATACATCTGCATCAAACTTAGATGAACCAGAAACCTTTGAGCAAGCTGCAAGGGACAAACACTAGAAGGCAGCAATGGACGAAGAATATAATGCCTTGATAAAGAACTATACATGGGACCTTGTACACCCACCAGATAATAAGAATATCATAGGGTGCAAGTGGACATACAGACTAAAAAAGAACCCTGATGGAACAGTGTCTAGATACAAAGCAAGACTGGTAACAAAAGGCTACACACAGCTATATGTATTTGACTTTAATGAAACTTGTCTCCTGTAGTTAAACCAACTACCATAAGAATTATTTTAAGTATTTCTCTATATAATCAATGGAATATTAGACAACATGATGTCAAAAATGCCTTCTTGAATGAGATATTACAAGAAGAAATATACATAGAGCAGCTACAAGGGTACAGGCAGAATTCAAGTCATGTGTGCAAACTAAAAAAGGCTATATATGGCCTTAAACAGGCTCCAAGAGTCTGGTTTGATAAACTGAAAGCCACACTGATTCAACTTGGCTATCAGTCTATCAAATCAGACAACTCCCTATCCATTAAAATTAACAATAAGACTAGTGTCTATATTCTAATGTATGTTGATGATCTTGTCATTACAGGAAATGATGAGGATGAAATCAAATGTCTTTCTCAATATCTAGACAAGGAATTCTCTATCAAAGACTTGGGCTCACTGAACTATTTCATAGGCATAGAAGTTAAGAGAAAATCAAAGTTGGAAATTACTCTCAGTCGGAGAAAATACATTCTGGAGCTACTGGTAAAGACTAAAATGGACAGTGCCAAGCCTTAACCTACCCCAATGATAAGCCATCAATAGTTATCTAAAAACAGAGGAGAAGACATAAAAATACTAAACAATACAGAAGTGTTGTTGGTGCTTTACAATATTTAACAATCACAAGGCCAGACATCTCTTTTAGTGTTAACAAAGTTTGTCAATTCATGCAATAACCAAGAGATGATCACTGGAAAACAGTAAAGAGAATTTTGAGATACATAAAGAGAACAACAAATTATGGACTGTTAATGAAGAAAAGCAATCATCTGAATATAATTGGATACACTGATGCAGATTGGGGAACAGACCTAGATGATCGAAGATCAATTACATGGTACTGTATATATAGGAGACAGTCCAGTGTCATGGTGTTCAAAGAAACAATCTGTCATCTCCAAATCCAACACAGAGGCTGAATACAGGAGCGTCGCAAGTGCGACCATAGAGATCATGTGGATACAATCTTTACTACATGAATTAAACATTAAATTACAAGCCAAACCAACATCATGGTGTGACAACCAAAGCACGACATATATGTCAGCTAACCCAATACTACATTTGTGAACAAAACATATCGAGATAGATCTCTATTTCGTCGAAGAACAAATACAAAAGGGAAATTTGCATTAAATCACTTATCATCAGCTTACCAGAGAGCCCATACACTTCCAGGGAATTATCAAAGCAAAACTTCACCAGATTCAGAAGTGAACTAAAAGTAGTTGCAATTCTCACCAATTCGAGTGAACCAGAAGAAGCTGCAGAGCCTCAATGGAGAAAGACAAGAACTTTAACACAAAGAGCAAAAGATCTATCAACAAAACTAACATCGAGGCAAACAGCAGTACAGGAAGAGCTTCGCATGTCAACGGAATCGTTCAGATTTATTGGAAGGAGCCTGGTATGACAATGAACTCACCTAGATCTGAGTAGTTTTGCTTTGGATCTAAGTAAAACTCACCAGATTTTTTGAGGCGGCGCAAGAAAAGAGAGTTGCCATAGAAACCCCAATGTAGGTTTGAGGGGGAGAGTTAAGAAATGAGATATCTCAAGATCTCTTTTTTATTTATTGACTTAAATAAGAAATCGAGCTGGACCATACGGCAGTAATAGAATGATATCTCTAAAGAAATAACAGATATATTTGTATGTAATAAGGTTGCTGGGCCGTGGCCTTTCTGTCATTAGCCCATTAGCATTTCACAATTATAAATACAAGTCGTTTGTACAAAAGAGGTTAATGAATAAAGTTTTACAATATTCTCTATTTCTTTACATGGTATCAGAGCTATAGCCTCACAGCAAATAAATCAAGATCCTCAAGCAATAATCAAAAAAAAGGAAGAAGAAGGTGAGAAGATAAGAAATTATCGAATCTCATCAGAGTTAATCTCATCACTTGAGAGTTCTGTTATACAGTTTAACAACTGTATAACAATTTCTTTGAAAAAAAAGAATTATCATCATTTGAAGTGGCTGTCGTGCCAAAGAGGGAGATATCAGAGTAATATCATCACTTATCTACCCTCTGGCTGCATTCAAACTTCATCAGACCATCAAAAAATTCCAAGAAACTCACCAGAAGTGCCTTGCCTTGACCACCAGTCAGATTCAGATCATCATTCAGTTTAGATCAGGCTGCACTTCATCCCACTTCTTTGTTTGCAATTCTGGAATTTGATTCTGGACATTATCTTGTTGACGGAAACCTCTCTATCATGTCTGAAGAAAGCAGTGACAACGCAAATACTCCACATAATCAATCAAGAACCACTCTGCAACATTCCGCCTCCACTCAAGATCTCATCAAGTCCATAATCAAGCCACAAAGTCAGATCATCACCATACAACTTGATGAATCCAACTATTTGTTGTGGAAATTTCAGATTGAAACAGCTATCAAAGGGTATGGACTGCAAGAGTATGTTCTTGGCACTTTAAGTACCCCTCCAAGATTCACTACAGATCAAGAAGGAAAACTCGTAAGTAATTCTGAATACACAACTCATGAGAGGCAAGATAGTTTAATAAGTTCTTGGTTGTTATCATCTATCAGTACAAGTTTACTGCCACAACTTGTTGGATGCAAAACAACTAGTGAAATATGGCACACTATTGAGCAAATATTTAGTTCTCAGTCCGCAGCGAGAATAATGCAATATAAAAGGCAACTTCAAAATTTAAGAAAAGACAATATCAGCATGAGAGAATATCTCTCCAAAGCCAAGACAATCTGTGATCAGTTAGCCTCAGCTAGACACAAGATAACTGACACAGAACAAATTCTGTGTATCTTAAGTGGCCTGGATGATGACTATGAGGCAGTGGTTGCTGTAATATCATCCAATGAAAATCTGCCATCACTGCAAAATGTTCAATCCATTCTCATTGCACATAAGGGAAGATTAGAACAAAAGAAATCAGCAAGCTGGGACTGCAATGTCAACTATGAAACTGTAAGCAAAGGTAAAAATCAAGAAAAGAATCAAGGCAACAGAAACCAACCAAACAACTCTAGAGGTGGTCAATCTGGTAGATTCAGAGGAAGAGGTGGCAGATGGAATCTCAACAACAACAAACCAAGATGTCAAATATGTGAAAAATATGGTCACAATGCCAACAAATGTTATTTCAGATATGATGCCAACTTTACACCAGCTCAACAAATCAACACTAACTCAAGAACTCAAAATCCCAATGTTAACATGGTCAGTGCACAGCAGGAGCACACATCTGACAACACAAACACAAATGCAGCAAAAGTAGAAGACATACATTATGAAAGCTGGTATCCTTACTCGGGTGCAACAAATCATGTAACAAACAGCATGGCAAATTTAAATCTTGGCAACAGGGAATACAAAGGTACGCAATGTTTATGCATGGGAAATGGTAAATCTATAAAAATATCTCACATAGGAAATGCAAGTATTAATGGAACCAGACAATTGTATCTAAACAACCTGTTAATGGTTCCATTAATCAGAAATTTTTTTAATGAGTGTCACAATTTGCCAAGACAATAATGTGTACTTTGAGTTTCACCCCAAATATTGTCTAGTTAAAGATAAACTAACTGCTAAAGTGATTTTGCAGGGTAGACAACATAAGGGACTTTACAAATTTGATGTACCAAACTCAAGAAGTGTTGAAAGTAATGAAAATTGGTGTCGTATTTCTGAAGTCAAAGACACTAAAAACTTTGATGTATGGCACTATAAGTTGGGCCATCCCAGTTTGAATATAATGAAACATGTGTTGAGCAGTTGTGACAATACTCATATCAGTAAAATTCATGATTCATATATTTGTGTATTCTGTCAAATGGGCAAGAGTCACAAGCTTGCATTTCCATACTCAAAAACTGTTTACAACAAGCCTCTTGAACTTGTTGCAACAGATTTATGGGGACCAGCCCCTATACACACTGACTATGGATACAAGTATTACATTTCATTTATTGATGCCTACTCTAGATTTGTATGGATTTATTTTTTAAAATCTAAATCAGAAACCAGGAATGCTGTGATACAATTTATCACTAATGCAGAAAGACAAACAAACTGTCAATTGAAAACCATACAAACAGATGGTGGTAAAGAGTTTTTACCTTTGAAAAGTTATTTTGAAATGAAAGGTATAACTCAAAGAATAACATGTCCATATACTTCAGAACAAAATGGTCTTATTGAGAGAAAGCACATGCATATAGTAGAAACTAGTTTAACACTGCTAGCACAGGCATCTTTACCACTAAAATTTTGGCCAGATGCCTTTTCCACAGCAGTCTCTTTGATTAATAGACTGCCCACAAAATTTATAAAGTTTAAGAGTCTAATGGAAGTGCTATTCGGTATTAAACCAGACTATCAAAGTCTAAAGACCTTTGGATGCCTATGCTTTCCCTACATAAGACCATACAACATACACAAACTTGATTACAGGTCAAAGCCATGCACCTTCATTGGATATACCACAAACCAGAAAGGATACAAATGCATTGATGATAAAGGAAAAGTATACATATCCAGGCATGTAGTGTTCAATGAACATGAGTTTCCTTTCAGCAATGCAGCAATCAAAACAAATCAGAAAGTTCACAATCCAATGCTATCAATACCTCAAGTGCTACCCTCACCAGAGGTTATCATACCAGTGCATAACACTGATCATCTTGAAGGAGGTGACACCAGCTCTCAACACACAGTGCCCACAACTGAACCAGGTCAAGAATCTGCTGGCGCACCAACTGGGCCTAACAGTGCATCACAAGACTCCAGCCATTATCCAGACACTCATCAAGTACTGCATGATACTCAATCACACAGTACTCAGCCAGAAACTGCTGATGAAGATAGACAACCACCTGCAAACACTGGGCACCACATGATGACAAGAGCAAAATGTGGAATATTTAAACCAAAAACATATAGCATAGAGTCAGAGCTCACAGAACCAAGTACATATGAACAGGCAATTCAGAATGATAAGTGGAGCAATGCTATGCAAGAAGAATACAATGCTCTGATAAAAAACAAGACATGGGATCTTGTACCATTACCAAAGAATAAAAATATAATTGGATGCAAATGGACCTTTAGATTAAAAAGAAACCCTGATGGCACAATTCTTAAACATAAGGCAAGACTGGTAGCAAAATGGTACTCACAGCAGAATGGATTTGACTTTAATGAGACTTTTTCTCCTGTTGTGAAACCTACTACCATCAGAGTCATATTAACTATTGCCTTACATAAGAATTGGCCAATCAGGCAATTAGATGTTAATAATGCCTTTCTTAATGGTGAATTGCAGGAGGAAGTGTACATGGAGCAGCCACATGGGTTTATACAAGAAAACAGAGATCAGCCAGTTTGCAAACTCAACAAGGCACTATATGGACTCAAGCAAGCACCAAGAGTTTGGTTTGACAAGCTGAAGACAATATTAGCAAGACATGACTACAACCCCACAAAATCCGACAACTCACTGTTTACTAAATTCTTAAACAATTCAACTGTGTACATATTAATTTATGTTGATGATTTTGTTATCACAGGGAATGACAACTCTGAAATCATGAATATTACACAATGTCTGAAAGAAGAATTCTCATTCAAAGACTTGGGTGAGCTAAACTACTTTCTTGGTATAGAAGTCAAAAGAACATCACAGTCAGAAATTCATCTAAATCAAAGAAAGTACATCAGTGAAATACTGATCAAGGCAAAAATGGATAAAGCAAACCCAATGCCTACTCCAATGATAAGCAACTGTCATCTATCAAAAAGCAAAGGTGAACCAATCATAAATGTTACAGAATAGAGAAGCATTGTGGGAGCACTACAGTATGTCACAGTCACTAGACCAGACATCTCCTTCAGTGTGAATAAAGTAAGTCAGTTTATGCAAGAGCCACATGATGAACATTGTAAGGCAGTTAAAAGAATACTTAGATACTTAAAAGGAACTATTAAGCAAGGACTGATCATGCAAGCAAGTTCAACACTACGCATAAATGGTTACAATGACTCAGATTGGGCAACAGATCAGGATGACAGGAAGTCTACTACAAAGTACTGCATTTATTTAGGTAAAAACCCAATATCTTGGTGTGCAAAAAAACAATCTATTGTATCTAGGTCAAGCACAGAAGCCGAGTATAGAAGCATTGCTAGTACCACTACAGAAATTATGTGGTTAAGTTCTCTACTGGATGAACTAAAAGTCAAACTTGATCATAGGCAGATAGTTTGGTGTGATAATCAGAGTTCAATTGCTATCTCAGCGAATCCAGTACTCCACTCTCGCACAAAACATATCGAGCTCAATCTATATTTTGTACGAGAGCAGGTAATCAACAAAAACCTTGAAGTCAGATACATACCTTCAACTTACCAAAAAGCTGACATTTTCACGAAGCCCTTATCACGGCCAAACTTCATCAGATTTAGGCAAGAGCTCAACGTGGACGATGCCAACATGAATCTCAGGTCCAAAGGGCAGATCTATATTTCTGAGGTAACCAAAATTGAAATCGAAGACTATCAAGACCTCGCCTCACTGTCAAACCAGAAGCGAGATCATCTGACCAGCTAGCAAACCCTCTAACTCATGATTGCAGCCGTATTTCTTATTAGAGATGAAGACAGAGCAAATCTCTCTCTGGCGGCTCAGAATCGCATGTTTTACAAACTCTAACCCTAACGTTAGGTTTGAGAGGGGGTAATAGAATGATATCTCTAAAGCAATAACAGATATATTTGTATGTAATAAGGTTGCTGGGCCGAGGCCTTTCTGTCATTAGCCCATTAGCATTTCACAATTATAAATACAAGCCGTTTGTACAAAAGAGGTTAATGAATAAAGTTTTACAATATTCTCTATTTCTTTACAGGCAGCCCGCATAATGTTTTGTATATAAATGATACCAACTTCTACTATTTTGTATTCAAGCTTTTGATCAATACAAATTTTTGCTTTTTTCTTCACTCTCTCTGCTTTCAACAACAATACAAATCTGAGATCAATAATATACCGTCATCGTCATCAAACTCTAACAAATATACATGCCAAACATCATGCAATATTAGACGCTTAGAACATTGCCAGAGTTGTACATGGCAAACAGAACAAAATAGAACAGCAGAACAGCAAATAAACAAACCGAAATACTAGTTCATCATCACAAACACTGTCATAAGCCAAGATATATATAACATGATTAAGTGAAACTATCCGCTGTGATAAATCTCGATTATGGATCGTAAACCAAGTGCCGGTATGATCTTATAATCATCGAACCCAGCCTCAGCGAACAACTTCTTCCATTCTTCTTCAGTTCTCTGCTTTCCAGTAGTGTGAACCATCATATGAATATCAAAGTGAAGCTGCGTTTCAGTAAGCTTCGGATGCACACCATCCGACGTATCCATCACCTTGTCAATTATGATAGCTTTTCCTCCTTTCTCCTTGCTAGGAATTGCCTTCTTGCATTGTTTCAGCAGCTTCACGCACGCTTCATCATTCCATCCATGCAACACCCACTGCATCAATAAAACTCTCCATTTTAATTAACATACATATTAATACATATTTATGTGTTGTATACATTATTGCCTTCATGATGAGTGCATCAGCAGGTGGAATGTACTCGAACATATCTCCAGCAACATACTCAACTTTTTCACTCTTCTCCATAGCATTGATCATCTGAGGCAAATCCAGAACCGTACACTTCATCTCTGGCAAAGTTTCCTTGATGGCCAGAGCCAAAGTTCCAGTGCCACCTGCCACTTCAACCAAGCTCTTGACTCCACCAAACAGCTCACCACACTCATCTAACACAACTTTTATAATGGCACCAGAATCGCTTCCCAATCCTTCTCTTACTTTTTTGCCAAACTCAGGCCATTTGCCAGTGGCTTCCCATACGAAGGTTTTATGGAACATTTCAAAGGCGGTGGAAGGTTCTTCGCTTTTGAACCATGCACTGAGTGTTTGCCACGGATCTAACAAGCTTTCATCGAGCGCTAGCTCGATGAATGGTGTGATGGAGGCTCCTTTTCCTTTTATTAATGGGAACGAGTTTTTGGTTATGATGTAAACGTCTTCATTGGGGTCGATGCTTACTTCTTTGAAATAGCCGTTATGGGCTAGAAGACGCATGAAGCGTTGAAAGTTTTCGAATCTTTTGGTTGGTATCTGGAGGATTTTGCACAGTTCAGTGAGAGGAATGGGTTTCCCGTAGTTGTTTATAGCGTCGGGAATTCCAAGTTCGAGTGCACATTTGAGAGAGAGGGAGTTGATGAAGCTGAAAATGTGAGTCCATAGGTGAGACTGTGCTTCTAGCAAGTCTTTTGAGCACAGTATTTCTTCTTGACCTGACATCGATCAGTTTTTTAGTTTTGTATATGAGTTGAATCTAAATTGAATCTGCCTAGAAAAATGACATACTTGTTTGGTTCATGTAAAAGTTGGAACGGTAGGTAGCAGCGCAAGTAGCAGTTGAATCATTGTGCACTTGGAATAAAATATGTAGCTCGTGATATGCATTTTAATTTAAAAATTCAACTGGATAATATAGAGAATCGCATTCTTTATTGTTATTGCATCAGCGCAGTGCTCATGTTCCCTTTGCTATTTTTAAAATCCTTTTTCCTTGACTTGTCCGATCCATCTATCACTAAAGGACCCTCTGTTTATTTTCAACAAATTTTCTTGTATAATTTAGATCAAACACCAAATCTTAAAGCAATTTTCAAAAAATAAATTCAATTGCTTTTGTTTGCAATTGTTTAAAGTTTAAGTTGCAAATATTTAGAATGCAATTATATAAAGTTTAAGTTGCAATATTTGCAGTAAAAAATGCAAATTTAAAAAGAAATCTTAAAAATAAAAACAAATTGCTAAAAAAGTAATTCTCAAATTTATGGAGAGTGTTCGGTGAAACTAGGTTTAGGAGTGGGGACCGGTGAATGATAATTTTCAAAACATGATGCTTGTTTCATTTCCACTTAATTTTTTTGTTAGAAGATGTTGCTCCGATGTGTGATTTTTTATATTGATTTACTAATGGAAAAAAAAATCCTAGTCATTTTTCCTTTTTCCTATTCTTTTTTAGAATTTTATGATTAACCAAATAACAAAGAGGGAAATAAATACCCATGTAGAAATGCAATCAAAATATATTTTTAGCGTTACCTGAATAATTACATAAATTGTAGCTGCCATCATTTTCTCCTTTACTTACATTGTTACTAAATCCCTAATTTTAAGTACTTGCATGAATAACCATTCAAAAATTGAAAATCAATTATTTATTTTGATTGTGGATGATTTATTTAGTTCACAGTCTTCAAAAATATACAAGAAAATAAAATTAGATTACTTGTAACATTAATTGAAGTTTGAAGTAATGGAAACCTTAATGGCTTGCATGTTGATAATTATATTTGTTTATTTTTATCGTAGTTGGCTTTTTCTACTTTTGTATGCATTCTCATTTTGTACAAAATAAGTTGCATGTCTCTTGTGATCATACAACATTCTTTTGTACCCGATTATGTTAGCCATAACCTAGAAGACATTTATTGAGGATGTGCACAATAATTAGTTTTAAAATTATCTCGATTGAGCTCTTTTAGATAGGGAGTTGGGAAAGTTTTCATGTTACAGAATTTGAAAGATGGAGAGTAGAGTTTGCAAAAAAAAAGAGTCAAGCAAGTCTAATTTCCTCTCTTATCCTAAAAGAATTAAGGGTAACTTTGTCCTTCTAGATAGATTTAAGGTATTGCATGAATTTTTCATCCAGTAAATCCAGAAGCCTATCATTGAAAGACTCCAATTTTAAAGAAAAATCTCGTTATTGAATGTCTTTTTTCCATTAGTAAGAAGACATACTAATCAAGGTATTTTGGCCTGGCCCGAACCGGTCTAGGCCGATTAGATCCAAGTCAGCTGGCCAACCAGCCATGGTTGATGGTAGATCGACTGAGCTTTCTATGTATGATGAAAACCCGAATCTAGTCTAGGCCTGCAGTGGCTCCTCTACTCTATTTCACGTCAAGCCTACAACTAGCGAAGCCTTCCAACGCTGCAACTCCAGCAACCAGCTTGCCTGTCAAGACAGGGCACAAGCCCGACTCGGTCCATCTCCCATTGGCCGACCGACTCTCTCTTTGACCCGCCTGCAACCTGGCTCCATGCCAACCCACTTGCTCAAGAATCTCTTCCTCGGCTATCTCCCGATCGGCATAGTTTGAGACTGTCACAAGGGTTATCCATCATCGATTCATACCGCCACCTCTGACCTGCACTTCATCTCGTCTCACCCAGGTTAGCATGCCCTCGGCTTTCATCGGTTCTCCATCCTCCTTATGGCCTCAGTAGACCAGCTTGGCTCGTCCTACTACCTAGGTAAGCGAGAGCAAAGCGGTGAGAGGTACGACCATATGTGATTATTTTTAAGACGCATGTCTCATTTCCTACAAGCATACTGCAAGTACGAGTGCATTAAATGCAAAGAATGGTAGAGCATGCTCCTAATTCTGTTGACCTTCATCTCAGTCATGCATTCTTTTCTTTCACTAGCTGTCTCTCATCAAGTGCATTCAGCCGATCAATGGCCAGACGTGCTTAGCACATGTTTTGAGGCATGATCTTAGCCATCTAAGCATCAATTCAACCGCTATAAGAACTCACTGCATAGCCACTTTTAATGGGTTGGTTGAGCCCTCAATGTGAGGGATCCTAGTTGGTTAGGCCCTAAATGGAGTTGGCCTTAAGGGTTGGAACCCATGGTCCTTACTCAAGCTCCTTGAGACCAACACCTCCCTGAGATTTGCAGCTTCATTACACTTAGGCATAACATTTTTTATTGTTCATTTGTAACTCCTTTTATAAGAAAGCCATAAGGTAAGAGAATTTCATAGTGGACGTAGGCAACTTGACTGAATCGCTTCACATCTTGTGTCATTTACCACTAAATGCTCTTTTTCCTTCATTTTTGCATCATTAAGCCAAGTAATCAGCAAGTAACATTTTCTCTCCATAACGTATAATCATTACTCCAAAGTTGACGAAAAATATCTTTAATGGTTATAGTTATGACAAAAACCCTAAAAATAGTTCCATTAAAGAAGCCCGCTCCAAAGCAATACGATTGGATCATCATGCCTATATCACTTCGAAATAGATTGCTTCCAAATAAAGGTCTGATCCAATGTCTTTAGTTTCATTCATTTCATGTTATGAAACGCAATAGCAGTGCATATATTGCACGTCAAAGAGTTAAAGGTGTGCCCTACGGGCAATTATGTAATTTATTATATAACTTAACTTTCTTGTAAGATTCTTGTTCAAAATGAAATATGTTTTTGCTTTTGTTTTCTATTATATATATTGCTATATTATGATATAAGTAATGAAATGAATACATTAAACATATACAAGTAGAAAATCCTAAGAAAAATTACATATTTTATTTATTATAGTTGCGAATGTATTCATAACCATGAGTTTTGAATCGAAAACTCAAAATACTTATCCCTGAATTGTTCTTAATCGAGATGTATCGTGAAAAGGATATCAATGCATACATTGAGATAAGTGTATGTTACTCTCCATACAATAGATATTGAATCACTCGGGACAATTGGGGACACCAAGGAATCACGTAGTTGAGGTTGTTTGGAACAATCATAGAATGACTAAGAGAGACTTCTACAGTTTAATACAACTAAATCAAAATAGAAGATCTCATGTAACGACGTAGTAATTTTTGGACTTAAGAGTACTTATTGATCTTAGGAACCTAAACTGTACTTTGATTATGATCGATCACATGATATCATGATCATATTATAACCATTGTTGGATGTAAATTTAACTATATAAAGTGAAACAACTCAAGAGAGGATTCATCTACTTCGTTGTAAAAGGTTAATAATTGCTAGTGGACTTAAAGTCAAAATCTCAGGC
Source organism: Allium cepa (assembly GCA_030765085.1). Lineage (NCBI taxonomy): Eukaryota > Viridiplantae > Streptophyta > Magnoliopsida > Asparagales > Amaryllidaceae > Allium > Allium cepa. The sequence continues at coordinate 942,220,442 of CM060934.1, read as the reverse complement.
TAGAGTAAAACGAGTGATCGATAAATATTTTCGAATTGAACCAAGGATTTGAAAGTGATACTATATAAGTATTATTTTACTTTTTGATTATTGATCAAACTCTAAATATATCAGTGATTGTTAACCCAAAAAAAGGATCAACACCCTGGATTGAGTATGAAAGCACCAAACTTGTTTATAAAGGCAAATAAAATAGAAAAAGCAATAGTAAATTATAGAAAATGTAATAAACAACATATTTTTATAGTGGTTCGGCGGTTAACAAAGCCTACGTCCACCTTATAACTTTTATTATTGACTGAATATAATTACAAGTTGAACTTGATTACAATGCGATTGAATCTTATAAGTTAGATCAAGTCAATAGTGTCAGAGTTCACCAAAGAATCATAGTGAACCCTGTGGATGACTGTTGTGTGGGAGGAGAAGAGTGAAGAGTAATTTCTACAGAGTTTCAATGGCTAGTCCAGAAGATCATGTTTATGTTGCAGGTAGGATTGTATGTATAGGGATTGGAGAGCTCTTGGGCCAAAAGTTTAAATGTAGAAGAGTCCAGTTGATATGTCAAGTCATCACCGAAAATCTCAAATCAATCCGAGTCATTTCTATGGATCGCTAGCTATCCCTAAGGGATAGATCACTGGATACCCATCAACTTAGCATATTATTCTACCAGAAGCCTTTACTTAGTGCTAGGAAGGAGCTCGAAAAGTTTGAGGGCGGTCCGACATATCTTAATGGATCGCTAGCTATTCATAAGGAATGAATCACTAGATATCCATCCACTTAGCATATTTTTTAGTGATCTTAGTTTGGTTGTCTTCCTACCTTCTATTTAAGTGCCTTGTCAAAATATCAAGTCGTTTGGAGTTTGTTTGATCATCCGTCTTCATGGGTCTTCTAGTCCAGAAGAATCATCCATAACACACTCAATACTTAATGGAATCAGAAGAAACTTTGCTAGTATACTCTCTAGGGTGTCAGCCTTTCAGGGACCTATCATAAAAATTGTAAATGGTGGGGCCCAATCTACATGGGTCACTAGCGATCCATCTAGTTTGGTGGCTAGAGACCCATCTAGCCTTATCCAATCAAGCTCAATTTTGGTGAGTGCCTTCTTTTGTGTCTTCTAAGTGCTCTCTCAAGATTTCTAGTCAATCTGACTTCGTATGAATTCTCTAGATTCATTTTAAGTTAGCTGCTTTGGTCAAAAAGCGGGTAAACAGGTTAAATCAAATGAGTCTTTACTTCTTGAACTACGCAGCTTAAAATGCTATGAAACTTGGTAAGTATTCTTAGAAGAGGTAGTAGATCATGATTCAAGAGGCTTTGATAGCTCATAATGCTTTCTTTTGGATCACTAGCGATCCATGGATGATGGATCGCCAGTGATCCGTCTACTTGTGGATTTTTGGCTTGTTTCTCTTCAATTCCATTGGTTTGTTCTTTTGGATATCTTGTTCAAGTTTCAAATCATTCTGGCTCGATTTGGATGTTCTAACTCCTGTTGAATTCTTTTGGGTTAAAAACCAATTAAAATTTTCCTCCTAGAGTGTGCTTTCTTTGGAATAAGGTGTGCTCTAGAATAAGATAAGTTTCATATTACTATTCTGTGAATTTCAATGAATCATCGGAGTCCATCTCAAGATATTGTTTTCAATTAGATGACTTCTAATAGCCGTTCTTTTTTTATATTCCGATCTGAATTTCAAATCCTGGTATTGACGATGCAATCTTTGCTCCGTAGTCTACACAAGGATTTAGGTCGGTAAGTGGGTGCACGACGTAGGTTTGGAGTCAACTTATATAGTTTTAACTCGACCGGCAATGAAGCTAAGTTTTGTCTTGAACGATTGTACAATGTTTTGGAGCGAAGTCTTGCTCTTTGTCTTTAATTGTTTCTTTTCGAGGACTTGGTTAAGTTCATGTCGCCTTTTTGAATTCTAACACAACGATTTATTTCAAAATCAAATATAGTGGATGATTCGTTAGTATCGCTCTTCCCGTCTCCGTGCTCCAGTGATTCTGAAAAGAAAAGCTTCTCGCGTCGCTTCAGACAGCGGCTCCATTATTGATCGTTGATCGATAATGGGTAAGTATGGAAAAGATAATTTCAAAGGACAATATGGATAGTTTTTCAAATGCAAGCAAGTTGTCTACACTAAATTGTTCGTTTGTAGTTTTCAGAATACTGGACTCTTTTGATGTAGATAACACACTACATCTGCCCTTTCAACGCTCAGAATACGACAGATCAACATACGCCGACCTCCCTTGGATTTCGAGCGTTGATTATACTAGCATATTGTTTAAAGTAAAACATCCCCGATAAGGTTTAATGCCAAGTTTTATTATTGAAAATGAATTTTCGGTCACCTAATCTTTATTCTAGCGGAGGGACTTCCACTCCTCCAAAATCCGTGTCCTTCGCAATTTAGGTTTCTCTTATTATTCCTATCATATTGGGAAGATTAATTACAATTAAATTACAAGGCACGGCTGCTCTTGTAGAGTTGTAGTTGAAGTTCGATCAGGCATAGTTACAGTTTTCAAAAGCTGGCACATGACTTGTTCGATTATGATTATCCTTCCTTTGTGTTTTTTAGAATTCAACCTGCACACTAGCCTCTATCTTCAGGGACTATTGGTTTATTGCTCTATTCCGAGCATTGTTTTTTCTCGCTGCTGCACCACTTGTGTTCATATGCAGCATGCTCGTTGACTGTAATTCTATACATGTAAGTAATACTTTTGCAGTCATTTTGACATATTCTATTTCAAAACTTTGTTTAGAGCTATATGATAGCTTGGCCTAACCATTTTTGTAGCTAATCTCTACTAAATCTCAATTGAGTTCTTTTTAGCAAAATGTTGGCATATCTTCCCTAGTCCATAGGGTTGATTTCTCCGAATACAAAGTTTACATGTTTTCGGGATACTAGGTCTTTTAGGCAATACATTTGATTACCCCAGTTTGATTGACAGGATAACACCTATCTCCAAAAACTAGGGATTTTGTTGCTTGATTCCAACCTTTGAATATTTCAATGATGTCTGTTTCCTGACTGTAATTGAATTCCTCCAAGTTGACATCGTCATCTAATGTCATTCTGGGTACATGGGCTGGAAAGATGCGCTGTCATCATCTTTTGCTAGAGTGACTCCTTCCAAGTCCAGTGTTGGGACCCTAATCGTGTATCAGTTTCTATCTCCAAAAACTCATGCGTGAATGACTCAACTCTGTGGATTTTTCCTTGATGTTGTGAATCTTCAGATAGCATGAGATGCCAAAAGGTAGGATTGAAGATTCAATTAAACTCTTGCTTCTATTTTCGAAAGTCGAAGTATCGATAGTTTCATTCTGGGGTTTTCTTCTTAGCATCACCATACTTCGGGTAATGGCAAATTCCTGCAAGTTGGAACCAAATGATCTAGTTAGACCGTAAGTAGGTCATTGATCTTTCTCGTCATCGCCAGACTATGACGACGACTGATTTCTAAATGTTTAATTCTTTATTTCCTTTGTTGGTGATTTTGTTGCCATAATGCTCTATTTTGCGATACAGAACCATTATATAGCCAACCTCGCGGTTATTCGTATCTGTACTTTTGTAACATCCCTAATTTTTAGTAATATTATTTAGGAGATTTAATTAGATGACTTAAGTAAAATAATGTAAATGTTACGTGATAAGAGGATCGAGATTTGAATAGAGATATTAAATGACCATGCTTAATTAATTTCATAAGTAAGCTCTTAAAGAGTTAAATGATAATGAATAAATAAAAGGGTATAATGAGAATTAGTCGCACATATCATTTACTCATATATATATATATATATATATAGACACACACACACACATGCACATATATATTTCCTTAGACCATTTAGGTACATGTTTCATTCTACACAAAAATAAAATGCAAGTTTAAGAGGAGATGTCGGCCATTATAGGGGTAAAAGAAGAGGAAATCTACTAAATAATAGTAAAGTGGAAGAATTTGAAGATCTCTCATTAATTCTAGGACTTATCTCTATTCTCCTTAATTCTCTCCAAGTTTGGATATTTTATTTTCAAAACCTTATAATTTACCACGTAACAACTATTCTATTAAAGCTCTCGTACTGTTTTACATTCGACACATTTTTTAAAATCAACAATTATTTGAAAATCTTTCATAGTTCTCTTAAAAACTTTTACATTAAAATCCATATATTTAAATTAATTACATAATCCAAAATTTAAATTGATTGTTAAACTTAGTCAACTAATATTTATTAATAAACCTAAAAGATGAAAGTTTCAATATGTGTACTATAGGCGTATCAACAAATTGGTTAAAAACACATGTAGATGCAAATATATATAAATCACATAACATAAATTATATATGTTAATTGACAGTAATAAATTTATTTCACAATCTATTTAATAAATGAATTTATCATACATTGCATTGTAAACTTCTAGTAACTTTAAATAAATACTTTTTTTACAATTCCGGACAAAACTCTTCTCAATTATCTTATAATATTTACATTCAAGTCCATTTAAGTAACTGCTTAATAGTGAATTTAAACTATTTAGTAAATATGATTAACTAATATTCATTAATTATTTAATAAATCCTAAAAATATAGGAATATCAATATATACAATATTTATAAATATGGGGAAAATGATAAAATTATTTCTTCTTTATTCAAATATATGAAGGTATTTATATCATATAACATAAAATATATACATAAATAAAAATAACTCTTTTAATTTCTAACTCATTTATCTTAAAAAGTTATCGTGCATTACCTGACATAATTTGATTTTGAGCGACCTTTAGAGATAAATTTATATTTTACAAAATTACAATATGAATGCACGGTGTAATTAGATTATATAAACATTATCACTTTCAACATGTTATTAAACCATACCTAACTCATAACTTAATTAAATGCTATATAACATTATTTTGCAATTATCAAAGTTGTAAGCATGACCCTCATACAATAATATGAATCTATAGTTAATTACAAGGATAAAATTATTTAACAATGAAACTATATAATGAATAAAAATTCACAAGTAGATAAGCCAACCACTCTTCTCAATTACAAATATGTACAAAGCTCTTCTTAATTTTTTCAAATTTTTTTACATTCAACACCTTATATTTAATTAGTTATGTTGATCCATAATTCAAATTATTTAAATATTAATGTTCATTAATCCATTTATAAATCCCTAAAAAAAGATGATATATCAATACACAAACACATACAATAATCATATTAATAAAATGGTAAAATTACTTATTAACTCATGCATATTAAAATATATATAGCACATAACATAAATTATTTATTTCATCAATAAAAGACGTAAATTATTTACATATGTACAATATTAGCAAGTCTAATCTATAATTTTTTTTAGTTAGGACATTAATTTTAAAAAGATGTGTAGTTAACGAGGATTGAACGCTCAACCTTATATAAAAGCATCACATGTCATTTTAATTTATGATTAACTTATCGCGATTAATTTATCGTATATTGCATAATAAAATATATTTTCACGGTAATTAAAATTTTAATACTATTTTTTAACAATATTACGTGTGCAACGCAAGGGTTACGCACTAGTCCAAAGAAAAGAAAAACGAATTAAAGAAAAGGAAATTAAACTCATCTCAATCCACTTTCCTTATCAAAGATTAAAGTGAATAATAATTTACATCTCTATTTGCTGAATATATGAAGTTCGATGATGATATGCTTGAATTTGGTTTATTTAAATTTAAAAAAGATTGTTTAAATAATGATTCATACAGTTTTAGACCAAACCGTGTGATAGTAATGTTTAAATGATATGGAAAAATTATATGTCATGCAAAACATAATTTTAGTGTTTGCTTTTAAATTTCGATAATTTTCCAACCTTTGGAAAGATTGGTATGAATTTTTGAATGAAAATATAGCACGTTGGGTTATAAATTTATTTCAGAAAATATATTGAGAATTTGGGTCTGAAATTTTGATATGTTAGATAACATAGTCAAAGTTAATTTCTATAATTTTTGGGTTTTCTTTTTAAATGATTTATTACAGGAATTGAACTATTTTGAGAAAAGGATCTAAATGATTTAATGGTATTTTAAATGGAAGGGCTTGTTTGCAAAAATTTATTTCAATACTTATCCAGAAATTTAGACGCAATTAATTAAGAAAACCCATAATATGTCTATATACAGGCACGTTAGTTGTTAAAAATCGTTTAATTTGGATATTAACTAGTTTACCCAGAAAAACAGATTTCGCCTCTGTTAGAGTACCTTTCGACTTTGATCTTTCGCCTTCGATCAAGTCGAAACCCATTAAGCTCAAAATCAATACACAAGGTATCACCTAGATGGTATGTCGTGCATCGGAGGAAAGGTAGAAAGTATGGTGTCAAAAGTGTAGCTTTCGACAGGGTCGATATCTTAGTTTATTTTAAGTAGTTAAGTGCATGCCTTTGTCTTACTAAGCTTTTGACTTAGTCAATATGTATGTTTTCGGAAGGAGTTTATAATGGCTTTTGAAGGAGTTACTATGTTTGTTTTAAAAGAAAGGAGGTTTCGAAGGAGTTCTTTTAATTAAAAATCAATGCTTTCGTAAGAAGGGGTTCCGACACATTCGAAGCTTCGCCACCGATTCTTTTACCTTTAGAATGATTAAAGTCATCAACGCAGTCGAAAGGTATTGTTTGTTGTAAAGCTATATTAATCCGCTTCCTAAATGCTTTCGAAAGGGTTATAGGTTTCGAAGGCAATGGCTTCAGAAGGGGTTTCGAAGTTTCCCTTCAGTATTTTTAATATATCACTATGAGAAAAAATGAATCAAACGACAGATATGCTCCATTGTCTGATTGCATATCAATCTGTCATCTATTTCCATGTTGTCTCATTGCACATCAGACCAAAAATATTCCCCGTCGTTTGATATGCACCAACACATCAAAAGAAAAAACCATGTGTATCTGATGTTATAGTATCATTTCTAAAATTTTCTATTAGACAACATACAAATATTGACTGGCATGCATATCAATTACACTTATGTTATTTTGCAAAATGAAACAAAGAACCTTAATTTTATTTACACGAATATTTTATTTCAAATCAAATTCAAATACAATACAACTTTCACTATATTTATATTTTCAAACACAATACGACTTTCACTTTCTTACATTTTCAAATACAATACAACTTCTACTATCACTATCATATATACAACTTTTCTATAAACTCTCATGTGTAACATTTTTTTTACTAGCACTCACTTACATTTACTCGAGTTTATTTTTGATACTGATCTTCATTTTCTTGCTTTAGCTTGTGCCCGGCCATCTCCAATACCTGTCAAATAAACAACGCAATAAAATGGAAAAGAAAACAAACCTAAATTGCAAAAATAAAATTGAATTTGAATATTAATATTTCCTCAGTTTAAGGGTTTATTTTCTTTTCATGTTTTAGACATGGACAAATCTCACGGACTGTTGCAAAGGTCAAGCGCGAAGGCTCAACACAGTGCAAAAGTGCATAAGGTCAAGCACAAGGGTCCTCGGGCTCAACTCAGGTGCAAATGTACAAGTACAAACAAGGTAGCCAGACAATCAAAAGTATCTCAACACTGCCTTAGAACTAGGCAGCCAAATAATCAAAAGTATTTCAACACATATACCAAGTATAAGTGTAAACCAGTTGTAAGGGATTCAACCAATACTACACACACACATAGCATCCAAATAGATAGCTCATGTATATAGCCAAATAAAGCCAGTATTAGTGCATAAGCAAGGTGAAAGTAGTGCACACAAAAGTATATATGTATGAACATACAAGTATATACAAGCACATATAAGTATATACAAGCTCATAGAGATATATCAAAAACTGGACATAATATATTCGAATATATTCAAGAATCTCAAATATATATCAATTAACAAGTCAAAATGCTAATCAAACTCTAAAAAAAATCATACAAAAAGTATATAGGAATATATAGGAAATCGATTTCTATATAAACACCCAAATCATCATAGTAAAATCAAGTCGAAATCAATACAAAATCGAAAAGGGACAGAAATCATAACATACGTCAATCAAAGAATTCAATACACACTCCACATAGCAAAGATGGAAACACCATCTTCACATCAAAGCACACTCCACATAGCAAACTAAGCGCAAACAAAACCAATCTCTGCAAAGAAAATCGCTTCACTTCTGCAAACAACCAAAACTCTCTGCCCAAATCAGTCCAACACTACGAGTAAAATGACTGACGCATACATAAAGACCACATAATCCCATCAAGGCTACACTTGCAACAGGTGCAGAAAATTCAATAAAGTTGGAAGCATCAATACCCAACCACATGACCAAGTCCCCAAATACTCTTAATAGAGATGGCAGCATCAGTGCCCATAAAAACATGCATCTGAAATAGAAAATAGTTCAATAACCAAACTCGTGAACTGTTAATTGAAGGCCATATAATGCTGTTATGGAAAATCGCAATTATAATGCTGAAAATTTCCATAGAGATGGCAGTATAATGTGTCGGTTCATCAATTGAAGGCAGTATAATGTTGTTACTCAAACCATAAACACAAAGACTGAAATTGATACAACAATAAACTAGGAATCATAACAACAACAATAATAAACCGTGTCTGCAACAAAAGTATGTCTGTAACCAAAACAACCGAACAAACTATGTCCGCAAACCATCATGTATTTCACTTTTCATTTCAACTCTTGGTAGACATTGCTCACATAAAGATACAGCTCTCAAAGTAAATTGAATGAATAAAGTATAAAATGAAATAAGAAAAAGTAAATATAGCTCACTCGTCCATGAGAATCCTAGCAAAAGTAAAATAAATTAAACATAAAATAGGATACATACCATCTCTCAACGAGAATCTTGTCCCCAAATGCTCTTTCGGAGAATCCATAGATTCAACTGCCTTTAAAAGTTGTGAACCGAAACAACCGAACAATAGTTCAATAACCAAAACAACTGAACAAACTCAGGCCAACCAAACTCGAGATTGCATGATGAAGAGGAGCATGAAAATACATCTAGGGATTTGAAAAAATAGGTTGTGGGATGAAATTGAAATCAAGATCTCAAAATGTCAAAAAATAGAAAAGTACAACAAAAACTAAGGCCTAGGTTTCGAGGATGGTTAGAGGAAATCAGGATGAAAGGAAATAGAAAGCGAACGAGAGTGGATTGGATGGTGGAGGAAGAGAAAACGAGATGGAAGAGGCAGACGCAACCCTAGTCCCCATTTTTTTTAGGAGGGATGGAAATAATTAAACGAACCCGACCACAAAATAATTTAGGAAATACTGAGTGGGGTACCAAAATTTTGATAAGGAGCCAAAGCCAATTTTTTGATAATTTCAATCAAATAACAGATAAATATTGTCTGCAAAAAAATGTTGTCTGGTCGCTTTTGTGCCACTCAATGGATGATTTTTCCATTTTTTGTGTGAAAAAGTAGGATAATGGAAAATCTATCATACGTTGTGTGATCGCAGTTGTCAGATTCACATTGATATAGTGTATGCTTTCGACTCTGTTGAAAGAGATAGTTTCGACACCATTATAAATTCCCCAACATTTTTGTATAGTAAAGAATGGTTTCGAAAGAGTTACTTTCACTTATATTTACTTTGACCCAAATGATATTTTAAAGGTAAACCCAACGATGTTGAAAGGGGTACTTTCAACACTTTAGGAAGAGATACTTTCAATGATTTTGAAGCTATGATTTTTGTAATTAATAAGTAACACTTTATTATATTCAAAAGATTTAGAAAGAAGGATTTAGAAAGTGTTTTAAAAAGGCAGAAGTTAAGTGTTTTGAAAAGAGATACAGGATTTAAAATGAGGCTATCCGGTGTGGTCGAAAGTAAGGTTTCGAAGATTTAGAAAGTATAGTTTTCAAAACAAATAACCCAACCACATTTAAAATCTAAACCATGGCATATTAACAAACAAAATAATTTAAAATGAGGTTTTAGAAGAAATCTAAATGGGCTGAAAAAAATTAACCAAGTTATTATAATTACTCCTTCGTATATGTACATATTCACTTTGTTATGAACCCAAACCGGTACTTTGGGAAAAGACAGAATAACCAGTTTGGTTGACCCAATAGTGAATATAAATAAAGATATTAGCAGAGGCCAGTAGGTTCTCGGTAAGCCTATAAAAACTGTGAAAGGAAAATGATATTGGCAAGGGCCACTGAGTTCATAGTTAGCCCATGAAAACTATGTATAATTGAAGATGTAATTTAGGTTTATAGTTAGCCCATTGAAACTATATTTGAATAAGACAACAGAATATTGATAGATAGTCAATGGGTTCCTAGTTAACCCATGAAAACTAGTGTATAAGAAAGATATTAGCAGTTAGCCAATAGGTTCCTAGTTGTCCCATGAAAACTATTAGGTTAATAGTAATCCTAGAATCTATAACTATGACAGATAGTCAAAATGAATAGGGATGAGTACTCCAGAATTGATTTAATTGTTTTGCATATCATCACATAATAATGTTCTTGATTTAGCCATTATGGATGCAAGAGCACAGAAAACGATTTATAAAGGTTTTCATGATACTAGTGAGATAAATCCGTTCCGCTAAGCTGTGTGGTCTCGCTAGATATCTAAATAATTGAAGATGATAGAATAGTATTCATACCAGGCTTTATGTCTGACTCAAGTTTGTATTTTCCCCTTATACTCTCGGATACTCAATTGATATTGAGTAGCTTGAGATTTAATATTTTCAGGTACCACTTAAGATGAATAAGCTTCTGAAGACGTGCAAGAGGCATATAGTTAATTGAGTTCTCTCTCATATGATTCCACTGTATTGATTTGTTAACGCGAAGTAGTTTATTGCCTATCATATACTCTAGTCATCAAGAAGGCATCTTCATATATCGCTCTTGAAGTATATTATAATAATTATATTTTTTTGGACATGGTTAACATTGTTGTATTATGCAAAGAATGTTGAAATGGGTTTCTGGAATGGAATGTGAAAGTTGTTTTGATATTTTTAATTTTTTTTCCATATCCATGTGTTTCTTCTATATCAATTTATCTAACAATACCGTATTTGGTCGTCAAGGATTAATAACTATGGATGATGCAACATCGATAGCAGTTAGTTTTGGGCCTTCAAGTGGAGGATGTTACAAATTTGCTTCATTTCTTTGGGACTTTTGTTCTGATCCCCTCCTCATAACATCCTATGGGTTAGGCAAATGCAAGAGACTTCTCAGCTATGTGACACTTGCTAAGGAAATGTATTATTTGGGTGAGTATTTACTTACTATTATATTTTAATCAATTCCGCTGTGAGATAATTAATTAAGCTCTGATATATTTATCTTTGCCTATTTGTAGGAACCAGCTATCCAACTTGGACTTTAGTGGGCTTGCGTTTTAGCATTTTTGCGAAAAAATCGGACCATTGGAGTTTGGGTTGTTACAGTAGTCATCTGATCCAAAAAACCCTTCGCGAACTTAAAGGTCTTTCACAAACTAATGCATCGTTAAGGCGAACTGGTAGATCAGCGGTCATTTGATCCCAAAATCCTTTTGAGAACATGAAGGTCTGTCACGAACTAAAGCATTATGAAGGTAAACTGGTAGATCAACGGTCATCTGATTCAAGAAAACCCTTCGCTAATGAGAAGGTCTTTCATGAACTAAAGCGTTATGAAGGCGAACTAGTAGATCAACTGAATTTATGTATGACTGATATCCACGAAGGTGAATTGGAAGATCAACAGTCATTTGATCCTGAGCCCCCTGAAGTAAACGAAGTCATACTTCGTGGCCACAAGTCGACAATCATATCTGTCTCTCTACATAATTAACGGAATCACTTTCAACGACCAATGAAACAAATTGTGCTGAGCTCTAAAGCTTCAAAGTCCCTCAAAGGAACTAAGCCAAAACTGAATCGACCTTGTGGTAAATCAGAGGCTGACTCGAATCGGGCCATGGCTTAAACTTGAGAGAACTGCACCTACTGGAATGGGGGCAACCGGATGAGTTGTGGACAGACCCGGGTACAGTTCAAGTGTGCTATCAACCCTATGGATTGAGGGCACATAACACATTAACACTTAGTCAGGATAGAAAATCGCTCCAACATGAAATAAAAGGAGGAACTTACCGTCTTCTAGAGATGGATGACGACGGAAGGCATTTCCAAAATCAAATCATCAATGCACAAGTTTCCAAAGATAGAAGCAGGTGGTTAGCCATGGTCATGAACTCCAACTTGTAGAAAACCAGCTGCTATCCAAAGACAATCAACGACAAGGAGAGAATGCTCGAAATCGAGCAGCTAAACCATTGATTCCCAAAGATTGGAACCGACGAATAAAGTTGATATCCACGATAATGCTATCAGCCTAGCATAATGCATATGGCCTGAAACAAGCAAGGTTAAGTGTCACAGGTTCAAGACAAACACTACCGAACTCTACCGGTCCGTGATATCTATGATAGGAATGAGCGCAGTCATACTAAAGGCAATGTGATGACTCGCTCCACAATTTCTAATTTTCTATTAGAACATGGAATTTGGCACCTAGGATTGAAGGGTTTCGCCTAAAAATGAAGGGCTCCACCGATAAAAGTCAGACCACAACAAAAACAGGTTTGGGGAAATCCGATTTTTCATGAATAAGAATAATTATGGAATTGGTTAAGAAATAACTCTGCATTTCCAAGGGTAACACTTGACGGTGATAAACAAGGCTAGGCAATGGAAACTTGGGGTTCCCATCCTTCCAGAATATAGCATATCCCAAAGTTAAGCAACATTAAGAAAAATAGCCACATTCGGTTGAAAGGGATCCACTCAGCTATACAAGATCAGAAGTATGATTCAATCCTAACCAACATGACTTTAACATTGACTGGAGACAGGCATCACTAAGAAAAGACTTCTACAATCATCGAAGTGCGAGTTTTTGAAGATCAAAACTAGTGGCCACCGGGATTAAAAGCATTGCCGGATCAGCCGAAAAAATCAATCCTAACCTCCTAAGTGTTTCCTCGGCAACGCTAAGCCCTTTTCTCATTTCCTATATACCATTGTTGCCCCTAAAAACATCGAGAAACTTTTTATTTCATAAGTATCGGTATTCTCCCGACGTTAACGGGAAACCCTCTATTTCCTAAGTACCGACGGCAATGTTGTGAAATTTGCTATTCACTATGTACCGATATTGCCTCAACAACACCAGGAAAACTTTAATCTACAGGTTCGATGAGAAACACTCACCATAGTAAACCATCAATGCACTAGCTTTGGGAGATAGAAGTTGGTACTCAACTGTGAGTCTACACTTGTCTTCAGAAAACTACCATTGTCCGGAAATGGGCAACAACAGGATGACATAACCTTTAATAGATCAATCGGATGGTTCGACCTTTCATTAAAAGAATCGGCCACTGCATAGGAAAAATGCAACATCGAAAGGAAATCCTAGGATTGAATTGCTCATGTGCTAATTTCTAAGGATGAAGGCCAGTGCATAATAGAATTTCCTGAATTCAGTTTAGAAAGAATTTAGACAGCCAAAAGATAGGCAGCTTCGAGGAAGTGTTGCTAGAAACCAAGCAGCTAGGTTATTAGTTCTCGAAAATAGGAATTGGCGTATGAACAACTCTTCCATGACGACAGCGATCAAGCAAAGCATGCACAACTAAGGACATGTAGGGACATTCAAGAAAGGTTGGAACTAAAACCATCAAACTTTATTGATCCTAGAATAGGATTGAGGGCCAGACCAGGGGCAATCAAATCATTTTTCTTAAACCTCTACATCTCACACAATCACCCAAATATAGGCTTTTAAAATAGCTAACCACTCCAAAGAAATCTCACACAATCACCCAAATCGAATCATTCTGGTGAATGGATAAATTACATAATTCTAGGCTTAATTCTACATATATCATTTTATTTCCATTTTCTTTTATATTAGGTTCATTAGGTTACAATACTCTCGCCTCTGTTCGTGAAATGTGCCCATCTACTATATTAGCATATTAGCATATATACATAATTAGCATATTTTAATTTGCGTTTAGTCTACTATATTATTTTTGTTTTATCTGCTTATCGGCTTAACATAAGTTGTTTAAATAAGCATCTATCATTATTCTCTGCTATCATTGTTTACCAATTTATTATAAGTCTTATGATAAGCTTTTCCGTTCTTATTTCATAATTATGACCTATGTTATAATTCTATTTGTAATTGTTACTTTTTCTCCTTTTATAGTCCGTTATATAAATACAAGCGTTTCTTGTCTGCTTTAGTCTGCCTTCTTTTATTATGATATATAATTTTCTTTAATTATCTAATATTACATAATTCACTTATCATAATAATTGCTAGTTAAATAGCCTGCGTAGTAAATGCAGACTTAGGCTCATTAATTTTTTATAGCCTCAAGTTCTTAAATTAACAATTTTCTTGTTACGAATCAAGCTTTACTTTATTGTCTGCTATTCTAGGGAGTAATTCAATTTTATTTGGTTGGTTATGAAAATCATATAATCCATTTCCATATCTTAATATTGGCTAATACTATAAACAATAATTTGTAACTGCAAGATATCTCTTTTACTATTTTTGAGTAGTGTAAAATACAGAGGTTTCTCTATTTTACACTAATTCCCCCTTTTTATTTCTTTTATTCTTGCAGTTACGGTTATCTTTATCTTTTAGATATTAAGTTATGGAAATGTGTCCTATTTTCTAAACCAACTAATTAATCTAATAACTATTTCCAAATTAACTTTTCCTGTTTTAATGCAATTTATTATAGTAATTATATTCCTCAACTTTTATTATTTTACATCTAATTTCCTTCATTTCAGTATTCTTAATTATTTAATCCACAATCACATTTAATCTATTCTAATCCATACGTGAATAAAAAAGGAGAGGTTGGAAGAAAACTAACACTTGCATAAAAATTCAAAACGTAGAAAAGATGTAAATAAGGCATAAAAACAGTGTATAAATACTAATACTGTAAATAAACTGTAAGTTTTCTTATAATTCATCATAATTTAATTAATATGATTAATTATTGAATAAAATTTTCTAAACGGGAATCTAATGATAATATATCTTAAACTTAAAAGATATATAAATAAATCCACTCACCTGTCGTCCTTAGCTTTGCTTGTGCTCCGCTTGGCTCCACATTCCTTCTGGATCCTCTTCTTCCAAGGTGTATAATATTTTAATTTAGAAGATCTTCTCCCTAGAAATTATTTTCTTTTTAGGGTTCCGCCTTAGGTCAAGAACCCAAAGAAATATTTTCTATTTAGGGTTCAGTCTTAGGCAATGAACCCATGGGAGAAAGTCTAATTGTGAGAAGATAGCTAGGTCTAGGGTCCTATTTAAATTGGAGCTTGGGGATCTTGGACCGTTGGATTCTTGGAATGAACCTGGAGCCATCACGTCACAGAGTTGTTTAGAGCCAAAAGGTTAAAGAACGTATGAATCAAATCGCGCAAAAACAAGAAAAAACGTCACTGTACGTACTAGGACGAAACTTCGTCCAAGTCGTACACGGGTCGACCGTGCGGTTGACCTGCATACCCATTGGGTCGACCTATGGTCGGCCCATATGTGTATATGTTTATTATTATATTCTTTTTCGTTTTGTTTTTTGTTTTTATTTCGTTCATAACTTCTTCATGTTGGTTCAGATTTTGACAAGTTATACATGGAAACTGATTAAAAAACACCCCGGACGTAAAGGTACAAGTTCCGGAGCCATATTCAGATAATTCCAAAATTATTTATTTTCATTACTTATCGTTATATGTTACATTTTAACTATATAAAAATGCGGGATGTTACCACTGCTGATCTATCGGTTAGCCTTTACGACACTTTAGCTCATGAAAGGCCTTCACATTCATGAAGGGTTTTTAGATCAAATGACCACTGATCACTGGTTCACCTTCGTGATGCTTCAGTTCATAAAATTCCTTCACGTTCATGAAGGGTAGTTTGGATCAGATGACCGCTAATCTACTGGTTCATCTTCATGACGCTTTTGTTCGTGGAAGACCTTTACGACGCTTTAGTCCGTAAAGGAGTTTTTGTGGTCGGATGTCCGACGAAAAAATGACCTTGGAATGATAATTTATCGATTCTGAGAGGAATTTTGATTGGGTGTTCGGTGGCCTGACGGTTTTGGAGCGATAATTCATCGACTCCAAGATGAGTTTTGGGTCATATGTCTGATTGCCCGACGGTCTTAAAGCAACGATTCATCGACTTCAAGAAAAATTTGGTCGAATGTCCGGTGACCATACAGCCTTGGATCAACTCCAAGAAGAGTTCTAGTCATGTGTCCGACTGCCCAACGGTATTAAAGCGATGATTCAACGACTTCAAGAGGAATTTTTAGGATTCAGCTCGTGCGAACACAGCATTATCGATTCCTGAAGGCTAAGTGGTTGGATCTGTTAGTTCGACGATCCTTTGAACAAGGCTTATCGACGCTAACAAAGCAACGCTGGTTCTCAAAAGGGGGATCAACGTAAACTCGTTGAGGACGTAGAAGCATTTCTTCCGCTATGCTGTCTGCAATCCCCTAGTATCCCGGTACGGCTCATTTGGAAAAGGAAAGTGGACAAGAATGGATGAGAAGACATCGCTTTAGATTGCTGCCCCATTCCTTAGTTACTAGGTAGCTAGAGTGTTATTTGATAATAATCATTTCATTAGTTAGCCAGGGCGCTTTTCTACAGGGTCTTAGTAGCCTTGCCTGGGCAGAAGGTCCCTAAGGTCTTGTAACTCCTTCACTGTTTGGTGTGTTCTTTGGAAAATTGCTGGGTTTGCCTTCTTTCAATTGCACTACTTCTAGTCTTTAGAACCGGTTTGCCTTCCAATGGAATTCCAGGTAATAGGTTTTTTAGTCCTTTAACGATTCCTAAGGGCCTTGCAATAGACTACATCCATCGCCCTCGCTTCATCCATATGCTAGTCATCTCTGTAAAAAGCATTTTCGAATCAGTTGTATAGTTGTACAAAAGGTATAGTTGGCATGATAAACTTCTTTGGATATTCTGCATGTTGAACAGCTTCAGTGAATGAGTTTCGATTGGGGAAAATGCTCTAATCATTGTCAGATCGGTCTGTTTTTAAGTTACGGCTGTTTATAATGCTTGAGAATGGTATATGCATGATTGTCTATGCATGAATGATTAGAAATGCTGATTGAATGACAAATCACTTATCATGTGGTCATAGATTAGTGATGATCCCAAAAAAATTTCAAACAAGGTAAGATCGATCAAGGGAGATAAAGAAGGCCCCATAAGGCTGTATTCTAAATTTCAAGGCATTTGGAGTTTGCATGTTCGAATTATGGGCAAAAAAGATAGATCGGCATTGATGGATCGATAATATTTTATTTAGAGCCCGACCCGAGAACATTTTCCATTTTCTTGGAGTCAGCACATGATTCGCTTGGAGTCGTAGTATTTGAAGTGCTAGGTTGGTGACAAACGTTGCTTGGAGAAATTTGCATATTTGGTTGGAGAAAATTTTGGTTTTACTCAAGTTTGATTTTGGACCAGAATTTCCTAGGTTTACTTCGATTCAAATGGGTGGTTACCCGAGTTCGACTTCGAGTTAGGACTTACAGAATCTGCTTCGCGTCAAATAGGTAATTACTCGAGTTCGACTTTGGGTTAAACCTAAAATGAGCTTTTCAACGACCATTTTGCCAATTTTTGATGAATTTCGACGACTACCATTCGCGATTCAACGATGGGAGCTCCATGATGAGATTGGAAGCTGGTCAGTTGGAAGAGGTCACAATATACCACGGGGGCTTGCCTTGTAATTTATCTCGGTTTGTATCATATCTTCTTGGTTCTCCTGCCACTAGGAATACCTTTTGAGTAGCAATTCCTCATCCATTACGTGGCACTGTGCTGCGGGATGGGTTTTTGAGCTTCTTCTAGCATTTTGCATGTTGGCATTTTCATCCAATTTGTCTTCCTCAAATGGTTTGTCATCTTCAGAGCCGGAGAGAGTCATCTTTATATCCTCCTGGGGGGTTTTCACCCTTAAGTTCAGGTTTATAGTAGGTGCTTTTTGTAGTAGGTGGAGTATTAACATTTTCTTCCATCATGATTCTTGGAGCTTTGCCCATTGCCTCCTTTTTCTTTTGCCTTCTGTTTCTTTCGTTCAAGCAAGAATTCTCTTTCTCTGTAGCAGCCATGGCTTCACGCACCATTCTGTGAGTAGTTAATGACCGGAGCACTAAGCGAGCATCTATCTTTTCCATAAGAGACATTTGACTATTTGCCATTTTATGGTTAATTTCATCAACCATCTTGTGCAATTCTTCCTTAGTCACAACTTCATGCTATGTGAAGGATCCTGAAACCTGATCTCCAGAGTTGGCTCCTACATGGAGGTTGTTAGTGTGGTTGACTTCAATTTGCTGAGGGTTTGTTTCTTCTCCAGCAAGGGTAGTTCCTATGGATCTTCTGAAGGTTGTTCTCTTTCTTCCTAGTGCCATTGATTCTCAATAGCAAATCTTCTAAGTAGAGATTGAGGATCTAACTTTTGAACTTATCTGATCCAAAGTAGATAGCTAGATCTAACCTGAGTTGGGCTCTTAATGAAGTACCAAAACGGTAACCTAAATAACATATCAATACCCTAAATTAAGTATGAAAGCATCAGCCTTGTTTATCAAGGCAAATAAAATAGAAAGAGCAACAGTAAATCGTAGAAAAAGTAACTGAACAAGAGTGTTTTATAGTGGTTCGGCTGTTAAGGAAGCCTATGTCCATTTTATAACTTTTATTATTTAATGACGACAATTACAAGTTGAATCTAATTACAATGTGATTGAATCTTGTAAGTTAGATCAAGTCACCAGTGTTAGATTTCATTGGAGAATCATAGTGAACCCTGTAGATGACTGTTGTGTGGGAGGAGAAGAGTGAAGGGTAGTTTTGTAGAGTTTTAGTAGCCACTCCAAAAGATCATGCTTATGTTGTAGGTAGAATTGTATTTATAGGGATTGGAGAGAACTTGGGCCAAAAGAGAACCTGGGCCAAAAGTTTAAGTACAGAAGAGTCCAGTTGTTATGTCAAGTCATCACCGAAAATATCAAATCAATCTAAGTAATTCTATGGATCGTTTGCTATCCATAAGTATGTGCACATAATATGTTGGAGGTGTGAGCGTTGGGGTCAAAATTGATCACCAACAACCAATTATGCAAAAGTACCAATATCCAATTCAGTCACAGAAATATGAAGAGAAATAAATAAAGAAAAAAATTAGAATAATTATAAATCAAGTAAAAAGAGACAAGATTTAGTGGTTCGGCTAACACTGGCCCACGTCCACTCCCAAATAATCTTTTTTATTATATTGAATTTTGTTTACAATTACAATCTGAAATCCAAGAATAAAGTTTGTAGAGGGCAGCCTAGGTTGAAGATTAAGAGAAGCAGAAAGAAGTCCCATTTTCTAACTCTATGCCTTTTGTATTTATAAGAGAAGACGTGCACGGATTGGATTGAAATTTTGATAGAAGGTTCGGGAGACCAAGACGAGGCCACCTAAAAATAGCAAGGCCCATTGGGGCCTAGAATAGAAATCGATGTCGATCCCTATTAATGCATCCAAATGGGCTATGATCCCTTTGAGGGGTGCTCTATGATGTTTTCTACATGCTCCCTAAATTTCGTGCAATTTTGACGTACGAGTTATGAGGTATCACATTTTCCATGAAGTAGTGTTGCTTGAATTATGATTTCTACCGATCCCTCTAAAGGGATAGTTACTGTTCCCTACAGTCTCTTCCAAATGCCATGCGATCCCTAGGGAAGCTTCTCCATGTTTTATTATGCTTAGCCTTCAAGTTTCATACCAATTGGATTAGTAGAACTTGAGTTATTGATCATGTTTGTTGCAATATGTTGTGCAGGCTGATTATAGCCGATCCCAATGGAGGGATAGGTACCAATCCCTCCAGCTTGCTCCAAATGATATGTGATCCCTAGAGGAGATTCTCCATGTTATAATTAGCTTGTCCTTCAAGTTTCATATTAATTGGATGCATAGATTTTGAGATATTGATCGATCTTTGGTATAAAGTTGGGTTTAGCTGATACCTAAGACTGAAGAGGGTCGATCCCTATTGAGGGATAGGTGTCGATTCTTTAAATCTCTCCAAATGCTACGTGATCCCTATGGTAGACTCCCTAGTGTCCCCTCTTCCCGTTTTCAAAGTTTCGCTTCAATCCGTCTTGTAATTGTTGAGTTATGGAGCGATCATCGTTGAGTTGTGCTGTTGAGCTGAATATGATCCGATCCTTCTTCTTTTGCCTGTAACTTGAGCATACGAACTCCGGTTGTCTTGAAATTCAAAATATAGCCTCGTATGTCCTTCCTTATAACTTCATACCTATTGTGCCTTTATTTGGACAAAAATTAGGGATCTGACCCGAATCCCCCAGATCACCGTCTATAGTCTCGTTTAGAGCCGATTTCCGAGCCTAGTAACCGTTTCTCCGGGCTTTCCACCTTGATAATCTTGAAGTCCATTGGGTTAAATCCACATGTGTATTGACTTGATAAAAGGCGGTTTAACAATAAGTATTAAATGGTATGCCAATTGTTTAAGGACAAGACAATGAGGAAGTTCACTAATAGTTTTGAGGATAGATATGTCACTGTTTATGTGCAGTTAGTATAGTGGTTAACACATTATTTGTTAGTATATTAGTGTGATGGGAATACCTTGTCATTTTGAGTATGTGTATTTTATTTTGATAAGCTATACTGATTAATGGTTTTATATTTACTTGCGTATGCATGTTTGAACCAACCTGAGTTTTGTCGTGAACTTTTATTATGGATTGTTATGATTGGATTATTTAGATACATGATATGACTTGTGAAGGGAATTGATCCATGATTGTATTATTTCACTCTTTGCTGATGGAGAGAAATTTTGCATGCTGCAGTTTTGGTTGTATGATTATGTGAATCCATGCATTACTATAGTATATGTATGGGGGAAAATACGATCATTATTGTGAATGGATTTAATTGTATCATGATCGATTGTGTTATTTGGTTATTGTATACTATTTTAGAAATAGTTATGTTGCGATTAGTATACTACCCCATATTTTGAAGAGTTGACAATATGAGATGTATGATGTTTTATGCATTGGGTCAAGAGTTTATTCTTTGGGGAATTCCGAGGATGCAATTCTTTCATTGGGAAAGAATATAATGACTGCAAATTTGACACGTTTATTATTGAATAATTATTAATATCCATTTAAATTAATTTGATGATAAAAGAAAATTTTGAAGAGTTTTCATTTTGAAAATTTTGATATTTCCACTGCATCCAAAATGTTTGAGAAATGAATTCCGGTATATAATATGATAGGAATTGGAGATGTTGAGCGAAATGATGGGCGTAGAATTGCTTTAGAACCAAAACACATGAATTTTTGCTATAAATATAAGCATTTCCTAACCCTAGTCGACACAAGATCAGTTTCTCATCCCTAATCCTGAAAGTAAATTTCATTAATTTTTAACGGTGGATAATTTTTTCTAATTACAAATTGTTTCAAAATTCAGATTGCCAAAACCCCATTGAGATATACATTAAATTGTTCATATCGGCGAGACAAAGTGATGACAGTATTCGTTTTTGGAGATAGTGCTTGAGATGGTTAAAAATTGATTAACATATCTAAACTATCAAGTTTGATGTTTCACTAACGGCGACAATAGGCGACGCAATTGACAGGGGTCGGTTCGACGGCGGTGAGTAGAGTTCATCCATGGGGTCAAATTAGCTATATATCGATAGGTTGGCTGGAAATCGCGAGAGAATTGGAAAAATAGGGTTTGGGTTTAACCCAATTTATGGGCGACGACAATGCATATATAAGGGTAGATGGTTGGAGATGTTGACAGCGGTGTGATGTGGTTATTCTAATTAGAGGCAGTGGCACAGAGCCTTTGACGGCGGCACTATAGGATATCATGTACGTTCTGAAGGAGGACGGGAAAGACTCACTAGTACAAAATATGCTTGTTGTGTCGCCTCATTTGCTTCGATTGTGCTCACAACCAAAGCAAATAGTATTATTTGTAGTGATTCCTTAGAAACCGAAGCAAATGCACCAAAGAAAATAGTGTTATTTGCTTTAGTTTGTTAGGAACTTGTAACACCCCATATTTTCATAACATTGTTTAATGCATTTAATTAGTTAGATTAAATAAAATGATATGAAGATTAATAGGTTGAGATTTGATTAAATTAAGGGTAGCCATGCCATGATAGTATGTTAATTAAAATAAAATAACCTAAACAAAGGTGTTAGGAAATAACAAGGGAAATATGAGAGATAAGTGGAGCTTGTACCCTAAACCCTTAGGAGATGAAACTCATGTTCATTACATTTTACTCAAACTAAAAATGCTAAGGCCAACCACCGTTTTCACTCTCAAGAAGAAGATTAAAGCTAGGATTTAAGAGAAGTATGATAATCTACTACATCAACATCAAATCCCGCATCTATAATCTCAAAGCTAAGGTGAATAATTACTATGTCTCACTTTCTTTTCGTTTTCGGTAAGATTCGAAACGTTTTTGGCAAGTTTATGTCATGTTTTCATGATTAAAGTTAAATGTATGTATTGGTGGGTGAAATATGCATGTTCATACTTGTTTTATGATATGCTTAATATGAAAACCCTATTTGATGACATCCAAATGCCTTGAAAATTTAAATATGGGACAAAAATGATATTTCAGAGATGGGTTCTTTTTTCGTAATTTTTCAAATACGGTGGATTATATATTAATTTTCTAGTGAAGGAAATTATTTATTGGGTTATAAATTATTTTCAGCTGAAATAATAATTATCCGGGGTTGAAATTTTTATATGTTAGGCAACATATTAAAGTAGATTTTTTGGGTTTTTTTTCAGATTTTTCCTAAGTGTTTTGATGAATATATAAAATTATTTAAGGATGGGATTTAATGTTTTATATATTTAATTAAGGAGAAGGGGCATCTTGTTAAATAAAATTATTATTAACTTTGAAAATAGTGGCAGGACATTTCTAAATAGAATTTATTAACCAATGAAAATTTGACAAACAAAGGCAGGTTAGTTAAAAAGTTATCCTTTTTAATTTAAAAGCAAAGAAATCATATTTGTAGCATGTTTCGGCCTATTGCGGCAGAAAACCTTCTGATCCAGACCTTTCGTCAAGGTTGAAAGATTCTAAACTTTCAACAGGGCCAAACCAATGCATATGGTATCAAGCTACTTGGTACGTAATGAATCGGACAGAGTCGAAGGGTTTATGGTCAAAAGGTTGATGGCCAAAGAGGTTGGGGTATGTTTGTTTTATAAACCAAAAGCTTTCGCCTGCTTTGCTTTCGAAATTGAGCTTTCGACTTGGTTGCTTCGATCAGGTTAAAATGTTTAAAAGAAAGGTTTTAAACCTTTCAACACAATTGAACGGTTTCAGCAGGTTTTGAACCTTCTGGCATAGTCGAAATGTTATTGGCGCTTTATGTAATTGTTCTATTTTGAATCTTTCCGGCATAGTCGATAAGTCACTGCCGCTTTATATAAGAAAGTTTTGTTTTGAACCTTCCGGCAAAATCGAAGGGTTTACTTTGATTGATTTCGAAAGGTCTATTCGATTTAAAACCGGTCGCTTCTCCCAATGATTTCAAAATGAAGCTTTCGGTTTAGGTGTCTTACCCTTTTTTTATAAATTGATGTATAATCCAAGCTTTTGAAATAGTTGTTTTAAAAGATGCTTTAAAGCTTTCGAAGCGGCACTTTTGACTTAGCCGAAAGGCTGTTTCCAATGAAGTCGAAAGGTTTTAAAAGAAGGATTTCCACCTGTTTTAAATTGAATCCAGAAAGTTTTCAAAAGGTTTTAGAAGGCCAATGCTTTCATAAGATTTTGTTTACTGAAAAGTTTTAAAAGGGGTTGAAAGCAAAGCTTTCGAAGGGATCAAAAGCCAAGCTTTCGATGGGGTTGAAAGGTAACCTTTCGAAGGGGTCGAAAGGTTTTTTTGATTGATTTTGGAAGGTTTTAAATGGAAGGATTTCCAAAGATTTTCTAAGGAAATGTTTCAAATCGTTATAAAATAGGATGTCTAAGGTTTTATTGCTTTTGAAAGGTTTGAAATTCAATGGGTTCGAAAGGTTTGAGGTTCAATGGTTTTTAAGGGTTGAGTTTCAATGTTTTGAAAGGTTTTGATCTCTAAGGGTTTTGTGGGTACAAATGGAAACAATAAATGAATATGACCTAAGTTAAGGATACTGATGGAAATATGTTAATAACGGGGTTAATATGATATAAATAGAATCATGGGGCAAACATGATAGAAATAGATTCATGGAGATATCATAAATCAGATGGCAAATTCAAATAGAATCATGGAGCTAACATGATACAAATAGAATTATGGGCCTAACATGATATGAATAAACTCATGGGGCTAACATGGGACTAGCATAAATCAAGTGGCAATAAGATGGGTTCATAGCCATCCTAGGAAAACTATGTGATGTGAAATGGACAATCTACGTCAACTTAAGCAAAATGAATGTAGAATAGGTAGTACCTCTTTGATATAACTAAACTCTAATTGGGGATAGGGAAATCCTAATTGTTTCGAAGTATGCATATCACCATAAAGTTTTATAAATATATTTTTTTAACCATTGTAGATGCAGGAGCACAAAATATGGTTTTATGAAAGGTTTAGAAAAAGATATGTTTTAAAAGAATGTTAGTGAGGGGAAACCTAATCTGCCAAGTAGCGTGGTCTCACTTAACATGTTTAACCGGGATGCATAGTATTATTCATACACGGCTTTATGTCTGACTCAAAGTGTATGTTTTCTCCTTGAACTCTCGGATGCTCAAAAATTAATTTGAGTAGGCAGAGGGATTAAAGTCTTTTTTAGGTTTTAGTAGGATGGCGAATAAGGCTACCGGAGGCATGTAGGAGGCAAACGAATAGCTAGTTAGGATTGCAGTTATATTTTATCCGTGCTTGGGAACGATTTGGGATTATATGTTGTGAATGTGAAATAATTGGTTTTGAAATGTTGAAGTAAAAGTTATTTTCAAATATGTGTTTTGTTTCATATTCAAGTGCTTCTGATATTATTGTTACCATTAACATAGCCGTATTTAGTCGCCGGAAGCTAATACTATAGATGACTGCAACATCTGTAGCGTTTAGTGTTGGGCCTCTAGATAAGAGATGTTACAGAACTGTTGCAAATACACCAAAGCAAAGAGTGTTTTTTGGATCGGTTCCTTAGGAATCCACATAGTGTTATTTGCATCGGTTACTTAAAAACCGAAGCAACTACAAATTATTTTAATCATAGCAAATGCATATATCAATAATCATAAACAACAACTTACATACATCATTATTTATAATTTATCACAATTAATGATTATCAATAAATAATTTATATTTACCAGATATTATAAATAATTAATAATTATTTTTATATTCACACTATTATTGTTAAATATTAATAATTAGCGAACTATAGTTAATATTTACTAATTACATTTAATAATCGATAAACAAACTAATAATTAATATTAAATAATTAATAATTAATAATCAATATTTAATAATTAATGTTTAACATTTAATATTTAATTACCAAGTAATATTTAATAACTAAGAAGTAATATTTAATAATTACTAAATAATAATTACCATTAAATAATTAATTATTAATAATCATATAATATTTAAGACTAATATTTAATAATAAAATTTAATATTTATATAATGATATTTATTATTTAATAATTAATTTTAAATAATTATTAATTAATAATAACTGTCAAAAAATTAATAGGTAATAATTTTTAAAATGATAAGCAACGATCAATAAATAATAGTTAATAAACTAAAAGTAAATTGGTAAATTTTATTTAACAAACTGGAAATAAATAATAGTTTATAAACTAGAAGTAAATTAGTAAATTATAGCTAATTGACTAGAAATTAGTAAATAATAGTTAATATACTAGAAATAAATAATAATTTATATACAATAATTTATTATTATTAATTAGTAAGTTATAGTTAATATTTATAAATTATATTTAATAGTTAACAAATATAATTAACAATTATAATTAATATACAAGAAGAAAATATTTAATAAATAATAAATAATATTTAACAAAATAGAAGTAAATTATAGTTAATATACTTGAAATTAGTAAATAATAATTGATAAAATA
Source organism: Allium cepa (assembly GCA_030765085.1). NCBI lineage: Eukaryota > Viridiplantae > Streptophyta > Magnoliopsida > Asparagales > Amaryllidaceae > Allium > Allium cepa. Next base: position 942,193,976 of record CM060934.1, on the reverse strand, counting down.
GAAATAAATAATAGTTTATATATAATAATTTATTATTGTTAATTATTAATAATTAGTAAATTATACTTAATATTTATTAATGATATATATTAGTTAATAAATATAATTGATAATTTATAATTAATTAGTGAATTATAATTAATTTTTAATAATTAATGATTAGTATTTAATATTATCTAATTAAGAAGTGATTTTTTTGAAAATGCTAATTAAGAAGTAATATTTATTATTTAGTATTTAACACTTAAAAATTAAATAAAATATTGAGTTATAATAACTTTTTTGAGCTGTTATACTTATAATTTAAAAAAAATTACTTTTTCTGAAAAGTGGTAATAAATAAGGTTAATAATTAATAATCGATGGTTAATAATTAATAATTACTATAAAATAATTACGATTAAATAATCAATAATTAATAAGTAGTACTATTATTAAATAATTATTATGAATAATTAATATATTGTAAACAGTAATTACTACTCATTATTTAATAATTAATAATTAATCATTACTATTAAATAATTAAGATGTAGTAATTAATAATCAAGGCTAATATTTACCACTTAATAATTAATATTCGAAATTTCATAAATAAGGAATGACTGCCCAGTCCTCATAATTGAAGATGATGGAAGAAAAGTCTCTCTCAAGAAAGTTATGAAAATTTGATCCCTATTTTTAGTTTTTAGCTAATTTATGCTATTTTTGCCCATGATTTTGATGTTGGCCTGATTTTCTAGAAGGGGACAGTTTGATAAAAAAAATAACAAAATAGGGACATAATTTACATAGATTTATGACTAGAGACTTTGTGTGCATGAGTTTTAAGAATAGAGACCTTTGGTCCAAATCCCCTTTCATAGAATTCCAAAACTAAAAAAACTTCAAAATTAAAAAATATAAGTATTATATTTTCATATTAATCTAAATAGCTTCTTTTAGGGGTGGGAATAAACCGCACCGCTATACGAAAACCGTCCGCACCGGACCGCAAAAGCGGTGCGGAAACCAGCACCGAATTTTCTAACCAAAGCTGATACCCCAAACCGGATCGACCCGCATCGATATGGTTCGGTTGCGGTTTGGACGATTGAACCAACCATATTAAACCGGACCGAACCGAACCGAAAATTTATATTAGTAATCTTATGATTAAAACATAAGCAACTTCCATCTTATTTTAGATTCTAACTATGCACATTCTATTTTTAGCGTATGTTGTTGTTATATTAATAGTAATCGCTAAAATAAAGGAAGAAGTTATAGTTTGATATAATATTTTTCATCTCATTTTTTTGTAAATAAATGCTAATTATAATCTTATTCTAGTCACTTTCCTTAATGATTATGCATTGATTGATGTTGATGTTTGGTTAATCTACCAAAAAAAATCTCATATGTAGGTAAATGTCAAATTGAAATATTCATATAATTAAGAACTAATCTTTCATTTCAGTATAACATTGCGTGTTTTAACCTTTAAATGTAAAAGTTTCATACGGTTGCATTTGTAAATTGATTGTTGATGAAAGTAATTCTTTTATTTCATATTTAATATGGGATCAAACCGGATCGGACCGAAGCCGATCCGTTTAAAGGATTGATATAATGGTTTGTATTATTGGTTAACCGTTTGATGCGGTGCAGAAGCGGTTTGGACTTCAAACCGCACCAAACCAACCCTAGCTTCTTTTGTAACTACCCTGTTTGATATATACAAGTTTTTATGGCTCTAAGTGACGAAAAATTTGACTCTACCCCAAGTTTTCCCTCCATTCCGAAATTTTTTCTCCATTTCTAAAATATTTTCCCTCCACACTTTCACAACATGCCCCCCATTTTTATATTCGCTCCTCGACAATACCCATTTTTATCTTCTTCAACAAAACGAAATACGTCCACAACAACATACTCCTCAACAAAATCCTATTATGCCTTCAAATCCAATACATCTCATCACAATTCCATCACTATAGTTCATCCATCCTTCATCGCAATTCTAGATCCAATACATCTCACATTAATTCGCGACTTTCAAATTCGCGCATTTCAAACGAAATCAGTATCCAAATACAAAACTAAGATCTAGTTCGTGACTTTCAATTCGCGGCCATTGGGCTGCGCGGCTATGTGGTGTTAGGTGAGGCAAGGCCGTTGATCTACAGACGATGATTAGGCTTTTATAGTTGTGTGATGAATGAGGCAAAATGATTTGTGACAGTTTGGGGATTCGAGTTGCGATTTGGCGATTGGTGGTCTCAGTTCGCAGTCGATAAGAGAAGGAAGATAGGTTTTAGTCATGAAGTATGCAAGCAGAAGTTATTGGTTTGGGTAACGGGCTGAAGTGTTGAGGGTGATGGTGCTTCGCTATTGATGGGTACTGGGTTTGTTTTTGCAAAGGCGATTTGGGTTTGGGTGGTTTCAAATTTGCAGAAGGTGGGACCATGGTTGATGGGATGATTTCCGAGAGTATTTCATGGAATAGGTACTTTTTTAACATCAACCCATCATCTATTTGCTTTGAAATTGTTTTAGGTTTGTCAAGCAGTAGCATTTAACTAATACGCATAGAGTAAGCTAAAGAATGATAAATAATTCAGTTCTATTATATTTAAATTCTCAAAGGTAGTTTAATTAGGTAAAATGGTGGAAATTGGTTTTAAAAGTTTGTTTTCTTATAAATTATTTTAAAAATAAATTACATGTTTTTGCACTATTTAAACGAATGAGAAGGGGAATTAAATGGTTTGCTAAAACACGTAGTATGTGACACGTGCATTTATTTTATCGGTTAATTGTTGATTTGTCTATTTGATTGTTTTGATCTTCGGATCGAGTTTACCGATGAGTCGATGTTAACTTTTTAATGCTTTGAATGTGAAATTTGCCAGTAGTTAGTGTTGGAAATTGTGTTGAAAAATTCAAGTGAATTATTAAAAATGACTAAGTGTGAAGAATGGCTTTGTGAATAGTCCCACATTGTAGGACTATATGAAAGAATCAAGTATTTATACTTGATTCTTAGAGGCTAAGTTGGGCCCTTTGGGCACCCAATGATGCTCTTTTGTGAGGAGGGAGGCCATGCTTGACCACCACACACGCGCGCGCGCGCGCCGACCGACCGACTCGACTCGACCCGACCCGACCCGGGCCGGGCTCGGGCTTGTAGTGGTGTAACACTTATATTTTTGCTACAAATTTGTTAACTGTTTTCTGACCGGGCTGGATCAGTTACTTAAGCCCGTATGAAGAACGTTGTGCAACGTTCATTATTTTTGACCCGGTAATACTCAGATCCGTTTTTGTAGACCACGTCCCCTAATCAGTAAAACGTTCTTTTCACTACTCCGTCTTCATAACTCATACGAAGACGAAATAGACAGAACGACATTTTTCCTTATCTCTTCTTCATAAAAATCCGAGCAATATTTCGAGAGTGCAAACTGAACCGTTTCGTTCGTGCAAACGTAACGGTACCCCAATTTATTGAGAGGCTGTTTTATCCTAGAGGCGGCGGTGATTGATCCGAACTGCTTGCACCTTTGAGCAGATCGCCGAAACGTCTTCAAGAAAGTGACTTTGTCCACGACTCAGCCGAATTTCGACCATTGTTTCCAACAAATTGAAGACGAACCAAAACAATGGCTTCTGCTGCAGATCTAGATGCAACCGCTCCCGCTTCCTTCTTCCAGCTACCGACTGTCTCCGCTGCTCCCTTCAGATTCGAAGGCCTCCACTTCAAACGCTGGAGACAAAAGATGGAGTTCTTCCTGACCACCCGAAAAGTGGTTGCTGTGCTCACGACCAACAAACCGCAGCTACCCGATAGACCAGACGCCGAAGCAGACTCAGATCAGATGCGAGCCTGGACAGAGAAATCAAAGGAGTTGCAGAGCTGGACAGAGCAAGATTACATGTGCCGAAACTACATTCTCAACGGCCTCAGCGATGACCTGTACGACTACTACAATTCTGACAAGTCAGCCAAAGAAATCTGGGAAGCATTGCAGAAAAAGTACGATACCGAAGAGGCTGGAGCGAAGAAGTATGCAGCCAGCCGCTACCTCAAATATCAGATGACAGATGACAGGTCAGTAGAGATGCAGTCTCATGAGCTACAGAAAATTGCTCATGAGATCATCTCCGAAGGTATGAGTTTGGATGAACAGTTTCAGATTGCTGTTATTATTGATAAACTGCCCCCAGGTTGGAAAGATTTTAAGAATGTGCTTAGGCACAAGACTAAGGAATTCTCCTTAGAGAGCTTGATCACTCGCCTCCGTATTGAGGAGGAGGCTCGGAAACAGGACCAGAAAGAGGAAGTGCTTGTTGTCACCAACAATAACACTAAGAAGTCCAAGCCAGCAGTTCTGAAACCAAATCCGAAAAGCTTTAAGAATCAGAACCGCAACCGCAACAAACAGAATTGGAACCCGCAAGGGAACAAAAAAGGACAGCAGAAACCAACCCAAAAGAATGACTCTGGACAGTTGTTTCTGTGCTACAACTGTGGAAAACCAGGTCATATGGCACGCAAGTGTAGGAACAGACCAGGCCCTGCACCGCAGGCTAACCTGACTGAGGAGCCTTTGACGGCTATGATTTCTGAGATTCACCTTGTTGGTGGATCAGAGGGTTGGTGGGTAGACACTGGTGCATCCCGCCATGTCTGCTATGATCGTGCTATGTTTAGTACATACACGGCTGCTGATGATCAGAAGGTGCTGTTGGGAGATTCTCACACCACTACAGTTGCAGGCATTGGAAATGTGGAAATAAAGTTTACCTCTGGAAAGACAGTTCTTCTGAAAGATGTGATGCATACTCCAGAGATGAGAAAGAATCTGGTTTCTGGTTTTCTCCTTAATAAGGCTGGTTTTACTCAAGTTATAGGGGCTGATTTGTATACTTTGACTTATAAGGGGATGTTTGTAGGGAAGGGTTATGCTTGTGAGGGTATGTTTAAACTGAATGTTGAATCTAATAAAGTAACCAGTTCTGCTTATATGTTGTGTGACTTTAATATTTGGCACTCTAGATTATGTCATGTAAATAAGCGTATAATTCATAACATGATCACATTAGATTTGATTCCTAAAATGTCACAAACTGATTTTGATAAATGTGAATTCTGTAGTCAAGCAAAAATCACTAAGAAACCTCATAAATCAGTTGATAGATTTTCTGAATCCTTAGACTTGATTCATTCTGACATATGTGAACTAGATGGTACTTTGACTAGACATGGACACCGTTATTTTATCACTTTCATAGATGATACCTCTGATTTCACTTATGTATATCTTATGAAAAATAAAAGTGATGCATTTGATATGTTTAAATTATTTAAAACTGAAATTGAGAATCAATCTAATAAGAAAATTAAGAGACTTCGTAGTGATAGAGGAACAGAATATGAATCTAGTTCATTTCTTGATTTCTATAAATTGAATGGTATAATTCATGAGAGAACTGCACCTTATTCACCTGAAATGAACGGTAAAGCTGAAAGAAAGAATAGGACCTTTACCGAATTAGTTGTAGCTATTTTGTTAAATTCAGGTGCAGCAAAACATTGGTGGGGGGATATTTTGTTGACTGTATGCTATGTATTGAATAGAATCCCTAAATCAAAAAGTAAGACTTCACCTTTTGAAATTTTAAAAAATTATAAACCGAATGTATCTTACTTTAGAACTTGGGGATGCTTGGCATATGTTCGTATACCCGACCCTAAGAGAATAAAATTAGCAAGTAGAACATACGAATGTGTATTTATTGGCTATGCTATTAATAGCAAAGCATATAGATTTTATGACCTAAATACACATAATATAGTAGAATCTATTGATGCTGATTTTTATGAAAGTAAATTTCCTTTTAAATTGAGGAATAGTGGGGGCACGTCAAATAACACCGTGCCTATTAGAACAGAACTTAATGAATCTTCTGAAACTGAACCTAGAAGAAGTAAAAGAGCAAGAGTTGATAAAGATTTTGGCTCGGATTTTTGCACTTTTACTATAGAGGAGGATCCAACAAACCTCCAAGAAGCCTTATCTTCTTTAGATGCCGATTTTTGGCAAGAGGCTATAAATGATGAGATGGATTCGTTGGAATCCAATAAGACTTGGCACTTAGTAGATTTACCACCTGGTTGTAAGTCTATAGGTTGTAAATGGGTACTTAAAAAGAAATTAAAACCTAATGGAACAGTTGAAAAATATAAAGCCCGTTTGGTAGCTAAAGGTTTTAGGCAAAGAGAAAATATAGATTTTTTTGATACTTTTTCACCTGTAACTAGAATCACATCCATTCGAGTACTAATTTCATTAGCATCTATTCATAATTTAATTATACACCAAATGGATGTTAAAACTGCCTTTTTAAATGGTGAATTAGAAGAAGAAATTTATATGGACCAACCTGAAGGCTTTGTAATTCATGGTCAAGAACATAAAGTTTGCAAATTAGATAAATCATTATATGGTTTAAAACAAGCACCTAAACAATGGCATGAAAAATTTGATAATTTAATAATCTCAAATGGTTTTAAAATTAATGAAAGTGACAAATGCATTTATTATAAATTTGAGAATGACATTTGCACTATAATATGTTTGTATGTAGATGATCTACTAATTTTTGGATCAAATATTCATGCCATAAACACTGTTAAATCTTTGTTAAGTGCCAATTTTGATATGAAAGATCTAGGTGAAGCGAGTGTAATTCTTGGTATTAAGATTACTAGGTCCGAAAAGGGACTTTCTTTGGATCAATCTCATTATATTGAGAAGATCTTAAAGAAATACAATTACTTTGACTGTAAACCTGCATGTACACCATATGATCCTAGTGTAAAACTTTTCAAGAACACTGGTGAAGGTGTAAGACAGTCTGATTATGCGAGCATCATTGGCAGCCTTCGGTATGCCACTGATTGTACTAGACCCGACATAGCCTATGTCGTGGGATTATTATGCAGGTTTACTAGTAGACCTAGTATAGAGCATTGGCACGCTATTGAGAGGGTCATGAGATACCTAAAGCGAACCATGAACCTTGGATTACATTATGGAAAGTTTCCAGCTGTTCTTGAAGGTTACACCGATGCAGACTGGAATACTTTATCTGATGACTCAAAGGCAACCAGTGGCTATATCTTTAGCATTGCTGGAGGAGCTGTTTCTTGGAAATCCAAGAAACAGACTATTTTGGCTCAGTCTACTATGGAGTCTGAGATGATAGCACTAGCTACAGCTAGTGAGGAAGCAGAGTACTTAAGAAATCTGCTAGCTGAGATTCCCTTATGGGAAAAACCGATACCAGCTGTGTTGATCCATTGCGATAGTACCGCGGCTATTGCAAAAGTTCAGAACCGTTATTACAACGGTAAGAGACGACAGATACGTCGTAAGCATAGCACTATTAGAGAGCTACTCTCTTCAGGAGCTGTTAGAGTGGATCACATACGCAGTGATGAGAATTTGGCAGATCCTTTGACGAAAGGACTGGCCAGAGAGAAAGTCCTTACGACTTCTAGAAAAATGGGACTATTGCCCTTAGATTGTTGAGTCACGCACAATGGTAACCCGACCTAATGACTGGAGATCCCAAGAACTAGGTTCAATGGGTAAGAACAAGTTGTGAAGTGATATGAGTTGAACATGCCATTTTTCATATATAAAGAAGCATGTATTCCTGAAGTGATTAGAGGATGAGTTAATAGAAACTCTTAATGAGATCTATACTCCATTTGGAGTGGAGTACCTACCTTCAGGAGTACTCTTGATAGACTCACCTGTGTGAATGTGGAAATTTGGCCGTTTCCTATGGAGTTTTGGGCAAAACTCCTAGAGCATTCACTAAACTGGGATAGACGTGCATGGCCATAAATGCACGGGCTTATTTGATTGCACTCTAGAAGGATTGTGTGTGGTCTGATGTCAGGAATAGAGTTCAAGACTACGTGTCACTCTAGTAAAAACTGAATCTTATTCACTATGCAAAGGTTCAAGTCTAACGACACCTTTGTTTATGCACAATCTTATGTTTTCAGAAATTGCTCGAAAATATTTTTAAAAATTCAAGTGGGGGATTGTTGGAAATTGTGTTGAAAAATTCAAGTGAATTATTAAAAATGACTAAGTGTGAAGAATGGCTTTGTGAATAGTCCCACATTGTAGGACTATATGAAAGAATCAAGTATTTATACTTGATTCTTAGAGGCTAAGTTGGGCCCTTTGGGCACCCAATGATGCTCTTTTGTGAGGAGGGAGGCCATGCTTGACCACCACACACGCGCGCGCGCGCGCCGACCGACCGACTCGACTCGACCCGACCCGACCCGGGCCGGGCTCGGGCTTGTAGTGGTGTAACACTTATATTTTTGCTACAAATTTGTTAACTGTTTTCTGACCGGGCTGGATCAGTTACTTAAGCCCGTATGAAGAACGTTGTGCAACGTTCATTATTTTTGACCCGGTAATACTCAGATCCGTTTTTCTAGACCACGTCCCCTAATCAGTAAAACGTTCTTTTCACTACTCCGTCTTCATAACTCATACGAAGACGAAATAGACAGAACGACATTTTTCCTTATCTCTTCTTCATAAAAATCCGAGCAATATTTCGAGAGTGCAAACTGAACCGTTTCGTTCGTGCAAACGTAACGGTACCCCAATTTATTGAGAGGCTGTTTTATCCTAGAGGCGGCGGTGATTGATCCGAACTGCTTGCACCTTTGAGCAGATCGCCGAAACGTCTTCAAGAAAGTGACTTTGTCCACGACTCAGCCGAATTTCGACCATTGTTTCCAACAGTTAGTAAACCGTTCATTGTATTAGGTAGGCACCATCCACCAAAGTCTGACTAATTAAATTTAGCCTTTGAGGGCATAGCCAAAACAATATTTTAGGAATACCGTAAACTTTTCTCTTTTAGTTTCACTACTTGCATTCTGAATATGACCATTAAGAAATGCTAGAATCTCTAAGGCTGACAAAATAAATTTGGCTTGCACAGTAAAGCCATTATGCAAACTTGCAATAGTTTAAGCAAAGCAAGGCATTGGTTGGACAGTAAAAAACAATACAAAAAACTCAATATATTATTCCACAATAAATGAAAGAATCAACATCTTTCATGTTAACAGGAATATAATAATTGGAAATCCTGAATTATTTCAACATTTCAGGAACTACAACCAAGAGACATGAAATTTACAGTAATGCACAAATAGCCAGTAAATTAATATATGAGCTATACTAGTGATTACGACAATCTAGGTATAAAAAACTTAAAAGAAACTGCTTTCTCATTACATGTTTATCCCTGCTCATTTGTGTATAATTTTCATTTTTGTTTTGTATTGATGCTTGGTTCAGGCATAATGGGTCCTGCTTCATTTGTGGGAACTTTCTTATGCCTTCTCATTCATCCTTTGAGGTCGTTCCACATTCTCAATGTGGTAGAACATAGATGAATATACAATTGCATTGCGAATGTAATATTGGATTTAGGATTGTTATTTTAACATTTTTCCATGTCATAGTTAAATGTTAATTATATTGGTATCTATAAAGTACCTCAGTATATGATTTTGGATGTCCATTTTACTTTCCCACACCTCGAATTACAAGCTAATAGGAAGCTTGAGTTTGGCTTACATGTTTTCCACTTTAAAGTTAAGCTACTGATGCCAGTTTTCTTGTTTCAGAATGTAAATATTTTACGCAGGGTCGTACAAATTAGTAAATAACAAAGGATCTATAACCTCAAAAATCAAAGCAAATGCTTCTGAAAATTTATGCAACGAAGCTCTGTATTTTATAGGACTGGATAAGTTTGATCCCTTGTACATAGGAAATAATATCTTTGTCGGCTGGAATACTAAAACGTATACATTAATCATGCTGCTACTGGTTATGTTTTATATATTAAGTTACGTAAAATAAACACCGGCTAATACAAAATGTTAGCAAGTGTTATAGAATAAAGAAAATAGAAAGTCATTAGAGAGAGAGGCAGAAGACATGTTATTTATTCTTGGGAATAAATTATCTATTTACATTACATTAGCACCTTTATATAGAGGCACAGGAGCTTGGGGTAGAACTAATCCCACGATGTGGGACTAAATACAAAACAATATATATCATATTCACTATTTATATTTACATATATTATAACACTCCCCCTTGAATATGCGTCTTCAAAATCTTGAATTCTCTGATAACTAGAAATTGTCCGTTTTGAAACGTGTATAATGATTGCTCCTCCTCATTATTATCTTGCTTGCATTTATCCATTCAGTCGATATGGATATTGTCCGTTGCCTCATTAAAAACCTCTATAAGGAAAATCCAATGGGAAAAACCTTGAAAGAGGAAAAGAGTACAACTTGTAAAATCATAAATATCATACTGAAAATGATATTCCTTCTAAGAGTTTGATACTCCGGAATCAAAATAATGCCTCATTAAAACCTTACTAAGAAAAATCCAATTAGAAAAATCTTAGTGAAGAAAAAAGAGTACAATGACATATTTTATTTTTTATTTCTTTAAATAAAACATGATACTTTTGGATCAAACTAATGCCTCGTTAAAACCTTACTAAGTAAAATCCTTTGAGAAAAATCTTAGTGGAGTAAAAAGAGTACAACATAGTATGTCATATTTTAATAATTTATTGCATCAGATAGAGTTTGATACTTCTGGATCAAGATAATACCTCATTAAAACCTTAATAAGAAAAACCCAGTGGGAAAAATTTTAAATAAGGAAAAAGAGTACATTATAGCTTATTTCAAATGTTACTAGGAAGTTGATACTTCTGGATCAAGATAATGTCTCGTTAAAATCTTACTAATAAAAACCCAGTGGGAAAAATCTTAGTTAAGGAAAAAGAGTGCATTATAAAATACTTATGAATTCTCCTCTTGATTTTAATTTTTCCTCTGAATTCATATTCGTCTTTCGATAACTTAAATTGGTTATAGATACTTCTGGATCCATAAATATGTATCTCATTCATAATTTATTAATAATTTTCTTTGATACAATCAAATTTTCTAAGATTGTTTCTTCTAAATATGGTTTGCATTTTATGCATTTGTATGCTAAAGTTATGAAAAACACTTCATGTGCTTTCATTTTTATGCTTCAAATTAGTTTTGCACATTGCAACTATACATCTTTCATAAATATTAAAAATTTCATTACAACATTACTAGAAAGCAGAAAGTAATCTACTCATCTTGATGTATCAAGATTTTCATTACAACAATACATAGAAGAAATTTGTAATCTACACTTCATGTCTTTTTCATTCTTTATAATTACAAAAATTATATATATTCTTCAGAAGTTTGTATACTTTAATAAGTATTTGCATATCGCAACTATCACTTTAATGGATATTAAGAGTTTCATTACAACGATACTTAAAAATAGGAAGTAATCTACTCATCATGAATTATATCAAGATTTTCATTACAACAATACTTAAAAGTAGGTTGAAATTTACTTTTCTTGTTCTTTGCATTCTTTATAACAATGAAAGTTATTTATATTCTTTAGGAAATTTGTATACTTTCATTATTTAATATGATTTTAAACCACATTTATACCTTTGAGATATATTAAGCATTTCAAGTATTTTTGGTACTTTGCGGACTACAAGTTCAAATTTCTTATTAAGGAGAATTTCATGATGGCCAATCATGTTTTTCTCTAATTGTGACGCCCCACCTCTATACCCACGCTAGCCAAGAACACTCCGGAGTAGTGCTGTCAAATAGCACGGAGAATAAGGCTGTTGAGGAGCGACCATCCATGTAATTGTTTATCACACGGTGGCTATAAATAATCTTCGGAAACAAACATAGAAATAATCATATCACAAATCAGTCACAGATATCCATATCACAAAGGCGGAAGAAGATATGAATATATAACTAACACATGAAAGTGTACATCAGAGTAATGGTCAGTAAGATCCACGATAATACAAAAGAATATAACTATGAGTCTATATCTCAAGTGTATACAATAAAAACTGCCAATCTAAACAGTTAGCCAAAAGTCAGAGTGATGAATCCCTGGGAAGAAGTCAAGCAGAAGCACCTGTAACATCTCGGTCTGACCCGAGTATTATTTAAGAAAATAAATAACGGGTCAGTCTAGCTATAAATATCAGATGACATGATATAACATAAAAGATATGGCATAAACATAAACATCCATAACGACATACCACTATAAGTATGTAAATAATGATCAACAGAAGATCAATCAATAAGAGATAATCAATATCACAAGAATCTTCTCAAAGATTCGGAAAGGGCATCATACCCCAAACTTGTACTCATAACAAGTCAATGACATAAATTCTAGAAATCAATGCAAGAAGTCCAGAAATCATAGAAAAGAGAAAGAGGCCTATCACATGACGGTCCGAAGACCAAGGGGAGCTACCCCACATGTGTGAATGGAATCACACATATTAAGGTCCAAACTAACCAAAAAGCAAAAAGGTATGTGTGAGTGGAATCACACAAGTGGTGTCTAGTCTAACCTCGCAACAAGAGACATCGCACAATTGCTAGTCTAAATCATCAGAATGATCGTCATGATCAACGAGAAGTGTCAATTACACTAAGCTAGTAAATATAGAAGTTTAGCTTCATGTCCCATAACCACTTGCTTAACTTAAATATTTACGAACAAACTGTAAATCTTCACTAAATAAATTGTCACAAGAGGTTCAATCGAACAAGTCCAAGAATTAACCGACGAAGTGAACGCAAGCGTTTCATACCACTTGTTTTACTAAGTCGTTTAATTAGATTTCTCATCCGAGTGAGGTAAAGGTTTATATATACTAATAGATTGGAAAACGGTTTAAGAAAAGAGCTTTGTTATTAAAAATAGAGTTGAAATTGTTTGTTAAAAGAGTTTTGATATTTACTACTAGTATTAAAACCTTTATATTATAAAGTGACAAAACACAGAAGCAATTGTAGAAACAACCAGTCACAAAAATTGCATACGGAGATGTGAATAAAATCCAAGGAAATCAGCTCAATGTTTTTCAGATAAGATCCCCTACGGAGGGGGGGTCCAGGGGGGTGGCAACCCCCTAAGGTGGGGGTGCGGGGGTAACGCCACCGCTTACGGGGTTCGACCTGCCCGGTCAGGTCGCGGGGGTCCAGGGGGCAGCGCCCCCGGCGGGGTGCGGGGCAGCACCCCGTCCAAAACGGTACGACTTAGTAAAGACAAAATGAGGTCTAACGACCTAAGAGGGATAGGGTTGAGCGACCTAATGGTTGCGACCTAGGGGTCTAAGGGGCACGACCTAGTGGTCCAGCGACCTAAAGGGTAAAGGTCATGCGACCTAAAATGGGTTTGCGACTTAACACTCAAACGACCTAAAGAAATTAAGGAGCCGAGCGCCCTAAGTAGAAACGAGGCCCAACGACCTAGGGGTTAGGTCATGCGAGTTAAGAAGGTCAGCGACCTAACAAAGACACGCGACCTAAGAAAGAAACGCGACCTAAAGGCACGCGACCTAGCGACTTAAGAGGAGAGCGACCTAAGTGTTACGACCTAAGAGTCGAACGACCTAGCGTGGAAGCGGCCTAAAAGCCAAACGACCTAACGACCTAAGGTCATACGACCTAGCGACCTAAAGCCATACGACCTAACGACCTAAGGTCATACGACCTAGCGACCTAAAGCCATACGACCTAGCGACCTAAGGTCCATACGACCTACGACCTAAGGTCCATACGACCTAACTCCGAAGACGTTAGAAATGACCAGAACGATCTACGACCTAAGTTCCATACGACCTACGACCTAAGACTCAACGACCTAATTCCGAGGCTAACGACCTAACGCTGTAGGGGGAATTTAAGGCCAGAAACGACCTACGACCTAAGGGTTAGGTCGCGAGCGACCTAACTCCGAACACACGAAAATGGCCAGAACGACCTAAGTGCAGAAAATTCACCAAAATGCTAAAAATTGGAGTTTTTCGTCAATCCTGTAACAGCCCTAGTTTTATAACTATTTATTTTATTTTAATTATTTAATTTTGAAATATATTTTATGTAAATTGTGTTTAACAACATAGTTTAAATACTTAATTGGAAGATATATTTTATAAAATTGTATATGTTAATAAATTTAAATAATAACTGTGAAATTTTAAGCTATGTTTAAACTGTAAGGTTTCGCGTTCAAAAGACGCGTCAATCATAGGGTATAAGCAACGTAATAAAACGTGTGTTTTAAAAATGTTATTTTATGAAAATTTTGATGTTTTAGACTGCGTCTGTTTAACGTAGTGAAAAAAATCAAGTTTTCGATTAAATTTGAGGAAATATCAGTTAGTAATTTTATGGTAACCGGTACTTTGTCAACCAACGGTCTGATTTTTGAATAAACGTATATACGTTGCCATTCCTTCTGCCTACACAAATTTATCATTTCATTTATTATTTTCAAAACTAAAAATCACATAGCCTAAATTTAAGGAAAATTGATATCTGTTGAATTGCCGTTCTTAAAAGAAATAAACTCTTGCCATTTCTCTACAAAATCTAGGTATGCTGGAATTTAACTTTTGTAAAAATCAAAACTGTACTAAAATAGGTTTTGCCTTTCCCAGTACTCTATGACATAAATGTATATCATATCACACAAGAATTAAATCTGGCATTTAAAATTTTCAAGCTTGCTTTAGCTTTATCACGTATTCATGCTACAAAAATTTAAACTGACTCTATAACTAGGATCTGTTCTCTTCCTCTGCTTGTACAAGATCCTAAGCAATGGTTGCTTTAATCAAGTAAACCTACAGTTAAGAACAAATCTATATGTATTTGCTTGAATCTGGGAATTTTATACTTACCATTCTTCAATCAAGGAGTTACATTTTATTTACACCTGCATTAAATCAATATTTGACCGTTTTGTTTGCCATTTCAATTCTTCAGTTCCACTGATCTGCCTAGTTCCACCCATATTCGTAACCGCTCTAATTTTTCCTCTGTTAACATTCATATCAGGCATGTAAAAAGGGTTAGCAAACGGAAATGAGCTAATCACGCAACCATTTGTTTTCCCATAATCAATGCATGAGTAAATCCTCAAATTGTAACATTCGAACTAGTAGTAATCTCAGTGCCTTCTTTTGGTATGCTATATATTTTTTTTTTTTTCTTCCTTTTCTTTTTTTTCTTTTGAGCTCGCAACCTATAAGTATACCCTTTCTCCTCTGCATCTCATTTTTCTGCCTTGTTTCCTCTCTAGCCATCAGGTAAATCTCTTCCTTCTTCAGTCCTTTTGTTTTCTTTTTTTTGATGCCTTGCTCGACCATTCTATTTGTTTATGCCATGCCCTTAAATTTACCAAGCCAGACCTGATTTGTTATTAAAACTAGAGTCACTTTTGTTTGTGCATAGATTTTGGGCATGTTTTAAATCTGGGTTTTCTGCCTGATTCATATTTAAGGCCTGAGGTTATGAGGTAGGTAGGAAATAGTATAAAGCCATAGTGAAAGAAAAGATAAGTCCTGCATTTTTGAATTGTCTGCATTTTTTCCAGATCTTCCATTTGTTTGCAACCCTAGTGTGTCCACCACATCATTGGCTCGTTTGCATTTTAGACAACCTGAGTTGTTAGGGGTAGTTGGGTGTGTACTGGTAGAAGAATGCATATTTATAAGTCTGGAAAGTTGTTTTGGTTAAATGAATTTAAGTTAAAACAAACTGTAGGAGATGGTTATGTTTGGTGTAGTTTGGGCTAGGCACTTTGACCTTACAGTGAAACAGATTGGTAGACTGAATAGGGATTTGCAGTAGAAAGTAAATACAAATGTTGAGTAGGTGTAAATACTTTGGGGTGAGTTTCAGATTAAGTCTGCATATGTACCAAAGGTTAAAGAAGATGGAGATGTTTTGGGGTGTGCACGTGTACACATAGGTATCACTGTGTACATGGGTGAAACTGACATGTGTGAGATTGCATAACTGGGATGTTGGGTATAGATTTGAGTTGGTAGAGTGTCAGAGAGGAAAAAGGAGAAGTCTGGCTTTAAAAAAAAAAAAAAAAATAATTTTTCAGAAGGGAGTTTCAAGTTAAAACTGAATAAGGTAAGAAGAGTAGTGCTTGACCCGAAGCACTCCACATGTTTTCTCGAAGCATATGAGGAGGTAACTCGAAGTAATATAGTAACTGTCTCGAAGCAGTAGTTTGCCTGTTGCAAGTTCTAGCCTGGGAAGTTTTAAATTTTAGGGATAATTTGACTGTAAAGCAATGTTTAAAACCAAGTCTAAATTTAAGATTTAAACTGAATACAAGTGGAATCTAAGTTACAAATGTTAGATGTTGATAGTTGCGTGAGTTCATATTTCACATGGATTAGCTCTGTATGTTCAGTTTGAGGACTGGGTATAGGTCGCATAGCTAAATAGTGTTTGTGTCAGTAAGCATGCAACAGGCTTTAGCATATCAGTGTCTGCATATTTGTTTCATATTACATAATCAGTGACAGTTTATGCCCAGTATGCCAGATTTGTAAAGGCACATCTCTCATCTCAGAGCCAGATTTGTAAAGTTTTAGATGATGGGTAGTTGTCTTAAGAATTTTATGCAGAGGAGTTGTATGAATTGTTAGTATATAAAAATAGATGTGAATGTATGAGTGGTAAAACTATGATGTACCCAACCTTAAATAAGCATAGGCCGAGAGTTTTATCCTCTTTGATGAGCTTCAGCATGTGCATGTGATGCATGAGTGCACACATAAAAACTGGGAAACATGTATTCGATGAATTGGTGGTAAGGTGAGCTGAATAAGGATTTGGAATCTAAGTGAAAGATTTAGGCAACAGTTTAGGCTGGGTTTGTTGACATTTACAGGAGGACATATTGTGAAAACTGGAAGTAAGGGGATATGACGCAAGGCAGGCAGAAGGAATAAATGTGTAAATGCACACATGAGTTCAGTGCATAGTACACAGGATAGGGTGAGGGACGAGCATGGTTGTGTCTGCTCTGAACTGGTGAATTGGAAACTTGATGTAAGCTGTAGATCTAGTGCAACAAATTAAGAGAGAAGCTTTGAAATAAGAAGAGAAGAGGAAACTGGAGGAGTTGATTGGGGAGGTAGGCTGCACATATAGGTTGTCGTGTGCATGAGCAAGCGAGGCAGTGGAGGATGTACGTGTGTGCACGTATCCATGTCATCATACATAGGGAAAGGAAAGGAATATTTTGTGCACGAGTGTATTCAACATTTTGCCATAGTGGTTTTAGGAATGATTTTGTCGTAAAATTTTAATATTAGCACGGTCCATACTGGGTATATTTTGGGTTATAACACGGTGGAGTGGTCGAGCAAGTCAAATCATTCTCATTCTATTTTAATTTTCTTTGACCGTAAAATCTAAAGTCGCGTATTCCATATTTGAATTTTGTTCTAGATTTGAATCTAGGCAACATCAGAAGAAATTTGATCGTTATTTTCTGTCGGTCTTTACCGGTGAATCGTCATTTTGAATTCAAATTTTCTGCAACTTTCAGGTGAGTATTTCTCACCAGACATACGTATTTATATTTCGTAAATTATTGCAAGTGTATGTGTAGAAATTTATTTCACTACTATCTGTCTGTAATGTTGTATAAAATGATAAATCCCATTTAAATTGACAACTCATCAGTTATTTATATGTTGTATTTTATCTGCAGTTATATTATGTTATTGTTTATTTACTGCTTAAATCACACTGCAAGTTCCCTGTTAATTTAGATTGTATGGGCTGAAATGATAGGCCTAAATGATTATTATTGTTAAATTATGCTGTTAACTGCTAAACTATTAAACTTGGGATTGCGGGTTTGAAATGATAGAACCCGGTGTTTGTAAATTACGGATTGAAATGATATAAATCCGTATCACTTGACCTAGGCTAGAAAATTATATACAGGCCCGTGGTCCTTATAATATTTTCTGAAATATTTAAAATTATTCTGGGAGTTAAATATTTGATTTAATATCTTTAAAAGATTTTATATTGATTTTGAAGGAGTTATAAATAAAGAAATAAATAAATAAAATGTGGAATATAACTTATTTTAGAAATTTTGGATTTGAAAGAATAAGATCTCAGTTAAGAAAAGAAATAAATAAAATAAGTTATAATTGGAAATACTTATTAAGTTAAACAATCTACTACAGCATTCAAATGCTGTCTTTTTGAAATTGGACCAGTTTTACCCGTAACTTTAGATAGCATTTCCTAAGTGCTACAGAATCTAGAATTTGACTGTTTTAAAATTTAAGGAAATTGATTTTGATATTTATAACTGGATTTTTCCTTAATAAAATTTAGATGAACATTCTAGTATTAAGTCAATTTTGAAAATATTAAATAGCTGAAATTTAGAGTTTTATTTAGGGAACTTATAGGAATATTCAAGACGAAAATATTAAAACATTAATTTGTTGAAAGAATAAAATCCAACCTTAGTTTTGAATATTAATACTCCAATTGGATATATATACATAAGGATTGAAATGGTTTTTGGGAACGTGAAGTGATATTTAAATTTTGGTTTAAAACTTTAAATAAAGAAATATAATTGTAAAGCTACGTAAATTATCTTCTTTACAAAGTAACCATAAAGTTAACCCATTTATTTTATATACCGTTGAATGTCCAAACCATTGTGTTTGGGAGTTATGGTTTTAAATTAAATTTCCAAAAATATTATGTTTGAAGATATAATTCAAATATTTGGTTTCCAGATATTATAAATTTTAAGCCGTATGGTTTTGGGAAGAATTATATTTGAATATAATGATATCATATTGTTTTGGTTTTTAAAATGATCTCGTACTTATAGTTTTGAAATGGAAATGTTTATTCTGGTTTTAAAGTATAAAATGTTTTAAATGACCACGGGTTATAATAACGATGGGTTGGCAAAGAGACCGGGATCGGATATGGACATACTCTCTGTCGATACCGAAAACCACTTTGACCAACCGTGTACGCGGTGGAGATTCCAGAATGAAGTAGGTCGGTGGTGGCGTTTCCTGTAAGGTAAATACGTGGACCCGACTCCCGTGAGTTGGCATAAGGTGGCTAAAACAGGAGCAATTCCAGGCCAATGAGGTCATTCCTCTGATCGGACGCTCCTCTTCGATATTATACTATGATTTTGGATTGATTCGGTGGCCACCTCTATATTTTGATTTTGGGGAGTTAGTCCGAGGTGGGCGGTAACTGCGGCTACGCGTTTCCACCAGCCTGGATAGCAATTGGTATATCTACCCTGGCATTGCCTAGTTGTGCCGTGTCATCTACCATACCGAGCCTTGTACGAGTTTAGATTTCTCCCGTAGCCCGTGTGGTATCCTCTAGTTGCTTCCCGATCAGGAGGAGCTATGATATTGGATGGACTACTGGGACTATTACGTGTTAAGGGCTATATGGGTAACCCCTTAATGCTAAGAAAAAAGTATGTTTATTTTATAAATAGACACTATTATAATAGCGCAATATACTACATAGTAAATAGTTTAACGGATCCTTAGAGGATGGGCGGTCCCAAGCATCCTTTAAGTTACTTGCTCTATATTACAGTACACTTGAATTAGCTTACATTATATAAGTATGTATGTCCTGACTCGAGTGTTATGTTTTATTTTATGCTCGGGTCAGCCTGAGTTGCAGTTTCAGTTTTCTCTCCGGAGCTAGGACATCCCGTAGATCATTCGTGCTGCCGGAAGCTTTCCAGTCTTCATCCTATTTGCAATCAAGACTTTGGAAGACTCTGATTCTATTTATGTCAAAGCTGTATTGTAGATTTTAAACTATGTAAATTCTATTTGGTTAAAGTCTTATAGTGGCTTCATGAACCACTGTATATTTTATTTCCGCTGTGAATTCTGATATCTGTGTATGTGATTCTGTGATTTATTGACTGTATATTCTGAGTTTTGCCAAATTTATTCTACAACGCAGTACTTTGAACAATTCAAGTCCGACATGCGCGGATGCGAAGGGTTAAAATACTGGGTCGTTACAGTTGGTATCAGAGCCAGGTTCTAGGCAAAACTTAGAATGTATGGTAAATTTGATTTACAGAATCACGTTCATTCGAGATTGAACCACTCTCTTTTCGAATTTTGGAACATTCCCTACGGTTCCAAAGCTCATTCGTATCCCTCACTTTTTCATCTGCTTTAGATTCTGGAGTATCTCATAACTCCACTTCGGATGATCTTTATTGTAAATTGGCGGTCTCGCCATTATTCTAATAAAGGGGTGAAACTCCTTTACCATTAGCATTGATTCACCGGTGGGTTATATTTATCCTCAGTTTATATGCTAGTATCTTTGATTATTCTGGACTCTATCTCTTCGGATCAAGTGTAGATTTACTCAACCACACCGATCTGACTCTTTAAGTCACGGATGACTAG
The DNA here is from genome assembly GCA_030765085.1 of Allium cepa. Classification (NCBI taxonomy): domain Eukaryota; kingdom Viridiplantae; phylum Streptophyta; class Magnoliopsida; order Asparagales; family Amaryllidaceae; genus Allium; species Allium cepa. Next base: position 942,173,468 of record CM060934.1, on the reverse strand, counting down.
GTCAAGGTTGTCCGCGATTCATATAGACTTACTCAGTTCCTTATTCTGATTTTTAATCATCGGATCTTCTGATTTCAACTTATCTTGATTTCTATTTGATTTGAGTTCATCAAATCTGAATTTCTATCTATGTTTTGAAAATTTATTTTTGAAATAAAAATCTTTTCCCTTGTTTTGAAAAATTTATTTCTATATTTGAAAATAAAATATAATACTATATATATGAGTATAATTTTCAGATTTTTGTAATTAATTTAACTATTTGTCAAGAGATAATAGTTTTATGATTTGTAAGCCATGTGTTTGTCTAAAATAAATAATTGAATATAAGCAATGGTTATAAACTAATTTAGAAACAGAAATGAATTTAAACTAGAACTTGAGAATTAAATTCCCGGTGGTTTCAAACCTTGTGTTTAAATTCTAAAATATTTTTGAATAGAAATTTGTTTCCAAAGAATTTTAAATTTAGTGCTCTTCTCTTTGTCGCTGGAAAATAATTTCGGTGATGACTGCAGCATCATCGACATTCATTTTCGAGTTTCGAAGTGAAAAGACCATTCTGTAGTCTGGCTACAGTGTTACCTTGAGATATTAATTGATTTGAATTTCTAAAGTATGACTTAATATATATAGATATATAATTTAAATTTGATTTGATATATTACGTATATATTTATATATCTCTAAATGGTTTGAAGGAAATCAGAAATTTAATTTTTAAGTTTTATCGTGAGGAATAATTTCAATAAAAATAAAATTCTTAATAAGAAAATCCAATTGGAGATAATTAAATTTGAAAGTTTTAGTTGTATAATACTCAATTTCATTCAATATAACTTACCTTGATTTTCAAAGTTAACAATGTAATTAGATAATATACAATATAAAAGGATTTTATAAATAAAATTTGAGTGGTTATAATAAATGTTATATACTTAAATTTTAGTTATAAAAGATTAATAGAGGAAAATAAGAAAAAGGATTTTAGGGAATTTTATTTAAATAACCTAAATAATAAAATTTGATCAAACAAGAAATCGTAATAAAGGTTATTTCCTGAAATAAATATGCGGTGTAATAAACAATGTATCTTTGAATAAGAAAATATATTTGAAAGAGATATTTTGGAATAAGGATTTTATATCTTAAAATCATAATTTAACTAATGTCTAAATGAATAGTTATGATTTAAATAGTTAAGATGTATTTGAAGATCACTTATTTATTGCAGAATTGAACTAATTTGAAACACTATTGTATCTACTATAGCATAGATAAGTGCTGCTGTTTTTAAAAATATAATGTTTGAAAATTTTATAATTGAATAAATGAAGATTATTTTGAAAGTATTATGATTTTAGTAGCATGATTTCCAAATGATAATACCCATAAATTTTAATGACTTTCAAAGTATTATGATTCAAAAAGCATTATGATTTTTAAGTTATTACCTTATTTTGTTTTCAGACTATCTTAAATATCCTTGGTTTCCCCATCTGCTACAGAATAAGGAGGCTATTGCTTATACCAGTCTGTTTAGAAATCTTTCTATAATCTTTGAAATCTGTGTTACTCATCAGGGACCGGAGCACCGTTTATCACCCATAGACTGTCGGTCAAACCGAAAGGGTAAAACCGATTCTAGAGGATCTTCTTCGTGCTTCAAATCCGGAACTATTAGGTTAAGGTTTTGTTTACCTAGCTTATCTTCCTTTGTTTTTTTTTTTTTCCTTCGTTCCTTTTCGAGGACGAAAAGTTCTTAAGTGGGGGAGAGTGTAACAGCCCTAGTTTTATAACTATTTATTTTATTTTAATTATTTAATTTTGAAATATATTTTATGTAAATTGTGTTTAACAACATAGTTTAAATACTTAATTGGAAGATATATTTTATAAAATTGTATATGTTAATAAATTTAAATAATAACTGTGAAATTTTAAGCTATGTTTAAACTGTAAGGTTTCGCGTTCAAAAGACGCGTCAATCATAGGGTATAAGCAACGTAATAAAACGTGTGTTTTAAAAATGTTATTTTATGAAAATTTTGATGTTTTAGACTGCGTCTGTTTAACGTAGTGAAAAAAATCAAGTTTTCGATTAAATTTGAGGAAATATCAGTTAGTAATTTTATGGTAACCGGTACTTTGTCAACCAACGGTCTGATTTTTGAATAAACGTATATACGTTGCCATTCCTTCTGCCTACACAAATTTATCATTTCATTTATTATTTTCAAAACTAAAAATCACATAGCCTAAATTTAAGGAAAATTGATATCTGTTGAATTGCCGTTCTTAAAAGAAATAAACTCTTGCCATTTCTCTACAAAATCTAGGTATGCTGGAATTTAACTTTTGTAAAAATCAAAACTGTACTAAAATAGGTTTTGCCTTTCCCAGTACTCTATGACATAAATGTATATCATATCACACAAGAATTAAATCTGGCATTTAAAATTTTCAAGCTTGCTTTAGCTTTATCACGTATTCATGCTACAAAAATTTAAACTGACTCTATAACTAGGATCTGTTCTCTTCCTCTGCTTGTACAAGATCCTAAGCAATGGTTGCTTTAATCAAGTAAACCTACAGTTAAGAACAAATCTATATGTATTTGCTTGAATCTGGGAATTTTATACTTACCATTCTTCAATCAAGGAGTTACATTTTATTTACACCTGCATTAAATCAATATTTGACCGTTTTGTTTGCCATTTCAATTCTTCAGTTCCACTGATCTGCCTAGTTCCACCCATATTCGTAACCGCTCTAATTTTTCCTCTGTTAACATTCATATCAGGCATGTAAAAAGGGTTAGCAAACGGAAATGAGCTAATCACGCAACCATTTGTTTTCCCATAATCAATGCATGAGTAAATCCTCAAATTGTAACATTCGAACTAGTAGTAATCTCAGTGCCTTCTTTTGGTATGCTATATATTTTTTTTTTTCTTCCTTTTCTTTTTTTTCTTTTGAGCTCGCAACCTATAAGTATACCCTTTCTCCTCTGCATCTCATTTTTCTGCCTTGTTTCCTCTCTAGCCATCAGGTAAATCTCTTCCTTCTTCAGTCCTTTTGTTTTCTTTTTTTTGATGCCTTGCTCGACCATTCTATTTGTTTATGCCATGCCCTTAAATTTACCAAGCCAGACCTGATTTGTTATTAAAACTAGAGTCACTTTTGTTTGTGCATAGATTTTGGGCATGTTTTAAATCTGGGTTTTCTGCCTGATTCATATTTAAGGCCTGAGGTTATGAGGTAGGTAGGAAATAGTATAAAGCCATAGTGAAAGAAAAGATAAGTCCTGCATTTTTGAATTGTCTGCATTTTTTCCAGATCTTCCATTTGTTTGCAACCCTAGTGTGTCCACCACATCATTGGCTCGTTTGCATTTTAGACAACCTGAGTTGTTAGGGGTAGTTGGGTGTGTACTGGTAGAAGAATGCATATTTATAAGTCTGGAAAGTTGTTTTGGTTAAATGAATTTAAGTTAAAACAAACTGTAGGAGATGGTTATGTTTGGTGTAGTTTGGGCTAGGCACTTTGACCTTACAGTGAAACAGATTGGTAGACTGAATAGGGATTTGCAGTAGAAAGTAAATACAAATGTTGAGTAGGTGTAAATACTTTGGGGTGAGTTTCAGATTAAGTCTGCATATGTACCAAAGGTTAAAGAAGATGGAGATGTTTTGGGGTGTGCACGTGTACACATAGGTATCACTGTGTACATGGGTGAAACTGACATGTGTGAGATTGCATAACTGGGATGTTGGGTATAGATTTGAGTTGGTAGAGTGTCAGAGAGGAAAAAGGAGAAGTCTGGCTTTAAAAAAAAAAAAAAATAATAATTTTTCAGAAGGGAGTTTCAAGTTAAAACTGAATAAGGTAAGAAGAGTAGTGCTTGACCCGAAGCACTCCACATGTTTTCTCGAAGCATATGAGGAGGTAACTCGAAGTAATATAGTAACTGTCTCGAAGCAGTAGTTTGCCTGTTGCAAGTTCTAGCCTGGGAAGTTTTAAATTTTAGGGATAATTTGACTGTAAAGCAATGTTTAAAACCAAGTCTAAATTTAAGATTTAAACTGAATACAAGTGGAATCTAAGTTACAAATGTTAGATGTTGATAGTTGCGTGAGTTCATATTTCACATGGATTAGCTCTGTATGTTCAGTTTGAGGACTGGGTATAGGTCGCATAGCTAAATAGTGTTTGTGTCAGTAAGCATGCAACAGGCTTTAGCATATCAGTGTCTGCATATTTGTTTCATATTACATAATCAGTGACAGTTTATGCCCAGTATGCCAGATTTGTAAAGGCACATCTCTCATCTCAGAGCCAGATTTGTAAAGTTTTAGATGATGGGTAGTTGTCTTAAGAATTTTATGCAGAGGAGTTGTATGAATTGTTAGTATATAAAAATAGATGTGAATGTATGAGTGGTAAAACTATGATGTACCCAACCTTAAATAAGCATAGGCCGAGAGTTTTATCCTCTTTGATGAGCTTCAGCATGTGCATGTGATGCATGAGTGCACACATAAAAACTGGGAAACATGTATTCGATGAATTGGTGGTAAGGTGAGCTGAATAAGGATTTGGAATCTAAGTGAAAGATTTAGGCAACAGTTTAGGCTGGGTTTGTTGACATTTACAGGAGGACATATTGTGAAAACTGGAAGTAAGGGGATATGACGCAAGGCAGGCAGAAGGAATAAATGTGTAAATGCACACATGAGTTCAGTGCATAGTACACAGGATAGGGTGAGGGACGAGCATGGTTGTGTCTGCTCTGAACTGGTGAATTGGAAACTTGATGTAAGCTGTAGATCTAGTGCAACAAATTAAGAGAGAAGCTTTGAAATAAGAAGAGAAGAGGAAACTGGAGGAGTTGATTGGGGAGGTAGGCTGCACATATAGGTTGTCGTGTGCATGAGCAAGCGAGGCAGTGGAGGATGTACGTGTGTGCACGTATCCATGTCATCATACATAGGGAAAGGAAAGGAATATTTTGTGCACGAGTGTATTCAACATTTTGCCATAGTGGTTTTAGGAATGATTTTGTCGTAAAATTTTAATATTAGCACGGTCCATACTGGGTATATTTTGGGTTATAACACGGTGGAGTGGTCGAGCAAGTCAAATCATTCTCATTCTATTTTAATTTTCTTTGACCGTAAAATCTAAAGTCGCGTATTCCATATTTGAATTTTGTTCTAGATTTGAATCTAGGCAACATCAGAAGAAATTTGATCGTTATTTTCTGTCGGTCTTTACCGGTGAATCGTCATTTTGAATTCAAATTTTCTGCAACTTTCAGGTGAGTATTTCTCACCAGACATACGTATTTATATTTCGTAAATTATTGCAAGTGTATGTGTAGAAATTTATTTCACTACTATCTGTCTGTAATGTTGTATAAAATGATAAATCCCATTTAAATTGACAACTCATCAGTTATTTATATGTTGTATTTTATCTGCAGTTATATTATGTTATTGTTTATTTACTGCTTAAATCACACTGCAAGTTCCCTGTTAATTTAGATTGTATGGGCTGAAATGATAGGCCTAAATGATTATTATTGTTAAATTATGCTGTTAACTGCTAAACTATTAAACTTGGGATTGCGGGTTTGAAATGATAGAACCCGGTGTTTGTAAATTACGGATTGAAATGATATAAATCCGTATCACTTGACCTAGGCTAGAAAATTATATACAGGCCCGTGGTCCTTATAATATTTTCTGAAATATTTAAAATTATTCTGGGAGTTAAATATTTGATTTAATATCTTTAAAAGATTTTATATTGATTTTGAAGGAGTTATAAATAAAGAAATAAATAAATAAAATGTGGAATATAACTTATTTTAGAAATTTTGGATTTGAAAGAATAAGATCTCAGTTAAGAAAAGAAATAAATAAAATAAGTTATAATTGGAAATACTTATTAAGTTAAACAATCTACTACAGCATTCAAATGCTGTCTTTTTGAAATTGGACCAGTTTTACCCGTAACTTTAGATAGCATTTCCTAAGTGCTACAGAATCTAGAATTTGACTGTTTTAAAATTTAAGGAAATTGATTTTGATATTTATAACTGGATTTTTCCTTAATAAAATTTAGATGAACATTCTAGTATTAAGTCAATTTTGAAAATATTAAATAGCTGAAATTTAGAGTTTTATTTAGGGAACTTATAGGAATATTCAAGACGAAAATATTAAAACATTAATTTGTTGAAAGAATAAAATCCAACCTTAGTTTTGAATATTAATACTCCAATTGGATATATATACATAAGGATTGAAATGGTTTTTGGGAACGTGAAGTGATATTTAAATTTTGGTTTAAAACTTTAAATAAAGAAATATAATTGTAAAGCTACGTAAATTATCTTCTTTACAAAGTAACCATAAAGTTAACCCATTTATTTTATATACCGTTGAATGTCCAAACCATTGTGTTTGGGAGTTATGGTTTTAAATTAAATTTCCAAAAATATTATGTTTGAAGATATAATTCAAATATTTGGTTTCCAGATATTATAAATTTTAAGCCGTATGGTTTTGGGAAGAATTATATTTGAATATAATGATATCATATTGTTTTGGTTTTTAAAATGATCTCGTACTTATAGTTTTGAAATGGAAATGTTTATTCTGGTTTTAAAGTATAAAATGTTTTAAATGACCACGGGTTATAATAACGATGGGTTGGCAAAGAGACCGGGATCGGATATGGACATACTCTCTGTCGATACCGAAAACCACTTTGACCAACCGTGTACGCGGTGGAGATTCCAGAATGAAGTAGGTCGGTGGTGGCGTTTCCTGTAAGGTAAATACGTGGACCCGACTCCCGTGAGTTGGCATAAGGTGGCTAAAACAGGAGCAATTCCAGGCCAATGAGGTCATTCCTCTGATCGGACGCTCCTCTTCGATATTATACTATGATTTTGGATTGATTCGGTGGCCACCTCTATATTTTGATTTTGGGGAGTTAGTCCGAGGTGGGCGGTAACTGCGGCTACGCGTTTCCACCAGCCTGGATAGCAATTGGTATATCTACCCTGGCATTGCCTAGTTGTGCCGTGTCATCTACCATACCGAGCCTTGTACGAGTTTAGATTTCTCCCGTAGCCCGTGTGGTATCCTCTAGTTGCTTCCCGATCAGGAGGAGCTATGATATTGGATGGACTACTGGGACTATTACGTGTTAAGGGCTATATGGGTAACCCCTTAATGCTAAGAAAAAAGTATGTTTATTTTATAAATAGACACTATTATAATAGCGCAATATACTACATAGTAAATAGTTTAACGGATCCTTAGAGGATGGGCGGTCCCAAGCATCCTTTAAGTTACTTGCTCTATATTACAGTACACTTGAATTAGCTTACATTATATAAGTATGTATGTCCTGACTCGAGTGTTATGTTTTATTTTATGCTCGGGTCAGCCTGAGTTGCAGTTTCAGTTTTCTCTCCGGAGCTAGGACATCCCGTAGATCATTCGTGCTGCCGGAAGCTTTCCAGTCTTCATCCTATTTGCAATCAAGACTTTGGAAGACTCTGATTCTATTTATGTCAAAGCTGTATTGTAGATTTTAAACTATGTAAATTCTATTTGGTTAAAGTCTTATAGTGGCTTCATGAACCACTGTATATTTTATTTCCGCTGTGAATTCTGATATCTGTGTATGTGATTCTGTGATTTATTGACTGTATATTCTGAGTTTTGCCAAATTTATTCTACAACGCAGTACTTTGAACAATTCAAGTCCGACATGCGCGGATGCGAAGGGTTAAAATACTGGGTCGTTACAAATCCAATCCGAAGCAAATGCAAATGTGCATGCAAAAGGGATATGGAATCATTCCCAACAGTCCAATATAGTTATAGACTAGATTTGTGAGATAAAAATCTCACCTTTGCACTAAATATCAATGAAAATGAAGTTTTAAGCAAGTAAGAATCAATCCTTCGTCTATCTAAGCACAAGAAACTTGAATCCAATGTCTTCTTCTTGAATTTGGAGTAGAAAGATGGATTGCAATTGAATTTGAGTTTTGGAATTTTAATTTTCCATTCCCTCCACCATTAATGCCAAAGCTTGATTAGTTAGGAAATTTATGAAGAGTGAGGAGAAGAGGGTTGGAACTTGGGCTTAATAGGCTAAACTAACCCAAAGTCCAAAGCGGGAAAAGTTAGTGAAATTTCACTAACTCCAAACCTATCGATGTTTATACTTGAAAAAGTTGTAAACGACATTTCGAACTCAATGGAAGTGGTCTCGAGTCCTAATTTGACCGTTTGCAAAAAGTAGCTTTTCGGACCAAAATCCGATTAACGAGTTAATATTTAAATAAAATATTTAAATACAAACTCGATAAATATGCGGGTTGTTACACTAATCCAGGATTTTTAATCCATTTATAAACATAAGCGCTTTATTATTTATAAATTTATTATCGATGATTATTTCTTGTCAGTTCTAGACATGATTTATTGAGATTTCTTTAATTATCATGTTTTAGGTACCTTACCCACTTCTAGGGTTATTTGAGAATCATGTCATGGATCTCTTTCAGAGCGTCTTTAAGTCTTTCTTTAAGAACACCCACCTTCTTTATTTGGCATCTTTATTACTTACTCCAAAAGTATTTTGAACTGATTTTTGAACCATATTTCAGATGTGGTTTACAAATTTTGATCCTTCAGGTATTCAAATCTATATTGGAGAAAGTCTGCTAGGGATAATATTGATAATATTTTGCATCATTGTATATTTTAATAAATATTTGACACTGATGATCAAAATGAGCTTGTATCCCTTTATCCTTCCGCTCAATTTTGACAAACATTGTCACATCAAATAATAATCATTTTTGGACTCTCATTTTGATCTATTATGATTTTTGCTACTAGTAAATACATCATACATATTAATAATAGGAGGATAATTCTTTTATAAGATGCATTCAATTGATATTGATTATTAGAGTTTGTTCTCATTCATTGATCTAAGCAATTGGAGGAATTTACTTATTGTGTAGATCATTTGAATACATACATGACTTCAGGTCATTCAACATTTATGTTGATTGAATTTTAAATTACTAAATAATGTCTATGCATAATCTATAAGATGAGTTTATAACAAACTTCAGGTTGTTAGCTAAATATTTACATATATGGATGTGTACGTGCGTCCACGTATCACATATATATTATAAAATTTTCATATTCTTTCTCATTTGAATTATTGATTTTTAGAACAAACTATTACAAGGATCCAAACTATTAATTTCTATTTATAAATCAATGTCAATGCAAACCTGTCAAAACAGCATGATAATTTTCAAAACATTTGGTTTGAAACCATATCGAACTTCTGGTTCAAATAAAATATACACACAACTTCAAATTGTTAAGTTTTATTCCTCAATTATATCTCAAATATCAGTTTTGAACCTAATTATGATTACTTATCAAGGAATAATTTTTAATTGCGTATAAACATTTCTACACATCTCTATTGAGAGTTCTGTAAATAAAAATTACAGCAAAAATAATAATAGTATCTTCTGAATACTTGGAATGTTACAGATACAGATTTCCTCAGGATCGTATGTATAGTTCTCAAACTTTTAGGATCTCATCTAAACTAAATTAGGATCCTTTATAATCAAATTTCTATGCATTTATTTGGTTTAATAAAATTACCAAACATATAAGCAAATCTCTTTTAGAGATATGTTATCATTTCCTAATTTATTAGTCTCTTTTAGGGATATTTTATTATCACTACTTCTGGAGTGAACTTATCTCTTCTAAAGGTATATATATGTACTATTGGAATGTCATATCAATGTACAATGTTTCTATTTGTAGAAATTACATAATTACTACCTTTACAATAACATAAAACATCCCTACTGAATTATTTTTTTTGTAACTATTTTTGAAATGATATATCAGACTTTAAATATAGTAACAAAATAGATGCACCAAATGAAAGTAAGATGCGAAAGATAAAACCACTACTTATGGAGTGTAACATTGGTATACAATATCATTTTTCTCTCTCGATAAATTGTTTTTATTGCTAAAAAATAATAATATCATTATTCCTTCGGGGAATATAGTATTTCCTTTTAAGGAATTGCAATGTAACAAAAAATAAAATTTCTATAACATCTCTTCTAGGATGTTAGATTTTGCAATATAAATATAAATAAATCTCTAAAACATCTTTTCAAGAGATTAATATACACATACACATCCAATGATGTTTGAAATATCATATAACATAATATCTTCAGCATATTTGGTTAATATAATATAAATATGAAGATATAAGGTAAGGTATAACTCATTTGGAGATTTTTGTAATCTCTTGAATGCAGCATTATTATCTCATATGATAATATATTATTTTCCTTTAACTTCTTCAAGAAGTACAACCTTATCATTTTACACAATTTCAATAGCGCTTCGGGCTTCTGATTCATGAACTTCAAGTTCACTAATTTATTACGAATTTCGGGTTCTCAAATTTTGTGTAAACTGCCCTTCTTTTTTTAGAAGCTTGTACATTTTGACAAATTAAAAAAAATACTAACAAGAATTCGAGCTTGTAAAGTTTGTCAGAAAATCTTTTCATAATTCCAGACTTCAGGCCTTGGACTTTGAGTTATACAACTTCTATTAAAATAATTCCTTTGCACAACTATAAGTTGTTGTTAAACCTATAGAGATTATTTCAGATCTATTATATTTGATCTATTATATTTTATCTTTTGAAAAGTGATTGGATGCATGGAAGAAAGAAAAAAATTTAGGAAATAAACTTCCTATTAGAATGCCTTATTTTTACTTAAAAAGAAAGAGAGTAGAAGAGTAGATATGTTTTTATATATTTATTTGGTTTAGTAAAAACACCAAATATATCAACAAATCTCTTCTGGAGATTTTTTTAATATATTATTTTCACTACTTCTGGAGTGAACAAGTTTCTATATATTTATTTGATTTAGTAGTTAATACCATTGGCAAATATTTTTAGAACTTCAGGTTTCAATTTTACTTTAAAAAAAGTCTTTGTTTAGTACTTTAGATCCTAAATGGTACAACTTGATTTTCATTATCAAACTTCACGTTTGATTGCAATTGAAATTTACCATAACCTGAATTGGATTTTCCAATAATTCAAAGCTTCACATCTCAAATTTATATATTTGAGTTATTGATATATAATCCTTTTTTTTTAGTTAGAACTTCTGGTTCTTTATTTTGAGGAAACTTGTAATTTACTTATTTATGAAAACTGCAGGTTCTCAGTTATTATTTCCTTTTCCTTTTTTTAAGGAAACATTGGAAGATATTAAGCTTATCATGTAAGCTTTTACTAATGTTTCCATTCACTTAATACGATCTTCTAGATACGTATTATATTTATATTTGTTTCTCTTAGAAACAATAAAAATTTCTTCTGGAAATGTAAATCATATATCAAAATAATTTCCAAAGTCTTCATTCAAATCTAAATCAAATCAAAAGGTTTTCAAAATGAAAACCCCATTTACCAACCCCATTTTCAAAATCAAATCTAAATTCGTTATTGAATCGGGATCGTTACAAACTGTGGAGAATATCATAGATCGAATTTCGTGCTCAACTATAGATGGGAAGATTCCAGAGGAGAAATGGAGGGGTAAAGCAGTGTATCTTAGTTATTTTCAAATTTTTTATTGTCTTGCGTACGTTCAGCATGCAGGTGATGACAAGTTGGAGGCTAGAGCATACAAGGGCATACTAATGGGATACGCCGATGGTATCAAAGGGTATCGAATTTGGCTCCCTGTTGATCGGAAGATTGTTCATTCTAGACATGTTACTTTTGATGAATCTGCTATGTTTAATCCAAAGGATAAGCTACCTACCACATCAGAAGATTCTGATGGGCCCAAGGAGATGGAAGAAGTTCCCTTGTTCCAACCAAATAGTAGAGTTGTTGTTGATGCTGTTGTGCAAACGTAGTTAATGAAACATCGCAGGATAGTCAACAGGTAACTTCTGGTAGTGCTGGTGATGTGCATGAATCTAGAGGAAGTTCAGTTCAAAGTGGAGCTGAAAGGAGTTAAGGCGAAGCAATACCTACCCGAGTTAGTCGTAGGACTATTAGGCCGCCCGAAAGGTGAGGTGATTGGCAGCTTGTGAACCTTAGCCTTGGTGATCAGTTTGACTATGCCCTACATATGGTTCTTGAGGAGCCATTTGACCTTAATGAAGCTTTGAAGTCATGTGATAGTTCGAAGTGGATGTGCGCTATGGAAGAGGAGTTAGAGTCATTGAGGAAGAATAAGACTTGGGATTTGGTATCATCCCCTCAAAGAAGTCGAGCCATAGGTTGCAAATGGGTGTTCAAGGTGAAGGATGATGGAAGACACAAGGCTAGACTAGTTGTTAAAGTGTTTTCACAAAGAAAGGGATTGGAGTATGATGAGATATTCTCTCCAGTAGTGAGGCATACATCCATCAGCATTTTGCTCGCTATCGTCGCTGCTCATGACTTGGAGCTGGAGCAGCTGGATGTGGAAACTGCTTTCTTACACGGTGACTTGGATGAGACCATCTTTATGAAGCAGCCAGAAGAATTTGCGATAGATGGGAAAGAAAATTAGGTTTGCAAATTGAAGAAGTCTTTATATGGACTTAAGTAGCCGCCTAGACAATAGTACAAGAGGTTTAACTCTTTTGTGCTTTCACTTGGTTTTGATCGTAGCATCAAAGATGCTTGTGTGTACTTCAAGCATTTAAAGAACGGAGATGGTGTATCTACTCTTGTACGTGGATGATATGTTGATTGCTTTCAGTGATAAGGCTGAAATCGATAGTTTAAGGCAAAAGCTAAAAGCAGAATTCGAAATGGAAGACCTTGGAGAAACAAAGAAAATTTTGGGCATGGAAAATCAAAGGGATAGAAAGTTAGGACTTTTAAGCCTCACTCAAAAGGATTACATTCGAAAGGTGCTTGCTCGGTTTAGCATGGAAAGGACGAAGGCAATCAACACGCCATGCCTTTGCACATACATCTTTCTAGTAAAGGCTCTTCGATCTCGGAAAATGACAAGGCTTATATGATGAAGGTCCCATATGCAAGCGCAGTTGGCAGCTTGATGTATGCCATGGTCTGCACAATAGGTAAAATTGAAAAGGAAATATTTTTGCAGTATGAAATAAAATGTGAATTTTTAAAATAATATTTGCCTCAGTTATTTGGGTTTTCGTCATCATTTAAATCGAATTCATCATACACGAACAGCTTGTGACACGCACAGTGTATCACTGTACATGCCACAAGGCCGTGCACACCGGTATACACACTTGATAAAATTACAGGGATAGGTAAGCACATGTCAAACCCAAAATGCCGGGTTCAACTCAAGTGCAACAAAAATAATGTCACAATATCAGCACAAGGTCAAACCCGAGCTTTAAGCTGGATTCAACCCAGGTGCAATATAGATTTATGGGTCAAGATACATACAACACAAGCTTGACCAAAAATTCGAAGGTACACTTGAATTCAAACTGTGAATCAAGTCACGGTTCGAACCAGATGAATGGGAACACCAAGTGTACATGTACATAGTAAAACAACATGTACATAATGTCAACTGGTGATAGTGATCAAGTATCAAGTCGAGCCAAAGGCAGAGCTACTGAACATACAAATAGTTTGATATGTCAAGGCTGAAACTGAACAAAGACAAAGAGGAATAATTCAAGTTCAAATATACAAGTACAGTAAGCAAAACCAAAATGAACTGCATCTACAACACAAATGCAAACTGCCTCGATGCATACATATGGCAAAGCGATGCATCACTGAGACACGAATACATGGAGGAAATGCAACAGTCCAATAAAAACTTGAATAAAGGCAATACTCGAGTACAAATAATGAAAATATACAGGTGCACACAGCAGCTCCAATGAGCAACTGCACAAGACAGTTTAACTTGAAAGTAACATCAAAGGCAACAAAGATCAGTTCAACATGACATCAACCCATGAACATGACTGCATCTTGCAACCAAAACTAGGCCACACAATGAACCACATGTCCATACTAAACTACAAATACACTTACAACTGAAAGCGTCTTGAAGTAAATGAAAACAAATGCAAAGACCAATGATGCAACTCGATACAGCAAAGACCAGAAACAATACAACAGAGATGAGCAAGTGCACTCATATATATGATATCGATTCAGAGCTAAATGCACATGTCAACAGTGTCAATGCTACATCAACCAGACTATATATATGAACTGGCTCGAAGACTAATGAACAACAAGTCATACAAGACAACAATGTAACTGTATGCAAACTGCCTTAAGAGTACAAGTTAAAGACTGCAACATTACAACTACAAGTGACAATGTTAGGCAACGTCAAAACCAAAATATCAAAGACAGAGAAACCAGAAATGCTCAAATCAGATGAATACAAGATGAAATGCACAATACCACAATGCATCAGATATCAAGGATGCAAGTAAACAATGTACAAGTAAATGTACAAAGACTCCAAGCCTGCAAGCATTTCAAACTCGAAGCAACACAACATACAGTCACAATGTGGTAGCAGACCAACAGAGTGTCAAACATGTAGGGACAACAATGTAGGATCTAGATTAACCCTAGAGGGGGGGGGGGGTGAATAGGATTATAGCAAATTTTCTCGAATTAAACGTAAAAACAAATTGTAGAAAAGTAAATATGCTGAAAAGTAAATCACACACAAAATTTACCCAGCTTCGGCAACCCCTGCGTACTGCTGCATTTCCTGATTTCTATTAGAATTAAACAGTCTCCCGCTTACAAACACTCTAACAGACTCGCATACCCTGCTACCGCCTATAGAGTTTTGAAAACTCGCAAATCCTGCTTAGTGAACTAATCCTAACTATACAATCTGACACAACCTAAATCCTAGGTGGAGATTTACCAATATTTGATTCGAAAAGTACAGACTTCAAGAATAAAAATAAGAGCACAAATAAATAAAACTTGAGTACAAACTTTTGCCCTTAAACAAAGCAACCCGTCCCAAAAGAAAATAAAACACGGCCACTTCCCTCTTGATGTAATTTAGGGTTCTGAAAAATGGCAGCTTTCATTCCTCTTTGCAACTGAAATTAGGGCTTCTGCTGACTTATGTTGATCGTTTGATTTTGCGCCTTGCTCTGTCGATCGATGTCTCTTTGAGTTGCGCTCGGCTGCTTCTCTTGATCGCTCTGTGAAATTAGGGTTTTGATGAAGTCGGCTTGGTTGCTTTGAGATGATTGAATTCGAATTCTCTCTGGTATGTTATTTGATCCCTTTGTTATCTGTATAAATTGCTTGAATTGGATTCAATTATTTTGTGCCGATGATGATTGTGGGTGTATATATATCAATTCGACACTTTCCTAATTCTTGCTTTCCTAATATCTTTACGACTTGATGCGCACGACTTTGATTATGCAGCGTTTGATTTTTCTTGAGTCCTACGGCAGCAATCTTTCCTCTTTTGATTTGCTTTGACTATTTCAAAGATACACACTTGAATTTTTATACAGTATACGTTCACGAATTCGATTTCACTGGCATCAACTTCATTACACCTGGACTTTGGCACTTGCCTTTTTAAACATGAATTTATGGCTTTGACTTGTACATTCGAATTTCTTTGATTTTGTTAACGCGATGTTGTTTAAGGCCCTTCTGTTCATCCCTGTAGCAGCTTTGTGCATTTCTCTGGCCATTTGTGTTTATCCCTGTAGTATACTCGAATTGTAGTTGTTAATTTCTTCTGGCTTCATTGTGAACTTTGGCTCTGGCCATCTTTGTTTCAGTGCTTGTCTTGATTTTATTTGAACTTTGGTGAAGTGGTTAATGTCTCTGTATATTTGTTGCTTCCCTGACCTGTGCAATCCATTCATGTGTATTCATCCCTGTAGTATAAGCTGATGCTTGAATGTGTTCGCCTGTTGCACTCGATCATATTGACTTCAGTTGTATTTGCTTTGAGATGCTTACAAGCTTGGTCTATACTCTGTTGCATTTACTCTGTTGTATGGTCTGCTTAATGATACTGCATGATCGATTTGCTACTGTTCGAGTTCATTGTTCAGTTGTTTTACTGATGCATTGCTTTTGTGGTCTTCACTTTTGCATAGTCTGCACATGTTACTTGTATCACTGGTCCTACCTTTGCACATATGATCCTCTGGTGCATTTGTCTTTGTTAGAACCTTGGCCTTTGATGGTTCGTCTTGTTTGTTGGTTTAGTGGTCCACTTGCTTGGCCATTTTGTACTTCTGGTCTTTGTGTTTAATGGTTGTTGCTGTGTATGTAGTATCCTAGTTTGCTGGTGCACATGTTTCATTTTGAAGTTGCCGTGTATGTGATGCATGTTTTGTTGACTTTGTTTGCTACCAGGTCAACATGTATATACTTTGATCATAAAATTCATTTGTGTTGCACCTGTGTTGAATCCAGTTTTAAAACTCGGGTTTGACCTTGTGCTGAAGTCGAGATTTTATTTATATTGCACCTGAGTTGAACTCGTCTTTTTATTTGGATTTGACCTTGTGCTCACCTGTCCCTGTAGCATTATCAAGTGTATATCGATATGCACAGCCTTGTGGCATGTACAGTGATACACTGTGCATGTCACATTGTTCGTGTATAATGAATTCAAATGTAAATGATGACGAACAACCCAAATAACTGAGGCAAATAATATTTTTAAAATCCATATTTTATTTTATATTGCAAAAATATTTCTTTTTCAATTTTACTGCGTTAGTGTATATTTTTTCAGATTGCTCAGATGCTGGATTCTAACAGGAATGAAGTTGAAGATGAACTACGAGTGTGAGTGATATGTAGTGAGGAATTTATGTAAATTGAATTGTGATGTAATTCGAATCAAAATTGTATAGTGAATAGTGAGAGCTTGAATTTGTACTATTCAAAAATTGTAATAAATATTTGTTTGAATAAAATTTCTGTTTGAATTCAAATTCTGTGTTATTTAATTTTATTCAGCAAATATTTATTTAATCTATGAAAAATAAAATAGTACATTAACAAATACATTTAAACGAATGTATATATGTTTATTATCATCAAACAAAAATCATATAAGCGCATATTCAACAATCTCCCCCTTTTGATGATAACAAACATATATTTAAAATTTTGAATATGTTAAATTTATTTGATCATTCACATGCTCTAATTGCTCCTCCTATTTAAATGCCTCCTCTCTACACAAAGCTCCCCCTACATATATGCATACAAATAAAAATATGCAAATACGCCTAGATGCAAATAGAAAATTATTTGACCTTTGTTTGATTTTATTTGACAAAATCTTAACTTTTCTCTCCCCCTTTTGTTATCAGCAAAAGAATAATAATGTTAGAGAAAATAGAGATAAAATGATCGATATTAATTCAACATTAAAACTCAACTGAATATAAATATTAAATTTCAATAAGAAAATCAAACAAAAATCATAACTACCCTCGTTAGGCGCATATTCCACTTTTAGAAGTAATGGAAATGATGTCATCATATAAAACCATACAGTTGTATCTGTTTGTGGTACACTTATATCAGGAATTTAAATATCTACTAATCATGCATAACCGTTAGGATTTTTAAATGAGATTAGTAGCATTCCAATTTAATTTTAAAAATGAATTCAAGTATCTTCTAATCACGCATAACCGTGAGGACTTTTAAATGGGATTAGAATCAACTTGTTTATTTAATAAATCAATTTTGATATGCGTTCCATACATGCATAACCGTAAGGACTTTTAAATGAGCATGGAAGCACATAACAAATTCCAAGTAATTCACTCATGCATAACCGTGAGGACTTTTAAATGAGAGTGAATACTTTGGATTTTATTTTGTTTTATAAAATGAAAAACGAATGATTCCTGTTTAAAGTACCACATATCGACAAACTATATTGGATTTTTGATGAGCGATGGTTGATAGAAATATGATAGACATAGAAATGGTTATGGAATCTTTACCCAACAAAAAGTTTTATAACTCTTGTTTGAATTTCTAAAGAAATTTTTCTAAAATATACTATCTTGAGTAATGTATGATAAATATCAACACTCATCACTTTTTTTCAATCACTATTTATCTTTTCGATAATTATTAGGGAGTTAGACTAGTTAAAATTGTCATTTCAATCAGATTCAAAAATAATTATGAAATCAATTTTTCACAATGACTAATCTGAAAATATGATTAAAAATGATTTTCTCGAGGGGGTTATATGAGAAAATTTTCTACTAATTGAAAATTATTTGAAATGAAAAATATGCATATTTTTTTTTTGAAAAACGATGCAGTTACTAAATGTCTCAAAAATCACGTTCAACTAGTAATTTTTCTATCAACTAGATTACCAGTGTAATCTGCGTCTGAATTTCTTTTTCACTCAAAAATTATCATTAATTGAATTTGATCGACCAAACCATGAAGTGTGCATCAAAAAATTCAAACTCAGTTTTAACAACAATTTAAATGACATTCTTTGAATTTGAATTGAAGCCGTGTAAATAATCAAAAAAACCGTGAATATAGAGTTAGCCAAATTATAACCAAATGTATTAATATCAAACAAAACACTATTTTTGATCCAACCTAATATAATCAAAAAATTTAGAGAATTTTATAGAGTTTTTGGCATAAATATAATTAGCCAACTATGTTGAACAAGTTAGAATCAAAATCATCATCTCTTCACCATCTCAGTACTGGCTAATTCTAATTCAGGCTATGGTGCAGATCATCACATTTAATATATCGTTCAAATAGATATACCATTACCTGTTTTACCTTTACGATATTTTTCGTTGTTATCCATTATGATTCTGTCGCCTTTATAATAGGCTAAGGAACTTTGCTTTGTCGTCCGTTGTGTTTCTGGAATAGCCAAAAATCCAGAGACCACTGTTGTTGTTCCTTAGCCTGCCACCACACCTACACGGGAAAAGTTTTTTGTGACCTATTTGTTTTTATAGGTCCATGATTGTTAGTGGCAGAATATTTTGAAAGATAATTTTGAGGAGACCCAAAACTATTTATATATGTTCCTTTCGGCACCCAGATTTGTTTTGTCCTTTCATTCTTGTTCCAATAGACATGAAATTTGTTTGTAGAATTCTTAGAAGCCCAAACTTGTATAAATTTTGTGTTCTTGTTCCTATGACTACAATTTTCAACACGATGTCCAATTATTTCACATCTAGCAAAGACACTCTTACCTTTTGCATTATCAGCTTGTGTTTTCCCAAAGCCTAGTCCTTTTCTGTTGTTAGCAAAAATTTGATTTCCCAATAACATGTTGAATGATTTTTCTCCTCTTGAAAAGTTATTCAGAGATTTCTCATGATTTTGGACTTTGGTGTTTAGTGTTGTGTTTTCAGTTACAAGTGAGGTGCATCTATTTATAAAATCCTTTTTCCTAGTGCCAATGGTTTCCTTAAGACTCAAGTTTCCTTTTTTAAGATTCTCCAAGCTATTCTTAAGTCTTGATAATTCTGAATCTAAAATTTTACATTTTTTACTGTCTAGATTTTGAATATTTTCAAGTTCGGTTTCCAACCAAGAATTTACATGGACAAGTTCTCTCCTATCAATTTCAGTTTTTCAATTTTAGATTCAAGAGTATCAATTGTTTTAGTAAGATCACTACACATCAAAACAAGTTATTTATAAGAATAGTCACCTACCTCACTAGATTCCTCTGAGCTTGCTTCTGAATTTGATTTTGCCATAAGACACAAGTTAGCCTCCTCTGAGCTATTATTCGAAACTTCCTCTCCTTCTTCATCATCCCAAGTCGCTGCAAAGGCCTTCTTCTTCTTTTTCTTTCCTTTTTTGTTTTTGAGAAGTGGGCATTTTTGTTTGAAGTGGTCAGGCTTCTTACAGTTAAAACACCTCAATTCATTATCAGAATTGTCGGAATCTTTTGACCTATTACCACTTGTCTTATTCTTGCGTGTCCTGAATCTTGACCATTTTCTAAGATTATTGACAGCCATTGTAAGCTCTTCAATTGGATCTTCTTCTTCTTCATCGCTTTCTTCTTTGCTCTTTAAGGCAATTGTCTTCTTCTTTGATTCGGAGTTGTTGGGTTCCTCCTTTGCTTTTAGCTCAAGCTCATATGTCATCAAGTTGCCGATCAACTCCTCCATGCTTAGTTTACTCAGATCTTTAGATTCTTGTATTGCCATGACTTTTGCCTCAAAGCTCATCGGTAAGACTCGTAGCACCTTCCTCACAAGCTCTACCTCAGTGAATACCTTCCCAAGCGCTCTAGCATTGTACACCAAAGTTGAAAAGCGTCCAAACATGTCCTTTATGCTCTCGCCTTTGTCCATCACAAAGTTCTCATATTCATTGCTGAATAGGGCTAGACGAGATTCCTTGACTTGAGAAGTTCCTTCGTGTGTCACCTCCAAGGTATGCCAAATTTCCTGTGCAGTTTTACAATGAGAAATTCTATTAAATTCAGTCTTATCAAGAGCACAGATCAAAGCATTCATGGCTTTAGCATTTGTAGTTTTTAATTTCTTATCGTTAGCATCCCACCTATCCTTAGGTTTAGGAATCTCAGTATCACCAACAGTTATAGTGGGAGATTTATAGCCAGTTTCAATAATGTCCCAAACATCATAATCAACAGAACTAAGATAAATACCCATCCTAACTTTCCAATAAGCATAATCATTCCCATTAAACATGGTGGCCTAGCAATAGATTGCCCCTCAGAAAAAGCATTATTTGGTGGATTCATGACTCTAGAGTTAAAGAAAAATACCGTGCTCTGATACCACTTGTAGGATCCAGATTAACCCTAGAGGGGGGTGAATAGGGTTATAGCAAATTTTCTCGAATTAAACGTAAAAACAAATTGCAGAAAAGTAAAATGCTGAAAAGTAAATCACACACAAAATTTACCCAGTTTCGGCAACCCTTGCCTACTGCTGCATTCCCAGATTTCTATTAGAATTAAACAGTCTCCCGCTTACAAACACTCTAACAGACTCGCAAACCCTGCTACCGCCTATAGAGTTTTGCAAACTCGCAAATCCTGCTTACTGAACTAATCCTAACTAGACAATCTGACACAACCTAAATCCTAGGTGGTGATTTACCAATATTTGATTCGAAAAGTACAGACTTCAAGAATAAAAATAAGAGCACAAATAAATAAAACTTGAGTACAAACTTTTGCCCTTAAACAAAGCAACCCGTCCCAAAAGAAAATAAAACACGGCCACTTCCCTCTTGATGCAATTTAGGGTTCTGAAAAATGGCAGCTTTCGTTCCTCTTTGCAACTGAAATTAGGGCTTCTGCCGACATATGTTGATCGTTTGATTTTGCGCCTTGCTCTGTCGATCGATGTCTCTTTGAGTTGCGCTCGGCTGCTTCTCTTGATCGCTCTGTGAAATTAGGGTTTTGATGAAGTCGGCTTGGTTGCTTTGAGACGATTGAATTCGAATTCTCTCTGGTATGTTATTTGATCCTTTTGTTATCTGTATAGATTGCTTGAATTCGGTTCGATTATTTTGTGCCGATGATGATTGTGGGTGTATATATATCAATTCGACACTTTCCTAATTCTTGCTTTCCTAATATCTTTACAACTTGATGCGCACGGCTTTGATTAAGCAGCGTTTGATTTTTCTTGAGTCCTACGGCAACAATCTTTCCTCTTTTGATTTGCTTTGACTATTTCAAAGATATGCACTTGAATTTTTATACAGTATACGTTCACGAATTCGATTTCTCTGGCATCAACTTCATTACACCTGGACTTTGGCACTTGACTTTTTAAACATGAATTTCTGGCTTTGACTTGTACATTCGAATTTCTTTGATTTTGTTAATGCGATGTTGTTTAAGTCCCTTCTGTTCAACCCTGTAGCAGCTTTGTGCATTTCTCTGGCCATTTGTGTTTATCCCTGTAGTATACTCGAATTGTAGTTGTTAATTTCTTCCGGCTTCACTGTGAAATTTGGCTATGGCCATCTTTGTTTCAGTGCTTGTCTTGATTTTATTTGAACTTTGGTGAAGTGGTTACTGTACATTTGTTGCTTCCCTGACCTGTGCAATCCATTCATGTGTATTCATTCCTGTAGTATAACCTGATGCTTGAATGTGTTCGCCTGATGCACTCGATCATATTGACTTCAGTTGTATTTGCTTTGAGATGCTTACAAGCTTGGTCTATACTCTGTTGCATTTTACTCTGTTGTATGGTCTGCTTAATGATACTGCATGATCGATTTGTTACTGTTCGAGTTCATTGTTCAGTTGTTTTACTGATGCATTGCCTTTGTGGTCTTCACTTTTGTATAGTCTGCACATGTTACTTGTATCACTGGTCCTACCTTTGCACATATGATCCTCTGGTGCATTTGTCTTTGTTAGAACCTTGGCCTTTGATGGTTCGTCTTGTTTGTTGGTTTAGTGGTCCACTTGCTTGGCCATTTTGTACTTCTGGTCTTTGTTTGTTTAATGGTTGTTGTTGTGTATGTAGTATCCTAGTTTGCTGGTGCACATGTTTCATTTTGAAGTTGCCGTGTATGTGATGCATGTTTTGTTGACTTTGTTTGCTACCAGGTCAACATGTATATACTTTGATCATAAAATTCATTTGTGTTGCACCTGTGTTGAATCTAGTTTTAAAACTTGGGTTTGACCTTGTGCTGAAGTTGAGATTTTATTTATATTGCACCTGAGTTGAACTCGTCTTTTTATTTGGGTTTGACCTTGTGCTCACCTGTCCCTGTAGCATTATCAAGTGTATATCGATGTGCACAGCCTTGCGGCATGTACAGTGATACACTGTGCATGTCATATTGTACGTGTATGATGAATTCAAATGTAAATGATGACGAACAACCCAAATAACTTTGGCAAATAATATTTTCAAAATCCATATTTTATTTTATATTGCAAAAATATTTCTTTTTCAATTTTACTACGTTAGTGTATATTTTTTCAGATTGCTCAGATGCTGGATTCTAACTGGAATGAAGTTGAAGATGAATTAAGAGTGTGAGTGATATGTAGTGAGGAATTTATGTAAATTGAATTGTGATGTAATTAGAATCAAAATTGTATAGTGAATAGTGAGAGCTTGAATTTGTACTACTCGAAAATTGTAATAAATATTTGTTTGAATAACATTTCTGTTTGAATTCAAATTCTGTGTTATTTAATTTTATTCAGCAAATATTTATTTAATCTATGAAAAATAAAATAGTACATTAACAAATACATTTAAACGAATGTATATATGTTTATTATCATCAAACAAAAATCATATAAGCGCATATTCAACAAACAAATGCACAGCCACAACAATGACGGAGATGTACAAGATGATAGCACATATATACATACATGAATGCATATATATACATGCAAGCAATCAAAGTACAGTACCGAAATCATAGTTTATGCCGTGCAAAAGTACATATTGCAGTGATACAAAAATCACAACAGAATCAAATTCCAAAATCAAGTCAGAGCCGTGTCAAAGAAAGCCATATTTCAAATCAAAGTCAGAAACGTGATGACCAGGAAAATATCGAACAGCTCAAAATCGAAGCAGTGGCAATCAAGAAACAAGCGGGTTCAAAATTGATGTCGTAAAAATCGAGTAATCAAATATACATGAATTGAAGAAGTCAGCAATCATCTCAAGCAATCAAATGAAAATCAATGGCCGAGATAAAACAATTGACGAATTCAAATAATAATATACGAACGAAAATACAGCGGTTCGAACCCTATATAAGCAAGCAACATCATCGGCAGTTATGCATCGAGTTCAAGTAAGCAAAACCAGAAAAGCAAAAAGAAAATTACATACCAATTTTGATTCGAACTCGATGCAAATTGAAGCAACCGTGAGCAAAGTGAAGAGACGGTCGATTGCCGACGCAAATCAGAAGATCAATTGTAATCGATGAACAATCAATCAGGTTCTTCGATAGCCGAAGCCCTAATTTCACAAGGCCAAGCCCTAGCCAATCTTACAGGAGCGAAGATAAGGCCGAAGCACTAGCTAATCTCATAGGAGCGAACACAAGGCCAAAGCCCTAATTTCAAAGCAAAAGAAGAAAGAGATCGAAGCAGCCATTCTTTGTTTTTCACGAACAAAGAAGAAAGTGGGCCGGCATATATTAAAATGAAGTGGGAGATATTTTTGGGCCATCTTTTGTTAGGTCTTATAATTAGGGTTTTATTGTTTAATTTTTTTTCAAATTTAAATTCTTCTTTTAAATAGTTGTCATTTCTAGTCGTGTGACTAGGGTACAAACTACGTGGTGTAGTTTGAGAATTCGCAACTCAGTGGCTGAGTTATGGAAGGGTTTTGAGCATAGAGTTAAGGCTAGTCGATAGCAGGTGTCGTGAGTTTACGTGTGTAAGCGTATGACTGCTTAATTTCTAGTAGAAACCTTAGGGGCAGCACGTAGGCAGGGTTTTACCGAAGCTGGGTAAATTCTGTGTCGTTCTATTTCTGCATTTATTATTCTGCTATTATCTGTGCTGCTATTTTGATATATCTGTCTTGTAATAATTTTATAAACTTCCGCAATAATTTTTATAATCAACAGCATCACCCTATTAACCCCCCTCTCGGGTGAAATCGATCCAACAAGTGGTATCAGAGCAAGGTACAAAATCCAATTTTGTTTTAAAAAAAATTGACCTTTCAAAAACGAATTTTTGTTTTAAAAATTTGAATTTTTAAAATGGCTTCTTTTAATAATGCTTTTGCGGAGGGTCAGCCCATAGTTAGACCACCAATGTTCAATGGTGAATATGCTTACTGGAAAAATAAGATGGAAATTTTTTTGGAAACCATTGGCGCTTGGGATATTGTTGAGACAGGGTATAGAGCACCAACTATAATTGTAAATATTCAGGAAATAAATAAGCCGAAGGATCAATGGAAAGATCTAGAAAATAAGTTACAGAATACTAATGCCAAAGCTATGAATTCGATTATTTGTTCATTAGATCAGTTTGAATTTAATCGTGCCTCACATTGTCTAACTGCGCAGGAAATATGGCACACACTAGAAGTGACTTATGAAGGAACATCTCAAGTCAAGGAATCTCGCCTTGCCATGCTGAGTAGCGAATATGAGAATTTTACAATGGCCAAGGAAGAAAATGTTAAAGAGATATATGGACGGCTTTCCAACATCGTATAGAAATCAAAAGCTCTCGGAAAATCATACACAGAGTTGGAGATAGTCCGAAAAATCCTCAGAATCCTTCCACAAAGTTTTGAAGCAAAAGTGACTGTCGTTCAAGAGTCGAAAGATTTAAAACAGATCAAAGTTGAAGAACACATCGGAAATCTCACCACTTATGAGCTAGAAATGAAATTCAAGGAAGAGCGTAAAGGAGGAGATACTCGAAAGAAATCAATAGCTCTCAAAGGAACAACTGAAAGTGATGACGATGACGATGATGATGGAACAGCGGAGTTGGAAATTGTAATAAAGAAATTAAAAAGGTGGAACCGCAAATACAGAAATCCAGCTCTAAATCAAAAATTAAAAAGCAGAATAATCAAAGTTTTATATAACACAGAACAACGAAAAATCTTCTGTCATAAGTGCAAGCAACCGGGACACATCAAGCCCAACTGTCCTCAAAACCGACACGACTTTGAAAAGAAATCAAAAAGGAGAATTTTGCAGCCACATGGAATACAAGTGATGAAGATAATAAAAGTACTAGCAGTGAGAGTGTTCAAGGTAATATAACTGATAGCGACGATGACGAGCCAAGCGAGGTATCAAAACTCACTCACTCAGTTACTTATATATTTTCACGAAGTAAATGGCTATTTTAAACGACTTAGGGAGAAATATGCTAAAATTGAATCACAAAGAGATAGATTGATAGAAGTAAATTAACAACTTGAACAATTAGTTAAAAACTATCAAAACAAGTGCCCTAAGTGTGATAAATGTCCAACATTCGAAGAAGAGATTAAAAAATCAGAAATCAAAATTAAATCGCGTGAAAATGAAATTCTGATTCTAAAGGAAAATGAAAATACTAGGAGAGAGAACTCTATTAAAAAGTGCACACAATTATTAAACAAAAATGAATATCTCAAAACACAAATCCAACAATTGTCAACGACTTTAGATAATTTTTCAAAAGTGAAAAATCGTTGAATATGCTATTAGGGAAGCAAACCGTTAATACAGTTAGACAAGGACTTGGACATAATCAATCTGAAAATGTTAGAAATGAAATTAATCAAGTCAATTCAATGTGCACAATTTGTAGAAAATTTGGACATAATCAAAACAATTGTTGGTATAGACCCAGAAACGTGTAAACTTGTAACAATCGAGGATTTTCGTTCTTCGAAAATTCAACATCGACACTCACTTTATCGACTGCCGAGAAATCAAAGGCCGAAAACCGAGATGTTATGGGTTTTAAAAAGAAAAGAAAAGAAAGAAGAGAGAAAAAGAAGAAAGAAAAAGAAAAATAGAGGGAAAAGAAGATAGACAATTTTTAGAAAACAGAGAATTAGAAAAACAGAAGATAGAAAATTTTAAAATAGAACGGATAGAACAGAAACAACAGAACAACATCAGAATCTCACAATTCGCAGCGGAACAACATATAATAATAAATGAATAATCTTTAAACAAAGAACTATTTCAGTTATTACATTACATTTCATTACATCACATCATATCATCAGAGTGTACAACAACATACAACAATAAACAGTGCAGCGGAAAAAGAAATACTATATACTAGTAATACGCCATGCCATCCAGCTTGCCTCCAGCAACTCCAGAATATCCAGAATATCCTGATAAACCTAACTCTTAACTGCCCGTGTGGAAATTGGTGGGCACCCAGAGTTTAGGAAGGAAAACAATAAACTCCGAGTCAGTCATGTGACTGGTGTGAGAACTCAAAACAGTTTATTTAACTTTAAAATCAAAATAGAGGAATATTTTTAAATTCAATTCGCAATGCTTTTAAAAATGAGACTACCATAAGGCCTCCCGCACACACACACATGCAAACGCAGAATCAGAGGAGATTTCTCCTTATGATAGTCAAAGATGCTTGATACGCATTTAAAAGAACATTTTATATTATTACTAGTGCCTAGTGTAGAGAAAAATTTATTTCGAAAGTAGAATATAAATCTTAGCCAACATACGACCATTATCGTATGCCTACTATAGCTACTATCCAAACAGTGGTGACCACCATAAGTGAATAGCAGGTTCTACAACTAATACCGTACAAGTTTCGTATTGGGAATTGGATTTCCAACGAATGATCAGGCCAAGGAACTTCCCATTGCCACATGAGAATGCCTCTGGATGGACATCCCCGAGAACCAAACCGGATCTCTACTAACACAAGGCCGGGTTACTCCTAACTGAGTAACAACTGACCGAATATGCCATCCCCCGGTCCTTTGGGACCTTTATCAACCGAGCGCTCGTAATCAATTCACACAATCATAAAGTGTTTTCAACATGAGTAAGTATCTGGGCTCCATACCATGACACCACCCTTTTCCAGAAGGAAATGGACACATCCTAAAGGGCGCTACCCCTCATAACCTTGCTGCTTCTTTCCTGTTTTGACCATTCACGGGGTGTGAGGCTCGACGAATTCACGTCCACAAAAACATACTTTATACAAAAGCCATGCTTTGGGTCAACAAATGATCAACACAATGATCACAAGGATAGACGATCAAATAAACGATCCTATCACAAATAATCAACACAATGATCATTTCAGCATCACTCAGCATGTCACATTACCAAACTGGGAATATATCGCTGATAACTTCAACTATATAACCTTTGAGCTCGTACGTCTCAAAGAAGGGTGTTAAGCTAAAAGAATAAATTCTCCGCCACC
Organism: Allium cepa; assembly: GCA_030765085.1. Lineage (NCBI taxonomy): Eukaryota > Viridiplantae > Streptophyta > Magnoliopsida > Asparagales > Amaryllidaceae > Allium > Allium cepa. The sequence goes on along the minus strand of CM060934.1, from coordinate 942,145,411 downwards.
AACAGAAATATATTTGAAAGAAATCGGCTTTATATCTCAACTTGTAATGTCAGACATACAATCCATACAAGTCTGTTCCGGGCTCGAACAAAACCGAAGGCACTTACAAAGAAGTCCTTGCAATCCGGATATCCACAATCCTGATCGGATTTCCCATCACTTAGGGAGTCTCTATACCGTTGCAACTCAGTGCAGAGACAATCGACAGGTCATCCTATCGCTTTCGCAAATATCCGGTCTTCAACACCGATCTTCAAATGCGATTCACAACGACGTATCACATATTCGGAGTGGGTTATACGACCCCATGGTCCTTTCCCGGTTAACCCGAATAGTGAGCGCTTATTCAAAAATAAGTGTGACATTCAAATTCAATCAATTCACATCCAATACCCATTCAAAGGGAAATACTGATAGTCGGTTATTGAACTATCACTGGATATGCATACATCACCAGATTCCAAATAATTTTCCAAATTATTTATTTTCCAAAATATCTTTACTAGATATATAGTTTCAACACTTCAAAGATAAATCAATATTTATTTTTAACCAATTTCACTTTTCACATATAAATTCCATAATGAATTTATATTTCAAAATATTCGTGCATATACGATTTCAATAATTCATTTCAATTTATCCTCCAAAAAGATAAATTCTAATTATTCACTTCATATTGGAAAACATTTCCATACTTATTAAATAAGTAATTCACAATCTTTTATTTTCAACACTTAGAAAATATTCAATATACTTAAACCGAATTAAGTATATATTTCTTTCTTTAAGGAAATCATTCACTTAACATATTTATTTGGGCCAAAACGAATGTTGCGTAAAACATCGTTACGACAACCCAAAATCACTAGCATAGGGATTCGAAATTAAAAATAGATATATAAATCCCAATACTATTCAAAACATTTCCTTTCGGAAATCATTTACTATAACAACAGTGTTATAGTCCACTATTTCCTTTTATTTCTCGAAAACGTCTATTTCAACAATAAATGTTGAAATCTATGGTTTCGAACCACAACACTTTTTAAAACATCGTTAGATCGTTTTAATTCTATTTAAAACATTCACATTCTAACCAATTTCTTTAACGTGTTATTCACTGTTCAAAAACGTGAATAAACTACGTTAACAAACTTCATCATTTCTATTCACTTTAACTTAAAGGATTATTCACTGTCTAAAACGTGAATATAACTCCATTTATAAGTTATAACAATTAACTTATCAAAATAAGTCGTTTGCGGATTTATAAAACAACGTTTATAAATTCCGTTTCTTTTTATTTATAAAAACTTCCTTTTTATAAATTCCTTTATTAACCTATTTGATTTCATATCTCAATTATAAACTAAAAGTTCATATTATAAGTCAATTGCTTATAAAACGATTATTTTACAAAATCGTTCTTTTTAAAGACTTTTCAATTTATAAACCTTATAACTTATAAGATTTATTTATTTAATCAATCTATTCTTCAAATAATTTCACCAAATTTATAAATCTTACTATTTATAAATTTCATTTATAACTTCACAGTTTATAATTCTATAAATTTCATTCTTTAATGAAATTCATTTTCACTTAATTCAAACACTTATAAAAACTCGTTTTATAAGTCAATATTTCAATTTATAAATATCCATTTATAAATCTCTTAATATAAATCAGTTTATATTATTATTCTGAAATGTCTTTAATTCCCTTTATAATTTCACCATTTTGATTTATAAAATAATCAAATTTTATAAATCCTATATTTAAACTTTTGATAATAAATTCAAAAATCCAGTTTAAACTATTTTATAAAGTCATTAATTCCTATTTCTCAAAAATCAGCTTTTAACCGTATTTCTCAAAAATTATAATTTTTATAACTTTAAGAATTATAACGTTCATTTATTTAAAATGGATCAATTCCAAAATATTTTATCTTTTCAAAAATTACTTTAAAAACATTTTTAAAATACCAGAAATTTGGTCCAATGATGCTACACACCAAATAGTCAATCACGACTAACAACGATATCATATATCGATATGATAATCCATCAAATATCAAAATATCTGAAATCAAATAAAAACTGTTGAGGAATCCAGTTGGATCCCTTCAACCTGTTTCCCTGCATCCAAAAACATTAGCACAATACCAATTTCGCTCCAGTACGAAATTATCGCGGTACATGTTCTTAATAAATATTATCCGCTTAATAACGGCGTAATAGGGTCTCATCCGCTAAACAAAAAATGCGGGAAATCAACAACTGCAATATATACATATGCCAATATATATATATTGATATTATTTATAATACCAATTTCACTGTTTATGAAATATTCGCGGTATATGTTTATAATAAATAACATCCGCTTACTAACGGCGCATAATGTCTATTTTAACAATCAATACATAACAATCATCATTCAAACACGCATTCAAATATTTTAAATCTAACTATTTAAAATAAAATCGAAACCTATTCGATTGAGTGAGAAGTTCTCACCTTGGTTTTAATTTCCGTTTTAGCTTTTATTTCGAATAAAATTAAACGCGCGTTTAATTTTACCCGAAATTCTCACTAACTCCAAACGACTCCAAACCAACTCCATCGCGTAGTGCTCGTCCATACGATTCCAACGCAACTGAGTTTGCATTTTTTCGACCTCGTATGAAAAAGTTATGTAATTTACAAGTTTGTACACGTTATATATAAACTTTTACAACATTTATTCAACTATCTTCATACCACAGCAAATCCTGGCCGTAAGATCTGCATCCAAGGCCTCTCCTTCATCTCCCTCAACTCACGTATCTCTTCTACAGCAACAAGGCCGCACGCACAAACCCACTCAATCACAACTAGGGTTTGATCTTGCTCCTCCATTTCTCAACGATACTTCATCAAACCACATGCATTTTGAAGCTCCTCTCCTCCTTCATGTTCGCCCCCAACTGTAGTGAACTCGGCCTCCTAGGTTGCGTGGAAATGCGTGCGCAGCCCCCCCTGTCGGCCCCCCTATCTCCCACTACGATGCTCCATTTTAGATCATAGCCGTTCAACTTGTAGCTCTCACTCCCCTCTCCAACTTTCATGTTGATGATTTCGCGAATCGATTGATGGATGAAGAGAAAAACGAGGTGGAAGTTGAGAAAATTCTGGCCATTCATTATGTAACTGGCGGCTAGGGTTTAATGTTTATATTTTTTTTTTTATTAAATGAAGGGTGTGTGTCTCCTTTTATAGAAAAAGCAAGCGTAAACACTATTCATCCCGGGAATTCCGAACTCCGATTTAGGCGCCGTAACCAGCGTACCTAGGGTTTATCCCGCGTTCCGGACACAATGGAACAGGTTTCGGAAGCTAATTCGGAAGTATGTGCGAGTTATGGCTGTAAACGCTCAATTTAAATTAAACCGATTTAAATCGATTTCTAGGCGTTTTAATTCGTACCGGACAAACGGTAAATCCAATTGACTTGAAATTTGAAACCTTACAATAATATCACATTACGGATCTGATGAAACTAGTTTCGTCGAAATCCGAGACTTTTTGAAAAATGGCTATTTTGACTCGCCAAATTTAAATTAAAAACAATTCGATGCGTTTCGAGCTGCCACGATCAAACGATAACTCCGATTGACACGAAAATTGAAATCCGGTAATAACTAACTATTACGGATCCAATGAAACTGGTTTCGTTCAATTCTGAGACTGTTCAAAAATTGGCTATTTTACAGTCGATTATTAAATATTAAAATATTCAATTTTCACAGATTAACTTTTAATTCGATTTTAAAAGTTCTAAAATATTTCTATAACTCCAGTATGATTAAATAAAATTTTTCAAATTATTTACAATCATTTTTAACTCAATTTTCAATTATTTCCATAATTTAACATATTAAATTATTGTTTTAATTATCTAATTAAATCCAAAAATTCAAATAAAAATTTATTCGACTTATAAATTCAATTATTAATATTTAAAATAAATTAAATATTCAAATTTTAATTAAATAAAATTCTGGGTCGTTACAATCTTTCCCCCTTAAAAGAATTTCGTCCTCGAAATTACAAGTAAGAAGATTACAGAATTTATTAACTTTCCAAAATTTATAATTAAACTTCTTTCAAATCTTTACTAAGTTTTCAAATCATACTTAGTTATCTTTTCAAAAACAACTATATCATTTAACTTTCAATTTCAAAATCAAAGTTAAAGTTTTCAAAATTTTCCCATTTTTTCTCAAATTTTTTCTAACGCCTTAAATTTTCGGAAAAATTCGCCATAGTCTCCTTTGCGCGGCTCGATCCGAAAAAAAAATGACAGTATATATATATCACAAATATACATCTCATCAAGTAATGAGGCATCCCGAAGGGAAAAAAGTATAAAAGTACGATATTTAATCCGAGATATGTACCTTATATTTTATTAGCAAGCATATACGGCTAATATAGCGCTAAAGCGAACTCCAAATGGGAAGCAAACGCGATCCGCACCTACTAATCACTCAACAAACAACATGAGAAACATGCATATATGACAATAGTATCGATATACAACATATAGCAACATAACAACTATATATGTCACATAGCAAATGCAACTAAACAACAAATGCAAACATCAACCATCTATTAAATCTATATTCATTCATATTCTCATTAATATTAAATGAAATGGTTTTCAATTTAATCACATTTGATTCATTTACATTGGATTTACTAACATTCATTCTCAATTAAATTAGTTTACATTTACTAATTAAATCTAATTCACATTCAATTCTATTCAAATTTATTTACTTCAAATTTGAATTCAATTTACTTTAGCTTTCCACTTCATTTAAAACACTTGATTATTTACAACTCATATTCATATAATTTCACTTCTTACATATATAAGTTTATTTCACAATTGTAAATCACTTTAATTATAATTCTATTCTTATAATTCATTTGATTATGCAATTACTCTTTATTTAGATTATTCAAACAACCTAACAATCAACTTACATACACTTTAATAATTCTGAAAAATTATTCCTTTACATATAAAAATATAATCAAGGCAAAATTATTTCATTTACCCAATTTAAAACAATATTATGTCGAATTGTTCTATTCAAGTGTTTAGAAACCCCTTCGGCTCAGTTTCGAGGCTGTGCTGACGAAAGTTCATATGCCACTCAATAAACCAATCATCACAATATAAAACAATTTTATATTCACTAACAAATACGCACTCATAGCTATTATTACACTCCAACTCATTCTAGAGTACTACTGACTCCATCTCTAATGAGTAATACCCTACAGAACCATGGTTGTCGCTTAACCATCAGCTCTGATACCAAATGTAACAATCGAGGATTTTCGTTCTTCGAAAATTCAACATCGACACTCACTTTATCGACTGCCGAGAAATCAAAGGCCGAAAACCGAGATGTTATGGGTTTTAAAAAGAAAAGAAAAGAAAGAAGAGAGAAAAAGAAGAAAGAAAAAGAAAAATAGAGGGAAAAGAAGATAGACAATTTTTAGAAAACAGAGAATTAGAAAAACAGAAGATAGAAAATTTTAAAATAGAACGGATAGAACAGAAACAACAGAACAACATCAGAATCTCACAATTCGCAGCGGAACAACATATAATAATAAATGAATAATCTTTAAACAAAGAACTATTTCAGTTATTACATTACATTTCATTACATCACATCATATCATCAGAGTGTACAACAACATACAACAATAAACAGTGCAGCGGAAAAAGAAATACTATATACTAGTAATACGCCATGCCATCCAGCTTGCCTCCAGCAACTCCAGAATATCCAGAATATCCTGATAAACCTAACTCTTAACTGCCCGTGTGGAAATTGGTGGGCACCCAGAGTTTAGGAAGGAAAACAATAAACTCCGAGTCAGTCATGTGACTGGTGTGAGAACTCAAAACAGTTTATTTAACTTTAAAATCAAAATAGAGGAATATTTTTAAATTCAATTCGCAATGCTTTTAAAAATGAGACTACCATAAGGCCTCCCGCACACACACACATGCAAACGCAGAATCGGAGGAGATTTCTCCTTATGATAGTCAAAGATGCTTGATACGCATTTAAAAGAACATTTTATATTATTACTAGTGCCTAGTGTAGAGAAAAATTCATTTCGAAAGTAGAATATAAATCTTAGCCAACATACGACCATTATCGTATGCCTACTATAGCTACTATCCAAACAGTGGTGACCACCATAAGTGAATAGCAGGTTCTACAACTAATACCGTACAAGTTTCGTATTGGGAATTGGATTTCCAACGAATGATCAGGCCAAGGAACTTCCCATTGCCACATGAGAATGCCTCTGGATGGACATCCCCGAGAACCAAACCGGATCTCTACCAACACAAGGCCGGGTTACTCCTAACTGAGTAACAACTGACCGAATATGCCATCCCCCGGTCCTTTGGGACCTTTATCAACCGAGCGCTCGTAATCAATTCACACAATCATAAAGTGTTTTCAACATGAGTAAGTATCTGGGCTCCATACCATGACACCACCCTTTTCCAGAAGGAAATGGACACATCCTAAAGGGCGCTACCCCTCATAACCTTGCTGCTTCTTTCCTGTTTTGACCATTCACGGGGTGTGAGGCTCGACGAATTCACGTCCACAAAAACATACTTTATACAAAAGCCATGCTTTGGGTCAACAAATGATCAACACAATGATCACAAGGATAGACGATCAAATAAACGATCCTATCACAAATAATCAACACAATGATCATTTCAGCATCACTCAGCATGTCACATTACCAAACTGGGAATATATCGCTGATAACTTCAACTATATAACCTTTGAGCTCGTACGTCTCAAAGAAGGGTGTTAAGCTAAAAGAATAAATTCTCCGCCACCAACAGAAATATATTTGAAAGAAATCGGCTTTATATCTCAACTTGTAATGTCAGACATACAATCCATACAAGTCTGTTCCGGGCTCGAACAAAACCGAAGGCACTTACAAAGAAGTCCTTGCAATCCGGATATCCACAATCCTGATCGGATTTCCCATCACTTAGGGAGTCTCTATACCGTTGCAACTCAGTGCAGAGACAATCGACAGGTCATCCTATCGCTTTCGCAAATATCCGGTCTTCAACACCGATCTTCAAATGCGATTCACAACGACGTATCACATATTCGGAGTGGGTTATACGACCCCATGGTCCTTTCCCGGTTAACCCGAATAGTGAGCGCTTATTCAAAAATAAGTGTGACATTCAAATTCAATCAATTCACATCCAATACCCATTCAAAGGGAAATACTGATAGTCGGTTATTGAACTATCACTGGATATGCATACATCACCAGATTCCAAATAATTTTCCAAATTATTTATTTTCCAAAATATCTTTACTAGATATATAGTTTCAACACTTCAAAGATAAATCAATATTTATTTTTAACCAATTTCACTTTTCACATATAAATTCCATAATGAATTTATATTTCAAAATATTCGTGCATATACGATTTCAATAATTCATTTCAATTTATCCTCCAAAAAGATAAATTCTAATTATTCACTTCATATTGGAAAACATTTCCATACTTATTAAATAAGTAATTCACAATCTTTTATTTTCAACACTTAGAAAATATTCAATATACTTAAACCGAATTAAGTATATATTTCTTTCTTTAAGGAAATCATTCACTTAACATATTTATTTGGGCTAAAACGAATGTTGCGTAAAACATCGTTACGACAACCCAAAATCACTAGCATAGGGATTCGAAATTAAAAATAGATATATAAATCCCAATACTATTCAAAACATTTCCTTTCGGAAATCATTTACTATAACAACAGTGTTATAGTCCACTATTTCCTTTTATTTCTCGAAAACGTCTATTTCAACAATAAATATTGAAATCTATGGTTTCGAACCACAACACTTTTTAAAACATCGTTAGATCGTTTTAATTCTATTTAAAACATTCACATTCTAACCAATTTCTTTAACGTGTTATTCACTGTTCAAAAACGTGAATAAACTACGTTAACAAACTTCATCATTTCTATTCACTTTAACTTAAAGGATTATTCACTGTCTAAAACGTGAATATAACTCCATTTATAAGTTATAACAATTAACTTATCAAAATAAGTCGTTTGCGGATTTATAAAACAACGTTTATAAATTCCGTTTCTTTTTATTTATAAAAACTTCCTTTTTATAAATTCCTTTATTAACCTATTTGATTTCATATCTCAATTATAAACTAAAAGTTCATATTATAAGTCAATTGCTTATAAAACGATTATTTTACAAAATCGTTCTTTTTAAAGACTTTTCAATTTATAAACCTTATAACTTATAAGATTTATTTATTTAATCAATCTATTCTTCAAATAATTTCACCAAATTTATAAATCTTACTATTTATAAATTTCATTTATAACTTCACAGTTTATAATTCTATAAATTTCATTCTTTAATGAAATTCATTTTCACTTAATTCAAACACTTATAAAAACTCGTTTTATAAGTCAATATTTCAATTTATAAATATCCATTTATAAATCTCTTAATATAAATCAGTTTATATTATTATTCTGAAACGTCTTTAATTCCCTTTATAATTTCACCATTTTGATTTATAAAATAATCAAATTTTATAAATCCTATATTTAAACTTTTGATAATAAATTCAAAAATCCAGTTTAAACTATTTTATAAAGTCATTAATTCCTATTTCTCAAAAATCAGCTTTTAACCGTATTTCTCAAAAATTATAATTTTTATAACTTTAAGAATTATAACGTTCATTTATTTAAAATGGATCAATTCCAAAATATTTTATCTTTTCAAAAATTACTTTAAAAACATTTTTAAAAAAAAAGAAATTTGGTCCAATGATGCTACACACCAAATAGTCAATCACGACTAACAACGATATCATATATCGATATGATAATCCATCAAATATCAAAATATCTGAAATCAAATAAAAACTGTTGAGGAATCCAGTTGGATCCCTCCAACCTGTTTCCCTGCATCCAAAAACATTAGCACAATACCAATTTCGCTCCAGTACGAAATTATCGCGGTACATGTTCTTAATAAATATTATCCGCTTAATAACGGCGTAATAGGGTCTCATCCTCTAAACAAAAAATACGGGAAATCAACAACTGCAATATATACATATGCCAATATATATATATTGATATTATTTATAATACCAATTTCACTGTTTATGAAATATTCGCGGTATATGTTTATAATAAATAACATCCGCTTACTAACGGCGCATAATGTCTATTTTAACAATCAATACATAACAATCATCATTCAAACACGCATTCAAATATTTTAAATCTAACTATTTAAAATAAAATCGAAACCTATTCGATTGAGTGAGAAGTTCTTACCTTGGTTTTAATTTCCGTTTTAGCTTTTATTTCGAATAAAATTAAACGCGCGTTTAATTTTACCCGAAATTCTCACTAACTCCAAACGACTCCAAACCAACTCCATCGCGTAGTGCTCGTCCATACGATTCCAATGCAACTGAGTTTGCATTTTTTCGACCTCGTATGAAAAAGTTATGTAATTTACAAGTTTGTACACGTTATATATAAACTTTTACAACATTTATTCAACTATCTTCATACCACAGCAAATCCTGGCCGTAAGATCTGCATCCAAGGCCTCTCCTTCATCTCCCTCAACTCACGTATCTCTTCTACAGCAACAAGGCCGCACGCACAAACCCACTCAATCACAACTAGGGTTTGATCTTGCTCCTCCATTTCTCAACGATACTTCATCAAACCACATGCATTTTGAAGCTCCTCTCCTCCTTCATGTTCGCCCCCAACTGTAGTGAACTCGGCCTCCTAGGTTGCGTGGAAATGCGTGCGCAGCCCCCCCTGTCGGCCCCCCTATCTCCCACTACGATGCTCCATTTTAGATCATAGCCGTTCAACTTGTAGCTCTCACTCCCCTCTCCAACTTTCATGTTGATGATTTCGCGAATCGATTGATGGATGAAGAGAAAAACGAGGTGGAAGTTGAGAAAATTCTGGCCATTCATTATGTAACTGGCGGCTAGGGTTTAATGTTTATATTTTTTTTTTATTAAATGAAGGGTGTGTGTCTCCTTTTATAGAAAAAGCAAGCGTAAACACTATTCATCCCGGGAATTTCGAACTCCGATTTAGGCGCCGTAACCAGCGTACCTAGGGTTTATCCCGCGTTCCGGACACAATGGAACAGGTTTCGGAAGCTAATTCGAAAGTATGTGCGAGTTATGGCTGTAAACGCTCAATTTAAATTAAACCGATTTAAATCGATTTCTAGGCGTTTTAATTCGTACCGGACAAACGGTAAATCCAATTGACTTGAAATTTGAAACCTTACAATAATATCACATTACGGATCCGATGAAACTGGTTTCGTCGAAATCCGAGACTTTTTGAAAAATGGCTATTTTGACTCGCCAAATTTAAATTAAAAACAATTCGATGCGTTTCGAGCTGCCACGATCAAACGATAACTCCGATTGACACGAAAATTGAAATCCGGTAATAACTAACTATTACGGATCCAATGAAACTGGTTTCGTTCAATTCTGAGACTGTTCAAAAATTGGCTATTTTACAGTCGATTATTAAATATTAAAATATTCAATTTTCACAGATTAACTTTTAATTCGATTTTAAAAGTTCTAAAATATTTCTATAACTCCAGTATGATTAAATAAAATTTTCCAAATTATTTACAATCATTTTTAACTCAATTTTCAATTATTTCCATAATTTAACATATTAAATTATTGTTTTAATTATCTAATTAAATCCAAAAATTCAAATAAAAATTTATTCGACTTATAAATTCAATTATTAATATTTAAAATAAATTAAATATTCAAATTTTAATTAAATAAAATTCTGGGTTGTTACAAAACTATACCAATTTGGGTTCCAAAAGGCAAAATATATAATCTCTCAAAGTTAAACAAATCTAGGTGCCGAAAGGAACATGTATAAATAGTTTTGGGTCTCCACAAAATTATTTTTCAAAATATTCTGCCACTAACAATCATGGACCTATAAAAATAAATAGGTCACAAAAATCTTTTATCGTGTAGGAGTGGTGGCAGCTAAGGAACAACAACAGTGTTATCTGGATTCTGGCTGTTCTAGAAACACAACGGGCAACAAAGCAAAGTTCCTTAGCCTAGTACAAAGGTGACAAAATCACAATGGGAAACAATGAAAAATTATCGTAAAGGTAAAACAGGTAATGGTATATTCATCGTGAACAATATATTAATGTGATAATCTACACCATATCAGATTTGAATTAAATCAGCCAATAATGTGATGATGAAATAAATGATGTTTTTGATTCTAACTTATTCAAAATTGTTGGCCAATTATATTCTTATGCCGAGAACAGTGCATGCACCTCTAGAGTCTTTGAACTACTTAATATAAATTTGTTTAGACTAATGATGGTATCTTATTGATTGATTATTACTCTCGGTGCACTAAAATATATTTGTTTATCCTACGGCTTCTAGATTCGACACTATATTCACTGATTTGTTAATTGGCACAACTTCAAATTCAAATTCCAGAGAATGTCATTTAAAAAGCTGTTAAAATTGATTTTAAGATATTTTGATGCACACTTCATGGCATGGTCTATCAAATTCAATTAATGATAATTTTGAGTGAAAGAAAAATATGGATGCAGATTACACTGGTAATCTAGTTGATAGAAAAATTACTAGTGGAACGTGATTTATGTTGAGACATTTAGTAACTGCATCGTTTTTCAAGGAAAATATCTGCATATTTTTCATTTCAAATAATTTTCAAATAGCAGAAATTTTTCTCATAAAACCCCTTCTAGAAAATCATTTTTGACCTTGTTTTCAGATTGGTCATTTTTAGAAAAATTGATTTTATAATTATTTTTGAATTTAATTTTTAAATTATAACATTGACTAATCTGACTCCCTACTAATTATCAAAAAGATAAATAGTGATTGAAAAAGTGATGAGTGATAATATTTATCATATATTATAACTCGAGATGGTATAATTAGTAAATTTCTTTAGAAATTTAAACAAGAGTTATAAAACTTTTTGTTGGTAAAAATTCCATGACCATTTCCATTTCTATCATATTTCTATCAAGCATCACTCATCAAAATCCATTATAGTTTGTCGAGATGTGGTACTTTAAAGAGGAATCATTCATTTTTCATTTTAAAAAAATATAAAATAAAATAAAATCCAAAGTATTCACTCTCATTTAAAAGTCATCACGGTTATGCGTGGGTGAATTACTTGGAATTTGTGATGTGCTTCCATGCTCATTTAGAAGTCCTCACGGTTATGCATGTATGGAGCGCATATCAAAATTAATTAATTAAATAAACAAGTTGATTCTAATTCCATTTAAAAGTCCTCAGGTTATGCGTGGTTAGAAGATACTTGAATTCATTTTTTTAAAAATAAATGTAATACTACTAATCTCATTTAAAAGTCCTAATGGTTATGCATGGTTAGTAGATATTTAAATTCCTGGAATAAATATACAATAAATAGACACAACTGTATGGTTTTATATGATGACATCATTCCCATCATTCTAAAAGTGGAATATGCGCCTAACAAAATATTTATGATTTTTGTTTGATTTTTTATTAAAATTTAATATTTATATTCGATTGAGTTTTAATGTTGCATTAATGCTTATCACTTTATCTCTATTTTTCTAACACTATTACTCTTTTGCTGATAACAAAAAGGGGAGAGAAAAATTAAGATTTTGTCAAATAAAATCAAGAAAAGGTCAAATATTTTTTATTTGCATCTAAGCTTATTTGCATATTGTTAATTGTATGCATATATGAAGGGGGAGCTTTGTGTAAAGAGGATGCATTTAAATAGGGGGAGCAAATAGAGTATGTCGATGATTAAATACATTTAACATATTCAAAATCTTAAATATATGTTTGTTATCATCAAAAGGGGGAGATTGTTGAATATGCGATTATATGATTTTTGTTTGATGGTAATAAACATATATATATATATATATATATATATGTATATATACATATTTAAATGTATTTGTTAATGTACTATTATATTTTTTCACATAATTAAATAAATATTTGCTGAATAAAATAAATAAAACAGAATATAAATCGAATGAATATTTTATTCAAACAAATATTTATTACAATTTTTGAATAGTACAAATTCAAGCTCTCACTATATATATACACACAAATTTCAATAACATTACGTTTCAATTTACATAATTGTCCTCACTACATGTCGCTTATTCACTCGTAATTTATCTACAACTTTATTCCAGATTGAATCCAGCATCTGAGCAATCTGCAAAAATAAATATTTACGCAGTAAAATTGAAAAGGAAATATTTTTGCAGTATGAAATAAAATGTGAATTTTTAAAATAATATTTGCCTCAGTTATTTGGGTTGTTCGTCATCATTTAACTCGGATTCTTCATACACGAACAGCTTGTGACATTCATAGTGTATCACTGTATATGCCACAAGGCCGTGCACACCGATATATACACTTGATAAAATTACAGGGATAGGTGAGCACAGGTCAAACCCAATACGCTGGGTTCAACTCATGTGCAACAAAAATAATGTCACAATATCAGCACAAGGTCAAACCCGAGCTTTAAGCTGGATTCAACTCAGGTGCAATACAAAACCATGGGTCAAGATATATACAACACAAGCTCGACCAAAAATTCGGATGTACACTTGAATTCAAACTGTGAATCAAGTCATGGTTCGAACCAGATGAATGGCGACACCAAGTGTACATGTACACAGTAAAACAACATGTACATAATGTCAACTGGTGACAGTGATCAAGTATCAAGTCGAGCCAAAGGCAGAGCTACCGAACAAACAAATAGTTTGATATGTCAAGGCTGAAACTGAACAAAGACAAAGAGGAATAATTCAAGTTCAAAATATACAAGTATAGCTAGCAAAACCAAAATGGACAGCAGCTACAACACAAATGCAAACTGCCTCGATGCATACATATGGCCAAGCGATGCATCACTGAGAAACGAATACATGGAGCAAATGCAACAGTGCAATGAAGACTTGAACAAAGGCAATACTCGAGTACAAATAATGAAAATATACAGGTGTACACAACAGCTCCAATGAGCAACTGCACAAGATAGGTTAACTTGAAAGTAATATCAAAGGCAACAAAGATCAGTTCAACATGACATCAACCTATGAACAAGACTGCATCTTGGAACCAAAACTAAGCTACATTATGAACCACATGTCCATACTGAACTACAAATACACTTGCAACTGAAACCTTCTCGAAGTAAATGAAAACAAATGCAGAGACCAGTGATGCAACTCGATACAACAAAGACCAGAAACAATACAACAGAGATGAGCAAGTGCACTCATATATAAGATATCAATTCAGAGCTAAATGCACATGTCAACAATGTCAATGCTACATCAACCAGACTATATGCATGAACTGGCTCGAAGACAAATGAACAACAAGTGATACAAGACCAACAATGCAACTGTATGCAAACTGCCTGAAGAGTACAAGTTAAAGACTGCAACACTACAACTACAAGTGACAATGTCAGGCAAAGTCAAAACCAAAATATCAAAGACAGAGAAACCAAAAATGCTCAAATCGGATGAATACAAGACGAAATGCACAATACCACAATGCATCAGATATGAAGGACGCAAGTAAACAATGTACAAGTAAATGTACAAAGACTCCAAGCATGCAAGCATTTTAAACTCGAAGCAACACAAAATACAGCCACAATGTAGTAGCAGACCAACAGAGTTTCAAACATGCAGGGAAAACAAATGCATAGCCACATCAATGACGGAGATGTACAAGATGATAGCACATATATACATACATGTATGCATATATATACATGCAAGCAATCAAAGTACAGTATCGAAATCATAGTATAAAAAGTGCCTGCAAAAGTACAGATTGCAGTGATACAAAAATCACAACAAAATCAAATTCCAAAATCAAGTCAGAGCCGTGTCAAAGAAAGCCGTATTTCAAATCAAAGTCACAAACGTGATGACCAGGAAAAGATCGAACAGCTCAAAATAGAAGCCGTGGCATCAAGGAAACAAGCGGGTTCAAAATTAATGCCGTAAAAATCAAGTAATCAAATATACATGAATTGAAGAAGTCAGTAATCATCTCAAGAAATCAAACGAAAATCAATGGCCGAGATAAAACAATTGACGAATTTAAATAATAACATATGAACGAAAATATAGGGGTTTGAAACCTATATAAGCAAGCAACATCATCGGCAGTTATGCATCGAGTTCAAGTAAGCAAAAGCAGAAAAGCAAAAAGAAAATTACATACCAATTTTGATTCGAACTCGACGCAAATTGAAGGAACTGTGAGTAAAGTGAAGAGACGGTCGATTGCCGACGCTAATCAGAAGATCAATTGTAATCGATCAACGATCAATCGGGTTCTTCGACAGCCGAAGCTCTAATTTCACAATGCCGAAGCCCTAGCCAATCTTACAGGAGCAAAGACTAGGCCGAAGCAATCGCTAATCTCATAGAAGCGAACGCGAGGCCAAGCCCTAATTTCAAAGCAAAAGAGGAAAGAGATCGAAGAAACCATTCTTTGTTTTTCACAAACGAAGAAGAAAGTGGGCCGGCATATATTAAAATAAAGAGGGAAATATTTTTGGGCCATCTTTAGTTAAGGATTATAATTAGGGTTTTATTGTTTAATTTGTTTTCAAATTTAAATTCTTCATTTAAACAGTTGTAATTTCTAGTCGTATGAATAGGGCACAAACTACATGGCGTAGTTTGAGAATTCGCAACTCAGTGGCTGAGTTTTGGCAGGGTTTTGATCGTAGAGTTAAGGCTAGTCGATAGCGGGCGTCGTGTGTAAGCGTCTGACTGCTTAATTTCTAGTAGAAACCTTGGGGGCAGCACGTAGGCAGGGTTTTGCCGAAGCTGGGTAAGTTCTGTGTCGTTCTATTTCTGCATTTATTATTCTGTTATTATCTATGCTGCTATTTTGATATATCTATGTTGAAATAATTTTATAACTTCCGTAATAATTTTTATAATTAATAGCATCACCCTATCCACCCTCCTCTGGGGTGAAATCGATCCTACACTGTACAAGTTTACCTTCGACTGGAATGTGTAATAAACAAGCTACATCATCAAGAGTAATAGTCATCTCACCGGGTGGTAAATGGAAGGTATTAGTCTTAGGATACCATCGTTCTACAAATGCTAATATCGAATTCTTGTTAAGACTCTTGTAGCAAGTGCTAACAATGGGAAACAAGACAGAAGAGTCAATAACGGCTTTGAATTTGGTAGCATTATCTGGAATCCTCCACTCCGATACCTTCTGTGCATGGTTGACACATGTAAGCGGTGATCGTTCCTATACAAATAAAATTTACTTTTTATAAACAAAGTAATTTCAAATCTATTATTAAGAATAATGATAGCCTCATACCTGGCCAATCCATATCATAGAAGCAACATGAGTATCAAACTCTCTAATCATATCACTCATTCACGGTCCACTTTTCTCGTTTACATCTTCTTCGGCTTCACCTTCTCCCTCGGGCTCATCATCTATCCCATCATCAGCATCCATCTCCGAATCATACTCTATGTCATCTCCATCTTCTCCTGATGAGTCCGAACCATCTCCATGTTCCTTATCTCCCTCATGTCCTTCTTCATGTTTCTCCTCATCTTGCCTTACAACAATCTGAAAGTTAGCTGCGTCTGTCTCGTGCTCCTCATTCATGTCTGCACTAATACCTTTGGCTGCTTTCTCCATTCTCCGCTTTCTTTTAGAAGCCGTCATTTGAGTTTGACCCATCTGAAAATAATCAGACAAAAATCCAGTTAGCACCACAATACACATAAGACAACAAACAATGAAGAAGAAGAAAAGTTGTTGCTGTTTTCAGCTACAACTACTTATAACCACGTGGATAGCATTTTTTCCACGCAGGGTGATTGTGTGGAAAAAAAGGTTACCACGCAGCAAGACCACGAGGAAAAAATACCATCCACGCAGTTCTCTTACGTGAAAAAAATGTTTCCACGCATGACCTATGTGTGGATGGCATTTTTCCTACGTCGAGCCTCTTCCTGGTTGTTATTTTTTCCACACAGTCTCAGTTTGTGGTACGTTGAAGTCAAAATAAATCGATTAGAGAGTAGCATGAAGAAAGTAGCGTATGCATTTCTGTCTTCCATATAATATCAAATAAATTATCGTATGGTTGCAACACTACTACAACATTTGCGAACAAACTATAGCTCAATTACCCAAGAAGAAATTCACACGATTTAAAAATAAACCCTAAATTCAACAACATTCAATTTTACCATTATTGCTCCGATCTGGTTGAAGCCGCGCGTGATGAGGAGGATTTGAAGATGATTACAGCGTTCGATAATCGCGTGAAGAAGCTGCGCAAGGAGAAGAAAATCACGTGAGGAGTGAATAATATGTCAGGGGCAATTTTGAAAAAAGTAATGGATACTACGTAAGTTTGGCGGTTCACAATTTTTTTTAGTTGTGAGGGGGCTACTGATCGAATATATGGGTTGGAATAGAATTAGCCTTTGTCTGCAGTTATAAATAGGAAAACTACACATAGGGTTACGAGTATTTACAATAATTAAGATATATCTACATTTTTCCATAATACTTGCAGATTTTTTGCCGTTATTAAAAATATTTATGGATATACGTGCCAATCATAATTAAAATTATACACATTTCTACAATTATTCACAATACTTACATAATTATATTCAAATATTCTAAAGCTTCAATTTTGATTCAGTTCTTTATTTCAGAATTTTCAAGGAGAAGAACTAAAACTGCTGAAAAATGCAGTAGAAAAAGATGAAGAATATGAAGCATTGTGCAATAAAAGAAAGAAAAATCCAAAGAAACAATAAGAAAACTTGAATTGGACAACTGAAAACTTCTAGCTGAAAATACACTGCTAAGAAAGCAATTGAGATAATATGTGGAAACATCATCATTCACACAATCTGAGAATATGGGGCTACCAATAAAAGAAATAAGCATTAGCAAACTGAACTGCACAGATGAAAATGAAACCAAAGAACTGAACAAAATGAAGATAATGCAACCGAAAAGAATCCTTCATTTGGTAATACTTTGAATAATACATTGGCTTTCAACAAGAATGCAAAAATTAAAAATATTTGATGATATGTTTGCAAATATTCTTACTACATGAAAAATGCACTATTAAAGAATAAATGCAGATATTATTGCAATAATTATAAAAAAGTGCAGCATATTCTTTATTTTTTTCATAATACCTTGCATCATAACACATGAAATTCATAATTATTTCAAAAATACTAAATAGTTGAACTGCAAACATATTTTTCAGCTTAAAGTATAGAAAAAAATGGAAAATCAAACAGATGTTCAAACTGAAGACAAAAATATTGAAGATGAATGTCATCTTTTGGAGAATGATAAAGATGAAGACAAAGTATAACTAAAAGGAAAAGATGACGACAATGAGGAAAAAAGAAATTTCGAAGAAAATCTAAAAGATGCAAATGATGATAAAGAAACAAATATAGTTGATGAAGTTAAAGCAATCGAAGAAAATCCTTCATTTGGTAATACTTTGAATAATTATAGTTTTTCAAAAGGACTGCAAAAATTAAACAAAATTGATGATATATCCACAAATATTCTTACTATATCAAAAATACGCTGTTGAAGAATAACTGTAGATATTAATGCAACAATTGTTAAAAAATACAGAAAATGCTTCATTTTTTCATAATAATTCACAACGTTACACGTAAAATTCATTATTACTCCAGAAACACTAATATTTCAACTGAAAATATATCTTTCAGCTCAAAGCACCGGAGAAATAGAAAATTAAACTGATGCTGCATATAAAAACAAAAATATTGAATAAGAATGCAGACTTACGGAAGTTCAAAAAGCTGAAGACAATCAAATCACAAAAGTTGTATTCCAAAAACCAATCATGAAATATTCACCAATATTCAAATTAATTTTAGGTAAAAACATTCAAAATTTCCCATAGCTACAAGGCAAACAAACAGAAGATGAAATGTCTAGTTCAGCACAAAAAAAACCGAAGAATGCAAAGAGAAAACATTGGAAATTGAAAAGCCAAAAAACAGTATAAATCAGTTGAAGAAGCTAATTTGAAAACTCAAAAGAAATCATAAAAGGCAAAACAACAAGAGGAAATCATACCAATAATAGTTGAAGAATACAAATCTGAACCTAGATCAACTAAATTATCTACCACTGCAAAGATAAATGTTAGAAAATGGTCAAATGTATGAGGCCTATTTGAAGAAAATATCAAGCTGCTGGAGGACTTCTTTAATAACTCCAAACTCAGGTAAAACGAAGTCCAAACTGTATATAATTCTTTAAGTAGCCAAGTATACCAATAATTGTTGAAATAGAAGCAATTATTTAAATCCGATACTGACATATCAACCAATATTTAAAAATGACCCTTAATTCACATATGAAGCTATGGATTTACAAAGAGCTGAATTGGCACATCAAATTATGTCTTGCAAACCTTATGGCTGGAGCTTAGAAGAAAGCTTGACACAAAATTTTTACTGTCTGAAGCAAACCAAAATATTTAATGTATCAAACTGCAATGTTTTCTTTAAGAATTCTGAAATGTATATACATGTTTTGGTAAACTTACGTAGTAGGAAGATAATATCGCTAGGTTAACATGATATTAGAGTTTATTATCAAAAAATTTATATTTGACTTTCTTACAATTGAATTCAATTACCAAAATGATAAAGCGAATCACAACTATTCAGAATATTTGTAGAAATATGAACATTAAAAGAATATATCCGCAGATATCTCCACAAATATGTGATTATTCAAAATAGTTGCAAAAATCAATGCACTATAGACGTATAACTACAGATATTTCCATATGTAAGCAATTATTTGAAATTCTTGCATTAAATAATTGCAGAAATGTCAGCACAAAAAACAAATAATTGCAGATACCTCCACATTGATATACCATATTTATTTCATGGCAAACAATGATACAAATTTCATCTTCATATAAAAAGCAGTATTCACAAAACAGGTATAATAAGTAAGCAAAAATTCAAAAAGCTGTAGAAATATGTGCAATTAATCATAATACTTGCAGAGAACACTACAATAATGATTAATAAAAGAATACCATGGTTAATACATTACAAGCATTCAACATCCAACCTAAGTACAGAGAAAATATCATTAAAATGAATTAAAAAAACTTAAAGTTCCATAAAATATAACTTTCCCAAAGAAAAAAAAACTACATGTGTTTTAGTGAACAAGTCCTTTTATTATGACCCAACTTCTTGCATATACTACATCTAATGGTCTTTAAATTTCACCAGCAGATTTTATCCTCTTAGATGATGATGGTCGACCAAGCATTCTTCTACCTTTAGAAGGTGCTACAACAACATCTTCAATCAAAGCATCTTCTTTCAAAAAGTTTGTAACAAGATTTATTGGATGAGAATACACCGATCGAAAATAAACAACTTTGAAATAATCTTCAATGTAATCATAAAAATTCACAACTCAAAATACATCTAGCAGCATGGGCACAAGGAAAACCATATATTTTCCACAAGTTACAAGAATAAACCTGATGATTTAAATCAATAGATTGACGGATAGGAGAATGAACTTCAAAAACATGTTCACTTGATTTTATAACAAACCACGAAGCTCCTTCCAAATGAACACTTTTCAACCGACTTTCATTCACTGGACATACAACACTATTCCAACTATTAGTAAGTTCTCGACGATTAGAAATTAGCTCCGTTAACTTAACTCTAATTTTATCAAAGCATGTAGTGATTGGTAAATGTCTTTCTTCCAAAATCCATTTATTGAAACTCTCTAAACAATCTAATGACATTTCACCATAACGACAAGCAGGGAAAAAAAACATTAGCAAACTTTTCAAAGGGAATTCCATTCAAATTGTTTGCCATAGTAGAACCACCAGCATCTTTAAAATTCTTCAATGCAACATTGAAATCATCCAAATTAGAAGCATATTCAACACGTCCAAACAAATCTATCAACCATTTCTTTTTTGATTTGGAAAATTCAGATTTTAAAGCAACTTTTAAATAATTGTTCAAATGATCAAAACATGAACCATGAACTGAATTTGAAAACACTTTTGCAATAGCAACAAGAATAATAGGATAACGGTCAGAAATGGAAACAAAATTTCGACTATCATCTTTCAAAAAAACTTTAAGTTGTTCTCAATACCAAATCCAATTATTTTCATCTTCACCAGACACAATAGCAACTTCTATAGGAAAAAACCCAATAAAACAATAAATATATAAATAACCGAACAAAATGCATAAATCTCTGCACTTATATTGAAAAAGTGCAGGCAAAACTGCAACTATTACCATATATTACTGCAGAACAATTTCTCGCTGTATCGAAAATATTGCAGACTTTTCAGCAATTTTTTTGTAAAATGGCTTCGGTTTCTGCAATTTTTTCTGTTAGTAACATATTTTCTTTCTAATAAAAACTGATATTGTAGCAATAAATAATAATTATTGCAGATACTGATGCAAGTATACATTAAACTATAAACAAACAACGTACCTTCATTGCCATTTTTACCAGTAGTAGCCATCAAACAACCGTGAGCTCTACCCTTCATAAAAGTAGCATCAATATATTAAAGGCCGACAAAATTGAAAACCATGAGCACAAGATTTAAAACCAATAAAAACCCTCTCAAATTGACATGTATCAGGATTACACTCCAAAACTACTTTACTACAAGGATTAGTTTCAAGGACAGCATCACAAAAAGACTTCAAATGACGATAAGACATCATATCACTTACATGTCAATCTTCTAAAGCCGATCACTTCCCATTATAAGCAAAATAATACTTCAAAATGATATTATACTCAGTTTGAAATAGGTTAATAACGTCCTTTGTCTTCATTAACGGATTAGCTTGAATATGATCATAAACCAACAATTTAATCAATTTACTTAAAACATGAGGATTTGAATTCCAGCACCACAAGTATGTTCAGGTTGAAATCTGTTTATAACAAAATAGTCAGGAAGATTAAACTTAACAAAATCATGAATCATGAAAGTACATTTTGTTCGAGAGCAAATAGTCGTAACTCTTTCCTTTCATTCTTAGCCAAATCAAGCTTGTATCCAGCCTTAATACTGTATATCATTAAATTGAGCCTAAATTCGGTAACACCACCTGGAAATTATTGACCAACACACGTAAAAACAGATTAATTAGAAATATTTCTTAATAACAGCCAGAATCGAATATTAGAATCACTAGTAAGGAATCACTACTACAAGAAACAATATTTGACCTAATATTGGTTGCTGAAAAACTAGTAGGAACAACATCAACAAAAATAACAAAATAATCCTCATGGTTATGAGCAGCCAACGACAAAATAGATTGAAGATCAAAATTAATTTCAATATTCTTTCTAAATCCATCTCCAACATAGTATAGTTCAAATGACAATGAACTCAATTCAGTCCATTTAGCACAAATAGCACTTCTCAACATAACAACCGAACTATTAAAATTAAGACGCAACGAAAAGCTGTCATATCCAAACTTCAACAAAACAAGCACACCGACTTCACCACAAACATTGTAATTAAAAAAACAAAATTACAATTACAAAAAAATAAATAACAAAAAAAAACTAGAATATATATGTTATTTGCTGATATATAAGCAATAATTTTAAAAAATTGCAGATAAATCAACATATATAAATAATATGCTGATATGTAAGCAATATTATTTGCTGATATGTAAGCAATATTTGTAAAAAAAAATGCAGATAAATCAGCACAAATTTGAGCTTAATCAAACATTGTAAAAAATTGCAGATAAGTCAGCAACTATTAGTAATTTGCATAGCATTTTCACCATACATATTCAAATCAATTGCGGACAAGTCTGTAAAATATTTACAGTAGTTCCAGACAAATCTGAACTTAATCAAAGCTAACAAAATATATCATCGAATATTACCCTATACACACACATTAATTTTTCAGCTAAAATAAACAGGAGAATACTTGTAATTTCCATTTACTTTAAACATACACAAGAAAAAATAAACGAAATAAAATAACAACATCATCAAGCAATATTGCAATATCAATGAAAAACAAACGAAATCGACTACAAATCTAACTAATATTTTACCTAGAAGAAGATAAAGCCAAGAATCCGAAATAATATCCTAAATCAATGATCGAACCGAATCAGAATCAAAAACTTACAATCGAAATCATGACCACCATTAAAATGAAAGCAAGGGCTAAACAAGGGTATTTATGGAATAAATTTAGTCGCAAATAAAAAATAGGGATCAGAAATATAAGTTTTGAAACGGGAGGAGTTTACACGGACTAAGTTTAATTATTAGGACGAGGGTCTAATTTTCACTTTTTTAAAATCCAATCCCTGTTTTTGAGTAAGAAGGGATCAGTATGTCCATTTCTGAATAGGGATCGAGAATTCTATCTTGGAATAAGGATCAGTGTTGGTTTCCTTGGAGAGAGATCATACCTGATCCATTTTTGGTTAAATGGATTAACCATTTTCCGCGCAACAAGGCGCGCCGAACCCTTTAGCCCTATATATAAGCTTACACTTCACTCCCCTTCATCTATTCATTTTCTCAGCTTCATTATACTGATCCATATCTCCCTAATTTGACTTGGCATCGCCATGAACCTCCATTCTCTCATAAATCGATCATCACCATCATGACTTGAGTTATCGCTCTTTTACATTCAACTCCATCAACTAATCCTCGATTTGAGCCGAACCCCTAACTTTAACATCGTCATTATCAAAATGCATAGGTAGGTTTTAAATTTTGATTTATGTTTAAACCTAGTTTGTGGCGAGACAATAAATTGCTCATGTTATTTGTTTACATGATCATGGATTGAGATCGAAGATGGATGATGGCGCGATAGGTTAAGGTGAAATGTGGAAGCAAATGAAGGAGGTGTAGCGAGATGGGAGGGATTAATGAAAATGGTGGAATTGAAGGGTGGAGCTGGAGTGTGGAGGGATTAGTCATATTGGGCTAGGAAGGAAGGGATTGGTGTAAGTAGGCCTAGGCAAGGAAAGGTAGGGATGTTTTATTGAGGGATTGGTCGTAGTGGTGGAATAGGGATCGGTCATGACTAGAACTGAACTATATTGACCTAAGCATGATTAAGCTGAACCATACCTTAATAAGCATTCTCATACGAACCAATATAGACATTTAGTACTCCCATATCCATCGTTGAACCTTAGACTTGAATGCAAATTGTAACTTAAAACATGAACTTTAGTTTTTAAAACTCACACTCCAACATAACAATGATCGTTCTTGAAGCCACTACAACCGATCAACATGAAATCCAGTTGATACGGTCATCAATGACGGTCACTTTGGTCGAACTTCCAAATCTCATCACTACTTTTTCTTTTAATTCTAAGTTTTTTATCTTTGCATTGCACTACACTTGCACACACTTTGCACAGAGGGAATGTGTGAACTTTTCTAACCTCGATTATCTACCGAGTATAGCTAATATGGACTCCATACGCTTAAAGCATTTTGCTGGTATGTCTTCCGAAACGACCGTGCAACACAATGACCCTGAAGAAAAATCAATTTCTGCGACTATATCTGGCAGGCTTTCTCCCAGCCATTAAGCAAAATAGATAGAAGTTTCTGGCCCATCGATCGACCATTGCTTGGATGTTGGTATCCCCCCAGTGGAGGAAATTAGTCCTACTCTTGATGCAGTAGAGGGTTCCATTCGTCTAAATAATCTAATAGACTCGCAATCCCCCCGAATTGGTGAGGTTACCCATCATTGACTATGTTCAATTCATGGAATTTCATTTGTAGATGTCTTATTGGTCTCATTTGCCCACGGCGGGTTGCACGATGCGTAGTAAATTTATGTGCTAGGCCTGATCCGTACCGCCCTTTAACTCGTTTGTTCGAGAGATGCTGAGATACCTTAGAATAACTCCCACTCAACTCCATCCTAACGGTTATGCCTTCCTACATGGAACATTTTTTGCTATTCATAAGCGTTCGATTTTGCATGCCAACTCCAGAAGATATAAGACTAATTTATAGTTTCAAATAGTGGTCAAGAAGTCATTCCTATGTTTTTCTTGAACCCTCGCTGAAGTGTCAAGTCTTGATAGGTGCTTGGAATAAACTTTCTCTGTTTAAGAATGAGTGGTTTTATGTACGTTCTCCACCCGGCTTTGCGAGGCGATGGTTAGAAGGATGTAAGTGTTACTTTCATTTCATTCTCAAGTCTGTTAATCCAAATCATAACTTTTCCTTTGAATCTGCTAACAAATGTGATTCTTTTAGTTGTCCATTCACATCTTGAAGTCATTAATTTTTCAAGAGCAGTAGCCACTATTCATGTTACTCCTATCAAAGATAAGAATATCAAACTTCTTATCATTGATGAGCTACTATCTTTATTCGAGCTGCTAGAAGAGGGTCATAGCCTTAAGTTCCCTGGAAGTGTAGCATTGCCCAGAAACATTACAGAGCAAAAAAGAGATGCCATCAATCCTGTCATTCCCCTTACAAAAAGGACTCATAATGACATTAAGGAGGGTGAGATCAAGGATTCCCAGACCAATAAACCTGGCGACAATGATGTAGGCCCAGAGCAGGCGCCTGTGGTTGAACCATCGAAAGGTAGAAATCTCAAACACCCACCAAGAGAAAGAAAAGGCTAGCATGCAAAATTCGTAGAAGAAAGACCGCCGTGGATCCATAATTCATCATTATTTTTGTTGAAGAGGAATTATCTTCCCAACACTTGGGAAGTTCATTGACGAGATTTTCAAATCTTCAAATTCCATATGATATCATGACTTATGAATTTCCAAATATCAACACTGAAGGACTTAATTCTCCTGCTAGGATGGGTGAAGACATTTATCCTTCTGATAAAGGAGAGAGTATTCCCATGAGCAAGGCTACAGCCATCGGTCTGTCAGAAGGAACAATAGGACACTCATGACCACGTACACTTCACTACGCACTCTTTATCAATTTTTCGAACAATAATTACTCATATGTTCTCATTTGGTCTGTGTAGGTGCAAAGACTCGGTCCCAGGCTTTCGATCGCTTAAGAAGTTCTTCAACATATCATTGATCCAGCTAGGATTCGAAGTCTAGCCGGCACAAGGAGAAAGATGAGGGATGGTATAAAAGCTACCATTCAAGGGAATCCTCCTCTTCTAAGTGCATCTCCAAATCCTAGACATCAAGACGAGGAGAACAGCCATAATTTTCTGCTCATAGCAGAGACCAGCCTCCTTACTATGGCCCTTAAATCGCCATATCACATGAGCAACATTCTGGCTCTTTGAGCTCTAAGCAGTTTCGTGAACATAGAATAAGCAAAATTCTAGTTGTCGTTTCTGATCTGTCCTTATTGGCCACTACCCCCGATGTTTCTACATTGGAGAATATGGCCGAGCTTAAGGCCACTTTTTTGAAAATCTACTTTGATGGACTTAAATTACTTCCTATAATACATATGACTCCGAGGCACACCAAAGGGAGTTCTCTTAGACGTATTAATGACGTGTTCGTGCAGCATGAATCGTTTCAACAATATCCCTGAAGCATCCATTGAGCGATAGTATGAAATAGGCCAGCTCAAGTTCGAAGCGATACATGATAAGAATATAATCAAACATCAGGATGCCGAACTGTCAGAATTGACTACCAAGCTTACCGAAGTGGAGAAAAGTGCCCAGAAAACGGTATAGGCAGTGTTCCATTTGGTAGCTTCTCATAAAAAAGAACTCGATGCTGCCCTTAATCGCAGCGGGGCACTTGCTCTAGAGAAAGATTCCCTGCAAAAGGAAAATGATGTTTTAACCCGTCGTGTTGAGGAACTTGAAGAGCTTCTCAAAAAAGAAATAGAGGAGAAAATTGAGGCCCAGGAAGAATCGTAGAAGTACTGCAAAGAAGCTGTCGAGGCCAAGAACTTGAAGATTAAGTTCGATGAGTCGTTTGCTAAAATTAAAGCTTTTAAAGAGGAGGCTCGAGAGGAAGGGCCACAAAGAAATGTTGAACAAATTGAATCCCAGGTGGAAGCCACTAAAGAGTCTGGTAGGAATAAAATCAAGGACTTGTTCGATCCATTGATCAACGAATACAATGCCAAAGTCCTCATCCATGGTGACTTAAGTTTTCTTAGTGAGAGTTACCTCGAATCACTCGCTGAAGCTTGGGAGCATATTATTGATATAAATAAGAGAGAATTGGGTGGAGCTAAGTTCAATAAATAAGAATTAGTGCAGGAGATCCTCCATGGAAGTGAACCCTTAGATTTGGCTACCACGTAACTCCGATACTTTGACTTTTTTGTGCCTACTGAGAAAGGGGAATATATTGCCGGATCTTAATGGGCCAATCCTAAGGGACCCTCTTCTTCCTAAGCGACCTAAGCATCAGTCTCCTTCCGCATGGAGCAGTACTTGGGTTATCATCTAGATAATCCCTGCTAACAATCCAAAGTGTTGTCCTCTTTTTTTTAAGGAGGTATCCTAGCAACCATTGAGAGTTAACTTGATACGGATATTGCACTTTAATCTTCAGTTAATGAAAATTTTTGTTCTTCGCAGCCAATGATTTTAAGCTCATATCCCTGTTTCAACTATCTTTGCAGGTCTTCCGGGTCCTGGTCAAACTCCTAAGAGCGATGCTGTTATAGAGAAATAAGACAAACAAGTAGAGGTTCCGGCAACTACTAATGTACTGAGGCCCAATGCTCAAGTCATCGGAGCTCTTGAAGATGATAAGATCGAAGATCCGCTCCAAATGGACAAATCTAACGATAATGTGATCACCAGCACCTCCAAACGTACGGACAAGGTTAGCTTGAAAGAGCGAATTGAAAAGGAGGAGTTGCTGAAAAGAAAGGCTAAAGTTGAGCCCGTCGAGGTGGACATCGATGATCCACGCCTTATGCCACTACAAGTTATTCCACCCGGTGGGTCGATTCTCAGTAAACTCCCTCCTACCTTTACAAGCTCCCCTGCTAAAGGTGGCAAGGGATCAAGAAAAAGAATCATTGGTGGCTCAAGTGACACTACTCCCGAAAAATCCAAAAAAGATAAAAAGTCAAAGATATAGTCGTCACTTTGGCTAAGTGCGTATATAGTTTGCATGGTCATTTCTTTCATTAACTGCGGTTATACAAGTATGAGTCCCAATTTTTTGGAATAACTTATACTACAATCTTAAAGCATGTTATGTGAATAATTTTTTTAGTTTTTTGTTGAGATTTCATGTGAATTCCTATTTAAGTAGTTGAACTATTACTTTCCATTCAATGTACTTATAATTCGTTGTTCACTAATGCAGGAAACTGTTCACTAGCTCTATCCAAGGCCGTCGTGTGGTTGTTCCTCGAGTCGTATCAGACAGTAGGTTCGAGCCTTAGCATTACACCACCCAATTCAGCCATTTTTAAGTAACAATCCTCCTTCCCTCGGTTTTAGTTTAGCGGGGTCAGATGTTGGACAACCGAACTCCATCCTTTGTGAGTTTATACTCCTCCTATAGGTTTTTAGGTCAGAGCTCATGAAATAGTGAATGGCCGAACTCCACTCGTATGTTCGTTTATGCTCATGTCCGCACTCTGGGGATAAAAGTTAGTTGATAGATGGTCGAATCGCACCCAATTCATGTTTATACTCTAGTACGCACTCTAGGGATAGAGTTATTTCGTGGGTGGCTAAGGCTGATTCACACACGATTTGTGTTTATACTCCAGCCCGCACTCTTGGGACTTAGAGTTATTTTGCAGGCGGTTGATTCACACACGATTTATGCTTATACTCCACTCCGCGCTCTAGGGATTTTGAGTTATTTTGCGGGTGGTCGATTCACACCTGACTTATGTTTATACTTCAAGTGATCAGTCATGTCACCGTCAAACTTACTTCATATCAGTCCTATAGTTTGGTATGATTTGTTCGATCACCAGATGGTTAACCACATTTATTCCTCGTTGTGCATCCCGTCTATTGGACTATGAATGAGAGTTTTCAAATGAACAAGTGGACCAAGCTCACCTTATTTAGTCCTCATTGCAAATTAGCATGATTGATTAATTTCAAACGCTGGGAGCCTATTTATACATATCAACATCAATTAGTTTCTCTATGTAATTAATATATAATGCCATAACAAACATAAATATAAGGGAAGTCCAAAATTTTATTCATTAAACGGAAAGCGAAAAAACACAAAATGTCATATTACACATTTGGAAAATCAAACGCTAAAACAAAATCTAAAAGTAAATATACTGAAATGAAAAAGAAATAAACTAAGTGAAATAGCGTCATAGATGTTCGCTATTCCACACCCTTGGAAGTGTGATGTCATCAACATCACTAGCTTGAAAGTACCTTCTCCAAGCCTCTGTTCAAGGATATATGGCCCATCCTAAATTGGATTCATGTGCGACGGGGTAGGAAAAACCTATTTCAGGACAAGATCGCCAATATCAAAGGCTTTGGGTCAGAATTTAATGTTGTAACACCAGAAGACTTGGTGTCGATGTGCAGCCACCTTTAGATCGACTTCCTTGAGTTTCTCATCTATAAAGGCAAGAGATTCCAAGATGAGATCTGTAACGACCCGATTTTTCGACTTTCGAAAGTCGACATTAATACGTCCACTGTATCAACTGCTGAACCATCGAACGCCGAAAAACCGAACCATTAGGGTTTAAGAAGAAGAAGGTAGAAGAAGAAACAAAAACAATAACAGAATCTCACATTTCGCAGCGGAACAACATATAATATATAAATGAATAATCTTTAAAACAAAGAATCATATCTGTTATTACATTACATCACATTACATTATCAGAGTGTTACAACAACAAACAGCGGAAGAAAATATAACATATACTAGTGATACGCTTCGCCATCCAGCTTGCTTCTATTCTCCACAACAACTCCTGAATTTCAGAATGACCCGATAATCTAACTCTAGACCGCTCGTGTGGAAATTGGTGGGCACCCAGAGTTTAGAAAGGGAACAATAAACTCCAGGTCAGTCATGGGACTGGTGTGAGATCTTAAAAACAGTTATTTTCACAAAGAAAATAAAAGAAATCCGCTATGCTTTCGAAAATGAAACTGCCATAAGGCCTCCCGCCACACACATAATGCAAACGCACACTTGGAGGAGATTTCTCCTTGTGACAGTCAAAAATGCTTGATACGCAAAAACCTTTGGATATTATTTTTATTGCATAGTGCAGAAAACATTTCGAAAGTATAATATAAATCTTAGCCAGCATACAACATTTCGTCGTATGCCTACTATAGCTACCATATTCAATAGCAGGTTACCGCCATATTCCATGACAGGTAATACAACTACCTCACTGCCCATACCTCACTGTCGAGATGAACTCCATCCATTGCGACTCTCCGTCGTCGAACTCCAACAACTGACCACTTCACAACATTTTGATAAGACCCGAACACGCATGGCCAAAGTCCTCCGACCTTCCAATCTGCCGCCGCTTTTTCCATCCAAATCATGACTAAGTCGCCTCGTTACAGCCGCCATTCCACCTGACATCAATCGAAACTCCACTCGCTACCCAAAATTCGCGATGCTTCCCCTAATTTTTGAATTCAAGTACAACTTCATAGTCGACTTCGAACTACATCTGCGTCGGTCCACACCTTGAATCGCGACACCACCATCAACCATGCGCGAATCCCTAGCTTCGAGTTTCGCCCATGCTTCGGTGGCCACGATCTCCATGCGCCCAGGAATCAGACTTTGCGATGAAGTCACGAACTTCGCTGTCCTTGATTTGCGTACGATCGACTAGGCACTAACAACTGCAATCTAGAGCTCGCGATCCCCATAATTCGAGATCGGTTGTATTTTGAAAAAATAAGGAAGCTGCCATTAACGTTTTAATTTGGTAGAGGGGTGAATAAATTTTTAGTTCGGCCATTTGATTTCTTTTGATTTGAAACGAGGCTTCGGCCATTAATAACGATTTGAATCGCTCTGAAGATCTGCTGCGAAAATGGAAGACAAGATTTGATATTAGCGTGCTCGAGTTAACTGGCTACAGTGTTTTGAATGGAAAGGAAAAAGGCCGATGCGATATAATTTCAACTGCAGCTGACTAGTATAAATATTCAATCCGAATTCGAATTCAAACCGTTCGATAATTGCAACTTAAAAACATGACCTCCTATCGAGGCATGTCGCTAGGCGTTCATAATGTTATACACCTATTCCGAACGCAATGGAAAAGGTTTCGAGTCCAAATTTGATCGTATGGAGAAGATAGCTTTTTAGACCAGTCAAAATATCGAATTTTCAATTTAAATTTCAGCGCGTTTGCTTATCGTATGGCCACGCGATCACTCCAAACTCTACGAAAATTGAAATCCGATAATGATACAATATTACGGATTCAATGAAAATGGTTTTGTCGAAATCCGAGATTATGCCTCGGAAGGCTATTTTAAATATCGATTCAAAAGATATAAATTCCAAACTGAACAAAATAGTTCCGATTTCAATTATGAAGCTTCCATTAACCTCGATATTATTAGTATGAATTTTCTAAGTCATCAAATTATTTTTAACAAGCTAAAAATTGAAAATTCAAATTTTTACCCATCATTAATAAATTAAATTCAATAATTTAATTGCCAAATTCACATTTATATTTGAAATTTCAAGTTAAACCGACTTCCAAATATTTAAAATCAATTAAATATTTCGATTTCAAATGTTCAAAATTCTGGGTCGTCACATCCTTCCCCCCTTAAAAGAATTTCGTCCCAAAATTACTAGTTAAGAAGAATGATCCTCAACCCATTTAATATTTTCCAAACCAAACAGTTTTATCAACTTTCCAAAACAAATCTTTTTATCAAAGATCCCTTATTATTTCAACTAGCTTTGCAAAATCTTCACAGTTTCCAAACAACTTCATTTACTTCACAATTCAAATTTTAAATTTTCAAAACTTTCTCAAATTTTTTTTCTAACTCTCGAAATTTTCGAAAAATTCCGCCAGCGTCTCCTTTGCGCGGCTAGCTCGATACAACTACAAAATGCCTCTACGTTCTCCCAAATTCCGAAAGAAAATAAAAAGCCAAGTGGCTAGATCAAAACCCAATCAAATTTCATACTGAAATTTGATCGGGTTCCTTTTTGGTCGGACAATTCAAATTTATCTTCTGAATTCAAAATCATTTTTCCCCACTTGCTTTATAATACCTGTACATCCAATTTAACCATATCCAACTACAGATTCCAAAATCATTTTATACATTTCCTTTCAGAAGTTTCATATCTACTTCTATTTAAATTAGTTTTCCCATTACCATATGAATTCAATTTATCTTCAACTCTGAATATTGAATTTTTATCTTCCATTTATAATTGATTCATATCATTATTTTAAATTAGTTTCATTTACTAATTTACTTCAATTTCCAATTTGAAATCGTTTGTCGCTAACAAATTTTTTCTTTTTTTTCAAAATTTTTCTAGCTCCCAAAATTTTTGAATTTTTTTGGAAGAGTCTCATTTGTACGGAGGAGCTTTTGCAATTTGACAAAAGACAAAAATATATATACATCGACCCGTCCGGTCGGAAAAAACAAAAAACAGTTCATATTTCCTATTTTTATTGCGTAGACGTACCTTATTTAGCATTTTTAAGAAAAGCGGTTTATTATTAGCATTTTAACGCGACCAAATCCAGCCAAACGGCCCCCCTGTATCTGTACTTACTCAGTGTAAACACGTAAGATCCATATATAGGAAATTCATTTATATTTCACTTATTTTCAACAGTGAACACATAGTTTTCATAAGCAATGCACTCAAAATAATCCCCATAAGCAATTTATAAGGTTTCAATACAAATTTTAATTGCTTACAACTACATTTCATATCATTTCTATTCAATTCAAACGATTTACAATGCACTTTCTTTCATTCATTTCATTTTTTTAAACGAAACGAACTCATATCCATTTCAATTGATTCAAAAATCAATTTTATTGGCTTTCATTAACTCATAGAATTTTATGCAATCACATTTGCGTCAAACGACAACCATTTCTATGCAAATTCGACGATATTCACTTAATAGAATATCCAATCTAGTTTATAACTAATTTAAATTGATACCAACTCAA
Source organism: Allium cepa (assembly GCA_030765085.1). Lineage (NCBI taxonomy): Eukaryota > Viridiplantae > Streptophyta > Magnoliopsida > Asparagales > Amaryllidaceae > Allium > Allium cepa. The sequence goes on along the minus strand of CM060934.1, from coordinate 942,111,847 downwards.
TTTACTCCCTATTCCATTTCATTTCCAACTGATTCTGTTCAATTCATTTTGCATTCCATGTTCACATTCATTTTGATGCATTGATATATAAAAATCTTTGCTAAGCATCCATTTTATAAACCTCATTTATTTATATTCATTCCATCTGCTAATTTAATTAAATTAATTTTATTCACTTGTCCATTTTTTATTTCAAATTTCCATTCTCAATTAATCTTGAATTTATTTTATCAATAACAAGGAAATTTTCAATTTATTTCTACGTACTTGAATTTATCTGCAAATTTAACTCACATTTGAATTTTAATTTAACTAATTCAACTTTCCTATTTCATGAATTAATTAATTATCATATTAGTTTACTTGAATTCATTCCTTTTTATTTTTATGTTTCCCAAGTTTGGATTTTTATTCAACTTGATTCAAATCAAATCTCATCCCATTTTTCAATCCAATTCATTTACTTACAAATGTTAACTCATTTGTTTATTGACAAATTTATTCCACACTTAATTTTATTTATCCCTTTTCAATTCATATTTATAAATTTCATTTGTTAAATGAATTTATCTCGAAATCTTTGGTTATACCATTATTTCTTATTAAATTTCCATACAATAATGATGATAATTCAATATCATCACTTCCTAACAACCAAGCAACCATATACCATAAAAATTCACAGAAAATCATTTCTTTTATATACAAAAATAATTTTGGGTAAAATTATTTCATTTACCATATTTTTAAAACAATACTGTGTCGGTTTATCTTGTTTAAAAGTTTAGAAATCCCTATCGATACAGTTGGCCAAACTGCACCGACCAGAATCCATAAACAATCAACTGATAAGTCAACACAATATAAAACAATTTATATTCACTAAAAAATACGCGCTCATATCTATTATTACACTCACACTCATTCTAGAGTACGACTGACTCTATCTCTAATGAGTAACACCCAACAGAGCCAAGGTTGTCGCTTAACCAAATGCTCTGATACCACTTTGTAACGACCCGATTTTTCGACTTCCGAAAGTCGACATTAATACGTCCACTGTATCAACTGCCGAACCATCGAACGCCGGAAAACCGAACCATTAGGGTTTAAGAAGAAGAAGGTAGAAGAAGAAACAGAAACAATAACAGAACCTCACATTTCGCAGCGGAACAACATATAATATATAAATGAATAATCTTTAAAACAAAGAATCATATCTGTTATTACATTACATCACATTACATTATCAGAGTGTTACAACAACAAACAGCGGAAGAAAATATAACATATACTAGTGATACGCTTCTCCATCCAGCTTGCTTCTGATCTCCACAGCAACTCCTGAATTCCAGAATGACCTGATAATCTGACTCTAGACTGCCCATGTGGAAATTGGTGGGCACCCAGAGTTTAGAAAGGGAACAATAAACTCTAGGTCAGTCATGATACTGGTGTGAGATCTTAAAAACAATTATTTTCACAAAGAAAATAAAATAAATCCGCTATGCTTTCGAAAATGAAACTGCTGTAAGGCCTCCCGCCACACACACAATGTAAACGCACACTTGGAGGAGATTTCTCCTTATGACAGTAAAAAATGCTTGATACGCGAAAACCTATGGATATTATTTTTATTGCATAGTGCAGAAAACATTTCGAAAGTATAATATAAATCTTAGCGAGCATACAACATTTCATCGTATGCCTACTATAGCTACCATATTCAATAGCAGGTTACCGCCATATTCCATGGCAGGTTATACAACTAAAACTGTACAGAGCGCGTATTGTTTCTTTGGATTTCCAACAAATGGTCAGACAAAGGAACTTCCTACACCGAAATAGGAACGCCTCTAGAAGGATGCCCTGAGAGCCTAACCGGATCTCTGCCAACAAGGCCGACGTTACCTCACGCTTTAACCAAGCTATAACATAGGTAACTAACACACAAGTATGCCATCCCCGGTCATTACCGACCTTTATCCGAGGATCCTCAACCACATAGCTACATCACATAGTAATAAATTTACAGTGTCCACATGAGTTAAGTATCTGGGCTCCATACCATGATACCACCCTTTATCCAGAAGAAAATGGACGTACCCTAGGGGTGCGACCCCTAAAAACCTTGCCGCAACATTCCTGTTTCAACCATTTCCGGGTCGTGAGGCTCGACGAAGTCTCGTCCACAAAGCTACGCTTTTTCGCAAAGCCATGCTTCGATCAACAAATGATCAGCGGCACTTCGTATGCCACATTACCAAATTGGAAATGTATCACTAGTAACCATCAACTACATAACCTCTGAGCTCGTATGTCTCAGAGAAGGGTGTTAAGCTAAGAGAATAAATTCTCCGCCACCAACAGAAATGTATTTGATAGAAACCAGCTTTACATCTCAATTTGTAACGTCAGACACACATCCATACAAGTCTGTTCCGGGTTCGAATAGAACCGAAGGCACTTCCGAAGAAGCCCTTGTAATCCGGGTATTCACAATCCCGATCGGACTTTCCATCACTTAGGGAATCTCTATACCATAGCTACTCAGTGCAGAGACAATCGATAGGTCATCCTATCATTCTCGCAAATACCCGGTCTTCACCATCGGTCTTCAAATGCAATCCCATTTCGTCGTATCGTTATTCGGAACGGGTTATATGACACAAAGGTCCTCTCCCAGCTAATCCGAATAACGAGCGCTTATTTTTAAAAATAAGTGTTCATTCAGATTTCAAACAAATCACAACAATTTCCACTTTGATCTTTTAAATAAAAAATTCATCACAATCACAAAGGTTCGATGTGGTTTTCGGATATCCACTTGGAATCCGACCCTCGGTCGCATCGAAATTCAAACGCTATTTAAAGGCAAATATTTATAGTCGGTTATTTAACTATCAATCAACATTCACAACAATTACAAGATTTAAATAATTTTCCCAATTATTATTTTCAAAATATCTTTGCAAGATATATTTTCGTACTTCAACCATTTGAAAACAAATTTCAAATCACTCTTCACTCCCGGAATAAAATTCCAAATATTATTTATTCCCACTGAAAGTCTGCCGAGTTAAAATACTTTAAAATAATTTAAATTACTTATTCAAAATATATACTTGGAAACATTTAGACAAAACTATTTTAAAACATTTTCTTAAATATTTGTTATAAAAATATTATACTAATATCTTATATAAAACTTCAAGTCCGAATTAACTTTAAAATAAAGTTAGTAGATCGGGTATAACTATTTAAATAAACATTTTCTAAAACAAATATCATTTAAATCTTTAAATAATCACTTCTATGATTAATTAAATAAATCTTTACTTTAAAGATTTTCAAAATAATCCAAGTAAATAATTTCTTCAAAATATTCTTTTAAAACCAACTTAGGACTTTTAATTTATATTTCAAAAGCTACTTTCAAAACTTACTCGGCTTTCCAGGGAAAATACACTTTCATTTCAAAATGGTCCACTTAGACCAATTTAATAAACCCTTCTTAATTTATTTCAAATTTACATTCCAAATCCGTAAATTCATTTCCACACTCTAAAAATAAACCAATATATATTTTTAAAACAAATTTCCCTTTCTTTTATAAATTCCATTGTGAATTCAAATTTCCCAAATATCCATTGATATACGATTTTTCAAATCGATTCCCAAATATTCACTTTCAAGCACCAAATCGAATTTCCATATTGATTTCCCAAATTTTTTCAAACACCAAAATCAATTTCCAAATGGATTTCCCAAAGGTTTATTTTAAATCACCAAAATCAATTTCCAAATTGATTTCTAAATTTTGTTTCAAACATCGAATCAAATTTCAATTTGATTCCCAAAGATTTATTTTCAAGTACCAAATCAATTTTCAAATGGATTTCCAAATTTATCGTCTTTAAAAATAAATCCCTTTATTTTTTTCCAAACTATTTAAAATCCGAATTTTTAAATAAATCCTTCAACTTTTAAACAACATTTCTCAAAATCCCTTTATAAAAAATATTTCCCCATATTTTGGAATTTATTCAATAGGATTTCACTATAGATTTTCTACTTAAATTCAAAAATCCTATTTTATTTATTTCTGGTATCTTACGACGCCAAAAATATATTCGGCTAAATTTTAGCCTACAATGATTCCAATTACAATATAATCACACAGAGATTATAAATAATTTAACACACAACAAATAAAACAAATTCAATTGTTTGAGGAATCCAGTTGGATCCCTCCAACCTATTTCCCTACATCCACATACGTTAGCACGACAATTAAATACCATTTCCACTTTGAGGTAGAATATCGCGGTATATGGGATTTACAAAAATATCATCCGCTATTACGCGGCGCAATAGGGTCTCATCCGCTATATAATGCGCGAAATCAACTCCAAATACATATATAATACCAATTCCACTTCAAGGTGGAATATCGCGGTATATGGGTTTAAATGTAATAACTTCCACTATTATGCAGCGTATAGGGTCGATTTCAAAACAAATAATAACAACCATCATCCAAGCACACAATCAACAATTTAAATTTAACTATCATAATTCAATCATCAATTAATAACTGAAATTTTCAATTATTAAATTTGAGTGAGAAGATCTCACCTTTACTTTATATTTGCAATCCACTTTTCCATTCCGGCTTAATTTCATGGTTTTGACCTTGCATTCAATTATATGATTTTTATTAATATTTGAATTTGGTGAACAAATTAAATTTCTATTTAATATTTTAAATTAACCAATGATTTATTTTAAACTAATAGTTTGATTTTAAACAAATTCATTTCTACAAAATCTTTAAAATAATTTAACAGGTTAATTAATCAAGTTAATATTTTAAAATCAACTAGTAAATAAAGATAGGTATATGTATATTCATTTTATTCTATTATTATTTTAAACCTTACTGTTTTATTTTATTTTTCTATCTCTACAACACGTATAAAATATGAATTAAATTAGAGAAGATAATACAGCCCATACCTCACTGTCGAGATGAACTCCATCCATCGCGACTCTCCATCGTCGAACTCCAACAACTGACCACTACACAACGTTTCGATGAGACCCAAACGCGCAGGACCAAAGTCCTCCGACCTTCCAATCTGCCGCCGCTTTCGCCATCCAAATCATGACTATGTCGCCTCGTTACAGCCGCCATTCCACCTGACATCGATCGAAACTCCACTCGCTACCTAAAATTAGCGATGCTTCCCCTTATTTTTGAATTCTAGTACAACTTCATAGTCGACTTCGAACTGCAGCCACGCCGGTCCACACCTTGAATCACGACACCATCATTAACCATGCGTGAATCCCTAGCTTCGCGTGCCGCCCATGCTTCGATGGACACGATCTCCATGCGCCCAAGAATCAAACTTTGCGACGAAGTCAGGAACTTCGCTGTCCTTGATTTGCGTACGATCGACTAGGCACTAACAACTGCAATCTAGGGCTCGCGATCCCCATAATTCGAGATCGGTTGTATTTTAAAAAAATGAGGAAGCTGCCATTAACGTTTTAATTTGGAAGAGGGGTGAATAAATTTTTAGTTCGGCCATTTGATTTCTTCTGATTTGAAACGAGGCTTCAGCCTTTAATAACGATTTGAATCGCTCTGAAGATCTGCTGCGAAAATGGGAGACAAGATTTGATATTAGCGTGCTCAAGTTAATAGGCTACAGTGTTTTGAACGGAAAGGAAAAAGGCAGATGCGATATAATTTCAACTGTAGCTGACTAGTATAAATATTCAATTTGAATTCAAATTTAAACCGTTGGATAAATGCAACTTAAAAACTTGACCTCCTATCGAGGCATGCCGCTAGGCGTTCATAATGTTATACTCCTATTCCGAACACAATGGAAAAGGTTTCGAGTCCAAATTTGATCGTATGGAGAAGATAGTTTTTAGACCAGTAAAAATATCGAATTTTCAATTTAAATTTCAGTGCGTTTGCTTGTCATATGGCCACACGATCACTCCAAACACTACGAAAATTGAAATCCGATAATAATACAATATTACGGATTCAATGGAATTGGTTTCGTCGAAATCCGAGACTGTGCCTCGAAAGGCTATTTTAAATATTAATTTAAACGATATAAATTCCAACTGAACAAAATAGTTCCAATTTCAATTCTGAAGCTTCCATTAACCTCAGCATTATCAATATGAATTTTCTAAGTTATCAAATTATTTTTAACAAGCTAGAAATTGAAAATTCAAATTTTTACCCATCATTAATAAATTAAATTCAACAATTTAATTGCCAAATTCACATTTATATTTGAAATTTCAAGTTAAATTGACTTCCAAATAATTAAAATCAATTAAATATTTCGATTTAAAATGTTCAAAATTCTGGGTCGTCACAAGATCTTCATTCCTATTAGGATCATAATAAGTCACTCGGTGAGAAGGAACTTCAAGCTCAACAGAAATAACGACTTCGGAACTGTATGTAGGGGCGAATGGAGTATGGTCTATCGTGGACTTGTGGATGGTCCTATAAGCCCACAGTGCTGTAGGGAGTTCATCCACCCACCTGTCTCTGGCCTTCTCCAAACGCTTCTTTAAAATGAACTTTACAGTTTTATTTACAGCTTCAACGTGTCCATTTGCCTAAGGGTGAGCGACCACTGCAAATCTCTTTTCAATATGATATTTGCGACAAAAGACTTTGAATTCAACACTATCAAATTGAGTCCCATTGTCTGTTACAATAGTTCGTAGAAGACCAAAGCGGCATATGATGTTTCGAATAATAAAGTTAATTAATTTCTTGGTTATGATCATGGCTAAATGTTTTTCTTAAGCCCATTTGGTGAAATAATGAACTACAAAGATAGCATACTTTGCGCCACCTTTAGATATTAGTAAGGAGCCAATAATGTCTATACCCAACACGGTGAACAGTTATGGGCTGACCATTTGCGTGTTTTCCGTTGGTAGAGCTCGTGGAACTTTTGTATATATCTAGCCTTATCACATCGTCTTACATAATCAACCGCGTCTCGATTTACGGTTGGCCAACAATACCCGTAACGGAGTATTTTCTTTGCCATAGTTTGTCCCCTAGTGTGACCGCTGCATTCCCTCCATAGACTTCTCTTAGAACACGTTTTATCTCATCATGAGCGACACACCAAAAATATTTCTCACCGAAGGGGATTTTTCCTTGGGTCTTTCTACCGAATGCTAACAGTCTCATTTCATTCCATGTTCTGAGAAGTAGATCTATTATGTTGCACCATTATTAATTACTTTGCTTTAGATTCCTCCAAATCCGAATAATATTAGCAACTTTATGAAGATGACTACGGATTAATATTAGCAACTTTATGAAGATGACTACGGATCTCCTTCGGGGGATTTATCCAATCCAGTAGCAATAAAGGGGATCCTAGCAAGCTGAGAATCAGGCTCTCAGTGAAAACATTAAAATATTTGCAACCAAATAGGTCGTAAACACCCAAGAATGGTTTTTGTAGAGAAGTAAGTGAGGAAAATAAAATTAAACCGGGGAAAGAGTTAAGCTAACCAAAAATATAAATCAATAATCAGAAATACAAAAATTTACAGTGGTTCGGCATTGTACGCCTACGTCCACTTTGAAGATTATCTTTATTGATCACTTACAAATCTAATTATAATAGTTAAGAATAGAGAACACTTGATTACAATAAAGTCTTAAAGTAACTAGTAGTGTAAAGATCCTTAGAATGACCTATTAGGTAGGTATTTATAGGTAAAGATAACTGCCAAGCTCTCTGAGACTTTGGCTAAATGACCTTCTAATCCACATAGGCCCACCAGAGGGTTGCTGGGCCCAATTTCCAATGAGGAGGGATCAGTATCGATCCCTTCATTGCTTGATTTTTAGACAGCGATCCCTATGGTGGCTTCTGCATGCTTAAATATGTTGGCCCTTCAATTCTCATGCAACTGGACCACTGGAGCTTAAATTATTGTTTAATCTTTGACTTGATATGAATTGTTCACTAAACATAGCAGAACCCTCTATAGGATTGTATGCCGATCCCTTAAGATTTTCCCATGTGATGTGCGATATCTAAGGTAGGTTCCCTAGGGTCAACGTACCCTGCGTTTCAAATTTCATAGGCTTTGGAGTTGTAGATTCTGAGACATGGAGCGTTGTGTGCATGACTGCGCTTAGAATTTGTTGGATGTCGATCCCTCTTCAATATTTCCTGCCGATCCCTCTCCACCAATCATGTCGATCACTTCCTATTTTCCATGTTGTGCCGAACCTTTCATTCCTTGAGCCATATTCCACGCTTTGAGCATCTTACATCGTACATACGTCATATCCATTCAATTCTAACTTCATGTATTCATCTGTACTCGACCACCAGGCCCCACAATCATCATTTTGGAAGCATCACCCTTAATGGAAATGATATTTAAATCGTGCAGCCAGTCCAATATAGCTAGGCTAGAATGTCGGATAACAAATGATATATCTAAAATTTAAACGTTATATTTGATACTTTACACATTCCTACAACATGTCTTTCACACACTATGTTACATTGAAGATATTTATTTTATTTTAGAGTGGATTTATTATGATTGAAATGTTAACAATCGTGTGGATATTAAAGTTGGATTAATTATTATTGAAATGTCAATAATTGCATGGATATTAAAGTGGAGCTAAAATGTTGATCTAATAGATTTTAGCCATTAGACATACCAATCGCAAATTATGTACTAGATTTTCATTTCTATTTAATTTTTTATTTGTTATTTTAATAGTCGCTAGAGGATATATCTGCTTCTTTTATCTATAATCTTTTGCAAATTATTTATTTTCTAATTTAAACGACCTCAAATCATTGTTAAATAGGTATCTCTGATATTTATATGCCCATTATTAAATTTTGCACCGAAATAAAAGTAGAAAATGAAAGTCTATAGTATGGTGGATCGATTATACAAGTGACAAGTATATAACTAATTTAAACTATAGTGTAAAAATAGTAGAGTACGTAAATAAGAATAATCACACCAGGTATTTTATACTGGTTCGGACCTCCCATCCTACGTCCAGTCCCGAAGCTCCTCTTCGAGATTTCCTTTCACCAAATAACCCTCGCTTCACCTGGAGGAACAGATTTACAATAGTAGAGTTTCTTTGTCATGAATGTGTTTTCTATTACACAGATTTTGACTATATAGTACAATTGAACTTCCTATATCTCTTGAATGATTGAATACAATATTGTTCTAGAGAATATGAAAGTGTATGATCTCAGATTTGATAGCAAGTGGATGATTAGAGCAAGAGATGATTAAGATAGAGAGTAGAGTGAATTAGTAGAAAGTAAGTGAGTGCTTTGATCCTTCTTGATTCCCATTTATGTAGTTGTAGAAAGTTGCTTCTAGTAGTTGCATCTCTTTCCTTTCAGTCTAGAGTCGTCACTGTTCACTGGTGAAGAGTTATGGAGTAGAGATGAAGTCGTGTCTCTTCGAAGATGACAATTGTAATTTGAATTATCTGCCCTGAGTCCAGTTTCAGACGTCTGAATGGTGTTCTTAGATGTCTGAGAATCTATTATTATTTTTATTCATTTTCTACATTCACAAATCTGAAGTTCTGCATTCAGATGTCCGAACCTGTTAATTGATATCCTCCTGAGTTTATTCTTGAGCGCATCTCTCTTCGATCTTCGTGTAACTTTGTAGATGAATCTGTTTAGTGCTTTAGTCTTCATCTTGTCACAGTAGTGGTTTGTCTCGCTTTGAGTTTGTATCTGCATATTTTTATGATATATATGATTTCCATTGTATAGTTGTCATCGTCGAAATCATAAACTAAGGGTTCTAACATTCTCCCCCTATTTGATGATGACAACTATATAATGTACTTAGATAATAATTACAGAAAGGTTCTCCCCCTAAATATGGTCTCCCCTATAGATGTGCATATTTTTCTCCCATTTTGTCATTATCAAAAATAATCGAAGAAGTATAAACATAATGCAAAACCAAGTATGGTGTACATATTATAACACTAACAAAAGATTATGATTCATCATTAAGCACAACAAAATATTGATAGTGTATTACAGAATTATGAGAAGGTAGTTAAGTACGACAAAATATTTTAATTTATGAAGTCAAGGTAGCTCATCATTAGAGGATTCTAATTTCTCTTTGTCCTTATCGCCAGTCTTTGGCAATGTTTGAGGAGACTGAGAAGGTGTAGACCAATCAGAAGAAGGTTGATGGACTTGTTGAAGTGCACGATCAAGTTTGGAAACCACTGAATCAAGAGAGCTTTCAACTTTGGAAAGCCTTGTGGACAACTTGTGATCAAGCTTTGCTATTTATTTACCAAGGAGAATTTGATTTCTAGATAGGAACAGTTGGTTTTGTAAAGTTAAGTGTGCAATAGTCTCATTAGCATTAGTCTGTGTTCGTGCTTCCAAAATCTCCATATCTGAGTGATATTCAAACGAGGAAGGAGGAGGTAGAAATGGTTGCCTTGGTAGTTCAATTTTACCTTCTTCTTTTTGTTGTTATTGTTGAGGAGGTGGAGGTTAATCTTGTGCATTTCTCCATTCTAGAAAAGTCATATAAGATGGTGGTTCCTCCGATAAATGCATAACATTGAAAAATTTTGTTCCACTATATTTAATAGGTAACTCCTCAAAAACAGAAACGTATGATGGGATGTTTAGTGCTTTGAGGATTCGCATAATATATGCCGGGTAAATGATAGTCTGGAGAGATCTATTCCAAATACCTTTTAGTCCATCAAAGATGAACTGAGCCCAATTGATCTTAGTGCGATTAAATAGTGCATATAGTGCTTTGTGTTCAAGATTAGTAATTTGTTCATGGCTACCTAATCGATGGATAATGGTATTTATAAGCATTCGGGTAAGGAGCCTAACACATTGCCTAAGGAATTTGGATGAAAACCGAGGCATTCGATTTTCCCACAATCGATGAGTGATAGTATCACGGGGTTTGAATCACATGTCCTCCATTTCAGATAAATTATGACCCGTATTAGAGCACTCTAAGAATCGTCCAACTATAGCGGGGGTTAACTTGATTGTTGTTCCATAGACTCTCATCCATAACCAATCTTCGTCGTTCTTAGTAGTCCATACCGATGGACTATCCAGATTAGCATAAAAGAGATAGATAGCTAATTGATCGATTGAAACATCGTTGGCATTAAAAGGAATAAGAGTTTACAATTCACCTTGCTTACATATGTCATCCATATCATAAGAAGGAAATTTGATTAGGCTATAGAAAGGACCTAGATGCATCTTCTTAATCTTCAAGTCATCAAAGCGTCGTCTATTTATTGGATTCTGAAACAACCAATTGTTGATTTGAGTATCAGTTACCATCAATGATTGAGAGGAAGATTCTTCTCCATGCTTCCTTTTCTTAACTCTCATTTTTTTAGTTCGTGGTGGCATTAATTTGATAAGAAATTCGATTTTAGAAAATTTGAGTAAGATAAATTTTAAGTTGAAAATGAATTGAAGTAGTGGAAAAGTAGTTGATCGATCGGGTATAGGGTTTGAAAAAACGGTCATTTCCAGTTCCAGACGTCTGAAATAGTGGATCAGACGTCTGAAGATGCCTAATTTAGAAACAGAGAGTAAAATCAGACTTCTAGAATTAGAATTCAGACGTCTGGAAAGTTTAAATACGAGACAGAGAGTAACTTTAGACGTCTGGAAATGAGTTCAGACGTCTGCTGACGTCTGGGAACATATATAAGTTGTTCCAGATTCATTTCAACTACACCGTTTTGTTGTGGAGTACGTGGAATTGAAAAATTATGATTAATTTCCTTTTTATTGCAAAAATTTGTAAAAAGTTTATTTTTGAATTCTCCTCCGTGATCACTGCGAATATTTTTAATTTTCGAATTCATTTGATTTTTAATTCTTTTTGCAAAAAAATTTAAACATACCAAAAGTGTCACTTTTATGTCTTAAAAACAAAGTCCATGTATATCTTGAAAAATCATCAACAATTACAAAAATGTATTTTTTATGTTTTATTGATCTTACTTGAGTGGGACCAAATAAATCTAAATGCAACAATTCTAATGGTTGTTTTGTTGGAATATCATTTTTAGATTTAAAAAAACTCCTTTTTAATTTTCCAATTTGACATGCATCACATAAATTGCCTATTTTATAATTTATTTTTGGAAAACATCTAACTAGTTCATGTTTTGATAATTTATTTATAGGTTTGAAATTCATGTGATAAAATCGTTTATGCCATAGCCATGGATCATCAAAATTAGCGGTCAAGCATAAATCCGAATTTTTTATTATATTCATATTTAAAATATAAATATTTTTGTTTCGAAATCCTTAAAATATTAAATTTTTATTATTATAAAAAATATTGCATTGATTTTTCTCGAAATTTATTTGAAAACCTTTATCACATAATTGACTAATGCTAAGTAAATTATGTTTTAAATTTTCTACCAATAAAACATTTGAAATAATAGGAGAGTTAGAAATACCGATGTTTATGACTTCTCCAATTCTAATGACATATCCTTTTGCGGTGTCTCCAAAGCTTACAGTGCCTCCATCGATATATTTTATATTTAAGAGCATCCTGGCATTCCCAGTCAAGTGTTTTGAGCAGCCACTATCGATTATCCATTTCTCCTTGTTTTTATTTTTGGGTACCAACAAAAAAAATTATTTAATTGGTACCCCTTTCTTTTATTAGGGTCCTAAATGTTAGAAGGGGAAGGCAACCATACCCAAGTGGGTTTGGGTCCTTTAAAAACATAATTATTATTAAATACTACACTTGATAAATAATTATCAATATGTTGTTGTCTAATTATGTTATTATTAGACTTTGGTATCCAAATTTTTATATTTTTTTGTTTTTACATCTTTACTTAGCTTTTGTGTCTTTTTGAAACTTTGATACAAGATACATTGCTTTATAGTGCTACCTTTATTCTTTTGTGAATTCTTTTCAAATCCTAATCCATTTCGATTACTAGAAGGGTTCATAATTTTAATTAAATTATCAAGATCTTGTTTTCCTTTGTTAAACTTTGAAACATTGTTAGTAATTTTTTCTAGTTTATCCTTCACAAATTTCAGTTTTTGAGATTTCTATACTAATTTTTAGTTCAATATTTTCCTTAATCAAATTATTATTCTCAAATTTTCACCTATCTATTTCACTGAGTTGTGTATCATATTCGATAGAGTATTTGCACTTTTCTTGTGAAATCACTAACTCTTCTTCTAAAATAACTTTTTCATCATTTAATAATCCAATTTCTAGTTCTAATCGATTTATTTTGGCTAATTATTCTTTATTCAATTTTTTGATTTGTCTAAACTTATCATCAAGTTCCATACTTAATTCTAAAATTTCATTATAGCTAAGTTCAGGACATAGCTCATCAGTGTTAGCCATAAAACATACATTAGTTTGTTCTCCATCGCTATCACTATCACTATCAAAAGATGATGATGAATCACAATCATCCCAAGTGACTTTAAAAGCTCTTTTCTTCTTAATTTTCTCAAATTTGTTCATCTTCTCATTGTTGAGTTTAGGACAATCCTTCTTCATGTGTCCATATTGATCACATTCGTAGCACTTGATTTGAGATAGATTTGTTGTATTGGACTTTCATTCTTTTTGGAATTTGGTCATCTTTCTGAATTTCTTGAATTTGTTGTAATTCTTGGCAATGAAAACTATCTCTTCTTCATCCAAATCTGAGTCATCATTCTTTGCTTGAAATGCTAGGTTCTTCTTTTCAACATTTTATTCTTTTCTTACCTGTAAGTTAGCTTCTTAGGATATTAAATTTCCTATCAACTCTTCAAACTTGAGAGTAGAAAGATTATTAGCTTCTTCAATAGCTAATACCTTCCTTTTCCAATTTAATGTTAAAGAGTTGAGTATTCGAGAAACTAAATCAAAATCAGTAAACTTAACTCCTAATGCCATAAGATCATGTTGAATAGTTTGAAATTTAAAGTACATGTCAACAATAGTTTCATTTTGCTTCATTTTGAATGAGGAGAATTGGTTTTGTAAAACTGAAATCTTAGTTTGTTTGACCTTTGTTTTATCTTCGTGTGTAATTTGTAAGGTACGCCAAATGTCAAACGCAGTTGTGCATAACATGACATGTGAGAATTCATTTTTATCTAGAGAGCAAAATAAAACGTTCATAGCTTTAGCATTGTTTGAGGCTAAGGTCTTTTGTGCATCGGTCCATGTGCTTATAGCAATGTTTGGTGCTTCATACTTATTTTGTGTAGCAGACCATATTTCTAGACCATTGACTTCCATAAAAATACGCATATGGGTTGACCAATATGCGTAGTTGGAGCCATTAAATAGTGGGGGACATACGGTAGACTGACCTTCTTGAAAGATACTTGCCATATTAGTTATTCAAAAACTTGTTACAGTACTTTTGATCAAACCAAGCTCTGATACCAATTGAAAGTCTATAGTATCGTGAATCGATCATATAAATGACAAGTATATAACTAATTTAAACTATAGTGTAACAATAGTAGAGTATGTAAATAAGAATAATCACGCCCGGTATTTTATATTGGTTCGGACCTCCCGTCCTACGTCCAGTCCCGAAGCTCCTCTTTGGAATTTCCTTTCACCGAATAACCCTCGCTTCACCTGGAGGAACATGTTTACAATAACAGAGTTTCTTTGTCAAGAGTGTGTTCTCTATTACACGGATTTTGATTATATAGTACAATTGAACTTCCTATATCTCTTGAATGATTGAGTACAATATTGTTCGAGAGAATATGGAAGTGTATGATCTCAGATTTGCAGATTTGATAGTAAGTGGATGATTAGAGCAAGAGAAGATTAAGATAGAGAGTAGAATGATTAGTAGGAAGTAAGTGAGTGCTTTGATCCTTCTTGATTCTCGTTTATATAGTTGTAAAAAGTTGCTTCTAGTAGTTGCATCTCTTTCCTTCCAGTTTAGAGTCGTCACTGTTCACTGGTGAAGAGTTATGGAGGAGAGATGAAGTCGTGTCTTTTCGAAGGTGACAGTTGTAGTTTGAATTATTTACCCCGAGTCCAGTTTTAGACGTCTGAATGGTGTTCTCAGACGTCTGAGAATCTATTATTATTTTTATTCATTTTCTACGTTCAGACGTATGAAGTTCTGCATTTAGACGTCTGAACATGTTAATTGATGTTTTCCTGGGTTTATTATTGAGTGGATCTCTCTTCAATCTTCGTGTAACTTTGTAGATGAATCTCTTCAGTGCTTTAGTTTTCATCTTGTCACAGTAGTGGTTTGTCTTGTTTTGAGTTTGTATCTGCATAGTTGTATGATATATATTATTTCTATCGTATAATTGTCATCGTTGAAATCATAAACTAAGGGTTCTAAAAAAAAACAGAAATTTTCTTCTAAAGGAAGGGGAAAAAACATGCAGCTAAAGCAAATTTAGTAGCAGTTCATTTATTACACAGATAGAGAAATACACAATACCAAACATCATACAATCTTAGACAATTGGTACATTGCCACATAGGGTTTTGAACCATCAGTCCCTGTTTTCAGAGCCCATTCACAAAACATCCCTGGGCCAATATTATTATAGATTTGGTCCCTATTTGTGAACTACAGAAGATCTTCCTCAAATACCCCTAGCCGACATGAGAAGCCCTAACGTTCGCCTAAAATTTTGCTCAAATCAAACTAGAATCCAAATTTATTTCAGTCTGAAAAGGCGGAAAAGAAGAAGAGCAAAATCGACAAGGAAAAACAAGATATAATGTTAATCCTCTATTTTATAAACTTATATAGGGCTTGTTCATTTTCTTAATATTTTGTTGTTAATCGGGTAAATTTATATTATTAATTTATATTATTTCTGTGTTTGTATCTGCTGTTATACGTTTTTCCTATCCTGATTTAATCGACTAAGGTTTAATTCTTTTAATGTTTCATTTTATTTGATTGCTATATTGATGTAATGGATTAAGGTAAAACTGTTTTGCAGTTTGGGTTTATTTAATTTAATCTACTGAGTTTAATCCTAAAGATTTGACTAGAGTTATAACATAACTGGTTGAGTGGATTTACTTTGAAATGTTTGTACTAGAAACTTTGTAATGATTTTCTATAGTAAACCAGTTTGGTTGTAGGGATTAATTACTTTTTAAGGGAAATATATTTTTGAAGTTAGAAATTAGTTAAGTACTAGAAATTTTTAAGTTTCTGGCAACATGCTAGAATTGTTGACATGGGTGAGAGGATTAGATATTTGATTTTCATTTTGCTTTAGTGGATAGTGAGCTTGGTTGTTCTACATAGAAACTGAATAGTTAGTGTTATAAATAATAATAAAAAATTTATAGTGAATTGTTGTGTTATTATATTTTCACCGAATTGTTTGGGGTATTACAGTTTCAATGAATTGTTTGTGTTGTTACATTCTAAGTGCTGTTTTGGAACACCTCTCTTTTTTTGTTACTATTTTTTTTGGTTTGTTATTGTTTTCAAAATAACACAACCTCCCCCACTACATCTATTACTCCACCAAAATGCCACCATCTATTCTGAACTTCCACCACTTTCATTGCAAACCGCCCACTTCAGTTTTACAACAATGCAAACTGCTGTATAACCTGAAACACGATCACCTGAAACATCAATGCTACCACCTCACTCAAACGAATGGAAACCCGAAGTACAAAACTGTCTTCAACCATCTCTAGCACCACGTCCATCAATCACCATTGTACAAAACTGCACTCACCAATACAACATCATACAAACCACATGTAAATATAAACTCCAGGAACAACACATTGTTACGTCAAATAAACAACACCACCAACCCACAACCTCACCTTCTTACTGCACTTACCTCCTCCGCCTATACATCAGAAACTTTTGTCAGTAAAACTCCTATCCTTTGCAACTTCCTGCCACCATCTATAACTTGCCTAATCAAATACCCTGCCTTTTTTTTTTGAATTACCTAGAGAACCAAGCTTTGCTTGTAAACTCTAGGGAAGTATGTGTCTGCCAAACACATACTTCGGATACTTGTTACAGGATTGTCAGTTTCGGAGCTCGAACTCGTGACCTTCGATCACGCAGTCCGGACCATCAACCAACTGCGCCAACCCTGTTGGCAAATACCCTGCCATTTAAAACTGCTCTTAAAAACCATTTCTACCTACCTCTAAGAAATAGCTTACTTCATCGAATAACTCGAACTCCAGAGCAGGTTGATCAACTGCAACCCCTTTTCCTCTAACATTCTGTATCAATAGCAACAACAACAGTGCACCACCTTTGCACACAATGCCTTTCAGCTTTAACATTCATCAACACCCATCCCCTTCAATGTATTTATGTTTGAAAAAAATTTAAATTATATATTAAGATAATTTTAAAATTTGCAAACTAATGTTTGGACAGTGCATGTATGTTTGCAGTTTTAATATATTGCACATTTTAACGTACGTTAAACGTCTAGAAATAAATTTTTTAATGAGCATATATTTTCTTAAGTTAAAAAAAAAACTAAATTATATATTAAGATAGTTTTACTTGCAATTTTACAAATTAGCAGATTTGCAATTTTACAAATTAGCAGATTTATTTTTGCAAACTGCATGTCTGATTGCACTTTTAATAGTTGTATATTTTAATGTATGTAAAACATTTGAAAGTACAATTTTTATTTATATATATTTCCCTTAAGTTAAAAAAAATGTATATTAAGATAATTTTACTAATTTGCAAATTAATTTTGGAAAGTGCATGTCTGTTTCCACTTTTAATATATTGTATATTTTAATGTGCAGTAAACATCTCGAAGCAAATTTATAATGTATATATGTTTTCTTAAGTTTGAAGAAAAATAAATTATAGATAAAAATAATTATACTTTAAATTTTACTAATTTGCAAATTGATTGTTTACTAAATACGTGTCTGATTGTGCTTTTAATACATCATATAATTTAATATACGTTAAATATTTTGAAGTAAATTTTTAATATATATATATTTTTTCCTAAGTGTGAGGAAAATTAAATTATACTAAGAAAGACATAGCGTAAATTTTATAGAACTAGTAATTTTCAAAGAGTGCTCACATCCTTGCAATTTTTATGTATTGTCCAAAATCTTTTGTAATCATATGTGAAGTAATGTTAATAATAATTTTTTTCCACTATGTAATAATTAATAATATCTCGTCATTTTCTTTTTATTTTATCAATTTTGTACTTTAGAATTAAGATTAATTAGTTGTGCATATCAGTTTCTTTGTTGTATAGCACCTAGAAACATAATTTTGATTACGGCCATATGTCAATACTGAAATTTAAAATTATTATTATGTTCAACTAATTTGAAAGTTAAATTTAATAAACTCTCACTGCAAAGAGAAATCTAATTGATAAAGAGTATTGTTAATAGTTTTTAGTGCTAATTTTAAGATATTAAGCATTTTACGTCAAATACATAAAGTATACATGATAACTACGTCTGCCTATGCATTACCCTTTATAAGACTTACTTTTTTGTACACTATCAAAAACAAGAACTGTATATGTCAATATATTTGCCAGCATACACTGTTAAATACATGTTTTGTCAAAAACATGTACTGTATGAAGATAAACAGATAGGAGGACCTTGTAAAATTAGAAGTTAATTCTATTATAACTTGATTTGTAGTAAAAAAACAGTTGCTTTTGCATTGGACAAGAAATGTCAGCTATTACGAATGGATTTGAAGTAATTTTCATCAAATCTATTTTTAGTGTACAAATATGACATAGTACGTATGACAGATCATCATCACCAATAAATTATGTATATAGGTAGGTAATTAAATGAAGATCTAAGTTAAACAAAATAATGATACAGATCTGTGAATTAATAATTGTTTAAATTAATGTTCTTTAGTTTGTGTTTCCATATTCTATATATTTTTTCAATTAGGATGTAATGTTGATAAATTTCAATTTCAATCTAACATTTTCTATTGTATAGTACTTCATTTTTTTTAATCAATAAAAACTTTATGGCTAACATTAATTTCTTGCAGGAATCGGTAGAAATAGAGTCATCAAACAATTCTTGTGATGAGTCTCACTAGAAAAATGATTGCAAATTATGGAAAAAAAATTTCATTTTAGAATAAAATAATTTAGATACTAATTAAGATGTAAAGACTAAGGAAACTAAAAGTTAGAGAAATAATTTAGGTAGTTTTTTGAAATTTATAAATGGACTGAAAAAATATATGACACCAGTACATTTGAATATACAAAGAGATACTCCATTTTTGAATTTTGTAAAATTGTTCATTAAAAAAGAGCTAACGAAAAAGATAATAAAAAAAATTAAAATGTTTAGATGTGATCAAACAAACATATGGTGTTAGAGATGATACCTGAATTCGGGAAGAGACCATCGAAGAAGCTCATGGAGGAGGAAGCCGAAGCCCTACGAGCAGGAGATGAAGACCAAACCAGCAAAGTGGTTCGGTGTAGGAAGCTGATTTGCTGGACCAAATCAGTGGTTCGGAGTTGCTTGGATTTGCCGCTCCAAAGTTCTAGAGTGGAAGCGACTTCATTCGGTGATTGAAGTAGACCGAACGAGAAACTTCGTTTGGTAAAGAAAAGAGGTGAAGCAGCATTGGTTCAGAGCGATGAAGGAAGACCGAACCAAATGTGTCGTTCAGTGATCTAGCAATGCCGAACGAAATATTTCGTTCGTGTTTTCCGAACGAAGTAGGTGAAGAGGAAGACCAGTCCAGATTTCTCGTTCGGCAATTGGCAGATGCCGGTCCAGACTTGGAGTGTAATATACCGAACCAAATGCCAAGTGTCATATGCCGGACTAAACATGCCAAACCAATATGCCAAACCAAAAGCTTCCATATAGCAGCTACCCCTCCTCACATCTTCATTCTATAAATAGGGGAGCTTCTGGATAACAATTGCAGCTGAAATTGAGAGCTAATTTCATAGCCATCCTAGAGAGCCGAAATTCTGTAGAATTTTGTGTGTATTGTTAATTCTTCTTATATATAGCCTCCAAAAGTAAATTAATCTTGCAACTCTAATCAGTGATTAAGAAAATTTTCTATCCCCAAGTGGGCTTATACTGCCTCGTGGACCACTATAAATATTGGTGTTATCTATTTTTCTGCATTGCGTGTGTGTGTGTGTG
This sequence comes from Allium cepa, assembly GCA_030765085.1. NCBI lineage: Eukaryota > Viridiplantae > Streptophyta > Magnoliopsida > Asparagales > Amaryllidaceae > Allium > Allium cepa. The sequence continues at coordinate 942,091,552 of CM060934.1, read as the reverse complement.
TGTGTGTGTGTGTGTGTGTGTGTGTGTTTATCTCTATTTGTTCCATTCCACTACAATCACGAACCAGTTTTTTCCGCTGCGTTGGGTTTTTTTATTCTCTTAGACTGATTATCTGGAGGGATGTTCCCCAACAGTCTGGTATCAGAGCTATAAGGTTGATTGAGAAGTGATAAATGCTATGACAGGAGAAGTAGCGACTCTAGTTGTTACAAGACCCTATACTAGAGGGATGTATATCGCACTAGGATCACAGTTGGCAATTGAGAAATGGAATGGGGAAAAAGACTTCGAGAAGTGACAAAGAAGGATGAATGATGTTCTAATGAGAAATAAAGTCCATCCAGTAGTGTATGCCCCTAAAGAGTTGACAACTGACATCTCAGTCGCCGAAAGGAAGGAGATAGAGAAATGGACGTTTACTACTTTACAACTAGCTATGGAAGAGAAAGTTATCTCAGAGATGAGCAATGAGACACTGCTAGGGGCATTTGGACCAAGCTAGAAAATCTATACTTGAAGAAATCTCTGAATAATCATCTAATACTCGTGAAGACATTTTTCACCATGCAAATGAGAGAGGGTACTTCAGTGAAGGAACATCTTAATTTCTTTGATGATCTCGTGATGAAGATGAAGACTGTTGTAACGACCCGGGATTTTTGACATCCCGAGTTGTGAATATTAATTTATAATATTTAATAATATTGTATTTTTAATATATAATATTCCCATTAATCAAAAATTAATAATTGTATCCAATTTTCCAAAACCGGTATAATTTAAATTTTAGATCTATATTAAAATAAGATTGATTAAATGGAATTTTTTTATATATGTATATTTTGTTTTAAAGGTAAAATATGTATATTTTGTTTTGGATAAAATATGTGTATTTTGTTCTAAAGATAAAACATTAATAGAGAATTAAATCAATTAGAAAAATCATGCGCATACATTTTTACATATAAGGAGAATAAAATTTATATGTGTATATATAATTTGGATAGAAATTCATAAATAAGTAAAAAGGATATTCTTAATTTGGGCATATAAACAATATTGTTTATATTAAATAAAAAAAGTTTTAAGTTGAAAGCTTCTAAAATAATATATCATACCATGTATAAGAGAAGTTATATGTAAAGATAAGTTCAAAAAGAAAATTAATAATATTTATAAATAGGAAAATGTTATAAAATATAATGACGTGTATAAGAATCACGTAAGTATAAATAGGAGAAACTATATATATATATATATACACATAGATAACTAATGAATTTAGTTTATTTGAAAGTAATGTATTTCTATATTATAAATTAAAAGATGTCTTCATATATACATGAAGGATTTAAAAATAATTTTTGTGCCACTTTGAAGTTCTTATAACACATATGCATATAGGGTGTTTAGTATAGAATGTTATTTAATTTCAATTTGTTTAAAGTAATATATATATATATATATAAATATATATATAGGTATATACCAAGAAGTGTTATTTTAATCTAGTTTCTCATTTTTATTTTAAAATGTATAAGTGATAAATGCAAACATTACTTTGACAAAGTAATGATAACTATGGGCTATTTAATTTCTTGAGTATACGTACATATACTTTAAAGTATTTTATGATTTATATAAAATATATAATAATAGAAATATTTCAAAGTCATTTACTATTAAAAGGAGAACAGTTTAACAAAACAGTTTCTAATCTAGCAAATCAATGAGTAAACAAGTAATGAAATTTAAATTAGCAAACATACTAACACCTGGCATAAAACAACTGATAAAATATTGTAATGATTTTTCGTTTTCTTTTCAAAATATTTCTTCATAAAGTAACCATCTGCTCAGCCACCAAAAGGTCTTCTTAGTCTATCATCAGTTTCAGAGCATATGTATTTATATAGGCTTTGATCTGAGTTGTTGTTTAAAAATATAAACCTTTAACTTAAGAAAAATTTAGCCTCTGTTCAAATTCAAGCAACAGGAAACAAAATTAAAAAAAAGAAATTACTGTAACTAGTCTAGTGATCAGGAAAACATTCTCCGTTCTTAACATTCAAGCAAGAATTCGAAAGCAAATTGTTGGAATTCAGATTTAAAGATTTCAACTTCAATTTTAAAAGCTTCTGGAATCAAAATGTTTAAGGTGAGAAATTTAATTTCCAAACTTAGAAATAATTTAGCATACTGCTCTGTTACCTGTAAAATATTATACATGTTCCTACTTTAGAAATCTATATCTCTTAATCTAGTTCGAATTTGATAATGTTGTAAACTAAGAAAACGTTTATTTTGTAGTATAGTTTGTGTTAAAAATAGTTTGTGAATAAATTATGTTGTGTAGTTAATTTATGATCGGTTTTACAGTAAATAACATACTTTAGTGGAAATTTATTATTTTCAAATCAAGAATTCAAGCATGCAATCAAATTTCTTATGTAGAAATATGAATTTTAGCAGTAATATTATAATTTTTAGCACTCTAAATCTCGAGAAATTGATAGAGATTGGAATATGTTCAAAAATCAATTTCCATCGACTTTGACGTCGAAAGGTGACGCGGCCTTAATTGGAGGGAGCAGGTGGACCAAGGAGAGGTGACTACTGTGGCCGTTTGATGGATTTGGGCTTAGTTTGGGAGAACCAGCGAGTTATAGGGTTTTGGGAAGGCTTCGGGAGGATGGTGAACGCGACGAAACTGGGTGCAGGAGGCACAATTGGGGCACGCGATTTTTGGCAGAAAGGTAGTGTAGTGGAAGGGCTTCCGATGGGTGAAGATGGCGATGGGATTAGAGGGGTACGGTGAGAGCAGTTCGTCGAAGTTTGAGCTTCGAGTTTTACGATGGTTCGTTTGAGGATTGTTTTTTCGATGGGGTGAGTTTGAGTCTTTGTTGTGATGGCGATGGTGACCAGTGGAGGAAGGGGCGTCGACTCAAGGGTTCGCGAGGTCGGAGTGGTCATCGGAGCGATGGTGCACGTGCACTGTGTGCACGCGATGCTCGGCATGGCAGGAATTGGGAAGGCGAGAAGGATAGTTCGATCTGGGTTGCGACTAGTTTCGCGTTTAAGCCAGGTACGAGTAGGTTGTTGATGAGTTGATCAAAGATGTTTTCCGAGTTGTGGCGTCGGAATTCGAGTGGATTTGGAAAGGGATGTTATCTGGTAGGTAAGGAGAAGAAGAGAAGAGTTAGGGGGAAGGCGGGTTCCTTCTTTATCTTTTTTTTCTTCTTTCGTTTGAGTTTTGGGCTTTAGCCCATTTGTGTTGTGATTAGTAAAATAGGCTAGGGTTTGTTTTTTTAGTTTTGGGCATTGTGTTTCCGGCCGTATTGGTTCTTGTTTATTTTCAAACAGGAATTAATAATAAAAGAAAATAGTTAATGTAAAAATAAATACATAAAAGATTGTATTCCCAAAGCATATGTTTTGAACCAATCCTCTTTTATATTTAAATGTTTATTTAAGTTTTAATATAGACAAAGAATTTTAAAATAATAAATTTGTTTTACTTTAAGTCAATTAAATTAAGGTCATTTAAATAAATTATTTTATCGTAAGTTAGTCAAGCTTTTTAAATAATTTTATTATTAATACTTAAGTTTTATTTTAATAAATTAAAGTATAATTAAGATAATTAAGGGAAAATAAAATGTTTATACTTTTGAAGTAATCCAAGTTCTTAAGTGATTTGATATTTATTTAATTTCACATTTAATAAGTGTTGTTAAGAAGATGGGTTTTATCGATGGTTGTTACGCCGACGTATAACCCATTGTGAAATTAAATAAGATAATTTTTACAAGCTTTTGCAGATAAAATTAAATTACCGTTTGGAATAAATGCCATTGTATAATTTTATACGGCCTATCTATGTTCCCAACTAAATAAATATGTTAGTTGTAGATTATTCAAACTTCTTGATATCTGGTCAGCGGAAACAAACACCATTCTGCTAATTATTTAAATTATTGTTGCGGGTGGTATAAGCCATCATTCTGTTATTTTCTGTACAATTGTTGCAAATATTTACTAGCTATGGTAAATCTCTGATCTACTTTTTTTGCATACATACGTTTATTTGTCTGTTAGTTATATTTGAGTATATAATGTGAAGTGGTCTATGGAAGCCGATTGATATGGAATATCTGTATTAACTGTGGATTTTAGCTTGATAAGTATCGTTGAGACTGATAAGCCTTATTCTGTTTCGGTTGATTTTAAACCTAGTTTTGTTTTAAAAATGAATATTGTTCTAATACTAATTTTAGAAGAATTGATAAATATTTTGGTAATGACAAAAGGAAGTTTATTTATTATTTTTGGAAATCTTTATAAAGTATAATTGTTAATATAAGTTATGAGTTATTTAAACTATTCTCTAGTATAATAACTATTTATATAGTGATCATTTAAAAGTTAATTTTATTTTAGAGAAATTAGTGTTTAACTATATTTTATTCAAGATAAATCTATTAAATATTAATTACTGTTTGAAATGATATATTGTATAGTAAACTTTTATAAGTATTTTATTTAAAACTTGAGAAATTTATTTGGAAAATTTTATAAGTATGATTGGGAAAGAAATTGTTTTATGTATATATTTACCCAGTGAAATAAGCTTTCTTAGTAAATTTTAACCTATTAGGATTTTAAATGTGAACAAGGCTTAATGGTTGCAATGGGAAATAACTTGGTTGAATCGATTGATTATTTTGATAGTTAAATAACCGACTATCAAATCTAGACAAAACTTAACTTTGGAAATATCTAAAGAAACTCGGGAATTATATGATACGGTTACCTTCGAGGTGTTATACCGTACGTATAAACTCGTTTGTTCTCTAGGTCAAACTATAAGGAAACCCGTCCACTAATGGTAAGGAGGTGAACTCCGATCTTATTTTTCGTTTATGTATTTCCTAAGAATCGGGGTTGAGTTTACCGGGAAATAGCGAACGTTGATTCGAAGAGACCGGGGTCAGATTTGTAATCCGAAATCCACTTCGATCCAACAAGTACGTTTTCGTGATGGAGGCTAGAGTTGGAGTCGAAGATGGAGAAGTGAAGTACAAGGGCTAATCGCTACTAATCCTGAAGGTGATTCCAAAATGGATGTAATAGGAATAGTGCATTCGGTTCCGTTCGAACCCGGAACGGACTTGTGTGGATGAACACTTTCAGAACACTGTCAGGAGGACGGTGAGTATTTTAAGTAAAATGTTCTAAAAAGGTAATGCTGAGCCTCGAACCTCATCAATTGGGAATGATTGAAAATTAGGGTATATGCAGCCAGGCTAAGTGGGTAGTACCCAATTAGGGAAAATTCATCTCTGTCCAGAGGTCCCTTTTTATTTGGCTGTGCGGGCGGTTGCTGATCCCAACCGCGGGATGATCTTGTTCGGACTATCCAGTAAGGGGTAGCACCGGTCTTGTTGCAAAGAAACGGAGGGTCCTCGGTATGCTAATCTAGACCAGGTACCGTGATTGGTGGTACCCTAGTGCCTAGTCATTCGTTGGAAATGCATTCTCCCTACATGCCTTTATGGTTTTGACTGTAGAACCCACTTTATGGCTAGTATTTGTAATGATCCGGAATTTTCAATCCCGAAAATTCCAATAGTTAGGAAAAAGAAGAGATAAAAGAAGAAGAAGAACAGAAACACCAAACATCTCACATTCGTAGCGGATAAAATATAATAATAAATAATAATAGTTTACAGAAGAATACTATATCTGTCGATTACATTTAAATACATCAGAGTTACACATATATTCAACACTGGACATGTACATCAACATGTCTCAGATTTACAATATTATAATACAACGGAAATACTCTTTCTACCATCCAGCTCGACTCCTGAGCTCCAGAATGTCCCTACCTGAAAATCTGTAATACTCAGTCAGACCCGCGCATTACATCAAAGTAACACCCGAGTTAGGCTGGAAACCAGCGTGAGTAAACCCATCTAACATAGAATACCATAGAAAAAAACTTATATAAAACCCGGGGTAACTCGATTCAATTCACAAAGCCATAATTAGTTATAGACATCATTTATTGGCTTAGATTTAAATAGTCCAATTCCTTTAAATCACTTCACTCCAACATATAGATTTCACATATCAATCTATAAAAATATTCGAAGTGGTTTCGGGTATTTCCTAATACCCGACCCCGGCCTCTTCGAGACTCGTGTCATCCTAACCCAAGTTATCATAATTAAATACACAACATTTCATATCAGGAATATCAACTCATTCAAGCATCCAATACCATTCAATCATTCATAAACAAATTTGATCACTTCCAAATTAATTCAATTGATTCTAATTGAATTTCTAATCTCAATCACTTAGATTCCTTCAGTTAACGTTAAATTAATTCCAAATCAATTAATTAGTCAACCCTTCATTATTTATCATAATTAGTTATCCTGGATTAAATATTCTTCAATTATATTCAAGTAATTATCTTTGTTTAACTACACGGTATTAATTATTTTTAACCAAGATCAATATGTAATCTTATTTACTTCATAAATAAATTAACTATACATTAATCCTTAATTACTTATATAATTAATTTCTCATAAGTCACTTATTATGGATTAATCAATTTTAATTTATCAATCTATAATTACATCATTAACTATATAAATTAATGATTTCTAGTTGTAATTTTATTTTTATTTTTTTAGAATCTAAATTAATTACATGAATTAAACCACAGTATTAATCATGCTTAATTATCACCACCTGAAATTATCTACCTTTTTATTTACCTCATTAAATAAATTAATTCTCCTTAATTAATTATCTTAATTTATCTCTTGATTAATTACACAAAGTAATTTTATTAATTGCATTAAGTAATTACTTATTAAACCACCCAATGATCATTCTAAATTAATTAATTAACCCAAATCATTAATTAATTTAATTAGTTAATTATCCATTTAAATTATCTTACCTATTTAATGAATCACCAATCATTAAACCCTTATTGATTTTAAACCGAACCATTCTCCTATTTATGATTTAAGTTTAAAACCAAATGATTCGAGTCAAACAACAATTAACTCGAGAACCAACCAAAACCAAAGTCACATCATCATCGGTGCACATCCAATCAATTTAATCATTCAACCAATTATTTAAATTTAACCATTTAAATTTAACTAAAAATCCAACAGAGTGAGATTTACTCACCTTTGATTTTTGTTTGCAACACACTTCAATTCAACTTGATTTTTCAGGGGTTATAACCTTGTATAAACATTAATAATTTTTATCAATATTCGAGTCAATCGAACCATAAAATTTTCATTTGACAATTTTAATTAACCAAAGATTTCCTTTTAAACCAATCTCCATTTACAGAATATTTAGCAGCCAAACAATTAAATAAGTTAATTAAATAAATAAATTTTCAAAAATACTCTATTTTTTTATAAAATTTATAGATTCAAAAATTTAGCTATTTTATAAAATTCTTCGATATTTAAAATCCTTACATACTTTACATAAAGCAGCTTTAAAATCAACGGTTGTGATCCCTCAGAGAATGTGAATCTGTGATGATAGGGTGCTACGATATATACGCGGATTGCTAAAGGAGGCACCTGTCTTCATTACTTGTCTTTGTTAATTCCTCTCCCCCCTCGAACCCTAGCCCTATTTTAGGGTTAGGGTTTGAGAAAATGTCAGCCGAATCATGTTTTTAGTAGAAATTGATGATAAACTTCACAGATTTCAGTTACTCCATTAAGTCTTCTGATATGCCCTTTCTTATTTAAGCTGTGTGATTGAGATTTTGGAGAAGCTGAGTCATATAGAGTCGAATCGTAGGAAAGTTGATGACTTTGTGGTATCCTCTTCTTTCGGCTTTTAGTTTGAGGAGAGCATGCCAGTCTCAGTTCTGAATCGATTCGATCTGAGTTTCTCCTTTGAGATTTTGACTTGTCTTGCTTCAAATTGAAAGAAAGTTGTGCTTTCTCTAATTGCTTATTTTGATAAGGATGCATCTGGCTTAGCTTGACTGAAGCTTGATTTTCTACAACTCCTAGATCAGTTTTAAATCTCAAAAAATTCCATTCGATAGTGATTTGGTGAGCGTGTCTGTCATCTGGTAAGTGATTTACTTGTAAATTTCCTTTGAGTACTTGATCTCAAACAAAATGCAAGTCTATTTCGATGTGTTTGGTTCTTGATTGTTGTATAGGGTTTGCAGTCATGTAAACAGCGCTTTGATTGTCACACCATAATGTTGCTTTGACGTTTGCATCTAGTTTTAATTCTTTTAGAATTGACTGCAACCATATTACTTTTGCTGTTGCACTTGCTATGCTCCTATATTCTGCTCCAGTGCCAGATTTAGAGATAGTAGACTGCTTTTTTGAACTCCATGACATTAAGTTGCCTCCAACGAATATGCAGTAACCTATAACTGATTTTCTGTCATCTGGATCAGTAGCACAATCCGATTCTGCATACCCAATAATGTTAAGGTTTCTGCTTGCTTTGAATGACAGTCCATGATTGATTGTCCCCTTTAGATATCGCAGAACCCTCTTCACATCTTTCCAGTGCTCATCTAGTGGATTCTGCATAAATTGAGAAAGTTTTTTAACACTAAAAGAAATGTCTGGTCGTGTTATAGTGGCATACTGTAATGCTCCGATAACACTTCTGTACTGTTTAATATTGTTTATGGCTTCTCCCCATTCTTTGATAGATTTTGATTGCTTATCATAGAAGTAGACATGGATTTAGCATCTTCCATTTTTGTTTTGGCAAGCAGTTCTGATATGTACTTTCTTTGACATAATATAATTTCTGAATTTTGATATCTTGTGTACTTCAATTCCTAGAAATTAATCGAGGTTTCCTAGATCTTTGATTGAGAACTGCTTGTTCAAGTAGCAGATTACTTGATTGATTTCATCCTGGTTGTTACCTGTAATAATTAAATCATCAACGTAGATTAATATGTAAATGATTGAGGATGAGTTAATTATAATGAATAGCGAGGTGTCTGATTTAATAGACTGATATCCTATTGACATTAGATTTGATTTCATTCTATCAAACCACACTCTTGAAGCTTGTTTTAGCCCATATATGGCCTTGTTTAGTTTACACACAAGACTTGTATCTTGTTCATATCCAGGTGGTTGCATCATGTAAATTTCTTCTTCTAATGTGCCATTTAAGAAGGCATTGTTGACATTCAATTGCCTTATATTCCATCCTTTGTGTAGGGCAATTGTGAGAATAAATCTTGTAGTAGTGGGCTTGGCTATTGGAGAAAATGCCTCAGTGAAGTCAAACCCATATTGTTGAGTATACCCTTTGGCAACTAATCTTACCTTATATTTATTGATGGATCCATCAGGGTTCCTTTTTATCTTGTATGTCCATCTGCGGCCTACAATGTTTTTATGTGCATGTGGACATACAAGATTCCATGTTTTGTTTTCCATGAGAGCATTATACTCTTCATCCATTGCTTCTTTCCAGTTTTTGTCTTTTGCAGCCTGATCAAATGTATATGGTTCATCAGAATTTATGTTAGCCATATATGTCTTGGGTTTGAAGACCCCAGTTTTGGCCCTGGTGATCATAGGATGGCTAGGTCTGACTGGAGCTTCAGTTTGAGGTAAGTCGGTACTTCTATTATGATTTGTACTATTTTCTGAATCACCATGTTGATCTTCTTCATTTGTTAAGTGTGTAAGTGAGTGGATGGCATGACTATGATCATCTGCCCACTCCAAGTTTTGTTGAGCAGATATAGAAGGATGTGTTTGTTGATCAACAGTAGTCCTCCTTATCTCAACTGAACTCCCATTTTTAGACACTAAGGGCAATTTAGGCATAGATGTACATGGATTACGTACTTTACTTGTTGTTTTTACCGCAAAATTTCTAAAAGGAAAAACTTTTTCATTAAATACAACATGTCTACTGATAAAAAAACCTTTCCACTATCATCAAGACATTTGTACCCTTTTTTATTAGAAGCATATCCAAAAAGGTACATTGTTTTGATCTGAAATTTAATTTATTACTACTTTAAGGCCATAGATATGGAAAACATAGGCACCCAAAGATATTTAAGCTATGATAATCTGGTTTTTCCCTTGCAATTTTTCAATGGGAGTTATACCATCCAAAATTTTGGTTGGCAATCTATTGATAAGATAGACAACTATATTAAAAGCCTCAGGCCAAAATTTTAGTGGTAGGTTTGCATAAGCCAATAAGCTAATACCTGATTTAACTATGTGCCTGTGTTTTCTCTCTACTAAACCATTTTCTCTGAAGTATAAGGACAAGTAAATCGATGAATTATTCCCTTCACCTTAAAATAATCTTTAAGTGACTTGTATTCAGTTCCCCCATCTGATTGTATAATTTTGACATGTGTACCAAGTTGTTTTTCAACCATTGTGATGAAATTTATCACAACCTTGTATGTATCTGATTTGTTTTTCAAAAAAAAATATCCAAGTGTATCTTGTGTGTGCATCAACAAACGATATATAATATCTGAACTCATAATCTGAGTGTATTGGGACAGGCCCCCAGTGATCAGTAGCAATAAGCTCAAGTGGCTTAGAGTACTTAGTTATGGAGTCACTAAATGGTAATTTGTGACTTTTTCCCATTTGATAGTAAGTGCATACATCAGAAGAGACATATTATTATAAAGTATGCTATTTTCAGAGAGAACTTGCTTAACAACTCTAGTACTGGGATGGTCAAGTCTCTAATGTCATAAATCAAACACAATGTTACTGTTCTCTACTTCATGTTGATTACAACAGTTTTCCTCATTTGTATGATTAGTATAGTTAACAAACTTAAATCTGTATAGCCCTCCTTCAGCATCGCCCTACAATAAAACATCTCTAGTCGGTATGTCTCTAACAAGGCAATATTTAGGGTAGAATTCAAAATAAACCTTGCTGTCATTAGCAAACTGAGACACACTTATGAGATTCTTTTTGATTTTTGGCACTCTTAATAAGTTATGTAAAAATAATTGTTTCTTCCCTTTAATAACAACACTCCTTACATGTGAGATATTGATGCACTTACCATTGCCGATGCAAATAGATTGTTTACCTTCGTACTCCCTATTGCCAAGATTTAAATTGTTGAGATTATTGGTTATATGATTGGTAGCTCCTAAGTCTGGGTACCAGCAATCATCATCTATAGGTTGAGTATTTTCACTAGAATTATGATCTTTACTGTCAGATTGATTGCTAGAACTAACTTGAGCCATGTTAGCACTGTAGTTCCAACTTTTTTTTATTGTTGTTGTTATGATTAGAATATCTGAGATAACATTTTACAGTAGTATGTCCAATTTTTTCACAAATTTGACATTTTGGTTTGCTGCTGTTGTTGTATCTGCCTCTTCCTCTTGACCTGTTTGGATATCCTCCTCTTTGTGTACCTCCTATTTGTTTAGACTGATCTGACTTGTTGTTGTTTTGAACTTTGTTTCTTAAGTAAGTTGTATAGATGATTGTAAACTCTGATTTTTGTGATCTTTTGTTATCAATTCTAGCCTCATGAGAAAGTAGTATAGAGTAGACATCATCAATAGATGGTAGATCCTTTTGAGATGCTATGATAGCAATAACAGATTCATAATCATCACTTAGACCATTAAGAATTGTGAGAATATGTTCAGAGTCTGAAACTTTGTGATTTGCAGCCTCTAGTAGATCACATATTGTTTTAATTTTGAATAGATACTCTCTCATGGTGTTGTCGTCGTTCTTTATGTTGTGCAATTGTTTCTTGTGGCACATCACCTTGGCAGCTGACTGTGTACTGAACACTTTCTCAACAGTTGTCCAGATATCATTTGTTGTTTTGCATCCAATAGCATGAGATGGTAAATTTGTACTTATTGATGATAGAAGCCAAGAACAGATAAGCCTATTCTGTCTATGATATCTGACATAATCCTCGTTGTTGGCTATTTTGTTTTCTTGATCAGTTATGCATTTGGGAAGAATTGGAATGGTTCCAAGAGTATGACCTTTAAGCTCATATCCTTGAACTGCAGTCTCAATTTGCAGTTTCTAGAGGAGAAACTTGTCTTCATTCCATTGAACTGTGACAAGATTGCTTTGGGGATGATTACAGTTTTGATAAGTCTCTTTACAGCAACACTAGGTTGACTATTGTTGCTCTCATCAGCGGAGCTAGCGGTATTTGTTTCATCATCCATGATGATTTCAGAAACAAAAGAAGAACATAGAAAAGCAAAGCAAAAGAACAGAGCAACAGAAAATTCAATCAAATATGGAAATTAAAGATACAGAGTCAAGAATTGCTCACGTAGGGTTTGATGCAACTGTAAGGCGTAGATGATGATCTATTCGCTTTTGTTGATTTGATATGTCGTGCAGGAAGGCACCTTCTTTACTTTTGAGATAATTCTTGATTTCTTGATTGCCTTTTTTTGACTTTCTTGATTGATTTTCTATGAGATTTGGTGAGTGAATTCTGATGCACCTAATTTAGATTGGCATGGCACTAAGTTGCATCACTGGAACAAAAATCCTTCAGATGATGAAATGATGTTCCTGATGAGGGTTGATCACCCAAATGATGACAGTTTTATGATGGGACTGATCAATTTGAGTAGATGGCTGTTAAGCCTTCATTGGCTTTGATACAATGTTAGAGTAATTTGAGATTATGATATAATTATTCGATGAAATGTTGTTTGATCTTGTTTTGAGAACAAAAAGGAAATAGTAATCTTTACTACTGCAGAATACAATACTGAATACAACTGATTGTATTGTGTACAAGTGTATGTAAATGGGCTTAGATGAAAGGCAGCCCATATAACATAAAGCAGCTTTAAAATCAATGGTTGTGATGCCTCGGAGAATGTGAATCTGTGATGATAGGCTACTTTGATATATACGTGGATTGCTAAAGGAGACGCTTGTCTTTATTACTTGTCTTCGTTAATTATGGCCACTAGTTATGTTATTGTTGTATGAAAGAACAGTGGAGGTGTAATACTTAATATGCAATTTATTTATTTATTTGAAATAAATAATATTTGCTTCATCATATACTGATTAATTTGAGATACGAAGAAATTTGATTAACTAAAAAATGTCCAAATATGTTGACTTAATTAACAGCGCATTGCTGATTAGCTTCTATATCTTTTATTTTATTCCTTTTCTTTCCAGTTTTCTTAAAAATATTCTAGGGGAAAAAATTTGCTCATTTTTATCCTTTTAATTTCCCTCCCTTTCTTTGCATCTATCCTTAATCTTTTCCTTTACTTTCTTCAACTGTTGAAGAATGAAGCCGTCAAATTATTAGTTAACTTGTCGCGTCTACATGGATCGTAGGATGTTTAGTTTCTTTAATGGCTTCAGTAACTTTTTGATTATCAACTTAGTGATCTGATTAATTCTGCTCATGGTTGCGTATTGCTTATGATATTATGACATTACTTGTTTGGAGATTAGATAGAAATGGTCAGTTGATGGAATTCATGAACTCATAGTGAACACAGTCTTACTCATTAATCACTTCAAACTGATATCTTATATGTACAAAAAAAAATATGTGCAGGAAAATAAGGACAGTGGAAGAGATAATAACAGTAGACGTAAAGCCAGGGTGGAAGAAAGGAACAATGATACCATTCCCAGAAAAAGGGAACAAGCAGCCGAACGCGTTACCTGCTGACCTCGTCTTCATAATCGACGAGAAACCACACAGCATTTTCAAAAAGGACGGAAATGACCTTATAGTGGCCCAAAGGATCACTCTTCTAGAAGCCCAAACCGGCTGCACTGGTGAATTAACAACGCCCGATGGAAGAAGCCTTACTATAACCATTAACAGCCCTAGCCAACCTTACTATGAAAAAGTTGTCCATGGAGACCATGCCCTTGCGTAAGGATCCTTCCAACAAAGGCAATTTGAAGATCAAGTTCAATATCAAGCTCCCTACTACGCTCAGTGCTGAGCAGAAGGCTAGGTTTAAGAGGCTTTTGGGCCAGCGAGCAGAGTTAAAAATGAAAATATGGGGAGGTTTATTGTCGTCATCGGATTGTTGGCAATTGGCAAGATTTTGTGATGGATTTAGCCACCTTTTCGCCAGTGTTCAAGATTAAAAATAAAAAATAGTATATTGAATTGTAGCTAATAACTTAATGTTGTACTGTAACTTACTAGGATGGAATCTACTTACATATTAACATATATTGCCTGATGATGTGTAAAGTGGATCATGTACGATAGGCCCAAGTTTCAACTTTTATTGTCGAAATATGTTGGTTGTAATATTATTTGTACTTTGTAATTGTGCTAGATGGTGTTAGATAAATCATTATTTCTATTATGTGCTTTGTAATTATGCTAGTGGGTGTTAGGTAAATCATGTACGGAGCAAATATTTGGTTAAAACCGAAATAGCCAATCGAAATAGTTCTTTTCTATTTATTTGGTTGGATAATGAAATTTAATTGGTTTGAATTTCGTTCGTGAGATATTTTTTATCGGTCTAACTACTTTTAGCATGCCCTGGTACTCTTGATTTGATCAAAATTTGTTGTTGAAATGTTTGATTGCGTTTAGTTTGGTGCTTATCAGAACCATTGTATTTTTATCTTTAGTCTCATAAATTTTCATATATAATTACTCATATCGCATTCAAGTTACAAGTGTTCCACTGTTTCCGCTTCTTTACTACACAACACATATTCTCTATCTTTCTTTTCCAGCACCCCAAGCGACTGTTATATGATATTGGTCAAGAACAACAACATTGCGGCCAGGTATCTAACCAGGAATTTATTTTATGGTGGATGAATGATAGAAGAAAATTAAATAATAAAAGTACTTGCTGCCAGTACCAACAAAATAACCTACTATGCTACAACTTACTGTATAATTTGCACAATTTACTGTCAATTTATCGATCAAGCACTTCATTGCTACAAATACAATGCTACTGCCACTATCAGTATCTATTCATTGGTACTTGTTTGCAAGTTGCAACTTCATTGCAACTAGCCTACTGCAGTACTGCCTAACTAGGGTTTATGTTTATATCTAAAATTCAAATCTAGAATTTTTATTCCAATTTAACATCATTCACAGTTCGCAATGCAAACTAGGGTTTGTGGAATTCGAATATGAAATTGGAAACTTATTAGGTTTTTCTGGAGACTGGAGAAGGAGGACTAGAGGCTAAAACTGAAGTCGGAGTCTGCTGGTTGCCGTTGGAGAAGGCCAGAAAGGGGGGCGGGTGCGAGTGATCGTCGAATCTAGAGAAACCCGAGGGATAGGAGAAGAACAGAAGATGCGTTCCTATTTTTTTTTCTTTTCTTTTTTTTACTTTGTTTTTTTTGGGTGGACAGCCGCCCAACCCATATGCTAAATAGATCCATCCCTAGTTGCGGCAATTAGTAGAGAACAACATACTGAAATTTACCATCTAATAGGTTTCTTGTCTGGTACAATTTAATGCCAAAGAAGAACTGTACGTTTTTTCTGTTTTTTGTATTCATTGTATATTGAAAATAACTGCTGTTGTGTGTTGGTCTAGTTCAAAATATATTGTAATACTGTTTTGTTGCTACTTTTCTAGTCTAGTGTACATGTAACTAAAAATCCTAATTCAAAGTGGATATATACTTTATTGTTAAAAGATGGTTTTATTTTCTGGAATGTACTTTTGAGGCAATTTTATTTACTTGTTGACAATTTTTTTCATGTGAAGTGGTGTATTTTTAGAGATGATGTATTTCTAGAGTTTGCTTGTTCATATTATGGTAAGTTTTAGTCTTTGATGTTATTTGTTATTAGGTAAAATATATGTACGTCAATATGATGTATTTTCTACTAATTGCACATTCATTAGGGCCAATAGTATAAGTTAGTAATCTTGCAGTTTCATTTGTCTATCATCAATCAAGATGTTTATAAATGTCTTTATCACTTTAAATCTTTTTAGGGAAATAAGAAATGGTCATTAATACAGTTACAATATTTGGATTTGCGATGTAATAGAAGTAAACGAAGTTACAAATTTGTCTTATATCTTATTTGGATCTACACTTACTAGAGGTAAATACTCATTTAACTTTCATTACTCTACGGATAAAATTTACATAAAATTTATATAAAATTTTATCAAACTAATAAGACAGATAATAATAATGCCCATCTAACAGAAAAAATTACTCTTTGCTTATTTTAGGAAAAATTTCGAATGATGCCATGGTTGAAAATGATGCAACAGCAGTTACAAAACTGTATATACTGTCATATTTCATGTCAGAGTGCTATATATTTGATGCATAAAATAATCAGTGTCCTATATATTGATGTTGTGCATGCATATACGTACTTTTTCTCAAGTTGTAACCTTTGAAAATTGTTTATAAAAGGTTTAAACAGGACCGGTCCTATGATATTCAATGCCCTAGTCGGACAATTCTTCTAAATGTTTTTCTCCCCGAATTATTCAAGTGTACCGTACCGGTTCAACAACTCTAGCCCGTATGCCAAACATTTCAAATTTACCAACAATCATCCTGTATTATACAAATAATTTCAAGAACCTATAGAGAAAACTGCTTCACCCACAATCTACTTTGAATGCAAATGTCCAAGACAAAATGCAAGCGCTAGCATTTTCAATACATGGATGACGGTTTGAAACATTAAATGACATTTACACAAATAGGTAGCATGCATCATTTAAAATAAAGAAATGCTAAAATTAAGAGAAAAAAAAATAAAAGTACACTTGCTTGTGAAAATAATACGTAGCTAAAGGAAAAGAGGTAGTTGAACTATAAATCAAATTTTGAAAAGTACATTGATCTGCGCCGAGGCATGTTATTTTTACTATCTAATTTTCTATTGATATACATATATATCCATACATACGTGTGTATGTACATATGTGTGTATGTATGTGTGCGTAATTTTTAGTACTTATTTTTCTCATTTTCTTAGATATTTTCGGTTTTGTATCTTATAATGCAAATCGACCATATTTTCCTAATTAATAAAACAAGTATTTATTTTATTTTTAGATTATATAATCTAACAGTGGTTTTCTCCATCATTGTACGGGTATACTAGTAATCGTGTGGATATTAAAGTTGGATTAAATACGATTGAAATGTCAATGATTGCGTGGATACTATAGCGGAGCTAAAAGGTTGATCTAATAGACATAACAATCACAATTTGTATACTTGAATTTCATTTCTATTTAAATTTTTTTATTTGTTATTTCAATAGTCGCTGGAGGATATATCTGCTTCTTTTTATCTATAATCTTCTGCGAATTATTTATTTTTCTAATTTTAATGATCTCAAATCATTGTTAAGTAGGTATCTCCCATTATTAAATTTCGCACCGAAGTAAAAGTAAAAAAGAAACGGAAATTTTCTTGTAAAGGAAGGGAAAAAAACGAGCTAAAGCGAATTTAGTAGCAGTTCATTTATTACACCAGATAGATACACAATACCATACATCATACAATCTTGGACGCTTAGAACATTACCAGAGTTGTACATGGCAAACAGAACCAAATAGAACAGCAGAACAGCAAAGAAACAAACAGAAATACCAGTTCATCATCACAAACACCGTCACAATCGAAGATATATTTATAGCATGATTAAGGGAAACTATCCGCTGTGATAGATCTCGATTATGGATCGTAAACCAAGTGCCGGTATGATCTTATAATCATCGAACCCAGCCTCAGCGAACAGCTTCTTCCATTCTTCTTCAGTTCTCTGCTTTCCAGTAGTATGAACCATCATATGAATATCAAAGTGAAGCTGCGTTTCAGTAAGCTTCGGATGCACACCATCCGACGTATCCATCACCTTGTCAATTATGATAGCTTTTCCTCCTTTCTCTTTGCTAGGAATTGCCTTCTTGCATTGTTTCAGCAGCTTCACGCACGCTTCATCATTCCATCCATGCAACACCCACTGCATTAATAAAACTCTCCATTTTAATCAACATACGTATTAATACATATTTATGTGTTAGATACATTATTACCTTCATGATGAGTGCATCAGCAGGTGGAATGTACTCAAACATATCTCCAGCAACATACTCAACTTTATCACTCTTCTCCATAGCATTTATCATCTGAGGCAAGTCCAGAACCGTACACTTCATTTCAGGCATAGCCTCTTTGATCGCCAAAGCCAATGTTCCAGTGCCACCTGCCACCTCAACCAAGCTCTTAACTCCACCAAACAGCTCGCTACAGTCATCCAAAACAACTTTTATAATGGCGCCAGAATCGCTTCCCAATCCTTCTCTGACTTTTTTACCAAACTCCGGCCATTTTCCGGTAGCTTCCCATACGAATGTTTTATGACACAATTCAAAGGCAGTGGAAGGCTCTTCGCTTTTGAACCATTCGCTGACCTTTTGCCATGGATCCAACAAGGTTTCATCGAGCATTAGTTCAACGAATGGAGTGATTGAAGCACCCTTTTCTTTTATCAGAAGGATTGAGTTTTTGGTGAGGATGTAAACGTCTTCGTTCGGGTCGTTGCTTACTTGTTTGAAGAAGCCGTTGTGGGCTAAAAGGCGCATGAAGCGTTGAAAGTGTTCGTATCTTTTGCACGGTATTTGAAGGGTTTTGCACAGTTGGGTGAGAGGGATGGGCTTGCCATAGTTGTTTACAGCGTCAGGGATCCCGAGTTCGAGTGCACATTTGAGAGATAGGGAGTTGATGAAGCTGAAAATGTGAGTCCATAGATGAGACTGTGCTTCTAGCAAGCCCTTTGAGCACAGTGTTTCCTCAGGACCTGCCATATCTGAGTTTGGTAGTTTGACTAGCGTTATTTTAAATCGCAAGTTGCGTAGGAAATGAGATATCACGTTGGGTTTATATAAGAGCTGGAGTGGTGCGAAACAATTGAATTGGTATGTGAAATAGATAGGGATTACGAACATAGTTAACAAATGCTTCTTGATATGCTACGTACAATCAGTCGCCAAAGCCATAGATTTATTGAGAATCCCGTACGCTGTTTCTGCATGTGAACAAATGCCTTCAAAATATTACATAATTAAAACAGAATAGATTTCATCTTCTTAAATTTTTGTTATAATTTTTGTTAAATATCAGATTATAATATGCTTTTAAATTTAGAAAATAGAGAGTTAAGAAGACATTAGTGAATAGAATAAAGTTAATAACATTGAAGAGATTTAATCAGCAATGCTACAGACATGTTCTTTGTTTTTTTAAGTTTCACATGGTTTGGTCTAACAAACCTACAATCGACACCTTCATAATTGTCAGTTTGATTAAAAATTACGTTGGTGTTTGGTTTGAAAACGAATTTTGTATTTTGTCAATATTTATGTCAAATGACATGTAAGATGAGAAGTTGAAAAATTATAGCAAATAAAAAAAAAGTCATTTCTACTTTTACACTACAAGAAAAGGCTTAATTACCGACAGCAAGAACCGACGGCTTCCGACAGCTTATTTCCGACGGCTTTCGACGGGCCGTCGGAAGCCGTCGGAAATTAACGATTATACCTGCAGCCGAGCCTTCTTCTTCCTCCTCCTTTCATACGAAAATTATAATAAAAAACCCCAAATCGCTTCTCCAAGCTTCCAATCCCTAATTTGTAGCTTCAGGATTCTACACGGCTGCCTAATCAAACTCCATTACTCTTAATCTCAGGTATAATCTCTTATTTTTACGAAAAATTCAGTTTTTACTATAATTGTAGATTTGCATAAATTGATAAATTAGGGCGAATTAGTGATTGCAATTGTTTACAATAGCGTAATAACGGTTTATAGCATCACATGGTATACCTATTTCATCTTTTATCGTGAAATTGTGAAAAACATGTATAATTTGTGATTGTTCATGTATATGTAAATTGTTGTGTATGCATTGATTCGACGATTGTATACGTTATTTAGAATAAGGTAAAATGATTGAATGAACTAGGAGTATTATATCATGCACGTATTTACTTATAAAACAAAAAAATGCATTACTCTAAATTATAATTGTGTGTATTGAAAAATGACAAAAATGTTAAACCAACCTTAAGTTGATTTAATACGTAGATTAAATGTGTTAAATTAATATATATTTTTGTAAATGTGAATAGTGAGTAAAACTGTATTTTTTTCGTAAAATGCGCGCATGTAACTGACACATGTCCCTTAGAGAGTTTTTGGCCCCGTCTGACGAGTGTTGTACATGATCGTTGTATAAATAGTCGTTTTTTTCGAAAAACGACCATTTATATTCACCTGGTACAATGTTTGTCGGATTTGTCTCTGTATTGGACAAGTTATGAACACAGTAAGCATTTACATTTTGTATACTACTTCGTCTCAAACGGTTCATAAAATTTCGGTCTAACTTTTCTTTTTTGTTTTCTACGTACACGCATTTGTGTACAATGCAGGGAACAAAAGAGAAATGCTGCCGAAATTTCGTTGAATCGTTTGAGACAAAGTAATATACGAAATGTAAATGCTTACTGTGTTTGTAATGGGAAGCAGGATGCCTGACCAATGAAAAAAATTATATACATTTTTTAAATCGATACGTTAAAAAATAAAATGTGCCCTATTTGAAAATATTTTTAAATTTATGAAGTTGTTCTTCAAATTCAAAATATTATACGACCATGAAAATAATCTTTTTCGAATTTGTATTCTTTAAAATAAATATTAAATTTTGAACTTCTCATTTTGTCAAATAGGAAAAATGATGGATTATTTTGTTGATCGGAGGAGATGGATGTACCAAAGAAAAGGACCGAGGGGATCAATAAAAGAAGATTTTTATAATGGTATAAACGTGTTTGTTGAATTCGCTTTAAGTAATAACGGAAACGATCCAGAAATTCGTTGTCCGTGTAGTAGGTGTAGACATTTGAAGTATTTGTTACCAGATATTGTGAAAGTTCATTTGTGCCAACACGGTTTCACACCCGAGTATTATGTTTGGGATCGGCATGGAGAAATTGTAGCAAATACTTCTGTAGAGTCTGAAAGTGTCGTTAACGAAATAGTTTCAACGACACATATAGAAAATATGGTCGAAGACGCAGCACGATCAATATTTCCTATGGCTGAAGTTGACGACGATGATGGAAATGTTGAAGAACCAAATATTGAAGCAATTTTTTTTTATGATTTACTAGATGCTGCTAAAAAACCTATTTGGGATGGTTGTAAAAGCGGCACTCAGCTGTCAGTAATCGCAGAATACATTGCGATGAAGTCAAAATATAACATCACTGAAGCTGGGTTTACGGTTGTTGTACAAGCTGCAAAAAGATATATGCCGCCCGATAATCTAATGTGTGAAAATCACTACGAAGTTAAAAAAACTTATGTCGGCTTTTGGTTTACCGTATTAGAAAATAGATACATGTTTAAAAGGCTGCATGTTGTTTTGAAAAGAAGACGCAAACCTTAGAAATTGTAAAGTTTGTAACCAGGAGAGATACAAACCAAGAAAAAAGAAGGGAAAGGAAGTTCTGTACAAGCGTATGCACTACTTACCCATAACTCCAAGACTTCAAAGATTATATGCGTCTTCTGTAACTGTGTCTAATATGAGATGGCATTGAGTGAGAACGGAGGAAGTGGGTACGTTGACACATCCGGCCGATGGAGAAGCATGGAAGCATTTCGATAAAACGTATCCAAATTTTACAGCGGAGAGTCGAAATGTTAGATTAGGATTATGTACTGACGGTTTTTCTTTATTTTCTCAATTTGGTTCTAAATATTCATCCTGGCCCATTATCGTCAGTTAAATTATAAGAAAATACACTATTTTTTACAAAATTTTTGAATTAATATGGTGATATTTTCTGATAATCGATTATGTGATGGCAAATATTTACCAGGCAGATATTTGCCAGGCAGATACTTGTTATTTTTGTGAAGGTAGATATTTGCCAGGCAGATACTTTTTATTGTTGTGACGGAATTCTAACTCGAGACCACTCAAATCAAAACCCTAATGCACAGCGGAAAGACGAGATCGTGGTAAGAAGTGTAAAAACAACCAATAAATAACTCGGTCTAATTCTCAGCCAATCCAAATTCGATCACAATTCCAAACAAGCAATATAGAAATCAAAGAAATAACGAAAAATAAATCACAAACCGATTTATGGTGATTCAACTAACGGCTTGTCAGTGTACATCAACTTTGAGAGAGATTTTATTAATATCGATAAGAAGATACAAGAGATTGATTATAATGATCAAAATTCTAATGGATTTGATTTATGGAAAGAGAATTAAAGAAAATTAGGTTTTGATAAACCCTAATTAGTGGAGGCTAAAACCCTTGCAGTCAATTTCTATTGCATACAAATCTGGATCTAGAAAGTAGCTTATATGGAGGAATAGAAAACCTAGGCAAGTTTTCAAAATTGCCCCTTCATATATCACAAATCTTCGCACCAATCCCAGGTCGAAAAATAGGAAGCAGACACTACAGACGTTTGTAACAATTCAACAGACGTCTATT
The DNA here is from genome assembly GCA_030765085.1 of Allium cepa. NCBI lineage: Eukaryota > Viridiplantae > Streptophyta > Magnoliopsida > Asparagales > Amaryllidaceae > Allium > Allium cepa. The sequence continues at coordinate 942,068,947 of CM060934.1, read as the reverse complement.
CTAAGGCTTTGGAATAAAACTGCCAATGACTCAGACGTCTAAGCAAGCCTTCGGACATCTATCCTGAGTCTATGGAACAAGTCTGCTGAAGCTTCAGAACGTTTGTCGAAAGTGATATACTTTCATCCCAACTCTCGGGCTCTAAATCCTACAGCGGCAGACGTCTGTCATTTTCTCTCAGACGTCTGTCGCTGTTGTTTTAGCATCACTCCACCTTCTTCTACATAACTTCTTCCTCCAAGCTTCGATTTTTGTCCCTTTTTCTGTGTCATCAAGCTTCTTCTTTGCCCTTTAATTCTCTATATAGTGTCGCTAAAATTAAACATTCCCACCCGACACTATATGCATCGCCAACTACAATGGTGCCATACCATCAACAACAACCGATAGCACCAACTATCACCACTTCTACCTTCAACCAAACGTGAATGTTTTCCCAATGAGCTCTAGAAAATCCACTGCCCATTTCACCCCATCAAAGAGCTCAGGCAAAGCCCCCGTCCGTTAACAAAGTGTTGAAAACATCCAAATCCTAAACCGTCTCACCAAAGACTAAAGTGCTGAGGAGTGTAAACTAGCACTTACCAAGAAAATAGAACCTCAATCTCTCACTGATACTCTTCCTTATCCATAACTAAGCTCCTCGCCCAACGGTACCACCCCCGGCACCTAGCACTTCTCCAAGCGAATCAAGTTTGAGCAATGCTCGAACTTCCCAACTGGCAATGTGTTGCGACTTTTCTATTGATTAGAAAATCATAAATTTTAATTAATTCTGCAAGCGCACAGGCGTGTAGTATGCAGGTCGTACACAGAGAGTTGTGTTTTAAAATATTTGAACTCCCTATTTAAATCTTAGGCGTGTTAAACAAATTCGATGGTGGGTCTTGAACAGGAAATAAAAACAATAATATACTCCAAATTGATTTCGAATCTAATCAAAATTGCAATCAAAATATAAAATTGTAGAAATCAGAGTAGAAAATAAAAGTGCTTAAAAGAAAATAATAGAGCAAACAACTGAAATAAAATGAACTGAATTTATTAACTAACTGGAAAGAGTGCAGAAGATAACTAAGAACGAGAATAAATAAATTGCTAAATTTAATTAACAATCCTACGTATTCTGTTCAAAATAAAAACACTGCTGAAACTAAAACTAAACTAGAAGAAGAGTGATGGGGTAAGAGATTATTTTCCATCTACATTGCTCTCTCAATTTAAAGACTTCAGCCTCCAAAATTAATCCTACTATTTAGGTCCATGTTCTTGATATTTGGAGAATAATAAGGCCATCTAACTTTGAATGGTCTTTGCTTTGTTATTTGATTAACAAGTGGCCTTACTTTGAGAGATTTTTAGGCTAAACTTTGAAAGTGTATTTTCAATATTTGCAATTGATTTCTTGCATGAATAGTACACATGTTGGTGACGTGAGATGCATTTCTTCATGAATGATATGTACTTTCTCTTCGAATTATTCGTTACTCAAAATGTTGCACTCTTTTTTTGCGTGTTATTTGAACCATTGGACGGCACAGCCGATTAATTTCAACGTTGCACTTTGGAATCTATAATCTGCAAAACCACAACAAAATACCCGTATAATACCGCCTTATTAAAATAAAAATATGTGAAACAAACGGTTTAAAAAGCAGAAAAGTACGTTCATGAAATACCCCCACACTTGAACTTTATTCGTCATCGAATAAACGAGAAAATAAAAACTAACTAAATCCTTTTTCGTAGGAAACACGATTGCATTGAGCGTATGCAACAAGCCGTTAAACCTCTAGGTGTCCCTAGTAGGACGAGTGGTGTCTAGTGAGGGTTTTCAACGGATACTACCTGCAAAATCCAAATGCAGTATGTGATGATTCTAATGTACTACATGAATGCAAAATTTTAAACAAATGGAGACTCGATTTACTTCAGAATAGTTGCAACAAAATAATGTATATTAGTTTTAGTCAACTTGTTCAAATTTGTGGTTCCTCGCTAATCACAAATTTCAATATAACTCAAGTTTTCACATAGATTCTAGTTTGGCCAGTTGTTTCGGTCGATAGCATAGTGCATCCATGAAATAAATTTTTCACTGTTAATCATAGTCTTTTTTTCAAAATGGTATTTTTCATTTCGATTTGTATAACAAGCCGAATCAATAAAGTCAAGAAGTGTTTGGGTTTCAAAGCTTAGTCTCTCTTTGCTAATTTTTGTTTTATATACACTTAACTTTTGGACCAAGGTATACCACCCATGCACTGCCACGCGGGCTTACGTGAGAGTTGGGACAGAGCTTGGCGGATTGTGCAAACCGACGCTGACTATGTCAGAAAAGGTCGGCAATCCTCAGGTGATTATTTATTTGATTTCTTTATACACCTAACATAGAATGCTAAGGCCAAATATACCATTCATGCACTGCCATACGGGCTTACGTGAGAAGAGTATAGAGCGTGGCGAGTGCACACACTTTCGTAAGTGTGCACACCTATTGACTCTAGGTGTTTCTTATTTTTTTTTTTTTGAAATTAACTAAAGAGAGTTATGCAAATCAACTTAGCACCACTTAACTTTTATAGTTTGAAATGTCAACGCATGTACTTTAAATCTGCTTTTTTTTAAGCAAAGACTACAGTTTAGAAAGGATTTCATAACCATCACCTACGAATCCCCCTATATACTAACCTCACTATTATCGCTTGTAATTCTACTTTTCATTATATTTTACATTTAAATTAGTGATTCACAAAAATCTTCATCAATTGACTTCAACTGTTTACTTACTTTGTCTTAACTAATTAAAAATAAATCAAAGTCCCAAAAAAATGGAAAATGAGATGAAGCTTGAAAAATGAAAAAAAATTGAAAACAAATAATGAGATGATTTTTTTATTTTTTAAATGATGCCACACTGTGAAATATGAACAAACAGTATGAGAGATGCGCCTCCCCCCCCCCCCCACACTAGAATGATATGTACAAGATAGTGAGTGGCTTATGCCGAGTAGCTAGGTTCATGGAGATCCATGAACTCATCGTCCTCGTGTTGTTCAAACTCTAGAAATGGCTTCAAACATTGTCCATTGACCTTTGAAATGGAACTGTCCCTAGGATTTTCAATTTCAACTGCACCACAAGGGTATATTGTTCTCACAATATATGGACCTGTCCAACGGGATCTTAATTTTTTCAGAAATAAATAAAGTCTGGAATTATATAAGAGAACTTTCTGACCTACTTCGAATGTCTTACGAAGTATGGATTTATCATGATAAAATTTAGCTTTCTCTTTATAAATCTTTGCTTTTTCATACGCTTCATTTCTTAGTTCTTCTAATTATGACAATTGTGATTTACCATGCGTTCCGGCTTTTTCTATGTCAAAATTAAGGTATTTGATTGCCCAAAGTGCGCGGTGCTCGAGTTCAACAGGTAAATGGCATGCTTTTCCAAAGACAATCAGTGTGGTGACATTCCTAGATTGATTTTATAAGCTGTGCGAAATGCCTAAAGGGCGTCTATCAATTTAGATGACCAATCTTTTCTGTTGGAGTTAACCGTCTTTTCAAGAATTTGTTTAATTTATCTATTGGAAAGCTCGACTTGACCATTGGTCTGTGGATGGTATGGAGTAGACAGGTTATGAGTGATAGAGTATTTTTTAAGAAGAGATTTAAAAGCACGATTGCAAAAATGAGAACCGTTATCACTTGTAATGGCTCGAGGTGTGCCAAAACGGGAAAATATGTTTTCTTTCAAAAATTTGACAAAAACTTTATTGTCATTCGTTTGGGTGGGAATGGCCTCAACCCATTTAGACACGTAATCTACTGCAAGTAAGAAGTAGAGATTTCCAAAAGAATTAGGAAAAGGACCCATGAAATCGATGCCCCAAACATCAAAAATTTCGATGACAAGTATTGGGTTTAGGGGCATCATGTTACGTTTGGAAACACGACATGTTTGTTGACATCTAGCGCATTTGGAGCAAAATTCGTGGACATCACGAAAAAGAGAAGGCCAATAAAAACCGCACTATAACACATTGGCAGCAGTTTTCTTTGCTCTAAAATGTCCTCCACGTGCTTGATTATGTGAAAAAGATAGGATGCTATGGAATTCATGTTCAGGGACACATCTACGTATGATTTGATCGGTGCAATATTTGGAGAGATAAGGATCGTCCCAGTAAAAGTTTCGAACATTGGAGAGAAATTTTTGTTTATCTTGTTTTGACCAATGGGAAGGTGTTTCATTTGTGAAAAGATAATTTACGATGTCTCCATACCATGGTGCACTGGAGAGGGAAAGAATTTGTTCATCGGGAAAATGATTGTTGATTTGAGAATTATCGATGTTTTCATGAACAATTCAAGAAAGATGATCAGCTACGACATTTTCAGAACCCTTTTTATCCCGTATTTCTAGGTAAAACTCTTGAAGAAGGAGAATCCAACGGATTAAGCGGGGTTTGGCATCCTTTTTCGTGAGTAAATACCAATGCGGCATAATCGGTGTAAACTATGACCTTAGAACCTACGAGATATGATCTAAACTTATCGAGGGCAAAGATAATCGTTAAAAATCTTTTTCTGTGGTTGAGTAATTCAATTGAGCTTCATTAAGAGTTTTGCTAGCATAAAAGATGACTCAAGGAAGTTTATCGATTCGTTGACCTAAGATGGCTCCAATGGCATAATCAGAAGCGTCACACATTAATTCGAAAGGCAAAGTCCAATTTGGAGGTTGGATGATAGGTGCAGTGGTCAAGATCGATTTAAGGGTTTCAAAAGACGTTTTACATTCAATGGAAAATTCAAATTTAACGTCTTTAGCCAGAAGATTCGAAAGAGGTTTTGAAATTTTTGAAAAATCATTAATGAACCTCCTATAAAATCCTGCATGGCCGAGAAATGAGCGAATGTCCTTTACGGACCTTGGAGGAGGAAGACCAACAATAAGATCAACTTTAGATTTGTCAACATCTAGGCCATTTTTAGAGACAACATGACCTAAGACTATTCCTCACTTAACCATAAAATGACATTTTTCCCAATTAAGAACAAGAGATTTCTCCTTACATCGCTTTAAGACACGTTCTAAACGAAGGAGGCATTGATCAAAAGATGACCCATAGATTGAAAAATCGTCCATGAATATTTCTAAGAAATCCTCCACTATATCAGAAAATATACTCATCATACATCTCTGAAAGGTAGCGGGAGCATTACAAAGACCGAAGGGCGTGCGACGGTAAGCGAAAGTTCCGAAGGGACATGTGAATGTCGTTTTGTGTTGGTCCTCTAACACAGTGGAAATTTGATTATAGCCAGAGTAACCATCAAGAAAACAATAATATTCATGACCGGCTAAGCGTTCGAGCATTTGATCAATGAAAGGGAGGGGAAAATGATCTTTTCTTGTTGCTGCATTGAGTTTTCGATAGTCGATGCAAACACGCCATTTTGTTTTGACTTTTGTCGGAACAAGTTCGTTATTATCATTTTTGGTCACAGTGATTCCAGACTTCTTGGGCACAACTTGTACCGGACTTACCCAAGTACTATCAGAGATAGGGTAGATAATGTTATTGTCTAAGTATTTGATAATTTCTTCCTTTACCACTTCTCTCATATTAGGGTTTAATCGCCTTTGAGCTTCGCGAGTGGGTTTAGCCTCGTCGACTAAATGTATTCGATGTTCAATGATTGATGGACTAATTCTCTTAATGTCAGCGATTATCCATCCTATTGCCTCTTTATTTTCCCTTAAAATTTTCAAAAGTTGTTCTTCTTGGTCCTTAATGAGATCGGATGCCAAGATTACAGGGAAATTTTTCGAAGAATCAAAGTATGCGTACTTAAGATCGCTTGGAAGAGGTTTGAGGTCTAATTTAGGGCGTACTTCTTTTGAGGCTTCAGTAGACATCAACTGATTGAATTCTAGTGAATTATGAGAAGAGCAGAGCATATCATTTAATTCATAAATGTATTCATCTTCATGGAAGTTGAAATTAAAATGATCTAGGCACATGTTAAGAGACTCCGTAATATCACTAAAATCATTTTCTACAATTGTTTGGATCATGTCAACTTCTTCTATTTCAAGATCCCTTGGTTGTCTGTTAATATTGAAAATATTTAGTTCAATGGTTAGGTGCCCAAAGGAAAGTTGGAGTTAACCATTCTTACAATTTATGATAGCATTTGATGTTGCTAAAAATGGACGAACTTATATCAAAGGAATCTGACCATTGGGATTTGAGACAGGTACAGTCTCTAGGACTATGAAATCGACCGGGAAATAGAATTGCTCGATTTGTATCAAAACATGTTCAACTGTGCCCAATGGTTTTTTGACAGATCGATCAGCTAGTTGAATTGTGATGTTTGTAGGTTTTAATTCCCCTAGTCCAAGTTGACAGTATACAGTATAAGGAAAAAGATTCACACTTGCTCCAAGATTGAGTAAGGCATGACTAATGTGAGTGTTACCGATTTTACAACCGATTGTAGGACAACTGGGGTCCTTATACTTGATTGGGGAGGGATTCGAAAGAATAGAGCTCGTGTTTGCAGTTAGAAATGCAGTCTTAGGAACGTTAGTGGCACGTTTTTGAGTGCATAGCTCTTTCAGACATTTGGCATATTGAGGAATTTGCTCGATGGTATCAAGAAGTGGAATATTGATTCGAACTTGTTTAGAGATTTCAAGAATTTGGTCAAAATTAGTGGGCGTTTTCTTTTTGTTGAGTGTATGGGGAAATGGAGCAATGGGTTTATAGACTCGTTCGGTAGTTTTTTCATTCGAAGAAGAAGGTGTGATATTAGAGGGTGAAGATAAGGGAGCTGGAATGTTGGGGTTGCCAACATCATAAGGTGAAGAGTGGTCGAGATTGCCAACCTTAGATGAAGAATTAGAGTCGTTTGGATTGACAACCGTGGTTATCGACTGAGTTTCAGAATTTGGAACATGGGTAGATTTAAGAAGGGTGTCGGGGTTGTCGACGTGGTTGTCTACCTTCTTTCCAGACCTTAATGTGGTGACAGCATTGACCGGATTTACATTTTCGTCCTCACAAAGATTTACTCCTCGAGAGTTATACTTTGGATTCACTTCGGTTTGACTGGGCAATTTACCTTTCTCATTGATTTTCATGAGATCCTTCATCATTATCAACATTTGTTCATTTTGTTTGATGATTTTCTCAATTCTTGCATCTTGGTTAGTGATTTGTTCATTTTGTTTAGAGAGTTGTTTTTCCAATCGAGCAATTTCTTGTGAAGGCTGAGAAGGTTGGGTTGATGGATTGAAATTAGAATGCTTATATGGTTGATTCGAAGGTTTTGTTTGAGGAGTTGGTTGTGAATTTTGAGCATTAGATGTTGGGGCTCGATAATTCGGATTTGGTATCATCGGATACATATGCGATGGATTAGCCACATTGTTAGGATTTGACGACGAAAAATTTGGATGATGCTTCCAGTTAGGGTTGTATGTGGATGAATAAGGACTGTTTTGACCTATAGCATCGATTTGGTCTTGTGTGTAGTAATGGGGTAGTCCTTCTTCTTCTTGAGGAGTTTGGGCATCTATAGGAAGATGTGATGGGTCAATGGCATGTACTCCTCTGTTTGGAGTACGAATTGGAACACGAATTGTTTCCCATTGAATATTCCTTTCCGAATACTCTTCTAAAATTCCCAAGCTTCCTCATCAGATTTTGCCATGAATTCTCCTCCGCACATTGATTCGAGTTGGGATCTTGTTTGATAGTTAAGCCTTTCGTAAACGATTTGGCACAAAACGTATTTAGGAATTGCATGATGTGGGCAACTATATAACAATTGATTTAACCTTTCAAAATATTTTGAAAAAGTTTCTCCTTCATTCTGGGAGAATTGGTTGATTTCAGTTCGAATTCTAAGAGTTTTGTGGAAAGGAAAAAACTTTTTCAAAAATAAAGTAACGAAATTGTCTCAATTTTAATTGAATTTTTAGAAAGAGAACTAAGCCATCTTTTCGCACTTTCCAGTAAGCCTTAGCTTGATGGATTCATTAGAAAGTTGTTGCATTTTAGTTGTAGAAGCATATAACTCAAATTCACTAAGAAATTCATATGCATTTTCAGACCGAGTGAATTTTGGTACCCCTTGGATAAAAAATGTTTTAGCTCAAAATTATTTCCTTCGGTGGGTGGAAATCAAATAACCGAAGGTTGAAAGGTCCTAGTTGGATAGCATCGGTCTCTAAGGGATAATGGTCGATTCTCATGAAATTCATTATTTCCAACATGTGATTTAGGTGACGATTTTGGTGAACTGTGATGTGAACTGTGTCGTGAATCGTGATTACTCATATTTGTTTGATTTGAAATTTCTGTTGCTTTGTTCAATGAGATATTTTGGCTATCTAAACGGTTAAAATTATTTCTTGCCCAAACGCGCATAAAAAAATCAAGGTGTAGTAGCCAAAAGTAAATTTAAACAGTTTTCAGTTGGGTACCTGTAGAGTAGAAAATTACTTACAGAGGGGTATTGCAGTCCGTCAAGTGCAACTGAGCAGTGCTAGTGATTCGAACTCCACTGTTTGTAATAGCTTGATCCTTGGATCCTTGTTGTTGAGTGGATGAGATTTACTTAGTTGAGCTACCTGTAGTAGCGCGAAAAGCAATTGAAACAGAAACTAAACCAATGTGAAACTTGAAAACATGCAGCGGACGAAAACATGTAGCGAAAGTAAAATGCTACTTTGGTGAAAGGAATTGGAAAACGGATTTTTTTTTCAAATACAATACAAAATAAATAAATTAATACAAATAGACTAAAAAATAGAAAAATCGAAATTTCAAAATAGGAATTCCCCGGCAACGGTGCCAAAAACTTGTTGCGACTTTTCTATTAGTTAAAAAAGCACAAATTTTAATTAATTCTGCAAGCGCACAGGCGTGTAATATGCAGGTCTAACACATGGAATTGTGCTTTAAAATATTTGAACTCCATATTTAAATCTTAGGCGTGTTAAACAAATTCGATGGTGGACCTTGAACAGGAAATAAAAACAATAATATACTCCAAATTGATTTCGAATCTAATCAAAATTGCAATCAAAATATAAAATTTTATAAATCAGAGTAGAAAATAAAAGTGCTTAAAAGAAAATAATTGAGCAAACAACTGAAATAAAATGAAATGAATTTATTAACTAACTGGAAAGAGTGCATAAGATAACTAAGAACGAGAATAAATAAATTGCTAAATCTAATTAACAATCCTACGTATTCTGTTCAAAATAAAACATTGCTGAAATTAAAACTAAACTAGAAGAAGAGTGATGGGGTAAGAGATCATTTTACATCTGCTTTGCTCTCTGTATTTAAAGACTTCAGCCTCCAAAAATAATCCTACTATTTAGGTCCATGTGCTTGATATTTGGAGAATAATAAGGCCACCTAACTTTGAATTGGTCTTTGCTTTGTTATTTGATTAACAAGTGGCCTTGCTTTGAGAGATTTTTAGGCTAAACTTTGAAAGTGTATTTTCAATATTTGCAATTGATTTCTTACATGAATAGTACACATGTTGGTGACGTGAGATGCATTTCTTCATGAACGATATGTACTTTCTCTTCGAATTATTCGGTACTCAAAATGTTGCACTCTTTTTTTGCGTGTTATTTGAACCATTGGACGGCACAGCCGATTAATTTCAACGTTGCACTTTGGAATCTATAATCTGCAAAACCACAACAAATACCTGTATAATACCGCTTTAAAAATAAAAATATATGAAACAAACGGTTTAAAATGCAGAAAAACACATTCATCACAATGCCTTAGTGAACAAATCCACCGAGTTATCCTTTGTGTGCACTTTTCGAAGTTATACTTGCTTATCCTCATCGATGGCTACTTGATATGACTCTCTCACCTCAATTTGCTTAGCCTATGAGCTAATTGCCAAATTCTCCACCAAGTGAATAGCACTCTGGCTATCACATCGAACATCTATGTTATCATGCTCAAATCCTAAGTAACACAGTAATCTCTTTAAATAAAATGTCTCCTTTGCCGCCTTCATTGTGGCTATCAACTCCGCCTCCGTAGTGGATAAATCAACTATGGTCTACAATCTCGATCTCCAACTTACGGTTGCTCCCCCAAGTGTGAAGACATATCCTGAAGTTGATTTTCTTTGATACCCATCAACGGCATATTCTGAATCACAATAACCAACCAACTTGCAATCCTACCACCAAAAACAAGACCATGAGATGATATACCCTAAGGTATCTCAATATGAGCTTCGCTACTTTCCAATGTGATTTCTCGGATTAGCCATATACTGGCTAACTATCCCGACGACATTTGCAATATCGAGCCTTGCACACACCATAACATACATTAGACTTCCATTCGCACTAGCATATGACACATTTGCTATATAAGCCTCGTCTTTCTCCAAGATAGGGGATTCTTTACTCGAAAGCTTCATATGCAATGGTAAAGGTGTATTTGACACCTTTGCATTCTCCATACTAAATCAGCAAAATACATTCTTAATGTAATCCTTTTGAGTCAATTTCAACTCAAAGCGCTTTTTCTTGCATCGCCAAGACCCTTTATTTCAAACTCCGATTTCAAACTCAATTTTAGCCTGTTGATTTCATTCTTATCCTTATAAGCAATGAGCATGCCGTCCACATACAAGAGTAAATATACCCAACAATCAATTTTCAACTTCTTGAAATAAACACAAGCATCCTTGATGCTTCTATCAAACGGTTTTTAAGCATAAAATGATCAAATCTCTTCTACCATCATCTAAGTGATTGCTTTAAACTATATAGTGAATTCTTTAGCTTGCAAACCAAATTTGACTTACCATCCACAACAAAACTTTTTGGATGCTCCATGCATATGTCTTCATCCAAGTCACCATGCAAGAAGGTGGTTTTCACATCATATTTCTCCAAATTCAAGTCGTGAATAGAAAATATGGCAAGTAATATCTGGATTGAAGTATGACGCACAACAGGTGCGAATATCTCGTCATACTCCTTCCCTTCCTTTGTTCAAACCCCTTAGCCACTAGCCTTGCTTTGTATCTTCCATCGTCCTTCACCTTGAATATCCATTTGCACCCAATAGCACGGTTTCCTTTAGGAAGTGGAACCAAATCCGAAGTTTGATTCTTCAACAACGATTGCATCTCTTCCTCCGTGTCATAAATCCACTTCAAGCTATCACTCGACTCCATAACATCGACTCCATAACATCATCAAGGTCCATTAGCTCATCTTGGATAACATGAAAAGCATTGTCCAAATTATCACAAAAGTTAAGATAGTTTCAATCACCATATCTTTCCAGTGACCTTATAGTACGACGACCAACCCGACAGCAATACCATCACCCAAACTCCCTTCGGTTCTACCTTGAACCAAATCTTCTCTAGAATCATGCACATCACCAACACTACTAGAGGCACCATATGAACTATGTGATGTAACATCAACCGCATCCTCCCCATAAGCATCTCCAACTACTCTAATTTCTCTTCTCCTTAGACAAAATGTAGGAATAACTTCCTTCTCCTTTGATTCACCATGAACCAAATTCGAAACATCCAATGATCTTTTATTCTCCTTGAACAACACTGACTCATCAAAAGTAACAAGACGAGAATTCATAACCTTCTTCATTTTTGGATTCCAAATCCGATAATCTTTTACTCCGCCGTATGTTCAAGCAAAATCCCCTTGAAAGCTCTAGACTCAAGCTTATCATTTCCTAGATCATGCACATAAATTGGACTAACAAAGGATCCCCATATATTCATTCGGAAAGTTCGGTATGTTAATTGGGCGGATCATCAAATGAACATGAAGATAACTCAAATCAATGCTCTTTCCCTTCCACATTTCCTCTAAAATTTTGTTACCAATAGATGAGCACGGAATTCGATTAATAATATCCATTGCGGTTGACAAAGCTTCGGCCCAAAATCTTTTAGCCAAACCCGATGTCAATCTCAAGCATCGAGATTTCTCTAGTAGAGTATGGTTCATCCTCTCTGCAACACCATTCGACTACGGATCTCCCGGTGTAGTAAAATATCTCTGAATGCCATGATGCTTGCAAAACTCCAAGAATTATCTGGAAGCATACTCTCATCCGTTGTAGACCTTAGAACCTTCAAAGACTTGCCACACTTATTCTCAACAAGGGCTTTCCATGCTTTGAACTTTGCAAATGCCTCCGACTTGGCCTTCATTACATACACCCATACCTTCCAAGAAAAGTCATCAATAAAAAAATAATAATAGCGTTCTCCACCCAAAGAAGCTACCGGTGTCGGTCCCTAAACATTCGTATGAACAAACTTAAGAACCCTTCTTGAATCATGTTCCCACTCATTGAATGAAACTTTAGTTTGCTTCCATATGAAATATTCCTCGCATAAATCTAGTTTATTGAAACTCCTCACTGAGACATGACCTAATCTCAAATGCGACAAACTAGTCGCATCCAAGCCACAAGAACTATTAACTCCTAAACAAGTTTTACCTTCTATGATCACTCCTTGAAGCAAATAAATACCATGTGTCCTAGCACCCTTAATCATCATAAGTGCACCCTTCAAAATCCATAAGCTATCACTCTCAATAGTGATTTTACAACCTAAAGAATGAAGCTGCCCCAAAGACATAGAGACTTTCGAAGTCTCAGAACATAGAGCACATTAGTGGGAGTACAAACCACTCTGTCAAATATTCGAATTTGCACGGAACAAATTCCTTTTTTACTTATAAATAGCACCGTTTCGCATAACAGTTGAATTTCCTTCTTTTTCAATGTAAGAAGAAAAACAATTCCTATTCGGTGTCATATGATAAGATGCCCTAGAATGAAGCACCCATTCTCTATCTGAAACATCAGATACTGCCGTCGACAAAACATCTACGTCACCTTCACCAACTCCACTCTCAACCGCTACCGATGAAGATACTACTTCCTTCTTTGCCTTCCCCTTATCCGGACACCCATTCTTCTAACGACCGGTCTTCTTACAAATATTGCACTTACCCTCTCTTTCCTTCGACTTTCCTCTCCAACCGAGGTTCCTTGATTTAGAGCGCCTCTGGTTCTCCTTCTTCACATATCTCTCCTTCTCCATAAATAAACCATGACCACTGCTAGCACAACTACTTCCATTATCTAAATCCTTCATTTGATCCCGCAACTTCTCGCTAAGAAGACTTGTTTTGACATCATCAAGAGTCAATATATCACATCTATAGATCAAACTATTTGAGAAACTTGTATAGCGGTCCGACAATATCATTGCATTTTGCTTTTCCTCGATCTTCAAATCTACTACCTTCATCTTCATTAGCAAATCATCCAAAATATTCAAGTGCGCCTTCAACGAAGTACCTTATTTCAACTTATAGGTAAAGAACATCCGCAATAAGATCAAGTGATTAGTCATTGACTTCATCATATACAACTCCTCCAACTTGTCTCAAATACCTTTAGCGGCAGTATCACCACTAATTTAAGAGATAACATTCTCTCCTATAGCAAGTTAAAGTGTAGTGAATTCCCACTCTTTCATTTCCTCTTTCTCAACATTTGATATATCCCCTGGCAACAAATGTGTGTCAAACACAAACCGATGCACCCGATTTCTCCTTAGAACCGCTTTTGTCTTACATTCTCATTTTTAAAATCATCATCGCATCCCACTTTTCAATTACTAATTGTGATGTTGAAGCTGCATACGAGCCATGTACATAAGGCACTACACCACTTGAATTACCCATTGAGGAACTACTTGAGGTATTATCTGATTCCGACATTTCTACAACCACCTACCAACGCCAACGCTCCGATACCAAATGTCGTGATAGAATTATAACTCGAGACCACTCAAATCAAAACCTCAATTCACAATGGAAAGACAAGATTGTGGTAAGAAGTATAAAAACAACCAATCAATAACTCAATCTAAATCTCAATCAATCCAAATTCGATCACTATTCCAAATAAGCAATATAGAATCAAAGCAATAACGAAAAATAAATCAGACACCGATTTATAGTGTTTCCACTAACGGCTTATTAGTGTACGTCCGCTTTGAGATAAAGCTTTTATTAATATTGATAACAAGAGTGCAAAAGTAGCTGTATTTTGACATGTTTGTTATATCAAAAAAATAGTCCAGTATTGATGTCATTGGACTAGTTTTTGATTCTAACTCTTGCATAATTTCTAAGGCTTGAATTTGTTGGATAGTTTGTAGATCTGTGGTTGATTCGAAGGAAATAGAAGAGTTAAAATATTAAGGGAGATAAGACAGCAACAACGATTGGGCAATTATGGATTTTGGAAAGGAAAACATGACTTGTTTCTTATTTTGAATAAGAGATTAAAGTAAAATGTAATCTTCCTCCATCATTATAGAAAAATACAGGCACTCAACATGCACAACTTTCTTATTTGGTCTTTCTTGTACACATTTTAACTTTAACCTTTAATTCTCGTACATACTCAAAAAATTCATATAGAAGATCTAGAAAAATTATAGTAGTATTTGTCAATGGAATATTGTAGAATGAAATGTTAGCGAGTGAAAAGAGAACTTATTATTTGTGTTGGTAGTTACTGTTTATTGAAGTTTATTTCTGTGTGAAATTTATAGAAATGTGTCAATGCAGTTATAAGAAAATGCAGTGACCTTTTTAATTTTTAATTTTGGGCTGGTAATATGAGCTAAGAAAGTATATGCTAGATAAACAAATGTCCATGGCAACTATGTGCTAGGAAATTTTTTTGGACTATTTATGTGTTTTATAATTTTATTGTATGAAAAAAAGACAACATCATTTTATTTGAATATTTCATATTATATTCAGTTAAAAAACATAAGCAACATTCAAAATCTGATTTAAAACTCTGCATATAAACTTACAACAGTCAAAATTTAACATCTAATACTTAACATCTAATATGTACATCAAATATCTACATCTAATATATGTTTTGAAAATAATTCATGTCTAACATCTAACATCTAACATCTACATCTAAAAGCAGATAATCAACATTCAATATTTAGAAATTTATTGCATTCATTATTCATATAGTCATGTTCTAGCATAATCTGCAAGTAATTTCATAGTGTCGGGATCTGTTTTCTGTCATGATCTTTATCTGTTACGATGTCATATGCGATGTGAGATTTTAGTTTCTGTATTTCTTTTTCTTCATCTAATTCAAAATTTCATTCAATTTGTATGTTATTGGACAAGTCTTCCATAAATTGGATAACAAATATGCACAATCAATCATACATAAATTTGAATTTTTGTTTAATGTTATAAACTTTTATAAAATAGAATTTTATACTTTCGAATTATTTTTTATTGTGGACAATCCATGAATTTGACTTTGTTGTATTGCAGTTCTTCTGGTTTTTTCCCATTTATTTTATAGGTAGATTTTAGAACATTCATTATTACATCCCTCTTTAACAGCAATCAAGTTAAATAATTTAATATATATTAACTACGAGGCAAATATTTGTCACCATTAGTTATTAATATATTTAAAATTTACCACTGAATTTGCTTGCACATTGTGTGGGCAGTTGAAGGTTTTTTTCTGGTCGTAGTGAATCATAATGATTCCATGTTTTGTTAACGACATTGAATTCTAACAGCATATAATGATTCTGGTTATGTAGCGGTACCAATATTTTTCTAGCAATTTATAGCTTCTTCTATCAACACTTTGACTACTAATGATTGACATGTCGATTCAAGTTTTTAACTATTGATACCTGTGATTACATATTATTTAGTTTTGAAACTTCAAGTGACATTTGCTTGAAATTTTAAATATTTCATACCGCTGCATAGAATTTTAAGTATATTATGTCTTCATGAATTGTGATTAGTTTTACTGCTGTGTATCAGTCGATAACCTGCATAGAAATAATATTTTACATATTAGTTTTATTATTTTCAGCTAGTAATGTTATATTGATTTATATACCCTGGAGTCAATGTTTTTATTGAATAGTATGTCGAGAATATTGACTCCTCTTATTTCAATGTCTTTTTCCTTGTTATAGCGTGCAACATTCTTGTTTTAATAAATAGGTAAAACATATTAGTGTGTATCATTGTAAGAAAGTTATAAATAATTGTTTAGCATATGTATATTTCTACGTAGTAATTAACAGCCAAATATTGGCCTGGCATATATTTTCTAGGCAATTACACTTTTGTGTACACTTGTGTTTGTATTTGCATTTTTTATTTTAATAAAATAACTTATTTATTTCCATGTGCTCGATAAAAAGCATCAAGCTCATCAATCTGTTTATTTGTGAGCCTTTTTTTACAACTTCGCTTTTTCGAACTAATATTTGTGCATCTTCTTTCACTTCAGTGCAATCATCGTTAGATTGTTCACTTGTTTCTGATATGTTTTCAATTTCAGGAGTTTTTTCATCTTTTTTGTCAACCTTTCTTTTATGCAGTTTCTTTTGGTAATTTTTTTTGACCACGATACACGTAATCTGGATCTTTTCGTGGTCTATTACGCTCTTCTTTTATTCTGTTTATGAGTGAAGAAGGAGAAACTTTTGTTGTTTCTCTTTTCATAATTTTCTTCTCTTTTTCTTGCTTGATTCGGAATTCTTTGGCTTCCTTTTTTTGAAGCCTTTATTTGTTATCAAAGCTTTAAAATATTTGTGTCAGTCCCAAACTGAATAACGGGCAGCCTACTTCTGGTGTTTCTTTCTTCTCATCATCTGTTATAGTTGCATATTTAGTGTATGTTTAATGTTTGAGGTAAAATATTTTATATAAAGTACCAATTTTATTTTAAAATACATACCTTTCATCTTTTTATATATTTTTTCTTGATGTTTTCTTCAATTAAAATATCTAATTTTTCATCTGGTTTTTCAGAAAATACAAATGGTTATATAACTTGTTTGTTAGTATTTACATGGCAAATATTTGTCTGGATAATATTTTAACTATAATCTGTAAAATTTTACCTTTTTTGAGCCTTCTTTTTCCTTTTATGTATATTCTATTTGTTAGTCACTTTTCACTGCCTTTGGTCGGACGACTACTTCATATTGGCTTGTTGTTAGGTCATCATCGTCCCTGTCATCATTATTGGCGGTAGTGTCAGTTTAAATCTGATTAGCTTGATCCTCAATTTGTTTTCATGTTGATTAGATTTTTTTCCTAGTCAACATTATTAGTAGCAACATGACATTTACCTTGATCGGCTTCATTTTCAAGTTTACTTTCCATCGGCACCCTCAGAAGCATATTTTCTATTACTTTCATCGTCATCAGCATGTTTTGTTTCATCACACTTTTCTTTTTCATACTTTTTTGCAGTTTGTCATTTTCTTTTTCAATATCTTTGTTTTGCTGTTTTAGGTCTGCATTCTTCTTTGTCGGCCCTGCATTTTCTTTTTCAGATCTGTATTCTTTTTTTAATTTTTTACTTTCTTTTTTTTGATCTGTTTTCTCCTTTTTCAACTTCTTTATTTCCAGTTCCATGTCTTTTAGTTTTTTGCTGATATTCTCATATTTTTCATCATCAACGGAAGCTTTTTCTATATGATATTTAGCTTTTGTAGTTTTTATCTCCTTTTCCTTTGTATTGTTTTTCTTCCGTTCTCTACAAATTAGAAAAATTAATAATTTTCATATTCGTTTGGCAAATGTTTGTGTGGCAACTGTTTGCCTGGAAAATATTTGCCACTTAATTGTCGCCTACCTAATATTTGTTATTCTATATTTTTTTAATGCATTTCTTTTTATTGTTAGCATAGTTACCTTTTTGTCAAGAAAACACTTCATTTTGCTTGGAGTAAGTTGCAGAAGTGTCCATTTGGAAATGTTGGATCATTTTCTTTATAGTTTTTTTTTCAAAGGAATAATATTGAGATATCACAAAATCAATACTGCATATAGAGGTATTAGATGTTGATTTATTCGTTGTTAGTAATTGTAAATGATAAAATAGGTTGTTAGAGTTTACCAAGAGCAGAGTTACACATGCACGTATTTTTCATGGACTTTCTTTGTTTTTTCTTACTTACTCCATCCAATGTTTTCCAATTTTTGCTGGCTAAGAAATGTTTTTTGTTTGCTTCAAATTATAAATATATGGTAGCACATCACAAAGGAAAGGCTGAGTTTGGGTTGGAGAGTAAGAAAGTTGAAATCAAATACATTATAGGCAATCTTGCAACATCATTTTCTTTTTGGCTTTTTGAAGCTAATCGAAAGCTTGATTCTATGCTTTTGCTTTGATCATTTTTGAATCCTTGAAATATTCTTCTTTGAATGCTTTTAATTCAGAATGAATTTCATGTTCCTTTAAATGAGATGCAATGTTGATTTTGATGCCTTCTTTTGGAAATCGAAAAATTGTAGCTATGTCACTCTTTTAAAGTTGCTTTGACATCTCCAAATTTAAACAAGTTTTCTTCAACTGAGAAGCATTGTGTTATTATATCTATTGGAATTGATTATTTTGCTATGTCACAAGATTATATTGCTCTTTCGAAGAATGGGTTAATGGTATTGAAAAATGGAGTTTTTTTCAACAATTCCATGTACGATTGTAGAAGTAAGTTTTCTTTTAATAAATGTTCCATTAATGTGTGGAATGATCTAAAACCGCTTCTATAGGCTTCTAATTTTTCTTTTGAGGTTCACTTTCTTTTGCCTTATCTTCTTTTTGTTTGTTCACTGGTATTTTTCTTTACTTATACTTCTTGTTACTGGAGCTTTTCTTTTTAGGGAGGAAACATGAACATCTTGTGATGGTATATAATCTAGAGATTCTGTATTTGAAGTTGTTGAAGTTCTTTTTCTAAAGGTTTATATTCTGATGATTCAGATTTTTCAGATGTTGGAGATTCAGTTTTTGGTTATGGTTGATGTGTTTTATGAGATTCAGGATTGGAAGATGATTTACCTAGTTTCTTGATTTTATCAAATGATGGTCTTTTCTTAGATATCCCAATTTTGTGTCTTTGTCGTGGTTACTCCAAGGATTTTAATTGTGAAATTAGTGTCACATACATAGATATATGAACATACATATATATAGATTTGTAAGTACGTACATACATACATACATATGTATGTGGCAAATATTTGCCTTACAAATATTTTGCAAGGGCAAACTACATACACAAGGAATTATTGATTAAACTTGTGGCAAATACTTGTGAGGAGAGTAATTGCATTAGTCATTCACGAATCTACAATTCTAAATTATCAAGTAACAAACAATGTATGTCAAAATTTCCAAGCATATATTTTGCATGGGTAAACTACATACACCGGGAATTGCTGATTAAACTTATGGCAAAAATTTGTCAAGAGAGCAATTGCATTTGTCATTCAAGAATCTACAATTCTAGTTTATCAAGTAACAAATAATATATTTCAAAATTTTGCAATAAATTCTCTTTAAATACAAGTACAGAAAAATTGAAATAAAAAACTTTTCTGCTTCTTTTTCTCTAGGTTTATCACTTTCTTCAAATTGTGCATTTGCGTGTTCCACGCAATAGCCATTCAATGTGTGGATCCCTTTACAAGCTTCGTCTTTCTCAACAAATTTGCAATTAATAACCTTTTTTTTACGAATTTATGGTTTCCGAATTGATTCTCGATTTATATGGTTGAAGAATTTAAGATTTCGAATTGTGTAAAGTTAAAGACGATTGGTAATCAAATTTTTTTACTGTAGAGTAAAAGCGGATATTTTTACGAATTGAAAGAGTGCAGTTATTCTTTTTAGTTATTTAAAAAGGGCGTATAATTTATAAATTGTAATTGGGAGGGATGTGTGACTAATTATTTTCAACTAGAAGGATATGGTCCAAAATTTCTCAATTATCAATTAATACTGCAACCTGAAACTGTTCATCTAAAGCCATACATTTGGAGATGATCTCATGCGCAATTTTCTAAAGCTCATGTGACTACGCCTCCACATATTTTTCGTCTGTCTTCTGAAACTTCAAATAGCGACCGACAACATATTTTTCACTTCAGCTTCCTCGATATTGTATTTCTTTTTCAGCTCATTCTAAATCTCCTTTGTTCACTTATCTGAGCTGTAGCAATCATATAGATCATCGCTCAAGCCAATAAGAACATAATTTTTGCAGGGGTAGTCATGGTCCACCCAATCCTGCAAAGTCTTTTTCTGATCATCTGTTGCTACTTCGAACGGCGCTGGTTTTTCCGTTGTAAGCACATGCGCCACCTTATTGACAGTCAAGAAAAATTGCATTTTTTGTCTCTAATGTTTGAAATGAACGGTTTGTTCGCGTTGTAGCCAGTAGAGTCGTCGGTGATCGAAGCCATAACGTGTTAATATTGTTGTACCTATATTTGAATCTATACTACCTCTATGGCTGAGTCGCGGACTAAGTCGTTATCTTTAAGACGTTTCGCTATTGTACCAAAATTGTGAAAGACGGTCTCTGATGCAGCACCGCCTCCAGAACAAAACAATCCTAAATCAATATCAAGAGCCTCTTGCATGAAGATTAGTGAGTCAATAGCACCAAAAAAATATTGCTCGAATCTAAGAAAGTTTAAAGCCGAAAAGGGAGAAAAATCAGTTTAAAAACTTACAGAAATTTTGTCAAACAACTTGGATTATATTGGGAAAAATTTGATGATAAAAACACATTGTTTTCTTTCCGAGTCATGAAAAAATATAGAATATGAATTTACGGAGTCTCATTACTAATTCATAAAAAAATATTGTCAAAAAATAAAGAGCTATCCATTATATTAACCAAGCCTGGGTTAGGTCGAACAGGTTGATCAGCGTGCACGAGTGTGATAGCCAGTACGCTCTCACTCTTCAACGTAAAAGAAAACATTGAATGTCCAAAATGCCATCATTTTTCTTGTGAATCCTATAATTAAATAGGATCGATTTAAAATTCCCCACAACGTGTGACATTTAACAAGAGGAGTATTCCATAATCCTCCTTTCAATGTTTTTACAATTCATTTTAAAATCAAATTTTGAAACACACGTCAGCAAAATACAAAACCCATTTTCAAATCTATTAGAAAAATAATCGAAAGGTTGGACATGATTATTCTCCCATTTCATAATGCATTTCAAATGGTCCAGTAGAAATTAGGGACCAATTATTATTTCGCCCATTTTGATATTTCAACACTGTGTGATACAGTGGACATGATTGGACTTGTGCACTAGGGTTTGTCGGGATTGCGACTTTCCAATATCATTGGTTCTTTATGTCCAGCAAAATCAGCAGCCGACGTCGCCGACGTCGAATCTAACTTCAACTTCTTGTCCAGAACCGAAGACAGTGCATTGTCTATCTTGTGAGCATCATTATTACCTTGCACATGGTGCTTAAATGGCATGGCATTGTAAGGAGTTTCTCTGCCTCCAACAATATAATAGTGCCAATCCAAACGAATATATTTGATCACCCTCAGGATTTCGCTCATCTCTAAGCACATGTAAGATGATCAGGTCAGTTATGTAAAATAAGACAGAACATTTAGTAATAAAAATAAAAATAAAAATAAAATAGCTTAATAATTCAAATAACATAATCATTCCAGTACAAGTCTACAACATCTAGCTAGCCTTAATAATCTTTCATAAGAATTCTAATTTGTTGCGTCAAACTCAACTTTAGTCATAAATCTGATTACAAACATTGTTTTCTTATGTAATAAGTTTTTGATTAAAACCTTCAAAATAGTACCAACTCTTCCTCGAGTAATTAGCTATGCATGAGTTACTAGACAGTTATCAACTTATTTAAAAGCTATAACGAAATTTATTAAGCATAGCCTCCCTTTACCGATTTCTTTACAAAGACACATGGACAAATGAACCTCTAAATGGACACGAACTCAACTGAACCCAAGATGCTGCTTGTGTATGCATCAATTGTTTATCTTAAACTTCTGAGATCGACTATTTTGCACACCAAGTTCTGGAATATGATAAATATTTATCCTAAAACTATTAGTTACTACTGTGATATGTATATGTAATGAACATGGAAGTAGACCTGTCAAAATATGACCCAACCCATTAACCCAACCCATTTACCCTACTTTTAAGTGGGTTGGGTCAACCCATTTATGAATTTTATTAAATGGGTTATGGGTTGGGTTGACCCATTTTTAAAAGGGTTATAAGTGGGTAACCCATTTACCCATTTATTAAAAACATTAAATTTTAATATAAATTTGAAAAATAAGAATTTTAAACATACAATGTATTTTTCATGAAAATTGACAGTTGTACTTAAAAAATAACAGGTCACTGTATCTTCATATTTGAACTTCACCGACTGTAGAAGCCGCTATTTTTTCTGTTCAGACTGCAATTAAAATTTCTAATTTCAAGTTATAAATTCGAAATTTTCAAAAAATTCAAAATTTAAATTTCAAATTTCAAATTTTCATATTCCAAATTTCAAATTCGATATTTCCAAAAATTTGAAAAATTAAATATCAAAATTCGAAATTTCCAAAAATTTCAAAATCCGAAATTTCAAATTTAAAAATTTCCAATTTCAAAATTCGAAATTTCCAAATATTTCAAAATTCGAAATTTCCAAATATTTCAAAATTTCAAATTTAAAATTTTCAAAAATTCAAAATTTCCAAATTTAAATTTCGAAATTTCAAATTTCGAATTTCAAAATTCAAATTTTCAAAATTCGAAATTTCAAAATCAAAAATTTGAAAATTTAATCAAAATTTCAAAATTCGAAATTTCCAAAAATTTCAAAATTAAAAATTTCAAAATCCGAAATTTCCAAAAAGTTCAAAATTTAAATTTCGAAATTTCCAAACAATTCAAAATTTCAAATTTAAAATTTATTCAAAATTTCAAAATTCGAAATTTCCAAATTTAAATTTCGAAATTTCGAATTTCAAAATTTAAAATTTAAAATTTTCAATTTTTAAATTCAAAATTTAAAATTTCGAATTTTAAAATTCAAAATTTAAAATTTTCGAATTTTGAAATTTGAAATTTTAATTTGAAAATTGGAATTTGAATTTTTAAAGTTCAAAATTTTGAAATTTCAAATTTTAAAATTCGAAATTTTGAAATTTGAAATTTTGAATTTTGAATTTTGAAAATTTGATATTTGAATTTTAAAATTTTGAATTTTAAAATTTTGAATTTTGAATTTTCGAAATTTGAAAATTTTAAATTTGAATTTTGAAATGTGAAATTTTGAAATTTGAAAATACATTTTTTTAGAATTTTTTCATATAAAAAATCGACTTATGTGAGTCGAAAAGCAAAAAAAATTGCTTTTGCAATAAGTTGAAAAATGACTTTTAAAAGTCGGTAGATTTTAATTGACTTTTAAAAGTCGGTAGATTTTAATTTCATATTGACTTTTTAATTTTTTCATTTTATAAGCAAAAAACAACTTATTTATTGTAATCCAAACGGCCCCTAAATCTTTAAATGGGTTAAATGGGTAACCCGCTTATTAAACGGGTTGGGTCATATATGGCTAGGGTCATAAGTGGGTAAAAAAGAATGGGTCATAAATGGGTTGGGTCAAACTCAACCCAACCCATTTTGACCCAACTCAACCCATTTGACAGGTCTACATGGAAGTGGTACCATGCATGAGTCAAGCAGAATGTACGATGAGTATTAAAATGGCATTTGCCATAAAAAACCTCCTTACTTTCGCTGGACTGTAGCTTACTAAGAAGCAAAACCAGCAGCCAACGTTGAATCTAACTTACAAGATAGACAGTGCATTGTCTATCTTGTGAGCATCATTATTACCTTGCACATGGTGCTTAAATGACATGCCATCGTAAAGAGTTTCTCTGCCTCCAACAATATAATAGTGCCAATCCAAACGAATATATTTTCACCCCTCAGGAAACTCCGAAGCTCCTGGGTTTTCGCTCATCTCTAAGCACATGTAAGATGATCAGGTCAGTTATGTAAAATAAGACAGAACACTTTAGTAATAAAAATAAAAATAAAAATAAAATAGCCTAAGAATTCTATTTTGTTGCGTCAAACTCAACTTTAGTCATAAATCTGATTACAAACATTGTTTTCTTATGTAATAAGTTTTTGATTGAAACCTTCAAAATAGTACCAACTCTTCCTCGAGTAATTAGCTATGCATGAGTTACTAGACAGTTATCAACTTATTTAAAAGCTATAACGAAATTTATTAAGCATAGCCTCCAAGATATTACTGAAAAGCTATGACGAAATTTATTAAACACAGCCTCAAAGATATATACGACCGTGACATATAACCATAGCTTTCATGACCGTATCATATGCCTCGAACTGTAATGATTGAAGGTTTAAGATTTGATAGCTCAACCGGTCGAACCGTCGAAACCGTGATTTATTTTTTCGAAAAATTAACACATTTAACTACAAACTATACACAAAAATATTGAAATAATAATGCTATATACACAAGCTGTAGATGGTCTTAAAGGTCTGCAACAGAAGTTTTGTGTTGTTGCAGTGCACAAACTTTGTATATGGTAGAGTAATGCATGACGATAGAAGTTTAATGACGATAGACTTGACGAATCTTACAGTGATATTAGATGAGTTTGCAGTAGTAAAGAACAAAGTGATGAAGTTAGTGGTTTAGATTTTGGAACGATTATGATTTTTGAAATATATATATTTAATTATTTTCTTCAAAACAATACAAAATATGAAAATGAGAGAGAATTACGCGATTAGAAAGTAGAAAAAAATTAAAAGAACTGTGGTTCAACCGGGTAAAATTGACGGTTGAACCGTTGATTTAAAGGTCCGACCAAGCTTCATGGATGAATGAGTTTCGATTGAGTTCCGGACCATGGTGGTCCAAAAATCAAGCTTATTCGAGGTCGGACCGCAGCAGAATTATGCTTAATCTGTTTTATAATATCCTACAATGTGTGAGCGAGCATGATCTAATCATATTAATTCTTTCGTAAACCTCCTTTTAAAATCAAACAACATCATCGTATGCATATTTAATGCCTAGAATTAATATTTTTGGTCACCAAATTAGTAATAAAAGCTAATAATTCAGTATGTTGAAATATTCACAGAGGCAAGACCATTGAATGAAGTTCATACATATATTTTCATGCCAACGTTTATTGTAACAAAATAAATCTCTTGTTGTTACATGCTACCAATTTCATATATATGCTTATCTCTTTTAGAATATCTTGTGATGTGTGACTAATCATATTCCAATCTACGCATCCACTCTAACACAATTTGAACTACACATAACACAATATTAGTAATCCAGTGATTCGAAAGTTGAAATAAAGCAAGCAGGCCCGGCCCACAACAGAGTCCAGGAGACAAAGGACTAGGGAAACGCCCAGGTAAGGGGCAACAAAAAATCAGAAAAACAAACGAAAGAAAAAATGGGATTTTCCTTTTCTAAATTTTTTGTTCCCATCTTCGACTGCTGCAAAGTGCAGCCACCTCCAAGCTTCCATCGTGTCTTATCTCTCTCAATCACACATCGGCTTCATCTCCATCGATTACTTTGCTGCGCTTGTAGAATGCATCCCTCAAATTGCAAACCCTAATTTCAAATTCAAAGTATAGCCCGAAATCAGAATTTGGATCAAGTCTCAACTGAAACAATGTGAGTAAATACAGTTCACATTTGATGATTGAAATAAGCTTTCGTTAATTTGTTATGCTTGTAAATGACAATGATTAGTTTTTTTTCTTCTATGACTGAAATAAGCTTTTATTTCTATGATTGAAATAAGTTTTTGTTAATTTGTTGTGCTTCCAAAACAAATCAATTGTAGCCAACTAATTCAATTGCTAATCTAAATGTCTTTCTGTAGACCCCTTAATGAAAGAGA
This sequence comes from Allium cepa, assembly GCA_030765085.1. Taxonomy (NCBI): domain Eukaryota; kingdom Viridiplantae; phylum Streptophyta; class Magnoliopsida; order Asparagales; family Amaryllidaceae; genus Allium; species Allium cepa. The sequence goes on along the minus strand of CM060934.1, from coordinate 942,042,967 downwards.
GTATTCATGAAGTTGTTGTTACTAATTTATACACTTATAAACAGCTAATCTGAAAGCTGTAACGATCCGTATTTTACGAGTCGATAAATCATAAAATAATTGTAATTAGGTCGTTCGTATTAAGTATTTCGTCCAGAGTTTAAGTCGTGTAAAAGTTAACTCGTGTGGTGCTTAAGTCGTGGGTAGCTTGGGTCGTATGGAAGTTAGGTTGGGTGGAGCGACTTATAGGAATAACGACCTAAGTATTTTAAGCAAGTTAAGGGATAGGTCGTGGACGAGTTAAGGAATGGAGTGACCTATAAGTTTGGACGAGTTAATGTGTTAGTGTTAGAACGAGTTAACAACATGGTGGTGAGCGACTTAAGGTAGCTAACGAGTTAGGGAAGCCAACGACTTAGCGGATTGACCGACCTAAGGAATAGATGACTTAAGAATTTGGAAGACCTAAAATATAGTTAACGACCTAAGAGAGTTAGGTCGCGTGTAGGTGTTAAGGCTTAAGTCGTAAGCGATTTATGTTAGGTCGCGTAATGGCTTAGGTCGCTGGTTAGTAGATAGGTCGGTTGAACGACTTAGGGACTGGGAAGAGCTAGTAGTTGTAGCGAGTTAGTGGAGTTTACGACCTAGTGATTAACGTGTTAAGACTTAGGTCGTTAAGTTGTAAAGTGGTTAAGTCGCTGGACGCTAAGTCGTTTTCCCCGATGAGTCGTAGGTCGCGAGGGTTGTTAAATCGAGCATTAGCTAGTTTCGTTAGGTCGTTCCTATAGTAGGCCGCATGAAGGCTTAAGGGGTTAGGTCGTGTATGTTTTAGGTCGTGCATAGGTTTGAACCGATAGGTCCTTAGGTCGATGGGGGATCTTTAGGTCGTAGGTCGTGGACATTGGTAGGTCGTGGACGACCTAAAGGCGAGCGACCTAAGAGCGAGCCTATAAATACACGGTCTATCTTCATTTTTTTGGTACCGGATTTTGAAGCGACGAAGTGCTGCCATTTTGAGAGCTCGACTACAACATTTCTTAACTTCTTTTCTCCACTTTAATCTTGTGCTAACATCCATCCAAGATTGAAGATCAAATCGAAGATTCAAGAGCCAAAGTTGAAGATCTCCATCCATCGAAGAGAGATTTCATCGTTTGAATCGGAATCTTGTCGGATCAAGCTAGATCCTTTGCTGTCCAGATCTGGAGTTGGTTGTTTTTGAGGTGTTTAGGCGATTTGGTGAGTGGTGGTTATCTCTCACACGGATCCAACGGAGTATATTGGATCGGTGGCTTGATTGTGTGTTAAAGATAGTGATTTCGTGCATTTTCCTTAAGTCTGCAGGTAGATCTATTGTTCATGATGTTTTGACACCTATTTTACTACATGTTCACTTATGCAAGTTTATTTATCGAGTTGTAGAAATATTGTTCATGATTCATGCTTGTTAGATTACATGTTAGATTTGGACTCTTTATTTACGAAATTGCCATTATTGTTATAACTGCTTATTTAGATCTTGTTTGAATGCTTTATTATTTGGATTAATGATTGATTTTATTGATTAGTTGATTGATGATTTGATTTGGACAAGTATGGTCGAAGATGATTCAAAAGCTAAGTGGAAAAGCTCTTGAATAAGGAAAGCTGCTTGTGGCATATGAAGCGGTGTTGAAGCTCATATGGATAGATTTGATGATGATGTTGAGATGAGACTTTGCTATGATGCGATGAGGCAAAGTATGATGTGAGAAAGCCTTGGTTTAATTCAGACGGGATCATCCCAAGCATGTTGGTAACTCGGTGATGTGGTCCGAGTTCGTGGATAATGGTTGGCTCGAGAGGCGCTTGAGCTAGTATGTGAATAGTCGTCGAGGAGGATGACTAGAAGGCTGAGATTTCATCGTTGTTGAAGGTTCTAGCATGCTCAAAGCAAGAGTACGTTGGAATGGGTCACGACGACGTTCCAGACACGGGTCACGATGACGTGTTAGTACCCTGGGCAGATTCGATAGTCCTAGGCACGGGTCACGACGACGTGCGGAGTTATGTCTATAACCGGGGTTGCCATTAGCCCTTGGAGGACGGATGAAATAATGGGTCGGTCATTCAATTAATGGTGAAATCAAGGCAATGATAACAGTGATAGCCAGAGTCATGGATGTTTGGATGTTTGGTTGTATCGTCACTTGGGTCAAGAGCGATGTTTTCAGGGTGCTTATCTGATCTTGGTTTAGGCCTTGGGGGTTTATTCTTGGAAAACGCCGACCTTGACTCGAGTGATAATTACTTTGCTTTGAATGTCTGAATTGCTATGTTTGCTTCTGCTTAGTGTGTCTGGGGGCTATCACTGTAGAAAGAGGTGGAGTGGGATGGTTGGGTTCCTATTCCTTTTACCCTTTATGCTCTTTTGGTATGTCTGATAGTTGATTTACTGCTCACTAAGACTTTTGTCTGACTCAAGGTTTTATGTTTAACTCTTATTACCTTGGGCTGTTCATCCATGTTGGGATGGGCAGACTAGGTAGCAGGTGATAGGTGCTGTTCTTAGTGACTAACACTGTTGATGACGAAGACGAGCTGGAGGCTTTTGCATATTGTTTTCTTTACTATATGTACTGGATGTTCCGCTGTTTGTTTGATACTCTGAGTGTTATGTAGTGAGGCTTGATGTATTGACCATTCAGATGTTTGTATAAAACTACTATGAGTTTATATGATAAGATTCTGTTCTATGAGCTTCACTATGTATACTTTTCTATTGTATTTTATCCCTGCGCTGTGAGTAATACGATAGATTATTCTGTGTTTTACCTTACCTTGACGGTCGTCCATGGCGGCCTGGCACACTTTTCAGCGCATCATTTCCTTGTTTAGTGCAGAAGTCATGGGCGGTCGTCACATTTGGTATCAGAGCTTTGGTTAATCGATTTTAGCCAACGCTCGCTGACGTAACTACGTATGAGGGACGTAATTGTAATTTTGATGGATGATTACTATATATAATATAGTAGCTTAGAAGGATTTGAACTTCTTATGCAGTTGTTTCTCAGGGTATATTAATCATTTCTTTTAGATATTAGGAATGAGTCGAAGAGGGAGACCAGCTGCTAGGGGAGGCCATGCTGTTGAGGGGGCTGCTGATATGCTTCTATGTTTGAGGCTATGATGACTTTGATCATGGGAAGGATGCCAGCTCCGGGGCCATCAGTAGATGTTGGAGTTCAGGTTCAAGCCCCAAGACCAGTGGATTTTGCTAAGTTGTGTAAGGACTATACTGCTCTTGGAGGAAAGGTTTTCTTGGGAACAGAATCAACCATAGAAGTTCAGAGATGGATAGATGCTTGTAGAAGAATCTTTGGTGATTTGGGAATTGAGGATGCGACTAAAAGGAAGCTTGCATCAAGACAGCTTCAGGGAAGAGCTTCTGATTGGTGGAACTCTATCACCATTGATACTCCAGAGGAAGAGATCACTTGGGAGCAATTCCAAGTCAGATTTGAAGCTAAATTCATTTCTACAGCTCAGAAGTCTGTTTTGTTTAAGAAGTTTGTGGAGATCAAGCAAGGTGGAAGACCAGTTCTTGAGTATGTTTCTGAATTTGAAGCTTTGTCCAAGTATGCCAGATCGTATATTGAGTCTTCATATCAGAAGAACGAGAAGTTTGTGACAGGCTTGGATAGTTATCTTGGGAGGCAGTTGGTGGATCATCTGGACGATCCGTTTGAGAAGCTTGTGGAGAAAGCTCTCAGGCACGAGAGTTTGTTTCCTAAGGAAGGGTCTGTTGTTGCTGTGACCAAGGAAGAGTCCAAACCACCGCAGGGTGGAAACAAGAAGAGGAAGCAGCAACGGCAGAAGGGTAAGGATGGACAGAAGAAGCCAAAGGGTGAAGTGACCTGCTACAATTGTGGGCAGAAGGGCCATTTCTCTAGGGATTGCAAGAATCCAAAGGTGCAGTTGAAGTGCCACAACTGTGATAAGCTGGGGCATATCAGGAAGGACTGTCCAGAACCGAGAAAAGATAAGCAGATTGTGCAAGCTTATGCTTTGGGGGCCGTGCCATCATCTTTGAAGGCTCCTACTGCTGAAGAGGAGGGAAAGAGTGTGGTGGTTCAAGGTACTCTTTCCATTTGTGGTGTTCCAGTTAGAGTGTTGTTTGATACTGGGGCGTTGCATTCCTTTGTTTGTAGTGAACTTGTAGGCCGGTTAGGTTTGGAACCGGAAATTGTTGATAGACCATTGGTTGTGACTAATCCAGCTGGGGGTTCGTCTTGTTTGTGTATGGTATGCCATGGTCAGGTTGTGTCGAGTCATGATTGCTCTTTTATTTGTGATTGTTTTGTTCTGAACTTTGCGGGGTTCGGAATTATTTTGGGTATGGACTGGCTTAGGAAGTATGCGGCAATGGTTGATTGTAAGAGGCTAGAGGTGACAGTCGAGAATGTGGAGGGGCGAAACGTTGTGATATGATGTAAGCATGAGGAAGGCGTCTTCATGAGCTTCATGTATTCGCTGGTTGTTCCACGGGATGGACTGTCATCGGTGCCTATCGTGAATGGATTTGAGGATGTCTTTGACGAGGTCAAAGGGTTACGCCGCATAGAGAGATAGAGTTTCGTATCGATCAAGTTGAGGGATCCAGACCAGTTGTGATGCCTCTTAGGCGGATGGCACCTAGAGAACAGCAAGAGTTGAAGGTGCAAGTTGATGACCTTTTACAGAAAGGATTCATTCGGCGAAGTGTGTCCGAATGGGGTGCACCAGTTGTGTTCGCAACCAAAGCGGATGGATCGTTAAGCTTGTGTGTGGATTATCGTGAGCTGAATAAGGTGACTAAGAAGAACAAGTATCCATTGCCGAGAATAGATGACTTGTTTGATCAGCTTCACGAGGCTAAGGTGTTTTCTCAGATGGATTTGGCAACGGGATTTCACCAATTAAGAGTGGCTAAGGATAGTGTGCCGAAGACTGCTTTTAGGACACCATCCGGTTTTTATGAGTGGTTGGTAATGCCGTTTGGATTGACCAATGCACCAGAATATTTTGTGGATCTTATGAATAGAGTGTTCAGAGATCAGTTGAACAAGTTCGTACTTGTGTTCGTGGATGATATTCTGATTTATTCCAGAACTGAAGAAGAGCACAAGACGCACTTGCGGACTGTTTTGGAAATCTTGCGAAAACAACAGCTGAAGGCTAAGTTTTCGAAGTGTCACTTCTGGAAGGGCGAAGTGTGGTTCTTAGGCCATGTTATCTCTGGAAATGGAATAGCGGTTGATCCCGCCAAGGTGGCAGCAATCCAGGATTGGGTTAGACCTAAGAATGCATCTGATGTGAGAAGTTTTCTTGGATTAGCAGGATACTATCGTCGGGTTATCAAAGACTTTTCCAAGATAGCTGCACCGTTAACAGGATTGACGAAAAAGAATCAAGTATTTAGATGGGAAGCTAAGTGTGAGCAAGCTTTCGGAATCCTGAAAGAGCGACTGACAAGTGCTCCTATTTTGACTGTTCCAAGTGGGAGTGATGAGATGGTGGTTTACACCGATGCATGTAGTACTGGACTTGGAGCAGTGCTAATGCAGAAGGATAAAGTTATTGCATATGCAAGTCGACAACTGAAGTCGCATGAAAGGAATTATCTGACTCATGATTTGGAGTTGGCGGCGATTGTATTTGCTCTGAAGATGTGGAGACATTATCTATTGGGAGTTCGATTCGAGTTGTTTACAGATCATAAGTCGTTGAAGTATCTTTTCTTCCAAAAAGATTTGAATCTTCGGCAGCAACGATGGCTAGAGTTTTTGGCATCATATGATTTTGGTATAGCATATACTCCGGGAAAAGGAAACGCAGTGGCGGATGCGTTAAGTCGAAGACATGCAGGATTGGGAGCCATGTTTTTAGAATGGAAGAGCCTTGAGTATTTGGCTGGATTTGACTTCAGGCCTAGATGTGAATTGGAACCTGAAATGTTGGCAAACTTATCGATAAGACCTACTCTAGTGGAAAGAATTGGCGAGGGCCAAAAGCGAGACGATAAGCTTGTCAAGATTATCCGAGATTTGGAATCTGGATCAGACCCAGAGAAGGATAAAGGATTCGAAGTCGATCGAGAGGGTTGGCTTCGAAAACAAGGACGACTAGTTGTTCCCGATATAGATGGATTGAGAGATGAAGTTCTTATGGAAAGTCATCACTCGAAGTTGACAATTCATCCAGGTGGAAATAAGATGTATCAGGATATGAAGAGAACCTATTATTGGGAAGGTATGAAGAAGGATGTTGGAAATTTTATTTCCAAATGTATGAACTGCCAGTTGGTAAAAGCCGAGCAGAAGAAGCCCAATGGATTGCTTCAGCCATTAGAGGTTCCTACATGGAAGTGGGAGCAAATATCGATGGATTTTATCGATGGGCTACCTAGAAACAGAGCAGGAAATGAAGGGATTTGGATCATCGTAGATCGTCTGACTAAGAGTGCAAGATTCATTCATGTTCGATCAACTAGGACTGCATCGAAATTGGCTGAGTTGTATGTTAAGTGGATAGTTCGATTCCATGGTATTCCGAAGAGTATAGTGAGCGATCGAGACCCATTGTTCACTTGTGGATTTTGGAAGAGCTTCCAAGAAGTTTTGGAGACCGAGTTGTGTTTGAGTACAGCTTATCATCCCCAAAAAGATGGTCAGACCGAGACAGTCAACCGAGTTTTGGAAGATCTCCTTAGAGCTTGTGTTTTAGATTTCGGAGGATTATGGGAAGATCATCTTCATTTGGTGGAATTTGCATATAATAACAGTTACCAGTCAAGTATTGGTATGGCACCGTATGAAGCGTTGTATGGAAGACCGTGTAACTCTCCGACATGTTGGTTGGAAACTGGAGAAAAATTGATACTTGGGCCAGAAATGATTCGTCAGACTTCGGATTGTATAGAGACCATTCGGCGACGAATGAAGACAGCCCAAGACCGTCAGAAAAGTTATGCAGATAAGCATCGTAAGGATTTGGAATTTGACGTAGGTGATATGGTTTTTGTGAAGATTTCTCCATTGAAGAATGTTATTCGATTCGGGAAGAAAGGAAAATTGACTCCGAGATTTGTTGGACCATTCCCGATCATCGAGCGAATAGGAAGGCTCGCCTATAAATTGGAGTTACCGGAAAAGATGGCGAGTGTGCGCAATGTTTTTCATGTATCGTATCTACGGAAGTATGTGCACGACTCGAATACAGTGGTTTCTGCTGATAGCCGTGAAGATTTGGATGTTGATCCAGTTGTTATGAGACCTCGTAGGCCGCTTCGTGTTGTGGGAATCGACACGAAACAGCTTAGGAGGAAGACGATTACGTTGCTCAAGATACAATGGAGTGATGATGTTAACGACTGTACATGGGAGGAGGAAGAGAGGATGAAAGCAGCTCATCCTGAACTCTTCGAGGTATGGCCCTAAGGTGTCGTGACATCTCATGAATTTGTAACTTGTTCTAATATTAGAATTCTGCGTGCTAGGCTAGTAATTGGATGCATGGTTTGTTGATTGCTATGGATGGTAGGCATGCAGAATAGTTATGATTGCTCTTGTTTGTTTGGAATTTTGGGGGCGAAATTCCTAAGGGGGAGAGAATGTAACGGCCCGTATTTTACGAGTCGATAAATCGTAAAATAATTGTAATTAGGTCGTTCGTATTAAGTATTTCGTCCAGAGTTTAAGTCGTGTAAAAGTTAACTCGTGTGGTGCTTAAGTCGTGGGTAGCTTGGGTCGTATGGAAGTTAGGTTGGGTGGAGCGATTTATAGGAATAACGACCTAAGTATTTTAAGCAAGTTAAGGGATAGGTCATGGACGAGTTAAGGAATGGAGTGACCTATAAGTTTGGACGAGTTAGCGTGTTAGTGTTAGAACGAGTTAACAACATGGTGGTGAGCGACTTAAGGTAGCTAACGAGTTAGGGAAGCCAGCGACTTAGGGGATTGACCGACCTAAGGAATAGACGACTTAAGAATTTGGACGACCTAAAATATAGTTAACGACCTAAGAGAGTTAGGTCGCGTGTAGGTGTTAAGGCTTAAGTCGTAAGCGATTTATGTTAGGTCGCGTAATGGCTTAGGTCGCTGGTTAGTAGATAGGTCGGTTGAACGACTTAGGGACTGGGAAGAGCTAGTAGTTGTAGCGAGTTAGTGGAGTTTACGACCTAGTGATTAACGTGTTAAGACTTAGGTCGTTAAGTCGTAAAGTGGTTAAGTCGTAGGACGCCAAGTCGTTTTCCCTGATGAGTCGTAGGTCGCGAGGGTTGTTAAATCGAGAATTAGCTAGTTTCGTTAGGTCGTTCCTGTAGTAGGCCGCATGAAAGCTTAAGGGGTTAGGTCGTGTATGTTTTAGGTCGTGCATAGGTTTGAACCGATAGGTCCTTAGGTCGATGGGGGATCTTTAGGTCGTAGGTCGTGGACATTGGTAGGTCGTGGACGACCTAAAGGCGAGCGACCTAAGAGCGAGCCTATAAATACACGGTCTATCTTCATTTTTTTTGGTACCCGGATTTTGAAGCGACGAAGTGCTGCCATTTTGAGAGCTCGACTACAATATTTCTTCACTTCTTTTCTCCACTTTAATATTGTGCTAACATCCATCCAAGATCGAAGATCAAATCGAAGATCCAAGAGCCAAAGTTGAAGATCTCCATCCATCGAAGAGAGATTTCATCGTTTGAATCGGAATCTTGTCGGATCAAGCTAGATCATTTGCTGTCCAGATCTGGAGTTGGTTGTTTTTGAGGTGTTTAGGTGATTTGGTGAGTGGTGGTTATCTCTCACACGGACCCAAAGGAGTATATTGGATCGGTGGCTTGATTGTGTGTTAAAGATAGTGATTTCGTGCATTTTCCTTAAGTCTGCATGTAGATCTATTGTTCATGATGATTTGACACCTATTTTACTACATGTTCACTTATGCAAGTTTATTTATCGAGTTGTAGAAATATTGTTCATGATTCATGCTTGTTAGATTACATGTTAGATTTGGACTCTTTATTTACGAAATTGCCATTATTGTTATATTTGCTTATTTAGATCTTGTCTGAATGCTTGATTATTTGGATTAATGATTGATTTTATTGATTAGTTGATTGATGATTTGATTTGGACAAGTATGGTCGAAGATGATTCAAAAGCTAAGTGGAAAAGCTCTTGAATAAGGAAAGCTGCTTGTGGCATATGAAGCGGTGTTGAAACTCATATGGATAGATTTGATGATGATGTTGAGATGGGACTTTGCTATGATGCGATGAGGCAAAGTATGATGTGATAAAGCCATGGTTTAATCCAGACGGGATCATCCCAAGCATGTTGGTAACTCGGTGATGTGGTCCGAGTTTGTGAATGGCTGGCTCGAGAGGCGCTTGAGCTAGTATGTGAATAGTCGTCGAGGAGGATGACTAGAAGGCTGAGATTTCATCGTTATTGAAGGTTCTAGCATGCTCAAAGCAAGAGTACGTTGGAACGGGTCACGACGACGTTCCAGACATGGGTCACGATGACGTGTTAGGACCCTGGGCAGATTCGATAGTCCTAGGCACGGGTCACGACGACGTGCGGAGTTATGTCTAGAACCGGGGTTGCCATTAGCCCTTGACGGACGGATGAAATAATGGGCCGGTCATTCAATTAACGGTGAAATCAAGTCAATGATAACAGTGATAGCCAGAGTCATGGATGTTTGGATGTTTGGTTGTATCGTCACTTGGGTCAAGAGCTATGTTTTCAGGGTGCTTATCTGATCTTGGTTTAGGCCTTGGGGGTTTGTTCTTGGAAAACGCCGACCTTGACTCGAGTGATAATTACTTTGCTTTGAATGTATGAATTGCTATGTTTGCTTCTGCTTAGTGTGTCTGGGGGCTATCACTGTAGAAAGAGGTGGAGTGGGATGGTTTTCCTATTCCTTTTAGCCTTTATGCTCTTTTGGTATGTCTGATAGTTGATTTACTGCTCATTAAGACTTTTGTCCGACTCAAGGTTTTATGTTTATCTCTTATTACCTTGGGTTGTTCATCCATGTTGGGATGGGCAGACTAGGTAGCAGGTGGCAGGTGTTGTTCTTAGTGACTAACGTTGTTGATGACGAAGACGACCTGGAGGCTTTTGCATATTGTTTTTCTTACTATATGTACTGGATGTTCCGCTGTTTGTTTAATACTCTGAGTGTTATGTAGTGAGGCTTGATGTATTGACTATTCAGATGTTTGTATAAAACTATTATGAGTTTATATGATAAGATTCTGTTCTATGAGCTTCACTATGTATACTTTTCTATTGTATTTTATCCCTACGCTGTGAATAATACGATTGATTATTCTGTGTTTTACCTTACCTTGACGGTCGTCCATGGCGGCCTGGCACACTTTTCACAGCACCATTTCCTTGTTTAGTGCAGGAGTCATGGGCGGTCGTCACAAAAGCCTTTATTTGAATAACATAATTTGTACTATTCACATCATTGCTATGAAAAATAAGCGAAGCTATAAAGATAATGAGGGCCTTAGGAAAAGATCTCAAGGTAAGAAAACCAAAAAACTTAACTAATTTCCATGAAGTTGCAGGTTACGAATGTTCTTTTAGTATTACATTTCACTTAATAAGATTCACCATTCTTAGATGTTGATTATGATGACTGTAATAAAATAGATGGCATTTATATATGAATACTTATTTTCTTCTACTAGTTGATCAAGCTTTGACTTACTTAGAGATCGATTTGATCAATTTAAACTTTCTGAAGAAACTTTTTGATTTTTATTGAACCTAAGATTTAAAAATATTGACAATGATGAGTTGAAGGATAATTGCATGAATTTAGAAGGTTTTTTGAAGCATAATGAAGAGCAAGATATTTGTGGTAATGAGTTCTTTTTTGAACTTCGACAACTAAAAGGAATTCTACCATCAAAAGTAACTACATCAATTGATATACTTAATTTTTTGAGATCTTATAGGGATGTAAGTGAATTTTTGAACGTTTGGGTTGCTTATTGAATTTTGTTGACTATTCCGGCTACGATTGCATCGGTGGAAAAAAGTTTTTCAAAATTGAAATAATTAAGACATATTTTCGGACTACTATGTCGTAAGAGAGACTAAGTGGGCTCACAATGATTTTGATTGAAATTAAGTATTTAGATAAACTTACCTATGAAGATGTAATTGAGGAGTTTGCTTCAAAAAATGCAAGAAGAAATTGTTTCGTTAATGTGTATTAATGTATTAGGATATTAGGTTTACATTTTGATTTTTTGGCATGCAATTAAAATGACTTGTATGATCAATATTTTGTGATGGATGTTAAATTTTATGAAGAATATACATTTTTTTATGTGTATTTTTTTTGGTTTGTTAAAGGGCATCAAAACAAACAAAAATACTTGTTCGACTAAGGCATCTAATACTTTTGGGTGGGCCCTGAAAATGAGTAGACATATATATAAGACCAACTATGAAACCTACCTAAGATCCACCATTACAAAACTGAGGTTCTTATATTAAGCCGAGTAAGAAACCCGATTTTCATAATTAAATGAACAGTTGATACATGCTTACTCCCTTAAATTGAAACCATATTTCCAAAAGCACCAACCATAGCTCACTTTATTGCTCTTTTAACTTCTGATAAGCTTTTGTTCTTGTGGTTATCTCCTGGTTCCACAACAACAATGTTTGATTAGTGATCAACAAGAAAACCACTACAAATGTTCGGCACCGCTTCGCATCTTTCGTTATGCGCCCACTTCATTTAATGTTGAAAAGGCAAGACAATGAATGAAGCCTGCACATATATTTTCATATTAACATTTATTGTAACACTATAAGAGAAAGGGCAATTTCCAACGGCTCACAGCCATCGATGACTGTTACAAGCCGTTGGAAATGCCATCGAAATATGGACCACGCCATTCGTCCCACTACTAGAATGTCTTCGATTTACAACAGATCATGACGTCTAAAAAATGTGGTCGTTGCTAGCCGTCGTCTTACTAGATATGACCCACAAACCACAAATCATTCAGCTAAATCATTTTCCACTTTCCCCTTTCTCTCTTCTTTCCAATTTCGCCCCCAACCAACTCCCGCCGCCACCAGCGGCCTCTAGCCGACGCCGAAGACCCATCCCACTGCGCACTCCTTCCTCGTTCTATTTGGCTTCATTTTTGAGGTATATTGTCTTAAACCCTAATTTTGAAATTTTTTGTAACTTTGGTTTGAATATGTTAGATTAATTGGTATTAGATGATGACATAGTCTGTTGATTGATTTGGAGATTAAATTAAAACATTAATTTAGAAAATTAGTTGATTATTGATTTGAAATTGATGATTATTGTGTATTAGTTGATGATAATAGCCTGTTAGTTAATTTAGGGATGTTAGTAAGTGGTTTGATTGTGTAATTTGTAATTAAAAATTAGGGTTGTAATAAAATTCGAAAATTAGTATTATTGATTGATATGGTTATTGATAAGTTTACGTGAATGTTTGTTATAGTGACAAACGGTGCTTGTTACATTTTACATGAAAATTAGTGTGTAATTGTTGATTAACGTGGTCCTAAGTAGGTACGGGTAAACATAAGTAATATTCTTTAATTAAGTAGTGCATGTTAATTATAACTGTTGGTGCTTAATATAAGATTAATTTATTTTAATTAGTTATTATTTGTGCTAACTTCTAATTTTAGCTTACAAAATCTGTAAACTAAAATTTATTAGTTAAAAGAGTTTGAAAATGCGTTATAAAGCGTATATTTTAGTTAACAAAATGTTAAGAAATATTATACTTAAATTAATTTTGTAAAAAGTTTAAGAAATAAAGATAACAACAACGAATATTGTACTAAAATCAATTTGTAAATAGTTAAGTAACGAATATAACAACAATAAAAATTCTATTGAAATTGATTTTGTAAAAGAAGCCCAAGAAATAAATATGAAAACAACAAATATTTTACTCAAATTGATTTTCTAAAAGTTAATAAATGAATATGGCAAGAACAAACAATGTACGCAAATTGATTTTCTTTAAACTTAAGAAACAAACATAATAAGAAGAAACATGCTACTGGAATCGAATTTCCAATAAGTTAGAAAATAAATATAACAACAATAAATAATGTACTCAAATCGATTTTCTAAAAAACTATGAAATTCATATACAATAATAAATATTGTACTAAAATCGATAATCCAAATTTTTTTGAAATGAATATAATATTAATTTGAAAATAAACATTAAGTATTGTTATAAAAAAATACACAAGTTAAAGCCTTTAGTCCCAAAAGATTTTAATTTTTTAGAAAATACAATGACAAAAATACTCCCCTTGGATGCAAAGTTATGCGCAGAAGAGAAGTGAACCGAAGTGCTGTCGAAAGTAGACAGAAGTATGGTGTACGAAGCCTTTAATCGTAAAAGGTTTTACTTTATTTTAGAAAATAAAACAACAACAATATATCACTTGGGTGAGAAGTTGTGCATAGAATAGAAGTGAAGTGCTGTCGAAATTGCTAACCTATTTTTTAAAAGTAGGAACAATGTTCGATTATTTTGTCGACCGTACGTAGATATATGAAGTTGGAACTGGAATGAAAGGTTCGGTGAAAGAACATTTCTATAATGATGTGCATGAACTTATTAGATTTGCAATATCTAATAATCGAAATAACAAAGAACATTGTTGCCCTTGTAGTAGGTGTCAACATTTGAAGCATTGAAAATAGATACAGTTATAGTACATTTGTATAAATATGGATTTGTGCCAAATTATTATTTATGGGATCGTCATGAAGAACTTGTTGCACTATAACGGATCATATTATGTCAGAGGTCGATGTTGTTATGACGAATCCAATAAAAGTATGGCGGAAGATGCAGAACAATCATGTTTCCTACCGTTCAAGTTGACGGTGAAGACGTCAATGTCGAAGAAGAACCACATGTGGGAGCAAAAAAATTCATGATTTATTGGATGCCGCTAAGAGACTGTTGTGAGATGGTTGTAAAAGTGGAACTAAATTATCAGTAACCATTGAATATCTCACTATGAAATCAAAATTCAACTTTACAGAAGCATGATTTATAGTAGTTGTACAAATTTCGAAACGACATATGTCACCCAGTAATCTGATGTGCAGCTGTCATTATAAAGTGAAAACACTTGTGTCGGCTTTCGGTCTACCTTACCAAAAGGTAGATACATGTATAAAAGGTTGCATGTTGTATTGGAAAGATCACATTAATCTTAGGAACTGCAAAATATGTAATGAGGAGAGATATAAACCAAGAAAAATGAAAGGAAAGAAAGTTCCATATAAGAGAATGCATTATTTACCAATTACCCCTAAACTTCGAAGGTTATATGCGTCTTGACATGTCATAAGCGATGGCATAGTGTGAGAAGAGAGATAGAGGGAACTTTGACACATCCATCCGATGGAGAAGCATGGAAACATTTCGATAAGACGTATCCCAATTTGCTACAGAGAGCCATAACGCCAGACTTGGTTTATGTAAAGACGGGTTTTCGCCATTCTCTCAATTTGGCAGCAAATATTCATCTTGGCATGTTATCGTCACTCCTTATAATTTACTTCCGTGGATGTGTATGAAAACTCTATACATGTTTCTTACTATTGTCGTCCCTAGCCCAGATGATCCGACATAAGGAATCGATGTTTATCTAAACCATTAATCGAAGAGTTGAAAACATTGTGGCTTGAAAGCGTTGAAACATACGACATTTCACAAAAAAGGAATTTTCATATGTTCACTTCTTTGTTATGGACTACTAGTGATTTTCCTACATATGGGATGCTTCAAAGAACTGTTGCCCATAAAAGTGTAGAGTGTTATAACATAATTAGGTCTGTTTTAGAAACAGCTTTGTTCGACAACGTTAAAAATCGACCATATACGTAAACTTGAAGCAGAAATCTCTGTACTACTATGCAAATGGAAGAAAATACCTCCACCTGGTTTTTTAATGTAATGGAGCATTTATGATGCAGCGGATATAACGAATGACATCGAAATGAAGATTTCGTGTCAAACTAATCGATGAAACGATTAGATGAAACAAAATAAATCGATGGATTGAAAATACCGAATAACCAAATTCGTTGATCTCGAGAGATACCAAATTCTAGCTATCTCCAACACGTTGATCGCGCACGGTACCGTGTTAAAAGATCTACGACTCTTCTACGTTGATCTTGCGCACGAGATTCCGTGAATCGACTTCAAATCCGTTGATTCGAGTGCACTCGAATAACCGAAAATGGAGAAAGGAGACAACGCTCAACTTCCAATTTCAAAGAGGCACAAAGCACTCAAACAAAGTTTTATTCAAAATCAACTCCCTTACAAGTGACACAAATCCGCCTATTTATAGTTTACAATATACACAACTCGACTGCGACATAACCGTACAGTACAATACAAACGATTTAAGAAAGAGAATACAAGCAACTTATCAAACAATTCGACCTAAGCAAATAACGACCTAAACACGCTCAGCAACGACCTAGGTAACTTCAGCAGCGACATAAGCAGACTTTGCGATGTAGGAGTCTGCGCATTCGCGACCTAAGCTGAAAATTGGGAGCGATTTATGGCTTCGCGAACTAATCATCGGGTGATGGGGTTAGGTCACGGTATTGGGGGTTAGGTCGTGGAGCAACGGCTATAGGTCGGGGATGGGGTTAGGTCGCGGCGATGGAGTTAGGTCGTGGAGCAACTGCGACAGGTCGGGGATGGGGTTAGGTCGCGGTAATAGGGTTAGGTCATGGAGTGCTGGACGATAGGTCGGTGATGGGGTTAGGTTGCGTAGCAACATAGGATGGTCTAGGTTGTGGTCGCGGAGCAACGGCGATGGTCGTTCGCGATTTAAGGTATGTCTTGTTGACTCCTTCCTTCTCATGCCTTGCCGCGCTGCATCATCCTCCCCTGATTGAAAATAATTCAACGACGAATTCACACTTTCGTCTCCTTCGACATGCATATCCTCATGGTATGGAATCAAGTGTTTGACGTTGAAAACGTCGGTAATATGGATATGATCTGGTAATCTCAACTGATAAGCATTCTTATTAATCTTCTTTACGATTTACAAAGGACCAATCTTTCTAGCTTTCAACTTGTTGTAAGTTCCCACTGGAAAACGATCTTTCGTCAATACTGCGTAAACCCAATCACCTTCTTTGAAGTCTGCACTTCTTCACTTCTTATCTGCGAGTTGTTTATACTTCTCATTTGACTTAAGCAATCGCTCGTGAACAATCTTGTGACACTCCTGTAACTCATTCACAAAATCATAAGCCCGTTTAACAACCCCTTTCTGAAATGGAACTATCGATAAATCCTTCGGCCCCTTCGGAATTGCTGAATATACCACTTGAAATGGACTGAATCCAGTACTTCGATTAATAGCATGATTATGTGCAAACTCCGCTTGACATAACTTCACATCCTAGCTTTTCAAATTATCCTTCACAAGACATCTCAACAAGTTTCCCAATGATCTGTTCACCACTTCCATTTGCCCATCTGTTTGTGGATGATAGGCGCTACTAAAGTTCAGCTTAGTCCCAACCATCTTCCGCAGACTTAACCAAAATTGGCTTAGAAATCGAGTATCTCGGTCAGAAATAATAGATTTAGGTAGCCCATGTAATCGATAAACTTCTTTAAAGAACAATTGAGCAACACGGATTGCATCGGCGGTCTTCTTACAAGCTATGAAATGTACCATCTTCGAAAATCTATCCACCACAACATATATAGAATCATTCCCTCGCTGAGTTCTTGGCGAACCCAACACAAAGTCCATGCTAATATCAACCCATGGTCTAGTAGGCATGAGTAATGGCATATACAATCCAGCGTTCATAGCTGTCCCTTTGGAGACTTGACATATGTGACATCTCTCCACAAATCTTTCAATTTCTTTTCTCATGGAAGGCCAAAAATATGATTGAGAAATCAACTACAAAGTACGATCTCTTCCCACATGACCTTCTTCATGCAATTCTTTCAAAATCTTCATTCGCAAACTGCAATCTGGTATACATAATTGATTTCCCTTGAAAAGAAAACCATCCACTAACATGTACTTATCCGTCTTTCCCTTCTCGACTTTATCTACAACCTTGGCAAAGTAAGGATCATCAAAAAATAATTCTGGCAATACATCAAACCCTGTCACTTCAACCCTCATTGTAGTCAACAAATGATTCCTTCTACTCAATGCATCTGCCATGCGGTTTGAAACTCCTGATTTGTGTTTCACAACAAATGTAAACTATTGTAAGTATGCAATCCACGAGGCATGCCTGGATGAAATCTTGTCCGTCCCTTGCAAATGCTTCAACGCTTCTTGATCAGTATATAAAACAAATTCTTTATGGAACAAATAGTGTCTCCAATGCTTCACAGCTTGCACAACAGCGTAAAATTCTACATCATAAGTATTATATCTCATCTTGGCTCCCGAAAGCTTTTCACTAAAATAAGCAATAGGTCGGCCCCTCTGACTTAACACGCCTCCAATTCCAACCTTAGATGCATCAGTATGTAGCTCAAACAACAACTGAAAGTCTGGTAATACTAGAATGGGTGTTGACGTCAAAAGTTCCTTGATCTGCTCAAAAGCAAATCATGCTTCCTCTGACCATGAAAATTGCTTCCCCTTCATACAATCAGTAACTGGTGCCATCACGCTACTGAAATGTGGAATAAATCTTCGGTAGAATGATGCTAAACCATGAAAACTTCTAACGTCTATTATCGTCCTAGGTTGTGGCCAATTTCTGATTGCTTCAACTTTATTCTGATCCACCTGTATACCTCCTTCTGATGCAACATATCTCAGGAATAAAACACTATGCGTCATGAACACGCATTTCTTCATTGCAGCATAAAATTGTTCCTGTCGCAGTATCATCAACACTTCTCTCAGATGATGCAAATGTTCTTCTGGGCTTCCACTGTATATCAATATATCATAAAAATACACCACCACGAACTTCCCAATAAATGGTCTAAAGATCTGATTCATCGCCCGCATAAACGTACTAGGTGCATTCGAAAGACCAAACAGCATAACCAGCCATTGATATAACCCCTCCCGTGTCTTGAACGCTGTTTTCCATTCATCCCCTGGTCGAATTCGAATTTGATGGTGCCCACTTTTCAGAACAATCTTTGAAAATATAGCAGCTCCATTCAGCTGGTCTAACAAATCATCCAATCTAGGCATCGGAAATCTGTACCTCACAGTAATCTTGTTCAGTGCCCGACTATCGGTACACATCCTCTACGTTCCATCCTTCTTTGGCATTAACAAGGCGGGTACTGCACAAAGACTTAAACTTTCCTGTACGCGCCCTTGTTCCAGCAACTCTTCCACCTACCTTCTCAACTCCTCGTGTTCCTTTGGACTCATCCTGTAATGTGGTCTATGTGGTAACACAGCTCCCGGAACAAGATCAGATGTTGTATGTCCCTCAACGGTGATAATTCTTTGGACAACTCTTCTGGAAATACATCTTAAAACTCTTTCAACACTGGCTTCACTTCTTCAGGAATTTCAACCGCTTCACTACTTTCACGTCCAATTAACGGAAATACTTCAGGCTCATCTTCCACTTCCTTGACAAATTCCTTCAAAGATAACAGAGTCTTTAGTTCTTCATCTCCTCCAACTTGCTTTCACTTTGTTGCCGCTTTTTAGGAACTAAAGGGATTTTTGTGCCTTCGAACATGAAACTGTAGCAGTTAGTCCTCCCATCGTGTTGCACGGCTCTATCGTATTGCCATGGTCTCCCCAACAACAAATGACATACATCCATATCTACCACATCACACCAAATCTCATCCTTATACTTCGTTCCTATGGAAAAAGTTACACAAGCTCTTCGACCAACCTTCACTTCCCCACCTTTCCTCAACCAAGCTAACTTGTAGGGCTTTGGATGCTTCTCAGTCTTTAATGCCAACTTCTTTACAGCCTCTGTAGAGATGATGTTATCACAACTTCCTGCATCAATAACAAACTTGCAAACCTTTTCCAAAATAATGCACGTTGACTGGAAAATATTACTCCTCAACCAACTTGAATCATCCTCTTGCTTTGGTGTCAAACACGACCTCCTCATCATCAAATTACAACCCTCATCTCCTGACAATAATTCTTCTTCCCCCTCAACTTGTGATGAATTGGAACATTCTGCTTCTGCATACTCATCCTCAACCTCAGCAACCATCACTCACTTCTTAGGCTTCGGACATTCATTGCTTTTATGACCAAACTCCTAAAGTTAAAGCACTTGAAATTGTTGTTGACCTTGGTCTTAGCAACTTCATTGACAACCGGTTTACTGACTGCTTTGGAAACATTAGCACTGCTACTAGCACCTTTCACTTGATTGTTGGAATTTGTAAACACACCACCTCCTCTTCCACCTTGCTTCTCCCAAGCTAGAGCTTTCTGGTGTGCTTCAGCAACGGATCTTGGATCAAACATATTCACCATGTCTTGAATTTGCATTCTCAACCCTCCAACAAATCTAGCTGTCAATTGTTCCTCCGTCTCCATGATGTCATTTCTAGCAATCAACTGATAAAATTCATCTGCATAATCATTCACAGTCTTTGTTCCCTGTCTCAAATTTTTAAGCGTTGGTACACAAGAGACTGATAATTATAAGGTAAGAAAGTAGCTTTCATCAACTTCTTCATCTTCTCCCACGAAACAATCTTTGACTTTCCCATTCTTTCCCGTGTAAGTTTAGTTTGCTTCCACCATGCCAAAGTTCTTCCTCTCAATCGTGTAGAAACCAACTTAACTCTTAGAGGCTCGGAAATTCCTTGAAGTCAAAAATTTCTTCAACATTAGTTAACCAATCCAAAAACTCTTCCGCGATCATTCCACCTTTGAATTTTGGAATTTCAGTCTTCATTCTCGACTCCCATCGACGATCATCTTCTACATCCCGATAGTGATTTCGTACTTGGTCTCGATCTTGATAATGAACACTTCCTCTATCACCATCTTCATCATAATCAAATGTACTTCGATATCTATCTCGACCATTAACATCTCTACGATCATGCATATCTCTTCTACTATATCTTTCATCATCACGATATGGCTCATCTCCAAACTCTCGTGGAGTTCTTCTCTCTTCATTTCTATGCTCATGATGTTCTCGCCTCAGTGAAACTGATGATTCTCTTCTATCTCGATACGACTGTGGCGACACCCTCCTCGCTTCCGTAACCGATGGTGAAACCCTGTTTCCTCCATGGTTCGAGACTGGTGACCTTCTCCTATGACTTTGATTCATGTCGATCATCAACTTCTCTAACTTCTCAACACCTTCATTGAACTTCTCATTGATGCGTTGCTCCATTGCCTCAGCTTCTTCTCTTCGATACATATCTCCAATATTTTGAAATCGGTTAGCACGTCTCGGAGGCATGATCTCTCTAACAAGCTCGGCTCCTTCTCTACTTCGCTCGTCTTTGCTTTGATTTGGCTCGACTTTAACTCCAACACTTTAACTCGGCTCCAACAGGCTCGGCTTAGCTTTGATTGGCTAAACCTGGCTCTGATACCAAACCGACACAGTGGATATAATGAATGACAGCAAAATGAAGATTTCGTGTCAAACTAATCGATGAAACGATTAGATGAAACAAAATAAATCGATGGATTGAAAATACCGAATGCCCAAATTCGTTGATCTCGAGAGGTACCAAATTCTAGCTATCTCCAACACGTTGATCACGCACGATACCGTGTTAAAAGATCTACGACTCTTCTACGTTGATCTCGCGCACGAGATTTCGTGAATCGGCTTCAAATCCGCTGATTCGAGCGCACTCGAATAACCGAAAATGGAGAAAGGAGACAACGCTCAACTTCCAATTTCAAAGAGGCACAAAACACTCAAACAAAGTTTTATTCAAAATCAACTCCCTTACAAGTGACACAAACCCGCCTATTTATAGGTTTACAATATACACAACTCGACTGCAACATAACCATACAGTACAATACAAACGATTTAAGGAAGAGAATACAAGCAACTTATCAAACAATTCGACCTAAGCAAATAACGACCTAAACACGCTCAGCAGCGACCTAGGTAACTTCGGCAGTGACATAAGCAGACTTCGCGATGTAGGAGTCTGCGCATTCGCGACCTAAGCTGAAAATTGGGAGTGATTTACGGCTTCGCGAACTAATCATCGGGTGATGGGGTTAGGTCATGGAGCAACGACTATAGGTCGAGGATGGGGTTAGGTCGCGGTGATGGAGTTAGGTCGCTGAGCAACGGCGATAGGTCGGGGATGGGGTTAGGTCACGATAATAGGGTTAGGTCGTGGAGTGCTGGACGATAGGTCGGTGATGGGGTTAGGTCGCGTAGCGACATAGGATGGTCTAGGTCGCGGTCGGGGAGCAACGACGATGGTCGTTCGCGATTTAAGGTACGTCTTGTTGACTCCTTCCCTCTCATGCCTTGCCACGCTGCATCAATTTACCTGTTCATCTTCCATCCGAAGCTCTTCTTCAAGATTCGGTGCAATATGGATGGATGTATCTATTTGAGAGGTAATAGTAAATATCTGTAAAATTGTTGTTAGTTTAAAATTCTACTTTACGTTAGTGCATATAAATTGAATTAATTTTGTAATATGTACTTGAATCATCTGAAGAAAGATATGAAAGCATGGGTTGAAGGTTTAATTTGCAAATCATATCTTGAAGAAGAAGCTTCATTCTTTTCCTCTCATTATTTTAGTGACCATATGAACTTATCATTTGTAAGTGGTCCTCGTAATGATGTACCCCTCAAAGAAGATTATTCATAGACAATGTTGTCTATTTTTGCACAACATGGCTGACCTGTTGAAAAATGTGTGGAAATATAGTTAGACGATAGAGATCAACATGTAGCACACACATTGTTATTTTTAATTGTCCTCAAGTTGCACCATTTGTAAGGTAATAATAAATTCACATTTATTTCAATGATACTTACATTTTAATCGTAATGTAACATATAGTACATATATTCACGGTATTTACGAATTACAACATCCATCTGGCGATCTCATTAAGAGATCTTCTAGATGGTTTTCGATCTACGTTTATGATCCAAGAAACAACATTATTGATGAAGGATTTAAATAATTTGCTCTCGAACCAAAAAGAAATGTCAAAACTTATCCAGTATTCTTCATCAGTTGATTTAAATTCAACACAAAGGATTATGGTGTTAAAAAATTAACATATAATAGTGGTGTATTTGTTAAAGAAAGTGACGATCCAGATGAGCATATAAAAGATTTTTACGGCGTCTTAACACAGGTTTTAGAATTGACATGTTATGTATAACCTGTAGGAAAAGCTTTTTATTCATGTGCAATTAGTTCAACAATATTCCTGTTTCGGGAATCAACGTGCATAAAAATTATAAACTTACACAAATAAGGCACACCTCACATTACTATAAGTATGATCTTTTCATATTTTTCAAGCAAGCATTACAAGTTTATTTTGCTCGGTATCTATCCTTAAAATGAGATAAAGCGAGTTGGTCTGCTGTTTTTAAAATAAAGGCATGATTTACGTTTGATCGAATTAATATTCCAAAAGAAGCAGCATATCAAATGGATATTGAGCCAAATGATGAAATAATAGTAGCTGATGATATTGATTTGGGTTTGTTAAATAATGAATCAAATGTTTTAATAGGACCATTTGAGAGTACAGAAGATAACAATATAGAGTACGAGACCGAGACTGAATCAGAAGACGACAAAGGCTGAAAATTTTGAATATTTGTATCAGTTGTTTTATAGTGTATATTCTGAGTTTCTGCTATTATCCATGATGACTATGCTGTGAGTTATGTCTTATTGTTTTTCTTAAATTATGTATATTTACTCAGGAGATGTCTCATTTATGACGTTTTAGTGTAAGTTTTATGTGATGATGATTAATCAAGCATGTTTTGTGATAATGAACTGATATTTTTTTTTATTATATGAAATGATTTGTTTGTAACAGATATGCACATGAGACACTCTAGCAGATCACAACCTTCTCCATTCATTGGTGTTGGTGTCAACGACACAGCGCCGGATTTACGTCCGGTGGCAGAGGTAGTGCCGAAGTGCGTGGGATAAGTATCAAAGTTAATAAATTTTCACTATTTAAAATTCAATTAACTCGTACATCTTATTTTATACAAGGGGTTTGAGGTCCAGCAGAGCGACTTTATTTAGCAAATGTCGAGGAAGGCATTCATGTGCTGGATGTCAAGATGCTTGGCTCACTGGGATGACATTCCCGATCACATCAAGAATGCTATATTCGCGGACTTGATGGTAAGTTTAAATTTATAATTTCATTTGTAAACTAATACAACGTACATAATTCAAACCAATATCAATTTCAATACTTAGGCAGCTGTTCGTGTGGACCTGCAAGATGTCGATGTTTTTGTCAATCACTGGAACCAGAGAATGCACAAAATTACAAAGACACCATATCAAAAGCCAAGAGAGCACGAAAGAAGTCAACTTGGATAGATGTTGATGTATGGGCTTAATTTCTGCAGTTGTGGGAAACACCGGAGTCAAAGGTAACTAGTATGTATCATTTCATTTTATTATTACACTTTGTTTACAATTCGTATATTAGGTGCATTAATTTAGATAATTATACACATAAATTTATTGGATTATTGGCGTGAAATTGTGTAAATAGGGCTAAAAATCCTGCTTTGCACCGGTGGGTCAAAGTCCTTCCAATAGCATTGAAGGAAATTGGTAAAGTTATAAAATGCATTTCTAGATAGTTGTAAAATAATTTAATCATATTGGTAAAAATTATTCATTGTATGTATAACTTCAGTTGTGGCAATATAATCGTGAGCCTACACTGGCCGAGGTCTTTACTTGCACACGTGTCGTCGAGTGCATGGATGAGGAGGGGAATATTTTGTATGAATTTATGGATGATAAATCAAGATCCATGATGGTAAATTTGTTTGATTTTTTTACTGCACATTTGATAAGTTCTTTTTGATTTATTATTACAAAATATTGTTCGTCATTGCAGGAGAGATATGAGATGGAGAAAGCTCGAGTGGCATACTCCACTGGCCATGACTTGACCTTAGAGGAGGAGGACCATATTTGGAAGGCTCTCATTGACCCGCCTACTAGGAATGGGCATTATGGTTATGAAAATCAGGAGGTGAACTGCTTCATTAACTAATATATAAAATATATTTAATACCGAAGCAAATTATATTCCAATCAAATAATCTGCAAGCAATAATGACCCAGAAGGCTTATAGGAGATCTCAGGCCGAGGAGGAGATAGCTCAACTGAAGCAGCAGATGACAGAATTCAATGAATGGCGGAAGAGTGGAAGACTGACGCATCTGCTAGATGATCGAATTGCGGCCATTTTAACCGGAGGATATGACTAGAGAGGGGGATGTGACATATGAGGGGAAATGAAGGTTGTGATGTGACCTTACAAAATAATGACATGTTAGGATATTTTTAAACTAAGGTTAAAATGGTGATTTTCTTACTTTTTTCATCTATAAATGCACACTCTCACACACACATTTTCATTTACATTTCAACTTCAATTCCAAACCTTCTTCTCTAAAAAAATTCCATGGCTTTCATAGTTCGAAAATATTAGAAAATTTTAGATTTTTGTGTTGTAATTGCTTCCATACCTTCTATGCTTCATATACTTTAATTTTAACTTCCTCTCTTCCTAAAACCAAGGCCATCACTACACAAAGCTCTAGCCAAGTCAAATCACCTCTAGCCAAACCTATTCTAAGGCCTTAGCCCCTCCAAAGTTTCAAAATTTTAAGCCAGAGTCGAGCCTAGAGGCGTTGCCGAGTTATAGTCGAAGTTCTTAGTTAGCACAAAGGTGAGTAAAAATACTTTGTTTTGAAAAAGTTTTTGACATTTTTTGATGTGCTATTGTGGTGATAATATGATGATAACATTGAATGGTTATTATGTTAATAGATGGCGGTTTGATGGTCATTTGCTTTTGATGTTTAATTTGAGATTCGAATGTGATGTTGTCGAGTGTGTAAGACTATAACCTTTTGTTTATATATGTGTTTCATTGTGATGTTAGAAGTATGGTAGTATGGAAGTATGGTTGTGACTTAAGAACCAAAGTATGTTGAGATGAAATAAAGTTAACAGATTTGTGTGTTACGACAGACGTTGGATCCGACTCGAATCAAAAACAATGTTTTCTTGTTTTAAAATTTGAAAATTGTTTCAAAGTTTCTATCTTTGTTTCTAATTCTCAAAAACTTTAAAAATTATGTTCCTAAACATGAAATATAAAATAATAAGCAAGTGTTTTCACATAAAGAATGTTTAAGGGAACAACGTTGATAGTGACAATCGTTATGGATGCAGTTCGATAAAATTATCGGTTTTCATTTTAAAATGTTTTCTTTTGGAATGTTTTGCAATGAGCTAACTTAGTTAAATTCGATAATTTATTTATTTAATAAATGAATTAAAATTAATTAGTATTTAATTAATAATTAAGTAAGTGGTTAAGGTTTAAGTTACACTTAAGGAAGGTTAATGACTAATTATTGATTAATAAGGTTTTAATTAGTGATGAATGAAGATAAGAAGTAATTATATGGTTAATTATTATTTAATTAAGTTAAGTAGGTTAATTAATTATTATTTAATTAAGTGTGTGACGACCCAAAAATTTAAATATTTGAATTTGATATATTTAATTGATTTTAAATATTTAAAAGTTAATCTTTAACTTGAATTTCAAATATGACTATGTATTGGATGATTTAATTATTGAATTTAATAATTGAAAATTGGGTAAATGGCTGAATTGGGAATTCTAGGCTGGTTAAAAATATTTCAAAGGCTTATAAAATTTATATTAATAGTACTAAAAATAATGATAGCTTTAGAATTGAATTTGGAAGTGTTTTGTTAAGTTTTGAAATTATATCGTTTAAATTGACATTTAAAAATAGCCTTACAAGGTACAACCTTGGAATTAGATGAAACTAGTTTCGTTGGATCTGTAATAGTGTATTATTATCGACTTTCAATTTTCGTAGCATTTGGAGTTGTCATGTGATCGTACGGTATAAAAACGCGCTGAAATTTAGATCGAAAATTCAGTATAATAACTAGGTCCATAAAGCTATCTTCTTCATATGTTCAAATTAGGACTCGAAACCTTTTCCATTATATTCGGAATAGGGGCATAACACTATAAACGCCTAGTGGTACGCCTCGATAGGAGGTCGAGATTTTAGGCTACGCAAATCAAGACAATTTGAATTTAATAATATATATATATCTTTAAAATGCTAGCCAACACTAGCTTAAAACTTTATTCACATCAAACCTTTTCACTTCAGCTTTTGTTCTTTTCAAGGCACTGTAGCAAGTTGGTCTAAACACGCTAACATCTCATCCTGTCCCCTTCATTCCCATTGTATAAACTCTCATTATCTAATTCATTTGAAAAGAAAAAAGATAATCAAAATCGAAAAAAATGACAGAACAGAATTCGAAATCAAATTTCTTCGAAAAAAACAATATATGTATAATTCCAATCTTTCTATGCAATTTCATCCAAACCTAATTCCATCAACTTGTCCCTTCCATCACCGCATTGAAGCATCATTCGATGCCGCAACGACAACCGAAGATGTTAACCACCTTCGAATCCCTATAGAAATCACTAACTACCAGCGATTTCAAGATCGAAATCGCCTCCTTTCGAGTCATGCAGCATCTCGAACCAATCAGATCTGAAGGTCGAGACCAAACATTGAGTTTCGTGCTCAGAGCCCTCATATTTAGTCCGTGTCACCTCGGCAATGGTGGAGTATCATGTGCCAGACCATACGGTAGGCTGAGCTCCAAGATTGTGGAATGAAGAGGTCGAGTTTAGGGAAAGGAAGAACGAAGGGTCGTGATCGGTATCAGGCGTGGCGGCGCATGAGGCTAAACTAGATCGATGACGGTGAGGGGGTCGCCAGAATTTTTTTGATAAGAACAGTAGAGCTTGATTCCTGTAATTTTGGTTTATTAATTTTATAAACAGTAAGTCAAGCTTTATTTTTTTTAAAAAAATGTGTGTGTGTGTGTATAAGTTTTAAACAGAATATATATATAGGTAAGATTTTAGATTTATAGAAGAGAAAAGTATATTATAGTGAAGTAAAAAAATCATTTCTGTTTTAATACATATGCTAGAAAGAGATTTTTTTTCATTAAAATTTAATAAATGTGTGTATATACAGACACTGAAAATAATGTATATGTACATAAGGTTTAGAAAATAGAAATTTTAAACGGTGATTTATTATGCGATTGGTTCAAATATTAATAAACCGTATAATGTTATACAAGGTCCAAAATCATGAAGAAAACAAGCCAGTTTGGGTTGGATTGCAAAACAAAAATCAAAGGTGAGTTAATCTCACTCACATCTGGATTATCAGTTAATTTAAATAGATAAAATTTAAATTTTTGGTTGATTTCTTGAACTGATAATTATTATCAGTCTGGATGTGATAATATATATAGTAGTGTGTGTGTGTGTGTGTGTGTCTATATATTGGAGCGATTGATTTCTCACATTATATAGCGGATGAGACCTATGCCCCCCGCATAATAGCGGATGAACCCATATACCGCGATATCCCGCCTTGAAGCGGGATTGGTATGTTTATATTGTGCTAACATCTGTGGATGCAGGGAAACAGATTGGAGGAATCAAACTGGATTTCTCAAAATATTGAAATTTATTTTCATATTCGGTGATATGTTTTATTTGATAATCTATGATAGATTATATTAAAATTGAAGTTATGGAATGTTGTGGTTTGGATGAATATATTTTGGGTATTTGAAGATACGAAAAATGTAAAGATTGAATTTTTAAAGGAAAATAAAAGAGAGAATCTTACGTAAAATAATTATAGTGAATTTTGATAGATTAAAAGAATGAATTTTGGAAAAGGATAAAAAGTTGATTTTAAAAATCCTATCAAATAAATTCCTAGTATGGAAAAAGAGATTATTGAATAAACGAAAATAAATGAATTTTGAATATGTAAGCGATATTGTTAAGAATTAAAGAATTTATTTTAAATTTAAGTTTAAAATGAGTTGGGAAAAATAAAGGAGAATTTTTAAATAAAGTATGAAATTGGTATTTTCGATTTAAATAAGATTTTAAAACATAAATAAAGGTGTGAATATAGGATAAATGGGTTTTGGAATAAATTTGGGAAAGTTAAGGAATTTATTTTAAAATGAAGTTAATTTTAAAAATCAATTTGTAAATCGACTAGGTGTTTGAAACTGGGATTTAAAGGAAAATAAGATTATGGAATTTATAAATGGGGTTTATAAATAAAGTGAAACATTTATTAGTGGATAATTATAAAGTATAAACTCATGGTGGAATTTATAAGGAGATGATAATCTGTTTTTAATATAAATGATGTTTTATTTTTAAAAGTGTGGAAAGGAAAATTTACGGGATTGGGATGTAAATTAAATTGGGATTAATCGAGAAGGATTTATAATGATAAGACGGTTGTATTGGAAGAGAAAGTGTATTTTTTCTGAAAGCTAAGTATATTTTCAAAAGAAGGTTTAAGTATAAATTAGAAGTTTTAAAAGAAGAATGTCTTTATAGAAATTTATTATCTAAAATTGTTCTAAAATTTTTAAAGTAAATATTTATTAAATTAATTATAGTAGAAATTATTTTTAAAGGTTAAATTAGTTTTATGATTTAAAAGATAATTATAAGTATTTATACTTTATACAATAGATTTATTTAAAAACAGTTTTGGCTAAAAAATTTCTTGGAAAATTATTATAGAACTTTATAACTAATATTTTGAATAAGGTGATTTAAGTAGTTTTATTTCAAAGTGTTAAGTGTATATTTTTGGGTAAAGTGATTTAATTTGTTTTAAAATCTAAATTCAATAAGATTTGGCATTTTCAGTGGAAATAGACAATTGGTTGGAAATTATTCCGCGAGAGGAAAAGATGATTTGAAAACTATTTTCAAAAGGGTTGAAGTGTAGAAAAATAATTTTATGAAGATATTCTTAATAAATAATTTGAAAAATTATTAAGGCTTGATGGATTGTTTGTGAATGTTATTTTATGGTTAAATAACCGATTATCCATATTGGCCAATGCGTTGAACGTTTCGATAAGATTGAGATCAGATTTAATTACCCGAAAACCAATTTGATCTGGTTTGAACGATTGCGAATGAATACGTGAAGACGATGAAGACGGTGATTCGGTTTGTCGAGACCCAGGGCGACTTGTATGGACGAATGCTATCAGACATCGTCAGGAGGACGATGGACATTCTAAGTGAATGTGTGCAAAAAGGTAACGCATAGCCTCAAGCCTCATCAACCAGGAATGGCTAAAACAGGAGAGGTACGGCAAGGCTAAGTGGATAGCACCCAATTAGGGTAAGGTCATCCCTATTTAGTTGTTCATTTCTGATTTCGGCTACGTGGGCAGTTGCTGATCCCAACCACGGGGTGATCTTATTCGGACTATCCAGTAAGGGGTAGCTCCGGTCTTGTGTTGCAGGGGATCGGAAGTGGTCCTCGGTACTCTGATCCTGGCCAGTTACTGTGACGGGTGGTACTCCAGTAGCCCTGCCATTGTAAGGAATCCAAACTTCAATAAGCGCATGTACGGTTTTGATTGTGCCCAACTATGCTGGAACGTGAGATGCAAGCATTTCAGCTATATTCTACTTTACTTTCAATAGACACTATTATAATATTAGAAGAATTTGATAGAAAATGTTTTGGTTATCGTAAGGTAAAAACCCGGCATGTTTGTTTATGGCGTGGTCTTACGGGATACCTTTGGTTTCAAAGGATTTTGAAAGCATTAATAATCCAACTGAGCGTGTTTTCTCACGTTGGTTTTCCAGACTGACTCGGGTGTTATTTCACTATAATGCTCAGGTCAGACCGAGTATTATAGGATGTAGTAGAGCTTAGGAGACAAGCTGGATGGCGAGACGTATCACACGTACTTGATGTACATTCCGCGGTGTAGTATAAGCTGTATAGTCACTTTTGTGAGGACAAGTTGACACAACTGTCCATTATTTTGCTAATGATTGTGTTGTACTCTGATGATGTAACGTATAAAACAGATAAAGTTCTTTATGTATAAAAATCAGTCATTTATCTATTATATATTGTTCCGCTGCGATTGTCAGATTCTGATGTTGTTTCTATTTTCTTCTTCTACCTCTTTGTTCATTAACCCTAATGATTTGTATTTCCGACCACTTTGATTTGATTTTATGGAGAATATTTGTGTTTCAAAGGGGTACGAATTTGCGGGCTATTACATTGGTATCAGAGCTGAAGGTTGAGCAAGAACTTTGGTTCTGTTGGGGATTACTCATTAAAGATAGAGTCAGTAGTACTCTAGAATGTGTTTGAGTGTATTAATACATATGAGCACGTAATTGTTAGTGAATATAAAATGGTTTTAAATTGTGTCGATTGTTTTTTTGAGTGGCTTATGAATTCTGGTCAACATGAGTAATTAACATTATTGATAGATATCTCTAAACACTTGAATAGAACAATTCGACATAATATTGTTTAAATAGGTAAATGAAATAATTTTGATCATATTATTTTTTTATATATAAAAGGAAATAATTTTCATAAATTATTATAAGTATATATGGTTTGCTTGGTTTTTAGGGAATGATAATATTAAATTATTATCATTGTTGTGTGGAAATTGGATAAGGAATTGCAATTATAACTAGAAGATGTGAAATAAATTCATATAACAGAATGGAATTCATAAATTTGAATTACAAATGTAATTTATAATTGAAAATAAAATAAAATTCCAGAGTAATATTTGAATATAGATTGAAGGTTTTAAAATTTGAATATTTGAGAAATTTAATTTCCTATGAGTTTGAAAATGATTTTTAAAGGCTTTAGGGGAATAATTGTAACAACCCGCATATTTATCGATTTTATATTTAAATATTTTATTGTTCGTCGGATTTTAGTCTGAAAAGCTACTTTTTGCAAACAGCCGAATTAGGACTCGAGACCACCCCCATTGAGTTCAAAATGACGTTTGCGACCTTTTTGAGTATAAGCTTCGATATGTTTGGAGAAAGTTGATTTTTGCTACTTTTCACTTAGGGTTTTGGTTTGGGCTGAGCCCACTTATGTATTCAGTTCCAACCCTCTCCTCTTCGTTCACTTCTTTTCTATTTTCCTAATACTCAAGCTTTTATGTTAATGGGGGAAAGGAAGAGGAAGTAGAAACTCCCAAGCCCTAGTTGCTCTTGATAATCCAAATTCTTGCTCCAAATTCAAAGAGAAGGATATGTAAGCCTCTTCTCCATCTTCTCCATCTCTTCTCCTCTTCAATTTCAGAAAATATCCTAAACCTAATCTAGGAAAATATGTGTTTTATTCTTAGATTGAAGCTTGTTGAGTAAGAGTGAAGAGTGGTTAGCCTTTCCTTTGCATTTGAGCTTCTCCTTCTTGTTCTTGAGTTAAAAAGGTGAGATTTTTTCTCACATCTATGCTTATATTTATCTTTGATTGTTAGGTATGAATTCCTAACATTTATTCGTGTGCATTTGCTTTTGGTTTGGATTGATTTGGTGAATATTCCAATTTTTGGTGTTTTGGGTTCAATCCTTTAAAAATCATAATTTTGAGGTTCAAATGTGTTTTTGGTGATGCATCGAGGAGCCAATAGGGCCGGGTAGCCGTTAGGCATAATTCCCTAGCGTCCGTGCTCGTTCGGATGCGAATTGGTGGAGGTTGCATATAAATTTATGGGCATCATTGGGCAGAGCATCAGGTTCGGCCGACCGACCCCCCTGGTTCGGTCGACCGACCTGCTTGTAAAGTGCAGATTGCACTTCTATTTCTGGTTCGACCGACCGACCCCCCTGGTTCGGTCGACCGACCTGATGCCGAGAAGTTTTTTAAAAACAAGGTCCGGTCGACCGAGACCTGAGGTCGGTCGACCGACCTGTGCAATTTTGCCTATTTTCGCCTAATTGCTTGAATTTCCAACTCTAATCGATTTGTATTGTTTCCCTATTTGTTGTTATCAGTTGTTATTGACTTTGATGACTTATTTTCTTTGGGAATTCTGTGAATATCCATTTCGATGGATTCAGTATCAATTTCTTTGGATTTTTATTCACATCTTCGTATGTGAATTTTAGTGATTGATTGTTCCTACAATCTTCTTTGTGCTTTGTCACTTTAAAAATATAAAGGTTTTCTATACTGGTAGTAAATATCAAAACTCTTTCCTCAAACGATTTCAATACTATTTTAATACCAAATTCGTTTATAAAACCGTTTTTCCAATCTACTAGTATATATATATATATATATATATATATATAAACCTTTACCTCACTCGTATGAGAAATCTAATTAGACGACTTAGTAAAACAAGTGGTATGAAACGCTTGCGTTCACTTTGTTGGTTAATTCTTGGACTTGTTCGATTGAAACTCTTGTGACAATTTTATAGTGGAGATCTACAGTTTGTTCGTAAATATTTAAGTTAAGCAAGTGGTTATGGGACATGAAGCTAAACTCATATATTTACTAGCTTAGTGTAATTGACACTTCTCGTTGATCATGACGATCATCTTTGTGATTTAGACTAGCAATGTGCGATGTCTCTTTGTCTGCGAGGGAGACTAAACCCCATTTTTTGGAGTTTCGACTCAATTTGGTGGGGTAGCAACCCATGGTCTTCGGGCCGTTTGTGGAGCTTTGGCTCAATTTGTAATGGTTAGCGACCAAGGAATTAGCGTTCCGTTTGTGATACACATGTGGGCGAGCTTTATGCTCCCGTTTGTGATAGGCCTCCCCCCCTTTGTGATTTCTGGATTTCTTGAGATGATTTCTAGAATTTGTGTTTCACCAATTTTCGTGATTTCCATTGATAAGTTTTATCAATATTTGTGTATTGGTGAATTTGTGCGTCATTGACTTTTGTGATTGACATTGATATAATCGTCAATATTTGTGGTTTGATGAACGAAATAAGGAGTATGGCATTTCTTTGATTCTTGTGTAGATTTGGTGATATTGATTAATCTCTCGTTGATTTTCAATTACTTATATATATCACAGCTTGAAATTGTGATTATTATGTGTTTAGTCATATCTCTTATTCTATGTCGTTTCATCTGATATCTATAGTTAGACTGATCCGTTTATTATTTTCTTATTAAATAATACTCGGGTCAGACCGAGATGTTACAGGTGCTTCAGCTTGACCTCTCGCTTGGGATTCATTACTCTGACTTTTGGCAAACTACTTAGATTAGTAGTTTATTTTGTTGTATACACTTGAGATATAGACTCATAGTTGTATTCTTTTGTATAGCACGTGTTGCTATCCTCTTGTATTAACGTGGATCTTTTTGACCACTACTCTGATGTACACTTTCATGTGTTAGTGTTATATTCATATCTATTTCCGCCATTGTGATATGAATTATCTGTGACTGATTTGTGTTATGTTTATTTCTATATTTGTTTCCGAAGACCTTTATAGCCACTGTGTAGTAGCTTTGAGTTTGTGTCGGTATGTCGGATTCCCTCTTGAGATGAAAAGTTATATTTTTATCTGGCATATCGGTGCTCGCACAAAGCAATTATACAGATGGTCGCTCCTCAACAGCCTTATTCTCCAATGTAACGTCTCGAAAATTTTCGACTTTCGAAAATTCAACATCGATACTCACTTTATCGACTGCCGAGAAATCGAAGGCCAAAAACCCGAAAAGTTATGGTTTAAGAAAAAGAATTTAAGAAAAGAGAAGAGAAAACGATAGAAGATAGAGAGAAAAGAGAATAGAAAAAGATAGGGAAAAGAAAACAGAAAATAGAGAAGAGGTAGAAAGTAGAACAGAACAGAAAACAACTGAACAACAACAGAATCTCACAATTCGCAGCGGAACAACATATAATAATAAATGAATAATCTTTAAACAAAGAACTATATCAGTTATTACATTTTATACATTACATTTCATTACATCATATCATCAGAGTGTACAACATCATACAACATCAAACAGTGCAGCGGAAAAAGAAATACTATATACTAGTAATACACCATGTCATCCATCTTGCCTCCAGCAACTCCAGAATATCTAGAATATCCTGATAAACCTTAACTCTTGACTGCCCGTGTGGAAATCGGTGGGCACCCAGAGTTTAGGAAGGAAAACAATAAACTCCGAGTCAGTCATGTGACTGGTGTGAGAACTCAAAACAGTTTATTTATCTTTTAAATCAAAATAGAGGAATATTTTTAAAGTCAATTCGCAATGTTTTTTAAAAATGAGACTACCATAAGGCCTCCCGCACACACACACAATGCAAACGCAGAATCGGAGGAGATTTCTCCTTATGATAGTCAAAGATGCTTGATACGCATTTAAAAGAACATTTCATATTATTATTAGTGTATAGTGTAGGAAAAATTCATTTCGAAAGTAGAATATAAATCTTAGCCAACATACGACCATTATCGTATGCCTACTATAGATAACTATGTTCAATAGCAGGTTACCGCCACATTCCATAGCAGGTTATACAACTAAAACCATACAAGTCTCGTATTGTTTCTTTGGATTTCCAACGAATGATCAGGCCAAGGAACTTCCCATTGCCACATGAGAATGCCTCTGGATGGACATCCCCGAGAACCAAACCGGATCTCTACCAACACAAGGCCGGGTTACTCCTAACTGAGTAACAACTGACCGAATATGCCATCCCCCGGTCCTTTGGGACCTTTTCACCGAGCGCTCGTAATCAATTCACACAATCATAACAAAGTGTTTTCAACATGAGTAAGTATCTGGGCTCCATACCATGATACCACCCTTTTCCAGAAGCAAATGCACACATCCTAAAGGGCGCTACCCCTCATAACCTTGCTGCTTCTTTCCTGTTTTGACCATTCACGGGTTGTGAGGCTCGACGAAGTCACGTCCACAAAAACATACTTTATACAAAAGCCATGCTTTGGGTCAACAAATGATCATAGAAATGATCACAAAGATAGACGATCAAATAAACGATCCTATCACAAATAATCAACACAATGATCATTTACAGCAACACTCAGCATGTCACATTACCAAATTGGGAATATATCGCTGGTAACCTTCAACTACATAACCTCTGAGCTCGTACGTCTCAGAGAAGGGTGTTAAGCTAAAAGAATAAATTCTCCACCACCAACAGAAATATATTTGAATGAAATCTGCTTTATATCTCAACTTGTAATGTCGGACATACAATCCATACAAGTCTGTTCCGGGCTCGAACAAAACCGAAGGCACTTACAAAGAAGTCCTTGCAATCCGGATATTCACAATCCTGATCGGATTCACCATCACATATGGAGAACTCAATACCGTAGCTACTTGGTGCAGAGTCAATCGACAGGTCATCCTATCGCTCTCGCAAATATCCGGTCTTCAACACCGATCTTCAATGCAATTCACAACGACGTATCACATATTCGGAATGGGTTATACGGCCCCATGGTCCTTTCCCGGTTAACCCGAATAGTGAACGCTTATTCAAAAATAAGTGTGGCATTCAAATTCAAACAAATCACATCAATTACCCATTCAAAGGGAAATATTGATAGTCGGTTATTGAACTATCAATGAATATGCACACATCACCAAATTCCAAATAATTTTCCAAATTATTTATTTTCCAAATTATTTATTTTCCAAAGTATCTTTACAAGATATAAAATTTCAATATGTCAAAAATAAATCAATATTTATTTTTGAACCAATTCCACTTTCTTTTATAAATTCAATAGTGAATTTACATTCCAAAATATTAATGAATATACGACTTCAATTCGATTTCTAATATTCATTTTCAATTTATCTTCAAAAAGATAAATTCAAAATATTCACTTTATATTGGAAAACAATTCCATACTTATTAAAAATAAGTAATTCAAATCTTTTTATTTTCAACCTTTGGAAAATATTCAATATACTTAAATCAAAATTAAGTATATATTTCATTCTTTAAGGAAATCATTCTCTTAAACATATTTATTTGGGCCAAAACGAATGTTAAGTAAAACATCGTTACGACGTCCCAAAATCACTAGTATAGGGATTCGAAATTAAAATAGATATATAAATCCCAATACTATACAAAACATTTCCTTTCGGAAATCATTTACTATAACAACAGTGTTATAGTCCACCATTTCCTTTTATTTCTCGAAAACGTCTATTTCAACAATCAATGTTGAAATCTATGGTTTCGAATCTCAACATATTTAAAACATCGTTAGATCGTTTTAATTCTATTTGAAACATCACATTCAAAACAATTTCTTTAACATATTATTCACTATTCAAAAACGTGAATATACTTGTTAACAAATTTCATCCTTTCTATTCATTTTATTTTAAAGGATTATTCACAGTCAAAAACGTGAATATAACTCCATTACTAAGTTTCAACAATTTACTTATCAAAATAAGTCGTTTGCGAATTTATAAAATAATGTTTATAAATTCCATTTCTATTTATTTTATAACTCCTTTTTATAAATCTCCTTTATTAATCTATTCGATTTATAACTCAATTATAAACCAAAGGTTCACATTATAAGTTAAATGCTTATAAAACGATTATTTTACCAAAATCGTTTCTTTGAACTTCATAATTATAAATCTTATAACTTATAAGATTCAATGATTTATTCAAAACTATGCTTTTAATAACTTTATAAAATTTATAACTTCACCGTTTATAATTCTATAAATTTCATTCATTTATAAAATTCATTTTCACTTCATTCAAACACTTATAAAAACTCGTTTTATAATGTCAATATTTCAATTTATAAATATCCATTTATAAATCTCTTAATATAAATCAATTTATATTATTCTTTAAAACGTCTTTAATCTCCTTTATTATTTCACCATTTTGATTCATAAAATAATTAAAATTTATAAATCCTATATTTAAACTTTTCACAATAAATTCTAAAATCCAATTTAAACTATTTTATAAAATCATTAGCATCACATTCTCAAAAATCAGTTTTTAACTATATTTCTCAAAATCATAATTCTTTATCATTAAAATTATACGTTTATTTATTTAAAATAAATTAATTTCCAAAAATATCTTATAATCGTATACTTTTCAAAAATCACTTTAAAAACATTTTTAAAATTCCAAATTTGGTCCAATGATGCTACATACCAAATAGTCAATCACGACAACAACGATATCATATATCGATATGATAATCCATCAAATATCAAAATATCTGAAATCAAATAAATACTGCTGAGGAATCCAGTTGGATCCCTCCAACCTGTTTTCCTGCATCCACAAACATTAGCACAATACCAATTTCGCTCCAGTACGAAATTATCGCGGTATATGGGATTTAAAATATTATCCGCTTAATAGACGGCACAATAGGGTCTCATCCGCTAAACAAATAAATGCGGGAAATCAATAACTCCAATATATACATATGCCAATATATATATATTGCTATTATATATAATACCAATTTCACTGTTTATGAAATATTCGCGGTATATGTTTTTAATAACTAACATTCGCTTACTAACGGCGTATAATGTCTATTTTAACAATCAATAGATAACAATCATCATTCAAACATGCATTCAAATATTTTAAATCTAACTATTCAAAATAAAATCGAAACTGATTCGATTGAGTGAGAAGTTCTCACCTTGATTTCAATTTCGTTTTAGCGATTTATTTCGAATAAAATTAAACGGACGTTTAATTTTACCCAAAATTCTCACTAACTCCAAACGACTCCAATCCAATTTCATCGCGTAGTGCTCGTCCATACGATTCCAACGCAACTGGTTTCGCGCGTTTTCGACCTCGTATGAAAAAGTTATGAATTTATGAAGTTGCACTAATTTTTATAAACAATTTACAACATATTATTTATAATTTTATACCCAAGCCATCATAGCCCTTGGATCCAACCTCCCCCCATCAGGACCGTCACTCCCCTTCCTCCATCCTCTCGTCATTCACGTTCCAGTAAATGATACGCACATGAACCCATGAAGATCAAACTAGGGTTACAAATTACCATCACCTCGAGCATCGAAACTTCATCAAACCACCTCCATATTGAAGCCCATTGCAAGAGCTACCTTCACCATCCCCAGCATGAAGCTCGCCCCCCCCCCCCCCCCCCAAGCCTCAAAATGCGTGCCGAACCTGTAGAGAACGCGGCCATATTTCCCCCTTTCTGCTTCGCTAAACATGATCATCACCGTATGGATTGAAAGCTCTCGTCGAGCTCTACAAGTTTCATGTTGAACACTTCGCTTGATTGTGAATGGATTGAGAGATTTTGAGGAGGAAGTGAAATCAAATTCTGGCCATTGAAAAGGAGGGGGGCGGCTGTGCAGTTGAATTAGGGTTTAGATATTTTTTTTTTATTTTTTTAGAGTGAAGGGCTATTTATAAGGAACCGACGAAACACTATTCATCCCGGAAATTCCGAACTCCGATTTACGTGCCGAAACTGACGTTCCTAGGGTTTATCCCGCGTTCCGGACACAATGGAACAGGTTTCGGAAGCTAATTCGGACATCTGTGCGAGTTATGGCTACAAACGTTCAATTTAAATTAAACCGATTTAAATCGATTTTTAGGCGTTTTAATTTGTACCGGACAAACGGTAAATCCAATTGACACGAAATTTGAAACCTTACAATAATATCACATTACGGATCCGATGAAACTGGTTTCGTCGAAAACCGAGACTTTTTGAAAAATGGCTATTTTAACTCGCCAAATTAAAATTAAAAATAAATCGATGCGTTTCGAGCTGCCACGATTAAACGATAACTCCGATTGACACGAAAATTGAAATCCGGTAATAACTAACTATTACGGATCCAATGGAATTGGTTTCGTTCAATTCTGAGACTGTTCAAAAATTGGCTATTTTCACTAGTCGATTTTAATATTAAAATATTCAATTTTCACAAATTAACTCTTAATTCGATTTTAAAAGTTCTAAAATATCGTTCTAACTTCAACATGATAAAATAAAATTTTACAAATCATTTTCAATCATATTTAACTCTATTTTCAATTATTTCCATAATTTAACATATTAAATTATCGATTTAATTATCCAATTAAATCCAATAATTCAAAATAAAAATTTATTCGACTTATAAATTCACTTATTAATATTTAAAATTAATTAAATATTCAAATTTTTAATAAATAAAAATTCTGGGTCGTTACAATCTTCCCCCCTTAAAAGAATTTCGTCCTCGAAATTATTAAGTAAGAAAAGTTACAGAATCTATTAATTTTCCAAAATCCATAGTTAAACTTTTTATAATAACTTTCTAAGTTTTCCATATCATACTTAGTTATCCATTCAAAAACAACTGCTATCGTTTAACTTTCAACTTCAAATCAAAGTTAAAGTTTTCAAAATTTTCCAAATTTTCTCAATTTTTTTTTTTCTAACGCCTTAAATTTCCGAAAAAATTCGCCATAGTCTCCTTTGCGCGGCTCGATCCGAAAAAAAAATGACAGTATATATATCACAAATATACTTCTCATCAAGTAATGAGGCATCCCGAAGGGAAAAAAGTATAAAAGTACGTTATGTAATCCGAGATATGTGCCTTATATTTTATTAGCGAGCATATACGGCTAATATAGCGCGAAAGCGAGCTCCAAATGCGAAGCAAACGCGATCCGCACCTACTAAACACTCAACAAACAACATGAGAACATGCATGTATGAAAATAGTGTCAATACACAACATATAGCTCCATAATAACTATATATGCTAACATAGCAAATGAAATAAAACAACAAGTGCAACATCAACCAACTATCATCCATAACCAATCAATATTCATTCATATTTTCATTAATATTCAATGAATTGGTTTTTTAATTTAATCACATTTGATTCATTAACAGTGGATGTTTCTAACATTTATTTTCAATTAGTTTATATTCACTAATTCATATTCAAGTTGGTTCACTTCCAAATCAAATTCAATTCTATTTAAGATTCACTTAACTTCAAATTGGATTTCAATTTATTTAGCTTCCAATTTCATTAATACTTAATTAATTATATACAATCAATCAACTATCATATAACAATCAATGTATATCTATTACAACCAAATTCCTTTGCTTATATTCATTCAATTTGGTTTAATTAAATTGATTTTCATTCAACTATTCAACTTTCCAATAACATTAGATTTTAATGAATTAACACTTATATCCATTATTTCATACCAACTAAATTCATATTTAATTGATTAATACTCAATCCATTAATTCAATTCAATTACAAAAGTTGAATTTCATTACATAACTCAAGTTCAAATCTATCACTTAACTTTAATAATTTATTTTTTTACTTATACAATTATTTTTTAATTTAGATTATTCAAACAACTAAACAATCAACTTATATACACTTTAATAATTTTGAAAAATTATTCCTTTATATATAAAAATATAATCAAGGCAAAAATTATTTTATTTACCCAATTTTAAAATCAATATTGTGCCGAATTGTTCTATCCAAGTGTTTAGAGATCCCTATCAACAACGTTAATTACTCGTATTAACCAGAATCTATATACCACTCAACAAACCAATCATCACAATATAAAAAATTTTTATATTCACTAACAAATACGCTCTCATAGCTATTATTGCACTCAAACTCATTCTAGAGTACTACTGACTCTATCTCTAATGAGTAATACCCAACAGAACCATGGTTGTCGCTTAACCATAAGCTCTGATACCAAATGTAACGTCTCGAAAATTTTCGACTTTCGAAAATTCAACATCGATACTCACTTTATCGACTGCCGAGAAATCGAAGGCCAAAAACCCGAAAAGTTATGGTTTAAGAAAAAGAATTTAAGAAAAGAGAAGAGAAAACGATAGAAGATAGAGAGAAAAGAGAATAGAAAAAGATAGGGAAAAGAAAACAGAAAATAGAGAAGAGATAGAAAATAGAACAGAACAGAAAACAACAGAACAACAACAGAATCTCACAATTCGCAGCGGAACAACATATAATAATAAATGAATAATCTTTAAACAAAGAACTATAACAGTTATTACATTTTATACATTACATTTCATTACATCATATCATCAGAGTGTACAACATCATACAACATCAAACAGTGCAGCGGAAAAAGAAATACTATATACTAGTAATACGCCATGCCATCCATCTTGCCTCCAGCAACTCCAGAATATCTAGAATATCCTGATAAACCTTAACTCTTGACTGCCCGTGTGGAAATTGGTGGGCACTCAGAGTTTAGAAAGGAAAACAATAAACTCCGAGTCAGTCATGTGACTGGTGTGAGAACTCAAAACAGTTTATTTATCTTTTAAATCAAAATAGAGGAATATTTTTAAAGTCAATTCGCAATGTTTTTTAAAAATGAGACTACCATAAGGCCTCCCGCACACACACACAATGCAAACGCAGAATCGGAGGAGATTTCTCCTTATGATAGTCAAAGATGCTTGATACGCATTTAAAAGAACATTTCATATTATTATTAGTGTATAGTGTAGGAAAAATTCATTTCGAAAGTAGAATATAAATCTTAGCCAACATACGACCATTATCGTATGCCTACTATAGCTAACTATGTTCAATAGCAGGTTACCGCCACATTCCATAGCAGGTTATACAACTAAAACCGTACAAGTCTCGTATTGTTTCTTTGGATTTCCAACGAATGATCAGGCCAAGGAACTTCCCATTGCCACATGAGAATGCCTCTGGATGGACATCCCCGAGAACCAAACCGGATCTCTACCAACACAAGGCCGGGTTACCCCTAACTGAGTAACAACTGACCGAATATGCCATCCCCCGGTCCTTTGGGACCTTTTCACCGAGCGCTCGTAATCAATTCACACAATCATAACAAAGTGTTTTCAACATGAGTAAGTATCTGGGCTCCATACCATGATACCACCCTTTTCCAGAAGCAAATGCACACATCCTAAAGGGCGCTACCCCTCATAACCTTGCTGCTTCTTTCCTGTTTTGACCATTCACGAGGTGTGAGGCTCGACGAAGTCACGTCCACAAAAACATACTTTATACAAAAGCCATTCTTTGGGTCAACAAATGATCATAGAAATGATCACAAAGATAGACGATCAAATAAACGATCCTATCACAAATAATCAACACAATGATCATTTACAGCAACACTCAGCATGTCACATTACCAAATTGGGAATATATCGCTGGTAACCTTCAACTACATAACCTCTGAGCTCGTACGTCTCAGAGAAGGGTGTTAAGCTAAAAGAATAAATTCTCCGCCACCAACAGAAATATATTTGAATGAAATCTGCTTTATATCTCAACTTGTAATGTCGGACATTCAATCCATACAAGTCTGTTCCGGGCT
Source organism: Allium cepa (assembly GCA_030765085.1). Classification (NCBI taxonomy): domain Eukaryota; kingdom Viridiplantae; phylum Streptophyta; class Magnoliopsida; order Asparagales; family Amaryllidaceae; genus Allium; species Allium cepa. The sequence goes on along the minus strand of CM060934.1, from coordinate 942,000,270 downwards.
CGAACAAAACCGAAGGCACTTACAAAGAAGTCCTTGCAATCCGGATATTCACAATCCTGATCGGATTCACCATCACATATGGAGAACTCAATACCGTAGCTACTCGGTGCAGAGTCAATCGACAGGTCATCCTATCGCTCTCGCAAATATCCGGTCTTCAACACCGATCTTCAATGCAATTCACAACGACGTATCACATATTCGGAATGGGTTATACGATCCCATGGTCCTTTCCCGGTTAACCCGAATAGTGAGCGCTTATTCAAAAATAAGTGTGGCATTCAAATTCAAACAAATCACATCAATTAGCCATTCAAAGGGTTTGATAGTCGGTTATTGAACTATCAATGAATATGCACACATCACCAAATTCCAAATAATTTTCCAAATTATTTATTTTCCAAAATATCTTTACAAGATATAAAATTTCAATATGTCAAAAATAAATCAATATTTATTTTTGAACCAATTCCACTTTCTTTTATAAATTCAATAGTGAATTTACATTCCAAAATATTAATGAATATACGACTTCAATTCGATTTCTAATATTCATTTTCAATTTATCTTCAAAAAGATAAATTCAAAATATTCACTTTATATTGGAAAACAATTCCATACTTATTAAAAATAAGTAATTCAAATCTTTTTATTTTCAACCTTTGGAAAATATTCAATATACTTAAATCAAAATTAAGTATATATTTCATTCTTTAAGGAAATCATTCTCTTAAACATATTTATTTGGGCCAAAACGAATGTTACGTAAAACATCGTTACGACGTCCCAAAATCACTAGTATAGGGATTCGAAATTAAAATAGATATATAAATCCCAATACTATACAAAACATTTCCTTTCGGAAATCATTTACTATAACAACAGTGTTATAGTCCACCATTTCCTTTTATTTCTCGAAAACGTCTATTTCAACAATCAATGTTAAAATCTATGGTTTCGAATCTCAACATATTTAAAACATCGTTAGATCGTTTTAATTCTATTTGAAACATCACATTCAAAACAATTTCTTTAACATATTATTCACTATTCAAAAACGTGAATATACTTGTTAACAAATTTCATCCTTTCTATTCATTTTATTTTAAAGGATTATTCACAGTCAAAAACGTGAATATAACTCCATTACTAAGTTTCAACAATTTACTTATCAAAATAAGTCGTTTGCGAATTTATAAAACAATGTTTATAAATTCCATTTCTATTTATTTTATAACTCCTTTTTATAAATCTCCTTTATTAATCTATTCGATTTATAACTCAATTATAAACCAAAGGTTCACATTATAAGTTAAATGCTTATAAAACGATTATTTTACCAAAATCGTTTCTTTGAACTTCATAATTATAAATCTTATAACTTATAAGATTCAATGATTTATTCAAAACTATGCTTTTAATAACTTTATAAAATTTATAACTTCACCGTTTATAATTCTATAAATTTCATTCATTTATAAAATTCATTCTCACTTCATTCAAACACTTATAAAAACTCGTTTTATAATGTCAATATTTCAATTTATAAATATCCATTTATAAATCTCTTAATATAAATCAATTTATATTATTCTTTAAAACGTCTTTAATCTCCTTTATTATTTCACCATTTTGATTCATAAAATAATTAAATTTTATAAATCCTATATTTAAACTTTTCACAATAAATTCTAAAATCCAATTTAAACTATTTTATAAAATCATTAGCATCACATTCTCAAAAATCAGTTTTTAACTATATTTCTCAAAATCATAATTCTTTATAACATTAAAATTATACGTTTATTTATTTAAAATAAATTAATTTCCAAAAATATCTTATAATCGTATACTTTTCAAAAATCACTTTAAAAACATTTTTAAAATTCCAAATTTGGTCCAATGATGCTACATACCAAATAGTCAATCACGACAACAACGATATCATATATCGATATGATAATCCATCAAATATCAAAATATCTGAAATCAAATAAATACTGCTGAGGAATCCAGTTGGATCCCTCCAACCTGTTTTCCTGCATCCACAAACATTAGCACAATACCAATTTCGCTCCAGTACGAAATTATCGCGGTATATGAGATTTAAAATATTATCCGCTTAATAGACGGCGCAATAGGGTCTCATCCGCTAAACAAATAAATGCGGGAAATCAATAACTCCAATATATACATATGCCAATATATATATATATATATTGCTATTATATATAATACCAATTTCACTGTTTATGAAATATTCGCGGTATATGTTTTTAATAACTAACTCCGCTTACTAACGGCGTATAATGTCTATTTTAACAATCAATAGATAACAATCATCATTCAAACATGCATTCAAATATTTTAAATCGAACTATTCAAAATAAAATCGAAACTGATTCGATTGAGTGAGAAGTTCTCACCTTGATTTCAATTTCGTTTTAGCGATTTATTTCGAATAAAATTAAACGGACGTTTAATTTTACCCAAAATTCTCACTAACTCCAAACAACTCCAATCCAATTTCATCGCGTAGTGCTCGTCCATACGATTCCAACGCAACTGGTTTCGCGCGTTTTCGACCTCGTATGAAAAAGTTATGAATTTATGAAGTTGCACTAATTTTTATAAACAATTTACAACATATTATTTATAATTTTATACCCAAGCCATCATAGCCCTTGGATCCAACCTCCCCCCATCAGGACCATCACTCCCCTTCCTCCATCCTCTCGTCATTCACGTTCCAGTAAATGATACGCACATGAACCCATGAAGATCAAACTAGGGTTACAAATTACCATCACCTCGAGCATCGAAACTTCATCAAACCACCTCCATATTGAAGCTCATTGCAAGAGCTACCATCACCATCCCCAGCATGAAGCTCGGCCCCCCCCAGCCTCAAAATGCGTGCCGAACCTGTAGAGAACGCGGCCATATTTCCCCCTTTCTGCTTCGCTAAGCATGATCATCACCGTATGGATTGAAAGCTCTCGTCGAGCTCTACAAGTTTCATGTTGAACACTTCGCTTGATTGTGAATGGATTGAGAGATTTTGAGGAGGAAGTGAAATCAAATTCTGGCCATTGAAAAGGAGGGGGGCGGCTGTGCAGTTGAATTAGGGTTTAGATATATTTTTTTTTATTTTTTTAGAGTGAAGGGCTATTTATAAGGAACCGACGAAACACTATTCATCCCGGAAATTCCGAACTCCGATTTACGCGCCAAAACTGACGTTCCTAGGGTTTATCCCGCGTTCCGGACACAATGGAACAGGTTTCGGAAGCTAATTCGGACATCTGTGCGAGTTATGGCTACAAACGTTCAATTTAAATTAAACCGATTTAAATCGATTTCTAGGCGTTTTAATTTGTACCGGACAAACGGTAAATCCAATTGACACGAAATTTGAAACCTTATAATAATATCACATTACGGATCTGATGAAACTGGTTTCGTCGAAATCCGAGACTTTTTGAAAAATGGCTATTTTAACTCGCCAAATTAAAATTAAAAATAAATCGATGCGTTTCGAGCTGCCACGATCAAACGATAACTCCGATTGACACGAAAATTGAAATCCGGTAATAGCTAACTATTATGGATCTAATGGAACTGGTTTCATTCAATTCTGAGACTGTTCAAAAATTGGCTATTTTCACTAGTCGATTTTAATATTAAAATATTCAATTTTCACAAATTAACTCTTAATTCGATTTTAAAAGTTCTAAAATATCGTTCTAACTTCAACATGATAAAATAAAATTTTACAAATCATTTTCAATCATATTTAACTCTATTTTCAATTATTTCCATAATTTAACATATTAAATTATCGATTTAATTATCCAATTAAATCCAATAATTCAAAATAAAAATTTATTCGACTTATAAATTCACTTATTAATATTTAAAATTAATTAAATATTCAAATTTTTAATGAATAAAAATTCTGGGTCGTTACATTCTCCGTGCTAGTTGACAGCATTACTCCGTTTGTTCTTGGCTAGCGTGGGTATGGAGGTGGGGCGTCACAGCATGGTATCAAAGCCAAACTTCGGAACAATATGGAATATTATAACAAGGATCATCATCCTAAGTCCATCTTAGGAGTCGTGCTTTAGGATTTAATTCGAGTCTTCGTACCGATTCATCCTATTTTCTTTATGATTCCTTATTTTATCTATCAAGATTGCTTGATATTTATTTTGAGAGTAACTTTTTCCTCTTCTTTCTTTCTTTCTTAAAGAAGAGAAATGGTTAGACCAGGCCGTCCCAGCGCCGGTCAATCTAGTGCTACTCCCCAGGATGGAGTATTTATGTCTGCCCAGCAGCTTCTAGATCTTGTTAAGAACGCTCAAGCAGCCGGACCCAATCCAGAGCCTACTCATCCTAGATCCGATTTTGCACGCTTGTGCAGAGACTACACCGATTTGGGTGGAAGGCCATTTAAGGGATCCGAGAGTGTTATTGAAATTCAAGCTTGGCTCAAATCATGCGATCGCATCTTTTCTCGCATGAACCTTATTGATCTACATCGAGTCCAAGTGGCTTCTAGCATGCTCCAAGAAAGAGCGTTAGATTGGTATGAGCTCCTAATTTCTGAAATCGTTGAAGCGGATCTCACTTGGGAGCAATTCCGGGAAAGATTCGAATCGAAATTTGTGCCGGAGGCTGAAAAAGTAACTTTGGCCCGACGTTTTATTGACCTTGTTCAAGGTGCATCTTCTGTGACAGACTATGTAGCATCTTTCGAGTCGCTTTCCAAATATGGGGTTGAATACATCAACACCCCTTTAAAGAAGAACCAGAGATTTGTCTACGGCTTGAATAAGAATCTTAAGAAGCCATTACTCCTGAAACTTGAAGTTTCATTTGATCAGCTTATTGATATCGCTCTTCGTCTTGAAGAGGCCGATAATGAAGGTGATGTTGAAGTTGTGTGTGCCCAACAAAACTTCGACAATAACTTGAAGAGGCCTATCAAATTCAAAGGCCCCGATTCTAATAAGAAAGAAAAGCAACAAACTCAGGTAGCAAAAGTTCCTACCTCTAGTCGTGGACAATGCTACAATTGTGGTTCCACACACCACCATGTAGGGGAGCGCCCGAAACCCCTCTTTTGCCGTTATTGCAAAGGTTCGGGTCATCTTTTATCTTCGTGTCCTAAGCTTCCAACCAAGTGAGAAGGAAAGCTGCAGCCCCTGGCAACTCTTCTCTTGGTCAAGGTATTTCTCATTTAATCCTTGACTACATTTATTTCGTGATCTTCTTATTTGAGTTCTTTTTGATATGGGTTTCATCTCACTATTTTATATCAAAAGAACTTGTCGATTCTTTTCTTTGGAAATATTTTGTGCTCGATGACTTATTTGAGAGCTGCGAATCCGGATGGTAGATCCGCAACACTTAATTTGCTTTTTATTGATGTCGAAATTATTTTATGAGATTTTCTTTCCGAGCCGATATACTTAGGCTCCGGAATTGATTTTTTTAAAGGATCGACTTAATTGTGAAGCCCGTATCCTATTCTTTGAGTGGACTATTCATCTTCGACATTTTCTATCTGTTAAGCAGCTTTCTATTTTTCTTTGTGATTCCGATTTCAAATTTTTTGGTGGAATCATTTTATTCCTTAAGCCCACTTATAAGGAAAGTGTTGTTTCTCTCATTCATGTAGTTTGAGATATTTTCCGGTATTTTTGAATTTGTCTTAGGACTGTCACCTAAGCAATCTTTTGAGTAGTGTTAAGGTCTTTTCAGTTTGACTTTACCACCGGTTTTCGGTTGCTACGAGTTGCGGAAATCAGCATTCCACTTACCGCATTCCGCACTCGTTATGATTCTTATGAATGATTTATTATGTCATTCAATTTGTCCAGCTTATTTCATCCATTTTATAGATCGAATATTCTATGAATATCTCGATGACTCCATTCTTGTACTTATTGATTTTTGGATGAAAATAGCAATTTAAAATTTTGCAAATCTTTTTCATAAGATTTATTTATAAGTACAATTTGATTTGCTCTTAAACAAGCAAAGAATATTCTTAAAGGTTTTTAAGAAACATGTTTACTATATAGAAGATGATTTTGTGATTGTATTGCCCATTTAGTGTGTTAAGAATTTTGGTCGATGCGCTTGATCAACGTTATCGATAGGAATTTCCTAAACGCTTTGATGAGACAGTCAGACACGATATGTTGACTTGTAAAAATGTAATTTTGAAAGTTTTAACTTTTCGGGAAAGGAGAATTATTTAAAAGAAGTTCTTTCTTTCGATACTCTTATTCTTGTGATTCCTGGAGGGGGACCAAGACTTTGCTATTTGTACCGATACTAGTCGTGTTGGTTTGGATGCCATTCTCTTGCAAAGGAGAACGTGCTATCACTTGTGCTTCTAAATCATTATAGCTTATCGAGACTAGATATGCCACTCATGATCTAGTGCTCGCGGCTATTGTTTTTACTTTTGGAATTTGGCATCATTATTTTTGGGGGAGAAATTTGTTCTCCACCTCGATCATAAATCTTTGGAATAATTATTTTCTCATATGGAACTCCATGTTGACTCGAGTTCCTGACATCTTATGATCTTGATATTCTTTTTATTCCTGGAAGGGAAATCGTGTTGCCAATGCGCTTTGTCGTAAGCAACAAGTGGGTGATTCTTTGATATTGTCTGAATGGAATCATCTTTTTATCAAGTTCATCGGACGTTTTGGTACACTTCATTTTATTGAGCTTTATCTCATTCCTTTTATGGATTAGTGTCCGGTGTTCTTTTATGGTGTTCGGATCATTGGATGTACCGCTGTACTACATCAATGTCCTTGCTATTTGATTCATTGGATGTACCGTTGTACTACATCAATGTCCTTGCTATTTGATTCATTGGATGTACCGTTGAACTACATCAATGTCTTTGCTATTTGATTCATTGGATGTACCGTTGTACTACATCAATGTCTTTGCTATTTGATTCATTGGATGTACCGTTGTACTACATCAATGTCTTTGCTATTTGATTCATTGGATGTACCGTTTGTACTACATCAATAACTTTGCTATTTGGTTCATTGGATGTACCGTTATACTACATCAATGTCTTTGCTGTTTGATTCATTGGATGTACCGTTGTACTACATCAATGTCTTTGCTATTTGATTCATTGGATGCTATTTGATTCATTGGATGTACCATTTGTACTACATCAATGACTTTGCTATTTGATTCATTGGATGTACCGTTGTACTAAATCAATGTCTGTGCTATTTGATTCATTGGATGTACCGTTGTACTACATCAATGTCTTTGCTATTTGATTCATTGGATGTACCATTGTACTACATCAATGTCTTTGCTATTTGATTCATTAAATGTACCGTTGTACTACATCAATGTCTGTGCTATTTGATTCATTGGATGTACCGTTGTACTACATCAATGTCTTCGCTATTTGATTCATTAGATGTACCGTTGTACTACATCAATGTCTTTGCTATTTAATTCATTGGATGTACCGTATGTACTACATCAATGTCTTTGTTTTGGTTTATCGGGCGTACCGTTTTTTTACTACGCCGTTGTACCGGCTCAATTTTTTTGCTATTCTTGACGTTCCCCTCGTCTTTTATCTACGGGAATGCCTTAGGGATTCTGGTTTTCATTCTTGAGCCCGGTGTTATTGTGGAAATTGAAGTTTCACCAGATTTCTTGCTAACTCTTTTGTGCACTTTATGGTGAACTTCCTATTTCAAATTTTCTTTTGTGTTAATATGCTTCTATGGTTGTTACTTCTTGTAGTTCCTTTTTAATTATTGCGAGGACGCAATTTCTTTAAGGAGGGGAGTCTGTAACAACCCGCATATTTATCAATTTTATATTTAAATATTTTATTTAAATATTTTATCGTTCGTCGGATTTTAGTCCGAAAAGCTACTTCTTGCAAACAGTCGAATTAGGACTCGAGACCACCCCCATTGAGTTCAAAATGACGTTTGCGACCTTTTTGAGTATAAGCTTCGATATGTTTGGAGAGAGTTGATTTTTGCTACTTTTCACTTAGGGTTTTGGTTTGGGATGAGCCCACTTATGTATTCAGTTCCAACCCTCTCCTCTTCATTCACTTCTTTTCTATTTTCCTAATACTCAAGCTTTTATGTTAATGGGGGAAAGGAAGAGGAAGTAGAAACTCCCAAGCCCTAGTTGCTCTTGATAATCCAAATTCTAGCTCCAAATTCAAAGAGAAGGATAGGTAAGCCTCTTCTCCATCTTCTCCATCTCTTCTCCTCTTCAATTTCAGAAAATATCCTAAACTTAATTTAGGAAAATATGTGTTTTATTCTTAGATTGAAGCTTGTTGAGTAAGAGTGAAGAGTGGTTAGCCTTTCCTTTGCATTTGAGCTTCTCCTTCTTGTTCTTGAGTTAAAAAGGTGAGATTTTTATCTCACATCTATGCTTATATTTATCTTCGATTGTTAAGTATGAATTCCTAACATTTATTCGTGTGCATTTGCTTTTGGTTTGGATTGATTTGGTGAATATTCCAATTTTTGGTGTTTTGGTTTCAATCCTTTAAAAATCATAACTTTGAGGTTCAAATGTGTTTTTGGTGATGCATCGAGGAGCCAATAGGGCCGGGTAGCCGTTAGGCATAATTTCCTAGCGTCCGTGCTCGTTCGGATGCGAATTGGTGGAGGTGGCATATAAATTTATGGGCATCATTGGGCAGAGCATCAGGTTCGGCCGACCGACCCCCTTGGTTCGGTCGACCGACCTGCTTGTAAAAGTGCAGATTGCACTTCTGTTTCTGGTTCGGCCGACTGACCCTCCTGGCTCGGTCGACCGACCTGATGCCGAGAAGTTTTTTAAAAACAAGGTCCGGTCGACCGAGACCTGAGGTCGGTCGACCGACCTGTGCAATTTTGCCTATTTTCGCCTAATTGCTTGAATTTCCAACTCTAATCGATTTGTGTTGTTTCCCTATTTATTGTTATCAGTTGTTATTGACTTTGATGACTTATTTTTTTTGAGAATTCTGTGAATATCCATTTCCATGGATTCGGTATCGATTTCTTTGGATTTTTATTCACATCTTCGTATGTGAATTTTAGTGATTGATTGTTCCTACAATCTTCTTTGTGCTTTGTCACTTTAAAAATATAAAGGTTTTCTATACTAGTAGTAAATATCAAAACTCTTTCCTCAAACGATTTCAATACTATTTTAATACCAAATTTGTTTATAAAACCGTTTTTCCAATCTACTAGTATATATATATAAACCTTTACCTCACTCGTATGAGAAATCTAATTAAACGACTTAGTAAAACAAGTGGTATGAAACGCTTGCATTCACTTTGTTGGTTAATTCTTGGACTTGTTCGATTGAAACTCTTGTGACAATTTTATAGTGGAGATCTACAGTTTGTTCGTAAATATTTAAGTTAAGCAAGTGGTTATGGGACATGAAGTTAAACTCATATATTTACTAGCTTAGTGTAATTGACACTTCTCGTTGATCATGACGATCATCTTTGTGATTTAGACTAGCAATGTGCGATGTCTCTTTGTCTGCGAGGGAGACTAAACCCCGTTTTGTGGAGTTTCGACTCAATTTGGTGGGGTAGCAACCCATGGTCTTCGGGCCGTTTATGGAGCTTCGGATCAATTTGTGATGGTTAGCGACCATGGAATTAGCGTTCCGTTTATGATACACGTGTGGGCGAGCTTTATGCTCCCGTTTGTGATAGGCCTCCCTTCTTTGTGATTTCTGGATTTCTTGAGATGATTTCTAGAATTTGTGTGTCACCAATTTTCGTGATTTCCAATGATAAGTTTTATCAGTATTTGTGTATTGGTGAATTTGTGCGTCATTGACTTTTGTGATTGACATTGATATAATCGTCAATATTTGTGGTTTGATGAACGAAATAAGGAGTATGGCATTTCTTTGATTCTTGTGTAGATTTGGTGTGATTAATCTCTCGTTGATTTTCAATTACTTATATATATCACAGCTTGAAATTGTGATTATTATGTGTTTAGTCATATCTCTTATTCTATGTCGTTTCATCTGATATCTATAGTTAGACTGATCCGTTTCTTATTTTCTTATTAAATAATACTCGGGTCAGACCGAGATGTTACAGGTGCTTCAGCTTGACCTCTCACTTGGGATTCATTACTCTGACTTTTGGCAAACTACTTAGATTAGTAGTTTATTTTGTTGTATACACTTGAGATATAGACTCATAGTTGTATTCTTTTGTATAGCACGTGTTGCTATCCTCTTGTATTATCGTGGATCTTTTTGACCACTACTCTGATGTACATTTTCATGTGTTAGTGTTATATTCGTATCTATTTCCGCCATTGTGATATGAATTATCTGTGACTGATTTGTATTATGTTTATTTCTATATTTGTTTCCGAAGACCTTTATAGCCACTGTGTAGTAGCTTTGAGTTTGTGTCGGTATGTCGGATTCCCTCTTGAGATGAAAAGTTATATTTTTATCTGGCATATCGGTGCTCGCACAAAGCAATTATACAGATGGTCGCTCCTCAACAGCCTTATTCTCCGTGCTAGTTGACAGCATTACTCCGTAGTGTTCTTGGCTAGCGTGGGTATAGAGGTGGGGCGTCACAATAATGGTGATATTATTCAAAAAATATTTTTGAATTAGATATGAAATCTGGTGAGATTTGGAATTATAAATATTTGAAAATGTTTTTAAAAAGATAAAAGCACTAAACTCTTTTCGGTAGTTGGAAAATAATTTCGGTGATGACCGCAGCATCATCGATGTTCTTTTTCGAGTTTCCAAGGGAGGGATTGCTACCTGGATGTTTTGGATTGGTATTTGTTTGCGAAATTAGAGTTTGATTTCAAAAATGCAAAAGAATAGTTGATTTGGATATATATGTTTTCAAAATTGATTTTTGAATGTTTAAATAATGGTTTAAACTTTGGAAGTTTAACTAAAAATGTTTGTGGAATTAACTTGTAAAAAGTAAATAAAAGTAAGTGTGATTAGAAAATGAAGTGGTAGGTAAGAAAATTAAATGAAGTAAATTAAAGGGATTAGTGAATGGAGTGTAAAGAGGTGGAAACTTGTAGAAGGTAAAAAGTTGAATGGAAATGGAATTTAACTGAATTAAGTGAATTTTGAGGAAAGGAATCTAAGTAAGCTAAATGAAATGGTCACTGAAATAAATATTTATAAGTTGGAAATAAAATTTTCCCCTAGCTTTCGTCTCTCAGTGTCAGTGTGGGCCCAGCAGAGTGCTTTCGTTGTTGGTGTTCTTCCCGTTCTCTACGCATTTCACCGCTCCACCGGAAATTCCCTCTGCCCCTACCATACTCCAGCTTGGTAGTTTCCACTGCATGTCCAGGATTGAGGCCTGCGATTTGACGGCGGACTTGATAAGCCATATATAGACGCTTTATGCCCAATCATTCCGGATAATGCTTGCATCCTTTGCATCCTCTGTCTTAGCGCGGCTGCTGGCATAGAGTTAGCCGATGCTTAGTCCTCAGATATCGTCATTGCTTCTTCTCCGAGAAAAGAAGTTCATGACCTATGGGCCTTCTACCTCCACGCGGCATTGCTCCGTTAGGCTTTCACCCATTGCGGAAAATTCCCCACTGCTGCCTCCTATTGGAGTCTGGGCCGTGTCTCAGTTCCAGTGTGGTTGATCATCCTCTCGGAGCAGCTACTGATCATTGCCTTGGTAAGTTATTGCCTCACCAATTAGCTAATCAGACGCGAGCCCCTCCACGGGTGGATTCCTCCTTTTTCTCCTCAGCCTACGGGGTATTAGCAACCATTTCCAGCTGTTGTTCCCCTCCCAAGGGCAGGTTCTTACGCGTTACTCACCTGTCCGCCACTGGAAGCACCACTTCCCGTCCGACTTGCATGTGTTAAGCATGCCGCTAGCGTTCATCCTGAGCCAGGATCGAACTCTCCATGTGATGCATAGTTGCATTACTTATAGCTTCCATGTTCGTAGACAAAGCTGATTCGGAATTTCTTTCATTCCAAGCATAACTTGGATCCGTGCGCTTCATATTAGCCTGGAGTTCGCTCCCAGCAATATAGCCATCCCTGCCCCCATTACGTCAATCCCACAAGCCTCTTATCCATTCTCGTTCGATCGCTGCGGGGAGCAAGTCAAAATAGAAAAACTCCTATTGGGTTTAGGGATAATCAGGCTCGAACTGATGACTTCCACCACGTCAAGGTGACACTCTACGGCTAAGTTATATCCCTTCCTGACCGCATCTAGAAATAGAACTAACCAATCCTAAGGCAAACGGTCGAGAAACTCAACGCCACTATTCCTGAACAACTTGGAGCCGGGCCTTCTTTTCGCACTATTATGGACAAATTCCTTTTCTTAGGAATACATACAAGAAAAAGAATAATGGTAACCCCACAACTAACTACTTCATTTTCATTTATGAATTCCATAGTAATAGAAAATACATGTCCTATCGAGACAGAATTTGTAACTTTCTGCCCTCGTGCCTAGCAGGCAAAGATTGACCTCTGTGGAAAGACTGATTCATTCGGATCGACATGAGGGTCCAACTCCATTGCATTACCAGAATCCATGTGGTATATTTGAAGCAGTTGACCCCTTGCTTCGCTCATGGTACAACCCTCTTCCCGCTGAGCTACCTTTCTTCTCGGTCCACAAAGACAAAATGTAGGACTAGTGCCAACAGTTCATAATGGAGGAAGGGACCCACCGAGCTAAGATCACTAACTAATACTAATATACTAGAAAAGAACTATCTTTTCTGTATACTTTCCCCGGTTCCGTTGCTATCGTGGGACTTACGCAATCGATGGGATCATATAAATATCCCTTCAACACAACATAGGTCATCGAAAGGATCTCGAACGACTCATCAAAGCACGAAAGCCAGGATCTTTCAGAAAATGAATTCCTATTTGAAAAGTGCATAACCGCATGGATAAGCCCACACTAACCCATCAATTTTGGATCCAATTCGAGATTTTCCTTGGGAGGTATCGAGAAGGAATTGGAATGTAATAATATCGATTCATACAGAAGAAAAGGTTATCTATTGATTAAAACCAAACACTGTACCTATGGGATAGAGGAAGAGGAAGAAATCGAAGATTTCACATAGTACTTTTTTTGATCGAAAAATCAATCTGATTTATTTCGTACCCCTCGCTCGATGAGAAAATGGGTCAGATTTTACAGGATCACCAAACCTTGTGGTACACATAAGGAATGGTGAAAGGAAATAAATATAAAAGAGAGGGAAATAAAATCGAAATGAAATAAAGAATAAAAAAATAAGTAGAAAATAGAAGAGCCCAGATTCCAAATGAACAAATCCAAACTCGAAAAGGATCTTTCTGATTCTCGAAGAATGGGGTGCAAAGGGATTGATCGAGAAAGATCTCATGTTCTTATTAGATTAGAATAGAAGATCGTGATTTGATCCGCATATGTTTGGTAAAAAGAATAATCTTCTTCTTTGATCCTAAATGGAAAGTTTTCAATTGAAACATGAAAACTTGAATGAATTGGTCTTAGTTACTCTTCGGGGAAGAATGGAAGAAGGGAAGAAATTCTCGAACGAAGAAAAGGATCCAATTACTTCGAAAGAATTGAACGAGGAGCCGTATGAGGGGACAATCTCATGTACGGTTCTGTAGAGTGACTTGTCTGTCAACTTTTCTACTATCACACCCAAAAAACCAAACTCTGCCTTACGTAAAGTTGCTAGAGTACGATTAACCTCTGGATTTGAAATCACTGCTTATATACCTGGTATTGGTCACAATTTACAAGAACATTCTATAATATTAGTAAGAGGAGGAAGGGTTAAGGATTTACCCGGTGTAAGATATCACATTGTTCAAGGAACCCTAGATGCTGTCGGAGTAAAGGATCGTCAACAAGGGTGTTCTAGTGCGTTGCAGATTCTTATCCAAGACTTATATCATTTGATGATACCATGTGAATCGCTAGAAACATGCGAAGTGTATGGCTAATCTAATAACGAAAGTTTCGTAAGGGGACTCGAGCAGGCTACCATGAGACAAAAGATCTTCTTTCTAAAAGAGATTTAATTCGGAACTATTATATGTCCAAGGTCTAATGTTGAAATCATTTCAGATATTTTCCCTTACTTTGCCTGTGTCAACAAACAATTCGAAATACCTCGACTTTTTCAGAACAGGTCCAAGTCAAATAGCAATGATTTGAAGCACTTCTTTTTACATTACACAATTTCGTAAACCCAAGGACTCAATCGTATGGATATGTAAAAAACAGGATTTCCAATCCTAGCAGGAAAAGGAGGGAAACAGATACTCAATTTAAAGTGAGTAAACAGAATTCCATACTCGATCTCATAGATACGTATAGAATTCTGTGGAAAGCCATATTCGATGAAAGTCATATGTACGGCTTAGAGGGAGATCTTCCTTATCTTTCAAGATCCACCCTACAATATGGGGTCAAAAAGCCAAAATAAGTGATTCATTTTTAGCCCTTATAAAAAAACTTATTTTTGAACCTCTTTCACGCTCATGTCACGCCGAGGTACTGCAGAAGAAAAAATTGCAAAATCCAATCCAATTTATCGCAATCGATTAGTTAGCATGTTGGTTAATCGTATTCTGAAACATGAAAAAAAAACCATTGGCTTACCAAATTATCTATCAAGCCGTGAAAAAGATTCAACAAAAGACGGAAACAAATCTTCCATTTATTATTTCATTAAAATGCCAAAGTTCAATTATAAGTTAATTACTTATAATCCATTTATTTTCCCAAATTCATTCTTTTAATAACTTTACAAAATTTATAAATCTTATTCATTTGTAAAATCCATTTATAACTTTATTTTAATACTTATAAAGCTCATTTATAATTCCATTATTTCGTTTCTGCTTCCTTGGTGAATGTCTTGGTAGAAGATAACAAATGAATTTACATTTGTAAGTAAATGAGATTGAAACTGAATATTGGAATATAATTTGAATTGTTGAAATGGAAAATTAGTCAAGTTGAACTAAATAAAACAAAGTATTGAAATTAAAATTAATAAGTAAACTAAATGATTTGAATGGTAAGCAAATGAATGGAAATTGAATATTGGGATAATATTTAATTTAAATTGTGTAAAGAAAAGTAAAGTTGAAGAATTAGTTCGAAGTAGACTAAATATAATAGAAGTTTGGAAATAAAAATGGTTTGAGATATGAATAAATTAGTAAGTGGGACTAATTAAAGAAATGGATTAAATAAATATGGGTTAAGATAAGATGAACAGAATTCAACGTCCAAAAAAAAAGTGGAAGGTAAATTGAACTCAAAATGAAATGGGAAATTTGAGTTAAGTGAAAATAGACATCAGCCAAAGTGGTGAAGTGAAAATAAATATTAAAGTGTATAGAATATTTATAATAAACTTAAGAAAAGTAAGAGGGTGAAATTCTTAAATAAATTTTGAATTGAGAATATACTAAGTAAATATGTGAATGAAGGTTTAATAAGGGTGTGCGAAACGATAATTGTGAATAAGTGAATAAAAAATCAACATAAATGTGAATAAAAAGAAAATTTATTTAGCTAATAATCAATTGAGATAAATACATAGGATGTACATATATTATTTTATTTGTATAGCGATTTGACCAGATTCGAGCACAGAATTTCGAGGTAGTTATACCGATCCGAGTTGGGATTTTTCACTCGATTTTCTATGGCGAGACCTGAATATGGATTTTTGGTTAATTCTAGAAATTCTCTATCATAGTATATGGCTATGCAAGGAGAATAATGATTTCTGATCAAGAAACCAGATCTAAATCCGCACTAGGGAGTTGGGTGAACGATACTAGTTCAAAAGTGTAATTGTGTGATCGAGTGAGCGATCGGATTTGATATTGCGTACGGATGGTATATGTACATCGTATGGGCTTAAGTAAGGCAAATATTGAAAAATTGAAAAAGAAAGTGAATGAAATGATTTTGAATTCTGTGATTGGATATTATTGCTAAGTAGAATATACAGGTGTTTTAAAAGGCAAAAGAAAATTGATGATGATAAATTTGAATGGCCCGACAAATAGGTATGTGTTCAAATTGGCATATGAAATTTAATGATTTTCTGATCTAGCCACTTGGCTTTTGTTTTCTTTTGAAATTTGGGGCCCATAGAGGCATTTTTTAGTTGTTTCGAGCTAACCGTGCAAATGAGACGCTGGTGAAATTTTTTGAAAATTTAAGGAGTTAGAAAAATTTTAAGAAAATTTTGATAATTTAATATTTGGTTTTAGAATTACAATCTGAATGGTTGGGCACGTAATATTAATTGGAACAGATGAACAAGTTTGAAGAGTTAGTAAGAGTAATGGTGTGTCTTTAATGAAAAGATTGTTTTGGGGAGTTGTTAAAAACTGTTTGGTTTTGGGAGGTAGTAAACGGGTAACGGACCATTCTTATTAACTAGCAATTACAGGGACGAAATTCTTTTAAGGGGCAAAGGAAAGTGACGACCCAGAATTTTAAATATTTGAAATTGATATATTTAATTGATTTTAAATATTTAAAAGTTAATCTTTAACTTGAATTTCAAATATGAGTATGTATTGGGTGATTTAATTATTGAATCTAATAATTGGATATTGGGTAAATGGCTGAATTGGGAATTTTGGGCCGTTTAAAAATATTTCAAAGGCTTATAAAATTTATATTAGTAGTACTGAAGATAATGAAAGATTTAGAATTGAATTTGGAAGTGTTTTGTTAAGTTTTGAAATTATATCGTTTAAATTGATATTTAAAAATAGCCTTCCGAGGCACGGTCTCGGAATTTGACGAAACTACTTCAATTAGATCCGTAATAGTGTATTATTATCAGATTTCAATTTTCATAGCGTTTGGAGTTGTCGTGTGATTGTACGGTATAAAAACGTGTTGTAATTTATGTGACGACTTCAATATAATAACTGGGTCCGAAAAGCTATCTTCCCCATACGTTCGAATTAGGACTCGAAACCTTTTCCATTGCGTTCTGAATAGGGGCATAACATTAAAAATGCCTAGCAATACGCCTCGATAGGAAGTCAAGATTTTAGGCTACGCAAATCGAGACAATTTGAATTTTGTAATATGCATACATACATATATATATATATACACATATACATATATACATACATACATATATATACATATATATATACATACATACATATATATATATCTTTAAAATACTAGCCAACACCAGCTGAAAACTTTATTCACATGAAACCTTTTCACTTCAGCTTTTGTTCTTTTCAAGGCACTGTGGCAAGTTGGTCTAACTAACATCTCATCCTGTCCCCTTCATACCCGTTTTATAAACTCTCGTTATCTAATTCATTTGCAAAGAAAAAAAAGATAATCAAAATGAAAAAATGGCAGAACAGAATTCGAAATTGAATTTCTCGATATATATATATATATATATATATATATATATATAATTCCAATCTTTCTCTGCAATTTCAACCAAACCCAATTCCATCAATTTGTCCCTTCCATCACCACATTGAAGCATCATTCGATGCCGAAACGAAAACAGAAGATGTTAACTACCTTCGAATCCCTATAGAAATCACTAACTTCCATCGATTTCAAACTCAAAACCGCCTCCTTTCGGGTCAGCAGCATCTCGAATCAATCAGATCCGAAGGTCGAGACCAAACATTGAGTTTCGTGCTCTGAGCCCACAAATTTAGTTCGTGTCACCTCGGCAATGGTGGAGCAACAGGTCACGTGACCATAGGTTAGGCCGAGCTCGAAGGTTATGGGATAGAGAGGTCGAGTTCGGGGAAAGGAAGAATGAGGGTTTGTGATCGATGTGAGGCGTCGCGGCGCGTGAGGCTGAGCTAGATCGATGACGATGAGGGAGTCGGCAGATTTTTTAAGAAGAACAGTTGAGCTTGATTTCTGTAATTTTGGTTTCTTAATTTTATAAACAGTAAGCTCAAGCTTTATTTAAAAAAATGTAAATATATAAGTTTTAAATAGAATATATATATATATATATATATATATGTAAGTTTTAGATTTACAGAAGAGAAAATTATATTACAGTGAAGTATAAAAATCATTTCTGTTTTCATACATATGCTAGAAAGAGATTTTTTTTCATTAAGAATTTAATAAGTATGTGTATATACAGACATGGAAAATAATATATATGTACATAAAGTTTATTAAATAGAAATTTTAAATGGTGATTTATTATTCGATTGATTGAGATACTAATAAACCGTATAATGTTATATAAGGTCCGAAGTCGTGAAGAAAACAAGCCGGTTTGGGTTGGATTGCAAAACAAAATTCAAAGGTGAGTTAATCTCACTCACATATGGATTATCGGTTAATTTAAATAAATAAAATCTAAATTATTGGTTGAATTGATAATTATTATCAGTCTGGGCGGATAGTATATACAGTAGTATATAAATATTGGAGTGACTGATTTTTCGCATTATATAGCAGATGAGACCCTATGCTCCCCGCATAATAGCGGATGACCCCATATACCGCGATATCCCGCCTTGAAGCGGGATTGATATTTTTATATTGTGCAAACATCTGTGGATGCTAGGAAACAGGTTGGAGGGATCCAACTGGATTCCTCAAAATATTGAAATTTATGTTCATATTAGGTGATATGTTTTATTTGATAATCTGTGATAGATTATATTGAAATTGTAGTTATGGAATACTATGGTTTGGATGAATATATTTTGGGTTCTTGAAGATATGAAAAATGTAAAGACTGAATTTTTAAAGGAAAATAAAAGAGAGAATTTTAAGTAAAATAATTATAATGAATTTGGATAAATTAAAAGAATGAATTTTGGAAAAGGACAAAAAGTTGATTTTAAAAATCCTATCAAATATATTCCGAGTATGGAAAAGAGGTTATTGAATAAATGGAAATAAATGAATTTTGAAGACGTAAGCGATATTGTTAAGAATTAAAGAATCTATTTAAATTTAAGTTTAAAATGAGTTGGGAAAAACAAAGGAGAATTTGGAAATAAAGTATGAAATTAGTATTTCCGATTTAAATAAGATTTCAAAACATAAGTAAAGGTATGAATATGGGATAAATGGGTTTGGAATAAATTTGGGAAAGTTAAGGAATTTATTTTAAAATGAAGTTAATTTTAAAAATCGATTTGAAAATCAACTAGGTGTTTGAAACTGGGATATAAAGGAAAATGAGATTATGGAATTTATAAAGGGGTTTATAAATAAAGTGAAACATTTATCAGTGGATAATTTTAAGGTATAAATTCACAGTAGGAATTTATAAGGAGATGATAATTTGTTTTAAAAATAAATGGTGTTTTATTTTTAAAAGTGTGGAAAGGAAAATTTACGGGATTGTGATGTAAATTAAATTGGGATAACTCGAGAAGGATTTATAATGATAAGACGGCTATATTGGAAGGGAAAGTGTATTTTTCATGAAAAACTAAGTATATTTCCAAAATAAGGTTTAAGTATAAATTATAAGTTTTAAAAGATGTTTTAAAAGAAGAATGTCTCTAGAGAAATTATTATCTAAAATTGTTTTAGAATTTTTAAAGTAAATATTTATTAACTTAATTATAGTAGTAATTATTCTTAAAGGTTGAATTAGTATTATGATTTAAAAGATAATTATAAGTATTTATACTTTATACAATAGATTTATTTAAAAAAAGTTTTGGCTAAATTTTTTTTTGGAAAATTATTATAGAACTTTATAACTAATATTTTGGAATAAGGTGATTTAAGTAGTATTATTTCAGATGTATTAAGTGTATATTTTTGGGTAAAGTGATTTAATTTGTTTTAAAATCTAAAGTCAATAAGATTTGGCATTTTCAGAATAAATACTTGGTTGGAAATTATTCCACGAGATGAAAAAGTGATTTGAAAACCATTATCAAAAGGGTTGAAGTGTAGAAAAATAATCTTATGAAGAAATTTTGAATAAATAATTTAGGAAATTATCAAAGCATGGTGGATTGTTTGTGGATGTTATTCGATAGTTACATCACCGACTATCAATATTGGCCAATGCGCTGATCGTTTCGAAGAGACCGGGATCGGGTTTAATTACCCAAAAACCACTTCGATCCGATTTGAATGTTTTCGAACGAATACCGTGAAGATAATGAAGACGGTGATTCAATTTGTCTAGACCCATGGCAACTTGTATGGATGAATGCTATTGGAACATCGTCAGGAGGATGATGAGCATTCTAAGTGAATATGTGCTAAAAAGGTAACGCATAGCCTCAAGCCTCATCAACCGGGAATGGTTAAAATAGGGGAGGTGCAGCAAGGCTAAGTGGGTAGCACCCAATTAGGGTAAAGTCATCCCTGTCTATATATCTCTTTCTGATTTCGGCTGTGTGGACGGTTGCTAATCCCAACCATGGCGTGATCTTATTCGGATTATCCAGTAAGGGGTAGCTCCGGTCTTGTGTTGTAGGGGATTGGGAGGAGTCCTCAATACTCTGATCAAGGCCAGGTACTATGACGGGTGGTATCCCAGTAGACCTGCCATTGTATGGAATCCAATCTCCAATAAGCGCCTATACGGTATTGATTGTGCCCAACTATGTTGGAACGTGAGATGCAAGCATTTCAGCTATATTCTAGTTTATTTCAATAGACACTATTATAATATTAGACGAATTTGATAGAAAATGTTTTAGTTATCGTAAGATAAAAACCCGACATGTTTATTTGTGGCGTGGTCTTACAAGATACCTTTGATTTCAAAGGATTTTGAAAACTTTAATAATCCAATTGAGTGTGTTTTCTCATGCTGGTTTTCTAGACTGACTCGGGTATTATTTCACTATAATGCTCGGGTCAGACCGAGTATCGTAGGATACATGATAGGTTGTTGTGGAGCTAAAGAGACGAGCTGGATGGCGAGACGTATCACACGTACTTGATGTATATTCCGCGGTGCAATATAAGGTGTATAGTCAGCTTTTGTGAGGACAAGTTGATATAACTGTCCAGTATTTTGCTAATGATTGTGTTGTACTCTGATGATGTAATGTATAAAACAGATATAGTTCTTTGTGTATAAAGATCAGTCATTTATCTATTATATATTGTTCCGCTGTGATTGTGAGATTCTGATGTTGTTTCTATTTTCTTCTTCTACCTCTTTCTTCTTTAACCCAAATGGTTTGTATTTCCGACCACTTTGAGTTGATTTGATGGAGATATTGGCGTTTCAAACGGGTACGAATTTGTGGGCTTTTACAAAGTGATTATTATATTGATTTTTAGTTAATTAGAATTGTTTAAACCTTAATTAAGGTACATTAGGAATTAAACAAGTTCATGAAGTTAATTAAAGTCTAATTATGAATTAATCATGATTAGTTAAGATATAATTAAGGTTTAAGCTAATTGAATATACTTTAGTCTGTTCAAAGCTATTTCTAAATTTAATAGGTTATGTTTTAAATCAGTTTTCTTTTTAAGGTTAATTAATTTCAAATCAAAGAATCTCTTTTTTGGACCATTAAATAGCCAAATGAATTAAAGTAGTGATTATAAAATGTTGACATGCTTTATGGGAAGTAAGTGACTTGTATTTAGCACAAATGCTGAATATTGGTAACGTGATTAACACAAGGAAGTTAATTTCAATAAACGGGTCATGATAGCTTAAGCATATAGATATACTTTTGTAGGTACATTTTTCACCCGATTATGGATTTACCTATATTTATGACTTGGACATCTACCTATGATTGATTGCATGTTATGTGTGAATCCCTTACCTATCTAATGTTGGACAATGCCCATGATATAACTTAGATAAGTTAAATCCAAATTAATGATCCATTTCAGTCATTGTGCCTCTGCTTGGTTTTGGAAAGTTAATATTTCACTTTCTTTTAAAATGGTCTTCAAGGTTATTCTATTTTGAACAAGATATTTGAAGAATTATTTGAAAATTGTTTTGAGTATTATATAAAGAAGTTTATGAATAATTTTAGGGTATTCATAAAAAAAATTAGAAATAGTTTTGAATGTATATAAAAAGATTTTATAAATGGGGTTGGATGTTTATAAAGGAAATTTTTATGAAAGGTTTGAATGTTTATAAAGAAGTTTACATAACTGGGTTTGAATATTTATAAAGAGTCTCATAAATGAGTATGGAGGTTGATAAATGTTTTGTAAACGAGTTTGGTTAAAACAAAAAGGATTTCATGGGTAAGGGAAATTTATAAAAGGATTTATTTAAAATAATTACAATAGAAAATTGAAGTTTGGGTTTCTCGAGGCCGACCTTTTAAGTGGTATGGAACATCCATTCCATACTTTACACCAAAGGAATAGTGTTTAGAGTTATCCTTTTCTCCAGTTTAAATAATGTAGTTAAATCATTTTTAGAGATTTGGTAAGGGAA
Organism: Allium cepa; assembly: GCA_030765085.1. NCBI lineage: Eukaryota > Viridiplantae > Streptophyta > Magnoliopsida > Asparagales > Amaryllidaceae > Allium > Allium cepa. Next base: position 941,977,759 of record CM060934.1, on the reverse strand, counting down.
TTGTGTGTCGAAGATAAAAAATGAAGTTTTTTTTTTATTTTTAATAAAAAAAGAATATGAAAAAATTTCTTTAAAACGAAAACTTATTCTTAGGTAAATGGATTGCGAAATGTTCCTGTAGAGTGTCCAATATCCGTTTTACATCTTCTGTACGAAAATATTCAATTCTCATAAGATCCTCCTTACTGTTACTCAAAAGGTCCAATAATGTATGTATATTGGACTTTTTGAGACAATTATAGGCCCTAGGAGATAGTTCAATCTTATAATTTTTTAGTGAATATACTTATGTTAGAAAGATAAGTATATGAATGTTTTTAAAAGAGATTTATTAAACAAAGATATGTTTTGAGGCTTAGTGGTTGCTATGGATAAATAATATCAAATGAAATTTGTTTGTATATTTGATAGTTAAATAACCGACTATCAAGTGTGGCCTAATTTGACTTAGGAAGTATGAATGCAAATTCGAGTTCCCCGATGAGGACTCGAATACTTACTTCCAAAAGAACCAGGAATGAATGATCTGGAAATTATCCATTGTTGGTACGGAGAGACTGGGATCAGATACACACACACACACTCATCCGAAAACCACTCTTAACCAATGTGTACATTCGAGTGGAAGACATCTGGATGATGATTGAAGATGGTGCTCTTTGAAGTGCAAGGGCTACCGCTAATAATCTTAAGGGTGATTCCAAAATAGATGTAGTAGAGTTAGTGCCTTCTATTTCGTTTAGACCCAAAATGAACTTGTATGTATGAATGTTGGCATTGCATAGACACTTAGAGTGCAGTGTTAGCATTCTAAGATGGATTACTATTTAGAAAGTTTTAGCGTAGCCTCAAGCCTCACAACCGAGAGGATTGGCAAAAACACGGCATGCAATAGGGCTATGTGGTTAGCTACCATTAGAAGCGGTCACCCCATTCTAGATGTCCATTTTGAGTTGGATTGCATGCAAACATCGTGGAAGTATAAGCCTCAGTGTCAAGGGGGTGAGGTAATCCAATCTGCCATATTAAAAGGACAGCCGACTCTGTGTTAGCATCAATGCATTTTCTAAAGTTGTACCATCGGAAGGTAGTCCCTTACCTTGCCATTGTTAGGATCCAATCTCCAATTCATGCCTTACGTTTTTTATTCCAGATCGTAGTATGTTGGAAGGTGAGATGCAAGCATTTTACTTATTTTATCTGTTTATTTCAAACCTAGACACTATGATAATATATCATTGGATTATCTTATATAATGTTTTGGTTATCGTAGGGAAAAACCCGTTCGTTTTTATATGCGACGTGTTCTTATGAGATACCCATTGTTTTGAAAAGTTTTCAAATGTGGAAATCAGTTTGGTTGTTACTTGTTATCGAGTTTTACTCATGTTGGTTTACCAGACTGACCCGAACGTTATTCCATGTAATGCTTCGGTCAGACCGAGCATTTTTTCTTAGGTTTAGCTGGATACTTTAGATATGGAGAGGAACAGGATGGTCAAGACAGATTAACGTCTATTTTTCTTCTATTGTATTATAGAGTTTGTATGTTTGTCAATGTAAGAACAGGTTTCTACAACTGTCCAAATTTAGGATAAGTCTAGTGTACTTTGTTGCTGTATATATGAATAAAGATGTTTCCTTTCTGTAAAGATCATGGTTGTATTATATATTATTCGCTGCATTGTAAGATTCTATGTTGTTTTATTTTTCTCTATCTTCTACCTTCTTCTTTCTCCCTAACAGATTGGTATTGCTGACACTTGAATGTTCGGCATGTAATATAGTGAATGCATCAGTGTTGATTTTTTAGGGTCAAAAATCCAATTCGTTACATTTAGTATCGAAGCTGAAGGTTAAGAGAACCTTGTCCTTGGTAAGGGTATACTTATTTAGAATAGGGTAAGTGAGACCCTTGAATGAGCTTGAGTGTATTATAATTATGAGTGCGTATTTGTAAGTGAGTATAGGGCTGTCAACGGATACAAATAGATGCGGATACGGCTGTATCCATATCCGCATCCGAAAATTTAAATTTGCATCCGATATCCATGGGTATTAGAGAATTAACATCCGCATACGCGGATATTTTTTGGATATCTGAAAATATCCGCATCCGAAAATAAAAAGTGGATATTTCTGGATGTTCGAAAATATCCGAAATATCCACATTCGAAATTCAATATCCGCATCCGAAATAAACAAGTTCATACGATATTACAAAAATTCAAATAAACAAAAACAAACTAAAATAATAGATCGTATTTGTTTTCAGTTCTCATATGTTTTCATCTTAGCCATCTCATATAAAGTAACTAATAACCTAAACAAAATACAAAGTATAGCACACTAGAAAATCAAATATTATTTAATAAACCAAATAACATGCATATTCCTCTAATATATATTTAGATTGATATTTTTACTTGCTTAGTTAGATTTTTACTTTCTTTCTTGAGCAATTTGGGTTTGGGCCAATTAATTTCTAAATATATTTTAACTATAACTTAGGGTCTTCTTAAAATAATAAATCAATAATAACAATAATTTTTATTATAATTAATTTCGGATCGAACGGATGTTTTTTGGATACGGATATGCCCATAACCGCATCAACATCTGATTTTCTATTCAGATATCAGATATCCGCGTCCACTTTTTAGTTATCGATAATATCTGTTTTTTCGGATACAGACTCGAACGAATTTCGGATTTTTCGAGTATCTATTGACAGGCCTAAGTGAGTAAAAATGTTGTATATTGTTTTGTTTGATATATTGGGTGGCTTAAGAATTCTAATCAATGCATTTAGCCAACGTTATCGATAGGAATTTCCTAAATACTTGAACAAATACAATTGACATAATATTGTTTTAAAATTGGTAAATGAAATAATTTTACCTAGGATTATTTTAAATATATAAAGGAATGATTTTCAAAAGTCTATATAGTTATCAATGTGACGTAGGGTAAAAATTGGGTTAAGAATAGAATGTGCTAAGTTAAGAGAAAATCTTTAGATGACCTTATAAAAATTTAAAGGATCGTGAGAATATTAAATTACAGTGGCTTTCATAAAGATTTTAATGATTTTGGAAAAGTTGTAGTAGTTGTACTTGAAGAGATTTTTAAGATATAAATATTTTAAATTGGATTTGAACGTAAAGTTTTCTTTGGATAGTTCGAGAAGGAGTTTCGATCTGTTTTTTGATAATCAAATTAATCGTCTAAGTGGCAATCGAATGTTTGGCAGATATGATAGTGCACTTAATAAATTATCCTCTTTGTCATTTTACAATCGAAATGAGTTCGAATTCGAATGAATCCAAAGTTGGTGGATGATTTTAATATAGAATTATTTATCTATAAATAGTATTGTTTCAAAAGGGAATTTATAAAGGAAGAAATTTTTTTATGATTAATTAGTTCGAGTGTCTTGGAAATGACTAAAAGTGGATAAGAGATGTGTTCGGATGGTAAACGCTTCTCTTGAGTATTTCCCTAGTTAGCAAAAGCGATATATATTACTATTTGGCAGTGCTTGGTTCCTTGATATCATTTTAGAGTTACTCGAGCTATATATTATGTTTTCAAAAGGGTTAAATATAAAGTATCATTTCGAAAGGTTTTTGAAATAAAACCCAGATATTGTGTTCTCGAAACCCTTAAAAGAATAGAGTTTTCAAAATAAACGGGTGTCTTGACTAAGAGAGGTTTAATAAATAAAGTTTTAAATTTGTTGAACATCCTAGGCTAAGTAAAAACCAAATTAAGATTTGAAATTGTATATACTCTTTAGGATATAAAAGAGTATCATATTAAAATGAATTTGAGTTATAGAATGTTAGTAAACTTAAGTAATGTTCTTAAATAAATTGGTGATTCTTTAAAAGGGGTAGCTATAATATTGGGAAGTAGGAATCGATGGGTTTAGTACTTAGGTTGTACGTAGATCATTTCTCCTTTTTATATAGTTCTCGATCCATGATTCGAGTACAGGACTTGAGGTGTTTCACACCATACTAGATAAGGATTTATCGCCCAATTTTTGACGACAAGCGTTAATGAGGGTTTTTATATGGAACCAAAGGTTGTCTATCATAGTTTGTGGATATGCAAGAAGAATAAAGTTATCTAATTAAGAAGCCTGACCAAAGTCCGTACTAGGAAGTTAAGTGAGCAATACTAGTTCGAAAATGAAGTTATGTATTCAAATGAGTGATCGAATTAGATTTTACAAAGGAATGATCTAAGTACATCATACAGATTGATGAATAGTTTTAAGTATTTCTGGGACTAGGGTTTTGATATAATTTCGGGGACAAAATTCTTTTAAAGAAGGAAGAATGAAACGACCCATAAATTTATCACTAGGATAAATTATATTTATTTTTAAAATATTTAGATACAGGTTTAAAAGTAAGAAATAATCACGTTTTGAGTGGTAAATAATAATATTTATTTTGTTTGAGAAAAATATTTGCGGACAAATCACCGAAGTAAAATATTGATAATTTGTAAATATCGTCCTAGGTAAAAATATCAATAAAACATGCGAAAATTGTTTTATCAATAAAACTACTTTTAAACAGTAAGGATCATGCATGGCTATGGAAACACACACTAATATATGTTTTTAAATAAGATTATGAAATAAAGTAATTTATTTTATTTTTAAAATAAAATGTATTTATGACATCGACGGTTGATATCATCGCTTTTATATATTTCTTCGGAAATTCAAGTTAAGTTTAAATATTAAATAAATGGGTTTCTATTTACAAATAAATATTTTTTTCATTATTTAATAATGATGGTAAAATAGCTTTCAAAAATTGTTAAACAAAATAGATACTTCATAGAAAAATAGAAAATGTGAGCAAAGAACGTTTTACGGAATTTTGACTTTTTGACACACGAAAATTATCGGGAACGTTTTTCGTCTTTGCGCACTATACACAAACATATATAAGAGCTAATCCAAATAATAATAGTATACTAATAGAATATTATCTTATGTTGATTATGTTTAGTGGATGATGTGATAAGACATGGTTATAAAATAATAACTTATATATATATCATTATCTCTTGTCATATCTTAGCATTATCATCATTATCCATCATGATTTAGAGGATGTGGATAGAGAGGGGGTGAGGATATGACATATGAGGAGGAAGGAAGGGTGTGACGTGACCTCATAAAATAATGACATGTTAAGATATTTTAAAACTAAGTTTAAAATGGTAATTTTCCTAATTTATTTCATCTATAAATACACACCCCCACACACATTTTCATTTACATTCCAGCTTCATTTTTCTAAATCTTCTTCTCTAAAAAAATTTCATGGCTTCCATAGTTCAAAAATATTAGAAAAGGTTAGATATTTGTGGTGTAACTTGCTTCCATACCTTCTATACTTCTTATCCTTTCATTTCAACATCCTCTCTTCCAAAAAACAAGGTCATCACTACCACCACAAAGCCCAAACCAAGCCAAATCACCTCTTGCCAAACCTATTCTAAGTCCTTAGCCCCTCCAAAGTTTTAAAATTTTAAGCTAGAGTCTAGCGTAGAGGCGTTGCCGAGCTATATTCAAAGTTTGGGTGAAGTTAGTTAGCATAAAAGTGAGAAAACTATTTTATTTTGAAAAAGTTTTTAACTTTATTATGACGTGTTATTATAGTGATAATATACGAGAAAATTGAATGGTTATTGTGTTGGTCGATGGTGATTTGATGGATGTTTGCGTTTGGTGTTGAATTTGAGATTCGAATGTGATGTTGTCAAATTAGTAAGCATATAACCTTATGTTTATATATGTGTTTCATTGTGATGTTAAAAGTATGGTAGTATGGAAATATGGTTGTGACCCAAGAACTACAGTATGTTTAGTTGAAATAAAGTTAACAAATTCGTGGGTTGCGACGGACATGAGATCCGACTCGAATCAAAAACTATTTTTTCTTGTTTTAAAGTTTGAAAATTGTTTCAAAGTTTCTACTTTGTTTCTAAGTTTCGAAAACTTTCAAATTTATGTTTCTAAACATGAAATAGGATATAATAAGCAAGTGTTTTTGCTTAAAGTATGTTTAAGCGAACTGCTCACAGTGGTAGTCCCTATGGATGTAGTTTAACAATATAGTCGATTTTCGTTTTAAAATATTTCCTTCTGGAATGTTTTGCAAAAAGCTTTCTGAACTTTATTAGTAACATAGAAAGAGTTAATTTTAGTTAAATTCAATAATTTATTTATTTACAAATTAATTAAAAGTAATTAGTACTCAGTTGATAATTAAGCAAGTGATTAAGGTTTAAGTTACACTTAAGGAAGGTTAATGACTAATTATTGATTAATAAGATTTTAATTAGTAATGAATGAAGATAAGAATTAATTATATGGCTAATTAATATTTTATTAGGTTAAGTAGGTTAATTAATTATTATTTAATTATATTTAATTAAGTGACTATTAAATTAATTTTAATTAATTAGGATTTAACTTATAATGAATTGTTTAAACCTTAACTAAGATACATTAGGAAGTTAATCAGGAATTAAACAAGTTCATTAAACTAAATGAAGTTTAATTATGAATTAACCTTGATTAGTTAAGATATAATTAGAGTTTAAGCTAATTGAGTATACTTTTATCTTTTCAAAGCTATTTTTAAACTTAACTGGTTATGTTTGAAATCAACTTTCTTTTCAAGGTTAATTAATTTCAAATCAAAGGATCTCTTGTTTGGACCATTATATTGCCAAATGAATTAAAGTAGTGATTATAAAACGTTGACACGTTTTATGTGAAGTAAGTGACTTGTGTTTAGCACAAATGCCAAATATTGGTAATGTGCTAAGCAAAAGAAAGTTAATTTAAATAAACGGGTCATGATAACTTAAGCATATATATAAACTTCTATATGAACAATTTTCATCTGATTATGGATTTACCTATATTTATAACTTGGACATCAATATATGATTGATTGTATGTTATATGTGAATCCCTTACATATCTGATGTTGGACAATATCCATGATATAACTTAGATATGCCAAACCCAAATTTAGTGATCCATTGTAGTCATCGAGCCTCCGTTTGGTTTAGAAAAGTTAATATTTCATTTCCTTTTAAAATGTTCTTCAAGATTATTCTATTTTGAACAAAATATTTGAAGAATGATTTGACAATTGTTTTGAATATTATATAAAGAAGTTAGTGAATAAGTTTGGAGTATTCTTAAAATGAGTTTTAGAAATAGTTTTGGATGTTTATAAAAAGATTTTATAATGGGATTGGGTTTCTATAAAGGGAAGCTTTTATATAAGGTTTGAATTTTTATAAAGAAGTTCATATACCCTAGTTTGAATATCTATAAAGAGTTCATGGGTAAGGGAAATTTACAAAATGATTTATTGAAAATAATTACAATAGAAAATTGAGGTTTGGGTTTCTCAAGGCTGACCTTTTAAGTGGTATGGAACATCCGTTCCATACGTTACGCCAAAGGAATAATGCTTATAGTTATCCTTTTCTCCAATTTAAATAATGTAGTTAAATTATTTTTAGAGATTTGGTAATGGAAAATCTTATAAATGTTTTGAATATACATATGTTAGAAATATAATTATATGAATCATTTTGAAAGAGATTTATTAAACAAAGTTGTTTTTTGAGGCTCAGTGGTTGCTGTGGATAAATAAATCTCAAATGAAATTTGTTTGTTTATTTGCTAGTTATATAACCGACTATTAAGTTTGACCCAATTTGACTTAGGAAATATGAATGTAAATTTGAGTTTCCCGATGAAGACTTGAATACTTACTTCCAAAAGAATCGGGAATGAGTCACTTGGAAATTATCGGTTGTAATTACGGAGAGACCAGGATCAGATATATATATATATATATATATATATATATATATATATATATATCCAAAAACCACTCTGAACCAACATGTATGTTCGAGTGGAAGACATTTCGGTGATGGTTGAAGATGGTGCTCTTTGACGTGCAAGGGATAGTGTTACTAATCCTAGGGGTGATTTCGAAATGGATGTAATAGAGTTAGTGCCTTATGTTTCGTTCAGACCCAGAATGGATGAATGCTGGCATGCATTGACGTCTAGAGGGCATTGTTAGCATTCTAAGATGGATTACTATTCACAAAGGTAAAGTGTAGTCTCAAGCCTCACAGTTAGGAGGAATGACAAAAACAGGATATGCAGCAGGGCTATGTGATTAGCTACTATTATTAGGAGCGATCACCTCATTCTAGATTCCCATTTCAGAGTTGGTTTGCATGCAAACATCGTGGTAGTATAAGGCCTCAGTGTTAAGGGAGTGAGGTAATCGGTCTGCCATGTTAATTGGGTAGCCGGCTCTGTATTAACATCGGTGCATTTTCTAAAGGCGTATCATCGAAAGGTAGTCCTTTACCTTGCGATTGTTGAGTTCCAATCTACAATATGTGCCATACATTTTTGATTATTGAGCCTAGTATGTTGGAATGCGATATGCAAGCATTTCAGTTATTTTATCTATTTACTTTAAACCTAGAAATTTTGATAATATCATTGGATTTTGATATAAAATATTTTGATTGTCGTAAGAAACCCGTATGTTTTTATGTACGGTGTGGTTTTACGAATTACCCTTTGTTTTGAAAAGTTTTCAAATGTAGAAATCAATCTGCTTGTTACTTGTTATCGAGTTTTACTCACGTTGGTTTACCTGATTGACCTAACCGTTATTCCATGTAATGCTCGAATCAGACCGAACATGTTTTTTCAGGTTTAGCTGGATATTTTGGAGTTGGAGATGAGCTGGATGGTAAAGACGTATTCACGTATATTTTTCTTTCGCTGTATTACAGAGTTTGTATGTTTGTCAATGTAAGGACATGTTTCTATAACTGTCCAAATTCAGGATAAGTCTAGTGTGCTCTAATGTTGTATATATGAATAAAGATGTTTTCTTTCTGTAAAGATCATGGTTGTATTATATGTTATTTACTGCATTGTGAGATTCTGTGTTGTTTTAGTTTTCTCTATCTGCTATCTTCTTCTTTCACCATAACAAATCGGTATTTTCGATACTTGAATGTTCGGCATGTAATACAATGAACGCATTAGTGTCGGTTTTTTAGGGTCAAAAATTCGGTTCGTTACAGTTTTGATATTTGAAAATTCTTTAATAATAGTTTTAATACTTTTAGTATCACATTTTTTTTGGTATCAGTGTGAACTATCAAAGATGTCTCTCTATAGATATTACAAAATTTAAATATCGTTTAAAATCTAGCATTAAAGTCATTTACAAATTTAGAACGCTCGTTATCAAATTTAATATCGCTTAAAAATAGGATATAACATTAAGTTATTTTACAAATCCAAACGCCATTCTATAATTTTTTAATATCACTTAAAAATAAGATCTAACAAATATTCTTTTTTTTACAAATTTCTTTTTTATTGATTAATAATATAAAGACAAATTCAAACTAATACAAATAAATAGATGCAGAAATCAAATTTCAAACTAACTACACATGATTTTAACGTGAAAATATGACTGAATATTTGTACAATTCATTTTTACTTAAATCTGTAAAAATATACCATTTGTAGTTACAATGTGTAGTTCATGCAAGAGACGTGTGCGGTGATGCTCGTTCTTAAACAAATCATTAACTAGTGCACTGATTTGTAGTTTAGTATAAGCTTCGTTTCTCACTCTTCTCCGCTACCATTCCCCTTTTTGGCCGCGTTATTTTACTTCCAATTTTGGTTTCTCTTTCTCAGCGGCTCTCTACAAATCAACGATGCTCAAAGCCTCCTGTGGTCTTCTCTACAAATCAACGGCAGCAAGGACTCTGGCAGCCCTTCTCTCATAGCATTCGTGACATTAAGCAGTTACATATCGACCGATGGCTCTCGCGATTTTCCTATCCAATTTAGGGTTAAGATTAGCATCTATACATGCGATTAGGTGCGTCATCGATAAGACATTAACTACTCTTGCAACATCAGGTTCTACGTATCACAACAGCATTAGGTCCGATTTTCGTTTTGTATTTCATACTAGTAGATATCATTTTATGTATTGAAACCTCTAACTACTATTGGTGGCGAGCTTAAGATTGAACATAGATGTCGATTAAGGTCTATGTTTATACGGATTGAATACTTTGTTCAAATTTGATTTTATGAAAAAGTAATTCTAATTTTAAGTGGTGAACTGAAAGTTGATTTTCTAATATGCTTGAGATTTAATGATTTGTTCGGATTTGAAATTTCAGGATTGGATGTTAGTGCAAATAAGATCGAATGTTTTTTTTATATCGATTGGTCCATATGTTTGTCAACTTATTTATTCACTTAAATAAAGTAACTAGGTATATATTTTTGCATATTTTTAGAGTTAGTTAAACTCCTAAACATTTTGATTTTGATATGCTCGTAGATAATAGCACATTCTCAATTGACACAGCAGACGTTGAAAGAAATGATGAACAAGTAGCAAATCATCAAGCCTGGATAGTGTTAATTTGCTCACATATGACTTAGAACTGGGAGGATTGCGTTAAAGAATTCAAAGAGGGCAGCAGCAGCGTGAAAATTTTGGATTCATGCGTATCAAACGAAGAGAATGAGTATTAGACTTTGATCATTTTGTTGATTCTGTAACAATGTTAAAGGCAACACCAGAAGTACTTGAGGCTTGTAAGTTTTTACTTAGATTCAGATTCCTTACTTTCAACTTGAGAATTATGTTGTATGATAAATGTTTAAATGACAGAAACAAAGGCTAAGTTTTTGGAATTACTAAGGTAATACAAAAATAAACATACCATTGGTGACCATCGGTTAATCATTTTGATTAACATATTAATATAATTGCTGTTATTTATGCCACTAGTTGAATGTTTATTGTCCGATATTGTAACATATGATAGGTTAAAAGAATGGTATATTGAATGATGATAAAGTACACAACTATCTGGATACAATGGAAGACTGAAAAGACTAATGTCGAAGTAATAATCACTTTAATTGAAGTTATGCATGATAGTTACTTAATATTTTGTTGCTTCTGTGAATTTATTAAAGTGTACTGCTGGAGTGGAGCAATTATAACTGAAACTGAAATAATTTTTTTTTGCTTATCAGTGTAATACAAATTTTCGGTCGATAACATTTCTTATTTATTTTCGACTCCTCTCAGCTACAATTTGTAGACGTCTCCGCTTGTGTTCAATTATGTTATCCATGTATATGACATTGTTATTTAATTATTCTATCTTGTTCATTATCCTTGTCTACTAGGATAATTTTCTAGATTGTAAATGTGTACTTATCTTAGTAAACCAACGTTGAGAAATTGTTCAAGCTGTAGATCGATAATCAAACAAAATCAACTTATTTAATTATGTACTTGTTCACTTCCTTCAAACACTCCTCTCCTTTTCGTTTGTAACCACTAGTGCTTTTTTGTTGTCTAATTAATATATTACATATTAAGATATACAAGTACTTATGATCTTTGATCAGTATCTATATTATCATGTTTTCTTCTTTTCAGGAAGGTAAATTGCTAGTCCAGTGTGATTCATAGCAATGTTAATAAAATTATTGTCACAAAGAAGAAGGGCAGTTTTAAGTCAACTTATGGAAGATATGATACGAACTATAGTATATGATAGATAAAAGCAGAGGAAACTGTTCTGTTCATTTCAACATTCAAATATTTTAATTTTCTTTGGCTTGTGTATGGAGGACTTATTAGATGTACTGCTCATCTATCATCATTGGAATATGATGATGGTCATAATTTGTTTTTATTATATGATGCGGATTTGGAACAATGGTATACTAAGACAAGTATTGCGGGTAGAAGTAGGTAGAGAAGTAAACTTCATCTTCCCAGCTGGCAACTATAGCTTCTACTTCAATCTGGATCTAGGTCTACCTTCAAAAAGACCAGATGGAAGGACCTTCAGCATCAAACATGTGCAGGGTTGGGAGAAGAAGCCTATAAAGTTCCAGCTAAGGACTTTAGATGATCAGTATTCGATCTCAGAGAACCACCTGGCTGAGTCCAGGAGTTGGACCAGGTACCATGTTGTGACTTTGTTGTATGTAAGCTAAAATTAAACTAGTTAATTTTAGTCATTAACTAAATTCAACTTAATTTAAAAGTTTAAGTTTTACTTAACTTCAGTCGTAAAGTTTTTTTCTTATTAACATAAACTGAACCTTCTTGTGACGCTTCACCTCTCTACTCACACTGGCCAATGACACTGCGGGAAAATGCCGTCGACTAGCACGAAGAATGAAGCTGTTGCGGAGCGACCATATGTGTAATTGTTTTGTGCGAGAACCGATATGTTAGATAGTATATCGTGCATTTCATTTCAAGAGGAAATCTGACATATTCAATCCAAACTCAAAGCTATTACACAATGTCTATGTGGTCTTCGGAAACAAATTTAAAATAAGCATAACACAAAACTAGTCACAGATATTCATATCACTAAGGCGGAAATATATATGAATATAACACATAGAAGTGAACATCATAGTAGTGGTCATACAAGATCCACTACATGTCAAAAGAATAGGTACATGTGCTACATAAAAGAATAAGTATACATCAAGGAATCTCTATCTCGAATGTAAAAAAACAAAAACTACTAAGTTAAAGTAGTTAGCCGAAAGTCAGAACTTAGTCCCTGCTAAGAAGTCAATTGAAAGCACCTGAAACACTTTGGTCTGACCCGATTATTATTTAAGAAGGAAAATAATAAACGGATCAGTCTGGCTATAAATATCATATAAGATGAGACATGATAAGAGATATAACAAAAATATATGATAACAATAATGTCATACCGTGACAAGTATATATTTAATAACAATGAAAATCATACAACATCTCAAGTCTCCTCAAATATTCAAAAAGAATATCACATTCTTTAGTTTATTCACCAAATCTCAAATATTGACATAACATATCAATTCAAATCGCAACAATTTGTGAAACATAAATTCTAGATTTTCATAATTGAAAATTCAAAAAACATAAGGGCATCTTCAATCGATTCAGGGCTGAATATTCAAGGGGTTGAATATTCAACCCTGAAGGGGTCTGGAAACCCCATGGGCCAGGTGCCCTTTGATAGGCTCCTGAATGACAGTTGCCCATTAAATGGGCGCCAACCCCGCTCTCATCTGTCATACACCCTATCTTCCCCTTCCCACTTCCCACCTAATTTTTCACTTTTAAATATTTTTTAATTAGAAAAACTAAAACGAAATGCCGTCTCATCCAACCAAAATCACCCGAAGAACGGTTCACAAACATCCAACGGAACAAGCTAGACCATTACACGTTTTGCCGTCACTTGGAGTTTCACTAAACGATGCTCATGTATTACACGAGCTTTTAGATGGTTATCGGCACAAAGCCGAAATCGCTTTGACCACCGCACAGGTATAGGTTGCACATTAATATATCTAGTTATTTTTATATGTACATCACATAATCATATTAAATAACTGTTAGTCTATCCAAAATTATTAATTCATAAATTATCTATAGATCCATTACATTCATTGTCAAGGTAGTTGGGCTAAGTGAATTACCTAGTTTTATGACTCTCTTTCCAGTCCTATTATGGAGAGGCTGCAGGCTACCCCTTTTGGTCTTTTTTTATCGATTAAGCATGTCCAGTCCTTTGATCGACCTTTCATTTAGACATTAGCTGAAAGGTGGTGACCCACCATACATACATTTCACATTTCATATTTTGAGTTTGGTATTACCCCGGTTGATTTCTACATGTTCATTGGCATTGAAATTGGACGACATAACCTTCGACCTTTTTCATTTGATGATTTCTACGAGTCCTCCAATCTGTTTACTGTTTTTCTACCACTGATGGATGTTACCTGCGCCACTAGTGGTTCTGTTAAGCTGATTTACCTACAGCAGTACATCACCACTTATATAGCTAGAGATGATATGATGGATGCAGTTACTAGAGCATTTATGCTGTATTTGTTTGGTTCGACCTTTTTTCGAACCAAAAAGATATGGTTAGACTAGGTTATTTAGCATCCCTTGTCAGATTAGACCAACTGCATACTATTGATTGTGGCACAGTGATATTATGCACCCTTTATACCGCTTTAGATTCATTTACGTTTGGCGATGTCAAGCAGATGCATGCTTTTTGGTATATTTAACCGTTACGGTACTATGAGTACATGGAAAACATGCGTCCCCACATCCAGAACATGGCTAGTCAAGCTCTTGAACAGTACTTCTCTACGATGAACGATGTGAGACTATGCAGTTTGTACATCATGTTCCCTTAAGTGTACGACATGACTTGATGGAGGCTAGATCACAACTTGATATACGTAGTCAGGGTAACATCATTTGGACTCCTTGGGCCTCATATTGGACACATCTAGGGATGCATGTTTTACGGAGGACGATCATCCTTTGATAGTTGCGTATTCCAAATCTGGACATAGGGTTACTTTGCATACATCTGCACTTATGCATATGTGGTATTTGGAAGAGAGGTGTGCCTATAAGATTTAAGGATGATTGTCGTATACCATATGATCATTTATCTCTTGAGGACATGTTTGAGGACATGTTTGATAGACATAAGGTGCTTGGTGATCAGTACTTAAATGCTCTACGACAGCCTGAGTGAGTGGATAGTAGTACTTTCTTCATCAATAGAGATTATAATGCTTATTGGGATAGAGTAGCATCCCGTAGATTCATCGTACCAGATTATATTCGTAGAGTCAACTCTGATCATATATGACCTCATATTGCAGCCGGTAAAGTTTAGGTACCACATGTTTTATTTGACCCGATTTCGTCACAATTCTCCCACTCCCCGATGCAGTTGGAGCCTGATGTTACTGGTAGAGCATACTACGTGACAACTACTCTGATTGAGCAGCTTTTAGTCTTTCCAGATCACCCCGATTATCCTGGTGTGCCTTCAGTCGGGTTATATCCTCTGTATGAGGTACGTTTGTTGTTTATTTCCATTTTTCCTTATGTTTAGTGTCTTATCTATGTCAAATATCATTTTTATGCAGTTTGCTACTAGATTGGACCAGGCCAGAGTTTCACTTAATGTGTTTTGCGATATGACTCTTGCACATACACACACCATGCATGATATGTACATGCAGCATACACAGATGCTTGAGGCGTAGATTGATCAGCTATCAGCTAGACTTGCTGTATATGTGCCTTTCGGACCAACAGGTGCCGGTCCCAGTTGGTATGACACTGGGTGGTTTAGATGAGCATGATGGGGATGAGGATGATGGGGATGATGAGGACGATGGGGAGGATGGTGATGGGAATGATGATGATGACGGGGATGATGATGATGATGGTGATGGGGATGATGATGACAACGATGTTGCATCTCTTTAGTTGTATACGTTTTAGTTTATGCACAATCGACGTTTTATTACATGTTGCAGTATCTATAGCTTATGTACTTATATCATTGTTTGAGTATACTGTGTATTCTTTATGTTTATCTAATTTCACTTTTCTTGATTTTGGATGATAATGTTCGAGTATACTATGAATTCTATATGTTAGAATATGCTATGAATTCTATATGTTTGAGTATACTGTGAATTCTATATGTTTGAGTACACTGATGTAAATTAATTTTTTAAACTGATTACAATTGCAAATATATAAACATGGTACACTGATATATTAACCTACTGATAAGCACCAATTAGTGACATACAAACATAAAGAAACTACTGGTGACATTAGAATTGCAGATATGCGAACATAGAACACTGATAAAAAAACAACACAGTAATAATAGAACATAAACATGAACAAACTAGACGTGACGATTAAACTGCAACTCCTGTAAACAATGTCTAAGGCGTCTTATCTCATGTTCTAACTCGTTTGCATATGTTATGCTCCTTGGATATAATGGATTATCCAATCATTCCGCATAATTGCAACCATTCGGCCAGAATTGACATAGCTGGATTCGACGATCAATATTTTCTACATCCACACGTACTACAATTTTAACTCCATACCCACAGTGACAACAAACTGGATACGATTCAACTTCTTGCTCAATGAGAGGTTGAACAACTTGAACCTGGTTATCAAGTTGTTCATATGCCTGATGAACAACATGTTGTTGGTATGATGGTTCAACCACCTCCTGAAGTCTCAGCTGGTCAAGATCTGAAAACTGACCGCGGACATCTTCATAGTGTTGGTTTTGATAATTGATAAGCCAATCCTCATCAGTATGTGGACTTTCCGTAGACACGTAACCTGCATCTGAATCGATAGAAGAAGGCCAAGCAGGCATTGCGATGAAGAAGAAGTTGTTGTTGTGAGTGAGGAAGAAGATGATAAATGATGAAGAAGTAATTCAGCGCATATATAAACAAACATATCTATTTAATTGATGTGATACCACTACTTTCTAATCTGACAACAACAACAGACATTACTATTTGAAAAGACAATTCAGTAAGCTCTCTACACATTAAAAGATTCTTCATACAATACAATATTACTTAACCAACTACACATTGAAACATCTCCAAGTAAATAACACATTAACGACCGTTACATAACCAACTAGTAATATTTTTATCTTAAGATTATACAAATCTTTCTAGCCAATTTTGGCGTATGAAGTACGCATCATGGCCAATGAACGGAACGTGGTATTTTAAATTGTATCGATCGTCATAAGTCGAACGTATAGTCTCGAACACATTTTCTGATATTACCTCATTAATAACCTTTATGTAACGCGTGCATGCCCTAGTAAAGTTTCTGTATGCAGTCCTGATCTCTTGAGTCGTACACCCGACTCGATAGCCCACGTCATTGTTGTAAAGTTCAATCAGAGAGTCCCAAAATTGAATTACCATTAGCTTCTGATTGTCGCACATCTCATCCGTTTGTATGTAGTACTGAATAAGCAGCTTCAATTCATGAGACGTAAATGTCATGCTGGACATTGTAGTTTGTATAATGTTAAGTTTTTAAATGATTTAAATATATAACGATTTGTTGATTTATATAATGGATGTTCCTTGTCTCCACTCATTAAAGAAATTAGCTGTGGCCGACAGTGGAATGTGGCAACAGTGTATGATATGATCACACACTGAGCCACTTTGTCTCCACTCATTATAGATATTAGCTGTGGCCGACAGTGTAACGTGGCTACAGTGCATGATATGTTCGCACATTGAGCCACCTTGTTTCCACTTAAGAAAATAGGGATTCTTGGTCGGCAAATAAACGTGGCTATAGTATATGATTTGACTGCACATTGAGTCATCTTGTCTCCACTCAATAAAGATATTAGCTGTGGCCAACAGTGGAACGTGGCTACATTGTATGATTTAATCGCACACTGAGTCATCTTGCATCCACTCAAGAATTAGTCCTATACATAACCATATGGATCTCATACTTGTTCACCATAATTCAATCTAACAAAACATTCAAAATCAAATGACTATCCTCAATAACAATGTTTGAAAATTTACTAAAAACTATATTGCTATGCGATAGTGACTTTGAAGAAGAAGCGTATGCATTAGTACATCAACAAGAGGAGGAGGAACTGATGGAGATATACCACGAAGCATACGGTTCAACTTTTGAAAAACACGGTGGCTCAGTTGTGGGTCAAAAACACACCAATCATAATCAGCAAGCATTTCACAAAACATTTATGGAAGATTACTTTGCCCATGATCCAACTTACGGTCCAGAGATGTTTAGACGACGATCCAGAATGAGTCATCCATTGTTTTTAAGAATTCTCAAAAGTATTCAGTAGAATAATAATTACTTTGTTTACAAGCAGGACGTTTCAAAAAAATAAGGTTTGAGTAGGCATTAAAAGATGACCGCGGCTTTAAAGATGTTAGCGTACGGTACACCCACCGATGCCCTTGACGACGCATATCGTATTACAGAGAGTACGCCATTGGAAAACCTAGATAATTTCTGTCAACCAGTTATGGACATTTATGGGACGAATATCTTCGTTCTCTAAACGAGACAGATGTAACACGATTGCGTGAAATGCATGAAAGCGTAGGTGGCCCGGCATGCTTGAAAGTCTAGACTATATGCATTGGAAGTGGAAGAACTGTCCTAAAGCTTTTCATGGAGCATATAATGACAAAGAAAAAAACCCAACTATCATATTAAAAACAGTTGTCTCTCATGATTTATGGATTTGACATGCTTTTTTTGGAATGCCTGGTTCTCTTAACGACTTAAACGTTGTCGAACGATCTTATTTGTTTAATGATTTGGCTGAAAGTAAGTCAACTCCTGTATCATTTACCCTTGATCATAACATATATGAGCATGGATACTATTTAGGAGATGGAATTTATCCCAAATGGAGCATGATTGTAAAGACATTTGCAAGCACAATGATGGAAAAACAGAAATAATTTGCTGCAATGCAGGAAGGACAAAGGAATGACGTAAAAATGGCATTTGGGGTCCTTCAAGCAAGGTTTGCAATGGTCTGCAATCCATGTAGATTATGGAAGAGATCAAAAATGGCTATAATTATGTTTGTTCTATAATTCTGCATAACATGATCATTGAAGATGAACGCGGTATGGACTGTCCTGATTTCGAGTATGATGGGGCAAGACAACCCCCTGAATTGTTCCGCACAGTCACGTTACGAACTGAAGGATAGTACGCAATTCATGTCGATCATCATGAAGTATATCGTTATGAAGCTTTTCATAATAGGCTCCAAAGGTATTTAATGGAGCATATTTGGAATTCTCATGAAAATCAGTAGTTTGTGATGTTGGATCTTTGTTTAATTACATCTGTTTGTCTTTTTATTTGTGCAATGAAGTGTAGAATGCTATGATTTTGGTGTTTATAATAACATTTATGTTTGGTGAAGTAAATCTATAGTGATATCTACATAATGCATCGAAAAAAAGATATAACATTGAATATTTAAAAATTTAAAATAGTACATGATTGAAAACATAAACTAAAGGTACATGAATATCTAAACTACAATAACTAATAATATTACATGAATATTTCAACTACATATGTTTCGTTCCCGATCTACTCTCAACAATGCATTATTTGTATTCCATCCAATATTGCATTTTAATTGTGTCCATTTCGGTGACATCCTTTTCCATTACTAAGATCTCTTGGCATTGCCGCTCTAATTCAAACCGGCCCTTCTCAATCTCGGTTAGCTCTTCTAACACGGTAAGTTTTTGCGCACTCCCTATTTGACGTTCTCATTTTCTCTCGTATGTTTTTCATGCATTAGGCTAAACGAGAATCGATTTGGGATTGAATAGCAATTTTCTTCTTAGCTGCTCGTTGCCTCATCAGTGTAGTATTTTCATCAAATGAGGGTTCTGCTACTTCGTCATCGTTATCTGGGCATACATTAGGGTCCATATGAGAAGAATCGCCTGGGCTAGAACTATAATTAGTTCGACTTGTTTTTTTCTTTCCCTTCGACTTCGTATGGACATGTCTTAAGCTTTTTGCGTTGTTTGAGCTCCATTTTTGATGACTAATAAGCAAGTCATGGCAGTTTGCAAACTGATAGTAATGTGGTTTCTTTGTACCATTTTCTCTTGAAAATAATTTTAAGAATTGATCGTTCGCCATTCTCTTCTAAAAACCAGAAACACAAAATGATGTATTAACAAATTGATAAAATACGAATATAAATTAAAATGATATTTTTCAAAACATTACCAATTCAGCTTCGCCATCCATTCTACTTGGATTTGCTGTTCTAATTTTGTGAATCTAAGACTCGTAAAATTGTATTTCTCGATTAATCTTCCCAAAACGGCCGGTGATTGTAGACATTCACCTTTCTTTTAAACATGCTTTTTATTATACGCAGCCATGAATTTCCCCTAAAACGCCTCTCCACTTTGGTCATTCCCCTTGATCGAGTCGTTAAAAAATGACAGTAAATATAACACAAATCTTTATCTTCATCGCCAGACCATGGAGCAGATGAATAGAAGGATGGAGGGCGAGCGGTTTGGAGATGAACATTTTGAACAGGTTGGGAATCAAAATCTCAGTTATCCATATTCATCGCTTCGGTATACGATTGAAACAGATGAGACATACTTTCAATATTATGGAATTGAGAATATGATTGTAGTAGAAGAAGAGATGCATGTATTACAATTTGAAAAATAGTCTGATATATGTAATGAGAAATATGACCATTTATAGGCATTGTAGTTTAAAATATGACCGTTTATTGCCGCTGGAATCAAAATATGACTGTTTATAGCCGTTGGAGGTCAAAATATGACCGTTATCCGAAGGGGAGGTAGGAAGGAGTGGAAATTAGTAGTTGGGCTGGAGGGAGTGGGGCGGGTGGTGGGGAAGAGGTTGGGTGCCCAAGCCCAATTCAGGATCTTGAAGTCTGTCATAAATAGGAGATGAAAACTCAACAACACGTGTATCATAAACGGGACGCTATCCCATGGGTCGCTAACCCATAGAGCCGGTACAACGATGTAGTCTAACGGTACGCTCGAGGAACCTGAAACTCAAATAAGCCGAAAGAACGACGTAGTACAATGATACGATGGATGAACCGAACTTCATAAAACGGTTAAAAAAACCATGGGTCGCTAGCCCATTAAAATGAGATGAAGCTCAATAGAACGGGGTATAGTCCCCCACGCGGACAAAGAGACATCGCATATTGCTAGTCTAAACCTCAAAATGATCATCATAGATCAATAAGTGTAAATTACACCAAGCTAGTAAATAAATGAGTCTAACTTCATGTCACATAACCACTGGCTTAACTTAAATATTTACAAACAAATTGTAGATTTTCACTCGAAAATCATCACAAAATGACCATCGTTGATCAATAAGTGTAAATTACACCAAGCTAGTAAATAAATGAGTTTAGCTTCATGTCCCATAACCATTAGCTTAACTTAAATATTTACAAACAAATTAGAGATTTCTACTCAAAAATTATCACAAGATTTCAATCGAACAAGTCCAAGAATCAACCGACGAAGTAAACGCAAGTGTTTCATACCACTTGTTTTGTTCAGTCGTTTAATTGGATTTCTCATACAAATGAGGTAAAGGTTTGTATATATTAATAGGTTGGAAATGGTTTTAAAAACGAGCTTTGTACTAAAAGTAATGATTTTGTGAAAGAGTTTGAGCATTTACTACTAGTATAGAAACATTTGTATTTTAAAGTGACAAATCATAGAAACGATTGTAAAAACAATATATCACCAAAAATCCACATTTCAGTAACGTGAATCAAAACCATAGAAATCGATATCAAATCAATCAAATGGAAACACCAAAAATTCAAAAAAGAAGTCATCAACGTCGGTATTGATTGACAATAGCTATTCGGATCGTCAAAGATCAATTAAATTTGGAAATCCACTCAAAAATAGGCAAATAGGCAAAATTTAACTGGACCAGACATATGATGGGTTTAACCAGACATCTGACCCTAGGCTTTGGAATTTTATTTTATTTTTTCATTTTTTTTACAGAAGCCCTTACCATATGTCTGGTAGGTTCAACTAGACGTTTGGTTGCTTGAGCTGGGCAAAAATTTGCTTAAGCCATTGATGGCCAAATCAACTCGGAAGCGACCGAATGAGCGATGGAGGCTAGGGATTTATGCCATGCAACAAACCAGCCCTATAAGCTCTTTGATACACCCTAAATAACATGTCCAAACATTCAAGATAGGATCTTTAAAGATTTTGACTTCAACACCCAAATGGGAAAATTCACCAAACCAATTCAAATCAAAAACAATTGAATATGAAATAGATGTTAAGAATTCATACCTAACAACAATGAAAGCTATATACATAGATGTGAGTTCAAGAACTCACCTTTTAACTCAAAAATGAGGAATGAGAAGCTCTAAACAAAGGAAGATCAATCTCTCTTCAACTTCACTTCAAGAACCTTCAATCTATGATCACACGCAATGAATTTCATAAGTTAGGTTATAGGAAAAATTAAGAATTAAAGTGGAATTGAGATGGAGAAGATGAAGAGCATGCTTACCTAAGCTTCTCCTTGATTTTCGAACTTGAATTTCCTTAGGGAACTAGGGCTTAGGAATTTCTAATCTCCTCTCTTTCTTCCATTTTTCATTTAGCTTTAGTGTTAGGAATTATTATGAGTAAAATGAATGAAGGATGACGAGTTAGGGTATTTGGTAGAAGAGTTTGGGTTAGCTTATTGGGTTAATGGGCTAGAACCCAACCCACGGCCCAAATGAAAATACCAAAATCTTAATCAACTCCAAACATATCGATGTTTATACTTAAACAAGTTATAAACAAACATTGTTTTGAACTCAATGAATGTGGTCTTGAGTCTGAATTCAACTGTTTACAAAAAGTCACATTTTGGAATTTAATCCAACGGACGACGTTATATTTAAATAAAACGTTTAAATATTTAATCGTAAAATATGTGGGTGCTTACAGACTCCTCTCCTTAAAGAAATTGCGTCTTTACATGACCTAAGAAGAAAATAAAGAGTAATAACTACTCTAAGGCATGCAAAAGAAAATTTTGAAGTGAGAAGTTCACCTTAAGGAGCACGAGAGAGTAAGTCCGGATGTGTTCGCTCGATAAATTCTCTGGATTCCCAAGAACAATCCTTAAGATTTGCGGACTATTGAACTTTCACAAGAGGAACATCTTTATTACGAAGGCGTTTAACCTCTGTAGCAATGATACAAATAAGATGTTTCTCATAAGTCAAATTAGGTGAAACTTTAATTTTTCAATAACATCGGGCTCAAGAATAGAATCAGAATCTTTAAGGCATTTCTGTAGTTGAGAAACATGGAATACATCAGGAATAGCAAAAAATTGAGCTGGTAATAAAAGGCCATAAGCCATGGAACCAATGCCTTCGGTGATGGGAAATGGACCATTATGTTAAGGTGCTAATTTTCTCGAATGACTGAAATGCATAACACCCTTCATAGGTGAAACATGAATAAATACCAAATCATCCACAGAAAATTCTAATTTCCTTCTTCGGTTATCGACATTGGATTTTTGTCTACTTTGAGCTTTATCATTCTATGACGAATAAGGTCAATCTTTTCCATGTAATCATGGATAAAATCTGGACCTAAAATCAGCTTCTCATAAGCTTCAGGCCAACACAAAAGAGATCGTCGTGGCCTTCCATAGAGTGCCTCAAAAGGCGCCATACCAATACTAGATTGGAAGCTATTATTGTAAGAAAAGTCGACAAGGGAAATATAATCTTCCCAACTTCCACCAAGATCAAGAACACATGCACGAAGAAGATCTTCAAGAATTTGATTCACACGCTGGTTTGTCCATCAGACTGAGGATAATAAGCGGTGCTAAATTTATAACTTCGTTCCCAAAGATTTTTGAAGACTATTCCAAAAACCACTGGTAAACAACGGATCACGATCACTAACAATAGAAATAGGAACTCCATGTAATTTAACAATTTCTTTGACAAAATTTTTGATCAAAATAGATACGATCCGATTGGACCGAATGAATAAAATGGATGAATTTTGTAAGCCTATCTACAATCACCCATAAACTGTCATGACCCCAACGAGAACAGGAAAGACCGTCAATAAAGTCCATAGAGACATGATCCCCCTTCCAAACGGGAATATCTAAAGGTTGCAATAACCCACCGGGAATTTGATGCTCAGCCTTTACGAGTTGGTAAGTCATGCAACGCTTAACAAAGTTAGCAATATTGTATTTTATTCCATCCCAATAATAAAGTCGTTTCATGCCCGCATATATTTTACTACTTACCAGGTGAATGTTAAATTTAGAACGATGAGAATCTTCTAAAATGTCTTTATGGAGATCACTGATATTTGGCACAATAAGTCTACCAAATTTTCGAATGCCACCACGAGCATTAATTTCAAAGTCTTTCAAACCATCAACATTATACTTATCCCTACAATTTTGGCTAAGTTGAGCCAATTCAGGATCGTGCTTTTGAATTTCAAGGATGCGGTCTAAAAGAGAAGGATGAGACTTCAAGGCTACATAAAAAACAAGAGACGAACACAAATCGAATTCACGATCTCGAATCTTACATGTAGACAAAGTCTCGAGATCATTCCATTCGGATATCATCATGGAAACAATCGCTTGTTGCTTTCGACTACGGGCATCGGCAACGCGATTTCCGTTTTTAGGAATAAAGATAATATTAAGATCATAAGATGCCAGGAATTCGAGCCAATGTTATTGATGCAAATTAAGTTCCTTTTGTGAAAATAAATACGTCAAAGATTTACGATCGGTGTAGAGAACAACTCTCCCAAAAGATAATGATGCCAAATTCTAAGAGCGAAAACAATGGCCTGGAGCTCTAGATCATGAGTGGCATATTTAGTCTCGGCAGGCTTTAATTGTCTAGAAGCATAAGCAATAACACGTTCCCTTTTTGCATGAGAACGACACCCAAACCAATACGACTAGCATCCGTACAAATAGTGAAGTCTTGGTTTCCTTTGGGGATCACAAGAATAGGGGCATCAGAAAGGATTTCTTTTGATTTTTTTTTTGAAAAGCAGCTTTTATGAAAAATCATTTATTTCATGATCCTCTTTCAAGAAATGCTAAGACATTCAAAATTATGATTAACTTTATGTGTCCATCTTTTAAAAAAACAAATTTACGTATTACAAGTCAATTTACTTTGTCTAACTGTTTTATCTGAAAATTAGATGTCCGGTAAAGTTATAATAAAATTTAGGAAATACAGCATACAATTTTAATTTCCAAAAAAAAGTTCTACAATCTTGAACTAGAAGTTTCTATCATATTAGTTTTAAATAATTCCCAATTATTATTAAATGAACTTAAATAGAAAATGAAATGTTTTTTTTCAGAGCTTCATTAAGTGTCTAGTGCAAGTGACAATATGAACACCCAAACCCAACAAAAAAAAGAACACGGAACTAAGGAATAAAATTTCCAACAATATGAATAGTAAGCCATTTCCAACAATGTGAATAGTGAGCCAATTTTAGAAGCATAGTAAAGCTCAAACTTCAAAGACCCAATGAAAATTATGCACAAATGATATTTCATTTTCAAGGCCATTAGCATTCAGTTGTTCTAACTATAGCCATATCTGGTTAATGTGGTTTAGTGCTCCATAGAACCAAAATAGAAGTTTCCCAAGTGCCAACTTAGCGACATTAGGTCATGCTTTAGTTAAGCGATGTAGAGATAAGTAGGGATGCATATAATTCTTAGCTGTGAAGTTATTTTGTGGGTATGTGGCCTACCAAAATTACATAATATGCACATGATGATAAACAAATAAAAGACACAACATCCTAAAACCCTCACTAATGAACAAAAACCACACCTGAAATTCCAAATACATGCAAACCAACCAGAAGCTTGTCTGCAACCTTTGCTTGCTTTAGCAATTCCATCACCATCAATCGATGCATCCCACCCGAGTTCAACTGCACTCCTACACCTCTCTGCAAACTGCTACCACCATTATCCAATTCAATGCAGACATCTCAACTTGCCTTTCTCCCATTCAACAGTTTCAACCCTCCTCACTTATTTGGTAGACAGAGAACCATCTTCACTCAATACGCACACACAAATACACTCTACACACACATCTACATTTTTGTTATTTAGTCTTAATTTTCATTCGGGTTGATATTTCTTATGTCATAAAAAATTGATAAATAGTGTTAAAATAATCAACGGTATATGCTTTTAATTTACCCGTTACCCTTTTCTTTTTGCCATGTAAAGACTCTGTATTCTTAGATGTACATAAAATGCAAAGTTTCCTTCTCATATTACAACTTCTGTATGTATAAAGGAAAGCTTTGCTCATTCATGACTCATAAAGGAAAATCATATAATTTTTTGTATAATTTGGTCAAGCTAAACTATCGCTAACTTCCACTATAAGCATATATATTGTAACGACTCGTAAATTTCAATGATTTAAATTTGTTAATTTGATAAAGTTTGATAATTTAATATTGAATGAATGAAAAATTTGTTAATTAATAAGGAGATAATAACTTAAATGAAAAGTAACAAGATTAACCAAAGTTAAATATTAATTATTCGAATGAAATTACAATAAATGAAATAATGTAAAATGGTATAACTTGGTTATAAGTTGAATATAAGTAACAAATGGAAATGTTGATTAATTAATATAATAACGGATAGTGTGAGTGTATAAATTACATAAAAACGTAATGTATGTATAAAGTAATAAATTGGTATAAGAATAAATTTAAGGTTGGTTTTAAACCTTAATTAATGTGTACAATTGGTAGAAGTACACATTTAGAAATGTAATAATTATTCAAATTTAGATGTAAATAGGCGTATATTAGTGTAACGGGATAAAAGTAATGTAATTAGGTATGAATATAAGTGTTGTATAAATAAAGAAAATTTGCAATTTGTTAATGAATTTACAATGGTAATGAAATGTAAGCTAATAAATCATTAATTCAATGCAATCCCAATTAATTGAAACAACTATTTGGGTTATAATTAATTGTAAATAGGAATATTTGGTAATAAATTAATATAAGAAAAGTAAATGAAAATGTTGAATTAATCAATGAATTAATAATGAATATATAGTGATGGAAACAAAAAATTGTTCTATATGGAATTATAACCTGGATTGGTAGGTAACAACCTTATAAATGCAATTAAAAAAGCAAAAAGGTGACAATTAACATAGGTTGTTTATTTATTTAATATTTCAAATAAACTTTGGTAATCGATTATAATAAATCTAAATTTAACGTTTTGTTAATGTAAATTAAAGTAACAAATTGATATAATAAAGGATGGAACCAAAGTAAATTAGTTAATTGGATTTAAAATCTTAATTTATGGGTGAAATTGACAAATTTCAATATGATTGAATTATAGTAGTTATTGCACAATAAGTGGAAATAAAATAGTTAATACGAATAAATGAGGAAATTGGAAGTATCAGCGTAATGAAACGTAAACAAATGTTAAATATGTTTATAGGATAATGATTGTTGAATAATAAGAATGAGGATCAAGATTTATTTATTTGAATGTAAAATTTTGGTAATTGGGTTTATTGCAATTAATTGAAATTAAATATTTAAATATTATGTAAATGTGAATTAAGATGAATTGGAATGTTAGTGTAGTAGATATAAACCCATGTCGACATCACCTTTAAGATGGTAAGTTATAATTAATTCATAATAAGATTTAAGGTCAAATAGATGGATTTAGGGGAATTGCAACTGATAAGTAATGAATTTATTTAATTTGAAAGTTAAACACTGTAGTTGTGAATTTATTAACTTTAAATTGATATGGAAATTTGTTATAAAGGATTTTAAAATTTTCTAAAGTAATACAACATGATTTAAATTTATGAATTATAGAATTTAAATTGGAAGGTGATTTAATTTATTAATATTAATTTATTTAATTAACTGGAAAATAGCCATTTTGGCCACTGACTCAGATTTCAACGAATCCAGTTTCATCGGATCCGTAACGGTGAATTATTGTAGGAAGTTTCGTAGCGACCGGACTTGTCTTTTGATCATACGAATGCGAAACGCCTAGAAATCAATTAATTGAAATTGATTGAAACCAATTTGAAATAATTTGATTTTAGCATAACTTCTTCATACGATGGAATTTGGACGTGAAACCTTATCCATTGCGTTTAAAATATTTAAAAACATCAGCGATATATGGTTGACCCAATGTCGTTCCGGAGTCAGAACGGGCTTTTCGGGCCATTTATCATTCATCGCGTTTATAAATCGGTCCATCTATTCTATTTCATCCATACTATAAATACCCAGTTATAAACCCTAGCCTACCTCTATTTCTCATTTGTCTATACGTATAAGTCATTCTATTCTCCCTCTTCCTCAATGATAGACAAACAAATTTTAGATCCAAATGCGATTCAAAAATCAAATTGGAATTTCAAACTCCCCAAAAAAATTCAAAAAATTATATATCGAAGCTCTCGATGTACGCATCTCAGATCTGCAGTTCGTTGATGATTCATCAATCATCGTTTGTCCGGAAATCGAAGAACCATCAGCCGTTCATCGCGCGTTGATGAACGTTGTCGGACCGTCAAATCTTTTCTGGGTATTGTAGAGTGGAAGATGGGGAGTGCATCAGTGGTGTTTGTGCTGCGATTCGACGGTTAGATCGGTGGCTAAATTCGACTAGGGTTAACCAATAGGTGGCGGCTGCTTGGTGTTCGATGCCTGCTCGTGGCGAGGGGAGAGTCGCGCGTGTCAGGTGTGGCCAGAAGGTAGACCCGTCGTTCGGCGAGGCTGCGACGCGTGATGGGGCGCTTCAGGTTGTGTGCGGTGGCGTGCGTAGTTTGCTAGGGTTTGGTGTGAATCGATATTCGCATGCGTACAGGGACGAGAGAGATGAGGTTGTGTTGCTAACGTGGCAGGGTAATTGCTTGTTTTATTTTATTTTATTTTTAATTCGATTTCAACTGGTTTTATGCAATAACTTTCTCATACGAACTCCAATTCATGTGGTTTTCTCCGCTAGGTTCGTACTGGAATTCCAGACTCTTTGACGCTAGTTTGGACATATTCAGAGACTGTTGAAATTTTGGGTTTAAATTGGATTTAAATTCAATTTAAATTCAAAAGGTGAGTGTTTTAGCCCACTCACAACTTCTAAAATTTCTTATGTTTGTTAAATTAATTTATGTTGTGATTATGAATTTATTTATGACCGTTTGTATATTTTTAATCATCGTCTCAGTTAATTGCATTTATTTAAATTAAATCGTTATTTAATTCATTATTGAATATAACTACCAGTTGATTACCTGTTATATATTATCAGTTATATATTGATATTGATTGTTTGTTTTGGACGATGATTGTGATGGATGTATGATTTATGATGGATGAATGGATGTTTATTTATATCATCAAACCTGCAAGTTGTTATGCATTTTTTCCGTCCGGGATTGCGGTTTGAAATGATATATAGCCGCATTTTTATTTTAAATTACGCATTGAAATGATAAATATCCGTATCACTTGACCATAGGATAGAAAATTATATACAGACACCGCGGTGTGTGTGTGTATATATATATATATATATATATATATATATATTGAAATGATTCTTATGGTTTTGTAAAGAAATATATGACTTTATGAGATATTTAATTGGATATTTTATAAATGTTATTATATATATATATATATATATATATATATATATAATATCTTGGTTTTTAAGCTATGTATAAAATTGGGTTAATAGTATAAAGGAAGTTTAATAATAAAAGTTGATTTTATTAAGATGTAATACGATTAAGTATTTATTTAAATTATATTTATAATGACTTAAATAAAATTTAGGCTGGAAGATAAATATGAATTTGATTTGAATTAAAGTATTAAGAATTTTCCTCGAATAAAATTGACTTGAAATTTAAATAAATTTGAGATTTTAAAAGGTATGATTTTTATAAAATGATTTTGGTTTAGAGGATTTAAATGAATATCAAGTCGATTTAAATGAATATTTTCAAGTTAAATTAAATTGGAAGTATATTCCGTATTTTGAAGTGTAAAGGTTTTGCTTAAATGATACATGATTTATTAAGTAAACATTTCAAATCTTAATAATAGTAATTAAATTTGATATATATGAAATTATCAAAGAATTCGTTTGAAATGGTGGAATATTTAAAGCTTTGATATATATGGAAATTGAAATGTTTTATTTGGGATTTAAATCTATATTTGGAATTGATTTGTGAAGGTGAAGAAACTACTTTATTATATAAAGTAATTTATATTCAAACCATTTAAGTGGCGTGGTTATATTTCAAAATTATGTCATTCAAAGTTTTATGTTTTGAAATGCTATATTTCAAGCATTTGGTTTAGAAATATTATAACTATGAAAAGTTATGGTTTTAGGAAAGGATATATTTGAAAATGATATCATATTGATTTGGTTTTAAAAGGGAAAATGATATTGTAATTATATGGTTTTGAAATGAATATTATATCCTGGTTTTGAAGTATAAATTATTTGCAAATAACCGCGGTGTTATAATAATGGTTGGTTGTTGAAGAGACTGGGATCGGAAGTTGTCATACTCTCCGCCAACTCCGAAAACCACTTTAACAACTGTGTACACGTGGAGATTCCAAAATGAAGTAGGATGGTGGCGACGTTTCCTTTGAGGTAAATACGTAGACCCGACTCCCGTGAGTTGGCATAAGGTGGCTAAAACAGGAGCGATCGACGAGCTAAGAAGGTAGCACCTTTTATCGGACACATCTCTTCGATATTATACTCTGACTTTTGGATTTATTCGGTGGGCACTTTTGATTTCTTTGATTTGGGGGTGTGGCTCGAGGTGGGAGGTAGCTGCGGCTATGCGTTGCCACCGGTCCGGAAGCGTAATTGGTATATCTACCCTGGCATTGCCTAGTTGTGCCGTGTCATCTACCCTAGCGCGCCTTATACGATTTTGTTTTGTACCATACCTATGGAGTGACCTCTAACGACGCCCAATACGGGGGAGATTACGGTATGTATAGACTATGGGAATATAAAAGTGTGTTAAGAGCTATATGGGTAACCCTTTAACGCTATTTTCAGTATATTATACTTTACTGTAGACATTATTATAATAGCGTATATTACTACATAGTAGATAGTTTAACGGATCCTTAGGAGATGTGAATCCCGAACATCTCTTAAGTTACTCCACTCACGTTAGACATTGGATAGGAGATGTCAAATCCCGTAAACATCTCTGACGTCGTTCCACTCATATTTTTCTGTTGATTTAACTTACATAAGATCTTTTATTTCTGACTCGAGTGTTTTGTTTTTTTCAATTCGCTCGGGTCAGCCTGAGCATTTCAGGATTTGAAGATGTATTCTGGAGGATGAAGACGAAGATTTATTATTATTTATTATAGTACTCCACTACATTCATACTATTCTGCTGCATTGTTATTATTCTTTGGTATGTGTAACTCTAATATATATTGTATAAGTATAATCAAATATTTTATAAAATAGCTTTATGAACTGTATATTTGATTATTATATTTTATCGTTCCGCTGCAAGATTCTATTTTGTTCTTTTTCTTTCTCTGCTTTTTCTTATTTACCCCATAACAATCCACCCTTCTGTATGGTTTAAGTCTGACGTGAGTGATTTATCGTCGATTTAAAGCGTGCAAAAAGGCGGGATGTTACATATATTAAATAAGATAAAAATAAAATACAAAGAAACAACTTGAAATAGTTTCAGTTTGTTTGCTTTTGTTAATATTTTTCAAATGAGTGATTCTTAGTTATATTTATCATGTCTTGTGATGCTACTGAGATAAAAGATACCTTTCAATATACAAATTCATTAAAATGGTTCAAAAAGGTTAAATAACTACTTCAGACCAGAATAGTAAACCTGAAACTATATTACCACTTAATAATAAATACAGAATCACTACAAATTTAAAGATCAAACATGCAACTTCAGCAAAACTATATGGTCCCAGCATAGTTGGTCTAAGGGCACCCCAATTGGTCTTAGCACAGTAGCACAATAACAATAGCAAGTAACAACAATGGCATTTACAACGAGAGAAAAGCAAGCAGGAGAATCGAAGGGTTCGTTTATGATCAGAGGCAAAGCTAGAGTACAGTTTTAGATGCAGCAAGTTCTACACGCCGAATTTTTTCTTTCAAACTAGAATAATCTTTTCTAAGTTACTTTGGAGTCATATGTGTTGGATAATCAATTTGTGTAATGACAAATCTTACATAGGGTATAAAATTATATATAAATATACTAGTGTCTTGAAAATGAAATTATAATTATATTTATACCTAAATCAAATAATCAAGCACCTAAGTAGGTTAAACCCACAAAACATGTGTACTCTAATGCTAGAAAATAAGCATCACTTTTCATAAAATCATAATCTCCAAAAATTTGTGTTTATGTTATGCTATATGCATTATATGCAACTATTCATGAGCACAGTACACATGCCAATGCTACTTTTTTGTAATAAAATTATAAAATCATGAAGTTACTTATAAAGAGGAAAGCCATCATCTCAAACTCATTGCGTAGAAGTTTAACAATTACCTATATGAAAATAATGATAATTAATTGAAAAACAATGCGTGCATTTGTTTATGATTATTTATTTCAATTAAATGTAAGAAAGAAAGAAATGAAATATGATCCTTCTAAATATAGGCATAAACATAATAAATTATATCTAAAATAAATAAATCATGCTTACTAGAAGTTGAATCTGCTATAACTTTGGCAGAAGGCCAAGCTATAGTAGAATCAAATGCATCTTCAATAATTTCAAAATCTGGAATGAAGGTCCTATGTATTCAATAAGATGCACAGGTGTTGAACTACAATATACAAAGCTAATAAAGTCAAACTAAAAAAGCAATAAATTTTTACAGCAAAATTGAACTAAATATTAGTTGATTAAAACTAGCATCCGGATAAATACTTATAAATGAGGCCAAGTGGAATGCTTGTTCAGAAGAGAATAAATGAAGGCGATAAGTAAAAAGTGGTGATTACAATGAAAGTTTCTACTGATTGGAAATAGCATGGTATTTGCACTGGAGCTACTTCTACCTTTGGCAAGTATCCATTCCATTTCATCTATGAAATTTGTCTGAGATTTTTCCACTTAATCTCATTATTTGATTTTATTAATGTAGGAGAGCTGAAGCTATTAGTGTCAATAGCGATAGGATTAAAACTGAGAGAGCAGAGACCATTGTTCAAAGGAAAAGAAAGAGAAAATGAAGACCATTTGCATATGATCAGAGTTAATGATTTAGACAAAGTTTTGCTACTAGAAGATCTTGCATTCAAAGAAAGAAAACTGAAGGTTTTACGAAACTAAGTTTTAAAAAATACTACTTACCTCACTATAATTGTGTTACAGTTTCAAATATTAAAATTCTGTTTATTCGATAAAAAACTTACCCTTGTTTTATAAATTATAAGCACAACAAGGTGGTGAAATTTCCTAATTGTACATTTAATTTATACTATCAAAGTGTACCAATTTATATTTATAAATTAATTATTTTATTTTATTTTACTTTTTATATTTGGGGAAATAATTTAATTTTACCTATTTCTATCAGTAATTTATTATTCATTACAAAGCATATATTTTTTAGCATCTGGATAGATACTTACTTAAAACTTTGTTAATATATGAATTCTTTAATTGTAGTTGATTAAAACTAGCATCCAATCTTATATTTAATTCATGAGATGATTTAAATATAAATGGATTATAATGACTATTAAAATCTTATATTAAATGAAAAATAAATTACAATAAGTTTTCAAATTGAATCGAAGATTTTTATTTATCTCATACGCTCACCATCATTTTTAAAAATCATTATGACCTAACCATTTCATATCAATAAATTTTAATATAAATATATTTTAAGTCTACTGATTTTTTAAGTCACTTATGAATTACATTACCTAAATGAATTCCCATAGAATAGCTTTCAAATCATCACCAAGATGTTTCCAATTATTAAGCGTAACCGGAACATGCTTTCGCACAAGCGGCCCTACATAAGAAGATAAGCGGATTGATCCTTCACCTATTGGTTCGGCATGTGCATTAAATTCAACTTCAATCCAGTTTATGAAATTTGAATGAAGTCTCTTTATTTTAGTAGGACCTTTAGGTTTTCTTTTCCCTAGCAGATTTGCACCTAAAACTTGAATAGATCCATAGTTTTCCAACATGGCTTTCAAATTTTGTTCATTTTGTGTTTCATTACCTTCGAGTGCATGTAGATTGTCTTCTTTTATATGATTGTCACCTTCAAAACTTTTTTCGACTTGCATTTAATTGTCTTCAAGTGCATGTAGGTTGTCTTCATTTTGAACATTATTGTCTTCGATATGCTTGTTCTTAGCATTAGACTCCTTGAGTAATTCAAATTCTTTGTTTTCGAGTAATCCTCTTCATTTCCTATATTAGAAATTAAAAAAAAACATGTATTAGATTCTTTGGTTGTTACTTATGGCACTAAATGCTAATAGCACTAAGCTCGAATCTAAACTTCACAGTGATAAGTGTTGTCAACTAATATAGAAGGCAATAATAATGTACAAAAGAACTATAACATATCGTTTCATTGCTAAAGTAAATTCAGAAAAGAAATAAAACTAGATTATAACACATTTGATAAAATACCAAGTGAAAGTTGCAAATATACATGCACACCAGTATGTAATCAACCAAATCATCAAGTATGCAGACAACTCGTTAATAGACCTGGGAAAACCAACCCTAACCTATTTACCCAACCCATTAACTCTAATATTAAAAGGGTTGGGTATAACACCTTCAATTTTCTTTCTGTTTTTTTAACCAACCCATTTACATTGCTAAAGAAAAAAACCTCAAATCGACCTAACCCGCTTGACGTTTCCAACCCTAATCTCCCCTCAAATCACGATAGAAGAAAATGGAGCGTAATTTTGGATCCTCTTTGATATTGAGTTACGTAATTTAACCAAGATTTAAAGAGCGAGATCATCTCGATACGTTCGACAACCCTAAATTCAAACTCGGGTGGTTCCTCTTTAATGCGAGCTTCATCGTCTTTCAAATCTGCAAACCCTAGGTTATTAACTTTTTGTGAATTTTGATTTGACATATCAAATATCATCTTGGATACTTGAACGAAGCCGCTATAATTACCTAATTTATACACTGTCTTGATGTTTCAGTTTTGTTTTCTATCAAGTATTCTTTCTTTATCAAGTAAATTTATGAATAGATAAACTCTACTTCTTTATTTTGTAGTGATCTTGAAAAATAGTGACGATTATACAGATATAATTCCTTTAGTTTTTTATACTTCTGGCCCTTCTGTAGCTTTGGTTGTGGCAAGATAAGTTTAAATTAAAGAAATACCAAAAATCATCCAGATTTAAAACACGTGAAAAGTATGTTTGTGTTTAGGATAGCACGTGAAATATAATGTTGACTGATGTGAAAATCATGCATAGTTTGCATCATGGTTTATAATTTTACTTGTGGTATTAAATTAAAATCCCTTGTGTTGTCTATAATTGCGATAGACATGTAACATCGTGCCATTCCCCATTATATGAATGCCAATGCTCTGTTAGTAAAGTGATATATTTCCCAAAATTTATGATAAAAATTAACCTTGATTTAACAAAGAAATTGGTTGTAACAAGATCCGATTACTGAAATTATATCATCTTTATTAATTAATCTACTAGTACATCAATAAAAAGTGGGGCTAATCTTGTATGTAAAGAGTACATCAACAAAAAGTCATCATGTTCATCTTAACAGACATTGTCATATAGAAAGAAAAAATTTTGATATGAAAAGCTTAATACTTTGTTGAATTAAGATTTATAACTTAATATGCTTTTCAGTAATTCTGAGTGCTGATGCCAGAGATGTATTAAATTCTGAACACTCCTATTTATATTTGTGATTGGTTTTAAAAATATCAATATTAGGCGTATACTAGACTTTAGATAGTTATTGTTGATTTTGAAATAATATGGCGCAGAGGAATTCAATCTGGCTTTATACACATTAGTTTTTGTATATGAGATTTTTTATGTACATGTATGATTAAATTTTTAAAGGAATACCAGTTTTCAGTAATAACAAAGCTAATTTCAAATATATGGCATCCCTTATATATGTACACACCATTCTCGAGTATGTCAATGTCTTGCAAAAATTGCACAAATGCGAAAAAACAAAAACAATCAAGATGTGGATTTGCCAATTTGAACATCACTCAATCTAACGATAATTATTCTATTGCTTCAAATAAATAGTAAATAACTATAAAAAAAGATGCACGACATTTATACCGGTTCCACTATCATCAAGGTAGTGTACGTCTAGTCCAAAAAAAAGAGATTTTATTACACGTGATAAATTTACAAAGATTATAAGATAAGAGTTTACATACCAAAGCCCTAAATTAGGGTTAACAAGAAGAGACACTCTGTTTGGAGATCGCTGCCTGAATGTAGATGGGTTTACAGTGAAGACCTCCCCCAATATATAGCCAGTGCAAATCCTTTAGAGTCATCGATTAAATTAACAAGATATGATAAGAAGATAATGGAGGCAACTAACGGCGCAATAGGGTCTCATCCGCTAAAAGAAAATGCGGGAAATCAATCAACTGCAATATATACATATGCCAATATATATATATTGCTATATATATAATATAATACCAATTCCACTTCGAGGTGGAATATCGCGGTATATGTGTGTAATAAATAACCTCCGCTTACTAACGGCGTATAGGGTCTATTCACATCCAATATATATATATAACAATCATCATTTAATCATTCAATCAACACAGTCAAACAATTTTAAATCTAACTATTTAAAATTTAAATAAACAATAAAATTACTTATGAGTGAGAAGTTCTCACCTTTATTCCCGTTTGCCATCTACTTCCAATTCAACTTGTTTTCTTCATTTATACCTTGTATAAATAATTATACAGTTTGTTAATATTTGAATTAATCGAACTGTTAATTTTCATTTGATAATTTCGATTCATCGGTGCTTTTACTTTAATAGTTAAATTAACTGATGGTTTTATTTAAACCAATTTCTTCTTTAAAATTTTATTTAACTAAAATTTAAATTTCCTTTTATAAATTAAATCAACTAACAAATTTTGGTTTTAACTATTAAATTTGTTATAAATAAATTTTCCTTTTAAATAATTCTATTCAACTACAATTTAATTTTAAAACTAAATTTTCTTCTTAAATAGATTTAATTAACTTACCCTTAAATTAAATTTATCAACTAATTATTTCAATAAAATAACTTCTTGTAAAAGTTCAATTAAGTTTCATTAAATAAAATTATCTTTATAATATATTAATTTTCGAAGTGAATTGAAAAATTCAATTTGCATTTGATAATTTAATTTACTTGTGATTTTACTTAACCAATATTCTCAATCTTAAACAAATAACTTTTTAGTATTTTGATTTAACTAGAATTTAAATTCAAAAACTAATCTTCCTTTTATAAAATCATATATATATCCCAGATAAAATTTGCTGTTTACTGCATATCTATAAATTTTAAATTAAAACAACTGTGACTTATAAATCTTTTCCTTTTACTGTAAACTGCAAATAATTTTTTTTTTCATATATATCACTTTGTAAATTTAAATGAGTATTGCAAATTTAAATTTTGAATTAACTAAATTGTTAAAAACAAAATCAATACCTTACTGCATCACACGCGAGCCCCCACGTTTTTCGAGCGCCTCCAGATCGCATTGATCGACCACTGCCAACGCCACTCGCCGCCGCTCCTCAAATCGCACGCCTCAACTGCCGCGCGCCTCGCGTCGCCTCACTGCAAATCGTCGCCCATCATCGCCTCGTCCAAACGTCACCGCAGCACGACCCTCAACACGCGCGCTCCTCTACCTCGAATCGCGCCTCCCTATCGCGACCACGCCTTCGAATCACCCACTGCCTCGTGCGACGCCCCACGCCGCCACGCCCCATACTCGCGCGCCGCCGCCTACTCCACGCGTGAGCACGCGCGCGTCGCGATTTCGATATTACGGCTACGGACATTTTTTTTTTGTTTCATTCGATTTTGAACTGGAGAGGCTTGAGTGCTTACGAATTGAAAAGGAATGAAGGCGATTGCTTGACTGCTGCTTCGAAGTATAAAGAGGAAGCATCTTCAATTAAAACGAAAAAGTTTCGTTCGTTCCATTAATTTGATTTTGAACGAGATCGCGGCCATTTTTTTTTCGTTTGATTTTTTTTTTTTTTCCTGATTTGAAGAAGACTTCGGCCATGCTTATGAAAGGAAGGGTGCGTGAGTTATGGCGTGATGAAAGGCTGAAACAACGGAGAGTGTTTTAAGGGAGAACGTGCATTTGTTTGACCAAGTTTTAAATTTAAATTTTAAATTAAATTCGGCTTAAATTTTAATGCGTTTACTCATCGTGTGCTCACATAACAACTCCGAAAAATACGAAATTTGAAATCCGGCAATAATTCCATATTACGGACCCAATGGAACTGGTTTCGTCGAATTCCGAGACTGTGCCTCGGACGGCTATTTTAAATTCGATTCAAACGATATAAATTTCAAAACTGAACAATTCACTTTCAATTTCAATTCTGAAGCTTCTAAAATTTTCAGTACTATCAATATGAATTTTACAAGCCTTTGAAATATTTTTATTCAACTTAAAATTGAAGATTCAAATTTTTATTCAACTTTCAATAGATTAAATTCTAAAATTTTATCGCCAAATTCAAAGTTATATTGAAAATTCAATCCAAACCATCATTCAAATATTTAAAATTAATTAAATATTTTCAAATTAAATTGTTCAAAATTCTGGGTCGTTACAATCTTCCCCCCTTAAAAGAATTTCGTCCCGAAATTACAAGTTAAGAAGAATGCCCTTTATCCCGTCTACTATTTTTCACAACTCAAAATAGTTTTATCAACTTACTAAAACAAATCTTTTTACTAGAGATTCACTATCATTTCAACTAGCTTTTCAACTTCAATTATAGGTTTCAATCAACATTGTTTTCCTAACAATTCAAATTTAAATTTCAAACTTTCAAAATTTCTCAAAATTTTTCTAACACCCTAAATTTTCGAAAAATTTCGCCAGCGTCTCCTTTGCGCGGCTAGCTCGGTACGACTACAAAATGGCACCACGGCCCCTCAGAATCAAAAGAAAAGAGAAAGCCAAGTGGCTAGAGAAGAAAGTCATCAAATCTCATACTGAAATTGAAATACGTACCTTTTTGTCGAGCAATTCAATTTTAATCTTTGAAATCAAAATCTCAATTCCTTTATATATTTGTATAACCTGCTAACAGTAGTATCCATTTCTAACATTCAGACTATTTTGCCAATTTTATTGCAAAAATTTCAACATATGCTTCTTATACGTTTTTACTTCACTGTTGAAGTTACACATTCAATTTCATTAAATTTTACATTTCAATTTCGTTTGAATTCAATTCACAATTTAAATTTTATTCGAATTCAATTCTCAATTTAAATTTCATTCGAATTCAATTCTCAATTTTAATTATTGAATTCTAACGATTAACTTTCATTTAGTAATTCATATTACTACCTTAAATTAGTTTCATCCACTAATTCATTTCAATATTTCAATTCATCTCGAATTTACTTAATTACTCAATTCAGTTTTTATTGCTTACGACCAATTCACATACCATCTTTATTCAATTTTACTCACATTCCATATTCATATTCATTCCATTTGAAATTATTTCACAAATGAATAAATTATCAAGTTAATTTACTTGAATCCAATCCATTTTATTTAATTCCATATAATAATGATAATAATTCAATATTATCACTTCTTAACAATCATGCAACCATATATTATAATAATTCATAGAAAATCATTTCTTTTCTATACAAAAATAGTTTTGGGCAAAATTATCTTATTTACCCGATTCAAAAACAATTTTATATTCACTAACAAATACGCGCTCATATCTATTATTACACTCAAACTCATTCTAGAGTACTGCTGACTCTATCTCTAACGAGTAATACCCAACAGAACCATGGTTGTCGCTTAACCATAAGCTCTGATACCAAATGTAACGGAAGCGATTTTTCGTTGCCGAAAAACCGAACCATTAGGGTTTTAGAAAGAAGAAAGAGGTATTTAAGAAAAGAGATAAGAAAAAGATAGAAGATGGAGAGGAAAGAAAATAGGAGAATAGAGTAGAAAATAGAACATTTTAAAATAGAAAGAAAAGAGAATAGAACGGAAAACAACAGAACAATAACAGAATCTCACAATTCGCAGCGGAACAACATATAATAATAAATGAATAATCTTTAAACAAAGAACTATATCAGTTATTACATTTTATACTTTACATCATATCATCATCAGAGTGTACAACAACATACAACAACAAACAGTGCAGCGGAAAAAGAAATACTATATAAACTAGTAATACGCCATGCCATCCATCTTGCCTCCAGCAACTCCAGAATATCCAGAATATCCTGATAAACCTAACTCTTGACTGCCCGTGTGGAAATTGGTGGGCACCCAGAGTTTAGGAAGGAAAACAATAAACTCCAAGTCAGTCATGTGACTGGTGTGAGAACTCAAAACAGTTTATTTATCTTCGAAAACAAAATAGAGGAATATTTTTAAAGTCAATTCGCAATGCTTTTAAAAATGAGACTACCATAAGACCTCATGCCACACACACAATGCAAACGCAGACTTAGAGAAGATTTCTCCTTATGATAGTCAAAGATGCTTGATACGTATTAAAATCAAATCAATTTTGATATTATTATTAGTGCATAGTGTAGAAAAAAATTCATTTCGAAAGTAGAATATAAATCTTAGCCAGCATAGGTACCATTATATTATGCCTACTAATAGCTACCATATTAGATGACAGGTTCTACAACTAAAACCGTACAAGTCACATATTGTTTCTTTGGATTTCCAACAAATGGTCAGGCCAAGGAACTTCCCATTGCCACATGAGAATGCCTCTGGAAGGACATTCCCGAGAACCAAACCGGAACTCTGCCAACACAAGGCCGGGTTACCCCTAACTGGGTAACTACTGACACGAGCACGCCATTCCCCGATCGTAAACGACCTTTCTCACGGGATCCCGATAACCAACAACCACAAAGTAATAAATTCGCAGTAACCACATAGGTTAAATATCTGGGCTCCATACCATGATACCACCTCTATCCAGAAGGAAATGTACATACCCTAAAGGGAGCTACCCCTCATAACCTTGCCGCATCTTTCCTATTTTGACCATTTCCGGGGTATGAGGCTCGACGAAATCACGTCCACAAAAACATACTTTATACAAAAGCCATGCTTTGGGTCAACAAATGATCATAGAAATGATCACCAAGATAGACGATCAAATAAATGATCCTATCACAAATAATCAACACAATGATCATTTAACAGCAACACTCAGCATGTCACATTACCAAATTGGGAATATATCGCTGATAACTTCAACTATATAACCTCTGAGCTCGTACGTCTCAGAGAAGGGTGTTAAGCTAAGAGAATAAATTCTCCGCCACCAACAGAAATATATTTGAAAGAAATCGGCTTTACATCTCAATTTGTAATGTCAGACACACAATTCATACAAGTCTGTTCCGGGCTCGAACAGAACCGAAGGCACTTACAAAGAAGTCCTTGCAATCCGAATAATCTCTAATCACGTTCGGATTTCCCATCACATATGGAGATCTCAATACCAGGGATCAGCCAGTGCAGAGACAATCAACAAGAAACCCTTTCGTTTTCGAAAATATCCGGTCTTCAACACCGATCTTCGAATGCAATTCATAACGACGTATCATATATTCGGAATGGGTTATACGACCCCAAGGTCCTTTCCCGGTTAACCCGAATAGTGAGCGCTTATTTTTTAGAAAAAATAAGTGTGGCATTCAAATTCAAGCAATTCACAACAAATACCTATTTAAAGGTAAATATTGATAGTCAGTTATTGAACTATCAATAGATATGCCAACATCACCAGATTCCAAATAATTTTCCAAATTATTTATTTCCCAAAAAAAAAATATCTTTACAAGATATATATATTTTCCATTCTTTAAAAATAAATCAATATTTATTTTTAAACTCATTTTCCAAATTTCATTTATAAATTCCATATTGAATTTACATTCCAAAATATTTATGAATATACGATTTCCATTCAATTTCTAATATTCATTTTCAATTTATCTTCAAAAAGATAAATTCCAAATATTCACTTAATATTGGAAAAGCATTTCCATACTTATTAAAAATAAGTAATTCACAGATCTTTTTATTTTCTATACTTAGAAAATATTTAATATACTCTAATCGAAATTAAGTATATATTTCATTCTTTAAGGAAATCATTCACTTAACCATATTTATTTGGGCGAAAACGAATGTTGCGTAAAACATCGTCACGACAACCCAAAATCACTAGTATAGGGATTCGAAATTAAAATAGATATATAAATCCCAATACTATACAAAACATTTCCTTTCGGAAATCATTTACTATAACAACAGTGTTATAGTCCACAATTTCCTTTTATTTCTCGAAAACGTCTATTTCAACAATGAATGTTGAAATCTATGGTTTCGATAGTTAATATATTTTAAAATATCTTTAGATCGTTTTAATTCTATTTAAAACATCACCTCCAAAACAATTTCTTTAACATATTATTCACTATTCAAAAACGTGAATATACCTTGTTAATAAATTTCATCACTTCTATTCATTTTATTTTAAAGGATTATCCACTGTCTAAACATGAATATAATTCCATTAAAAAATTACAACAATTCCTTATCAAAATAAGTCGTTGCGGATTTATAAAACAACGTTTATAAATTCTATTTCTATTTATTTTATAACAACTTCCTTTTATAAATTTCCTTTATAAATCTATTCAATTTCATATCTCAATGATATACTAAAATTTCATATTATAAGTTAAATACTTATAATTTATTTGTTTATAAAATCGTTCCTTTAAACTTCATAAATTTATAAATCTTATAACTTATAAGATTCATTTATTTATCCAAATTCCATTCCTTTAATAAAATTATAAATTTTATAAACCTACTGCTTACAAAATTTCATTTATAACTTCACTGTTTATAATTCTATAAATTTCATTCATTTATGAAATTCGTTTACAATTCATCCTAACACTTATAAAAGCTCGTTTTATAATTCCAATATTTTAATTTACAAATATCAATTTATAAATCTTTTAATACAAATGAATTTGTATTATTATTTTAAAACATCTTTTAAACTCTTTTAGAATTCCATCATTTTGATTTATAAAACAATCAAATTTCATAAATTCTATAGATTTCATTCCTTTATGAAATTCATTTACAAATCATTCTATCACTTATAAAAGCTCGTTTTATAATTCAAGATATTCTAAATTTATAAATATCAATTTATAAATCTTTTAATATCAATCAATTTATATTATTACTTTAAACATCCTTAAACTCTTTTATAGTTTCATCATTCTGATTTATAAAATAAAAGTTTTATAAATCCTATTTTTAAACTTCTTATAATAAATTCAGAATTCCCAGTTCAAACTATTTTATAAAATCACTAATCCCATATTTTCAAAAATCAACTTTTAACTGTATTTCTCAAAAATCATAATTTTTATAATATTAAAATTATAACGTTTATTTATTTAAGATGAATCAATTCCAAAAATATTTTATAAACGTATATTTCCAAGAATCACTTTAGAAATCAAAATCGTTATTTTTAAACTTCAAAAATTGGATTCGATGATGCAACACATCAATAGTCAATCACGACTTTCAAACATCATATATCATCCATGATAAACAATCAAACATCACAATATATATGAATCAACAAATATTTGTGAGGAATCCAGTTGGATCCCTCCAACCTGTTTCCCTGCATCCACAGACATTAGCGCAATACCAATTCCGTTTCAAGACGGAATATCGCGGTATATGGGATTTTATAAAATATTATCCGCTTACTAACGGCGCAATAGGGTCTCATCCGCTAAAAGAAAATGCGGGAAATCAATCAACTGCAATATATACATATGCCAATATATATATATATTGCTATATATATAATATAATACCAATTCCACTTCGAGGTGGAATATCGCGGTATATGTGTGTAATAAATAACCTCCGCTTACTAACGGCGTATAGGGTCTATTCACATCCAATATATATATATAACAATCATCATTCAATCATTCAATCAACACAGTCAAACAATTTTAAATCTAACTATTTAAAATTTAAATAAACAATAAAATTCCTTATGAGTGAGAAGTTCTCACCTTTATTCCCGTTTGCCATCTACTTCCAATTCAACTTGTTTTCTTCATTTATACCTTGTATAAATAATTATACAGTTTGTTAATATTTGAATTAATCGAACTGTTAATTTTCATTTGATAATTTCGATTCATCGGTGCTTTTACTTTAATAGTTAAATTAACTGATGGTTTTATTTAAACAAATTTCTTCTTTAAAATTTTATTTAACTAAAATTTAAATTTCCTTTTATAAATTAAATCAACTAACAAATTTTGGTTTTAACTATTAAATTTGTTATAAATAAATTTTCCTTTTAAATAATTCTATTCAACTACAATTTAATTTTAAAACTAAATTTTCTTCTTAAATAGATTTAATTAACTTACCCTTAAATTAAATTTATCAACTAATTATTTCAATAAAATAACTTCTTGTAAAAGTTCAATTAAGTTTCATTAAATAAAATTATCTTTATAATATATTAATTTTCGAAGTGAATTGAAAAATTCAATTTGCATTTGATAATTTAATTTACTTGTGATTTTACTTAACCAATATTCTCAATCTTAAACAAATACCTTTTAAGTATTTTGATTTAACTAGAATTTAAATTCAAAAACTAATCTTCCTTTTATAAAATCATATATATATCCCAGATAAAATTTGCTGTTTACTGCATATCTATAAATTTTAAATTAAAACAACTGTGACTTATAAATCTTTTC
Organism: Allium cepa; assembly: GCA_030765085.1. Lineage (NCBI taxonomy): Eukaryota > Viridiplantae > Streptophyta > Magnoliopsida > Asparagales > Amaryllidaceae > Allium > Allium cepa. The sequence goes on along the minus strand of CM060934.1, from coordinate 941,932,811 downwards.
CTTTTACTGTAAACTGCAAATAATTTTTTTTTTTTCATATATATCACTTTGTAAATTTAAATGAGTATTGCAAATTTAAATTTTGAATTAACTAAATTGTTAAAAACAAAATCAATACCTTACTGCATCACACGCGAGCCCCCACGTTTTTCGAGCGCCTCCAGATCGCATTGATCGACCACTGCCAACGCCACTCGCCGCCGCTCCTCAAATCGCGCGCCTCAACTGCCGCGCGCCTCGCGTCGCCTCACTGCAAATCGTCGCCCATCATCGCCTCGTCCAAACGTCACCGCAGCACGACCCTCAACACGCGCGCTCCTCTACCTCGAATCGCGCCTCCCTATCGCGACCACGCCTTCGAATCACCCACTGCCTCGTGCGACGCCCCACGCCGCCACGCCCCATACTCGCGCGCCGCCGCCTACTCCACGCGTGAGCACGCGCGCGTCGCGATTTCGATATTACGGCTACGGACATTTTTTTTTTGTTTCATTCGATTTTGAACTGGAGAGGCTTGAGTGCTTACGAATTGAAAAGGAATGAAGGCGATGGCTTGACTGCTGCTTCGAAGTATAAAGAGGAAGCATCTTCAATTAAAACGAAAAAGTTTCATTCGTTCCATTAATTTGATTTTGAACGAGATCGCGGCCATTTTTTTTTTCGTTTGATTTTTTTTTTTTTTCCTGATTTGAAGAAGACTTCGGCCATGCTTATGAAAGGAAGGGTGCGTGAGTTATGGCGTGATGAAAGGCTGAAACAACGGAGAGTGTTTTAAGGGAGAACGTGCATTTGTTTGACCAAGTTTTAAATTTAAATTTTAAATTAAATTCGGCTTAAATTTTAATGCGTTTACTCATCGTGTGCTCACATAACAACTCCGAAAAATACGAAATTTGAAATCCGGCAATAATTCCATATTACGGACCCAATGGAACTGGTTTCGTCGAATTCCGAGACTGTGCCTCGGACGGCTATTTTAAATTCGATTCAAACGATATAAATTTCAAAACTGAACAATTCACTTTCAACTTCAATTCTGAAGCTTCTAAAATTTTCAGTACTATCAATATGAATTTTACAAGCCTTTGAAATATTTTTATTCAACTTAAAATTGAAGATTCAAATTTTTATTCAACTTTCAATAGATTAAATTCTAAAATTTTATCGCCAAATTCAAAGTTATATTGAAAATTCAATCCAAACCATCATTCAAATATTTAAAATTAATTAAATATTTTCAAATTAAATTGTTCAAAATTCTGGGTCGTTACAATCTTCCCCCCTTAAAAGAATTTCGTCCCGAAATTACAAGTTAAGAAGAATGCCCTTTATCCCGTCTACTATTTTTCACAACTCAAAATAGTTTTATCAACTTACTAAAACAAATCTTTTTACTAGAGATTCACTATCATTTCAACTAGCTTTTCAACTTCAATTATAGGTTTCAATCAACATTGTTTTCCTAACAATTCAAATTTAAATTTCAAACTTTCAAAATTTCTCAAAATTTTTCTAACACCCTAAATTTTCGTAAAATTTCGCCAGCGTCTCCTTTGCGCGGCTAGCTTGGTACGACTACAAAATGGCACCACGGCCCCTCAGAATCAAAAGAAAAGAGAAAGCCAAGTGGCTAGAGAAGAAAGTCATCAAATCTCATACTGAAATTGAAATACGTACCTTTTTGTCGAGCAATTCAATTTTAATCTTTGAAATCAAAATCTCAATTCCTTTATATATTTGTATAACCTGCTAACAGTAGTATCCATTTCTAACATTCAGACTATTTTGCCAATTTTATTGCAAAAATTTCAACATATGCTTCTTATACGTTTTTACTTCACTGTTGAAGTTACACATTCAATTTCATTAAATTTTACATTTCAATTTCGTTTGAATTCAATTCACAATTTAAATTTTATTCGAATTCAATTCTCAATTTAAATTTCATTCGAATTCAATTCTCAATTTTAAATATTGAATTCTAACGATTAACTTTCATTTAGTAATTCATATTACTACCTTAAATTAGTTTCATCCACTAATTCATTTCAATATTTCAATTCATCTCGAATTTACTTAATTACTCAATTCAGTTTTTATTGCTTACGACCAATTCACATACCATCTTTATTCAATTTTACTCACATTCCATATTCATATTCATTCCATTTGAAATTATTTCACAAATGAATAAATTATCAAGTTAATTTACTTGAATCCAATCCATTTTATTTAATTCCATATAATAATGATAATAATTCAATATTATCACTTCTTAACAATCATGCAACCATATATTATAATAATTCATAGAAAATCATTTCTTTTCTATACAAAAATAGTTTTGGGCAAAATTATCTTATTTACCCGATTCAAAAACAATTTTATATTCACTAACAAATACGCGCTCATATCTATTATTACACTCAAACTCATTCTAGAGTACTGCTGACTCTATCTCTAACGAGTAATACCCAACAGAACCATGGTTGTCGCTTAACCATAAGCTCTGATACCAAATGTAACGGAAGCGATTTTTCGTTGCCGAAAAACCGAACCATTAGGGTTTTAGAAAGAAGAAAGAGGTATTGAAGAAAAGAGATAAGAAAAAGATAGAAGATGGAGAGGAAAGAAAATAGGAGAATAGAGTAGAAAATAGAACATTTTAAAATAGAAAGAAAAGAGAATAGAACGGAAAACAACAGAACAATAACAGAATCTCACAATTCGCAGCGGAACAACATATAATAATAAATGAATAATCTTTAAACAAAGAACTATATCAGTTATTACATTTTATACTTTACATCATATCATCATCAGAGTGTACAACAACATACAACAACAAACAGTGCAGCGGAAAAAGAAATACTATATAAACTAGTAATACGCCATGCCATCCATCTTGCCTCCAGCAACTCCAGAATATCCAGAATATCCTGATAAACCTAACTCTTGACTGCCCGTGTGGAAATTGGTGGGCACCCAGAGTTTAGGAAGGAAAACAATAAACTCCAAGTCAGTCATGTGACTGGTGTGAGAACTCAAAACAGTTTATTTATCTTCGAAAACAAAATAGAGGAATATTTTTAAAGTCAATTCGCAATGCTTTTAAAAATGAGACTACCATAAGACCTCATGCCACACACACAATGCAAACGCAGACTTAGAGAAGATTTCTCCTTATGATAGTCAAAGATGCTTGATACGTATTAAAATCAAATCAATTTTGATATTATTATTAGTGCATAGTGTAGAAAAAAATTCATTTCGAAAGTAGAATATAAATCTTAGCCAGCATAGGTACCATTATATTATGCCTACTAATAGCTACCATATTAGATGGCAGGTTCTACAACTAAAACCGTACAAGTCACGTATTGTTTCTTTGGATTTCCAACAAATGGTCAGGCCAAGGAACTTCCCATTGCCACATGAGAATGCCTCTGGAAGGACATTCCCGAGAACCAAACCGGAACTCTGCCAACACAAGGCCGGGTTACCCCTAACTGGGTAACTACTGACACGAGCACGCCATTCCCCGATCGTAAACGACCTTTCTCACGGGATCCCGATAACCAACAACCACAAAGTAATAAATTCACAGTAACCACATAGGTTAAATATCTGGGCTCCATACCATGATACCACCTCTATCCAGAAGGAAATGTACATACCCTAAAGGGAGCTACCCCTCATAACCTTGCCGCATCTTTCCTGTTTTGACCATTTCCGGGGTGTGAGGCTCGACGAAGTCACGTCCACAAAAACATACTTTATACAAAAGCCATGCTTTGGGTCAACAAATGATCATAGAAATGATCACCAAGATAGACGATCAAATAAATGATCCTATCACAAATAATCAACACAATGATCATTTAACAGCAACACTCAGCATGTCACATTACCAAATTGGGAATATATCGCTGATAACTTCAACTATATAACCTCTGAGCTCGTACGTCTCAGAGAAGGGTGTTAAGCTAAGAGAATAAATTCTCCGCCACCAACAGAAATATATTTGAAAGAAATCGGCTTTACATCTCAATTTGTAATGTCAGACACACAATCCATACAAGTCTGTTCCGGGCTCGAACAGAACCGAAGGCACTTACAAAGAAGTCCTTGCAATCCGAATAATCTCTAATCACGTTCGGATTTCCCATCACATATGGAGATCTCAATACCAGGGATTAGCCAGTGCAGAGACAATCAACAAGAAACCCTTTCATTTTCGAAAATATCCGGTCTTCAACACCGATCTTCGAATGCAATTCATAACGACGTATCACATATTCGGAATGGGTTATACGACCCCAAGGTCCTTTCCCGGTTAACCCGAATAGTGAGCGCTTATTTTTTAGAAAAAATAAGTGTGGCATTCAAATTCAAGCAATTCACAACAAATACCTATTTAAAGGTAAATATTGATAGTCAGTTATTGAACTATCAATAGATATGCCAACATCACCAGATTCCAAATAATTTTCCAAATTATTTATTTCCCAAAAAAAAAATATCTTTACAAGATATATATATTTTCCATTCTTTAAAAATAAATCAATATTTATTTTTAAACTCATTTTCCAAATTTCATTTATAAATTCCATATTGAATTTACATTCCAAAATATTTATGAATATACGATTTCCATTCAATTTCTAATATTCATTTTCAATTTATCTTCAAAAAGATAAATTCCAAATATTCACTTAATATTGGAAAAGCATTTCTATACTTATTAAAAATAAGTAATTCACAGATCTTTTTATTTTCTATACTTAGAAAATATTTAATATACTCTAATCGAAATTAAGTATATATTTCATTCTTTAAGGAAATCATTCACTTAACCATATTTATTTGGGCGAAAACGAATGTTGCGTAAAACATCGTCACGACAACCCAAAATCACTAGTATAGGGATTCGAAATTAAAATAGATATATAAATCCCAATACTATACAAAACATTTCCTTTCGGAAATCATTTACTATAACAACAGTGTTATAGTCCACCATTTCCTTTTATTTCTCGAAAACGTCTATTTCAACAATGAATGTTGAAATCTATGGTTTCGATAGTTAATATATTTTAAAATATCTTTAGATCGTTTTAATTCTTTTTAAAACATCACCTCCAAAACAATTTCTTTAACATATTATTCACTATTCAAAAACGTGAATATACCTTGTTAATAAATTTCATCACTTCTATTCATTTTATTTTAAAGGATTATCCACTGTCTAAACATGAATATAATTCCATTAACAAATTACAACAATTCCTTATCAAAATAAGTCGTTGCGGATTTATAAAACAACGTTTATAAATTCTATTTCTATTTATTTTATAACAACTTCCTTTTATAAATTTCCTTTATAAATCTATTCAATTTCATATCTCAATGATATACTAAAATTTCATATTATAAGTTAAATACTTATAATTTATTTGTTTATAAAATCGTTCCTTTAAACTTCATAAATTTATAAATCTTATAACTTATAAGATTCATTTATTTATCCAAATTCCATTCCTTAAATAACATTATAAATTTTATAAACCTACTGCTTACAAAATTTCATTTATAACTTCACTGTTTATAATTCTATAAATTTCATTCATTTATGAAATTCGTTTACAATTCATCCTAACACTTATAAAAGCTCGTTTTATAATTCCAATATTTTAATTTACAAATATCAATTTATAAATCTTTTAATACAAATGAATTTGTATTATTATTTTAAAACATCTTTTAAACTCTTTTAGAATTCCATCATTTTGATTTATAAAACAATCAAATTTCATAAATTCTATAGATTTCATTCCTTTATGAAATTCATTTACAAATCATTCTATCACTTATAAAAGCTCGTTTTATAATTCAAGATATTCTAAATTTATAAATATCAATTTATAAATCTTTTAATATCAATCAATTTATATTATTACTTTAAACATCCTTAAACTCTTTTATAGTTTCATCATTCTGATTTATAAAATAAAAGTTTTATAAATCCTATTTTTAAACTTCTTATAATAAATTCAGAATTCCCAGTTCAAACTATTTTATAAAATCACTAATCCCATATTTTCAAAAATCAACTTTTAACTGTATTTCTCAAAAATCATAATTTTTATAATATTAAAATTATAACGTTTATTTATTTAAGATGAATCAATTCCAAAAATATTTTATAAACGTATATTTCCAAGAATCACTTTAGAAATCAAAATCGTTATTTTTAAACTTCAAAAATTGGATTCGATGATGCAACACATCAATAGTCAATCACGACTTTCAAACATCATATATCATCCATGATAAACAATCAAACATCACAATATATATGAACCAACAAATATTTGTGAGGAATCCAGTTGGATCCCTCCAACCTGTTTCCCTGCATCCACAGACATTAGCGCAATACCAATTCCGTTTCAAGACGGAATATCGCGGTATATGGGATTTTATAAAATATTATCCGCTTACTAACGGCGCAATAGGGTCTCATCCGCTAAAAGAAAATGCAGGAAATCAATCAACTGCAATATATACATATGTCAATATATATATATTGCTATATATATAATATAATACCAATTCCACTTCGAGGTGGAATATCGCGGTATATGTGTGTAATAAATAACCTCCGCTTACTAACGGCGTATAGGGTCTATTCACATCCAATATATATATATAACAATCATCATTCAATCATTCAATCAACACAGTCAAACAATTTTAAATCTAACTATTTAAAATTTAAATAAACAATAAAATTCCTTATGAGTGAGAAGTTCTCACCTTTATTCCCGTTTGCCATCTACTTCCAATTCAACTTGTTTTCTTCATTTATACCTTGTATAAATAATTATACAGTTTGTTAATATTTGAATTAATCGAACTGTTAATTTTCATTTGATAATTTCGATTCATCGGTGCTTTTACTTTAATAGTTAAATTAACTGATGGTTTTATTTAAACCAATTTCTTCTTTAAAATTTTATTTAACTAAAATTTAAATTTCCTTTTATAAATTAAATCAACTAACAAATTTTGGTTTTAACTATTAAATTTGTTATAAATAAATTTTCCTTTTAAATAATTCTATTCAACTACAATTTAATTTTAAAACTAAATTTTCTTCTTAAATAGATTTAATTAACTTACCCTTAAATTAAATTTATCAACTAATTATTTCAATAAAATAACTTCTTGTAAAAGTTCAATTAAGTTTCATTAAATAAAATTATCTTTATAATATATTAATATTCGAAGTGAATTGAAAAATTCAATTTGCATTTGATAATTTAATTTACTTGTGACTTTACTTAACCAATATTCTCAATCTTAAACAAATACCTTTTAAGTATTTTGATTTAACTAGAATTTAAATTCAAAAACTAATCTTCCTTTTATAAAATCATATATATATCCCAGATAAAATTTGTTGTTTACTGCATATCTATAAATTTTAAATTAAAACAACTGTGACTTATAAATCTTTTCCTTTTACTGTAAACTGCAAATAATTTTTTTTTTCATATATATCACTTTGTAAATTTAAATGAGTATTGCAAATTTAAATTTTGAATTAACTAAATTGTTAAAAACAAAATCAATACCTTACTGCATCACACGCGAGCCCCCACGTTTTTCGAGCGCCTCCAGATCGCATTGATCGACCACTGCCAACGCCACTCGCCGCCGCTCCTCAAATCGCGCGCCTCAACTGCCGCGCGCCTCGCGTCGCCTCACTGCAAATCGTCGCCCATCATCGCCTCGTCCAAACGTCACCGCAGCACGACCCTCAACACGCGCGCTCCTCTACCTCGAATCGCGCCTCCCTATCGCGACCACGCCTTCGAATCACCCACTGCCTCGTGCGACGCCCCACGCCGCCACGCCCCATACTCGCGCGCCGCCGCCTACTCCACGCGTGAGCACACGCGCGTCGCGATTTCGATATTACGGCTACGGACATTTTTTTTTTGTTTCATTCGATTTTGAACTGGAGAGGCTTGAGTGCTTACGAATTGAAAAGGAATGAAGGCGATGGCTTGACTGCTGCTTCGAAGTATAAAGAGGAAGCATCTTCAATTAAAACGAAAAAGTTTCGTTCGTTCCATTAATTTGATTTTGAACGAGATCGCGGCCATTTTTTTTTCGTTTGATTTTTTTTCTTCCTGATTTGAAGAAGACTTCGGCCATGCTTATGAAAGGAAGGGTGCGTGAGTTATGGCGTGATGAAAGGCTGAAACAACGGAGAGTGTTTTAAGGGAGAACGTGCATTTGTTTGACCAAGTTTTAAATTTAAATTTTAAATTAAATTCGGCTTAAATTTTAATGCGTTTACTCATCGTGTGCTCACATAACAACTCCGAAAAATACGAAATTTGAAATCCGGCAATAATTCCATATTACGGACCCAATGGAACTGGTTTCGTCGAATTCCGAGACTGTGCCTCGGACGGCTATTTTAAATTCGATTCAAACGATATAAATTTCAAAACTGAACAATTCACTTTCAATTTCAATTCTGAAGCTTCTAAAATTTTCAGTACTATCAATATGAATTTTACAAGCCTTTGAAATATTTTTATTCAACTTAAAATTGAAGATTCAAATTCTTATTCAACTTTCAATAGATTAAATTCTAAAATTTTATCGCCAAATTCAAAGTTATATTGAAAATTCAATCCAAACCATCATTCAAATATTTAAAATTAATTAAATATTTTCAAATTAAATTGTTCAAAATTCTGGGTCGTTACATGTTTTCTTCTATTTATGATTTTGTATCACTAAACTTAACACTTTATTGATGAAAAATCAATCTCCAATGCCCACCTCAACTCAAGATCTCTTCTCAACATAAAACTCTTAAAAATGAACTCCAATTCAATTAAAATCTCTTAACGAGATAGATGCCAAAAATGAATACTTACCTAGTGGGTTCCGACAGGACCACCCCCATCACACCTTGCTAACGAGCTCAGACTATGTTTCCGCCCACTAAGAAAATGTTGCAAATATCCAAAATCAATAGAAGATAGATACTAAAATAATCTCAAAGCCACCAAGGCCGAAAAATCTCTCTCAATCACCAATCATATACAGAGCTAGAAAACAAAAGCTGATGGGCATAAAGAAAAATAAAAGGCTAATTCAAATCTCTAGAAAAATCTCTCTCCTCCCACATACCATCATGTGGCACCACAAGTCACTGAGGAAAAAAACGAACCAAGTTCGAGGCACACTCGAAAGCATTAATATGCAAATCAACAAATTCAAAGTTAGCTTGCAAATTTATGATGTCTACAAAGTCCACATATGATTTGCATAACTTCTTTAAGACGACATCATAAAATCGACGATTTACCTCAAAGATGCCAAATCCATCAAAAATCAGCTCTATGAACTGAACTCTCCAAGATGGCATCACAAGTCGAAAAGCCCCAACGACACCAAATCTATCATCAAAATCAGCTACATCAGCTGAACTCTTCAGTATTATAAGCACCACCCTCAATATTCGATGAACCAAGTGGACTATAAATATGGTGTACCAAAAGAAATTGGAACCTTCTTTTGCAATCTCCCGAATTTTCCATGGAAGTCAATATAAGACTCACACATCAGCGTTGAGCCGTGAAGTAGATATAGGTTCCCAAATCCAGATGTTCCTTCAACACACTAAACTTCTTATCACCAAATTTCCAAGACTGGAACGCTTTTCTATCTCAACAAAATCTCCTCCGTCTTTAACTTCCATATTGCACAAAATCTTCTTTTCCATCCAAATAAGTAATATCATAATCACAATCGGATCTACCGCTCTTTCTAGTAGCCATTGATGCACAAATTTAAATAAATTGCCTTGCTCCGATACCAATCTGTTGCACAAAAAATTGCACAAATGCAGAAAAACAAAAACAAAAACAAACAAGATATAGATTTGTCAATTTGAACATCACTCAATCTAACAACAATTATTCTATTGCTCTAAATAAACAGTACATAACTATAAAGAAGAAAGAGACGCACAATATTTACAACCGGTTCTACTATCATCAAGGTAGTGTATGTCCCGTCCAAAAGGAGAGAGATTTTATTACATATGACAAAGTTATAAGAGATTACAATATAAGAGTTTACATACCAAAGCCCTAAATTAGGGTTAACAAGAAGAGATACTCTATTTGAAGATCGTTGGCTGATTGTCGATGGGTTTACAATGAAGACTGCCCTCATTATATAGTCAATGCAAATCTTTAAGAGTCATCGATTAAATTACCAAGATATGGTAAGAAGATAATAGAGACAACTTACAATGATAACGAATGATGCAAACATAACAAGTAATTCACTCATTCCTTTAATTAGCAAAGATGGAAGAAAATAATCCCAAAGCAATGTGGTTACTGAGAAACAAAATATGCATATCCTTTTGCATATATTTTATTCCATAAATTGCGCATGCATTTACTTTTCTTGCCATCCCATGCAAATGCGATTCAATAATTTGTTCATTTTCATAATGAACAAATGTAATTTCTTTCCTTCTTGCATATTTGTTTCCTTCTATTTGTGATTTTGTATCACCAAAATTTAACAGTCAAAATTTTCACATACATGGATCTTTGAATGTACAGAGTTTGATATGCATGATAAGTTGTCGGTAGTACACAACGTTGGAATATATATAGTTCCTTGCGTGATAGTTTGATATACTTTAGGTTTTTATTGAACAAGGGGTCAGATGTGTGTATTTTGCTAGTTCTGCGAAATTTTTTACTTTGTATTTGTAACAGTTATATTCTAGTTTTTATGAGTGAAACTGCAATCCAGAAAAGGGATTGATAATATTTGAGTTTATTCTGTTTCTGTAACTACATTTTTCAATTTTTTAAAGTAACAATAATTATGCAGTCTATTTTCTGTAAATTTTGAATAAGATATTTTTTAAACTTGTGGAATTTTATGTTGATTTGTCAATTAAAAATGCATGAAGCTAATATTTATGGATTGATTTAATTTGTTTGCAGCAATAATATATCGAAGCATCCAAGACTAGGAGTATTCCTGTATAAGGTGGCACAAGAGGTAGTTTCATTCTTAGTTCGTTCTTCTTTGAAAGACTGATTCAATCCCAGTCTTGTTTATGTTGAAGAATCCATTAAAAGTAGAGTAATGTTGAACTTACTAATCTACTACTAATAATAATTTCTCTATTTTTAATTTTAGCTTTTTGGTTAACTAAATAAAACATCAATCTCCAACTGCATGTATGAATCACTTAACTGGCACCATTACTTAAATATATCTAAATGCTTAAATTTAAAAAGTTTAAACTTATCATACTCGTGTTAGAAAGACCACTGTACTAATGAATCCAATCGAGCTTCAATGACCTAGGCTGAAAAATCCATATATATATATATATATATATATATATATATATATACTTATAAAATGTATCTAAATGCTACAATATTTTGAGAAGCAAGAAACAGTAATTTGCCTATACTTATCAGCTATTATGTGTGTATCAGCTATAGGAATTGCCAACCACTGTACAGTTAGTATCAAGTATTATTATGTGTTTATGTATATAGTGTATCAGGCATGTTATAAGTTAATATATAGTATATTGGTGTGTATAGAGCCATGAATTGGCTAAGTTTTTGTTATCTTAATTCTTACCAAATTTGTGAACTGATAGTTTGTGACTTGCTTCAGGATTACAGAGTACACTTCAAGATTACAAGACCGCTCATATGCTGCAGAACTTTCAATTATTTTGCAGTTTTATTACTTATGTATAACATGTTGCTGTTTTTTTAGTGTTTGGTTTAGTTTTTTGATGCAGTTTTTGTGTTGAACTATGGAGTTAGTCAACTAAAATTGTACGATGTTATATCTTTTAGTTTTTAATGTTGTAGCTTGTAATTATCTTATGTAGGACATTCAAGTATTTTCTAGCTTTTACATTATCTAGTTCAGCTTCGAAATTTTCCAGTGTTGTTTTTCATTTTTAAGTCATATGCAATTTTTTATTTTTTGACGTAGTTTTTGCTGCAATTTTTTGTCAAATGGGTCGGGACGGTTGACCCTTCTAATAAATGGATCGGGTCGGGTCAATCCATTTATTAAATGGGTCAAATAGGTTAGATTTTTTATGGCTTGAATGAGATGGGTCAAATTCTGCCCGATCCATTTATGACCTAACCTGACTCGTTTGACGGGCCTACTCGTTAGGAGCTTGAGTTAATAGAGAGTATTAGTAATATAATAAGTAATAACCATTGTAAATGTAGGTAGGCAATTGTAGTTCACTGAAGCTAAATATGGAGGCAGCTTTAAATTTCCATCAAGTATTTCATAAGATCTTATTTAAAAATCATCTTTCATCTTTGAACAAATTGTATACATTTTTTTTTTCATATTCTAGTTATCAATATAAAAAATGCATCGTTTTTGGTTAGTGACTACTTAATTTGGAGTTAACGCTGTTTTTGAATTGAAGAGATTGAAATTTAGTTGTCTTCTTAAATATAATTGGCCATATAACAAAAAAAGAAATGCAACAGCTGTTCAAAATGGGTTAATGGCCGACATGTCGAAGATTGAATTCGGCAAAAATAGGAGGTGGACAAGCCCTTATACTATAAGAAAAGTGGTCGAGGGAAAGTGTGTTAAACTGTCAACTCATACCAAAAAGGACTAGTATTCATCAACAACAGCCTTATTTTTGACTTGACTGCACTAATCTAAAAATGGATAAGATAGACCTCCACGGGCCACTTAAACTCCAGATTTAAACAAGGATGATTACAAAACAAGACACCTAAATAGTACGAATTCCGTCAATACTAAAAACATAATACATATACATAAACGTTCTCCAAAATACTTATTTTTGTGCTAATCCCATAAAAGCAATTCATCTTGGAATAAGCTATTTAATCGTATCGTGCTGTTGATAAATGAATTGACTAAAAAGAAGGTGAATAGGTAGAAGGTATATGATGTTAGAGGACCCTTATATAGTGAATGACATACTGTCCTACATCGCCAAATATAAGTTAATGTTTATGTGATAACCCGGATTTTTGGACATTTGTTAATTGATAAATTGGATGGATTAAATTAGTAGAAATACTGATTTATAAATTAAATAAATAATTCTCATAATAAAAATATATATCTGGATAAATATTGGTTTGATAATCTTCCTAATATAATTAGTTTAAATTGGCAAAACTATTATTTTCAAACAAATTAAATATATGTTTGTTTAATATATACATATATATATATATGAGTTAATTATAAATTGAATTTGAATTTGAGATTGAAATTCAAAAGATAAATATCTTAAAATAAATTGGTTTTAAAAATAATGTATATTTGATTTTTATAATTAATTATATATTATTTTCTTTAAAGGATTTTATAAAAATAAATTAAGGAAATGTATTTACCAAATAGAAGTTGAATATAAAAGTTTTATAAAAACATTTAAACTTTAATCAACACATACATAATTACAAATGTAAATTAATTTAATCATGCTAATTACAAGTGTAAGATTTTTAGCATATAGTTTAACAAATATAAGCAAATATTTTCATGCAAATTACAAGTGTCACCAATTTTCCTTATTTTCTTTTAACTTTTAAGTTATAAATTAAAGATATAAATATATCTCTCCACTCCTCTCTTTCTTTGATATCCTCATTTCCGAAACAAAGAAAATTAAAACCTGTTAACAACCTAAAAACTAGGACAAAATCAAAAGCCTGTGAATTATATTCAAGCCAAAAAAATTTCAAAGCAACAACCTTTTCAACTTGATCAAGCAATCAACTATCTCAAAGTAAATCCATTTCAGTTTCAAAGCAAATCATCTCAGATTAAAAGCAGGAGCAACTAAACAAGTTTCCAGTTCAAAATCTAAAGCCTTCGGTTTTCAAAATCTAGCATCCCAGTTTCAAATCCTCTCTGCTCATCATTTAACAGAAGAGTAAACAAAATTTGTTCCTGCTTTAACTTGTTGCATGTGATGAATATATGAAGTATTATGTGATGAATTGTTTGCATGAGTGAAATTAGGCTTGCATGTTATAAATATGGAGTTGTTAAGTTGTGCATGTCTATATATATATATATATATATATATATATATATATATATATATACATACATATTTCTTTGTTTATATTTACAGGCTTAAAATCTAGAAAAAATTCAAATCTCGTCTTGTAATCTCTTATAGGCTGTGAAATTCAAATAAGTTATGTTTGATTAAACATGAATTAAGTCTTAAAAATATATTTAAGTGTAATAGGTTTGAAAATTTTCTGGATTTTAGGAAAGACAGTAAAATTTTTGAAACATGTTAAATTCAAATACCACAATTCTTTGATTCTCTTATATAATCTAAATCCCCATCAAAAATCATGATTTTTAAAATTTAAATCAAAATTATTAGTTTGGAATCGAGTGAGAAATTCGTGGTTGATTAGAATTTGGGTTTTGGGAAATTGCTGGCGATTGGGAGACTCGGGAAGGTCAGGATCATCACTGGAAGGAGATAGGAAGATGGGGTTTGGAAAAAATGGGAGTTGGATTTATCATCCATCGTGGCGATGGCTGGGCATCGGACTAGGGTTTTGGGATCAGTTTTTGTCGAGGTTGAAGTTTGGGCGACTGCAATGTCTCTGGAGCATCGGGGTTCATCGGGCTGGGGGGAATAGTTGAGTGGATGGCCGGCGGAGCCAAATTTTTTTTCAAAGCAACAACCTTTTCAACTTGATCAAGCAATCAACTATCTCAAAGAAAATCCATTTCAGTTTCAAAACACATCATCTCATATTAAAAGCAGGAGAAACTCAAAAAGTTTCCAATTCGAAATCTAAAGCTTTCAGTTTTCAAAATCTAGCATCCCAGTTTCAAATCCTCTCTGCTCATCATTTAATAAGTGAGTAAACAAAACTTATTCTAGATTTAAATTGTTGCATGTGATGTATATATGAAGTATGGTGTGATGAATTGTTTGCATGAGTGAAATTAGGTTTGCATGTTATAAATATGGAGTTGTTATGTTGTGCATGTCCTATATATATGTGTGTGTGTGTGTGTGTTTTTATATATATATATATATTTATTTATATTTACAAGCTTAAAATCTAGAAAAAAATTCAAATCTCGTCTTGTAATCTCTTATAGGCTGTGAAATTCAAATAAGTTATGTTTGATTAAACATGAATTAAGTCTTAAAAATACATTTAAGTGTAAGAGTTTGAAAATTTTCTAGAAATTAAGAAAGACAGTAAAAACTTTGAAACATGTTAAATTCAAATACCATAATTCTTTGATTCTCTTATATAATTTGAATCCCCATCAAAAATCATGATTTTTAGAAGTAAAATCACAATTTTTAGTTTGGAATCGATTGATAAATTTGTGGTTGATCAGAATTTGGGTTTTAGGAAATTGCTGGCGATCGGGGGACTCGGGAAGGTCGGGATTGTCACTGGAGGGAGCTAGGAAGATGGTGGGTTTGGAAAAAATAGGAGTTGGATTTATCATCCATTGTGGCGCTGGCTAGGCATCGGAATAGGGTTTTGGGATCAGTTTTTGTCGAGGTTGAAGTTTAGGCGACTGCATCGTCTCTGGAGCATTGGGGTTCATCGGGTTGGGGGGAATAGTTGAGTGGATGGTCGATCGGGCTACGGGGCTACGGGTGGAGTTTCATGCGTGCTGGTAGTCGGCATCATCGGGTCGAGGAGTTTTTAGGTGATGGTTGTTAGGGATGCGGATTAAGGATCTTAAGGCAGAAATAACACTAGAAGGGGGGTGAATAGTGTTTTAAAGAATATATGAACTATATGACTAAATTAAAACTTTCAACACAAATCTAAACAGAATTCTAACACAGAATGATCACAGAACATATAACATATGCAAATAGTAAAGTAAAGCAAGTAAAAGGAAAGAACACACCGGATTTTATACTGGTTCGGAATCCTCCTACATCCAGTCCTGCACCAAGGTAATATCCTTGTACGGATTTTTATAAGCCATATCCAAATTACAACCCTCAATTTCTAAGGCCTTGAGGAACCCTCCTATCTTTGAGTCTGGGGTAAACTCTCTTGATTTACGGACACAAGATCACCCTAATACTTCTTAATAACAATCCTTTTGAATGGATAGACTCTATGGACTTTTTGAATACAAATTAATCCTATAACTCTGAATAGCACTTTGATCTTTAGTAGAATAATGGAGAATCAAATAGAGAGAGTATCTAAATGATTTCCTATTGAGAATTTGGCAGAGTGATGGCACGATCTTGAAAATATGAAGTTTTATGGATATGGAATGGTGGAGAAGAAAGAGTGAAGAAAATAAGAAAGTAGTTGTTAAAAAAATTTATTTTGGAAGCCTTTATGTAGATGCACAACAGTCCTAACCATTGGCGAAAGGTTTTCGACCGAATGGACACTTCTTTTGAAAATTGAATTTTGAATCCAACTGTCACCATGTCGACATGGGGTATCCCCTTATGTCGACATCCCTTAGTTCAAAATTATAGAGATGTTGTTTTGTAAAGACAATTGAATTTAAAACAAGTTGAAACTTCTCTGAAGCAAAGTAAAGTGTTTAAACAATATTTTGAGATAGAGAATGAATATAAAACATTATTTTAAATATATATATATATATAATTGATATAGACCGTCAATTATATAAGTAATATTTAAAATCAGAATAAGTTTTGATGTTTTAAAAATAGAAGTTTTTAAAATCAGAATAGAGGAATATTTCAAGGCTAAAACAAAGTTTGAAAATATTTTTGAAAACATGATTTTGAAAGCTAAAACATTTTGAAAACAGATTTAAAAACATTTTGAAAAATCTATTCAAACTGAAATTGCAAGAACCTTCCTACAGAGCTCCTCCATAGGACTCGAGAACTTGTACAAAGTAGTTTAAATGATTTTGATTTTCGTGGGTTTGTAAGCCACTTGTCGTAGATTTGTAAGCTACTTGTCGTGGGTTTGTAAACCACTGGTTTCGATAGAAATTGGGTTCCATCCCAAAAGAAAATTGAAAGAAAGATGAGAGTGCTATTATGAAGTTTTAACAAAATACTAGACACTTATCTTGAGATCTTGAAATCTTGATTCTCTAGAGTCTTGAATCTTGAATCTCTAATCTTCATCTTGATGCTTGAGTCTTTATACTGATCAGACTTCGATGATACCTGCATATACTTCCTATACATACATACATACATACATACATACATACATACATACATACATACATACATACATACATATATATATATATATATGGAAATGTTAGTATAAAGTAAAGTATAATAACTATATAAGGTTGTTGTCATCAAAACATCATCAACTCAGTTCCTAACAATCTCCCCCTTTTTGATGATGACAACCTTTATTTATAAAATATTCCTACCATACCATAACTCCCTCTTACTCCGTGATTTCTTCTTAAAACTACAACTTCCCTTTACTCCAAGTACATATAGTTTTATAACTTTCTCCCACTTTGTCATCAACAAAAACTATTAACTACTTAAGAATTCAAGAATGATTAGTATGAACAAATAATATGTATAGAACAAGCATGAAACAATGAGTATAAGTGAACACATTTTAGTTATTACAACATATATAAGAACATACATAAACACGAACAAACAAAACAATTTAAAACAAAGAATAAAATGAAAGTACGCTTTAATGGTGATGCTTAACTATAAGAGACTTATGAATCGAACAATTGGGGTAGTGGAGACAAAAGTTTCCACGTTGTTCAATTATGTTTCCATTAATATCAACAAGGATCTCACCAATGCAAATTACGCTCTCATCCGTATTCATAGGGACTTCGGGTTGAGGTAAAGGTTGATCTTCCTCTTGGTCTTCTTGTGGTTCTTCCATAGGTTTTTCTTCCTCGAATTCTATGGCTTGTGAAGAGTCCTCAATATTAATAGGATTTGTACGGTTATCCATAAGGAATTTTTGTACATTCCTAATAATATTCCCTTGCCTTTGTTGTTCTCTAGCTATCCTAAGTTGACTTACTTGAATTTCAGTCATCAATTGAAGGATATCTTTCATCTTCTCTTGCAATTTGATCACTCGAGCATGCGTAGTTCGTTGAAATGGACCAGAATGAGGTGATGTGGGTGAAGTGGGTTCATTAGTAGAAGAGGAGGCCATTATTTTATTGTTTCAGAAGTTATTTACAGAGAATATAGTGAAGAAAGAGGAGAGAAAACGAAATAAATAGATAAATAACCAAATAACTAACTTTGGAGGGAAATTCAATTTTCAAATTTTTGTTGGGTATGTCGACATCATGAGATGGGGCATGTCGACATGTTCTTTAAAAAAAAGTGTAACTTTTATTTTGAATTTTTATTGATTATTATATTATATTATTTTATATTTTAGATTTTGAACAAATACCTAATTCTCTTCTAAATTTAGTAAAATTCTGTTCAGTTAATGGTTTAGTTAATATATCGGCAATTTGTTTTTCAGTATTTATATAATCTAGAGTTATTATTTCTTTAGTTATATTATCTCTAAGAAAATGATGTCTTATATCAATATGTTTAGTTCTAGCATGATGAGTTGGATTTTTAGATAGATTTATTGCACTAGTATTATCACAGTATATTGGTGATTTACTTATGTTAATTCCAAAATCTTTTACAGTTTGTTGCATATATGAGTTGTGAACAGGCCAGAGCAGCAGATATATACTCTGCTTCAGTTGTTGACAAGGAAACAGTATTTTGTTTCTTGCTGAACTAGGAAACCAGTGAATGTCCTAGAAAGCGACAAGTTCCACTTGTACTCTTTCGGTCTGATTTACAACCAGCATAATCAGCATCACAATATGATATTAAATCAAAAGTATTATTTTTATGATAAAATAAGCCATAATCTAAAGTGTATTTTACATATCATAAAATTCTTTTAACAGCTTTTAAGTGAGTTTCTTTAGGTTGTGATTGGTATCTTGCACAGAGACAAACACTATGCATAATATCAGGATGACTCGCTGTTATATAGAGTAGCGAACCAATCATTCCCCTATATAAAGTTTGATCAATATCTTTTGATTTATCTTCTTTACTTAAACCTACATTTGCTGACATTGGAGTTGGTTTCCCACTAGAGGTGCTTAAACCAAATTTATTGATTAAGTCTTTAGCATATTTTTCTTGACTTATGAAGATTCCATTTTCTAGTTGTTTAATTTGAAGCCCTAAGAAGAAACTTAATTCTCCCGTGTGACTCATTTCAAATTCTTTAGTCATTATATCTGAAAATTCTTTATTCATTATGTTATTTGTTGATCCAAAGATTATATCATCTACATATATTTGAACCAGTTGAATATCTTGATTATTTCTTTTAATAAAAAGTGTTGTATCTACTTTACCAATTTCAAAACCAGATTGAAGTAAATAAGATTTTAGTCTTTCATACCAGGCTCTAGGAGCTTGCTTTAGACCATATAGAGCTTTCTTTAACTTGTATACATGGTTTGGAAATTTATTATCTTCAAAAAGTGGAGGTTGTTCGACATAAACATCTTCTTTTACAAAACCATTTAGAAAAGCACTTTTAACATCCACTTGATATAATTTGAAATTATTATAATTAGCGAAAGCAAGTAGAATTCTTATAGCTTCTAATCTTGTTACGGGGAAAAAGGTTTCATCATAGTCAATTCCTTCTTCTTGACAATAACCTTGCGTGACTAAACGAGCTTTATTTCTTACGACCTCACCGAGTTCATTCATTTTATTTTTATAAACCCATTTCGTTCCAATTATACTTTTATCCTCAGGTTTAGGTACAAGTTCCCATACATCATTTCTGGTAAATTGATTCAATTCTTCTTGCATAGCAAGAATCCATGAATCATCAAACGATGCTTCCTTTGGATTTTTAGGTTCAATTGTTGATATAAAGGCTACATTACTCATACTACTTGATTGATTTCTAGTTCTTACTACAGATTCAATATTTCCTAAAACATTTTCTATAGGATGATCTTTTGATATTTTAAATCTCTTATTAGGTTGATTCATTTCACTAATAGTTTCATTAGATTGATTTAAATTTATAAAATCTTCTTCATCATCTATTTGTACAATATCTTTAAGATTTTCATCAAAAGATACATGCATAGTTTCTTCAATAGTATTAGTTTTTAAATTAAAAACTCTAAATGCTTTGCTTCTATTAGAATAACCAATAAAGAATCCTTTATCAGCTTTTGGTTCAAATTTATCTAAATTATCTTTTGTATTAAGTATAAAACATTTACTCCCAAAGACTTTAAAATAAGCAACTATAGATTTCTTATTATAAAGTAATTCATATGGAGTTTTATTTGTTAATGGTCTAATTAAAATTCTATTTAATATATAACAAGCTGTAGCAACTACTTCAGCCCAAAAATGTTTAGGTAAATTACTATCAGAAAGCATTGTACGAGCACACTCTTGAATCGTTCTATTCTTACGTTCTACTACTCCGTTTTATTGTGGAGTTCTTGGAAATGAAAAGTTGTGAGTAATTCCCTTTTGAGTACATAAATTCTCAAAATTTTCATTTTCAAAATCACCACCGTGATCACTTCGAATAGTTTTAATTTTGAAAGAATGTTGTTTTTGAATTCTTTTAGAAACGTTTTTAAATATTTCAAAAGCATCACTTTTATGTTTTAAAAAGATTGTCCAAGTATATCTTGAGTAATCATCTACTATAACAAAAACATATTTACTATGGTTAATTGATTGAACTTGAGATGGTCCAAATAAATCTAAATGAAGTAATTCTAGAGGACTAGAGGTAGAAATATCATCTTTTAATTTAAATGAACTTTTCTTAAGTTTTCCTAATTGACAAGTATCACAAATACTATATACTTTAAAGTTTAACTTGGGTAGACCTCTAACTAAGTCAAGTTTTGATATCCTAGATAATAATTTGAAATTCAAATGGCCAAATCTTTTATGCCAAATCCAAGGGTCACTTGTATTAGCCAAAAGACATAGATTATCATTTGAAATTTTCATACTAAGGATATAAATATTTTTCTTCCTAATACCTTCAAAAATTATATTAGACTTATCATCTTCAATGTGACATTTATCTTTTCCAAATTTAATTTTAAAACCTTTATCGCAAAGTTGACTTATACTAAGCAGATTATGTTTTAAGTTCCTAACTAATAAAACATCAGAAATAAGTAAAGTTTTAGAGTTACCGACATTGCCAATGCCAACCACATATCCTTTAGAGTTGTTACCAAAATTGACTAATCCACCATCTTGATAAGTAATGTCCTTGAGTATCTCGGGATTTCCAGTCATGTGCCACGAACAGCCACTATCAAGTATCCATTTATCTTTCTCAATTTGCACAGTTTGTCCATTGGGTGTTGATTCGTCAAAAGCCATATAACATGTCTGTCCCTGCATAACACACCAATTCGGTAGATAACTTGATTTTTCAAAATAACTATATGCAGACTTATGATACTTTGATGAAATGCATATATTCAAACCAGTTTTGACACAATTTTCCAAAAATGCCATTTTTATATTTTTCAAGTTTCAGATTATGAAAACAATGAAAACCAATGCTCTGATACCAATTGTTAGGGATGCAGATTAAGGATCTTAAGGCAGAAATAACACTAGAGGGGGGGGTGAATAGTGTTTTAAAGAATATATGAACTATATGACTAAATTAAAACTTTCAACACAAATCTAAACTGAATTCTAACACAGAATGATCACAGAACACATAACAAATGCAAATAGTAAAGTAAAGCAAGTAAAAGGAAAGAACACACCGGATTTTATACTGGTTTGAAATCCTCCTACATCTAGTCCTGCACCAAGGCAATATCCTTGTACAGATTTTTATAAGCCAATATCCAAATTACAACCCTCAATTTCTAAGGCCTTGAAGAACCCTCCTATCTCCGAGTCTGGGGTAAACTCTCTTGATTTACGAGACACAAGATCACCCTAATACTTCTTAATAACAATCCTTTTGAATGGATAGACTCTATGGACTTTTTGAATACAAATTAATCCTATAACTCTGAATAGCACTTTGATCTTTAGTAGAATGATGGAGAATCAAATAGAGAGAGTATCTAAATGATTTCCTATTGAGAATTTGGCAGAGTGATGGCACGATCTTGAAAATATGAAGTTTTATGGATATGGAATGGTGGAGAAGAAAGAGTGAAGAAAATAAGAAAGTAGTTGTTAAAAAAATTCATTTTGGAAGCCTTTGTGTAGATGCACAACAGTCATAACCATTGGCGAAAGGTTTTCGACCGAATGGACACTTCTTTAGAAAATTGAATTTTGAATCCAACTGTCACCATGTCAACATAGGGTATCCCCTTATGTCGACATCCCTTAGTTGAAAATTACAGAGATGTTGTTTTGTAAAGACAATTGAATTTAAAACAAGTTGAAACTTCTCTGAAGCAAAGTAAAGTGTTTAAACAATATTTTGAGATAGAGAATGAATATAAAACATTATTTTAAATATATATATATATATATATATATAATTGATATATCCCGTCAATTATATAAGTAATATTTAAAATCAGAATAAGTTTTGATGTTTTAAAAATAGAAGTTTTTAAAATCAGAATAGAGGAATATTTCAAGGCTAAAACAAAGTTTGAAAATATTTTTGAAAACATGATTTTGAAAGCTAAAACATTTTGAAAACAGATTTAAAAACATTTTGAAAAATCTATTCAAACTGAAATTGTAAGAACCTTCCTACAGAGCTCCTCCATAGGACTCGAAAACTTGTACAAAGTAGTTTAAATGATTTTGATTTTCGTGGGTTTGTAAGCCACTTGTCATAGGTTTGTAAGCTACTTTTCGTGGGTTTGTAAGCCATTGATTTCGATAGAAATTGGGTTCCATCCCAAAATAAAATTGGAAGAAAGATGAGAGTGCTATTATGGAGTTTTAACAAAATACTAGACACTTATCTTGAGATCTTGAAATCTTGATTCTCTAGAGTCTTGAATCTTGAATCTCTAATCTTCATCTTGATGCTTGAGTCTTTATACTGATCAGTCTTCGATGATACCTGCATATACTTCCTATATACATACACACACACACACACACACACACACACACACACACACACATATATATATATATATATCTATATGGAAATGTTAGTATATATTTTATAAAGTAAAGTATAATAACTATATAAGGTTGTTGTCATCAAAACATCATCAACTTAGTTCCTAATAATGGTTGTTGTTCCAGTTTGATCGTAATAGCTCGATTTCGATTTTGGTTTTGTGGTGAAGTCTAGATGGTCGGGATCGATGATGGGAATGGTCGTCGATGTGCGGGAGGTATTGGTGATGATCGAAAAGGCTTTGATGATCGGTGCACGTGTACGGCGAGGCTGGTGTGTCAGTGTTGGGGAAGGAGGTTGGTTCTCGAGGAGGTCTCGGGGAAAGGAGAAGTTTGCTCGGGTTAGTCAACAATTGAGTGTGAGTGTTAATTCCTATTAACAGTTTTAAGTTTAACCAGTCTTTTTAAAAAAAAAGAAGAGAGAAGAGTGATTTTTCTCGGGGCAGGACTCGGGCAAGAACCGGGTTGGACCTGAAGTGGTATTTTAACAGTTTTAAATTTAATAAAAGCAAGTTCTAAATTTAAAGTAAATCAGCTTTGACTATTTTTTTACGTCAAATTCTTTTTATTATAAATGTTTCAAATACTCGGTTTAAGAAGTTATATGATTTATTTTACTTAGAGTTATTAAGTTAAATTCTTGAGTTTATTTTAAAATAAAATGTGTAATAAAGTAAGTTAATGAGTGAGGTAAAATGTTTTTAAGTTATTTGTTAATGATAATTATTTTCAAGATTTGTTAATTAAGATTTTAATGGCAATGTAGAAATTAATTAAGATAAAAGGTTTATCTTAAAAGATTAATTAAGTTTTTGGGTAATTAAAGGTTAATTAAATTAATAAAGTAATTAACGAGTAATTAATTTAATTGATGATTAAAGAATAATTAAATAATGATTAAGGATAATAAATTAATAATTAAGGGTTATGAATTAATTAATTGGATTAGAGATTAATTAATTTGTAATTAATTAAAATTGTTTGTTTAAAGTAATTATATTATAGGTTAATTGCTAAATGTTTCAAAGGTGATTTAAATGATGTAATTAAATAAAGGATTAATTATTTAATGTATTAAAGAATGGTTAATTAATTAATGTAATCAAGTAAGGGAATAATTAATTAATTTAATTATTAAGATAATTAATTAAAGGTTAATTAATTTGTGTAATCAATTTAAAGGATTGATTTATGATTAATTTATTAAAGGTTAATTACATAATGTAATTAATTAATTATAATTACTTAATGAAAGTAATTAAAGAATAATTACTTAATCTCATTAATTAAGGTGGGTAGTTAATGGATAATTACTAAATGTGATTATTAAAGGATAATTACTTAATGTAAGTAACTAAAGAATAATTAAGTAATTAAAGGTTAGTTACTTAATAATTAAAGGAAAATTAATTAAAGCGACTAATTAAAGGATAATTGACTTAATGTGATTAATTAAAAAGGTAATTACTTAATGTGATTTATTATGGTATAGTTAAGTAATGAGAGTAATTAATGGTAAATTAATTGTAGTATAAATAATTAATGTTAATAAATAAAGGTTGATTAGTTAATTTCATCAATTAATTAAGTAATGATAAATGGTTTGTAATTAATTAATGTTGGGTAAGCAAGATTTAAAAATAATTAATATACAATTAATTCATCTTGCTTATAGATAACTTAGATATATTGAATGACTTAGACTATTTGACATCTCTGATATGTGATGCTTTGTGATATGAGATACTTTGGTTGAACTGTGATATTGTGGGTTATCTATCTAAGATGAATTGATGTGTGATTATGAAATCCTAAATATAAATTATATTGTTTAAACTTAAACATTTGGCTTAAAGCATAACATTGGTTTCGAAGAGACCGGGGTCGGGTATCAGTAACCGAAATCACTTCGGTTTGTTATAATGGAATAATTTAAGTAAACTGGACCATTGAAACTATGTAGTGGTACTTAGGGATTGGTTTGTGAAATAAGTGTTGGTTTTAACAAGTTAAGAACTCATTGTGAGGTACGAGTTACCCCAGGTTTTCAAATAAGTCTTATAATTCTGTATTTCCAAATTTTATGGGTTTACTCGCGTTGGTTTTCAGTCTGATCCGGTTGTTACTTTGTGTAATGCTCGGGTCAGACCGAGTATTACAGATTTTCAGGTTAGGACGTTCTGGAGCTCAGGAGGCGAGCTGGATGGCAGGAACGTATGGAATTTACCGCTGTGTATTTGAGTTTGACTTGATTGTAGTTTGAAAAAGTTAATTATAACTGTCCAGTTTATTTGTAAATAATTGTACTCTGATGTATTGTTATAAAATTGACAATTACAGCTTTTCTTGTATAAATTCTATTATTCGATATTATATTTGGTCCGCTGCGAAATGTGAGATTCCGTATTTTGTTTTATGTTCTTCTTCTACCTCTTTCCTTCTTAACCTAACAATCTGGGGTTTTCGGCGTTCGATTGCTCGACACTTCTACAGTTGAACGCATTAGTGTTGAATTCTCGAGGTCGAAAACTTCGGGTCGTTACATTTTGGTATCAAAGCAGAAGTTTAAGCGAGAACCTTGGCTCTGGTGAGTTTACTCATTTAGGATAGGGTTAATAATACCCTAGAATGAGTTGAGTGTGTGTGTGAGAGAGAACGTACTTGTTATTTTCTTATATAAAGATTTTAAAAAGTGATTGATTCTTATATAAGTTTATATTTTGACATATAAACAAATAATTTTTTTCTAATTATTATGAATATTAAGGTAATTGGTTGTTGAATTATTGGAAT
Organism: Allium cepa; assembly: GCA_030765085.1. Classification (NCBI taxonomy): domain Eukaryota; kingdom Viridiplantae; phylum Streptophyta; class Magnoliopsida; order Asparagales; family Amaryllidaceae; genus Allium; species Allium cepa. The sequence goes on along the minus strand of CM060934.1, from coordinate 941,906,731 downwards.
AAAATAAAATAATAAGAAGTAAGTGGTAATAGAAATACAACCAAATAAGAATTGGATAATATAAACTATATAATAAGATAAGCTAGAAATGAACATGTATGCATGCGGGATATATAAGACCAAAGCTGATTGAAAGTAAACACTAAGTATTGAATTTTGAATTTTCCCTGAAATGTGATGTAATAACCCAAAGAGAAATAAGTTTTTGAACTTATAAATGGGAAAGGATATTAGTAAGAAGTTTAAAAATTTGAAATGGAGAATTCAAATTGAATAAAGTTGACTGGATTAAATAAATAAAATTTAACTTAGGAGAAGTTAAATAAGTTTTGAACAAACAACCTTAATTGGAAATTTCATCATAAAATTGAGATTTAACTTGGGAAGTTAAATGGGTTGATTTGAAATGGGAGACAATGTGATCTCAAAACGGGTTTGAGATATGAAAATTGGAAAAGGATGCTATTGATGAATGTTTTAAATAATTTGGATGTTTATTTATTATGACTTATACTGATATCATCCTGTTGTTATTAATAATCTATGAAACTAAGAATTGGATTATTTTAAATGAATTAAGAAATGGATTGAGGTAATGTACATCCATTACTAAAATAAAATAGAAATAAGATTGAACTTATGAAAAAGAAATCACTTTGAACTTAAAGATTCAAATGCTAGAAATGAGCTTGTTGAAAATTGTTAAGAATTGATTTCGAAGTTTAAATTTGGGTAATAAATTGGATTATGAAGATTAAATCATTTAAAATATTTTGAACTCTAGTTTGAACTTTGAAATAAGTTAAGTAAAGGTAATTTAAAATGGAATTTTGAAATTTGGACTCAGAAATTAAATTGTTTAAAGATTTAGGCTGTTAAATTAAAAATAAAGGTTGATTTGATTTAAGAATTCAATTAACATTTAAAAATTTAACTCGAATTTATATAATTTAGGATGGTTCAAAAATTGAGATTGAAATTGAAAGTTTATTCAAATTGAATTTGATTTGAAATTAATTGAAATTGTGATTGAAGTTGAATAAGTTTAAACTCAAATGGGAATTGATTTGAATTTGGGAAAGGAATTTAAGTTAATTCAAATTGAATTGGAATTGAATCATTTTAATGGGATGAGAAATTGAGTAGAAGTGGAGATTGGGAAAGGGAACCAGTTTAACTCTGAAACTATTTTCAAATAGAATTGTTTTAATATAACTTTTAAAAAATCTATTTTCCTAGCTATTTACTATACAACCTTTCCTTTTAAAACCCAAACCTTTTTATATTTATTTTACAACTAATTACTATTTTACATCTTTTTTACAAACTAATCACTATTTTACAAACTAATCACTATTTTACAACTACTTGCAAACTAATTACTACTTTACAACTATTTTGCAACTATCCAACTATTCTACAATTATTTAACTACTTTACAACTATTTTAAAATTACTTAACTATTTTACTACTATTTACAACTAATAGCTATTTTACAACTACTTATCTATTTTAAACTTATTTACAACTAATAGCTATTTTACAACTACTTATCTATTTTAAACTTTTCAAAATATTTTCTAAATCAAGCGGTCAGAGTGCAAACTGTTTATAATTAAAGTGATTGATCTAGTAGAATGAAGAAATTGTGAATAAGTGAATAGAATTAAAATGAATGTGAAGTAAAAGAAAATTGATTTAGCCGATAAATCAATGAAGATTAATACGTAGGATGTACGTATATTATTCTAATTGCATAATGCTTTGATCTAGATTCGAGCACAGAATTTCAAGTTAGTATATCGATCCAAGCAGGGATTTTTCACTCGTTTTCGACGGCGAACCCTGGATATGGATTTTTTTTGATTGATTCTAGAAATTCTCTATCATATTTAGGGCTATGCAAGGAGAATGACGGTTTCTTATCAAGAAACCAGATCTGAGTCCGCTCTAGGAAGTCGGGTAGACGATACTAGTTCGGAAGTGGAATTGTGTGATCGAGTGAGCGATCAGATTTGATACTGCGTACGGGTGATATATGTACATCGCACGTGCTTAAATGTAATTGATATTAAAAATTTGAAAGAAATGAGAAATGATTTTTGAAAATAAATGTATATTTTGATAAATATATATGAATAAAAGTGGAAGTTGGTTATCTTTTGAAATTCACTTTATGAAAAGTAAGTGGTATGGCAAGCAACTTTATGAAAGAAAATCAAAATTGAATGTTGATTGGCACAGTAAAGTTATATATATATATATATATATATATTTGTTATATATGATAAGCTTCCCCCATGTTGAATCTAAAACCAGAAGAAAGGGTTTCTGAAAATACTAGAAGTATAAAAGGGGAATCTATATAAATGATCCAAAGATTATTTTCAAGTTGGAAAGGATAAGTTATATATATATATGTATATCTATATATATAAATGATCTTATGAGAATGATTTTGGAAAAAGGTTTTAGAACCTATGGATTTTGGAAAGGCCTTTGATTTTTGAGAAAAATCAATTTTTGGAATTTGGAAAGCCAAGTTTGGAACTATTGATTTGAGATATCGATTTTGAGTAAAGGAGATTTATATGAATCATAAAGAGTATGATTTGAAAGATACTATAAGTGTATAGTATAAAATGTTTTGAGATTTTCTCGAGGAAAAAGGTGCTCCCATTGAAATGAACTTCATAGGAGATCCACGGAGTGGTTCTGCCTTGAGCCATAAGGGGGAGGCTCTAAATTATATCCTAGGAAGAAGTTCGGACAAACTGCAGTTTCTGAGGGTTATGTGTGGGTAGCGATAGTCGAGGGCGCAGATGCCTGCAGAGACATTTGGTTTATGTTTTGACGACAGTGTAACTCGATGTCACTGGGACCTACTGCGGACCATAGCGGAAGTCGTATGGCCGTGAGAGCTGACTGTCTACGTTTGATTTTGCCATGATGGAAACGTAACATCGGTAGACTGCGATCCATGAAGACAAAGCGAAAGTCGTGAGGCCGTGAGAGCCTGCAGGCTACATTGGGACTCGACTGACGTAGTCTTCGACCTATGTAGGAGTGGTGAAGTTTCATTTGGCAGCGAAATTCGAGGGCACTGATGCCTACAGTTACATGGATTTTTGCCGTGATGGCGACGTAACCCAGGGTGTAACTGCAATCTGTGGCAGGTTCCATGGTGTAATCGAGGGGCGCGGAGAGCCTACAGTTATTTATGGATTTTGCCGGAATAGCAATATAATCATCGGGTTAACTATGACCATGGTGGGGGTGATGATTTCCAGAACATTCTCACCAAAAATGATTTCTACATCTTCAAAAAAATGTTTTCTATATTTTCACAAATTTTTCGAAAATGTTTTCCAAATGTTTTCACTGGGTGTTGAAAACAGGTTTACCAAGTACTTATAGATTTTCAGTCCTATGCCTGATGAACGTATCACCGAATTTCTGTGTGGACTTGTTGAGACATCGAGTTACAAAAAATATTTTTATAAAACTATTTTGGTAATATTACATAGATTTTAAAATGTTTAAAAAAAATTGAATAAAAAGGAGTTTATAGTTAAAAATGTTCAAAGGGTAATTTAATTGATAATTAGCAGAATAATTAAAATTCTGGCTTCGTTCCTTTTCGAGGACGAAAAGATTCAAAGCGGGGATGAATGTGATAACCCGGATTTTTGGACATCTGTTAATTGATCAATTAGCTGGATTAAATTAGTAGAAATACTGATTTATAAATTAAATAAATAATTCTGATAATAAAAATATATATATTTGGATAAATATTGGTTTGATAATCTTCCTAATATAATTATTTAAAATTAGAAAATTAATATTTTCAAACAAATCAAATATGTGTTTTTTTAAAAACATATATATATGAGTTGATTTTAATTTGAATTTGAGATTGAAGTTCAAAAGATAAATATCTTAAAATAAATATGTATATTTGATTTTTATAATTAATTATATATTATTTTCTTTAAAGGATTTTATAAAAATAAATTAAGGAAATGTATTTACCAAATAGAAATTAAATATAAAAGTTTTATAAAAACATTTAAAATTTAATCAACACATGCATAATTACGAATGTAAATTAATTTAATCACGCTAATTACAAGTGTAACATTTTTAACAAATAATTTAACAAATGTAAGCAAATATTTTCATGCAAATTACAAGTGTCACCAATTTTCCTTATTTTCTTTTAATTTTTGAATTATAAACTAAGCTATAAATATATCTCTCTACTCCTCTCTTTCATTTCTTTGATGTCCTCATTTCCAAAACAAAGAAAATTAAAACCTGTTAACAACCTAAAACCAGAACAAAATCAAAAGCCCGTGAACTATATTCAAACCAAAAAAAATTCAAAGGATCAAGCAATCAACTATCTCAAAGTAAATCCATTTCAGTTTCAAAGCAAATCATCTCAGATTAAAAGCAGGAGCAACTCAACAAGTTTCCAGTTCAAAATATAAAGCTTTCAATTTTCAAAATCTAGCATCCAAGTTTCAAATCTTCTCTCCTCATCAATTAACAGGTGAGTAAAGAAAACTTGTTCCTGATTTAAATTGTTGCATGTGATGAATATATGAAGTATGATGTGATGAATTGTTTGCATGAGTGAAATTAATGTTATAAATATAGAGTTGCTAAGTTGTGCATGTCTATATATATATATATATACATATCTCTCTGTTTATATTTACAGGCTTAAAATCTAGAAAAAAATTCAAATCACGTCTTGTAATTTCTTATAGTCTGTGAAATTCAAGTAAGTTATGATTGATTGAACATCAATTAAGTCTTAAAAATATATTTAAGTGTAATAGGTTTGAAAATTTTCTAGAATTTAAGAAAGACAGTAAAAACTATGAAACAGGTTAAATTCAAATACCACAATTCTTTGATTCTCTTATATAATCTGAATCCCCGTCAAAATCATGATTTTTAAAAGTTAAATCACAATTTTTAGTTTGGAATCGAGTGAGAAATTTGTGGTTGATCAGAATTTAGGTTTTGGGAAATTGCTGGCGACCGGGGGACTCGGGAAGGTCGGGATCGTCACTGGAGGGAGCTAGGAAGAAGGCGGGTTTGGGAAAAATGGGAGATGGATTAATCATCCATCGTGGCGGTGGCTAGGCATCGGAGTAGGGTTTTGGGATCAGTTTTAGTCGAGGTTGAAGTTTGGGCGACTGCATCGTCTTTGGGGCATCGGGGTTCATCGGGTTAGAGGGAATATTTGAGTGGATGGCTAGCGAAGCTATGGGCGGAGTTTCATGGGTGCTGGTGGTCGGCGTCGTCGGATCGGGAGTTTTTAGATGGTGGTCGTTGTTCCAGTTTGATTGAAATAGCTCGTTTTCGATTTTGGTTTTATGGTGAAGTGTGGGTGGTTGGGATCGATGATGAGAATGGTCGTCGATGTGTAGGAGGTATCGATGATGACCGAAAAGGCTTCGATGATCGGTGCACGTGTACGGCAAGGCAGGTGTGTCGGTGTTTGGGGAAGGAGGTTGGTTCTCGGGAGGTCTCGGGGAAAGGAGAAGTTTGCTTGGGTTAGTCAACGAGTTTGAGTGCGAGTGTTAATTCCTATTAATAGTTTTAAGTTTAACAAGTATTTTTAAACAGAAAAGAGAAGAGAGAAGGGAGATTTTTCTCGGGGCAGGACTCGGGTAAGAGCTGGGTTCGACCCGAAGTGGTATTTTAACAGTTTTAAATTTAATAAAATAAAGTTTTAAATTTAAAGAAAATCAAGCTTTGACTATTTTTTTAAATCAAATTCTTTATATAATAAATGTATTAAATATTTGGTTTAAGGAGTTATATGATTTATTTTACTTACAGTTATTAAGTTAAATTACTGAGTTTATTTTAAAATAAAATGTGTAATTAAGTAAGTTAATTAGTGAGGTAAAATGTTTTTAAGTTATTTCTTAATGATAATCATTTCCAAGATTTGTTAATTAATATTTTAATGGTAATGTAGAAATTAATTAAGATAAAAGGTTTATCTTAGAAGATTAATTAAGTTTTTGGGTAATTGAAGATTAATTAAATTAATGAAGTAACTAAAGAGTAATTAATTTGATTAATTATTAGATAATAATTAATTATTGATTAATAAATTAATAATTAAGGGTTATAAGTTAATTAATTAGATTAGAGATTAATTAATTTGTAATTAGTTAAAATTGTTTGTTCAAAGGTAGTTATATAATAGGTTAATTCTTAAATGTTTCAAAGGTGATTTAAATGATGTAATTAAATAAAGGATTAATTATTTAATGTATTAAAGGATGGTTAATTAATTAATGTAATCAGTTAAGGGAATAATTAATTAATTTAATTATTAAGAAATTGATTAAAGGTTAATTAATTTGTGTAATCAATTTAAAGGATTGATTTATGATTAATTTATTAAAGGTTAATTACTTAATGTAATTAATTAATGGTAATTACTTGATGAAAGAAATTAAAGATTAATTACTTATTGTCATTAATTAAGGTGAGTAATTAATGGATAATTACTAAATGTGATATATTAAAGGATAATTACTTAATGCAAGTAATTAAAGAATAATTAAGTAATTAATGGTTAATTACTTAATAATTAAAGGAAAATTAATTAAAGTGACTAATTAAAGGATAATTGGCTTAATGTGATTGATTAAAAAGGTAATTACTTAATGTGGTTTATTATGGTATAGTGAAGTAACAAGAGTAACTAAAGGTAAATTAATTGTAGTATAATTAACTAATGTTAATAAATAAAGGTTGGTTAGTTAATTTCATTAATTAGTTAAGTAATGATAAATGGTTTGTAATTATTTAATGCTGGGTAAGCAGGATTTAAAAATAATTAATAGTACAATTAATTCATCTTGCTTATAGATAACTTAGATATATTGAATGACTTGGACTATTTGATATCTTTGATATGTGATGCTTTGTGATATGAGACACTTGGTTGAACTGTGATATTATGGGTTATCTATCTAAGATGAATTGATGTGTGATTATGAAATCCTGAATATAAATTATATTGTTTGAATTTAAACATTTGGCTTAAAGAATAACATTGGTTTCGAAGAGACCGTGGTCGGGTATCAGCAAATACCCGAAATCACTTCGATTTGTAATCTACAATAATTCTTTATAGATTTGATATGTGAAATCAATAGACTAGAATGGAATAATTTAAGTAAACTGGACCATTGAAACTATGAAGTGGTACTTAGGGACTGTTTTGTGAAATAAGTATTGGTTTTAACAAGTTAAGAACTCGTTGTGAGATACGAGTTACCCCAGGTTTTCAAATAAGTCTTATAATTCTTTATTTACAAATTTTGTGAGTTTACTCACGCTGATTTCCAGCCTGACCCGGGTGTTACTTTGTGTAATGCTCAAGTCAGACCGAGTATTACTCAAGTTAGGACGTTTTGGAGCTCAGAAGGCGAGCTGGATGGCAGGAACGAATGGAATTTACCGCTGTGAATTTGAGTTTGATTTGATTGTAGTTTGGACAAGTTAATTATAACTGTCCAGTTTATTTATAAATGATTGTACTCTGATGTATTGTTATAAAATTGACAATTACAGCTTTTCTTGTATAAATACTACTATTTGATATTATATTTGATCCGCTGCGAAATGTGAGATTCTATATTTTGTTTTCTGTTCTTCTTCTACCTCTTTTCTTCTTAACCTAACAATCTGGGATTTCTGACATTCGATTGCTCGACACTTATATAGTTGAACGTATTAGTGTTGACTTCTCGAGGTCGAAAATTTCGGGTTGTTACAGTTCATGTTTATATACTACTTTCCTCAAATCTATATTGGCCCTCAGGGTCAAATGATTTTGTGCAATGGGGAGGACCTATATGGCCATGAACTAACACACGCGTGAGCTCTGTCCGCCCATCCTGTCCGGACCGGGTGCAGGTCCAATAAGAGTGGACCGTGTTATATTTTTGCTGCACAGAATAAAACAGTTTTCTACTATTTAAATTCAAATAGAAGCGATTAGTGGATTTGATGCGGCGTTACAAAGCTGTTTTAACCATTGGAAAGTCACGAAATATTCGTTGACACCATAACACAGTTAGGCAGTTTCACTCAAATGAAACTATTTCCATTGTGTAACGACCCGATATTTTCAACCATTCGCATCCATTATAAGTGTATAGGTAGACACTCATGCCGGAATTGAATTGCTCAAAATACCGCGTTGTAATTAAAAATTTGGGAAATCTCAGAATATACAGTAAATAAAAATCACAGATCACAGACACAGAGTAATAATAATGCAGCGGAAGTAAAAAGAGATAGTAGTTCATGAAGCTACTATATAAAAATATCAGAGTTACATAAAATACAACAGAGGAAATAAAGTACAAAAGAAGTCTCACTTCATAGATGTCAACTAATACAAGAGCTGAAAGGAACAACAGATTTCAAAAGATAAACTTGACAAGTAGATAATCTCCAGCGATTCCAATCTCCAGAAAGGGGAAATCCAAATCTGTGAATAACTCAGGCTGACCCGAGCGTAAATAAAAAATACAAACACTCGAGTCAGGACATACATACTTATACAATGTAAACCAACTCAAGTGAATTGTAGTAAAGGTACAAGTAACTTAGAAGATGCTTGGGACCGCCCATCCTCTAAGGATCCGTTAAACTATTTACTATGTAGTATATTGCGCTATATACAGTAGTGTCTAATCAGTAAAGTATAATCATATAGAAAATAGCGTTAAGGGGATGGTGAACCTTAACGCGGTCGGATCTTTAAAACGAAAATCGTAGTGGGCTCGATATAAGGATATGACACGGCACGCGAGGCAATGCCAGGGTGGATACACCGTTTGCACTCCCGAACCGGTGGTGACGGCAAGCTAGCAGCTTCCGCCCACCTCGAACAATACCCCCGAATCAAAGTGGCGCCACATATCGAATCACAAAAGTAATAGAATGGTTTTCGATGGAGCATGCTTGATGAAAGGGTGCGACCCTTTGTGTAGCCCGGTATAGCTCCTGTGTTAGTCGTTTATGCCAACTCACGGGAGTTGGGTCCACGTAATATACCTCGAGAACGTCGCCACCATCATACTTCATCCTGGAATCTCCACCGCGTACACAGTTGTTAAAGTGGTTCTCGGTACTGGCCGGCTATAAGACAATATCTGATCCCGGTCTTTTTAACAACCAATCGTTATTATAACCTGTAGTTATAACCTTTTAAAACAATATTTATACTTCAAAATAAAATATTATTTCAACCCAAATCTTTATCAAAATAAAGATTAAATCATTCCAAAATATCATATCTTTCGGATCTTCTTTTCAAATCATTTTAATATCAAAATATCATATCTTTTAAAACTCCATTTTCAAACAATTTTAATATATCAAAATATCATATGTTTTCAAAACCACATTTCAATCATTTAATATATCAAAATATCATATCTTTTTGAAACCACATTCATTTCAAATCATTATTCATTTTATTCAATTTAAAATATCATTTCAATCCATATTTCAAAACAGTATATATTCCAAAAATCATTTTTAATCATTAAAATGAAGTTATTATGTTCAATAATTAAATTATTAAATTTCCAAAATTTTCGACTTCCAAAGTTCATTTATTCACTTAAGTTTATCAAAGCAGTGAAAATTCACTTTTCGTGGCATTTAGAAAACGCTACGGAAAAATACATTCAAAACAGTTCAATTTAACAAAAGACAACATTTTAAAATGTTGTAATAGAGTTTACCTAAATTTCGAATAAACTTAGTTAAATTCAACAATTTATAGCACTTACAAAAATTGCTAAAATAGCTTTTAATTCAATTTAGTTTTTTAGTTCATTATCATCAACTACAGCATTTCAAATGATGTAATATCATTTACATTGTAATTAATAGCATTTCAAAAATACAGTCAATTAACTTCAAATATTCAATATAATTTTTCAACCAATTATATTTTTATTTAAAACATTTTTAACTTATAAAATCATACATTTTCACATTTATAACATCATTTAATTTTTCCTCAAGTTCATGATCTTATAAAGTTAAATTTCCATTCAAAAATCAAGATTTAATAATAATTCACTTATTAAATTGCAATGTTCAATTTTAAATCCATTACATTAAATTTCAACTTAACACTTAAGTTCAAATTCTCAAATATGACTTAATTTTATTTTTATTTACTTAACTAAAACTTCACTTTTAAGTCAATTTCATAAATTTCCAATTTTAGTTATATTTCAAAATTTCAACTTAAAATATTCTTTCATTTCACATTTCAAATTTGTTAAAAATCATTAATATGATATAAAATCACTTTTAATTCATTTAAATTCAAATTATCATAAATTTATCATAATTTCATATTCAATTTAATTTCCAATTATAATTAAATCAAAATTTCCAAAATAACTTACGCTCAAAATTTTCTAACTTTTCATTAATTCATTTCACTTACAATTGTTCAGAAAATCAATAATACTTTACAAAATTTATTTTTAATAAATTTTAAATAAAAATATTATAATAATTACATTTCTAAAATATTTTAAACATTTTAGAAAAACATATTTTAACTACGGGCCTGCATATAATTTTCTACGCTAGGTAAAGTGATACGGGTAATATATCATTTCAACCCGTAATTTACAAAGAAAAAATCCGGGTTTTATCATTTCAAACCCGCAGTCCCAAGTAAAAGAAATAAATCTGAAAATCATTCAGGCCTATCATTTCAGCCCATAACGATTTTTCCCTATTATAAAGTCCGTTCGAGTATGTATCATTTCAACCCATAGTGATTCTAGTCTACAGGGAACTTGCATTGGTGATAAACAGATATGAATGAACAGTAACAACATATATATAATAACAGATTATATGACATGAAATTTAACAGGTTTAACATCATATATAAATAATCACAGTCAGTTATAACATCACTTAAAATTCTACACATTCAATTGTTGTTGTTTCACAACTGCATAAGTATAAACGTCGTGTGAGTTTTACTCACCTTTTATGGCTGGAGACTTCAATACCAATGACACAACTGATTCCAGAAGGCACGATGACACAACAATAGGCTCAAGTGGTAAGAGATCCAAGCTTAGAATTTGTGTTACAACCCAAAACAAAATATCCAAACAAACACAAATTCAATAAAACTAGATATGAAATAACTTTGAAACAAAAAGGAATAAAAAGAGATGTGATTGCAATGACTTTAGCCTTGCTTTCTTTATTCTTTTACACGACCTAGGGGTTTATATAGGTCAGGTTTGACATGACTTTGGCTCAGGTTTGATCATAGGAATGCATGGCATAAAGGTTAGAACATGTGGAGGAAGTTACAACATAAGAATATCAAGAGACTAGGCAACATAGTGTAGTTTTGGTGCACCACAAGGCTTGTCTACATGCATTGTTTGGCTCGGCTCTTGATGTTTCAGATCTGGACAGAGGTTGGAGGGATGTGTGATGATCAGGTCAGAGGTGGTGGTTGCATCTATGGTGGTGGTTGAAGTGGATGAGCAAGAAAAGGCCAAACAAGCATAGATCTAGGCTTTTGGTTGCATTTGGAAGAGTTTGACCATCAACAGGTGTTCGGCCATGGTCTTGGCTGTAGGCTTAGATGGTGGTGACGGTCGGGAAGAGATGGAAGGGGGTGGTGGCCATGGAGAAAGGGGGAAAGCCACTCCAATCAGGGGAGAAAGCAAGGCAAATTTGCATAGAAATAGGAGAAAAAGTAGAATGAAAAGAGGAATTTACCTAAAAAAATTTCTTCAAGATGGAGGCCATGATTTTTAGGGTTTTGGAGCTTTGAAAATTCGTTAATAACAGGAGGAAGTCGGCTGGAGAAAAAAAAAGAGGAATGGTTAGGGTTGATTGGTGAAAGGTTAGGTTAAAAGTAAAAGGGTGGACTATAAATGACCATAGGAAGATAGAAAGTTTAAGGCCTTTCAAATTTCTCTTTTCTATTTTGTAAATACATAAAAAACCCGATAAAATAGATAAATAATCTCATAAATAATGTAAATAATAAAAATAAATAAATACATTTTAAATTATATAATTTATATAAAGAAAATATCAATATATGTGAAACTAGGCTAAATAAATTGAAACAACCCAAATAATCTTTGGAAAAATCTATTTTTAATAAAAATACATATAAAATTAATATTAATAAAGTATAAACACAGAAAATAAAAGTGAATGTATAAAATAAATAAATAAAGTAAGGAGTGGCTAAAATAACTGATGAATTGATGACAAAAGAAACTGTAAAAGAAACGTGAAACGACATTTCGTTTCTTAGGCTTTAAACCTTTCAAACTTCTTAAATTTATTTACATAACTTGATATTATGAAATTAACAATAATAACAGATAAGATTTCGAAAACTTATCAAAATATAAATATATGTATAATATTTATTAAATATATAAAGTTAAATTAAAGAAAATAGCTAAAATAGTAAACTAGTCTAGAAAATTTGAAATTACATGAAATAAATTTTAGAAAATTCATATGAGCTTTTAATATATCTTTAAACATAAATAATAATATGAAATAAAAGTACATTCACAAAAAAAATAAAAAAATAAATATAATTTTAATGAAGAAAATAGCAGAAAATAAGAAAACAGCCTTAAAAAATAGGAAATAAATACAGTAAATTTTTGAAAAATTCTATTATCATTTTAAAAATATCCAAAAGTCAAAGTATACATAATATAACAAAAATATACAAGTTGGAATAAGATATATAAAATAAAATGTCATTTATAAAATTTAAAATAAAGACTATTGCTGAATAACCCAATATACACACAATATTGAAAACAGTATAACTTTTGAATTTAAATCCATTTTCAACGAAACGAAAAGCAGTGTTCTTAAAATTTTATGTACTTTCATAATAAAAGATGAAATTTAAATTTTCAAACTTTTAAAAATTTAAATTAAAAGTCAAAGTTTGATTAATTTGACCAAAATTCACTTTTTGAAAAATATTCTTTTTAGTCATGCTTTGGAATGATAATTCATATCAAAACTAAAGTTTATATTTAAAGTAACAAAATTAATTATTCAAAACAAAATAAATAAGTTTTTAAATCAAAATTTAATTAAAATAATTGAAATATACAAAAAAAATCACAAAATACAGGGTTGTTACACTCTCCCCCACTCAAAACTTTTCGTCCCCGAAAAGGAATGGGGTACGGGAAAACACAGAAAAAAAATAGAGTGAAATAAGATTAGGACAAGATGACAAGGAGATTTAAATTATACCTGATAACTATTGTTACAGGTATGTTTAACAAGGTGTAGATGATCTTTCCAAGATTCTCCAAAATCAAGAACTCAAGCACGCAAAATAGATTCAAATGAGTACCAAAGATTATCAAAGATTATAGAAAGATGCCTATACCAGTCTATAGCAAGATAAGGATGATAAGGACAACCAAAAGATAGTTTGAAAAACAAAATAAGGAAATAAATTTGAAAGCATGGAAATTTCAACTTAAATAGAGAATAAATCTTTACACAAGTTAAATAAATCTTAACTATCCCAAATTTCATTATCTTATTATCCAATCATCTTAAATTAACATTTTTAAAACCATGGGTTTGAAAAATAATCATTTATTACACTCACAATGTACTTAATAAATTTAATTCTTCTTTATTCCTAATTAAAATTAAATGTATATTTATCACTTATGTTAAACATACTTACACTTATTATAACTGCTTTCTTTCATTCTTAGTTCTTTTAACATCATTTTATTATAAGTTATTCAATTACCCTTTATTATATTTACTTCTGTTAACCATTTTATAATTAAAATTTAAGTGTATAACATCTATTATAACCACTCAAATTTCATTTATAAAATCTTTTTATATTGTATATTGTCCAATTACATTGTTAACTTCTAAAATTAAGGTAAGTTATATTTGAATGCAATTATATTATACAAATAAAACTTTCCAATTCAATTCTCTCAAGTTTTAATCATTTATCCAAATTTTTGATTCTCTTTTTATAGTTGAAACTATTATTTAAAATAAAATTTAAGAATTGTATTTCCGATTTCTCCAAACCATTTAGAGATAAGTAATAATATATATATATATATATATATATATAATATGTCAAATCAAATTTCAATCATATATCTATATATATTATAAATCAAGTCATATTTTAGAAATTCAAATCAATTAAATTCCCCCGAAACAAAACTGTAGCGAGACTACAGAACAGTCTCTTCACTTCGAAACTCGAAAATGAACGTCGATGATGTCGCGATCATCACCGAAGTTATTTCCCAGCGACAATGAGAAGAGCACTAGTTTTAAACTTTAAAATTCTTTGGAAACAAATTTCTATTTGAAAATACTTTAAATAATATATCCCTTTTAAAACTTTTTAAACGAAAGGTTTGAAACCATTGGAAATCAAATTCTCAAATTTCTTGTTCTAAATTCATTTCAGTTCCCAAATCAATTTATAAACAACTATTTAGAAATTCATTTATAGAACAATAAATGATAAATTAAGTATTATCACTTCAAATTATCAATTTAAATCAGTTTATTAAGTTCCATAAATTTACTTATATATCAAAATTTTATTTCATTGACCAAATTTTAAAATAATATTGTGTCAGTTTGTTCTGTCAAAGTGTTTTAGAAATCCTATCGCTAGCGTTGATCAAAAGAATCGATCGGAAACCCAAAACAACATCAACAACCCAAACAACACAATATATAAAACAAAATATAAATATACAAGTACAATTAAAAATGTTTAGAAGAATAGATTGGGAACAAAAGACAAGATGATTAAATAACAAAATAGGGAGGTGGATTAACTTAAATAAATCACGGGCAACCTTAACCGGGTCAACCTTGACTTAAAGAATAAGATCAATGTGGATTTTCTAGGGTAAATCTACATTCGATCTCGAGAGTTAGAGTTTGGAATAACAAAAGATATTAGCATCTAAACCAAGGATAGAGATAAATCTCTGGTGAATCGATGCTAATTTGTAAAGGAGTTTTCCCCCTTCTTTTTTTCAGTTCAATTTGAAATTGGCGTGACTGCCAACTTACTAGAAAGATCATTCGAAGCGGAGTTATGAAATACCCCAGAGTCAAAAGAAGATGAATAGTGAAGGATACGAATGGATTTTGGAATCGTAGGGAACGTTCCAAAATTCAAAGGAATTGAGTCAAAAAGAAAGAGATTCAAACTCGGATGTAAGTGGTTCTGTAAATACATTCACTCCATATGCTGAGTTTTTCCAAGAGCTACCGAAGCTCCGATGCCAACTGTAACGACCCGATATTTTCAACCATTCGCATCCATTATAAGTGTATAGGTAGACACTCATGCCGGAATTGAATTGCTCAAAATACCGCGTTGTAATTAAAAATTTGGGAAATCTCAGAAAATACAGTAAATAAAAATCATAGATCGCAGACACAGAGTAATAATAATGCAGCGGAAGTAAAAAGAGGTAGTAGTTCATGAAGCTACTATATAAAAATATCAGAGTTACATAAAATACAACAGAGGAAATAAAGTACAAAAGAAGTCTCACTTCATAGATGTCAACTAATACAAGAGCTGAAAGGAACAACAGATTTCAAAAGATAAACTTGACAAGTAGATAATCTCCAGCGATTCCAATCTCCAGAAAGGGGAAATCCAAATCTGTGAATAACTCAGGCTGACCCGAGCGTAAATAAAAAATACAAACACTCGAGTCAGGACATACATACTTATACAATGTAAACCAACTCAAGTGAATTGTAGTAAAGGTACAAGTAACTTAGAAGATGCTTGGGACCGCCCATCCTCTAAGGATCCGTTAAACTATTTACTATGTAGTATATTGCGCTATATACAGTAGTGTCTAATCAGTAAAGTATAATCATATAGAAAATAGCGTTAAGGGGATGGTGAACCTTAACGCGGTCGGATCTTTAAAACGAAAATCGTAGTGGGCTCGATATAAGGATATGACACGGCACGCGAGGCAATGCCAGGGTGGATACACCGTTTGCACTCCCGGACCGGTGGTGATGGCAAGCCAGCAGCTTCCGCCCACCTCGAACAATACCCCCGAATCAAAGTGGCGCCACATATCGAATCACAAAAGTAATAGAATGGTTTTCGATGGAGCATGCTCGATGAAAGGGTGCGACCCTTTGTGTAGCCCGGTATAGCTCCTGTTTTAGTCGTTTATGCCAACTCACGGGAGTTGGGTCCACGTAATATACCTCGAGAATGTCGCCACCATCCTACTTCATTCTGAAATCTCCACCGCGTACACAGTTGTTAAAGTGGTTCTCGGTATTGGCCGGCTATAAGACAATATCCGATCCCGGTCTCTTTAACAACCAATCGTTATTATAACCCGTAGTTATAACCTTTTAAAACAATATTTATACTTCAAAATAAAATATTATTTCAACCCAAATATTTATCAAAATAAAGATTAAATCATTCCAAAATATCATATCTTTCGGATCTTCTTTTCAAATCATTTTAATATCAAAATATCATATCTTTCAACACTCCATTTTCAAACCATTTTAATATATCAAAATATCATATGTTTTCAAAACCACATTTCAATAATTTAATATATCAAAATATCATATCTTTTTGAAACCACATTTATTTCAAATCGTTATTCATTTTATTCAATTTAAAATATCATTTCACTCCATATTTCAAAACAGTATATATTCCAAAAAATCATTTTTAATCATTAAAATGAAGTTATTATGTTTAGTAATTAAATTATTAAATTTCCAAAATTTTCGACTTCCAAAGTTATAATTTATTCACTTAAGTTTATCAAAGCAGTGAAAATTCACTTTTCGTGGCATTTAGAAAATGCTACGGAAAAATACATTCAAAACAGTTCAATTTAACAAAAGACAACATTTTAAAATGTTGTAATACGGTTTACTTAAATTTCGAATAAACTTAGTTAAATTCAACAATTTATAGCACTTACAAAAATTGCTAAAATAGCTTTTAATTCAATTTAGTTTTTTGGTTCATTATCATCAACTACAGCATTTCAAATGCTGTAATATCATTTACATTGTAATTAATAGCATTTCAAAAATACAGTCAATTAACTTCAAATATTCGATATAATTTCTCAACCAATTATATTTTTATTTAAAACATTTTTAACTTATAAAATCATACATTTTCACATTTATAATATCATTTAATTTTTCCTCAAGTTCATGACCTTATAAAGTTAAATTTCCATTCAAAAATCAGGATTTAATAATAATTCACTTATTAAATTGCAATGTTCAATTTTAAATCCATTACATTAAATTTTAGCTTAACACTTAAGTTCAAATTCTCAAATATGACTTAATTTTATTTTTATTTACTTAACTAAAAGTTCACTTTTAAGTCAATTTCATAAATTTTCATTTTTAGTTATATTTCAAAATTTCAACTTAAAATATTCTTTCATTTCACATTTCAAATTTGTTAAAAATCATTAATATGATATAAAATCACTTTTAATTCATTTAAATTCAAATTATCATAAATTTATCATAATTTCATATTCAACTTAATTTCCAATTATAATTAAATCAAATTTTCCAAAATAACTTACGTTCAAAATTTTCTAACTTTTCATTAATTCATTTCACTTACAATTGTTCAGAAAATCCATAATACTTTACAAAATTTATTTTTAATAAATTTTAAATCAAAATATTATAATAATTACATTTCTAAAATATTTTAAACATTTTAGAAAAACATATTTTAACTACGCTAGGTAAAGTGATACGGGTAATATATCATTTCAACCCATAATTTACAAAGAAAAATCCGGGTTTTATCATTTCAAACCCGCAGTCCCAAGTAAAAGAAATAAATTTGAAAATCATTCAGGCCTATCATTTCAACCCATAACGATTTTTCCCTATTCTAAAGTCCTTCGGGTATGTATCATTTCAACCCATAGTGATTCTAGTCTACAGGGAACTTGCAATGGTGATAAACAGATATAAATGAACAGTAACAACATATATATAATAACAGATGATATGACATGAAATTTAACAGGTTTAACATCATATATAAATAATCACAGTCAGTTATAACATCACATAAAATTCTACACATTCAATTGTTGTTGTTTCACAATTGCATAAGTATAAATGTCGTGTGAGTTTTACTCACCTTTTATGGCTGGAGATTTCAATACCAATGACACAACTGATTCCAGAAGGCACGATGACACAATAATAGGCTCAAGTGGTAAGAGATCCAAGCTTAGAACTTGTGTTACAACCCAAAACAAAATATCCAAACAAACACAAATTCAATAAAACTAGATATGAAATAACTTTGAAATAAAAAGGAATAAAAAGAGATATGAATGCAATGACTTTTGCCTTGCTTTCTCTATTCTTTTGCACGACCTAGGGGTTTATTTAGGTCAGGTTTGACATGACTTTGGCTCAAGTTTGATCATAGGAATGCATGGCATAAAGGTTAGAACATGTGGAGGAAGTTACAACATAAGAATATCAAGAGACTAGGCAACATAGTGTAGTTTTGGTGCACCACAAGGCTCGTCTACATGCATTGTTTGGCTCGGCTCTTGATGTTTCAGATCTGGACAGAGGTTGGAGGGGTGTGTGATGATCAGGTAAGAGGTGGTGGTTGCAGCTATGGTGGTGGTTAGGGTGGTGGTTGAAGTGGATGAGCAAGAAAAGGCCAAACAAGCATAGATCTAGTCTTTTGGTTGCATTTGGAAGAGTTTGACCATCAAGGGGTGTTCGGCCATGGTCATGGCTGTAGGCTTAGATGGTGGTGATGGTCGGGAAGAGATGGAAGGGGGTGGTGGCCATGGAGCAAGGGGGAAAGCCGCTCCAATTAGGGGAGAAAACAAGGCAAATTTGCATAGAAATAGGAGAAAAAGTATAATGAAAAAAGGAATTTACCTAAATTTTTTTCTTCAAGATGGAGGCCATGATTTTTAGGGTTTTGGAGATTTGAAAATTTGTGAATAACAGGAGGAATTCGGCTGGAGAAAAAAAAAATGAGGAATAGTTAGGGTTAATCGGTGAAATGTTAGGTTAAAAGTAAAAGGGTGGACTATAAAGGCCCATAGGAAGATAGAAAGTTTAAGGCCTTTCAAATTTCTCTTTTCTATTTTGTAAATACATAAAAAACCTGATAAAATAGATAAATAATCTAAAAAATAATGTAAATAAGAAAAATAAATAAATACATTTTAAATTATATAATTTATATAAAGAAAATATCAATCTATGTGAAACTAGGCTAAATAAATTGAAACAACCCAAATAATCTTTGGAAAAATCTATTTTTAATCAAAATACATATAAAATTAATATTAATAAAGTATAAACACAGAAAATAAAAGTTAATGTATAAAATAAATAAATAAAGTAAGGAGTGGCTAAAATAACAGATGAATTGATGACAAAAGAAACTGTAAAAGAAACGTGAAACGACATTACGTTTCTTAGTCTTTAAACCTTTCAAACTTCTTAAATTTATTTACATAACTTGATATTCTGGAATTAATAATAATAACAGATAAGATTTCGAAAATTTATCAAAATATAAATATATGTATAATATTTATTGAATATATAAAGTTAAATTAAAGAAAATAGCTAAAATAGTAAACTAGTCTAGAAAATTTGAAATTACATGAAATAAATTTTAGAAAATTCATATGAGCTTGTAATATATCTTTAAACATAAATAATAATATAAAATAAAAGTACATTCACAAAACAAATAAAAAAAATTAAATATAATTTTAATGAAGAAAATAGCAGAAAATAAGAAAACAGCCTTAAAAAATAGGAAATAAATATAGTAAATTTTTGAAAAATTCTATTATCATTTTAAAAATATCCAAAAGTCAAAGTATACATAATATAACATAAATTTACAAGTTGGAATAAGATATATCAAATAAAATGTCATTTATAAAATTTAAAATAAAGACTATTGCTGAATAACCCAATATACAAACAATATTGAAAACAGTATAACTTTTGCAATTTAAATCCATTTTCAACGAAACGAAAAGCAATGTTCTTAAAATTTTATGTACTTTCATAATAAAAGATAAAATTTAAATTTTAAAACTTTTAAAATTTAAATTAAAAGTCAAAGTTTGATTAATTTGACCAAAATTCACTTTTTGAAAAATATTCTTTTTAGTCATGCTTTGGAATGATAATTCATATCAAAACTAAAGTTTATATTTAAAGTAACAAAACTAATCATTCAAAAAAAATAAGTTTTTAAATCAAAATTTAATTAAAATAATTAAAATATACAAAAAAATAAATCACAAAATACAGGGTTGTTACACATTGATTATGTGAGAATTACTGATAACCTTGCAGATCCACTTACTAACGGATTATCAAGAGAGAAAATTGACTACGCATCGAGGGGAATGGGTTTAAAATCTTAAAATAACAAGAGTTATCTTATACGAAAATCTATCCTAGCAACTGAAGATCCCACAGATTAGGATCAATAGGCAAGCCGATTTTGAGTAACTCAAGAAATAATGCATTTTGGACTTAGTCCTACTCCATTCCTATGGTGTACAATAGAATGCATGCCTATAGAATTATTAAAAGAATAAAGCTATGCTTTTTTAATGATGACCATATCTTGAAATTAACAAGTGGGGTATATGTAGGATACTCTTAATGGTTGCAATCACCTATGTTAGTGTGAGCTGGGTCGGCGCTATGAGAATTTTAAAGGCTTAAATTCTCTAAAACACTCGTAGAACCAAATTTGTTCAGGATCAAAATGAACGCAACCAAGAGATTGGATGTGAAGGGAAATAATGTTTTATAAAGCTTATTGTCTGGTTATGCACAAGCTGACGGTTCAAGATGAAATAACTCACCAATTAGTAGAGTATATCCGATAAGTTTTAACTAGGGAAAGTTCAAAGTGAAATATCTACTTATCCTCGTTATAACATTATTTTCATATGAACTTGTGATATTACACTTTTTGTGGTGGAGACATATATCATCATTCATGTAAGGGATTGTTAGAGGACCTTTATATAGTGAATAAGATATTGTCCCACATCGCTAAAAATAAGTTAATGTTCATGATTATATACTACTTTCCTCAAACCTATATTGGCCCTTATTGTCAGATAATTTTGTGCGAGGGGAAGGACATGTATGGCCACGAACTAACACGCATGCGTCCGCCATCCGCCATCCACCCGTCTTGTATCGAACCAGGTCGGGTGCGGGTCCAATAAGAGTGGACCGTGTTATATTTTTGCTGAACAGAAGTAAACGTTTTCTACAGTTTAAATTCAAATAGAAGCCAATAGCAGATTGGACATGACTTTTCAAAATAGACGTTACAAAGTTGTTTTTAGCCGTTGCGAATGAAGAGATGTGATTGTTGCAAACCACGACAGTTCTTGGGGTTGCAAATGAAGAGATGTGACTGTTGCAAACCGCGACAGTTTTTTACCGTTGCAGACGAAGAGATGTGGTTGTTCTCAACAAGTATAACCGTTGGGAATTAGCCTATAAAAGGATAAGGAAACCTGATCAGTAGAGAACTCCAAAAAATTTCTCTTCTTCCTCTTCATTTCTTAACCTTCAAATCCATACGCTTCTACATATCATACAAAAGATCATACTTATCATAATATCGAACGGATCACGTCTGCTGTATCTAGGAAGACTTTGAATAAAGTCTTAAAAAAAATTATTACGACAAGTCTTAGACGTAATGTCCTTCTTCATCCGGCTAGATTTCTGTTTACTTATATATTTATATACATCATTCTGTAATCTTTCCGTTTCAACATCGTGCTGCTTCTACAAAGTAGTACAACGCTTATCTATCGCTATAGTTTAATGTAGCAATTTGTTGTTGTGATTGCTATAGTTTGTTCTTGTAAATTAATTACAACTTAGTTATTGTTCAAAATAACTAATACAGAATTCTACAATGGAAATCTGATTTGTAAACTTGTGTGACGAGTTTATAACATATCGGTCTCTGTTTTGGTATAGTGATCGTATAACATATGATAAACATGATTCCATATGGTGTATGGAAATAAAGCGGCTGGTAGTGGTCGTACTTGATGAAGGAAATAAGAGTAAAATCCTTGCAAAGACAAATAAGTAAGCATACAGTAATCTGGCATATCATAATAGTGCACTTGATACTTAATTGCATCCAATTAACTAACCAACTAATTGAATTTACTGCTGCATATAACTTTTTCATATTGCAAGAACAGAAAAGGTACCACTCACGAAAAAATATATTCATATAGTGCTTTGCAATTAAATTTAAAGACTTGTTCATTCTTGTTCCTTTTTGATGATGACAAAAATTATGAATTATTTGACATTTAAGTGCAAAAGGTTAATGCATAGAATTAGGGAGAGCTTATAAATTTATCTGAGTATACACTTATATAGTTACTATTGTCAAAAAGGTTGATACAATCACATTTCCTGTTTAGTTGAAATAAGGCAATCGTGTTTGGTTTTCAATGAGCACGCTTATACCTATTGATTCCTTACAAGCAGAGCCATGACCAGTAGCAACTTAGAATCAAAAATTAGATAATGGGTAGACAGTTTATGAATTTGGCTGTTAATGATGGATTT
The DNA here is from genome assembly GCA_030765085.1 of Allium cepa. Taxonomy (NCBI): domain Eukaryota; kingdom Viridiplantae; phylum Streptophyta; class Magnoliopsida; order Asparagales; family Amaryllidaceae; genus Allium; species Allium cepa. The sequence continues at coordinate 941,883,921 of CM060934.1, read as the reverse complement.
AGGATCAACAGTTTGACAGATGAATTTGGTATCATCTGTTTTTCTATATACTATTAGAGTAGCTGTTATTTTTTGCATTTTACATACATCTATGCTATATCTCTATTTTAGTTATATGTATGTATCTGAATCCATCAAATTTCAATTTGGCATTTGCTTTGCATTTGAATCCCATGATTTTTGTACTAATTTATGTGCATATTTTACCTGTTGTAACATCACCTGATTTTTTTCCTCTTGTAGTACTTTTTTTTAATTGACTTAATTGATTTATTTTATCTATCCTTTTATATATATATATATATATATATATATAGACAATCCAAGGGGAAAGGAACCGCCAACAAGCCTGGCAGGTGACTGAGCTACAGGAGACAAAAGACAGCAATAGTACAATAATAGATGTACATCGAAAACTGCACAGCCTAAGGGAAAGAAGGAGGCTGCCTGTCGAGAATCTATGGATGAGCTCCGGTAAAACCATCGCCCATCATATCACGCTAACAAGCTCCGGCATGGCCACCGCCTGTAAGCATGATACAGAGACTCTCGACCAATAGAAATCTGAGCCGACCATCGTCCAATCCCTAAAGCTCAACAAAAACCTGTGCTCCAGTCTTACCAACCCTGAATGACTAGCGGTATTATTAGTAATAAACGGAGTTTACTAGTTCAGAGAATACCTGATTAGTCGAGGGCACTCCAATGTAATCTGTCTGTCAGATACCTGTGCTCCATGCTTTCCAACCCTATATGACTAGCAGTAGTATTAGTAATAAAAGGAATTTACTAGGACAGAGAATACCTGAGTAGTCAAAACCGATCCAATGAAACCTCAACCGATACCCGTTCTAAGGGGCCTAACAGCAATGGAGAGACGATCAGCAAGCTGGCGCGATCGGGATCCGAGGTGCCTCGAGTAAGGGCGAGCCTGCAAAGCTATGAACAAATCGTTCCTAACTCGACGAATCATAGAAGTAGGGTCCATCCGTACTTCATCAAAGACTACCTTGTTTCGTGAGCACCAGATGTGCCACAAAATAAGGCAAGGAATCAAACGATACAGAATAGATCTAAGAGACTTTCCAGTACGACCGTTCCACCAAGAGCAGAGAATTGCAGCCGACGAGGAGAAGTCCCCATGGAGACCGATAAAATTACGAAAGAAGTTCCAGATAGCTTTGGCAACAAAGCCTTGGAAGAACAGATGGCAGATGGTCTCCTCAGCCCCATTGCCGCAGCAATAGCATCGAGAGACGATAGGAATGCCAATCCTGCGAAGATTTGCATAGAGGGGGAGCCTATTATGCAGCGCACGCCACATAAATATAGACACTTAGGGGGAAGGCGGGAGTCCCAGATAAAGGAAAAGATAGGACGAGACGGGGCCGATGCACGAACGGAATTCCACACCTTAAGAACAAAGAAGGAAGAACCATCCCAGCCTCCCATTCCGTCGTCGGTGTCTGACAGAGATTTGATCGCTTGCATTCGTTTCCAGGTTTCGCTGGAGAAGGAAGGAGAGCCCGAGAAATTCGCGGCAGAGAGGCAACGATATTTAGCTCGAAGGAATGATGCCCAGAGAGAATCATTTTGCCCGAAGCGATACCAGAGTTTGTAAGCAAAGGCAGTACACATATCCTTAGGATTTCGCAGGTGGAGGCCGCCCTCCGAGCGAGGGCGGCAGACCGTGTCCCATGAGATCCAATGATGCCGAGAAGCGGTTTCTTTGGAACCCCAAAAGAAAGCCGAAGCCAACGAGTGAAAGGACCTGAAGAAGGAGTCGGTAGGGGTGATAGCTGCGAAGATATGGGTTCTGATTGAGTCCAAAACAGACTTTATCAGAACCAGTCTTCCAGCTTGAGAGAGAAGGGAGGAATTCCATCGCAAAATCTTTCCTTTGACTTTGTCCGTTAAGGGATCGAAGAGGGCATTCAGTTTCCTACCCTTGTATAGGGCAATGCCAAGGTAAGGCAACGGAAGAGAGGAAGATCTAAAACCCGTAAATGATTGAATCCAAAGGGATTTGGCGGGAGTTATATCTTTAGCAGATACGAAGCAACTCTTAGCCGAATTAACGAGTTGGCCCGAGCTTCTCTCGTATTGCCGGAGGAATTGAATAAGACGGCGAATAGACCGCCGGTGGCCATTGGTGAAAATGATGATGTCGTCGGCAAAGGACAAGGAGGAAATAAGAGGGCAACCCCTTGGAATGCCGAAGTGCTGAATTTGACCGTAGATGGTCAAAGAGTGAATGTCACGAATCAAGGCTTCGGCGGCCAGAACAAAGAGAGAGGGAGACAGAGGATCTCCTTGTCGCAGACCCCTACCTGCTCTGAAGTAGCCACAGGGCAGCCATTGACAAGAACAGAAAACCAACGGTTGGATATGAGTCTACATACCATGTCAATGAGAATTTCCGGAAAGCCAAAGGATCTGAGAACCTTGAGAATGAAAAACAAGACATATGGTCATACGCCTTAGCCATGTCTAACTTAAGGACAACATTAGATCCTCTAACCTTGCGGTTTATCTGGGAGATCAATTCCTGTGCCAACAGGACGTTGTTTGAGATTAGACGACCTTTAACAAAGCCAGCCTGGGAAGGAAAGATAAGACGATTAAGGAAAGGAGCTAAACGGGAAGACAGGATCTTGGAAATAACTTTGTTGGCAAAGTTACATAAGCTGATGGGACGGAAATCCGAACAAGATCGAGGCGAAGACGACTTTGGAATCAGAACCAAGTTGGTAGACGTCCATCCCTAAGGAAGGGACGCCCCTGAGAAGAAGGCCTGGATAGCAAGACAAAGGTCTGCCTGAATAATAGACCAACATGATCGAAAGAAAACTCCATTGAAACCATCAGGTCCGCTGGCGCTATCCTTGCTGAGGGAGGAGACACAGGATCAGATCTCTTCCTGAGAAGGAGGATCAACCAGTCCAACGCTCTCAGAGCGGAGTAAAATGGGAGGGATGAAGGCAAGAAGCGATTGATAGGTGACCGTCGCAGAAGGGGAGCCTAGGAATTCTTGAAAGTGAGACACTAAGGTTTGTTTAATGACTACCGGATCAATACTCATCGAAAGGTCCTCCCGCTGAATCTCGAAAATGGAAAGGAAACGATTCTTTTTGCAGATAGAGGAGTGGAAGAATTTGGAGTTTAAGTCCCCTTCCACAGCCCATTTGATACGAGCTTTTTGTCTCAGAAAATCATTCTCAACGCGAAGCTCGGAAGAGAAAGCTGTCTGAGCAATAGACTACGCTTCTTTGTTCACTGACGAAGGATCCTCATCAAAAGCGGCTTCGGCCAGAATCAGGGATTCTTCCGCCGCTCGGACCCTATCAAAGATATTCCTGAAAACGTCCACATTCCAAGATTTGAGACAGGATTTAAGACGACGAAGTTTACGCGAGAAGACCGATAGAGGGAGACCAGTCAAGGGAGCAGACTAGTCTTGCTCTACAGCCCGAAGGAAGGAATGGCGAGACGTCCACATACTCTGAAAACGAAAGGAGGAAGGACCAAAGGAGGAGAGAGGGGAGCAAACCAAGAGTAAAGGGGAATGATCAGAGAAGGTTCGGTGAAGGTGGGAGACAGAGAACGTGAAGGGAAGCGCTAGCCATCCTTCTGAACCGAAAACCCTATCAAGCCTGGAGAGGATCTGATTTGGACCTTCTCTGTTGTTACTCCAAGTGAAAGCAGAACCAATGAAAGGAAGCTCAGAAAGACCAGAAGCGGCTATGCAGGCATTGAAATCCTCAATACCCCTTCTGTTGGAAATAGCACCGCCTTGCTTTTCAGCATGGCTAGCAATGACATTGAAGTCTCCTCCAATGACTGCTAGAGAGTGATGAAGGTCAGCAAGCGAGAGAATGGCAGACCAGAGGGATAGTCTTTCTAAACGATCGCATTTAGCGTAGACCGCCGAGAAAAGGCACGGTAAAGGAGACAGAGGGGTAGAACAAACCACAGATAGCAGTTGTTCAGAATCAAATGCTGGGGAAACGACGAACGATCAGGACCACAGGATCCAAATCTTGCCAGAGACGTTAGCAATGCCTCCAGCGAAACCAATGGAAAGGACAGTGTTGGTAAGCGCATCCGGACCAACAAGCGGTTCAAGGAGAGCGACCAAACAGATAGAATGCTTCCGAACAAGCCGCTTAAGCCTGGCGGATGACTCAGAGTTACCGATTCCTCGGATATTCCAGATCAGAAAGGACGTCATCGGACGTAAAAACAGAAAGAATAAGAAGGAAGAGAGGAAAGGGGACTCAACGGAGATAAAGAGTGTACCGAGTAGATCGGACAATCTGCTCGGATGCTGCTATAGAGCGTGTGCGAATGGTACGAAGGGTCGAGGGAGTGCTACTCGTCGAACGACTAGGCCGATGAGAGCGACGATGGCGAGGAGCTAGGGGCCTAGCAGCTATCTCCTCGCAATCAGAAGAAAGAGATAAGGACCTCCTAGCCCGCAGCGGGGTGGTAGAGTCATGAGAGGTCTCAGCCACAGCGCGGGAGGAGTTCTTAGTCAGTCTGAGTAGACGGCCAGAAATGGCCTCTATCTCTGACTGGCTAAGGAGAGGACGAGAAAAGGAGGGAAGACACTGCCTAACAGGAGGGGATGAAAGCACAGAGGAGGAAGAACCAAAACTGGTGTAGGACTGAAAAACAGAAAAAGAACCAAGGAAAGCAACTGAAAAATAACATGTAGGGGAACGCACAATGTACACCCCTAATCTCTGTATGAACCTAGTCATAACCGAGTAGCCATCGAGTTGTCTACCCAGTGAATCTGAGCTAGCTTGAAAGCCGTCCGGACCGTAATCCACAATAAGGAGGAACTGAGACTGGGTACTAATCACCTTACCAGCCAAACAGTGGGAGACCGCAATGGTACCCACTATGTGACTACGACAAGAGGAAAGTACGCACCAAGCGCTCCTATCCCATCGTGGCTTACAGGCAAGCCGGCAACACCCACGCAAAGACACCAAAAACAAATAAAAAGACATCAACGACACGGGAACATCGCAATGCCTGGAGGCCACACGATACCTGAACTGAACACAGTCCAACACAGCCGAAAATGCAGGGCTCGGGTAGTTGGACCGCTGCCTGGTAGGCCAGCCAGCAGCCTAATAACCTACAGCAAAACAAAGCCCGCTGCTGTGAATAAGGAGAACACAACAGAGACTCGAACACACACAACTGCCGGGCCAGAACACACCAAAGCACAACACTCCATACCACTGAACACACACAATCACACCACACGACAGCACATACACACACAATTCACACCACAGCACTAACACATACACACCACACCACTGCACTAACACAAACCCATCCCACCACAATACTAACACACACACCACACCACAGCTCAACCACACACACAAGGAAGGAGCAATAACCAAAAGACACCCCAAGCACGCACCCATCCGTACGAGGCAAGGAAGCCTCAGCACACCGATGAACACACAACACACTGCACCAATCGAGGAAAAGCCCACAAAAACAGCCACCCACAAAACTATCCGGAGAGAGATAACACAAAGGAATCAACAAGAAAGAGTGGACAACATAAAAGTATGCAGCAGAGGGGATATGCAGCAAACCAGTACAATCAAGGGAAGGGGGAGTAACAACAGTACAACCAAGACCGGGGGAAATATGATCAGGAAAGCATCAATAAAGTATAAACAGGAAGGCAAATAATCTGGTGAACTACATAGCATAACAAAACAATAGGGATAATCATGTGTAACATCAACGATCACCAAATAATCAAGCATGACCACTATAGCCAAAGCAGAATTGGACAAGGAATGAAGAGAATAAGGAGTAGGAGGAGAAGGCCATACCTGAGCGAGAGGATTACCTACTATCCTTCTTCTTGCACTGCCCCTTCTTTCCTTACTGTATATGTTCTCGACCAAAAACAACTGCCTCCTGCTGCCTCCTGTCCACTTGCGCGAGAGGAACTACCTCCTGCTGCGCTGCATCGCTGTTCCACGACCTTTTAAGTCTTCTTCTCCTTCGGCTTCTTCTAGTACGCCGCCGGAATCGCTGATAAAGTTTGGATGGACGAAGCTCGGTCGAGAAAGGAGTCATCACTTCTCCTATCTCAGAATTCAAGCCGGCAGCAGATCTAGTGATCTCATCATCAAGCACAACAAGGTCTGCAGATGTTGCCTCGGTAGGTGGGGTCAACATCTCCCCATCGCCTAGCACAGAAGCGACGGGAAAATCTGAGGACACCTCAGTTCCCCCACACGCCACCGAGCCAATCAAAATGTCTCCGATCAACGTCGGCGAAGGAGGCAGCTGGCCAAAGCACAAACGAGGCCCAGGACAGGTGGAGATCTCCTGCCGAGAGCGCATCATTTCATAGCAAAAAGACAGATCTGATGCATCCCACGATTTTAGATCAGCAGAGCTACGACCATGGAGTAGCCGTGATCTCAGACCACATTCGTAGGAGGGAAGGATCTCCATAATTTGCCATCAACCAACATAAATCTGAATCTGGTAAGGATAGAGAAATCGATTAGGGGAAAAACCCCAATTTCGACCGAATCGACTCCTGCGAAAACCAGCGAGATCGATCCTTTCACCAAACTCCGAAGAGCTTCGGCGATAGCAGTAAAGTTCGGACATTGCTCAACAAAAGTTCCGATTAGCACAAATTCTGAAAAATCCGACATCGGATCCAACCCGAAGGCGCAGAAGAAGTAGTAGAACCAGTAAGCAGAGCGCACAAAGCAGTAATATTTAAGGAATAATAAACACAGAAGAAATGAGGAGAGAAAGAGAAGGGCGAAGTGAGAATTAGGACGCCATTAATGAGTTTGCAACGGTCGTTTTTAAATATATTATTTTATCTATCCTCTTTCCTCTTCTAGTACAGATGACATTAGTTTCAGACGAACTACCACCATTTTCTGGGAATGTAAAGGGGAATTGGATTTACTTCTCTTTTCCTACGAATTGCATCTGGAACTCTTATTAAGTGGGCAAAAGGAAATCTGTTGATGACATAACAATAATTTAGACTCCTTTTTAACTCTAAATTATATGCACATACTAGTGACTAGTCTCGTTAAAAAAAAAATTGCATATCTTCATTTCGTATTCCTTTCTCTTTATACTATGAACCGCCTTTTACCTTTTGCATTGTTTCCATAATATAATTAAAGAGATTTTTATTATTAGCTGAATAAAGTTGCAACTTGATTACTTGATTGTTGAGATTCTCCTTCTCATTTAATTCATTTATGGTGTTTTAAATTTATTTACAGTATATTTAATTCATTTACGTTCTGTGCATTACATTATAATTATTGTTCTATAATTTTGAACAAACTGCACAAATGAATCTACAAGCAGAAACAGAAAACAGAACTAAAGATAGGGATGTAGGTCGAAGTGCACTTATTTATTCTGCGGATATATGGTGACCATTTCGTCTAACTTTATTTATCCAAGGTGGTTGGGTTTTTGATAACTAGGTATTCGAATTATATCTTATGAATACTTCCACAGTAAGCTTGCCCATCTCTGATTGTTTAAATCATATTATGCCTTAGGATATTGTTTTGATTTCGGAATTTTCTTGTGGACACAGTCTTCTTTTTAGATGGTTCAACAACAAGCTAATAGGTGTGATATTTTTGTTTTTATTTCCGTGTAAAAAATTTCTAGTCAGAACTGCCTAAATCCATTTTCGTCAACTGTGTCTAAATTTCTATTCACTTCAAAGTTAATCAGGGCAAACAAAGAATATCAAGTCAATGCACCAACCCAGAAATATCAATTTTTTCTATCATCCCATTTCTGGGGGCTAAACCCATTAAAATATAGTACAAATTTAAATAATTACATATGCATACCAGTCACAAGAAGGTTCATAATTGTGACCTCCTTATAGTGAAGAAAAGATAAAATGAAAGTTAGTGGATAATAATTAGACCTTTTAAGGATGAAGTAGTAGTAGTAGTAGATCGTTCAGCCTATGTAGGTAATCGAGATAGTAAATTAATTTTGGTTTCCTTTAAAATAATCACAGGGACACATAAGTTCAATTCTTTTTTTTTTTCAATGCATTAATGCTCTATCTTTCGAGTGAAAAAATATATATTTTTAGAATGGAAAATTTGAATGATACAGCTATCTTTGGTTAACTTATAAAAAAGGTACAGTTGAAAATTTTGACAATAAAGTTTCATTAATATTTTCAAAAACTATTGCCTCACACATTTGCCTTAGCTGTATAAACATGTATTTCAGGATCTGTATCAAAATTTTCCGCTAAGACATAAATGGAACCAGGGGGCAAAACATAATTCAGTTGCGGCTTTTCAACTCATTGACAAAACTTGAATGATCAGTTCACTAAAGCAGCAATTCAACCAACGGTATCATATCTTTTCACATTACATACGCAACATTTTCAAGGTTATAAGTGAAAAAGAAACCATACGGTATTTCAAAACACGAAGTTCACATAACAGATTTTCAAGGTTGTAAGTGAAAAAGAAACCATAAGGTACAGATGGAAAAAAAAAAAAAAAAAAGAATAAACGTTTTCACCTCAGAAAGGAACGACGGCGGAGTTGCTGAAGTGATAGAGCATTCTGGAGATCTATGGTAGAGTTGTGGTGCGCGTATTTAGAGATCAACGGTGGAGTTGTGGAAGGTCGATGTTGAGCGTGTCGGATAGTTTGATTTTTTAATCTAGGGATAGGGATATATGGGAAAGAGGGAGATGGTGAGTGACTGAGTAACGCGGCATGTTTTTATTTTCCCTCCCTTTTTTCACATTGACCCGTAGACAGCATTTTAGACGTTAATTTTTGTCTTGTAGTGATATTGTTTGTGGATACCTAGTGTGGTCCATCGTTATGGCACTAACAAGAGGTGCATACCCAACGCCATAGATGGTTACAGACGCTAGCGGAAAAAACTCGATGTATGTGGGCAATTAGACTTAGACATTGATGTATGCCCTTATACATATATTACAACAATGCTTATATGTATGTGTGTGTATACACATATATGTACATATATACATATATATATACACACACATACACTTACACTTATACCTTGGAGTAGGTTGAATGTATGATACGTACATATGGACTTAAATGACTAATCCATAAACAGTGGACATAACACCTAAATAGAAATCAATCGACGTAAACTAGTATTGTGGATAAAATATTTAATTTACTAGTCACCGAATTATTGTTCTAATCCACCTTCTCATTACACCCACATGATAGGTTAAGAGGGACATGGTTCTAGTATAAGATGGGGATAGCAGGTGGACAGGTCTTTTCATTCATGCTCTGCACTGACGATGCTACTTATATCCAATGTAATAGCCTTAGTCGGTATATATGTTTTATTATATTTTACTATTTCGATGTGGGTTCGTATAGATAGGGCTTTGGTATACTAATGTTTATTACATGTTACCAACACCAATGATGCATACTTTAATGGAATTAGGTTTTCGATTTAGTTGGAAATCTAGTCCATTGGTGGATTGTTATATTTGAAATTAGAGCATAGTTTAGTCGATCCTAAGAATTAGGATATGCAGAGTGAATTTACTTGTATTTTTACCTAGAAGTGCACACACACGTGCGTAAACTCGATGAATTACGACTATAGAAGTAGTTGTGACCAAATTATGAAAATGTATAGACTTAAATTTATACACCGTCCCCAATTACCCCATGGAGTGTAGGAAGTACTGTAAGGCGTGGACTTAAGAATAACAAGGTCCCCGAAGATGGATGGTACTTGAGTCCTTTTATTGACTTAGATTGCCCTATGATTGTGGATTTCACTAGATTGCCAATTGATGTTGTACATTTCATTCAGACAAAGCTAAAGTAAAATCCTATATGTTGCAAATATCTAAAGGTAAGATATAAAAAAGAAGTGAGCAAGTTCGTGTAAGATGATAGCCTGATTTTATTATGATGAAGATAAGAATAATCAAAAAGGATGAAATGTATAAAACAAAGGACATACAAAAATCCATTTCTAAGTCCGACCCCATATGAAAGAATTTAGTAAAAGATTTTAATTTTTCTTAAACATTTGAAATGAATTTCGAACAATTTATTTAAAAATAAAGGATGTAACGAACCGGGATTTTCGATCCTCGAAAATGGACATAAAATACGTACACTGTATAAAATGCCGAGCAATCGAGTGTCGGAAATACCAGTTCATTAGGGGTGAAGAAGAAAAGGTAGCAGAAGATAACAGAAAACATCAACATAGAATTTCACAATCGCAGTGGAACAAAATATTATACATAATAATAGATTTTATACAAAGAATCTGTAGCTATTTATTACTTACAATCATCAAAGTACAACAATCAATACATCGATCTGGACAGTTATAACAACTTGTCCCGATATATCTAACTCACACAGCGGAAATACCAATTACGTCATATAGGTCTGAACTCCTCCAGCTCGTCTCCTGAGCTCCATAACATTCTAACCTAAATCTGTAATACTCGATCTAACCCGAACATTATAATAAAATAACACCCGAGTCAGTCTGGAAAACCAGCGTGAGAAAAACACACTCAAATTGGATCATTATTATTATTTTCAAAATTCTTTGAAAAGCGAAAGTATCTCGTAAGACCGCGTCACAAATATGCACGACTGGTTTTTACCTTACGATAAGCAAAACATTTTATATCAAAATCATCTGATATTATAATAGTGTATAGGTACAAATACTTATTCAAATAGCTGAAATTGTTAAATTAATTAAATTTCAGCATACTGGGCTCTACAACCAAAACCGTAAAGATACGTATTAGAGAATGTATTCCATACGAATGACTAGGCATTGTGTACCATCTATCACAGTACACATCTAGAAAAATATACCGAGAACCACGCTAGAATCCACTGCAACATAAGACAGAACTACCCCTAACTTGGATAGACAAATATGTTATCACCATGGGTGTTCCCTTTCTTACCGAGTTTTTCCGCGCACGGTAGTAATAATGTCCGAAGGTATCTAGAAAGGTGATAAACATACCCTAATTGGGTGTGACCCACTTAGCATTGCTGCATCTCCCCTGATTTTTAGTCATTCCCGGTTGATGAGGCTTGAGGCTATGATTACCTTTCAAGAACAATTTCACTTAGAATGCTCATCTTCATCCAATAACGATGTTCTGATAGCATTCATCCATACAAGTTATCCAGTGTCTGGACAAACCGAATCGCCGTCTTCACTATCTCCACGATATCCATTTGTAACGCTCAGTTGGATCAAAATGGTTTTCGGATAATTAAATCTGATCCCGGTCTCTTCAAAACGATTAACGAATTTGGCCAAAATTGATAGTCGGTTATTTAACTGCAATAAAACATCCATAAGCAGACACTAGGCCCATATTATAATTTTTCAAAATTTATTTCAAAATATCTTTATAAGATATATATATATATATATTCAAATCCCTTCCAACATTTCCAACATCTGAAACGATTTCAAATCCTTATATTCACAACGAAATATTCCTAAACTTTTCCAAAACTTAGAATATTTTTTCCAACCCTATTTTTATTTTCAACACTTAGGAAGTATTCCATTTATTCCCTATTTTCTATTTTCTCAATATCATTTACAATTTTATTTATAAATTTCTTAACTCGTTTATAACGAATTCTATAAGTTCTGAAATTCCTTAAACAATTTCCTTTAATATTTCCAAAGTCAAATATGCTTGCTTATAATTCCAATCTCCCTTTCTACTTCTTTTATGAATTCTATTTCATTTTTCGTCCGCTTTTATTTAACTACTTCGGAAATTTCTTACCTTTTCCCCAATTCCATTTTGAGAATTCTCTTATAAATCTCATATACTGAATAACCCAATTTCCAGATTCCGAGAAGATTTATAAATAAATTTAAAACACTACAAAACTCTATATATATAGTAAGTATTTAAAGGAATAATAATAATTTATTTTAAGCCATGTTCAAGTAATTATCTAAAATATTGAAACACTTTTTATAACATCACTTTTCAAAGCTGATTTTAAAGTTTAGGATTTATTAAAATAGATATTAAGTATTTGAAAATTTCACTTTTCGATGTATTTCAATTCTACAAGTTCAAAATTGCATGGTTTGGTAAATAAAACTTCCCTTTCTTAAAAACAACTTAATATCTTAGTAGTAAAATATATTTTTAAAATCTCGGTAACTAAATAATTTATAGATTTCTCTCGATTCACCACTCATCCATTTCATTCTGATTCTCCTAACCATTTCCACTTTCAAAAATAGTATCCACTATTTTCTTTAATCTTGTTTTCATATTCTAATATAAATTCCCCCTATGAATTTTATATTTCCAATTTAGCGACTGCTATCGTTTCCCTTATTTATAAACATCGTTTATAAATAGTATAACTCCTTTGAGTTTCACATTTTTATAACACAATCCTCACTTATAAAATTCCATTTTTATAAGTCCACTTCTTTATAAATTCCTTTTTTTTCAAATCTATTTTTAATATCGATTTCAACCTCTTTCCATATTTTCCAGGCTATCATTTTTAAAAGTCTATTGTTTAAAATCTTCTATATTAATTACTTTAAAATCTCCATAATTTTTTTAATTGTTAAGTACGATTAAAATCAATTATTGCTTATCCAAAACATTTTCTTTTAAATAGTCCAAATTATGATATAAATATTTTCATATTAAAAATCTCTTTTAATTTCTTGAAAAATTCAAAATAATATTTATGGTATTTAAAATACCAAATTTAAGGCCAGCGCTACTATAGCATTCAGTGATTCACATCACATCAATAATCTGTAGCAAATTATTATAACACATCATATGTTATCATATATGAAAAACAATCAATATTTTTGAGAAATCCAGTTGGGTCCCTCCAACCTATTTCTCTGCATCCACAAATGTTAGACAACAATAAAAATACCAATCCCACTTCGAGGTAAATATCGCGGTATATAGGGTCATCCGCTATTATGCAGGGCACATAGGGTCTCATCCGCTAAAATATGTATGAACAACCAATCCAACTACTAATATATATACCACTATATATATATATATATATATATATATATATATATATATCTGTGTGTGTGTGTGTGTGTGTGTGTGTGTATGTATATAACATTCAACATATAATAATTTATAAAATTTAACCAGGCATTTAGACTTAATTTTAACTATTTCAAATTAAATTTGGTAATCCAAATGAGTAAGGATTTCTCACCTTGATTTTTTTGTTGCAGTTCATTGCAATATAAATTCTTTCGTTCAGATTCCGTAGTTCCGAACCACCCCCATACGATTTACTCCGTTCGATTAAACCTCGTACAAGTAAATTTCAAATTATATAAATTAACAATTTTTAAATTTTAATTATAGTTAATAATTAACTACTATAAATTAAAATTAATAAAAAAATAAATTCTTTTATACCTTCTTCCCAAGCTTGCACTCAACCCTACCCTAGCATATTCGCGACTGGAACTTCCACCTCCTCGGCCTCGTCAATGCCGCAATCCCACGCAGGCAACTCCTTCATATCGTCGAAATATTCCAACTTCGTTCATAGCCGCCTACTTCCACCACGACAACTGGAGAAGCCACAATCGCAACCCCTATCATTGTTACAGCAGCAACCATCATCCCTCTTCTCTCCTTCGCCTAACATCGCTATAGGAAACCACAACTAGTTCCATAAGTATGAAATCATTGTGCCACTTCATCCTCCCTCTCGTGGTCGTGCGAGCAAGCCCGCGATCCCATGAATCGCCGCTTGTCCAAATTGAAGTCGCCCCCTCCCCCCCTCACGACATCCCTTCATCGCTCGACATATCGTCGACGCCTTCTTACTCCACCCCTAAATCGAATGTCGAGCATACCTCCTCGTCGCGACATGGAATTGACCACGAGTTAATTTTTTATATCAAACGATTTGATTTCATTTCTCAATTATGGTCTCGTTCGACTGAAGAGGGGAGGAAAAGAACTCGTGATTTGAATTGATTTATACTTTTTCTTTCTCTCTGGATAGAGATTTTATTCTGAATGGATTTTGAATTTTTTTCGTTTTTCTTTATTTTTGATTTGAACGGATTGATTTCATTTTTGAACAGATAGAGGGAGAGGGAGTAACGAAATTTTAAAATAGTGAATAGGCGGCTTGAATAGGTTTTGAACTGAGAGGAGAAAGAAGTGATAGGAAGGTTGCGTGTTATAGGAGGCTGAAAAGAACGAACACAACTATTTCACTTAACAATTTAAAATGTTATTTTAATTTCAAATGTACCGATTTACGTAACTTAAAATCTCAAACATTTATCGAGCCATGCCGCTAGGCGTTCATAATGTTATACCCCTATTCTGAATGCAATGGAGAATGTTTCGAGTCCTAATTCGATCGTATGGAGAAGATAGCTTTTGGGATCAAATTATTATATTGAATTTTCGATATTAAATTCAACGGGTTTATATCCTGTACGACCAAACGGTAACACCAAAAGTTACAAAATTTAAAACCCGATAATAATACACTATTACGAATCAAATAGAACTGATTTCGTCAAATTCGAAGACCGTGTCCTAGTTCGCTATTTTAACTCATCGATTTTTAAAAATTGACAAAATCAGTTGCAATATTAGTTTTAAAAACTCATTAATTCAATTATAAATTCCAAATCCGGTATTAAAACCACTTAAATATTCAAAATTAGTCGTCGAAAAATCTGGGTCATACATTTCTCCCCCTTTAAAAGAATTTCTTCTCCGTAATTTCTAAGGTAGGAAGATGCTCCAAACTCATTAACTTAACAAAACTCACTTAGTTAAAACTTGACTAAACCCTTTAGTCCTATCCAAAACATTTAGTTTCCATTTCTAAACCAAAATCTATGATTTCGATTTCAATTTCAATTTGAATATTAACTTTTTAGTTAACAAATTTTTTTCAAAATTTTCAAAAAAAAATTCCAACTCCCTAAATTTTCGAAATTTTTTGGCTGAGTCTTCCGTGTACGGAGAGCCTTTTGGAATATGACAAGAGAGATAAAAATATATACATCGACCCACACGGTCGGAAAACAAAATATATATTAATATTTTATATTTCTGTTGTATTTAATCCTAAAACGTACCTTATATTAGCGTTTTTAAGCGAGCGACTTGTTTCATATGCAATTACACAATGCAACTCTAGCCCAATAGCTTTCGGGTACTTGTACTTACTCAATTTAAACATGCAAGTACCAAAAACATGAAATTTAATAACAATTCATTTATTTAAATGGTTAAAACACATAATCTTCATAACCCAATCTCGCTAAACATATATTATAAGCAATTATAAAGTTCCGATACGAATTTAATTGCTTTCAGTCGATTCATATTCGGTTCGAATGATTTACAACCAAATTATCTGCATTCAATTCTTATTCATGGCAAACAAACTCATATCCATTTCAAATTGATTTAAAAATCAATTTTTCATTTCCTATTAATTTACAGAAGTTTGTTTACATAAGTTGGTTCGTTTATCTCCAATAAATTCAATTTTATAACTTAAGTTTATTTCCCTTGCCATCAAATTCCGATTCAATTTTAAGATCGATTCTCATGCAATCAAATTCCATCCCATTTACTAATTTATTTAATTATCCCTTAATTTAAACCACTTCAAATTTCACTTTCATACTCAAATTCATTCTTGGATTCATTTAAAATAATATTCAAGGCCATATTCAATTTATTTACACCCACATTAAGTTTATTTATAACTCAAGCCATTTTTATTTCAATTCAATTTTATTTGATCACATTCAACATATATTTAATCAGCTTATATACAAGTTGAATTTTATTTATTATTCAAGTTCAATATTCAACTTCAATTTCAGTCCACAATCCATTCTATTTAATTAAGTTAAATTCCATTCCCATATTTAATTAACTAATTAATTTAATCTAGTTCATTTCCATTTTGTAATCCAATATCTGATTTTTATTCTAAAAATCACTCCAATATACTTGGGTTCAGATTCATTTTTTTTATAATTCAAGTTTGGGTTTTTTTTTTATTTCTTTATAAGAACATCCAATTATTTTTATTTTGGTTTTTCTATTCCACTTTTCCAGTTTTTATAAGTTACACAACTTATTTTCTCACATTCCCTTCAATTTTATACTCGAGTATATCCACAATTTTATTTTTAACTCAAGATTATACATCACTTTATAGCTTAAATATACTTTTATTCCATTAATTTCAAATTTTATAAGCTATTCAATTTATTTATTCACAATCCCAAATTTTCACTTTAATTTTATCCCATTCAAAATTTATTTCTTATCGTTATATAATATTTCACAACTCAAAATTTATATTTGCTTAGGTTCGATGTTATTTCTAATCCAATCCAATTTTATAACTTAAGGTTATATAGTCACTTTATAATTCACATTTACATATTTAATTCAATTTAATATGATATCCAATTCACTTTTTATTTAAATTTCAATTCCTTTAACCAACTTTTCAAAACCATACTCGAGTTATTCATACTTAAACTAATTCCACTCCAGCAAATTTATTTCTTAATTCATTCAATTTAATCAAGTAAGAATTCAATTCTAATTCAAAATTTTCCATACTTATTTACTTATATTTATTTGTTCCATCCACTTACACATTCTTATTGTCAATGCATAGGGAATCCATCTTACATGTTCCTTATTAAACATTTTAATAAGATGTTTCTACATATCATCCGAGACATTTCCATTGTCCTTTATGCTCACTATGGTAGACATCATTTGCAAATCCAATGTCGAGTAATAAAATAACTAAAAGCCAATTTGAATATTAGTACATCGTTAATAGTAAGCAGCGTGTTGTTTTCTTATGCTTAGAAATATCATATACCTCAAACGTTCTTTCTTATAGACACACGCTTTCTCTAAATAAATTGAAAAAATCCCGTGTATGAAATCAAGGAAGAATTATTGAAAACACCAAAACTAACACTCGAATTCATCTCAAAACGATTCATTTTGAATCCAAATTCACCATAATTTTTGGCTCACCTATTGCTAGGCTTCATGGGCATTGAAACAATCAAAAACTTCGCGAAATCAAGCAGGATAGGTGAAGAAATCAACTGGAAATAAAAAGGCAGAACACAAAAAAATACAAGGCAAACAAATCAATAGCCAGGTCTGAAATCTTCTCCGGATTCAAATTTTAGGCGTAATTTGAATGGCTTAATGACCTCGGAATGGTTTAAAAATTGATATACACGAAGTAGAACAATTTGTCTATGAACTAGAAAAAGACTCACTGAATTCCGACATGAAATGGTAAGGATATGATTTTGACTGGAATCAAACTATTTGATTTTTCTATCGAAATACTCGTTCAATTTTAATGCTTGTCGAACGATACTTTCGTACTTCTTGAGTGATATCCAAAACACAAAAATTCAATATTACTCCCACTGACTTTGAGACACTTTGGTTATTATGTGCAAATAGTCTAATCTAAATTTTTATTTAGAATTTTCCATTTCAATACATATGTACCAAAACACAAAGTCGTAAAAGGCATTCATTTTGTTGGCAAAATTCTAATCAACTTGAGCACGTTGGGAGTATTTGTTACGCTAATTTCAATAATTGAAATTCACGATTTTATTCTTATCAATGTGGCTCACCATGTTCCAACCACATTTGGCTTTCTATTAAAGATAGATTTATGGCCAATGGATCATATCCTTTTGGGGCCAACTATCAAAATCATATTTTGATGATGTACTTGGTTTCTAATTTGGATTTTCTCATTGTCACATGTCTTAGAGTCAATATTCTTAATGGTTTACTAAACAACCAAGGATGATTTATTCCACTGATAAGAAACTCATAGTTTCTTCTTCAAAATGCAAGGACAATCTTTAGACACTCTAATTTTATGCGTTCATTTATGTTTAGTTAATTTTTTTCGTCCTTTGTAATTCATTTTACAACCAATAACTTCTTAAAAAATTTCTTTGCTATGAAGTTGGTTTTTCCTGAAATAACAATTATTTCTTATTGTAATGAAACAGATATTCATAAGCATTTTATGAATTTCCATATATAAAATTAACTTGGTGTTAGTTTATAATATTTGGGTTCATAACGTAAATTACTCATCCAATAAAGATCATCCCCAAAACCATTTGGGATGATTTATTCAAGATTTCTTATGTACAAATATTACTTCCAGTCCTTCGACTCACATAAACCGCCAAATTCTTAACCTATGACATGATGGGGCTTGTTATAAACCCATACCTTGTATGACTTTGTAAACTGTTCTTCGGACGATATCAATCTTAACTCTTTTGTGCTACTCTTAAGTACACACCTTATGGAAAGAATTTAATTCAACTTCCCTTATGCTTTGTTCAACCAAGTTTGATTACTCATTATCAATGCATCGTTATGTATTATAAGGAGGAATAACTTTTTGAGACTGATTAATTCATTTTAGGTACGTTTGGAGCTCTTCCCAATATATTCGCCCATTCAATTAAATTAAATCACTTCTTTTGCATATAATTCTATTTTACTTCCATTTTATATTCTAAGAACTAATCATAGACATACCCCGTATGTAACAAATACATATATTTATGCTTGTGATTACTTATCAGCGAATATAACGAAGTATGTGGAACCATTTTGGTATTATCAGACTTGTGATTACATACATCTATTTGTATCAACCCGAAGAGATCATCAGCTCTTATGACGCTCCCATTGAATGTGTGTTTTGCCCTTAATTATTTGAGGTATAATTCACTAGTGTCGTATGATTCATAATCATATGATTGAAGAATTATTTCTCAGATCCATGACTTAGTCTATAATTCCAAAATAATTGTGAATAATCTCAAATACTTTGGTTTTTCCCAATGTATCGTTTTTGTTATGAAAACAAACACCATATTATAGTTTTATTTCATAACGAACATTTATAATTTTCTTATTAAAATAAAATTATGTTTATTCTTCAGTCATCACCGAAGAACATATGTTATTTCATAAATAATGTGTTGTACGTTTTGCGAAAATAATTTTCGTAACTTTGTAATGAATAAGTGCTATATAACATGGTCCAACTATTCCGCCATTACTATAATAGCATACTGAACACAAAGGTCCATCATCCACTTAATATGAACTATTATTTCATATATTGTAACTAGTTTACAGCGGAGAGTACTTTGGTCAATTGTCTTAAACTTAAAGAAATAAATCTTATAGGACAAAATTTTCTATATAAAAATACATTTTAGAATAGAAATCATATTTCTTATTCCAATGTTAAGTATCAATTATTATTTTACAAATTTTCCTTTTTAATGTTTCTCTATGAAGTAGAGGTAACCATTCACTCTCTTCATCCCAATTATACCTTAAATCATGTCTACTCTTTTACATTCATTTTCTTTTTTAAATGGTCAATCCATTCAAAAGAAAAACTTTACTATAATATCATGGTGAAGCCTTTATAGAAGTCCACACGATCATCCTTAACATTTAAGGACATCATACATGTCAAACCTTTCGTAAATAGACCAAACTAACATTTCAGCGGTTCGAGTTCTTAGATCTATCTTGTAGTTTTGGTCTAGTATTACATTTAGCATAATAAGATCTTCATTGCTGTCAATCAAATTGAATACTCGATCCAACAGTACGGTTTATTTGATTGCTTTGAACGAACTAATTTCATCGAAGTATCGTACAACAAAAACCGTGACCATTCTGCATATAACACTTATATGCGATAGTATATGGATCAAATATCCATAGTCTTGTGTTGCTTTTCTGTTAGAAACTCATGAAAAGCATTACATGATCTCAAGAGAATAAAAACGTTATTACGAATGATTTAGTAGTTGTAAAATTAGGCACTTGCATGAGTACAAAAATCATTAACATTCAAGAAGTGTTTAATAGTAAGTTTATATTATATTTCCATTTGTCAATCTTCAATTCAGTTCGTTTGTATACTTTAATTGATAAACTATTAGCAATCAAACTAAATACATAAATTTATCAATATAGATTATAATAACATTATATTGCATATGTTCTTATAGTATTAAAAATGTTGAATGTTACATTTCATTCTTCTAATATGGACTCGAGTAGTCTTCTATGTTTCTCCAAACTCTAAGATGAAATATAGAAGATTTTTGAATTCACTAGTGGGTGTTAGAACTCTTTTGTCTTGAGATTTAGACATTGAGTTTGTTAAACAAGTCATAGCCCTACTAACGATGCATAAGTCATTAACGGTTGTATCATATATAACTTCTAATCTATGGTTCCTTGTCCTAATCTTATTTCGCCCTTGAATTTGCTCAACAACTCGAAAGAACTTATTCGCTCATACCTACCATTTCATGATGGCCTATATATAGTATATGTACCTTGAGTTTGCTCAACAAATTCATATAGTTATCTTACTATGTCTAATCAGTATATTAATAACACTACACATAACATCTCTAGCTTAAGTTTGCTTAAAACCAGAGAGCATGCAAGTAATTAATTAATATACAAATCGTGGAGGACAACTTTATATTAAAATTTCATAATCTTTAATATATTAATTGAGTGATATCGACTTAGAGAATAATGCATTTCTTATGAAATACCCTCTTGATTCAAGTGTTGGACACATTGAGAACATGGTATACGTATATTTAGCATATATTTATTCCTTCAGTATATTTAGGGTTTCTATAAACTTCCACCTTTAATTTATACATTCATATTATATAAGTTTCATTATTATATAACTATTATATTTTAATTAACTCAATAATCTAATATACAACATTATATTACTTAAATCATATTTAATTAATTTTAATTAATTAACTCTTTAATTAATTTTATATTATTCCAATATAATATATATATATATATATATATATATGCACACACACTATAACCTTTATAGCATATGCTTAGTTAATTAACCTTTAATTAATTTTTTTAATTAAAAAAATTAGATTAAATTATATTAATTTTGAAAATTATTTTATATACATACATGTGTGCTATGTTATCTTAAATACTTTAAATAACTTAACATATAACAATATATATAATGAATGTATATAGTACTAATTAATTAACTTATTTAATTATTTTATTAACCTTCTTAATAAAATTTGAATTTTTAGATTAGTATTTCAAACATTTTGAAAATATCATTATCTTTCAAACATTTTAAAAACTTATGTTGTATTATAAATTTAATAATAAACATGTTTTTATTTTAAATTTAACTTTTAAATTTAAAATCTTTTATATAATTTTCAAAACCATTTTGAAAACTAGTCCAAGGCCAGTTCAAATTGGAGCTTCTCTATTAGAGGCAACCTTTGGCACAACTTCACCTTTAAGGCCAAACCGGTTACTACGTAGGACATGATACTTGATCACCCAATTCTAATCCTAGACAACACTTTTCTAGACACCACACTAAGTTGGCAAACTTAATTAGTTAGCCAGTTAGGGCTGTCAATGGGTAACCGAAAAATCCGATATCCGTCCGAATCCGTATCCGAAAATATAAAAAATATCCGTTATCCGAAAAGCGGATACGGATATCCGATATCCGAAAAGCTTTTTGGATACGGATATGGTTATAGTGGTATCCGTATCCGAAAAATATCCGTCCGATTAACTGATGCATATTTATATAATTAAAAATAGGGCTATGAGTGTTTAACTTTTGAATATTTTTGGATACACATACATATATCGGTATAAAACAATGTTTTATCACCATATTTTTTATTTCTTTGTTTTTTTATAAACAATAGTACAAAAAAAGTTTTATGTTGATCTAAACTTTTTCGTTTATACGTTTAAATTTATCAATTATTGGCGGAGCGGATAAATATCCGATATCCGTCCGTACCCGAAAATTAAGCGGATACGGATATCCGATATCCGAAAATCAAACCGATACGGATATCCGATATCCGAAAATGATTTCGGATATGGATACGGATATGACACTATCCGTATCCGAAAGTATCCGTTGACAGCCCTATTAAGCCAGTAGCGGAGTTAAAGGGTAAATTTAAAAAAAAATCCTTTGTTAGATCTTTAATGGCCCTTTAAAGTCTAAATCATTTTGAGCTTCTCTCACTTTTCTTTTAAATAAAATTAATATTTTATTCAACTTCATAAATAAGCTTTATTTTATATTATTTTATATTATACTTTGAATATGTATATCATATACACATATGTTTGAATGTGCATGTGCAGTAGAATAACATGTACATGGTTTGACATGTCCATGTATAGGTGCTGAGATTTAAACCGCAACGGACATGTTAGCCCCTCTTGCATTCGATTTGTTGTCTGAATGTATATGTGTATTTGCATCAATATATATATATATACATATATATATATACATATAAGTGTATATGTGTAGAAAAATAAGTATACAAATGCACATATTCACTTTTATATAAGTTAAAATAATAATTATAAAAAAAAATTCTAAAACATTTATAAAATATGTTTATTGATGTGTGCGTGCGTATGTGTGTGTGTATATGTATGTGTGTGCATGTATGTATGTATGTATGTGTATATATATATCATAAAATAATATGTGAAGATCGCTTTGAAAATGAAAAGACAATATCTTATTAAGGAAGGAGAATAAATGTGTGGATTTCCTTTTCATTTCAAAACAGTAAGTAATTATAAGTTGATGTATATAGAGCATTTTGAGAATCAAAAGGCAATGTCATATTAAAGGAGGAGAATAAATGTATAATTAATATCCTTATGATTAAGATTTCCTTTTCATTTCAAAGCTAAAATAAATGTAAACAATAAAGGAGCAAATGAATATCGGCATTAATGTGTGATTAATACCAGCATTTCATTTCAAAGTAAAATACGGTAAATAATAATAATGGTAAATTTTCCATTTAAATATTTACTTACTTATGCTCTCGAAAGAGCTAATAATATTTTCTATTTTTAATTTCTAAAAATAATACATATGTATTAATCATTTAGTTATGTATATAATTAATGATAAAGGAAAAAGGGATATTTTTAAGTCTAGAAATGCATAATAAAATTTATACAAAAATTGATTATACAAAAGAATACATGAATGTGTGAATAATCAATTATATATTAATAATATATATATACACACACACATGTTAAATAAATAATTTTATTTATTGAATGTATGTTTTACACAACTAAATTTTATGAAGTTTTAAAATATGTAATATATGATTTATAACGCTTTGAAACAATAATAACAATATTTTATTGCAAAAGAAAATATATTTTTTTGGCCCTGAGCATTTGCATAACAAACATTCATAAAATAATTTTTTTTATAGATGCAAATGTATACACAACCAACCAATTTGTGGCAGCATTTCGATATACAAGATTTGTAATATAATCAAACATTCTATAATCTAACATATAAATATGGAATAACAAAACTAAAACATGTATTTTCCTTTCACCAAAGACTTTATGTACACGATGAAACGTTGAATTGATATTCTTGAATTAGTTTACAAATCAGAAGGTGCTAGATCCGGAAGTGATGATCACCGACTATCGAATAGTGTTGAATTTTATGTAATATGAACTTGGGAATATTTTGTAATTTTTTGGGAAGCCAATACTAAAATTTTATGATGTAGAGATGGTGTTATTGGAGAGAATGGTCAGCAATGAATTAGAAGGCTATATTTTATTAAAGGAATAGAATTATGAATGATTAATGTGGTCATTAATCTCTTTTAATTAAAACTTGCCATTTCATTTCAAATTCAAAAAAAAATCCCCTTTTTTCTTATGTCATGGCCGGCCACACTAAGCCAATAAATGGCTGACTATGCTTTCTTGCTTATGGACTTTAAAACATTTAAGTTCGTATAATAGTTCTTGCAGTTAAATCCAATTTAACGCGCACAGATACCGTATATTGTTTAGTATATTTCTAAGTATTATAAACACTCCTTTAATCATGTTCAACACATCAAAAAAATTCATAATTAATATTTCATAAATATTACTTAATTTAATTAATTTATAGCAATTAAATCAGGTGGTCAATGGAATATTCAACGTGTGGTTGTGTGACTCTTACATGTGAATTTGGTCAGAAATTAATATCAAACAATTCGAATCTTAACGTTCACGCGTTACTTAATAGGTGGTGTGATATTTTTGACATTTGTAATTCTTATCATCAAAACTATATCACTTTAGACATATGAAATTTTTATAGTCCAATATCGTCCATATTCAACTGTATAGTTCAAATGCAAAGTCCTTGTTTCATAATAATAATTAATATTAATGAACTATATGGTCAGACATTTTGATTTTGAGTTGACATTAGTTGACCGTGATTCTAACTTTATATAACTAAGGAGACAAATTCTCTCTTGAATAGTGTGCACTTCTAACACCTCCACTCGATCCAACTATAGTCATTCGAGAGATGTCGTGCCATGATTTTAGTATAATCAAAGTAGAGCTTTCATATTGAAGATAAAAAATATTCTCAAGTCAAGAGAACCGTGTAAATTAGTCACTTTGGCATTTTCTATTTGATTTTAGTTATATTAATCAATAAAAAACTATCGAATGAGTCATATTATGTTGTCTAATAACCATGAGTATGTAATCCCTTGGTGCCCTCATCAACCATGAGTAATATATTGTCCAATATTTGAAAGTGTTACGTACTCTTGTCTTAATGGATGCATTGATGTCCAGTCTTGATACATCTTGAGTAAAAATATTTAAAATGTTGTGCTTATCATATTATGGTACAACACTTGTGATTACAACTATTCGTAACTACTATCACAAACACATCATTTCTTGACTTTTTGACATATACACTTAAATAACTAATTAATTGTTTGCAACATTTTATAACAAGTATATAATAGAAAGAAAACACCTTTTATTTCAGACAAGATTAGTAATTGAGTTAGATTTTTATAACACATTACATAATCGCCCCTAGGGCATACCCATACCTCTATCAAAAGTCACTGGCCAGAGCATTCGGCTAAAAATAATTATTATTATTGAACCAAGGACTTTTCCTTTAGACTAAAAAGTTGAATATGGATGATATTAAAATTTTGACCATCACCAAATTCCATAAGTCCTAATGTGATATAATTTTGACAAAGAGAATTGATATAAATAATTGTCACTATGGTATAATGCTTAATAAAGTAAAATTGAATTTTATTGATACCAAGTAAGCGATAAATTTGGTCATAACTTCACACCATCTACTAAATGACATGCACGCGCTAATATTGAATTATTCGATGTTAATCGCTAGTCGAGTTTACACCTAAGAGTCACACAATTAGAATATTGAATACTCATGTTACCATCTGAAATAATTAAACTATAATTGTTATAAATTATTACATTAATTAATGTTTATGAAATCTTAATTTTGAAATTTTATTTGATGTTTATTGATCAATGTTAAATGTATATGTATACAATAATTATGAATACACTAATCTATATAAGATATCGATATGCGTTTAAATTGAAAATGTGTTAATTATTGTTCAAGCATAAAATGATTTTTAGGTCCATTGAGGCTTAATAGAGTGCGGCCATGATTAGCCTAGGGGAGGCCAGCCATATAATGTCTAATGGTGGGTTAGATTTTGAACTTAAGAAAAGAGATTGGGTAAGAGAAAACAAGGATCTAGATCCTTATTTTACTCCTTAGGATCCCCTTTATTTAAATCACTGTAACCCTCATTTTCTTTTTAGACTTTTTGCCTCCCCTCTTGATCAGATCAGGCCACCACTCCTCCTTCCCCATACCTCAATTTTTCATGCTTTAAAATATTAAACAAAATTTAATTCGAATGTCGATGATATCTGCATTCGAATTGTAGCAATTTCTAGATTCGATATTTGATCCAAGGAATGTACAAATTCAGCATTTCTAGGTGTATCAATTAGGTTTCTAGTAAAGGATAATAATTTATTTTGTTCTACATAATATATATATATATTTGTGTATGTGCGCGCGCGCATGTGCGTTTGTGTCTATGTGTGTGTATATTATTCATTATGTAATTATGTTGTCATTGTTCACATACTAACTGTCACAAATCTACCTATTTAAGTGATGTCAGCATTACACAGATTATATGTATTTGGATGTAAAATATGAAATATTATGTAAATATATCTAATATGTGCTTGTGGCAAGAAATAATTTTTGTCGTATATATATATATTAATACACCGAAATAAAATAATACTATATAAATAAATATATTTTATTTCATTAATTACATATATATGTATATATTGTATTCATACCTAACTAAAATAATAATTATATGTATATATAATATTAAAATCCATATATATATGTTTATTGATTTATCATTAAATTTAAGTTCAGGTAAAATAAATACATGAAAAATTAAATAATAATTTTGCAAAACCTAAAAAATGATATATAATGATTTAAAAAAAATGGATTTTTTTTCAATAAATTTTTATTATTTTTATTTGATTATTTTCATGTGGAAATTCGAAATTAAAAAATAAAAATAAAACAAAAAAAAACTATAACTAAAAGAATTTTTTCACTTGTATAGTTAATTTTTTTATTAATATTTTATTTTATACATATTCATATATATTATATATAATTATATAAAACAATTCAAACATTATTTAATGTATAAAATCTTTATATATATATATATATATATATTATAAGTACACGTCACTTTAAAGTTTTAAAATATTTCATGTGTATACACATTAAATTAATTTATTTTATTAAATTTCAAATTATTTTTATATATATACATATATATATATATTTCCATACATATACATACATATTAATTTATTTTATTAAATTTGAAATTATTATATATGCATATATATATATATATTTCCATATATACACATACATTTATGTATACATATATGTATGTATGTACGTAAACATCTACGTATGTATAAACATATATATATATATATGAATATACGTATATAGTGTGTGTGTGCGCATGTACGCATACATACATATGTATCTACATATATAAACGTATATACGTATACATATATCTATGTATACATATGCATACATGTATACATGTATATATATACATGTGTATATTTATGTATGTATGTACGTGTGTGTATAAATACATACATACATAGATATACGTATGTTTGTATGTATATGTATGTGTGTGCATTGACAACACTATTATATACTGAGGGGCTAACATGTCTTGCGGTATAAATTTCTAACATCTATTCAGGAGCATGCCAAACCATATACAGCTTATTATGTTGCACATGCATGTGTGCGCGCGCGTATGATACACATATTATATAATATTGTAGGATCTAGATTAACCCTAGAGGGGGGGTGAATAGGGTTATAGCAAATTTTCTCGAATTAAACACAGAAATAAACTACAGAAATAAATATGCTGAAAAGTAAATAACACACAAAATTTACCCAGCTTCGGCAACCCCTGCCTACTGCTGCATTCCTAGATTTCTATTATAATTAAACAGTATCCCGCTTACAAACACTCTACTAGACTCGCAAACATTTGCTCCCGCTCACAAACACTCTACTAGACTCGCACACCCTGCTCCGCCTATAGAGTTTCGCTTACTCGAAAACTCTGCTCCCGCCTATAGAGTTTTGCAAACTCGCACACCCTGCTCACTGAACTAATTCTAACTAGACAATCTGACACTACCTACTCCCTAGGTGGTGATTTACCAAGTTTTGATTTGAAAAATAAAAACAATAATTAAAAGACAAATAACACTTAAACCCTGTTTAAAAAATATACTAAAGCCCTTTTAAAACACGGCCGGCCCTATTTTCTTATCCTCTTTATTTTAGCCCGGTTCTTCTTGCTCGTTCCTCTTTGAGATGGCGGCTTGTTCTTCTCTGCAACTAAATTAGGGCTTCGGCTCTTTTGCTCCTTGCTTCCAAAATTAGGGTTGTGAAATAAGCAGCCGATAGTTGCTCGATCGTATGATTGATTTGGCTCCTCTCTATGTCGATCGATTATTTCTCTGAGTGGCTCACTACTGCTTGATCGAGTTCGACGTTTGCGATTTCGGTATGTAATTTATCCTTTTGCTTTACTAGGTTGATGCTTGAACTCGATGGATCTATGCCGACGATGATTATGGCAATTTATAGGAGTCGTACTCCTAAATTTTCGTTCGTCTACTCATTTTCGTTTGATCGGCCGTTTGATTATGTATTGATGCTTGAGATTTCTTTGACTTAATCAAATTCGTATGCATTTGATTCCTTGGTTGACACGGTAGAGAATTCTGACTTGGTTCGATTTCTTCATTGCCAAGGCGTTGATTTTCTTTGACAATATTGATTTCATGAATTTTTTTTTTTTACTGCTGGCTTCGGTCTTGGCTTTGATTCATTTCGTCTCTGGCCATCTTTTTCTGGTTGGTATTGTGTATGGTTCTCTGTTCATGTTGGCATTGGATTTGTACGTACTCAGTTTCAAGCATTGTCTTCA
This sequence comes from Allium cepa, assembly GCA_030765085.1. Classification (NCBI taxonomy): domain Eukaryota; kingdom Viridiplantae; phylum Streptophyta; class Magnoliopsida; order Asparagales; family Amaryllidaceae; genus Allium; species Allium cepa. The sequence continues at coordinate 941,855,160 of CM060934.1, read as the reverse complement.
TTGCATTCAGATATTGTCCAGTTGTTCACTGTTTGCATCACTTCAGTGCTTCATTACTTCATGTGCTTGTTTGTATGTTGTAAATGCTGCATTCATGTCTCAGTGCTTTGATGCATTTGCATGTATTTTGTTCATTGTTTCATTTGAAATTCTAGTGGCTGATCATCTTGCTGTTCACGGCCATTATATCTTTACTGCCATATTTTGCTTCACTGTTGCATTCATTGTCATTCATTGGTGTCTTGTATCAATGCTCGGCCATGTTGCATATTGGACATCGATTCATTTCCACCTGATTCTTAATTTGGTTGTTGCATTCCTATGATGTTTGTCACTGTTGTATTGTATACTTGGGTTTTGAAATTTTTTAACCTGATGCATCTGGACTTGGGCATACTTGATGCAATTGTTGTCTGGTCATTGTTTTGTATCTGTACATGTCACTGTGTTTATGACCACTGGTTCATCGTGAAGCATGGTTTACTGGTGCATACATATGAGTTGTATTTCATTTGCGGTTTAGTTGTGCACTTGCTTGAAGTCATTTGATCTTGATTACTTGTTGGAGTCTGGTGGATGTTGCCTTGATTTGTTACTACCGTGTCTTTGATGTTGGGTCCATTGTTGCATCTCTGGCCTGTGCATTCCATTCTCGTGTGTTCATCCCTGTAGTATATGCTACTGTCTACTTGAGTTTGCTTTGATGCACTGTTGAATTTGTGTAGACTGTGCATTACACTTGAGTTGAATCCAGTTTCACAACTCGGGTTTGACCTTGTGCTGAAGTCGAGATTTCATTTGTGTTGCACCTGAGTTGAACCCGTCCTTTTATTTGGGTTTGACCTTGTGCTCACCTGTCCCTGTAAATCAATCAAGTGTATATCGGTGTGCACGGCCTTGTGGCATGTATAGTGATACACTGTGCATGTCACATTGTTCGTGTGTGATGAATTCAAATGTGAATGATGACGAACAGCCCAAATAACCGAGGCAAATTATATTTTCAAAAGTCATGTTTCATTTTATTGAAAAAATATTTATTTTTCAATTTTACTGCGTTAGTGAATATTTTTGCAGATTTCTCAGATGCTGGATTCAAACTGGAATGCAGTTGAAGATAGAAATATGAGTGTGAGTGATATGTAGTGAGGTTCTGAATGTAAATTGAATTGTGATGTATTCAAAAATGTATATGTATAGTGAGGGCATGAATTTGTACTATTCAAGATTGTAATAAATATTTGTTTGAATAAAATTTCTGTTTAAATTCAAATTCTGTGTACTTTATTTAATTCAACAAATATTTATTTAATCTATGAAACATAAAATAGTACATTAACAAATACATTTAAATGAATGTATATATGTTTGGTATCATCAAACAAAAATCATATAAGCGCCAAGCGCATATTCAACATTCTTCCCTTTTTGATGATAACAAACATATAATTAAGATTTTGACTGTTTTAAATGTATTTGATCAATGATATACTCTAATTGCTCCCCCTATTTAAATGCTTCCTCTCTACATGATGCTCTCCCTACATATATGCATACAATTAGAAATATATAAATGAGCCTAGATGCAAATGGAAAATTATTTGACCTTTGCTTGATTCTATTTGACAAAATCTTAACTTTTCTCTCCCCCTTTTGTTATCAGCAAAAGAATAACGGTGTTATAAAAATAGGGATGAAGTGACAGACATGAACCAAATATTTAACTCAACTGAATATAAATATCAAATTTCAATAAAACTCAAACAAAATTCATAATTACCCTTGTCAGGCGCATATTCCACTTTCAGAAGTGATGGGGATAAAATCATCAAAAATCATACAGTTCTGTCTATTTGTGGTATATTTATTTCAGGAAATTTGAATATCTACTAACCATGCATAACCGTTAGGACTTTTAAATGAGATTAGTAGTATTCACAATTTTTATTTAAAAATAATTCAAGTATCTTCTAACCACGCATGACCGTGAGGACTTTTAAATGGGATTAGAATCAACTTGTCTATTTAATCAATTAATTTTGATATGCATTCCATACATGCATAACCGTAAGGACTTAAATGAGCATGGAAACACATAATCAAAAATCCAAGTAATCCACCCATGCATAACCGTGAGGACTTTTAAACGAGAGTGAATACTTTGGATATTTATTTTTATTAAAGAATATAATAAATTGAAGCACATATAATTTCCTTTACAATAATAAATTGAAGAACGAATAATTTCCTTTGTAAACTACTACAAATTTACATACTATATATGATTTTGATGAGTGATGGTCGATAGAAAGATGATAGAAATAGAAATGATCATGGAATTTTTACCCAACAAAAAGTTTTATAATTCTTGTTTTGAAATTCTAAAGAAATTTTTCTAAATATACTGTCTTAAGTAATGTATGACAAATATCGACACTCGTCACTTTTTCAATCACTATTTATCTTTTCGATAATCAGCAGGGAGTCGGATTAGTCAAAATTTGTCATTTAAAATCAAATAAGAATGACTAATCTGAAAATATGGTCAACAATGATTTTCTCGAAGGGGTTATATGAGAAAAAATTCTGCTATTTGAAAAATTATTTCAAGTGGAAAATATGCAGATGTTTTCTTTGAAAAATGATGCAGCAAATGAATGTTTCAAAGATTAATCACGTTCCACTAGTAATTTTCCTATCAACTATACTACCAGTGTAATCTGCATTTGAATTTAAATTTCACTAAATTTTCATTCGTTGGATGTCAAAGACCAGATTGTGAAATTTCAACAAACTATCTCAGAATGAAATTTGAAATGAAGCCATGTTAACACTCAAACAAATATCATAGTGTTAATTTCAGAAACCGTAGGATAAACAGTTATATTCATGAGTAATCAACAGTCAATCAACATCATAATTATTTCAAAAACAATTTCTTGAAGTTTCAACAATTTCTTAAAATCCTTTTTAACAGCTTTCACATGAAATTTGAAATCGTGCAAATTTACAAGCAGTGACCAAAATGTCAAAACAAATATATCTACGTGTAGCATGAGTAATCAAAGATCAATAAAATACCATCATTTGACCGAACAAATTTATATGGATTAGTTCAAAGTTGAAAATCTTATTGGTCATCATTTAAGCACAAATCAAGGTCATAAATAAGAACAAGTCAAAAGAAATCATATAAATTAAGAATAAGTCAGAATTAAAGTCATCATTCATTTCATCATCACATTAATGGCTGATTTAATTCAGATTACGGTGCAGATTATCACATTAAATATATCGTTCAAAACAAATTTACTTGTTTTACCTTTACGATAATTTTTCGTCGTTGTCCATTGTGATTCTGTCACCTTTGTACTAGGCTAAGGAACTTTGCTTTGTCGCCCGTTGTGTTTCTGGAACAGCCAAAATCCGAAAAACACTGTTGTTGTTCCTTAGTCTGCCACCACACCTACACGATGAAAGATTTTTGTGACCTATTTGTTTTTATAGGTCCATGGTTGTTAGTGGCAGAACATGAAAAATATGTTTGTGGAGACCCAAAACTATTTATATATGTTCCTTTTGGCACCCAAATTTGTTTGACTTTCAAAGATTTTATATTTGTGCCTTTTGGAACCTAAATTGGTATAGTTTTCATGTGTTTGGGTCTATACCAACAATTATTTTGATTGTGTCCAAATTTTCTACAAATTGTGCGCATTAAATTGACTTGATTAAATTTTGTGTTCTTGTTCCTATGACTATAATTTTCAACATGATGTCCAATTATTTCAGATCGAGCAAAGACACTTTTACCTTTTGCATTATCATCATCTTGTGATTTCTCAAAACCTAGTCCTTTTCTGTTGTTAGCAAAAATTTGATTTTCCAATAACATTTTGAAAGATTTTTCTCCTTTTGAAAAGTTATTCAGAGATTTCTCAAGATTTTGGACTTTGGTTTTTAATGTTGTGTTTTCAGTTACAAGTGAGGTGCATCTATTTATAAAATACTTTTTCCTAGTGTCAATGTTTTCCTTAAGATTCAAGTTTTCTTTTTCAAGATTCTCAAAATTATTCCTAAGTTTTGATAATTCTGAATCTAAAATCTTACAATTTTTACTGTTTAGGTTTTGAATATTATCAAGTTCAGTTTCTAACTTAGAATTTTCATGGGTGAGTTTGCTCCTTTCAGATTTCAGTTTTTCAATTTTTGATTCAAGACTATCAATTGTTTTAGTAAGATCTAAGCACATAAAAACAAGATCTCTATAGGAATAGTCACCTGCCTCACTAGATTCCTCGGAGCTTGCTTCTGAATCTGATTTTGCCATACAACACAAGTTAGCCTCCTCTGAGCTGCTATCCGAAACTTCCTCTCCTTCTTCATCATTCCAAGTTGCTGCAAAAGCCTTCGTTTTCTTTTTCTTTCCTTTGTTATATTTGAGAAGTGGGCATTCTGGTTTGATGTGGCCAGGCTTGTTGCAGTTATAACATGTCAGTTCATTATCGGAATTTTCAGAATCTTTTGACCTATTGCCCTTTGTTTTCTTCTTGCGTGGCTTGAATCTTGACCATTTCCTAAGATTATTGACAGCCATTGCAAGTTCTTCAATTGGATCTTCTCCTTCTTCATCGCTTTCTTCTTTGCTCTTTAAGGCAATCGTCTTCTTCTTTGGTTCGGAGTTGTTGCGTTCTTCGTTTGCTTTTAGCTCAAGCTCATATGTCATCAAGTTGCCGATCAACTCCTCCATGCTTAGTTTACTCAGATCTTTCGATTCTTGTATTGCCGTGACTTTTGCCTCAAAGTTCATTGGTAAAACTCGTAGCACCTTCCTCACAAGCTCTACCTCAGTGAATACTTTCCCAAGTGCTCTAGCATTGTATACCAAGGTTGAAAAGCGTCCAAACATATCCTTTATGCTCTCGCCTTTGTCTATCACAAAGTTTTCGTATTCATTGCTGAATAGGGCTAGACGAGACTCCTTGACTTGAGAAGTTCCTTCGTGTGTCACCTCCAAGGTATGCCAAATTTCCTGTGCTGTTGTACAATGAGAAATTTTATTAAATTCATTTTTATCAAGAGCACAGATCAAAGCGTTCATTGCTTTGGCATTTGTAGTTTTTAATTTCTTATCGTTAGCATCCCACCTATCCTTAGGTTTAGGAATCTCAGTATCACCAACGATTATAGTGGGGGATTTATAACCAGTTTCAATAATATCCCAAACATCATAATCAATAGAACTAAGTTATATACCCATCCTAACTTTCCAATAAGCATAATCATTCCCGTTAAACATGGGTGGCCTAGCAATAGATTGACCCTCAGAAAAAGCATTATTTGATGAATTCATGACTCTAGAGTTAAAGAAAAATACCGGGCTCTAATACCACTTGTAGGATCTAGATTAACCCTAGAGGGAGGGTGAATAGGGTTATAGCAAATTTTCTCGAATTAAACACAGAAATAAACTGCAGAAATAAATATGCTGAAAAGTAAATCACGCACAAAATTTACCCAGCTTCGGCAACCCCTGCCTACTGCTGCATTCCCAGATTTCTATTAGAATTAAACAGTATTCCGCTTACAAACACTCTACTAGACTCGCAAACATTTGCTCCCGCTCACAAACACTCTACTAGACTCACACACCCTGCTCTGCCTATAGAGTTTCGCTAACTCGCAAACTCTGCTCCCGCCTATAGAGTTTTGCAAACTCGCACACCCTGCTCACTAAACTAATTCTAACTAGACAATCTGACACTATCTACTCCCTAGGTGGTGATTTACCAAGTTTTGATTTGAAAAATAAAAACAACAATTAAAAGACAAATAACACTTAAACCCTGTTTAAAAAATATACTAAAGCCCTTTTAAAACACGGCCGATCCTATTTTCTTATCCTCTTTATTTTAGCCCGGTTCTTCTTGCTCGTTCCTCTTTGAGATGGCGGCTTGTTCTTCTCTGCAACTAAATTAGGGCTTCGGCTCTTTTGCTCCTTGCTTCCAAAATTATGGTTGTGAAATAAGCAGTCGATAGTTGCTCGATCGTATGATTGATTTGGCTCCTCTCTATGTCGATCGATTATTTCTCTGAGTGGCTCACTGCTGCTTGATCGAGTTCGACGTATGCGATTTCGGTATGTAATTTATCCTTTTGCTTTACTAGGTTGATGCTTGAACTCGAAGGATCTATGCCGATGATGATTATGGCAATTTATAGGAGTCGTACTCCTGAATTTTCGTTCGTCTAAATATATTTGAATCTGTCATTTTCGTTTGATCGACCGTTTGATTATGTATTGATGCTTGAGATTCCTTTGACTTAATCAAATTCGTATGCATTTGATTCCTTGGTTGACACGGTAGAGAATTCTGACTTGGTTCGATTTCTTCATTGCCAAGGCGTTGATTTTCTTTGACAATATTGATTTCGTGAAATTTTTTTTTTACTGCTGGCTTCGGTCTTGGCTTTGATTCATTTCGTCTCTGGCCATCTTTTTCTGGTTGGTATTGTGCATGGTTCTCTGTTCATGTTGGCATTGGATTTGTACTTACTCGGTTTCAAGCATTGTCTTCATTGCATTCAGATATTGTCCAGTTGTTCACTGTTTGCATCACTTCAGTGCTTCATTACTTCATGTGCTTGTTTGTATGTTGTAAATGCTGCATTCATGTCTCAGTGCTTTGATGCATTTGCATGTATTTTGTTCATTGTTTCATTTGAAATTCTAGTGGCTGATCATCTTGTTGTTCACGGCCATTATATCTTTACTACCATATTTTGCTTCACTGTTGCATTCATTGTCATTCATTGGTGTCTTGTATCAATGCTCGGCCATGTTGCATATTGGACATCGATTCATTTCCACTTGATTCTTAATTTGGTTGTTGCATTCCTATGATGTTTGTCACTGTTGTATTGTATACTTGGGCTTTGAAATTTTTTAACCTGATGCATCTGGACTTGAGAATACTTGATGCAATTGTTGTCTGGTCATTGTTTTGTATCTGTACATGTCACTGTGTTTATGACCACTGGTTCATCGTGAAGCATGGTTTACTGGTGCATACATGTGAGTTGTATTTCATTTGCGGTTTAGTTGTGCACTTGCTTGAAGTCATTTGATCTTGATTACTTGTTGGAGTCTGGTGGATGCTGTCTTGATTTGTTACTACCGTGTCTTTGATGTTGGGTCCATTGTTGCATCTCTGACCTGTGCATTCCATTCTCATGTGTTCATCCCTGTAGTATTTGCTACTGTCTACTTGAGTTTGCTTTGATGCACTGTTGAATTTGTGTAGACTGTGCATTACACTTGAGTTGAATCCAGTTTCACAACTCGGGTTTGACCTTGTGCTGAAGTCGAGATTTCATTTGTGTTGCACCTGAGTTGAACCCGTCCTTTTATTTGGGTTTGACTTTGTGCTCACCTGTCCCTGTAAATCAATCAAGTGTATATCGGTGCGCACGGCCTTGTGGCATGTACAGTGATACACTGTGCATGTCACATTGTTCGTGTGTGATGAATTCAAATGTGAATGATGACGAACAGCCCAAATAACCGAGGCAAATTATATTTTCAAAAGTCATGTTTCATTTTATTGCAAAAATATTTATTTTTCAATTTTACTGCGTTAGTGAATATTTTTGCAGATTTCTCAGATGCTGGATTCAAACTGGAATGCAGTTGAAGATAGAAATATGAGTGTGAGTGATATGTAGTGAGGTTCTGAATGTAAATTGAATTGTGATGTATTCAAAAATGTATATGTATAGTGAGAGCATGAATTTGTACTATTCAAGATTGTAATAAATATTTGTTTGAATAAAATTTCTGTTTAAATTCAAATTCTGTGTACTTTATTTAATTCAACAAATATTTATTTAATCTATGAAACATAAAATAGTACATTAACAAATACATTTAAATGAATGTATATATGTTTGGTATCATCAAACAAAAATCATACAAGCGCCAAGCGCATATTCAACATTCTCCCCTTTTTGATGATAACAAACATATAATTAAGATTTTGACTGTTTTAAATGTATTTGATCAATGATATACTCTAATTGCTCCCCCTATTTAAATGCTTCCTCTCTACATGATGCTCTCCCTACATATATGCATACAATTAGAAATATATAAATGAGCCTAGATGCAAATGGAAAATTATTTGACCTTTGCTTGATTCTATTTGACAAAATCTTAACTTTTCTCTCCCCCTTTTGTTATCAGCAAAAGAATAACGGTGTTATAAAAATAGGGATGAAGTGACAGACATGAACCAGACATTTAACTCAATTGAATATAAATATCAAATTTCAATAAAACTCAAACAAAAATCATAATTACCCTTGTCAGGCGCATATTCCACTTTCAGAAGAGATGGGGATAAAATCATCAAAAATCATACAGTTCTGTCTATTTGTGGTATATTTATTTCAGGAAATTTGAATATCTACTAACCATGCATAACCGTTAGGACTTTTAAATGAGATTAGTAGTATTCACAATTTTTATTTAAAAATAATTCAAGTATCTTCTAACCACGCATGACCGTGAGGACTTTTAAATGGGATTAGAATCAACTTGTCTATTTAATCAATTAATTTTGATATGCGTTCCATACATGCATAACCGTAAGGACTTTTAAATGAGCATGGAAACACATAATCAAAAATCCAAGTAACTCACCCATGCATAACCGTGAGGACTTTTAAACGAGAGTGAATACTTTGGATATTTATTTTTATTAAAGAATATAATAAATTGAAGCACATATAATTTCCTTTATAATAATAAATTGAAGAACGAATAATTTCCTTTGTAAACTACTACAAATTTACATACTATATATGATTTTGATGAGTGATGATCGATAGAAAGATGATAGAAATAGAAATGATCATGGAATTTTTACCCAACAAAAACTTTTATAATTCTTGTTTTGAAATTCTAAAGAAATTTTTCTAAATATACTGTCTTGAGTAATGTATGACAAATATCGACACTCGTCACTTTTTCAATCACTATTTATCTTTTCGATAATCAGCAGGGAGTCGGATTAGTCAAAATTTGTCATTTAAAATCAAATAAGAACGACTAATCTGAAAATATGGTCAACAATGATTTTCTCGAAGGGGTTATATGAGAAAAAATTCTGCTATTTGAAAAATTATTTCAAGTGAAAAATATGCAGATATTTTCTTTGAAAAATGATGCAGCAAATGAATGTTTCAAAGATTAATCACGTTCCACTAGTAATTTTCCTATCAACTATACTACCAGTGTAATCTGCATTTGAATTTAAATTTCACTCAATTTTCATTCGTTGGATGTCAAAGACCAGATTGTGAAATTTCAACAAACTATCTCAGAATGAAATTTGAAATGAAGCCATGTTAACACTCAAACAAATATCATAGTGCTAATTTCAGAAACCGTAGGATAAACAGTTATATTCATGAGTAATCAACATCATAATTACTTCAAAAACAATTTCTTGAAGTTTCAACAATTTCTTAAAATCCTTTTTAACAGCTTTCACATGAAATTTGAATTCGTGCAAATTTACAAGCAGTGACCAAAATGTCAAAACAAATATATCTACGTGTAGCATGAGTAATCAAAGATCAATAAAATACCATCATTTGACCGAACAAATTTATATGGATTAGTTCAAAGTTGAAAATCTGATTGGTCATCATTTAAGCACAAATCAAGTTCATAAATAAGAACAAGTCAAAAGAAATCATATCAATTAAGAATAAGTCAGAATTAAAGTCATCATTCATTTCATCATCACATTAATGGCTGATTTAATTCAGATTACGGTGCAGATTATCACATTAAATATATCGTTCAAAACAAATTTACTTGTTTTACCTTTACGATAATTTTTCGTCGTTGTCCATTGTGATTCTGTCACCTTTGTACTAGGCTAAAAAACTTTGCTTTGTCGCCCGTTGTGTTTCTGGAACAGCCAAAATCCAGAAAACACTGTTGTTGTTCCTTAGTCTGCCACCACACATACACGATGAAAGATTTTTGTGACCTATTTGTTTTTATAGGTCCATGGTTGTTAGTGGCAGAACATGAAAAATATGTTTGTGGAGATCCAAAACTATTTATATAGGTTCCTTTTGGCACCCAAATTTGTTCGACTTTCAAAGATTTTATATTTGTGCCTTTTGGAACCCAAATTGGTATAGTTTTCACGTGTTTGGGTCTATACCAACAATTATTTTGATTGTGTCCAAATATTTTACAAATTGTGCACATTAAATTGACTTGATTAAATTTTGTGTTCTTGTTCCTATGACTATAATTTTCAACATGATGTCCAATTATTTCAGATCGAGCAAAGACACTTTTACCTTTTGCATTATCATCATCTTGTGATTTCTCAAAACCTAGTCATTTTCTGTTGTTAGCAAAAATTTGATTTCCCAATAACATTTTGAAAGATTTTTCTCCTTTTGAAAAGTTATTCAGAGATTTCTCAAGATTTTGGACTTTGGTTTTTAATGTTGTGTTTTCAGTTACAAGTGAGGTGCATCTATTTATAAAATCCTTTTTCCTAGTGTCAATGTTTTCCTTAAGATTCAAGTTTTCTTTTTCAAGATTCTCAAAGTTATTCCTAAGTTTTGATAATTATGAATCTAAAATCTTACAATTTTTACAGTTTAGGTTTTGAATATTATCAAGTTCAGTTTCTAACCTAGAATTTTCATGGGCGAGTTTCCTCCTTTCAGATTTCAGTTTTTCAATTTTTGATTCAAGACTATCAATTGTTTTAGTAAGATCTAAGCACATAAAAACAAGATCTCTATAGGAATACTCACCTGCCTCACTAGATTCCTCGAAGCTTGCTTCTGATTCTGATTTTGCCATACAACACAAGTTAGCCTCCTCTGAGCTGCTATCCGAAACTTCCTCTCCTTCTTCATCATCCCAAGTTGCTGCAAAAGCCTTCTTTTTCGTTTTCTTTCCTTTGTTATATTTGAGAAGTGGGCATTCTCGTTTGATGTGGCCAGGCTTGTTGCAGTTATAACACGTCAGTTCATTATCGGAATTTTAAGAATCTTTTGACCTATTGCCCTTTGTTTTCTTCTTGCGTGGCTTGAATTTTGACCATTTTCTAAGATTATTGACAGCCATTGCAAGTTCTTCAATTGGATTTTCTCCTTCTTCATCGCTTTCTTCTTTGCTCTTTAAGGCAATTGTCTTCTTCTTTGGTTCGGAGTTGTTGCGTTCTTCCTTTGCTTTTAGCTCAAGCTCATATGTCATCAAGTTGCCGATCAACTCCTCCATGCTTAGTTTACTCAGATCTTTCGATTCTTGTATTGCCGTGATTTTGCCTCAAAGTTCATTGGTAAAACTCGTAGCACCTTCCTCACAAGCTCTACCTCAGTGAATACTTTCCCAAGTGCTCTAGCATTGTATACCAAGGTTGAAAAGCGTCCAAACATATCCTTTATGCTCTCGCCTTTGTCTATCACAAAGTTTTCGTATTCATTGCTGAATAGGGCTAGACGAGACTCCTTGACTTGAGAAGTTCCTTCGTGTGTCACCTCCAAGGTATGCCAAATTTCCTGTGCTGTTGTACAATGAGAAATTCTATTAAATTCATTTTTATCAAGAGCACAGATCAAAGCGTTCATTGCTTTGGCATTTGTAGTTTTTAATTTCTTATCGTTAGCATCCCACCTATCCTTAGGTTTAGAAATCTCAGTATCACCAACGATTATAGTGGGGGATTTATAACCAGTTTCAATAATATCCCAAACATCATAATCAATAGAACTAAGATATATACCCATACTAACTTTCCAATAAGCATAATCATTCCCGTTAAACGTGGGTGGCCTAGCAATAGTTTGACCCTCAGAAAAAGCATTACTTGATGAATTCATGACTCTAGAGTTAAAGAAAAATACCGGGCTCTGATACCACTTGTAGGATCCAGATTAACCCTAGAGGGGGGGTGAATAGGGTTATAGCAAATTTTCTCGAATTAAACACAGAAATAAACTGCAGAAATAAATATGCTAAAAAGTAAATCACACACAAAATTTACCCAGCTTCGGCAACCCCTGCCTACTGCTGCATTCCCAGATTTCTATTAGAATTCAACAGTATTCCGCTTACAAACACTCTACTAGACTCGCAAACATTTGCTCCCGCTCACAAACACTCTACTAGACTCACACACCCTGCTCCGCCTATAGAGTTTCGCTAACTCGCAAACTCTGCTCCCGCCTATAGAGTTTTGCAAACTCGCACACCCTGCTCACTGAACTAATTCTAACTAGACAATCTGACACTACCTACTCCCTAGGTGGTGATTTACCAAGTTTTGATTTGAAAAATAAAAACAACAATTAAAAGACAAATAAAACTTAAACCCTGTTTAAAAAATATACTAAAGCCCTTTTAAAACACGGCCGGCCCTATTTTCTTATCCTCTTTATTTTAGCCCGGTTCTTCTTGCTCGTTCCTCTTTGAGATGGCGGCTTGTTCTTCTCTGCAACTAAATTAGGGCTTCGGCTCTTTTGCTCCTTGCTTCCAAAATTAGGGTTGTGAAATAAGCAGCCGATAGTTGCTCGATCGTATGATTGATTTGGCTCCTCTCTATGTCGATCGATTATTTCTCTGAGTGGCTCACTGCTGCTTGATCGAGTTCGACGTTTGCGATTTCGGTATGTAATTTATCCTTTTTCTTTACTGGGTTGATGCTTGAACTCGATGGATCCATGCCGATGATGATTATGGCAATTTATAGGAGTCGTACACCTGAATTTTCGTTCATCGAAATATATTTGAATCTGTCATTTTCGTTTGATCGGCCGTTTGATTATGTATTGATGCTTGAGATTTCTTTGACTTAATCAAATTCGTATGCACTTGATTCCTTTGTTGACACGGTAGAGAATTTTGACTTGGTTCGATTTTTTCATTGCCAAGGCATTGATTTTCTTTGACAATATTGATTTCGTGAATTTTTTTTTTTACTGCTGGCTTCGGTCTTGGCTTTGATTCATTTCGTCTCTGGCCATCTTTTTCTGGTTGGTATTGTGTATGGTTCTCTGTTCATGTTGGCACTGGATTTGTACGTACTCGGTTTCAAGCATTGTCTTCATTGCATTCAGATGTTGTCCAGTTGTTCACTGTTTGCATCACTTCAGTGCTTCATTACTTCATGTGCTTGTTTGTATGTTGTAAATGCTGCGTTTATGTCTCAATGCCTTGATGCATTTGCATGTATTTTGTTCATTGTTTCATTTGAAATTCTAGTGGCTGATCATCTTGCTGTTCACGGCCATTATATCTTTACTGCCATATTTTGCTTCACTGTTGCATTCATTGTCATTCATTGGTGTCTTGTATCAATGCTCGGCCATGTTGCATATTGGACATCGATTCATTTCCACTTGATTCTTAATTTGATTGTTGCATTCCTATGATGTTTGTCACTGTTGTATTGTATACTTGGGCTTTGAAATTTTTTAACCTGATGCATCTGGACTTGAGCATACTTGATGCAATTGTTGTCTGGTCATTGTTTTGTATCTGTACATGTCACTGTGTTTATGACCACTGGTTCATCGTGAAGCATGGTTTACTGGTGCATACATGTGAGTTGTATTTCATTTGCGGTTTAGTTGTGCACTTGCTTGAAGTCATTTGATCTTGATTACTTGTTGGAGTCTGGTGGATGCTGTCTTGATTTGTTACTGCCGTGTCTTTGATCTTGGGTCCATTGTTGCATCTCTGACCTATGCATTCCATTCTCGTGTGTTCATCCCTGTAGTATATGCTACTGTCTACTTGAGTTTGCTTTGATGCACTATTGAATTTGTGTAGACTGTGCATTACACTTGAGTTGAATTCAGTTTCACAACTCGGGTTTGACCTTGTGCTGAAGTCGAGATTTCATTTGTGTTGCACCTGAGTTGAACCCGTCCTTTTATTTGGGTTTGACCTTGTGCTCACCTGTCCCTGTAAATCAATCAAGTGTATATCGGTGTGCACGGCCTTGTGGCATGTAAAGTGATACACTGTGCATGTCACATTGTTCGTGTGTGATGAATTCAAATGTGAATGATGACGAACAGTCCAAATAACCGAGGCAAATTATATTTTCAAAAGTCATGTTTCATTTTATATTGCAAAAATATTTATTTTTCAATTTTACTGCGTTAGCGAATATTTTTGCGGATTTCTCAGATACTGGATTCAAACTGGAATGCAGTTGAAGATAGAAATATGAGTGTGAGTGATATGTAGTGAGGTTCTGAATGTAAATTGAATTGTGATGTATTCAAAAACGTATATGTACAGTGAGAGCATGAATTTGTACTATTCAAGATTGTAATAAATATTTGTTTGAATAAAATTTCTATTTAAATTCAAATTCTGTGTACTTTATTTAATTCAACAAATGTTTATTTAATCTATGAAACATAAAATAGTACATTAACAAATACATTTAAATGAATGTATATATGTTTGGTATCATTAAACAAAAATCATATAAGCGCCAAGCGCATATTCAACATTAATACAAACTTAATTATAAACGAAATTATAAAATAAAATCAAATATTGATTTTATTTAAAACAAATTTAGGTAAGATATAAATAAACTTGAATTTCATAGACAGATCCAAGTGAGAGTTTTTTTTTAATTTTTTTTTACCCATTTACTACGTTGTAGGCTAGCCTAGTTCCAACATTGCATATCAAAATGCATAGCTACCTCCAATATCATAAAAATTGGTGTTATCGCATCTCAAAAACTTTAAATTATCGAATGCTTAAAACAAAATGCCACTTTATGTTATAAAATCAATAGCGATCAAGTGTCAAGATAGTCAACATACGCTTAAAATGGGGTTCTTCTTAACATCTGGAAAATGAATTTGTTTGGTTTGAAAGTAATAACTTTTTACCAAATCAATATCTTTGTCAAATTTGCATTGGATAGTCATATCCTTTAAGAAATCCTTTAAAATAAAACAGAGATAAATTATTTCCTATTTTCAAAATAGCAATTTTTCATTAATTATGTCATTAATAACCTTATTGCAACAAAAACCTTCTCTCACAAAACACTGCTTCCAAGTTTGTATCACATCATATCACACGTTGATGAACGTAAACCTACCTGCGCTTGGGTGTTTGGTTGTCAAATGATATGGAATAATAATAAAAAATTGCAAACAATAAAAAAAAAATTATAGATGATGCAGAGCAACGAATAAATTAAACATAACAAATATCCGTAGAAAAATCGGATTCATTGGTTAAATATTTGAATTTGAAGGTAGAAATGGAGGAGAAGAGAACGGGGAGTTAGGCATATGGAAGTAGACCTGGGGGTGGGGAATATTTGCAAACGCGTCCGCCATAAAATCTACCGCGTTACTGTTTAGCATTTGTTTTCATTGTTTCATCATCCCAAATTCTATTGAATACTCATCATCAAATCCATTTCCAAGCAACGCTCCAAGCTTAGAAATGCACACAACAATTTTTAGATTACAGTTAGTGG
The DNA here is from genome assembly GCA_030765085.1 of Allium cepa. Classification (NCBI taxonomy): domain Eukaryota; kingdom Viridiplantae; phylum Streptophyta; class Magnoliopsida; order Asparagales; family Amaryllidaceae; genus Allium; species Allium cepa. Next base: position 941,839,597 of record CM060934.1, on the reverse strand, counting down.
AAAAAATCCAACCATACATACATAGATACATACATATTGTTAGTTTTAACTCTTTCATTGAAAATGATTAACGCACTGCATGCTTGTGACATTGAGAGTAATAACAGCTACAACATTGTGAGCTTGCTACGCTGATTGAAAGGATATTAACATTGTGTACTTGTGACACTGAGTAATATACTTGACTGTCAGTCTAATCTATTGTTCACACACATTATGCTCATTTGCAATCAATTCATGCGTGTAAATACAGTGAATGTAATGTAAGTTTCAAAATTAAAGTTGATGAGTCTTTCCAAGTGGACGTGACAGGTGATAACCTATGGCTTACATACCTTGCGTTTGGTGTTTGCTTTTGAAGTTTATCTCTCAAATTGCATTCTAATATTAATAAACATAATTCAACGCATGGCTTAAGATTTAATGTATAAAATATATTCCACTTTTACTGCTATTTTTACCTAAATTTATGATTTGTGAGATTTACATTTTCAGAGATTAAATGCACGGCATATGAGGGTTAGTCGGTGACTAGGGCCAAACTAAAATCCCCACGGCAGCTGAAATTTTTAATATTAATCGGTGTGTTTTTGAAATTGAAATTCCGATAATGCCCTTTCCAAATATAAAGCAGCATCAGTTGTTCCTAATCGAAGTTGAGGAAGGCAAGCATTCTGCAATCGAAAAATGCAGCGATCATCACTTCCCGATTTTCATGCACCATCCAAGCTAGGAACTTCCTAATTTTCTAAACAACTTTCTAATATCAGATTCATCCCTTAAATTATATACAATAAAAAATGACATATCTTGGACGATGTGGGACTTCTTATTCCAACATCATCAATTTTATGTTATTGTACTTTATTGAATTCTAATATTGATGAAATATGAAATCTCCACTCCGCTTTGATAAGAAAGATACTACATTTTCTACGTTTCCTTTTTATTTTGTAAAATGAGCCCCCATGTTTTTCAGTAATATTTGTTCATGTCTATTTGCTCTGGTGTATTTAGTACAAACTTTTTTTAGGATTTAGATTCTATGAAATTATTTGTATTAGATGACTTGCAGCTGCATGGTGACCGGTAAACGGGTGAAAGCCACAAGCTTAGTGAGAAAATGCACAGTGATATGAAAAGTAATGCAGGCTACAAGCAAGATAAGGCAGACTGTGCTGCGGAGGAGTGTGAAAATGCTGCTACTGCACTGCATCTAAATTTGACTATATCTAGAGTAAGTCGCTTGAAGCAGGCATGATACTGAGAAGGAGCGCAGGTTGTGTTAGCTGGCTTAAGGCGTGTATGAGGTGAAGTATGTGTTAATTGTGAGTCTTTAATTGTGGCTTGGTGAAAAGAGGGACGTTGCCCAAATTAATGCTAAAAGCGCACCTACTGATGGAATATAAGTTGATGCTTAAAGCATCCCTGTGTTCTCCACTAGAAAGATACAATGTTGCAAGGTGGAACTGGCACAAAGCAATAGTGAGGAAAATCTGCAACAGAGTGACAATAGCACGAGCAAGAAGTCAGGAAATTCTTCCAATTTTTCTGTTAAAATAAATACATTCTAAAAAGTTATATTGTTTGTGGTTTTATCTTTCAATATGTTGGGGTTAGGCTACATAGTTTTATGATGCGCATGGATGTGTAAATTTGTCCACTATGAAGTTGAATAACAAAAGGTTAATATTGTTGTTATCCATTTTTTAGAATATATAAGTGTAATTAATCCTTATATTTTGAAGCTCTGAAGATTCAAAGGCATACTTTTTTTTCATTTTCTTAATGGATTTGATGACATGTATACACCGTTCAGAGATATCCTAGGATTTCTAAGCCACAATCAAACTCTTGAAAACTCTTTTTCAAAGAATATTTCTAATAAGAGTTGAACATATTCTTTTAAAATTGCAATAACATCTATAAATATATATTATGGTTATACAAGCACACATTTTGTGTGGTGCTATACTAGTATAAATTAAGAGCAGTGCTGAGATGAGCTAGTGAGCTAGGGTTGGGCCTACATAAATGATCTGTTGGAGAGCTAATTAGTCCTTTATTAATCACATTTTTTTTAAATTCATTTCATATTTATCTCCATTCCATCATCTTCTCCATCCTTACTCTATTTTCAAACCAAAAAATATCAATGATCAAATTGTATGACGAAAGTGATCAATTAGATTGTTAAGCCTAATATTTTGTTGATATACAAGTTATTAGGAGAATTAAGACACTACAGAAAACTTCAATAGACTGAACTCATACTTTCAAATGCAAAAAAAGTTGTTGGATTATGATATATTATGCAATCATGTAGAACATTATCAAATTAACTTTCGAATGAAAAGACTATGAATGGTTGAAAGGATACAGTTTGAAGTCAACATCTAATGTATATGTTAGGAAAATAACAACGATCCTTTTGTATACAATTATTTTGCCTCTTTCCATACATCATGTTGCCAAAAGATTTTGATGGTCGAATAACAAGGTTTATGCTTATTTTCATAAAATTTTGAAAATATTTTTGTTAAACTCTAGGAATATTATTAGGCCGATAGATTCTCAATTTATTACGGTCTCAGAATAAATTAGGACATCAAACTGATATTATACATTCTTTAAAAATTGTATTGGGCTATTGATGATACACATATAACTGCACATCTGTCTGCTATAGAGACAACTATATATTGAGGCTTTGACATGCTAAATATCATTGATATATGCACACTTTATTTAATATTTACGTTTGTAGCGAGGAAATAGGAAGTAACTCTACATGATGGTAAAAAATTTCGTTCAATTTTAAACGGTATTAAATTGAATTTTCCTCGTTCACTAGCAGGACAATATTATTTAGTTGATTCGGGTTATCCACTCATATGCATTGATATACTTACCTACTTATCGCAATTTTAAATACCATATTCTAGATTTTAATGAAACATGGACCCAAACAAAGATTGAAAATGAAAATTTCAATCACCATCATTCGAGTTTGCGTATGACAATCAGAAAATCTTTATAATTTGAAGGAAAAAGTTTGCAATCTTACGTAACATATCGGCATACAAATATAAAATTTCAGTAAAGGTTGTTGCTGCTACAGTGACAATTCACAATTTCACACAAAGATATGATGAAGGAGACACAAAATTCATGGCATATGATGATGATCATAATCTAGTTAAAATAATTTCTCCAAGAGTACTATAATATTCCAAAGCATGAGAACAAAAATCATGAACTAATTGACATAAACACAAGTGAACTAATTGACAGAAACGCAACAAATTCCATGGTGATCATTCGAGATGACATACGAAATGAACTAAATGTTGTTGGACTATTAGTTTTAATTTAAAAGTACTTATTTTTTGCTTCTTGTTTTTGTCGAAATTAAAAACACTTTTTAAGAAAAAAAGTAAAGAATTAAAGTTCATTTGTAACTTAATTTAGTATTGGGAATTTTTAGTTTTATATAAATGAATAAAGTATAAAAGAGGGAAGATGATAAGATGACAACATGGGTAAATTTGTGAAAAAGACAGTGTATGTAAAGTAATTTTGTGCATATTTGTTTATTATATTTTATGTTGTATGTTAAGAGATTATTTGTGTATGAATAGATTTAACCTTTATATTTTGTAAGTGCACTTATATCGTTGTTGTATCTGAATTTGAAAATTGTTCTATTAGAGTAATTGTGCTTGTACCATTATTGTAAAATTATCAAAATTTCGGATTAAGTTACATTTTCAAAATAATACTATATGTCAACAATATAATTTTAGTAACAAAATTAGTGATCCTCTTTCAAGCTCTTTTCAAATGCCGCTTTCGAATGGTTCTTTCGCAATACAAGAATGCATTCTTCTTTCGTTAAACGTTCTCCTTTCATTCCTCTTTAAAATATTATTTTTCTCGTGCCCTTTTCATATGCCAAAAGAATGCACCCTAACTATTTGACTTCATATTTTTAAAATAGCATGAAAGGTGAAATTTGTATGTTTCAATTAATATCTCAGCATGAAAAGCAATGGGACATAAGATTTGTTTTAATAACATAACTTTTACTCGTGTCTATTTACCTGTTATGCATGCAATGCCATGTTAAATTATTATTTTGGCTGAAGTTATGCAATTAATTTATTAATCTATTATGATAAGAGAAAAATAATTAAATCCTCTCAATAATTCTACTCATTTTATCTAACTTCCAATTTTATTTAAATGGCTTCACATAATTTGTTCTCATTTTGATGCCTCCTGGTTTCAATCTCATGACCCGTACAACCAAAGTCCGTCGTATCACCATTCATTTGAGCTAGTGGTCTATAAGTAAAAAACAACGTTGTTTCTAACCAAAATATATAAAATATACATTTTACCCAAAAGAGATAATATAATACCAAAAATAACATGTCCAATTTAAAATTCTACTCATTTCAACAAATTCGTCTCATAGCAAATTATATATTTTAATTATATCTATAAAATTTAAGCATTATATTTTATATATTTAATCTATGCGACACTCATGTGTAGCTTTAGTTTATAAACTAATATCATTTTGACTGCATGTTTCATTAAAGATATTTATTCAATTTGATTAGATTTTTTTAAATTGAAATGTCAATGGTTTTGTATGATTATTAAAACGAGGTTAGATTATAGACATGATAAATTTTAACAATTAAATATGCCTATGAATTCATTTGTTAATGTAAGAGCATCTCCAACGATTGCATATTCAGGATTTATATACAAACCTTTTAATTTATCTCACTCCAACGGCTGCAATTAAGGTTAATATTCGCTGAATATTCAAGGGTCAATTCATAATACTGAATTGGCTATGGGCGTAGGGCCCAACGGTCAAATTTCAATGGCTCTTCCACAACGGCTATTTTCTCCCTCTCCAACTCCATAAATACATTACTTTCACTCTTCATATTCACACAAAATATTTCAACACATGTTCTCTAAACCACATTATCTTCAAATCAAAACCGATCTTCATAATCTATTCGTAATTTGAAGATTTTATGAATTCTTCTCACTCTCAAAACTATGTCTTCGAAGACGATAAGGAGCAACAACACGGTACTCCTTCGAGCAAGCATTCATCCAATACATGGCAAAGCAATGAGGACTTCGACTTATACAATATCTACCATCATTATACTAAAGACTCGATTAGGGGTATCACTACAAGACACACGGTGTATTCCAACGGAGCCTTTCAACGGCCTCCAACGTCATTGACCAACGTCTTCCAACGTCCAGTGTTTTCTCGTATATTTTATTAGTTAAAACTGTAGGACGTTGGTAGACGTTGGAATCTGGACGTTGGCGGCCGTTGAAAGACGCTGGAAATCCGCGAGCAAAACTGAAACCCAGCTTCTTCTTCCCCATTTGGCTGCAGCAAATTAACCCCCTCCCAATTCCCAATTTTGCTCCAATTCCAACCCCCCCTCCCGCTGCTCCGACGATCAACGGCTCTTCCGACGAATCCAAGCTTCCCTCTCGTCCTCTCTAACTCCCTTATCTATCAAGAAAAGGTATAAACCATAATCCCTATATTTAATTAAATTTGTTAAATTAGTGTATTAAATGTTTGTATTGCCTTATTGTATGTATAATCTAGTTTATTGAGGCATAATTTATGTTATTAACTTATGTATTGCAAGATTATATATATATAAGTTTGTGTTAACAATAGAATAATGTGCATATAATTAGTTTTAGGTTTGTTTGGAAACGTTAGTTGTTAGTGAGCATACAATTAGTTTATGTATTTTAGAAAATTTAAAAAACGATATTGTATATTCATGAAACCCTTAGAGTGTCTATCGGCCCTGTCTGATAAGTATTGTATATGATCGTTATGTGGATATTCGTTTTTTTAACAGAACGGACATCTATATTCATCTTATACAATATTTGTTGGATTTGTCCCTGTATTGGACAAGTTACGAACACAATAACGTAATTAAATCTAGTAAAACGTTTCATTTTAAATGGTTCAAAGAATTTCGACAGCGCTTCCTTTATGTTCCCTGTGTACACGCAAATGTGTACTGTTCAGGGAAATAAAGCGAAGTGCTATCGAAATTTTGTTGAATCGTTTAAATTGAAATGATTTACGCGATTTAATTACGTTATTGTATTTGTAATGGGAGGTAGGATGACTCATCGACAAAGTGTCAATGATCTATTAATATAAAATTCACCAATAATATTGTTTTAATAAAATGTCAATTTTTTAAATTTATATCGTACTTTTTAATTATGTACGCCGGTAAATGGACAATTATTTTACTGATCAAAGCTGGATGTACAAAAAAAGAAGGGTCGAAAACGGAGGCTCAAAAGTGAACAGTTAAATAACGGTGTTCGCGTATTTATTGATTTCGCTTTAAGTAATAACAGAAACGACGAAGAAATCCGTTGTCCATGTACTAAATGCAAAATGTTAAAGCATTTGAGAGCATAAATGGTTAGAGTTCATTTGCGTCAATACAGTTTCGTGTCGAACTATTTGGTTTGGGATCGTTATGGAGAACCGTTAGCATCTAATCATGTACAAGCTGAGGAGGTAGTGTGTACTGAAATTGATACGACGAATCTCGTAGAACATATGGTTAAAGATGTTGCACGGTCAATGTTTCCTGTTCCTCAATTAATTGATGACGATGGTAATGCTGAAGAAGAACCAAATATTGGGGCAAAAAAATATATGATTTATTAGATGCCGCAAAGAAACCCCTTGGGGAAGGCTACACAAGCGGAACCCAATTATCAGTAACTGCTGAATACATTGTGATGAAACCTAAATACAACTTCACAGAAGCTGGATTTACAGCTGTTGTACAAGCTGCGAAACGGCATATGCCTCCCAATAATTTAATGTGCGAAAATCATTATGAAGAAGGTCAGCTTTTAGTTTACCGTATCATAAAATAGATACATATCTAAACGGTTGCATGCTATTTTGGAAAGAAGATATCAACATTAGAAATTGTAAAATATGTAATCAGGAAAGGTACAAATCAAGAAAGAAAGAAGGAAAGGAAGTCCCGTATAAACGTATGCATTATTTACCAATTACTGCTAGACTTCAAAGGTTATATGCATCTTCTGTAACCACGCAACATATGAGATGGCATAGTATTAGAACATGGGAAGAAGGTACGTTAACACACCCAGCTGATGGGGAAGCATGGAAGCATTTTGACCACAGATATCCTGATTTTGCATCCGAGAGTCGTAATGTTCGACTTGGTTTATGTACGGATGGATTTTCACCATTTTCTCGGTTTGGTTTTAGATATTCGTCATGGCCTATAATTGTCACACTTTATAATTTACCTCCATGGATGTGTATGAAAACTCCATATATGTTTCTCACAGTTGCCATCCCTGGTCCTAATGATCCGACACAAGGAATCGATGTTTATTTACAACCTTTGATTGAAGAATTAAAAACACTGTGGTACGAAGGAGTAGAAACATACGATATTTTCAAAAAAAAACTTTCGCATGTATGCTTCTTTGATGTGGACAATCAGCGATTTTCCTGCTTATGCAATGCTTTCAGATTGGAGTACGGCTGGTCGTCTAGCTTGTCCGTACTGCATGGAAGATACACGAGCATTTTCTTTATCTCATGGAAAGAAAATTTCATGGTTTGACTGTCATCGATGTTTTCTTCATATTAATCATCCTTTTAGAAGAGATAGGAAAAACTTTGCAGCTAATAGACATGAAACTTTGAGACCACCTACGGTTTGGTCAAGCGAAGATATTTATGAACTTGTAAAGGATTATCCAAAGATACAAGAAACCGGAGAACAAATTGAAATTCAAGTTAAATCATCGATTCATAACTGGTGCAAACAAAGCATATTTTGGGAGTTGCCTTATTGGAAAAATCTCCTGATTCGTCATAATATTGACGTGATGTATAATGAGAAAAAGGTGTTTGATAATGTTTTTAATACACTTTTGAATGTCAAGGGGAAGACGAATGATGATTTGAAATCAAGACGTGATATCAAAGTAATATGTAATCGTCCTGAGCTTCATATAAAGCCAAATGACACAAAAAAGCCAAAAGCTTGCTATGAGCTAGACAATAATCAAGTTAAAGTACTTTTAAAATTGGTGGAAGGACTAAGATTCCCGGATGGTATATCTTCTAATATTCGTAGATGTGTCGACTATAAGAACAATAAACTTAGCGGGATGAAAAGTCATGATTGTCATGTTATGATGGAAAATTTATTACCCGTCGCTTTTAAAGAACTGTTGCCCGTAAAAGTTTGGACTGTTGTAACAGAACTTAGTCTTTTTTATAAAGAGATTTGTTCTACTACATTAAAAGTTGATCGTCTACGTAAACTTGAGGAAGAAATCCCGATATTGCTCTACAAAATAAAAAAAGTATTTCCTCCAGGTTTTTTCAATGTTACGGAACATTTACCTATTCATCTTCCATTAGAAGCACGTCTTCGAGGACCTGTGAAATATGGATGGATGTATCCATTTGAAAGGTATTTAAATCATCAAAAAAAGTGAGATAGAAAGCTCGAGCTGAAGGTTCGATTTGCAAATCATACATCGAAGAAGAAGCTTCGTTTTTTCTCTCTCATTATTCTAGTGACCATGTGAACATATCATTTGAAAGTGCTACGCGTAATGATGAAGGCATTGATCAAGATAATTGTCAAACGACCTTATCAATTTTTAAAAAACAAGGTCGGCCTGCTGGTGCTTGTGTGGAAGTATGGTTGGATGATAGAGATTATCATGTTGCACACACATATGTTCTTCTCAACTGTGCCGAAGTTGCACCGTTTGTTAGGTAATTTACTTATATATATATATATCATCACCACGTGTGTATACACCAATACATGCACACACGTGTATCTTAATCATAATGCAACATTTGTTATATAATTGCAGTATTTACGAATCACAACATCCTAACGGCGATATCGGCAAAGAATTCGCTTCTTGGTTTTCTAAGTACATTTTTGATATAACAAATTGTGTTATAGACGAAGGATTGAAACATTTAGCTATGGGACCAAAAAGGAAAGTGAAGACATATCCAATATTCTTTGTCAATGGATATAAATTTAATACCAAAGAATACGGTGTCGAAAATTAACTAACAATACTGGTGTATTTGTTAAAGTTGGTGATGATCCAAGTGATCATATACATGATTTTTATGGCGTGCTAACCCAGGTTTTGCAATTGACATATTTCACAAGACCCGCAGAAGAAATATTTTTGTTTAAATGCAACTGGTTCAGCAATGTTTCAGGTTCCGGAATCAACGTGCACCCAAAATATAATCTTATAGAAATAAAACGTACTTCGCGTTATTATAAATACGATCCTTTCGTACTTGCCAAACAAGCTCTTCAAGTTTATTATGCTTCTTACCCGTCTCTAAAAAGAGATAGATTGGTCGACTGTTTTTAAAGTAAAGGCAAGATTTACATTTGATGGACGGAATATTCCCAAAGAACAAGCTTACCAAGCAGATATCGAGGAAAATAGAGGAATAATAATAACCGACAATCAAATAGATTTTGGACCTCTAACGATGAATCAAATGCATTATTGAAGCATTTGAGAGTACATAGGAACAAAATATAGAGTGCGAAACAGAGTCTGAATCCGAAAATGATGAGGACTGATCAACTATCTACATTTTGAGAAGGTAAATTCATATTATTTTAAACATTATTCTGTTTTCATTAAAAATGAAATGGTATGCTAATATATGATATGTATCACATCTCGTTTTTATGTTACGCCATACTGTATGTTTTACATATAGTCATTTTATTTTCTGTTATAATGTTTGTTTGTAACATGTATTATATAGGTATGTCGTCACGTAGACGTACCAGTTGACATTCTGGGTCTCCCTCTTCCTCACAGAGAGGGCATGCTCGTCCGGACGGTGGTGATGGCGGTGGTCCATCACAGGAGCTACGACGTCCTGTGATGTGGCTAAAGCCAAAAACAGATCAAAGGTAAGTATTAAATTTCAAAATAAAATTTCATTTTCGTACAATCTATTCTGAAAATATATAGTAGTCATGAAATATTAAACGTTTTTTCTCTGTTTAAACACAGTGGTTTCTCTTTGGAGCTGACTCAAGTAGTTCTATCTATATCTCGACGGGCGTACATGAGTCGTATGATCGAATGTTGTCCTAAGTGGACATTGATTCAAGATAATGTTAAAGAGACTATTTGGCAGGATTTTTTGGTATGTCACTTTATATATTAGGAACATGTTATATCAATTCATGTTTACATTATTTATAAAAGCTGTATAACTCTTATTTTGTCAAACGTGCAGGCGGAAGTGGACCTTCAGGACGCTGGTATTTCAGTCATATATCGCCACTGGTGCAGCAAAGTCGCAAAGAACTACCGGGAAATAGTAAACAACTTAAAAACAGCGGGAAAGAAGCCTCAGTGGATGATCGCAGCTGTGTGGGATGATTTGTGACATGGTGGGGAAACGAGGAGTTTCAGGTAAATTTATCACATGTTTAATTTAAATTCTTCTACGCAAATTGATGCAGCACACCATACTAGCTTAGCTGTTTTAGGTCGCTCGGATGCCTTAGGTCGCTTGCGACCTAACGACATAGATGATGCAGTGAAACAGGATGCAGCGCATGAGTTATGCCATAGGTCGCTAATGTGCTACGACCTAACGAAGTCTCGACCTACCAAGCCACGACCTAACAAGTCATGTTATCTGATGCCGCAAGCCTTAGGTCATTCTGAAGTTAGATCGCTAACATGATAGTTTGAGTTATTCGAAGCTTAAGTCTCCATTTTATCATAGGCCGCACCATTTAAGTCGCTTGACCCTATGCCGCATCAATCTTAGGTCGCGTGGAGATTTCCAGAAGCCATTTTCTTGAGTCGCTGATCTTTAAGTCGCTCAAGCGTCCCTGTAGCTGTGCTATGTCGATGAGCCGCATTATGTAAGGTTGCATGATGTGTGTATGGTTGTAATATGTTATGTCGTTATGTGTTGTATATATTGAGTCGTATGTTGTATGTGTTGTAACTCGTTTGTATTTTCTTTATGTTGTAATGTTGTAAGTCGCTGGATGTTAAGTCGCATTGTCTTTAGGTCGTGTGCCATAAGTCGTAGGTCGTTGAAGTTGTTTAGGTCAGATTTTGTTAGGTCGGCCATGGGGATATGTGTGAGTTGTAACTACTATAAATAGGGGGTGTTGGTCATTTGTAAAAGGTAGGTTGATTTTGAATAAACTTTTGTTTGAGTGCTTTGTGCCTCTTTAAAATTGGAAGTTGAGCGTTGTCTCCTTTCTCCATTTTCGGTTATTCGAGTGCGCTCGAATCAACGGATTTGAAGCCGATTCACAGAATCTCGTGCGCGAGATCAACGTAGAAGAGTCGTGGATCTTTTAACACGGTATCGTGCGCGATCAACATGTTGGAGATAGCTAGAATTCAGTATCTCTCGAGATCAACGAATTTGGGCATTCGGTATTTTCAAACCATCGATTTATCTTGTTTCATCTAATCGTTTCTTCAATTAGTTTGACACGAAATCTTCATTTCATTGTCATCCGTTAAATCCGCTGCGTCAGTTTGGTATCAAAGCCAGACTTAGCCAATCATAGCTAAGCCGAGCCTATTGGGAGAAGATTTAAAGTGTTGGAGTTTGAGCCGAGTTGAAGTTTGGATCACGGCCGAGAGTTAAAGTAGTTACAGCCGAGAGAAGGTTCAGTGAAGGAGCTGTGCATCACTTTTATAAGTCAAGCCGAGAATTAAAGTTGTTTGGATTTGTTGAAGATTTGACAATGCCGCCGAGAAGAGCTAATCGATTTCAAAATGTTGAAGATGTGTATCGTAGACAAGAAGCCGAGCAAATGGAACAACGTATCAATGAAAAGTTTGATGAAGGTATTGGAAAGTTGGAGAAATTGATGAATGATATGAATCAAAGCCAAAGGAGAAGGTCACCAATCTCGAACCATGGAGGAAACAGAGTTTCGCCATCGGTTGCGAAGCGAGTAGGGTGTCACCACAATCTTGTAGAGAAAGGAGAGAATCATCAGTTTCAATGAGAAGAGAATACCATGAGTACAGATATGAAGAGAGAAGAACTCCACGTGAGTTTGGACATTAACCATATCATGATGTTGAAAGACATAGTAAAAGAGATATGCGTGATCATAGAGATGTTGACGGTCGAGATCGATATCGAAGTACATTTGATTATGATGAAGATGGTGATAGAGGTAGTGTTCATTATCGAGATCGAGACCAAGTACGAAATCAATATCGAGATATAGAAGATGATCGTAAATGGGAGTCGGGGATGAAGACTGAAATTACAGAATTCAAAGGTGGAATGATCGCGGAAGATTTTTTGAATTGGTTATCTAATGTTGAAGAAATTTTTGACTTCAAGGAAGTTCTCGAGCATCGAAGAGTTAAGTTGGTTGCTACTCGATTGAAAGGGAGAGTTATGGCATGATGGAAACAAACTAAACTTACACGGGAGAGAATGGGGAAGTCGAAGATTGTTTCATGGGAGAAGATGAAGAAGTTGATGAAGGCTACTTTTTTGCCTTATAATTATCAGTCTCTTATGTATCAACGTTTACAAAATTTGAGACAGGGAACAGAGACGGTGAATGATTATGCAGATGAATTTTATCAATTGATTGCGAGGAATGATATCATGGAGACAGAGGAACAATTGACAGCTAGATATGTTGGAGGATTGCGAACACAGATTCAGTATATGGTGAATATGTTTGATCCAAGATCCATGGCTGAAGCACAGCAAAAGACTCTAGCTTGGGAGAAGCAAGGTAGAAGAGGAGGTGGTGTGTTTACAAATTCCAACAATCAAGTGAAAGGGGATAGTAGCAATACGAATGTTTCCAAGGCTGTTAATAAACCGGTTGTTAGCGAAGTTGCTAAGACCAAGGTCAATAGTGGTATCAAATGCTTTAATTGTCAGGAGTTTGGTCACAAGAGCAATGAATGTCCGAAGCCTAAGAAGCGAGTGATGGTTGCTGAGGTTGAGGATGAGGATGCAGAAATTGAATGTTCCAATTCACCACAAGTTGAGGAGGAAGCAGAATTATTATCAGGAGATGAGGGTTGTAATTTGATGATGAGGAGGTCGTGTTTGACACCGAAGCAAGAGGATGATTCTAGTTGGCTGAGGAGTAATATTTTCCAGTCAATGTGTACTATCTTGGGGAGGGTTTGCAAGTTTGTCATTGATGCAGGAAGTTGTGATAATATCATCTCTTCAGAAGCTGTAAAGAAGTTGGCGTTAAAGACAGAGAAGCATCCAAACCCCTACAAATTAGCTTGGTTGAGGAAAGGTGGGGAAGTGAAGGTTAATCGAAGAGCTTGTGTAACTTTTTCAATTGGAAAGAAGTATAAAGATGAAATTTGGTGTGACGTGGTAGACATGGATGTATGTCATTTGTTGTTGGGGAGACCGTGGCAATACGATAGAGTTGTGCAACATGATAGGAGGACTAACTGCTATAGTTTCATGTTCGAGGGCACCAAAATCACTTTAGTTCCTAAAAAGCGACAACTAAGTGAAAGCAAGTTGGAGGAGATTGAAGAACTAAAGACTTTGTTATCTTTGAAGGAATTTGTCAAAGAAGTAGAAGATGAGCCTGAAGTGTTTTTGTTGATCGGACGTGAAAGTAGAGCGGAGGTTGAAATTCCATAGAAAGTTAAACCAGTGCTGAAGGAATTTGAAGATGTATTCCCAGAAGAGCTTCCAAAAGAATTACCACCGTTGAGAGATATATAACATCAGATTGATCTTGTACCGGGAGCAGTGTTACCATATAGACCACATTACAGAATGAGTCCGAAGGAGCACGCAGAATTGAGAACGCAGGTGGAAGAGTTGCTTGAACAAGGGCGCGTACAAGAAAGTTAAAGTCCTTGTGCAGTACCAGCATTGTTAGTGCCGAAGAAGGATGGAACTTGGAGAATGTGTACAGATAGTGGAGCACTAAACAAGATTACATTGAGGTACATATTTCCGATGCCTAGATTGGATGATTTGTTAGATCAGTTGAATGGAGCTGCCATCTTTTCAAAGATTTATCTGAAGTGTGGATATCATCAGATTCGAATTCGACCAGGAGATGAATGGAAGACCGCATTCAAGACACGGGAAGGGTTGTATGAGTGGCTGGTCATGCCGTTTGGTCTTTCGAATGCACCTTGTACTTTTGTACGAGTGATGAATCAGATCTTTCGACCATTCATTGGAAAGTACGTGGTGGTATACTTTGATGATATATTGATATACAGTAGGAGCACCAAAGAACATCTACTACATTTGCGGGAAGTATTGATGATACTTCGTCAGGAACAATTTTATGCTGCAACGAAGAAATGCGTGTTCATGACGCATAGTGTTTAATTTTTGGGATATGTTGTATCAGAAGGAGGTATACAGGTGGATCAGAATAAAGTGGAAGCGATCAAAAATTGGCCACAACCCAGGACGATAACAGAAATTAGAAGTTTTCATGGTTTAGCATCATTCTACCGAAGATTTATTCCTCATTTCAGTAGCGTGATGGCACCAGTTACTGATTGTGTGAAGGGCAAGCAGTTTTCATGGTCAGAGGAAGCAGGATTTTCTTTTGAGCGAATCAAGGAACTTTTGATGACAACACCAGTTCTAGTTTTGCTGGATTTTCAGTTGCTATTTGAATTACATACTGATGCATCTAAAGTTGGAATTGGAGGAGTGTTGAGTCAGAGGGGACGTTCAATTGCTTATTTCAGTGAGAAGCTTTCGGGAGCAAAGATGAGATATAATACTTATGATGTAGAATTTTACGCTGTTGTTCAAGCTATCAAGCATTGGAGACACTATTTGTTCCATAAAGAATTTGTTCTGTTTGATGATCATGAAGCGTTGAAGCATTTGCAGGGACAGGATAAGGTTGCAGCCAGACATGCTTCATGGATAGCATACTTGCAACAGTTTACATTTGTGGTCAAGCATAAGTCGGGAGTTACAAACCGTGTGGCAGATGCATTGAGTAGAAGAAATCATTTGTTGACTACACTGAGAGTTGAAGTGACGGGGTTTGATGTGTTGCCAGAATTGTTTGTTGAGGATCCTTACTTTGCGAAAATTGCAGATGAAGTCAAGAAAGGGAAGACAGATGAGTATGTGTTGGTGGATGGTTTTCTTTTCAAAGGAAATCAATTGTGTTTACCAGAGTACAGTCTGCGAATGAAGATTGTGAAAGAATTGCATGAAGAAGGTCATGTGGGAAGAGATCGTACCTTGCAGTTGATTTCTCAATCATATTTTTGGCCTTCCATGAGAAAAGAAGTTGAAAGATTTGCGCAGAGATGTCACATATGTCAAGTTTCCAAAGGGACAGCTACGAATGCAGAATTGTATATGCCATTGCTCGTGCCTACTAGACCATGGGTTGATGTTAGCATAGATTTTATTTTGGGTTTGCCAAGAACTCAACGAGGGAATGATTCTATATATGTTGTGGTGGATAGATTTTCGAAAATGGCACATTTCATAGCTTGTAAGAAGACCGCTGATGCAGTCCGTGTTGCTCAATTATTCTTTAAAGAGGTTTATCGACTACATGGGCTACCTGAAATCATTGTTTCTGAACGGGATACTCGTTTTCTAAGTCATTTTTGGTTGAGTCTGTGGAAGATGGTTGGGACAAAGCTGAATTTTAGTAGCGCCTATCATCCACAAACTGATGGGCAAACGGAAGTGGTGAACAGATCTTTGGGAAACTTGTTGAGATGTCTTGTGAAAGATAATTTGAAGAGCTGGGATGTGAAATTGTGTCAGGCAGAGTTCGCTCACAATCATGCCGTTAATCGAAGCACTGGATTCAGTCCATTTCAAATAGTATATTCAGCAATGCCGAAGGGACCGTTGGATTTGACGACAGTTCCACTTCAGAAAGGGGTTGTTAAACGGGCTTGCGATTTCGTTAATGAGTTGCAGGAGTATCACAGGACTGTTCATTAACGTTTGCTTAAGGCAAATGAGAAGTATAAACAACTGGCAGATAAGAAGCGAAGGAGTGTGGACTTCAAAGAGGGTGATTTTGTTTACGCAATATTGACGAAAGATCATTTTCCAGTTGGAACTTACAACAAATTGAAAGCTCGAAAGATTGGTCCAGTAGAAATCTTGAAGGCAGTGATAATGCTTATCAGTTGAAGTTGCCGGATCATATTCATACGGCCGATGTTTTTAACGTCAAACATTTGATTCCGTATCATGAGGATAAGCGTCTTGAAGAAGAGGAAGGTGCGAATTCGGAGTCGAATTCTTTTCAACCAGGGGAGGATGATGCAACACACCATACTAGCTTGGCTGTTTTAGGTTGCTCGGATGCCTTAGGTCGCTTGCGACCTAACGACATAGATGATGCAGTGAAAAAGGATGCAACGCATGAGTTATGCCATAGGTCGCTAACGTGCTACGACCTAACGAAGTCTCGACCTACCAAGCCACGACCTAACAAGTCATGTTATCTGATGCCGCAAGCCTTAGGTCGTTCTGAAGTTAGGTCGCTAACATGATAGTTTGAGTTGTTCGAAGCTTAAGTCGCCATTTTATCATTGGCCGCTCCATTTAAGTTGCTTGACCCTATGCCGCATCAATCTTAGGTCGCGTGGAAT
This sequence comes from Allium cepa, assembly GCA_030765085.1. Classification (NCBI taxonomy): domain Eukaryota; kingdom Viridiplantae; phylum Streptophyta; class Magnoliopsida; order Asparagales; family Amaryllidaceae; genus Allium; species Allium cepa. Next base: position 941,822,827 of record CM060934.1, on the reverse strand, counting down.
TTCCAGAAGCCATTTTCTTGAGTCGCTGATCTTTAAGTCGCTTAAGCGTCCCTGTAGCTGTGCTATGTCGATGAGCCGCAGTATGTAAGGTCGCATGATGTGTGTATGGTTGTAATATGTTATGTCTTTATGTGTTGTATATATTGAGTCGTATGTTGTATGTGTTGTAACTCGTTTGTATTTTCTTTATGTTGTAATGTTGTAAGTTGCTGGATGTTAAGTCGCATTGTCTTTAGGTCGTGTGCCATAAGTCGTAGGTCGTTGAAGTTGTTTAGGTCGGATTTTGTTAGGTCAGCCATGGGGATATGTGTGAGTTGTAACTACTATAAATAGGGGGTGTTGGTCATTTGTAAAAGGTAGGTTGATTTTGAATAAACTTTTGTTTGAGTGCTTTGTGCCTCTTTAAAATTGGAAGTTGAGCGTTGTCTCCTTTCTCCATTTTCGGTTATTCGAGTGTGCTCGAATCAATGGATTTGAAGCCGATTCATGGAATCTCGTGTGCAAGATCAACGTAGAAGAGTCGTAGATCTTTTAACACGGTATCGTGTGCAATCAACGTGTTGGAGATAGCTAGAATTCGGTATCTCTCGAGATCAACGAATTTGGGCATTCGGTATTTTCAAACCATCGATTTATCTTGTTTCATCTAATCATTTCTTCGATTAGTTTGACACGAAATCTTCATTTCATTGTCATCTGTTAAATCTGCTGCGTCACAAATACTAACTAAAAATGTTAAACAATTTTTGTTTTTAAATTAAATTTACAGAGGCAGTCGGAGAGGAACTCAGCCAATAGGAGCAAGAACCCTGTAACACATCTTGGTGGTTCCAAGTCATTTCAGCATCACCGAGAGGACTTGGTATATTCATTATAATCATGATAATAATTTAAAGATTTTAAGTTCTAAGTTGTAGATAATGTAACAATATATATATAATATATATGTATATGGACATATTTCAGGAGAGACAACGTAGTGGTGCTTCTGTGAGTTACTGGGATGTTTTCACGCATACTCATGCGTTGAGCCAGGTCGCCGAAGTAGGCAACGTTTCATACTCCTGGGATCACGATGCCAAAGCGCAGTCCGCATATGTAAGTAACATAATGACTTAACACTTATATAAGTTAAATAAAATAATGTTATCTAAATTCAACTTATTTTGCATAACAGCAAAAGTTTCAGCAAGCACAGACTTTCATTCTCGAGGGCTCTGGGCGCGACGAGTTGACCGCCGATGAGGAGGACGCTATTTTTGAGTCTGTCATGGATCCAGCGGCACATGGCAGACACTATGGTTTTGGGTATCAATCGTTAATAACTTTAACTTAAATTTTAAAATAATTATTCTGAACCAACTGTTGCACATTGTGATGGATTATAGTAAACACGAATTACAATTATTAAACACTAATAATTTAAATTTTATTTACAGGCTAGGACGGCTCAGATTGAGTATCATAGGGCTCAAGATAAAGAGGAGATTGCACAGCTCAGGGCCCAGATCGCCGCGCTCGAGGAACGCAATATCCGCACCGAAGCCAAGATGGAGGAGCTGAACAGGCGTCTTACGGAGTTTAGGCCGGTTTCCGTCTTCTAGTGGTTCTGGAGGAGAGTGATTTCAGGTATGATTTGATTTGTTTTACTATGGACATGTATATTTAGAGAGTGTGAGGATTTGATACATTCTGATGTTTTGGATGTTGGTTTTGATGTGATTTTTGAGATGTTGATGTAGTAGTTTGGATATTGTTGGATTGGACATTTTGTTGGATGTTGATGTTGGATGGTTTATGTTGTTTATATTGATTTTTATTGTGTATATTGATTAGTATATATTCTTATTACTTGGATTTACTATTATGATTGATTATATGTGAGATATGCTGTTGTATATGTGCTCGAAATTGAGCTTTTATGATATATACGATGTTGGAGGTGGCTGGAATCATGCATTGTTGGTTTTGTAAAAAAAACCCAGATTTCCAACGTCGTCCAACGTCCGCCAATTGCTCACTGGCACATTTAATCCAACGTCTTTCAACGTCCTCCATCGGATCTCCCAACGTCTTTCTAACGTCCATTTTGGTCAACATCTTCTTCCATTTGGACAACCTGAACGTTGGAAGACGTTGGTATATGCGCGTTGGGTCCGTTGGTTAACGTTGGATGCCGTTGAATTGTGTATCAACAACGTTTCCAACGTCCATCAACGGCTTTCCAACGGCCGCCAACGTCCCACCTCCGTTGGAATGCACTCTGTGTCTTGTAGTGTATTGACCAAAATAGCGATAAATTTTGAAAGAAAATAATAAATACCTTCAACCTTAAACACCTTAAAAACACACGATTTTTATCGACGATTCAAGGTCGATTTGGAAAAATGAACCGCCAAACTCAATTTATGAATAGTAGATTTATAAAATAAAGAAAGCGAACCCTAGCGGAATAGAAGGCGAAGAGAATTTAGTATGTTTCTTGATTTTATTAGTTTGTTAGTATTTTATCTTATTATTAATTTAATGTTTTTATTATCAGAAAAGAATGGCGAATGAGGTATTCATAAAGCTTTTTGCAAGAAAAATGATGCTATAAAACCACATTATTATTTATTGCTGAATTGTTATGAGTTGCTAACGAGCACACGGAAGTAGAATTCTGATAATGCGAAGAGCCTCTGAGACGTTTAAACTAAGGCGAAGGAAAAGAAAAAAGCATCAAAAGTATCATACTTGTCTAGTCCGGAAGATTCATCTTGTAGAGAAACCTCATTTGAGGGAGAAAATAAGGTGGGTATGCTCATCCAGAGACCCGATGAAGGTTATAGTCCAATGAGCATCAAAGCAGTAAAGAGAAAGAATAAAGCTGATGCCGCTTTGAAAGCTAAAGTGAACATCATTAACGAAATTCATGAAAGAATCCATCAAGATAGAAGCAAGCAAGTGCAGGAGAAGATTAATGTAATACATAAATTTGCAAATATTGAGCAACAAAAGTTGTATATTAAACAAGAAAATCAAGAACAAATGATTATGGATAACGATTTGATGGGAATGGATGAAATCCAAATGCAATATTGGATGAAGCGCAAATGAAAAACACTTATATCTAGATTCTCTCAAAGTATTTTTTTTAAACTTAGCATTGTATAATTTGTAATTCCGGTTACTTAGAGGTTGTATAAATCTGTTGTATTTGATTACTAATTAATGTTCTACTATTTTTGTTTCCATTCAAACAAAGTCTATAACCAAGCTAAATAACATTGTGAATGATATGAAATATACGTTGATAAGTTAACTAAAATACAGACACAACACAAGTGTAGGCTAATTAGATGTAATTGAACTAACAATATCTGAAGTAATTTCAAATATGATTCATAAAAGCCTTTTGTAGGAAGTTGTGAAGTTGTGCTTCTTTCGAATAAAAGATGACGTTCCACGTGAATGTTGAAAGCTTCTTCATTTATAAGAATGTCATCTCGGAATATTTCTGGCATTTGTGCTGCCCCATCATATTCGTAGTGACGATGTTCTTCATCCTTATCTCTTTTGTCTTCATTAATTATATTATGCATAATAACACATGCAAACATAATTGTGGACATTTTTCTCGAGACCACAGTTGACAAGGATTACTATTCATTGCAAATATGAATTGAAGAAAGTCAAAAGTTCTTTCTACTTCTTTTTTTTCTCTTTTGCATCGCAACAAACTTTTCTTGCTTTGCTGTTATCGGATTTGGACACATTTTCACAGTAACGTTTCGTTTTGGATAAATCCCATCGCCAAGATAATATATGTGGTCATAAGTGTTTTGTCCAAGAGTAAATGTCACTGGATTTATCCAGATAAGCGCCAGATCATTAAATAAGTGTGACATCTCATTAACATTTAAGTCAGTGTTAGATCTAGGGTTTCAAAGAAGGCATGCCATATCCATAAATCATATGGAGCAACGACTTTCAAAATAATAGTTAGCCTTCTTTCTTTACTATTGCAAGCTCCAAGATATGCTTTGGGGCAGTTCTTCCATTCCTAGACTTCCTAGCAATCAGACCATCCTTTGCTCTCATGCATTTCTCTAATCCGTAGCACATCTTCTTCATTCTAAGATCTAAGGTAGTCATTGCCGAAAACTTTCACTATAGAGTGCCAGAATTTTTCGAGGGTTTCTAATGCAGTTCTCCCTACAATCCAATATGCATCATCGAATGCACCTATGGGGGTGCTGTAAGGTAACATCCTCAATGCAATAGTTATTTTTTGTTCACCACTAAGACCATGTATTTTTGAATAAAATATTTATTATTGTTTTGAATACCCATTAGAATTCTTAAAAATAGATATCTTCTCATTCTGTATCTTCTCCTAAACATATTCAGTCCATAAGTGCAATTTGGACTGAAGTAGTCTTGCATGAGGGTTTGTGAAAGGCAAATTGATTAAGGTTTACATGTTTTCGACCGATTACCAATTCGTCGTGTTTTTTGGATGTGGAACCATAATCATCATGGAATATGTCAACTATTTTTTGCATTTCTTTGACTTCCTCGCATATGATATCTTCCTTCTCGGAATCATTATTGAAATCCATGACATATTTAAGGAAAGATGAAGTATTCATTATTTATTTAATTTTATTCTATGAGAGAAAGAAAGAAGATTATAATGTGATATCTGGTATTGATTGAAGTCCTTATATATAAGTGAAATGATAGGTGCATAGCAACAAGGAATGAGTGACCAACATTATTTTATAAAATAATGAGTGCGGTCATCTCAACGTTAACAAGTTGCAGACAGCGTTAATTCAGAGTATGGTCATCTCAACTTTAACAAGTAGCACACAAAGATTCAGAGTGTAGCCATCTCAACTTTAACAAGTGGAAAACAACATTAATTCAGAGTATGGTTATTTAAACTTTAACAAGTGGAAGATAAATAATTTAGAGTGTGGCCTTCTCAACTATAACAAGTGGCAAACAACATTAATTCAAAATGTGGTCATCTCAACTTTAACAAGTGACAGACGAAGAATTCAGAGTGTGGTCATTCAGATCACTCTTGATTTGTATAAAATAGATTATGAACTGCCTATTTAAGTGAAAATTTTACAGTTAAAGTTTACAACAAATTCAATGGAAAATGAAATTTGGACTCCACAAAATTATTTTGTGCTAATCAACGTGTATACATAAGCCGATGTAAGACACATGTAGGAGGAGTTGAATCAAGATTTTTGGGTTACTCTAAATGAAGCATTTAATAATCATCTCGATTGTAGATTAATTTGAAGAGCTTTTCGAAGATACAGAAGCATCATAAATACAGTAGAGTAAGAAGATCTATTTCAATTAGCACGATCTACGCTTGATTCACGATATTTCTGGAAGTATCAAACTAATTTCGTTGGATATGCTGCATATGATCTTTGGGTTAGCCATGCTCGACAACTTGAATGATGTCTGGCATAGCTATTTACTTTTATTATGTTTTATGTACTTTCAATAAATTCCATGTACTTACGAATTCAATTATAGTAGTTAAGTTATTTATATTAAGTAAGTTGTATATATTTTCAATACCTACCAAATATTTAAAACAAGAAAATAACAAATACTTAATTAAAACAATACAAACAAGACAACCAACATTGAAATAGACTGATCCATCCAAGACAACCTGATAATTAAAACAATATAAACAAGATAATAAACGATATTATAGATTTAAAACAGACATACAAGCTGATTAAAAAAACTATCTTCGACCACTTGAATATTCAATTGAACCAAGTATCCTCTAGAGTGTTTTAATTTGTTCTTCAAGTTCAATTTCGTATGCAATTGCTCGATGAAGAAAAGAATCGTCAAACCATCATCGAAGTTCACAACCATCCAGAAAATTACGATATCAATAGTGGTGTCGACTGATGTTAAATCTATTTCTTGTGACTGAATACGGAATAGCAACTCCACAATTATAGTTTATTTGTCCAGAGTCAACCTCTTGGTCGGTATGAAGTATTTGGTGGCGCGTTTCATGCCTTCTTTGCATTCTTCCATTGTGGCTACGTTGCTCCGCTCTTTACCTTCTTCCATTCTCTATAAGTCTACGCTAATGTAACTCTCCCATGCTCCCTTGCATCTTTTTGTGTTTTTCCTCCATTTCAAAATACCATTCATTGGTGATTAAGTGGAAGATATATTTGGTGAAGTATAATGACTTAAAAGGACATTCATATGAGTAAGATGAGGGTAATGAACTATGATTGTAATCCAACATTTTTTGTATGATTAATGGGATGAGATAGATTGCAGAACGGTTTGTTAAGCAATAGAATATATAGCAATAAGTATGCTGAAATGTGAATAAAGTTGTGCAATGTAGCTACAGTGTTCGAATGTGACAAAACATTATACCAAAAATGTCTTCGGTAAGTACGCTGAAATGTGAATTAAGCTGTGCAGTTGTAACATCCATCATTCTGAAGCCCAAAGCTAACCGCTACAGATATTGTAGTCATCTATAGTATAAATTTTTGGTAAAAAACGCGGCCATATTAGTTGTATACATTATATCTGAAGCATAAAAATATGAAAAAATTTAAAATATAATTTCAAAAACAACTTTTTTCATTACATTTTAAATCAGCATTTCATATTCATTCCATAGTTCCCAAAACATTGCCTAGGTTCGGATAAAGTCTTACTAATTACGCCAAGAGCAACATATGAAGATGCCTCTTGGATGAGTATAATTATTAAATAGATAGACATATCTTCTGTCCATACATTCATACAATAACTGATATAAAATAGAGGATAGTAAATATAGATAAATTTCTACGTAGCTAGCTTCTGCCTCCTACACATCTTCGGAAGCATTATTCGCCAAAACCTACCTTATCTGTAAAGCCCTTGATCGTGACCTACTCAAATCAAATTTTGAGAATCCAAGAGTTAAGGGAAAAACATAAACTTCGAGTCAGACAAAAAGCTTGGTGTGAATAATAATATGGCATCTTGGTTAATTGATATCTAGTGAGACGACATCGCCGAGCGAAACAGTTTTACTCTCACTATATCCTTTAAAACACATCTTCTACAAATCAAAGTCCTACAACCAAACTGGTTAAAATAAACAGTATAAATAATAATATGCATGCATGCAATATGGGTAATCATAAACAATCTGCTTAAATCAATGGACCATCTCTACCAACATTGTAGTTTTCTTAGGATAACTACAAACCTATGGCTAACTTGGGCCCATCAGATATATCAAATTATTTAACCTACTAGTAGAAGAAAAATAGACGGTCTATCCAAAACTTACTATTCCTAAGGTCAACTGATCCTAATGGTTTTGCGAGTTCACTAATAACTTGTCTAATCTGTCTGTATTCCTTTTTGTGGGTACATCTACTTTTAGTTTTACCCATGAAATGCACTATGCACTGGAATTTTGGACTTATATTAGCTAGGGGCTACTAGCTAAAGTATAAGACGTGACTCTACACCAGTCCCATTTGGTTTTCTAAGCTCTAAATCATTTTATTCTATCATAATTTATCGAAAGGTGATAAGAACAATAATCTCTTTAATAAAATACTGTGTTAGGTAACCTTATTATTTCCTTAAAAACACTTTTCTTCATAAATGATTTAATTCTCGAAATCATATTTAAACCAAAGATATTATAAGCATTTACTTTATCAAAATATTTATGCCACGATATATACTTTTATTAAATTACATTGATGAAGTTCGAATTCACTTAGAGATCATCGCCTCTTAAAACCTTAGGCTATAGAGACAAAAAATATAAGTCTTTATTTTGATAAAACATGACGAGGTCATCGTTGACAAGGGTCTTCATCCCTCTAAAATAGCTTAAAGTCTTTAACATAAATATATAAAGGGATATAGTCGTAGTCATCCACTTATTAAAACATAATATAAAACTACATAAGGATTTCGACGACATTGATAGATACTGACATGAATGCCTTAACTAAAATAGCGGCCTCATTAGGGCCAAAGTCATAATATGTAGCGACATAGCCTCTTAGAAGAAAATGGTTAATGATTTAAAGTGGCAAGCTATAAGTTCAACGATCATCAAGATCGAAGTGGTCAAACGCGGAGTCCTTATCAAAACACTACAACATCGTTATCGTCACCGTAGTCTCTTTGAAAACATTGGGTTCGAATGAATCTTTTTAAAATAAGCTCTAACATGCCTTTATATAAAACAATGTATTTAAGTTACACAGCAATGACAGCATCGAAGACCACGGTGTCGACCTTGATGTCTTCGCACTCCGACCAAGGATGATACATTCCATACCAACTAGCTTTGATATCCTATGTATCTTACTAGGTCATCGTCATAGTTCATAGAGATAGTGAGACAGGCTATGGCATCATGAAATGCAAAATGTGAAAGCCGTAATTACTAAGAAAACTGATTTCTTACTAATAAAAGTAATATCTTTTTACCTAACCTCAATCCTTGTAAAAGTCTCATTGGCTAACAATAACTTTATCATAATCCTTTTTTAGAAAACTACCTTGGCATAGATTTTACGTCTCCGAACCATTTTGCAAACCACCCCTTTTTTAATTAATACTATAATATAATACTTAAGCTTTTCTAACTTAAATAAATCACATTAAATCATGAATACTTGGGAAAAATCCCCTAAAATCATAACAAATCAGATTTATTATATGTTTCAACATATAAAAAATTTGGTGCCAGAAACATAATTTAATTATTTTAATAATTAAAATCTGAAATAGTCCATTTTCTTCCCTTGAGAAAATTGTAAAATTTTCATACATCATCAAAAAATTATGAAATTTAAAACACATTTTCTAAAATAGTGTTTCGTACATCATATCCAAATTCAAGTCATTTGGGTATCTATGATAGGTTTTACAACTCATACATATCATTAAATTTCATAATTAAATTTAATAAATTAACCAAAAAACATATAATCATTCAATCATTAAAAGCATTGCATAATATCATCAAAACATTTCAGATTTTGTACCTAAAACCAAAAACAACAATCAAAACTTAACATGCATCTATTTTCACTTTGAATGGATTAAGAATGTTGATATCTGATTTTATTAACCCTAGATTTCTACATGATTTCCAATCATTTCCTACCTCAAAACACTTATTAATGGCCGACCTTAGCTTTCTTTGATTTTGTTTATGAATAAGTGACGGGAGGGAGGAAATGAGAATAAGGGTTTAAGAAAATATGCTTTTGCCCCTCTACTTTTCCCTTCTCGTGTACCCTCCTACTTATTAATATTCTTATTGATTCTATTAATTCATCAATTAGGCTCGACCCTCGTTAATTACTAAATCTCAATCTCCTTATCATTTAACATTATTTTATTTAATTTACCCAATTAAATATCTAAATAATGTTTGTTAAAATTAAGGTTGTTACAGCAACATGTCTACAGTGTTCGAATATGACAGGACACTGAGCCACTTTGTCTTAAGTATGCTGAAATGTGAATAAAGCTGTGCAACATGGCTACAGTGTTCGAATGTGATAGAAACTGTACCACTTTATCTTTGATAAGTATGCTAAAATGTGAATAAAGCTGTGTAACATGGCTATAGTGTTTGAATGTGACAGAACACTGTACCATTTTGTCTTTGGTAAATATGCTGAAATATGAATAAGGCTGTGCAACGTGGTTATAGCGTCTGAATGTGACAGAACACTGTACCACTTTGTCGGGTAAGTATGCTGCAATGTGAATAAAGCCGTGAAATGTGAATAAGGCTATATAACGTGACATAACAACGGTAACATAAGTGTATCAATACAATACATAAATATAACACTGCAGTCAAAGCAAGCTAACATAAATGTAATAGTACAATCAAACAATAGTCATATAAGTGTAACAGTATAGCCATTTGTCATCCTAAGCCTATAATAACATCGTCGTCGTCAAAGTTGTCATCGTCATCCGTTGCCTCATCAAAATAAGCAGGACTGACATGGTTAAACTGGAATGTAGCCAGCTGAGCCTATAAATCATCAATTTGTATCTGCATTTCCTGCTTAGCCTCTTGACTGAGCATCTAAGTATGAACAAGTGTCATATGCTGATTAGCGGTAATATACCGTCTATGCTCGACCTATCTGCAAACTATAACCACATATAATATATCAGTATATGTCTGCTTAACTAATACTGTATAATGAATTATTAACATATTAAATTACCTAAAAAGGCGGATAAAGTCCAGTAGTACGGATACTGGCAATTTCATGATCATGTGGGTAAACTATCGGCTGCTCGATAAAAGTACCGCCGATATCATATGTTCTAAAATAGGCGGCAAGACTAAAGTCCATGGGCTGCCAAGCGTACAAGGATGAAGTGGGGTCAAAAGAAAATGGAGATGTTTGAACACTCCTAGTGACTATATGTGGACCTATTTGATAGGAGTTCACTACTCGAGTGTAATCAGGTAACATATAACATTGAGAAGCAACCCTAACAAAGTATCTGTCAAAATCCCCATCGGCTATGAAAAATGCTGAAGCATCTACCTATCCACTCTGTCACAATTCTTGTATATACTGCGTTCCAAAGGTTCGACGTCTGTTGAACATGTCATCACAAGATAATGGATCTTCATGGATACGTAGCCCCCAAGTGGTTTGATACTAGCATCACTCCCCTAAATACCAAATAGGAAAAAACACTGGTGGATGTAAAACAATTCTCCATAAACACAAGTAACATGCAATAGAAAGAGGATGACCATCATACAATTGGCTCATTAGTGTCATAGCGATCCAATATAAAGTCCATGGTGCCCGTAAAATATTAACACTGCATCTCAAATCCATTTGAGCGTGGGCCTCCATAAAGTCATGCCTAACCCCCATAGGTGCATGAGAAACCAACTGAATATACTCATATCGTCTCATGCGTGCAAAATATGCCTCTACTGCATGGCTAGTTGTCATAACAATGCAGAAATGTGTTTGTCGTATACTCATAGTACCTGTACAGCAAAATGTACCATATCCCAAACATCTCCCTAACTTCCTAGAGAAAATAAGAATCAAGAGTGGCGTACAAACATCCAAGTATAGAGGACCCATAATCTATAGTATATAACCGATCTTGATCGGCTACCGCTGTAAGATAACCTAATCTAATGGTACTCTTTTGGTTTACTCTTTTGGTTCGAAAAGAAGATTGAAGTAAATAAATATATAAGAAATGCTCTAAATACAGTGTCAGTCCAAGCATCGGTGCCCATATGAGCTGTAATATACTCCTATAGATATGTCAGGAGAACTGCACTGGAAGAAACATGACAACCGTCAAACTATGGTAGATATACGGTGAAAACCTCAGGGCTCTCATATGAATTATCAAAAGGAATTGACATCCTATCTAGGCCTCATATCTCAATCCTAGTCAACATATAAAAATCGACGGGGGTAATGCCAAGCTCAAAATTTGAAAAATGAAAAGTGTGTGTCATAGGCCACCACCTCTCAAGTAGAGCGGTTGTGAGTGAACGATCAAATGACTAATGTGGTTGAATTTGTAAGAAAAAAACAAAAGGGTTGGCATGTAGTTTATCTACTGAACCATGAGGAAGTCTACCGTAGTACCGTGCTATACACTTTAACCAACTATCCCAACAGCTGACGTATTGGAACTAAAAAATAGTTTATTTTTCAAGATTATTGTATTACTTAAATACATAACAACTAATTAATATGCTTGGTAATATGACAGATCTATACAATAAACAATATTTCATAAATAGTATAAAATGAACGTAACACTGATGCACTAAAAGTTATTTATTGAATTGTACCTCGATTGTATTCAAGGATGTCAACATGGGATGCGTGTATCCCTCGGACAGATCGTGCAGAATATGTAAGTCGTCAATAGTTGTCTCAGGGATGGGAGTAATGTGATGTGGACCAACAAGCTCCTCCAGCTGCTGTCCAATGGTACGTCTAGCAATTTTCGTAGCGCGGGGCGACATTTCAACGGGTTTTGTAAATAAAAAGTGGAAAAAAGAAAGTAATAATGAGGTAGAAGGAGTTGTTCGCGGTTTTTATAAACGTCCAACCTCGAACGTCTTTTCAATAGACGTTCATTTGTTAGGCTCTACCCTTAACATTCACGGCGTAATATTCAGGAAAACTGAATATTACGCCCTAAATCAGTTGGAGGTGCTTTAAAAACTGCAAGATATAAATGCCAAAATTTATGGATCAAATTTAGTTTGTTTATTTAGTTGTTTTTTTTATAGTCACTTCCCCTTGAAATAGAGGATGTATATCATCCCATGTCAAGGTAATTAGCTGTCGTCTATCCATAATCTTCTGCAAATTAATTAATTTTATCATATTTATATGGTTATTGTTAGCTTATGCACCCACGTAAAAGTAAAAAAGAAATGGAAATTTTCTTCTGCCTTCTTTTTTTTTTTTTTTAATTTTTAAGTTACAAGTCAAAGGGAGAGGGGAAAAAAACATAAGCACACACGGCTAAAGCGAATTTCGTAGCAGTCCATTTATTCTATCAGATAGAGAAATATACATGCCAAACATCATACAATCTTAGACGCTTAGAACATTACCAGAGTTGTACATGGCAAACATAACTAAATAGAACAGCAGAACAGCAAAGAAACAAACAGAAATACCAGTTCATCATCACAAACACCGTCGTAATCCAAGATATTTATAGCATGATTAAGCAAAACTATCCGCTGTGATAGATCTCGATTATGGATCGTAAACCAAGTGCCGGTATGATCTTATAATCATCGAACCCAGCCTCAGCGAACAACTTCTTCCATTCTTCTTCGGTTCTCTGCTTTCCAGTAGTATGAACCATCATATGAATATCAAAGTGAAGCTGCGTTTCAGTGAGCTTCGGATGCACACCATCCGACGTATCCATCACCTTGTCAATTATGATAGCTTTTCCTCCTTTCTCCTTGCTAGGAATTGCCTTCTTGCATTGTTTCAGCAGCTTCACGCACGCTTCATCATTCCATCCATGCAACACCCACTGCATTAATAAAACTCTCCATTTTAATCAACATACATATTAGTACATATTTATGTGTTATATACATTATTACCTTCATGATGAGTGCATCAGCAGGTGGAATATACTCAAACATATCTCCAGCAACATACTCCAATTTATCACTCTTCTGCATAGCATTGATCATCTGAGGCAAGTCCAGAACCGTACACTTCATTTCAGGCATAGCCTCTTTGATCGCCAAAGCCAAAGTTCCAGTGCCACCTGCCACTTCAACCAAGCTCTTGACTCCACCAAACAGCTCACCACACTCATCTAACACAACCTTTATAATGGCACCAGAATCACTTCCCAATCCTTCTCTGATTTTTTTTCCAAACTCAGGCCATTTGCCAGTAGCTTCCCATATGAAGGTTTTATGGAACATTTCAAAGGCAGTGGAAGGTTCTTCGCTTTTGAACCATGCACTGAGTGTTTGCCATGGATCTAACAAGCTTTCGTCGAGCATTAGTTCGATGAATGGTGTGATGGAGGCGCCTTTTTCTTTTATTAATGGGAACGAGTTTTTGGTTAGGATGTAAGCGTCTTCATTGGGGTCAGTGCTTACTTCTTTGAAATAGCCGTTATGGACTAGAAGACGCATGAAGCGTTGAAAGTTTTCAAATCTTTTGCTTGGTATTTGGAGGATTTTGCACAGTTCAGTGAGAGGAATGGGTTTCCCGTAGTTGTTTATAGCGTCGGGAATTCCGAGTTCGAGTGCGCATTTGAGAGAGAGGGAGTTGATGAAGCTGAAAATGTGAGTCCATAGGTGAGACTGTGCTTCCAGCAAGTCTTTTGAGCACAGTATTTCTTCTTGACCTGACATCGATCAGTTTTTTAGTTTTGTATAAGAGTTGAATTTAAATTGAATCTGCCTAGACAAATGACATACTTGTTTGGTTTATATAAAAGTTGGAACGGTAGGTAGCAATTAAGTAGCAGTTGAATCATTGTGCGCTTGAAATAAAATATGTAGCTCATGATATGCATTTTAATTTAAAAATCCAAGTGGATAATATATAAAATCGCATTCTTTATTATTATTGCATCAGCGCAGCACTCATGTTTCCTTTGCTATTTTTAAAATCCCCTTTCCTTATCCGATCCATCTATCAGCAGACACCCCTCTATTTATTTTGAACAATTTTTCTTTTATAATTTAGATCAAACACCAAATCTTAAGTAATTTTCTGATGCAGCGCAATTACCTTCCTTAGGTCGCTCACGAGCTAACGAGTCACGAGATAAGGAGTTACGACCTAACCGGGAACAAAAGAAGGAAGATGCAACGAGTTCGCGACCTAATATCTTACAACCTAATACGAGTTCGCGACCTAATGTCTTACGACCTAATACTTAGGTCGCTCACGACCTAAAGACCATATTCCTTACATCGCTTTCAGTTCTGCCGCGTTCTATCTCCTTATGTTGCTAAAGCTTAGGTCGCTTCGGAAGCTTGGGTCGCAAGGTCGCTTATGTTAAGTCGCCGTCACATGCCACTTTCTATATGTCGTTCATATCCTTAAATCGCTCCAGTGTTATGTCGCTCGAGTTCTGAAGCTATGCATTGAGGTCAAGTCGCTGAAGCTTTTGTTCTTAGGTCCTGTACATTGTTGATGTTGTATATATCGTTGGGTCGTTTGTTTTTAAGTCGTTTTGTGTTGTAAAGGCTGTTAAGCCGTGGTTTTGTACTGAACTCTTATGTCGCGTGAAGTATTGTAATGTTGTATATATTAAGTCGCTTACCATATGTTGTGAGGTTGTTAGGTCGTCAACGACCTACGTAAGGTCGTAGGTCGCATATGTTAGGTCGTGAGTACTGTGCTGTGCTGTGGTGATGTAGCCTATAAATAAGCATGTTGGGTCATTTGTAAAGTAGTTGATTTTGAATAAAACTTTGTGTTTGTGTGCTTTGTGCCACTTTAAAATTGGAAGTTGAGCGTTGTCTCCTTTCTCCATTTGCGGTATTCGAGTGCGCTCGAATCAACGGATTTGAAGCCGATTCACGGAATCTCGTGCGCGAGATCAACGTCGAAGAATCGTTGATCTTTTAACACGGTATCGTGCGCGATCAACGTGTTGGGGATAGATAGAATTCGGTATCTTTTGGAGATCAACGAATTTGGACATTCGGTATCTTTCAATCCATCGATTTATATTGCTTCATCTAATCGTTCTTCGATTAGTTTGGCACGAAATCTTCATTTCGTCGTCATCCGTTATATCCGCGGCGTTAGTTTGGTATCAGAGCTAGACTTAGCCAATCATAGCTAAGCCGAGCCTATTGGGAGAAGATTTGAAGTGTTGAAGTGTTGAAGCCTTATCAAAGCCGAGCCAAGCAAGTGCATGCCGAGAGCTAAGTGCAGGCCGAGCAAAGCCAAGTTCAGATTTGAGTTGAAGTTGTGCTAGTTGAAGTGTGTTTGAATTTGTTGAAGATTCGACAATGCCTCCGAGAAGAGCTAATCGTCATCAAAATGTTGAAGCGTTGTATAGAAGAGAAGAAGCTGAGCAGATGGAACAATGCATCAATGACAAGTTTGATGAAGGAATTGGAAAGTTGGAGAAATTGATGAATGATATGAATCAAAGTCAAAGGGGAAGGTCACCAATCTCGAACCATGAAGGAAACAGAGTTTCGCCATCGGTTACGGAAGCGAGGAGGGTGTCACCACAATCCCGTAGAGATCGAAGAGAATCATCAGTTTCAATGAGAAGAGATTACCAAGAGTACAGAAATGAAGAGAGAAGAACTCCACGTGAGTTTGGAGATGAGCCATATCGTGATGTTGAAAGACATAGTAGAAGAGATATGCGTGATCATAGAGATGTTGATGGTCGAGATCGATATCGAAGTACATTTGATTATGATGAAGATGGTGATAGATGTAGTGTTCATTATCGAGATTGAGACCAAGTACGAAATCGCTATCGAGAGGTAGAAGATGATCGTAAATGGGAGTCAGGGATGAAGATGGAAATTCCAGAATTCAAGGGTGGTATGGTAGTTGAAGAATTTTTGGATTGGTTATCTAATGTTGAAGAGATTTTTGATTTTAAGGAAGTTCCTGAGCATCGTAGAGTTAAGTTGGTTGCTACTCGTTTGAGAGGTAGAGCTATGGCATGGTGGCAACAAACTAAACTTACACGGGAGAGAATGGGAAAGTCGAAGTTTGTTTCATGGGAGAAGATGAAGAAGTTGATGAAGGCTACTTTCTTGCCTTATAATTATCAATCTCTTATGTATCAGCGATTGCAGAATTTGAGACAGGTAACAAAGTCGGTGAATGATTATACAGATGAATTTTATCAGTTGATTGCCAGAAATGATATCATGGAGACAGAGGAACAATTGACAGCTAGATTTGTTGGAGGGTTGAGAATGCAGATTCAGGATGTGGTGAATATGTTTGATCCAAGATCCGTGGCTGAAGCACAACAGAAGGCTCTAGCTTGGGAGAAACAAGAGAGACGAGGAGGTGGTGTGTTTACGAATTCCAACAACCAGAATAAAGGTGCTAGTAGCAGTGCTAATGTTTCCAAGACAGTCAATAAACCAGTTGTCAGTGAAGTCGTTAAAGCTAAGGCTAACAATAATTTCACGTGCTATAACTATCAAGAGTTTGGTCACAAAAGCAATGAATGTCCAAAGCCTAAGAAGCGAGTGATGGTTGCTGAGGCTGAGGATATTGGTGAAAGTTATTCTAGTCCAGTTGAGGGGAATGAACAGGATATCACGTCGGGAGATGAAGGATGTAATCTAATGTTGAGGAGATCGTGTTTGACACCGAAGCAGGAAGAGGAGGCTAGTTGGTTGAGGAGTAATATCTTTCAGTCGACATGCACTATACTGGGGAGGGTTTGTAAATTTGTGATTGACGCGGGAAGTTGTGACAATATTATTTCTACCGAAGCTGTGAGAAAGTTGAAGTTGAAGACGGAGAAACATCCAAATTCTTACAAGTTAGCGTGGTTAAGGAAAGGCGGAGAGGTGAAGGTGGACAGACGAGTTCATGTTCCATTTTCTATTGGGAAGAAGTATAAAGACGAGATCTGGTGTGATGTGGTGGGGATGGATGTTTATCACTTGCTTTTAGGAAGACCATGGCAGTATGACCGAGCAGTGCAGCATGATGGACGAACCAATAGCTACAGCTTTATGTTTGAGGGTACTAAGATGATTTTAGTTTCGAAGAAGAGACAGTAAGAAGAGAGCAAGTCAGAAGAGATTGAGGAACTGAAGACTTTGTTGACTTTGAAGGAGTTTGTTGGAGAAGTAGAGGAGAGTCCAGAGGTGTTTTTGTTGATTGGACATGAAACTACTGAATCTGTTGAAGTTCCAGAGGGAGTAAAGCCAGTATTGGAAGAATTCAGAGATGTGTTTCCTAAAGAGTTGCCAAAAGAGTTACCACCGTTGAGAGATATTCAGCATCAGATTGATCTTGTGCCAGGGGTGGTATTACCTCACAGGCCACATTGCAGGACGAGTCCTAAGGAGCATGAGGAACTGAGAAGGCAGGTGGAGGAGTTGTTAGAACAAGGGCGTGTTCAGGAGAGCTTGAGTCCTTGTGTAGTGCCAGCCTTATTGGTACCCAAGAAGGATGGTTCATGGAGGATGTGTATGGACAGTCGGGCTCTAAACAAGATCACTGTGAGAGACATTTTCCTATGCCGAGGTTCGATGATTTGATTGATCAGTTGAGTGAGGCTGTTGTGTTCTCAAAGATTGACTTGAAGAGTGGATACCATCAGATTCGTATTAGACCGGGTGATGAGTGAAAGGCTGCTTTTAAAACTAGGAAAGGTCTATACGAATGGCTGGTTATGCCGTTTGGCTTGTCAAATGCTCCTAGTACTTCTATGAGAGTGATGAACTAGATTTTCAGACCATTTATTGGGAAGTTCGTAGTAGTTTACTTTGACGATATTTTGATCTATAGTGGGAGTATGGAAGAGCATATCCAGCATTTGCGAGAAGTACTGTTTATTCTACGACGGGAGCAATTCTATGCAGCAGCGAAGAAGTGCGTGTTCACGACGCACAGTGTTTTGTTTCTGCGATATGTTCTGTCAAAGGAGGGTATTCAAGTGGATGAAAGCAAAGTGGAAGCTGTCAGGAGTTGGCCACAACCCAAGACAATTACTGAAGTGAGGAGCTTTCATGGGTTGGTATCTTTTTATCGAAGATTCATTCCACATTTTAGCAGTGTGATGGCACCTGTAATCGATTGCATGAAAGGAAAGAAGTTCGTGTGGACAGAGGAAGCAGAGTTAGCTTTTGAGAAGATCAAGACACTTTTGACAACAACACCCATTCTAGTACTGCCGGATTTTCAGATATTGTTCGAGTTACACGCTGATGCTTCGAAGGTTGGAATTGGTGGAGTATTGAGTCAGAATGGAATACCAGTTGCTTATTTCAGTGAGAAATTGTCTGGAGCCAAGTTGAGATATAACACTTATGACGTGGAGTTTTACGCGATTGTTCAAGCTGTGAAGCACTGGAGGCATTATTTGTTCCATAAAAAATTTGTTTTATATACTGATCATGAGACGTTGAAACATTTGCAAGGACAAGATAAGATTGCAGCTAGGCATGCCTCGTGGATTGCATACTTACAACAGTTTACATTTGTTGTGAAACACAAATCGGGAGTTACAAACCGTGTGGCAGATGCATTGAGTAGAAGGATTCATTTGTTGACTACAATGAGGGTTGAAGTGACAGGGTTTGATGTATTGTCAGAATTATTTGTTAATGATCCTTACTATGCCAAGGTTGTAGATAAAGTCGAGAAGGGAAAGACGGTTGAGTACGTGTTAGTGGATGGTTTTCTTTTCAAAGGAAATCAGTTATGTATACCAGATTGCAGTTTGCGAATGAAGATTTTGAAAGAATTGCATGAAGAAGGTCATGTGGGAAGAGATCGTACTTTGCAGTTGATTTCTCAATCATATTTTTGGCCTTCCATGAGAAAAGAAGTTGAGAGATTTGTGGAGAGATGTCACATATGTCAAGTTTCCAAAGGAACGGTTACGAATGCAGGATTGTATATGCCATTGCATGTGCCTACTAGACCATGGGTTGATATTAGCATGGACTTTGTGCTGGGTTTGCCAAGAACTCAGAGAGGGAATGATTCTATATATGTTGTGGTGGATTGATTTTCGAAGATGACACATTTCATAGCTTGTAAAAGACCGCTGATGCAGTCAGTGTTACTCAGTTATTCTTTAAAGAGATTTATCGATTACATGGGTTACCTGAGACCATTGTTTCTGATAGGAATACGCGATTTCTAAGCCATTTTTGGATGAGTTTGTGGAAGATGGTTGGAACGAAACTGAATTTTAGTAGCGCTTATCATTTGCAGACAGATGAGAAAACGGATGTGGTGAATAGATCTTTGGGAAACTTGTTGAGATGTCTTATGACAGATAATTTGAAGAGCTGGGATATAAATTTATGTCAGGCAGAATTTGTACATAATCATGTTGTTAATCGGAGTACTGGTTTCAGTCCGTTTCAAGTTGTTTATTCAGCAATTCCAAAGGGTCCGTTGGATTTGACGACAGCGCCAATTCAGAAAGGAGTTATTAAACGAGCTAGTGATTTTGTGAATGATTGCAAGAATGCCACAAAGCTGTACAGGAACGATTACTTAAGGCAAATGAGAAATATAAGCAATCAGCAGATGTTAAACGACGAAGTGTTGAATTCAAAAAAGGTGATTTTGTGTATGCAGTGTTGATTAAGGATCGATTTCCTGTTGGTACTTACAACAACTAGCTGCTAGAAAAATTGGCCCTTTGGAAATCTTAAAGAAAATCAATAATAATGCATATCAGTTAAAGTTGCCAGATCATGTTCATACTGCAGACGTTTTTAACGTCAAACATTTAATTCCGTTTCATGGGAATGAGCCTGTCAAGGAAGAGGAATGTGCAAATTCGAGGTCGAATTCCTTTCAACCGGGGGAGGATGATGCAGCGCAATTACCGTCGCTCACGAGCTAACGAGTCATGTGATAAGGAGTTACGACCTAACCGGAAACAAAAGAAGGAAGATGCAACGAGTTCGCGACCTAATATCTTACAACCTAATACGAGTTCACGACCTAATGTCTTACAACCTAATACTTAGGTCGCTCACGACCTAAAGACCATATTCCTTACATCGCTTTCAGTTCTTCCGCGTTCTATCTCCTTATGTCTCTAAAGCTTAGGTCGCTTCGAAAGCTTGGGTCGCAAGGTCGCTTATGTTAAGTCGCCATCACATGCCACTTTCTATAGGTCGTTCATATCCTTAAATCGCTCCAGTGTTATGTAGCTCGAATTCTGAAGCTATGCATTGAGGTCAAGTCGCTGAAGCTTTTGTTCTTAGGTCGTGTACATTGTTGATGTTGTATATATCGTTGGGTCGTTTGTTTTTAAGTCGTTTTGTGTTGTAAAGGCTATTAAGCCATGGTTTTGTACTGAACTCTTATGTCGCGTGAAGTATTGTAATGTTGCATATATTAAGTCGCTTACTATATGTTGTGAGGTTGTTAGGTCGTTAATGACCTATGTAAGGTCGTAGGTTGCATATGTTAGGTCGTGAGTACTGTGCTGTGCTGGGTGATGTAGCCTATAAATAGGTATGTTGGGTCATTTGTAAAGTAGTTGATTTTGAATAAAACTTTGTGTTTGTGTGCTTTGTGCCACTTTGAAATTGGAAGTTGAGCATTGTCTCCTTTCTCCATTTGCGGTATTCGAGTGCGCTCGAATCAACGGATTTGAAGCCGATTCACGAAATCTCGTGCACGAGATCAACGTCGAAGAATCGTAGATCTTTTAACACGGTATCGTGCGCGATCAACGTGTTGGGGATAGCTAGAATTCAGTATCTTTTGGAGATCAACGAATTTTGGCATTCGTTATCTTTCAAGCCATCGATTTATATTGCTTCATCTAATCGTTCTTCGATTAGTTTGACACGAAATTTTCATTTCGTCGTCATCCGTTTTATTCGCTACGTCATTTTCCAAAAATAAATTCAATTATTTTTGTTTTGCAAGTGTTTGCAGCTTAAGTTGCAAATATTTACAGTGCAATTATTTAAAAGTTTAAATTGCAATATTTGCAACAAAAACTGCAATTTAAAAAAAATTCTCGAAAATAAAAACAAATTACAAAAAAAAAATTCCTAGTTTGGAGAGTGTTTGATGAAACTAGGTTTTAGATAGGGAATCGACGAATGATAAGTTCGAAAACGATGATGCTTGTCTGATTTTCACTAAATTTATTTGCTAGAAGATGTTGCCTCGATATGTAATATTTTTATTGATTTACTAATGAAAAGAAAGATAATCCGAGTCATTTTGTCTTTTTCTTTTTCTTTTTCATAATATGATTAAATTATAGCTGCACTCATTTTTTTCCTTTATTTACATAAATTATAGATGCACTCATTTTTTTTCCTTTACTTACATCATCACTAAATCTCTAGTTTTAAATACTTGCGTGAATAACCATTCAAAATTGAAAATCAATTATTTATTGTGATTGTGAATAATTCATAGGTCACAATCTTCAAAAATATACGAGAAAAATAAAATTAGATTATTTGTAACATTAAATGAAGTTTGAAATAGTGGAAATCTTAAGGGCTTACGTGTTGATAATGTAGATCAAATTATATTTATTTATTTTTATCGTTGTTTTTTTTCCTTCTCTTATGTGCACTTTCATTTTGTACAAAATAAGTTGTATGTCTCTTGTAGTCACACAACATTCTTTTGTACCCAATCGCGTTAGTAATAATCTAGTAAAGACATATTTTGAGGATGAGCACCATAATCAGTTTTCAAATTATCTCGATCGAGCTCTCTTAGATTGGGAGTTGGGAAATTATTTGCGTTAGGGAATTTGAAAGATGGAGAGTAGAGTTTGCAAGAAAAGTCAAGCGGAGTCCAATTTCTTTTCTTATCCTAAAAGAACTAAGGTTAATTTTTTCCTTCTTGATAGATTTTATGGTGTTGCACGAATTTTTCGTCTAGTAAATTCAGCAGCCTGTCATTGAAAGACCCTAGTTTTAAAGCAAAATCTTTTTACTGTAGCTCAAACTCAATTTTTACATTAGTAAGAAGACATACTAATTAACGTATTTTGGCCTGGCCAAGACCGGTCTAGGCCGATTAGGTCTAAGTAGCCAACCAGCGATGGTTAGTGGTAGATCGACTGTGTTTTCTATGTATGATGAAAATCCAAATCCAATCTAGGCTCGCACTAACTCCTCTACTCAATTGCACGTCAATCCTTCTACTGGCTAAGCCTTCCGATGCAGTAACCCTAAAAGCCAGCTTGCCCGTTAAAACAAGGCACAAGCTCGGCTCGGTCAATCTCCCATCGGCCGACCGACTCTCTCTCTTCGACCCGCTTGCAATCCGGCTCCATGCTAGCCCACTTGCTCAAGCACTTCTTCCTTAGCTATATACCGATTAGTAAAGTTTAAGGCTGTCTTAAATGTGATCCATCATCGATCCAGCTTCGATACCGCTACCTCTGACATGCATTCTGTCTCGTCTCACCCAGCTTGGCATGTCCTTAGCTCTCGTCGATTCCCTATCCTCCCTATGGTCTCAATAGACCAGCTCGGGCCGTCCTACCACCTAGGAATGCGAGAGCAAAGCGATAAGACGTACAGCCAGATGTAACTATTTCTAACAGGAAGCATGTCTCATTTCCTACAAGCATACTGCAAACACAAGTGCATTTAATGCAAATCCTGGTAATTCATACTCCTGGTACAGTTCTATGGCCTTCGTATCAGCCATGCATTCCTTTCTTTCGCCACTTGTCTGTAATCAAGTCCATTCAGTCGATCAATCACCAAACGTGCTTCAGGCCTGTTTTGAGGCACGACCTTAGCTATCTAAGCATCAATTCAACTACTATAATAATTTCATGCATAACCACTTCCAATGGGTTGGTTGAGCCCTCAATGTGAGAGGCCCTAGTTAGTTAGGCCTTAATTGGAGAGGGCCTAAAGGGTTGGAACCCTCTAGCACTATTCATGCTCTCCGAGATCAACAGCTCTCTGAGATTAGTAGTTTCATTACATAGTAGACATAGACAGCTTGGCCGAACCGCTTCACATCTTGTGTCGTTTACCATCAAATGCTCTTTTCCCTTTATTTTTTCATCATTAAGCCAAGTGATTAGCAAGTAACATTTTCTCTTCATAACGTGTTAACATAACTTCGAAGTTGACGTAAAAATATCTTCAATGGTTACCATTATGAATAAAACCCTAAAAGAACATCCATTAAAGAAGCCCGCTCCAAAGCAATACGACCGCATTATCATGCCTATGTCACCACGAAAAGACTGCTTCCAAATAAAGGCTTGATCCAATATCTTCAGTTTCATCCATTTCATGCTATGAAATGCAAAGCAATACTCACGTTGCACTAGATAAAGTAAAAAATGCACCTTATGGGAAATTATGTAATTTATTATATAACTTAGCTTTCCTATAAGAATCTTGTTCGATATAAAATATGTTTTTGTTATTGTAATCTAGTATACATGATGCTATATTGTGATATAAGTAATTATATGAATAGATTGAACATATAAGTAGACAATCCTTAGAAAAAGTTATGTATTTTATTGATTGTAGTTGCAAATGTGTTCATAACCATGAGTTTTGAATCGAACACTCAAAATACTTATCCTTTTTTTGTTACAAATTGAGATTTATCAAAAAAAATGATATCAATGCATACATTAAGACAATTGTATGTTATGCTTTCCATACAATAGACGGTGAATTACTCATGATAGATGGGGGCATTAATGGATCACGTAGTTGATGTTGTTCGGAGCAATCACAGAACAACTCAAAAAGAGCCTTCTATAGTTTAATACAACTAAATCAAAATAAAAGATCTCATGTAACGACTTAGTAATTTTTAGACTTAAAAGTACAAATTGATCTTAGGAACCTAAACCGTATTTTGATTATGGTCAATCACATGACATCATAATCTTACGACCATTATTGGATATAAATTTAACTATATGAAGTGAAGCAACTCAAGAGAGGATTCATCTCCTTCATTGTAAAAGGTTAGTAATTGCTAGTGAACTTAAAGTCAAAATCTCAGGCTAGAGTAAATCAAGTTAACGATAAATATTATTGGATTGTACAAAGAACTTTAAAGTAGCACTATATAAGTATTATTGGATTTTTTAACCATGGATCAAACTCTAAATATATCAATGATATAGTGATAATGAAAAGAAAACGTGAATAAAATATGTTTTCAAATATAGAGCTTAATAGAGATTAGAAATTAGATTTCGCCCAAACAATCTATACGCAATTGAAATCGAGCCCAATACTATAATTCAGCAAAGTCTGTATAGACTTTAGTATTTAAATTGTTTAAATATTACTGAGGATCAAGTTCATACCACAAGTCAGCAAAACGCTATTGTTAGTTGTTTTCCGAGTTCGATTAATTGAATTAATTTATAAATATTATAAACTAATAGTAAAATTAATACAAATTTATGTTAAATTTCTGTTGCATTAATTACTTTTAGCCTTAAAATTAATTAAAATAATATATTATTGTTATATATTAATTTAATTAAATATATGGGCTTAATTAGTCAATTAATATAAAGTTTATTATATAGGTCAAACATCATTGAATTGATACAGTTAAGGGTTTGTCATGGGGGTAATTATGTAAGTAGTTCAGTACTTAACTTTATGAATAATCTTATTTGCAATAAGTAATGTTTTTGGTTTTATTTACATTTATATGTTTTTTTATATAGAGATAAAAATAATTATGTTAATACATTAAATATATGTAAGTAGAAAATTCATAGGGAATTTTTATATTGATTACAGCTGCGACTGTGTTCGTAATCATGAGTGTTGAATCGGTATTTAAATACTTATTTATTTAATGTTCCTAGTCATGATATATAGAGAAAAGGATATCGATATATTCATTGAAACTAGTGTATAAAATAAGACTTCTCACTCATGTTAACCTAGTCTGCTTGTAGCCTCCAATGAAACAACACAATACCTAGACCGCCTGTAGCCCATTTTTAGCGCCAAAAATGGTCACCAACACAAATCCTTATGAAAGCACCAAGCATCAGTCACAAATAAGAGATAGATTGTATGAAGAGAATATAAATATGAAGAATGACAGAAATTAAAATGAAAGTAGTAAAGACATAGAATTTATAGTGATTAGGCTAACTCCGGCCTACGTCCACTCCATAAATTTCTTTTTTATTGATCTAATAATCGATTACAGTTACAAAATGGTAGACTATCCTTAGCCTTAGAAAGCAGAAAGTCAGAGAGCCGAAGAGAAGACCCCTTTTTTGAACCCCCACACATTGTATTTATAGACAAATCCTGAGTTGTTGGGCTTTCTGAATGGCATAGGCCCATCAAGGCCTTCCACCGAGCCATATACCTCTACCATGCCGAGCCACACCGGTCTCACAGCAATGCCGAGCCATACCGGCCTCACGACTATGCTGAGCTATCCTACCAATGCCGAGCGAGGTGTGATGCCGAAGGAGGTACGATGCCGAGCGAGGTACGATGCCGAATGAGGTACGATGCCGAGCGAGGTGCGATGCCGAACGAGGAACGATGAGGAGCGGGGTGTGATACCGAGCGAGGTACGATGTTGAGCGGCCTCTCCAATGCCGAGCGACACATGATGCCGAGCAACCTCGCCAATGCCGAGCGACCCATGATGCCGAGCGGCCTCTCCAATGCCGAGCGGCCCTTCCAATGCCGAGCTGCCTCTCCTAATTCTGAGCGGCCTCTCCAATGCCAAGCGGCCCTTCCAATGCCGAGCCGCCTCTCCTAATGCCGAACGGCCTCTCCAATGCCGAGCGGCCCTTCCAATTCCGAGCCGCCTCTCCAATGTCGAGTCATGCATATCAAACCATTCCTGACCGACCGTCAATCCATCCAGCTGGTTCCAACCAATCGTATTCCAGTTTCGACAAATGAACATTCGATTTGGTTAAATTCGCCTGTCCATGGCCTTGTAAAAAGGCGGGTTAACACTTTCCCCCCAAAAACATGCCTTGCTGTTGGAAGGTGTGTTTTGAATAGCCACAAGTCCGATATCCGAAGTCCGTGTGTTAACCACATCCATACCTTCTGGTTCATAATCCAACCCAATACTGAGCCATCTTATTCGCCAACCAAGCTTTGATCCATCAATTTCCGAAAAGCCAAATCTATAACCTTTCCGAGTCGATATCCAAATTCTAGACCACTCCGGGCCTTTTTGCCAAATTCAAGATCTCATCGGGTCCGTCTTCCCTAAGTCAAAATTCGAATTCCTTACCTCTCTGGGTTTAGTCTTTGAATCTGTGGACCTTGCCGGGTTGTGTTATCATGTTCCAGCCTCGACTCTCCTGTCAAGGGCTTGTATGTTCTCCGGCCTCGAATCTTCGGTCAAGGACTTGGATATTCACCGACCTCGACACTCGGCCAAGGACTTTGATATTCACCGGCATCGGCACTTCGGCTAAGGACTTTGGTATTCACCAGCCTCGGCACTCCGGCCAAGGACTTTGATATTCACCGGCCTTAGCACTCCGGCCACGGACTTTGATATTCACCGGCCTCGGCACTCCAGCTGAGGAATTTGATATTCACCGGCCTCAGCATTCCGGCCAAGGACTTTGATATTCATCGGCCTCGACACTTCAGCCAAGGACTTTGATATTCACCGACCTCGGCACTCCGGTCAAGGACTTCGATATTCATCGGCCTCGGCACTCCAGCCAAGACTTTGATATTCTGTTCGATTCCATTCCACCGCTCTCCGACGAAGGGGCTTGCAACTTGCGATCACTGCTCCGTCTCTCCGGTCGGGACAGTAATCACAAAACCTGAATTATTTAATATAATGATCCGAATTCGATCAAAAAACAAGAAATCCACATCAAAAATCAAACATCCAAACCAAAATGGCAAACCAAAAAACTAACCAAGCTGGGAGTTCATCCCAAACTCCAAAACTATACCAAAGAAAAGTAAATGTCCAAAGTACCAAAGAGAACCAAAGTCTGCAGAAAAACAGAAAGAAAACAGTTTCATAGACCCGAGCAGTATGGTTTTTCGGCATCTCAAAGCACGCCTAGGGACCATCCTCGATCTCATACGTGTGTAAGTGACCTAGTGTATTACTTCGGGTACTATTACTTATTCAGAACCATCAAACCATTCAGTTTATAACAAGCTGGCGTTGACCAGATCCAGTGCCACCATTGCTAGAGGTAGGCGGTGGCCACTTCTGTCCTACTGCCACAGCTCGATTCCCTACATACTGTTGTAGATGACCATTCCTTACATGCTCCTCAATGATATATCTTAAATGCCTGCAGTCATTTGTGTTATGCCCGTCCAGCTCATGGAACAGGCAATGCTTTCCCGATGTCCGCTCGTATTCAGAAGGCTCTCTCTTTGCCGGCCTTCGATACTGGAGATGCCCTCAAGTATCTAAGTAAATCCTTTCCAGAGTCTCAGTTAAATCTGTGTAAGAAGGAAACTTTGACTCCCTCCGAGGTTTCTTCGAAGTGCCACCGTTGCTATTTGTTTTCCTTTTTCCCTTATCGTCTTGGATCCTCGAAGGGTGGGCCTCCACCCTTCACTGCATAAGCTTCAGCCTCTCTGCCTACCCTCTTAGCCTGCGCATCCTCCTATCTCAGGAACATTTCCGCCACATGGTAGATCTCCCCGAGGTCCCTCGATGGGTCCCGTTCCAATGATATCTTGAAATTCGAATTATCTGCGATTCCTGAGACTGCTGCCATCAAAACCTTTAACGGATCAGGTCGATCCACTGATGCTACTACTGCGTTAAATTTGGTTAAGAAGTTCCTAAGCGACTCTCCCTTCCATTGCTTCATCGATGTCAAGATAATTACGTTCTTGGGTATGACTATATGGACCCAAAACTGTCTCATAAACTTTTCAATCAACTTTGTCCATGTACCGATAGAACCACTCTCCAGCTGTCTGAACCACATAGCTGCGATGTTCGTCAAATACAATGGGAAGCATCGAGCCATGACCTCATCCGATGCCCCCAGTACCTCCATATGCCTCATATACCTTGTAAGGTGAACGGTAGGATTCGTTCTCCCATCATACATATCCAACGTTGGTAGCTTAAAGTCTGGTGGATTCCTAGCTTGCCTGATAGTAGGACTAAAGGGACTCTTATTCACATCCTCCAAGTCTTTGTTTACCAATCCACCCTCTCATAGCCCGTCTGAAAATCTTTGCTAATCTGTCATTGTCCCCGAGCTGTAATCCTTGTCCGTTGCCTCCGGTCTGCCCTCCAAGTTCACGAGGGAACTCTGGCTCATACTCCTCATCTCGTACTCCTGCACTCCTATTAGTGTCGGGTTGCACAGCGTCATCTGGTATCCCTCCATGGATTGGTCCAGCATTTTCTGGTGGTATGGCCTTGAGTCTAGATCCATCCAGATTGATAGCCGCCTACTGATTAGGGGCTGGCCCCCGCTAGGCTATTCCCTCCGCTTACTTATTGAGCACTTCTGATCCAGATCCACAGATCTTAGCTCCTGCATTTCCTGCTTGCGTAAATATTTTGAGAAGAGCCTGCATCATCTCCTCTTGTCTTTTCAACATTGCTTCCATCTCATCTCTAGTGATGTAGATGGATGCTTGACCTGCTTCAACTCCGAAGGAAGCCTCTTGACTTCTCCTGATTGGTTCTTTCTGTCACTTGCTTTCCTGTTGATGCCTAGCCATTGATTTCTAGAATCTAAGTTCGTAGTTCCAAAATCCCCGAGTGCTTGCCTTCTCAATGAAAGCACTAAAATGTTAGCGCCAAAATTGGTCACCAACACCCAAATCCTTATGAAAGCACCAAGCACAAGTCACAGATAACATATAGATTTTATGAAGAGAATATAAATATGAAGAATGACAGAAATTAAAATGAAAGCAGTAAAGACACAGAATTTATGGTGGTTCGTCTAACTCCGGCCTATATCTACTCCAGAAATTTCCTTTTTATTGATCTAAGAATCGATTACAGTTACAAAATGGTAGACTAGCCTTAGCCTTAGAAAGTAGAAAGTCAGAGAGCCGAAGAGAAGATCCCTTTTTTGAACCCCCCACACGTTGTATTTATACACAAATATTGAGTTGTTGGGCTTTCTGAATGGTATAAGCCCATCAAGGCCTTCCACCGAGCTATATACCTCTACTATGCCGAGCTACATCGGTCTCACCGCAATGTCGAGCCACACCGGCCTCACCACTATGCCGAGCCTCCCACCAATGCCAAGCGAGGTGCGATGTCGAACGAGGTACGATGCCGAGCGAGATGCGATGTAGAACGAGGTACGATGCCGAGCGATGTGCGATGCCGAACGAGGTACGATGTTGAGCGAGGTGTGATGCCAAGCGAGGTACGATGCCGAGCAGCCTCTCTAATGCCGAGCGACCCATGATGTCGAGCGGCCTCTCCAATGCCAAGCGACCCATGATGCCGAGTGGCCTCTCTAATACCGAGCGACCCTTCCAATGCCGAGCCGCCTCTCCTAATGCCGATCGGCCTCTCCAATGCCGAGCGACCCTTCCAATGCCGAGCTGCCTCTCCTAATGCCGAACGGCCTCTCCAATGTCGAGCGGGCCTTCCAATGCCGAGCCGCCTCTCCAATGTCGAGTCATGCATATCGAACCATTCCTAACCGACCGTCAATCCATCTAGCTGGTTCCAACCAATCATATTCCAGTTTCGACAAATGAACAGTCGATTTGGTTAAATCCGCCTGTCCGTGGCCTTTTAAAAAGACGGGTTAACACCTATAGTTATCCCATACTTACCTATATGTACCAACCAATATCTGGATCTCCCCTTTGTCGCTTAACATACCATATAAGAAGTGAAGTAGACCATACTTGCCTCTTTTTACACTTCAAACCGAATAAAACTCTTGCATACATAACATCTCATGATAACAACCATCTTGGCTTACTCTTCTTAATTTTGGGATATATTTCACCCAAATCATACTTACTATACCTCCCTACACAAAGATTTTACGATTCAACCTATATTTGGGTAAGAAGATACAAGGTGGTGATTACCCTTCACTACTACATGAAGTTTGACCTAATACAGTGTTCTTCCAATTCAACCACTGACTGAAAAGGTCATAAATTATCATATTTCATTTTTATCTCTATCCCTACCATTTCAAGGCTTCCGTTTTCCGTAGTCAAATTCTTTCCTAGTGGATAGTTTAATCTTATTTATCTAACTCTGATCTATTTCTTTACTTTTTACGTTTAAGTGATAGACATACTATTTTCATTTTTTTTAAATCAAAATCTTTGATTTTAACTTTATTTCCACAAAACTAATAAGTTTTAAAACCATAAAACTATCATTTCATTTTTTAACAAGCATTTCCTACTTACTAAGATCATGATATTTTTCTTTAATTAAAATATCAAAAATGGTAGAGCTTAACTTAGCAAAATGTACATGAAACACAATTTTAAAATTTTATTTCACAAAAAAGAATCTTTCCAAAAACAAAATTTAAAGAAAATGTGGTATTTTTAACTTACTACCACTATTATTTTAGAGTTTGAGAAAAACATTAATAAAAGACATTTTCAAATACTAACAATTTTTATTTATAAACGGAGTTCAAAAGTCGGTTCTTACATATTTCTCAATTTTTATTTTTATTTTTCCTAAAAGTTCTATTGTTAAAAGCAAAGTGCACATTGAGGGTAAGCGTAATAATGTGCCTAAAAAATAAAATAAAATCTTCAAAATAGTTACTAGAAAATTGCCTTTTATCCAATTATTTACTTTTACTTTTTAAACAATTTTCATGAAGTTTGTCTAATTAGTTTATATAAAATCATAAATCAACTTTCTCTTTCTATTTAAAATATTAGACAACCTCAGTTTCTAACTTATAGAAATCATTTTCATTGGTTTATCACTTATATCGTAGTATACATTAGCAACCTAATTATCAAAGCTCGCTTATACCTAACAATTCTTAAATGCATAAGGTTTCCGTCCTTCTTTTCAATGATGGCTAACTCAAATTTATTTTCCAATATTGTGTCCATCTTCTAGAAATACTCTACCATACCTTTAAATAAATAAGAGTCCTTGTGACTACTACCAATATGAGACTAAGGTTTCTACTTTAATTGGGAAACCTGCCTTTAATTTGAAAAAAAATTCTTATGTTGTCGATATCATATTTCTTTTATATGGGTTTCATGGTACTAATCTTTTTTACTCACCCTAAATTCATAATTTACTTGCTACTGTTAGTTGGCATATAAAACCTTTACTGGTATATCTTTATTGGGTAAACCGTGATAAATGTGAAAAGTTTATTTTCACTTCAACTGTTATAACCTTAACACTTATTCTGACTCATAATTGTCTGTTTTTAAAAGGGATAAGCCATCAACTATCTTATGGGTCAAAATATATAGGTTTTTGTGTAAAATTATAATTATGCTCCTTTAGTCTAGTTAGGCTCATCTTGTCTCCTCGCTTTAGATATTGATATTACCATATAGGAATGTTCACGTTCGAAATCCTAGCTGCATTTCCAAAGCCATCCCTCTAAGACCTATTGCTCATTCTCACTATCTATGATTGGGATTTATTTTCAACTTTCCTAAAGAAAGTACTTGGGAAAAACGCTTGATATCATTCTTTCTTATTATGCTTATATATATATGTGTGTGTTTGTAAAACCTCTGAAATCTTTTACCCATATATACACATACCCCTTTCGAAATTTCATTTTCAAAACCATTAGAAAACATTTTTTGAAAAACTCTTTTCAAAACTTTTCATGTATATCCTTTCAATACATGCCTAAATCCTAAGGAATTTCAAACCTAAGCTCTAATACCAAACGAAACAACCCGCACTTCCCAACACACCGATCCAAAACCTAGTGTGACTTTTGGACTCGCTTCAAGCCAAGTAATATGAGCTATTTGATTTTTAGAACATTATAGGGCATAATTATAAGGGTAAATTCTAAGAATCGGCCTTTCCGACCCTCAAAAGTGGACACTAATACATCTACGGTATTCATGTACCGAGAATCCGAGTGTCGAAAAGTCAGATTTTTGGGGCGAAAAAAAAAGTAAAGGCAGAACATAATCTCATATCATGATGAGTAATATATAATATACAAATGATCTTTACTAAAGAAAACTATAATATACATACAACATTCAGAGTAAACTAACCTATCATTAGGCAGGAAAGTTATAACAACATGTCCTTACAAATGCTAATAAATACAATATAAGAAATGGAGAGGAAAATAAAATACACGAATATGTCTTAGAGGCATCCAGCTCATCCCTTGAAGCTCCAAAGTGTCCAGCTATACCTGGAATGATGCTCGGGCTAACCCAAGTATTGTAAAAAAAATGCTAGGATTAGTTTGGTAAACCAGTATAAGAAACTCAAATCATAAGGATTGTTATAAAACCTTTCAAAAATAAAGGAGTCTCGTAAGACTACGTGCACGTAAGCATGGACGGGTTTTTACCTTACGATAACCAAACCATTTTATTAGAAATTTTAGTGAATTACAATAGTGTCTAAGGTTTAAAATAAATATTTAACATAGCTAGAATGGTTATATCAATTACATTCAACAACATAGTTAGTGTACAACTAAGTTCGCAAAGCACATATTAGAAAATGGATTGCAACAACGATAAGGTATGGGACTATCTTCCGCGTAGTATATCTCAATGTACCGAGGCTGCAAACATTGCGCCTCTACCAACATAGATCTGGCCCACCCTTCTTGGATAGTATCAAATATGATCATCACCCTGGCTGCCAACTTGACAAACCTTTCTCGTGGCCATAAGCGTACATAATCCATAATATCAATCTAAACATAAATGATGACTATATCCTAAGGGTAGTGAACCATATAGACGTGTTGCATCTTCCCAATTTTAGACATTTTAGGGTGTGAGGCTTGAGTTTACGTTTTACCTTTTAGCAAATCCCACTTGGAATGCTAAAACTGCCCTTCAAGAAATATTGCAATATCAGCATTCATCCATAAAATTGTTCTACGACTGAATAAGCTAAAGGCCCTACTTCTACTATATCCGTTTTAGAATCACCCTCGGCATTAATAGCAAGTAGGTCTTATGATTCAAAGAACTACTTCTTCGATTCCATTATCTTTAGAATGTCTTCAATTTGAATGCTTATGCTAGTTCGAAATAGTTCTCGGATAACATATCTGATCTGGTATCTCCGAACCGAACAATCAAAAATTTTAAAACTGGCCAAGGTATGATAATCGATTATTTAACTATCAAAAAGCAAACAATCCAATCATAGATTTAATTTCATATGGAAACCAAGAAAAATTAAACATATAAACAACTACTATGCATCTTTAAGTAATCCTTTCATTAATTAAAATCACTTTGTAAATATTTATATCAAAATACTTTTAAAAAGATATACATATGTATATTACTCATTCACTATTCGTCTTTATTCTTTCAATGCTTGAAAAAAATTCATATACTTATCTCATCAGTGTAAGTATATTCATACAACAATGCACTTTCAATACTAAGAAAACGTATGCACATACATTCTCAACGGTATAAGTACATTCACAAAATCTTAAGAAAAAATTCACTTTCAAAACCATACATATTTGGGTTAAAATAAATGTTTTTTAAAACATAATAACAATATACCCAAATCACTTTTTGTGTAAGTAAATGGATCGTATGGAAATTAGACCAAATATACTTACTACCACTTTCTGATTCCAATCTTGTACTATCCGTCGATTAACAATGTAGTCGGACAAGTTAGGGAACTATTCTTGCCTAGACATACATTCTTAATTCTCACAGATAGAGATGAGTTTTCATACCTTGGAATATGATGTTAAGTATGAAAAGACTACTTGCCATATACTATTAGTTATAACGATCATCTATGGAAATCAAATCTCAATACTTTTATGAATCTCTTTAATATTTATAGAACTACTTTTATAGATTTCCTTTCTATTTACAAAACTTCTTTTTACAAATCTTATAACGACCTGCCTTTTCAGACATTTTAAGCAAGCACACAGTCGAGCTTAAACTATTCAATAGGGAAGATTGTTATGGGCTAAATAAGAAAAAGAGAAATGAATAAAAAAATACAGAATCTCGTAGCGGAATGACAAAATATAATAATCAAATAACAGTTCATGAAGCTGTTTTATAAATACATTTGACTATTCTTTTACAACACAGAATCAAAGTTATAGAAACGGGAAGAAATAATTAATAAATGCAGCGGAGTAACATGATGCAACGGAATAAATCAATAAATAATATAAATATTTGCCTTTCTCCTTCAGAAATAAGGTCTTCAACCTGAAACGCTCAGACCGACCCGAGCGAATTGAAAAGACAAAATACTCAAGTCAGAACTGAAAGATCTTAGGTAAGTTAAATCAACGGTAAAATATGAATGGAACGGCGTCAGTTACATTTACGGGGTTTGACATCTCCTATCCAATGTCTAACGTGGGTGTAGTAATCCAAGAGATGTTCGGGATTCACATCTCCTAAGGATCTGTTAAACTATCTACTATGTAGTATAATACGCTATTATAATAGTGTTACAGTAAAGTAAAAGTATTAAAATAGCGTTAAGGCGTTACCCACATCCCGCTCAACACGTTTTATATATTCCCATGGTCTATACAGTACCGT
Source organism: Allium cepa (assembly GCA_030765085.1). Lineage (NCBI taxonomy): Eukaryota > Viridiplantae > Streptophyta > Magnoliopsida > Asparagales > Amaryllidaceae > Allium > Allium cepa. The sequence continues at coordinate 941,787,843 of CM060934.1, read as the reverse complement.
ACACTCCTCCATGAGGTTTACCCAATGGGCACTCCATGGTATGGTATAAAAAAACTCGTAGAAGGCGCTCTGGGGCATGTGAATACGACACTCGAGGCAATGCCGGGGTGGATTTACCAATTATAGAACCGGGCCGGTGGTAACGCATAGCAGCTACTACGGTCCACCTCGGAACACACTTCCATAATCAAAATCAAGGGGTGGCCATCAAATCATCACAAATGTGATAAAATGGTATAGAAGAAGCATATCCGATTGGAGGAATGACCTCACTTGGCCCACATATAGCTCCTGTTTTAGTCACATCTAAGCTGACTCGCGGGAGTCAGAATCACGTCATACCTTATGTAGAAATCGTTCGCCAAACCATTCTACTTCATTTCTAGAATCTTCACCACATGCACAGTTTGCTAAAGTGGTTTTCGGTATTGGCAGAGAGTATTACAATATCCGATCCCGGTCTTTTTAACAACCAATCGCTTATTACACACCGGACGGTTCTTTTACATTTTCAAAACCGATTCATAATCAATATCAAAATATCATATTCGATTCAAACCATATCGCTTTCGAAATCATTACTTACTTTCGAAATCATATTCACCTTTGAAATCATATCACATTTGAAATCATAGTTTTGAAATTATATTTCCTTTCAAAAGTCATGTTTCCAAAACAGGTTAAACTCTCATTCCAAATTTTATCATATTAAATCAAATAAGTCGTTTAAATCCCAACTTAGGTTATAACGTCGTTTAACCATATTCAATTTTAAACAAATGAATTTGAATATATACACTTCCACTTTACTTAGTCCGAAAATTTAGAAAGCAGTTTAAATAGTTATAAACATAGATGGAAAAATAGTTTTAAATTTATTTAAGATAGTTAATAGATTTAAAATAGATTAAATATAATTAAAATAGATTAAATAGCTTTAAAAGAGATTAATTAGATTTAATATAAATTAAAATGGTATAATTAGTTTAAATTAAATTGGTTTAAAATATGTTAAAATGATTTATATAGTTAATATAGGTTAAAATAGTTTGATAATTTGAAATTATTAATTAGAAATTTTAAAATAATATATTTTAAAATAATTTATAATAAAATATGAGTTTAGATTTGATAAAAATTTAACTACTTATTTCATTTCAACATATCTGGACGATTTCACATTTCCAAATTCCAAAACCCAATTTTAATGTTTTAATTCAAATTCTCAATAAATTAAAAAATTCTATATTGCTCTCAAACCATGTTTGAAATATCAACTTAAATTACTCAAATTCTAATATATCTCAAGTTATATTTCAAACAATTTTAATAACTCAATTCCGTTAAACTCCAATTATACTTCAAAATTCAACTTAAAATTTCAATAAAATTTCATTTAAACAATTCCTTTAAACCCATTCAAATTTCAACATAATATTAATTTCCAATAATAATCCAAGTTATATAAATCAAATTCTTATTTCAAAATATCATTCAATTAAATTCAAAATTAAGGATTCAAAAATTATTTAATTTAACCAATCCAGTGTCCGTATATAATTCTCTACCCTAGGGTCAAGTGATATGGATATTTAGCATTTCAATTCGAAATTTAAAAATTTACGGTTATATGTCATTTCAAATCGCAATCCAGAATTAAATATTAAAATCCATAAAATCGCTCGAGTCTATCATTTCAACCCAAATGATTTTTTCCTATTCTATAGATCATTCGGGTATGTATAACTTTAACCCATAGGGAACTTGCGGAGTGATAATAGTATATAAGTCAAACATATCATCCAATCATCCAATATTAATAAATCAAACATCCATCATAATCACTATTCAATTCAATCAATAAATAACAGAAATTAACTAATTAGCAATAACAGGTATTTAACTGGCAATTTAAATTAAATAATAAATTAAATAAGGATTTAATTCATATAAATTCAAATTAACTGAGATAACAATTTAAAATATACCAAACAACCATAAATAAATTCCTAATCACATCATAAATTTAATTTAACTAACATAAGAAATTTTAGAAGTTGTGAGTGGGTCAAAGAACCCAACTTTGAATTTAAATCGATTTAAAATCCAAATTAGGGCTAAAATTCTAACAGTCTTAGAATTTGTTCAAATTAGCGTCGAAATGTCTGAAATTTCGATACGATCCCAGCAAAATAAACCTCGCGTGAATCAAAGTTGTATGTAAAAGCTATGTATGTTAGAACATTGAACGATTTAAATTATAAACTATATAAGCAATTAGTGATCTTTATACCTCACATGCCATGTTACCCGAGGTACAACAGAGTCCTAACCGGTTCGAACAACTCGCGATCCCGCTCAGTGCTTCCAACTGCCACGACCAACAAGCCAACCCCGATGCTCACCTCCCTTAGGCCACGATATGGCACCGACGCCTCCTACCAAGATCGGCCAACCCTCCGGTTGTCGTGCGACACGCCCAAACGGCATCCCAACGAACCTCCTCCATAGCCTATGAACACCAGATATGGCCAATCACGACAGCAATAACATAAAGTAGTCATATGGATGTGACCTGTTTGACGACACCTTCCCAACGTCACCCTCCGATCGATCTCTCGTCACAAATCCACCATTAAACGAAGCGATGATCAATGGATGACTGAGAACAAATCTCCCATTTCCTGCCACACTGAAACCCAAATCGAAAAATAGACTGCGGATCTAGCTTGCACTTGTCGAGAGCTTCAAATCGATATATAATTTGATATAGTTTGAGGAGTTTGAATTTCTGATTTGAATTTTATTTGGAATTGAATTGGAAATTTGGTTTTCGTTTGTCTCCCATTGGAAAGAGGAGATGAGAAGGAAATGTACGTACAGACAAATGAAAATGAGAAGTAACTAGGGTTTATAATGGACTATTTATACACGGAACAGAAATAGAAATGAATGGATCATATTTGATTTGGAAGTTGAACTAAGGCTATTCTGGTAATGGTTACCGTTACCATTTCACAAATACCGTTACTGTACCATTTTTACTAGTTAGCGAAAATTGCTTACCGTTACCGGTAGGCTGGTATACCAAAGACTGGCATACCGATAATCTGGTAACCGTCACACTGGTAATGGTAAATTACCATTTGTCTAAAAAAGGTTAGTAACATAACATGTGTTCACACCATAACGGTGCTTCATTATACAATATATAGTGTTACTTAATAAATGACATAAATGAGAAAGAAGCGAAGTGTATTTAACATTATTTCATCTGGTTAATAAACTAAATTTAATCATTTGCTTCATTCTAAATTCCTATAATAAAGCGTGTTACATGAATATACATGTATTATAAATTGACTGGTAAAATTATCGTTACCGCTGGTATTGAAGAAATGTTACCGATGATTTATCGTAGAAGATGGTAAATTTACCGTTACCATACTAATTAAACCGATATACTGATTCACTCGAAAATGGTAACTGATTGGCTGGTAATGGTATGGTAATGGTAAATTTACCGTTACCATAACAGCCCTAAGTTGAACGATAAATGACCTGAAAAGCCCGTTCTGTCTCCGGAACAAAAAGGGGTCATCCCATATATCAAAATAGATGTTTTCAATATTTTTAAACTTAATGGAACGGGTTTCAATTCCAAATTCCATCATATGAAAAAGTTATATTAAAATCGCTTATTTCAAATTGATTTCAATTGATTTTAATTAAATTGATTTCTATGCGTTTCGAGTCCATACGATCAAACGACAAGTCCTATGGCTACGAAACTTGAAATCCTACAATATTAACCGTTTTTGATTCGATGAAAAAGATTTCGTCGAAATTCGAATCAGTGGCCAAAATGGTTATTTTCACGTTAATTAAGTAAATTAATTAATCACCTTTTAGTTCAATATTTATAAACTGGCCGATTTTTATCATTTTTGATTGCAAAGATATATATAATAAATTAAAATAAATTTACTTATCAATTCAGTGTTAATTATTTCAATAATTATAGTGTTCAATTTCAACTGCCATTAATCCTATTAATTATAATTTAATTCCAATAAATTGATTTTAGTTGGTTTCAATCTTTTTATTTAAATCAATCATTATTCTATAAACATAGTTAACATTATTTTATATTTCATTATAGTAATATTCTCCAATCTCCATCTTTTATTTGTATTAGCTACTATATTTCAATTATATTGAATTTTGTCAATTTCACACATTAAATAAAATTTAAAATCCCAAATTGATTTATTTATCATGATTTCACTATATTATTAAATCAATTATTACATTATGAATATAATTAACATTTCTATTCATTTTATTACATTCACAATTTACAGTTATTGCCTTAACTCCCATTAATGCAACATTTATTTACATTTAATTTCAATTAATTTCCAATTAAATTTTATAGACTACTTAAATAGGTAACTTATAATAATTATTGCCATTAACCTTTAATCACACCTATAAGTTTATTACTTACAAACAAATGTTACAATTGCTTCCATAACACTAATTTCATTCAATTACCATTAACGTTATATTATTTCATTAGTTAATTAAATATTTGCATTTGTTTCTTATATTCACTTTATAACCAAGTATAACCTTTATATTATTTCAATTTATTGGAATTCCATTCAAGTTGCTAATAATTAACTTAAATTAACATTATTACGTTACATTTTAGTTATTATTTCATTAATAAATCCCAAATATTATTCCTTTCAATATTAAATTACCAAAACTTATTAAATTAACAATTTCTAATGATCAAAATTAACGGGTCGTTACACTCTCCCCGACTCAAAAATTTTCGTCCCCAAAAAGGGAAAAGAAGAAATTAAGTAACCGATATATTATTCAAAATATTAAATTTATAAACAAATAAATTTACCATGTCAATTTATAACCATTAAATCCTCTTATACTCAAGTTAATAAATGTTTGAAAATAATTTCACAAAATTTTCTAAGTCCAAAATTCACGAAATTTTTTCGTAGAGTCTCCTTTGTGTGGAGAGGTCTTGGAGAAATAGCAATATCAATGATAACAATATATATCATAATTTTTCAAAATAATATATCCCAACAATGGGAAAATAATATAATATCGCTAGAAACCGTAATTCGAGAACGTACATATTTGTCGGGCAAACAATGCTTATTTTATGAAACAAAAAGAAGTAGTTATTGCATTCATACATGTATTTCACTTATATAATCCAAAGGTGTTAATAATTATATAGAAGTGAAATGATTGTATTGTTTTAAATTAATAACAAATAATCAACATAACATAAAAACAATCACTTTCAACCAAAAGCATACCATCATCACATAAAATCAAAACAAATCAATTTTCCATCCACATCAACCAAAACAAATAGTTTTTTCGGGTTTCGACACTTTTTATCGCATAGAATGACAAAAAACTACCAAGTATACTATATACTCAACGGTCTTTGGTAAAACTCAATGTATTATCCATACATCCGATAATTAGAAGCATCCTTTCCCAAATAACCCAAAAGCCAAAACAAACAAAAAATTCCAAATATTATTTAAGTTTATTTTTATAAATTTCCTTAAACAACATTTATTGTTCATTTTTCGTACAATGATTATTTATTTAATTTACGTTCATTTACTTACATATGTTATTTACATTTTCTTTCATATGTGACTCATATATAATTATTTAAACATATGTAAATCAATTCTTAAAGTACCATATAGTTTCTTTGTAAATAATTTCACATTTACTCATTCAGTACTTATTTCATTTATTCCCATTCATTACTTACAAAATTCGTTTATTCATTTATTCATATAATGCCAATTTCTTTTCATTGCTTTACATTCATTTCTTACATAAGTTATATCCATTCAATTGCTTATAATAACATATGATTTCATTATTTAAGTATTACATATATTTTATTGCAGTTTAGTTCACATTATAAATTTATATACTCGATTTCCATTAGATATTAATAATCAGTAGTGCATAAATTCATTCTCAAGTTCCTTACTTTTTAATTACATTCATCCTTTCTTATATAATGTCATTGGATATTAAGTCCATTTTCTAAATTACTTCAACCATTTCTGAAGTTATATTCATTTAGTTTAGTATAGTATTCATTTTATTATTTACTTTAGTCATAATTTGCTTTAAACATTAACTTAAGTTTAAAATCTTTTACTTACAATATTCATCTTTCTACTTATTTTAATTATAAATAACTTCAAACATTTACTTAAGTTTATAAATCATTATTTATAGTCTTCATGTTCAATTCAATTTCTTAGCATATCAATTCATGAACTTAAATTTATAATCATTTACTTACAGTCCTCTTTTTTTATGACATTCAATTAGTAGCATTTCAATTAAAACTTAAGTTTATAACAACCATAATATCAAAGTTCTTATTTACAAAAGAATTTCATTGAACACTTTCCTTACTTCAAGTTTTACTTATATAATATTCCATTACATTTTGTTATTAAACATTTCAACTTTTAATCTTTTGGTAAGTTATATTTATATGTTTTTAAGAATGCGATTGAAAGTGACACAAGTTTATCTTAAAAAAAATTCTAATTAGCAAAAATGTTCAATGATCATATCCTTTGTTTTACAGTTTACAAATTTCAAATTTTTGTATATTTCATTTATAACTTAGCACTTAGTTTCTTATTTTCATTTTAGAAGTTTTAATTATTAAATAATTGAAATTTTATTTTATTACAATAACTGAAATCTCTAATTTATAGAAATTTAAGAACTAAATGTCGGATTCAATTTCAAATCATTTAAATATTATATATCCTGATAGCTTTTATATCTAATTAAATTTAGAAAATAAGATTTAAGATTTGTTTATCAAAACAAATCTGCAGTAAAACTACTACAATGGCCTTCCTACTTTGAAACCCGAAAATGAACGTCGATGATGCGTGCACTCATCACTGAAATTATTTTCTAGCGACAGAGAGGGGAGTGTAGAACTTATTTCCTTCCAAAAATTCTTTTAAACATTTCTTTCAAATCATCTTGAAATATTAGAAATACTTCTAAATAATATTAATATTATATTCCAAAATCCTTTGAAAAATATTTTCAAAATTCTGGAACTTATATTCTCAAATTTCCAATTTATATTTTATTATTTGTAAGTTCTACTTCACAAATAAATATAAAAAAATGTCTCTACCTAGCAACCAACATATTGCATCTAACTATATCATTTATAAAGTTTATTATTTTATATACAAAAAACATAATAGGCAAAAAAAATTCAAAAGAAATATTTTTTTGGTGTGCCTTATTAAGTGTTTAGAAATACCTATCGATGTCACAGTGTTCTATGCACCAACCAGAATTTATAAATACAAAACGGAAAAAATTAATCTAATATAAAATATTATATAATACTAACAAATATGCTCTCTCATATATATACTCGAAGCGACTCATTCTAGGGTATTACTGCCCTATTAAATATAAGTCTAACCCCACAAAGCTAAGATTATCGCTAAACCAAAGCTCTATACCAACTGTAACGCCTACCTTTTTGGACGTTTTAAGCAGACACACATATCGAGCTCAAACCATTCAACATGGCAGACTGTTATGGGGTAAATAAGAAAAAGGAAAAGAAATAAAATAAAATACAGAATCTTGTAGCGGAATGATAAAATATCGTAATCAAATAATAGTTCATGAAGCTGCTTTATAAATACATTTGACTAGTCTTTTACAACACAAAATCAGAGCTACAAAAACAGGAAGAAATAATTAATAAATGCAACGGAGCAACATGATGCGGTGGAATAAATAAATAAATAAATAGTAATACAAATCTTCGCCTTCGTTTTTCAGAAATAAGGTCTTCAACCCTGAAATGCTCATGTTGACCCAAGCGAATTGAAAAGACAAAACACACGAGTCAGAACTAAAAGATCTTATGTAAGTCAAATCAATGGTAAAATATGAGGGGAATGACGTCAGAGATGTTTACGGGGTTTGACATATCATATCCATTATCTAACTGGGTGCAGTAACTCAAGAGATGTTCGGGATTCACATCTCCTAAGAATTTGTTAAACTATCTACTATGTAGTACAATACGCTATTATAATAGTGTCTTCAGTAAAGTAAAAGTATTAAAATAACGTTAAGGAATTACCCATATCCCCCTTAACACATTTTATATATTCCCATAGTCTATACAGTACTGTACGCTCCTCCATTAGGTTTACCCAATGGGCACTCCATAGGTATGGTTACAAAACAAACTCATGGAAGGCGCTCTAGGGCATGTGAACACGACACTCGAGGCAATGCCAGGATAGTTTTACCAATTGTAGAACCGGGCTGGTGGTAACGCATAGCAGCTACTACCGCCTACCTTGTAACACACTCCCATAATCCAAATCAAGGGATGGCCACCAAATCATCACAAATGTCATAAAATGGTATCGAAGAAGCATATCCGATCAGATGAATGACCTTACTTGGCCCACGTATGGCTCCTGTTTTAGTCACATCTAAGCTGACTCGCGGGAGTCAGGTTCATCTAATACCTTATACAGAAATCGTTCGCCAAACTATCCTACTTCATTTCTGGAATCTCCACCATGTACTTAGTTTTTAAAGTGGTTTTCGGTATTGGCAGAAAGTATGACAATATCTGATCCTGGTCTCTTTAACAACCAATCGCTTATTACACATCGGATGGTTCTTTTACATTTTCCATAAGAAATTCATGATTGATATAAAAATATCATATTCGATTCAAAGCATATCACTTTCGAAATCATTACTTAATTTCGAAATGATATTCACCTTTGAAATCATAGTTTCGAAATTATATTTCCATTCAAAAGTCATATTTCCAAAATAGGTTAAACTCTCATTTCAAGTTTTATCATATTAAATAAAATATGTCGCTTAAATCCCAACTTAGGTTATAATGTCATTTAACCATATCCACTTTTAAACAAATAAATTTGAACATATACACTTCCACTTTACTTAGTCTGAAAATTTAGAAAGTAGTTTAAATAGTTCTAAATAGTTCAAATAGTTCAAATAGTAATAAAGGTGGACAAAAAATAGTTTTAAATTTATTTAAGATAGTTAAATAGATTTAAAATAGATTAAATTTAAATAAAATAGATTAATTAGCTTTGAAATTGATTAATTAGATTTAAAATAAATTAAAATGGTATAATTAGTTCAAATCAAATTAAATTGGTTTAAATAGGTTAAAATGATTTATATAGTAAATATAGGTTAAAATAGTTTGATAATTTGAAATTATTAATAATTATAAATTTTAAAATAATATATTTTAAAATAGTTTATAATAAAATATGAGTTCGGAATTGATATAAATTGACTATTTATTTTATTTCAACATATCTGGACCATTTCACATTTCCAATTCCAAAATCCAATTTTAATCTTTCAATTCAAACTATCAATAAATTATTAAATTCTATATTGCTTTCAAACTATGTTTGAAATATTAATTTAAATTACTCAAATTCCAATATATTTCAATTTATATTTCAAACAATTTCAATAACTCAATTCCGTTAAATTCCATTTAAACTTCAAATTCAACTTAAAATTTCTATTAAATTTCATTTAAACAATTCCTTTAAACCCATTCAAATTTCAACATAAACTTGATTTTCAATAATAATCAATTTTTATCAAATTCTTATTTCAAATTATCATTCAATTAAATTCAAAAATTATTTAATTTAATCTATCCAGTGTCCGTATATAATTCTCTAGCCCAGGGTCAAGTGATACAGATATTTATCATTTCAATCCGCAATTTAAAAATTTACGATTATATATCATTTCAAACCGCAATCCTGAATTAAATATTAAAATCCATAAAATCGCTTGAGTCTATCATTTCAACCTATAACGATTTTTCCTTAATTTATAGATCATTCGAGTATGTATCATTTCAACCCATAGGGAACTTGTAGAGTGATAACAGTATATAAGTCAAACATATCATCCAATCATCCAATATTAACAAATAAAACATCCATCATAATCACTATTCAATTCAATCAGTAAATATCAGAAATTAACTAATTATCAACAACAAGTATTTAACTGGCGATTTAAATTCAATAATAAATTAAATAATTATTTAATTCAAATAAATTCAAATTAACTGAGAAACAATTTAAAATACACCAAACAGCCATATATAAATTCCTAATCACATCATAAATTTTATTTAACTAACATAAGAAATTTAATAAGTTGCGAGTGGGTCAAAACACCCACCTTTGAATTTAAATCAATTTAAAATCCAAATTAGGGCCCAAATTCTAATAGTCTCAGAATTTGTCCAAACAAGAGTCAGAATGTCTAAAATTTCGATACGATCCATGCAAAATAGACCGCGCTTGAATCGGAGTTCGTATGTAAAAGTTATGTATGTTAGAACATTGAACGATTTAAATTATAAACTATATAAACAATTAATAATCTTTATACCTCACATGCCACACGTCACTCGAGGTACAGTAGAACCCTAACCAGTTCGAACAACTCGCGACCCCGCTGAGTGCTTCCAACCGCCACGACCAACATGCCAACGCCGATGCTCATTACTCCTAAGCCGCGATCAGGCACCGACGCCCCCTACCAAGACCGACTGACCCTCCGGTGGTCGTGCGACACACTCAAACGGCCTCCCAGCGAACCGCCTCTGTAGCCTATGACACTAGATCTGGCCAATCACTACAGCAACAACACAAAGCGTAACGAACCCATTTTTAAGCCAAATTTAATTTAGTAATTAGTATAATTTTTAGAATTAATTTGTGAACTAATTTGAATTTTTTTTCAAAAAATAAATAAGATATGCGTTTGTTTATATATATATATATATATAGATTGTAAATAGAATTTTCAAAAATAAATATCCTAAAAATAAATTGGATTTAAAAACTCTATATTTTAAAAAACTAATATGTATACATGATTATTTATTAATGTATAATTAGATTTTTAATCATTTTCTTTAAATATTATATAAATATAAATCAAAGGAAACGTATTTAACAAAAATTAAAAATATAATAATTTTCAAAAGCTATTTAAAGTTAGATTCTATATTTAAAAACTCTAAAGATAAATATTTATTAATTTAAAAATATGATAGCTTAAATAAGATTTAATAAAAAGGTTTAATATTCTTTCTTTTAAAATTACACATGAAATAAATTTAGTTTATATATATATATATATATATATATATATAAATTTAAACATAAAACATATAATAATATAAAAACATAAGAAGACATATAATTCATGCATTAAACATTTGTAACTAAGATAACATGCATGATAACAAGTGTAACCATTTTAACATGCAAAAATACAAGTGTCGTTAGTTCCTTTCATTTTTAAAAAATAATAAATAATATGAAAACAAGGCTATGTATATCTATACTCCTACTCTTCATTTCTTATATTTCAAAACTTAAACCTGAAACAAACTAAATACAGAGAATAAAAATAAAAAAACAAACAATCTTCCAATTTTCAAACTAAAGCCAGCAAAGATTTCAACTATAAGTGAATCGAGTTCCAGTTTTTAATCAAGTTGCATACCAAAGTTTTCAAGATCAAAAGAATTTACAAGCTTCACGGTTAAAACCTATATACAGTGAGTAAACTAACATATTAAACTTGAATTCGTTTATATATCTTGATGTTTGTGATTGATATTTGAAGTATGTTGTGAAAAATGCTATATAGATGTAAAAAGATGACTGCATGTGTGTGTGTGTGTGTATGTAGAAATTTGGGCGCATGTCTGCGTATATGCATATATACCCTGTTCAAAATTTATAGACTTAGATTAAGTTCAAAAATTCAATTCCTCTTCCTCTGATTTCTTTTAGCTGATGATGTTTAAACAATATGTGTTAGTATTAACAAGATCTTAATTTTAAAATTATTTTTGAGTATAAATAGCAAGTAGATTTACTGGTAAAAGAGAGTTACAGTGAAAAATCATTTAAAGTCAGAAAATCAAGTATCTAAATTCCACGTTTTAATTATATAATCTGATTCGTTTTTGAAAATGGTGATTTTTAAAGATAATATCTTGATTTTTATATTTGCATTGGGAGAGAATTTTTGAGATGAATGGAAATCGATTTTCCTCGATTTTTGATGATCGGCGAAGAGATGGGCCTTGGGATCGCTGCTGGAGGTAGCTTGGAGGTCGACGATCTTGGGAAAAATGATCGGAGGATTTTTTGATCATTGTAGCAGTGGAACAGCGCCGTAGTAGTGTTCAAGACCTGGTTTGGTCGATGTGAGTTTCGAAATGAGTTCGTCGTCGTCAAAGCATCTGACTAGCTCGGAGTGCGGGGGATCGAAGCATGGGTCTTCGACAAAGGGTTGGACGCGGCGGAGTAAATTTTGGTGATCAGGATTGGTTGGCATGAGGTATTTTTCATTGATCGAGTTTGGGTTCCAGGTGCTCGAATTATTCGTTTTTGGTTGGCCAAGTCGATCGACGATCTAGGTGGTCAGGATCGTCGGCAAGATCATCGGCAACTTGTGCGTGGTCATAGCGATGGTCGAAGGTGATCGGTTCGGCGTGTACAGTGCACAGGTGTCATGTGTGTCTGGGTATGTTTGTGTTGAGGCGGGAGAGTAGAAGATATGGCTCGGGTTTTAACTCGGGAAGATGAAGCTTTGGCTCGAGGAAGGTACCGGGTGATTCATATGTGTTTTATAATAGGTTTTAAAAATTTCAACAAAATAAAGTTAAATAGAAAAGAGAAAGGATTTCTCGGGTTGGGCTCGGGTTTGGTACTGGGTTTGACCCGGGTGTTTGTAATGACAGTTTTACATTTTTAAATAAATCAAGTTTTTAAATTTTAAACAAATCAAGTTTTAAACTATTTTCTTAAATAAATTTCTTTTAAATAATAATAAATGTTTATTTTAAATGTTTGGATAGATAAAAGTTGTAAAATTTGTTTTAACATGAATTAATTAAGTTAATTCTTAAGTTTATTTAAAATAAATTAAATGGTAATTAAGTAGTTGATTAAGAAAGTAAAATGTTTTTGATTTTTAATTAAATTAAAGTTCTTAAGTTAATTTATATGTTAATGATAAATTATTCCAAGGTTTATTACATAAACTTTGAATGATAATTAAGTAATTAATGAAGGTAAGTGGTTTGTCTTTAATTAATTATGGGTCTCAAGTAATTTTGTATGTTAATAAAAAACTAATTTCAAGCATTTGATTTAAATAAGATTTAATTGGTAATTAAGTAATTAATTAAGATAAATAGTTTATCTTAAATTAATTAGGGTCTTAATTAATTAAGTAGTTAAAGGGCATTAATTAACGTAAATAATTGATGTAAGTAATTAAAAATTAATTAATTAACGTAAGTAAATAAAAATTAATTAATTAATTAATAATTAAGAATAATAAATTAATGATTAAAGGATAATTAATTAATAATTAAAGAGTAATTAATCAGTAATTAAAGATTATTAGTTAATTTCATTAATTAATTAAAATAATAACAACTGGTTTGTAATTAATTAATGTTAATTAAGCTGGGTTAGGTAATTAATTCATAAGTAATTAATTTATTTGGTTTAAATAAAATAAATTATAAATTGTGTGATTAATTAATCTTGCTTATGGATGATTAATTGTATTGAATACTTGGATTGATTAAGATCTCTAGTATGTTAATATGTAATATTCTGTGATATGAATTGCTTTGTATCGAGCTGTGATAAATGTAAGCTATTTATCTGTGATGTATTGCTGTGTGAATGTGAACTTCTGAATTGAATTAAAATTGTTTACTTAAAAACAACTTGGCCTTTAAGACGGCATTTGAATTTCGATGAGACCAGGATCGGATTCCAAATGGTTATCCAAAAACCATATTGGATCTTAAAGGTGGATCTTTTATTTAAAAGATTAAAAATGGAAATTTGTATCTACGCGTTTTAAATAAGCACTCGTTATTCGAAAAGGCCGGGGAACGACATTGAGTCAAAAACCCATTTCGAATAATGATACGAAGAAATGGAATTCATTTGAAGACGGTGGTTGAAGACCAGGTAATTTCAAAAACTAAAGGGTTTCCTATGGATTGTCTCTACACCGAGTTGCTCCGGTATAGAGATTACCCTATATGATGGGGAGTCCGATCAAGATTGGGGATATTCGGATTTGCAAGGACTTCTATCCTTAATTGGATGAAGTGCCTTCGGTTCCATTCAGACCCAGGATGGACTTGTATAGATGTATGTCTAACATTACACTTTGAGATATAAAGTTAGTTTCTATCAAATACATTTCTATTTGATGGAGGATAATTTATTTTCTTAGCTTAACACCCTTCTCTGAAACGTATGAGTTCAAAGGTTATGTAGTTGATAGTTATTAGTGATATATTCCCAATTTGGTAATGTGGCATGCTAAGTGCCGAGCACTGGTTGATCGAAGCATGGCTTTTATATAAAGCGTAGCTTTATGGGACGAGACTTCTTCGAACCTCACATCCCGGGAAATGGTCGAAATAGGAAGGATGCAACAAGATTATGGGGTTCGCGACCCTAAAGGTATGTACATTTCCTTTTAGATAAAAGTATTATTTTGGTATGGAGTCTAGATATTTTACTTATGTGGTTGCTGGAATTTGAAGCGCCTCAGTAAAGGTCGATTACGACCTGGGGTTGGCATACTCGTGACAGTTAGTTACCTAGTTACAGAGGTAACCCGGCCTTATGTTGGCAAAGTTCCGGTTAGGTTCTCGAGACGTCCCTCCAGAGGCGTACCCATTCGGATAAAGGAAGTTCCTTAGCCTTGGCCATTTGTTGGAAATCCAAACAAAACAATACGAGCCCTTGACGATTTTAGTTGTTGAACCTGCCATTTAACATGGAAGCTATATTAGGCATACTATAATGGTACGTATGCTGGCTAAGACTAATATTATACTTGCAAAATATTTTTTCACACTATGCACTAATAATAATATCAAAAGGATTTTCGCGTATCAAGCATGTTTGACAACTATAAGGAGAAACCTCCTCCATGTGTGCGATTGCATTTAAGTGTGTGCCGGGAGACCTTATGGTAGTTTCATTTTCCAAAAAAGCATGAATGGATTTCTTTTTGCATAAATAACTGTTTTTTATGTTTCTCACACCATTCCCATGACTGACTCGGAGTTTATTGTTCCCTTTTCTAAACTCTTGGTGCCCCTAATTTTCCACACGGGCAACCTAGAGTCAGGTTATCAGTAGGTTTTGGAGCTATGTCAGGTAGTAGATGTGGATTTGGAAGTCTTTGAAGCTTTTTTGTTTGGACTTTGGAGCTTTGAAAATGAAGATGCAGTATGTCGAACTCTCTTGGAAGACCATATTGATGTTATTTTTTTTGCTGTTATGCTGTATTCTGCTATTGTGTAGCATATATAGAGCTTTGACGATGTTGACACTTGTTGTAGAATGTTGTAATCCATTTGGTATATCAATGGAAGATTTTGTTTCCATTGTGTTGTTATCATCTAATGTGTTATAACTCCAGCGAACTGGACTCCAACGTTTGAATCTCCAGCATTTGAAAAGGGGTGATGTATTGGATGCCGATTTTCAAAGGTTGAAGTGTGGATCGTCACACAAAGTAGCCGTATGGATGTGACCTGCTCGACAACATCTTCCCAACGCCACCCTCCGATCGATCTCTCGTAACAAATCCACTGCCAAACGAAGCAATGATCAATGGACGACCGATAACAAATCGTCCAATTCCTGCCACATTGAAACCCAAATCGAAAAACAGACTGCAGATCTAGCTTGCGCTTGTCGAGAGCTTCAAAACGATATATAATTTGATATAGTTTGAGGAGTATAAATTTTGGATTTGAATTTGATTTGCAATTGAATTGGAAATTTGGTTTTGGTTTATCTGCCATTGGAAAGAGGAGATGAGAAGGAAATGTACGTAGAGGCAAATGAAAATGAGAAGTAGTTAGGGTTTATAACGGTCTATTTATAGACGGATCAGAAATAGAAATGAATGGATCAGATTTGATTTGGAAGTTGAACGATAAATGACCCAAAAAGCTCGTTCTATCTTCGGAACGAAAATGGGTCATCCCATATATCAAAATAGATGTTTTCAATATTTTTAAACTCAAGGGACATGTTTCAAATCCAAATTTCATCGTATGAAGAAGTTATGTTAAAATCAGCTTATTTCAAATTGATTTCAATTAAATTGATTTCTAGGCGTTTCGAGCCCGTATGATCAAACGACAAGTTCGATTGCTATGAAACTTGAAATCCTATAATAATTCACAGTTACGAATCCGATGAAACTGGTTTCATTGAAATTCGAGTAGGTGGCCAAAATGGCTATTTTCACGTTAATTAAATAAATTAATTAATCATCTTTTAATTCAATATTTATAAACTAGCCGATTTTTATCATTTTTGATTCCAAAGACATTTATAATAAATTAAAATAATCAATTTAGTGTTAATTATTTCAATAATTACAATGTTCAACTTCAACTGCCATTAATCCTATTAATTACAATTTAATTGCAATAAATTGATTTTATTTGGTTTTAATCTTTTTATTTAAACCAATTATTATTCTATAAACATAGTTAACATTGTTTTATATTTCATTACATTATTATCCTCCAATCTCTGTCTTTTATTTGTATTAGCTACTATATTTCAATTATATTGAATTTTGTCAATTTTCACACATTAAATGAAATTTAAAGTCCCAAATTGATTTATTTATCCTTATTTCACTACTTTATTAAATCAATTATTACATTATGAATATAATTAACATTTTGTTCATTTTATTACACTCACATTTTACAGTTATTGCCTTAACTCCCATTAATGTAACATTTATTTACATTTAATTTCAATTGATTTCCAATTCAATTTTATAGATTAATTAAGTAGGTATCAGATAATAATTGTTCCCGTTAACCTTTAATCACACCTTTAAGTTTATTACTTACAAAAAAATGTTACAATTGCTTTCATAACATTATTTTCATTCAATTACCATTAATAGTATATTATTTCATTAGTTAATTAAATATTTACATTTTGTTTCTTATATTCACTTTATAACCAAGTATAACCTTCACATTATTTTAATTAATTGGAATTTCATTCAAGCTGCTAATAATTAACTTAAATTAACATTACTACGTTTCATTTTAGTAATTATCTCATTAATAAATCCCAAATTTTATTTCTTTCAATATTAAATTACCAAAACTTATTAAATTTTAATTATCAAAAATTTACGAGTCGTTACAAATCTCTTTTATATTTACAATGTCCTTCTATAAATTTCATTTCTATTTATAAAATTTATTTTATAAATCACTTTTGTATTTACAAAATTCCTTTTATAAATCTCCTTTTTATTTATAAAACTCCTTGTTATATATCTCTGATTTTAGTTCTCATATACTTATCACAAATCTTTGGTTTCAAGATAGGTTTCCATAAAACGATCATTCCATATATCACTATAAATTCACAAATGTGTTTTATTATTCCAATTTATCAAAATTATATTATTTCCCACATAACATTTTGTACAAAGCGTTTCACGTATATTTCTATCTTCTTTATAAACAGAATCACTTTATTATATAAGATAAATTCCTCGTTTTTATTTCTTGAGAATAAACATTCGTTATTATATTAACTTTTCTATAAAAAATTACTTTTGAAAATACTTTTAAAACATTTCCAAAAAGGTTAGAGGGAAATAGAGAAGTTCAAAAACCATTTCTAAATAAAATACCATAGAAGACTCCAAAAGTCACATTTAAAGTCATTCTCCTAATTAAAACCATTTTCAAATCAAAAAAACAAATTATAGTATTTTAAATTACTATAATGAGGACCAGAGCTACCATAATACTTAACAAGTGCCTTTGTAAATCTACATCTGAAAAAGTTTAACTTTTCAACATATCAAAGTCATGTCCTATATAGCCAAGTTACCAAGCTTTGACATTCAACAATTTATGCAATAAGTATATCAATGATAAATCAATAGTGGCGAGAATCAGAATCCCTTTACAAATTTTCATTAGTTCCATGTATTTCATTTCATATGCTATATGCTTTCAAAAATGGGAATTCAACCAAATCAAACAAAGAAATCATTCAAGAATGTAAACAATAATTTTTTCCACTGTATATTATATAGTGTTCATCTAAAGGCGAGCTGTCTCACCAAAAATTCCAACCGACGTTTACACATTCCCGCTCGATCTAAAATTGAACAAAATCGAAATCCTACTTACTCCAAACTTGATGAAATCAGCTCCATTGTGCAGATAGCACTCCTACGACCATAATCAAAAGAACGCATTCGATTTGGACCTCATATGCATTAGTAATTCATTTTACAAGATTTTGAATTAAATAATTTATTTAATTACTTAATTAACTAAATCAATTACCCTGTAATCCTTTCTTCCTCAAATTCAAACTTCTGTACATGCACACACACATGTGCACACTCAGGCCTTGCATCCCTATCCCCTTGCCAGAGCTACACTTCAACGACGACGGACAGCCTCCGCTAACGATCTTTTCTACTTGTGCTCGCCGCAAGCATCCCCAACCTTGTCGAACTCAAACCACCTACGACGATCGCGTCCTGGCCAAGCTTGTGCAGCCCCTAACTGTTGCACCCCTCAATCAAAGGCTGGAGTTGGTGAAATCGTACGAGATGATGCCCCTCGACCAAAGCAATTCAATGACGGTCTCTATTTCCCCTAATTCAACCTCTAGTGCAACCAAGGCCTAACACTAGTTGCCATGACATGTGTGCCCACCACCCCAATCACTATCTCACATGTCGAATTGCATACGAATTTGATGCTCTCTCTCTCTCCTTTGAGTTCAATGAACCCGATGTGAATGATTTTCGTGGCTGTAGCTCTGAAATTTATTTTGGGAAGGAGTTAGCTCATTTTTTTACTGGAAATGAAAATAGAAAGAAAGCGCAAGAGTATTGGAGAAGAGTGAGGGGGTAGTGTTGTCTATTTAATGATCTTTGGTACTTCACTATATAATATTACATATGCATATGAATTGTGAATGACATAAATAAAAATATGATCGTGCATAACAATGCGACTCGATCAAAAAATAATAATAAAATACATCGGTTAACTTATTCTATATAGTTTCAAAAACACCAACGTTTGTCGCAAAGCGTCAAACAATAATTTAAATATTTTAAAAAATAATAATTATGGAAAAATCCTATAAATTCATTTAAAAATATGCCTTTAAAATCAAGTCACTTTAGTAACAATTGATTTTCTTATTATTTATTATATTTGAAAAAAAGTGGAATATTTAGATATGTTTAGTATTCTCATTCGAAACATTAAAAATTGCGGGTTGTTACGTTCTTGCCCCTTAAAAAAAATTTGACTCAGAAATTCCTAAAGGAAGAAAATGTCTTCTAACCCTTAGACTTTCAAAATTCCTCATTTTACAAAAAAAAATCGACAGCGCCTCCTTTGCGTGGTTAGGCCCGAAAAAATTAGAACATCAATATGAGCCATATCTTGGACCTCCTATGTTTGGAGACACTACAACAACAACATATATGTATGATATAACTTATAGAGTGTGTATGTCATATAGCAAACATACTCGTTAAGCATAAACACATACCAATTTGCGAGCAGGCTAATCCTACTTATGAAATCAAAAGCAATAAGCAATCCTTTGCTTCCATGTACATGTATTCCACTTACATAACCCAAAAGAGATTAAATATGACAAATGAAAAAGTACAAATATTCATTCATCATATCATGAATCTAAGCCTGTAAAATCATATATAGTAATCATCTCACATAAACATGTCATATCAAACGATGTAACTTGCATTTTCGATGCAAGAAGCATACAACTAAAGTAAAGCCTATACGATGTATATATGTCATCAATATGCAATATCAAACCCGATCACTTGCTCGATCACATAAAATTCTCTTCCAAACTAGCATCACTCACTCGATTTCCCTAGTGAGGACTCCGGTCAGGTTCCTTGATAGAAGGCTTCATTCTCCTTGCATAGCCATATGATATGATAGAAAACTTCAGAATCGTATCAAGAATTCGTAACAAGTATTCACTGTCAAGAATCGAACGAAAAATCCTTGTTCGGATCGATGTAAATCACTCCGAAATCAAGTACTCGAATCTGTATCACGAATAGTTATGCAAATAAAATGATTTACGTACAGTTTACATATATATTCTCTTGGTTTCTAAACTATACCAATTCTTTTTTACTTCTAAATTCATTTATGTAAATAATTCATAAAAATACAACTAAAGTTTCAAACTTTTATAATACCCCATTACATCCTAAGAATATATACAAAACCTCTTACTTATTCTTTTTTTTTTAAAATTCAGATGTAGCCCAAAATAAATCTAGGTATTAAACAGAGTCAACCTCTACGACCTCTTTACCTATTCGTTCTAGTAAGTTGTAAAGAAGAGTAGGATGTTGGTATCCAAACTCAGTCCTGGAGCCAACTTTTCTTTAGACATCTCTATGGTAAAGACATTTATTAGTCGGCCCAATAACATTAAATAGTTTACACAACTCAAATGTCAAAATAAAAGACATTCCTTTAATAAAACAAAACAAATTTAAACCTTCTTATCAAATTTAACCCATTAACTTATTTTGAATTATTTCTTCTCTAACCAAAAGTGATATAAGCTCACCTTAAAAATTCCATTTATCAACACACACTTTTATCAAAATACCTTCTTATTTGAATCCTTTCTCTTTAAGGAAATTTAAACTAAATACTCATTTTTTATTTCAAATCCCTTTTGAAATGGAACTATATATTTTAGTAGGTAGAAAATATACATATAGAACTAGTAACACCAAAATGATAGCAAAGAAATGGGTCCTACCAACTAGTATCATACATCCTCTTATCAAGAAGGGTAATACCTAAGAAAAGTGTTTACCATCCAAACACATCTCTTGCCCATTTTTAGATATTTTTACCCACTCTAAATAATTAATAGAGAAATACTTTTAGTCCTTTCCAAATACGATTTTGAAACAATACTATATATTTCCATATAAATGTTTTTAACAAAATATTAATTACCACTTGCTTTGGGTTTGTTCAGATTCTAACTCATTTCGATTATACAATGATAAAGGGAATAATTTACTAAGAGCATTGCAACTTTAGCCTAAGAAAACATCCGATCATCACTTAGAAGATTTCTCAAATCACCACAAAACTCATTGAAACTCATTCCCCAAATCATCAAAAGAAAATGTACCTTACTTAAAATTCTCTTTGAAAATACTTATGCTTATAGATACTTTCAACTAATACCGTTATTACTATTTCTCCAAAATCATTTGAAATCCTTTTCGAAACACCAGAATTAAGTTCACAAAATCCTTTCGTTTACAAAACACATTTTACTCACTATATTTAAAAGAACATTTTATATTAAATAACTTCTCTTTAACAAAATAAACTATTATTATGAATGCTTTATAGTCAAACGGTGAAACTGAATTCACAAGGTGTTCGAATTTAATTCAACCAAATCGGTAAATGCTCGTAAACTGGCCGGACATAAATACTCAATTAACAAACAACAGTCAATGCCCATAAACTGGACGAGCACTAAAAATCCTTTTTTAGCACTAAAAAACACACATTCTTATATATATAAATATACACTCAAAATCAATCAAGGTTATTACTAACCCTATCTCCAATGAGTCTACCCCACGAACTAGGTGTTTGCTCAACCTAAGCTCTAATACCACATGTAAAGATCTATCATTTCGACTCTAGAAAGTTAATACCAATACATCCACGATATTTATGTGTCGAACATCCGAGCATCAAAAATAAAAAAATTTATGTTGAAAGAAAAGAAATACAGAACAGAATCTCACATCGTGATGGGTAATATATAATACAGAAATGTTCTTTATAAAAGAAAATTGTAATATACATACATCAATCAGAGTAAACTAACATATCATCAGCTTGCACAGTTATATTAACCTATCCTCCCAAATGCTGATAAATACAATACAAGAAATGCAGTTGAAAATAAAATACATGAGTACATCTTGGAGGCTTCCAGCTTGTCTCCTGAAGCACCAAAGTATCCAGATAAATATAGAAATATGCTCGAGCTATCACGAGAAATATAAGAAAATAACGCCCGAATTAGTTTGGTAAATGAGCATAAGAAACTCAAATCATATGGATTTTTAATGTTATAAAAACTTTTAAAAATAAAGGTATCTCATAGGATCATGTAGCACATAAACATGGATGTGATTTTACCGTGCAACCAAACCATTTTATTTGAAATTCTAGTGATATTAAACTAGTATCTAGAGTTTAAAATAAATATTTAAAATAGCTGAAATGGTTACATCAATTATATTCAATAACATTTTTAGTATACAACTAAGTCCGTAAGACACACATTGGAAAATGGATTCCAACATTGACAAGGTAAGGGACCACCTTACGCATAGTACACCTCTAGATAAAAGGTACCGAGGCTGCAAAACATTGCACCTCTACCAATACACAACCAACATACCTCTTCCTAGATAGTACCGAATATAATTATCACCCTGGCTGCTAACTTGACAAACCGTTCCATGACCACAAGCATAAATAATCCGTAAATATCAGTATGGTACAAGTGATGTTCATATCTTAATGGTAGCATGCCACATTGCCCTGCTATATCTACCCTGTTTTAGTCATTTTCTGTTAGAAGCTTGAGTTTACTTTTTAACATTTAGCAAATCCTACTTGGAATACTAATATTGCCATCCAGGCAACAATTCAATGTCGGCATTCATCCATACAAGTTGTTCTTGGATTGAACAAGCCAAAGGCGCAACTTCTACTACATTCATCTTTGAATCACTCCTAGGATTAGTAGCAAATAGCCCTTGCACTTCAAAGAACTCCGTCTTTGACTCCATCATCTTCAAAATGACTTCAATTCGAACAATTATGCCAATTCGAAGTGGTTTTCATATAACATATCTGATCTCGATTTCTTCGAATCTACAGCCGACGGTTTCAAAACTTGCCAATATTTAATAGTCACTTATTTAACTGTCAAATAGGCGAACAATCCGGTTAGAAATTTAATTTCATATGGAAACCAAGCATGATTAAGCACGTAACTAATCACCAAGCCTCTTTATTTAATCCTTTCGTTAATAAAATCACTTTGTAAATACTTGTATCAAAATACTTTTACAAAGATGCACATATGTATATTACTCATTCGCTATTCATTTATTCTCTTTCAATGCTTGTAAAAATTTACATAGACTTATCTTATGAGGATAGGTATATTCATAAAACAATACACTTTCAATAATGTCCGTGTACTTACCTTAATGGCATATGTATATTCATAAAATCTTAAGAAATATTTCACTTTAAAAACCATACTTTTTTGGGTTAAAAAAATGTCACTTAAAACATAGATAACAATAAACCCAAAATACTTTTGGTGTAAATAAATGGATCGTATGAAAATAAGACCAAATATACTTACCACTTCTTTTCAATTCCAATCTTGTACTATCCCTCGATTAACAATGTAGTCGGATAAATTAGAGAATTATCCTTGCCTTGACATACACTCTTAATTCTCACAGATAGAGATAAGTTTCTATACCTCGAAATTTGATGTTATGTATGAAAATGTGCTTTCCATACCACCATAAGTTATAAAGAACATTCATGGAAATTAAATCTCATTCCTTTTATAAAACTTCCTTTTATAGATCTCTTTTATCTTTATAAATCTCCTTTCTATTTATAAAACTTCTCTTTATAAATCTCTTTTATATTTTCAAACTCCTTTTATAAATCTCCTTTTTATTTTCAAACATCTTTTTTGTGAATCTCTTTTATATTTATAAAAATCCATTTATAAATCTCCTTTCTATTTATAAAATTCTTTTTCATAAATCTCTTGATTTTAGATCTCATATACCTATCACAAATCTTCAATTTCAAAATAGGACTAAATACTTTTCATAACAATTCTATTTGTCACTATAAATTTGCAGATGTGATTTATTATCCCAGTTTATCAAAGTGATATCATTTCCTTTTACAAAATATCATTTATAAATCTATTCTTTTATTTATATAATATAATCTATAAATCTATTTTTCGATACAATGTTTTATACAAAGCATTTAACAAATATTTCTATCTTCTTTGAAAAAAGAATCACTTTATTATAGAAGGTAAATTACCTTTTTTATTTTCTTGATATCAAACATTCGTTATTATATTAACTTTTTTGTAAAACAAATACTTCTTGAAATACTTTTAGAACATTTCCAAAAATGTCAGAGTAAAATAGAGAACTTTAAAAACGCTTTCAAAATAAAATAACATAGAAAATTTCAAAAGTCACATTTAAAATCATTCTCAAATCAAAATCATTTTCAAATAAAAATAGCAAATAACAGTATTTCAAAATATTATAACGAGGCCTACATCTGCTATAACAATTAACAAGTTCCTTCATTGATCTGCAACTACAGGAGTTCAACTATTCAACATATCAAAGTCATATCCAATGTGCCAACATACCAAGCTTTACAATCAACATTTAACACATTAAGTATATAAACGAAATTAAAATCAACAGTGGTGAGGAATCAGGATCCCTTTACACAATTTCATTAGTTCCTCTATTTTATTTTATATGCTATCTTCATTTCAAATGGAAATTCAACCAAATCAAACAAAGAAATCATTCAAGCATGTAAATAATAATTTATATCTAATATATGATGCAAACAATAATTTATATCTACCACATACCATATAACGTTCTTCCAAAGGCGAGTTGACTCACTACAAATTCCAAATGATGCTTATGTATTCTTGCTCGATCTAAAATCGAACAGCGTTCGATTTTAGCTCGAAATCCTACTTGCTCTAAACTTGACGAATCAGCTTCAGTGCATAGATAACACTCCTACAAGCGTAATGCAAAAGAGCACCTTCGATTTAGACCTCGTATACAATAGTTATTCATATGATAAGATGTTTGAATTAAATAATTTAATTATTTACTTAATTAACTAAATCGATTACTCTTTAATATTTTATTCCTTAAATTCTAAATCATATACATGCACATAAATGTGCACATCCTCACCGTGCATCCCCTTCCCCATTTCGGAGCTACATATCATCGATTGAATAATGACCTTCGTTAACGATCTTTTCTTCTCGTGCTCGCCACATCCATCCCAACATTGTCGAACTCGAACCAACCATGACCATCATAGCCTGTCCACACCTGTATGGCCCCCAAAATATCACACCCCTTAATCAAAGGCCGAAATTGTTGAAATCATGCGAGAGAATGCTCCACGACCAAAGAAATACAATGACGATGTATGTTTCCCCTGATTCCACCTCTAGCGCAAACAAGGCCAAACCTTAGTCGTCATGATATGTACGACAACCACCCCAAACACCATCGCACTAGCCGAAAACCATACGGATTTGAAATTCTTCCATCCTTAGTTCAACGGACCCTACATCGATGATTTTTGTGGCCTATAGCTCTAAAATTTATTTTAGGAAGAAGGTGGCTCATTTTTTTGTTTATAAGAAATGAAAAAGGAAAGAAAGAGGAAAGCATTAGAGAAGAGTAAGGGGCCGTGTTGTTTATTTAATGATTTTTGATACTTCGCTACACAATATTACGTTTACGCATGAACCACGAATGACAAAAATAAAAATACGATCATGCACAACAGTACGACATGATCACAAAACAACAATAAAATACAATGATTAACGTATTCTGTGTAGTTTAAAAAATACCCACGTTTTATGCAAAATGTGTCAGCTTATAATTTAAATATTTTCCAAATTATAAATTAGGGAAAATATTATAGATTCATTTATAAAAAATTATTTTTCTTATTATTTTATTATATTTGAATCAAATTGGAATATAAATAGATTAAATATTCCCATTTGAAATGTTAAAAATTGTAGGTGGTTACATTTTCCCCCTCAAAAGAATTTCGTCCACAAAATTTCTATAGGAAGAAAAAGTCTTATAACCCTTAGATTTTTAAAACTCCTCACGTTATAGAAAATTTCGATAATAACTCTTTTGTGCTGCTAGGTCTAAAAAAATTACAATATCAATATAAGCTCATATCCGGGACCTTCCATATCTAGGGACACCACAACAACGGTATATGTGTATGATATACCTTATAGAGTGTGTCTGTCACATAGCAAACACACCCGTTAAACATAAACACATACCAATTTGCAAGCAAGCTAACCCTACTCATGAAACCAAAAGAAACAAGCAATCCTTTGCTTCCATGTACATGTACTCCACTTACATAAATGAAAAGAGATTAAACATGACAAATGAAACAATACGACAACTCATTCATCATTTCATGAATTTAAGCCTACTAAATCATATATAGTGATCATTTCACATAAACATGTCATATCAAACCATGTAACTTGCAATTTTAATGGAAGAAGCATACAGCTGAAGTAAAGCCGGTATGATGTACATTTGTCATCTGTAAACAATATCAAACCTGATCATTTGCTCGATCACAGAAACTTCTCTTCCAGTCTAGTAACGCTCACTCGACTTCCCTAATGAGGACTCCAATTAGGTACCATGATAGAAGCCTTCGTTCTCCTTGCATAGCCATATTCCATGATAAAAAACTTCAAAATCATATCAAGAATCCGTATCAAGTATTCATCGTAAATAATCGAGCGAAAAATCCTTGTTCGGATCGGTGTAAATCACCTCGAAATCATGTACTTGAATCTGGATCAAGAATAGTTATGCGAATAAAATAATCTATGTACAGTTTACATATTTATTCCTTTGTTTCCAAACTTCACTGATTCTTTTCACTTCTAAAATTATTTATGTAAATAATTCATAAAATCGTAACTAAAGTTTCAAACTTGTATAATACCCCAATTAATCCTGTGAGTATATACAAAACCTCTTACTTAATCTTATCCTTTTTTTAAAATTCAGATGCCGCCCTAAAATAAATTTAGGTCTTAAACTAAGTCAACCTCTATGATCTCTTTACCCATTCATTCCGGTAAGTAGTTAAGAAGAGTTAGATGCTAGTATCTAAACTCAATCCTAGAGTCTATACTTCTACTTAGACATCTCTAAAAGTAAAGACATTGATTAGTCTACCCAATAACATTAAATAGTTTACACATCTCAACTGTCAAAATAAAAGACGCAGTTTTAATATAAAAAAAACTAGTTCAAACATTCTTATCAAATTTAACCCATGAACATGTATTAAATTATTTCTTCTCTAACGAAGAGTGATATGAACTCATTTTAAAAATTCCATACACATACTTTTATCAAAATACCTTTTTCTTCGAATCCATTCTCTTTAAGGAAACTTAAGAACTAATACCCATTTTTTATTTCAAACCCTTTTTGAAATGATACTATATATTTTAGTCCGTAAAAATTTACATATCGAACGGGTAACACCAAAATGATACCAAGGAACTGGGTCCTACCAACTAGTATCGTACATCCCCTTACCAAGAAGGGTAATACATAAGAGAAGTGTTTACCATCCAAACACATCTCTTGCCCAATTTTAGATATTTTTGAGCCACTCAAACTAGTTAACATAGAAATACTCTTCCTCCTTTTCATATCCCATTTTGAAACATTATTATATATTTCCATATAAATTGTTTTAACAAAATATCTATTACCACTTGCTTTGGGTTTGTTTGGATTCGAAATCGTTTCAATTGTACAATGATAAAGGGAATAATTTGCTAAGCGCACTACAACGTTAACCTAAGAAAATATTCGATCATCACTTAGGAGATTGTCCAGATTACTACAAAACTCATCGAAACTCATTCCCCAAACCATCAAAAGTAAATGTACCTTATTTAAAATTCTCATTGAAAATATTTATGCTTATAGATACTTTCAAGTAATATTATTATTACTTTTTCTCCAATATCATTTGAAATCCTTTTCAAAACACTAGGATTAAGTTCAAAAAAAATCCTTTTCATTTACAAAACATATTTTACAAACCATATTTAAAAAATCATTTTATCTTTAATAACTTCCCTTGAACAAAGTAAACTTGATTATTAATGAATGATTTATAGTCAAACCGTGATACAGAATTCACAAGGTGTTCGAATTTAATTCAACCAAAGCAATAAATGCTCATAAACTGGCCGAGCATAAATAATCAATCAACAAACAGCATTCAATGCCCGTAAACTGGACGAGCATGACTAATCAAATAATAAATTATAATAATTGAATATTACCATTTCCTAACCAACGAACACATCATAAATAACTATATCAAAATTTTGAAATTTATCCTTTTATATATAAAATATAAAATCTAGGTAAAATTATTTTGTTTACCAAATTTTCAAAAGTAATACTATACCGGTTTGCATTGTCCAAGTGTTTAGAAACCCCTATCGATACAGTTATACCTTCTATGTCGAAAAGAATTTATAAATCACTCAACAGATCAATCAACACAATATAAAAAAAATTATCACTAAAAGATACACATTCTTATTTATTTATATACAAACTCAAAATCATTCTAGGTTATTACTAAACCTTTCTCTAACAAGTTTACCACACGAACACCTAGGTGTTTGCTCAACCTAAGCTTTAATACCACATGTAAGGATTAGTCATTTAGACCCTTAAAAGGTAACACTAATACATCCACGATATTCATGTGTGGAGCATCCAAGTGCCCAAAAAACAAATTTTTTGGTGAAAGAAAAGAAATGAAAGAATAGTATCTCACATTGTGATGAGTAATATATAATTTACATATGATCTTTACAGAAGAAAACTCGCTACAAAAATCTAGGCTTTCCATAGCATCAATAAATAGCTTTGCCTTATTGTATGCTATTAGAAGCAAGTAAAATAAACATATATAAAATATCCAGTGCTACACAATGGGCGAGAAACATTTTATTTACCGTGGGGAATAAAGAATATCTGTTTTGCAAACTCACTCTCCTTTCTTTCTCTTCATCATTGTTGGAAGAAGAAAAAAGGGTAGCCACCAAAATCCACAATGGAAACCCACAACCTCTCCATCATATGTTTCTTTTGTTTCCATCAAAGATCCATAAATCAAAACCCAACCATCAAAAAACCATGATCCAAATCTGATTGATTGAAATCTTATTCCATAATAGGTTGAAATTCGGCCACCAAAATCACTTATTTCCACCATCGATCTCAATCTTCCTCCACTTATTCAACTGCCTGGCATCCTATTTTCGATGTTAAGAACTGTAAGAAAGTTTCAACCTAGGTGAATAGTCCCGAGGTAATCAATTTAACCCTATTTTGTTTCACCTAAACTATTCATTACTTTAGCTGTCTCCATTGCAATATGATATAAATTTTTTACATATGTTGTTCTGCTTATATTTGATATGTTATACACTTGGACGGTGATCTACCATGGTTATGATTTTCTATGTCTATAGTTGTTATTGCAACTATATTTTTTTGTCATGTTTCAATTAAGGGTGTTACCAACAATCAAACTAAAATAATTTTTTAATTCAAAAATTAAATTATTAGTAAATTAGTTGATTTGTTCATTACTTTTTTGCCCCGAACAATGTCCATTTAATTTTTTACAATAGATTAATGTTTAATATGATTTTAATACGAATGGAAATGATTTTGTTCCCAGTTGTTCATATACTCTAAGAAACCGACGTTGATTTCTGAGTATTTCCATCGGCTTTAGGTTTCTGATTAGGTAATGGATCTGAAATAGAGAGTTGATGGTTGCCTGATTCCCATAATAAATATAATAACTACTGAAATGAACATAATAAACACCTTATAGAGAAGTTGGACATTGGAGTTGATTCAGGTTCAGATGCTTATCACTGACTCGGTAGTATACACATATCCACATTCGATTGTTTTCTTTTGTGCTTACAAGATTGAATCTCTGATCAGTTCCATGTCTATTAAGTTTTTCCTTTTCTTATAATTTTGTCAAAGTTATCATTTAGTCATTTATGTAGGCATAATTTATTAATTAAAATCATTTATAAGATACAGTTTACGATTTTATGATTTTGTACCATTATATTGAAATCATTTTATTTCTATAGACTTGCAAATCTCTAGAGAGCTAATATCACTTTGAAGGTCAACAACTTATAACTATTTCTCTTTAAAGTTACCATCGTTACCACCTTAGAATTTATGAGAGAAACTTCTTTTCACACTAATTTCGAAGTCATTCAGTATTTAGTACTAAAGGTTGCATCTTCGGTTCTTACATTTCGACCATCTATGTTAAGTTTTTTAATTTATGATGTATGTATTTCATGAAAGGGAAATTTTTTTCCTTAGAAAAAAAAAGAAAATAAGCAACCTACATCATCCGAATATTTTGCTACTTTCTATTTTTTTCCTTGATTTTCACTAAAATAAATAAATTATTACCTGTTTAGAGTTCCTGCTTTTTATTTCATGTACCAATACAATCATTAAAAAGTCTAAAGTGGACTTAATGATCATTACAAATTAATGCGAGAAGTTTGTATCAGAAAAACATCAATATCTCGGTAGCCAATTGCTATTTTATATGTCAGGAAATTACTAAAATACATATATGATAATGGCTACATTTATATGTTAATTTCTCATATGAATGTACACATATCCTTCACCATATATGATAATGTAGCCATGTTTGTGTATATAATTGACCATCATACACTAGAAAGAGTGTACATTTGGATAACTTAACTAATTAAAGATGTACATAGGGAAATCCAAGTTAAGTAAGAATTTATCATGTGTGCAACCATACAATTTAAAATATTTGTTTGTTTAGCTATTAATTCTCAGTCTAAGGGACACATATCTACAAATTGTTTGGTAGGAAAACATAATGTATATAGATATGCAGATTTATCGTAAGTTATGCATACACGTAATTAAAGCCAATTTCCTTTGGGACTCACTAAAACTTGTATGATACGTAACTAGGCAGCAAAAGCGTAATGTGTATCTACCGTATACCAACTAGATGTTTACAAAATATTAGAGGAATAAGTTGGGGATTTAGGAAGAGCGAACCTTCTTGCTTGCATAGAACCTACTAGTGACTATAAGTATTAACTTTAGTTCTATGAGTTATGTTATTATACATGTGGCTAGACCATTGTACCCAAGAACACTAGCATGAGTCTTCTTGTCATCCAATTTAATAAATATGTTTTCGTTGATTTGAATATTAATACCATAACAATATATCATGGAAAAATATTCACTCAAAAGTATGGCTCATTATCTACAGTCACCAGCCTCTGAGATGCCCCTTAAATTTTTTGGATGACATGGACATATGGAAATCTTCTTAAGGAAAAGAAATTTTTTTAATGACACTGCACAATTTGCTTCATTATCAAAATCCAAATTTTCCTTATTTGGATTGTATAGCTAATGTATGCTATAATAAAGTTTCATTATTAAGATACCAAACTATTTTATATTAAGGTAGTCTACGGGCTATATAATATTTTGAGTTTCTACACTGTTTTATATCATAATTTTTTGGGTTTCATCTCAGTTTTTTTAATCAAATACTCCTCTATGATACTGGAAATCGATTTCAGGTTAGTTTCATTTTTTTGAGATATAATATGACTACAACATATGGAATACTGCTGATTCTCCAACATAATGTATTCTATTTAACATTTTTTTTTCTTTTTTTATTAGTGTTGCTAGTATTTGTAATGTCTTCGTGTTGATTTCTTTACAGATGGGATCATAATTTCTAAAGTAAATTTATTTGTGTCTTAGGAATGTAGTTAATCAATCTTAAAGTTATTGAAAATTCATGTTTACCAATATATTTCTACAGATAATGTCAGACTAATAATAATTCTCACTATCATACTATATATATATATATATATATCTGTTGTAATGTTACTAGAAGCCATTCCATGCTAGTTATCGTCAGTTATTGATGGAAGATTTACCTCTAAAAATAGCTCAAAGTTTACCAGTTTGTCTACATATAAAATGAAGTTAATTTCAAATATGCTATCAAGTTTAACTAGAATAGTATACTCCAACTTAAAATCACATCAAATTCTGCATTATACATCAGCATGACGCCAAAAACCATCGAGCGTTGATACTTTGAAAGAAACAACAAATATAAGGCAACTAGAAGGTTTCTACTTATGAATTTAAATGTAGAAATTTTCAATTGTACTAGCTACTGAAACTCAACTTAATATCTTGTTTGATGCAAATTCAAATATTAGAAAATACATTATGGTTATGTTTTAGCTTCTTAAAATCAAATGATATTTGTCATTTGCTACCAGTATGGAACAAACAACTAGCAATCACGTAAATACAGTGTTTATGGTGCGTAAATAGTGATAGTAAAACTTTACATCTTAGCCTTTTCAATACCAAATTATGGTAAAACAGTAGGTAAACATGGAATTGAGGTCACACACTTTATTATTGGAAGCTAGATAAATTTTTTTGTGAATCTGATGACAACTCAGGCATACTTTACATGTATATAAAGCTGATCAGTTCCATTTATTTATCATTTTTTGTTGTTAAGTTGAATAAATTTTGCTACTGTATATGAACTAAAGATTAATTTCTTAGAAATTATCTAGATAAATTTGGATTAATCATCCTTTAGATGCTCCATAGTTATCAAGCAGTACATAGGTTTGTATATGTATGCTGAAAAAGAAATTAAAAATGACCTTTTGGGGGACTTGAACATAAGTTACATAACCTAACTCAAAAGTTAAAACAAAAAATGATGATCATGCTTTCATCTAACCCATTACTAAAATAAACTTTTAAATTTTAGAATAAAATATGTATATTTGCTATTTATATCTTTAACACCATAGCATCTTCTTTTACACAAGAAACTTAAGAGTGCTAGGAAACTAACAATCATCTTTCTATTGTTTGGTTTGAAATTAGAAAGGTACCTATCTAGCAAAATGAGGTATAGACGCAAATATAAAATATTTTGCTCTATATAACAGAACATTTTCAGAAATTTCTAGATATAATATAAATAATACTCAAAATCAGTCATGATTTTCAGTCCATACTAAGCTCACAATTTGTAAATATGTATACTTTACATAAAATATTACTGAAAACTATACGATTCGGGAACCATTTGAATTGGAAGTTCTTTGAACTTAATCTTATTCAATAGGTATTACTTTCCAAAAGCATAGGATCTCATTGGCGTATTGTTATAGAAAACATGATACATATACATGATATTTCTAGATTATTTCTTCTATCCCAAATAATGTAATAAAATATATTTTAAATTTTATTATCATAATATTTGTAATTGTAATATTATTGGAACATATATAATTAAACAAGTAAAGTCATTTATAGTAGTTTTATACATTTCTTGCAAATTAATATTATACTATTTTCATCTTTTGTTTAACTTTAATTGGAACTAGGAAACATTAAGGGAATGAAACTTCTGTTAGTTGTGCAAACAAGAACTGTGCAAACGAGAACTTTAAGATGGTAAACGTTCATTACAAACATTGTTGATATTGGTAGTGGCTCTGAACCATTCCTCTTTTTATATTATTAGTAAAGTCTTTCCTTCTTTGATTTTTTAGTTGTGTTCTTATCTTCTTTATAGTTTTATTTTCTTTACATGTATTATGTGTTATCCCGCCTTTTGGCAAGGCCGGGACATCAAGAAGTTGAGTGGAGATTAAAGGCAGATCATCCGAAAGAACGATTATATACAAGTTCGCTATGGATGCTTGTAAATTTTTCTCGAGTCCGGATCGAGCTACAATAAACATGTCTTGACAAGCAAAGCCATGAAAGCTGACATTTCAAATTTCAAGTCAATCCGAGTTCATATGCTCAAGATATGATCAATGCAAGCTAAAGAAATCAATTCGTTCATATTCATCATTTCGGTCCCTTCGCATCGCTTCCATTCGCATCCATCTGTAACTACGCTCTTCGTATCCATCGATCCTCGAATTACAGAGCACCCATCATCTTCATCTTGTTCGCATCAATCAACCAACATCCAACTTTGTATCCATCGAAGTCGGTTCTCTTCGTATCCATCGGCAAGCAAGCTCACTTTGTATCGATCGGCCACCGTCAAATTCGTATCCATCGGTAGTGGCATGGAAGTCTAATTTGCATCGATCAAGTCTTCAGGCACTCTTCTTATCGATTGACCATAGGTCGATACGAAGTCATCATCTTACATCGATACGAAGTAGACTACTCTATGATCGATACGAGGGAATCATTAATCCATTGATACGAAATAGACTACTTTGTGATCGAGGGGATCATTCATTTATCATTATGAAATAACCATTAGGCAATCGATAAGAAATCAACGCTTCCTATCGATACTAAGTAGAATACTAAACATCGGTACGAAGTGGAATACACAGAATCGTTACAAAATGAGACATAGCCAATCGATACGAACAAGGCCAAGTCAGATCGATATGAACGAGGCCTAAACATTGAAATGACTCGGTCGATTCGGCATCGAATGTGGATCGATCCAAGAGGTTAGTGCCACATCAACTAGCAGGCACATGCTCGGAGCGATGAAAACAGAGCGATACGAAGGAGGATCAAAGCGAACTCAACAGCCACTGAAAAATCCAAACTTGCATTGATCATAATTCAAAATCTAAAATTCCAAATGCTGCCAAATTTTCGTAGGAGCTTGCGTTCAACCTAAAAAATGTTCATGATCGATCTCGACTCGATTAGAAAAAAATTTGATCGATACGAAATTTGTTCGTATCGATCACGGATGGAGTGCAAATGTCATGGGATCGATCGTGTGGGCCTACCCATGTGAGAGAAGAGGTCTTTCGAGATCCGAGTGAGATATTTGCAGCCTATGCCTATAAATAGCATCCCGGGACCAACAGAAAATGGACTTTTGGGCTCTTCTACGTCCAAACTCTACCTAAATCACTGTTGTATTCGAGTTTTGCTGTTGTAATTCGTTGCAACCAGCAAGAAAAGGTTAATAAAGTCATTCATTTCATGAAGTAGGCCATATGTCGAACCACTCTAAATCTCCACGTTTCTATGCATTTTCTTATCTATTTATTGGTGTGTTTGTCAAATTTTCCTCATTTTCAATTTGTATTCTTCATTTTATCTCTTCAAACACATCGGAAGAGTGTTGTGTCCAATTTTGGTACAAACACTTTGATGCTTTCATTGAGGAAAACTCAGTTTTTCTCCTGCTCGTTGAATATACTATCGATATCGGATTGCATAAATCTAAGTAGAACATCCAGATTCCAAGTCTAAATTCTTCCATCCTATTCAGGTTTGCATCAAGTCTGGGAAAGTGCTTCGCTATCCATCATGGTTAACACTAGGACCACTTCTACTGCTGCAGATCTAGAAGGACGGGACCGACAGAATCTAGTGCAACTACCTTCGTCTGATCAAAATGCTACCGGACATTTAGATCCGCCAGGCCCTGTCACTAGGGAAGAGTATCAAATGCTAATGCAAGAGCTGAAGCAGAGCTGACAGCAGCTTACTCAACAACTCTGAGCCAATGCAGAATTGACCAATCGGCTGAATCATCAAAGGCATAGGAGATCCAGGAGGGATCACGCTTGTGATATCCCGGAATTTTTGACAATATAAATTTAACAATCTGTGTTTAAATTAAATTGATTTGATAATTTTTGTTAATAAATTTGAAATTGATTTAATAGTCTTACTTTAATATGTAATTAATTAGTGAATTTATCTTTTAATAAGTTAATAAACTATTTTCTATTTATATATATATATATATATATTAAATAGATAAGTTTGATTTTAAATTTAAATTAGTATAGCATATTTTCTAATATTTTGAATTTGGAAAATTATGATTTATTTTTGATTTAAGCTTTTCAAAGCTATTTTATAAATAACTAAATGATTTTAAATACATAAGACAAATGTTTATTTGTTCAAGTTAGATTTTGACTTAAGTTTGAATATTAATTTGGATTAAAATAAAGTTATAAAATGTTTGCTTTATTTCTTTTTAAAATATTGATTAATAAATGTGATTTGTAAATTAGATATGAAGTTTATAATACAATTATAAATGAAACATTAATTCATTAAATAACAAGAAATTTATAATCTCTTTTATAAATTTATTTTAAAATGATTTAAAATATTAATTTCAAATGATTGATTTGTATATTGTTTTTATTTATAATTATAATTGGTTTATTCTTTAATTATTATTTTTATATATAACTAAGTATTAAAGAACTAATTAATTAAGTTAAACTTTCATTAAACTTTAATTTAAAAATACTAATTACTTAAAGGACATGTGTAATTTAAACACACAAGGTAATTTACAAGTGTTAACACTTAAGACAAGTGTCATAATTTCATTTTATTTTTCTTTAATTTTAATAAATCCTAATTCAAATCTATATAAACCCATACTCTTTTCTCCTTTCATTTTCTTTGTTTATTTCACATTCTCAAATTCAAACCAAAACAGAAATCTGCAAAACACTTTCAATCAAATCTTCACATGCAACTCTGAGAATCAAATGCATAGAAATCTTCATCTCTTCAAAAATGCATATCCCTGTAACTCATCTTCAAAAGAAAATGCATAGCAAAAGTCCTGCATTTCATTTTCAAAAGAAAGCAAACCTGAAATGATTTCCTGCATTTTTTTTGGAAATCAAAAAAAGCTTGCATTCATTCAAAATCTGAAGTTAAGCTACCTGCATGCAACAATAAAAGCAATTTAAAACATCTGCAATCTGGAAGGTAGAAACTACATGCAAGATAAAGACATTTTAAAGCAAGTTAAAAGCATTTCAAGCAAGTTTCAAAAGATTTCAAGGTTATTCAGAAATCTGAGCTTTGTTCTGCATTGTTTAAAAAAGGTGAGTAACTTAACATTTAAAAAAAAAAAATTAAGCATGAAATTGGTTGCTTGATTTTTTCACGAAAATAAGTAGTCTTTTATATGTTGTCAAAAACATTGCTAAGTATATCTATATGCATGAATGAAAGCATGTCTGATTCACTCTTGTTTCTGACTGGTTACAGTATATGTTCAAGTTGATAATTTTTTTTTCTTTTGACTGGTTGCTGTTATGATTTAATTAATCGAATGAAAACTTGTGTATTACATGATAAAGTAAAGTTTTTAAAAATTTATATAAGTGAAATAATTTTTGTATTGCCTGGAAAGGAAATAACAGAGCAAAATATATATAAGTGGAAAATTTAAACTTCTAAATTCATTAATTTAGTAACATCAGTGAAATACTTGAACTAAACCATAAATTTTAAAACCAAAATTAAGATATTTAGCATTAGGAGTTTAGTGCAGTTCTTGTTGAACTGGAAAGGGAAAAATTTAAATTTCCTAGTTATCTGTTGATTCTTGGGGGTCGAGTTTGCTTCTGTAGGTGGTAGGATGATCTGTGAAGCTGGGAAAATTATCAGATCGTGGAGTTTTTCATTTTGGAAATGGAGATTGTGATTTAAATGTTAGAACCCTAGTTTACTGGGTATGAGAAAATTGAACACCACGACTTTGACAATGGATCGAGTCCAACAATAATTTGGGAAATGGAAGTATGGTGGTTGACAGGTGTGTGGATGGAATTGCAACTGCTCCGGTGGCCGGTGGCGCGTGGACGAGGGTAGTTGACATGTTGGATTGTTTCGTACTGTTTTGTTCTAGGTTTGGAAATTTGGTCTCGATCTTGAATTCGAGCAAGTGATGTTTGGGTTGACGTTTTGGTGATCTGTGTTGATGGTTGTCAACTGCGGGGAGGCTACGGAGTTGACCTAAGGTGGCCGGCGTCGCTGTGCATGTGCACAGAGGGTTGTGGTGGATATGTTGGTGATGTTGAGTTACAGGATTTGGTTGCCTCGTGATGGTCTCGAGGATTTGAGTTTTCTGCTCGAAGCAGATAGGTTACTGACTCGAAGTAAATACAGGGATGGCTCGAGTTAATATGTGTTATTTCAGGTTTTAGAGAATAAACAGAAAACCTGTTGCGGTTTTTGAAATAAAAAGTAAAGCTTTAAAATATAAACTAAAATTAGAACTAAGTTTAAAAACCTGAATTTAAATATGAATTCAAATAGTTTAAATCTTGGTTTCTGAAATAATTTGAATTTTTAAATTCTGGTTTGGTTTTAAATAAAAACTGGAAACCTGTTTCTGTTCTATTAAATCAAAAGAGAAGTATAAATGCAAATTGAAATTTAAACTGAGTTTTTGAAATCTGAAATTGAATATTAATTCAAATTAGTTTGAATCTGGGATTGAAATAATTTAAGTTTGAAATTTAAATTTGGTTTTAAAACTTATAGGTGTAAAAGCATATGTGGCTTTGAATTTGAAAATTTTAAATTGAATTTGTTTAAAATAACTTGGAATGTTTAAGTGTGTTTTAAATTGATTTGAATTTAAATTGAATTGGGATTTAAATTCTTTTAAACTTATTTTATAAAGTGGATGTTTCTTTTAACATATGAGATAAAAGATTTTGAATTGTTTTAAACCTTGTTTAAATAAAGTTGTATTCATTTTAAGTATTAAGTTTAGAATGAAATTTAAACTGGAATTTAAAATAAATTTGAAAACATTTTGTTTATAAATACTTTGATTAAGTAAGAAATGTTTTCTTAAATTAAATTTTAATTTAAGAATTTGGATTCATTTAAATTATTAAGTTAATTTAAATGGGAAATTAATTATTTAATTAATTAATAATATGGATGATTAATTAAGTAATTAAGGAATTTTAAATTTGATTAATTAAAGACTTAACATTAATTTATTAAGGTTAATTAATCTGTAATTAAGGTTTATTAATGAAATTTAGTTAATGATTAGGATTAATTAATCAAGTAATTAAGGATTAATTAAAATTGTAATTAACACTTAATTAATTTAATAATTAGTAATTAATTAATTGGTAATTAAATATTAATTAATTTGTAATTAATGATGGTTAATCTGAGTTATTTCTTAATAATGTAATTAAAGATTGTTAATGAAGGTCATTAATTAAGATTATTTAACAGTTAATTAATGTGATTAATTTTGATAATTAATTAGATTAATTAATTAATAATAATCATTTATGTAATTTTTTAAGTTTAATTACTTAATGAAATTAATTAATAAATTAATTACTTAATGTAATTAATTGTGTTAATGTGATTAGTTTAGATTAATTAATTAAGTTTAATTAATTTAAACACTTGATGATTGATGAATAATTACTTAATGTAATTAGTGGGATTGTAATTACTTAGGGAAGTAATTAATTGATAATTACTGGATGTAATTAAAGATGTTTATTTATGGAAGTAATTTAGAGTAAATTACTTTGAAATTAATCAAGGGATTAATTGAGATAATTAATTAAGAGTAATTAATTTATGAAATGAGTAATTAAGGGAAGTTAATTACTGGATTGTTATTAATCAAGGGTGATTAATATATATGTGGTTTAATTTAAGATTAATCACTTAATGTAATTAATTTATATAGAGAGATTGATTAAATGTAATTAGAAATCATTAATTAATAAAATTAATGATGTAATTTAGAATTGATTAATTAAGAAATAATTAATAAATGAAGTAATTAATTAATAAAGGATTAATGTAATTAATTTAGTTAATTAATTGATTAAGTAATTAAAGTTAATTATTATAAGAGCTAAGTATAATTAACTTGTGTAATTAATTTAAAGGCTAATTACTTAGTGTAATTAGGGAATTGTTAATCAGTATTGATTAATTGAAATGATTAAAGAAATGGTGATTATTTAATTGATTTGTAATCAATTAATGATTAAGTTAAGCAGGACTATAATGATGAAGTAATTAATTTAATTTATTTTATATTAATTAGAGATTAAGTAATTAATTTAATTCATTTTAAATTAATTATAGATGGTGTGATCATTAAATCATTGCCTATGTATAAATGATTGATATTAGTTGCCTTGTATGGTTTGTAATCTCAGCTATGAGATGAGTAATGTTATATGATATGGATGCATTAGTTGCATTGTGATGATAATATGGATTATCTGTTATAATGATGATATTGATTATCTGTTGATGATGATAATGTTGATTATCCATTGTTATGTTGTGAATTATCTATCTGTGTGTATATAGATAATTGAAATTGTTTTAAAACTCTAAAGCAACTTGGCCATAAAAGACACGTTTTGGATTTCGATGAGACCGGGATCGGGTTTCCATATTTGGATATCCGAAAGCCACATCGATCCAAATTAACGTTAGGTCATGAATCTCAAGTGAAGATGAAGATTCAGAGCACAAGGGTTATCTTTGTTAACTCTGAGGGTGATTCCAAAAT
This sequence comes from Allium cepa, assembly GCA_030765085.1. Classification (NCBI taxonomy): domain Eukaryota; kingdom Viridiplantae; phylum Streptophyta; class Magnoliopsida; order Asparagales; family Amaryllidaceae; genus Allium; species Allium cepa. Next base: position 941,747,072 of record CM060934.1, on the reverse strand, counting down.
GAGTGTAACGAGATAATGCCTTCGGTTTCATTCGAACCCGGAATGAACTTGTATGGATTGAATGTTTTCAGAACATCGTCAAGTGGACGATGAGCATTCAAAGTGATATGTCCTATAAAGGTAATCGTAGCCTCAAGCCTCATCAACCGAGAATGGCTAAAATAGGGGAGGTGCAGCAAGGCTAAGTGGGTCATGCCCAAGTAGGACGAGATTTACCCCTGTCTAGATTCCCTTTATCTTCGGCTTTGTGGTGCGGTTGCCGATCACAACTGCGGGGTGGTCTTGTTCGGAACTGTTCAGTAAGGAATGGTTCCAGCTTTGTGTTGCAAGGGATTGGGAGTGATCCTCGGTACGGTGATCTAGGCCACGTACTGTGACGGGTGGTACCCCGGTAGTCCTGCCATTGTATGGAATCCAAAATCCAATAAGTGCCAACGGTTTTGATTGTATTACCCACTTTTGTGGCCAGTAGCTGGAATTTAATAGATGTAACAATTTTGGCTATTTCTTATTTACTTGAAAACCCTAGACCAATTATAATATCGTCGGATTTCCTATCAAATGTTTTGGTTAGCGTAAGGTAATTTTTTTCCCATGTTTATGTGTGCGAAGTCTTACGTGATACCTTTCTTTTTAAAGGTTTTTCAAAGTTAAGCAACTTTAACCTGTTACTCACACCAGACGCATGTCTAACCCGAAGTTTTTTTTTTCTATTTTTCTTAAACTCTTGGGTACTCAAATTTTTACGAGTAGTCAAGGGATTCAGGTTAGCTTTGACGAATTATGGAGGAGCAATGGAGCAGGAGGCTTACGTGTATAGATATATAGTTTTCTGCTGTGTTGGTATCTCTGAGTGTTTTCTGTATTGTGTTTTGAGTTGTAATAACTAGACAGGTGTTTATAACTGTCTAGTATGTGTTGTATTGTCTATGTAACTCTGATAAATTGTTGTATACTATGTAATACTTATGTTATTAATATAATTTATTCGTTCCGCTGTTGAGATTCTGTTGTTGTTTCTAAATATAAGTGGAAAATTTAAAATTCTAAATTCATTAATTTAGTAACATCAGTGAAATACTTGAACAAAACCATGAATTTTAAAACCAAAATTAAGATTTTTAGTATTAGGAGTTTAGTGCAGTTCTTTTTGAACTGGAAAGGGAAAAATTTAAATTTCCTGGTGATCTGTTGATTCTTGGAGGTCGAGTTTGCTTCTGTAGATGGAAGGATGATCTGTGAAGCTGGGAAAATTATCAGATCATGGAGTTTTTCATTTTGGAAATGGAGATTGTGATTTAAATTTTAGAACCCTAGTTTACTGGGTTTGAGAAAATTGAACACCACGGCTTTGACAATGGATCGATTCCAACAATAATTTGGGAAATGGAAGTATGGTGGTTGAGAGGTGTGTGGACGGAATTGCAACTGCTCCGGTGGCTGGTTGCACGTGGACGAGGGTAGTTGACAGGTTGGATTGTTTGGTACTATTTTGTTCCAGGTTTGGAAATTTGGTCTCGATCTTGAATTCGAGCAAGTGATGTTTGGGTTGACGTTTTGGTGATCTGTTTTGATGGTTGTCGACTGCGGGGAGGTTGCGGAGTTGACCTAAGGTGGCCGGCGTCGCTGTACATGTGCACAGAGGGTTGTAGTGGATATGTTGGTGATGTTGAGTTACAAGATTTGGTTGCCTCGCGATGGTCTCGGGGATTCGAGTTTTCTGCTCGGAGCAGATAGGTTACTGACTCGAAGTAAATACAGAGAAGGCTCGAGTTAATATGTGTTGTTTCAGGTTTTAGAGAATAAACAGAAAACCTGTTGTAGTTTTTGAAATTAATAGTAAAGTTTTAAAATATAAACTAAAATTAGAACTAAGTTTAAAAACCTGAATTTAAATATGAATTCAAATGGTTTAAATCTTGGTTTTTGAAATAATTTGAATTTTTAAATTCTGGTTTGGTTTTAAATAAAAACAGGAAACCTGTTTCTATTTTTTAAAATCAAAAGAAAGGTATAAAATGCAAATTGAAATTTAAACTGAGTTTTTGAAATCTGAAATTGAATATGAATTCAAATTAGTTTGAATCTAGGATTGTAATAATTTAAGTTTGAAATTTAAATTTGGTTTCAAAACTTATAAGTGTAAAAGCATATGTGGTTTTGAATTTGAATTGGGAGTTTAAAATTGTAAATTAGAAATTTAAAATAAGTTTAAATCTGAGTTTTTGAAATCTGGAATTGGGCTTACATTTTAGTTTTTAAAATAAAATAAGTTTAAGTTTAAATTGTTTAATTACATTGAAAAGGTTAAATTATTTGAATTTTTAAAAGAAAGATGTAAAATGAATAAAGCCTTAAATATTTAAGTTTAAATCTGGAATAAAAGGATTCAAACTGTATTTCAGTTTTGAAATTAAAAGGAAATTTTTAAATTGAATTTGTTTAAAATAACTTGGAATGTTTAAGTGTGTTTTAAATTGATTTGAATTTAAATTGAATTGGGATTTAAATTCTTTTAAACTTATTTTATAAAGTGGATGTTTCTTTTAACATATGAGATAAAAGATTTTGAATTGTTTTAAACCTTGTTTAAATAAAGTTGTATTCATTTTTAAGTCTTAAGTTTAAAATTAAATTTAAAGTGAAATTTAAAATAAATTTGAAAACATTTTTTTTATAAATACTTTGATTAAGTAAGAAATGTTTTCTTAAATTAAATTTTAATTTAAGAATTTGGATTCATTTAAATTATTAAGTTAATTTAAATGGGTAATTATTTATTTAATTAATTAATAATATGGATGATTAATTAAGTAATTAAGGAATTTTAAATTTGATTAATTAAAGACTTAAGATTAATTTATTAAGGTTAATTAATCTGTAATTAAGGTTTATTAATGAAATTTTAATTAATGATTAGGATTAATTAATCAAGTAATTAAGGATTAATTAAAATTGTAATTAACACTTAATTAACTTAATAATTAGCAATTAATTAATTGGTAATTAATACTAATTAATTTGTTATTAATGATGGTTAATCTGAGTTAATTTCTTAATAATGTAATTAAAGATTGTTAATGAAGGTCACTAATTAAGATTATTTAACAGTTAATTAATGTGATTAATTTTGATAATCAATTAGGTTAATTAATTAATAATAATCATTTATGTAATTTTTTAAGTTTAATTACTTAATGAAAGTAATTAATAAATTAATAAATTAATTACTTAATGTAATTAATTGTGTTAATGTGATTAGTTCAGATTAATTAATTAAGTTTAATTAATTTAAACACTTGATGATTGATGAATAATTACGTAATGTAATTAGTGGGATTGTAACTACTTAGGGAAGTAATTAATTGATAATTACTGGATGTAATTAAAGATGTTTATTTATGGAAGTAATTTAGATTAAATTACTTTGAAAGTAATCAAGGGATTAATTGAGATAATTAATTAAGAGTAATTAATTTATGGAATGAGTAATTAAGGGAAGTTAATTACTGGATTGTTATTAATCAAGGGTGATTAATATATACGTGGTTTAATTGAAGATTAATCACTTAATGTAATTAATTTATATAGAGAGATTGATTAAATGTAATTAGAAATCATTAATTAATAAAATTGATGATGTAATTTAGAATTGATTAATCAAGAAATAATTAATAAATGAAGTAATTAATTAATAAAGGATTAATGTAATTATTTTAGTTAATTAATTGATTAAGTTATTAAAGTTAATTATTATAAGAGCTAAGTATAATTAACTTGTGTAATTAATTGATTAATTGAAATGATTAATGAAATGGTGATTATTTAATTGATTTGTAATCAATTAATGATTAAGTTAAGCAGGACTATAATGATGAAGTAATTAATTTAATTTATTTTAAATTAATTAGAGATTAAGTAATTAATTTAATTCATTTTAAATTATTTATAGATGGTGTGATCATTAAATCATTGCTTATGTATGAATGATTGATATTAGTTGCCTTGTATGGTTTGTAATCTCAGTTATGGGATGAGTAATGTTATATGATATGGATGCATTGGTTGCATTGTGATGATAATATGGATTATCTGTTATAATGATGATATGGATTATCTGCTGATGATGATAATGTTGGTTATCCATTGTTATGTTGTGAATTATCTATCTGTGTGTATATATATAATTAAAATTGTTTTAAAACTCTAAAACAACTTGGCCTTAAAAGACACGTTCTGGATTTCGATGAGACCGGGATCAGGTTTCCATATTTGGATATCCGGAAACCACATCGATCCAAATTAACGTTAGGTCATGAATCTCAAGTGAAGATGAAGATTCAGAGTGCAAGGGTTATCGTCGTTAACTCTGAGGGTGATTCCAAAATGAGTGTAACGAGATAATGCCTTCGGTTTCGTTCGAACCCGGAACGAACTTGTATGGATTGAATGTTTTCAGAACATCGTTAGGTAGACGATGAGCATTCTAAGTGATATGTCCTATAAAGGTAATCGTAGCCTGAAGCCTCATCAACCGGGAATGGCTAAAACAGGGGAGGTGCAGCAAGGCTAAGTGGGTCATGCCCTAGTAGGACGAGATTTACCCATGTCTAGATGCCCCTTTATCTTCGGCTTTGTGGTGCGGTTGCTGATCACAACTATGGGGTGGTCTTGTTCGGAACTATTCAGTAAGGAATGGTTCCAGCTTTGTGTTGCAGGGGATTGGGAGTGATCTCGGTACGGTGATCTAGGCCACGCACTGTGACGGGCGGTACCCTGGTAGCCCTGCCATTGTATGGAATCCAAAATCCAATAAGTGCCAACGGTTTTGATTGTATTACCCACTTTTGTAGCTAGTAGCTGGAATTTAATAGATGTAACAATTTCGGCTATTTCTTATTTACTCGAAAACCCTAGACCTATTATAATATCACCTGATTTCCTATCAAATGTTTTGGTTAGCGTAAGGTAAAAACTTTTCCATGTTTATGTGTGGGAAGTCTTACGTGATACCTTTCTTTTCAAAGGTTTTTCAAAGTTAAGCAACTTTGACCTGTTACTCACACCAGACCCATGTCTGACCCGGAGTTTATTTCTGTTTTTCTTAAACTCTTGGGTACTCAAATTTTTACGAGTAGTCAAGGGATTCAGGTTAGCTTTGACGAATAATGGAGGTGCAATGGAGCAGGAGGCTTCCGCGTATAGATATATAGTTTTCCGCTGTGTTGGTATCTCCGAGTGTTTTCTGTATTGTGTTTTGAGTTGTAATAACTAGAGAGGTGTTTATAACTGTCTAGTATGTGTTGTATTGTCTGTGTAACTCTGATAAATTGTTGTATACTATGTAATACTTATGTTATTGATATAATTTATTCGTTCCGCTGTTGAGATTCTGTTGTTGTTTCTTCTTTCTCTTCTTTCTTTTCTCTTTTCTATCCCTTTCTTTCTTAAAGATGATACGACTTTCTGGGAGATGAAATCCGGGTCGTCTCAAAGCTTCCTACTCATCTACTGAGAGTTCAGCTTCTTCCGACTATCATCATAGATCCACGCATCCACATCTAGATGGGAGTTATACTCAAGCTACTGGAGATCCGGATGCATTGAGCCTTGGGCAACCGAGAGTTGGCCCGTCAACCAGCCATCAGACCGGACCGTCCTCCCGAGGAGGTACTATGCCATATCATGTTATAGAAAACCTCACTACTACCATTGCTACTGAACCGGGAGTTGATGCCCAAAACTGGGAAGATCCAATCCATCATCAACATGAATACATTCCAGAACTTTATGTTCCGAAGAACTTAGAACCAAGGAGGCGAGATATGGACCGTCGACCGCGACCGACTCATCCTCGAATTGTGGAACCTGACCACACCTTGCCTCAACATGCTCAAAATGTCGAAACGCCAGACATCTCGATGAAGATCCGTCAGATGATCCGAAAGAGTCAAGGCCTCACTAATGACGACTGGGGAATCTCCCGGAGTCATACTCCTTTTACTAATGATATACTTTATGTTGAACCACCTCGGCATTTCAGAATGCCACCTATGCATGTGTATGAAGGGATCTCTGATCCTAACCAACATGTTTCAAAGTATGAATGGTTAATGAATGCTGCACGAGCCGATGATGCAGTGAAGTGCCGAAGTTTCCCAATCTCTTTGGGGGGTATAACGACTATGTTGCTTACCCATTTACCACCCCGATCTATCTTATATTTTGACCAGTTAGCAATGAAGTTTTTTTAACAATTTCGTATGCATGTCAAAGGCCAAAAGATGTTAATACTCTCTCTAGTGTCACTCAAGATCCTCGAGAGACACTCAGACATTATTTGGAGTGATTTCATGCGCTGAGATTAGCAATCCCAATGATAACTCAATTATGATGGCACTAACTAAGGGGATTGATCTCAATTCTGAATTCGGAAAATGGTTGGCCGAAAAACCCCTTGTATCATTAGACCATTTTTACTCCAAGGCAGCCCAATTCTTGAGAAGGGAGGATGCGAAACAGTCTAGAAAAAAGGATGACACAGAGCCCAGTGTGGAAGAAATCCAAAGCAATGTAGCTATTAAACAAACCGGGGAGAGTTTCGAAAAAGTGCAATTGAATATACAAAATAAACAGAATCAAAAGAAAGGCAATGGAGATCGAAGTAGGAAACGAGATCAAAATCGTGGGCCACGACGTAGGGCTCCTATGTTCGATAATTATACTCATCTGAATATGTCGACGAAAAATGTGTACTTACAAACTTGCAATACCATTCAATATAAGAAAACTACCCCGAAACAGTCATCAGAGAAGCAGATCCAGACGGGAAAGTTTTGTAGATTCCACGATAGCTACGGCCATAACACAAACGAGTGGAGTTAATACGTGAGAGAAAGTTGGAGAAGTTTGTGCAGGCGCCGCAGTCTAGAGGTGCGGGCCCGTCAAATCATAATCGTGTACTAAATCAGGCAAGACAGGAGGAACCCGCACGTATCGTCGGGCGGTTGGTGATAAATACTGTTAGTGGTGGTTCTCATCCAGTAGACCGAAGCTGGAAGGAAATAGAGTCGTATGCCAGTTCTGTTAGGCATGCGAGCTTCAAGTGCTGTAGTAGTTTGGAAGATGGGGCTCTAGCCAAGCAACAGAAGACGATGATTGATGACATCGTGCTTCGAGACAGAGATGCTGACAAGGTCGAATCCCCAACCATTGATCCACTTGTCATATCAGCTCAAGTAGGTCCTGCTTGGATGAAGAGGATCTTAGTAGACAGTGGAAGTTCTTTGAATATATTGTTTAAGCGAGCCTATGACCAGATGAAGATGGAGACTAAAGATTTGAAGCCATGTTAGTTCTGTATCCATGGCTTCAATGGGAGTGCAACTATACCCACTAGAGTCGTGGAACTGGCAGTGGAAATGGGAATGGGAGAACGCCGGAGAGTCTGGATATTACAATTTGTTGTAGTGGAAATAGACTCGCCATACAATTCTTTCTTGGGCCGATCGACCCTAGCTAAATTCAGGGCAGCCATTACCCCTTGGTGTTTAAAATTCCCTACTGACAATGGAGTTGGAGTCGCTCAGGGAGACAGGCTACTGGGTAAGCCTGTTATGTTGCTAAGCTGCGAGAGGCACAGCGAAAGGAAAAAGGAAAGGGTGTAGAGGAATCTTTCTTTGTCCACTTTAAAGAGAATTGACAACTAATGTCTAGGCCTAGGCCGGGGCACCCTAACCAATTCCCGAGGGATCTTGACCCAAGAGATACTGAAAATGAAGATAAAAGTAAAGACTATCAAGCTTCTCCGGTCGAACTGACGATTGATGTCCCGATCGATGATAACGACGATTCTAAATTGATAAAGATTGGATCTCAGTTAAGCCAACAATGCAAGAGGAATTGGTTGAATTTCTCCAGGCAGACTTTACGTGTTTTCTTGGACACACTCTGACATGTGTGGAATCTCCTGGACATCGTGAGCCACACATTGAATATTCACCCGCGGCACGTCCCGGTCAAGCAAAAAAGGCATGGTATGGATCCAAAGAGATATGCCGCCCTTAAGGAAGAGGTAGATAAGCTTAAATCGAATGGATTTATTTGAGATGCATTATACCCGAAATGGGTATCTAATCCTGTACTTGTCTGAAAGCCAAATAGGAAATGGAGAACATGTGTTGACCACTCAAATTTGAATAAAGCATGCCCCAAGACAGTTTTCCACTTCCCCAAATCGATCAGTTCGTAGACTCAATGGCTGGACATGAACTCTTATCCTTCATGGATGCATATTCTGGCTAAAACCAGATACCCATGCAATTAACTGACCAAGAGCATACCAGCTTCGTAACCGATCTGGGACTTTACTGCTACAAAATTTTGCCTTTCGGTCTCAAGAATACGGAGCAACTTACCAACAGTTAGTTAACCGAATGTTCACTAAAAAGATCGAAAAATCATGGAAGTATATGTGGATGACATGCTAGTAAAGTCATGATTCTCCAATGATCATATCAAAGACCTGGAATCAATGTTTAATATCCTCCGAGAATATAGAATGAAGCTCAACCCATGAAATGTCACTTTGGGGTTGCATCCGGAAAATTCCTACGGTTTATCGTCAACGCTCGAGTAATTGAAGCTAATCCCAAAAAGATCTGGGCGATTAGAAATCTTAAGACTCCAAGAACTATAAACCAAGTCCAAAGCATCAACAGGAAAGTAGCAGCACTGAGCTGATTCATCTCAAAATCCATTGACAAATGCATTCCCTTCTTCAATCTGATTTGAAAAGGAAAATGAAACTTTGAATGGACTATGGAATGTGAGGGCACATTGCAAGCACTAGTTCAGCATCTCTCCACATCATCCATTCTGTCAAAGCCTATTGATCATGATAGATTGTACATCTATTTGGCAGTTTCAGAAAACGTAATCAGTGCTTCTCTAATTTAGGAGGAAGATCGAATACAGAGGCCAGTATATTGAAAGTCCACAGGGTGGATCGTGTAGTGTATATGCAAGTGTATGTGATAAAATATATGATGCAACTAAAACAATATTAATCTAAGTAAATATAGAATAAGCATACCAGGATTTTATATTGGTTCGAACCTCTTGTCCTACATCCAGTCTCGTAGCTCCCCTTCGGAATTCGACTGTCAAACACCCTCGCTTCGTCCGGAGGAATAGGATTGCTTACAATAAGTTGTTCTTGTCAAATTTGTGTTCTAGTATAACACGGATGTTGATTAATTAGTACAATTGCTTCCAATATATATTCAGAGAGTGTTGTTTATGAAGAACAGAATATATGGAAGAGTGAATACAAGTATAGATTGCTGGAGTGTAGAGATCAAGAATATATGATAGATTATAGAATCAGAGAACGTAAGTAAGGTGATTTGTTCTCTTGATTCTTAATGATATATATGGTTGTAAGGAGGTTTTTTGAGTAGTTGTATCCATTAATGAGTGCTCTGCAGTTGCTTCTATTGATAATGAAGAGTTGCAGCGAAGAGAAGCGTAGATTTCTATTCGAATGTGGCAGTTGAAGTTCATACTTGAAATCCGAGTTTGAAATCAGATGTATGATACAATATATATTTTTGAATATAGTAGTAGATCAGAAGTCTTAGTGCAATTGCCAAACGTCTGGTTCAGCCTGTCTGTTATTCCAGAGAACTGCTTCAGACGTTTGGCTTGTGCACCCAAACGTATGATATTGTGCATATCAGTTATTGTGCTCTTTTTCTTGTGCTTTTTGTTTATATCGACTTGTAGTCTATTGTAGTGTCCTTTTAGCGTTATTCTTGTCTTTCTAGTGATGTTGTTCTAGAAAGTACCTATATATACAAATATATATGTGTAATCCCACCTTTTGGCAAAGCTGAGATACCCAAAAATTAACTGAAAATCAATGATTACTAGTCATGAATATCGATTATGCATTGCGGTACACCATGGATATCGATGAATTTTGTCCGAGTTCGGATCGGGCCACAATCGACAAGACATGACAAGCAAAGCCGTGAACGCCAGCATTTCAAATTTCAGGTTAATCGGAGTTCGTATGAACGAGATATGATCGACACAATTTAGAGAAAATATATGCTGTTCGTATCCATCAAAGTCGAGGTGATGGTCTATTCGAATCCATCAGATTCGTATCCATCAGAATGACTTCCCCTCGCTTTGTTCGAATCCATCAGGTTTTGCATAGTTCGAATCCATCAGGTCCGTATCGATCAGAGAGAACCTCGTCCTGTTCGTATCCCCATGTTCGAATCGATCAAGGTCATCTGTTCGTATCGATCTCATGGGAGTCTTTCCCGCATCGATCCTAGATTCTCCTTTCGTATTGACCCCTAGAATTAGTGATCGATACGAAATGGCACCCCAAATATCGATATAGGCATCGAGGCGAACAGAGCTTCATCGATGCAAAACGGAGTGCGAGCGATAGATGTGAACGCGTCGATGCAAATAAGGCGAAAGCTCGGGAATGACTCGATCAACTCGGCACAAAAGGTGAGGCGTCCTAGAATCTCGCGCCACGTCGCCACGCACTCACGTGCCCAAATCGAGTCGAAATCGGTCGATACGAACGATGGATTCGAACGCAACAGTGCTTACGAAAACGCAATATTGCATCGATCATATCTCCTAAACCACAGGTTCAAATGCTACGAAATTTTCACAGGAGCTTACCTACAAGTTAAAGAACATTCCTGCCAAGTTTCAGCTCGATTGGATCATTTTTTGATCGATATGAAATTGGTTCGTATCGATCACGAATCAAGTCGAAACTTTCCGGGATCGGTCGCGTGGGCCCACTCACGTGACAGAAGGAGCCTCCCGAATTTTGAGCACGATATCCGCCTCCTACACCTATAAATAGCCCTCTGAAGCCTACAGAAAAAAGGATCTTTTGGCTATTCAACATCCAGACTCTACCGGATTCAATTCTACACTTTACCTTCACTATTGTATTGAAAATCTTTCACTGTAATCCGCGGTAATCTACTGTAACCAGTGAAAAACATTAATAAAAGATAATTACTTGAAGTGGACGTAGGCTGAAGATAGTCGAACCACTATAAATCTTGTGTTTCTGTTCGTTATTTCTGGATTGTTGTTTGTTGTTTGCTTAGATCTGTGACTTGTGTTCGAACATCATTGATTTATATTCATATATTGGTGCTTTCACGATACTTGGGGTTTGTGACCAATTTTGGCGCAAACATTTTGGTGCTTTCACTAAGAACAACTAGCACCCGCTACACCAAATTTGAAGTTCAGATTTAAAAGCTTTAAGGATTAGATTTAGAGACAATGACTCGACAAACAAGTAGAAGACAAAGAGCTGAGAAAAGCCAACAAGAAGGAAGCCAGGAGGCATCCTCTACAGCTGGAGAAGGACAAGCTTCGATCTACATCACCAGGGATGAGTTGGAGGCTATGGCAAATTCAATGCATGAAAGAATAATGAAGAGTCAACAAGAGATGCTGTAAAATTTCTTTGAGCAGATGAGAGCGGCAAATGTGCAAAACCTTGGGCCAACTACAGCGGCTGCAAGTGCAGGACAAGGATTTTCAGGATTGTGGAAACCAATGAAGGTCAAGCTCAAGGTCAGAATGCAGAACCAGAAGGAAATCAACAAGGACTTGACCCTTAGGATCTGATACTGGAAGAAGAATGGATGGAGCTCAACAGGCTAGAGCCAATGCTAACGAGCCACACGAAGAGTATGTACCAGAATCCCCTTTGAGACTTGGGGGCAGGATAGAAATATGATAAGGGGGCAACCCCCGGATAGAGATGAAAGAATGGTTATTCTAGTGCGACGAATCATGAGAGGAGGATTATCGAGTGGAGGATTGGAAGAAGTCAGTCGGAGTCCGTGCACTTCGAATATCAGAAATGCAAGGAACCCTCCAAAGTTCAAACTACCAATGCTGGTCCCTTATGACGGGAAGTCAGACCCGACCATGCACATTATCAGATACATCAGACATATGGAAGTGCTGGGAGCATCCGAGGAAGTGATGGCACGATGTTTCCCTTTATTTTTATCAGATTTGGCTGCGCTATGGTTCAGACAACTAGAAACTGGATCGATCAGAACATGGGGCGAGCTCGTAGATTGCTTCATGAGACAGTTTAGGGTCCCCGTGACGGGACCCAAGAGTGTGATGACTTTGGCTTCGATAAAGCAAAGGACCGGAGAGTCCATAAAAGATTTTCTACTGCGATTCAACGCAATGGTGACTTCTGTAGATTGCACGGATCCATCGATGATTTTGATGGCGAAGGTGGCAGGAGTTGGGGAATGCACCGAATTCAAAAATTCTTTGGCAAGAGATCCACCATAAGATCTTGGAGAATTCTATCATGGAGCTGAAAGATTCATTCGACTAGAAGAATCACGAGCCGAGAGGCGAGAAACAAATGCTATGTAGGGCGAAGGAACCGCCAGAGAATAGTTTGGAACAGACAAAGGAAAGGGAAAGCAGGATGACAGACATGATGGTCCTGATAAAAGGAAGAAATTTCGAGAGCCCAGATTCAGGCAATGATGGCAAGTCTGGAATGGATTTACACGAAAACTCGAGGGAAACTCCCCTATCAAAAATCACCCAGGAGAGATCCCACAGAGCGGGAGCGTAGATGTGGAAAATATTGCCTATTCCATGAGCTGGATGGGCACATTACCGATGAATGCCGCCACCTAAAGGATGATGTGGAAGAACATGCCAGGAGTGGTAGATTGCCATAATATACTAAAGAACGAACAGCGGCCGTAAGACCTAAACAGCTACCGCCTCCGCCTAACAGAACTGATCCTGGATCGGAATCACGAGTCATCATCAACTGATTACAATGGCAAGGGCCAAGTTTAGGATTTGGACTTTGGTCGATTAGGTCTCTTAGATTTGATTTTAAAATAAATGGCTATTCCACTTACTCATGTACGGAAACCGAAGAGATCCCTAGGCATGCTCTGAGATGGCAATAGACCGCTCCGCTTGGAGAGGCAATGTCCAATTTTCCCTGATGTTTGAGATTGAACATCTTGGACTTGAATTAATAAATGTACTCGAGTTTCTTGAAATAAAACCTTTGGCCGGAGAGTTAAAGGATGAATATTGAAAACCAGCTTGGAAATGATCGCTTTATGACCTTACCCAGAGGGGTGGGGTCCGGAGTGCAAGGAGTGAGTTGCTACGCCGGAGAGCAACAGGATCGACTCACTTAACCTCGTTTCCATTCACCAGAGAGTGATTGGATCGGGATTCGATAAGAGCCCGGAGTGGCTGTGATCGGCCCACGATTTAGGCCATGACATCGCTTAATGTTCATATACACTGAACCGGAGTGCAAGAAGTGAGTTGCTTCGCCGGAGAGCGACAGGATCGACTCACTTAACGATGTTTCCCCTTCACCGGAAAGTGACAGGATGGGATCCATCAAGAGCCTGGAAAGGCTACGATCGGTCTAGAACGACCAAGACATCGCTATACGCCCTAGCTAGGGACAGAGTGCAGGGGATAGAAAGCAATGCCGGGGTTTTCTATTCGATCGTTAGGTCTAGAATGGACTTGGAAAGGGTCTGGAATGACCACTGATAATACAGAGAGATGGTAGAATTTCATTCTTAACTTCTACAGGAAGAAATGAATAGTAATTTGGCTTCGAACAGCCATAAACATGATTGACAATGCTATATGTTTTGAATTAAACATGAATTCACTATATTCGATTTGAGACTGTACAAAACACACCTTTTACCAAAAGGCATGTATTGGGGGGCAAAGTGTTATCCCACCATTTGGCAAAGCTGAGATACCCAAAAATTAACTGAAAATCAATGATTACTAGTCATGAATATTGATTATGCATTGCAGGTACACCATGGATATCGATGAGTTTTGTCCGAGTCCGGATCGGGCCACAATCGACAAGACATGACAAGCAAAGCCGTGAAAGCCAGCATTTCAAATTTCAGGTTAATCGAAGTTCGTATGAACGAGATATGATCGACACAATTTAGAGAAAATATATGCTGTTCATATCCATCAAAGTCGAGGTGATGGTCTATTCGAATCCATCAGATTCGTATCCATCACAATGACTTCGCCTCGCTTTGTTCGAATCCATCAGGTTTTGCATAGTTCGAATCCATCAGGTCTGTATCGATCAGAGAGAACCTCGTCCTGTCCGTATCCCCATGTTCGAATCAATCAAGGTCATCTGTTCGTATCGATCTCGTGGGAGTCTCGTTCGCATCGATCCTAGATTCGCCTTTCCTATCGACCCCTAGAATTAGTGATCGATACGAAATGGCACCCCAAATATCGATACAGCCATCGAGGTGAACAGAGCTTCATCGATACGAAACGGAGTGCGAGCCATAGATGCGAACGCGTTGATGCAAATGAGGCGAAAGCTCAGGAATGACTCGATCAACTCGGCACAAAAGGTGGGGCGATCCTAGAATCTCGTGCCACGTCGCCACGTACTCACGTTCCCAAATCGAGTCAAAATCAGTCGATGTTAACGATGGATTCGAACGCAACAGTGCTCACGAAAACCATAGTCCAAATGCTATGAAATTTTCACAGGAGCTTACGTACAAGCTAAAGAACATTCCTGCTAAGTTTCAGCTCGATTGGACCATTTTTTGATCGATGGGAAATTGGTTTGTATCGATCACGAATCAAGTTGAAACTTTCCGAGATCGGTCACGTGGGCCCACTCACGTGCCAGAAGGAGTTTTCCGAAGTTTGAGCGCGATATCAGCCTCCTACACTAGTAAATAGCCTCCTAAAGCCTACAGAAAAAAGGATCTTTTGGCTATTCAACATCCAGACTCTGTCGGATTCAATTCTACACTTTACCTTCACTATTGTATTGAAAATCCTTCGCTGTAATCCGCTGTAATCGACTGTAACCAGCGAAGAAAATTAATAAAAGATAATTACTTAAAGTGGACGTAGGCCGGAGATAGCTGAACCACTATAAATCTTGTGTTTCTGTTCATTATTTCTGGATTGTTGTTTGTTGTTTGCTTAGATCTGTGACTTGTGCTCGAACATCGTTGATTTATATTCATATATTGGTGCTTTCACGATACTTGGGGTTTGTGACCAATTTTGGCGCAAACAATTGCATATTTGATTTCCATTATATAGTTGTTGTCATCGAAACTGTAGAATTGATTTTCTAACAATCTCCCCCTTTTTGATGATGACTATTATACAATGTACTTATATATAATTTTATAAATCTCCCCTTAAATATGTGCTTTCCATTATTTATTGTGCTTTTTATTATTTCTCCCCCTTTCGCATTATCAAAAAGCAGTAATAACTTTTAATTGTAGATATCATGTCCATACCATTTAGTATTTACCGATCGTTGTAAAGTTTCATGAATATACACAGAAATAACACACCAAAAAAGCAATTTCATTAATAATAGTTGATTACCTTCATAGATTTTTTTATTATCATTTGTATATAAAAGATGGAATCCTAAAAATCTAAGGATCTTTTGGGGAAGCTTTATCTTGATCACCTCTTTCATCTTCATTTTTGGAAGAGCTAACTTGTTTTTTAGGAGATGTAAGAGTGTGTTCGAGAGGTTCTTTCTCCCCGTCAAAATTTTTGGAGTGTTTTGAAGGAGAAGGCACTAGAGTTGGCAATCCTTCTGAAGGTGGTGTAGGACCATGAACATGTTGAAGAACCTCTTTTAAAACGGATAATGTAGTTGAATGTGACGTTTCAACTGTGGCTAGGCAAGAAGCAAAAGATGTTTCAAAAATATCAATGCGCTTAGCCAATAATTTTTTATTTTGGGATAAAATAAGCTGATTTTGGAGAGTTAAGTCGGAATACTCTCATTTTGATTCGTCTCAGTGCGATTCTCAAAAATATCATCTTGGCATGTATAATCAAATGGTGCAGGAGGAGGAGGATTATTCTCGTGATGTTGCTCCACCTCTTGTGATTGTTCAGGTTGTGTTTGAGTTGGAGGCCTAGCTTGTCCGACTTGACCACGTTGCGTCCAATCTTCAAATGATATAAAATCTGGAGGATTTTTCGGTAATTGCATTAGAGAGAAAAATTTGTGGATGCATATTTCGGAGAAATCTCTTCAAAAGTGGATAAATATAAGGGGATGTTGTGAGCTCTTAAAAGTCTCATGATGTATGTAGGATAGATGATGGATGGGTATGATCGAATCAAAAAATGTTTGAGCTCGTCAAATATAAATTTTGTCCAATTAACCCTTGTTCCGCTGAATATAGCATATACAGCTTTGTGCTCTAACTCCATGATTTGCTCATGACTACCGAGGCGAGGATAATAGTGTTGATATTCATTCTAGTGAGAAGTCTCGCCTAAGGTCTTAGGTATTTAGATGCAAATCTAGGCATTTCATCTTCCATATTTGATGTGTGATATTATCTCTTTCTTTGAGATGCATATTCGGAATATTATATGAATCTCTCCCATGTCGAAACATTTGAGAATTCGGCCTATGATCCTTGGAGTAAGTCTAATTATGTTGCCGTAAATACTTGACCATAGCAAATTATCATCAATGTCAATGTTCCAAACTGTCGTGCTATCTAATTAGCAAAGAAAAGAAATATGGCTAGCCGATCTGTTTGGATGTTATTGGGATTAAAGGATATCAATGTTTCTAATCCAGCACTTTTGCACATTTCTTCTAAATCATACATTGGGAACTTTAGAAAATTATAAAATGGACCTGTATAGAGTTTCTTCTTTTGAATATCCTCGTATCTCTTGATTGAATGTGGTACACAATTAATCCATCACTCAATTTAATCGTTTGAGCAAACTTGCGGGTTGGATGAAGTTGCTTGGTCTTGCTTTCGCTTAGAGATCTTAGGGTTTTTTGTTTTAAGAGCCATTGAATTCAAGCGAGTTTGGACGAGAAAGTAATTTTGAGAAATAGGGAATCGACTTTGCAGTAGAAATGAAATGAAACGTAAGTAAGAAAAGTAAAAAATAGACGTTATCAAGGTACTTAAGAGTGTCGATTGAATTTCAGACGTTTGGAAGGGTAATCAAACATCTGATTTAACCTAGTTTGAAAATAGTAAATAGAATCAGACATCTGGTTGTTGGTAGCAGACGTCTGGAATTGATCAATTTGTAAATTTTGAAAGGCATAGAGAATTATCAAATGTCTGGATCTATAATCAGATGTCTGGAATAGCCCGAAGTGTAATTTTTGTAGGACATATAGTTTTCTTAGATGTCTGGATTGATATCAGACATCTGAAAATGGCCTGATTTTGTACTGTATTTGGAAGAGATAATTTTCAGATGTCTAGAAGGTTATATCAGACGTCTGATATATGCACGATGTTAAAAATTTGTGTGATACAAGAGTATCCTACGTCTGAAATGCCCAGTTTGTCTTAAAATATCCTAATTTTGAAGGGTGTTGCTTATTTTTCGAGAGATTGATTATAATAAAACATAGTACTATTATTTGTGAAACTAAAGACAAATACACGTAGATAAAAATACAATGAGAATAAGTAAATTTAGTTAGACGATGATGGATCATTGCGATCTTCAAACTTGTCATCCCTCCATGGCTTGAGTGGAGACCATATATTTCCATATTCGCTGGTTTTTAGGGAACTAAAGAATCGCCTAGGTGAAAGATCCAAAGGTGTAAAATAAGAAGCAGAGGGATCCAAAGGATTGCAAGGAATCGAAAGTGGTTCATGTACATCCTTCTTTCGTGAATTACAAAATTTTATCCCTACTTTCTCCAAAAAACATAGTCGTCGTGCAGTGGTCTTTAATTCAAAGTATAACTCTCGTTGTAAATCTATTTGTTGCTTTTGGTAGTGATGTATCTCATTGATTTTCTTCTTGATGTTTGGAGAGACAAATAGAGATCGTTTGGACTTCTTTTTATCGGGAATGAATCCCTTGTAATAGGAGGGCCACTTATATGTTGGTTCTTGATTTGGTGTAGGAGTAGGAAGACGATGAGGTGTATCCGTTGAGCTACCCGCTGTTGGTGTCGAGAAGGAGAGATGAGAGTTGTCGGAAGACATTTTTTTATTTTTTATTTTCTGTTGTAAAAAATAAATATGAAATCTATATATTCTTTACCTTTTGTTTTGTAAGAGAAAGGCTATTTATACATGATTTTAAAGGTTATTCCTAGGCAATTTCAGAAAACAACTTTCTAAAAAATTTAAGGTGTAGGAGTTAACAATTTTAGTTTGTGGACAAAAAAAATTTTAGCCAAAAAATAGAATAAATGAAAATCTAGTATTATTTTAGAAGATCATTAAGAGAACATATTCCTAATCACATTGCAGTTTAACAAATGTTTATTTATTTAGTAATTTTGTGAAAATATCTGCTACTTAATTCTCAATATTTACGTATTCTAATGTAATAACTCCTTTTTCTACATTGTCACGTAAAAAATTATGTCGTATATCTATATGTTTAGTACGTGAGTGATTTATAGGGTCTTTTGATAGATTTATTGCACTCGTATTATCGTTATATATTGGTGATTTATTGATAACTGTGCCGAAATCCTTAAGTGTTTGTTGCATGTATATCACTTGTGCACATGATAGAGCTGCTGAAAAATATTCGGCTTCACAAGTAGATAAGGAGACACAATTTTTCTTTTTGCTAAACCATGAAACTAATGATTGTCCGATAAAGTGACACGTTCCGCTAGTACTCTACGATCTGTTTTACATCCATGGAAATTCGCGACACTATATGAAACTAGTTCAAACGATGATCCCTTAGGGTAAAACAAACTGTAATCTCTAGTACTGATAGATATCATAAGATTTGATTAACAGATCTTTGGTGATATTCTTTTGGTTTTGCTTGAAATCGGACATAAAGACACACGCTCATCATAATGTCGGGTCGACTAGCCGTCAAATAAATAAGAAGCCAATCATACTACGATATAATTTTTAATCAATAAAATTTTCCGTTATCATCTTTTTCCAAGTGAACACTAGTACTCATTGGTGTTGGTTTGCTTGAAGTTTTATCCATTTCAAAACGACGTAATAGATTGTTACAATATTTTTCTTAATGAATAAAAATACCATTTTCAAGTTGTTTTATTTGTAAACCTAAAAAGAAATTTAATTCTCCCATGTGAGACATTTCAAATTCATTTTTCATAATATTTGAAAATTGAATACAAAGATTTTCAATTTTCGTTAGTTGATCCAAAAATAATATCGTCTACGTAAATTTGTACAACTTAAATGTCGTTATTTTCTTGTTTAATAAATAAATTGTATCAATTTTACTTATTTGAAAACCAGATGCAATTACATGATTTTTAGGACGGTCGTACCAGGCACCGGGGGCTTGCTTTAAACCATATAAGGCTTTCTGTAATTTAAAAATATGATCAGGATATTTTTCGTGAACAAACAATGGAGGTTGTTCAACATATACGTTTTCTATAATAAAACCATTTAAAAAAGAATTTTTGACATTCATTTGAAATAATTTAAAATTGTGATGATTTGCAAAAGCAAGTAATGTACGTATGGTCTCGAGTCTTGCTGCTGGAGCAAAAGTTTCGTCGTAGTCGACACCTTCTTTTTGATTATAACCCTAAACAACTCAACATGCTTTATTTCTAACTATATTTCCGTTTTCATCAGCTTTGTTTTTAAATTCCCATTTTATTCCAATAACTGATTAATTTTCTGGTCTTGGTATTAATTTCCAAATATTATTACGTTCAAATTGATTTAAATCTTCTTGCATAGCTATTATCTAAAAATTATCATTTGAAGCTTCTTTATAATTTGTCGGTTCAAAATTTGAGACAAATGCTATATGACTTATTTGGTTAAGTTGATTTCTAGTTACTCTGCAGTTAAGATCTCCAATGATGTTATCTTTTGGATGATTTTTTAGAATTCTAGGAGATGACGCTAGAGTATTATTTTGTGCATTTGTCTCATTATTTTAAGAATTTGTTGTATTTGTTATTGGAATTATTTCTTCTTCGTCATTAGTTTGATGGTTAAGACAATTATCATCAAACAAAACATGTAAACTTTCTTGATTTTGTTAGTTCGTTTATTAAAAATTCTATACTCCTTGCTACGATCTAAATATCCAACAAAAATTTCTTAATCGGCCTTCGGGTAGAATTTTCCTAAATTATCTTTTGTATTTAGTACAAATCATTTTGATCCGAAAGTTTTAAAGTATGATACTTTAAGTTTTCTTTCAAAAAATATTTTAAAACAAGTATGGTTAGTCATAGGTCGTATGGTTACTCGATTCAAAACATAACAAGCCGTAGCAATAGCTTCAGCCCAAAAATGATTTGGTAGACCACTACTATTTAATAGTGTTCGTGCACATTCTTGTAATGTATGATTTTTTCTTTCTACTACATTATTTCGTCGAGGTGTGTAGGGAAAAGAAAAATTATGACTTATGCCCTTTTTATTACAAAAATTGGTAAAAAGATCATTTTCGAATTCTCCACCATGATCACTTCGAATATTTTTAATTTTTAAATTCATTAGTTTTAATTCTTTTAGCAAAAAATTTAAATGTTCCAAAGGTATCACCTTTATGTTGTAAAAATAAAGTCCATGTATATCCTGAAAAATCATCAGCTATTACGAAAATATATTTGTTGTTATTTATAGATCATACTTGAGTTGGACCAAATAAATCTAAATGTAATGATTCTAATGGTTGTTTTGTAGAAATATTATTTTTAGTTTTAAAAGAGCTTTTCTTTACTTTTCCAATTTGACAATCGTCACATAAATTTTCTACTTTGAAATTTATTTTAGGTAAACCTCTAACTAGTTCATATTTTGCTAATTTATTAACATATTTAAAATTAATATGACAAAATCATTTATGCTATAACCATGGATCGTCATGTTTAGCGGTTAAACATTAATTTGAATTTCGATTTATATTCATATTTAAGACACAAATATTTTTGTTTCTAAAACCCTCGAAGATAAGTTGTTTGTTATCGTCGAAAATATTACATCTATCTTTTTCAAAATTGATTTGAAAACCTTTATCGCATAATTGACTAATACTAAGTAGGTTGTGTTTTAAATTTTCTACTAACAAAACATTTGTAATAATAGGAGAGTTAGAAATACCGGAGTTGATGACTTCTCCGTTGCCAATGACGTATCCTTGCGAGTTATCTTCAAAAGTTACTATTCCACCATCGATGTATGTTATACTTGATAACATTTTTGAGTTTCCGGTCATATACCTGGAGCATGCACTATCAAGTATCTATTTCTCCTTGTTTTTTATTTTGGGTACTGCAAAATAAAAGATGATTAAATTGGTACCCATATACTTTGTTAGGGTCCTAGATGTTAGGAGGAGCAGGTAGCCATACCTGTGAAGGTTTGGTACCTTTATGAACATAATTTTTATTACAGATTACATTATCTACAAAGTTGTTAATATGTTTTTGTCTAATCAACTTATTATTTGTTTTAGGTATCCAAATTTTTATATTTTTGTTATTCGTATTAGACTTAGGTGACCTTTTAGTCTTTTGATAAATACAACTTTATTTCTTAATATTATTCCCTTTTTGTTTAGGAATATTTTTAAATCCTATTCCATTTCTATTACTTGATGGTTTTGAAGTTTTGATAAGATTTTCCAAATCTTGTTTTCCTTTATTAAATTTTGAAACATTATTTCTAATTTGATCTAAATTTTCTTTTAATTCTAAATTTTCAATTTTCAATGTTTCTATATTACTCTTCAAGTTGATATTTTCTTTTAACAAGTTATCCTTTTCTAGTCTAATTTTATTAAAAACAATAGCTAAAGTCTCATTTTCAAGCAAACTTCTTTTAATTTTTTTCTTGAGATAATTCTAGTTCCTCCTCTAAAATAATTTTTTCATCTTTTAACATTCCTACTTTAAGTTCTAATCTATTTATTTTTGCTATATGTTCTTTATTCAATTTTTTAATTTGTCTAAATTTATCGTCTAATTCCATGCTAAGTTCTAATAATTCATCATAGCTAAGTTCAGGAGATACCTCATCAGTTTGTGCCATAAAACATATATTAGCTTGTTTTTTGTCACTATCACTGTCACTGTCTGATGATGACGAAGACTCCGAGTCATCCCATGTTACTTTGAAAGCTTTCTTCTTTTTGAATTTTTTAAATTTGTTCTCCTTTTTATCATTGTTGAGCTTGGGACAATCTTTTTTCATATGTCCAAATTGGTCACATTCATAGCATTTGATTGATGTTTGATTTGTAGAGCTTGATTTTACTCCTTTCTGAAATCAGGTCATTTTCCTAAATTTCTTTAATTTGTTGTAGTTTTTGGAAATAAATACGATTTCTTCTTCGTCTAAGTCAGAGTCTTCATTTATTGTTGGGAATGCTATGTTTTTCTTCTTTGAATTTTGTTCTTTTCTTTCCTGCAAATTAGCTTCATAGGACATTACATTTCCCATCAATTCTTCAACTAAGAGTGTTGAGAGATCATTAGCTTCTTCGGTAGCTAATACTTTTCTTTCCCACTCTGGAGTTAAAGAATTGAGTATTCTAGATATTAAGTCAGAATTTGTGAATTGGACTCCAAGTGCCATTAAATCATGTTGAATGGTTTGGAATCTAGAGTACATGTCTACTATAGATTCATTTTGTTTCATTTTAAATGATGAAAATTGATTTTATAAAATTGAAATTTTAGTTTATTTAACTTTGTTTGTGCCTTCGTGTGTAACTTGTAAGGTACGCCAAATATCATATGCAGTGCTACATAACATGACACATGAAAATTCATTTTTATCTAATGAATAAAATAAAACATTCATAGCTTTGGCATTATTAGAAGCTATGATTTTTTGTGCATCATTCCATGTGTTCACCGCAGTGTTAGGTGCTTCATATTTATTTTGCTGACCAAATTTCAAATCCATTAGCTTCCATAAAAATTCTCATACGTGTTGACTAATATGCATAGTTAGAACCATTAAAAAGTGTGGGTCTGCTGTGGATTGACCTTCTTGAAAATACTTTCCATATTAAAGTGATTCAAAATTTTGTTACTGTACTTTGATCAAACCTTGCTCTGATACCAATTGAAAGTCTACAGGGTGGATCGTGTAGTGTATATGCAAGTATATGTGATGAAATATACGATGCATTTAGAACAATATTAATCTAATTGCGTTTAGAATAAGAACACCAGGATTTTATACTAGTTCGGACCTCCTATCCTACGTCCAGTCCCGAAGCTCCTCTCCGGAGTTCGACTATCAAACACGCTCGCTTCGTCCGGAGGAATAGGCTTGGTTACAATAAGTTGTTCTTGTCAAATGTGTGTTCTAGTATAACGCAAATGTTGACTA
This sequence comes from Allium cepa, assembly GCA_030765085.1. NCBI lineage: Eukaryota > Viridiplantae > Streptophyta > Magnoliopsida > Asparagales > Amaryllidaceae > Allium > Allium cepa. The sequence goes on along the minus strand of CM060934.1, from coordinate 941,723,622 downwards.
ATTAGTACAATTGCTTCTAATATATATATATATCTAGAGCGTATTGTCTATGAAGAAAAGAATATATTGAAGGGTGAATACAAGTATAGATTGCTAGAGTGTAGAGATCAAGAATATATGATATATTATAGAATTAGAGAGCGTAAGTAAGGTGATTTGTTCTCTTGATTCTTGATGATATATATGGTTGTAGAGAGGTTTCTTCAGTAGTTGCATCCATTAACGAGTGCTCTACAGTTGCTTCTGTTGATGATGAAGAGCTGTAGTGAAGAGAAGCGGAGATGTCTATTCGAATATGGCAGTTGAAGTTCATATTTGAAATCCGAGTTTGAAATCAGACGTATGGAATATATTTCAGACGTCTGATACTATATATTTTTGAATATAGTAGTAGATCGGACGTCTGAGTGCGATTGCCAGACGTCTGGTTCAACCTGTCTGTTGTTCCAAAGAACTGTTTCAAACGTATGGCTTGTGCACCCAGACGTCCGATATTGTGCATATCAGTTGTTATGCCCTTTTTCATGTGCTTCTTTGTTCCTATCGACTTGTAGTCTCTTGTAGTGTCCTTTGAGCCTTGTTCTTGTCTTTCTAGTGATGTTATTCTAGCAAGTACCTATATATACAAATATATATGCATATTTTATTTCCATTGTATAGTTGTTGTCATCGAAACCGTAGATTTGATTTCCTAACATATATTACATTAGCAAACGATTGACCGGGGCCGAGAGAAACTGTCCGAAGTTGGAAAAGTTGGCTTATTGTCTTGTTATTGCCTTAAGGAAGCTTCGTCTGAATTTCTAGGCTCATCCTATCACCATTTACGTCGACCAGCCGTTACGACATGTCCTCATACGGCATGAGACGTCTGGAAGGTTAGTCAAGTAGAATATCGAGCTAAGTCAACTTGACATTACTTATACTCCAAGGCGAGCTATTCAAGGACAAGTCCTAGCAGATTTCATAGCTAAGTTTACTATATCGGTGGACTTGCCCGAAACCAGTGAATCTCCCAAGTATATTTGGAAGCAACATATGCATCAAACGACCACTGCTCAGGTGCTGGGTTTGTAGTTGAAACTCCTAAAGGTTGAACTATATGTTATGCTTTAAAGTTTGATTTTCGTGCGACTAACAATAAAGCTGAGTATGAAGTCCTACTTGCCGGATTGAGACTTGCCAGAAATTTAAAATCATTTTTGTGGAGACTTATTATGATTCACAATTGGTCGTGTGCCAACTTCGAGGGGAATACTAGGCCAAAGATCGAAGACCGGCTGCTTACCTTGCCCGGGTTCAGGAAATATTAAATCAGTTCGATTGTTATGCCATCTACTATATCCACTAAGAGCGCAATCAGAATGCCAATTCATTAGCAAAGTTAGCCAGTACAGGCGAGACACCACAAATGGGAGTCGTTCCCATGGAAATGTTATCTTCCCCGAGCATCGACCAAATGGAGACAGATTCGGTATTTGAGGTCATTTCCCACAAGTAGTCATGGATGATTCCGCTTAGAAACTATCTCGAGAATGGAACACTGCCGGAGCACAGGAGTGAGAAATGACAGGTTCTTCAAAAGGCTTCCCGGTTCACTATTCAGAATGGAGTCATGTGTAGAAGAGGCTACTCTATCCCTTTACTCTGTTGTATCGCTCACGATGAAATTAAATGAGTATTACATGATGTACACGAAGAAGAATGTGGCGATCACACTAGAGGGCAAGCTCTAGGAAACAAAGTGCTCCGATATGGATACTATTGGCCGACCGTAATTTGCGATGCATCGGACTATGCCAGAAAATGTGAAAGATGTCAAAAAGACACTCGGACTCCTAGAGCCCCTCCTACCAAAATAACTCAGATGGTCAGTCCATAGCCATTTGCAGTCTAGGGCATTCATATTATTGGTTCTTTACCTCTGGCTAAAGGTGGTGCGAAGTATGCCATCGTTGGAGTTGATTACTTTACTAAGTGGGCGGAAGCTGAACCCCTTGCTACAATCACAATGAAGAAAGTTATCATCTTCGTAGTACGCAACAATATCTGTTGATTTGGTCTCCTGCATACCATCATCGCTGATAATGGAACATAGTTCGGCAGTATTGAATTAAAGAATTTTTATCAACGATTCCAATCTAGAAGAAATTCTCTACTGTTGCACACCCTCTAGAAAATGGACAGATTGAAGCTGTTAATTAATAAGGTTATAAAGTCTATTCTGAAGAAATGACTGGGAAAGACCGAAGGCAAATGGGTCGATGAACTTCCTATGGCTTTATGGGCTTACCGAACAACCCACATACCTATGACCGGCCACACTGCGTTCTCTCTGTCTTATGGTTCGGAAGCCATTATTCCAGTCGAATTAGAAGTGCCTTTTCATCGCATGACATATTATGATCTGAAGACAAATGCTATATTACTTGCCGAATCCCTAGATTTATTGAAGGAGAAGCGAGAAGAGGCTGGCTTGAGGGCAGCCGCATACCGAAGTTGAGTCATCCGATTGTACAATGCCAATGTCCGACCTCGAATCATTGAACTTGGCGATCTCGTTCTTAAAGGAATCTACCCAGCTCCTTCGCACATGAAACCAACTTGGGAAGAGACGTATGTAATTGAACAAAAGCTCGATGATGGCACATTTAAATTATCAACCATTGATGGTCTTACTCTGCCAAGAGTGTAATATCCCGGAATTTATGGCAATATAAATTTAATAATCTGTGTTTAAATTTAAATTAATTTGATAATTTTGTTAATAAATTTGAATTGATTCAATAATTTTCTTTTATTAAATATTTAATTAGTGAATTTACTTTTAACAAGTTAATAAATTGTTTTATATTTATAAAATGTATGTATATTCATGTTTTCTAATTTTAATATTTTGAAATTGGGAAATTGTGATTTATTTTTGAATTAAGCTTTTCAAAATTATGTAATAAAATAACTATATGATTTTATATATATAAGATAAATGTTTTATTTGTTTAAATTATATTTTGACTTAAGTTTGTATATTAAAACAAGTTATAAAAATGTTTGTTTTATTCTTTTTAAAATATTGATAAATGAATATGATTTAAAATACAATTTAAAATATGAAACATGTATTCATTTAAGTTACAACCTCTTTTATAAGTTTATTTTAAATGTTTAAAAAGTATCCTTGTCAAATGATTTATTTGTATATTGTTTTTACTTATAATAATACCTTGTTTTATTCTTTAAATTTATTTATCTATATACATAATTAGGTATTAAAATTAATTAACTAAGTTAAACTTTCTTTAACACATAGTTAAGAATACTAATCACTTAAATTGACAAATGTAAGCATCTTGAAAACCTAATCTAACAAGTGTAAAGCTTAAGACAAGTGTCAATGTTTAATTTAAATTTTTCTTTGTTTTTAAAAATAAATCATAAAGAAAGTTATATAAACTTACAATTTTTCCCATTCCTTTCTTTTCTCATTTTTATTCTAAACAAAGAAATCTGAAAATCACTCTTCATACCCATAATCTAAACACAAACCATCTTCTAAAATATCATGCATATCAATCTCTGATCCTCATTCAAAAAAATCAAATGCACGAATTTTTCTAAAAATCTGGAAATTATGCAAACCAAATCTGAATGCAACCATGAAAGCATGAAGTCTGCATTTCTTCTTCAATCTGCAACCTGGGAATTTGCATCTGCATTTTTTCAAAGATCAGGAAGCTCAAGTTTTTTTTTTAAAAAAAGCATTTAACAACTGAAGCAAGTTTTAAAGGCACTCAAGCAATTGCAACAGCAGTTTCAAATAATTCAAGAGCTTTTAAAAATCTGAAAATTTTGCTCTGCTCTGCATTTTAATTCAGGAGAGTAACTCCAAATTTAAAAAAAAATTAAGTAGGAGTTGCATGCTAGTTTATCTGATAAAGTTTTAATTATGTATATGCCTTTGAAATTGCCTGTGTATATATGAATGTGATACATGTTTATTTACCTATGGTTTTGGTTGTTTACAGTTTAAGTTCAAGTTGAAAAAGTTCCTTTCCCTGATCTGGTTGCTATTATGATTTAGCATTTGAATGAAATTTGTTTATTACATGATAAAGTAAATTTTAATTTTTTTTATATAAGTTAATAATTTTTGTGTTGTCATGAAACATAAACAACAGAGCTAAAATTTGTAAAAGTGGAAAACTTAAATATCACAAATCAATGTTTCAGGATGATGAATCAAAACTTCTTCCAAAATTATGATTTTTAAAAGAAGAATTACAATTTTAAATATCATATCCACAGAGCAGAATTAACATTTCTGTATTTCATACTTTAGGTTAGCATAGATAATACTTGTGTTTGCTGGAGTTGAAATTTCTTCTGGAGATGGAGGAGATTACTGGGATGTTGTGAAAATTTTTGGGTTTGGGTTACTTTTCGTTGTTGATGATGAGATTGGGATTTTAAGTTTAGAACCCTAGTTCTTCTGGGCTTGAGAAAATTTATTTCCACGACATCTTTAATTGATCGAGTGGCTTGGGATCTGGGTTTCTGGAAGGAGGATGGGTTGTTGAAGACGTCGCCGTAATTTCAATGGTGATGGTGGCCGGAGGTGCAACAACAAGATGTTGACAGGTTGGTGATTAACGGGGATACTGATGTTCCAGGTTTTTGTCTTAAACTCGAATTCGAGTTGAATTCTGGGCGATCTGATGTTTTGAGGGGAGATGGGGGGTTGCTGGCCGATGGGAGATAGCCGTTGACGTTGGCCAGTGATGGCAGGAGTTGACGAATGGGTGCACAGTGCAGTGGCGTGCATGTTGATGGTATTTTGGTTACAGGGTTTTGGACCTCGTGATGGACTTGGGTGAATTGAGTTTTGACTCGAAGCAATGTTGTTTCTGACTCGAACTAAAATATAGGTTACTCGAGCATTTTACTTTGTTTCAGGTTTTTCCAGTGACAGTAGAAACCTGTTTCCAGGTTTTTAAAATTTTTGAAGTAAAAAGTAGAAATGCAGACTAAAATTTGAAACTAAGTTGAAAACAGAATTTAGATATGAATTCAAATAATTTAATGCTTGGACTTTATAATAATTTGAGTTTTTAAATTTTAGTTTGTGTTTAAAATAAAAACAGAAACTGTTTCCTGTTTTTAATTTAAAAGTAAAGTTTAAATTGCAAGTTGAAGTTTAAACTGGGTTTTTAAAATCTGAAATTTGAATAAGAATTCAAATTAGATTGTCTGAGATTTGAAATCATTTATGTTTTTAAATTCAAATTTGATTTCAAAACTCATAAGTGTAAAAGCATATGTGTGCTTTGGGTTTGAATTGGAAGTTTAAATTTTGAATTAGAAATTTAAAATGAATTTGAATCTGGGTTTTCTTTTCTTTTATCTGGAATTAAAATTGAACTTCAGTTTTTAAATAAAGTAAAGTTTAAATTTAAATTGTTTAAATTACCTTAAAATGGTTAAGTGATTTGCATTTAAATGAAGATGTGGATTGTAAGGAAAGTTTTAAAAGATTCAAGGTAAAATCTAGAATGAGTTTAAAAGCTGTATTTCAATTTTGAAATTTAAAAGTAATTTTTAAAATTGATTTGAATTGGGATTCTTTTAAACTTATTTTATAAAATGTATGTTTCTTTTAACATATGAGATAAATGTTTTGAATTGTTTTTAAAACCTTATTAAAGTTAAAATTTGTATTCAATTTAAAATATTAATTTTAAAATGAAGTTTAAAATGGAATCTAAAGTAGATTTAAAAACAATTTGTTTTAAATGATTAAGTAAGGAAGGAATGTTTATCTTAAAGATAAATAAAATATTAACGATTTGTGTTCATTTAAATTATTAAGTTAATTTAAATGAATAATTAATTATATAATTAATTAAAAACGTGGATGATTCATTAAGTAATTAATAATTTTTAAAATTTATTAATTAATGTTAATTAATCTATAATTAAGGATTATTAATTAAATTTTAATTAATGATTAAGATTATTTAATCAAGTGATTAAGGGTTAATTAAATTTACACTTAATTAATAAATAATTAGAGATTAAATTAAGTTATAATTAAATATAAATTAATTTGTAATTAATAATGATTAATATAAGTTAATTTCTTAATTAAGTAATTAAGAAATGTTAATGAAGGTCATTAATTCAAGAATTATTTAACAATTAATTAATGTGATTAATTTGATAATTAATTAGATTAATTAATTAATAATAATCAATGGTTTAAGTTTAATTACTTAATGAAAGTAATTAATGAATTAGTTACTTAGTGTAATTAATTTGATTAATGTGATTAGTTTAGATTAATTAAGTTTAATTAATTTAAACATTTGTGGATTGATGGATATTTACTTATGTAATTAATGGGTTTGTAACTACTTAGGGAAGTAATTAATTAATAATTACTGGATGTAATTAAAGATATTTATTATAGAAGTAATTTAAATTACTTTGAAATTAATCAAGGGATTAATGGAGATAATTAATTAAGAGTAATTAATTCATGGGATGAGTAATTAAGGGAAGTTAATTATTGAACGGTTATTAATCAAGGGTGATTAATATATATATGGTTAATTGCAGGTTAATTACTTATGCAATTAATTTATATAGAGAGATTGATTTAAATGTAATTGGAAATCATTAATTAATAAATTAATGATGTAATTTGGAATTGATTAATTAAGACGTAATCAATGAAGTAATAAATCATTAAAGGATTAATGTAATTAATTTTAGTTAATTAATTGATTAAGTAATTACAAGTTAATTATTTGTAAAGTGTTAAGTATAATTAACTTGTGTAATTAATTTAAAAGCTAATTACTCATTGTAATTGGGGAATTATAAATTAGAAATGATTTATTAAGAATAATAATGAGATGTTGATTTATTAATTGATTTGTAATCAATTAGTGATTAAGTTAAGCAGGATTATAATGATGAAGTAATTAATTTAATTTATTTAAAATTAATTAGATATTAGATAATTAATTTAATTCATTTTAAATTAATTATAAATGGTGTGATCATTAGATCATTGCTTATGTTTGATGATTGGTATTGGTTGCCATGTATGGGGTTGTAATCTCAGTTATGAGATGAAAATGTATGTGATATGGATGCATTGGTTGCATTGTAATGGTGATATGGATTATCTGATTATGATATGAATTATCTGTTGGTAATGATAAGGATTGATTATCTATTGTGTTGTAAATTATCTATCTGTGTGTATATAGATAATGAATTGAATTGTTTTAATCTTTAAAACAACTTGGCCTTAAAAGACACGTTTTGGATTTCGATGAGACCGGGATCGGGTTCCATATTGGATATCCGAAAACCACATCGATCCAAATTAACGTTGGGTCATGAATCTGAAATGAAGATGAAGATTCATAGTGCAAGGGTTATCGTCGTTAACTCTGAGGGTGATTCCAAAATGAGTGTAACGAGATAATGCCTTCAGTTTCGTTCGAACCCGGAACGAACTTGTGTGGATTGAATGCTTTCAGAACATCGTCAGGTGGACGATGAGCATTCTAAGTGATATGTCCTATAAAGGTAATCGTAGCCTCAAGCCTCATCAACCGGGAACGGCTAAAACAAGGGAGGTGCAGCAAGGCTTCGTGGGTAGCCCCCACTTGAGAGCGAGATTTACCCCTGTCTAGATGTCCCTTTATTTCGGCTTAGTGGTGCGGTTGTTGATCACAACTGCGGGGTGGTCTTGTTCGAAACTGTTCAGTAAGGAATGGTTCTAGCCTTGTGTTGCATGGGAGCGGGCGTACTCCTCGGTATGGTGATCTAGGCCACGTACTATGACGGGCGGTACCCCAGTAGCCCATCCATTGATGGAATCCAAAATACAATAAGTGCCAACGGTTTTGATTGTATTACCCACTTTTGTGGCTAGTAGATGGAATTTAATGAATCTAACACTTTCGGCTATTTCATATTTACTTGAAAACCCTAGACCTATTATAATATCACTAGATTTCCTATCAAATGTTTTGGTTAGCGTAAGGTAAAAACTTTTCCATGTTTATGTGTGGGAAGTCTTACGTGATACCTTTTCTTTCAAAGTTTTTTCAAAGTTAAGCAACTTTAACCTGTTACTCACACCAGACCCATGTCTGACCCGGAGTTATTTCTGTTTTTCTTTAACTCTTGGGTACTCAAATTTTTACGAGTAGCCAAGGTATTCAGGTCAGGATTCAGGTTAGCTTTGACGAATTGTGGAGGAGCAATGAAGCAGGAGGCTTCCGCGTATAGATATATAGTTTTTCTACTGTATTGGTATCTCTGAGTGTTTTCTGTTTGTGTATTGAGTTGTAATAACTAGACAGGTGTTTATAACTGTCTAGTATGTGTTGTATTGTCTATGTACTCTGATAATTGATGTATATTATGTAATACTTATGTTATTAATATAATTTATTCGTTCCGCTGTTGAGATTCCTGTGTTGTTTCTTCTTTCTCTTCTTTCTTTTCTCTTTTCTATCCCTTTCTTTCTTAAGGATGATACGACTTTTTGTCTAGAAAAAGTCAGATCGTCTCACTTGGTATCAGAGCGCTAGGTTAAGCGAATACCTAGTCTTTGGAATGGTGTCTATCTTGAGAGAGCGTATTTGTATTTTTATTATATATATATATATATATATATATATATATATTTATAATTGTGTCTACCTATCTGTTGGGTTACCCGTTCAGGTTTTCCAATATAAGATATAAAGGTAGATAAGGTAGTGGTGTGTGAACACGACTACTACCGATGGTTGGAGTTTGAATGTGTGAGGTTGGAAGTGTATCTGACGAGACTGTAGACCTAATACCGTCTCGAGTGAGTTTTGCTTGGTGTAAGGACTTCGTCGATCTCTGAAGGAAACCGTTAAGGTTCAGAGTTCATTTTTGAAGTACAGAGTTTGATGTGTTGAATTTGGATCTGTCGATAGGGCAGAAGCAAGCAAGTGATGGTATCTTGATACCTCAGGAAGTAGTAGCTGCGTGATGAAATGCAGTGACTATAGATATTTTCGAAGATTTTTCTTTGGAACAAGAGTAAGGAAACGAGTCTGCTCGGTGATGTGGCTGATTCCAGCAAGGTGTTTCTGTTTTCTTTGAGGTCCGAGTTACTCGAAGAGTTTGGATTAAGAATTCTTTGGCATTGGTGTTAGCGGAGCAGTTCAGAGTGTTCTGTGTTGGCAGCAAGTCTTCTGGCTGGGTAGTTTTTCTGAAGTAGAGTTCAGAAGCAGCAGAGTAGATCCTTTTCTTCGGTAAATTGGCTAGGCTAACATAAGCTGTTCTGTTTGGTTGAGAGAGAGGTTTCTTTGGATTTAGGATGAGTTGATCGCAAATGTGACTTGCGATAGTTGAGTGTTCTCTTGAGTTGTTGAAGATTGTCCGGATATCTTCTAGGAAGACAGAGTTTGTCCGCATCTGGAAATCGAATTTTCTTATCGATTTGGATTCCGAGAGTGGTACCGGTGGTTCAGTTAGTAGATGGATGGTTCCTTGAGATAGAAGTTGGTGAAGCAGCTCAGAAGTTTCGGGAGAAACTTCTGGGTTTTCTTTTATGGATTTGTGGAACCATATTTCTGTGCTGAGTTGTCTAGTCTGTGCTCGTGCCCTTCGTTAGCATTTTCTTCTGCTTCGGATCAGAGTTGTGAAGTGGAAGCAGTTTGAGAGTGCATCTGTTTTTATTTTCCGGATAAGGAGAAGTTAGTTCTGTCTTCTGTTGTTTGAGGAGTGGAGATTGTTTTTGGTTTTGGATTGATCTTGAGGAGATCATGGTGTTGGGTTGTTTTGATCCAGTTTGTTTCTAGTGACATCAGCAAGAGTTGACCTGATTAGGAGGGATGTTGGTAGCCCATGATTGTTCCAAGAGATTTTGTGGATTAAAGACGGAGGGATTTGGATTCTGGAGTCGGATATTGGATTTTTGATAAGTTTTCTCTGATCCAGGAGCTATAAGTTTGGCAAGTCTGTGGAGTTAGCCCCGGAGTGTTTTGGGTTTCTTCTGTGCTTTGGTAAGATCAGTGTTTGGTTTTCTAGAGTTGAATTACCGGTTTGGATAACTGGGATTCAGTGTGTTCACGTATCTCTGAGGGAGTACGTGTTTGATATTTCTGGTTGTAGAACCAGCAGTTCAGTAGGATTTGGTTGTTGAGTCAGACTCGTTTGTAGTCTGATATTCTGTTTAGAGTTATTGACAGGAGCTCTATAGCTTAGTAGTTTTTGATTGTTTGGATTCTATAGAGCGAGTATCCCGATACACACACACACACACACATACATACACACCGGGGAAACTCGTGAAGGTTCTATCCAAAATTCTTTTGGATAATTAGATTTGTTCTGATTATGTGAATCGGCTGCTTTGGTTGTTGGCATATGATTAACATATGCTGTATTTTAAAATAAAATCTGTAAATTGATTATTAAATTACCTTTGTTTTAAATTTTGGGGACGAAATTCCTTAAAGGGGAAGGGACTGTAATATCCCGAAATTTATGGCAATATAAATTTAATAATCTGTGTTTAAATTTAAATTAATTTGGTAATTTTGTTAATAAATTTGAATTGATTCAATAATTTTCTTTTATTAAATATTTAATTAGTGAATTTATTTTTAATAAGTTAATAAATTATTTTATATTTATAAAATGTATGTATATTTATATATATTTTAAATAGATAGGTTTGGTTTTAAATTTAATTAGTGTAGCATGTTTTCTAATTTTAATATTTTGAAATTGGGAAATTATGATTTATTTTTGAATTAAGCTTTTCAAAACTATTTAATAAAATAACTATACGATTTTATATATATATAAGATAAATGTTTTATTTGTTTAAATTATATTTTGACTTAAGTTTGTATATTAAAACAAGTTATAAAAATGTTTGTTTTATTCTTTTTAAAATATTGATAATTGAATATGATTTAAAATACAATTTAAAATATGAAACATGTATTCATTTAAGTTACAACCTCTTTTATAAGTTTATTTTAAATGTTTAAAAAGTATCCTTGTCAAATGATTTATTTGTATATTGTTTTTACTTATAATAATACTTTTTTTTATTCTTTAAATTTATTTATCTATATACATAATTAGGTATTAAAATTAATTAACTAAGTTAAACTTTCTTTAACACATAGTTAAGAGTACTAATCACTTAAATTGACAAATGTAAGCATCCTGAAAACCTAATCTAACAAGTGTAAAGCTTAAGACAAGTGTCAATGTTTAATTTTAATTTTTCTTTGTTTTTAAAAATAAATCATAAAGAAAGTTATATAAACTTACAATTTTTCCCATTCCTTTCTTTTCTCATTTTTATTCTAAACAAAGAAATCTGAAAATCACTCTTCATACCCATAATCTAAACACAAACCATCTTCTAAAATATCATGCATATCAATCTCTGATCCTCATTCAAAAAAATCAAATGCATGCAACTTTTCAAAAAATCTAGAAATTATGCAAACCAAATCTGAATGCAACCATGAAAGCATGAAGTCTGCATTTCTTCTTCAATCTGCAACCTGGGAATTTTCATCTGCATTTTTTCAAAGATCAGGAAGCTCAAGTTTTTTAAAAAAAAAGCATTTAACAACTGAAGCAAGTTTTAAAGGCATTCAAGCAATTGCAACAGCAGTTTCAAATAATTCAAGAGCTTTTAAAAATCTGAAAATTTTGCTCTGCTCTGCATTTTAATTCAGGTGAGTAACTCCAAGTTTAAAAAAAATTAAGTAGGAGTTGCATGCTAGTTTATCTGATAAAGTTTTAATAATGTATATGCCTTTGAAATTGCCTGTGTATATATGAATGTGATGCATGTTTGTTTACCTATGGTTTTGGCTGTTTACAGTTTAAGTTCAAGTTGAAAAAGTTCTTTTCCCTGATCTAGTTGCTATTATGATTTAGCATTTTAATGAAATTTGTTTATTACATGATAAAGTAAATTTTAAAAAAATTTATATAAGTTGAATAATTTTTGTGTTGTCTGGAAACATAAACAACAGAGCTAAAATTTGTAAAAGTGGAAAATTTAAATATCACAAATCAATGTTTCAGGATGATGAATCAAAACTTCTTCCAAAATTATGATTTTTAAAAGAAGAATTACAATTTTAAATATCATATCTAGAGAACAGAATTAACATTTCTGTATTTCATACTTTGGGTTGGCATAGATAATAATTGTGTTTGTTGGAGTTGAAATTTCTTCCGGAGATGAAGGAGATTACTGGGATGTTGTAAAATTTTTGGGTTTGGGTTACTTTTCATTATTGATGATGAGATTGGGTTTTGAAGTTCAGGACCCTAGTTTTTCTAGGCTTGAGAAAATTTATTACCACGGCATCTTTAATTGATCGAGTGGCTTGGGATCTGGGTTTCTGGAAGGAGGATGGGTTGTCGAAGACGTCGCCGTAATTTCAATGGTGATGGTGGCCGGAGGTGCAACAACAAGATGTTGACAGGTTGGTGATTAATGGGGATACTGATGTTCCAGGTTTTGGTCTTAAACTCGAATTCTAATTCGAGTTGAATTCTGGGCGATCTGATGTTTGAGGGGAGATGAGGGGTTGCTGGCCGATGGGAAATGGCCGTTGACCTTGGCCAGTGATGGCCGGAGTTGATGAATGGGTGCACAGTGCAGTGGCGTGCATGTTGATGATGTTTTGGTTACAGGGTTTTGGACCTCGTGATGGACTCGGGTGAATTGAATTTCGACTCGAAGCAATGTTGTTTCTGACTCGAAGTAAAATATAGGTTACTCGAGCATTTTACTTTGTTTCAGGTTTTTCAAGTGACAATAGAAACCTGTTTCCAGGTTTTTAAAATTTTTGAAGTAAAAAGTAGAAATGCAAACTAAAATTTGAAACTAAGTTGAAAACAGAATTTACATATGAATTCAAATAATTTAATGCTTGGACTTTATAATAATTTGAGTTTTTAAATTTTAGTTTGGGTTTAAAATAAAAACAGAAACTGTTTCCTGTTTTTAATTTAAAAGTAAAGTTTAAATTGCAAGTTGAAGTTTAAACTGGGTTTTTAAAATCTGAAATTTGAATAAGAATTTAAATTAGATTGTCTGAGATTTGAAATCATTTATGTTTTTAAATTCAAATTTGATTTCAAAACTCATAAGTGTAAAAGCATATGTGTGCTTTGGGTTTGAATTGGAAGTTTAAATTTTGAATTAGAAATTTAAAATGAATTTGAATCTGGGTTTTCTTTTCTTTTATCTGGAATTAAAATTGAACTTCAGTTTTTAAATAAAGTAAAGTTTAAATTTAAATTGTTTAAATTACCTTAAAATGGTTAAGCGATTTGCATTTAAATGAAGATGTAGATTGTAAGGAAAGTTTTAAAAGATTTAAGGTAAAATCTAGAGTGAGTTTAAAAGCTGTATTTCAAATTTGAAATTTAAAAGTAATTTTTAAAATTGATTTGAATTGGGATTCTTTTAAACTTATTTTATAAAATGTATGTTTCTTTTAACATATGAGATAAATATTTTGAATTGTTTTTAAAACCTTGTTAAAGTTAAAATTTGTATTCATTTTAAAATATTAATTTTAAAATGAAGTTTAAAATGGAATCTAAAGTAGATTTAAAAACAATTTGTTTTAAATGATTAAGTAAGAAAGGAATGTATATCTTAAAGATAAATAAAATATTAATGATTTGTGTTCATTTAAATTATTAAGTTAATTTAAATGAATAATTAATTATATAATTAATTAAAAACGTGGATGATTCATTAAGTAATTAATAATTTTTAAAATTGATTAATTAAGGTTAATTAATCTATAATTAAGGATTATTAATTAAATTTTAATTAATGATTAAGCTTATTTAATCAAGTGATTAAGGGTTAATTAAATTTACACTTAATTAATAAATAATTAGACATTAAATTAAGTTGTAATTAAATATAAATTAATTTGTAATTAATAATGATAAATATAAGTTAATTTCTTAATTAAGTAATTAAGTAATGTTAATGAAGGTCATTAATTTAAGAATTATTTAACAATTAATTAATGTGATTAATTTGATAATTAATTAGATTAATTAATTAATAATAATCAATGGGTTAAGTTTAATTACTTAATGAAAGTAATTAATGAATTAATTACTTAGTGTAATTAATTTGATTAATGTGATTAGTTTAGATTAATTAAGTTTAATTAATTTAAACATTTGTGGATTGATGGATAATTACTTTATGTAATTAATGGGTTTGTAATTACTTAGGGAAGTAATTAATTAATAATTACTGGACGTAATTAAAGATATTTATTATAGAAGTAATTTAAATTACTTTGAAATTAATCAAGGGATTAATGGAGATAATTAATTAAGAGTAATTAATTCATGGGATGAGTAATTAAGGGAAGTTAATTACTGAACGGTTATTAATCAAGGGTGATTAATATATATGTGGTTAATTGCAGGTTAATTACTTATGTAATTAATTTATATAGAGAGATTGATTTAAATGTAATTGGAAGTCATTAATTAATAAATTAATGATGTAATTTGGAATTGATTAATTAAGAAGTAATCAATGAAGTAATAAATCATTAAAGGATTAATGTAATTAATTTTAGTTAATTAATTGATTAAGTAATTACAAGTTAATTATTTGTAAAGTGTTAAGTATAATTAACTTGTGTAATTAATTTAAAAGCTAATTACTCATTGTAATTAGGGAATTATAAATCAGAAATGATTTATTAAGAAGAATAATGAGATGTTGATTTATTAATTGATTTGTAATCAGTTAGTGATTAAGTTAAGCAGGATTATAATGATGAAGTAATTAATTTAATTTATTTAAAATTAATTAGAGCTTAGATAATTAATTTAATTCATTTTAAATTAATTATAAATGGTGTGATCATTAGATCATTGCTTATGTTTGATGATTGGTATTGGTTGCCATGTATGGGGTTGTAATCTCAGTTATGAGATGAAAATGTATGTGATATGGATGCATTGGTTGCATTGTGATGGTGATATGGATTATCTGATTATGATATGAATTATCTGTTGGTAATGATAAGGATTGATTATCTATTGTGTTGTAAATTATCTATCTGTGTGTATATAGATAATGAATTGAATTGTTTTAATCTTTAAAACAACTTGGCCGTAAAAGACACGTTTTGGATTTCGATGAGACCGAGATCGGGTTTCCATATTGGATATCCGAAAACCACATCGATCCAAATTAACGTTAGGTCATAAATCTGATGTGAAGATGAAGATTCAGAGTGCAATAGTTATCGTCGTTAACTCTGAGGGTGATTCCAAAATGAGTGTAACGAGATAATGCCTTCAGTTTCGTTCGAACCCGGAACGAACTTGTATGGATTGAATGCTTTCAGAACATCGTCAGGTGGATGATGAGCATTCTAAGTGATATGTCCTATAAAGGTAATCGTAGCCTCAAGCCTCATCAACCGGGAATGGCTAAAACAGGGGAGGTGCAGCAAGGCTTCGTGGGTAGCCCCCACTTGAGAGCGAGATTTACCCCTGTCTAGATGTTCCTTTATTTCGGCTTAGTGGTGCGGTTGCTGATCACAACTGCGGGGTGGTCTGGTTCGAAACTGTTCAGTAAGGAATGGTTCCAGCCTTGTGTTGCATGGGAGCGGGCGTACTCCTCGGTACGGTGATCTAGGCCACGTACTGTGATGGGCGGTACCCCAGTAGCCCAGCCATTGATGTAATCCAAAATCCAATAAGTGCAAACGGTTTTGATTGTATTACCCACTTTTGTGGCTAGTAGCTGGAATTTAATGAATGTAACAATTTCGGCTATTTCATATTTACTTGAAAACCCTAGACCTATTATAATATCACTGGATTTCCTATCAAATGTTTTGGTTAGCGTAAGGTAAAAACTTTTCCATGTTTATGTATGGGAAGTCTTACGTGATACCTTTTCTTTCAAAGGTTTTTCAAAGTTAAGCAACTTTAACCTGTTACTCACACCAGACCCATGTCTGACCCTGAGTTATTTCTGTTTTTCTTTAACTCTTGGGTACTCAAATTTTTACGAGTAGCCAAGGGATTCAGGTTAAGATTCAGGTTAGCTTTGACGAATTGTGGAGAAGCAATGGAGCAGGAGGCTTCCGCGTATAGATATATAGTTTTTCCGTTGTGTTAGTATCTCTGAGTGTTTTCTGTTTGTGTATTGAGTTGTAATAACTAGACAGGTGTTTATAACTGTCTAGTATGTGTTGTATTGTCTATGTACTCTGATAATTGATGTATACTATGTAATACTTATGTTATTAATATAATTTATTCGTTCCGCTGTTGAGATTCCTGTATTGTTTCTTCTTTCTCTTCTTTCTTTTCTCTTTTCTATCCCTTTCTTTCTTAAGGATGATACGACTTTTTGTGGAGAAAAAGTCGGATCGTCTCAAAGAGCCTGGAACAGCGAGAGTCTTCATCGCTACTACATGACAGGCTTTATTTATTCAGTCTATTTTTCATTTGCAATTTTTTAATGCATTTCAAAGTTTGAATTCGTAATAAGGCAACTGATTTTGCCGTATTTTCTTATTTCAGCAATAAAATGCAATCTCTTCGAGCCAGAACTGTGATTTATTGAATATGTCATACAACCATCATGATGCACAAAGAGTTAAGTTCCATCATACGATAGGATTTATTCGAATAGGGATTGATTATAATACGACCGGTCACTCGCTAAGTGAAACCCAAGCTCAGGGTCAAGCCATCACGCTAAAGACTAAAAAGGATTGATACACGACAATCCACTAACTAACTCTAGATTCCCAGAGTGAAAACTGGAGTATATATTTACAAATACAATTTCGAGGAGGGTGGATCCATTCACCTAACACCTCACTCATATCCGAACCAAGTTCGAGGAGGAAGGATCCATCCATCTAACGACCTCATTTGTTAATTCAGGGTGGATGTGAATCAACCATCCACGATCCTGATAAATCCATCGTTCCTGGAGTGCGAACTAAATTCAATTGCCTAAAAAGGCGTGACTAACCGTCTGTCGGCCAACTCCGAACTCCTGGAGTGCGAATTGGAGTATAAACATCAACTCCAGATTCCCAAAGTGCGAATTGGAGTACAAAGGTTTACTAACCCTAAGTTTCCAGAGTGCGAACTAGAGTATTAAACATCTACTAACTCTAAGTCCCCAGAGTGTGGACTTGAATATAACATCGACTTACTCTAAATCCCAAAAGAGCGGATTAGGATTTAAACACAAACCAGATACGAACCAACTATCCATAAGACAACTCTAAGTCCCCGGAGTGCGGTTAGAGTATAAACACAAATCAGGTTTGACTGACCACTCACGAATCAATCAAAAGTCCCTAAAGTGTGGACGCGGTTATAAATGTTAAACTGGCATGACTGACCACCCGTGAAAATAACTTAAGTTCCCGGAGTGCGGACATATCACTAAAACTTAAGCGGACATAATCGACCGCCAACGAACAGGTGCAATCCCCAGTGTGTGGATATAATCGCTAATTGATAAGCAAGTGTGGTTCGAATGCTCCAAGTCATCAAGTTTTAGGTTTGTGTCATAAAGATGAAGATCGATGTGTTAAAGGCAAATAGCGATGTTGACCAATCTTTCCAATGTATCCCCGAATATGGGGGGAGAACTTAAGTATCAACCACTGATTGAGACAGTGCGATATCGAAATTCGACTCAACGCTCGATTACGACCCGAGATCATAGCTTCGAGACTTAGCAACTGAATCCGGGTCTGAATTAAGGAACTAAAGCTTCATGAGTGTATCAAATAGAAGTTCGAGTGCTGAAACACTTAAGCAAATTAAACAAGTCGTATTGAAGACAAAATGAAATTTTATTTCAATCATTCTTTGGAAGAAAAAGGATAAGCACATAGCTATACCAAAAATCCTACTAGTCGGGGCCGAACCTACATTTATACACGGCCTATAAAAGGAAAGCAAAAGTGGATTCCTATCTATCTACCAAGAATGAGCCGAAGCGACATGTCTACTCTTACTTTTTTCTCAGTTTCTTCTTCGGCGTGGAACCGCTGGAGTTGCCACTTGGTTTTCTCTTTGATCCCTTGCCTTTCCACGGTCGATCTCTAATCGGGGGCATTATATCATTTCCTTCTCCGAACTCATGTATATGGGAATGCTTCCTTAAGGAGGAGTTAGAGGGACCGGATCAACTGTAGGTGGCGGGATAGGCACGCTGGTGTCAAAAACCGTACCACCAAGAGATATCATTCGTAACGGGGCTAGAGCGAGGCCCGCCATTCCACCTCCAAAGCAGCTGGCCTAGGCAGTTGCTTCCATTTCAACGTTAATCTCGGATATAATCTCCTCTTCGTAAAGTATTTGCGCATCGCCGGGAACGCCCGCTGTTGAGCCCAAAGAGTTATTCGCAGGTGCGCCTCCACTCATGACAAACGGCCGGTCAAAAAAAGGGTCACTGTGATGACTGAGAAGTTCCTCCATCATCTGTTCATCGAATGAAAGTGTGTTCCCTTGTACCCCAGCCATAGGTGCAGTTGTCGTAGTCACTTCCGTTATGATAGCCTCCTGCTCGTGATGTAACTCTTGGGTTGCAGAAGGCATGGTAGATGTAGCTCCGATCATTGGATGGAAACAAAAGAAGAAATGTTAATAATCACTTCATGTAATGCTTTTGATTTTGAACAAGCATGAGAAATGTTCCATGTACCTTCCTCATTTTGGCTCGCGGGTGGTGGAGCAGCTTCAGAGATTTTCTTACGAGTTAGAGATAACTGCGATTGATCCAGGTTGTAAGCAGGAACGGACTGAGGATCAACCGCAGATGTAGATTTAGGTTGGATTGGCATGAGAGTTTCAAAACTTGTATCACGATGCTCAACACCTGAACCTTCTTCAACCTCCGTGTGCTGGGTGACAAGTTTCTCCTTTTCATATGCAATCATGGCATCGTGGAGAATTTTCTTTCATCTTCGTTCATCACTCGGCTCTCAAGCTCAAACACATCAACTAATTCACCTTGATGCTTAGCCTTTTCATCTTCTACTAGTCGGCCCAAAGCGTTGTACAGATGTGTCGGATAATTATCGAGCCAGGCAAGATTTCTATGTTTTAAGACGTTGGCATTGTAAGTAATGAAGAGATCTTCAATATCAGCCTCTATCTTGGACTCAGCCATTTTAACCACATCCTCAACCTTGGCCGCCACCCCCAGATTTCAGCTGATGTCACATCCCATTCACCCAAGAAGCACCATAGCTTGTTCATATGCCTCTTAGGCTGCTTTGTTTGCATCATCTTTTTCTTTAGTGATTTCAAAAAGTCTGGCCTTGAGCTCATCAAGTTCCCTCAACGCAACGTCCCTTTCACCTATAACTGTAGTGTTTTGGTGGCTCGTCTCTTCAACCAAAGCATAATGCGTTTATCGCATCCTTAACATAGCCATGTTTGCCTCGTCGGCCTTGTGGGTGGCCTCTATTTTGGATTTTCGAGAGGACTCGACTTCATCATTGAGCACTTGAATAATGCGGTCCTTCTGAGCATGTTCAGTTTCTAATTCCTCAATTGTTTTTGCCCGCTCAAAAGCCACCGCTGACGCTTTATTTGCGGCTTTCATCCACTCTTTGTATTGAGTATAGGTATCATGAATGTAGTCATGCATCATGTTTTCTACCTCCGATGGAATTTTCTTTAAGTTAGGAGGGAAAATGAAGCCGTCAAAACATATATTCCAGAAATCTTTTCTCAAATGGGCGATCCTTATCACTCCTTCCCTAGTGGGCTCAGTAATGGCTTGTTCAGCAACATTGGGAAGTTCGGCCTCGGTTCTACGGCACTGTGATTCGGGCCTAGAAGCTTGAGAAGATGTTTTTCGACAAAGAGGCTCTAATGGTTGTTTTCCATGGCCTGAGGGTTGTGTTGGAGCCCGAGGAGGTGGAGAGCGGGATCGGGATCAATATCTGTACTCTCTATCCCCCTCCCTCTCGTAACATTCTTGACTAGAGTAACCACGATCGTGGTCTGTTTCGGTTTCTCTCCTACGAGGCTCATGGTATGAGCTAGACGACTGACGCGTGGAGTAGAGGCTTCACAACATGAACTCTCACCTAGTCATTGTATTTGTAAAGAAGAAGTAAAAGCAGAATCAGTAATCTCCTGAAGTGAGCAACTTATGATTAGAAATTGTGTAGTTTCGTGAAGTGTTATGTATGTGCAACCCCCCGACCAATCGGTAATGTCGGCCATGCTTGTGGAAAGAGACTTGCTTAAATCTAGAGCACTCTGAAGCTCCTTCGATCCGGTGTCATGTTGAAGTGACACATAGCCCGGGATTGGAATATCGACAATCCCTTCGAAAGGATTCTTTACTTGAAGGGAGTCTCCGTGATTCTAACACTGGAGGCTGGTACGAACATAACTATAGATTTCCATCTCAGAGACTTATGACGCTTATAAGCGGCTGCCTTGCCTTTGCTCTATCCCTCTAAATCCTGAAAACTGTCTGAAGGCCCGACTACGGGCTCGTCATCAGTAGGCATATCTTCTATATTTCCTTCCTTAACTATTACAATCCCGAGCACTCTGTGTTTGGCCCGTTTTGTCATAGCTTCCCCGATCGACCCTTCGAGTCTAACGCTCTGATTTTGATCGATTATCTCAACAATCCTCAAGTTCTCATCTATGAGTACCGAATCGATTTCCCTCATTTCACACCGCACCTCCTTAAGCATTTAGATTATCTCTTTAAAGTGGGCGCCTTCTGGTCGTGGAATTGAGGCTGCGAAAGAAATAAAATGTTAGAATGGATACCAAGTAAGATCACTTAGTCAATTAATGTAAAGATGAAGCACTTACGCCTAAGTATCCATCGTCTGGTGAAGCCGGTGCGCAGCGGACATAGAACCACTCGGTTTTGAAGTAACTCAATCTGGTCCAAGCACCGGTCACAACTTCGCAGTTCCTAACCGCCTCTAAGAACATGAAAGAAGGGTCGTCTCCCCGAATTTTGACATTGAATATAAATCTGATTTCTTCCAGAGTTGGGAGCCGCAAGATATGCTCCATAAGGACAATGAATGTGCTATTTAACAAAGCATGCCCATTCAGATGAAATTGCGATGGAGCAATCCCTAGAAAAGCCACCACTTCTCGAATGTACTAGTTAAGTGGAGGAAGTGTCCCGGCTATACAAGAATTTCGATTAAAAGTAGTATACCCCTCTGAGGGAGCATATGGCCTATCATTTGGCTCTGGAAATAGAACATCGTTTAGCGACAGCTCATGACGTAGACAAATTCTTCCTAGCAAAAATTCAGAAACATTCGATGGAACTGAATCTTGCGAGTTCAGAATTACATTTACTCCAAGAAGCTCATCCGGAGCTGGACTTATAACTTCAGCCGCGATAGTTGGTATCTATATTACTAAGGGAGGTGAACTTTGTGCCTCCTGTTGCGGTGAACTTGTGGATTCCATAACTAATCAACTTATCGAAAACCATCATTAGATGATAATAAGTCCGTGTGTTCCCCAATGTGAAGTGCGTGAATGTATTGTGCAGTGCAGTGCTACAAAATACTTAAGGAATTTCACAGAATTAAAAAAAATGTGCAAATCATAAGACTTTGAAATTCAACCAGGGCGACCGTCATCGTTGGCCGCCACCACCGTGACATTTAGACTCCAAAGACCTATTCTAGTTAGTGTTCGTCAAATTCATTCAAGTTCCAGTTCCGTCGACGAGCTTCAAAAGGCAGTCATATGTGCAACAAAAAGATTATGTCCAGTTATGCAAGGCAGAAGCTCGTCCGGGTCATATGTTTGAGTGTGCATGAGTTTCAAAACTATCAAAGTTAAAGTTCATATCGGTCACCA
Source organism: Allium cepa (assembly GCA_030765085.1). NCBI lineage: Eukaryota > Viridiplantae > Streptophyta > Magnoliopsida > Asparagales > Amaryllidaceae > Allium > Allium cepa. Next base: position 941,701,671 of record CM060934.1, on the reverse strand, counting down.
TAAGTCTGTTTTGTATCGGCCAAGGACCCATGTTCGTATCGATCGTTCGTCAGGGTTTCGTATCGGTCACTTGGTACTTATTCATATCGATTGCATTGCCATCACTTCATACCAATGGCTTTGTATCAATCGCATTGCCATCACTCGGTACCGATGGCTTTGGATCGATGCGAAGTTTCATGGCTTTAGATCGATACGAATTTCCTACTTGTATCCATCGGTACGAATTTCCTACTCGCAAAGGTCTCTCCCCAAAATCAATACGAATGTGCGATCTCCTTCTCCTTTCCATTGGTATGAAGTCGAGGCCGAGCTCTTCTTCCCTAAACACTTTGTATCCCCATACTTCTTATTCTCCAAACCCATCCAGGAGTCACCTCCATCATCCTCGACCTCACTCTAACCAGATTCCGGCATCGACAACGCCAGAATCGGCCACGATAGTGGATGAAACGGCATCGAGCCTCAAGTCTCGTTATTTTGAAGTCGATTCATTAAGTCAATTACCTAGCCTAAAGATTTGGTTTGGAAATTAAAAGATTTATTGCTTTGGAGACAAAGACTTCATAGTTTTCTTCTATGTTCGACCGATACGAAGCGAATATGAATGTAATAGCAAGTGAGAAAATTTGGCTAAGTACGAAAAATTATTTATATAGTCTCGTATCCAAGGGAGGAAATGCTTCATATCCTAGTGGCCAAAATCGATTGGAGCGGTCAGAATCTCTATCGATACGAAGAGACTCACTCGTATCCATAAACTCAGAGCGATGCGGAAATCCGCATTTCGTATCCATCGTTGTCTGACGATCATCTTCGTTTCCATCAATAAGAATCCAATCAATACGAGATGCCACTGCAAGGTTATGTATCGATCACTCAGTTCCATCGATATGACATGCCATCCATTTGAGGACTACAATAGCTCGCATCCACCGATACGAATCATCTTACAAAAACAACTGCTTTGTATCGATAGTCATCGATACAAAACGCTTACCCCAATATCTCAGATAGATCCAGGAGAGACTCGATACGAAGAGGTGACCTAAAAACAATCACCAAGTGTTGTTACCACTCGAATTTCACATCGATTCAGGAGAGGATCGATACGGAATTCGATGCAAGAAAATTGACAACGACTCGCCAACGTGCGAACGTTAGCGAGAGTCGGACTAACATACATACATGAATGACAGACTAACATTCAATTTATAAAATTCATAGGGAGTGAATGCTCAACTAATAGTAATCACAACAACAATCAATAGTTTGCCATCGTTCAATACTCAGTTACAATAGTGCACAGTGCAACAATTGGCAGTCAACAATTCATGTTGCTGAGATTAGTAAAAGGTTATATCTTTCGACGAAAAGACAACAACCGTTCAACAAGTCAGATAGAATTATTCGGAATGAAGATTGAACTTTTTCAAAGAACGTCATGTCCCCACAAGACATACTTTGGGGGGACAAATATTATCCTGCCTTTTGGCAAGACCATACCACCAAGAAGTTGAGTGGAGATTAAAGACAGATCATCCCAAAGAACGATTATATGCAAGTTCGCTATGGATGCTGGTAAATTTTGTCCGAGTCCGGATCGTGCTACAATTAACATGACATAACAAGCAAAGCTATGAAAGCCGATATTCCAAATTTCAAGTCAATCTGAGTTCAAATGCTCAAGATATGATCGATGCAAGCCAAGGAAATCAATTTGTTCATATCCATCATTTCGCTCCCTTCGCATCGCTTTCGTTCACATCCATCCGGAACTGCGCTCTTCGTAACCATCCGTCCACGGGTTGCAGAGCACCCATCATCTTCGGCTTGTTCGCATCGATCAACCAACATCCAACTTTGTATCCATCGAACTTGGTTCTCTTCATATCCATCGGCAAGCAAGCTCACTTCTTATTGATCGGCCACCGTAAACTTCGTATCCATCGGCAGTGGCATGGAAGTCCATTTCGCATCGTTCAAGTCTTCAGGCACTCTTAATATTGATCGAGCACATGCCGATACGAAATCATCATCTCACATCGATACGAAATAGACTACTCTGTGATCGATACGAGGGGAACATTCATTCAACGATACAAGATAGACTACTCTGTGATCGATACGAGGGGATCATTCATCTATCGATATGAAATAACCATTAGGCGATCGATACGAAACCAACGCTTCCCATCGATACGAAGTAGAAAACAAAACATCGGTACGAAGTGGAATACACAGAATCGATATGAAATGAGACATAGCTGAACGATATGAACATGGCCAAGTCAGATCGATACGAACGAGGCATAAACATTGGAATGACTCTGTCGATTCGGCGTCGAAAGTGGATCGATCCAAGAGGTTAGCACAACGTCAACAAACAGGCACGTGCTCGGAGCGATATGAAGGAGAATCGATGCGAACTCAATAGCCACCGAAAAATCCAAACTTGCATCGATCATAACTCAAAATCTACAAGTCCAAATGCTGCCTTTTTTCACAGGAGCTTGCGTACAACCTAAGGAATGTTTATGATTGATCTCGACTCAATTGGAAAAAATATTGATCGATACGAAATTCGTTTCTATCGATCATGGACCGAGTGCAAATGTCATGGGATCAATCATATGGGCCCATCCACTTGAGAGAAGAGGTCTTTCGAGATCTGAGCGAGATATTTGCAGCCTACGCCTATAAATAGCAGCCCGGGACCTTCAGAAAAGGTACTTTTGGGCTCTTCTACGTTCAGATTCTTTCGAAATCACTATTATATTCGAGTTTTACTATTGTAATTCGTTGTAACCAGCAAGCAAAAGTTAATAAAAATCATTCATTTCACAGCGGGCGTAAGCCATACGCCGAACCACTCTAAATCTACGTATTTCTGTGCATTTTCTTATCTGTTTATTGGTGTGTTTGTTAGATGTTCCTCATTTTCAATTTATATTCTTCATTTTATTTCTTTAAACACATCCGAAAAGTATTGTGTCCAATTTTGGTGCAAACATTATGTAAAACTATGTTGAATATAGTTACTAAAACAAATGATACTGTCAGGTTGAGGCAGATGGAGCGTTGAGTAGAACTACGTCATGACTACTGTCAAATGATGGTGTCAAATGATAGGTGTCAAATGAGTATAACAGCGACACACTCGTAAATGTAAATGGAGGAAAACTAAAAAAAATGATGTCAGGTAGTGGAGTGATAAGGTTGAGGCTACATCAAATATTGGAGTGAGTAAGATTTCCTATCTTCTTCTCTGCATATTTTATGACTGTCTTTTGGAATATTTACATTTGCTATGTTTTTGGATATGAGTTAATGTTTACTTTATTCTATTCTTCATAGTAGAAATAACATATAAAGAATTGTTCCTAATTTGCTCTAATATATATTGGCTTTGATGTTCAAAATAGTCTTGGCTTTATTGGCTTTAGACTGTGATCACTTAATCACTAATTGATTTGCTTGCATTACACAAAAAGATTGTTTTCAGAAACAAGTCACCGTTAAAGTTCTATTAAGCGGATATATCTATTTGATGAAAAGAAAAATATAAATTCAAATAAAAAAAGTGAAAGGATAACATACTATAACTGGAAATAAGAGAATAACTGTTAGTACAGGTCTGGAAATATCTTCTTGAGTCGATAGAGGATAGAGGGATAAAGGGATAGATGCACGCTAGGAATAGAAGACTTTAAGGACAATGTTCAGCCAAAAGTGGTGAATGTTAAATAATTTTATTGACAGATTTATTATTTACGAGTATATAGCTGTTGCATAATGATTTTATCAAACAATATATAAAAGTTTCACCTGTTACATAACATGCTGACATCAACCTCGTTTTGCTTTCAACTTATGTGACATATATAACCCAACGGAGAATGCCAGTACTGCTACTGCAATTATATTTCGGTTCCGGTTTATCTTCTCCAATGCACCATCTACATACTTGCTATTTAACCATCCATCTCCTCCTTGTTTCATTTTATTTATTTTCTTTTTTTTTTATCTTTCGGTGCATCTCTGAATCATTCACCTTCAACTTCATCTTTTGCATTGTTCCTTTCATTTTCCCCTTCTCTCTTTTCACTTCACTAGAAATTGCCTTGACCTTTTGTCGTGGTCTCCTTTTATCTCCTCAATGGCCTGTTCAACTGTTTTCTCTTTCTGATGCATGATGTCCTCATCTGTTTTTGCCTTCCGATTTTCCACCTCTTCATATTTATTATTATCATTATAAAAAATTGCTCTTTGGCATTTCTTCAGCTTCTGGTTTTGAATTTAACTCATTCTCTCTAGTGTCTGTGCCAACAATTTCTTTTCTTGAGTTGGTTCCTTGTGCGTTGCTTTAGTCATTCCAGACTTAGCATCTTTTACAAACAATCCTCTTATGTGCATGGAGGTTTGTGGATGGAAGATCCTCAACCATGATGCAGTTGTTGATGGCTGCTCGTGAGTTGCTGTGTTACAATGGTACATATTCATAAGTTGAACATTATTTGCTACAATTTGGATTTTTTATAGAATTTTTTGCTGAAAGATATACAAACACCTAGATAGTATTTACTAGAAACCCCCATCTTTGAGTAGGAAATTGCTAATCTAGTAATTATATGACAAAATAGAGTTATTTATATTTGAAATTTAATAGAAATTATATGACAAAATAGTGTTATTGAAATTTAAAATTCAATAGAAACTTATATTATACGTTTATGCTTTATATTCTTGTTTTTGCAATTTCTTACTTGTCAATGCTTGAATATTATCTCGATGTCACCACTCGAATGCTTGAATATTATCCAAAAGTCAGTTAGAAGTGATACATGGAACATCCAAGTTCTACAAGGCAAACCCTATTGAACCACATGGCATGCTCACTTAACAAAACTTAGTACTGACCAAAGATATATCAAATAAGAGGAACCACCAGAGACCTATAAAGTGTTGAGTAATCTTGCCCAAGTCCAGCTAAGCCTACTCGTTAACTATTAGACTGTCTCGATGTCACCCTCAGAAAACCAGTGGATTCAAGCTTCCCTGTGCTAGTCGACAAACGAACAAAAAGCATCCGACCAACTGAGCTTGCTGCCTTCTAACATTTCTGCATCTTATGCCTAGTTGCATGCTCATCCGTCATATCGAACTAGAGTCTAGCTTTACCTTCTTGCAACTAAATCCATAACTTCCCTCTAGTGTAAAATTATTAATAAAAGTCTAATTTGTAAACATTCTATGCCGAAGTTTTTAGAATTGTAGTTTAACGACAATACAGAGGGAACTGTAAATAGTATCCCCTTAGTTAAGTACATTTTAAATCATATGCAATCAACATCAAGGGAGTTGGATTCATACTTTTACTATCTACTATTAAGTTAACGAATGTAAATAAGATCTCTGTGTTTATTAAACAATTTGTTCCTGACATAAATTCTGTTTCTAGCCTTTTTTGCTAAATAAGCTCTATTATAAATGTCATTATGTGGATATCATTATGTAGCCAAATGTTTACTTTGGAAAGGGCATGCGTGAAGGTTAGTTTGTGCTTTTCAGTTATGTATACTAAATCCATTGGAAGATGATATTATTATCCTTCTTATTGAAATTTTTCCTGAAAATGTTTTTGACCTTAGTACATGTATATAGGGCTGTCAATGGGTCGGGTCGGGTCAAGTCGGGTTCGGGTTGATTTTAAATGGGTCGGGTCAACCCGTTTATTAAACGGGTCGAAAACGCTCAACCCGAACCCGACCCGTTTATAAACGGGTTGACCCGACCCAACCCGTGTAACCCGATTATAAATGGGTCGGGTCGGGTCGTAAATGGGTCAGGTCAACCCGTATAAGGTGTAAACGGGTCGGGTCAACCCGTATAAGGTATAATTGGGTCGTAAATGGGTCGGAACGGGTCGTAAACGGGTCGGGTCAACCCGTATAACCCGTATAAGGTACAAACGGGTCATAAACGGGTCGGAGCGGGTCGTAAACAGGTCAGCTTAACCTATATACTGTATAAACGGGTTATTAACGGGTCAGTTTCGGGTTGGCGGGTCAACCCGAAACCCACCCGTTTATAAACGGGTCAAATTCGGGTTGACCCAAAAATGACCCGCCAATTAAATGGGTCGGCTTAACCTGCTAATTTCCGTGCGGGTTTCGGGTCGTGTTTCGGGTCGTGTAGGAAATTGACAGCCCTACATGTATACTCTTATTTGGCTTTTGCTCATAGTTGCCAAACTAATACTCAGGTTCATTTCTCAAATATGTCTTTTTTTATAATTGAACTATATGCCCAGCACCGGTCTTGGCATAAGGCCACTAAGGCCATTGCCTAGGGCCTCAAATATTAAAGGGCCTCTAACTTTTTTTTTTGCGCTCCTATTCTCAGTTTCTCACTTATCAGAAGTTACGCTCTCTGCATCTACATTCTACAGACAGTAAATTTGAGATCTAGGGCACCGTTTTTCCAAATAAAAAAAAAAAATTACGACTATCTACAACAGCGACAGACGGCGGCCGCGACTACAACTCCAAGGCAGCGGACAACGGCGGCTACAACTCCAAGGCAGCGGACAGCTACAACTGCAACTCGAAGGCAACGGACGACAATGACTTTGATTGTTGGCTTTGGATTTGGAGCTGTTGCTTGTTTTTCGGAAAGGTAATTTCTTAATTTTTGATTGTTGCCTCAAGCCTTTTTCACTGTTTGTTTTGGAATTCTAGAAATTAACTGTCTGTGATATTAATATTATTGTTTTGGAAGTTTGGAATACAATTGTTCTCCAATTCATGCTCTGAAAATTAAGGTTCTGGAAATTAATTGCCTCATACTGTATTTAAAGTTAAAGTATATTTACAAATTAAAGTGATGAGGAGTTGGTTTACAGGACATTGATTGTCAATTAATTGTTTGACAAATTAAAGTGATGAGGAGTTGATTTACAAATTTATTGTTTGTCAATTTATTGTTTGTCAATTAAATTATTAATCGTCTGAGTCATACAAATTAAAGTTTGTCAATTTATTTTAATTATTCACTATATTTACAGGACATTGAACGATTATTCTCATGTCGGGTAGAAAATTTGAATCGGGGGCTTCCAAAAGGAAAAGAAAACTTAAAGTTGAAAACGATAATAAAAAGAAAATTGGATCACTTGATAAGTTTTTTGGCAAGAAACAAGATGAATTTATTGTTGAGGGAGAGACTAATGAAGACGAAGTTGAAAATATTCCTATAATAGATGAGGAAGAAAATGAAGATATTAATGAAGACATAAATGAAAACATCCAAAATAAAGAGACCGCTAAAGAATTTTTTCCGGTTTATATTGACATTAGCGATCCGATCAATTGGAAAGACATGAATCAGTCATTGAGAGATTTAATTGTTCAAAAAGGCCCTATAAGAGAGAACAATATTGATTATCCCAAAGATAAATCAAATAGACATTTTTCTATTGTACACTATTTTCGGCAATTATCAAATGGAGAGAAGTACGATAGGAAATGGTTAATATACTCAAAAAACTTTAGATAAAGTGTTTTGTTTTTGTTGCAAGTTATTTAAAAAAGATGGAATGACGACACAATTAGCAAATGATGGTGTGAAAGATTGGAAAAATATTAGTGAGAAGCTAAAAATGCATGAAGTTAGTGTTGACCACATCGTTGCCATGGAGAAATGGATTGAATTGGAAACTCGATTTCAAATGGATGTAACAATTGACAAAAGCATTCAAGAACAAATAAAGAAGGATAAAGAACATTGGAGACAAGTGCTAATGAGAATAATAGCCATTGTCACAACTCTTGCTCAAAATAATTTGGCATTTCGAGGAGGAAATGAAAAGATTTATCAAGAGAACAACGGTATATTTCTAAGCATGATAGAAATGATTGCCAAATTTGATCCAATAATGCAAGAACATATTCGTAGAATTCAAAGTAAAGAAATACATTGTCATTATCTTAGTCACAAAATTCAAAATGAATTGATACTTCTAATTGCTAGTGAGATTAGAAAAACTATTATTGAAAAAATCAAAGAATCAAAATATTTTTCTATTATACTTGATTGTACCCCCGATGCTAGTCATGAGGAACAAATGACTTTAGTCTTACGATGTGTGGATGTTTCAAAGAATATTGCAAAGGTGGAAGAGTTCTTTTTAGGATTTTTAGTGGTTGATGACACATCCGGTAAGGGACTTTTTGATGAACTTGTTGATAATTTGAATGATCTTGATCTTGATATCGATAATGCGAGAGGACAAGGATACGATAATGGTTCAAACATGAAAGGAAAAAATAAAGGTGTACAAAATAGAGTGCTACAAGTAAATCCTAGAGCATTTTATACCCCATGTGGTTGTCATAGCCTTAATCTTGCACTTTGTGATATGGTTAAATGTTGCTCTAAAGCCGTTTCTTTTTTTGGAGTAGTGCAACGCATATATACTTTATTTTCATCTTCTACTAAAAGATGGAAAGTATTCAAAGACAATGTAGATGGTCTTACATTAAAGCCATTATCACAAACACGTTGGGAAAGTCACGTTGAAAGTGTAAAAATAATTTGGACTCAAGCTCCAAAAATTAAAAATGCTTTGGTTCAATTAGCAAGTCTTAATGGTGATTCAATGTGCAAAAGCGAGGCCGAATCCTTGGCAAAGTATGAGCTTGAGAATTTTGAGTTCTTACTTAGTATGGTTATATGGTATAATTTATTGAATAATGTTAATAGAGTGAGCAAAGAGTTGCAAGTAGAAGACATGCACATGGATGTTGCCATGGATCATCTAAAAGGGCTAATTTGTTTTTTTAAAACATTTAGAGAAAGCGGGTTTGAATCTTCGTTGGTTGATGCCGAAATTATAGCGAATGAAATGGAAATTGAACCATCATTTTATGAAAAACGCATAATACGTAGAAAGAAACAATTTGATGAAAGTAACAGTGAAGAGACAATTCTATCTCCAAAAGAATAATTTAGAGTTGATTACTTTCTAAACATTGTAGATCAAGGGTTATCATCACTTGAAAGTAGATTTGAACAAATTAAGAAATTTGATGACATATTTGGGTTCTTGTATGATTTAGAGAGATTGAAAACTTGTTCATGTGATAGTTTGAAGTCTTCATGTCTCCACCTTGAGAATGTCTTAAAGCATGAGGCTAATTCCGATATTGATGGGGCAGAGTTATTTGTGGAGTTGCAAATCTTAAGAAGGATTTTACCGGAAGATGTCAAAAAAGCAATTGATATGTTAAATTATATTAAAAGGATGGGTTGTATTTATGTAAATGCATGGGTTTCTTATAAAATATTATTGACTATTCCAGTTACCGTTGCTACGACGGAAAGAAGCTTTTCAAAATTAAAGCTAATCAAATCTTTTCTTCGAACGAGTATGTCGCAAGAAAGATTGAATGGATTAGCAACAATATCTATCGAGAAAAATTTATTGGAATCACTAGATTTAAATGATTTGCTTAGTACTTTTGTAAGCCAAAATGTAAGAAGGTTAAATATTATGTAAAAGATTTGTTTTAACTTATCTTTATAATCTCATCGAATCATTTTGTTTTAATGAATCTTTTCATCTTTATTGTTCTTGGCTTTATTTTTTATGTAATAGGCCTCCGATATAATATCGCCTTAGGCCTCCTATAACTCAGGACCGGCCCTGTATATGCCACATTTTGAATTATTTTGACAACAGATTTTTTTTGCTTTTATAAAAGTATTTCTAGGTAGTAAGACCTCTGACAAAACCAAGAAAAGATATAATGAACATCCATAACACTCGTTTGATAGAAGTTACATTAATGTGCCTTAATTGTGCGAAATCTGTGCACACTAGTGGAAATCTTGTGTTTATACTGTAATTAACACTAGCATGCTATTAGTCATAACATAAAATCACTTCATCATGCCAGTTGTTCCTTAGATATCACAGATTTTAGAAGTTTGCTTCATAAAGCACTCTCAGTTTGTCAACCAAGTGCGCTCTCAATTTCGTAACCGCGTATGCGCTTGGTTTTTCCCGGTTAAATTGAGTGCTTCTATTCTCCAGGTGCGCAAATTTTTTGTATTGCAAATATTAGCACCGCCTGTATTCTTTTTGAAATATTAATATTAATTTGCAGTTCAACATTTTATTGCTCTCAATATTCTCAAAATAATTTTTTCTATTATTTATTTAATATTTGTAATTTTATTGGGAAACAAGTTAATTTAATATTGCCCATGTAGTCCATCCATCAGATAGATGCTTTTTGTCTAGGGTTTATAAACTGCTCTAATTTTCATCCATCGTTAAGAAATTGATCTTTAACACTCAAAAAAATATTTCCATGCAGGCGTAAACTTAGGCAATCAAGTGTACTTGTCGACTATACATGTACCTACTGCTTAAGCTACAATTGAAAGTTTTGGAAGCGGATGTATAAAGAAATGGCACCATCAATAAAATACAATCGCCAAAGCACTAAGCTTTGAGGGCGGGCTTGGGACGTGGTGTGCCGTCCCAAGAACGAGGGCGGGCTTGGTTTGCGAAACCCCAAGGACATATGCTCGGCCTTTGCTTGCAAGTTGTGCTACAGGTTTGAGACTAACGTTTCCTTTTGGGCGAAGTTCCTGCATGCCAAGTACCATAGGCTGGCCGCCGCAGGCTATTCCGGATCTCCCTCCTTCGCTAGTGAGACTTGAAAGCACATGCAATCGGTCAAATCGTTCTCTGATTCTCATGGCTGCCAATCGGGATGGGATGGTGGTTCGTTTTCAATCTTGAAAGCATGGAGCTCAGCTCGTAATCCAGCTCCGGTTCTCCCTCTTTTCACTTTCATTTGGGACGCTAGAATACCTCCTAAAGTGTCTTTGTTCATGTGGCGTACCCTACATAAGGGGTTGCCAGTTGATGAGAACCTTCAGCGGATTGGCATTCCTTATGTCTCCCGTTGTAGATGCTGCGGAAACGGGGATTTGGAATCTTTGGATCATTTACTTTTCTCTGGTTTCACAGCCAGATCCTACTGGAATTACTTCGGAAATCTGATTGGAATCCGAGGTAGCAACAGCTCGCCGGGTGATTTACAGAGAACCTGGTGGAACAGAATCTCCGGTAAATCACTTCGCTCTGTCATCCTTCGCTTGATTCCTTGTCTGATCTGCTGGCACCTCTGGTGCGCGCGGAATAAGGCAATTTTTGAAGAATCTCCCATGGATCCCTCTTCCGTTATTCGTCGGGTTAGAAATGATGTTTTCTTAGCTTTTCGTGGTAGACCTTTTAAGGGATCGGTTGGTCCCCGTTCTGGCCCCCTAGTGGTCCTGCTTTCTATTTCCTGTTCTCAGTCGTCCACTAGAGCGGGAATTGGATGATGTCCGCTTCCGAGCCAGGTGGTTCTGGCTTTCCCGTCCCCGTTAATCCCCACCTTTTTTCCTCTGATTTAGTGGCTATTGGTTTTCACGCTCTAGATATATAGGTTTGGACCTGGGATTTTTTTCCTCCTCTTATATTGGATCTCGGGCGGAGGATATTCCGGAACTCGATCTCGCCGGTCTCATTATTGTCTGTCTTTTCTGGTTTTCGTCTAGTATGTTTTGCGTCTCTCTCTGGAGGGCGTCTTTGGAAGCTATCGCTATTATTTTGGTCGTCTGTTTTTTTTTATATTGCTAGCTTCGGTGGATTTTGTTTTTCCTTCTTCTGTTTGTTACCTATCAGGCATGTTGACCAGCTTTTGGTGTTTATTTATAAAAGTCTTCTTATAAAAAAAAAGCACTTTGAGCTATATTTATTCAAACAAATTTTTGCTATTTCAAACAAATAAAGTACAAGTTTTCACAATTGAAAATGCAGTAGATGAAACATCTCATAAAAACTAAGTACACAAAAACAATGTCTCATACACATTTGTTCCTTGAAATTGAATTGGCTTTTTTTAATACCTCAACAGTGATAAACTGCGTAGATTGAGATATATTTTTGTTCCAAATATACGAAATTATCCCCTGAAGTTTGAAGAATTATTTGTGGTGCCATCCCGATGTGATGGCAGAGTTTGGGAAAATAAATCTAAATTACTATCACTCAATTTACTCTTTAATAAACCAACAATAGTCGGTCTATATTTTGCTAGAAGTTTGAATATAACTTGTATACATTTAGGAGTATCTATACCTTTAACGTTCCATGTTACGATAGTCATTTACCTTTTAGATTGCTCCTCTGACTTATTTTAGACAGAGCTTTATCATTATCAGATGTCTTTACTTTTGCCGATGAATTCATATTACTATTTTTGATATCTATGTATTTTTCCATATTAGGTGGTCCTTCTTGATTAGGCACACTTTTTCTATAGCTTCAACCACTGTTTCAGTGATCGGGTCTGGTTGCAAATCATTTGGAATACTATCATCAAGTAAGTCTCAGTTGTCATTATGTTGCTTGAATGCTCATCTGCATGCATGATTTGTTCAAGAGCATCACAGTCTTCATCAAATTCTCAGTAAGTACTTCCTTGCGCCGCATTTAAATCCAGTGCTTCAACACTTATAATTGGTTTTGAAGCTTTTTACTTTACAGTATCATGTGCAGATGTGGACCATAACCTTCATCTCCTCTTCCTTGCTTCTCAGTTTTATTGATTGCACCACTGTTATGTTTAGTTCTGGGTAAGTGCATTTGTTATCCACATTTTCAGAGTGCATTCAGTGTTCATATGCGACTCGAAGGCGTTGAAGCATGAAACATTTGTGACAAGCTTGAAAGACATTCTTGAAGTTATTGAGATGCATGCATGTGCTTTGGTTAACTAAACTATCTTTTGATTATTGGATATTTCCAAGTGTCATTTGTCATTAATTGGTGTATTGTTTCATGTGTCTCGTAAGAACATGTACTAAAACCTAGTTTATTTGGTTTGAGGCATCATCATCCTATAGATTGGTTCACTACAAGGGGAAACGTATTTTCCGACGGCCAGAATCCGTCGGCGGCCGTCGAAAGCCGTCGGAAAAGACTGCGTCGGGAGCAGTATTTCCGACGGCTTCCGACGGATGCTGCCGAACACGTTTCCGACGGCTCTCGACAATTTCCGACGATTTCCAACGGCTTCCGACGGACGTCGGACACCGTCGGAAGCCGTCGGAAATGTTTAGCTACAGGCCGTGGAAATTGTCGGAAGCCGACGAAAATTTTGACCTGTAAGCCGTCGGAAATCTGCTGTTTTTATTATTATATATTTGCTGCAAATAGAGCCTTCCAACCACATTTCTCTTCCAAACACTACGATATCAATACTGCACAATCCAATAAACAATAATCCAACCAAATATCCAAACCTAGACTACAAAATATTCAATAAACACACAAATGGATAAAATTAGAATAAAAAATAATAATATACATACCATTCCAACATTAACAATAATCCTAACAATAATTGTTCTACCATGTTGTTAATACACAAATTCATCAACATTCTCATGCATATCCTCATACAACTACAGAACCAAGTGTATCATACATAATTAAACAAATCAACAATTAATTGCACCATCTACCAAATCATTCTAAACTAAAACAAAATATACCTGCACGAACGAATAAGCAAGCAATGAATCAATCTTCTCCAGATCCAGAGCCAGCCGAGGAAGAGAAGCGGCCACCAAATTACTGCATGTACTCTAATAACTGTGCGGTCTGCAAGGCCTGTTGGCGGTTCTACTCCTCCAATTGGGACACTCTAGTCCGCAATTCTTCTATACCTTCTAAATCGCTCTGAGATCTACTCCGCCGTCCCCTACTCTGACTACTGGACTGCAATAATTAAAAACTAAATAAAATCCAAGTTTATTGTTTTGAAAAGGTAAAAATATCATATTTTCAGTATTTGAAGAAAAAGTAAATTATTTACCGCTAAATTGCCAAATCCGTATCGTCGACCATGCTCTGCAGGACTCATAACGGACTCAAAAATAACGTCCTCCTCATCGGTCGTCAGTTGCTCTCTACCCGTATCAGCAAGGAGTTTCTGCCGCTGCTCCATAAACATCTCCTGCATTAACAAATTAATAATATCATATCTTATTTCATCATAATTTAACAATTAAAACAATTACTAATACTGAATAACATGAAATATGCTTATATGACTTTTGCTGGATTTATCATCCTGCCATGCGTACAAAACAGTCCCGTCTGGATTAACATGCTCGACAGCATGCGTACGGGTGAACACGTCCATATAGCTGATATGACCATGTGTCTCGGCTTCTTGAAGTTGATTGTTACATACAATTATTATACGTTTAAAATCATATAGCATAAACTATTTACATTTATTATTCAGTAAATTTACCAACTCCTGCCGATACTGCTGAAACGACTTCGATCCTCCGCGATGAGTGACGGGATTCTTATTTCTATTTGTAGAGTTTCTATCCGACTCTGCCTGTACATTCAAAATTTGATACATTATTTTTCAATCACGTCAAATTAATAATTCAAAAAAAAATTAGTATACTTGCCTTCGCCTCGTCCGTCTCCCAGTAGCTCAACCAAGCTTGCCACACGCTTTCTCCCATCCACCGTGGTTTCTTACCAGATTTCTTAATCTCAGATATCGTGTCCCTGTAGTTCTTGCGCATTTTCTTCATCCAGTATGCTCGTGCCAGCATCATATCGTCTGTCTGGATGTCTATCTCAGCGTGTATTAAAAAAAAGAGTACACTTTAAACGATAAACAAAAGAAAAACGACAAAAACGAATTAAAAATAGAAAAATTATACATACTAGGACATCCTTCCATATGCACTCTATGATGTGAGGAGGGATGGTATCCCATCTCGGCCAGCACGCACTCATCCTACTGCGATAAGATGCTCTAGAGACGTCCAGCACAACCTTAGAGGGAAGTATGTCGAACCCCCTGTTTTTAAGTACGATATAGATAAGTACGTACGTATATCATAGAAAAAATAAGATGCTGAATAAAATTTAATTCTTACCCATCTGCTCTAGGTACTAACGATACAACTGCACGCTCTGGCTCTTGCGATGGGCCACTGCCATCGCCTCGTGACGACCGGGAAGAGCTCCTGCCTCTATACGACATAATGATAAACCTGTGACATATACACATCATTATATAAGAGAATAAAAACATGATAATGAAATATATTTCATATGAAAATGACATCAATGGTATAAATTGCTTAATTAATGACTGAAATGGAAATAGAAATGGAAGTGTGTTATACCTGATTCATAATGGGTGTACTCTTCCAACGATAAGCAGAGTTCATTGCATTTTTAATAAAAATTGCTAAATAAATGACAAATGGAAATAACATAAAACATGCAAACAATAGTAAACAGATTTGGTTTCATAGTTACATCAATTTCATAATACATCAAGAATCAACATAGTTACATCAGTTGCAAAAAAACATATTCAGATTTGTATCAGTCATCATCGTCTTCTGATTCAGATTCGGTCTCGTTTTCGGTGATATTTTCCTCTGCACTGTCAAACGCTTGTACCTAAACATTTGATTCATCGATCAAGGGACCAAAATCTGTATGATCGTCTGTAATTATTGTTTCGTTATTTTGCTCAAGATCTGCTAGATAAGCTTGTTCGTCCGGAATATTCTTCCCATCGAATGTGAATCTTGCCTTTGTTTTAAAAACTGCAGACCAATCTGCTTTATCTCTTTTTAGAGACGGATAAGGAGCGTAATAAACTTGCAATGCTTGTTTGGCTAGTACAAAAGGATCATATTTGTGATAGTGCGATGTATGCTTTATTTCGATAAGATTATAATCCTTGTGCACATTAATTCCAAAACCTGGAACATTGCTAAACCAATTGCATCTAAATATAAACACCTCCTCCGCGGGTCGTGAGAAATATGTCAGTTGCAAAATTTGTGTCAGAACGCCACAAAAATCATTTAAATGATTTTCTGAATCGTCACTACCTTTAACAAATACACCAGTATTATTTGTTAATTTTTCTGCACCGTATTCTTTGGTGTTGAATTTATATCCATTGACGAAATATATTGGATATGTCTTGACCACTCTTTTTGGTCCCATCGCAAGATGTTTCAACCCTTCGTCAACAACACTATTTCTCGGCTCATAAACGTAATTTGAAAACCAACCGGAAAATTCTTTATTGAGATCTCCGTTCGGATGTTCACGTTCATAAACACTGTTTATATAAATAAATTATTACATTATGTTATACACGCGCATGCATTATAGAAAAGAATAAAACACAAATTATTATTTCAGATTACCTAACAAACGGTGCAACCTCGGTACAATTTAGAAGAACATAAGTGTGTGCTACATGAAGATCTCTATCGTCTAGCCATATTTCTACATGTTTTCCAGAAGGCCGACCATGTTGTCTAAAAATAGATAACATTGCTTGAGAGGACTCTTGTTCGTCGCCTTCGTCATTACGAGGAACACTTTGAAATGAAATATTCACATGGTCACTGAAATAGTGAGAGAAAAAGAACGAAGCTTCTTCTTCGATGTAAGATTTACATATCGAACCTTCAACCCGTGTTTTTAGCCTCACATTTTTCTTCAGGTGATTCAAATATCTATGCAAAATTAATTTATATTAACTTCATCTTTCAAATGCAATTAAATTACGTTATAACATATTATATATCTCTCAAATGGATACATCCATCCATATTGGACAGGACCTCGAAGTCGTGCTTCAGATGGGAGATGAACAGGTAAATGTTCCATCACATTAAAAAAACCGGGTGGAAATATTTTCTCTAATTTGCAAAGCAATATAAGAATGTCCACTTCAAGTTTATGTAAACGTCGCACTTTTAAAGTAGTCGAACAAAGCTCTTTGTAAAATATACTAAGCTCCGTTACTACTTTCCAAACTTTTAACGGCAGTAGTTCTTTGAACATTACGGGAAATAAATTTTCCATCATTATGTGACAGTCGTGACTTTTCATTCCACTCAATCTACCATTTTTAAAGTCAACACATCTACGAAGATTTGATGATATCCCATCAGGAAATCTTAACCCTTCCACCCATTTTAACACACCTTTAACTTGATTATTATCTAATTCGTAACAAGCTTTGGGTTTTTTTTACTGTGATTTGGTTTCATATGAAGCTCGGGACGTTTGCATAATTCTTCTATATCACGTCTTGATTTCAAATCATCCTTCGTCTTCCCTTTCACATTCAAAATTGTGTTAAAAACATTATCAAATACATTTTTCTCATTGTGCATCACATCTATGTTATGGCGAAGCAGAAGATGTTTCCAATACGGCAACTCCCAAAAAATAGTTTGTTTGCACCAGCTATGAACAACTGATTTGCCTTCAATTTCTGTTTGCTCGCCAGTTTCATATATCTTTGGATAGTCTTTAACAAGTTCATATATGTCTTCGCTTGACCATATCGTCGGTGGTTGTCTGGTTTCTACTCTATTAGCTAAAAAGTTTTTCTTGTCTCCTCTGAAGGGATGATTTACATGGAGAAAATATCGATGACAGTCAAACCATGAAATTTTCTTACCATGAGGTAAAGAAAACGCTCGTGTTTCATCTATGCAATATGGACATGCTAGACGACCGACAGTACTCCATCCCGAAAGCATTGCATAGGCAGGAAAATCACTTATAGTCCACAACGGAGAAGCAAACATACGAAAATTTTTCTTCTTGGACACATCGTATGTTTCTACTCCTTCGTTCCACAGTATTTTTTACTCCTCAATCAACGGTTGTAAGTATACATCGATTCCTTGTGTCGGATAGTCGGGGCTAGGAACGACAACGATAAGAAACATATATTGCGTTTTCATGCACATCCATGGAGGTAAATTATAGTGTGACGATAATGGGCCATGATGAATATTTAAAACCAAATTGAGAAAATGGAGAAAAACCGTTCATACATAATCCTAATCTAACATTTCGACTCCCCGCTGTAAAATTTGGATACGTTTTATCGAAATGCTTCCATGCTTCTCCATCGGCCGGATGTGTCAACGTACCATCTTCCTCCGTTCTCACGCTATGCCATCTCATATTAGACGCAGTTACAGAAGATGCATATAATCTTTGAAGTCTTGGAGTTATGGGTAAGTAGTGCATACGCTTGTACGGAACTTCCTTCCCCTTCTTTTTTCTTGATTTGTATCTCTTCTGGTTACAAACTTTACAATTTCTAAGGTTTGTGTCTTCTTTCCAAAACAACATGCATCCTTTTAAATATGCATCTATTTTCTGATACGGTAAACCAAAAAGCCGACATAAGTTTTTTAACTTCGTAGTGATTTTCACACATTAGATTATCGGGCGGCATATGTCTTTTTGTAGCTTGTACAACAGCCGTAAACCCAACTTCAGTGATGTTGTATTTGACTTCATCGCAATGTATTCTGCGATTACTGACAGCTGAGTGCCGCTTTTACAACCATCCCAAATAGGTTTCTTAGCTGCATCTGGTAAATCATAAATTTTTTTAGCTTCAATATTTGGTTCTTCAACATTTCCATCATCGTCGTCAACTTCAACCATAAGAAACATTGATCGTGCTGCATCTTCGACCATATTTTCTATACGGGTCGTTGAAACTATTTCGTTAAAGACACTTTCAGACTCTACAGAAGTATTTGCTACAACTTCTCCATGCCGATCTCAAACATAATATTCGGGTGCGAAACCGTGTTGGCACAAATGAACTTTCACAATATATGGTAACAAATACTTCAAATGTCTACACCTACTACATGGACAACGAATTTCTGGATCGTTTCCGTTATTACTTAAAGCGAATTTGTAACGACCCTAGATTTTTATTTAATTTAAATTAATAATTAAATGAATTTTTGAACTAAATTTGTAAAATTTATTATAAATGGCAGCGAGTTTACCCGATTCAAATAGAAAATATATATATTAAGTCATATGAATTTGAAAATTTGTATATATGTGAATATATTGGATTTGAAATAAAATCTTAAATAAATGGTTTTAAAAATAAATAAATTTTATTGTTTTATTCGATATAAAGTAAATTTATATCTTAGTAAATCAATTCAAAATAATACCAAGTAATATTAACAAAGAAAAATATACAAAGAGAAAAAAATAAAACACAAACAAAATTATACTTAATAAAAACAATAAATATATATGAAGACAAAATAAAATAACATAACTAAAAAATAAGTATGTAAATAAGATTATGAAACAAAAACAAAGGCAATAAAATAAATGGCTGAAACAAGCAAGAAAATAAATAAAATAAACAAAATAAAGTACATAATATAATACATTTCAGCAAAGTAAGAAGTAAGGCAAAACATAGTGTAAAATATAACATGAAAACATAAAGTACTAGGCATTAATGCAGCCATACCTCTAATATATCCTAGCACACATTTTTCATCTCAGCCGAAGTAAGGCTGAAGTAAACAAATGCATAACCAAGTACAAAGCATTAAATGCAAGTATCTAAACAAATAACAAATATAACCTGTAAACTCACTTTGCATATATCATCATCTATCTCAGCTCGTCCATTCAAAACTAAGGAAAAAAAATCAAAGCTAAAGAAAATTCCAGTTTTCAAGTATCAACTTCCAGGCTTTTGCAATCTTTGTTCCCTGTCTTCTGTTCAAACTGTTCCAGGTGAGCAAACACTTGAACTCATTTGTTCATCTTTTTGGTTGGCATCTGATGATCTATGAATAAATGACATAAAGGATGCGTGCATGAATATGAACTTTTGTATAGAGGGGTATGCTTGTGCCTGTCTGTGATATATGTCTCTGTTCTAATGTATTACTGAGTTCAATCCTATTTAAAAATCGAGAACTTCCCATCTAATCAACTGTTGATCTTGATGTTCAAAGGAAACTTGTTAGAATTGCCAGGAACTCTTCCCTAAAAATATTTGGGGGCACTGAAAATAAATAAGTTTTCTAGAAAATATCAAACACAGTGGAATCTCATATTTTTGTGAAAATGTAATTGATTAAATTTTAAGTTTCGAGTATATGATCTTGTTCACCTTTACGAATCATGATTTTTAAAACAAAAATGTAGATTTTTAGTGCGATTTCGAGTGAGAAATTGCGAGTTGAACGAATTCGACCATTTGGGCAAACTACGGTGGTCGACGACATTGTTCGCCTCGTGATTGGAGCTGTAGCTAGCTGAGGAATTTTAGAATCTAGGAAAAATATTGGAAAAATTTTCTAATGCAAGGATTTTGGGGGTGAGAACGATTTAGGGTTCGAACTCGTTATTTGGTCGCTGAGATTGGCGATGCTGCCGCGATCTCTATAGGAGATCGAGTGGTACAAAATTCGGGGAGATGAAGCGTTAGTGGCCAGGGGGCGCGTGGTTGAAGTCGCGCGACTTCAGGTGGTCGAGGCGTGGCAAACGCGGTGTTGACAGGTTGGAGGTGGGAGCTTTCGTTTGTTCCAGGTAATGACTTTTTGTTCGAATTCTGATTTCTGACCGATGGTGATGGGTTGAGGGTCGAAGTGTGTTGCCGCGATGATGTGTGATGTGATGGAGGGTTCGTCGGAGGTGGTGGGTGATTCCGGCAGTTGTGCACGTGCACGGTGTCGACGTTGTGCCTGGGAATTCTTGGCATAACCTGATACTCGAAAATGAAGATAGGTTGTTAATGGAAGGTGGTGAAGACAAGGGTATTGAAATGATTACTTGAAAATTATGAAGTTCAAAAGTATCCCAACTTATATATTTAAAATAAAAAATTGTTTTAAAACTAACTTAATAGATGTTTAAAAAAAAAATTAAATATTCAAATTGTTAGCTTGAAAACAAATTTATTTAAAATGATTTGAAATTAGTGATTAATTATAAGATTTTTTTTTAAAGGCTAACTAAATGGTAATTAACAATAATTAAATTGAGTTTAATTACTTAAGAACAGTAATTAAATAATTATGAATAGTTAATGAGGAT
This sequence comes from Allium cepa, assembly GCA_030765085.1. Classification (NCBI taxonomy): domain Eukaryota; kingdom Viridiplantae; phylum Streptophyta; class Magnoliopsida; order Asparagales; family Amaryllidaceae; genus Allium; species Allium cepa. The sequence goes on along the minus strand of CM060934.1, from coordinate 941,680,637 downwards.
CATTTACTTGAGAAATTTTGATAATCAATTAATGTGATTAACCTTGATAATTAATGTGATAAATTGATTTGTGAATTGTATTAAGTATGATTACTTAATAACAGTAATTTAGGAATAAATTATTCAATGTAGTTTGTTGAGATAATCGAATCAGTTCAAAATAAATTCTTAGTTAATTACTTCAGTATAATCACTTGATAATTTTGAAATTTTAATTACTTAGTGAAGTAATATATAGATAATTACTGAAATTAATTAATTAAATGATGATTTGAAATTTTAGTTAATTATTTGTTAAATTAAAAGATTTATTAATAATGTAAATAGATTAAGATAATTTAATAATTAGAAATTAATTGGGTCATTAATTTAGAATGATTAGTTAATAATTAAAGGTTAACTAATAAAATTTGAAAGGAAGATTTATTTCAAACAAATTGAAATTAACTTATGATAATTAACCCGGATTAATCAATTGATACATCTGATTTAAATTAATCAGTTGATTAATAAATTCACTTGTGAATGTATGGATTCTATTGAATGTTGAATTATTTGACATCTTTGATTTGTGATGCTTTGTGATACGTCCTGTTTTATGTTGTGATCTGTAATTTACTTATCTGTGATATATATCTGTGATCTTTGATGAAAGATAAGCATTATACTTTATATCGCTTATCGAATATATTGTTGTGTTTGATCTGTAATGATTGAATGATGTTGCACTATTGTGTTAAACCCCTTGACCACACTTATACACACACCAATATGGATTTCACGAGGAAATCGATTAAGTCACAGATTTTGAAATGATTTATAAAATTGAATATTTGAATTCAAATGTTTTGAAAATGGATTTGGGTTAAACGGTAAAGCTTTTGAAAAAGGTTTTCACAGATAAAAGCTATTTTGAATAACTCGGTAAAATCTCCAATTTAAATAATTCAATTTGAATTTGAATTTAATATTTGGAATTGAATTCGATGATTGGAAATTATGGTTAAATATATTATAAACAGGTTTGTATGAATTTAAACCATTTTAAAGGTATGGTTTTGGGAATTTGAATTTAACCCAAGGATTTCAACTCGTATAAATGAATCAGATTTCCAAAAGGAAAACTGTTGTTTTCAAATGATAAACACTTTTAGATAAGAACCGAGATTCCAGTTAATTAGGGGAATTTCAAGATTGAATAGAGAAATGATTTTCCTAAGTTATGAATGAATTCTTTTTGAAAGCTATGAATTAAATCTTTTTATTTTTAACAGATTTAAATTGATGATTTGTTTAAATCAAATTGAAATGAAATTGTTTTGAAGGCTATAAGTTAAATCTTTGATTTAAAGATTTAACGAGTTAATCAAATTGAAATGAAAATTGATTTGGAAAATCTGTGAATGAATCTTTTGTTTAAAAGATTAAAATGTGAAAATTGTTTAAACCGTTAAAGGTTGTGAAAATGAATCTTTTTGTTTAAAGATTGAAAATGGTAATTTGTTAAGCCATTTGAAGAGAAGTTTGGGTAACAAGTTGTGACTTAATTGAAATCCCAATATCCATATATTTTTAAACTATTTTCGCTCACTATTCGGTTTAGCCGGGAAAGGACCTTCGTGTCGTATAACCCATTCTGAATATGTGATTTGACGTTATGGATAGCATTTGAAGACCGGTGGTGAAGACCGGGTATTTGCGAAAGCGATAGGATGACCTATCGATTGTTTCTGCACCGAGTCGCGCCGGTATAGAGACTTCCTAAGTGATGGGAAATCCGATCGGGATTGTGAATATCCGGATTGCAAGGACTTCTTTGTAAGTGCCTTCGGTTCTGTTCGAACCCAGAACAGACTTGTATGGATTGTATGTCTGACATTACAATTTGAGATATAAAGCCGATTTCTTTCAAATATATTTCTGTTGGTGGCGGAGAATTTATTCTCTTAGCTTAACACCCTTCTCTGAGACGTACGAGCTCAGAGGTTATATAGTTGAAGGTTATCAGCGATATATTCCCAATTTGGTAATGTAACATGCTGAGTGTTGCTGTGAAATGATCATTGTGTTGATTATTTGCGATAGGATCATTTATTTGATCGTCTATCTTGGTGATCATTTCTATGATCATTTGTTGACCCAAAGCATGGCTTTTGTATAAAGTATGCTTTTGTGGACGAGACTTCGTCGAGCCTCACACCCCGGGAATGGTCAAAACAGGAAAGATGCGGCAAGGTTATGAGGGGTAGCGTCCTTTAGGGTATGTGCATTTCCTTCTGGAAAAGGGTGGTATCATGGTATGGAACCCAGATACTTACTCATGTTGAAAACACTTTATGATTGTGTGAATTGATTACGAGCGCTCGGTTAAAGGTCCCAAAGGACCGGGGGATGGCATACTCGGTCAGTTGTTACTCAGTTAGGGGTAACCCGGCCTTGTGTTGGCAGAGATCCGGTTTGGTTCTCGGGGACGTCCTTCCAGAGGCGTTCTCATGTGGCAATGGGAAGTTCCTTGGCCTGACCATTTGTTGGAAATCCAAAGAAACAATACGAGCCTTGTACGGTATTAGTTGTAGAACCTGCTTCCTCGGGAGGTAGCTATAGCAGGCATAATATAATGGTACCTATGCTGGCTAAGATTTATATTCTACTTTCGAAATGATTTGTTCTACACTATGCACTAGTAATAATATCAAATGTTTCTTTTTAATGCGTATCAAGCATCTTTGACTAACATAAGAAGAAATCTCCTCCAAGTCTGCGTTTGCATTGTGTGTGTGGCGGGAGGTCTTATGGTAGTCTCATTTTTAAAAAGCATCGCGAATTGACTTTGAAAATCTTTTGTTGAAAGTTTTAAAAGATAAACTGTTTTGTTGCTCACACCAGTCCCACGACTGATCCGGAGTTTATTGTTTCTTTCCTAAACTCTGGGTGCTCATTATTTTCTACACGAGCAGTCTAGAGTTGGGTTTTTCAGATAGTCAGGTTTAGCAGATTATCTAGAGTTAGTTCAGTCTTTGGATCACACCAGTCTTGCTTAGCTTGGTGCATCGTTATTGGGGGTTCGAGCTATTGCTGGATTGATTCTTGGAGATGGAGTTGCAGTTCTTGGAGTTCTTCCTTGAAGAATATCTCAGAGTTATATTGTTCCGCTGCTAGATGTTATCTATCGTTTTCTTTTCCGCAGCTATTCTATTGTATCATATCTCTGATGTATATTGATATCTATTGGATCATCTATTGTATCAGATATTGTATCAAAGCTGTATATCAATGTATTATTCTTTTATTCCGCTGTGTTGTTTACTTAATGTTGTTATAAGCTCCGGCGAATCGGATTTGAACGGTCGAATCTATGGCATTCGAATACGATTTGAAGTATGGATGTCGATTTTCGAGCGGGCAAAATCCGTCTCGTTACAGAATTCAACAAATACGTTTATACCATTATAAAAATCTTCTTTTATTGAGCCTCTCGGTCCTTTTCTTTGGTACATCCATCTCCTATGATCAACAAAATAATCAATTATTTTTCCTATTTGACAAAATGAGAAGTTCAAAATTTAACATATTATTTTGAAGAATACAAATTCGAAAAAGATTATTTTCATGGTCGTATAATATTTTGAATTTAAAGAACAACTTCACAAATTTAAAAATATTTTCAAATAGGGCACATTGTATTTTTTAACGTAACGATTTAAAAATATATATAATTTTTTTTCATTGGTCAGGCATCCTACTTCCCATTACAAACACAGTAAGCATTTATATTTCGTATATTACTTCGTCTCAAACAATTCAACAAAATTTTGGCAGCATTTCCCTTTTGTTCCCTGCATTGTACACAAATGCGTGTACGCAGGAAACAAAAAAGAAAAGTTAGGCCGAAATTTTATGAACCGTTTGAGACGAAGTAGTATACAAAATGTAAATTCTTACTGTGTTCATAACTTGTCCAATACAGGGACAAATCCGACAAACATTGTACCAGATGAATATAAATGGTCGTTTTTCGAAAAAAACGACTATTTATATAACGATCATGTACAACACTCGTCAGACGGGGCCAAAAACTCTCTAAGGGACATTTGTCAGTTAACATGCACGCATTTTACGAAAAAATACAGTTTTACTCACTGTTCACATTTACAAAAATATATATTAATTTAACACATTTATTCGACGTATTACGCATCAACTTAAGGCCGGTTTAACATTTTTGTCATTTTTCAATACACACAATTATAATTTAGAGTAATGCATTTTTTTGTTTCATAAGTAAATACGTGCACAATATAATACTCCTAATTCATTCAATCATTTTATCTTATTCCAAATAACGCATACAATCGTCGAATCAAGGCATACACAACAATTTACATATACATGAACAACCACAAATTATACGTGTTTTTCACAATTTCACGATAAAAGATGAAATATGTATGCAATGTGATGCTATAAACCGTTATTATGCTATTGGAAACAATTGCAATCACTAATTCGCCCTAATTTATCAATTTATGCAAATCTAAAATTATGGTAAAAACTGAAATTTTCACAAAAATAAGAGATTATACCTGAGATTAAGAGCAAGAGATGTTGAATTAACAGCGGGGAAGGAGAAAAAAATCACGAAATCAGCGATTGGAGGTGGAAAATGGGGATTTGGGGGTTTTTCTTGAGAATTTGAGAAGCTGGAAAATGAGGAAGAAAGGCTTGGCCGAGCTGCAGATAATCGCGAATTTCCGACGGCTTCCGACGGCCGTCGACGGCCCGTCGGAAGCCGTCGCTCCCACCCGTCGCTATTTGGGATTTTTCTAGTAGTGGTTATAATACCTTTGAATATAATATGTCAGTAAATACATTACCGTTACCTAGCCTACATACTTTTGGTGTAGTTGTTTTGTCTGTCTATGCATACACAGTAAATGCATGAACTTGAATCATATAAACCGCCTTTTGTAGTTCATCAGAAATGAACTAGACCGTATAACTATTCTCATGGTATACAGAGTGAAACACATGGATTGGGTGCATTACGGTTGTCCATATGCCAAGATTCAGTAAGATGGTATAATTATTTTGAATTATTGACCACTCATGGTCATAACCAGTTCAATTTTTTGGTTTCCAAATTACATATCTCCATATATCATAACAATCACATCCATTTATTTATCAAACTAAGAAAAAGAAAAGTAATGAATGCAAAATGAATGGACATGATTTATTTGGAAAATGGAGCATAGAAGAAAGGGGAAAGAAAAATTGATGTGCTCATAAGGTCATTTTGATTGTTTATGTTGCAGGACTAGGTTATTTTTTTACAGCCTCATGCTTAATAGTTTATGAAACTAAGACCGGAAATTCTGACCATATCCAATACACCATGTTTAGTCATTGTGCATTTTCTCATTAATGTGCAAGGAACTTCTACATTTTTTAAATATTGGTCATGTACATCTAGGGTTTAAATTCCAAACCTCTAACTACTCGAATTAGTTGTTTTACCACTATTTCACGCGATTGTTGGTTGAGCTTTTACATTTATAAATAGACATTGAATTCATTTTTTTTTTAGTCGTGCTTTCTCCATCAATTCATGAAATAGCTGCTTTACAATTTTTATTTTTACTTCTTTGATAACTGTTAACATTAAAACATCAATTTTAGTACGTAGGGATCCTAACACTATTAACAGTGGCAACTGGCAAAACTTTTACACTTCCAAATGTAAACTGAATTAGTTTTTTTTTTATATAGTTTTTGTGTCTTCTATATGAGTCACGAAATAGGGGGTTTTACATTGCGTTATTTTACATTGTGAATAAATAGTTATACAATTCGTTCATGTGCCTGTAGATAATCTACAATCCCAAAATAGCAATTACTGCAATCCACAGAAGGAAAACTTTGCAAATCAGTCGGCTATTTAGATTCACAAACATTTTCAAAAAATTGACAGTAATTTATCAATGCACAGAAACTTTGAGTAGCTTGATTAAGTATTTAGCATCAGTGTACATCAGTTGGTTGTTCAAATGCATAGTACCAGCAAACCTTGCATAAATGCATCATATTTTAAGATCTAGCTACATATTTTTTCTTCCTTTGGGACCGTTTACTTTGTGAATATATGACATAACAATTACTAACACCTTGACTGTTTATTTGACATAAACAGGACAAATATTGCTGATGTTAGAGAGAAAATATCAAAATCAAAGCAAGATTAAATCAACCATTTGATTACTTTGTAAGTAACTTATTGATGCAAATATGTATGACATACTATGTATGGATGCGGAAAAGGTGATAAAACAAAATGTATGAAATACTAAGTTAGGATATGTGAAAAGTTGTTTGAAAAATATGTATGAAATACAAAGTTTGGACATATGAAAAGTTGTTTGAATGATATGTATGAAATATTATGCATCAATTTACATATATCATGTTTCTGAAAATATGTTATATTTAAATGCAGAAACGAAATGGGTAAATGAACATTATATATATGAAAAGGCTGAAATGACGATAAATAGAATATGTAAATTTTTTACATGTAATAGCGTTTCATAAACGTTGTTGATTAAAAAAACACTGTAGAAACTGACCATGAGATATGAAATATGCATACAAAACGCTATAGTATAACTTAATGAACACTATAGAAATATGTAAGAAACGTTATAGAAATATCACGACAAGTGCTATAAAACATAAAAAGGAAAAGCTATAGAAATATTAAGAATAAATGCCGTAGGAAGTAACCATTGGATAATATCTCCTATAGCGTTTTTGTTTAATAGCAAAGCCAAAACGCTATAGAAATTTTGTTTTTTAGAGCATTTTTGTTTCTGCTATCTAAAGCTGAAGGTCTAACACAGCATGTCATTCCATGACATTCTCTGAAACACTATGGTAGGATATAATAGCGTTTTCTAAATGCTATGAAAGCCTTCTTTTGTTATAGTGACTGTAATTTGCATACATTAATCAGGATAAACTAACTTATCATTAGCTTGGACAGTTGTAATAACATATCCTCACAAATGCTGATAAATACAATATAAGGAATGTAGTGAAAAATAAAAATACGTTAATATATCTTGGAGGCATCCAGCTTTTCTTTTGAAGCTCCAAAGTGTCCAGCTAAATCTCGAAATATACTCAGGCTGACACAAGCATTATAAGAAAATAACGCCTGAATTAGTCTGGTACATGAGCATGAGAAACTCAAATCATATGGATTTTTAATGTTATAAAATCTTTCAAAAATAAAGGTATCTCGTAAGACCATGTCGCACATAAACGTGGATGGGTTTTTCCATACAATAATCAAACCATTTTATTAGAAGTTCTACTGATATTATAATGGTGTATGGGGTTTAAAATAAATACATAACATAGCGGAAATGGTTACATCAATTACATTCAACAACATATTTAGTGTACAACTAAGTCCGTAAGGGACATATTGGAAAATGGATTCCAGTAATGACATGGTAAGGGACTACCTTCCGTAAAATACACCTCTAGATAAAAGGCACTGAGACTGCAAATATTGCATCTCCACCAACATAGAACCAGCCTACCCCTTCCTAGATAGTATGAATATGAACATAACCCTGACTACTAATTGAAAAACCGTTCCCATGGCCACAAGCATAAATAATTCGTAAATATCAATCTAGATACAAGTGATGACCATACTTTAATCGAAGCAAATCACATTGGCTTACTGCATTTACTATGTTTTAGTCATTTTTGAGTGTGAAGCTTGATCTACGTTTTAACATTTAGCAAATACCACTTGGAATGCTAACACTGCCACCCAAGTAACAATTCAATGCCAGCATTCATTCATACTAGTTTTTCTGGCAATGAACAAATCGATGGCACAACTTCTACTACTTCCTTCATGGAATCACCCACGGGATTAGTAGCAAGTAGCCATTGCACTTCGAATAACTCCTTCTTTGACTCCATCATCTTCAAGATGTCTTCAATTCGAACAATTAAGCCAGTTCAAAGTGGTTTTCGGATAACATATCTGATCCCAGTCTCTCCGATTCGATAATCAACAGTTTCAAAACTAGCCGAGATTTAATAGTTAGTTATTTAACTGTCAAATAGGCAAACAATCCAATTAAAGAGTTAATTTCATATGGAAGCCAAGCATAAATAAGCACATTACTAATCACTAAGCCTCTTTAATTAATCCTTTCATTAATAAAATCACTTTGTAAATACTTGAATCAAAAGACTTTCAAAAAGATATACATATGTGTATTACTCATTCACTATTCATTTATACTCTATCAATACTTGTAAAAAAATTCATGTACATATCTCACCGGGGTAAGTATATTCATAAAACAATACACTTTCAATATTTAGAAAATGTATTCATGTACTTATCTCAATGGCAGAAGTATATTCACAAAATCTTAAGAAAGATTTCACTTCCAAAATCATATTTATTTGGGTTAAAACAAATGTCACTTAAAACATAGATAACAATATACCCAAAATAACTTTGGTGTAACAAATGGATGGTATGAAAATTATACGAAATATACTTACCATCACTTTTCAATTCCAAACTTGTACTATCCCTCAAATAACAATGTAGTCAGACAAGTTAGAGAACTATCCTTACCTCAAAATACGCTCTTAATTCTCAAAGATAGAGATGAGTTTCTATACTTCGAAATTTGATGTTATGTATGAAAAAGTGCTTTCCATACCAACATAAGTTATAAAGATCATTTATGGAAATAAAATCTCAAATCGAAAAAATTTCATTAGTTCCTCCATTTCATTGCATACGCTATCCGCTTTCCAAAATAGGAATTTAACCAAATCAAACAATGAAATCATTCAAGCATGCAGATAATAATTTATATCTGCTATATGTAAACAATGATTTATGTCTACCACATATCATATAATGTTCTTCCGAAGCTGAGTTGACTAAACTGACGTTTATGCATTCCTGCTCGATCTAAAATTGAACGATGTTCGATTTTAGCTCGAAGTCATACTTGCTCAAAACTTGATGAAATATGCTCTTGTGCATAGATAACACTTCTACGAGCATAATGCAAAAGACCACGTTTGATTTGGACCTCGTATACAATAGTTTTTCATTTTATAAATTTTTTGAATTAAATAATTTAATTAACTACTTAATTAAATAAATTTATTACCTTTAATCTTTTCTTCCCTAAATTCAAAATCATGTACATGCATATAAACATGCACATCCAGGCAATGCATCCCATTCCCCTTGCCGGAGCTACACTCCATCGATCGACAAACGACCTTCACTAGCGATCTTCTCTTCTCGTGCTTGCCGCATCCATCCCAACCTCGTCAAACTCGAACCGCCCACGACCATCATGGCCATGCCAAGCCTGTGTGGCCTCCAAAATGTCACATTCTCAATCAAAGTTTGGAATTGTTGAAATCATGCGAGAGGATGCTCCTCGACCAAAGCAATACAACAACAATCTATGTTTTCCCTTAATTCCACCTCTTGTGCAACCATGGCCAAAAATTAGTCATTGAGATATGTACGACACCACCCCAATCACCATTGCATGTGTTGAAAAGCATATGGATTTGAAGCATCGTCTCACCTAAGTTCAACGGACCTAACGTCGATGATTTTCGCAGCCTATAGCTCTAAAATTTATATTAGGAAGAAGGTGCTCATTTTTTTGTTTACCAGATATGATAAAGGAAAGAAAGAGGAGGAGTGTTGGAGAAGAGTAAGTAGATGTAATGTTTATTTAATAATTTCCGATATTTCACTACATAATATTACGTTTGCGCATGAATCACAAATGATAGAAATAAAAATACGACCACGCACAATAATAGGACATGATCATAAAACAACAATAAAATACAATGACTAAATTATTTTATGAAGTTTCAAAAATACCAACGTATCCGGGACCTTCCATGTCTTGGGGACACCGCAACAACAATATATATGTATGATATACCTTATAGAGTGTGTATGTCATATAGCAAACACACCCGTTAAGCATAAACACGTGCCAAATTACGAGCGAGCTAATCCTACTCATGAAACTAAAAGAAATAAATAATCTCTTGATTCCATGTACATGTATTCCACTTACATAAACTGAAAGAGATTAAACACGAAAAATAAAACAATACAATAATTCATTCATTATATCATGAATCTAACCCTGCTAAATCATATATAGCAATCATCTCACATAAACATGTCATATCAAACCACATAACTTACATTTTTAATGCAAGAAGCATACAACTAAAGTAAAGCCTATATGATGTACATATGTCATCTGTATGAAGTATTCATCGTCAAGAATCGAGCGAAAAATCCCCGATCGGATAAGTGTAAATCCCCTCGAAATCATGTACTCGAATCTGGATCAAGAACAGTTATGCAAATAAAATGATCTATATATAGTTTATGTATTTATTCTCTTGGTTTCTAAACTACACCAGTTCGTTTTTACTTCTAAAATCATTTATGTAAATAATTCATAAGAATACAACTAAAGTTTCAAACTTGTATAATACCCCACTACACCCTGAGAGTATATACAAAACCTCTTACTTAATCTTATCTTCTTTTTTAAATTCAGATGCCGCCCCAAAATAAATCTAGGTCTTAAATAGAGTCAACCTCTTCGACCTCTTTACTCATTCATTCTGGTAAGTAGTTAATAAGAGTAAGATGCTGGTTTCCAAACTCAGTTCTAGAGTCTACTTTTTTTTAGACATATCTAAGGCAAAGACATTTATTAGTCTGCCCAATAACATCAAATAGTTTACACAACTCAAATGTCCAAACAAAAGACATAGTTGGAATAAAACAAAACTAATTTAAACCTTCTTATCAAATTTAAGCCATTAACTTGTATTAAATTATTTCTTTTCTAACCAAGAGTGATATAAACTCATCTTAAAAATTCCATTTATCAACATGCACTTTTATCAAAATACCTTTTTATTCGAATCCATTCTCTTGAAGGAAACTTAAAATCTAGATGCCCATTTTTAATGGATCACCATCAAAGAAAAGCAAGCAGCTACGAAATCGTGGGGCACATCAATACCAAACAAGGAAGCTAACCAGATGCAGGTCGTACGAGAATTGCATAACTTTTTGGTTCGGTGCCGATCTGATCCAATTGGATTGGCAGCGATCCAAAAAGTTAGCTCCAAACACCACCAAACTTCCTAAGCTGGCTCTGCAAGATGGATACAGGCTTCTAGTAAAGCAGTTTTGGCCCAAATGCCCTCCAACTCCCATAAATACCATCCCTATACAACAGAAATGGGATCGGCTCTGATCTCAGCTGAAACACTGTCATTATTTCTTCACTCTTCTTTTCCCTCACAATAACTATGATCCTTCTGGTTATCTCTATCAATGGCAGGCTTGCTCTAACTTAAGAAAAAAACCATATTGTAATCCAAGCTCCTTTATAATAGAAGTTGATCAATAAAAGATATAAAGTGGATGTAGGCTTCGTTAACAGTCGAACCACTATAAAACTCTCTTGTCTCTTTACTTTTTCCGCAATTTACTATTGCCTTTTTCTATTTCATTTGTCTTGATAAATAAGATTGGTGCTTTCACACTGAATCCAGATTGTCGGTACATTTTTTAGGGTAGGTTATTGGTGCTTTCACTGAGAACCGAACTCATGCATAGATCGATTTTTCCTATTTGGATCCCCAAATCTAGAAAGTAGATCCATAAAATCAGCTTTTGGAAGTTTAAAGCTTTCCATGGAAGATAATGGCAGGGAGAAAGAGAACCGCTTTCAGAAGATCCATAAGCGCTGTTATAGCTGGAGAAGAAACGACCCTCAGCAAGTTGAAATCAACGATGCCAATAATCCATTAATCGGAACAAATTCTTGACCTAACATAGGAGATCCGTTGCTTGGATCTTCTACCTTGTGTGAACTCATCACAAAAGGCGAATTGAATAAGATGGTTGATGAAATCAACCAAAAGATGGAGAACAACAAAAAAAATCTAATGGACAAATTAAATGACCTCCTAACCTTGCAATGAATAGCTGCTGCTAGAATCTTGCTAGAACCCGTGGCTGCCATAGAGCAGGAAAACACTTTCGTTTTTGGCCTAAACGGAAGAAATGGAAAGTATAACCAGAAAGGAATGATAGATCGAGCTGCAGGAATCGTCTTAGAAGGAAACACAAGCACTACTCCAACTGTAACGTAGCCCACTACAAACTTGAATCTAGGAGTGAAAACCCCATGGAAAATATTAATATAGCGGTAGATCTCTCCAACTCTGAAAATGGTGAGCAACTTGAAGGCAACAAGTTGGAAAAAATGCTAATGCACTCGATACCAGCAGGGAGTCCCAGATTGCCCTATCCTAACCAACCGCAAGCCAATGGAACTCCGAGGGAGTGGCTCTTTCAAAGACAGGAGAGCCTAGGCTTCAGCCCACTTACCAAGATTGTTTGCCAAATCAAACATTTGGCATAATCGTTGACAGTAAACCCACGGACTACTGGACATCAGAGGCATATATTGCAGATATGATCAAGTGCTTGATGGATTAAAGTAAGGATAGGAGAGATGATGAATGGAGATCTGCTCCAGGCCGATCCCTTCACTAGTGACATTTTGAATGAACGGTATCCTGAAAAGTTTACTATGCTGACTATTCCATCTTACGATGGAACTACAGATCCAAAATCTCACTTGTGCATTATAGTTGGTACGCGGATGGAGGAAATGCTTCAAATATTGTTCGATGTAGATGTTTTCTTATCTTCCTAGAGGGAATTGCTTCCATGTAGCTCACCAGGTTCCTACCAAAATCCATCTCCACTTTTAATGAACTAGCAACAAAATTCTTTGATCAGTTTAGGCTTGCACGATATAACCAAAAGATGTGATGTCCTTATCTAGCTTATTCTAGGGACAAAATGAATCTTTGAAATCCTTCATGAGTTGGTTCAACACTGTGGTGGCTTAAGTGACCCAAACGAAGATATGGTCTTCATTGCCTTGGTCCTTGCTATCTATCTCGACACTGAATTCGAAAAATGGATCAAAATGAAACAGCCTACGACTAGGACGGACTTTAACCAAAAGGCAAGCCAATACTTGAGATTGGAAGAGGCGGAGAAGCTAGAAGGAAAACCTTCTAACCCACAGCCAACCAACGCTGGATAGAATGGCATGGCAGCTAACCAAGAAACAATCGCCTTCAAGACTACTGCAGGAAAGGTGAGGAAGGATGGGAACTCGAAAAGGAAGAACCAGAATTCCAACAAGTGAAAATGAGGTAACAAACAACTTAAAGTCTTGAGACTCAAAGACAATACCCTGCTCAATGAGACTCCAGAAGACGTGTACCTTATGACACAAGGGACGAGGGAGTAAAAGAAGTTGCCTAAAGTAGAAAAAGCATTCTGAAAAGTACTGCTGCTTCCATGAAACACATTGTCACAACACAAATTAGTTCCAATACCTGAAGAACCTGATTGTAGAGCTGATTTGGGAAAATAAGCTTCAATAATATGTGAGAAAACCACAAAATCTTGACTAGCCTGCTGCACCCTAAGCTCCTAAAGACTGGGGAAACCATACCGGAACCAGCGAAGAGGGATCCATGCAAAAACTCATCATTGAAACGATAAATAAAAGACCTCATTCGGTGCAGAATAGTTAGGAGAAATGAAGCAATATGTAAGCTCACTGAAACATGTTCCAAAAGATATGTGCTTCACGGTTGAAGGCGGAAGTCCTGCTAAGTAGTAGAGAACCATGAATGATGCTATAGTATTCTAGATCGAGACATCGAAGGAATGGAAGCTCTGACCCTCGACCCCATGGTCGTGCCGATAGGAATCAGATAAGCCATGGTCCAACGAGTATTGGTGGACAGTGGTTGCTCTGTCAATATCTTATTCAGACACATGTTTGATCATATGAAGATCAATATGAAAGACATATCCACTTGTCATAAAAAGATCCAGGGATCCACTCATGAACCTAAGCAACTCGTCTGAACAATTGATTTGCTTATAGAATTGAGGGAAAGAGAATGAAGAGTCATCCTCATCCAGACCTTTGTGATCATGGATGAAATGTCCACCTACAATGCTTTCTTGGATCGGTCTGCTTTTATAGGCTTCACGATTGCTTTAGCTAAGTGGTGTCTAACCATGAAATTTCCAATAAAGAATGGAGTTGGGGTCGTCAAAGGAGACTAAATTATCGCTAGAGAATGCTACATCATAGAACTGTGTGAATCTAGAAGAAAAGAGATGGAGAAGAATGTGGGTAGAACTCCCCACATTCGTGGACCTACCACATAAAAACTACATAGCCACCCCTAGTAGGGGACCATAGCCAATTCAATAAGGCTTTGGACACTAGAAAGAAGACTTCAAAGGAGGATCGTGTAGTACTAACCAAATTGATAGTGCTTGCCTCGGTCGATATGGAAGACCCAACCTGGGTCCTAAAAATTGGGTCACATCTTAAAATAAGATGCGACACAAACTAATCAAGTTTCTCTATGCCAACCTAGACGTATTTTCTTAGAAACTTCCAATATATGCAGCGTGTCATCAGAGATTGCATGCCACACACTCAGTATAAATCCCAAATATACACCAGTGAAGTGGAAAAGGTGAGTCTAGGACCCGAATGGTCCAAAGCACTAAGAGAAGAAGTGGATAGGCTGATGGAGAATGACTTTATCCATGATGCAACCATTCTCAAATGGGTATCCAACCCGGTCTTGGTCAAGAAATCCAATGGGAAATGGTGAACTTGTATTGACTACTAAGAACTAAATAAAGCATGCCCAAATAAACAGCTTTCCATTGCCTAGAATCGACCAACTTGTGGTTGAGACAATAGGAGATGAATTGTAATCATTCACGGATGCTTATTTGGAATACAACCAGATCATGATTTACGAACCAGACCTGGAAAACACAAGTTTTATCACTAATATGGGATTACATTGCTACAATGTAATGTCGTTCAGCTTAAAAAATGTTGGGCCAATTTACCAATGACTAGTGAACGCCATGTTCAAACATCAGATCAAGAAGACTATGGAATTCTATGTTGATGATATATTAGTTACGTGCATAGCCGTAAATCACTTGGAAAATCTCGCCGAAATGTTCGAGATACTTCGTAAGTATAGAATGAAACCCAATCTACTTAAATGTCATCTTCGGGGTAGCCTTTGTAAAGTTCCTAAGATTCATTGTAAGTGCAAAAGGCATCGAAGCTAACCCCAAACAAATTACCTCCTTACGAAAGTCGAGGCCCTAAGGAATAAGAAAGTGTTACAAATCTTGAATGGAAATGTTGCAACGCTAAGCCTGTTCATCTCAAAAGCAACTAGCAAATGCATGCACTAAAAAAGGGAAAGAAGAACTTCGAATGGAACTAGGCTTGCCAAACTGCCTTTGAAGAACTGCTACGACATATGAAGACTCCGCCAATCCAATCCAACCCAGTAGATGGAGAAGACTTGTTTATCTACTTATTAGTCCCGCCTCATGCATTAAGTGCCACGTTCGTACGAGAAGAAGCTAGGGTCCAACGAACCGTATATATCATCGGTAAATGGCTCACTAAAGTTGAGAAGAACTATCCGAAGTTGGAAAAAGTAGCATATTGCATCTTGGTCGCATCCAGAAAGTTACAACCATGCTTCCACGCACACCCGATCAAAGTACTAACAGATCAACCCTTGAAGCTGGTGATGTACCACCCCGAGACCTCTGGATGGCTTGTCAAATGGAACATTGAATTTAGTTCATATGAAACCATTTACCATCCTCGAAGGGCAATCAAGGGGTAGGCGCTGACATATTTCATTGCCCAGTTTACAATATGAGATAACGAAAAATAAATTACTTCAAAAGTGGAGACACGATGGAAGTTGTTCATCGATGGTGCATCTAACAACTTTTGCTCGGGAGCTAGAGTCGTGCTCGAAACTCCCATAGGACGATCTGTTTGTTTACACCTTACACTTAGAATTCCCTGCAACAAAAAATGAAGCAGAATAAGAAGCATTAATAGCTGGGCTGAAAGTGGTAAAGGAACTTGGGATAAAGTCCATTCATATCCATAGCGTCTTTCAGACTAGTCTTCTATCAGGTGAGAGACGAATATCAAGCCCGAGGAGAGAACCTCACTCCGTATCTATCTAAAGTGCAAGATTTGCTGAACAACATTGAGCATTACACTATAACTCATATCCTAAGGGAACAAAACATGAAGGCGGACTATCTACCTAAACTGGCCAATTCCGAAGAATCTCAGTCAATGGAACTGGTCCGAGTTGAAACTCTAACTACTCCAAGCAGTGGCGAGATGGATATAAGCTAGATTTTCGAAATAACCAAAGAACCAGAGACATGGATTACACCAATCAAGGAATATCTACACGGAGGAACACTCCCCACAGACAAGAATCAATGGTAAAAGCTCCTTCATAAGGCACTACGATTTGTAATACAGGACGAAATACTCTACCGAAGGGAATTCTCTACACCCTTGCTCAGGTGTATGATCAATGGCTAAGCTCGAAGAATCCCCAGGGAAATTCATAAAGACGACTGCGAAGATCACATCGGGGGACAAACCCTTGTCGATATGGGTATTTTTGGCCAACGGTCAACCGTGATGCATCAGATTATGCCAAACGGTGCGACCAATGTCAAAGATTCGGCAAAGTTAAAAGAACTACTTCAACTAAGCTAACATAGATGGTCAACCCATGACCATGCGCAATCTGGGAGATCGATATTGATTGGTGTATTGCCAATAGCCTAAGGAGGAGCTAAATATGCTATTATTGCTATCGACTACTTCAATAAATGGGCTGAAGCGAAATTGCTGGGCACCATTACCATAAAGAATGTTATTAATTTTATCACTAAAAACATTATTTGAAGGATTGGAGTGCCACAAAAAATCATCACAGATAAAGGGACTTAATTTGAAAGCACTAAGTTCAAAGACATCTGCAATGCTTCTGAATCGAGAATTTTTTTTACACTATTGCACATCTGTAGGAAAATGGGCAAAATGGAGGCAGTAAATGAGATCATCAAGTTTACCATTAAAAAGCAACTAACTAAAGCTAAAGGAAATTTGGTTGATGAACTTCCATTTGCAATATAGGGTTACAGAACAACGCACAAATATACAACCAGGAAATCTCCATTTGTCCTGGCATATGTTTCAGAAGTAATGATCCCAGTCAAATTGGAAGTCCCTTCTCATCGAAAGCAGAACTTCAACCAAAGGCAAAACGAGTAGCTCCTATTCGATTTGCTCGATATGGTCGATGAGAAGCGGGAAGAAGCCGAGCTAAGGACTGCTGCTCACCAAAAAAGGGTCACACAACATTCCAACTCCAAGGTACGTAACTGTATTTTCAAAGTAGGAGACCTTGTTCTCAAATGAGTCTATCATGTACCAAGAATATTCGGACAAAGCCAGAAAGGGCCCTATGTAATCTGCTAGAAGCTAGGGGATGGCATGTTCAAGTTGGCAACCATCGATGGAACTCAAATTCCTCGTGCTTGGAGTAGTTAATCGCTTATCATTACTTTATCTAAGTCTGTCTTATGTATTTCCTATTTCCGCAAATAAGCTACCCTGGGATATCAGAGGCATTGTAAATAAGCAGAACTTGCCCAACTATTATTTCAATTAATGAATCTGCATTGCTTACTAAACCAATGAAACCACGTTCGCATAAGTAACCTATCAAGTTGATGGGCTCAAATCGACTCAAAACCATCTGATCGCTACTTGAGATATTGGAACCACACTCATGTATGCCTCATCTACCCACCGAGTCGACGAAAGAAAATTGATCCAAACCACTGATTGATAGAACTCAGTCCTGACCTTCTAAGAATCGGCATTGCTCTGACGACACCGAAAGGTCTGAATCTAAGCTGCACATTTCGTAAGTCACGTATCGCTTCTTGGTTCACAAAAATGTGACCGAGCAAGCCTCGATCCCACTATGGGCATTTCATAATCCGTACAACACTACTTAGATCAGTAAAATTGCATCCAAAAACAAGGAACACTCATATTACAAAAAGCCATGCATCGCTTCTGTAGCCAAGGAAATAGCACACCAAGGGGTGATACATGTGCACAATAGCCTGAACATCAACGTTGCGATGGAATCAATCACCGTAAGACCGCTAAGAAGCTTCACAATATCTTGAGTTAGAAATAAAAATGGGATATCTAAAATAAAGGCAATAAAATTAGAAGTTTCTAAAGATAGAAGTTCCAATATATATCTGACTGGGGAATCCGGAAGATTACTAGGGGCACCATGTCTCGTGTCAAGTGTTCAGAGAAAACAGTCCTGTGAACTAGAGGGAGCACACAATCCAACACTCAACCAAAATAGAAAATACTTTATAGTTTTGTTACTCCAAACAAAGAATTTTGGCAGTAATCACGGGATTAAAAAACAGTGTGGGAAAAAACAATGCCGAATAAAAAACAGTGGTATAAAAAGGCAACAGTGCATGGAATGTAGAAAAGTAGATAAGTGAATTTACAATTAAAATTTCAACAGTTTTATTACTTACAATGTTCTTCATGTACAATAATAAACAATTGGGATAAACCCGCACAATATTGGTCAAAAATAGGAAAATACAAGCCCTCTATTGCAACAATAACAAGAAATGTAAAGTACAAACTCTGCACTTGTACTAAAAGCAACTAAAAATGTAAAAGCTCTACTTCACTAGTGCACGGACAGATCAGGATTTCTTGTCACTACTTCCCCTACCGCCTTTTCTGCCTTGGATCGGTAACTTCTCAAACTTCTACCCTCCTACGGTGATCTTGGTTTTTGAAACATTACCACTGGTAGACCCTCCTTTGCCTTTATGCTTGCGAGATTTGCGAGAATTCTTTGCCAACCTCTTTTGCTCTTTAACCTTTTCCTTCTTCACCACTACCATATAATGCTTAGCCTCTATTTTGTCTGGTTGACAAGCTTGATCTGCCTAATCCCGTGTGTCAATGGCTTCCAAACCCTCCTTTTGAGATATAGAGGGGTCATCCGAGCCATGTAGTGCTACAATTTGCTCGAAGTGCGAACTAGGTTGCGAGCCGGATGTAGAGATGATAATTGATGTGGTCAGAATGGTAGCAGATCCGACACCATGAGGAGAAGGTAACTCAGCAGAAGAGAGGGTTGATCTATAATATCAGAATAATGGACGGTTATCTCAGTGATTTCATCAGGCGTAAATTAGAAGTCTCCGCACATGGGAGAGATAAGATAATTACCTACTATGGGGTTATTTTAATTAATTACTGCAACTTCGAAGACCCTCGTCGTTGCCTTCTTTTGATGGCTGCATAATCACTAGAGAAGAAGAAACAGTCCCTCATCAGGGCGAAGATTTGAAGATGGCTCACCAGGGCCTGATGGAAAATGCCCGGTTATAGTATTAGTACTGATTGCGACATCAATAGCCTTTTGTTCCCTCTCCAGTCTCAAGATTTCCTGGCCCTCCCTTAAATCTTAACGGGACTCTTCGTTTAGATGTGCTAGAACCAATTCCTCTTCGATATAACCACCTCATGTCTTGAAATCGGGCCAGAATCTCTTCCTAGACTACGGCAAGCGTACGAAAGAACGACGGACCCAAGTTACTAAGACTCGCCTGATGAAGCACGGAGTTGACATAGAAGGCCAAAATAGTAGCATCCATGCCTTCCATCTTCTTTGTGAAGGTATCTTGAAGTTTTGAGAAGATGGCATCCGTATTAGCCTTTTCTACTGCTAGCTGTTTCTTCTGAGCATCCAAATTTAAAACTTGTTCACGAAGAGAAGCAATTTCTTGAGCCTATTTGGCAATGATTTTCTTCTATATCTCCACCATTGTCTTGCTTATCCTCAACTTTTCTTTTAAAGCCGCCTCATCTGTATGGAACTATTTTATCTCATCTCTAAATACGATTGCGGCTTGACCGGTGGATTTTTTAAGCTCCTTAAGCAAAGAAGCACTTTTTATCTCCCTCTTGAGGGCGTCATCTCTCTCTTTCTTTAGCCTCTTAATCTATGCATCTTGATCTATGAGCTGCTTCTTCTACTCATCCTTTTTGGACTCAAACCAGAGGATTTCTTGGTAGTTGTTCCTACTAACAATAGATAGCTGCATGCATAATTTTCCCACCCCTTGGTTTGCCCCAAACTGCTCTGAATTGTTTGGAAATAAAGTGAATAAGGTTCGGCATAAACTGACTACAAATTGGGCTTATGAAGACAACCCCCCTTAAGAAAAAACTAGGGAATGCAGCTTGTAGATGTGGGGGACCGGTAGGAAGAATGTAAGGCGCATGCCTAGAAATCTATGGAGAGGCTGTCATAACTGTATGAGTGGAGGGAGTCACGACACCAGATGCAGGGATATTTATCCTAGTGGAAGCAAGAGGCTGTGAAATGGTTTCTCACTCTTGGTCTCTTTTCAGCCTTTTTGATGATCTCCATTCTCAATCGGGCTCTTGCTCTTTTCGTAGTCACTTCACCTCTCATGGCCTTGATCTTTCTCGGCACGACGACGCTCTTCCGCCTCTCTCTCCTCCCTTCTTTTCCACTCCTTGTCAGTCTCTCGAGGAGCATTGTACCTTCAAGAGTGTCTTTGCAAACGCTGAGACTCCAAAGCTCGATCAAGATCGCTGTAAAAAACATAAGACACGATTCCTGCAGGAAGTAAAAGAATGGCTTTAGAAAAGAGGCGATTGATGAATTAGAACATCCGAAAAAAATATAAAGCGTATGATCCTAGCAAAGTGTATGCTGTAATTTAACGACCCTAGTAGAATACACAAACCAGATCGATTACCAACTAATGTCTGAACATTGCTTCATATAGGGATAATCTTAGTAGACTGGGAAGGCAACCCTTTTGAAGTGAAGTCATCAAGTCAACCATATTCACAAAAATATCACTCGTATCTCTCAAATGAATATCAACACCTTTCAGCAAGAGCTGGATACAGGCTTAATCTTGGGAGAAACTCCTCCAATAGGCTCTTTCAAAGAAGGTAAGAGTACATGACTGGGGCTTGATTCCTAGGTCTTGTCGCCTAATTTGACGTCACCCTCATCAGTTTCCCAATATATTTCTTCCTCGTTTAGAGGATTCTCCTCACTTATTTCTCATTCTTCCTTCTCTTTAATAAGTGGAGCCTTGCCCTCACGTTGAATAAACTCTTTATCTTTCTCTTTAGGAATCGATGGCATTTTAGGTGGACCGTCGACCCCAACTTGAATTTGGATCTCCTTAGAGGTCTTCTCTGACCTATTAGATGGGCCACTTTCATCATCATCATCATCTTTACCAAAGTCAGCGAAATAGGAAAACAGAATGAGTTTGGACTCTCGAGCGGGAATGAACGCTAACGGATCCAACGGATCTCCTAAGGTGTAAAAGCCCATATCGACGAAGGTTCTCATATATCTGAGCAAGAATCTGATAGTGCGCTTCTGAGTATCGACCACTTTCAAGGTGCTAAGAATAGTGTCGAGCGTCAGATCCTTGTTGATTTTTGAAAGAACTGCAAGGAATATATGACCATTCAGTAAACTTAAAGCAATTAAAGGAAACTCTGAGCGTGGTTAAGGTGACTTACCCCCATGGTCCATGAACGGGTGAATCCTTCTATACACTTTGCATAAAAGAACTAATTCTTAAATGAAGGAACTTTGCTGGGAAGATATAGTATGTGTTTCCATCTACGCTATGCTTTAACATAAACAAGTGATGGATTAGCCTCTCTCTTCTTGAATAATAGAAGATAATGCATCTCAGCGAAGCTTGGGGCATAATTAAGCGTCCACGTTAACAGAACATGGAATCACGTCGCCATGACGTATCCATTTGAAATAATCTAGGATAGAGCCAACCCTATGTTCATAAGTGTTTTCATTAAGAAGTGAATGAATGAGGGCACTTCACTATACATGCACATATACCGGTGGTAATCCATGTATCCAGAAGGAGGCCTATGAGCAAATTCTCCTCTCAATGGAAAAAATAAGTCATCCTCTAGGATGCCATTCTGCTAGCAAATTCTTTGCAATATCCTGTGTGTAAGAATTATAGGTGCTTTCTTTGGAGGATCAAGTAAGACTCTAAAATTAGGAGGAGTGTGATAGATGACGGGACTGATTGGAATCAGAAGACCATACTGACCCGAAGTTATGGAAGCGGCGGATCCAGTTGGGATCGACGGTGACTTCGCTTAAGAAAGAGGTGAGTTCCCCTTAACTAATTTGTGTCAAGAAGATTTGTGTGTCACTCTGTATCAATCCTTGTGCTTAAAATGATCAGGTACGCCTAATCTCTAAACCATAGACCCTTGCATGGTTGACACTTGAAATCCAGGAGATAATCAACCTGTACCAACCACCGATCGGATTCAAAGTGTTAACCAGTAGTGTATGTGATGTGTAATCTAAGTGAGAATGGGTCTTGTGATCTAAATGCTATGAACAAACCATTCCATGTGGATGGTTCATTTATACCGAAAAGAGCAATCTGTACCGCCCATTAATTTCATTTCTTCTATACTTACCCATTATCAATTAAAGATCGGTAATGGATCCTTGGTCTGAAGTGACATTGAATGCTTTTCCTATTCCAGGTACATTGAATATGCAATGATAGAAATAATCCAAAGCGAGCGAATATAGATCAATATGCCCGAATCAAATAAGGAATTCCTAGCATAAGTCGATTTTAGTTCTCTGGAAGGTGATAACAGCATGAGCTGTACACACGATACCCTAAGATATTATCACCTCCTAGAAAAACAAAAATCAATCTGCAAGATGTTGTGCCAGGATCAACTGTGTAACTCGGTGCAAATCAATTTTGACTCGGTGGACGAAGATAGCAAAACATGTCGAGTACCGAGGCAAAATCCAAGCTTCATTCCATGAAAAATTCAGGACATGATTTGCTATATTCTTCCTTAAAGTCACAATCAACTCGAATCTACCACTATATTCATCACCAACACAACTTCATCACCAATCGTTAATGTAGTAATATGCCAAAATCCATGCTACTGACGTTCGAATTGAAGAAGGCAAACTGATCTTTAGTTTAGGAAGATCGAAAACGCTGGGATTTCACTCAGATCAAATCGGGAGTCTTCATGAATTTGGGGATTTTTTTGCAATGGTTCCTTGCTCTAATCGTAAGCACATCGGCCGATGGCACATGTGATGGTCGACAGTGGCAGCTCCTTGATGGATGGAATGCTTGGATCGGCTAGCTAGGGTTGAGGAGGTCGGATCGACTGGGAAAATAAGACATCAGATCGAATGGAAATGTACTAAAGTAAAGGGTCATCTCATATAAAGTTTTTTTTAAAAGAAAGTTTGAGAAAATTATCAAGTACATGGATCGGTATCAATCCAATCCAATTGGATCGGTACCGACCCAAATTTACTCCTCCAAATGTTCCTAAATTTTCCCTACATGACCTACTCGATGTTCATATTCGTTCTGCAAATTATCAAGTCAAGATCATTCCTTAATCATGAGCAATGGATATTCACACTAAGGTCTGAATAGTTATCCGGTACATCGTAGATAGCTTTTCAAGATGGCCGAATATGACCAATGGAACTCCTTAAGATGGAAACCTAAAGATAAACAATTCTAGAGCACACCTTCTTTTCAACGAAAGTGTACTCTGGAAGCAAATATTAATTAGGTTTTTAACTCAACAGAATTAAAATGGAGTCGGAACATTCAGATTAGCCCAGAATGACTCGAGACTTGATTGGAAGGCCTAAAAATACAAGGAAAAGCACCCCAAGAAGTTTGGACCTTTTTTATGCTAACATTTTGGATCGGTACCGATCCGATCAAATTGGATCAGTATCAATCCAAATATTACCTTATTGGATAACCAATCCACTTTTCTTACACTCATATGTCTCCGTTAAGCTTATCCACCAAGTTTGGTAATATTCCAATCATCTGAGTTCAAGAAATAAAAAATTACCCAATTCAGATTATATATTAGTCAAACCCATAGGTAAATCACCATCAAAGTAAATCAACAAGCTAAGAAATTTCATGGAGGCCATTAAAACCAAACTACAAAGCCAACCAAATGAAGGTTGAACAAGAATTGCATAATTTTTCGGATCAGTGCTGATCCAATCTGAAAAGTTTGCTCCAAACACCTCCAAATTTCGTGAGCTGACTCTGCAAGATGGATATGGGCTTATGGTAAAGTGGTTTTGACCTAAGTGCTCTCTAGCTCCTACAAATACCATCCTATTTGCAACAAAAAAGGGATCGGCTCTGACCTCTGTTAAAACTATGTCATTGTTTCTTCACCCTTCTTCTCCCTCACGACAGCCATTAAAGGGCAACCAAGATCCTTTCAGTTGTCTTTAACAATGATGGCTTGATCTAAACTAAGAAAGAAGAATCATATTGAATTCAAATTCCGTTGTAACAGAAGTTGATAATAAAAGCTCTAAAGTGGACGTAGACTTTGTTAACAGCCGAACCACTATAAGAATCTCTTGTCTCTTCACTTTTTCTGTGAGTTACTATTGCCATTTTTCTATTTTATTTGCCTTGGCAATCAGGACTGGTGCATTCACACTCAATCCAGGGTTTTGATCCATTTTTTAGGTTAACAACTACTATCACTTTTTCCCTAAACACATTTGAAATCCTTTTCAAAACATCGGGTTTAAATTCTTTGAAATCCTTTTCATTTGCAAAACACATTTTATAAACTGTATTTATAAAATCGTTTTATCTTGATTAACTTCCCTTTAACAAAGTAAACTTGTTAAACCTACATTATTAATGAACATTTTATAGCAAAATCATGAAACTGAATTCATATGGTGTTCATATTTAATTCAACCAAAACTGTAAATGCTCATAAGCTTACGAGCATAAATAATCAATTAACAAACAATAGTTAATGCCCCTAAAATGGA
This sequence comes from Allium cepa, assembly GCA_030765085.1. Taxonomy (NCBI): domain Eukaryota; kingdom Viridiplantae; phylum Streptophyta; class Magnoliopsida; order Asparagales; family Amaryllidaceae; genus Allium; species Allium cepa. Next base: position 941,655,548 of record CM060934.1, on the reverse strand, counting down.
CGAGCATGACTAATCGAACAATAAATGATAATAATTGAATATAATCATTTCATAACAAATAAAAACATCATAAATAACTTTGTCAAATTTTTAAAAATTATCCTTTTATGTATCAAATATAAAATCTGCGTAAATTTTTTCATTTACCAAATTTTCAAAAACTATACTTTGTTGATTCGCCTTGTCTTAGTGTTTAGAAACCCCTCTTGATACATTTTTACCTTCCTTATCGACCATAATTCATAAACCACTCAATAGATCAATTGGCACTGTACAAAATATTTTTACAGCACTAACAAATACATACTCTCATATAAACACACACATTGAAACTATTTCTAGGGTGTTACTAACCCTATCTCTAATGAGTCTACCCCCATCAAGTCATATGTTTCTGCTCAGCCTAAGATCTGATACCACGTGTAACGTCTTGCGTTTTTTATTCTTAAAAGTCAACACTAATACATACATGGTATTTGCGTGCCATGCATCCGAGTGCTAGAAAGATAGACTGTTAGGGTGAAAGAAAGAAAAGATTGAACAGAATCTCACATTGTGAATATTAATATATAATACGCAAATGATCTTTGCAGAAGGAAACAGTAATATGCATGCATCAATTAGAGTAATCTAACCTATCATTAGCCTGATAGTTATAACGACCTATCCTCACAAACGTTGATAAATAGAATTCAAGAAATTTAGTAGAAAATAAAATACGTGAATACATCTTGGAGGCATCTAGTTATTCTCCCAAAGCTCCAAAGTGTCCTGCTAAATCTTGAAATATGCTCAGGCTGACCCAATAATGATATAAAAATAATGCCCAGATTAGTTTGGTAAATCAGTATGAGAAACTCTTATCATATGGATTTTTACTGCTATAAAACCATTCAAAAATAAAGACATCTTGTTAGGCCACAACGCACAGGAACATGGACAAGCTTTTACCCTACGATAACCGAACAATTTTATTATAAATTCAGTTATATTATAATATTATCTAGGTTTTAAAATAAATATTTAACATAGCTGAAATGGTTACATTAACTACATTTGATAGCTTATTTATTATACAACTAAATCCATATAGAAAGTATTGAAAAAAGGGTTCTAACAATGATAAGGTAAGGGACTACCATCCTAGAGTTCACCTTCAGATAAAATGTACTGAGGCTGCAAACATTACACCTCTACCAACATAGAACTAGCCTACCCTTTACAAGATAGTACCGGATATGATCATCACCTCATCTGTCAGCTTGACAAAACATTCCCATGGCCACAAGGATACATAATTTGTAAATATCGATCTAAATACAAATGATGGCCAAACTCTAATGGTAGCGAACTACATAACCCTACTACATGTACGTTATTTTAGTCATTTTTGAGTAGTGGCTTGAGTTTACTGTTTATCTTTTAGAAAATCCCACTTGGAATGCCGCTTCTATCCTCCAGGCAATAATGCAATGTTAGCATTCACCATATAAGTTATTTTGAGACTGAACAAACAGAAGGAATTACTTCTACTACATCCTTTTTGGAATCACCCATGGGATTAGTAGCAATTAGCCCTTGCACTTCAAAGAAATCCGTCTTCAACTCCATCATCTTCATAATGTCTTCAATTTGAATGCTTATGCTAGTTAGAAGTGGCTTTCAGATAACATATTTGATCTCGGACCTCCTGAACTAATAATCGATAGTTTCAAAACTAGCCAAAATTTGATACTCGGTTATTAACTATCAAATAAGCAAACAATCCAATCTTAGATTTAATTTCATATAGAAACCAAGCATGATTAAGCACAAAAAAAACTACTAAGCATCTTTAGTTAATCCTTTAATTAATTATAATCACTTTGTAAATACTTGTATCGATACTTTTACAAAAATTTACATATGCATATTACTCATTCATTATTCATTTATACTCTTTCAAAGTTTGGAAAAATATTTATACACTTATCTCATTTGTATAAGTATATTCATAAAACAATGCACCTTCAATACTTAGAAAAACGTATCTAGATACTTATCTCAACCGTATAAGTATATTCACAAAATATAAATATAGATTTCATTTCCAAAACCATACTTATTTGGGTTAAAACAAATGACATTTAGAACATATATAACACTAAACTCAAAATACTTTTGGTATAAATAAATGGATCGTATGGAAATTAGATCAAATATACTTACCATCACTTTCTGATTCCAAACTTGTGTTATCCCTCAATTAACGATATAGTCATACAAGTTAGAGAACTATCCTCGACTTGACATACATTCTTAATTCTCATGGATAGAGACAAGTTTCCATACCTCGACATTTAGTGTTAAATACAAAAAAAAATACTTTCCATACCACTATAAGTTATAAAGATCGTTATGTAAGTTAAATCTCATTCCATTTATAAAACTCCTTTTTATAAATACCTTTTCTATTTAAAAAATCCTTTAATAAATCTCCCTTCTATTTATAAAACTTCTTTTCATAAACCTCCCATATATTTACAAACTCCTTTTATAAATCTACTTTTTATCTACAGAACTTCTTTTTACAAATCTCTTTTATATTTACAAAAATCCTTTTATAAATCTCCTTTCTATTTATAAAACTTCTTTTTATAAATTTCCTTATTTTAAATCTCATATGCCTATCACAAATCTTCATTTTCAAGACAGGACTAAATATTTTCCATCAAAAATTCATTCCATATATCACTATAAATTCGTAGATGTGATTTATTATTTCAATTTATCAAAATGATATCATTTCCCTCTATAAAATATAATTTATAAATCTATTCAATTACTTATAAAATATCACTTATAAGTCTATCTTCTCATACACCATTTTATACAAAGCGTTTCACAAATATTTGTTCCAAAATATTTATATCTTATTTAATAATAGAATCACTTTATTATAAAAGATAAATTCTCGATTTTGCTTTCTTAATAATTAACATTTGTTACTGTTCGAACAAAAAATATGTCACAGACATCCAAAAGATTGTGTAGAGAATAAAAAGTAAAAAATTTAAATGAAAAATGAGCAAGAAAAGAGCATAATGTATGCATGAGGGTTTGGCTAATATTGGCCTACCTTCACTTTGTGATTTTACTTCTTAGATCACTAGGTTTCAAGTAAGAGTTCTTACAAATTAGTGTAAGTCCATGGATAATAAAGAAATTGGAGTAGAGAAAGCAAAAGCCTAAAAATATCCTTAAAAATGAACCCTCCTATTTATAAAGGTGGAAAGCCTAAAATCTCGCCCCCGTGATCTCCATTGCATTTTCCACATTATAGACCATTTACCTAAGAAAAATAGATGGACAACTCAGTTAAATCACAGATCGGTACCGATCCATGGGTGTGGATCAATATCGATCCATAAATTCTTAATTAGATAGTTTTGGTCTTCTTGCCTTGACTCAATTTGTGGTTAGATTCATGATTCCATACTAGTTTGCAACCATTATTTACTTGTTTCTGAGTCTAAATGATGGATCGGTGGAGAAGCAGAGTTGCTGATTGAAGTGCTCAAGGAGATCAGGAGAAAATTGCAAAGGATCAACGAAATAACTCCTAAAATAGGCTTTTAGCATCAAGTAGATTCAGTATGAGGAGCCAAGGCATGTTTGGATAAAGCAATACGGGTCGATACTGATCGGTACTGATCTAGAAGGTTGGATCGGTACCAATCCAACATATGTTGGGATTGTCACCTGAAGCCTTGTGTTGGTTTGGTCTCCTTCTTGCGGTTCTGTTTGAACTTGGTTTCTAGACCTTTAGGCCATCTCTTCGGCTTCCTTCTTTGATAGTTTCCAAGTTTGATTCGTCCAGTCTATTCGAATATTTTTTGGTCAAAAGGCTGGATAAGACTTGCCCCTAAAAAGTACATCTTGTTTTGAACATGATGTTCTTTGAATCAAAACAAATTGGCATTGCCGTGAAGGACTCCACTCTATGTTTTGAATAGTCGTTATCCTTCTAGTAGATCGTTCCATTGGAGTGTTATGTCCATAGATATCCGTTATGATATTCTATCAGCATCTGGCAATAAAAAATAGGAGTACGCTTTCACGATTTATTATTCTAAACTTAGTAGTTTTGAACAGGTTCCTCTCATGGATTTTCCAGGTTTTAATCTGATTTCTCTGACTCTTGTTGTTAGGTGTTGGATATATACACGTACACACGTGCACGACCTTATACAATCCTAAGCATATGGTCATGCTCATGTAGGCACATATAGGCCAACATCATCATCATGATTTGTTTTTAAAATAAGACTCAGCATCGATCCAAGTTCTTGGATCGGTATTGATCCATGTTCTTGGATCGATACCGATCCAAGTTCTTAGTTGGTATCAATCAAAGACTTTGAAGCTTTTCTCGCCCAAAAACAGGGGTTTGGGTTTATAAATCCATCCCTCTCTTCTCTCTCATTCTATCTTTGCATGCCGAATCAACTTGAGCTCTGCCACTAAAGTCTTGAACCTCGATTTGAACTTGTACCGACCTTGCTTGCCATCTTTTGCCTTCTCATTGCCCCCAATGCTTCTGCCTATGATCTCGAACCCAATCGTTCCATCACCAAATCTCAGTTCCATAACACCCAATCGATCCATTCGGAACTGATCCTAAACCTTGAAAACCTCTCGACTTGAACATCCATGCCCATGAACATAGATAAGTGGTGAGTCTGGGACCGACGTGTATGAACTTAGCATGACTAGCCCTGGTTTGGAAATGGGAGACAAGATGGAGGAGGAGGATGAAATTTGTCCAAGGGGTTAGATCGGTATAAATCCAATCCTTAGGTGAATTCTGTGAACTCCAAGGTCACACGTGATTTTTTTCTTTAAGGACCAAGGATTTGTGTCAAATTATCCTTCTTGATTTTAAACCATTTCCAAAGCATGGCTGATAACATGACATTCTTGGGATGGTCACCAATGACGGTCACTTTGGACGATATCCAAACCCTTAAAATGAACAGTTATATGTTATCAGAAATCTGCACAGCATGATACCGCTGTACCTCCGCGTATTTTTAGTAACATTGTTAGGAACATTTAATTGGGTAAATTAAATGAAATAATGTAAAATAGTTAATGGGTTGAGATTCGTGATTAGTAAGGATAGCCGTGCCATATACAAATGAACTAAAGAATTAAAATGTCAAGGCAAATAGATAAGGGGCAATATAAGAATAAGACACATCCTTATACCCTAAACCTTTAATCCTATCATTCTCACGTTCATTATATATTCACAAAATGAAAATACAAGCTGGAGGCCGACCATCATTAGGAAAAGCAAAGAGAAGATTTCAGGAGGAAAAGCTTAAGCAGTTTAATCAAGAACAAATCTCAAATCCTTAATCTCAATGCTAAAGGTGAATAATGACTACATCTCATATTTTTATTATTTTATGTTTTAAGGTTAATTCGAAATTAATTACAATGTTATACTATCTTTTTGAATGATTAAATGTTCATATATGCTTGTTGATGATTTATGCTTATTTATATTGGTTTTATGATATGTTATGATAATAAAACCCTATTAAACGACATAAGAATGCCTTGCGATTTTAGATTTCGATCAAAAATGATATTTTAGAGTTGGATTTCAATTTTCATAATTTTATGAATTTATATGGATTTAATATTAATTATCTAGTGAAGAAAATGATTATTTGGGTTTAAAATAACTTACGGATAAATTATTTATGTTTTGGCTTTGAAATTAATATATGTTAGAAAACATATTAAAAAGGATTTTTTGGAATCTTTGTAGAGTTTTCCTAAGTTTTTTAATAGTTATATAAAATTATTTAAGGTATAGGACTTAAATGTTTTATATACTTATAAAAGGAGAAGGGGCAATTTGTAAATTATTTAAATTGTTTAATTCTGAAATTTTAGCAGTTCGTTTAGAAAAGAAAATATGCAACTAATCATATTTTAAAAAACAAGGTAGGCTAGTTGAAAATATTACTTTAAAAAGATAAAATTCAGTTTAAACAAGCTTTTTACCTGTTTCACCACTTTCGGCACCTGGGGTTCTGACTTAGTAGTTTCGCTCCATTGCCATCGAAACCAATGCACATAGTGTCAAAGAATTAGTACATAGTGAATTTGACTTAGGAGGAAGGTACGAGGCGGAAGCTATGGGTTCCAAGAGGGACGAAGCGCTACTTTTCCTTCAAATGAAATTGTGCCTGCTTTGCTTTTGAAAGGTATGCTTTCGACTTGGTTGGCTTCCGAATGGGTCAAATTGTTCAAAAGAATGGTTTCGAAAGGGGTTGTGCCTTTTGTTTTGAGCAATACTTTCAAAGGGTCAAAACCCTTTTGCTGCCACTTTCTACCTTTCGAAGCTAATGGTTTCTGAAGGTATACTTTATTTTAAAATCCAAGCCATTTCTCTAATGCTTTTGAAGGGTTGGTTTCGACACCAACACTTCTTTACTCAGGAATTTCTTTCGAAATAGTGCCTTCAACTTAAATGTTTTATAATCCTTTTGCTCTATTGAAGGTAGAACCCAAATGTGTCGAAAGGCATAGTTTTTATTAGTTTTGAAAGGTTATTCAACATGCTTTAATTGAACTCAAATGTTTTCGAAAGGTCTGATGTTTGAAAAGGATTTTGATGCTTTCGAAAGGTTTTAATGTAGGTTTCAAAGGGGTGGTTCCTAATGTTTTCAAAAGGTTTATTATAAGAGTTTCGAATGGGTGGTTCCCCAATGATTTCGAAAGGTTTTAAGTGGAAGTTTCCAATGTTTATGAAAGGCAATGTTTAAGTATTTTAAAGATGAATGTCTAAGGTTTTAAAGCTTTTGAAAGGAAGGTTTTTCAATGTTTTCAAAAGGTGACTATAAATGGTTTCGAAAGGAATGCTTTGGCCTTTTGACCAAGATTGTAAAGGATTTACATGGTTTTGAAAGGGATACTTCCAACGGATCCGAAAGGGGCACTTTCAAAGGTTTAAATGTTTTCATGAACAAAGTTTTAAGTAAAGTATATATAACATGGCAAGGTGATTTGAGTAAAGAATAGAGTATATTTTCCTTGTCCAAAGTATGATTTAAAGGTTTGAATCAACTTGAGGGAAAAGGTTTTCTAGAAATTTTTTAAGGGAAGACTACCCTAAGTAAAATGACTCGGATATTAGAATACCAGATGGGATTGGTATAGGGTCGCGTCATATACATCAGTTATTAGACCCTAGCTAATTTAGTCCAAAATTCTAGTGCATATGGCTTTATCACAGGTAAGGCTGAAATTATGTTATACACAGAAAGGAATCTAATGAGAAGAGATAAGTTATTGGTGAGCCCGCAAAATCATAGCACCAGTTAGACCTGGAGTAGTTAGGGACAAACTGTCCAAAAGATAACTATCTAAACAAACTTTAGATTATTTGTTTATTTTGTCTGGTAGGTCCGAGTCAACCAATGGTTAGTAGTTAGCTAAGCAAAACTATAATGTTCGAATAGACAGTCCATTTGTTATCTGATATGTATGTTTACATAATAATGCTTTACAGTTTTAACCAGTTTTGGTTGTAGAACTATGATTTGCAAAAGTTATGTTTTAAAAAGGATATTAATGAGATGAAACCCATTCCGCTAAGCGGTGTCGTCTCACTTAATATCAAATAATAGACATGTATAATATTATTCACACCAGTCTTTATGTCTGACTCGAGATTTATGTTTTCCCCCTAAACTCTTGGGTGCTCAAAATTGACCTGAGTAGGATGAGGGTTGAGGTTTTAAGTTTTAGTAGGTTGGCGAATAAAGCTTCCGGAGATGAGCAGGTTGCTCACGGATAGCTATTTAGGAGTTGCTATTTTGTTTTTATTCCACTGTGTTGTATTAAGTCAGTTATGACTAATAGTACTCTGATCTACCAAGGGGGCATCCTCATATGTCGGTCTTGGTGTATTTATGTAGTAATTATATTTTATCTGAACTGGGAAAACGATTATGGGATTATGTGAATTGAATATGAAGTATTGTTTTGTAATGTAATCAGAAATTCTGTTTTAATCTGTAATGATTTTATTTCATATTCATATGCCTTTGATATAATGGATAACATTAGCATTAACATGTTTGATCACTAAAAGTTGATACTATAGATGACTGCGGCATCTTTAGCACTTAGAATTTGGCCTCCAAAAATGGGATGTTACAACCTGGTATTAGGGCATAGCTTTATGAAAAACTGTAAATTTAAAAAGAATTTTTCAAAACATAATCCTAAGGAATTAGATATAAGGTTGTAGAATGGGATTACGATATAGTAATGTACTTGTATTTGCTATATATAAGTATATGCTTTACCTCTAGTCTCCTATCTCTATTAGGTTATTCTTTTGTATCTCACGAGGTTCGAATACAGATATGGTTGCTAAAAGTGGAAGAGTTAATCTTGGACGGGAAAGCACCACAACAACTGGCAACGCCCGACTGAATACGAGAAGAAACCAAGGTTAGGCAGAAACTGGAAATATTGGTGCTAGAGTCCCAAATGTTGAAATGGGAGCTATGTATCCATTTTTCATGAATATAATGCAGGCGGGTGTTTCTGTTGGAGTGGTTGGAGGAAATGCTGTAGTAGGAGTTCAAGTTGCTTCCGTGGTCAATAATTATGCTATTCTGAGTAGAGAGTATGTTAGTCTTGGGGGAAAGCCATTTATCGAAACTGAAGATGCTATTGAGGTGGAGAACTAGTTGCTACATTATGAGAGGATATTTGCAGACTTGGGGCTCAATGATGAGAAAAAGAGGAGGCTTGCATCGAGACAGCTTCAAGGAGCAGCTTTATTCTGGTGGAATAGTGTGACAGCTATAATGAATGAATTTCCGATGACATGGGCTGAGTTCAAGAGAAGGTTTGAGGAGAGGTTCATGTCTATGATGGCAAAGTCTACCTTGATCAGAAAGTTCGCAGAGTTGGAGTAGGTGGAGATGACTATATTGGACTATTCTAGAAGGTTTAAGGAGTTGGCTAGGTATAGATATGCCACCGTGGATACGGTGATGAAGAGGAATTAAAAGTTCATAAGGGGGTTGAAGCCTGAGTTAGCCCGAGTTACTTTACTTCATTTTAGGGATCCTTGTGAAGTTGTATTAGAGATGATGCTGATACATGAGAAATGCTTTCTTCTCTGTAGAAGAATAGGGCAAAGGAGGTCCAAGTGGGGTAGAGTCAAAAAAGAAAGTTCCTTCGTAAGAAGGGTGCCTAGAAGGGTGAAGCCATGAAGAAAGGAAAGTCGGTGGTTGTTTGTTTCAAGTGTGATAAGAAGGATCATTTTGCTAATGAATATCATACTGGAAAGGCAATGGAAGTGATCGGGAAGAAGAATATCAGACGCTTCAACTGCAATCAGATTGGCCATTATAAGAACTAGTGCAAAGAGCCTGCTAAGGATGGATGAGGCAAAGTATTTGCATTGGAACCTGCTACATCAGGACCAACAACGCAGGAGAACAAGAACGCAGTGTTCGGAGGGATGCTTCAAATTTATGGTATGTAAGGATTGGTTGAGTAAGTACGATGCTAGGATATTTTTCCATGATAGAAAAATATCGCTTAGACAACCTGGTTGCAGTGACCGAATAGTATATACCATAGAAAGCCCTAGTCGTGTGGTGAACGAGTTGTTGGGTGTTGTGGAGTTAGAGGACAAGTTGAGTTGAGTTTCCATGGTTAGAGAATTCGTAGATGTCTACGAGCCTATAGTAGGATTGTCACCGAAACGAACTATTAAGTTTCCGATAGATTTGGTGCCAGGAGCAGAACCGGTGAGTAGACCACCAAACAGGCACCGAGATGAGGGAATTGAAGGTGCAGTGGTCATCTGACCAAGGAGCATCACGTTGGCTTTGAAGCAGCGATTTGGAAGGTAAGAGTTTTATCAGATCTAGTAGTTCATCTTGGAGAGTAGCCGCAGTATTTTCTAAGAAGCCGGATTGTGTATCGATTATCATAAGTTGAATGAGAAGACGCTAAAGAATCAATACATATTGTCGAGAATTGATGATTTATTCGATCAATTGAGTGGAGCCACGATATTTTCCCAGTTGGATTCGGAGAACGGATTCCATCAACTTAGAGTAGCAGAGGATAGTATTCCTTAGACCGCATTTAGGACCAGATATGGATCGTATTAATGGCTAGTGATGTCATTCGGACTCACTGCTGCACTAGCATTCTTTATGGATTTGATGAACCGGATTTTCAAAGAGCAATTGGATAGGTTTATATTAGTATTTATAGATGATATTTTTCTATACTCTAAGGATGAGAAAGAGCATGAAGTTCATCTTAGAGTTATGCTTGAGATATTGAGTCAGCATCAGATGAAGGTGAAGTTTTTGAAGTGTCACATCTAGAAGAAGGAAGTGAAGTTCCTTGGTCATGTCATCTCGAAGAAAGGGTTGTTTGTAGATCCGACTTAGAATGAAGTGGTGAATAATTGGAAGAGATTTGAGATGATGATTGAGATAAAGAGTTTTCTTGGGTTGCCTGGATATTTCGGAGATTTATTAACGGTTTTCCATGGATAGCAGCGCTGATGACCGAGCTAATGCGAAAGGAAATCAGAACTTGGTAGTTTATACAGATGCGTGTGAAACTGAATTAGGAGCTATGTTAATGCAAAGAGGTAGAGTGATTGCCTATGCATCACGATAGCTTAGACCGCAAAAAGTAAGATATCCTACTCACGATTTGGAGTTGGCAGCGGTGACCATCGAATTGACGATTTGGTGACATTATTTATTAGGAGAGCGATTCGAGTTATACACGGATCATAAGTCACAAAGGTATTTATTCTCTCAAAAGGAGCTGAATATGAAACAACAAAGATGGTAAGAGTTCTTAGCCATTTATGACTTTGGAATTAAATATACACCAGGGGAAGGCAACAAAGTTGCAGATGCACTTAGTAGGAGACATCAGAATGTAGTGTTAGCGATGATAGTTGAGTTGAAAGATTTGGAAGTGCTAACAACTTGCATGGTACAATGGAGATTTAAAGCTAGATCAACTAGAGAGACTGTAATGTTATCATGTTTAGAAGTTCGACCAATGATGATCGAAAAGATCGCTTATACACAGAAGGAGGATCCAGTTTTAGTTGCATGGATCAGGAAGTTAAAAAATGGAATGGAGGGCAATGAGTTGAAGGATTTTAGTCTTGACCAAAATGGATGGTTGAGGAAGAAAGGAAGATTATATGTTTCAAACGTGGGAGACATAACGAAGGAGGTTCTGAGGAATGCCATCGTTTGAAGTTCACCTTCATCCAGGAGGAATTAAGATGTATCAGGACATGAAGAGAATTTTCTTCTGGGCAGGTATGAAGAGGAATGTAGACTTATGGCTGAAGTAGTGTTTGAACTGTCAACAGGTAAAAGCCGAACATCAGGATCAAGTGAGTTACTTCGACTTTTAGAGGTCCCAAGTTGGAAATGGGATTCTATTTCTATGGATTTTGCAGACAGGTTGCCAATGCCAAGCAGAGGAAATGAAAGCATATGGGTCATAGTGGATCATAGAGGAAATGAAAGTATACAGGTTGCCGTCCTGTTTGACTTAATTGCAATGGAATGGGCACTCTTGGTCAATCTGTCCATTATAACCCATATACTATCATTTTCTCCGTTTGACCTTGGTAATCCGTCAATAAAATCCATGTAGATAGAATCCCACTTCCATACTAGAATATCTGATGGCTGAGCAACCCACTTGGCTTCTGGTGTTCGGCCTTTAGCTGTTGGCAATTCAAGCACTTCTTTACACACAAGCCAATATCTCGCTTCATACCTTCCTAGAAGAAACTCCTCTTCATATCTTGATATATCTTGGTTCCTCCAGGATGAACCATAAACTTGGACCAACAATACTCCTCAAGAACTTCCATTCTCAAGTACTCTACATCTGTAACAAATAACCATCCGAAAATCCTTTAGATCATTGATAGCAGTTGCAACCTCAAGCCTTCTGATCCTCTTGGCTAACAATGGATCCTCCCTTTGTTTAGAAGCAATCCTCTCGATCAACATCGGTCGAACTTCTAAACTAGATAATACGACTTATCTCCATTAGACCCAACCTCAGACCTCCATTGCACTTGGAAATCTGCCAATGCTTCTAAATCTTTCCACTTGGCAATCATTGCTAACACTGCATTCTAATGTTTCCTGCTAAGTTCATCTTCAACCTTGTTGCCTTTTCTTGATGTGTACTCAATTCTAAAATCATAAGCGGCAATAAACTCTAACCATCTCTGTTGTCTCATGTTCAGCTCCATCTGAGAGAACAAATAATTTGGTGACTTGTGGTCTGTATATATCTCAAACCATTTTTCCAAAAGATAATGTCTCCACACCTTCCAAGCAAAATCACTGCCGCCAATTCTAAATAATGCATTGAATATCTGACCTTATGTGCTCTAAGCTGTCTAGAAGCATAGGAAATCACTTTAACCCTCTGCATCAGCACAACTCCTAATCATGTTCAACATGCATCTATATAAACCACCAAATCCTGATTTCCTTCTAGAACAACCAAAACTGGTGCATGGATCGGTAAGTGTTTCAAATTCTAGAATGCTTCCTCACACTTATCGGTCCACGTGAACTTCACATCCTTTCTTGTTAGCTTTGCCATCAGTGTCGTTATCCGTGAAAATCCTTAATGAACATGTGATAATAATCGGCCAACCCAATGAAACTCTTTGTCTTGGTTACCATCTCGATTCTCTTCCAACTATTTACTTCCTCAATCTTAGTCGGATCTACTGACAACCCTCTCTTTAAGACTACATAACCGAGAAACTTCACTTCTTTCTTTCAGAAATGACACTTCTAAAACTTTGTCTTTAGCTGATGTTGCCTCAGCATCTCGAGCAGTGCTCTAAGATGAACTTCATGCTCTCTTTCATCCTTAGAGTATATCAAGATATTATCTACAAAAAACAATATGAATCTATCCAAGTGCTCTTGGAAAACCCAATTCATCAAATCCACAACGAAAGCTAGCGCATTAGTCAGTCCGAACGGCATAACCAACCATTCGTACGACCCATATCTGGTCCTAAATGTTGTTAAAGGTACACTATCCTCCATTACCTTGAGCTGATTAAAACCTGTCACCAAATCCAACTGTGAGAATACCTTGGCTCCACTCAATTGGTCGAATAAATCATCAATTTCGAGTAATGGATAGTGATTGTTTATCGTCTCTCATTCAACTTACGATAATCGATACGTAGCCTCAATGATCTGTCCAGCTTCTTAGCGAACATTGTGGCTGCACTCCAAGGCAAACTACTTGGCCTGATAAAATTCTTGCCTTCTAAATCCACCAACGCACCTTTAACTCCCTCATCTCTGTAAGAGTCTATCCTGCTTGGTGGCCTACTCACTGGTTCTGCTCCTGGAACCAAATCTATCCAAAACTCACTGGCTTGTTCTGATGGAAATCCGACTACAGGCTCAAAAATATTCGCGAATTCTCTAACCATGAAAACTAGACTTAACTCATCATCTGATTCCACAATGCCCAACAAAGCATACATCTCACCGCTAGAACCTTCTATGGCATAAACTATCTGATCACTACAATCTGGATGTCTAACGGATATCTTCCTATCCTGACAAAATATCCTAGCATCGTACACACTTAACCAATACATCCCAAGAATGATCTCGAACCCCACAAAATCAAACACATGCAAATTGCAAACAAAAGTACGACCTAACAGGTCAAACTCTAACTGGTCACATCTCAACCTTAGAGTTACATAACCTCCTATTGGATTAGCAACCCGCATTGAAGTAACTAAATATATGGATTCTATGTTAAGATTATCTATCAAACATCAAGATATAAAATAATGCGATGCACCAGTATCAAACAGATCTGAAGCGTACCTTCCAAAACTGCTTTTTCTTTTTTTCGAGCTGTTGGCTTTGAGGTAGCAGGCCATAATGCATACACCTTGTGTTTACCATCCTTTACGGGCTCCTTCCACTGGCTCTTATAATGGCCAACCTGGTCACAACTAAAGCACCTGACATTCTCCTTCACTTCTACTTCCTTTACCTTCCTAGCACGACACTCATTAGCATAGTGCCCCTTATTGTCGCACTTATAGCAGACAATCTCAAACTTCACCTTCTTATCTTCTCCACCCTTCTGAGCACCCTTCTTCAAAAAAGTACTTCCTCTTCTGATTCTACCAAACCTAGACTTCCTTAGTCTTACTCTTCTCCAGAGAATCAAGAATCTTTTCATGCCTTAAGGCCATCTCCACAACAAAGTCAGAAGGATCTCTAATATGAGTTAATATAGCCCTAGATAACTCAGGCTTTAACTCCTTGATAAACTTCTCCTTCCTCTTCATGACTGTATCCACTAATTCATACCCATATCGGGCCAACTCATCGAACTTCCTGGAATACTCAAGAACAGACATCTCCCCTTGCTATAACTCAGCAAATTTCCTGATTAGAGTAGACTGTGCCATTGTAGACTTAAACCTCTCCTGGAATCTTCTCTTGAAATCTTCCTATGATAAAGTTTTCTCATCAACACCGCCCGTCACACTGTTCCACCAAAACATTACTGATCCCTAAAGCTGTCTGGAAGCAAGCCTCCTCTTTTGTCCATCATCGATCCCCAACTCTACAAAAATCATTTCACGATGCAACAACCAATTCTCCATTCTATAGCATCATCTGTCCCCAAAAAAGGCTTACCACCCAGCTTAGCGTAATCTCCACTCAGCTTAACATAATGGCTAGCTGTTGGAACTTTCGAAACTCCTGCCCCTGCAGCATCTCCTCCTACCATTCTAGCTGCAACTCAAGCTTGAATCATATTCATGAAAAACTGATACATTACTCCCATATCCAGTTGGGAAACCCCAATACCAACATTCTCAGTTTGATCCGGACCTCTTCTAGCATTTGGCTGGGTATTTCCATCGGTGCCCTCCCATCATTGGTTAACTCTTCCTCTTCTTCCTTCCATATCTGTATTCAATCCTCATGAGGTATAGAAAGATTAATCCTAATAAAGGTAGGAGACTAGAGATAAAGCGTATACGTATATATAGCAGACACAAGTATGTTACTATAGCGTTACCCCATACCACAATCTTAGTTCTTACTCTAATTCATAAGGATTATGTTTTAAAAACCATTTTTTAGTTTAAAGTTTTTCATAAACCATGCTCTGATACCAAGTCATAACATCCCGTATTTGGAGGCCAAAAGCTAAGCGCTACAGATGTTGTGGTCATCTACAATATTAGCTTCTGGTGACAAAATACGATAATGATAATGGTATCCATAATATCAAAAGCGCATGAATATTATTAAAATCACAGATTTTCAAAATACATCATTTATCTGATTACATTTCAAAAGAAATTCGCATTCAAATTACCTGATCCCAAAACGTTTTCTAAGCAAAGATTAATTATAATTTAAAATAGTACGTCAAGAGCGACATATGGTGATGCCCCGTTGGTTAATCGGAGAAATATAGTCATATTTGACTTATATATGCAGCGGAATCAAAACAAAAGAACTAAAAATCCTAAATTAGCAATTCGTCAGCCAGCTGATCGTCACCGGATGCTTTAATCGCCAGAAGACTAAAACCTAAAAACCTATACCCTCAGCCTACTCAAATCAATTTTTGAGCACCCGAGAGTTTAAAGGGAAACAAAAACTATGAGTAAAATATAAAGCCCAGTGTGAATAATTATGTTACATCTTTTTTTATTGGTATTAAGTAAGACCACGCCGTTTAGCGGAATGGATTTCGCCTTATAGATATCTCCTTTAAAAACATATTTTTTGCAAATACTTTCCTGCAACCAAACTGGTTAATTAACTGATTATATCAAAATATTTATATCCTTTTTACAAATAAATGGACTATCAGTCCAGAAAATAGGCAATGAGTGGGTTGACTGCCCACAACATAATAGCAAGGTCCATTATGCTACAACTGGACTAACTGTCCGTAACAACTGGGCTGGTTGCTCGTAAACTGAACTATCTATCCAAAATCTAGGCTAACTGGCTGAAAATTTGAATAACTATCTGAAATATTGTCTTATGGTTAACTACCCTTAAATTTTCCTTGAAAATCATTTCAAAATGACTTAGTCCTTCGAATCATATATATATACAAGAAAAATATATCTTTAAGTTTACTCTAAGCCATTTTTCCACGATATATATACTTTACTCAAAATAATGTTGATGATATTTAATGAGGATTAACTACCCTCTGAAAATAAGTTGAAGTACTTTTTAACTTAAATTACATAGGTTATTCTACCTATTAATACTTTCGAAACCCTTGTTTAAAACTTTCAAACAACCCCTTCGAAACCCTTGAAGGTAACCCCTTCGAAGCCATTGAAAGACCCTTTCAAACCCGTTAAATATAACCTTTTGAAAACACTAGAAAACCTTTCCTTTCTTTTCCCCATAAGCTTCAAAATATCAGACACCCCCTTTAAAACCTTTTAAATATTGTCTTTTGAAAACGTAGGAAAACCTTCCTTTCAATCCTTTCGAAACCCTAAGAAACTACACCTTTCAAACCATTCACTAAAACCTTTCGAAACAAGAAGAACTCCGCCCTTTCAAAAGTACTTTATGTTCAAATTAAAACATGTCGAAACCTTTCGAAAACATTTCAAAACATCACGGTCGAAACCATTTGGATTCTGCCTTTAAGTAGAGCAATAGGATCAAAAACCCATTAGAGTCGAAAGCATTTGTTTCGAAACCTTTTAAACTATCTCTTTCGAAACCATTTAGGTTGCACTTTACTTATAGAAAAAGGGTCTTAAAACATTTAAGTGGAAAGCTTCTGCGTTAAAACCATTTCCTAAATAATAAAGTGATGGTTTCGAAACCATCCCTTCAAAAGCATTGAAGAGGTAGCCAAGTTTTTAGAAAACAAAATAGCCCTTTTGAGGCCATGTAGGTCAAAAGACGAAAAAGCGGCAGCTAGGTGTTTCAATCTAGTCAAAAGCTTTCATTTAAAAATAAAAGCACAACCCAATCGAAACTATTTTATTTTAAATCATTTGAACTAGTCAAAACCCAACCAAGATGAGAGCATCTTAGTCGAAAGCAAGCAGGCACGTTTTTGATTTAAAAACAAAACAAAGCCCTATCCCTACTCGAATTTTAATCAAAAACAAAGCGAGCATCTCATAATCGAATCGTTGGATATGGTTGATGAGGAAAGAGAAAAAGCAGAGTTGAGCACTGCCGCCTACCAGAAAAGGGTAGCATGGTAATTCAACTCTAAAGCCTATAACCAAACCTTCGAGGCAGGAGATCTTATGCTTAAGTGAGTTTACCCCGTTCCAAGGGCCTTCGAACCAAACTAGAAAGGACCATGCATCATAAATCAAAAGCTCAAAGATGGTACTTTCAAGCTAACAACCGTCGACGTAATTCTGATTCCCAGAGCCTGGAATAATGAATCACTTCGTCGTTACTTCATTTAAAAACTACGTTATGTATGCTCTATTTTTCAGCAAATAAGTCGTCCTAGAAATGCCGGGGGCATTGTAAATAGGTAAAGAATTTTCCTTGCTTCCCTTAATAAAAATTGATTTGCTCTTTCGCACCGAAAAAATTGTGTTCATAGTAAGTACCCGCCGGGTCGACGGAAGCAAATTGACTCGAACCGTTGAACCAGCGAAACACGATCCTTCCCTTCCAAAAACCATTATTGCCCTTGAAATGTCGAGAAGGCCCAAAAAACTAACTCCTCGTGTTGCCTGAAGATAAGCAATGCAGAGAAGGACAAAAAACTAACTCCTCGTGTGAACCGGAGATAGGCAGCGTCGGGGAGCACCTAAAAACAAATTTCTTGTGTTGCACGAAGGTAGGAAACTATAACACCCCATATTTTCATAAAATTATTTAGAATAATTAATTGGGTAAATTAAATAAAGTAATATGAAGTTTAATATGTTGAGATTTGATTAGACTAAGGGTAACCGTGTCTTGTTTGTTTGTTAATTAAAATAAAATAACATAAACAAAGTGTTAGGAAAGAGCAAGGGCACTATGAGAAATAAGGAAAGCTTATGCCTTAAACCCTTAGGAAATGAAACTCATGTTCATTTCATTTTCCCTCAAACTAAAATTATACCAAGGTCTACCACCATTATTGTTCGCAAAAAAAGATAAAGCTAGGATTCGAGAGAAGGAAGATAATCAACTAAATCAACAATCAAATCTCATGTCTTATAATCTGAAAGATAAGGTGAATAATTACTACGTTCCATTTTCTTGTGGTTTTTGGTTTTAACATTAGATATGAAATGTTTTTGCAAGTATATGCCATGTTTTGGTGATTAAAGTTATGCATATAGTTGATTGATAAATTATATATGTTCATGTTAGTTTTTATGATGTGTTTAACATGAAAACCCTATTAAGTGACATCCAAATGTCATGATAATTTAAATATAGGCAAAAATTATATTTCAGAGATGAGTTATAATTTTCATAATTTTATGAATTTGTGTGGATTTTATATTAATTTTCTAGTGAAGAAAATGATTTATTGGGTAATAAAGTATTTACGGCTAAAATAATAATTATTTGGGTTTGAAATTTTTATATGTTGGAAAACATGTTATAATATATTTTTTGGGATTTTTTCAGATTTTTCCTAAGTTATTTGATGAATATATAAAATTATTTATGTTATGGGACTTAGATGTTTATATATTTAATTAAGGAGAATGGGCATTTTAAATAATAAAATGATTATTTAATTATGAAAATAGAGGCAGCACATTTCTGAAAAATATTTGTGCACCAATGAGAATTTGAAGAATAAAGGCAAGTTGGTTGAAAAGTTATCCTTTATAAGTTAAAAACAAAGAAATCATAATTTTAGCATGTTTCGGCCTTTTATGGCATTAAACCTTCCGACCTAGACCTTCCGACAAGGTCGAGAGGTTCAAAGCTTTTAGAAAGGTCGAACCAACACATATAGTATCAAGTTACTTAGTACGTAATGTATTGGACAGAGTCTAAGGGTTCTTAGTCGAAAGGTTGGTTGCCAAAGAGGATGAAGTGTGTAGTTTTATAAACCAAAGATAGCCTGCTTTGCTTTCGAAAAAGAGCTTCCGACCCGATCGATTATTCCTGATAAAGTTTTTAAACCTTCCGACACAGTCGAAAGGTTACTTCCCTTTATTTTTTAAACTTTAGGACACAGTCGAAAGGCTATGGCCGCTTTTGTTTTATTTTAATTTGAACCTTTCGACAAAGTTAAAAGGTTTCTCTATTTTTCAGACTAGCCACTTCTCCGTGCTTTCGAAGGAAAGCTTCTGACTTAGGTGAATTACCATTGTTTTCTAAATGAAGTATAACCAAAGTTTTCGAAGCAGAGCTTTTGACAGAGTCGAGGGGTTGCTTCTAATAAAGTCGAAAGGTTTATTTTGAATAGTTTCGAAAGGCTTGAGTTCAATGGTTTCAAAATGTTTATTTTGAATGGTTTCAAAAGGTTTGAGTTCAATGGTTTCAATAGTTTTAGTTCAATGGTTTCGAAAGGTTTGAGTTCAATGTTTTCGAAAGGTTTTGCTTCAATAGATTCGAAAGGTTTTAGTCAATGGTTTCGAAAGATTTGGGTTTAATTGTTTTGAAAGGTTTTAATTCAATGGATTTGAAAGGTTTATTTTGAATGCTTTTGAAAGATTTGAGTTCAATGGTTTTAAAAGGTTTTGGTTCAATGGATTCGAAAGGTTTGAGTTCGATGATTTCGAAAGGTTTGTTGGAAAGGATTCGAAAGGTTGATATGGAAGGTTTTCTAGGTTTTTCTAAGGCAATTTTTTAAAGTAATTTTAAAGGAGGATGTTGTAGAATATGCTAGTATATGATTTTTGTTTGATGATAACAAACATATATTAAGATTTTGACTTTACTAAATGTATTTGGTCTTGATGAATTCTATTTGCTACCCCTATTTGAATGCTCTCCCTATAACGAAGCTTCCCCTTCACATATGCATGAAAAATATGCAAATAAAATAAGAAAATGCAATGAGCCTATATGCGAATATGCTTGCCAAAATCTTAGCTTCTCTCTCCCTTTTGTTATCAGCAAAAGAGTAATAGTGTTAGAAAATAGAAATAAAGTGATTGATGTTAATACAATATTAATACTTAATCGAGTATTAATTTTAAATTTCATTAAAAAATCAAACAAAAATCATATGAACTCTGTTAAGCGTATATTCCACTTAGAGTGATAAGGGTGATGTCTGTATAGAAAAACCATATAGTTGTGCCTATTTGTGGTATATTTATGACAGGAAACTGTTAAATTTTTATTAACCATGCATAACCGTTAGGACTTTTTAATGTAATTAGTATTATTATTTGATTTTTTAAAATTGAATTTCAAGCATTTTCTAACCATGCATAACTGTGAGGACTTTTATATGGGATTAGAATCAAATCGTCTATTTAATCATCAATTTTGACATGTGTTTCATACATGCATAACCGTGAGGGCTATAAATGAGCATGAAAGCACATATTCAAAGATTCTAAGTAGTTCACCCATGCATAACCATGAGAACTTTTAAATGAGAGTGATTACTTTGGATATTTTTATTGCTAATTAAATTTTTAAAAATGAATAATTTTCTGTTTAAATGCCACATTTTGACATACTATATTGGATTTTGATGAGTGACGGTCGTTAGAAATATGATAGAAATTATGATAGTCATGGAATTTTTATCAATCAAAGTTATTACAAATTTTGTTTAAATTTTTAAAGAAATTCACAACATATACTGTCTTAAGTCATAATGTATGATTAATATCTACACTCATCGCATATTTTTTCAGTCACTATTTTCCTTTTCGATAATCTGTAGGGAGTCAGATTAGTTAACATAGGCATTTTAGATCAAATTTCTAAAGTGCCTAAAATGAGATGAAGTAAGCAAAAATTATATTTTTTGGAAGGGGTTTTGTAAAAAGTATGCCAATTAAAAATCAGTTGAAATGAAAACTATGCAGATATTTTTTTTAAAAATGTAATGTAACTAACGAATGTCTCAACATAAAACACGTTCTACTAGTACTTTTTCTATCAACTAGGCTACCGGTGTAATCTGCATCTGAATTCTCCTTTGACACAAAGCTATCATTAGATAGATATCATAGACAAAATCGTGAGGTGTTCAACAAATACCTAATAATCATTTTACAGCTTTTAAAATAAGATTCTGTTGAATTTGATTGAAACCGTGCACACAAGTAAGCAGAGAACATAATGTCTAGAAGTAGTAGGATGAAGAAGTGGTCAATCATATCTCGATATTTCTTTTGATCAACTACCTTACTTTTCATCCTTGTCAAATTTAATTGTGGTGCTCAAATTTTCTCAGTTGACCACTGGCTAATTGTTATCTGATTATGGTGTAGATTTACAACATATAATACATCGTTTGTTGCCCATTTTGATTCTACCACCTTTGTACATCTCTAGGCTAAGTAAACTTTAATTTATCGCCCGTTGTGTGCCTAGAACAGCTAGAATCCAAGTACCATTTTGTTGTTCCTTAGCCTGCCAACACACATATACAAGAAAAGATTTTTGTGACCTATTTTTTTTTATAGGTTCATGATTCTTAATGACAGAAAATTTGAAAAATAAGTAGAACCAAGATGATCTATTTTTGTTCTTTTTGGCATCCAGATTTGTTTGACTCTAAGGGATTTCACATTTGTGCCTTTTGGAACCCAAATTGGTATTGTTCTCGTGTGTTTGGGTCTATACCAGCAATTCTTTTTATTGTGTCCAAATTTTCTACAAATCGTGCGCTTGGAGTTGACACGATTAGTTTCATTTGTAACTGTTTTAGATTAAGTGTACCCAAGTCCTCGTCTAACAGTGTTAATAGTTTGTTTCCTTAATAGCATATTTAGTGATCTGTCTCCTTTGGAGAATTTTCCTAAAGTTGTAGACAATTATTGGACTTGTGATTTGAGAGATTCATTATCATTTAACAGCAAAATGCACTTTTTGATGGAATTTTCTGTCCTAGTATTTTCACTTTTTTCATAATCAGGATTTTAGTTTCAAGCAATTTAATTTTAATTTTCGATTTTTTTATTTCCTCTTCAGATGATGGACACTTATCACACTTAGGGCTCTTATTTTGATTGCTTTTAACCAATTGATCTAGCTGAATGTTTATTTCTATCAAACTATCTCTTTGTGAATCAATTTTAGCATGCTTCTTCCTAAGTTTTACGAAACAGCCATTTACTTCATGAAAATTTATAAGTAATTGCGAGTGAGTAACTTTTGATACCTTGTTTGGCTCATCATCATCGCTATCACTTGTATCCTTGAAGACATAGATTTTCCTTTTCACACTCACTGCCAGTGCTTTCATCATTATCTGCATCACTTTCTTTCCAAGTTGTTGTAAAACTTCTCCTTTTCGGTTTCTTTCCTTTTTGAGTCGATTCTGAGGATAATTTGGCTGGATATGACCAGGTTTATTGCACTTGTGACCAATGATTTCCTGCTCTTCTGAGTTGTCTAGAGCTTGACGATTCTGCACTTTACTTGTTGATTTGGGGTATGATTTCCATTTTGCATTCCACCTTTTGAATCTCTTTATTATCAATGTTAGTTCAGCTACTCCATCCTCATCATCATCTTCAATTTTCGTTGTTCCCTTGAGAGCTACTGATTTCTTTCGTGTATCACTTCCTTCACGTTCTTTCTTGAATTTGATATCTAGCTCATAAGTGGTGAGATTTCCGATGAGTTCTTCAACTTTAATTTGTTTTAGATCCTTTGATTCTTGAATGGCAGTCACTTTTGCTTCAAAATTTCATAGAAGAATTCTGAGGATTTTTTGGACTATTTCCAGTTTTGTATATGGTTTTCCAAGGGATTTTGATTTGTATATTAGATTAGAAAGTCATCCACACATTTCTTTGACATTTTCATCATTTGCCATTGTGAAGTTCTCGTATTTGCTACTGAGCATGGCAAGGCGAGATTCTTTGACCTGAGAGATTCCTTCATGAGTCACTTCAAGCATGTGCCAGATTTCCTATGCGGTTAGACAATGTGAAATACGATTAAATTCACTTTGATCTAATGAGCAGATAATAGAATTCATAGCCTTAGCGTTAGCAAGTTATAGTTTATTTTAAGATATGTCTATTAATCCATCGGTTTCTCGACTTCTTAATTATCTACCATTAATGTTGGTGTCCTATATCCTGATTCAACAGTATTCGACGCATCTATGGTTTTCAAAAAAAAATCATCCTAGTTTTCCAATAAGTATATTCACTATTGAATATGGGTGGTCTAACTATGGACTGACCCTCAGCAAAAGCATTTGTGTGATCTCTTCTAGGGTGAAAACGATCCTATAGAAATCTAAAAGTTTTATTGTTTTTGAAAGGTATGATTTCTAAAGGTTTGATGTTTGATTTTGAAAGAGGTGTTTTCAAAAGTTTAGAAAGAGGTTCCTTCAAGAGTTTAAACATTTTCATCAACTAAGATTAGAGCAAAGAAGAGATATATAACATGGTGATATAATGTTGAGCAAAGCATAAAGATTATATACTTTTCCTTGTTTAAGTTTGATTTTAAGGTTATAAATCATTTTGAAAATGTTTCCAAGGAAAATTATGGGAGGGGATCCTTAAATGAAAATGAACCATATATTAATACTAGATGGGACTAGTATGGGGTCATACCATATACATTAGCTATTAACCCCAACTAATTGTTGTCCAAAATTCCAGTATGTAGGGCTTGGTCACACCTAGACTAAAATTATGATCACACCGAAAGGAATATACGTTTTCATATAGATAGGTTATTGGTGAACCCGAAAAGCCATTAGGATCAGGAAGACCTGGGAGATGATTAAGCTGAGGACAGACCGTCCAGAAGCGAAGTATTTAATAGAAAGTTAAGGACAGACCGTCCAGAGGTGAAGTATTTAACAGAAAGTTAAGAATAGATAATCCAGAAGAAGAGTAGCTAACAGGTGTTAGGTTAACTCTGATTATATATTTTCTGGTAGGTCCGAGTCAGCCAAAGGTTAAAGGTTATCCAAACAAATTTTTGTGTTAGAACGGATAGTTCATTATTACCTGATATTTATGTTTGTTTACATAATGATGCTTTAATTGTTTAACCAGTTTTGGTTGTAGGAAAAGATTTTGCAAAGATATGTTTTAGAAGGATGTTAGTGAGGGAAAACATGTTCCGCTAAGCGGTGTGGTCTCACTTAACATATATATTCTGGGATGTATAATATTATTCATACCAGGCTTTATGTTTGACTCGAAGTTTATGTTTTCCCATTAAACTCCCAGGTGGTCAAAATTAATTTGAGTTGGCTAAGGGGTTAAAGCCTTTTCAGGTTTAGTAGGATGACGAATAAGGCTACTGGAGGCATGCAGGTGGCAGACAGATAGCTATTTTTGATTTGTGGTATTTGTTTTCTGTTGAATTTTCGTTGTGTTTGTACTAAGTCCATTATGGCTATATAACTCTGATCGTCCAATAGGGATCATCATATACCGCTCTTGGCTTATTTTGTAATAAATATATTTGATTTGTGCCTGGGAACGTGTGAAATGAATGTGGAATATCTGTTTTGAATGTAATGAAGAAAAGTTGTTTTGCAATCTGTGTTCTGTTTCATATTAAATTGCTTCTGATATTATAGATATCATTAACATAGCCGTATTTAGTCGTCGGAAGTTAATACCATGGATGACTATAGCATCTGTAAGCACTTAGCTTTGGGCCTCTAGATAGGGAATGTTACAACTTGGTATTAGAGCATGGTTTATGAAATACTTCGACTAAGAAAATGGTTCTGAAAACATAATCCTCGGTAATTAGAGTTAAGATCGGGGTATGAGATAACACTATGATAACATACTTTTATTTGTTATATATATAAGTATATGCTATATTTCTAGACTCCTATCTTAGTTAGGCTATTCATCTACATATCACAAAGCTTGAATACATATATGGAAGCAAGAAGAGGCAGAATTAATCTTGGAGGAGATAGCACCTCCACTAATGGAAATGCCCGACCAAATACTAGAAGAGGTCCAGTTCAAGCTCAAGCTGAAACTGTTGGTACTGGGGTTCCCCTAAGTGGACATGGGAGCCATGTATTAGTTCTTTGTAAACATGACATAAGCTGTAATTGCAGCTGGAGTTGTCGAGGGAAAGGTTGCTGGAGGTGGAGTTCAGGAAGTTCTAATGGTTAATCAGTATGATAACTTGAGCAGAGACTACACCAGGCTTAGAGGAAAGCCATTTATTGGAACAGAAGATGCGATTAAGGTTGAAAACTGGCTGCTACATTATGAGAGAACTTTTGCTGACCTAGGATAGAATGACGAGTAAAAGAGGAGACTAGCTTTGAGACAGTTTCAAGGAGCTACTCTATTTTGGTGGAATACTATTGTAGCTGGTGTTGATGAGGAGACCATGACTTGGGCGGAGTTTAGGAGAAGGTTTCAAGAAAGGTTTATGTCGGTGATGGTGCAGTTGGTATTGGTTAGGAAGTGTTCTGAACTAGAGCAAGGGGAAATGTTTGTTTTAGACTATGCAATACGGGTATACTTTGGTTGATACCGTGATCAAAGGAATGAAAAGTTTATAACAGGCTTGAGGATGGAATTGATTAATGCTACTTTGTAACACTTAAGAGATCCCAATGATGCTGTGGTAGAAATGGCATTGAGGTGGAAAGAGGCATTAGCTTGCTTAAGGAAGAAAATGAAGGAGGCCCAGGTGGGACAAGGCTAGAAAAGAAAGTTTTTCCAAAAGAAAAATGCTCAGAAAGGAGGAGCACCGAAGAAGGGAAAAGATGAGGTGGTTTGCTATAAATGTGATCAGAAGGGACACTATGCTTATGAATGTCTGACTGGAAAAGGAAAAGGGAAAGAAGTGATTGGGAAAAAGAACATCTGATGCTTTATTGTGATCAAATCGGCCATTATAGGAAAAAAAGCCCGGAGCCTATTAGAGAAGGAAAGGGACAAATGTATGCATTGGAGCCTGCAACTTCAAGGCCAGTTGTGCAGGAGAAAGAGAAGGCTATTCTTGGAGGCTTGCTACAGATTGACGCTATGTCTGTTAACGTACTATTTGATACCAGTGCATCACATTCTTTTATTTCTCGATGTTTGGTAGATAAGCTTAACCTCAAATCTGATAGGAGTGTATGAAACACTTGGGATGAGATGTGACCACTTGAGTTTGATTTGCTAGATTACACCTTTTCTTGCATTTTGCATGTCCTTGACTTTGTAGGGTTCGAAATTATATTGGGTATGGATTGGTTAAGTGAGTATGATGCTAGGATATTTTACCACGATAGAAAAATATCACTTAGTCACCCTACTTGCAGTGAGCGGATTGTTTATACCATAAAAGGCCCTAATTGCAAAGTAAACGATTTATTGGGTATTATGGAGTCGAAAGATGATTTAAGTCGAGTTTTCGTGGTAAGAGAATTTGCAGACGTGTTTGAACTGGTGGCTGGTTTTCCATCAAAACGACCTATTGAGTTTCGGATAGATTTGGTGCCTGGAGCAAAACCAGTGAGTAGGCCACCAAGTAGAATGACTCCCATAAAGATGAAAGAGCTAAAGGTTCAGTTGGTAGATTTGAAAGGCAAGAGTTTTATTCGACCAAGTAGTTGACCTTGGGGATCTTCCATAGTGTATGTTAAGAAGCCGGACAGATCGTTGAGGCTATGTATTGATTATCATAAGTTGAATGAAAAAGACGAAAAAGAATCGATACCCATTGCCAAGAATTGATGATTTGTTCGACCTGCTGAGTGGAGCGAAGATATTTTCTCAGTTGGATTTGGCTACCGGGTTTCATCAGCTTAGAGTTGCAAAAGATAAGATACCGTTGACGACGTTTAGGACCCGATATGGATCGTATTAATGGTTGGTTATGTCATTCTGACAAACTAATGCACCGACATTCTTTGTAGACCTAATGAACCGAACTTTCCAAGAGCACTTGGATAGATTTGTGTTATTCTTCATAGATGATATTTGATATACTCTAAGGATGAGAAGGAGCATGAAGTTAGTCTTAGAGTTGTGCTTGAGACGTTGAGGGAGCATCAGTTGAAGGCTAAGTTTTTGAAGTGCCACTTCTAGAAGAAGGATGTTAAATTCCTTGGTCATGTAGTCTCAGAGAAAGGGTTGTCTATAGATCTGACCAAGATTATGGCGGTGAATAATTGGAAGAGGCCCGAGACGGTGACCGAGATAAAGAGCTTTCTTGGATTGGCTGGATATTATCGAAGGTTAATAAAGGATTTTTCATGATCAGCTACATCGATGACTGAGCTTACACAAAATGATGTGAAGTTCATATGGACTGATAAGTATGAGGAAGCGTTCCAGACCTTGAAGCACTTATTAACCCATGCACAAGAGTTGATGGTTCCGGAGGGGAATCGGGATTTAATTGTTTATACTGACACATGTGAATGTGGATTGGGAGCTGTATTGATGCAAAGAGGTAAAGTGATTGCTTATGCTTCAATACAGCTCAGACTACATGATATTCAGCATCATACGCATGATTTGGAGTTAGCTTCCATAATAGTTTCTTTAAAGGTGTGGAGGCATTATCTTTTGGGAGAGCGATTTGAGCTTTATACAGATCATGAGTCCTTGAAGTACTTGTTCTCCCAGAAGGAGCTGAACATGAGACAACAAAGACGGTTGGAGTTTATTGGTGCTTATGATTTTGGATTGAGTACACACCCGGGAAAGAAAACATGGTAGTGGATGCACTTAGCAGGAAACATCATAATGCAGTATTGGCTATGATTGCTGAGTGGAAAGACTAGAAGCATTCTCAGCTTGTAGAGCGCAATTTAAACTCGAGGAAGTTCTAGTACAGGAAGTGTTGCACTGTCTTGCTTAGAATTTTGATCGAAAATAATTGAGAAGATAGCTTCTAAATAGGAGGGGGGTTTAGTTTTGGCTGAGTGGATCAGAAAGTTAAGGCAAGGTACAGAGGATGTGACTTAAAGTATTTCTTTCTTGACCAGAAGGGATGGTTAAGAAAGAAAGGAAGGTTGTGTGTTCCGAATCTAGGGGACATGAGGAAAGAAGTTTCGGATGAATGCCATCGTTTGAAGTTCACTCTCCATCTAGGAGGAATGAAGACTTATAATGATATGAAGAGATTCACCTTTGGGAAGGTATGAAACGGGACATTGGTTTATGTGTTAAGAAGTGCTTGAATTGCCAACAGACAAAGGAAGAACACCAGAAGCCGAGCAGATTACTTCAGCTGTTAGTTGTTTCGATGGGAAAGTGGGATTCTATCTCTGTGGATTTTATTTATGGGTTTCCAAGATCTAATAGAGGGAATGAAAGTATATGGGTCATAGTGGATAGATTGACCAAGAGTGCCCATTTCATTTCCATCAGGTCAAATAGGACGACACCTAGTCTGGAAAATTATTTATGATGAATGTGGTTAGGGTGCACCGGGTTCCTAGTAGTATTGTCAGTGATAGAGATTCATTGTTTACTACTGCATACTATCCACAGACCGGTGGGTAAACGGAAAGAGTTAACAAAGTCTTGGAGGATTTGTTAAGAGCTTGCGTATTGGATTTCGGGGGATCATGGGAAGACCATCTCCATTTAGTCGAGTTCTCACATAACAATACTTATCCGACTAGTATTGGGATGACACCGTTTGAAGCTTTGTATAGAAGACCATGCAAATCTCCCGTATGTTGGTTAGAAACCGGGGATACATTGGTTCTTGGTCCAGATTTGGTGAAGGAAGCCACAGAGAAGATTGAATTTATCCAAACTAGGATGAAGGAAGCTCGGTCTCGACAAAAAAGTTATGCAGACAGAAGAAGGAAGGACTTGGAATTCTCTGTTGGAAATAATGTGTTTATTTAGGTTTCATCGATGAAAGGTGTGAAAAGATTTGGAAATTCAGGGAAGTTAGCATCTAGATTCGTTGGACCCTTTCATATTGTTGAGAGGATCGAGAAACTCGCTTATAGAGTGGAGTTACCGTATAGTTGTGCAAGTGTCCATGATGTTTTCCATATTTCTCATCTTAGAAAGTGTGTTAGGGACACAGAGACCACTATAGCACCTACAGTGTTCGAATATTTAGTATTAACGTCGAATTTGACTATTGTTAGAAAGCATGTCCGGATAGTTGAGAAATATGCAAAGCAGTTGAGGAACAAGATAGTCGGATTAGTGAAAGTCCAGTAAAGTAACTATGCAAGAGATTGTACTTGGAAAACTAAGGGCAGGATTAGAGAGGCTTACCTTGATTTGTTTGATGGTATGTTTTACTTTTGATAGTTCTGTTAAGTACCGTATTGTAATTTCGAGGATGAAAATCTTTAAGGTGGGGAGTCTGTAATACCCCATATTTTTATAACATTATTTAGAATAGTTAATTGGGTAAATTAAATAAAATAATGGGAAGATTAATAAGTTGAGATTTGATTAGACTAAGGGTAGTCGTACCATATTAGTGCATTAACTGAAATAAAATAACATAAACAAAGGTGTTAGGAAAGAGTAAGGGCACTATAGGAAATAGGAACGGCTTATACCCTAAACCCTTATGAAACGAAACTCGTGTTCATTTCATTTTCACTCAAACTAAAATTATACCAAGGTCGACCACTGTTATTGTTCTGAAGATAAGATAAAGCTAGGATTCGAGAGAAGGCAGATAATCAACTAAATCAACGATCAAATCTCACATCTTATAATCTCAAAGCTAAGGTGAATAATTATTACATCCCATTTTCATATGGTTTTCGGTTTTAACATTAGATCCGAATTGTTTTTGTAGGTATATGCCATGTTTTGGTGATTAACGTTATATATACGCTTGATTGATGAATTATATATGTTTGTGTTAGTTTTTACGATGTGTTTAACGTGAAACCCTATTAAATGACATCTAAATGCCTTGAAAATTTAAATATAAGTCAGAAATGATATTTTGGAGATGAGTTCTAATTTTCATAATTTTTTGAATTTGTGTCAATTTTATATTAATTTGATAGTGAAGAAAATGATTTATTGGGTTATAAAGTGTTTACGACTAAAATAATAATTATTTGGGTTTGAAATTTTTATATGTAGGAAAACATATTAAAATGCATTTTCTAGGATTTTTCCTAAGTTATTTAATGAATATATAAAATTATTTAAGGTATGGGACTTGGATGTTTTATATATTTAATTAAGGAGAAGAAGCATTTTATGTAATAAAATAATTATTTAATTCTGAAAATAGTGCCATCACTTCTCTGAAAAATATTTGTGAACCAACGAGAAATTGACAAATAAAGGCAGGTTTGTTGAAAAGTTAACCTTTTTTAAGTTAAAAACAAAGAAATCATACTTTTAGCGTGTTTCAGCCTTTTACGACATTAAATCTCCAGACCTAGACCTTCCTACAAGGTCGAGAGATTCAAAGCTTTCGCGAAGGTCAAACAAATACTTATGATGTCAAGTTACTTGGTACGTAATGAATTGGATAGAGTCGAAGGGTTCCAAGTCGAAAGGTTGGTTGCCAAAGAGGTTGAAATGTGTTGTTTTGTAAACCAAAGATAACTTGCTTTGCTTTCGAAAAAGAGCTTTCGACTGGATGCTTATGACCGGGTCAATTGTTTAAGATAAAGGTTTTAAACCATCTGACACAGTCGAAAGTTTACTTCTGCTTTATGTTTTAAACCTTCCAACACAGTCGAAAGGTTACTGCCGCTTTATGTTTTGAACCTTTCGACAAAGTCGAAAGGTAATTGTCGCTTTTGTTTTGTTTTGATCTGAACCTTCTAACAAAGTCGAAAGGTTTCCTTATCTTTAAAACTATCGCTTCTCCATGCTTTTGAAGGAAAGCTTCCGACTTAGATGATTTACCTTGTTTTTTAAATGAAGTACAACCAAAATTTTCGAAGCAGAGCTTCCGACAAATTCGAAGGGTTGCTTCCAGTGAAGTCGAAAGGTTTATTTTGAATGGTTTCGAAAGGCTTGAGTTCAATGTTTTTGAAAGGTTTATTTTGAATGATTTCGAAAGAGTTGAGTTCAAAGGTTTCGAAAGGTTTGAGTTCAATGGTTTCAAAAGGTTTTCATTCAATGGAATTAAAAGGTTTTAGTTTAATGGTTTTGAAGGGTTTGAGTTCAATGGTTTTGAAGGTTTTAATTCAATGGATTCAAAAGGTTTATTTTGAATGCTTTCGAAAGGTTTTAGTTCAATGGTTTGGTTCAATGGATTCGAAAGGTCTGAGTTCGATGATTTCGAAATGTTTGTTTTGAGAGGATTCGAAAAGTTGATATGGAAGGTTTTAAAGGGTTTTTCTAATGCAATGTTTTAAAGTAATTTTAAAGGAGGATGTCTAAAAGTTTTATTGTTTTCGAAAGGTATGATGTCAAAAGGTTTGATGTTTGATTTTAAAAGTGGTGTTTTCAACAGTTTAGAAAGTGGTTCTTTCAAGAGTTTAAACTTTTTCATCAATTAAGATTTGAGCAAAGAAGAGATATATAACATGGTGATATAATTTTTAATAATTCATAAAGACAACGTATTTTTTCTTGTTTAAGTTTGATTTAAAGGTATAAATCATTTTGAAAATGTTTTCGAGGAAAATTAGGGGAGTGGATCCTTAAATGAAATTAACTCAGACATTAGAATACTAGATGAGGCTAGTATGGAGGCGCGCTATATGCATTAGCTATTAGCCCCAGCTACTTTTCCAAAATTCTAGTGTGTAGGGCTGGGTCACGAGTAGACTAAAATTATGATTACAGACTAAAGGGAATATATGTTTGTATATAGATAGGTTATTGGTGAGCTCGAAAAACCATTAGGATCAAGAAGACCAGGGAAATGATTAAGCTAGGGATAGACCGTCGAAAAGAGGAGTATTTAACAGATAGTTAAGGACATATCGTCCAGAAGTGAAGTATTAACAGATAGTTATGGATAGATAATCCAAAAGAAGAATACTAACGGGTATTAGATTAATTCTGATTATATATTGTCTGGTAGGCCCGAGTCAGCCAAATGTTAAAAGTTATCCAAACAAAACTTATGTATTTGAACAGATAGTTCATTATTACCTGATATTTATGTATGTTTACATAATGATGCTTTATAGTGTTTAACCAGTTTTGGTTGTAGGAGATTTTGCAAAGATACGTTTTAAAAGGATGTCAGTGAAGGGAAACCCATTCCGCTAAGCAGCATGGTCTCACTTAACATATATATTCCAGGATGTATAATATCATTCACACTAGGCTTTATGTCTGACTCGAAGTTTATGTTTTCCTCTTAAACTCTCAGGTGCTCAAAATTAATTTGAGTAGGCCGAGGGGTTAAGGTCTTTTCGGGTTTAGTAGGATGACGAATAAGGCTACCTAAGGCATGCAAGAGGCAAACAGATAGCTATTTAGGATTTGCATTATTTTTTTGTGTTTTGTTGAATTTCCCCTGTGTTTATGCTTAGTTTATTATGACTATATAGCTCTGATCATCCAAGGGGGTATCTTAATATACCGCTCTTGGCGTATTTTGTAATAAGTATATTTGATATGTGCCTAGGAACGTATTGGAATTACGTGAAATGAACATGGAACATCTATTTTGAATGTAATAAAGAAAATTTATTTTGAAATCCGTGTTTTTTTTCATATTCAATTGCTTCTTATATTATATATACCATTAACGTAGTTATATTTAGTCGTTGGAAGTTAATATTGTGGATGAATGCAGCATTTGTAGCGCTTTTCTTTGTGCCTCTAGATAGGAAATGTTACAGCAATGCCGTGGAGCACCAAAAAATTAACTCCTCATTCTCGGAGATAGGCAACATCGATGAGAAATAAAAAACTAACTCCTCGCGTTGCACGAAGATAGGCAACGTCGAGGAGCACCAAACAACTAACTCCTCGCATTGCTTGGAGATAGTAAACGCCGAGGAGCACCAAAAAACTTAACTCCTTGGATTGCCTAGAGATTGGCTAGTCGACGAGCACCAAAAACTAACTCCTCGCGTTGTCCGGATATAGCAACGCTGAGAAGCAAAAAGACTAACTCCTTGCGGTGCTCGGAGATAGGTAATGCTAAGGAGCACCAAAAGTCATGCATTAACTTTGGAAACCTACTCTCCTTTCGTTGCCCGAAGATAGGCAACACCAAAGAGCACCAAAAGCCATACACTTCATAAGCCGCGCACTGAATTCCCAAATGCTAACTCCTTGCATTGCCTGAAGATAGGCAACACTGAGGAGCATGAAAAACTGCACATATCATAATTAGTGCTAGCTACTCCTATAACCGAGAGCAATAAGTGCAACTTAAACAAGATAGGCCCTAGAAGGATGGCACTCGATGATTAAAACTTACTCATGCAGTGTGAACCCCTCAAATATGCATAAGTTGCATAATTACCAGAATATCACCAGAAACTTGGAGTCTATGCTAAAATTTCAAAACTTCTGGCAAATGGAAAATCAAGCTTTGACTTAGCCAAATTTCAAGTTTAAAACGAGAATTATCTAAACCTTAAGTTACCGGTCATTTGAAAATTGTTTGAAGTAAACAGCCCTATAAACTTGGGGGCATACATCGGTACTTGAATAAAAACATATGAAACAATAATTTCACAAGTTTTGTCACTCCAAATAAGGAATTTTTAAACAATGGATTTTTAAGTTCCGTTAATTCTTAAGTTATGTTACTTCAAAAGAAGGATTTTGGCAGTAACCGTACAACTAGATAAGTATAAAATGAAACAAGCACAAATGCATAGAACATATATGAACAGACAGATCAGAGTACAGTCAAAATATCAATGCAATCTTTAATTTTATTTACATAGGGTCAAAATGTGGGGGCTTTACCCACACAATTCCGGCCAACAAAAAGAAAATACCGACTCTAGAGTGAAAATGCTAAGTGTAGACTCATCACTTGTATAAAATGACTTACAAAGAACCCAAAATCAAGTCAGTCTTCACGCATGCTGATCAACGCTTCCTTCCACCGCTCCCTTTCCGCCCTTGGTTGGCAGCTTCTACCTCATCTCAGGAAGCCAGTAATGTCAACAAACACATAAGTGGTAATGTCCTCTTCTTCCTCCAAATCCTTCTTAGAAGTTTCTTCCTTCGCTTTTCGTTTCCATGATTTGTAGGAGCTTTTTGAGGCTTTCATCGCTTCAACCTTTTCCATCTTGATAGTGACTAGTTCATGCTCAGTCTTGCGGGGCTACTCTATTTGAATTTTCTGCTCCTTAGTCTCTGTCGTTGTTATGTCACCTTCCAAAGACGTTGAAAGGTCATCTAGGTCGTAAAGATGGGTATCTTTTCGGACTCCGGCCCTAGCTGCAAGCCGGACGCGGACGTAGAGAGGGGAACGGCAATAGAGACGCCTACGGAAGCTATAGAGATAGCAGTGGGCCTAGGCACCGAAGAAACTAGCACACCGATAAGAAAGGTAAACGGAGCTAAAAGATCAAAAACAAAAGCGTTAAATTCTTTCTGCTCTTACGGCGTAAGCTGGAAGCTCCCGAATTCGAAGAAAGCAAGAACGTTACCTACACCAGAGGAATGATCGAGAATAGAGACTTAAAACTCACCACCTTTGCCTTCTTTCAATGGCTACACCACCTGAGGAAGAATCTCAAGCTCTGAACTTACTAGAAGGTCGTGGAGCCTCCCTGATGATTCGCCAACGCTAGAAATAAAGCGCTTGGTGAGCGCTTCGATGGCAGCGTCTAGGCAGCATCAGTGGCTTCTTTCTCTCTCTTGGCCCATAAGTTTTCCTGGCTCTCGAGCAATGCTTACTTTGAATCTTCATTCAGGTAAGCATCCTACAACTCCTTCTTGGTGTAGACAACGCCGCTATCAGAAAAGCGGGACAAGATTTCTTCCCATACCAAAGCAAGAGTGCGTGGGAACTTCGAGCCCATGTACTCGAGACTCCCCTGGTGCAATAGGGAGTTAACATAAAAGTTAAAAATTGTCGCATCTAGCTTCTCTATCCTTTTTTCAAAGGCATTTTGGAGTTCCAAATAATCCGCTCTCACGGTGGCTTTCTCAACTTCAACGGCTGACTTATCGGCAATGAGCAGTGTGACCTAAGCATGTAGCCTAGAAATTGTCTCGCTTTGGTCAGAGATAGTTCTATTGTGCCTCTCAACGATGTGGTTGTGACCAGCAATAGTTTTTCATCGAGCGTCGATCGTTGCCTTGCAAGCAGTTACTTCTTGCATTAATTTCTCTTCTTCTGCTTGAGCCTTTTTAATCTCGTCCATGTGGATTATCTCTATTCGGGTATGAGCTTCATTCACCTCTTTTAACAAGTCAGCCCTCCT
The DNA here is from genome assembly GCA_030765085.1 of Allium cepa. Lineage (NCBI taxonomy): Eukaryota > Viridiplantae > Streptophyta > Magnoliopsida > Asparagales > Amaryllidaceae > Allium > Allium cepa. The sequence goes on along the minus strand of CM060934.1, from coordinate 941,620,010 downwards.
CTTACTTTCTTTCAATGTCGCCGCTTTCTCTTCCTCTAACAGTTTGATTTAGCGTCGCTTTCTGACAATGCTTTCTTGAAATCATCATCTCCCAGTGGTTATTACGGTTGGTGTCAGCCAGCTACTTGTACAACTTTTCCCATCCTTCAGCCTAGTCTAAATCAAGCTGGATAGCCTGAAGGTGCAGCATATACGAATCTTCAAAAACTGGGTACAGGTTACGGTCGAACATAACCCCTTTCAAGAACCATCCAAGGAGCACTGCCCCAAGTTTAGGAGGGCTCGATGGAAGGATATAGGCGGGTCTTCGGTGGGGGCGAGAAGCACCGGGGGTAGTAACAATAGAAGACGACGAGATATGAGTCGAAGGCGGAATCGGGGTAAATGTAATAGGGATTTTTTGGCCCGTTGAAGAATGTGTTGGAGTGAACTCTAAAAATAGGGACGATGTTCAAAATTTGACTTTTTTGATGGTTCCTCTCATTCTCAAAAGTTCTCCTTTTCTCATACCCGCCTTTATATGACCGGCCTATATCATCTTGACGGCGGGCTTCAGCTTCTTGTCCTTTTCTCCTTCTATATTCTTCCTCTATTTCCTGGGGTTGGCGATAGCCGGAGGTACGCTTGGAATACCGCTGCGAGTTAGTAGATTCTTCAAAGTCGTCATAGAAACCCCGCCCCTCATTATACCTGACACGAAGCATAAACAAAGAACTTTAGAAACAAAAAACAGGTATGGATAGAGCATAAGAAAGTGAGAATGGTCGTATTGAGATATGAAGTGTGTTGTGGGGAAGGGCCAAAAACATCATCACGAACCGGATTGGACAACCATCGTAGGTGGGATTGAACTAACTTCGGCTATCATAGGAGGAATTGGGACTACTTCGAGCACTATAATGCTCAAATGGGAAGGCACCCCCTCAAAGTTAAAGTCTTTCCCCATATGCACAACAAGGTCAACATAAACATTGCTCAAATCCCCAAACTCTGCTTTGATGTCTTTACTTGGGGAATCTTGATGCCCTCCAGTCTCTGGAGCTTTATCTTTACAGCTTACATAAGGAAGAGGCGAGCTCGAAAGGATGGGAGTCATGCTTGGGGTCTCATCGCACGATTTCGAGTCCTCATCTTCGGATTCTGTGTAGAAGTCATCACTTGCAGTAGACTCATCCGTGCTATCATCAAACTTCCCCTCTTCCTTTTCTAAGCCCATTGCGGCTTTGCCTTCCCTTTGCTTGAACTCTTCTTCTCCTTCCTTCAGGATTGGGGGCAATCTAACTAAGCCGTCGAATCCAGTCGTAATTGCATCTCCTCCTTCGTGGCCCTCCTCGATTGATCCTCTGGATGAGCTCTCTCTCTTGAGAGATTCCTTCCCCAGTATCGTGGGAGGAAGAGGTAAATCTTGAACGATCCTTGGATTGGGAAGGAGAGGGAATTTCAACTTGAATAGCAGATCTACCCGAAGCAAGTATCCATATCGACGCAAGTTCTCATCGGTCAGTAACACTTTAATGGACCTCTCCTCGGCATCAATGGCCTTTACGGTCCGGGAGACTTCATCAAGAGTTATATCTCGTTCGGCCTTAGAATAACTACAAGAAGTATATGGCCCGTTAAAAATTCCATAACAACACGTTGAATTTCATTAAGTACAAAAAGGAACTTTCCCCTAGTCGTCCACAAACTATTGAATCCCTTGGGACACCTAACGAAAAAAATATTGCGTTTTGAATTGCGCAAATTGCTCTGCAAACACAAGACGATTTTCTAGTTCCTTTGGGCTTCTATTACGATCGAGGAGGGAGGTCATCTTTCCTTTTGAAAGGCAGAATGTACCGCAACTCATCAAATCTTGGAGCACGGTTGAACATCCACATGAAAAGAACATGTAGGCAAGTCAAGATGGCACAGCCGTTAGGATAAATCTGGAACGGGGAAATACCCAAGTTTAAAAGAGTCTAGCGTAGAAAATGGTTAAAGGGAGGCATGGCTCCATTTTGACACATGTATCAATGGCAGGTGGTATACCTCGGAGGAGGCGAGTAAGCGAACTCATTCTTCTCCGACAGGCATACATCCTCTTCTGACATACCATGTTGTGCGCAGATGTTGTGAAGAACTTTAGCAAAAATCACCGAAGAAGCTCTCTTCGGTGGGTTGAGTAGAACTCTGAAGTTAGGAGGCATTTGGTTCAAAACCGGACCAACTGGGACCAGCTGGCCATATTACGCTTGCAAAGTGAAGGGGGAAGGGTGACGAATGATGACTCGGCTTTTGAGAGTGTCGGGCTTCCCTCACTTGACATACGATGCAAGGATGGCTGCTTCATTCTAAACAACAAAACTTGCATCCAAAACAGTTAGGTAATTCTATACTAAACTAATAGTTTCCCCTATCATACTTGAACACCAAAGAAGCATTAATTTGCAATCGGCACATCGTATTTCAAGCGTGAACCGGGTCAAGTGCAATGTGTTGCCCATATAGGATAAACTCAATGCTCGAAATGCTACAAATGCTCCATCCCATGTAGATAGTTCACTCGCAGTAGGAGAAAAAAAGAACTTCCCGCATCACTTTTTTTTTATTTCCTTTACGCTTAACCATTATTGATCAACGATTGGTAATGGATCCATTATCTGAAACAATGCAGAAGATTTTTCTCGTTACAAGGACACCGGGCATGCAACAAGTGAGCAAGATAAATCTAAATCCTTCGGAAGGGTTGGGAAAAAGTAACGATGTGTCATGCAATATTGGCTATGGGACTACACACAAGTCAATTCTGGCCTAATGGATAGAGATTTCAAAATGTGTCAAGCACTAGGCCAACGTCCGAATGTTGTTGTAGAAGAAACTGAAGACTCGATTTCCTATCTTCCTCAATTAGACCGCCATCAACTCAAACTTCTAGCTACCAACATTGCAAATGCAAACTCACCTTCAAATTGTTATACAAATGTTGTAATTAGAAAACTAGTTAGAAAACCTACCTTAGATTGAAATCTAGGGTGCAGGAATGATGAAAGACTTAGATTCAGCGAACTATGAAATGGATCGGTAGCGAGCTAAGAGATGGATCGATGGTGACTCAATACGATGGCAAGCTGGGATTCCAAGCTAAGGATAGGATAAAAAACAATAGCGATGCTTCAAAGATGATGATGCAAGACAAGATCACGATGGAAGAGTGGAATCACCTAAGATCGATGGATCAAAACACTAGGAAGCTGCTTGGTCGCAAGGAGGCTTGGGTCTCACGAGGAAATCTAAGCAGATCAGCTCAAGAAAATGATAAGATCGGTTTGAATAAATGGTTAGGTCGGCTCAAAGTAAGCATATATATAGGCAAGTTTAAGAGAATATAGAAAAAAATTGTTAATGCATTAGGTCGCCTGCGATCCATCATGGATCGCGGGCGACCCATCTTTTCGAAGACCTTTCTATCAAGTAATTAGGTTGCATGCGATCCATCATGGATCACTAGTGACCTAATTTTCAAAACCTAAATTTTTAGATCCGTGGATCACTAGCGATCTATAGATCATAGATCGATAATGACCTATAAGTTGGGGGAAGATTTTTCTCCAACTCATCCTCCGACATTTGTCCATCGTTTCGAAGGATACCAAAAAGCTATAAGAAGAAATTTGATCCATTATGACAAGTAATAATATTCAAGACCAAAGCTAGATAATCAACAACATGACCAACCACATATTTGTAAACCTCTTATATGATCACTTGGAAATCGATGGACAGATATTAAAAGCGATAACTTCCAGAGCATAACTTGTTTACAATGAGGACATACTCTAAAAGGCAAATGTTATCCAGGTTTCTAGCCCAGCAGGATTCAACAGGAAAAAGAACAATCCCATGGCATCAAAATGGCTTAGAAGTTAACCAAAAAGGCTAGGGCAAGGGGTTAACGGGAGCCAAGCTATATTGCTAAGGCAACAACTGAGATTGACTCAACCAAGAGACCAACATTCTATCAGCCCAATCAACAGCTGAGTGCAAATAACTAGCAGATCATCATCAGAATGGAGCAATGTGCATCACGTAAACAACAACATAAAAGCATCCCAAACTTCAGATTACAAAAATAGGTTAAGTGCTTGGATCACCAGCGATCCATACCTCATGAATTGCAAGCGATCCATACAAGATAGTGGATCGCTAAGAGAAAAAAGACGAGCAGAAGCCTAGAAGATAGGAATAAATATACCAAGTTCATGGATCGCTAGCAATCCATACAATGGATTGCTAGTGACCTATATTGAAATTTAAATAGAGGTGACCTTGCGCGTTGGAATGATAGAGAGAGCACTAAATGGGTAGCGGGTGAGCGAGCCAAATCTATGCATCGCTAGTGATCCATAGACCATGGATCACTAGCTATCCATGGTTTTGGCTCAGATTGTGAGCCAAACCCCTCTAGGTCGTTCAGTACCTACCTGCGAGCAGTTAATGAAGTGGCCTGGCCCAAGAACTCTATGATCTCTATAAATACCATCTCACCTGCAACATAAACTGGATCTTCTCTAGACTAATTAGGGAAGCTCTACTGGCAACTTTCTTCACTCTCTGCCTCCCTCAAATCAATCTCCACAAAGGGTCATTGTGATTTCCTAGTGGATTCTAGCCTTGGAGATCCAACCTAGCTAAAAACAATCAAGAATCTTGTAATCAAACACTTCTTTAATAGCAATCAGTCTATAGTAAAATTACAAAGTGGACGTAGGCTTTGTTAACAGCCTAACCACTATAAAGTTCCTTGTTTTCTTTCTTTTATGATCTTTTTCTATATCCATTACCTATGATATTGCCCTGTCAAAACAGGACTGGTGCTTTAAAACTCAAACTAGGGTGTTGATCCATTTTTTGGGTTAACAAACATAACCTTGAAAGATGAGGCAAAATCAGTTGATGGGGAGATTGGGAAGGTGGAAGGGTTTGTGAAGGGTTAAGGTTCGAGCGTTGCTAGAGGGCGTGGGTTCAGAAGAGAAGCTTGTTGCAAAGGCATGTCGAATGAGAAAGTAGGGAAAGGAAGAAATATCACTTATATATATAAGGATATGGGAGAGGAATCAGTCATAGGAGAATGTTGAAAAAGTCAAAGGTGAGGAGGGATCGGCATTGGGATCTGCCGATCCTTATTTGCATAGCCTTAGTAATGGATCGGCATGTCGGGTGCCAATCCATACATATACAAAAAAAGAAAAAATGAATTGATGAAATGAAATGAAAAATGAAAACAAAGAAAGGATGGAAGTGTGAAAAGTGAATAGCGATAGTGCTCATGAAGGTTTGACTGTAAACACTAACATTCAAAATTACTATAAGAATTGGCAACGACCTATGAACGTTTGAACAACGTCCGAGAGACGACGAAGGAAACGTGTATATGAATATATGCATGAGTGATTTGAAAGTTCAATCTTTTTGAAATCAACATAAATTGAAATCAAACCTGAAACTTTCAAATTTGAGGCCGGATCAGATAAGTCGCGCATGACTGGATTTGTATAAGTTGACGAAATGCGACATTGAACTTATATTGTTGAAAGTCGACCAAGCGTCTTAACGGCCAATGGAAAATTCAATGCCTCAACAAAAGAATAGTAATCAGCCAGGAAGTTAGATGGACTTCTTTCCGGCAATTCAGACTTGTTTTGATTCAAAGCACGTCATGTTACTCACAAAACGTACTTTATAGGGCAAGTGTTACCCGGTATCCTGACCCGACTATATTGAATTGATTGTGCAAGATGGATGGACTTTTATCAACAAGGATGACCATAGAATAACAGCTATAGAACCTAGAAGTAGAGATCAAATAGTTATGTGAAGCTATAAATGAACGAATTTGGTAGATAGACGATGTAGGATAAAAATATGGGAGTTAGGAAGGAACTCAAGGGATCAGCATAGCCTTATGGAACTCAAGGGATCGGCATAGCCTTGTGGAACAAGAGGGATCGGCATAGCCTTACGGAACTCAAGGGGTTGGCATAGCCTTGTGGAACAAGATGAATCATCATAGCCTTGTGGAACAAGATGGATCGGCATAGCCTTGTGGAACAAGCGGTATCAACATAGCCTCATGGAGCAAAATGGATCGGCATAGCATTATGAAAGAGGATGGATCGGCATAGTCTATGCAATAGAAGGGATCGGTTGAACTAGGAGGCTTTGGCATAACATTATGAAATAGGGGGATCGAAATTGTATAATAAAGTTCAAGGGATAAGCATGGATTGGTATGATTAGATAAGTAGATGGATCACTATAGCTTACAATAGGGATGGGCATAGGAAGTGTGGAGTCAACCATGAGGGATCTGCATGATCCATTGAGAAGGCATCTGTAGTAATAACCTCCGAGTGAATATGAACCAAAGATCAAACAAAAGCACGAGTTTTACTTGTCCAACCAACATGATATTTGAAGAGCTAATGTGTCTAAACATGAAGAAGTCGCCATAGGGATCGCTGCCCCGAAATCAACCAATGGAGGGATTGGTACCGATCCCTCTTCGCTAGGATTTGGGTCTAGCCACCCTAATGGTATGCCCATATGGATAAGAAGGTCCTGTAGCCAAAGTTTCAAAGAGATTGGTGGTTGCCTTCACCTTTAAATACTGGCCTAGGGGGTCATTCTGAGGATCTTTACATGGTTGGTTACATAGTTCTTTATTGTAATCAACTCTTTTCCTAACTTCTTGTAGCTTGCTGCTGTAATCAAATTGATAGTGAATCAATAAAGAGAATATTCAAAGTGGACATAGGCATGCAACATCTAACCACTATAAATCCTGATGTTCATGATTATTGTTTTGATTTGCTTATTAGTTTACTTTATTCCTCTGTTTTAATTCTATTTTCCTCATTTACTTCTCTACATAAACCTACTCTTTCATGTTTTTGACCAATCTAGTTGCAAATAATGAGCTTATTTTTCATCTGAAGCTGGCCACTAAAGTGAAAAAGACATAGGTGAAGGCTCCGGATCATCACCCTAAGATGCCACTACTGGGGATACATCCAGACCCAAAATTCTTCCTGATTCATCTTTGGTCCCAACATATAATCCAGATCAACCCTAAGTGCGAAAATCCACCTTCCTAGAAGGGAATTCCGACGACACTCCGGCCCATACTGAATCCTAGCATGATGGAAGTATCTCATTAATTTCACCAATATTTGAGAGAGTCCATATGTCGTCGATTGTCATCAATAATTTATCTTTTCATATCTCTAAAGTTTTAGGTCAAATCAGGTCGTCTCGCTTCCCGACAAAGGTTTCCAGTCGGGATAACAAACATCTATAACATAATTGGTGACAATGACTACTTCAACAACGGTCCTGAGTATTCCAATTAGCGAGACTTCTAGGCCTATGAGTGGATGATAGGATGATAGAAGAAGAACTTCTCTAGCTCCTAACAGGTCCCATCATGAGTACGCTTAAGCAAGAACTTATCTAGCCAAGTGGTCAAGCTAGAGAAGGTAGAGGTCATCCTTCCTCCTTTGTCCAAAGATTTGCATGATTAGACTATCTTCATTCCAGTCACTCTTCCTCCACCTATAAGCACTCAAAGCATACCTGCTAGATCACTACAGAGCACTTCATCCAAGGGCCAAGGAAGAAGTAGGAAGAAGCTTGATCAACTCAGGCCTCACTCCAGAAAAGAGAAATAAATGCGCAAGAGGAAAAAGCATAAGAAATTATTGTTATTTTGTTTTGTTTTAGTTGTTTAGTTAGGTACTTTCTAGCTTTCTATTTTTGTTTTTTGGTCGGTGTAGTACGGATTCGGCCTCCACTTTTGCTTTTTAGTTCCGATGTGCATAACACTTGTACCTTTTCTCTCTTTTAAGCCTTATTTTGACTCTCACAACAATGATTTTTGTTTTTCCAAATCTTTGTGTGCATTTGTTTAAGTACTAAATGCATTTTCCATTATATATAATCATAGTCCATTTCTTTTCATGATTATAGTCGGACTAGGTTACTAGTCTGTTTCATCACCCGTCAGTCTTTTGTCATTCTAGTGAATGCAAAGCAATCATTGAACTGCCAAGCTCTAGGCATTTATTGGGGTAACCCTTCCAATATAACGATTCAAGTACCCTTTTCCAAGATAGGGACATTCGATCATGGCAAGCTCTAAGCCTTAGATTAAGCTAACTACTAAGGCTTGTAATTTGCACATCCCCATCCAGAACGATTATCTTCAATCACTCCTAACTTTGGGCATTGATCAAAGTTTATATGTAAGATCTCACCTTATGCCGGGTATGGATCTTATCTCTCGCCTATCTCAAGAAAGATGTTGGTGATTAAATGGTTATGTCACATCCATTCTGAATTATACTCCTACCCTCACATCTAAGGTAAGAGTTAGCTAGCGGACGGTCAAATCGCTACCTATTTGATTTATACTCATGCACCACTTCAAAGGCAAGAGTTAATTAGCAGAATATTAAATCATACCATTTTAGGTTTATACACTTGCCCCCACATTAAGGATAACAGTTAGTTGACATCCATCTTTGGGTGCCAAGAATGATTGAACTTCTAGGATCCAATCATCGACCGTGGAAGTTTGGTCCGCAACTAACTCCAGAAACTTGCACTCTACACATACAGATTCATTTGAGTTGGTCATATTTCACAACTCTTAAGCTATGTAACGAAAAAGATACGGATTCGAAAAGCCATTTCATTTATTATAGATAGGAAATTGCAGATGTTGTCTTATTACATAGTCTTATCCAATTATGTAAAGATTTATTTTTAGGTGAAATAGTGTCGTAAGTACTTCTATTCCACGCCCTCAGGAGTGAGATCCCATTAACCGTTGCTAGCCTGAATCACTAAGCATTTTCCCTATTTTGTATGTATCTTGCCAAGTCAGGCCTAGAATTCTAGGCCCTGGGAAGATTCATTGGAGAACCAGGTCGCAAATCTCAAAGGTCTAATTCTGAACATTGGCGTTGTAATATCGGGAGACTTAGTTTCGGTGTGCGGTTGCACTCGAATCAACTTCGTCCCGCTTCTTACCGATCAAGTCAAGGGATTCCAAAAGGAGTAATTCATTCGTCCATGGATTACAGTGAGTCACTCAATGAGAAGGTACTTCCAGTTTAACTGGAACCATAACCACCAATACTAGGCTAAAGCGAATGGAGAATGGTCAATCGTTGATTTGTGGGTCGTTCGATATACCAAAGTGCTAATTAAAGTTCATTAACCCACTTTCCCTTAGCCTTTTCCAATTGATTCTTAAGAACGGACTTGATAATCTTGTTTCCAACTTCAAATTTCCCATTCACCTAGCGATGTGCCACTGCAATAGATCTCTTATCTATGCAATGTCCAAGACAAAAATCTTTAAACTTGCTGATGTCAAATTGTGTCCCGTTATCGGTAATGATGCTTGTGGAATTCCATAACGACATACGATATTCAAAACCATAAAGTTGATTACTTTCTTTATAGTAATCATGGCTAATTGCTCCGCCATAGCCTATTTGGTGAAGTAATCAACTATGACGATGGCGTACTTTGCACCACCCTTGGATATCGGCAATACACTGATAATATCAATTCCTCAGATTACAGACAGCCAGGGACTGACCATTTGAGTAATTTCCATCAGCAGGGATCTCAAAATCTTAGCAAAACTTAAGCACTTGTCATACCTTCTAGTGTAATTAGCTATGTCTCGATTGACAGTTGGCCAGAAGTACCCATAGTGGAGGATCTTTTTTGCTATGGTTTTCCCCCGATGTGGTCATAATAGGCCCCTTCATGAACTTCCCTCGGAACTTGTTTGGCCTCGTCATTGGCGACATGTCATAGCAGTGGATTGAGAATCCTTTCCTGTAAATTTTCTTTGCAAAAAGATGTATCTCGAAGCTTGGCGAAGGAGTTTCCATCCTTCGCTCTTCCTGTCTAGAAAGATTCCCCTCTATAAATAATTCTTTATGGAAGCCATCCATGACTCCTTCATATGCTTGGCCCCTAAGATCCAACTGATATCCATATGTTTGTTGCTCGGAGTCAACAATACCTCCACGAATCTATCCCATGAGCTACTCATCTCCCGAACTGGCCAGCTTGGCCAGTGAGTCGGTGTTCTCATTTTCTTCTCTAGGGATCTGCATTATTATATAATATTCAATGTCATTAAGAAGACAAATGTCCGGATAAGATAGGGAGCCAGCCTCGCTCCTTTTGCCTGAAACTCTTTCCTGACTTTACACACCACCAGTAGGGAATCACAAAAGATGTGTAAAGTTTTAAGACCCAGTTCCTTGGCAATCTTGAATCTCGATCAAGGCTGCATACTATGCTTCATTGTTTGTTGTAGAAAAATCAAGCTTAAAGGCATAAAATTTGAGCATTCCTCAAGAATGATAAATACAACCCCGCACTAGAACAGCATTCATTCGATGCCACATCCGTGTACATCTTCCACCTAGCATTTTGCTCTCCACTGCTCTCCGAAGTATCATCTCGCACAATGGACTAGCTATGAAATCCTCCAAAGCTTGACCCTAGATAGCTCTTTGAGGGTGATTGATTATATCATATTAGCTCAATTCAATGTTACATTTCAATAGCCTACCAAAAATCTTGGGTCGTTGCAAGATTTATCGCAAAGGCTATTCGGTAAGAACTTTGATTAAATGAGCTTGGAAGTAGGGACAGTGCTTCCTTGAAGAAAACGATAGGAAGTTCATTCTTTAGTCCAAAAGGCATGACCATATAGCAATACAGTCCTAGGTCGGTTATGAAGTTGGCATGTTCCCAATCTGGTATGTGCATTGGTATTTGATTGTATCTAGAATACACATCCATAAACGATAGCACTTCGTGTCGAGCTGTTGAATCCACCAGCTGATCAATCTTCGAAAGTAGGAAGTTGTCCTATGGTCATGGCTCATTCAGATCAGAATAGTCAATGCATGTCCTCTACTTCCCGTTTGACTTCTTTACCAGGACCAGATTTAATGCCCATTCCAGGTATAAGGCATCATTGATGAAGCCATTGTCTTTAAGCTTCTCCACCTCTTCTTTAAGTGCAACAAATCTCTCCGGAACCAGCCGCACCGCTTCTGTTTCACAAGAATGCATTTGGGATTCATGTTCAATGTATAGCTCGCTATCTCCGACGAAATTCCGCACATATTAGAGTGCGTCCAGGCAAACACATCAGGTTCGCCCAAAGAAAACTGACCAACTCCCACATCATTCTTACACCATGCTGTGATCCGACCTTCATGACCCATGTTGGATCATCCCAGCTGATCGGAACATTGATCGTCAATTCGACGAGAGCTTCTCTTTCATCCAGTGGCTCTTTTCATGGATTCATATCCTTATAAACCCGACTGTGCTACTCGAGACAAGGCTCAAATGGTTGTTGCTATGCGTCCAAAGCCTTAGTATAGAGGGCCCCTTCTATAATTTCCCTTTCCCTCTTCTCATTTCCCCTTTAGCTCGGTGACATAACAATCGCAACCCAGCCCCTGATCTCACTAGACTATTCCCGCACCTTTTTCTATAGAATACTTCATCACCAAGCACCACGGAGCTATAGCCACTATAAATTTAACCAGGGCTGGTCGGCCCAAAAATGCATTGTAAGCAAAGTAAGTATCCAACACCACGAATGGCATGACCCGCACCCGTTTGTGATCGCCCTCACCAAGTACCACTGGTAGTTCAACATATCCAACCGGCTCTGTGGCTGTCTTATTAAATCCCTGTATCCATGATTTACACGATTTCAAGTCCTTTCCTTCCAAAATCATCTATTCATAAGCTTTTTTAAATAGAATGTTGGCTGAACTCCCACAATCAACCAGCAACTTTCATACAATAGTAAGGCCAACCATGGTTGTTAACCAATGGCTCAATTGTCGGGTCTTCCATCCCATCAGGGCCTCTATTTCAAAATATAGTATTATCGGTCATGCTTTTGAACTATTTTAAAGGAGATTCATCCTATGTAGCGAAGCAACTCACATTTTCTGTGTTTCAGTGCACCAACATAACTATCCATCTCATTCAAACTCATATCGGCCAGATGTGGTCCATTGATGATTATTTTATCACTAAATGTTTTTCAGGCCGCCTAAGCTCTCACCACTAGGCCCAACTTTCCCCCGTTGGGATGTTGACCCAAAGGGGTTGGAATTTCCTTAGCCGCCATCCTATGGGGCTTTCACAAACTGTTGCCACTTCTTTATTGAATCAAATATTTGATCATATCATGCAAATGTTCACACTCGTTAGTGTTATGATCGTGCATCTCATGAAACCTACAAAACTTGCCAAATTTATTCTCCTTCTTAGTTGACTGCCTTAAATTCGGCTTTCTATACTGCTCAGTACCTTGAGTTACCAGATAGATGTTCTCGATTGAGTTATTCAACTCGGTATAATTATCAAACTTAGGAATCCTGGGACGGTTTCTATTATAAGGCTTTCGCTTTTGGGTCATATTGTCATTTTTTCCACCACTGCTCTTGTTGACAATGTTTACATCCACATTCTTGGAGCTACCTCTAGACTGTTTAATAGCATGTTACTCTGTACCACTTCAGTGGAAGTCCCAAACTCACCTCTTTGGAAATAACTACATGCCTCCTACAAATGCAGGAACTGATTAGACTTCCTGTAAAAGATGTCCATCGTTGATGGGGGATTCATTTTCGACCATTTCACAAAATCAATCTTGGGATGAATCCCCCTAATCAGTGCCATCAAAACTATGTTATCATTAGGATTTATTACTTTCGTCGCAACTGTACGGAACCAGTTCAATAAATCCTTTAAAGACTCATGCTCCCCAGAAGTGGTTTGACAATAACATCGCATCTTTCGGACGTGTAGTGTGTAAACATGCTCTAAAAATTTGATGACAACTCTATAAAAGACGATATGGATCTCGGTGGGAGCCAAGTGAACCACATCGTCGCTGCTCCCTCTACAAAAATTGGAAAGCGATGACATGTCACGGCATCAGATGTTCTAAAAAAGTCCATATTCCATTTGTATTTCATTAAATGTTGCCATAGATCCGTCTTTCCATCGTACAATGGCATCTTTGGCATTACAAACCACCATGGATACTTTACACATAAAATGTTCTCAGCAAATAGGTTTTGACTAAGAGAAGTCCCCTATTCATCATTGCTTCCAAATTTACGTTCATAAGTTTCCTAACCATCTCGATCAAATAATCCAGATATATAGGTTCAGCTGAACGTCGGTAGTCGAGATTTATCCTGAGTGTTCGGCACGATGAATGCTCTTAGGCATACTCTCGATACTTAGGTTCTTCGAACTCTGAGAGAACCATTCCTCCCGCAGTCCCCCTATTTGATTCCTGAACAGGCAATCATCAACAATGGCTCAATATTCTGGACTTCATAATCAATGACATGACCACTTGGATTGGTGCTAATCCACAAATCCCTGCCATGGGTCTGCCTCATGTCTTGATTTGAAGTCCCTACAAGGTTTTGAGCCATATTTTGCTTCCTATTCCTCTGCCTCTACTCTGACGATGAGGAGCTACTAGATTTTGAATCGGATAAAATTACGTCCCTCCTAGTCTTTCTATGGCGGTTTTGAGTCGGCTCGTTTATCAGTCTTAAGTTCTCTTGCATCAGTTGTTCATCTCATTGTGACTGTCCTATAACCTATCATCAATCCACTTAATGATATGATCCATCTCCATTCTATTCACAACATCAGTCGGATTCGCGATCTTTGGTAGGAAACTTTATCCACATGCTGAGTAACTTGATTTTCAGCCTTATTAATAGATCTAGAGTTTGTAGCAAGTTCCTTCCTTGGGGCCATGGCGAATAACTTTTATTAGATAGTTAAAAATTTGAATAGTAGAATGGTAAGGTTGAAAGATTAGACCTATCTCATGGATATGAGAAATTCAACAGTAGATAAAGATTCTAAGTAGCCTGAGAATAGGATTTCTCAGTGAAAGCACCAAATCTTTGAGACAAAAAAGTACAAATACCCAAAAGATTATGTAGAGAATAAAAATTAAAGAAAGTAAATGACAAATGAGAAAGAAAAGAACACACGACATTTATAGTGGTTCGGCTAATCTTGGCTTACTTCTATTTAATGATTTTATTGCTTAGATAACTGGATTACAAGCCGGAGTTTTTACCGATTGGTATAAATTCATAGACGATTACATGAAATTAGAGTAGGGAATGTAAAAACCCAAAAAAAACCTTAAAATGAGCCTTACCCTCCTATTTATAGTGGTAGAAAGCCTAAAATCTCAACCCCATGATCTCCATCTCACTTTTCATTCCATATGCCATTTCCCCTAGAAAACAGATGGACACCTCATCAATAATCAAGGATCGGTACTGATCCATGGGTTTGGATCAGTATCCCATAAATACTTCATTTGTAGAGTTTTGGTCTTCTTGTCGTGGCTTGATTGGTGGTTAACTTCATGATTCTATACTTGTTTGCACCACTATTTACTTGTTTCTGAGTTCAAATGATGGATCGGTGGAGAAGCAGAGTTGCTGAGTCAAGTGCTCATGGAGATCGATAGAGAATTGCATGACATTGACAAAATAGCACCTAAAATATGCTTCTAGCATCAAGTAGATTGAGTAAGAGAAGCTAGGGCAAGTTTAGATGAAGGAACGTGGATCGATACCGATTCAGAAGGTTAGATCGGTATTGATCCAACACATGTTGGATTTGCCTCCTTGAATCCTTGTGTTAGGTTGGTCTCCGTCTTGCGGTTCTGTCTGTACTTGGTTTCTGGACTTTATCTCTTCAGGCTTCCCACCTTGATAGTTTCCAAGTTTGATTCATCCAGTTTATTCGAATATTGCATGATAAAAAGTACTTCTCGAAATACTTTTAAAATATTTTCATAAAGGTTGGAGTAAAATAGTGAATCTCAAAATCCTTTTCTAAATAAAATACGGTAGAAAATTCCAAATGTCACATTTAAAATCATTCTCCAAATCAAAACCAATTTCAAATCAAAACAGCAAATAATAGTATTTTAAAATACTATAATGAGGTCTAGAGCTACCTTAGCACTTAACAAGTATCTTCATAGATCTACAACTTAATGTGTCCAACATTTCAACATATCAAAGTCATATCCAATATGGCCAAGCTACCAAGCTTTCACATTCAACAATTTATGTAGTAAGTATATAATAGAAATTAAAATCAACGGTGATAAGGAATCTGGATCCCTCTACAAAATTTTATTTATTCCATATATTTCATTTCATATGCTATCCGCTTTCTAAAATGGGAATTCAACCAAATTGAAAAAAGAAATCATTCAAGCATGCAAACAATAATTTGTATCTACCATGTATCATATAGTGTTCATCCAAAAGTGAGTTGACTTGCTAAAAATTCCAACTGACGCTTACGCATTCTTGCTTGACATAAATTGAACGGCTTTTAATTTTAGCTCGAAATCCTACTTGCTCCAAACTTGACGAGATCATCCCAGTGCATAGTTAACACTCCTACGAACGCAATGTGAAAGATCGGTTTGATTTGGACCACATATGCAATAGTTATTCATTTTATAAGATTTTGAAAAATAATTTAATTAATTGCTTAATTAACTAAATTAATTAACCTTTAACATTTTCTTACCCATATTCAAACTCCTGCATCCCGTTCCCTTGCCAAAGCAACACTCCACAGATCCATGAACGACCTTTGCTAACGACCTTCTCTTCTCATGCTGACATAACCATCCCAACCACGTCGAACTCGAACCACCCATGAACATCATGACTTGGTGAAACCTATGCGACCTTTAAAATGTCGCAACCGTCAATCAAAGGACGGAGTTGCTGAAATCATGCAAGAGGATGCTCCTTGACCAAAGCAATACAAAGACGATCTCCATTTCCCCAAATTCCACCTCTAGCATAACTAAGGACTAACCCTAATCGTTGTGATATGTACGACCATCATCCAATCACCATCACACGTGCTGAAATAAATATAGATTTGAAGTCCTCTCTCTTGAGTTCAACGAACCCAATGTCGATGATTTTCGTGGCCTGTAGCTCTAAAATTTATTCTAGGAAGGAGGTGGCTCATTTTTTGATTATTGGAAATGAAAAAAAAAGAGGAAGAGCATTGGAGAAGAATGAGGGGTTGTGTTGTTTATTTAATGGTTTTCGGTACTTCTCTAAACAATATTACATTTGCGTACAAACCACGAATGGCAGAAATAAACATACGATCGTGAACAATGCAATATGATTACAAAACGACAATAAAATACACTATCTAATTTATTCAGTGTAGTTTCAAAAATACTAACTCTGCTGCAAAATATGTCAAACGATAATTTAAATATTTCCCAAATTAACAATTATGAAAAAATCTTGTAAATTCGTTTAAAAATACATCATTAAAATCAAGTCATTTTATTAACAATTGATTTCTTATTATTAATTATATTCCAACCAAATTTGAATATTTAAATACATTAAATATTCTCGTTCGAATATTAAAAACTATAGGTCGTTGCATAAGTTATAAGACATATACACTTTCAGATCTCCCGACGAAGGTATTAAAATATTAGTATTGAAACATAGGCATTTTTACGAAAATAGTCTCCAAAATACTTTATTTGCTATATACACTATTTCAAAGTACAGTGCATGTTTTATAGACTTTTAGTGCATATGACTGCATAGTGGACGACAAAGAATATGAGAACTCCAACATAAAGCTCCTTTCTCCACGTACTATGCCCAACCAACTGCTAATCTGCTATCCTATAGTGAAGGAAAAATGAAAAGAAGTTGGTAGGTTAGACAAAAGTCTGGTGAACGAGTATAAGTTTAATATATGATGATCATATGCAGTTAACTTTAAGTCTACTCTAGACAGCATAGGATGTTCTACAAGTATCCATGAGTTCCAAAGGTTTGATATCTAAGGTATCTTGTCTAATACATTCCTTCACTGCAATTTGTGTAGGCTATTACAATGGGTCAAACTAAGAATCGAACCTCACATCTAACAAACAGCCACCACTCCTAGGGCGCCTCAATGTAAGCAATGCCCCTAAGCTACTGAAACATGTAAGCACCGCCATAATGGTATTAAACATGGAAACATCGCCTATTTGCTACTAATTATGAAAAAAATTCCACTAGACTAATGAAAAAATAAATTTCCACTATTATCTCCATCACTAAGCTACAAGGAACCAATTTCCCCTTATCATGCTTGGAGAGGAAGAACCTGAGACTCACTGGTATGCCTAATCATCTATATTTACTTCCACCTCTCGATCATAGTATTGGCCTCTTATTGCATGCTTTGGTATCCTTCATGTGAATTGTATCACATGCATTTGGAATTGTGCATATTAGGACTCCTATTATGCCAGACCCACTCCATCTAGCATCCTCGTCATGGCTGCATGCCCACCGTGGAACCTCCTGTGAGTGTCGTTTGAAAAAAAATATCGCCTCAATTCGATTACTAGATCTCAAATTGGGTAAATAGTATTTACTCAACACCACAATGACCTAGCATCCGCCCAAAGGGAACTAGCTTCCCTACAAGTCCTAACATGCATCCAGTTGCCTTTGAATAGGCCCCTAAATAGTTAATGTTTATATATTTTATTAATAAACTTAGGCATTAAGTCATGGTTTAGACTGCACATTTTATAAGTCTACCAGTTGACCGCTAAACTTAATGGATCGACCGCTAACTATCGACTGCTACGGACATGGTCGACCGGTCGTAAGAAAAAATTAGGGTTTCATTAATTTCATTGTCGGTTGTCGATTTTAGTATAATTCATATTGTTCTTCATTTTGGTTAAACCTTAATTAATTGATCGATCTAGACTCTAATTCAATGTCCAATTGTCCAATTTAGAGATTTATAGGATTTATCCATTTAGGGTTTTGCAATCTAATCATAAGAGAGGTATGCTAGCACAAATGAGGTTTAGTAATTTACAGTAATTTCAATTTCTATATAGGTTACAAGTTTCAATTTAGGATTTCTAATATCATCCTTGATAATAGAGAATAGATCAATTTTGACTATAAATAATTAGTTAATTAAAACTGTATACACTCACTTCAAGCTTAAGCTCTTCCTATTCTCTTTGCTTAAGAATTGCCTCTCCAAATGTTGGCTCTGTGTTTTCCGTCTATCTCCAATAACCTATATTCTTCTAGGTTGATTTTATTTTGTTTTTAAGAATTTTAGGGTTTAGAGAAGAAGGAAAAGTTTGACAAAGTTTCATTATAGTAAACTATTATGTCGATTTTAGGGTTAGGTTAGGTTAGAATTTACATGTTCGCAAAATTGCTTAGGTCATTAGATTTAGGTTGGAGAATCTTCACTTTGATCGGGCACGCTCATTACAAACTTGGCCAGGAAGGAACGATTGGAGCCATCCATGCAACGCTCCAGTCTTTGTGTTTCCAACGTGAAGGGTTGACCATTGAAGGCCATTGGTTGACCTATAGCAGTTGACCATCGAATTCTTAGGTCAACCTATCAAAGTCTTAAGTCGATCTAAATTTGTTAAATTACTAATTTTTCAATTATTTCTTTTTCACTTTTTCGAATATTCGTAACTTCTCTGTGTTAACTTTGATTTCAAACCGTTATATATGAAACTCATCTAGAAAATGTGTACAAACACAATGGGGCAAGTTTCATAGCCGAATTCGGACGTTTATGGAAATTTTATTTTTAGTTCTTGTTTTAATTAAATTTACTTTTCTTGTCAAAATTTTTGTTTCAATTTTCTGTTAAATTTCTGAGATGTTACAACAAGGCATTAGAACTTGAAAGTGAGGTATACTTCTAATCAAAATATAATTATAAATTCTTACATATAATATTTTGTTATATATATATATATATATTGTTAGTTAAGTGACGATCTTGATATGCAAGTGATATTGCCATAAAATTGTTTTAGTTGTATGTATGGATATATTAATAAATAAAAATAAACAAAAAAATAATTATATTCATATCTATAATGACATGGTTTAAAAATAAAAAACAATTTTTCGATTATTTAACTTTATATATACATATGCATATATATAATTCATGATTTAATTACTTCAACATACTATATACAAATATGTGATAAAAAATTTGTTTATGGTTTTTTATACATTTATTATATTTAGTGGAAATAAAATAAATTTTATACGTATTTATTATTATTTGAATATCATTTAAACTATTTAATTGCATAAATTAAATATATTAATATATATATTAAATAAAAATTATGTTTTACATTTTACAAAATAATATTGTCACAAAGCACACGTTAAGCCAAACCATTTTTTAGTATCTAAATATAAGCCAAAAATCAATAATTAGTTATAAAATTATTTTTAAATCATCAAATTATGAAATAAATTTTCTAAGTACAAAATATCACTTAGAAATTTACTATATACTTAAATTTTAAAATTATGTTTCAAAATTATTTTATATTAATTATTAAAATTAAAACCGTATGAAAATTGAATTAATAACACTTAAAATTTAAAAAAAACATTTGAGCCATTGTCAAGACTAGGTAATTAATATTTTCATTTAAAATATTTTAAAGTGTCTATAAATATTAAACCATGTTTTAATATATTATAATACATTTATAGATAAGTAATTAATATAATGCATATATATATATATATATATTAAAAATTAAATTATTTTATCTAGATATGTATGTATTGTTTTCGATTAGAATATGTATATTATTTTTTATTTTATTTAAAATATTAACAATTTATTTAAGTGTATTCACGTAATTATATTTATATATATAATGTTAATATTTCATAATTATTTATATATATACATATATATATAAACACACACACACACTTATTTACATCTGTCTTTATAGAAAATTTATATTAAATTATATATATAATAAAAGTATATAAACATACATTTGAATAGTATATTTGCATATTGAATGAGCTAACTTGTCCGTTGAGATGTAAATCCCAACATCTATATACGGATATGTTATACCTTACACATATTGATATGTTATACATGTACACACATATATTCTATGTGATACACGTGTGTGTATGTATATCATAACATAAATTAAATAAAATTGTATCAATTTATAAATTTAATAAAAGATTTTTTTTAAATAGCCTTATTTAGCTTGCATATGTATTTTCTATCATGTTTGTAGCCTTGTGGTTGCTCTACGTACACTTTTTCCTGTAGATCACCATTTAGAAATGCATTATTAACATCCTATTGCCTAATGTTCCAAATTTTGTGTAGTGTTATAGTAAGAAAAATTCTGATAGTTATTGGTTTCACTGCCGGGAAAAAAGTTTCATTAAAATCAAAGCCATGTTGTTTGTGTATCTCTTAGCAACCAGTCTTGCTTCGTATCTTACAGTTGTCCCATCTGGATTTTTCTTTAATTTATAAGTCCATCTCTATCCCGCTATATTCTTATGTTCAAACATAAGTACAAGATCCTATGTCTTATTTTTATAAGAGCACTGTATTCTTCATCCATAGTTGTTTTCTAATTTTTTTTCTTTTTCAGCTTGATCAAATGTCTTTGGCTCTTCTCATATTCCACTTTTTGCTCTAATAATCATATGGTGCACAGCTTTAACCTATGGTTCATCATGTGGTGATTTTGTAGTGTTGATTTGATCTATATTGTTCCTTAATTGATCTTGTTGTGTACTTAAATATTCTTGACAAATGCTTTGTGTTTGATTAATTAAGATGTTAGGAAATTTATTGAGATGATCAGATGGCTCTACATGTTTATGTCCATGTTTATTAAAAACTGTGTTGTGGAATAGTGTTTTTCAAATTCTTTTAAATCTTTGATTCTTCATAGTACAATACAAAGGTATTAATGGTATAGGCACTTTTGGTTTATAAACCTTTTGAGTTGTCCTTGTAGCTGTGCTAGTGAAAGGATATATATACCCATTAAACACAAAATGCCTACTTAGAAATATTTTTCCATTACTATTAAGACATTTATACCCTATCTAATTTGTTTAATATCCTTAAAATATACAAGGTGTAGACCTAAAGTTTAATGCTTGTAAGGTCTTAAATAAGGAAAACACAAGCATCCAAAGTTTTTTAAAATTTGATAATCAGGTTTCATGCTGAATAATTTTTCTATTGGACTCTTATTTTCTTACACATTGGTTGGCATTCTATTAACTAGGTACACTGCGATACTAAAAGAATCAGCCCATATTTTTAAAGGAAATGATGCCTGAGCAAGGAATGTGAGACCAGACTCAACTCAGTGTATGTGTTTCCCTACAACTAACTTATTCTATTCAGAAGTGTAGGAGCATTTAGTTCTATAAATTATTACCTTTTATTAAAGAAATTACTGAGCGGTTTATACTCAGTACTACCATCAGTTTGAATAATCGTTACTTGATGGTTGGTTTGTTTTTCTGCTTGAATTATAAATGTATAACTACATTACAAGTTTTTTTTTATTTATAGAAAAAAATCCAACTATATCTAGAGTAAGCATCAACAAAAGATATGTAATATTTAAAACCATAGTCTAAATTGATGGGTACTTGACCCCAAAGATCAGTGGCAACCATCATTAGAGGTTCATCATACTTAGTTAGAGTCAGAAAAAGCAAGTTAATGACTTTTGTTCACTTGACAATATGTACAAACATAAGGTAAAGTAATAATTTCAAAAGAAATTTATTTTCAGTCAAGATTTCTTTACAACACTTGCACTAGTGTAACGATCCAAAAAATTTCCACTTTGATTTGTGAACATTTAATTTATTTTAAATATTTAATGGTTTTTAATAATTAAACAAACTTTTTTTAATTAATAACTAATGGTAGAATATTCATTTTTGAATTTTGTTTACAAAAATAGGTAGTTCGATGGAAAACTAAAAATGTGACTAATACCCACTTTTCGAATTTTGAACTTTTTATGGGACGATAAGTTGTAGAAAATTGTACTACATTTTCATACTCTTTGAAATACCATTTAAATGTTTAAAGAATTTTTTTTATTTTGAACTATAAAGATAAATAAATAAACTAATAATAATCATAATTAATAAATACAAAATAAATTTAAATTTGAATATGAAATGGTGGATTTGAAATTTTAAGATAACATAAGAGTAAAAATTATCAAAGGTACATGGACCATTCAAAAATCCAACATATTTTTATATGGTTATACTTTGGTGGCTTGGGAAATGATGGAAGTGTTTAAAAACGATTTAAGAGCATTTTGGTCTTTAGCCTTCTCTGCTTTTTTTATATTTCACCTTATATATACACTCTTTTCGTTACATATTTCATTAACTTCTTAATCTTTTATAAATTTTGAAAAATCACATCTTTTTAATTCAATTTTTTTTACTTCACTCAAGTGGATTTAAAACTTGAGCTTGGATTTTGCATTTCCAATAATTGTGGAAGGTGAGATATTCATATCTTTATTTAGTATTTTTTGATGAAATAATAAATGTTGTGTGTTTTGTTAGTAATTTGATTTTGGTATGAAAATCATGTTTTATATAATTGTTTAAAATCAACTTATATTGATATTTTCTTTGAAAAGGAATGATATGATTTTTTTAAGTTTGAACATACATAGGGATATAGGAAATAGGTTGTTGTTATATCTTCTTCTTTCTCTTCCTGTTCTTTGAAAAATAAAATAAACATCCTTCATTTCTTATTCAAAAATCAATATCCACCATTTAAAATTTGCCACTGTAATCAACTGGAAAGTTATTAGTTATAGTCTCTAGCTTTTTTAAAAATAGTCATGAGTGGTTTTATCCAATAGGTGTCATAAATTAGTCGATTACAGTAAGTGCTCGAGTGTTGATAGTTTTTAGGCAAGATTGAATTGGCGAATGGAGTATATGGTCGTGCTAGTATCATTATGTAGTGATTTTTATTGGTGGTCGTAGTTTTTTTAATGGCCGAGGATGGACGTGGCGGCAAGATGAACAATTTCCTACCATTTGGAAGATTTTGGCCATTTAGGGGTTTAGAGGTGGATCGGCGGTGTTGGAGGCAACTTGGGTGATGGCGGAGCTGTGGGAGGTGGTTGGGGTTGCTTGGTCAAGCTAATTTTAGGGTTTAGCGACTATGGGTTTTGGCCTTTGAAAATGGGGTTGCTAGAGGTGGACGAAGGTGGCGAATGTGACGTGTAGGCATTGAAAGGTGTGGCAGGGGATGGCGAGTAGTTTGGAGTTGACATTGGTGGTCGAAGTTGAGCAGGGCAGTGCGGCGAACTTGGTTTACATGCCTGGGTTGTAAAGCCGAGTTCGAATTCGGGGATGATCAATCATTTTTTGATTAGGGCCACCGGAGTAAAGGGTGGAGGTGAAAATAAGCCAAGCATGGAGAGTGGAGTTTGGGCATGGGCATGGATCGATGGACGACGGTGGTGTGCACATACACGTTTGTGCATGAGTTTTGATCCAGGCAAATTGGAATCTAGGAATTGATTTGGGGATTTAGTTTGGGGAGGAGAAGCTTTGTACTTAGGTTTGGGTAGTACACCTTGGGCTGAGATGTTTGGGCATGGGTAGTTATTTATGTTAATTAGTTAGTAATTTATAATTTAAATTTTTGAAAAATTATAACGCTCTCGTATGAAGCCTGTTTAACACATGGATCTCGATATATGATTAAACTAGTAGAACATTTAGTATGATTATTTAACACATTTCTTAAAGTGTAAAATATTGATAAAATATTAGTGTTGAATTTAATTACAATAGCGTAGTTAGATAATTATATTTTAGCACTGACACTTAGTTAGCAGAATAAAACACCATTTTACTGTAACTAAATTGAATAGATTATTTGGACGTCTGTTTAGCAGAATAAATCCTCGTTCTGCTACTATATAAATTTGAACATTTACTTATATACAGTTGATTAATATTGGATAAGTGATGTATTAGCTATCGATTGTTAATTATGAGTTTTATTTACATATATGTTGCTTATGTAAACACCAGTGATATGACTTGGAATGTTGAACTAAAATTAAGTGGCAGCATGTATAAGTACCATTTTGGTCGCTAAGCCTCTTTTCAAATTTGAAAAGAAATGAATTTAAATTAATGTTAACTTCATAATATTTTGGAGCAAAGTTTTTTCTATATTTAAATGGTTAAGTTAATTAATCGTTTTAATAATGATGTTTAAAGTTATTCATTTTAATTATGGTGTTTAAAATTAATTATTTTAATAATGATGTTTAAAATTAGTTATTTTAATAATGATGTTTAAACCTAATTATTTTAATACCGATGTTTAAAGTTAATTAATTATTTTAATAATGATGTTCAAAGTTAATTAATCATTTTATTATTGATGTTTAAAGTTAATTAATTAATTTATAATGGTATTTAAGCTTATCTAATTATTTTAATAACGTGTTTTAAATAATAATAATACTGTTTTATAAAGGTGTTTAAATAATAAATTGTTTCATAAAAGGAATTTTACTTGATAAAAAGGATTTATTTAAAAGAGTTATAAATTGGAAAGAGATCTTGGAAATTGGAAAGAGGTCTTGGAAATTGGAAAAGAAGTTTAGCTTGTAAAACTTTGTTTTTAAACGATAATATACGAAGATTTTAGAAACCATATACTTAACGTTAAAATTCGAGGTAGGGAAACTTTACCTATCCTAAAAAGTAAGAATGTGGTTGAGTCAAGGTTTGAGATGTAATAATACCTCAACTTGAACGACATTATTGTTATCGAAAGGATAGTCTAAGTTTGAAATCAAAGATGGATGTTTAGTGTATTAATTATTATTTCCGTATACGAATTGTATCACTTATGAAAAATCAAGTTTATGAAATTAAGTAATAATCTTCCTTAATTATGGTGGTATCGAAGCATGTTTTCAATACTTAACACCGAATGATGGTGATTTAGGTTTATCGTAAACAATGTTATGAATGACATAGTTTATCATCCATTTAATATTATTTATTATTTTTAAATAGGAAATTATTCTTAAATTATTTGTGAATATACTTATAACATAATATAAGTATATGGTAAAGTCTTCCAAGCATAGAGAGCGAAATGGATGAGAATACATTTATACCGACGAGATAAGTATATGTTTATTTTTGTAAATAATTAAAGTAACTTAATTAAAGAGGCATAGTGGATTCCATATGAAATTAAATCTATGTTTGGTTGCTTATTTATTTGATAGTTAAATAATCAACTATCAAATCTTTATCAAATTTTAACTCTTGAAATATCTAGAACAAACATGAGAATTATACAATACAATTATCTTTAGTGATGCTACTATACGTATAAACTCGTTGTGTTCTTCTAGGACAAATGATAAGAAAATATATCCACTTAAACGGTTAGGAGGTGACGCTTCTCTTATGTATTGTCTATTTATTTCCAAAAGAACCAGAATTTAATTTACCAAAAACTATCGGTTGTCAGTTTGAAGAGACCGGGATCGGATAAATGTGAGTTACTCGAAAACCACTTCGAACTGGCTTAAGCATTCGAATTGATGACATATTGAAGATGATGGAGTTGAAGACAGAGTTCTTTGAAGTGAAAGGGTTACTTAGTACTAATCTTAAGGGTGATTCCAAAATGGATGTAGTAGAAGTAGTATCTTCGGTTTGTTCATATCATGAAAAAATTGTATAGATGATTGTTGGCATTGCATTATTTTCCAAAGGGTAGTGTAGATACCAAGTGGGATTTTCTAAAGAAAGGTAATCATAGACTCAAGCCTCACAACCGGGAATGACTAAAACATGGGATATGTGTCAGAGCTATATGGGTCGCACTTATTAGGGTTTGGTCATCACCCTTCTAAATTGATATTTTTGGATTTGGTATATGCAAGTAATCTCATAAGAAATGGTTGCAAATATACTGGGGTAATGACAAATTCGATACTATCCTATAAGGGGTAGACAAGCCAGTCCTGTATTGGTAGAGGGTCCATGTGAGTTCTTTGGTACATTTTTCTAGAGGTGTATTATGGTAGGTGGCACCTATGTAGCCTTGTCATTGTATGGAATCCATTCTCCAATATGTGCCTTTACACACTTAGTTGTATACCTATTATGCTGGAATTTAGTTAATGTAACAATTTCGACTACGATTCCATATTTATTTTAAAATCTAGACATTATTATAATATCACAAGATTTCCTATAAAATTGTTTGGTTATCGTAAGGGAAAAACTTGTCTATTTTTATGTGCGGCCTGGTCTTACCAGATACCTTTATTTTTCAAATGTTTTATAAGATATAACAACCCAAATGATTTGGCTTTCTCACACTAGTTTCCCAGACTGATCCGGGTGTTATTTTCTTATAATACTTGGGTTAGACCTAAGTATTTTTCCAGAGTTAGCTTTGGAGCTTCAAAAAATTATCCAAGATATTTTTTTATATTTATATTTCTGTCATGTTTCTTCTTTCTATTTATCAGCATTTGTAAGGGCGGGCTATAATAACTGTCCAGACTGATGGTAGGAATAAACTCTGATGTTTGCTTGAATATTAAAGTTTTCTTTTCTTAAAGATCGTTTGGACATTATATATTACTCGTCAAGATGTGAGATTCTATTCCATCTTTTCTTTTCTTTCACCACAACAATCTGTCTTTCCGACACTTGGATGTTTAGAATGTAAATACCGTGGATGTATTAATGTTGGCTTCTGAGGACCGAAAAGGATGGTCATTATATGTGGTGTTAAAGTTGAAGGTTAAGTGAGAATCTTAGCCCGAGTATGGTAAACTCATTAGAGATAGGGTAAGTGACACCCTAGAATGAGTTTGAGTGTATTATATAAATATATAATAGCGCATATTTGTTAGTGCTACAAAAATGTTTTATATTTGAAACTAGTTAATGAAATAATTTTCAAAAGTTTGATATAATTGACTTTTAGGTTGTCGTTATCTGTTAGGGTGGGATGATTATTTATTTATCATCATTTGTTGGTCGTTTACTTATGCTTGGCTAGTTTATAAGCATTTGTTGTTTAAAATGAATAAAAACAACGAACACCTTGTGAGTTCAATTGCACGATTTGACTATTAGGTGTTCATTAACAAGGTAAGCTTAACAAGTTTGCTTGGTTAAAAGGATTACCATAATTAAGGTAGTTACTATATAAGGATAATTTTCTAAATTTGATTTATAACGTGCGATTTTTAAAATAAGAGAATTTTTTTAAAATTAAAATTCTGTTGTTTTTGAAAAACAAAATTAAATAACTTTTGAAAAAAAGTAATCATACTACCTGAAAGTATTTTTATGTATAAATATTCCAAAAAAAATTAAGGTACATTTTCTTTGGATAATTTGAGGAAAATGTCTCAGTTAGTTTTGTTATGATTCAAATAATCTTCTAAGTGCCAATCAGATTTTTGCTTAGGCAAATGTTGTAATGCACTTAGTAAATTATTCCCTTTGTCATTGTATGATCTAAATGAGTTTGAATCTGAATAAACCTAAATCAAGTCAAAGTAAATAAAGTGCTAAAGTTATTTTATATGTTTATAAGAAGTATATAGTATTGTTAAAGTTTAATAAAGTTTTGTATGTGATTCTAAGGTTTTGTGTTGTTTTGTTTTAGGATATGATGTCTAGAGTTATGAGGAAGCCTCGATAAGTTCTAGTGAATTGCGTAGGAAGACTGAGAATATGGGGATCTTTGATCTTTTGATATTCGATGAGGAGGGAAGTTAAGGGAGGAGTGATTGATGACGAGGAGGTTGTTTGGACAGGCTATGGCTAGGCCATAGTATGGAGGTTCTTGGCCTTTCGAGATTAGAAGAGGACTATGAGCCTATATAACGAGAAAATGAACCTATAGAGGAGGAGCCGGAGGAAGAGCCGGTGGAGGAGCTTGCACCAAAGGAGGAGGAAGAGGAACTTAAGGAAGACTAGGATGAGTGGTGGATAGGGTTAGGGGATGCATGTGGGAGGATGTATTTCTGATGAGGCGGAATCCTTGGAGTTATTAGGTTCTTAGTAGATGATTCTAATGAGGAGAGCTCTCTTTTAGAGTATCTAGGGTCGTTCTACTTAGTTCTTCTATGATATTTGTGTCCTGTCTAGTTATGGCGTATGTGTAGTATCGGGATATTATTGCATCTATATTATGACCGCTAGTTGGGTTGAGTACCTTAATAGATACCTTTGTTATGTATTTCGTATTCCTAGTATGTATATTTGGGATTATTTTGGTATATTATACAGTGTTAGCCTTCCTTTAAAAGTTTTTTCCTTTGAAAATAGCTAGTAAGGGGTTAAGGATTATGTTTAGACTTTTTTCTTCTTGGGTTTGGGTTGTGGTGAAATTTCAGGGTTGAAATTCTTTTAAGGGGGAGGAATGTAACGACCCATAATTTTACCACTTTGATTTTATTTTATATATTCAATTAATTGTTTATAATAATTAAACAACCTTATTTTAATTAATAACTAATGGTAAAAAAATTCATTATTAAATTGTGTTTACAAAGATAGATAGCTCGATGGAAAACTGAAAATGTGACCCAAACCCGCTTTTTTGATTAGATTTTTTATCGAACGATAAGTGGTAGAAAGTTGTAGTACCTTTGCATACACTTTAAAACAACATTTAAATGTTTGGAGAAAGCATTTTATTTTGAAATGTAAAGCTAAATAAATAAAATAATAATAAGACTTAATAAATATAAAATATATTTAAATTTGAACATGAAATGGTGGATTGGAAATTTTAAGGTTCCTTAAATATAAAAATTAAAAAAGGTACATTGGCCATTCAAAAATCCAACATATTATCATTTGACTAGTACTTTTGTGGCTTGGAAATGATGGAAGGGTTGAAAAATGAATTTAAGGGCATTTTGGTCTTTAGCCTTTTCTGCTTTTATTTTATATTTCATCTTATATATGCACTCTTCTCATTGCATATTTCATTTTTCATACTTCTTGACCTTTTATAAATTTTGAAAAATCACATCTTTTAAACCCAGATTTTTTTTTTTACTTCGCTTAAGAGGATTAAAAATTGAGCTTGGATTTTGAATTTCAAATAATTAAAGAAAGTGAGATATTCAAATCTTTATATAGTATTTTTGATGAAATAATAAATGTTGTGTATTTTGTTAGTAATTTGATTTTGATATGACAATCACGTTTAATTTAATTGTTTAAAATCATCTTACGTTGATATTTGCTTTGGAAAGAAATGATATCCTTGTCGTAAGTTGAACATACACATGGATATAGGGAACAAGTTGTTTTTATATCTTCTTCTTTCTCTTCAAGTTTTTTGACAAATGAACTAAACATCCTCCATTTCTTATTCAAAAATCAATATTGCTTACACCATTTAAAATTAGCCACTGTAATTAACTGAAAAGTTGTTAGTTTTAATCTCTGGTATTTTAAAAATAGTCGTAGGTTGTTTTATGGAGTAGGGTGTGAGAAATTGGTCGATTACAAGAAGTAGTCGAGTGTTGACAGTTTTTAGGTGAGCTCAAACTGACTAATGGAGTATATTGCCATGTTAGTATCATCGCGTACTGATTTTATTATTGGTCATTGTATTTTCAACGACTGAGGATGGTCATGGCGGCAAGATGTACAATTTTCGATCATTTGGAAGATTCTGGCGATCTAGGGTTTTAGAGGTGGAGCGATGGTGTTGGAGGCAACCTTGGGTGATGGTGGAGCTATGGATGGTGGTTGCGTAGTCGCTGGTGGTTTGGATTTCTTGGTAAAGCTAAGTTTAGGGTTTAGTGGCTGTGGGTTTTGGTGTTCGAAAATGGGTTTGCCGGAGGTGAACGGCGACGGCGTGTGTGACGTGGAGGCGTTGGTAAGTGCGGCAGTGGATGGCGAGTAGTTTGATGTTGGTGGCCGACGTTGAGCGAGGTGGTGGGGCTAGCTTAGTTTGCATGCCTAGGTTTTGAAGTCAAGTTCAAATTTAGGGACGATAGGTCATTTTTCGATTAGGGCCGCCGGAGTAGAGAGTGCAGGGTAAGCGAGTCGAGCATGATGTGTGGAGTTTAGGCATGGACTTGGATCAGCATCCAGTGGACGGCGACGGCTTGTCTGTGGCATGCACATGCAGGTTCGTACACGGGTTATGGTCCAGGCAAATTTGAATTTGGGAATTGATTTGGTGATTTAGCTTGGGGAGGAGAAGCTTTATATTTGGGTTTGGTAGTGGGCCTTGGCCTGAAATATTTGGGTGCAGGTAGTCATTTTAGTTAATTAGTTAGTAATTATAGTTTAAAACTTTGAAGAATTATAACGCACCCATACGAAGCCGGTTTAACCCACGGATTTCAACACCTGATTCGTATAAATTAGTAGAATGCCTTAATATGATTATTTGACACATTTGTTGAAGTGTAAAATATTAGTGCTGAATTCAATTACAACAGCATAGTTAGATAGTTATATTTTAACACTGGCACTTAGTTAGTAGAATAAAACACTATTCTACTAAATTAAATTGAATATATTATTTGGACATCTATATAGCAGAATAAATCCTCGTTATACTACTATATAAATTTGAATAATTATTTATATGCTTGTTGACTAATGTTGGATAAGTGATATGTAGTTATCGATTGTTAATTATGGATTTTATTTATATATATGTTTCTTATGTAAATACCAGTGATATGACTTGGAATGTTGAACTAAAAATAAGTGGTAGCTTGTCTAAGTACTATCGTGATCACTAAGCCTCTTTCCAAATTTGTAAAGAAATGGATTTAAATTAACGTTAACTTTGCAGTATTTTGAAGTAAAGTTTTTGCTCTATTTAAATGGTTAAGTTAATTAATCATCTTAATAATGGCGTTTAAGATTAATCATTTTAATAATGCTGTTTAAAGTTATTTATTTTAATAATGATGTTTAAATTTAATTATTTTAACAATGATGTTTAAAGTTAGTTAATCATTTTAATAATAATGTTTAAAGTTAGTTGATCATTTTGTTGTTGATGTTTAAAGTTAATCAATTAATTAATTCTATAATTGTGTTTAAGCTAATCTAATTGATTTAATAATGTGAATTTGATTAATAATATTGTTTTATAGAAGGTTTTTATAAATAATAAATTGTTTTTTAAAAGGAATTTACTTAATAAAAAGGATTTATTTAAAAGAGTTATAAATTGGAAAGAGATCTTCGAAATTCAAAATGAATTTTGGCTTGTAAAACTTCGATTTTAAATGAATAACATACAAAGATTTTGGAAATCATATACTGGACGTTAAACTTTGATGTAGGGACCTATCTTGAAAGGTAAGAATGTAGTTGAGTCAAGGTATGAGATGTAATAATACCTCTACTTTGACGACTTCATTGTTATCCAAAGGATGGTCTAAATTTGAAATCGAAGACATATGATCGGTGTCTAAAGTATTATTTCCATATACGAATTGGATCACTTATGAAAAATCAAGTTTATGAAATTAATAAATAATCCTTAATAATTATGGTAGTATGGAAGCATTCTTTCCATACTTAACACCAAAGAATAGTGGTTTGGATTTATAGTAAACAATGTTTCGAATGACATTGCTTTCGATTCATTTAATATAAGTTTGAAATAGGAAATTTTTCTTAAAATGCTTTGTGAATATACTTATGCCATTGTATATGTATATGGTAAAGCCTTCCAAGTATAGAAAGTGAAATGGATGAGAATAGACTTTTACCGATGAGATATGTATATGAATATTTTTGTAAATAATTCAAGTATTTAATTAATGAAGATTAATTAAAGAGGCTTAGTGGCATATGAAATTAAATCTACGTTTGATTGCTTGGTTACTTGATAGCTAAATAACCGACTATCAAATCTTGATCGATTTTTAACTCTGGAAATACCTAGAAGAAGCATGAGAATTATATGGTACATTTATCTTCGATGATGCTACTATCCGTATAAACTCGTTATGTTCTTTTAGGACAAATGATAAGGAAGTTCATCTCTTAGACGGTTAGGCGGTGACCTTCCTCTTATATATACTGTTTTTTTTCGAAAGAACCCAAATTGAGTTTACCGAAAACTATCAGTTGTCAGTCTTAGAGGTCGGGGTCGGATAAATATTAGTTATCTGAAAACCACTTCGAACTAGCTTAAGGGTTCAACATTGAATACTTGAAGATAATGGAATCTAAGATGGACTACTTAGAAGTACAAGAGTTACTTTCTACTAATCTTGAGGGTGATTCCAAAATGGATGAAGTAGAAGTAGTGCCTTCAATTTGTTCATACGTAAACAACTTGTATGGATGAATATTGGCATTGCATTGTTGCCTGGAGGGCAGTGTAGCATTCCAAGTAGAATTTGCTAAAGAAAGGTAATCGTGCGTCGATCCTCGCAAATAGGAATGGCTAAAATGGGGGACATGTAGCAAGGCTATGTAGGCCACATCCATTAGGATATGGTCATCACCCTTCTAGATTGATATTTATGGATTTGGTGTGTGCATGTGAGCTCAAAAAAGGTTGCAAAGCAACCGGGGTAATGGCATATTCGATACTATCCAGTAAGGAGTAGGCCGGTCTTATGTTGGCAGATGATCCATGTGAGTCCCTCAATACATTTTCTAGAGGTGTATTATGGTAAACGGTACCTCAGTAGCATTGTCATTGTATGGAATCCATTCTCCAATACGTGCCTTTGCGGACTTAGTTGCATACCTATTATGCTGGAATTTAATTGATGTAACAATTTCGACTATGAATCCATATTTATTTTAAACCCTAGACATTATTATAATATCACAAGATTTCCTATTAAATTGTTTGGTTATCGTAATGTAAAAACCATCCATATTTATGTGCGATGTGGTCTTACGAGATATCTTTTATTTTGAAAAAAAATTAGCATATAACAACCCAAAAATTTGAGTTTCTCACACTGACTGATCCTGATGTTACTTTTTTATAATACTCAGATCAAACATGAGTATTTTTTTCAGAGTTATCTTTGGATGTTTTGGAGCTTCAAAAGATGAGATGGATACTTCCAAGGCGTATTATCAAATTTTTATTTCTGTCTTGTTTCTTATTTGTACATATCAGCATTCGTAAGGACGTGCTGTTATAACTATCCAGGGTGATGAAAGGATTAGGCTCAAATGTTTGTTTGAATATTGAAGTTTTCTTTTGTTAATGATCATTTGGATATTACTCCTCATGATATGAGATTTTGTTCTGTCTTTTCTTTTCTTTACCCAACAATCTGTCTTTTCGACACTTGGATGTTCGATATTTAAATACCGTGGATGTATTAGTGTCAATTTCTATGGATCGAAAAGGCGGTCGTCACAATTAGGGTGGCCTAACTTATAATGCCACATATCAAAGTTACTTCTACTCCTCTCTGTTTGAGAGTTTTTTGAAAAATTACAACACATTTCCCTTTTTTCATAATTTTTGTAGTTAACAGGATTAAACCTGTACAACCCTTTGATTGCATCACCCTACAAAATGATCTTTAGTTAAAATGTCCTTAACTAAGAAATACTTAGGATAAAATTCAAAATAAACATTGTTGCTACTTGCAAATTGTGATACACTCATAAGATTTTTATTTATTTGAGGTACTCTTAATAGGATATTAGGATAAAGTTGCATTTCACTTTTGATGAAGGCAGTTCCAGTATTATTTATCTTAATAGACTCACAATTTCACAGGTGTATGGACTGATTACCTCTGTATTCCTTGTTGCCTAGATTCAGATTGCCTAGTTTTCTTGTGATATGATTGGTTACACCAAAACCAGGGTACCAACTCTCATCTTGAGTGTGTTTGAATCTAGTATGTTCGTTCAGGTGTTGATTTCTTGAATTATCTTATTGACTGGCAGATTCTTGCTTTACTTGAGCCATGTTTACACCAGGGTTGTTATTTCTCTGGTTGTTTGAATTATGATTTGGTGTATAATTTGCATTAAATCCATTCAGGTGTTGATTTCTTAAATTATCTGATTGACTGGCAGATTCTTGCTTTACTTGAGCCATGTTTACACCAGGGTTGTTATTTCTCTGGTTGTTTGAATTCTGATTTGGTGTATAATTTTCATTAAATCCAAGATAACATTTTGATGTTGTGTAACCAATTTTCTCGTGTATTTGACATTTGGGTTTATTATTGTTGTTGTTCTATTCTACTTTGTTTTGTTGATCAATAACAAATCTTGGTGGAGCTGGAAGTGTGCCAAGAGCAAATCCTTCTAAACCATATCCTCGAATGGTAGTTTCAATTTGAAATTTCCTAAGAAGATAATTGTTTTCATCAAGATGGACCGTGATTAGTTGACTCTGGAGACTGATCAATGTCTTGGATAGATTCTCTATTGCATTTGTAGAATGTTGTTGAGAATTTATAGTGTTTTATGATGTTTTTGAGTTCTCGCCACCTTCAATCATGATGAATAGATGTTATCAAACAGCTTTTGATGATTCTGAGACAAACAATTTGCAAGAAATGCTCCAATGCAGAAGTAACAAGGTTTGTGGCAGTCAAACTCATGTGATGATACTGCTCTAATGGGTTCTCAATAGAGCACTTGCTTTCTTGATGCTTTGTGATGATTTTCTTGTTTTCTGAATTCTGTTTTGCTGAATTTCCGCTACGAATTTTCTTTTTATTGATAGAAAACCAGTTGTTGCTGGAATTTAATGAATTCGTTGGCAAGGTACTTGTTTTCTTAATGACATTTCGAGCAAATTCTTTGAAAAACTCATATGATGAGAATTTTTTGATGAGTTTTTGAATTATCAGATGATACGGCTTACTCTAATGATATTCAGATTTATTGTTGTTAAGCTTTCAAACTCTTATACCAAATTGGTGTATTTTATATTTGTTTAATGAAATAGTGCACAGAATTTGTAAAAGAGAAAGCAGACTTTTTGTATATTGATTGGACAAATGTTCATGATAGATTTGCTATTATTTATAAGGAAATAAACAAAATAACTTGGGCCTAATTGGCGAGCCCGTTTACTACATCACAGATATTATTATGGCGTGCTTCAACTCATAATATTGTTGTGTATTCTTCTACAATCTCATTCTCAATTACGATTAGGGGACTAAAAAAATCTGATGATACTAACAATTGTAGATTCAATAATAAAAAAACAAAATTGGATCCAAAAAAATTTCTTTATTAATGAATCTGACGAGATATGTTGGAAACAATGGTCGAAATTCGGCTGAGTCGTGGACAAAGTCACTTTCTTGAAGACGTTTCGGCGATCTGCTCAAAGGTGCAAGCAGTTCGGATCAATCACCGCCGCCTCTAGGATAAAACAGCCTCTCAATAAATTGGGGTACCGTTACGTTTGCACGAACGAAACGGTTCAGTTTGCACTCTCGAAATATTGCTCGGATTTTTATGAAGAAGAGATAAGGAAAAATGTCGTTCTGTCTATTTCGTCTTCTTATGAGTTATGAAGACGGAGTAGTGAAAAGAACGTTTTACTGATTAGGGGACGTGGTCTAGAAAAACGGATCTGAGTATTACCGGGTCAAAAATAATGAACGTTGCACAACGTTCTTCATACGGGCTTAAGTAACTGATCCAGCCCGGTCAGAAAACAGTTAACAAATTTGTAGCAAAAATATAAGTGTTACACCACTACAAGCCCGAGCCCGGCCCGGCCCGGGTCGGGTCGAGTCGGTCGGTCGGCGCGCGCGCGCGCGTGTGTGGTGGTCAAGCATGGCCTCCCTCCTCACAAAAGAGCATCATTGGGTGCCCAAAGGGCCCAACTTAGCCTCTAAGAATCAAGTATAAATACTTGATTCTTGCATATAATCTCACAATGTGGGACTATTCAAATATAGGAGCCAATTTCCACTTAGCCAATTTTTTTTTTAACAATTCACTTCAAACAAATTTCCAACAATCCCCCACTTGAATTTTTAAAAAATATTTTCGAGCAATTTCTGAAAACATAAGATTGTGCATAAACAAAGGTGTCGTTAGACTTGAACCTTTGCATAGTGAATAAGATTCAGTTTTTACTAGAGTGACACGTAGTCTTGAACTCTATTCCTGACATCAGACCACACACAATCCTTCTAGAGTGCAATCAAATAAGCCCGTGCATTTATGGCCATGCACGTCTATCCCAGTTTAGTGAATGCTCTAGGAGTTTTGCCCAAAACTCCATAGGAAACGGCCAAATTTCCACATTCACACAGGTGAGTCTATCAAGAGTACTCCTGAAGGTAGGTACTCCACTCCAAATGGAGTATAGATCTCATTAAGAGTTTCTATTAACTCATCCTCTAATCACTTCAGGAATACATGCTTCTTTATATATGAAAAATGGCATGTTCAACTCATATCACTTCACAACTTGTTCTTACCCATTGAACCTAGTTCTTGGGATCTCCAGTCATTAGGTCGGGTTACCATTGTGCGTGACTCAACAATCTAAGGGCAATAGTCCCATTTTTCTAGAAGTCGTAAGGACTTTCTCTCTGGCCAGTCCTTTCGTCAAAGGATCTGCCAAATTCTCATCACTGCGTATGTGATCCACTCTAACAGCTCCTGAAGAGAGTAGCTCTCTAACAGTGCTGTGCTTACGACGTATCTGTCGTCTCTTACCGTTATAATAACGGTTCTGTACTTTTGCAATAGCCGCGGTACTATCGCAATGGATCAACACAGCTGGTATCGGTTTTTCCCATAAAGGAATCTCAGCTAGCAGATTTCTTAAGTACTCTGCTTCCTCACTAGCTGTAGCTAGTGCTATCATCTCAGACTCCATAGTAGACTGAGCCAAAATAGTCTGTTTCTTGGATTTCCAAGAAACAGCTCCTCCAGCAATGCTAAAGATATAGCCACTGGTTGCCTTTGAGTCATCAGATAAAGTATTCCAGTCTGCATCGGTGTAACCTTCAAGAACAGCTGGAAACTTTCCATAATGTAATCCAAGGTTCATGGTTCGCTTTAGGTATCTCATGACCCTCTCAATAGCGTGCCAATGCTCTATACTAGGTCTACTAGTAAACCTGCATAATAATCCCACGACATAGGCTATGTCGGGTCTAGTACAATCAGTGGCATACCGAAGGCTGCCAATGATGCTCGCATAATCAGACTGTCTTACACATTCACCAGTGTTCTTGAAAAGTTTTACACTAGGATCATATGGTGTACATGCAGGTTTACAGTCAAAGTAATTGTATTTCTTTAAGATCTTCTCAATATAATGAGATTGATCCAAAGAAAGTCCCTTTTCGGACCTAGTAATCTTAATACCAAGAATTACACTCGCTTCACCTAGATCTTTCATATCAAAATTGGCACTTAACAAAGATTTAACAGTGTTTATGGCATGAATATTTGATCCAAAAATTAGTAGATCATCTACATACAAACATATTATAGTGCAAATGTCATTCTCAAATTTATAATAAATGCATTTGTCACTTTCATTAATTTTAAAACCATTTGAGATTATTAAATTATCAAATTTTTCATGCCATTGTTTAGGTGCTTGTTTTAAACCATATAATGATTTATCTAATTTGCAAACTTTATGTTCTTGACCATGAATTACAAAGCCTTCAGGTTGGTCCATATAAATTTCTTCTTCTAATTCACCATTTAAAAAGGCAGTTTTAACATCCATTTGGTGTATAATTAAATTATGAATAGATGCTAATGAAATTAGTACTCGAATGGATGTGATTCTAGTTACAGGTGAAAAAGTATCAAAAAAATCTATATTTTCTCTTTGCCTAAAACCTTTAGCTACCAAACGGGCTTTATATTTTTCAACTGTTCCATTAGGTTTTAATTTCTTTTTAAGTACCCATTTACAACCTATAGACTTACAACCAGGTGGTAAATCTACTAAGTGCCAAGTCTTATTGGATTCCAACGAATCCATCTCATCATTTATAGCCTCTTGCCAAAAATCGGCATCTAAAGAAGATAAGGCTTCTTGGAGGTTTGTTGGATCCTCCTCTATAGTAAAAGTGCAAAAATCCGAGCCAAAATCTTTATCAACTCTTGCTCTTTTACTTCTTCTAGGTTCAGTTTCAGAAGATTCATTAAGTTCTGTTCTAATAGGCACGGTGTTATTTGACGTGCCCCCACTATTCCTCAATTTAAAAGGAAATTTAC
The DNA here is from genome assembly GCA_030765085.1 of Allium cepa. Lineage (NCBI taxonomy): Eukaryota > Viridiplantae > Streptophyta > Magnoliopsida > Asparagales > Amaryllidaceae > Allium > Allium cepa. The sequence continues at coordinate 941,581,707 of CM060934.1, read as the reverse complement.
TTTCATAAAAATCAGCATCAATAGATTCTACTATATTATGTGTATTTAGGTCATAAAATCTATATGCTTTGCTATTAATAGCATAGCCAATAAATACACATTCGTATGTTCTACTTGCTAATTTTATTCTCTTAGGGTCGGGTATACGAACATATGCCAAGCATCCCCAAGTTCTAAAGTAAGATACATTCGGTTTATAATTTTTTAAAATTTCAAAAGGTGAAGTCTTACTTTTTGATTTAGGGATTCTATTCAATACATAGCATACAGTCAACAAAATATCCCCCCACCAATGTTTTGCTGCACCTGAATTTAACAAAATAGCTACAACTAATTCGGTAAAGGTCCTATTCTTTCTTTCAGCTTTACCGTTCATTTCAGGTGAATAAGGTGCAGTTCTCTCATGAATTATACCATTCAATTTATAGAAATCAAGAAATGAACTAGATTCATATTCTGTTCCTCTATCACTACGAAGTCTCTTAATTTTCTTATTAGATTGATTCTCTATTTCAGTTTTAAATAATTTAAACATATCAAATGCATCACTTTTATTTTTCATAAGATATACATAAGTGAAATCAGAGGCATCATCAATGAAAGTGATGAAATAACGGTGACCATGTCTAGTCAATGTACCATCTAGCTCACATATGTCAGAATGAATCAAGTCTAAGGATTCAGAAAATCTATCAACTGATTTATGAGGTTTCTTAGTGATTTTTGCTTGACTACAGAATTCACATTTATCAAAATCAGTTTGTGACATTTTAGGAATCAAATCTAATGTGATCATGTTATGAATAATACGCTTATTTACATGACATAATCTAGAGTGCCAAACATAAAAGTCACACAACATATAAGCAGAACTGGTTACTTTATTAGATTCAACATTCAGTTTAAACATACCCTCACAAGCATAACCCTTCCCTACAAACATCCCCTTATAAGTCAAAGTATACAAATCAGCCCCTATAACTTGAGTAAAACCAGCCTTATTAAGGAGAAAACCAGAAACCAGATTCTTTCTCATCTCTGGAGTATGCATCACATCTTTCAGAAGAACTGTCTTTCCAGAGGTAAACTTTATTTCCACATTTCCAATGCCTGCAACTGTAGTGGTGTGAGAATCTCCCAACAGCACCTTCTGATCATCAGCAGCCGTGTATGTACTAAACATAGCACGATCATAGCAGACATGGCGGGATGCACCAGTGTCTACCCACCAACCCTCTGATCCACCAACAAGGTGAATCTCAGAAATCATAGCCGTCAAAGGCTCCTCAGTCAGGTTAGCCTGCGGTGCAGGGCCTGGTCTGTTCCTACACTTGCGTGCCATATGACCTGGTTTTCCACAGTTGTAGCACAGAAACAACTGTCCAGAGTCATTCTTTTGGGTTGGTTTCTGCTGTCCTTTTTGGTTCCCTTGCGGGTTCCAATTCTGTTTGTTGCGGTTGCGGTTCTGATTCTTAAAGCTTTTCGGATTTGGTTTCAGAACTGCTGGCTTGGACTTCTTAGTGTTATTGTTGGTGACAACAAGCACTTCCTCTTTCTGGTCCTGTTTCCGAGCCTCCTCCTCAATACGGAGGCGAGTAATCAAGCTCTCTAAGGAGAATTCCTTAGTCTTGTGCCTAAGCACATTCTTAAAGTCTTTCCAACCTGGGGGCAGTTTATCAATAATAACAGCAATTTGAAACTGTTCATCTAAACTCATACCTTCGGAGATGATCTCATGAGCAATTTTCTGAAGCTCATGAGACTGCATCTCTACTGACCTGTCATCCATCATCTGGTATTTGAGGTAGCGGCTGACTGCATACTTCTTCGCTCCAGCCTCTTCGGTATCGTACTTCTTTTGCAGCGCTTCCCAAATCTCTTTGGCTGACTTGTCAGAATTGTAGTAGTCGTACAGGTCATCGCTGAGGCCGTTGAGAATGTAGTTTCGGCACATGTAATCTTGCTCTGTCCAGCTCTGCAACTCCTTTGATTTCTCTGTCCAGGCTCGCATCTGATCTGAGTCTGCTTCGGCGTCTGGTCTATCGGGTAGCTGCGGTTTGTTGGTCGTGAGCACAGCAACCACTTTTCGGGTGGTCAGGAAGAACTCCATCTTTTGTCTCCAGCGTTTGAAGTGGAGGCCTTCGAATCTGAAGGGAGCAGCGGAGACAGTCGGTAGCTGGAAGAAGGAAGTGGGAGCGGTTGCATCTAGATCTGCAGCAGAAGCCATTGTTTTGGTTCGTCTTCAAATTTGTTGGAAACAATGGTCGAAATTCGGCTGAGTCGTGGACAAAGTCACTTTCTTGCAGACGTTTCGGCGATCTGCTCAAAGGTGCAAGCAGTTCGGATCAATCACCGCCGCCTCTAGGATAAAACAGCCTCAATAAATTGGGGGTACCGTTACGTTTGCACGAACGAAACGGTTCAGTTTGCACTCTCGAAATACTCGGATTTTTATGAAGAAGGGATCTGAGTATTACCGGGTCAAAAATAATCATACGGGCTTAAGTAACTGATCCAGCCCGGTCAGAAAACAGTTAACAAATTTGTAGCAAAAATATAAGTGTTGCCCGGCCCGGGTCGGTCGGTCGGTCGGTCGGTCGGCGCGCGCGCGCGCGTGTGTGGTGGTCAAGCATGGCCTCCCTCCTCACAAAAGAGCATCATTGGGTGCCCAAAGGGCCCAACTTAGCCTCTAAGAATCAAGTATAAATACTTGATTCTTGCATATAATCTCACAATGTGGGACTATTCAAATATAGGAGCCAATTTCCACTTAGCCAATTTTTTTTTTAACAATTCACTTCAAACAAATTTCCAACAAGATACAAGCTAGATTACAAAAGAGAAGATTATTAGATATAAAAAAAAAATTCATTGTATCGCTTTGTTTGTTTGATTGTAACGGTTAAAGCCTATGCAAATGTACAGATGAGAGATAGCTTGAAGAGAAAAGAACTTTGAAGTTTTCTAATGAAAATTACATCATCAAAGATAACATTTGACTTTAACTCGATATCAACTCCCTTATTCGATATATATATATTATGATGAATGATTTCAACGGTAAACTCATTAATCACATGTCACTAGGGCAAAATAAACAAACAACTATTTATCAAGCCGTATTTGAAATTCAAACAAATAAAATGTTACTAAAAGTGCATATTAAAATATCATACACGTGGTTGAAGTTGAACGCACCATAAGTGGTGCATAAGAGTAAGTAGGTGATATGATAAGTCCTAATCTGCGTTTCAAATTTTGAGGATTGACGAGAAAATAAAATCCAAGCCCGAGTTGCCCAAACCTTTCCTTTTTTATTTTGTATTGGTCCTAATTAAATAACAGGGTAAAGTTAGAACAGGTTAAAATCAATATCTACATGCATGCACTCACTTCTGCTGGTTACTCTCCTTTCAAGTAGCGTATTCTGTTTTATTATTGCTTGTTCCCTTTATTTTATTTTTGGCTACGTGAGCAAATATATGCGGGCTAAACTCGGGGAAATTAGCTCCCTATATTTGTCGATATCTCTGAGCCTGTGATGTCCATAATATATGGTTGATAATTGGTTGGTTTTACACAAACCAAATTCAGGGTCTGCAAATATAAAACGAATACACAGCAAAACTTAAACCGAGCTGCCGAAACGAATTGTAGCTGGTCGGAATGATGAATCATCGAGGACTGAAAATGGACCGAGATGAATAGGAACAGTCATACTTTAACAAGAATTTCTTAGATCACTTTCATATACGTATTTATGTCGTACAATAAAATCAATTTCTGTAGTAGGAATAAAAAATATTGTTGAATACAGACGTATGGTCATGCAGCTCATTAACTGCTATATGTTGAAAGACTACGTGCACTTTTCGTTATGTACATTAAGGTCATAATAAAAAGACTCGAAAATGAGTGCAACTCAAGTAACAAACAAACTACAGATTGCTAAACTTTTTGTTGTTTACATGATGGGGAGTGTTTTCTTATACGATCCATCTTCCACACTAGGAGTAGGACATGTTACAGTTGCACAGATCTCTTCTGATTCACCTATCTTATTTCTTATTTAATTAAGGTACACCGTACACCTATTATTATAGCGTTGTTAGTCATTGAGGGGTCAATGCCATTGAATGGATTTTAGGGGTACTAAATTATTTATGCTACGAATACGTCCATAATTTATCATATCACAATTAGCATTATTTTATTCTCGGATCTGTGCTTTGCAACAACCCATAAATTTGACGTATTTATTTTTACTTCATTATTAACCGTAGTTTGATTTAGTTGATGGTCAAAGAAAATATTAAGTAGAGTTATCCATTTGAACATTTTGACATTTTCGTTGTATTTAAAATACTTGAAAGACGAATTTTAATATACAATATTTTAAAGTTTGGATAAGTTGACTAAATCGGGTTTTTTGGGTTCGAAATTGATTTAGAGTCAAAGGCCTTGTATTTTTCTAAAAAAACATGGTTAATCTCCACTAAATTACAAATTACAATTTGTACCGTTCAAACTCAACAAATTGTTCCTTTCGATAAAAGGAATCGATATGTGTTCGTTTCCAAAGACGGTGCTTGAGGTAGTCGGGAATTGCGATGCACTAGTTTAGTACTAGTAAACGGTGGCAATAGAAAAAAAATAAAGATACGAATCTATAAATTTCGAAGAGAATAGTACAATGCTGGTGTTCGTTTTCGTCATAGGTGGTCAATGTGACAGTAATTTAGGGTGGAAGCCGAATATCTACGGTTTTGGGTGCCAAAAGAGGTGGAATCAGGTGCTTCGGGGTTGGTGCATCGGAAAGAACACCGATGGTGGTTCTAGTTCTGATAGGCACTAGGGCTCAAGCGGTCAAAGGGTGGAGTAATGAATCAAAGTGGAGGGTCAACAATGCAAATTGTGTTAGTCTATACACTACAAGAAAAAGGCAGAATACCGACAGCCAAGACCGACGGCTTCCGACGGCCATTTTCCGACGGCTTTCGACGGGCCGTCGGCGGCCGTCGGAAGCCGTCGCAAATTTGCGATTATACCAGCCAGCCGAGCCCTTTCTTCCTCCTCCATTTCACACGAAAAAAACCCAAAAAACCCCCCAAATTCAACCCCTAAGCTTCCAATCCCTAATTTTTAGCTTCCGGATCTTCCAACGCACTCTAATCAAGCTTCAGTACTCTTAATCTCAGGTATAATCTCTTATTTTTATGAAAAATTCAGTTTTTACCCTAATTATAGATTTGCATAAATTGATAAATTAGGGCGAATTAATGATTGCAATTGTTTCCACTAGCGTAATAACGGTTTATAGCATCACATGGTATACCGATTTCATCTTTTATCGTGAAATTGTGATAAACACGTATAATTTGTGCATGTTCATGTATATGTATTTTGTTGTGTATGCCTTGATTCGACGATTGTATACGTTATTTGGAATAAGATAAAATGATTGAATGAACTAGGAGTATTATATTGTGCACGTTTTTACTTATGACACAAAAAAAATGCATTACTCTAAATTATAATTGTGTGTATTGAAAAATGACAAAATGTTAAACCAGCCCTAAGTTGATGCGTAATACGTCGAATAAATGTGTGAAATTAATATATAAATGTGAACAGTGAGTAAAACTGTATTTTTGAGTAAAATGCACGCATGTTAACCGACAAATGTCCCTTAGAGAGTTTTTGGCCCTGTCTGACGAGTGTTGTACATGATCGTTGTATAAATAGTCGTTTTTTTTCGAAAAACGACCATTTATATTCATCTGGTACAATGTTTGTCGGATTTGTCCCTGTATTGGACAAGTTATGAACACAGTAAGAATTTACATTTTGTATACTACTTCGTCTCAAACGGTTCATAAAATTTCGCCCTAACTTTTCTTTTTTGTTTCCTGCGTACACGCATTTGTGTACAATGCAGGGAACAAAAGGGAAATGCTGCCGAAATTTTATTGAATCGTTTGGGACGAAGTAATATACGAAATGTAAATACTTACTGTGTTTGTAATGGGAAGTAGGATGTCTGACCAATGAAAAAAAATTATATATTTTTAATCGTTACGTACGTTAAAAAATGAAATGTGCCCTATTTGAAAGTATTTTTAAATTTGTGAAGTTGTTCTTTAAATTCAAAATATTATACGAACATGAAAATAATCTTTTTCGAATGTGTATTCTTCAAAATAAATATTAAATTTTGAACTTCTCATTTTGTCAAATAGGAAAAATGATTGATTATTTTGTTGATCGAAGGAGATGGATGTACCAAAGAAAAGGAATGAGGGGCTCAATAAAAGAAGATTTTTATAACGGTATAAACGTGTTTGTTGAATTCGCCTTAAGTAATAACGGAAACGATTCAGAAATTCGTTGTCCGTGTAGTAGGTGTAGACATTTGAAGTTTTTGTTACCAGATATTGTGAAAGTTCATTTGTGCCAACACGGTTTCACACCCGAATATTATGTTTGGGATCGGCATGGAGAAGTTGTAGCAAATACTTCTGTAGAGTCTGAAAGTGTCGTTAACGAAATAGTTTCAACGACCCGTATAGAAAATATGGTCGAAGATGCAGCACGATCAATGTTTCCTATGGTTGAAGTTGACGACGATGATGTAAATGTTGAAGAACGAAATATTGAAGCTAAGAAAATTTATGATTTACTAGATGCAGCTAAAAAACCTATTTGGGATGGTTGTAAAAGCGGCACGCAGCTGTCAGCAATCGCAGAATACATTGCGATAAAGTCAAAATACAACATCACTGAAGCTGGGTTTACGGCTGTTGTACAAGCTGCAAAAAGACATATGCCGCCCGATAATCTAATGTGTGAAAATCACTACGAAGTTAAAAAACTTATGTCGGCTTTTGGTTTACCGTATCAGAAAATAGATACATGTTTAAAAGGATGCATGTTGTTTTGGAAAGAAGACGCAAACCTTAGAAATTGTAAAGTTTGTAACCAGGAGAGATACAAACCAAGAAAAAAGAAGGGTAAGGAAGTTCCGTACAAGCGTATGCACTACTTACCTATAACTCCAAGACTTCAAAGATTATACGCATCTTCTGTAACTGCGTCTAATATGAGGTGGCATAGCGTGAGAACGGAGGAAGAGGGTACGTTGACACATCCGGCCGATGGAGAAGCATGGAAGCATTTCGATAAAACGTATCCAAATTTTGCAGCGGAGAGTCGAAATGTTAGATTAGGATTATGTACGGACGGTTTTTCTCCATTTTCTCAATTTGGTTCTAAATATTCATCCTGGCCCATTATCGTCACACCGTATAATTTACCTCCATGGATGTGCATGAAAACGCAATATATGTTTCTTACTGTTGTCGTTCCTGGCCCCGACGATCCGACACAAGGAATCGATGTATATTTACAACCGTTGATTGAGGAGTTAAAAATACTGTGGAACGAAGGAGTAGAAACATACGATGTGTCAAAGAAGAAAAATTTTCGTATGTTTGCTTCTTTGTTGTGGACTATAAGTGATTTTCCTGCCTATGCAATGCTTTCGGGATGGAGTACTGCCGGTCGTCTAGCATGTCCATATTGCATGGATGAAACACGAGCGTTTTCTTTACCTCATGGTAAGAAAATTTCATGGTTTGACTGTCATCGATATTTTCTCCATGTAAATCATCCCTTCAGAGGAGACAAGAAAAACTTTTTAGCTAATAGAGTAGAAAACAGACAACCACCGACGATATGGTCAAGCGAAGACATATATGAACTTGTTAAGGACTATCCAAAGATATATGAAACGGGGGAGCAAACAGAAATTGAAGGCAAATCAGTTGTTCATAACTGGTGCAAACAAACTATTTTTTGGGAGTTGCCGTATTGGAAACATCTTCTGCTTCGCCATAACATAGATGTGATGCACAATGAGAAAAATGTATTTGATAATGTGTTTAACACAATTTTGAATGTGAAAGGGAAGACGAAGGATGATTTGAAATCAAGACGTGATATAGAAGAATTATGCAAACGTCCCGAGCTTCATATGAAACCAAATGACAGTAAAAAACCAAAAGCTTGTTACGAATTAGATAATAATCAAGTTAAAGCTGTGTTAAAATGGGTGGAAGGGTTAAGATTTCCTGATGGGATATCATCAAATCTTCGTAGATGTGTTGACTTTAAAAATGGTAGATTGAGCGGAATGAAAAGTCACGACTGTCACATAATGATGGAAAATTTATTTCCCGTTATGTTTAAAGAACTACTGCCGTTAAAAGTTTGGAAGGTAGTAACGGAGCTTAGTATGTTTTACAAAGAGCTTTGTTCGACTACTTTAAAAGTGCAACGTTTACGTAAACTTGAAGTGGACATTCCTATATTGCTTTGCAAATTAGAGAAAATATTTCCGCCAGGTTTTTTTAATGTGATGGAACATTTACCTGTTCATCTTCCATCTGAAGCACGACTTCGAGGTCCTGTCCAATACGGATGGATGTATCCATTTGAGAGGTATGTAATATGTTATAACGTAATTTAATTGCATTTGAAAGATGAAGTTAATATAAATTAATGTTGCATAGATATTTGAATCATCTGAAGAAAAAAGTGAGACAAAAAGCACGAGTTGAAGGTTCGATATGTAAATCTTACATCGAAGAAGAAGCTTCGTTCTTTTTCTCTCACTATTTCAGTGACCATGTGAATATTTCATTTCAAAGTGTTCCTCGTAATGATGAAGGCGACGAACAAGAGTCCTCTCAAGCAATGTTATCTATTTTTAGACAACATGGTCGGCCTTCTGGAAAATGTGTGGAAATATGGCTAGACGATAGAGATCTTCGTGTAGCACACACTTATATTCTTCTAAATTGTGCCGAGGTTGCACCGTTTGTTAGGTAATCTGAAATAATAATTTTTGTTTTATTCTTTTCTGTAATGCATGCGCGTGTATAACCTAATGTAATAATTTGTTTATATAAACAGTGTTTATGAACGGGAACATCCGAACGGAGATCTTAGTAAAGAATTTTCCCGTTGGTTTTCAAATTACGTTTATGAGCCGAAAAATTGTGTTGTTGACGAAGGGTTGAAACATCTTGCAATGGGACCAAAAAGAGTGGTCAAGACATATCCAATATATTTCGTCAATGGATACAAATTTAACACTAAAGAATACGGTGCAGAAAAATTAACAAATAATACTGGTGTATTTGTTAAAGGTAGTGACGATCCAGAAAACCATTTAAATGATTTTTATGGCGTTCTAACACAAATTTTGCAACTGACATATTTCTCAAGACCCGCGGAGGAGGTGTTTCTATTTAGATGCAATTGGTTTAGCAATGTTCCAGGTTCTGGAATTAATGTGCATAAGGATTATAATCTTATCGAAATAAAGCATACATCGCACTATCACAAGTATGATCCTTTTGTACTAGCCAAACAAGCATTGCAAGTTTATTACGCTCCTTATCCGTCTCTAAAAAGAGATAAAGCAGATTGGTCTGCAGTTTTTAAAACAAAGGCCAGATTCACATTCGATGGGAAGAATATTCCGGACGAACAAGCTTATCAGGCAGATCTTGAGCAAAATAACGAAATAATAATTACAGACGATCATACAGATTTTGGTCCTTTGATCGATGAATCAAATGTTTTGGTAGAAGCGTTTGACAGTGCAGAGGAAAATATCGTCGAAAACGAGACCGAATCTGAATCAGAAGACGATGATGACTGATATAAATTTGAATCTGTTTTTTTGCAATTGATGTAACTATGTTGAATTCTTGATGTATTATGAAATTGATGTAACTATGAAACTAAATCCGTTTACTATTGTTTTATGTTATTTCAATTTGTCATTTATTTAGCAATTTTTATTAAAAATGCAATGAACTCTGCTTATCGTAGGAAGAGTACACCCATCATGAATCAGGTATAACAAGCTTACATGTCTATTTACATTTCAGTCATTATAATTAAGCAATTTATACCATTGATGTCATGTTCATATGAAATATATTTCATTATCATGTTTTTATTCTCTTATATAATGATGTGTAAACGTCACAGGTTTATCATTATGTCACATAGAGAGAAGAGCTCTTCCCGTTCTTCAGGAGGCGATGGCAGTGGCCCATCGCAAGCGCCACACCGTCCAGTTGTTACGTTAGTCCCCAAAGCAGATGGGTAAAAATTAAATCTTATTCATCATCTTATTTTTTCTATACTATACGTATGTACTTATCTGTATCGTACTTAAAAACAGGGGGTTCGAGCTACTACCCACTAAGGTAGTGTTGGACGTCTCCAGAGCAGCATATCGTAGTAGGATGAGTGCGTGCTGGCCGAAGTGGGATACCATCCCTCCGCACATCATAGAGTGCATATGGCAGGATGTCCTAGTATGTGTAATTTTTATGTTTTCCATTTTTAATTCGTTTTTGTCGTTTTTCTACCGTTTATCGTTTAAAGTGTAATCTTTTTTTAACACAGGCTGAGATAGACATCCAGACAGATGATATGCAGCTGGCACGAGCATACTGGATGAGGAAGATGCGAAAGAACTACAGAGACACGATATCTGAGGTTAAGAAATCCGGGAAGAGACCACGGTGGATGGGGGAGAGCGTGTGGCAAGCTTGGTTGAGCTACTGGGAGACGGACGAGGCGAAGGCAAGTATACTAATTTTTTTTCAATTATTAATTTAACGTGATTGAAAAATAATGTATCAAATTTTGAATGTACAGGCAGAGTCAGATAGAAACTCTGCAAATAGAAATAAGAATCCCGTTACTCATCGCGGAGGATCGAAGTCGTTTCAGCAGTATCGGCAGGAGTTGGTAAATTTAATTACTGAATAATAAATGTAAATAGTTTATGCTATATGATTTTAAATGTGTAATAATTGTATGTAACAATCAACTTCAGGAAGCCGAGGCACATGGTCCTGTCAGCTATATGGACGTGTTCACCCGTACGCATGCTGTTGAGCATGTTAATCCAGACGGGACTGTTTCGTACACATGGCAGGACGATAAATCCAGTAAAAGCCATGTAAGCATATTTCATTTTATTCAGTATTAGTAATTGTTTTAGTTGTCAAATTATTATGAAATAAGATATGATATTATTAATTTGTCAATGCAGGAGATGTTTATGGAGCAGCGACAGAAACTCCTTTCTGATACGGGTCGAGAGCAGCTGACGACCGATGAAGAGGACGTTATTTTTGAGTCCGTTATGAGTCCACCAGAGCATGGTCGATGATACGGATTTGGCAATTTAGCGGTAAATAATTTAATTTTTCTTAAAATACTTAAAATATGATATTCTTACCTTTTCAAAACAATAAACTTTGATTTTATTTATTTTTCAATTATTGCAGTCCAATAGTCAGAGTAGGAGACGGTGGAGTAGACCTCAGAGCCAGCTAGCAAGTATAGAAGAATTGCAGACTAGAGTTCAGCAGTTGGAGGAGCAGAACCGCCAACAGGCCATGCAGACGGCACAGTTATTTGAGTACATGCAGCAGTTTGGTGGCCGCTTCCCTTCATCGGCTGGCTCTGGATCTGGGGCAGATTGATTCATTGCTTTCTAATTCGTTCGTGCAGGTATGTTTAGTTTTAGTTTACAATGATTTGGTAGAAGGAACAATTAATTGTTGATATGTATAATTATGTATAATACACTTGGTTCTGTAGCTGTATCAGGATATGCATGATTAGAACAGTTATTGTTAGTATTATTGTTAATGTTGGAATGTTATGTATATTTTGTATTTTATTTTTATTCTAATTTTGTTTATTTCTGTGTCTATTGAATATTTTGGAGTATTGGTTTGCATGTTTGGTTGGATTATTGTTTATTTGATTGTGCAGTATTGATATTGTAGTGTTTGGAAGAGAAATGTGGTTGGAAGGCTCTATTTGCAGCAGATTTAAAAAAAAAACAGCAGGCTTCCGACGGCTCCCGACGGCTTATTGGTCGAAATTTTCCGGCGGTTTCCGACGGCTTATTGGCCTGATTTCCGGCGGTTTCCGACGGTTTCCGACGGCCGTTGGAAGCCGTCGGAAACCGCCGGAAACCGCCGAAAGCCGTCGATAATGTATACGGCATCACCCGTCGGTAGCCGTCGGAAATACTGCTCCCCGACGCCTTCATTTCCGACGGCTTTTTCCGACGGCCGCCGACGGTTTTCAGCCGTCGGAAATCCCCCCTCCCCTTGTAGTGATAACCGAGAGGTGCAGGTTACGTTTAGGTAAAAAAAATTATTTAATTATTTCATTTAAATCTTATAACTAATATAATTTTTACGTACAACGCCTAATTTATGTGTTGTTTATTGCATTGGGATCATGACGAGATGACGAAATTTAGCATATCATTTACCGACTTTAAAGGCTTAATGAGAAAATGCCTTGTAGGATTTTAAGAATTGTTAGAATATTTCATTTAATTACGGTTTAACCTCTGGTTTCATTTTCCATTACTGATCGAACTATAGATATGCAATGCTAGTTCATTGTTATTATCTCATTTATTATTATTACATACCATGTTTGATTTTTTTAAATATTTTATTATAAATATAATAATAGGCGGTGAATTTTTTTTCATATGTAACGAATATTTTATGATGATTATTATATAAATTTGGTGAAAATAAATAGCTAATTGAGAATAAGTGTAAGAGACTAAATAAGATTATTTATAAATTTTGAAGTAATATTTTTCCATTCAAGGATAAAAAAATTTAGCTCATGACTGTAACATCAACTTATTCGATTTAACTTCTGGTTAAATGATTACGTTCATTGGAATATAGATATGCAATGTTTGTTCATTGTTATTGTCCCCTTTATTATTATGACACACCAATAACTTTTTGATCTTTTTTAAATATTTTATTATAAATATAAAAATACACAATGAATATATTTTTTCATATGTAATGAATATTTTATTATAATTATTATATAGATCTGGTGAAGATAAAAAACTAACTGAGAATAATGGTAAATTGTAACTAGAGACTAAATAATATTATTTATAAATTTTGAAGTAATATTTTTCCGTTTGAGGATAAAGAAAATCTTAGCTCATGACTATAACATTTGTTTATTTAGATTTTACTTCATCGGTTTCTGAAAGGTTTTTATATTCTTCCAATGGTCATTTGCTTCATGTACTCTTTAAGAAGTACTCATGATGGGGTAAACTATATTGAGATTAATGTACAAGTTTTAGAGAGGTTGTCATTTATGAACTTAATTCATAAATAGCAGCGAAAAAAATTATTTTAAGTGTATTTAAGAAGTTACCATAAATTGTAAGGTGATGTGGATTTTCTTTTAAAGAATAAATGTAGTATTTTATTCAAGTAAAGCACTCATTTTGATATATCAGGAATTTGCATCTATAACACCCTACTCTTATACCATACTACCAAAGAGTATTACCAAAGTAACATTGTATAATAATATGAAGAATGAACTATAATAGATAATCTGTCGTACGCATTCTTTTGGACTGACATGGATACATGCAAAATATTGTAAAGATGATCATTGACACGTATCTCATCATGATACAAAATAATGGTACGAGAAGTTTTACCAAAACAGAACGATATTGAATTGATAACATAAATAAAAATACTCATTACACGAATAATGAAAGTAGATAAAATATAATATATATCAATAGTCACGGTTGTGTGTACATTACGAAATATATCATATTGTGTCTACATACAACACTATTACAAAAAAGTGGCATATGCACACATAGCTTGCACAAAAAACATATTCCCAAACACAAAGAGTGTGAGTGTGTATATATTGGCTTCCTCCAAGAGGTCGTCCAAAAGGATCCAAAAAGATCAACATAAAAAGCAACTTGTAATAATCCACAGGTAGACCTGAGAATTATTGTTAAAGGCATAATAAAATTCAGATCAGACTACATCTAACTATGAGTGTAACAATATCCAATATAAAACAATAAAAAATGGTGGTGCATATAAGGGTAAATGTCACACAACACATACAAGTACCCAAAACCTTATCATCCTCATACATTGTTTTAACACCCGTATAATGTCAGCAATTTCACAGCGACACACGGTCGCTACTCTAATCAACTGTGTTTCCCTCCTATGTTTTTTTAATTAATTACACCATTTATTAAGGCATTTAGTTAATTTTAATTATCGATCAGTTTAATTTCTATGTTCATCCGAGATTACACATTAACCAATTATCAGAAGCTGAGTTTCTCACTTAAGGTATTCACTACCTTTAATACTCAGTGAGCGACCTCACACGGTTCTTTTACTGCATAAATAATGCTCACCTCGCTGGCTATCATAGCTTCCATCATCATAGTGAAAATTCGTCTAATCCTCACTGTTGTCCCACGCCGCAAACTATTTTGACCGGTGACAATGGAGTTTAATTGTCATTTTTTGGGGCGTTACACAACGTCAATTAGCTAAAATGGATATCTACCACATATAGTACCTAACATAATATTCACCATACTTTAATTTATTCACGTAATCCTCACTCATAGGAAAACCCATGTTATCATTCCCATCCTAAATATCATTTAGGAATTTATTCATTTACAAGTGAGCGAAAACATTAAATGAAAAAGTGATAAAATAACACAGTAAATTTCCAAACGTCGTAGCATTCATTCTCATACAAGCATAACACCCAAACAATCCAATTAATCAATTATATATCCGAGTTTAAATAAACAAAAACATCACATACTTTTGTGTTAAATTTGAAGTCAAAGCATCTCATATATTTTTTTGCCAAAATGTTCGCTTTTAAAATTTAATACAATTATTATCACAAAGTTTTCATTCTTTAAATTTTTTAAATAAAGAAACATTTCTCTCTTTTTTTTAACCAATTGCATTTTTTAATAAATATATATATGTATAATTCTTTTTTTTTAAATTCTTTTCATTCCAATGATATACTTATTTACTATATTCACTTTTCTTACATTAATATTATACATTGCTTATAATTCTCAATTCATATTTTTCATATTCAACATAATAATTTTTGTAATTTAAATTATTTCCATACTTTGTAGTTATATTATGACATGATAATTTTCCTTATATAACTAATTTCCTAACATATTTACATAATAATATTTTTAACATTACTCAAAACTACCCTAACGGTGAAAGTACGAGCTTCTTTTCAATTGTCCATATGACATATCAACTATGCTACCGCTTTATTATACTCATTTTCCTAAATAACAGGTCTTTTAATAAAAATAACACTAAAGTAAATTGGGTTGTTTCAAGTCTTTATTATACTCATTCTCTATTTTTTCAATGGAAAATGGATTTTACGTGATTAAATTCAGCAAAGAAAAAGATTGTCTGAACGTTCTAGAGGGTGGACCATACTATTATAACAAGAAACTGATGATGATGAAAAGATGGAACCCTGGAATGCAACTCAATAAAGACCTACTTAAGTCTATTCCGATCTGGATTCGCCTCCCCAATCTGCCACTTGACTTCTGGGCAGAAGAAGGAATTAGTCGGATAGCCTCAGTGCTCGGAACTCCTATTAGGCTTGACAAGTTTACTGAAGGAATAATCAAGATTGCTTTTGCATGAGTTCTTATTGAAATTGATAACAACTTTAAATTTCCCAGTAAACTTCCTATCCTAAACGATAAAGACGAACTAATATGGCAAGAAGTTATCTACGAGTTGAAACCTAGTGTATGTTCTAATTGTTTGAGCTTTGGACACTCAGAAATTCATTGTCAATTCAGCAAAGTGTGGCTAACCAAAGCGAATAGTAACACAGTTAACAACGATACAGAAATGATTATCGATTCTAATGGAAATGCTCCAAAAAGCAGTGTTAGCAAAACAAAGTCAATTAATCATTTTACAACTATGGAAACAATGATTCAGACTAAACAACAGATTCATACTGGGCCAATACAAAATAATCACAATGAATCAGATACAAATGATAAGACTCCAGAAATTAATCAAATCAATTTGGTTAACAAACAAACTGTACAGACAAATAAGGACTGCGTGAACCCTATCACGTTAGAAGATTACAATATAGCAGATAACTTGGCCACTCAGACTGACCCCAACCATACAATCCCCCACAAATTACATACTGAATCAAGCTCTACTGCTTCTCTTCACAAGGACAATGCTTCAATCATCTCGGAAATTCCCACCACTGTCATACAAAATGAACCAGAGACACTGGAACTTTCGCATTCCACCAGAAATAAGCCATCTCGCAAAACAAGATCAGAGGAAGTGTCGTTTGAGTTTAAAGCTTCATTGAATTCCAATGTAATAGAAAACCCTGAATGGTCGAATCTTGTTAGCCAAATAAAAAACAAAAACAAGAAATCCAAAAAAACAAAGATCACGGGGAAAGCTACCCCCATGGAAGAAAGTAGCTCCCCTATTAATAGTTTTTAATGGAATTCCTCATTTGGAATATTAGGGGGATGAATGCCCTCTACAAACAGGTAGAAGTAATTGGTATTATTAAAACGAATAAATACTCCTTTGTTGGCATTCTGGAAAATAAGCTCTCAACTAATTCTATCGAAAACTTCATGAATAAAATAGACAGAAAATGGAAAATGTCACACGATGCTACGGGTGATCGAAAAAGTCGAATCATTATTATGTGGGACTCTTCTATATGGACCACTATTTTTCTTCATACTACTGACCAATCCATTTCCTCTATACTTCACAATGCAAAAAATATAAGTATTGTGTGCACGGTTATTTATGCATATAATGAAGAAGATGGTCGAAAAAATCTATGGGAAGACATCATCACATTATCCAAGCTAATTAACCTCACGTGGTTAGTGGTAGGAGATTTTAACACAATTCTTCATAACAATGAGAGAATAAACAATGGCAGGTTAAACTCAAATGGAGATCCCAACTTCTATGATTGTATCACTATTTCCAAACTAGTGGAACCAGAATTCTCGGGTAATTTCTACACTTGGAGAGGAGGTAACTTATTCTCTATTCATAGTAAGATTGATAGAGCTTTTGTTAACTACAACTGGTTAGAAAAATTTAACAACTTTGGCATTAACTTCGGTAATCATTCCCTAAGCGACCATACCCCTATTTCAATCATTCTTCATGTATAGAGTATTCAAAAGAAAATCAGACCTTTTAAATATAAAAACTCTTGGCACTGCTACCCTGACTATACCCCAGTAATCAATGAGGCTTTGGAATCCCACTTCATTGGATGCCCTCTGTATACTTTGCTTTGCAAAATGAAAAAAGTGAAATATAATCTGAAGAATTGGTCATGTAATCATAATAATCTGCAGAAAAAGTTAATAGTCTGAAAGAGCATAATAACAGTATCTATAACCAGATACTTGCTAATCCTGTTGATGCTAACCTATTGCAACTATACTCCAATAATTGTGATAGATTACACAATATGATGAAGAAAATGGCCATTGAGAATGAACAAAAAATGAAAATCAATTGGCTTATTAAGGGGGACAGCCCAACGGAATTTTTTTTCAGTAAAATTGCAGAATACAAACCATGTCCAAAAAAACTATCTTACGGTCAACCATCAAGGTATGTGGATTTCAACATCAGAGAAAATTGCTCAAGAAGCTTCTCTATATTTCTCAGATCTCTTTTTCTTACCCCATGGCCCAAACCAATTTCCAAACATTATTTGCAAGAAAATTCTTTCAGACAATGCAAAGAACCAATTATGTAAACCTTTTTTATTGGAGGAAATCAAAGAAGCTATCTTCCAAATTAATGATAATACTTCTCCTGGACCAGATGGCATCAACTCTAAAATTTTCAAACTTCATTGGGACAAAATTCAGATGGACATTTGGAAAGCTATGAATGGTATACTTCAAACTGGTAAAATCATCAAAGAAATTAACCACACTTTCATTTGTCTTATTCCAAAAATTCCAGATGCCTCAAAAATGTCAGATTTTTGGCCTATCTCGCTTTGTAATGTCACATATAAAATTCTTGCTAACCTTCTATGCAACATGATGAAAGTATACATGAATGAATTAATATCATTTAACCAAAACGCTTTCATCCCTAATAGGCTAATCTCTGAAAACTCTCTACTAGCCTACGAAATGGTCAGAAGTTTTAATAGAAAAAATTCGAACAATCTTTGTTTGAAAATTGATTTGCACAAGGCCTATGACAAGATCAATAGAGAATTTATCCATCATATGCTGATATCTATGGGGTTTCCTATCTCTTTTGCTACTCTTATATATGAGTGTATTTCTACTCCCTCATTTTCTATTTTAATAGATGGTGCCCCATATGGTTTTATTAATAGCTCGAGAGGAATTAGACAAGGAGATCCTCTGTCGCCTTACTTATTTGCAATAGCCATGGAATATCTCACGTTAAATTTAGACATTGAACACATCAAAGGAAATATCAGTCCTATTTATCAAGTAGAACCGATAATTACCCATCTCCTTTATGCTGACGATATTCTCATAATGACAAAAGCTACCACTAAAAATGCAGAAACTATCCATCAAATCTTACAAAATATGAAAAACTTCTCTGAACTTGAATTAAATGCCGAAAAATCAAGGCTATTTTTCAGTAAAGGTGCAAGGAATAAACAGGAAATTGCAGAAATTATTAATTTCAAAATTGATAACTTGCCAATCATTTATTTGGGAATTCCCCTTTCCAATAATGCCTTGAAAACTAGAGACTTTGGATGGCTTATTGACAAAATCAACAAAAAATTTAATAATTGGCAAACCAGATTCCTCAATATCAGTGGGAGAGCTGAACTTATTAAGACCATTATCCATCCCATGCTGCAGTTTTGGCTTCAGGTAGCTCAATTTCCTGTACCAATCATTCATAAGATTAACTCATTATGTGCGAATTTTTTATGGAAATCAAAATCACATAAAATGAGTTGGAATGAAGTATGCAAAACCAAAAGAGAAGGGGGATTGGGAATCAGAAAAATCGAAGACATAGTTGTAGCCTCAGCAACTAAACTGCTGTGGAACTATATTAATGGTAATTCTCTGTGTGCAAGATGGATGCATAACGGATATTGTAAAAATATTAATTTTTGGACTGTCAGAATGGACAATAATGCTTCCCACACTTGGAAAACTATTCTACGCGCTAGACAATGATGCAAAGGATATATAGACAGGAAAATAGTGAATGGAGATACAACTGACATTTGGTTCGATCCATGGATTCAAGGATCTTCATTGATTGACAACTATGGATGGAGCAGCATGTATACATCGAGGGGTTGCCACAAAAAGGTCTCTAATCTCATATATAATAATAATTGAAAACAAAACCTCAATCCTATTCCCATCCGTTCTCACAATGATATCAAGAAAATTCACATACTCAATCATATGCAACATGATTTCTGGTGGTGGCTGCCTAGCAAACAAGGCCATTTCTCTTTAAAATCTGCCTGGAATGTTTTTAGAAATAAATATGAAGAGTATGAATGGACTAAACTCATTTGGGACAAAGGCCGCGCACCAAAAATGTCAACTTGTTCTCTTTTGGCCATCAGAGACAAATTGCATACAAAAGACAGGATTAGCAAATGGTCTCCTACTATTGACCAAAAGTGTGCTTTATGCGCTAATCACAATAAAGATAGAGATCACCTTTTTTTCCAATGTTCTTACTCTAGAAACATTTTAGATGCCATCCTTCCTAAACTCAATATCAAACAAGGAATCAATTATGAGATCAGCCCCCTTCTGATGGATATCCAAAAAGCACAGGAAAATTTCCAACCAGCTAATGCATGTATTACAAGCATCATATGTACAACTATCATCTGGAATATATGGTGCAAGCGTAACAAAAGGGTTTTTAACGGAACAGAAGAACCAGTTGAATTGAAAATTAATCAGATTCTCATTCAAAGCAAACATCTTATTCAGCAGAGGATATAGATCCATAAATTAAATGAAGAAGAAAAACTTATCTTGTCGAATCTTTTTAAGGTAACAGATCTGCATGCCCTCTTTCGACCTCCTTGAATATCGAGTATTTGTTACTCAGCATCAGAAGTATAAAGATTGTCTTCGCTGTCAGATGAAGCTCATCAAGCTTCTCCGTTCCTCTGATAGTAAGAGATTTTGATTTGAGAATTTGGGAACGAGTATCCTCTCTCTCCCCACTGATTTTACTATTGTAGTTAAAACGTGGTAGGCCTAGTAGACCGTCGTTTTGTATTGGTATGGCTTTTATTTTTCCTATGTAACTTAGGTGATAGGCATTGTGCAAGATCACTGAAGCAAGCTGATCGTACGGATGGTTTTGAGACTGTACTTCTTGTGTTTACTCCTCCATCTGTTTGACAGCTTAGCTCTATATTGACTTGTTGTATTGTTAATATATGGAATTGATATGTACTCTTTTTCCTTACAAGGCACCCATATAGGTTAGGGGGGTTGTAAGGTTTTAATGAGGCATATCAAGGAAATATATGCTTTATATAGTTTTAATAAAGTACCTTTTTTCAAAAAAAATGCATTCTTACAGTTTCTACAAAGAGAAATTATAACAACTTCAAATATGATATATATATATATATATATAGAAATATGCACACCAAATATACATATATCAAACAAGCACAAACAATATAAAAAGCATTACACAGCCAAATTTCCATACACCCATACTTATACATAGATGTGCACGCATGCACGGTGTGTCTATGTATATACCTACAATCTAAAATAACAAATACAGAATGCAACTCAAGAAAAATACATCTATCCTATGCCCAGTTAAACAATGGTCTTGACAGATCTTATCTGCTGTCTCCCATGTACAATTCTTCTTGTACCACTACACCTTCATTAGCTTCATAGTTTTGTTCTTGAGTTATTTCATCTCAGAACCGATGTTATCCAAAGGCTTCTTGATGAAGGTCATGTTTGGTTCGATGTCGAGGTCTTCGAGCTGCTTTAGCTTCAGATGGCTTCAAGGTCTTACATGTATTTCCTTAGATGAGATACATGGAAGACATTATCTATCCCAGATAACTTCCTAGGTAATTCAACTTTGTAGACAGGTTTTCCAGTGCACTCCGCAATTAGGTAAGAACTAACATATTTAGGAGAGAGTTTGCCTACTCTACCAAACCTTATAATTTCGGACACCTTATCTCCAATTGATCATTCTAGATCCTTTCGACGCTTATCCACATAACTCTTCTACTTGGACTAAACTATCTTCATTCGATCTCTAATCAGCTCCAACTTCTTAGTTATCTCGAATCATATCAAGATCCAACACCAACCTATCTCTAACCAACATGTAAGAGAGCAACACGACCTTCCATATAGTGCTTTTAAAGGATCTATGTTGGTGTTGGCTTGGAAACTATTATAGGTGGACTCAACCAAATATAGGTGATCCTTCCAAATTTCTCCAAAATCCAAAACACAAGATCACTAAATACCTCCAATATCCTATTAATCTGCTTCATCTGACTGTTAGTCCGAGGGTGGTAGGTTATCTGTTCACTAAGGGACTAGCTCGATCATTTTGAGAAACCAATTGAACGAATGGGATTAAGATTCTACAATCAACCCCAAGTGCAAATAGTAGATTAAGAGAGTTACGAGTATGTCATAGGGACAGTTATTTAATTTGTTACATATATCTAACTCTACAACCAATTTTTTCCATAATTAAGGT
Source organism: Allium cepa (assembly GCA_030765085.1). NCBI lineage: Eukaryota > Viridiplantae > Streptophyta > Magnoliopsida > Asparagales > Amaryllidaceae > Allium > Allium cepa. The sequence continues at coordinate 941,559,925 of CM060934.1, read as the reverse complement.
GTTTAATTTTCTATTATACACTTGCTATATTGTGATATATTAATTAAGTAATTATTTTTAAGTATATTAATATAGCAAATCCTTAAATGATACACAACGTGATAATAATTACAAAAGGTTGTAATCATGAGAAAAATATTATAATATAAAATAACATATGATTTTAAATATTCATGGTCAGGATGTCTCAAGAAAGGATATCTATACATCCCTTGAGATCAAAGTGCCTAACACTCTTCAAATGTTAGGCAGTGTATTACTCATGGTTGTTGGAGCACCAAGTGGTTACGTACTCATAGATAACTATGAAATGAATAAGCTGAGAGTTTCTTGTTTGTTAGTAACAAACATGTCAAACAGAAAATCTCAGGATGACAATGTCATACAATTCCCTCAATTTGAAAACACTATGGAACATCAATGTGACTACACCATTTTGCTTATAGTCAAATTATTACATTGAGATTCATCGAGCAACTATAATTAGGTTTGAGTTGAAGCATTGTAAGTAAAACACTATTTAATAGATAATTTGTCTCCTTGGCTACATGAGTTTGGTGTCACGGTCAATTGTAGTCAATTTAAAGATAGAATTTCTAGCTAGACTATTACAGTTAATAATAAATGTTATTATTAAACCAAGAGCTTTATTTATGAAGTAACTGAGTTGAATAAGGATGATATCGGAATTTTTACCAAAATCAAATTACATAAATCCTACAAGTGATATAGTGTTGATGAAGAGAATATGTATAAGTAATCATTGCTAAAAAGTAACGCTTAAGAAAATATGAAATTTGATTTTGATCTATAAGTGATGAATTAAGCCAAACTATCATACCACCAACTAAGGTGGTTTGTGAATATTAATACTTGAATCGTTCAATATTAATCGCTAACTAAATTCACATATTTGAGTTACACAACTTCCTTTGTGAATTTTTTGAAAAACCATACAATTTAATTAGTTATAAAATGTTATAAATCACTTAATTTAGTTAATATTCAAGAAATATTAATTATTATTAATTTATTTGATTTTTTGCTTGTCGATAGTAATAATTTTGATGTATATATAAAAGTTATATATGCATGCATCGACGTAAGGTATAAGTATGTATTTAATGGGTTTTTAATACAGTTGATTACTTAATGGGCTTTTTGGAAAATTAGTCCATATAAGTGTACATGCCTGGCTGGCCATGCATAGAAAAGGAGGTGATTTGGCTTAACTGAAAATTAATTAGGAACTAAAAGGGCAAGGTTTTAAATAAAGAGTAGAAAAGGTTTCCATTCTTACATTAAAACAAATCCCTCTCATTCATTTGCTCATTCAATCTCTTTTCTCTCTTCCTCCCTCAACCATGATTGAAATTCCATCTTTAATTTTCTAAAAATTATCAACTTCACATCAAATCAATACATCAAATAAAATAAAGAGTTATGTGGTTTAGCCGTCTCGTACAAAGATTAGACGTTGATTTTTAAAAATCTAAGGAAGATTCACAGATCAAGGTGCTAATTAATGGCTAGATCAATAAGGTAAACTTTTTTTTCATATTTAAATCTACTTGCATCACTTTATAAAATACATACACATGTGTGTTTGTGAATGGATGCATACACACACACACACACATATATATATAAACATATCAAGTATATTCATATTTATTTAAACTTTATACTTAACAAACAAAGATTTTATAAATTAAATCAAAAGGTAAATAAAATGTTCTTTAAATTAATTAGGTTGGATATAGTAAAACTCATTAGGCTACGTAGGCCCCCTATGATCCAAATAGAGAAGGAAATTAAAATATACCTCTTTCACCCGTTGTAGACCAGGCAAGTTCATTCAATAGGTAAATGTGTAACCTAAGATTAATGTAGCAACTAAATTGATCTATAATTAAAATTAACCAAGTGTATTAATTAATGTGTAACGTAGAATTATTTATTCCCTTGAACACTTAATTATCCTTCTTGCTTAATTCCAGGTGACTTCCAAATCAATAAAATTAGGAAAAATTATTAAAATAATCTAAAAAAATTCCAAAGTAAATTAAACCATTATATATACATCACATCTCATATTTAAATGTAAAATATATTTTAAGTGTAGTTTGATTCTTTTATCGATATAATATTCGTAAGAGAAAAGGTACGAAAGAAAGAGCATAAGAACATTAATAAGGTCTATGTTACTCCAAAAAATCAACCTTTCAACTGAGTCGAAAGGTCTTTCAACAAAGACCAAGGGAAAGGAGTCCATACCAAACCTTTCGAAGGAGTTGAAAGGTTCCATCTCACAACATCTATGAAGTTCCTAACTTTCGAAGAAGATGGGGAAGTCAAAGCAAGTGTTAATAACCCCATGGTGACCTTTTCGAAAGCATGGCAAGCCTTTCGAATCGGTTAAGACTCATCAGGATACATTTCGAAAAAGTCAAAAGTAACTATGAAGAAGGCGACACATAGAAGTCAACGTAGAATGAAAGACAACGTTTCGACAATATTAGAGGGAAGCACGGCTCTCAACAACGTTCAAGTGAAGAGCAACCTTCCGACAAGGTTGAAAGGTTCACAACGATAAAGTGAAGAACAACCTTTTGACAACGTCAAAGGGTTCATAAAAGCACCAGAAAGGCAACCTTTCGACAAAGTCAAAAGGTTCATGAAGGCATAAGAAAGGCAAACCTTTCGAAAACTTTGAAAGGTTCATTATGGCATATAAGGGGAAAGCCTTTCGACAAAGTCAAAAGTGTTAGTCCTTGAGATGATGGTTTTGATGACAACAACCTTAGGACTTGTTATAAGATATAAATACTAACATTATAGTTTAGATATATATGTATATGCAGAATATAAACATCCAGGTACCAAGAATGAAGAGTGTACAGTATAAAGATTCAAGATTAAAGATATCAAGATTGAAGACTCATAATTATCAAGATATCAAGAGTTTAAGATTTCAATAGTACAAGATAAGTATTGAGTCTAGAATTATGTTAAAACTTCTTGAAAGCATTTATATCTTTATTCGAAATTTATTCGTGGAATGGAATCCACTTCGAGTCTGTTAAAGGGATGGAACCTTAGTGGGATGGAACCCACGATAATTTCTATTGGAACATATAGGGTCTTATTTTGATATCCACTAATTTTATAAAATTGCTTTTCAAAAACATATCTCTTGTTTTTAAAAAATATTTTCAAAACTTTCTTTTCAAAAAGAAATCACTCTTAGTCAAAACTATTTTTATCATTTTTTTTAATTTCAAAATTATCCTTGTTTTAAAACCATCTCTTGTATTAAATATTTAGCTTTAAAATATTTATATAATCAGATTATAGATCACTTTATAGATTAAGATTATATATATTAAAAATTACTTTCTAAACTCTTTTATACGTTTAAACCATATTCAAATATATTTATAAAGTTTAGAAATTGTTTTGACAAATTATAGAAACCAATTTTAATAAGAAAATCAAAAACATTAATTTTTCCTTGAGCACGCCGACATCCCTCAACCCCCCATGTCTACATGGCATCCGTTATTTTCAAATTTCAATTTTCAAAAGAAGTGTATATTCGTCGTATCCTTTCACAAATAGATATGGTTGTTGCTCTATTATAAATACCAGTAAGTTCTAAACGAATTTTTTACCAGATTTCATTTTTTTCTCTCCTCTTCATCTTTCACATTTATTCAAAAGAATCCTAAACTATACTCTATCAAAATACCAAGTGAATCAAACTTGATTATCTCTTGTTTGATTCTCTGCCACTCTCTCCATAAGACTTTAGTGCTATTCAGAGTTACAGAATCTTTTGTAAATCAAACTATTGAGTAAAAGGTGTGGTTGAGTCTTGAAATCAATTGGGCGTGATTGTAGCCCTGGAAATCAATTGGGTGTGATTGTAGCCTGGTTAAATCAAGAGAGTTTGCACAGGACTCGAATACAGGAGGGTGTACCTCGTAGCCTTGAAATTGAGGGTGTAATCTGAGAGATTATTTTGATAAGAAATCCATACGATTGTACGGGAATGGATGTAGGGTAACTCCAAACCAATATAAAATTCTGGTGTGTTCTTTTCTTTACTGCTTTTATTTAGCATTTGCATCTGTGTCTGATTCTGCGAGTATATCTGTGTCTGTGAATTGCATTAGTTGGTGATTAAATTACATAAGTTTCAAAAAGATTTAGAAAATCCATAAAACACTATTCACCCCCCTCTCGTGTTATTCCAGCCTTAAGATCTGTAATCCGCATTTCTCACGAAAAGGTTCATAGTTGCATGTAAAGGAAGGACCTTCCGAACCGGCCGAGAGCATGGAGTCGAAAAGCGCCCGCCTGAATCTACAAATAAGACCCAAGGGGTCGTGTTTTTTTTGGGGGAAGGGTTTCTCTAGTTCCAAACTTGTATTTTCTTAAATAAAGCATTGCAACCCTAATTTGGAAAACCGTTAATTTGGTAATTTTATGAAGAAAAGCTTGCTTCGATGAATAAAGGGAAGTATTAAGCTTTCTTAATTACTTTACTGTTCATTAAATTTTTTATAGGATTAACTTCTAATTTCCAGGTTATACCACATCAGAAGGTTCTTGTCGACAAGGTCGACACACATCTGATTCAATCTTCTTTTGAAACCTTTTGAACCTATCAACTCTATATATAAAACCTTTTGATAAGACCAGCATGATTCAAACAACACCTGTAACCTTCCGATGCCATATATTCTATGATCTAATATTTCGACAAGATTGAAACTTACCTTTAAAGAACTTAACTAAGGGAATCTCAACCTAATCAAAAGGAAAATCTTCGTAGGAGACCACATACAAGCTTGTCAGGGTCGAAAGGTTATTTAAATCAAAGACTATATCTTTCGACAATATCGGTCCAAGGATCATCCATAAATAAAACCAAATAGATAGGTAATTTCTAAGGGAATTCTCACTCACTGTTCCTATAAAGAATATTCATCTTTCTTGGCATGCCTTGAGGTGTTGAGAAGAATTTCTGTCAACATTTTTGGCGCTAGAATGAGGGCCGTTTCTCGATCCTTAATCACTTTCATCACAGATTAATAGCATAAAGTACTTCGTCCAAAAGAAGAAAATGGAGGAAGCAGGGAATAACATTAATATCTCAAATGAAGAAGCAATGCCACGATCCACTTTGGAAAATAACATGGTTCCAAATTTCAACTTAGAGCAAATGGAATTGGACAGCCATCAACTTTAGTAAGAATAGAGAACAATGAAATTACAGTTCAGAATCAACCATAACAAATGATGGCGATGCAAGAACTTTGTGAAAGTGATCCATCTCAAGAATAATAAAAGATTGTGGAAGGAGGCGGAGAAGAAAAACCTCCAGATGAGGAAAAAGACCAAGAGCTAAACCAAGAAAGTCAAGCAAACAGGTCCATAAAAAGTCGAATAACCTAATCCAAAGAAACGGTGAAAGTTTCCATAAAAATGAAGTCGATCAAGAAGATCTCATACAGCGAATAATGATGGATACACTTAAGGGAAAAGGAATTACAAACCCAGAGAAATATGTTATCCTGCAAAGAACTCCTTTGTCAAAAGAGATAATGGCAACTAGCATCCCTTCTCACATTCAAATCCTCATGTTGAAGTACGATGGAACTTCTAACCCAGAAGATCACTTAACAACCTTTGAAATACAAATGGATTTGTATAAAGCTCCAGGGTCGATCCACCGCAAGCTTTTCCCAATTACTTTACAAGGAGCGGCTATCAAATGGTATAAGAATTGCCAGTCAAAATCGATCCATCATGGGAACAATTTTTTTATGAATTTGTGACTCAATTTTGTGCATTTAAAGATCCGATTATGGATTTTAGCTTGTTAACTACTATCAGACAAAGATCAGGAGAGTCACATGATAAATATTTAAAAAGGTTTCATACGAACGAATTAAAGGAAAGAAGTATAACCAACAGAGAAAAGTTAATGGCGGTTCGATTGGCATTGATTGGGCAAACTCCATTTTGGGAAGATCTTTATATCAACGGGTGCAAAGATCTATAATATTTCTATTCCCAAGCAAGAAAATTTATCCGCTTAGAAGAGATGAGCCATGACAAGAAAAGTTCGAGACAAGGCATAGAAGGAAAAAGATCTAATTCCCAAAATCCTGACCAGGGTTCAGATAACAGAGAAAGAATTTGGAAGAAAATTTCGGGATCCAACTATGCGGCCTTAGGGCAACCGCTCTCTCATATTTACGCCTTGGTAAAAGATGAAGGAAATTTCTCAACTAATCATAGGATGAGGGGTAAACTAGAATCCAGAAAAGAGTTGTGATTATCACAAAACGAATGGACACAAGACTGATGAGTGTCGTGCATTAGCTGGAATAATTCAGAATATGGTCATGTCAGGAACTTTAAAGGAGTTCACTGAAGAAGCATAAAGCAAACTCCTGAAGAAAACAAATTAGCAGTTTCAAAGAATGCAAATTTTCATCAGATCATGAAGCCCTAGGAAAAGCAACTTGGGAAAATCAGCCCATAGCATTCAACCCATATTTTGAAGCTCAACAAATTTCAAACTATTTGGGAAAGGCAGCTCGAGTGTCTAAAACAAGACGATAATCAATGTTTTGATCAACACAATATAAAGGCCCTCCCGTGAAACTTACTCCTCTTAGTTCTTCATCATTATTTAAGACGCTTGCAAATAGACTACTCAACTACTAAGCAGCACCTACCAGAACATGGTAATATATCCAAGCATGTCATCATAAGAAAACTATTTTCAATTACCCCGCATCTAGGGGAGGATAAATTTCCATATTTCAAAAAATTAATCTTTTAAGATATTATATAGCATCAGTGAATGCACACAAATGATTTTTGATCAAGTTGTCTTGTTATCTTAAAGGTTATCTAAAAAGCATTGGTAACGAAAAGCCAATATCTCTTTAGGAAAATTTTTAAAGCTATCAAAAGCTTTTTGACAAAAATTTGGATTAGAGAGTCTTATTTTCGACTATAAGACTACTGGTTCAAGAATCATGACCTTTAAGTCTCCTATTTGAGATTAATGTCTCTACTATGAGAATGATTTGAAAATCCCTACGGAGGGTATCATTAAAGGTCCACAATACTTCCAAGTTCTTTCAAAAAATAATCCGTCGATATATTAGAAGGGTTCATTTACGAAGAAAATTTCTCTAAAAAAGAAACCAATATTCAAAAGATTTTCAAAAGAACATTTCAATTAGCCAGAAATGATTTTTCATACAAAAAGTTTTAGCCTACGGCCAATCCGTAGCACCTCCTAAAGGAAGGGTGGTCACGTACCCGTCGTTTTAGCCTTTACCAAAATGCACCTCCGGGGGGAAGGGTTAAATCCCCTTACGCCCTTACCAAAGGCATCTCATAGAGGGAGGGTCAAAACCTCTAAAAAGCCCTACCGAAGGCACCACCGGGGGGAAGGAAGGGTCAAATCCTATTAAGCCCTTACTAAAGGCACCTCATAGAGGGAGGGTCAAAACATTTAAAAAGCCCCTAATGTCCAAATCACCTCTTAGGGAAGGTTAGGTAAAGCACTCATCGGCAACCTTCTGGAAGAAAGTCAACTTAACATACACTACATCCCTCAAAACAAAGGGAAGTCTGGAAGAGGCGCTAAACAAACGAAGAACGACAAAGATGTCTATAATTCAAAAGGAAAGTCAAAACCAAGAGAATAAAGGGTTAAAGAAAGAAACCTATCTGTCATTTGAGACAAAGTTGGAATCCTAAAAAAGGAAACACACAAAGGCAAAAAAGGTGAAGATATCTAGCATTATGAACAAAAGCAGAAAGAGAGTCTAAAATCATATCCAAAAATGGCAAAATATATGCTAACGAATTACAAAACTTCCAATCCTAGAAAACTAATTTCTACATCAAAGGATTAAGAAACTTTCATACTACAAAAAAATACAAGACCAGAAAATGGAAGAAGGAATCCATAACAAGGAAACAAAGTAAAGAATGATATGAAAACCGAAGGAATGGAATAGATAACAAATTTTTAGCTAGAATACTTCATTCCAAGAGAACGTTAAGAAAGTCACTACTAGATCCTTTGAGATAAAGTGACTGGTTGAATAAAAGAGTCTACAATATCAATGTATATACATATATACACGTACTACTAATTTATAGGCACTTTAGGAGCAGCACATTTATTAACAGGAAACTTTCCTGTAAATAACCTTAGAATTAAGGTTAGATAAACTTAGCTGACTTTTATTTTAAGGTCTACTAAATATGCTATTATCGGACATTTCTATGGCTTTGTACTTATATTGAATGGAGTTTTGAATAGTTAATTCTTCAGATGAGATCCTGATGAGACTTTGGATAAATTCTTAATTTTGATAGATTTGAGTTTTCCTATTTCCATTGATGAAGATTTCATTTGGATTTTGTGAATTCTGAATTTCCATATTGTTTTCTATGATAATTTATAGATTTCATATTCATGTTTTTCTTGTTGAATTTCCATGATAACTTTTAATTGGATTCCTGATTTCATGAATTTTAATTTTCCTATTGGTCTTTTATGATGGTTTATGAATTCCAAATATTGAGTTTCACCCCATTGAATTTTCGTGATGATTTCTTATCAGATTGCTTGGTTTAACGAGTTCTTGATTTCCCTGTTGAGCTTTTATGGTGATTCGAAGATTTCCCATTTTAAATTTCCTTATTGAATTTCTGATTTTCAATTTTGTGAACTTTGGATTCCCTTTTTCGATTCTCATAATATTTATGAATTTTTTATTTCTGATTTCCTCACTGAATTTTTGATAATCTCATTGGATTTTAGGTTAAGTGAATTCTACACTTAGATTTTGATGATGATTTATGGATTTCGAATTCCTGATTATCTTATTGGTTTTTTTGGGGATCTCATGTTGGATCTCTGACTTTATGAATTTTTGATTTTCTTATTCATTTGATGATTTGTGAATTTCATATTCCTTATTTCCATGTTGAAACTTTTGATGATCATTTTCTGAGTTTCTGATTTTGTGAATTCTAAGATGTCCTTATGGGTTTCCATGACGATTTATGGATTTCGTGTACATGATCTCCTCGTTTTGAATGTTCTATTATTGGTTTCCAGATTTTATGGATTTTGAATTTCCTTGTGGGTTTTGATGGTAATTCACGGATTCCATGTTTTTTGGTTTCCTTATGGAACGCTTATCGGATTCCTAATTTCGAGAATCCCATATTTTATTGTTGAATTTTATAATAATTTATGAATTTTTCATTGAATTTGAAATGAGTACTTAGTGCAAATTCTACATATTACTAAGCGGCATTATCATTACACTATTTACTATACTTACACTAACTGGGAATTACTAGTCAATAGTATAAAAAAGAGTAATCCTAAAGGAACAAGGAAGGGTCATCGAAAACACAAAATTGATCCCTACAGGTTGAAGGGGGGCTTAACTCAAGGAGACAAATTGCCTAAAGTACATGGTTGACTTTTTCCAATAGTTTATTTATTTGAGTCTACGTCAGCAAATCAGGTGATATAATTCCACGTTTTCAATAAAAGAAGTTTAATCATGTATATTTTAGAATACTCTATTCAAAAATGCCACCAAACAACATCTTGAACATTGGTTTCGTAAGTTTAATACTACATATGAAGGTCTCATAACAAAGTCACAATCTTAATAGAGTTTATTATTTGTTTGGCAGGAAATAAAGGAAGAAGTTCTTTGGAGTTTTTGTCCTAAAGAACAAAATCTTCTTTCATACTAGGGGGTAAATGTCAACCATAAAATATTCACAAGAGAAAAAGTATGAAAGAAAGAGCACAAGAACATTGATAAGGTTTGTGTTACTCCAAAAAATAAACTTTCAACTAAGTCGAAAGGTCCTTCAACAAAGACCAAGGGAAAGGAGTTCAGACCAAACCTTTCGAAGGAGTCGAAAGGTTTCACCACAAAGCATCCATGAAGTTCCCACCTTTCGAAGAAGATGAGGAAGTCAAAGCAAGTGTTAGCAACCCCATCGTGACCTTTTCGAAAGCATAGAAAGCCTTTCGAACCGATTAAGACTCATCAGGATACATTTCGACAAAGTCAAAAGGTTCTATGAAGAAGGCAACACTTAGAAGTCAGCATAGAATGAAAGACAACCTTTCGATAACATTGGAGGGAAGCACAGCTCTCGACAACGTTCAAGTGAAGAGAAACCTTCCGACAAGGTCAAAGGGTTCACAACAATCAAGTGAAAAGCAATCTTTCGACAATGTCGAAAGGTTCATAAAAGCATCAGAAAGGCAACCTTTTGACAATTGACGAACGCATTGGAAAGGCAACCTTTTGACAAAGTCGAATGGTTCATGAAGGAATAAGAAAGGAAAACCTTTCGACAACGCCGAAAGATTCATTATGGCATATAAGAGGCAAACCTTCCGACAAAGTCGAAAGGTTCATAGTTGCATATAAAAGGACCTTCAGACCTAGTCGAGAGCATGGAGTCGAAAGAGGGGTTGCCTGCATCTATAAATAAGACCTAAGGGGTCAGTTTTGGGTGGGATTTCTCTGATTCCAAACTTTTATTTTCTTAAATAAAGCATTGTAACCCTAATTTGGGAAACCGTTAATTTGGGAATTTTATGAAGAAAAGCTTGCTTCGATGAATAAAGGGAAGTTTTGAGCTTTCTTGATTGCTTTACTGTTCATTAAAACCTTTGTAGGATTAACTTTTAATTTCCAGGTTAAATGTCATCGGAAGGTTCTTGTCGGCACGGTCAACACACAACTGATTCAATCAACTTTTGAAATCTTTCGAAGCTATCAACTCTATAGATTAAGCCTTTCGACAAGGCCTGCAATGCTCAACCAACACCTGTAACCTTCCGAAGCCATATATTCTATGATCTAATCTTTGGACAAGATTGAAACTTACCTCTAAAGGACTTAACTTAGAGAATCTCAACCTAATTGAAAGGAAACTCTTTGTAGAAGACTACATACAATCTTATCAGGGTCAAAAGGTTATTCAAATCAAAGACCATACCTTTCGACAATGTCAAAAGGTTTGGTCCAAGCATCATCCATAAATAAAACCAAATAAATAGGAAAATTCTTAGGCCACTCACTATTCTTATAAAGCATATTCGTCTTTCTTGGCATACTATGAGGTATTGACAAGAATTTTTGTCAGTACATTCATTTTAACTCTCCGTATTTGTTAACCTTGCCTTTGAAGATTCATAGAAATTATACATTCTTTTACAGCAAAATATTGGAAACCAATCCCCAAAATAATTCGAACAATATCATAATACATTTTCAAGATTCCAAACAGTGTAACATGTATTTTAGAGGTGATTGGTCTTTACATTGGCCTTGCACACATCAAAAATTTCATATAATTATCCAAATAGATATATATCAGGTATCCAACTTAGAGATCATTACAAGTATTTAATAAACATAAGAAAAAAAAATTATGATATTTGAAATATCATTGAGGTATCATTACTCACCAAATTCCTTGGGAAATAAATATTTGTAATTTATCATTTCTTCACTTGAAATTACCCTTTTTTTACTAAAAATTGTATTATTATTTTTTATGGAAGAATCTAGTAAGAAATAATGAAAATTATGAAATAGTTTATTTTACAAAGTGAAAAAGGAATGGGATGGAAAATTTTATTAAGCAGTATATTTAATGGAATTGGGCCTAACGCTTCACAACTCACTGTATACGTACAATTTATTTCCATTTTATTTTTCTTCGACATATGCACATACAACACTATTTTCTGCATTTTATAAGTTTTTCAATAACAAATTAAAAATTACATTGAGTAATTTCTCATTTTTTATCAACTAGCTTCTTTTTACATATTACCGTACTTGGCTAATTTAGTAAAGGTTTCAATAATTCGGTACTACTTGATCGTTCATTGTACAAGTAATGTAATATGAAATGTAAAGTGCTTTCCTCTAAACCGTTATCTCTGAAAGCTACTACAACCAATTGTAAGTTGGTACATGGCAATGATCAAAGTCATCCACTTCAACTGAAAGCATGATGGTTCTTCAAAGTATTATGTCAATGTTCTAGTTTACTCATTGTTGGATCCAACATGTGGAAAATCACCAAATAAGGTAAACTAATACTTCATTACCAAATCAGCAATCCGTGTGAAGATCACTAATAGTCTATAAATCATGACACATGTCAATTATCTAATAGTAGACAACTAAACAATTCTTCTATGTTATCAATCCGCGTTATCTCTTGAACCTTATAAACAGGGAACCCCCAACACCTCAAAGTCGAACTTTCTATTCTTTGAATTATTTTCATTTAATTTTTATTACATGTTTGTTTTATGTGTAAATTTTTATTTTTTTAAATATTTTTCGTGTTTGTGTGATCTTTGTTTTCATTTTGTTCTATGCATGTTGTTTTACCTTTGCATTTTCATTTCTATATATAAAAAAATCATACCCAATTTCTAAAGAAAATAATATATTTTATCACTTTCATTTGTATTTACATCTTCAATTACATTTATTTTTACAAAAAAAATCATTTGTATTTATATCTTCATATCACATTTCACTCTTACCATGCAATCACTACTTCATTGTTTCAAAGAGCACATCCCCCACCATTGTCACGACCCATTTTTCCCTATCGATTTAACTGAATTTAAACCACACTTGTCATCCAAATCGCACGGAAAGATGGGTAGTGAAAGAAAGAAGGTAGAAATAGAAAGAAGATGGAAGAAAAGAAAACAATTAGAATCTCACAATGGAACGAATAAACTATAATATAAACAAATCTTTACATGAAACCAAAACTAGTACTTTAATAACATATACAGACTTTAAATCAGAGTTACAACCATTCAACTCGGACAGTTTATAACAACCTGCCCTTAAACTAGTTGACGCACAACAAATACAGACTGAATATAAGCATCTACGCGAATACATCTTCCGATTCCAGCTCCTCTCCTGAAACTTCCACTCTTCCAGCTAAACCTGGAAATATGCTCGGTCTAACCCGAGCATATAGGAAAAAACACCAAGCCCGGGTCAGTCTGGTAAACCAGCATGAGAAACACACTCAACTTAATTAATTAAAGTTTAGAAAATCCTTTTGAAATCAAAGGTATCTCGTAAGACCACGCCATAAATAAACATGTCAGATTTTTACCTTAAGATAACCAAAACATTTCTTATAAACTCCTTTGATATTATGACAAGGTCTATATACAAATACTTATTCAAATAGCTTAAATTGTTACATTATTAAATTCCAGCATACTAGCCACAAAGTGGGTTCTACAATCAAAACCGTAAAGGGCATGTAGGGAGAATGGATTTCCAACGAATGACTAGGCACTGGGGTACCACATATCACGGTACATGGTCTAGATCAGCATACCGAGGGCCCCTCCATTCCCTTGTAACACAAGACTGGACTACCTCTTACGGGATAGCCCGAGTAAGATCACCCCACGGTTGGGATCAGCAGCCGCCCACACAACCGAATTAAAAAGAGACTTCTAGACAAGGATGACCATAGGTGCTACCCATTTAGCCTTGCTGCATATCCCCTGATTTTCAGTCATTCCTGGTTGATGAGGTTCGAGGCTCTGCATTTCCTTTTTAGAATATTTCGCTTAGAATGCTCACCATCCTCATGATGATGTTCTGAAAGCATCCATCCATACAATTCCGTTCCGGGTTCAAACGGAATCGAATGCATTATTCCTACTACATCCATTTTGAAATCACCCTCGGGATTAGTAGCGAGCAGCCCTTGCACTTCACTGCTCCATCTTCGACTCCAAGCTCTTGTCTTCATCACGAAAACGTACCCGTTGGATCGAAGCGATTTTCGGATTACAAATCCGATCTTGGTCTCTTCGAAACAACGTTCGTTATTTCTTGGTAAACTAAACCCCCGTTCTTTAGGAAATACACTGACGAAATATAAGATCGGAGTTCACCTCCTAACCATTTATGGATGGGTCTCCTTATAATTCGTCCTAGAGAACAAATGAGTTTATACATATGGTATAGCACCTCAAACAGTAAACATACCATATAATTCTCGAGTCACCTCTAGATATTTCCAAAGTTAAGGGCCTGTTTGGTTACCCATTTTCAATGTATTTTTAGTTTTTAATTTCAAAATATTGAAAAATTGTTTGCTTTGTCATTTTGTAAAATTCATTTTTGAAAAAGCCAATTTTTCAAAATGGACTTAACACAAAAAATTGAAAACTAATTTTTTTTATTTTCCCAGTTTCCGGCCCAAAATTGAAAGCCCGAAAATTCGAAACTCAAAACACAAAGAAAACACGTTCAAAACCCTATTCCTATTCGATGGCCGCAAATTCTGAAATTCCATCATGAGGAAAATCACCATCTTTTTCAGATATCATCCCAAGTTCAGGTAAATTCATTTTTTATTTCTCAGTTACCTCGTTTACTTCAAGCTAGTAATATCCAGGGTTAAACGCGAATTATTTGATGATCCCTTCGATTTATTTTTGTGAATTAGGGTTAAGCGCTAATGATCTTCGATTTTGTTAAGATGTTGTAGGTTTTATTAAAACAGTACTCTAATAGCTTCGTTGAAGTTGAAATTAAAATGTAGTACAGTGAAATAAAATTGTGTGTTTATGATTGCGTATCGAAAAATAGTAGACGTTGGATTGTGAGAGGTATATTTGTTTGTATTATATCACGACTGTCATCAACCTACACCAGTCAAGTTGTAAACCTCCATGTTTCAATGGAAAAAAAACACATTAGCTATATCAAATAACCTGTTATATTATTCTTGTCTGGGAAAAAAAGGTAAAATATAAATGTTCGTAAGAGAACAGGTACTGTAAATAATATATATCTTCTGTTAACATAGCATGTCTTTTGAAGCAACAATACTTCATCTGAAGGGGCATCATTAAATAGTCAAGGACTATATTTTTTTATTTAGTTGCAACTTCAGTTGAATTGGCAATATGAGATTCATAGGCTCTATCTCCCAATATTTCACATGGTGCTTCTCTTCTACAGTCAAGTTGCCTTAAAGATTTAGTGCACATAACATGAAAGAAGATACTGGAGACATGAAGATTTTAGTGATCCAACCATTGAAGGAATAGCTAGCATGTTTGTAGCTAACCTAAATTTCCACCCTAAATCTACAAACTTTCATTTTACATGGCGTGATATATCCCCCAAAATACCATAGAAGTCAGAAATTGTAAAATTATCTAAGCTGTGTTTTACAAAGTACTTTACTTTTTAATTATTGTTGACTAACCATGCAGACTATGGACAACCTTTAATGATTTTGGTTCGTTTAAAGACCTATGTAGGTAGACTAATCATCTTTTCCTAGTTGTACTTACAATTTTTGTTTTTGACATTTAAACATTATTGGTCCTTTTAAAAATTTTAGAGTTTTAATAACTTTACATACATATATAAATTATCAAACAAGTACTAATTATATAATCCTGGCTATATTAAAGTGTGATAGATATTATTTGCTAACCATTTTTATCATTGATCTGAAGTCCCATTACAAGTGTGCTTATTTGTATCCAAAAGTCAGAATAAAATGTTGCAGCATTCAGCGGCATATCACTTATGCAATGGTAAGATATATTTCGTATGCTTATGGACATATTTGCGCAAATGTGCGAGAAGTACCAGGCGATGATGCAATTACCACCTGCATTAAGCAATTTTTAATATCACAATCCTTTAGAAATAGAATTGCATCTTGTTGCTTAATGTGTATTGTTAAATATATTAGTTCAGGTAATACGTTATCTGTTTCATAGTCGGTGTTAATAATTATTACAATCCTCTTTGGTATGGGATGATTTTATTGTACTTTGGTAATGGTTGTACTGATGCTTTTTTTCTACAAACATGATTCTGTATTTATTTTGTGAGGTATTATTTGCGAGTGCATATATGGTTTAAGGTAATTTGGGTAATGTCAATGAAGGTAGATCTGTCATTTGATATTATGGTGTATAAAAGAGTTTATATTAGTGCTGAAATGTTTATAAATATAAACATGTATTGTGAATTAGTTGAATATGAATTCAAATAGCAGCATAAGCAGAAAAGATTTGCATCTTAAGATGTCTTCTGCCTAGTTTTCAAATATAGTTGAAGTGGACTAATTCAACAGTCCTAGCAAAGCCAAGATTGTATACTTATACATGTATACTGATTTACATTTTTATACTGATATGCTTTGCATGTTAGAGAAAATTTCAGAGCTAGTGGATTTGGTACATGGTTTTTCCCCTCTGTCGAATCTAAGGTAAACTTTAGCATGTCTATTGGCACACAACAAATGATTTAAGTTACTCCTTCCTTACTGTAGCAAGTGTTATACAATAAAACTCTATATATAGCTATTTAACCTTCTTAATGTGCATTATTACATTACTACCTTTTTAATCGGTCAAGTTTCTCTTGCTTGCTTCTATGTGCACTTAGGTAATTGTTGATTCCAATAATGATTTTGATTAGATTTGTGTAATGTTTGTGTAATTTATTACTAACTTGTGGGTCAATATTGGAAACTTTATCATGTTTGCATGTTTATCACTTCCCAAGCAAATGATTTATTTCAATATTTGCTTTGATAACACTATTTCCATCAATCTATTACCCTTTATACTGAAATGATAGATGTAATCGAGTATTCAAAAGTTTATGGTGCTGGTATATATATTGATATAGTTGTATATTTGTATTTGTCAGAAAAAGAGAAGGTTTAGCATGAGGAAGAAGAGCCACTTAAACAAAGCAAAGACTACTTGCCCATAAGATACATCATAACCTTTTTTCCTCTTTATGTAGTGAGACAATTGATATATTTTATCTATCTTGTAATGATTTTCTTGTAATGATTTTGAGTTGAGATATAGTTAATTTATAGCACAATATGAGTTAGTCTCATTTAATATAGTTCACATTTCAGTAGTCCTTATCATTTTCTAATCTTTGTCAATTTATGATTTTCCCAATTTAATGATATTTTTTGTTAGTCTCATTCATTATCTCCTCTCACTTCTATATTTAATGGTCAAATTCCAACCAAATTTGAAATTGTCATTTTCATTTTGGTGTAGCATTTTTGATTTTTTGATTAAAAACTATTTTTCAAAATTATAAAACCAAATACATTTTTCAAAATATTAAAAACACTCAAAATGAAAAATGAAAAATGGACTTCAAAAACTAAAAACCAAAAACCAAAAATGAAAACAAATGGGGCCTAAATTTCATCCCGATTTGATAGTCAGTTATTTAACTATCAAAACAATCAATCAATTCAATCAAGTTATTTCCCGTTGCAACCATTAAGCCTTGTTCACGTTTAAAATTTTAATAGTTTAAAATTTACCAAGAAAGCTTATTTTACTGGGTAAATATTTAAAACAATTCTTTCCAAATCATACTTATAAAAATTTCCAAATACATTTCTCAAGTTTATTAAATAAAAATACTCTTTTTATAAAAGTTTTCTATAATATACTATTTTAAGACAACACTTATATTTAATAGGTTATATTAAATAAAATATACTTAAATACTAATTTAATAAAAATTTACCTTTTAAATAATTATTACAAAAATAGTTTTTATACTTGAAATATTTTAAATAATACTTACTTATAAAAATTATACCTTTATAAAGATTTCCAAAAATAATAATAAACTACTTTTGATATTTCCAAAATATTTATCAATTCTTTTAAAAACATTATTAAAAATAATATTCATTTTAAAAACAAAACTAGGTTCAAAGTCAATCCAAATAGAATAAGGCTTATTAGTCTCAACTGTACTTATCAAGCTAAACTTCAAAGTCAATACATGTGTGCAAAAATCAATCAACTTCTACATATCGACTCACATTATAGTCTCAAATATAACTAACAGGCAAATAACAGATGTATGCATGGATAACCAGATCAGAGATTTAAATCATTGCTAGTAAATATTACTATAATTCGACAGAAATTATCAGATCGATGGCTTAAATTATCTACAGAATTTAAATTAACTATTTAGCGGAATGGTGTCTATTTCGGCTGACCAGATGTCAAATAGTTTAAATAATCTAAAATCTACACATTTATTTAGTTTTGGAGCATCTTAACAGATAGGTCGTATATAGTTTACAACGGCATTTATTCTCAAGCGGTAATTAAATTCAGTCTGAACAAGCTTATAAAATTTCACTTATTCAATTTCACAACGGATCATACGACGGCATAACATCCGTCGTTACGAACCATCTTCTTTTTAACACTCTATTATATATGAAATTAAATAATTATTATAAATAAAACCACTTAAGAACTTGAATTAATTCAAAAGTTTAACATTTAATTTACCTTAATTATCTTAAGTATACTTCATTTTCTTCAAATAAACTTAAGGATAAATAATAAGAATTGATTTTAAAAGCATAACTAATTTATGATAAAATAATTTACTTAAATGACCTTAATAAAATAATTTCAAAGTAAATCAAGTTTATTATTTCCAAAATTTCTTTGTCTATATAAATTTAAATAACCATTTAACATTGAAGAAAATTGGTTTTAACAATATTTTCTTTAAATCATTATGCCTGTTATAGATTTTGGGAAGACAATTGGTTATGGACTTATTTTCACTTTATAACAAATTTTCTTTATTTATTTAAATTCTGTCTTCAAAATAAATCCATACGAAACGAGATGGAGCCCACCCGAAAACCCTTTAATTTTATCCTGTTTGAAAATATGCAAAGGCCAATACAGGCCGAAACCCAAAGCCCAAAACTAAAGCACAAACCTGAAAACCCTGTAGGATCGATTTCACCCTAGAGGGGGGGTGAATAGGGTGATAGTGTTAATTAAAAAAATTAATCGCGGAAGCTTATAAAATATTCAATTCAGATCACAGCATAGCAGCACAGATATCGCAGAATATAAATAACAGAAAAAACAGAACAACACAGAATTTACCCAGCTTCGGCAAAACCCTGCCTACGTGCTGCCCCCAAGGTTTCTACTAGAAATTAGATAGTCCCTCGCTTACACACGTAAACTCGCTATACCCGCTATTGACTAATCTAACTCTACGCTCAAAACCTTTCCACAACTCAACCACCGAGTTGCGAATTGTCAAGCTACGCCACGTAGCATGTGCCCTAGTCACACGACTAGAAAAATAAACGGTTTAAAAGAAAATACAAGATAAAGACAATTTAAAATAAAATAACCCTAATTTTAATTAAAAGCCCTTAAATAAAATATGAAGGCCAGCCCCTTTTATTATTTTGACCCGATCCTTTTTTCGTTCCTTTAAGATAATGGTGACCGTGTTCTTCTTGTTCCTCCTGATTGCAAAATTAGGGCTTTTGCTCCTTGCGCTCTTTTGTTCCAAATTAGGGCTTCGGGAGGAATTGCCGCTTGATGGTTGATGATTCGGTTTGCTTGCTTCAATTGTTTGCGGCTTCTCCTCCTTGATCGAGTTCGGCTGATGCTTCGGTATGTTAATTTGTGCTTTTTTGCTTCTTCTAATCTTTCGTACTTGAACTCGATGCTTTTTTCGTTGCCGATGATGAATGTTTATATAGGGTTTGTAACCCTAGATTTGCGTTCGTACAATTTTATTTGAATTTGTCAAATTCCTTTCTCTGACCGCTCGATTTTGCTTTGATGATTGAGATGTCACTGACTTTTTCATATACGTATAATTTGGGTTACTTGGTTGACACGGTTTAAAGTCATCGGCTTTGATTTTGACTTGTTCATATGCGTGTATATTCTTGCTATCCACGGCTTTGACTTCGATCATTTTACTGTTGACTTTGGCTTGATTATTATTATACTTCGGTCATCTCTGCAATGTTTGTGTTCATCCTGGTGAGCTTCCTCTCTGGTCATCTATGTTGGGCATTTCTCTGGTCTCCATTTGATTGTTTTGATTTGAACTTCTGTAGTGATATGATATTACTGCAATGTGAACTGTTGTGATGGTTCCATTGTTGTATCTCTGACCTGTGCATTCCATTCTATTTTGCATTGGTGCAGTGCTGTCATGTTGGTTCGAATTGCACTTTCTCTTTTGTACTGCTTCACCATGTTACTTGAGGTCTTGCAGTTGGTGATTTGCACTTGCACACTTGCACTGCTTCACAAGTTCAATTTTATCTGTTTCCTGTCATGTTGTTTGCAACTGTGTTTCATTTGCATAGCTGAACTTCACTGTTGCACTTGAGTTTTTGCTTCTGGCCTGCATGTAACTGTTGCTGTGCAGTTTTGTGCTTTGAGTCAGTTTCATTGTTGCTGTGTTATCATCATGTTGGTTTGACTTGAACTCGATTCACTTGAACTGTCATTTGGGTTTCACTGTGACCTGTTGCACTCGATCATATTGTCTTGACTTGTATTTGCTTTGAGATGCTTACAGGCTTAGTCTATACTCTATTGCATTTTAGTTGCTTCCCTGACCTTGTAGTTGTACACTTTGATTCCATATTGACTTTGTAGTCAAGTCTGCATTGCTGTCACATGAATTAAGCTTATTGTATATCATTATTTTGAACTGTTGCATTTGTCTTTGCTTGAGTCTTGATGCAATTGTGATATTTGACAGCTCTGGCTCGATGTTGTTACTGCATTCATGACCACTGTCTTGCATGATTTTGATAAAGTGTGACTGATGCTGCACTTGGTCTTTGTTCTCCAGCATGTAGTTGGTAGTTTACTGTCATATTTGTTGTGCTCGAGCTCTTTGCACACTGATGCACTGCCTTTGTGGTCTTCACTGTGTTCATGCACTTTGGTCTTTGTTGCCTCTTTGTGTATACATTTGCATACGGCTGCTATGTTGTAAATGTTGCATTGTATCACTGGTTCATTCCACTGTTTCATGCATGTAGCCTTGTGTTGAACCCAGTTTTACAGCTCGGGTTTGACCTTGTGCTCGTGTCGTGTTTTTAAATATATTACACGTGAGTTTAACCCGGCTTTGCATTTGGGTTTGACCTGTGCTCACCTGTCCCCGTAGCATTATCAAGTGTATATCGGTGTGCACGGCCTTGTGGCATATACAGTGATACACTGTGTATGTCACAATGTTGTTCGTGTATGATGAATTCAAATTTAAATTATGACGAACAACCCAAATAACTGAGGCAAATCATATTTTCAAAATTATCTTTTACTTTTGAATTGCAAAAATATTTGTTTTTCAATTTTACTGCGTTTGTTTATATTTTTGCAGATTTCTCAGATGCTGGATTCAAACTGGAATGCAGTTGAAGATAAAAATACGAGTGTGAGTGATATGTAGTGAGGTGCTGATGTAAATGTGAAAAATGTGATGTAATCAAAGTTGTATGGTTATAGTGAGAGCTTGAAATTGTACTATTCAAAAATGTAATAAATATTTGTTTGAATAAAATATCTGTTTGAATTCAAATTCTGTGTAATTTATTTTATTTAACAAATATTTATTTAATCTGTGAAAAATAGAATAGTATATTAACAAATACATTTAAACGAATGTATATATGTTTATTATCATCAAACAAAAATCATATAAGCGCATATTCAACAATCTCCCCCTTTTGATGATAACAAACATATATTTAAGATTTTGAATATGTTAAATGTATTTGATCATTGATATATCCTAATTGCTCCCCCTATTTAAGTGCTTCCTCTCTACATGATGCTCCCCCTACATATATGCATACAAATAAAAATATGCAAATGAGTCTAGATGCAAATAGAAAATTATTTGACCTTTGCTTGATTTTATTTGGCAAAATCTTAACTTTTCTCTCCCCCTTTTGTTATCAGCAAAAGAATAATAGTGTTAGAGAAAATAGAGATAAAGTGATCGATATTAGTCCAACATTAAAACTCAATTGAATATAAATATTAAATTTCAATAAAAAATCAAACAAAAAATCATAAATATTTTGTTAGGCGCATATTCCACTTTTAGAATGATGGAAATGATATCATCATATAAAACCATACAGTTGTGTCTATTTGTGGTATATTTATATCAGGAATTTGAATATCTACTAACCATGCATAACCGTTAGGACTTTTAAATGAGATTAGTAGTATTCCAATTTTATTTTAAAAAAAATGAATTCAAGTATCTTCTAACCACGCATAACTGTGAGGACTTTTAAATGGGATTAGAATCAACTTGTTTATTTTAAAAAAAATCAACTTTTGATATGCGTTCCATACATGCATAACCGTGAGGACTTTTAAATGAGCATGGAAGCACATAACAAATTCCAAGTAATTCACCCATGCATAACCGTGAGGACTTTTAAATGAGAGTGAATACTTTGGTATTTATTTATTACTATTATTAATTTTTTTTTATTTTAAAAAAATGTGAAAATGAAAAACGAACGATTCCTGTTTAAAGTACCACATATCGACAAACTATATAGAATTTTGATGAGTGATGGTTGTCAGAAATATGATAGATATAGAGATGGTCATGGAATTTTTTACCAACAAAAAGTTTTATAACTCTTGTTTAAATTTCTAAAGAAATTTATTAATTATACCGTCTCAAGTCATAATATTTGATCAATATTAACACTCATCACTTTTTCAATCACTATTTTTCTTTTTGATAAACATTAGGGAGTCAGATTAGTCAAAATGTCATTTAAAATCAAATTCAAAAAATAATTATGAAATTAATTTTTCAAAATGACTAATATGAAAATATGGTCAAAAATGATTTTCTCGAGGGGGTTTTATAAGAAAATTTTCTGCAATTTGAAAAATTATTTGAAATGAAAAATATGCATATATTTTCTTTGAAAAACGATGCAGTTACTAAATGTCTCAACAAAAATCACGTTTCACTAGTAATTTTTCTATCAACTAGATTACCAGTGTAATCTGCATCTGAATTTCTCTCTCACTCAAAATTATCATCAATTGAATTTTATAGACCAAAACATGAAGTGTGCACCAAAAATTTCAAATTCCATTTTAACAACAATTTAAATGACATTCTTTTGAATTTGAAATGAAGCCGTGTAAATAATCAGAAAACCGTGAATATGGAGTTAGCCGTATTATAACCAAATGTATTATCCAACAAAACACTATTTTAATCCAAAATGATATATATGAAGTAATTCAAAGAAATTAGAGATGTATTATAGTGTTTTTGGCAAAAGAATATAATTTGGCCAACTATGTTGAATAAGTCAGAATCATCATCTTTTCATCATCTCAATATTGGCTGATTTTAATTCAGAATACGGTGCAGATTATCACATTTAATATATCGTTTAAAACATACCATTACCTATTTTACCTTTACGATATTTTTTGTCGTTGTCCATTGTGATTCTGTCACCTTTATACTAGGCTAAGGAACTTTGCTTTGTCGCCCGTTGTGTTTCTGGAACAGCCAAAATCCAGAGAACACTGTTGTTGTTCCTTAGCCTGCCACCACACCTACACGATGAAAGATTTATGTGACCTATTTGTTTTTATAGGTCCATGGTTATTAGTGGCAGAAAATTTTGAAAAATAATTTTGTGTAGACCCATAACTATTTATAATTATTCCCTTCGGCACCCAAATTTGTTTAACTTTGAGAGATTTTATATTTGTGCCTTTTGGAACCCAAATCGGTATAGTTTTCACATGTTTGGGTCTATACCAACAATTATTGTGATCGTGTCCAAATTTTCTACAAATTGTGCACATAGAATTTTCTCGATTAATCTCATTTCTAACATTTTTAGAATGACTATATCCAAGTCCTTGTCTAACCGTATTAACAGTTTGCTTTCCTAATAGCATGTTCAACGATTTTTCACTTTTGGAAAATTTATCTAAAGTCGTTGACATATGTTGGACTTGTGTTTTGAGAGATTCATTTTCATTTAACAATTGAGTGCACTTTTTGATAGAATTCTCTCTCCTTGTATTTTCACTTTCTTTTAAAATCAGAATTTCATTTTCAAGTGATTTTATATTGATTTCTGATTTTCTAATTTCTTCTTCGAATGTTGGACACTTATCACACTTAGGGATCCTACTTTGATAGGTTTTAACTAATTGGTCAAGTTTTTTATTTAAATCTATCAAAGTATCTTTTTGTGATTCAAGTTTGGCATATTTCTCCCTAAGTCGTTCAAAACAGCCATTTACTTCGTGGAAATAAATGAGTAATTCAGAGTGAGTAAGCTTTGATACCTCGCTTGGCTCGTCATCGTCGCTATCGGTTATATTCCCATGAAGGCACATATCTGCTTTCTCACTCTCACTGATATCGCTTTTATTCCACGTGGCTGTAAAACACCGTTTTGATTTCTTTTCAAAATCGCGTTGAAATCGGGGATAATTGGGCTTGATATCACTGGGTTTGTTGCAGATGATCCCG
Organism: Allium cepa; assembly: GCA_030765085.1. Taxonomy (NCBI): domain Eukaryota; kingdom Viridiplantae; phylum Streptophyta; class Magnoliopsida; order Asparagales; family Amaryllidaceae; genus Allium; species Allium cepa. Next base: position 941,535,389 of record CM060934.1, on the reverse strand, counting down.
TGTTCTTTCGAGTTATCCAGTGCTTTGATTATTCTGCTTTTTAATTTTTGCTTTAGAGCTGGATTTCCGTATTTGCGGTTCCACCTTTTGAATTTCTTCATTATTAATGCCAGCTCGGCTGCTCCATCATCATCATCCTCATCACAACTGCTATTTACCAATCCTGTTAAGCACATTTCTTTAACTGAGTTAGTTGTGGAGGACTTCTCATTGCTGTTGACTTTTGCACCATATATTGCATCGAAAGTATTCCAGATTTCCTGTGCATTTTCACAATGAGAAATGAAATTAAAATTATCTTGATTAATACGAGAATATAATATATGCATAGCAAGAGCAGTAATCGAGATAATTTTCTTATCTGTTAGGTCACACCCATTTTCAATAATATCCCAACATTTAATATTAACAGATTTTAAATAAAATTCCATTTTCAATTTCCAATTCAAAAAATCAGTTCCATCGAAAATAGAAGGAATAATATTGGAGCGACCCTCAACAAAAGTATTAATAAAAGAAGCCATTTCAAAAATTCAAAATTTTAAAACAAAAACCAATTTTTAAAACACGAATTTTTAAAACAAAAAAAATTGATTTTTGTAAAAAAAAATTAAAACAAAAACGGCTTTTGTTCCTGGCTCTGATACCACTTGTAGGATCGATTTCACCCTAGAGTGGGGGTGAATAGGGTGATAGTGTTAATTAAAAAAATTAATCGCGGAAGCTTATAAAATATTCAATTCAGATCACAGAATAGCAGCACAGATATCGTAGAATATAAATAACAGAAAAAACAGAACAACACAGAATTTACCCAGCTTCGGCAAAACCCTGCCTACGTGCTGCCCCCAAGGTTTCTACTAGAAATTAGATAGTCCCTCGCTTGCACACGTAAACTCGCTATACCCGCTATTGACTAATCTAACTCTACGCTCAAAACCTTGCCACAACTCAACCACCGAGTTGCGAATTGTCAAGCTACGCCACGTAGCTTGTGCCCTAGTCACACGACTAGAAAAATAAACGGTTTAAAAGAAAATACAAGATAAAGACAATTTAAAATAAAATAACCCTAATTTTAATTAAAAGCCCTTAAATAAAATATGAAGGCCGGCCCCTTTTATTATTTTGACCCGATCCTTTTTTCGTTCCTTTAAGATAATGGTGACCGTGTTCTTCTTGTTCCTCCTGATTGCAAAATTAGGGCTTTTGCTCCTTGCGCTCTTTTGTTCCAAATTAGGGCTTCGTGAGGAATTGTCACTTGATGGTTGATGATTCGGTTTGCTTGCTTCAATTGTTTGCGGCTTCTCCTCCTTGATCGAGTTCGGCTGATGCTTCGGTATGTTAATTTGTGCTTTTTTGCTTCTTCTAATCTTTCGTACTTGAACTCGATGCTTTTTTCGTTGCCGATGATGAATGTTTATATAGGGTTTGTAACCCTAGATTTGCGTTCGTACAATTTTATTTGAATTTGTCAAATTCCTTTCTCTGACCGCTCGATTTTGCTTTGATGATTGAGATGTCACTGACTTTTTCATATACGTATAATTTGGGTTACTTGGTTGACACGGTTTAAAGTCATCGGCTTTGATTTTGACTTGTTCATATGCGTGTATATTCTTGCTATCCACGGCTTTGACTTCGATCATTTTACTGTTGACTTTGGCTTGATTAGTATTATACTTCGGTCATCTCTGCAATGTTTGTGTTCATCCTGGTGAGCTTCCTCTCTGGCCATCTGTGTTGGGCATTTCTCTGGTCTCCATTTGATTGTTTTGATTTGAACTTCTGTAGTGATATGATATTACTGCAATGTGAACTGTTGTGATGGTTCCATTGTTGTATCTCTGACCTGTGCATTCCATTCTATTTTGCATTGGTGCAGTGCTGTCATGTTGGTTCAAATTGCACTTTCTCTTTTGTACTGCTTCACCATGTTACTTGAGGTCTTGCAGTTGGTGATTTGCACTTGCACACTTGCACTGCTTCACAAGTTCAATTTTATCTGTTTCCTGTCATGTTGTTTGCAACTGTGTTTCATTTGCATAGCTGAACTTCACTGTTGCACTTGAGTTTTTGCTTCTGGCCTGCATGTAACTGTTGCTGTGCAGTTTTGTGCTTTGAGTCAGTTTCATTGTTGCTGTGTTATCATCATGTTGGTTTGACTTGAACTCGATTCACTTGAACTGTCATTTGGGTTCACTGTGACCTGTTGCACTCGATCATATTGTCTTGACTTGTATTTGCTTTGAGATGCTTACAGGCTTAGTCTATACTCTATTGCATTTTAGTTGCTTCCCTGACCTTGTAGTTGTACACTTTGATTCCATATTGACTTTGTAGTCAAGTCTGCATTGCTGTCACATGAATTAAGCTTATTGTATATCATTATTTTGAACTGTTGCATTTGTCTTTGCTTGAGTCTTGATGCAATTGTGATATTTGACAGCTCTGGCTCGATGTTGTTACTGCATTCATGACCACTGTCTTGCATGATTTTGATAAAGTGTGACTGATGCTGCACTTGGTCTTTGTTCTCCAGCATGTAGTTGGTAGTTTACTGTCATATTTGCTATGCTCGAGCTCTTTGCACACTGATGCACTGCCTTTGTGGTCTTCACTGTGTTCATGCACTTTGGTCTTTGTTGCCTCTTTGTGTATACATTTGCATACTGCTGCTATGTTGTAAATGTTGCATTGTATCACTGGTTCATTCCACTGTTTCATGCATGTAGCCTTGTGTTGAACCCAGTTTTACAGCTCGGGTTTGACCTTGTGCTCGTGTCGTGTTTTTAAATATATTACACGTGAGTTTAACCCGGCTTTGCATTTGGGTTTGACCTGTGCTCACCTGTCCCCGTAGCATTATCAAGTGTATATCGGTGTGCACGGCCTTGTGGCATATACAGTGATACACTGTGTATGTCACAATGTTGTTCGTGTATGATGAATTCAAATTTAAATTATGACGAACAACCCAAATAACTGAGGCAAATCATATAAAATATCTTTTATTTTTGAATTGCAAAAATATTTCTTTTTCAATTTTACTGCGTTAGTTTATATTTTTGTAGATTTCTCAGATGCTGGATTCAAACTGGAATGCAGTTGAAGATAAAAATACGAGTGTGAGTGATATGTAGTGAGGTGCTGATGTAAATGTGAAAAATGTGATGTAATCAAAGTTGTATAGTTATAGTGAGAGCTTGAAATTGTACTATTCAAAAATGTAATAAATATTTGTTTGAATAAAATATCTGTTTGAATTCAAATTCTGTGTAATTTATTTTATTTAACAAATATTTATTTAATCTGTGAAAAATAGAATAGTATATTAACAAATACATTTAAACGAATGTATATATGTTTATTATCATCAAACAAAAATCATATAAGCGCATATTCAACAAACCCATCCAGTCTTCTTCCCCATCACTTCTCTGCTCATACCAAACTAACAATCTTATGCATATCCACTTGAAATAGATACCACGAACCGGAGGATAAACTGCTCCGATCAACTCAACATCCACCCTATCGAACATCGATGCATGCAAACAAACCTAGAAGCCTACCCACCTCTCTCAATTCACCAGCTCCGAAAACCTTCCATGCAAGTTGTGCACGTGTACACCTTCGCCAGTGACTAACTCACCGCCACGACACCTCCATCCAGTCTCTCAACCTCACCTGATCCAAATGCCATTTCGCCGAGGCCGCAATCCCCTCCGGACGTAATTCGGTCAACTTTGCAAAACCCATCGAAACTAGAAAACAAACCTGCCACTATAAATCGACCCGCCACAACGTCGATCTATCGTAGCATCATACACCACTGACCCCTGACGATAGCCCATACTTGCAGTCGCCTCCCGTTCGAAACCCTTGAATTTCGGTCGCCTCATCAATTCCCAAATCGACCCCGTTCCCACCATTACCCATAGCTTCCCCAAACCCTAAAATCCATCGACTTACCCAAACCACGACCAAATCCAACAAATGGCCACGATCGACACCTTCCTTAAGTCCACCTGCCCCCTCTAGACCAGGCCGAAACTCCTTTCATTGAAGAAGCCGACGAAAATTATTTTTTTAATGAAATCTGGTCATCTAACAATTTATCGAAATTTAAAACACTAAAAATTACAATCTTTCAACTAAAATTCATATTTCCATACAGGCAACCAAAATGCATGCTCGAAATCTTGATTTAAAAATATTGATTCTTCACCAAAATTGATTATTGACTATAAACTACACAGCAAAATATATTCACAAACTAATTTTAACTTAAACTATACTAGCAAATGGATATTTCTCGAGTTAACATCATCATCAAAATTGAACTAGATAAAGAGATATTGGTTTTTGAAACCGGGATGAACAATATTTTTACTATCAATATAGCAGTTATTTTCATTTTCAAAGTTGAAAATAAATGTTTCTCACCTTAAACATTTTGGTTCCAAAACTTTGAAGTTGAAATCTTTAATTTGAAAACTTGAAATCTTTAAAACTAAATCTAAACTTGCTTTTGAATCCTCCTGGTGGTTTGAATTTTTAAAAATTAGAGAATGTTTCCTGTTGCTTATAATTTGAACAGAGGCTTTTGTTTTAAGTTACAGGTTTTTAATTTATAAAACAACGACTCGGATCTAATGCTCATATATATGTATGTATGTACGTACGTACGTATGTATGTGCGTATGTGTGTATACACTTGAAATATTTGTTTACATTTGGAAAGTGGTTGTTGGAGGCTAAGCAGATGATATTGTCTCTATTGATTGAAATTTTGAAAGGGAAAGATAAGTATTACAAATATTTTTACTACCAAATGTAAATAGGTTTACGGATAAAAATTTATCACTATCTACCCATTGTTTATACTTTGTTAAATACTTTTTTTGTTTTCTGGTTTTTAGTTAACCTAGTTTTCTTTTAACGGTAAATAAATTTAAAATCTTTTATTTATATACAAACTATAAAATCTTTTAAAGTATATGAATGTATACTTCAGAAAATAGACAGCCTATATTTATTAGTGTTTGCATTTATTTTAGCACACTATATATATTTTAAAACAAAAATAAGAAACTAGATTAAAATAATACTTCTTGTTATATATACCTATACAAATATATATGTTACTTAAATAAAGATTACAAAGTTGCTTAAAATTATCTTTGCTTTTGACTAAGTTGAATTTGCATTTGTCACTCATACATTTCAGAATAAAGGTGAGAAACTAATAGATTAAAACAACACTTTTTAGTTAATATATCTTAATATACATATGTTCCTTAAATAAAATAGATAACATTCAATATTAAACATCTTATATTCATATCTATTATAAGGACTATAAGATGTTAAAAACTAATTTTAAGCCTTCACATATATATTTATCCATATATACATCTTCTCATGTTTATCTCTTTATTGATAATATAGAAATATATTACTTCCAGATAAACTAAATTCATTAGTTATCTATGTATATATATAGTTTTCTCTTATTTATATTTAAGTGATTCTTGTACTCATCAATTTATTTATAACATTTTATCAATTTAAATATTATAAATTTTTCCTTTTTAACTTATCATTACATATATAAAACTTTTCTAACTCAGTGTATATATCATTTTAGAAACTTTCAACTCAAAACTCTTTTTATTTAATATAAACCATATTGTTTATATACCAAAAATCAAATATATCTCTTTTTACTTCATTATCAATTTCTGTCCAAATTATATATACATATAAATTTCATTATCCCTATATGTAAAAATATAAGTATATGATTTTTCAATAAATTTAATTTAATTCTCTATTGTATTTTATCTTTAGAAGAAAATATACATATTTATTGCTAAAACAAAAAACACATATTTTACTTTTAAACCAAAATATACATATATAAGAAATTCCACTTAAATCAATCTGTATTTTAAGATATAAATCTGAAGAATCCAAATTATATTGGTTTTGGAAAATATGTATATAATTATTAATCATTGATTATTGGAAATATTGTATATTAAGATACAATATTATTGAATATTATAAATTAATATTCACAACTCGAGATGTCCAAAATCCCGGGTTGTTACGTTCCTCCTCCCTTAAAAGAATTTCGTCCCCGAAATTCCATAGCTAGGTTGGACAAACAATCTACACACATTAGAACTGATCAATAACAACCCATACAATACTAGTAAATACATAGATTTCATATTGTATATCAAAATATACATTATATCCAGTACCAGCCATAATATTTCTACAAGTGCTATCATTGTCGATACAAACATACATATGTACAGATATATTTTTTTTTTGAAAATTACATATGTACAGATATATATATATATATATATATATATTGCCCTACCAAACATTAACACCTAATATCCATGACGTCTAAGGGTCATAGACATAAACAAAAGGCACACACTACCAAGAGAAAGCAACCCAAACTAATAATGGACTCTTACTATCAGAGTCCTCTCCTTCGTGTCTTGACAATTCCCTGGACTCTACATCACTGTCTGAAACCCAAACAATCTCTGGACTAGGCTCTCTCGGAAGGAAATTTACACTAGCAACTGGCTCCTCAACAACTTCCCCAATCTCCCTAATGACCGCATCGTCATTTTATGATTCGAGATCCTCCTCCACTTCAAACTCTTCCTCGTCGTCAAACTAACATCCTCACCTTCGACTTCAAACTCTTCTTCATTGTCGAATTCCTCCTCGGGGTCTTCCTCTTGAAGTTGAGGATGAGGTTTCTCAACAGGCTCCTTTGGCTCCTTTGGCTCTTCTTCATATAAGGACGGCTCGTCAAGATCCCTCGAATCCTCCTGACCTGGTCAAAATCACCATCTCTCCTAGCCCTAGCTAGTGCTCCACCACGACTGATGCTACGGGTTCTCTACAATCAATAGCAAAACCCAAAGGTATGATCCTAAGGTTAGACTTCTATAGGCTAAAGAGTACATCAAGGTTTACATTTCAAAATTTATTCCCCCTTTTAAATTTTTTTTATTATCCAAAATTTTATAAAATCATCTTTCCAAAAAAAAATTAAGTACATATTTGAAAAGTGATTATAGGTAGAGAAAAACATACAATAATACAGTAAGTTTATAAACAATTTATTACTTTAATTTATAAATCTATATATATATATATATATATATATATATATATACAACAAAGTAAATTGTTATATGGTTTAAATTCTCAAATATCCTTAATGAAATCCATAAACATGAAATTATTATTATTATTATTTTAATGGTGGAAATTTTTTTCCAAAATATTAGTTTAAAAGTTTTCTAAATCCCTTTGGTAAATAAAACTCAATAAAAACCATTTTCCAAAGATTCGGATTCTAAAGGGTTCAGATTTCCAAGGGCATACTCAAGTTAAAAGGACCACAAATGAAAATACTCGAGGTTGACGGCTAAGACCACTCAATCCCAGATGATAAATTATTATCATCACAACCAATCATTTTAAATACCATATATATTTAAAAATCATACCTCTTTATATAGAAAATATATCTGGGAAAAATTATTTCATTTACCCCTTAAAATGATATTCTGTCTGTTGGCCTGGTTCAAGTGTTTAGAGATCCCTATAAATAACGTTCGCTGCTCGTATTGACCAGAATCCATATGCCACTTAACCGATCAATTAACACAATATAAAAATCATATAACTAACAAATACTCGCTCTCGTATATATATACACACTCGGACCCAAACAGGTTGCTGTAGACTCTATCCCTAATGAGCAATCCACCCGAACCTAGGTATTCACTCAACCTAGGTTCTGATACCACAATGTCACGACCCATTTTTCGTAACTATTTAAACTGATTTTAAACCACACTTGTCAGCCAAATTGCACGGAAAGACGGATAGTAAAAAAAGAAGAAGGTAGAAACAGAAAGAAGATAGAAGAAAAGAAAACGATCAGAATCTCACAGCGGAACGAATAAACTATAATATAAACAAATCTTTACACGAAACCAAAACTGGTACTTTAATAACATATACAGACTTTAAATCAAAATTACAACCATTCGACTTGAACAGTTTATAACAACATGTCCTTACAACTAGTTGACATACAACCAAATACAGACTGAATATAAGCATCTATGCGAATACGTCTCCCGATTCCAGCTCCACTCCTAAAATTTCCACTCTTTCAGCTAAACCTGGAAATAAGCTCGGTCTGACCCGAGCATATAAGAAAAAACACCAAGCCCGGGTCAGTCTGGTAAACCACCATGAGAAACATACTCAACTTGATAATTAAAGTTTAGAAAATCCTTTTGAAATCAAAGGTATCTCGTAAGACCACGCCATAAATAAACATGTCGGATTTTACCTTACGATAACCAAAACATTTCTTATAAAATCCTCTGATATTATAATAGGGTCTATACACAAATACGTATTCAAATAGCCGAAATTGTTACATTATTAAATTCCAGCATACTAGACACAAAGTGGGTTCTACAATCAAAACCGTAAAGGGCACGTAGGGAGAATGTATTTCCAACGAATGACAAGGCACTGAGTACCACCTATCGTGGTACAAGGTCTAGATCAGCATACCGAGGCCCCTTTGTTCCCCTGCAACATAAGATCGGACTACGCCTTACTGGATAGCCCGAGCAAGATCATCACGTGGTTGGGATCAGCAACCGTCCACACAACCAAATTAAAAAGGGACTTCTAGACAGGGATGACCTTACCCTACTTGGGTGCTACCCACTTAGCCTTGCTGAATATCCCCTGATTTCAGTCATTCCCCGTTGATGAGGTTCGAGGCTTAGCATTACCTTTCTAGAACATTTCATTTAGAATGCTCACCGTCCTCCTGATGATGGTCTGAAAGCATTCATCCATACAAGTTCCGGGTTCGAACGGAACCGAAGGAACTATTCCTACTACATCCATTTTGGAATCACCCTGAGGATTAGTAGCGAGTAGCCCTTGCACTTCACTGCTTCATCTTCTACTCCAAGCTCTTGTCTTCATCATCAAAATGTACTCGTTGGATCGAAATGGTTTTTGGATTACAAATCCCATCCCGGTCTCTTCGAAACAACGTTCTCTATTTCCTGGTAAACTCAACCCCGATTCTTTAGGAAATACACCGATGAAATAAAAGATTGGAGTTCACCTCCTAACCGTTTGTGGACGGGTCTTCCGTATATTGATTAATTAATTCATTAATTAATTCAATATTTACATCCACTTCCGTATATTGATTTTTGCAAGCTATAACATTTACATTGTTTTACTTATTAGAATTGCATCCAAGTTATTAACAGTTAACTTACATTTATACTGTTGCAATTCATTCTAGTAATTATTTCCAAACAATTACATACATAACCTTGATTTTACTTAATCATTATTTATTATTATGAACTCATTAATTAATTCACTAATTGCATTTGTTTTCTTATATTCAATTTATTACCAAATATTTCTATTTACACTCCATTATAACCTAAACAGTCGTTTCAATCAATTTGAATTGCATTAAATTGGTTATTCATCAACTGCCATTAACATTACTACCTTAATTTACATACAGTTACTATTTTCCAATATATTATTGCATTGGTTAATATAACTTTGAATTCATTCAATCCCTTCTAATTATATTATTTCATTAGTTAATACACTATTCACATTTGTTCTCTTATATTCATTCTTAGCGTAGTACAACAATTCCTATTACTTCATTTAATCATAATTTCATTACAATTGTTAATACTTAACTTTAATTTCTGTGGTTGCATTGTATTTTTAACATTTACTTCAATATACATCATAAATTTTTTATTCCTTTCTAAAATTTAAGTACAAAATTCTTATAATTCAACAAATTTAATTATCGAAATTTACGGGTCGTTACAGCTTGCATTTTTCCTTTTGTTTTTTTTCATGTTGAACTGTACATTTGTTGAGATGATAACAAATATGAAAAGTTAAACCTCTTCAATTTATGGGTAATGAAGCTCTCTTAATCATGTAGATTCAACATTTTGCTGATTTTTGGTCTCTTTTGTGTTTAATGGAAATGTTTGAATGAGTTGAATTTTTGTTGTTTTAGCTTTGAATTTAATAACCTATATTGTTAAAACCAAATAGGGTATGCTTAAACAAATATAAACACAAATTACCTCTTCATCTACATATGATTACGGTAATGAAGTAAATTTTTGAATCAAAATTTGATGGTCCATATTACTAATCAATAATAAATAGATCATGCTCAGAATAGATTTTATGTTTAATTTCATTGTCATTTTCTTGGGAGTTAAGAAGTGAATTAGTGGGTGTGTTATAGTTTGATGGTTTATGTTGGACTAATTAATAGCATAAATAGGCCATACTTATGATAAACACATCAACTAAATTCACTAATAACCAGAAACGAGATATCATAATTTCACTATGTTGATTTACGTGACCATGAGAAGAAAATTGCCTCTAAATTGCCTTCTACTCTCATATTTTTATTCATTTTCTTTTTGTTAGTTTTTACATTTTTTTAGCTTAATACAACTTCAAATCTTGGTTTGATTTGATTGAGTAGAATTTAAAATCAATACAATTCCCTACGGACCGATTCGTACTCGCCATGTGCTAAAATTGTTTATCGCGTGCTTGCGGTTAATTTTATCACATAATTTTTGATTATTTTCTAATTCGATGGAAAATTAGTCACTAACAGTATGCGAAGTCTTCTTCTCAGGTTTTCTGTTATCTTCCGTGATTCTTAATCGAACTATAAGTTCCTCCATTGTCTTCTCTTTACGCTTGTGCTTAAGATAGTTTTTGAAATCCTTCCATGATGGAGAAAGTTTTTCAATTGCAGTGATTCTCTAAGAGTCATCCCTTCATCGTGCAGTTCGTGGATGATGAGTTGAAACTCTTGAACTGGTTGATAACAGTCTTCGCGTCAATCATTTTGAAGTCAAGAAATTTTCCTAGTATGAATTTCCTCGTGCCCACATCTTCGGTTTTGTACTTCTTATCTAATGCTCTCCAGAGTTCTTTGAAAGTTTAGCAGTACAGTATACATTGTATATGCTGTTGTCGAGTCCATTTAAGAGGTAGTTCTTGCACATGAAATCAGAACTCTTCCAAACATTCAAGGCTTCAACTTTTGTTGCGTCGGATTCCAGTTCTTCGACTATGGGAACATCTTCTGTAAGAAACTTTGCAAGGCCCAAAGTCGTCAAATAGAATGACATCTTTTGCTGCCAGCGTTTGAAGTCCATCCCTGTGAACTTTTCCGACCTTTCTTCATAAGACGACGTCATTGTTGGAACTACAGTTGTAGACTGAGTAATAATCACAATCTATGTTGGTGCGTAATTGTTGCTTTTGTGAGACACTGTCGTCAACAGAAACAACCAACAATAAGCAAATATAGTTTCAAGATTGTTAACAAAACGTTACAAAAGTATTACGAAACTGTTACGATAACGTTGCAAACCTGTTACAACTACAGAACTGTTACAACTATGTTGCAAAATTGTTACAAATAGAACTATGAAGCAAACAGATTATACAATAAATATAATACCAATAGATTGTCCGAGTGCGGTGAAAGTTGTTTCCTTGAAACAATATTGCTCCCTTTATGGCGCAAAAGGATGAAGCGCAATCGCTCTCCAAGATAAAACGGATCAAACTCTGTATGTCGCGCTGCAAATTGCAGAGAATCGACGAACTGAAGAGAAATATTTAAAAATAGAGTTTCGAGGGAGAAGGAGAAGAACGAAATAAAAAGTTGATGAATTCTGTTCTGTCGCGTCATATTAGGCATGGGAAGGTGCATGTTCGTTTTGAACGGTTGCGACGTTTGAAAAAGTTGCGACCCTTTATCAAGCTGTGCGACCGTTTTATTACCATTTAAGTTTGAATAGACAAAAAAAATGTCTGATCTAAAATGGCAAGCCTGCTTATGGCTCTAATACGCCTCAAAATGGTCATTCGTCCATGGCTCGGGTATGAGCGTGGGTGCACGCGTGTGGGTTGGAGTGTTGCACTACCTGCTAAGATGAATATGTTTTCATGTCTTTGTCTCATATTAATTATAATAGTGTTCACATCTTAGTATATAAACATATAATATATATTTTATTCTAAAATGTGTGACTGTTTATTTTCCAAGGTATTCAATGCCTCATATTTTCCAACGCGAGCATTTATGTCTCGCGCTTTCCAATAAATTACTCATTTAATATCTCACGCTTTTCAAGAAATTGCTCATTCCTTTTCAACGTTTCCAATAGAAAATATTAAATTTACTGTTACTATACCGATTAGTAGATATATTGATTTGGCTCAGATACAGTAATCAATTGACTGATGAGTATGGTAAATTACATAACAGTCAGTCGTAGTTTTAAACATTGCAAGTTTTGGCTTAGTGGTAATTTGCATCGTTTCTACTGTAATCTAAATTCACAGAAGTCTAAAAAAATGCAAAAAAATAAAATACATTGCTTCTTGTATCCAAGCAACCAAAAAATAGACCATCTCAAGAGATGAAAACCATGACTATTTTGTTAATTTGTTTTGTAGTTGTTAATATGTGATGCATGATAAAAAAAAATGCACTGTAATTTATGATTTCTTTTAGAACTATTAATGTGATTTACGTTATTGTTGGATTACATTGGACAGTTTGCCATGGAAATGAAAAGAAAACGGTATGCTGTTTGGTACCGAAAGTGGAAAGAGGGAATCAGGCTGCTTTCCAGAACAATTAATAATTGCATCGCTGTATAAATTATTTAGTGCAAAGGAACATTGAATAACAGGACCACATATATATATAAAAGTACCAAAACAAAAGCAAAGCAAATACAACACAAATTGACAGAGTTACACTTATATAAAATAGGTAGGCGTGTCCTATTTTTTTTGGAAACACTACAAGTAATTATACTAAGGCGTTGATGATGCGTAGGCGCTTCAACATTCATTTTCACATCCCAACACCGTTGCCCGGTCGTAGAAAATTGATATGCTGACGTTCAACGTGTCCGATGTATCAATTTCTCCCCAACTAAGTAACCAACCCTCCTCCACACCATACCTCCACAATATACCACCAACCCCTTCTCCTCCTCTTTGCTCTCCGTCTCTTTTCTATTTCATGCATTTCCGTCTACGCCAACAATGTTTAACTTGGACTTAGATTCTAATTACGAAGATGCACTAGATGTGGCCGCTACAGCAACGTACTTATGTACAAGGAGTGATATCATCCGGATTCACACATCAGAATATACCTGTTTAATGAGGGTGGAAGACATATTGAATGAGCATCAAGAACGCCGTCAACGAAATTTAAAATGAAAGGACTTTATATTCTCTTGTTATACGATAGGCTGTAAAATTATAGTCCAATTACAACAGAAAGCGTTAGTATTAGAAAAACGGTTGTCATATTCCTATACATTATAGCAGAAAAGCTTCAAATTGACAAATAAGCGAAAGATTTTAAAGGTCGGGTAGCACAATTTCAGCTTGTTTTCATACTGTTTTAGATGTTGTACAATTACTCGTTAAAAATATTATAAAGTCGGATGACCCTCAATTTAATATTGTTTCAGATCATATTAGAATTTCAAACCGCTACTACTCATACTTTAGAAACTGTGTTGGTGCTATAGACGGTACACACGTAATGGTACACTTACCTGCAGACCGGGTAGTTCGATACATAGGACGAAAATGTTATGCTACACAGAATATTTTAGCAGCAAGCTCATTCGGTTTACAGTTTACTTATGCTATGGCGGGTTGGAAAGGCACTGCGAATGATTGTAGAATTTTTAATTCAGTTATAACTGATAGAAACTATAACTTCTTCCACCCTCTACCTAGTCTGTATTATTTAGTTGATTTGGTGTATCCAATTCAAATTGTTTATTTACCACTGTACCGTAATATTAGATATCATATTCCTTATTTTTGTGAAACCGCAAATCAACCAAAATCGATGAATGAAAATTTTAATTTTTATCGTTCGAGTTTACGTATGGCAATTGACATTTGGAATTTGAAAGAAAAAGTTAAATCATTTTTAAAAATATGCCAATATACTCTTTTGAAAATTAAGTAAAAGTTATCGTATCTACAATGGCTAGACACAATTACATACGAAAATACAACATGGATGGTACAGATTTTATGGCTTACAACGATAATCCCAATCTTATTTCAAAAGAATACCAGAAAAAAATATTATAATATGAGAACTGCACCGAACTAAACAGAGCAATTGAATCGACACAACGAAAAATGGACAATAAAATGGTAGCAATTCGAAATGGCATAAGAGATAAAATTGTTGCAACAGGGTTGCACTGATGATTTGTATCATTATAACGAACTGCATTTTCGACTCACGAAAGTCGACATTAATACGTCCACTGTATCAACTGCTGAGCAATCGAAGGCCGAAAAACCGTACCGTTAGGGTTTAAGAAGAAGAAAGAGATAGAACAAGAAAGAAAGAAAAAGCAAAAGAAAAAGAAGAAAACAGAAACAATATCAGAATCTCACAATTCCCAACGGAACAACATATAATAGATAAATGAATAACTTTTAAATCAAAAGAACTATATCAGTTATTACATTACATCACATCACATTACATTATCAGAGTTTACAACAACAAATAGCGGAAAAGAAATACTATATACTAGTTGATACGTCATGCCATCCAGCTTGCTCCTGATCTCCACAGCAACTCCTGAATTCCAGAATGACCTGATAACCTGACTCTAGACTGCCCATGTTAAAATTTATGGGCACCCAGAGTTTAGGAAGGAAATAATAAACCCCAGGTCAGTCATGAGACTGGTGTGAGAACTTAAAACAGTTTATCTTTAAAAACAAACAAATAATTATTTTAAATTAGATTCGCAATGCTTTTAGAAAATGAGACTACAATAAGGCCTCCCGCACACACACACGATGCAAACGCAGAATCGGAGGAGATTTCTCCTTATGATAGTCAAACATGCTTAATGCGAGAAATTTTCTTTGATATTATTTCTATAAGTGCGAAGTGTAGGAAAATATTTCGAAAGTATGATATAAATCTTGGCCAACATACGACCAGTATCGTATGCCTACTATAGCTACCATCTAAATAGTGGAGCGCCACCATAAGTAAATGGCAGGTTATACAACTAAAATCGTACAAGGTACGTATTGGAGTTTGGATTTCCAACAAATGATCAGGCCAAGGAACTTCCCATTGCCACATGAGTACGCCACTGGAAAGATGCCCCGAGAATCTAACCGGATCTATTTTTTTTAACCTTAATTAATCCAGGCCGTTCGTTTCAAGACAACATATCACGGTCGTCCCCTTTTTCCTTCTCCCCCATCAGTATAACACGCACGACATCAACTCATTCGGCCGCCACCATCATTGAATTATCGCGGCCGCCAACGATCACTTCAACTCGATCGAACACCATCACTACGAAGCTCGACCCAAAATCCATGCTCGGCCAGAGCATAGGCAAGCTCGGCCGCTTCTCCCCCAAGGAAATCGTGCGTGAAAACGCGACCTTCGAGCAAGATTCTGTGTCACTTCGCTCCATCATAGCAGATCGCACCCGTATAGATTCGTAGAGCTCGAGAAGCTCTACGACTTCCCAGTTGATCCTATTCCGTCGATGAATAGAGAGATATTAAGGAAGAAACATCGCTCATTCTCGGTCATTGAAATGTTAAACGACGGCTAGGGTTTCTGATTAGGGTTTGTTTGCAAATGAAATAATACTGGTCCTTTTATAGAAAATTGCGCGTGCACTATTCATCCTAAAAAATTTCGAACTCCAAAAGAAGCGTGCCGCCTGACATTTATAATGTTTTACCCCTCTTCCGAACGCAATGGAATATATATCGGGAGCCAATTCGATCATATTTGGAAGATGAGTTTTTGAATCGACTATTTAAATTCAAAATTCACTCGAATCGATTTCTACGCGTTTTAGCTTGCCCCGGACAAACCATAAGTCCGATTGACACGAAATTTGAAACCATACAATAATATCACATTAAGGATCCAATGAAACTGGTTTCGTCGAAATCTGATACTGTTTGAAAAACGGCTATTTTTACACGTCAATTAAATATTAAAATATTCAATTTCCACAAATTAACTTTTAATTCGATTTTAAAAGTTCTATAACATCGTTCTAACTTCAATATGATTTAACACAACTTTACAAATCAAATTTAATCACATTAAACCCAATTTCCAATTATTTCTGTAGTTTCAAATATTAAATTATCGATTTAATTTTATCCAATTAATCTAGATATTCAAAATTCGCGAATATGAATCGAACGCAAGTCGTTTCGTCCAAAACGATCTCGTATGAAAGAGTTATGATATTTTAAAGTTTGAACGAATTAATATATATATATATATATATATATATATATATATATATATATATATATTTACAAATCTATTTTTTTTAACCTAAATTAATCCAGGTCGTTCGTTTCAAGACAACATATCACGGCCGTCCCCTTTTTCCTTCTCCCCCATCAGTATAACACGCACGACATCAACCCATTCGGCTGCCACCATCATTGAATTATCGCGGCCTCCAACGATCACTTCAACTCGATCGAACACCATCACTACGAAGCTCGACCCAAACTCCATGCTCGGCCAGAGCATAGGCAAGCTCGGCCGCTTCTCCTCCTAGGAAATCGTGCGTGAAAACGCGGCCTTCGAGCAAGATTCCGTGCCACTTCGCACCATCATAGCAGATCGCACCTGTATAGATTCGTAGAGCTCGAGAAGCTCTACGACTTCCCAGTTGATCCTATTCGACGAAAGTCGATGAATAGAGAGATATTGAGGAAGAAACATCGCTCATTCTCATCCATTGAAATGTTAAACGGCGGCTAACGTTTCTGACTAGGGTTTGTTTGCAAATGAAATAAAACTGGTCCTTTTATAGAAAATTACGCGCGCACTATTCATCCTAAAAAATTTCGAACTCCAAAAGACGCATGCCGCCTGGCGTTTATAATGTTTTACCCCTATTTCGAACGCAATGGAATATATATCGGGAGCCAATTCGATCATATTTGGAAGATAAGTTTTCGAATCGACTATTTAAATTCAAAATTCACTCGAATCGATTTCTACGCGTTTTAGCTTGCCCCGGACAAGCCATAAGTCTAATTGACACGAAATTTGATACCATACAATAATATAACATTAAGGATCCAATGAAACTGGTTTCGTCGGAATCCGAGACTATTTGGAAAATGGCTATTTTTACACGTCAATTAAATATTAAAATATTCAATTTCCACAAATTAACTTTTAATTCGATTTTAAAAGTTCTATAACATCGTTCTAACTCCAATATGATTTAATACAACTTTACAAATCAAATTTAATCACATTAAACCCAATTTTCAATTATTTCTATAATTTCAAATATTAAATTATCGATTTAATTTATCCAATTAATCTAGATATTCAAAATAAAAATTTATTCGACTTACAAATTTTACATGTTAATATTTAAAATCAACTAAATATATGAATTTCAATTGACAGAAATTCTGGGTCGTTACAAACTTCCCCCCTTAAAGAATTTCGTCCTTGAAATTACCAAGTAAGAAAAAGTCTTGAAATGCATAACCTTTCAAACATCCATTCAAATTAGATTTCAAATTCACTTAAGTGTTTAACTTTCCCAAAATCCAATAGTTAAACTTCTTACAATAACTTTACTAAGTTTTCAAATCATACTTAGTTATCTTTTCAAAACCAACTATATCGTTTAACTTTTCCAAAATCCAAGTTGTAGTTTTCAAAAAAATTCCAATTTTCTCAAAAATATTCTAACGCCTTAAATTTTCAGAAAATTTCGCCATAGCCTCCTTTGCGCGGCTCGATCCCAAAAAAAAATGGCAATATATATATATCACAAATATACATCTCATCAAAGTAATGAGGCATCCCGCAGGGGAAAAAGGTGTAAAAGTACGATATGTAATCCGAGATATGTACCTTATATATTATTAGCGAGCATATACGGCTAATATAGCATGCAAGCGAGCTCCAAATGCGAAGCGAGCGCAATCCACACCTACTAAACACTCAACGACAATGAGAAACATGCATATATGAAAGTAATAACAATATACAACATATATCACTACAACAACTACATATGTCAATATTGCAAATGCAACAAAAGCAACAAATCCAACCATCAACCAACTAGCATTCAACTAACATCCATAACCAAATCAATACACTTTCATTTCTCATTAATATTCAATGAATTGGTTTTCCAATTTAAATCATATTTGATTCATTAACATTGGATGTTTTTGCTAACATTCATTTATTCATATTCAATTAGTTTACATTCACTAATTCATATTCAAGTTGGTTCACTTCCAAATCAAATTCAATTCTATTTAACATTCACTTAACTTCCAATTTGACTTCAATTACTTTAGCTTTCAATTTTATCAATTCAATTTCATATGGATTTCTATACAATCTACTAACAACCAACGTATAACCAACTTAACCAAATTTATTTAACTCGCTTACATTCATTCAATTTGGTTCATCACTTTTAATTAGCTTTAATGAATTAACACTTACATCCATTATTTCATATCAATTTATTTACACTCGATTGATTTACATTCAATTCATTCATTAATTCAATTGTTAATCCATTTAACAAATAAGGTTGAATTTCATTTATATAACTCAAGTTCACATCCATTTAATTCACTTTATTATTTTACTTCGATATCAAAATCAACTTCATTCAACATCACTTAAGTTATGTTCCATTTCAAACATCATTTGTTTAACTTAAATTAAATTTCCACTTATAAATTCAATTCAGATTCCGATTCTAAAGTAAATTCTATTTAACTTTTCTTTAGTTAAATTCCAAAACATATATTTACTATACTAACCCAAATTCTTTATTCTTTACCAAAGCCAAATTTATTATTTCATATTATAAGTCCACAACTCGTTTCACTTATATTCAACAATTTCAATTCATAGTTCAAATTCATTTTTATTTACAACTCATATTATAAATATATTCATATAATTTCACTTCTTGTATATAAGTTATTTCACAATTGTAAATCACATTAATTATAATTCCATACTTAAAAATTCTTTTGCTTATAAATTTTTTTTCTTTTAATTAACTTATATATATTCTTACATTTTCAACAACCAAACAACCATATATTATAACATTTACAGAAAATTTATTTCTTTTATATACGAAAATAGTTTTGGGTAAATTATTTCATTTACCATATTTCAAAACAATACTGTGTCAATTTATCTTGTTTAAGAGTTTAGAAACCCCTATCGAAACAGTTGGCCAGACTGCACCGACCAGAATCTATAAACAATCAACCGATAAGTCAACACAATACAAAATAATTTTTATATTCACTAACAAATACGCGCTCATAGCCATTATTACACTCACACTCATTCTAGAGTACTACCGACTCTATCTCTAACGAGCAATTCCCAACAGAGCCAAAGTTGTCACTTAACCATATGCTCTAATACCACATTATAACGAACTGGATTTTCGACTCACGAAATTCGACATTAATACGTCCACTGTATCAACTGCCGAGCAATCGAAGGCCGGAAAACTGTACCGTTAGGGTTTAAGAGGAAGAAAAAGATAGAAGAAGAAAAAAAAGCAAAAGAAACAAGAAGAAAACAGAAACAATATCAGAATCTCACAATTCGCAGCGGAACAACATATAATAGATAAATTAATAACTTTTAAATCAAAAGAATTATATCAGTTATTACATAACATCACATCACATTACATTATCAGAGTTTACAACAACAAACAGTGGAAATGAAATACTATATACTAGTTGATACGCCATGCCATACAGCTTGCTCCTGATCTCCACAGCAACTCCTGAATTCCAGAATGACCTGATAACCTGACTCTAGACTGTCCGTATTAAAATTTGTGGGCACCCAGAGTTTAGGAAGGAAACAATAAACTCTAGGTCAGTCATGGGACTGGTGTGAGAACTTAAAACAGTTTATCTTTAAAAACAAACAAAGAATTATTTTAAATTAGATTCGCAATGCTTTTAGAAAATGAGACTACCATAAGGCCTCCCGCACACACACACAATACAAATGCAGAATCAGAGGAGATTTCTCCTTATGATAGCCAAACATGCTTGATACGAGAAATTTTCTTTGATATTATTTCTATAAGTGCGAAGTGTAGGAAAACATTTCGAAAGTATGATATAAATCTTAGCCAACATACGACCAGTATCGTATGCCTATTATAGCTACCATCCAAACAGTGGAGCGCCACCATAAGTAAATGGCAGGTTATACAACTAAAATCGTACAATGTACGTATTGGAGTTTGGATTTCCAACAAATGATCAAGCCAAGGAAATTCCCATTGCCACATGGGTACGCCTCTGGAAAGACGCCCCGAGAACCTAACCGGATCTCTGCCAACACAAGGCCGGATTACCCCTAGCTGGGTAACTACTGACACGAGTATGTCATTCCCCGGTCGTAACCGACCTAAATCCCGGGATTCACTAACAACCACAAAATAATAAGTTTGCAGCAACAACATAGATTAAGTATCAGGGCTTCATACCATAATACCACCTCTATCCAGAAGGAAATGTATATACCCCATGGGGGCGCGATCCCCAAATAACCTTGCTGCATCTTTCCCGTTTTGACCATTTTCGGGGTGTGAGGTTCGACGAAGTCTTGTCCACAAAGCTATGTTTTTCATAAAAGTCACGCTTTGATCAACAAATGATCAGCAGCACTCAGCATGCCACGTTATCAAATTGGGAACATATCACTAGTAACCATCAACTACATAACCTCTGAGCTCATACGTCTCAGAAAAGGGTGTTAAGCTAAGAGAATAAATTCTCCGGCACCAACAGAAATGTATTTGATAAAAACCAGCTTTACATCTCAAATTGTAATGTCAGACACACATCCATACAAGTCCGTTCCGGGATCAAACGGAACCGAAGGCACTTCCAAAAGAAGCCCTTGCAATCCGGATATTCACTAATCACGACCGGACTTTCCATCACAAAGGGTGATAAAATCTCTATATCGGAGATCAGCCGATGCAGAGACATTCGACGGTAATCCTTCCGATTTCGAAAATATCCGGTCTTCAAATGCTATCCATTATGACATATCATTATTCGGAATGGGATTTATGACACAAAGGTCCTCTCCCGGCTAAACCGAATAACGAGAGCTTATTTTTAAAATAAGTGTAGCATTCAAATTCAAGCAAATCACAATAAATACTCATTTAAAGGTAATTATTGATAGTCGGTTATTTAACTATCAATTGATATGCACAACATCGCCAAATCCCAAATTATTTTCCAAATTATTTATTTTCCAAAAAAAATATCTTTACAAGATATATTTTCCCACATTTCAACCATTTGAAAACAAATTTCAAATCACTTTTCACCTTTCCAACGTTTGAAAACAAAATTTCAAATCATTTTCCTTACACGGAAACACTTCCAAATATTTATTCATTTTCATTTTAAAACGGTCCATTTAAACCAATTAAATAAATCCTTACCGATTTACTTCAAATTTACGTTCCAAATCCGTAAATTTATTTACACACTTCAAAAATAAATCAATGTTTATTTTTAAAACAATTTTCCCTTTCCTTTATAAATTCCATGTGAATTTAAATATTCAAATATCCATTGATATATATGATTTTCAAATCGATTTCAAATATCACTTTCAATTTATCTTTAAAAGATATAATCTCAAAACATTTCACTTCATATTGGAAAACATTTCCAAATACTTATTTAATAATATGTAATTCACAAATCTATTTATTTTCAATACTTAGAAAATATTCAATATACTTAAAACACGATTAAGTATATATTTTATTCTTTTAGGAAAACGTTCTCTTAAACACATTCATTTGAGTCAAAACGAAGGTTGCGTAAACATCGTTACGACAACCCAAAATCACTAGTATAAGGATTCGAAATTTAGATAGATATATAAATCCCAATACTATACAAAAACATTTCCTTTCGAAAATCATTTACTATAACAACTGTGTTATAGTCCACTATTTCCTTATTTCTCGAAAACGTCTATTTCAGCAATGAATGTTGAAATCTATGGTTTCGACCCTTAACACATTTTAAAACAACTTCAAATCATTTTAATTTCATTTAAAAGATCACTTCCTAAAACATTTCTTTAATATATTATTCACTGTCCAAAATCATGAATATAAATCGTTTACCCAATTCAACACTTCTACATATTTAATTTAAAGGATTATCCACTGTCCAAAATCGTGGATATAAATCGTTTACCCAATTCAAGACTTCTACATATTTAATTTAAAGGATTATCCACTGTCCAAAATTGTGGATATAAATCGTTTACCCAATTCAACACTTCTACATATTTTAATTTAAAGGATTATCCACTGTCCAATATCGTGGGTATATCTCCTTTAATAAGCTTTCATATTTACTTATCAAATTCAATTGGTTTTGGATTTATAAACCAATGTTTATAAATTCACATTTATATAAATTTTATAAAAACTTCAACTTATCAAATCCCTTAATTAACAAATTCTATTTAAATCTCATTTAAATACCAAAAATCCAATTTATAAGTTAATTACTTATAAATCTTTTATTTTTCTAAATCTATTCATTTTATAACGTCATAATTTATAAATCTATAAATTTCATTCACTTATGAAATCCATTTATACTTCATTTTAACACTTATAAAAACTCGTTTTATAATTCCAATATTTTTAATTTATAAATATCAATTTTATAAATCTTTTATATAAACCGTTTATAATAATTCAAAAATCCCAATTTAAACCATTTTACAAATTAATCAACTACTTATTTCAAAAATCACATTTCGGTTATGTTTCATAAAAATCATATTTTTTATAACATAAAAATCATAACGTTTATTTATTTAAAATAAATCAATTCCAAAATTTAATAAAACATATACTTTCAAAAATCACTTTAAAATCCTTTTAAATTTGAAAATCATCACTTTAACACTTCTAAAACCCCAAAAATATGCTCAATGCTGCAACAGCGCTAAATATAACAATCACGGCATCCAAAACATCATATATCATATGATAACAGAATATATCACAATATCTGTAAATAAATCAATACGGGTGAGGAATCCAATTGGATCCCTCCAACCCGTTTCCCTGCATCCACAGATATTAGCACAATATCAGTCCTGTTCCAATACGGGATATCGCGATATATGCGATTTTTAAAATATTATCTGCTATTATGCGAAATGTGGGAAAATCAACTCCAAGTACATATATAATACCAATTCCACATCAAGTGGAATTATCGCGGTATATGTGTTTAATAAATAACATCCGTTTAATATATGGTGTATAGGGTCTATTTCAATACAACAAATAGCAATTTATCATTCAAGCATAAAATCAAGCAATTTTAAATCTAACTATTTAAAATTTAAATCGAAACAATTTCGATTGAGGAAGAAGTTCTCACCTTGTTTCAATACAGTTGCAGTGTTTTTATTTCGAATAAAATTAAATGCGCGTTTAATTTTACCCAAAATTTTCACTAGCTCCAATCAACCCCAATCTAGCTTTATCGCGTAGTATTCGCGAATACGAATCCAACGCAAGTAGTTTCGTCCAAAACGGACCTCGTATGAAAGAGTTATGATAGTTTAAAGTTTGAACGAATTAATATATATATAAATTTACAAATCTATTTTTTTTTTCAACCTTAATTAATTCAGGCCGTTCTTTTCAAGACAACATATCACGGCCGTCCCCTTTTTCCTTCTCCCCCATCGGTATAACATGCACGACATCAACCCATTCGGCCGCCGCCATCACCGAATTATCGCAGCCTCCAACGATCACTTCAACTCGATCGAACACCGTCACTACGAAGCTCGACCCAGACTCCATGCTCGGCCAGAGCATAGGCAAGCTCGGTCGCTTCTCCTCCTAGGAAATCGTGCGCGAAAACGCGGCCTTCGAGCAAGATTCCGTGCCACTTCGCTCCATCATAGCAGATCGCACCAGTATAGATTCGTAGAGCTCGAGAAGCTCTACGACTTCCCAGTTGATGCTATTCGACGAAAGTCGATGAATAAAGAGATATTGAGGAAGAAACATCGCTCATTCTCAGCCATTGAAATGTTAAACGGCGGCTAGGGTTTCTGATTAGGGTTTGCTTGCAAATGAAATAAAACTGGACCTTTTATAGAAAATTACGCGCGCACTATTCATCCCAAAAAATTTCGAACTCCAAACGAAGCGTGTCACCTGCCGTTTATAATGTTTTACCCCTATTCTGAACGCAATGGAATATATATCAGGAGCCAATTCGATCATATTTGGAAGGTAAGTTTTTGAATCGACTATTTAAATTCAAAATTCATTCGAATCGATTTCTACGCGTTTTAGCTTGTCCCGGACAAACCATAAGTCCGATTGACACAAAATTTAAAATCATACAATAATATAACATTACGGATCCAATGAAACTGGTTTCGTCGGAATCCGAGACTATTTGAAAAATGTCTATTTTTACACGTCAATTAAATATTAAAATATTCAATTTCCACAAATTAACTTTTAATTCGATTTTAAAAGTTCTATAACATCGTTCTAACTTCAATATGATTTAATACAACTTTACAAATCAAATTTAATCACATTAAACCCAATTTCCAATTATTTCTGTAATTTCAAATATTAAATTATCGATTTAATTTTATCCAATTAATCTAGATATTCAAAATAAAAATTTATTCGACTTACAAATTTTGCTTGTTAATATTTAAAATCAATTAAATATTCGAATTTCAATTGACAGAAATTCTGGGTCGTTACAATCATTTTATCTGCATTTTCTAGTACTGTATAATTAACTTAGATGTATTTCAATTTCTGTGCTCTTATTTCATTTTAATTAAACTCACGTAACAAAACAAATAACTAATTGACTATAAATTAATTAAATTAAAAATCACAATCTAAATGTCCCTTTTAAATATCGCGTTCGTAGTCGCAAACGCATATCTCATTCATCAATATTCTCTGCTCAAATATTATGTTACCGTTCGTCGCTAACGCACTCTAAGAACCAGGACAACTACTAATACAGTGCAGATGGAAGTCGATATGTTCTTCCCATGCCGTTGTCGACTTAGAACCAAGCTGATAGAAATCAACATATTTCAGTAAATTATTATAAAACTAGGTCAAATGTACAGTCAGTTTTAAAAACTAGCCGAATCGCATTGCCAAGTCATTGGTCCCTGTAGCAAAATGGTTCCTCCTCCTCACGTCCCCATAAATTGTATTTTTCATACTTCTGACGTGATAGTCTGATATTCAAATGAATGCCATAATTTGTATTGGCATGGATGCTCTACAGTTGAGAAAATTCCAATGACTAAAGTGCGGAATAAACCAAAGAAGGCAATGCAAAATCAAAATCAAAATAATATTATTATTCACGGTTTCGACGTAGCTGAATACTGTAATAAGATTGCGTAGAAACAGCAGTGGGAACATTTTCTGGATACAGATAACGTTCACGGCTATCACTTTCTTTTGGCTGCTTCTGCATGTGATGCTGATGCTTCACAAAGCCGCTAGAGACTACGATGAATGAGTTTCCACTCGATACAGTCAACTTCTACCGTAGGTTGTTATATCAGGTAAGTCCATCTCCTTTAAATTTATCCTTCCCCTTTTTATAATTAATTAAATAACCAAAATTTACAAGGAACTCATAAAACTCCAACAAATCAACTTTCTATTTTATAAATGTATTGTAAATTTGAGAAAAAAGGCAATAGAATAACATCATTAAGCCTTTCCCGGTCTTTAAAATAAAGCAACTAGGAAAGCATGTCGCTAAAAGGCTACTAGATTTCACAGCTAAAGTTTTTGTTTTTTTCCCCACATAACTTGGATACGAATATAAAGAATGAATGCAAACTAAAAAAAGCAAATACAAAACTTGGTCTTAATTGATGGCCACCAACTTATATTAGTTGTTCTAGACATTTATATGTAACTATTACAAGGTGCCAAAATCAAGTTCACATTTATGCCTCATTTTTATCCACCTAATAAAATTGGTTCCACCGTGACAGAGGATACCGTAATAATGGGTTCTCACATAGCCACGTCTGGATCCAATCTTCTTTGAATGGCAGCAGCAGCCTACAAGAAAGTAAGCACACATTTCAGCCCTTTTAACTCTTTTATAAAAATATAGAAACAATATCATATAAAGTGCTTGTAAATAAATGCTTACTGACCTCATGATTACCAATCCGATACTGATAAGCCATCTCTTCTCTTAGGCGTGCTTGCTCCTTCATTGCTTGTGCCTATATTTGAAAAGAAACAAGTTATGATTTATGTTAGCAGTGAATTCATGACATCATACTACTCAAAGTATACAGCTCGTGAACTAGCTCACACTAGCCCCCATGAATGAATCTCTAGCTTGGCTCAACTGAATTTTATAATTACCATCAAATCAATATAAAACTTTTTCAGTTTAGCACACTTTCCAAAACTTATAGCAAAATCAGACGTATTTAAAAAATTATTATGAAGATAGCATGTTTCCAACAAGTTGTCATTGAGTCGGCATTTGGAATGAATGCAAATCACAAGCTATTTCATTAAAGAAAACCTTTTACACTAGCTCAATTTCAAATTGTGCCCATGAAGTTCTGTGAAAAAAAATATATAACACTGGCTCAATTTGGAATCACGCCATTGAAATTCGTTTTAAAATTTGAAATTGCACTGGCGCAAAAATATAACTTAATTTGCAGAAACAGACCTTTAGTTGTAATTAGCATTAAACGGGGTCATAATAAGTTAAAAATGGGGATGATTTTGTTTATGTTCTGAAAATTGGACTAAATTGAAGAAAAAAATCCTTTCTTTTTTGGTCTGCTGCTGCTCTGATCTCTGGAGCATGATCGGTATCTATGTACATTTATCTATTGTTCAGTCTACTGCTCTTGAACGTAAAAATTTGTTTGTCAACAGCATAATTTCTCATTCAGTTACCATAATCTTATTTTATATAACATCCATATGCTAGAATGTCTATCAGCCATGTGAGAACCGACATTATCAACACCAGAAAAAATAACCTTCTAATCAGAATCTTTTCTTGTACCGTGTAATAAACAATTTTTGGGGATTGAAAGAAATCACATTATCAAAGTATTTCTTATCGGCTTATAACTACAATTGCTATGAACTGCTGCATACTCTGTGGCTATTCTCAGATCCAACCAAGTCATACTTAAATGCTAGTAATTCATGCAAAATTACTTTACACCAAAAAGCTAGTGGAATACAAGAAAATGTATTTATGCTTAAACTTGGGAAATCTAGTTAACAACAACAGACTTTTTCTTACCATTCCTCCTTGCATTGAGCGCTTTAAAGCCTCGATCTCTTCCTCCTTTTGTTTTTCACGCGCTCTCTGTAGTTCTAACCTGCAATTGTTATGAAATTAGAATAAGACTGCAATAAAGGTGGCGTATGCAGAAATAACTAAATAAGATCAGATGGTATATTAATAATTTATGTGAATGCATGCATATACATACACACACTCAATGCACATAAAACATAGTAGTTTAGCATATAATTGATTACCGGCGTTGTTCTTCATCATTAAACACGGTACGTTCTGCGTTAGTCACTTTCTTTAAGCCCTTTTTCAGTTCCTTCTCCATTTTACGAGCATGATATGCATCTAAATTGTAATACCTGCCAATACATCATAATATAACTTAGGTGATAAACCAACAGACAATTTCAATTAAATTTCAATTCAATGAAAGCAGTAGCCATTGAACTTATACCCTTTAGTGTGCTGTTCTGTTTCTCAACTTCGCGTATTTAAAAAACATACTGATACAAGTATACATTGGCATTGTCTTATTTTTATGAATCAATTTCGCATAAAAAAAGAACAGCAAGTCTCTATCCACAATCCAGGCTGCAGAAAACTGTATGCTAACCGTGTCCTACAAGCTATCGATGGTATGGATAAATGTGAGCATTTATTTTCTTCTTTAATGTACAGGAGTTGGTTATGAAAGCTTTATAAGAAAATATCGTTACCATAGATTCAGAAGTACACATATAACTACAAGGAAATTATACTGTCATTCTACTACATAAACCTGAAGAGGGGTTATGTACATAAAATAAAAGGGATGCATATGATAAGAAAATGGATGCGTTGATGAAGTCTTATGATAAACTAGACAAGGCATTTGATATTGCAAAATGAAAAAAACAGATAGATGTGTATGTCCCACAATTACTAACAAAGGTTTCTACTTTCTACTTGTACTTCTGCATTAACCAGAAGCCCCATTTATATCAACTTTCTCTCAGTGCTAAGTCCTCTATTGTCCATTACACAGATTAATCAAATGAACTAAGATAACCACCGTCAAATATATGAACACTTTGATTTTTGGATAACATGTCCAAATAATCGTGCAAAATTATACAATATTTCTCTTACTTTTTGGATGGAAAAGTAGCTGTATTGTGATCCTCCATGAACCTGCACAATGAAAGAATACAGCATCAAACGTTAATTGAGAATGTACTGAATAGTGAAAAGAACACACAAATCTGTTAACACAGAATTTTTATCTCTTAATTTTTTTTTTTTTTTTTTTGTGTGTGTGTGTGTGTGTGTTGAGATGATGACGATGCTATAACTGCCAGAAACTAGAAAACTTACTCCTTGAACATCTGCTTCTCCTCCCAATTTGCCAATGTCTCCAAATTTACCTGCATTGGAACGTTAATATAAAGGATGAGAGCTTATTACAACATAACACAAAAGTATATTTTCCATTTCAGCATAGCCTACATTCCTTAGATGGCTAATGAAGGAACAAAAACTTCCCAAGAAGTATAACATGACCAAGCCTTACAGTAGCCGAAGTAACAATATCAAAATCAGCTTAAAATCTTTCATAATGAAGGCGGTATTAATACTGTTTCTAAACTTCCCTGAAATATCCACTCTATAGTTATCAGTAGCATATTTATTAATAAAGAAATATTGTACTTGTTTACAGAGGGATTTCAACCCACATCCGCATTTTTAGAACCATTCACCGTAGAAAAGTGGAATCGATCGATAATTTTGCATCTAACGGTAAGAAGCACAATTGGACCAAAATCAATTTACATTTAATTAAAATTAAACTTAATCTCCACTTTACTATGAAAAAATACTGTAATGCAGTATCAGTGTATAGTGTATTAAAAACATAAAAAATGAAATCTATAAAGGCAACAACAAAAATTTTTTGAAAAGTCTTGAATTTGTTCGCTTTTATTTTCATTTTTAGGACTTCATAGATTTTTTTAAAAATAATTTTAATTAGTAATTACTTAATCTGAAATTTTTTAATTAAGAAGAAGAATTTGAATTTGAAGGAAAAAATTCTGAAAAAAAAAAGTTGATTCACTTTTTTGAATTTTTATGATTGTTTTTATTATTTTCTTTCTTTTTCATTATCTTCTAATTTTTTGGAGTGGAAAAATTATTTTCCATTGCTACAGTAAAAACCCTCCTATATACGGATCAGTTAAGTGATAAAACTACTTAATACATAACATATAAATACTATTTTTATGGCATTGATCGGCATGCTACCAATATATAAAATTCTTTCAAAGTAACCTGGTTCGCAATGATGGTGTTTGGACATGATTAATAAGGTTGTAACTAAAGACACTACCCAACATAAAGGTAGTCACAACAATCCTAGTGCAAATTAACACACATGCACACACACATACATACATGTATGTGTATGGAAGACTTATACTACCGAACTTTCGGATGTAAACCCCAAGAGATGTGTGCAGGTCTCTAACACATCCAAGTAATATAAAGAATTTCAGTTGCTACTGCCCATTCGAACTCCTTACATTCCCTTTCTCAACTTGCAGTTTTACCACATAATATATTCGAGTAGGAAAAAAATATTAAGAAAGGAACGGTGGATCGTTTTTATTGTGTTTTCAGAAACCCGTTTTAATTTTCAATAATATCTATTGAAAGCTTCTTGAGCACAATTTCAATGTTGTTATGTCTAACTTTTTTCTCGACTGTCAATTAAACCCCTCTCCTCTTCCATGCATTCTTCTTAGCAGAAATAATTCTCTGATAGCAAAACTCCATGTCCCATGTGCCCCACCTAATTCTAACAATCCATTTTTTAAATTAATTAATATAATATATATGGGAGTTGGAAATCAAATTGGAACATGGAGACCCCTAAATTTAGGACAAGAGGACTTGTCCTCTTCTTCAAACCACTTCCAACTCTAGATAAATTATGTATGTCATCCGCTTCGACAACCCAACCACCACTGAGAATGTCCGCTTCTAATGAGCCACCTGACCTCCTCCACCATAAGCGCGTTGCTCCAACGAAACCAACTAAGCCTTTGATGCAATGAACATCTTCCTGGTGACAGCAGTGGCAGCGGAGCAGCATCATTAATTCTAAGTTAGAAGGCCCCAAGTATATAACTTAAGCTTTACACAAATTGATACTAATGGCCCAAAAGCATACAGATGGGACTAAGTCTTTTTTTATGCTGGTTCGGCGTCTCTCAACTCTAGGGGTCCTGCTCCTCTAAGCGGGGAGACCTTTCCCTAGTACGAGAGGACCGGGAAGGACGCACCTCTGCTTACCAACCTCTTGCACCTAAAGCCTTGTTTTTTTGTCCAACAAAGCCACTCCTCTAAATTCTCTTACACCCCGAAGCCTTGTTTTTGACCAGCAAAGCCACTATTAACATTCTCTGCCTCATAAAAATATGCAGGGCACAATATCTGTATACAATCCCATTTGGACGATTGATTTATCCATCAAGATCAATACACAAGACATCCTCACTTTTATTATAGTTAATAGAACCAATCCTTGTTTTTTGAAATGCAAAGAGACTGCTTCTATGGGCTAACCATCATCGCTCAATTGTACAACCCAAATTAGTTCACACGTCATACTTCTTTGTAAAAACATCGGACTGCAATATACATTTGTCATATCAAAAATATTAGTCAGAATTAATATACCATTCTGGCATATTTTGCAAAATACAAACAGCCGCACACTTAATAATGCAAATGAACGCATTTTAAAACATTATACCTTGCAGTATATAACCCAATCATGTACGTTTTAAGTGGTACAAACATTTGCATTTTGCAGAAAAAAAGATGGTGATCGAAACCATGTATAATTAAATCTTGTTAATTTATGATAGCACAAATATTTGCAAACATAAAATAGAAAATAATTTCACTTTAACGGACTCCCATTTTTCAATGTATTTAACGATGATTAGATACTTACACGGTTATTTTAATGATAGTCAAAATATTTGTACGTCATTAAATCGTTTTAGAGTAGGACTAGTGATATCAAAAAGATTGTGGTTGAACAAATTTTAGCTCATCAGGAATACAAAAGAACACTTTGAATTGTTGATATATCACCAATGGAAAAATAATTCATTATCTAATAAATCGTTCCATTCTAATACTTCATCCGAAAACAATTTTAAAAATCATCTCACCCTAAGATCCCCTATTTGAACTTGAGCAAGACAAAGTTTCAAACATAATTTTTAACTTATTAGACACTCATCTCACCTATATGTTAAGATCTCAACCCGATATATGGTCCGTGATGTCACTTCGAGATTTCATTTGAAATCCGATTTTTCTACTGAAATCCAAGATTATGTTAAAATCTCAACCTGATATATGGACCGCGATGTCACTTCGAGATTTCATTTGAAATCCGATTTTCTTACTGAAATCCGATATTTAAAAGCTTGTGAAAGTTATTACTAATTATCAGATCTTTTCCCATCTAACAAAACACTATTGGATCAACCGATATGACACTATCCCGGATGAAATGAAATATTTGAATCGTGTAACGGGTAAAATGAAACATAAAGCTAATATTTTTAGCAATTTTATACATGTATCTCCTAAGAAAATATAGGAATATTAATCCTCGTATTGGTTGAGTAAGATATAAAGCATCCCAATCCTCTAACATTGTTGTTTAACCAATTTTGCTTCCTTCTCTCATTTTTGCTTCCTATAGGTTCTGTCTTCTCAGTTCATGCATCCGCAGCGTACGATTTTTGGATTTACAATGCATGTTTAGAAAAAATAAATAAATTTATCATACAAACATTAGTTGAAAAAAATCCAATATAATTAATATTTATTTTTCTAAAAAATCTTCATGAGGCCTTTTTACATCAAGGTTCATTTTGCGTCATTCGGTGCACTTACCATGTCCGTTGCATCATAGAGTGAAAAGGCACAGTTGTCGTGCTACATCGCATGCCTTAGTGCACCTTCAATAACTATTATACTCTACACTTTAAAAAATAAATGAGAGCTTTGATTTTAGGATGATTTATATATCAAAATTAAAATTATAAAATAATTACTGTGAATTATAGATATGATAACCTATGCAAAAATGAAAAAAATCAATATTTTTTTTTAGAAAAATACATGATAAAAAATTTAGATGTCCAAACAATCAGTAAGAGAAAAATGACATACAGCTGAGAAGGTTAAAAGTAAGCAAATAAACTACTAATTTACGAAGTCTACCAATTTTCAGGATCAAAATCATAAATTAAGACGGAAGCATAGCTATTAATGGTGTACTGTGCAATAACGCACAAAACCTTCATGAAGCTTTAGCCCATGGTGCGACAAACAATACGAGCCTTTTGACTTATTGCGCACGTACTAAAAAAATTATATATTTATTACACATCATATTGATCAAATAAGACAAACATAATTAATATTTATTTTTTCTAATAGATAAGAAAAATGTTTTTAAAGTAATATCGTAAAACATAATAAAGATTGTCGTGTCATCTAATTATATTACACCGTTCAATGTTGATAAGTTAAATTTCAAACATAAATCTTATAGTCATCGTTTAACAATTAAAGTATAAGCTTATAGTTGATTTTATGTCTTAAGTGAAATGAAGAAATTATTTTTCATTTTGAGCTGTGTTATTTTGGTAAATTTATTTTGTATTGTGTTAACCATGGTTATTAATGGCGCACGACGCAAAAAGGCGCAAAGCCTCTCAGTAGCCTTGGCGCACGACACGAAAAATGGCGCGTCTTTTTTATTTACTGCGCACGTTGAGAATTTTTTTACAAATTTAATATATATAACAATAAATTTAAAAGGTTCAATATTTTTACTAAATATACACAACAAAGATTTTTTTCGGCAACTTGCAAAAAGAAAAAAAATCATGAAATATAATATTATAAACATAGAATTTCAACCATAACGGTTTTCTAAAGCTAAAATCCAATAATAATTACACATATTATTGATAAACTAGAAATCTGAATATGATTCGGCAATTAAATTTTCAAAACAATACCTGCATCATTAGATTCATAAGTTTTAGCATCTTCCTCGTCCATCTCGCTTAGATTTATTTCTTTCCCGTAAAGATGTAAATAAGCTAAAGCAAGCGCTAAAAAGGATCTCGATGTAGATGTTCTTCTACTCGGATATCTAGCTTCCTCTAGATACAACACCCTTAGTCAAGTCGTGGTCGTCATCAAATACAAAGCTTATCTTCGGCATCGGATGCATCATCCTTATTTCTCGTTAATCATTCGTTACAATTATCAATATCCTTCAAGACTATTGGATCAATGGTGTCATAGATGTTGTATTGTACCTTCTTTTTAATGCTCCATGATATGGTGAATACTAATTTTTACATATATTGGATTACAGAGAATGCAAAAGCAATAAAAAAGAAATAAAAAATAATAATACAATGAAAAGGCGCGTCATTTTGCGTCGTATGCCATTTGCCCTCCTTTTCATGTGTGTCGCGCCACAGGGAAGAAATGAACAAACGCCACGTCGTGCGCCATGGCACGCGCCTTGGCGCGTCTTTGATAACTATGGTGTTAACTATGATATATTTATGTTGTTTCTCATTTTACATTATATTTTAACAGATATTTATGTTATGATATGACATGATCATACAGGACTAACAAAGTCTATAAGTAGATATTTTGTAAACTTGTCATATCATTGCATAATACATTTAAGCATCAATGTTAGCTTGGGCATATATGACTGATGTTATAGTATAATTTGTCTTAAGAATATATATGTTGCACAAAAAAAATTTTAATTTCATATTAATAACTTCATGTGTCTACAAGCAAAAAGAATTTATAAAAAAATTCTTTGAAACCTAGAACACAAATCAATTTGTGAACACAATTATACACTAAATGTTTTCTTATGCATTCACCGATAGTGAATAAAGAAAAAAGTAGCAAAAGATTAAAACAAAAGGAGCACCACTTTTGCACCATGCGGCATATGCGTTGTCTCTTATGCACCACGTCATGTAAAAAAAGAGCAATTGTCACACGTAAAAAAAGAGCAATTGTCACACTGCATTTTGCGCCATGTAGTGCCTTTCATAGCTATAGATGGAAGAGAAGATTTTAATTGATTCTAGTTTAATGACGTCTTAAGCATATTTCAATTATAATGATATGTAACTGAACCCACTTGTCTTTATCTTTGTAGAATATTGATTCATTTGGTATCTCTCTCTCTATTAAATAGTTATCAATGATTAAAAATTTAAAAGGAAACAATCATTGTAAAAATATGGAGATCAATTTAATATCTGTTGCATTTGCTTTAGGCGAGCTTATATATTGGTTTATTAATCTCGAGACCTCATATGGTATGCCAATATAATGACGAGTTTTTCATTGTTATTAACTTCTCATATGCTAATGTATGGTGCACATAATGTGCGTATGCATGCATATGATGTACAGATGCAATAAAGATGAATATGTTATTGGTTAATTATGTAACATTGATAATGGTTAAGACCGCAAGTTATAGGTAAATCCTACGTAA
The DNA here is from genome assembly GCA_030765085.1 of Allium cepa. Classification (NCBI taxonomy): domain Eukaryota; kingdom Viridiplantae; phylum Streptophyta; class Magnoliopsida; order Asparagales; family Amaryllidaceae; genus Allium; species Allium cepa. Next base: position 941,500,102 of record CM060934.1, on the reverse strand, counting down.
TCAATTTGTTTTGCTAATGTAATAGAAACACACGCTCATAGAGAGGGAGAAGGGAGGTGAAATGACACATAACCCCTTTATTTCCAACCCTTCATATTGTCCGTTGGATTTAATAAATTAGTGGACGGATTAGAACATCAAGAAAGAAAAATGATTAAGTATGAGAGAAAGCGTGGACTATTTGCATTAAATTCATCCTTGTGAAATGCAATGGTCAATGTGAAAGAGCTAAAAGGGATTAAAAATAGATAGGTTATATATCTTTCCTCGTATATTATACATTACTAGAAATTTCCTCGTATATTATACATTAGTAGAAAGACGTAACTAGCTCACCCATACATCTAGGTTACGAGTTTCGATTTGGTATCCAACTTATGCGTGTTTCACGTCTACTTATAACTCGCATGTATAATGTAACAATCCGTATTATAGACAGTTACGATTATGAATATGTTAGTCAATGAATTAATTAAATTATTAATTTATATTTAAATATAAAATTAATCACTTACTTGAGAATTTGATAAATAAACTAAAGTACATTTAGACGGTTAATTAAATGAAACACTAGATAACTAAATATAAAATAATGAAATAAAATAGTGCGGAAATTGAATAAAATTTAACACGATATTTTTTTGTCATGAAAGTTAATTTTAATTAAGGGATTGACTTGTGAAATGTAATGGTCAATATGAAAGAGCTAAAAGGGGTTAAAAATAGGGAGGTTATATATCTTTCCTCATATATTATACATTCGCAGAAAGGCATAACTAGCTCAACCATACGTCTAGGTTACGAGTTTCGATTTGGAATCCAAAAAATTACGCATGTTTCACATCTATTTATAACTTGCATGTACAATGTAATATCCCGTATTTTGGACAATTACGATTATGAATATGTTATAGTCAATAAATAAATTAATTAATTAATTTATATTCAAATATAAAATTGATTGGTTAATTGAGAATTTGATTAATAAACTGAAAGACATTTAGATGGTTAATTAAAATTACATAGTAGATAAATAATTATGAAGCGATGAAATAAAATAAAATTTAACAATATATTTTTGTCATGAAAGTTACTTTTAATTAAGGGAATGGTGTGGTCTTTACGGTAATAAGAGAGATTAAGAGATTTATTAGGCAAAGGGTTAAAACCCAAAGTCGGCGAGATTAACCTTTACATTTTTTAAAATATTCCTCTCGTTTTCATTTCATTTACCTTAAACAAAAATATAAGCCAAAAACTCAAGTCATTCTAGGTTAGAATGATACAATGATCTTATATGAAATATGACGATAAATTGCTAAGATAACCACCAAAATTAAAGGTAAAACAAGAGTTAATCACATTTAAACGATTTGAATTGGATATAATATTTATATTGTTAAACATAAATCAAAGATGGATTTTAGCTTTCATAATTTATTCATATGTAGATCAATTATTATGAATTTTCTAAGGTGAAAATAGTCAGTTTTTGACGGTAGAATAATGTTTGTAAATATTAAGAATTAATATTGATCTGAATTTTTTTACTAAAGCTAGAAAAATATATTTTTTCCCATGAGTTTTATAGAATCTTCCCATGATGTTTCTAGTTGATATGGATCAAACGGTAAGACAATATATTACCTCAATTAACGAATAATTAATGAATTGATTAATTTAATGAGAAATTAATCGAGACAATTATTGTATACGTCGGACCTTTGCTTTATAAATTTGAAAATAACAAATGTAATGACAAATATAAATATTAAAAAAAAATGTAATAAATCCGTTTATAGCTTATATGACATTGTCACTGTGTCGTTTTCATCAATGTCCTTGTCTCCAATATACTTAGCATGCAACAATCACTTGTGTCTTCATCACACGTGTCTTCATCTCATGTTTCTTTATCTCCAGATTAATCTCTTAAAGATAACATGTAATTATCACCAGAAGTGTGTTCTTATCGCCAAAATGATAAAACATCTTGTTAAGGATGAATATTGAACAAATTTTGATGTTAATATGAAAATTGATAAGAACACATAAAAACATAAAACGATAAGGCTATATTGTAGAAATAGTTGAGAACCATCGATAAGCTCATCGCATAAGTGATGTGACCATTGGCGGACACTCGGTAAACTCTGAAGCAAGCATAAAGGAAACCCAAAGTGAATCCTAATGTAAAAACCCAAGCTGATAAGGCCATGTCCTCATTGCAAGCAGACACGTCCCATCACAGACCGAGAGCAATCCCAGAATAGACACAGGGGAAACCCGAACTAGTCATAAGTTGATACAGCCTTGACCTCATCGCAAGCCAGCCAACTCCAAAGCGACCTCGAGGCCAATGATGCCAATGCCCGAAGTAACCCTCGTGTAGCGACAGTAATGATCTGATGTGCCTTTTTCATGGATTTAAAATATCAAAATCGACGCCAGTCGTTATGGTTCATAGCATCCCATCCGATATGACCATCATTAAAACTTGTACCTAATGTCGAGGTTGTTGAATGCAAAACTACAAGTGTCGCGCGAGATGTGACGAGACTTTGAGTACTTCGAGAAGCAGACCGAAACAACCTAAGGGATGACTTGAAGTAAACAATGAAGAGGTAGACCCGAGGTAAACTAGAGAAGACCGAAGAAACTTTAAGGGAGTCCTAAGTAAAATTCCAAGCAATCAAAACAACCTTATTTTGCCTAATATGACTTAAATAAACTAGAAAATTATTTTAAAGTAAAAAAGCGATTAATTATATGATTGAACTTTGTGATGACATTTAAAAATTAATGAACTTATTTTTAAAAATGTGAGAACGATGGTTTAGTGAATTTGAGCAATAAATTGATAATTAGTGATGACTAAGTTTGATTCATTTAAAAATATAAGTAAAATTGATCTTGCATACATCTATGTGACACTATATCGATGTACCTGTTTACTTACTATGATGCAAGTAATATGTGATGATAAATGAACCCTGGTATAAATTTTATGCTCACTTATGATAGATCATTTATGTGTGTGATAAATGAATTTCTTAATAGTTGAAATAGAAACAGTCTTTTGGTTCGACCGTGAAGTTCAAAAAATACCCTTATAGACAAAAAAGGCAAGGAGTTTGAATCCTACAAAAAAATATTAACATCAATTTTTAAAAAAAAAATTGAAACGCAAATAAGGTTATAAGTTCGAAACTATGTCCCAACAAAAAAATTACAGTTTTTTCTTATATTTTTCAAATTACTTTTATCGTAGAAATTTTAAATTTTATAAGAATTTTTTATATGCAAGTGCGTGAAATCTCGTAATTTATATACGGTATAAAAGTTATGTAAAATTAGGATGACTTCCATATGAGTAAAATTGCATCCTAATATCAAAGTGACATAAAGTGAGATCGAATTAACCAATAATAATAAATAAAATGTAATACAAACCAACAAATGTTTGAAATTAGGAGAGCTTCAAATGCTAAGACAATGACGTCTGTAGCGTGGTTTAAGCCAAGGTTACACGTGCGTAACAACTTTTAATAAGGTGGTGTAGCTCAAGGTGGTGTAACCCTAAAAAAACATGTTGCATGATAAACTAAAGAGAGATGATAACCTAGTTGTGAGGTTAACTCTTTATTCGAATGAACTAACGAAATTAAATGACATCTCATTATGATGCTTAGATGCCATTAGAGAAATATACAATGATGTAAACTTTGAAAGCTGAGAAAAATGTTAGTATAGACATGTTATTAATTATGTCAGTTGAATTGTTGATATCTCAATTACTTGTTCACAATTACATGTATGTTACGATGATGATGTTATGCTTGAGACAGTGAGTGGAAAACTCATTCCATTTTGCGGTGTGTTCTAACTATATTCATGCTATAAGGAAACTAATATTATTCACATCATACAATAGTCTGGCCCACTGTTTACTACTGTTTTCCTCGTAAACTTATGGGTGCTTACTTGAATAAATCGAGTTTATGATCTACAGGTTGGATAGGTTATTTTGGCTCACGAATAAAAAAAGTCGATGACGAACCTAGAGGCTTAATGCATATTTAGTTATTTTTTATTTTAAATATGTATTTAACTAGTATTATATGACATGTTAGATAAACGTGTATAATTTTCATAGGTAAACATATTATCTTTATTTGTATTTTATTATATTTCCCCTCGATGGGAAACGATTTGGGCTACCGATGTTAAAATCGTGTTGAAAAAATATACCGTTTACTTTCTCTAGTTACTTATGTTGTAAAAAGAATATTGATCGCATTGTGTAGCTTGAAATAATTATAGTGATGGCTACAGCATCATCAACGTTTATTTTCGAGTTTCGAAATGGAAGATGTTACGTATAAGACCTGGCTAGAATCCTCTCCCTTGGAAACTATAATTTTATATGTGATAATGTTAAATAAAATACCATTTCAAAACTAAAATCATTTGCTAATTTTAATCAATAGTAAATAGGTAAAGATGAATATCTAGCTATTGTTCCTACTCATTTGTGCATTTGCTTTGTGCAAATTGTGATCTTTTGGATTATATTGTTTGCTTTAAAATAAAAATCAACCCATGAAACCAATAACAAATATCGTAGTGGATATAACGTTATTTGTATTTTGATCTTTTTGGATGGCATTAATTGCTTTAAAATAAAAGGTCGATCTATTGAATTAACAGTAAAGATCGTAAGTGAAGAAAACAAGGCTATTGGTATTTGTTTATATGTCATTTAGCATATTAGTTAATAGTTCTAAAATAGTATATAAATTTTATATTACATTGAAGATAAAGGGGATTAATTTGGGAATCGATAGAAAAATTAGTGATGGTGATTACACACGTATATCTAATCAAGAAAATTGAGCTTTGCTTAGCCTTCGGGGTTTATATCTACCTCCAACATATGCCCGAGCAAATCAAGGGGCTCATACGACATAACCATAGTTCGACGGTTCAACCTCTATATCTCACGCTCCTTAGATAATGGTTGATCGGCTTGAAACCAATTTAAAAAATTAAAACAAAAGTCACTATTCAATAAACAAAAACTAAACCACACTAAACGATATTTTTCAAAATGAATCCAACTAAATTAAAAATAATTGGTCCAGTCTGATTGATTTAATCGTTGATCTTTAAATGAGTTAGATAATCTAGATGGTATAGTATAAGACTAGAACAATTTATTGAGTGTGGGTGATGATAATTTAATTTTCAAAAACAAACTTCTCTTTTTTAAAAAAATTAATATGATTTGAGAAAAAAATAGTGCTAGGATAATAATATTAATATTGATAATTCTGATCATGTACAGTTCTTTAGTTTTATATTTGCTATGACAGCCTTGTTTGGTTTTAAAATATTGAAAACTGAAACCAAACAAAAAACCAAACAAATAAAAAAATGTAAATCAAAACAAACCAATCAACTAACAAAATCAAACCGATCAAACTTGGTTTGGATGGCTTATTCGGTTTGAACCAATAAAGATTCACCGCCTACTTTAACTTGTTGCTCAACCAAACAACCACAATTTCACTTTAAATATGTTTTTAAGAGTTACTGCATTAATCTTGGTTTCCAAAAACAAATTATCATTACAATTTCTATGTCAATGATAAGATTAGAAATTTTCATTACAACTTAGATTCAGAATATCAATCATACTTATTGCATTGAAATAAAACTAGAACTAAATTTTGACATAGATAGTAAGAGTAAAGAATATAATTCTTGCTTGTTGGCAGAGATAGTAAGAGTAAAGAATATAATTCTTGCTTGTTACTGAAATTGAGAATCGATAGGTTTGATATGTATGATTGATGGCACATCAAAAATATAACCCACCCTCTTCCTTCGCTTTTGTTATAAGAAAGAGGAAATATGTTAAAAGTTTCGGTAAATTTAGTGAAAAAATACATCACATAAAAAAGACGATCATGATTTAATGCTCTATGACCAATATTTGAGGTTTCGATCTAGACAACAAGATTCTGCAATTCTGTTTCAGTATGGACCGAAATCAAATCAAACTAAAATTCCATTTCAATGAAAAGGGCATTGAAAATTAAATTTTATAGAAAATACAAAACTGAATTTCAAATATACGAATATTCAAAATGTGAAATTTCAACTTCAAAAACATGCAAAATCATAATATATATGAATAGTATAACTAAAAAATCGAACGTGAAGTAATGAATAAATATTTGTTAGCATTATAATTATTTGTAGTTGATCGGTATTGTTCTTTTTATTTTTCAATTTCAATTTTGAAAGGCGTACGCATAGCAATTTCAATTTCATTCACCATGTATTTATTCATAACTGTGAAGCATAACTGTGTGTTCTAAAGGTAGCCACCAATATGCTTAGGTGAGATGGAAAGCTTTTCCTAAAGCAAAGGTGGAGACGGCTAGAAGGATCTTTACAACATAGAACTAAGTATTTTAATTTATTATTTTGTGCTTGTTATGAATAATATTGGTTTATTATGATATATAACATTTTAATTGGTAAAGTACTATTCAAAGTTATTAAAACATTACTAACTCTAAAAATAGAACGAAAGTTTGGTTGATTTGGATAAAGCCTAATTCTATTTATACACCAATAATCACTTAATGTAGACCGGAAAATGTAACAAACTAGCACACACCAAAAATTATTTTAATGTACATACATCATTTCTTTTACAACTTTACCCTTGTTTTCATCTTCATTATCTTCCCTCTTTAAAACGTAAAATTCATTTATACAAAACCGAACATACCTAGCACTAACTAATTAAATGTTCTAACAAAATGAAATTTTGTTTTTGGCACTTACAGTGCAACTTATGTAAAAAAAATTAATAATTTATACTAATTTCAAAAATATCAAGTTTAAATTTCAAAAGGAAAAAGTTAAATATTTTAAAATTAAAGTAGTTAGTTGTGAAAGCTATTTTAGGTATCATGATACAACTTCATTAACTTCTTCGTTAAAATGTATAGCTTTGATCAGGTATAATTAATTTTAATGTTTTAATTTGACGGGCAAAGAAAAGGACTGAGAATGCAATTAAAAAGGATAATTTAGTATTAGATTTTCTTAGTAAAATAATGGTGTATCTTAAGTGATTTTTGATGGATAACCATATAATATTATATTACAAACCGATCATAAGTCATTTCAATTTTAACACCGATTGACCAAAATGAATTGATTAGGTTAGTTTATTCAATTTCAAATCAATATTGCTCACCCCTAAAAATAAAAGGGTTTTGCTTAGCGCATGCACACCATGATGTACAATCCGGTAACTTTAGGATAAAACTATCGAGTTTTAACATGTGTTATAGCTAGGCGTACGTGTATACCAAAAGTGCATACATTTTCAAAGAAAAACAATCAGGATGAAACCAAACCTGTTTTACTTCCAACAACCATGCCGTGAACTCTGGTCGCTTATTCCTGGAATGAGGGGAAAATATAGGAAATTAAACTTGACAATTAGAACATTCATTCAACCTAGTTTTTCAACATATCTGGGCCCATTTAGCTCGATAACGAGCATCGTGTTTTGAGTTTTTAACGTGTATTTCAAAATGCACGTAAAGGAGATAGTAAAAAGCGATCAATTAGGAAAACCATTTTAGCATACAAAATTACAAATGATTTTTCTTGTTTTTATTAAAAACTATCTTCCTCCAACTCCTTCTCCCTCTTTGTTGCGATAACTACTGACTTTCAAACCCTTATCTCTCACAAGGTTTGAAATACATATTGAAAAAGCAAATCACGTAACTTGTTTTCAAACTAAACAGACCCTTGGTGTTTGCACAACAACTACAACTAAACAAACTAAGAAATTCATCTGAGAAGCATGAAATTTATAACCAACCACATATCAGTTTCTCTAATGATTCCGTACTTCCCCCATGAGTTAGTAACAGCTCCTTTCTTCCCCTTCTCTTTCTTCTTCTCTTTCTCTTTCTTTTTCTTCTTCTCTTTCCTCAATTTATCTTTCTCTCTCCTCTTCTCTTTCTCCTTTCTCCTCTCCTTTTCTCTCTTCCTCTTTCTCTCTCTCCTTTCCGCTTCCGATTCTGAATCATCTGATTCCGAATCCGACTCTGAATCGGAATAAGACGAAGAAGATGGCGACTCATCATATCTAGAGCTTCGTCTGCGACTTCGCTTTTTCGTCTTTTTTCTTCTCCTGCTGCTTCTGTGTTTATCATCTTCTGAATCGCTCGAATCGAAGCTGCAGCTGCTATCGTAATGTTTCCTTTTAGGTTTGGATTTGTTGCTGCGTACTTCGCAGTTTTCTTCTTTCCCTCTTATTTCCGAGTTACTTTCGTCTTTGGCCATTTTCTAGGGCTCCCAAAATGTAATTCTCAAGTCGGAGAGTGGAAGCGTGTTTGTTTCTGGAGATGGCCGGTGAAATTTCTGTAGGTGGATTTGGAAGAGTTCATTCATTTTGGCGACGTTACGAAAACAAGTTTTAACCGGTATGTGTCCCCTGCGTTTTGCATAAAAATAATATTATAACTTTTGTTGAAGAGCATAGCTTATTATTCAATATTTAATGAATTTTATTAGGATAAACGACTTATAAATTGAAATTGCTACATTTGTAACTGTGTATTTTTGTTATGAGATTCGCATATTTTTATATTTGAATAAAAATTAATTATCGTTTTTATTGATAAAAATAAGCTGTATGTGGATTTATTATTTTTTTAAGATTCATTAATCAAATAAATGAAAATAAATATTCCTAATAAATTTTGAAATTAATAGATTTTATATAAAATTTAATAAATAAATATTTACGAACAATTATTATGAAATTTACATTTAGCTTTTGATACATTTGGCAAAAAAATCAATGATGTATACGTTAAATTTCAAATTTAACTTGAGAGAATGACGACAAATACGTGCATAAAATAGAAGTGTAATATCAAGAACTAGTGTATTTGTATGTATTTATGATTCTTGCAGCACATATTTATCAAAATAATCATATGATATTACCAGAGTAATAAAAAATATTTAATTAACTGCTTGAAGAAATATCAAGTGAAAATAAGACCTAAAATGTTACGAATCGGTTGTCATTTTAATTATGTAAAAAATGATTTTTAATCCATTGTTCCATACCTTGCTATTTATAGCAAAACAATTCAAAAAATATTTAGTTTATGTAAAAAAGATAAGAAAAATATGAAAGAAAATATTTTTAATCAAAATATGGTATAATTTTTGTCCATTAATTAGCTCGGTTTACGAATATAAATAATTAAAATGTAACTTTTGGTACAAAAATGTACTGACTAAAAATATTATACAAAATACAAACATTCATCACTTATCATTAATTATAATGTTGTCATTCATAAAATATAATTTAATGATGATAAGAATCCATTTGACGTACCAATTTTGTGAAGGAAAAACATTATATATGTTTGTAATAATGTACATATTTTGAAAATAGATTTTATATATATATTTGTTTATAATGAAATACCAACTTTAAAAAAAGAAAAAAAAATTATGTACATATTTCTTTGTATTAAATAACTGATTTTGGAAAGAAAGAAATTTTATAAACTTAAATGTAGAAATATATAAAAGCACTAAAGATAATTTTGTATATAATTGTGATAATATTATATTACATGGAATTGAATGAAAATATTGTTTTACCATTTATATCAGTACAAAAAGGGTAGATACATTAAGTTATCATTTTTTATGATTTATTAGATAAATTAATAAATATTCTTTAATTGGATTTAGTTAACAAAACTAAATTCAAGATCAATTAACAAACTCAAATATATGGATTTGAATGTAAATAATGTAAGAAAACTTAGGAGAAATCTATAAATAATTGTGAAAATTATTAAATGTTGGCATGCAAATGCAAAATGATAGCAGAGATGTAATAGTTTGTATATAATTATGAAAATTTAAAATTATGTGGACTTGAATGAAAAATTAGTTTTATCATTTTTGTTAATATGAATGTGGTACACATATTGAATTGTGATTTTTAAACATTTATTAGATCAATTAATGAATACTCGTTAATTGCATTTGTTTTAAAAGCTTAAATTTAAGATCGACTGACTAAATTTAATATATATGGACTTGAATGTAAAATAACAGAAAAAACTTGGAAGAAATCTGTAAATAATTGTTAAAATATCTAGTAGAAACATTATAGTAATAATAACAGCAACAATAATTTGTGAGAATGTGAAATAAAATATCCAGAGAGAATTAAGAAGAGAAGAGGGAATTACTGGAATTAAGAGAACTTTGAATTCTTATGCTTTAGTATTATTTAATAGATAGAGCGGGTTTGTATTCACTCTGCTCCGACCAAACTAAGTTTATACGACAACTGAGGCCCGAACGAGTTTTGTATGATATACCGAACGAGGTTCGTGGGTCAACCACATCAAATTTGAACGTGATTTAAAAAAAATAAAGGATTTTCAACATGAATTGAAGGACGGAATGAAAAATGGCAGGGTGTGATAATTTTTTGAAACTGAATGAGGTATGAAAAGAGTAAAGCGGGATGATAATAAAATCAGTCTTCTATTTTCCAACCTTATACTTCACATCTCTAACATTTATTTAATTTTTTCCATAATTTTACAAGTTATCTCCGCACATCTAAACTGTCACTAATGCCATTTAAAAAGCTATTAAAACTAATTAAGAAAAAATACTGCAAAACCCACTTCAGTCGGTTATGCAAAACCGATTGAAGAAGTAGTCACCTGATTTTGCGTAACTGAGCGATGTACACAAAATAAACTAAACCCTAATTAGTAAACATAACAGTAACAGCTTCTTGAATTATCGATTAATGTCGAAACATATTAAAATTAATAACCTAAGTAAGACCTATTTTAATGTTTTTTAACACGTCATTGCATGAATTAAGAGTTTTTTAATTACTATTCATACTTCGCATGGTATTTGTATCGTAATCTCATTAATTTCAAAGTTGAGTTTATTGTAATATCTATTGATGTTATTTGATTTGAATTTTATATTTGGTTGAAAAAATAGCACATACATTGATGAATTTTTAATGAAAAAAAATCAAGTTTCAGATTTGAAGGGTATTGTAATATCGTAATTCGTATTAGTTATTGTGATTTAAAAAATCGCTCGGTATATTTATCAGCTTTTTTCCCTAGTTTTGTTGTCGACTTTGTAGGTTGATAAATATGCATATCTTCTAAAAAAAATCCTTGAATGAGAATTACATGCTATTGTTTTATTTTATTTATTTAATTTGTGGATTGTGGAGTATGGGGGACGTCTTATTCAATGATTTCAAGGTAGTATAGTAGAAGATGTAATTATAGGCGAATGTCGATTGGAGGCAGAAGACAATTTGAGATGAAAAGTCGATTTACGGTGGAAGACGATTTGAAAATGAATCTCTGGTGTAGGAAAAAAGAAAAATATTTAGATGTGAGTGAGTGAGTGGATGGAGTAATTGACTAGGTGATTGACATAGATAGGTGGGAGGTGCATATTTGGTGTGTAGACAGTAACACCCATTTTAGAACTAAAATACTTCACTTTCCTATATTCACTCAATTCTTAAGTATTATGCACTTAATTTTAGAATTAAAATACCCTCCTTTCCTAGATTCACTCAATTTTTAAGAAGCGTTCATTTGATGAGCATTCCACCAAGGTTTGAATCCCACTAACCAATTTACTTTAGTAAATTTCAAAACCATCCAGCTCTTATTGATTCTCTCTAAAACAAGATGTAACTCAAAATCCTACTATCCTCGTTTTAGCTAGCGCATTTCAGAACCACAATGTTCAATAATAGTGTTTTTTTCCCTTTAGGTCTTTCCTGTAATTGCAGATTACATCAAAACTCAACTTCAACTCTTACAACCTTTTGTGGTTATTTTAAATAAGAAAGCATGATTCATTTTTTATTATATTAATACTATTTTTTCAAAATACAATTTTATCGGTGAAAACTAAATATCGTTAAGCACGTAAGTAAATTTATTAAGAGTGAAAAAATAACTTTTAAAATATTTATGTCATAAATAATAATAAATATCAGTAAAATAAAATGTTTAGTAAGTTTTTATATTTATTCAGTTTAGAGTTGTAGATTTCGTTTGGTGGAAAAAAAAAATCTTCAAAGTATCATTATATATTGCAAGATTTTTTTAATGTTTGTTTAGAATTTATTTTTCTGCTAATTGCTTCCAATATGCAATTACAACGAAAAATTTAGATGCAACAAAGCATAATGAAAATTAACTTGAATTAACATATATTAGTTATCTTGTCTTATAAGTTATTTTTAATATTTATATCATTGTACATTAGCTTTCGTCTTAAATATAAACTTATTAAGTGGTTAGAATTATGTTTGAAAAGATGTAATTCTACATTTATCTCTTTGTATTGAGTCCATAACATATTAGTTTCAATTTCAAACATTAATAAATTAAGTGTTGCAAATATTTTGGCAAATATGGAATTTTACTGGAGATTTTAATGATTATTGTACGTTCTTTATAGTTTCAGGTTGAAATAGATGGATATTCCATCCACAATGTAATTTACATAGTCTGGGTGAAGTTGTATTACTTACCATAATTGGATATGTTTCAATAATCTTTTTTATTGTGTTTTGACATAAATTAAACTCAGGTTTTTTGCATCAAAGGTAGAAATTAGTGTGATATCAAAATGAACATTATTGGTGAACCTTTATATATATATATACATGGTTTTTTTGAATAAGAGTGGTATTTTATTCAAGTAGAGCTCTCATGTTGATGTATATGGTTTATTATATATATCTAGCTATACTTACCACTTGAGCAATTGGTCATTGGCTATATCAATTAGTTTTTAACAAAACAAAATTATGTTATATCATTATATATATATATATATATATACACACACACACACACATACACGAATTGCGCTTTCAATCCACATTCAAACTATTTGTTTATTTGATAGTTTGTTGAAGTAAACTCTCTATTCTCATGACTCCATATGGATCCAACAATTCACCACGTCCTTTGAGAGGCTCAAAGGCCTATATGTAGGCTATTAGATGATAGGATTAGTGGGATCGCTACAAGGAAAAATGTCTTTTATGATGTTGTGATTAAACATTGTTAAAGCGCATTAACAACATTTATCATACCGTTGTCATATCCATAGTTTCATAAAACATATATCGTCTATGATACTTATTTAATGTTGTATGGTCCATTGTAAATAAAGTGTTTACAACGTATTATAAGCACCAATAAAAAATTCCTACATTGATCATAAGGCATTACATTCAATTTTTTCAATGTTCTGTATAAGTTGTAAATATGATTCTAAAACAACACTAAAATACTGTGGAAAATAATATATCGCACATTTAGAATTAGTTATGCTTAAATTTTATACAACATATTTAAAGATGCTGCTAAAAAACTTAATATATTATATTTTAGCCATTGTGTTTGTTATCATAAACATGTTTAACCAACGTCGTGGATATAATTTTATTAACTTGTTCTAATTATTGTAAACAATCATATTTAAATATTTCATAAATATAGTACATATTTTGTTCAACATTTCACAAACATTATAAACCTTACCTTTATACATCTATATATAATCTAACATTCATAGCATTTTGCAAATATTGATAATATAATGACGACGACACATTTCAATTATTGGATAGATTTTATTACTACTATCATGTATTTATGACATGAATGTTATAGTTCACACATGTTATTGTAATCTCATTTGATATAAAAAACAAAAAATCAAGCATTTTACAAAAGTTCATCATGTGTGTGAGAAGTCATCTTTGCAAATGTACATAGAAAAGTTCATTTAACGCGTCAAATCCAAATTTTCCACCATTGCACAACCATTAACCTTCCACGATCTTGTCTTCGTAGGAGCTGAGAACTTTGATGCTCACAAATATATCTTGTTAAGCGCTTTCACTTAGAGAAATATTTTATTCTCCCTATCTAGTTGTTAGCATGTGTTCTGTGAATGTTGGATAATAAATTTATATTCATGCTTCAGAATAGAGATGGTCATGTGTTCAAGAGTCCTTATTACCGACTTTATTATTACAAGTACCCGTCAATAATATTGTTATGATGAAATAAAGTAATAAATAAATCACTTATTAGTAGAAAGGTAGTTTGTAATAGGAAATCATGAGAAAACATTATGAAAATGGAGCTCAATTATCCATAAAGTAAAAGAAATAGGTCCATGTAATAATCCTTTGTGCCAACCAAAACTAGTTTTTCGCATAACTCAAAAGATTATTTTATTAAGGCTAAACTTAACTTTTTTCCCCACTACGGCAAGCTCATAAAGCAAAGGTGTTTTACATTATCCAAGATATCATGTTAGTAATACGAAATAGTAGTACACCAGTGAACTTGAGAGCCGACGTTAAAATGATGAAGAAATGCATGTATATTAAAGAAGTCAACTAATATTACGTGTTGAAGTAAAAAAAAGGAACCTATCAATCTAAAGTGTAAAGGAAAAAGTGTTCGAAGTTTAAGATTACCAAAATGTCATGATAAATTTTTATTTAAAACACATATTAACATGTATATATGTTTGCACAAAAAATGGACAAACACCTCCAAGTCGTATGAACTAGTCGATTTTATGTTGTTTTTAGTGATTTGGGTGATTTACGCAAATATATAAAAAGCGAGGACTAAACTGTAAAAGACACACAGATTTATAGTGGTTCGGCCAGAACGTGCCTACGTCCACTTTATATGTTATTCCCTTTTTTTTCTTCAGATTACAAGTACAAGGCTTTGATTACAAGTAACTGAAAGTTGTTTGAAAGTCCTATCTGTGCTTGAGCTCTCAAACTTCTCCTCCATTGTTGTACCCCTGCCCCTCTATTTATAGAGTGAGGCTGGGGGGCAGGGGTCTTGGATGTATATAGCTGCTGGTGGGCCTGGGCTGATGCAATTTGGCCTGGCAGTGTTGGTTCGGCAAGGCCTTGGTTCGGTGGAGAGTTGGTGTGGACGTGGTCCGGTTGTAGAAGGTTGAGGTTGATTCGGCTATGGCTGGAGCAGTGAGGCCTTGGTCCGGTGGAGGTTGATGGTTCGGTGGTGAGTGGCTTGGCTTGGCATGGAGTCGGTCCGGTAGTGCATGGAGAGATGGTTGGTTCGGTAGTAGGAGGGAAGTAGGTTGGTTCGGCTAGGAAGGGAAGTAGGTTGGTTCGGCTAGGAAGGGAAGTTTGGACCGGCAATGCTTGGGAGTGGAGGATGGATGGTTCGGCAGTGCTTCCTTTCATTTGGCTCGGTTATATCTCCTTCATACGAACTCCGATTAACCTGAAATTTGAAACATAGCCTTTCTTAGTCCTTATCATCATTTCCAATCAATTTCGTCTCGATCGGAGCTCAACCAAATTTTGACGATATCAATCGCAGCCTTGATTCCAATCGATCTCCAACCCCGATATCCAACATTCCTTGCCAATTTGTTAATATTCCAGTTTTGACCAAAAATGGGATAACACTTTGCCCCCCAAAACATGCCTTGCTGTAGGAAGGCGTGCTTTGTAATGCCATGAGCTGGATGTTCATATCCTGTTGATGTCCTGCATAGGAATTTACAGTTTTATGTGACCTCAAATGACGACCGTTCGGGATCGATATATTTGAGATGAAGTGCGACCGTTCATGGTCAAGCGCCTAACTTCAAATGACGATCGTTCGGGATCGAGCCATTCGAGGTGAAGTACGACCGTGCGCGGTCAAGTGGCAGACCTCAAATGACGACCGTTCGTGATCGAGCCATTTGAAGTGAGGTGAGTTGTGCCGTTCGAGGCGAGTTGTGACCGTTCGAGATCGGGTGCCGTTCGAGGCGAGTTGTGACCGTTCGAGGTTGGGTGCCGTTCGAGGCGAATGAGTGTGCCCGGGGGGGACTTAATATTATCAGTGCCGGAGTTATTGTTTGGGGGAGTTTCCGAATCAGAGACTTCGGCAGTTCATTGCCATGCAAGAGGTGCTCGTGGACCGTTCGCGATCCAACGGGCATACAAGTAGACTTTTTTTTCATAGAATTGTAAATATTAAAGCAATAATCATATGAACCTTATAGCAGAAATGTCCAAACAGGCAGAATTTAAATGTTCAAATCAAAATCAAAGCAAAATGAAGATGTTAAAGCGTAAACTCTTACTATAATGCGGTTGGTAGTCATTCAGAGCATGCCTATGGACCGTGCGCGATCGCTCACATGTGTAAATGATTTAACCGCGTTAGTGAGAGGTTTACAACTTGTTCATCGTTATTTTAATCAAGCAATCAATGGATAATCAAATGGTGCCCCGATCCTGGGTCACCTCTAGCCGATGTAGACGGTGGTCGCTCTGGCTCCACTGCTGGAGTTCGCCTCCTCACATACTGAAGGAGCATACCATTCCTGATATGCCCTTCCACCTCGTCCTTCAAATGCCTACAATCATTAGTGTTATGACCGTTTAATTCATGAAATACACAAAACCTGTCTGATTTTCTTTCGTCAGAAGTTGGATCCCTCTGCATCGGTCTACGATACGGAACCTGCTCTTTAGTATCCTGATAAATTCGTTTCAGACTCTCATTCAGCTCAGAGTAAGTGGTGAATCGCGGCTCCCTCCGTTGCCGTTTTGACCTGTCCCCGTCATTCTCAGTCTTTCTTTTACCTCTACTAGTTTCCGCGCCTTTCTCAGGGGGATTTCCTCCTTTGATCGCATAAATATCAATTCCTTCTCCTCCTTCTCTTTCGTCGTTCGCATCCTCCAATCGTAGAAACTTTTCCGCCTCATGATAGAATTCTCCTAGATCCACGAGTGGATCCTTAGTCAATGAATTTTTGAACTCTGTTCCGTCAGTTATCCCGGACACAGCCGCTATCATAACCATGGATGGATCTGGTCGATCCACCGAAGCTGCTGCCGCATTGAATCGCGTTAGGTAACTCCTCAAAGTCTCTCCGGTTTTCTGCTTTAGGGTTGCCAAAGTCATCACATTCTTGGGTCTTGTAATGTGGACCCTGAATTGCCTCATAAATCTCTCAATTAAATCATTCCACGTTCCGATGGATCCATTCTCCAATTGTCTAAACCACAATGCTGCGATATCCGCCAAGTACAATGGAAAGCACCGGGCCATAACCTCCTCTGATGCCCCCAGCATTTCCATATGCCTCATATACTTCGTTAGATGAACCGTGGGGTCCGTTCTTCCGTCATACATGTCCAGCAATGGTAACTTGAAATCCGGTGGGTTCCTAGCTTGTTTGATTGCTGGAGTAAAAGGACTCCTATTAACATCCTCCAAATCTTTGTTTACCAAACCGCCTCTCATGGCTTTTCTAACCATCTCCGCCAACCTGTCATTGTCTCCGAGATGCAATCTTCGTTCATTACTTTCGACCTGTCCCCCGAGTCCACGAGGGAATTCTGTGATCTGCCCCCTTGACTAAGCGTTCACTCCTCTGCTGCTCCTAGGTTGTGCAGATGCTCCTCTTTCTCTCTCCGATATTGGATCTATGTTCTCCATGGGCGTGCCTCATAATCCGGGTGCTATGCCGGATGGTCCTGCTCCGTTCCGAACTCCATCTGCTTCCCTATTCTGTGCTCCAAGTTGCCCAATCTGCTGAAACAAATTCTGAATCAACTCCTCTTGTCTTTTCATCATTGTCTCCATCTCATCCCTGGTGATGAAGACTGAAGTTTGGTTCTCTCCTGAGGAAGCCCCTTGACTCCCTTCGTGCTGACTTCTTTCTGGTCTCTGTCTTCTACTTGTTTTCCTTCCAAGAGCCATAATCTCGGATAGACTTCTGGTTCTTAAAGAGAGTCTCTCAACAAATCTTTGCGAGGTAATGATTGAAGTGCTCCTGAGTTCAACTCTCAGTGAAAGCACCAAAAGTGTTTGCACAAAAAATAGACAAACACCTCCAAGTCGTATGAACTAGTCGATTTTATGTTGTTTTTAGTGATTTGGGTGATTTACACAAATATATAAAAAGCGGGGACTAAACTGTAAAAGACACACAGATTTATAGTGGTTCGGTCAGAACGTGCCTACGTCCACTTTATATGTTATTCCCTTTTTTTTCTTCAGATTACAAGTACAAAGCTTTGATTACAAGTAACTGAAAGTTGTTTGAAAGTCCTATCCGTGCTTGAGCTCTCAAACTTCTCCTCCATTGTTGTACCCCTGCCCCTCTATTTATAGAGTGAGGCTGGGGGGCAGGGGTCTTAGATGTATATAGCTGCTGGTGGGCCTGGGCTGATGCAATTTGGCCTGGCAGTGTTGGTTCGGCAAGGCCTTGGTTCGGTGGAGAGTTGGTGTGGACATGGTCCGGTTGTAGAGGGTTGAGGGTGATTCGGCTATGGCTGGAGCGGTGAGGCCTTGGTCCGGTGGAGGTTGATGGTTCGGTGGTGAGTGGCTTGGCTTGGCATGGAGTTGGTCCGGTGGTGCATGAAGAGATGGTTGGTTCGGCAGTAGGAGGGAAGTAGGTTGGTTCGGCTAGGAAGGGAAGTAGGTTGGTTCGGCTAGGAAGGGAAGTTTGGACCGGCAGTGCTTGGGAGTGGAGGATGGATGGTTCGGCAGTGCTTCCTTTCATTTGGCTCGGTTATATCTCCTTCATACGAACTCCGATTAACCTGAAATTTGAAACATAGCTTTTCCTAGTCCTTATCATCATTTCCAATCAATTTCGTCTCGATCGGAGCTCAACCAAATTTTGACGATATCGATCGCAGCCTTGATTCCAATCGATCTCCAACCCCGATATCCAACATTCCTTGCCAATTTGTTAATATTCCAGTTTTGACCAAAAATGGGATAACAATATCTAAGTTGTGAACGAAGATAAAAGAATCTTAATGTCCACTATTTTTTAACCAATCTACAATAATAATATAATTTGACCCATGCTCAATTTTCCTTTATTAAGCAAAATATAAACAAATAATGTACAAGTTGGCTCAAATCTAGCTCAAAATAACTTAATCGGCACACCACATAACATAAACATTAACCAAAACTACAAGCGGCATAGAAGTGGGCAACCATAATCCAGTCCGACCCAAAATCTCAAAACTTCTGCTCGAAATGACTAAATGTGCGAGCTAATGAACCCTACATCAGAACTATAATTTCCTTTACTATCTCCATCCATGGCAGCTACAACTTCGTTTTGCTATACTTGAGGTAACTAAACCCTAAAGGAGCCTGGTCTCCAAGAGACTGGGGGGTAAGACAGATTATGATCATTGATTATATACATCTTCATCTTTCTCGTTATCGAACGTGTTGTGTTTAGATCTGGTTATTCTCACTTTCACCATATACACAATTTGCTCACACATTTCATGCGCTAATTTAATCTTGTTAGATTGGAAAATTCTCATGTTTTGTTGTTTCCAGATACTCCAAATGCATGTAGAAAAGGCAATTTCCCTGCTCTTGCATTTAGATTTGAATCTCTATTACATTGCATTTATTTTATAATTGATGGATAAAGTTTCTTTGTGACTGGTTGGCCATAGTAATTTAATTCTAATCCATTTCCAAATGCAGGCTTCCTGTGATATAACGAATACACATCAGATCTGCTGAAACATGTTAAAATAGATGATTTTGCATCAATCAATCATTTATGGGTATTAGATTTGTAATTGCTTTGTATGTAAAAAAACACCGATTTGGGGTAATTGATGATTCCCCAACCCATTTCCACCAAGTAACATTACATATTTTTGCCTTACTGCTTCAGTTACGTATTTTTATCTGAATTTGCTTTTATTTGCCCCAATACACATCCAAAATTCATTCTCCTCTGTTTCGTTGAGTTTGATCACCGCAATTGCATGTCTTAAACCACTGAGATAATTAAACCTATCACTTCTCTAGTTTCTATTTTGAGTAATATCCCCACTAGAAGATGTTAACCACTAAATCCTTAACAATGTATCCATGCCAAGTTTACAAATTAGGTTATTTCTCATTCACCATGGATCGAACCAAATCTTCCTACTTTTACTATAATCGATTTGTCTCCCTATACATTTTAATGCTTTCAGCCTGATCTTAAGTAAGAACTTCCACACACTCGAATAATCTGATCTTCTACTACAATCCCGTATTTATCTATAATTAAGTAGCTTGTATACCATTCTCGTTAAGAATTTTCCAAATGCATTTTATACCCATTACTATTTGAAGATCTTCCAAGTTTATTAAACCCATTCCGCCCTCCTTTTGCTAGTACGTATAATTTCCTAAGGAATTTTGCTGGCTTTACCCTTCCAAAAAAATTAAAATTTTGAATAATGCTATGTAGCGTTGCTTTAGGAAGTTTAAAGCAATGCATCCAATACTGAATCATCGAGTAAATCGTTTACTAGATTTGTTCCATTCTACCAACCAAGATCAACATTTACACTCCCATCCTTTGAGTTTAGATTTGATTTTCTTCTAACAAGTGTTGGAATGTCTATTCTTGGAATTTATATTCCATAATGGGATGCCAAAATACCTCAATGGTAACTCATCTTCCTTTATGCCTATAACACTACAAAAAAGACAATTTGTAGCATTCTAAAAATGCTAACCCTTTCGCAGCTTTTTGAAGAACGTTGTATAACAACAAGCTACAATAGGATTAGGAAATATCACAGCATTTGTTGAAACGCTTGCAGCGTTTCATGATTACTATGATATATCCTGACCATAATGCAGCTTGTTTTTAGACAACGTTTTTCAAAATGCCGCAAAAGTGTTTCCCGACATTTTTAAAATGATGCAAAGGGCCTTTTTCTATGAAACGCTATAGAAAGCTGTATATTGTTTTATTGATTTTCTAGAGCACGTTAATTATGATGTAATATCATAGAAGTATCTTAGTTTATATGTTTCAATTAGCCAATATACAAGACATATTCAAATAAAATTCAAACAATAATCATAAAAACACATTTAAATAGTTCAACACATTTTATATAATAAACATATTCGGATTTTGCACAATATCTATAAACTAAGTCTGCATAATATACGTAAGTTGAAGTACGCAAATTAAGCTCCATGAGAAAATGAATAAAGCCAAAAAAAATTGTATGTTTACTATGCTAAAAGGACTTCAAACAGTTTGAATTTGCAACATCATGCTAGTGTTTTGCTCCAAAAGTCTTCAGTTGCCTATAATAAAGAAATTCATCGATCAACGACTAAAATATAGGTTTAAATTGAAATGTTGCTATACGCAATATTAATTTGAGTATGTAACTATCCAAACTTGATCTATGATGACTTGGGTATCCTAATATTATTATGGTTAGAAGTAGCATTTAAGCAAGAAACCTTATGTACAAATTAATGAACATCATTCTAATTCAGTAATCGTAAGTATTTGGATGGTATATGCATATATGTACAACCAATAATTAAAGGTTCCAAATGAGAACAGATTCATATGCACTTGACAAATGGATTGCTAGTGAATTTT
Source organism: Allium cepa (assembly GCA_030765085.1). NCBI lineage: Eukaryota > Viridiplantae > Streptophyta > Magnoliopsida > Asparagales > Amaryllidaceae > Allium > Allium cepa. The sequence goes on along the minus strand of CM060934.1, from coordinate 941,478,487 downwards.
ATTGCATAACTTCTGTCGGTAGAAGACCATGTCTAAGCAGCGAAAGCAAATTACAACCTAAACTATTGGGCACCAATATGAGATATATTTTATAATTTAGTGTCATCATCATCATTATTACTACTATAAACGTAAAAATTTAGTTAATTTATTATTGTAAAGCTTAGTTAACTTAGTTAAATTATTATTATTATAAATTTAGTTATTTTTTATAAAACTTAATTAACTTGGTTAATATTTTATAATTTATTATTATTATTATTATAAACTTGTTAATTCTTATAAAACTTAGTTTTGGTTAAATTTTTATGATACAAATTTAATTTTTATAAATCTTAACTACATTTTTATAAAATTTAGTTAACTTGGTTAAATTATTATTATTATTATTATAGATTTAGCTATATTTTATATTTTTATAACACTTAGTTAATGTTTTTATAAAACTTAGCTATTTTATTATTATTATTATTTATAAAACTTAATTGAATTATTATAATTATTTATTATTATAAATTTTGTTAATTTTTATAAAACTTAGTTAACCTGATTAATATTTTATAATTTAGTATCATTATTATAAACTTGTTAATCTGTATACAATTTTTTCATAAACATAGTTAACTTAGTTAATGTTTTATAATAATAATTATTATTATAAGCATAGTTAATTGTTGTTATTATTATTATAAACTTGTTAATTTTTATAAAACTTAGTTAAATTAGTATATTTATTATTATTATTCTTATTATGGATTTAGTTATATTATATGTTTTTATAACACTTAGTTAATTTTTTATAATACTTGGTTTATTTATTATTATTATTATTTATAAAGCTTAGTTAACTTAGTTAATTTTTGTAAAACTTAGTTAACTTGGTTAAAATTTTATTATTATTATAAGCTTAATTAATCATCATCATCATTATTATAAACTTGTTAATTTCTATAAAAAAATTATAAACTTAGTTAATATTTTATATTTATTATTATTATTAATTATTATTGTTACAAACTTGTTAACTTTTATAAAACTTAGTGAACTTAGTTAGTGTTTTATAATTTATTATTGTTGTTGTTGTTGTCATAAACTTAGTTAAACATATGTAGATAACAGTACACAATAGATGTTGATCATTAAATAGTTAATGAAAACATTAAAAATTCTTCTGTTTTACCTTGTGTGTGCATGGGCGCATGTCTCTCTTTTGCTGCACCTCGTTTTATGCATCGTCAACAATTTCATATTTCAAATGGGTTAAGAACTTAGGACCATGTACAACATAACTTGGTCAACTATAGCGTGAACAAGTCAATCAACTCCACATGCATATGTTTAATGCCCAAAAAAGGGAAGAAATAACATTGAAACATAAGTGATGAGAAAGAGTTCAACGTATTTGTACCCGAATGAAGTCGGTGACCAATTTGCTCCCTTAGTATCTTTCGAGACATAAACTAGTAGCTCTATCAAATCCAAATCTGAAATAAAGAATTTAATGTTAAGTGCTATTTTGTAGAGTAGATGTTGATGAATATTAAGATACATAGTTAGTCAGTGTGCACATGCACCATGTAGAGGTACTTGGGGTATACTGACATGCATTCAACATTGCCTGATACATAAACATAAGGTGTACACGTTAAAAAGTATCCATATTTAATAAACCACCAATCTTACAGAGGTTATATAAGCTCATTATAGTAAATCAAAGATCATATTACTAGAACAAACCAATGCAGTAGAGAACTTATGTCATGTCTACCCTATAAAAGAGAATAAAGGTTACACCATACTTTTGGAAGGACTTGCTGAAGGAACTAGGACAACCCGCGGCGGAAGAAATGTGTGAATTTTAAATTTTTTAACCATTTTGGATCTTTAATGGGCCTATGAAGTCTATATTTATTTAGAACTTTTCTAAGTTTCTTTTAAATAAAATCAATATTTTCTGTAACTTTATAAATAAAGTCCACTTTAATTTAACATGTGCAAGTGAGAGTATATCAAACATACTCTTGTATATAAATTTTTGTGTAATGTTTTCTTTCCAAATTTATTCAGCGAAGGAAATATTTCATTTCCTTTCTCTTAATTTATTCAATTAATGAGGCAGTATAAATTTATTTAGAGAATGGAACTTTTCATTTTCTTTCTCTTAGATTATTCAATTAATAAGGGATTATAAATTTAGTTAGTAAAGAAATTTTTTTCCTTCTTTTAATTTAATTAAATAATTGATTAATAAAACAACACTAATGACTAATCTAAATATGACATGAATTTTAGATATATTCACAATAAATATTGTGCAAGTGCAACATATAGTGAGTGTGCATAGTCAGTGCTAATTGATATGTATACATAAAATAAACAAGAACAATTTGAATTACAGGAATTGAAATGAAAATAAATAAAGGATGATAAGGGTGATTGATATAGTTTTCCTTTTAGTTAACTTAATTAATACAACATATAAATGACAATTAATAGACATTATCATATAAGGATATAAACAGCCATAAATAAATGTATGTATATATAATTGCCTCGTTGTAAAATGTTTTTGTTTTTGTTTTTTTAAAGAAATCTAATTCATACTTAGACAATATGTAAAACATACAATAAATTACACACACACACACACACACACACACACACACACATATTTAAACATGCATGTAAAATTAGTTGTGTGTATATAAGAATAACTTTCTAGTTAATACATATTAGAGATTTATAGCAATCTAAAAATAAATTTACTGTCAAAACATTAATTGTGTATGTAACATTCAATAAAATATGCCTAATTAATAAAATTATAGACTTACAGTGATTAAGTTTAAATTTAAATTTATTGCGAAAGCATCTTGCATTTTTTTTAAATTTCTAAAGCACTCCAAACACAAAATACATACATGTAAACTTTCAAATCTAAAAGTACGTTTTTTATATGATTTAAAATATGATTCTTCGGTAAAACACTGTAATATTCATACACAGATTTTAGTTTAATTTGTTAAAGTAAAATCCAATCAAAACAATATGAACATACAAAGTTTTAGATCGAAAGGATTATACTTTGAATTGAATGTTTACGATATAGATCTATAATAAAACATTATATTCAAACATACACAAATTTTAATTTTAATTTTAATTTAACAAAATAAGAATCTAATTGATAAATTAAACTTATAAAATTTCTGATATAAAAATTAGACTTTAAATTGAATGTTTTGAACATAGTTCCAAAAAAAAATTGTATTTAAACATATAGAAATATTATGTTTTGATTTATTATAAAACACCAATTAATTCATTCAACAAATAATTCAGGCTATAAACAGTTTTCAAATTAAATGAGGCAACGATATGTACATACAAATTATGATAATTAAATTTTGCTTTCAACAAACATTGCATCAAATATCATTATCTATTAAAGAAAAACATACCTTATTAATCAAAGCCTTAAAGCATATCTTGAAAATGAACTCCCCTTGGGATGTTGGCTAGAAGTCACACTTAAATGATGATATCTTTTCAGATCTTCATGATCCCCATCCCATCCTTACAAGAGATGGATGAACCACTTTTGTTTTGTTTTATTTAATGTATCATATGGAGTTGAAATTTTTTTGGAAATTTTTTTCTACTATGAAAAGTTAGGAGGAGAGAAAGAAACGGACTGCATGAGAAAGAATGAATTGTACATACAAAATGAATTAGAGAATATGTTTTATTTGAAATAATGAAACTTTGCTTATTCTTTAATTAGAACTTCGCTAATTAATTTCCTTGATTGTTTTTCTGTTCAATCCTTTCTTTACATGTATGTCATCAAATGACATAAAATTTCCACAATTCGTGTCGTTAAATGACATAAAATTTCCAAAAATCATGTTATCAAATGACATAAAATTTCCATAAATCATTTCATAAAATTATATTTAAATTACATCGATATCGTATATCAATGCGCACAAATATAACATTTATAAATGCATTAAAATAATTACAAAAAAACTTCCAAACATCAAATAAATAATAATTAATATTTTCAAATATCAATTAATTTAATCAATTTACAACATTTCATAAATTAACTATATCATGCGGTTTTTCAAAGAATTCATCATTGAGGTTGTGCGACTCAAAGGTATAAATTCATTCAGGATTAATATCAAACTATTCGAATATTAACACGTCACTTAGCAGGTGGTGTGACATTTTGGCCACATTTATCGCTTATATATATTTTGGTAAGATCCAATTTAACTTATTATAAGCGGTACCCAATAGTGATAGTTATTTATACCAAATCTCTTCGTCAAAACTATATCACTTTAGATTTATGGAATTTAGTAACGGTCAAAATTTCAGCATCATCCATATTCAATTTATAATCCAAATGCAAAATATATGGTTCAATAATAACAATTATTATTAGCCGAAATGCTCTGGCCGTAGACTTTAACTTTGAGTTGACTTCAGTTGATCGTGATACTATCCTCATTAACCAAGGAGATGAATCCTCTCTTGAATAATGTTTCACTTTCAATGCTTCCACTCGACCTAACTATAGTTGATCGATGGACGATGTGCCACGATTTAACTATGATCAAAGTGAAGCTTCCACATTAATGGTCAACGGTATTCTCAAGTCGAGAGAACTATGTAAGTTAGTCACATCGATATTCTCTACTCGACCTTAGTTATATTAACCAACAGAAAACTATCGATTGAGTCATTTCATGGTTGTCCAATAAATATTAATACGTCATCCCTTGGTGCCTCCAACAGTCATGAGTAATACACTTCCCAACATTTGGAGAGCGTTACGCACTATCGTCTCAACAGATACATCATATCTAGTCTTGATGCATCTTGACTAGGAATATTTAAAATGGTATATTTGTTTCATTGTGATAAATTACTTACTATTACAACATTTTGTAACTAAGATCACAAAACATACCATTTTTGAATTTTCTATTAAATATGCTTTTGATTAAATTGATTAATTAATATAATCACATTATATCAAGTATATAATGGAAAGAAAATACCTTTATTTCAAACAAGATTGGCCAAAGGGTTAGATATATGTTGTTTAGAATATATTTTTTCAATATATATGTATCAAACATAAAGTCACAATAAGTGGTCATTTTCTGAGTAAATCTGAATTATCTTGAGCACGTTGAATACCATATCTATTACTATATTTTCAACGATTGAAATCTGCGATATTATTCTTATCGGCGTTGCGCATAAAGACACAATCGTGGCCGATGGATCACATTCCTTCGGTTACGACTACCAAAATCATATTTTGATAACGTAATTTCTTTTAGATTTGCACATCATCATGCCATAGAGTTAACACCCTTAATGGTTTAATTAAACAACTGAAGATTATATATTTTCGGTATTGATAGGAAACTCATAGTTTCCTTTCAATGTGCAAGAATACTTATTAGACACCCTAATGCGTTGTATTCGTTTAGGTCAGTTAATTTCGTTTCATCTCATCTAATCAGTTCTATTTATGGATCGTATTCAATTCCATTTTACTACTAGTAATTCCTCCAAGAAATTTCTTCACAATGCAGTTGGTATTTCTTGAAACAACAAATAATTTCTCAATGCAACAAAATAGGTATTCATAAACACTTTATGAATTTCTTTATTTATAAAACTAGTTTGGTTTTAGTTTACAAAACTTATGTTCAAAATATAAATATGTCATCCAATGACAGTCTTCCAAAACTCTTCTAGGGAGATCCCTTACGAATAATTATTACGTCTAATTTTTCGACTCACACAACCTGCTAATCCTTAGCCTAGGATGTGTTGGGGTTTATGATAACACTCATCTTATATGATTTTGTAAACTATTATTTAGATGAAATAATACCAACCTTGTGTACAACTCTTAAGTACATGACCTTGTAGAAAGAAACCAACTCAACTTCACTCACAATTAATCGCACATTATCCAACAAAGTTCGATTACTCCTTATCGATGCATCATTATGTATCACATGGATGAGTGACTTTTGAGATTGAATCTTCGTTCATTTTTAGATACATTTGGAAATTTTTCCAATATACTCACTTATTCGATCAAATCAAATCACTTCTATTACATGTTATTTTATTTAATATACTCTACGAGTTTACCAAAGACATACTACATGTGTATCAAATACACATGTCCATGTCGATGATAACTCATTGGTGAACATGGCGAAGTACGTGGAACCTTTTTGGTTTTAGTAGACTTAGGACTGCATTCTTCTATATGTATCAATCCGAATAGTTAGTCCACTATTATGATGCTCCTACTAAATGGTTGCATAACCCTTAATTGTTTGAGATATAATTAACCAGTATCATATGATTCATAATCGTATAATAAAATTACTTCTCAAAACTATGAATTATTCTACAATTCCAAATAATTGTAAATAATTTTATATACTTCGGTATTTTCCAATGCAATAATATGTGTTATATGCATGCTTCCATTATTTCCACCATTACTATAATAACATGCTAAATTCGGAGATCCATCATTCACTTAATATAGATTTGTTTATTTCATATACTACAACTAATTTACCTAGAGAGTTATTTGATCAAATATCTTAAAATTAAAAAAAAATTCTCATAGAAAATAATTTTCTATGTGAAAATACATTTTGGAATAAAAATCATATTCCTTTTTCCAATGTTAAGTATCAATCACTATTATTACAATTTTCATTTCCATTGTTTCTTTACGAAGCAGAATTGGCTATTCACTCTCTTCATCCCATTTATACTTTAAATCATATTTACTCTTATCCATTCGTTATTCTTTCTAATTGGTCAAACCATTCAAAACAAAACCTTTACTACAATATCATAAGGAACTCTTTACAAAAGCGCATTCAATTATCCTTAGATTTTAAGGACATTATATATGTTCTGCTTTATGTAAACTGATCAAATTGACATTTCAGTATTCGAATTCTTAGATTTATATTGTAGTTTTGGTCTAGTGTTACATTTAACATGATACGATCCTTTTTGTAATCAATCAGATTGAATACACGATCTCGCACTAAATTTTGTTTGGTTTTTCGGATGAACTAATTTCATCGAAATATTGTACATTACAAACTTTGATCGTTCACCATATAACAGTTACATGCAATTTTATATGGATCAAATATCTATAGTCTTGTATTAATTTTATAGTTCGAAACTCATTGAATGCAATACATGGTCTTGACCAAATTAATGCTTAAGTGATCAAACCGTGAATGTATCCAGCAGTTGTAAAATCAGGCACTTGCATAGGTGTTGAAACGTTAACATGCAATAATCTTTTATTGGTAAGTATATGTTAATATTTCTATTTATCAATTTTTAATTCTATTCATTTGTATATATTAATTGATAAACGTTTTATCAATTGTATTAAATATGCAGATTCATCATTATAGATAATTATAACATTATTTAACATATATTCTTACAATACTAGAAAGGTTAAATGCTACTATTTCATTTTTATAATAAGGCACCCTCTGGTTTTTTATGTTTCTCCAAACCCTAAGATGAAACATGGAAACCTTTCGACTTCAGTAATGGGTGTTAGGACTCATATGTCTTGGTATTCTGACCTTGAGTTTTCTCAAAAAATCATAACTCCACAAACGTTGGATGACTCCCTATTAGTTGTACAACATACAAGTCCTAACCCATGTTTCAGTGTCATAACCTCATTTCGACCTTGAGTTTTTTCACCAAATCTAAAGAGATTATTCACTCAAACCTACCATATCGTGACGGCCTAAGTATAGTATATGTACCTTGAGTTTGCTCAACAAATACATACAGTTATCTTACCTCGTCTATTCAATATATTAATAATACTACGTATAACATCCATAGCTTGAGTTTGCTCAACAACTAAGGAGTATGCAAGTAATTTATTAATATATATGGTAAACTACAATATTATATTGAATATTCATAATCTTTAATATATTATACTGAGCGATATCGATTTATGGAATAATGTATTTCTTATGAAACACTCTCGTGGTTTAAGCGTCAGACACATCAGAAATCATGGTACACGTACATTTACATATGTATTTATTCCTTAAGTCTATTTGGGTTTCTTCAAAGTTCCACCTTTAGTTTATACATTCGTATCATTTAAGTTTTATTGTTGTATAACTTTTATATTCCATATTACTTGTATGATAGTCTTATGTACAATATTTTATTTAACTAAATCTTTTTTAATAAATTTAAATTAATTTACTCTTTAATTAATTTTATATTAGTATTCCAATACAACTTTTATCTTAGATATATCCACTATAACCTTTATAGTGTATACTATAACTTTTATAATATAACTCATATATCTTATATATATGTATTTTTATTTAATTAATTAACCTTTAATTTATTTATTTAATTAACCAATTTTAATTAAATTATATTAATTTTGAAAATTTATCTTATATACATACATATATGCTTATGTTATCTTTAACACTTTAAAATAACATAATATATACCAAATATATAATACATGCATATGAATATTCATTAATTAACTCATTTAAATAATTTATATTATTAATCTTATTAATAATCTTAAATTTAAAAACTAATATTTACACAGTTCAAACGTTTTGAACTTTTTGTTACATTTTCAAACATTTTAAAAATTTATGTTATATTACAACCATTCATAATAAACATGTTTTATTTTAAATTTAACTTTTAAATTTGAAATCTTGTCTTAATTTCCAAAACTATCTTGAAAATTAACCCAAGCCTCAATTAAATTGGGGCTTTTATGTTAGGGGTAACATTTGGGCTTACTCCACCTTTTAGGTCAAGCTGGTAACCAGGTACGACAGAGTACTTGCTTACTCAATTCTAATCCTAGACAATACCTTTCTAGACACCGTACTTAGTGGACAAGCTTAATTAGTTAGCCCTAACATGATTAATTTAAACCACATAAGCTATTAGGCTCTGATACCATTGTTGCTCCTGGCCAAAATCAATTGAGGTGAGCAATCAGGTACCTCACGAGTGAGTTTTACTTGCAGTCTCTCGATTAACATAACTATCATTGGACATGTAGGGGCAAGAGACAATGTTTAGTCATAGATCAAAATGTGAGAACCCCCTATCATGCTAGTTGTAGGGATCAAACCTAGGACATCCAATGTACCAGGTTTTAATGACCGGGATTTTCAATCCTCAAAAATCGACACTAATACATCCACTATATTTCATGCCAAGAAATCGAATGCCGAAAAACCCGATTGTTAGGGAAAAATAAAAAAGAAGAAGATATGAAGAAAAACTAAACAACACAAAATCTCACAGCGGAACGAATAATCTATAATATACATTAATCTTTACACAAAACAAACTTAATGTATGTATATTCAAACATCAATCATAGTATACTAACCTATTCCAGCCTGGGTAGCTATAACAACTTGCCCTTATAGTTGCTGATAAATAGAACAACAAATATAGCGGAAAAATAACCATCTATGTGATTACATCTCTGGGCCTCCAATTCGTCTCATGAAGCTCCAAAGCATCCATATTAATATGTAATATGCTCTGTCTGACCTGAGCATTATAATAGAATAATACCGAAGCCAATTTGAAAAACCAGCATGAGAAAACATATCGAACTGGATTTTTAAAGTTACAGAAAAATCTTTGAAATCAAAAAGTATCTCGTAAGACCATATAGCACATAAACATGGATGGGTTCTTACCTTATGATAACCAAAACATTTCATATGAAATTCATGATATTATAATAGTGTCTAAGATACAAAAATTTATTAATCTTAGCCAAAATTGTTACATTATTAAATTCCAGCATACTAGGTTTTGCAATCAAAACAATAAGTCGCGTATTGGAGATCGGATTCCATACTATGATAAGGTAATGAACTACCTTCCAAAGGTACATCTCTAGATAAATGCACTGGGGGTCTGACAAGAACATCTTATACCTCTGCCATAAAGGACCGGCCTATCACTTGACTAGTAGTACCGAATATGATCACCCCTCCGTTAATGGGCCCCGAAGCATACAAAGAGAGATAATAACCGATCTAGATTCGAAATGACCATCCCTACTTGGAAGCTACCCACTTTGCCTTGCCGCACACCCAATTTTTGTCATTTCCCAGTTAATGAGGTCCGAGGTTATGTTTTACCTTTTAATAGCACTTCCCACTTGGAATGCTAACAATGCCCTTTAGGCAACAATACAATATTAGCATTCATCCATACGAGTTCGTTCTAGGACTAGATGAAACACTTGAGGACTCCATCTCCAAAATTCCATCATCTACAAGATGTCTTTACTTCGAAATGCAATCGTTGAATCGAGCAGTTTTTGGATAATATACCCCATCCCGGTCTCTTCGAAACGATATTCGATAATTGTCGGTAAACTCAACGTTGGTTCTTTAGGAAATAAATAGTCAAAGATAAGATCGGAGGTCACCTTCTAACCGTTAGTGGATGGATTTCTTTATCATTGTCCTAAAAGAACAAAACGAGATTTATACAGATAGAATAGCATCATCGGAGGTGATAGTGCCATACAACTCATGTGTTTCTCCTATATATTTCCAAAGTTATGTTTGTGTCCAATTTTGATAGTCAGTTATTTAACTATCGAATAACAATATTTAATCAAGGATTTATTTCATAGGGAAAACCAATATTGGTTAATCACATTAGCAATCACCAGTCTCCTTTTATAATTTTGTCATAAATAAAACCATTATAAATTACTTGTACAAAAATACTTTTCAAAGATATATCCTCCAACTCTTATATTTTCAATACTTAGAAAATATTCATATACTTCTCTTAATGGTATAAGTACATTTACAAATTGAAAAAGATTCTCTTTGTATTTGATTCAAAAATCATTCATAAACTCCTTATAATTCTCTAAACCCAATTATAAACCATTTTATAAAAACTTCTATAACCATTTTTATACTTCTTTTATACATTTAAATTAAATTTAGATTCTCTTTGTACACTTCTAAAACTTGTTTATAAATCCTTTATAATCACTAAATCATTTATAAGTTATTTTATAAAGTCCAAGTCCTTCAACTCTATTCATGGGTTTCTAAAACATTTATAAACAATTAAAAATATTTACTTCAAAACACCATTATATAATAATAATTATTAATAATAAACGTTATAAATAAATGAAAAATATTCATTTTAAACATCTTAATAAAAATTAATGATTCCAAAATATTGTTAAATAAACAACACTAATTAATCTTTACCATTTTTATAAATAATAATAATTTATTTCTAAAACCTTATTGATAATCTTTATTATTAAATTCAAACCATAATTATTCTTGAAATAATTAACCTTTCAATTTGTTAACCGTTTTATAAATTCTTAAAACATATTAACTATAACAAATAACTTTTAAACAAAATTAAAATAATTGAATAACTTTAAAATAATATTAATATGATTATATCACTTTTAAAAAATTAATTTAAGTAAATTAATTTAAAAAATATCAATATAATTAAATAACTAAAAAATATATTAATATATATAATTGACTCAAAAAAGATATTAACATATTTAATTGGCTTAGCATAAAAAAAACTCTTATGCTCATGACAGTCAACCCCATACTTCCATCTCCATCCCTTGTACCTTCCCTTAACATCAACCCTCCCATCTGTCCTCCTCCGTATACCTTGCTTGACAACTCGCCCATCCCTCCTCTTTGTCCATCCCCTCTGCCTTCCCCTCTAGTTCCTCCTTCGATCCTCCTATCTCCTCCCACTGCTGACTCTTTTGCTGTCCCTCTCCTTCCTCCAAGTCAACCGGAGTGGACTTCCTTATTCAAGCATAAACCACGTAATGCTGGAAAGTACATCCCAGTTGACATCAAGCCTTCATTTGATGAAGGTGCTCAGGAGCTCTCGGACGACATAGTTCAAGCTGGTTCACTCGTTTGGAGCCGAATATTTAGTAGGCTTCTTCCTCAACAAACCACTATCATTCACGTTCGTGGTTCAAAAATTGAAGTCCTTATGGAGGCTGAAGGGATATATTAAGTTAAAGTTTGATGGATTTATTTTCCTTTTCTTTCTTTCTTGCCAAAAGGATAGGAACAAAATCTTGCAAAGTAATCCAATTATTATGCAGAACAAGTTATTTATAATCAAACCATATGACTCAAAGTTCAGTAATGTATGTGGAAGTGTTCTTTCGGTGCCAGTTTGGGTACATATACATAATATTCCTATATTTGCCCGGTCACATCTTGGTTAACTGGTTAACTAGTAGGATAGGGAAGCTTCTTTGGAGGGATTGTTAGTTCCCGAGATGATAGTTTTGATGACAACAACCTTAGGACTTGTTATAAAATATAAATACTAATATTCTTGTCTAGATATATATGTATGTGCAAGATATATATGCATATATATGCAAGTACTGAGAATGAAGACTATACAATATAGAGATTCAAGATTGAGTATAGAGATTCAAGACCGACGAATTCAAGATTGAAGAAATCAAGACTGAAGACTCATGGGTATCAAGAGTTTAAGATATCAAGATAAGTAATAGAGTCTAGATTAATATTAAAACTTCATAACAGCACTAAAATCTTTATTTGGATTTTAATTGTGGAATGGAATCCACCTTCTCGCTTTAATAGTGAGATGGAACTTACGACTTCTTTAGTGGGATGGAACCCATGATCTTCTCTAGTGGAATGGAATCCACGAAATTTTCAAAATGATTTATTTTTTCAAAGCTATCTTTTTAAAGTCATCTCTATCAATTTTAATATTTTAACTTCAATATATTTTAAAGAAATCTATACTTAGTTTCTAATATTACTTTTATATTATAGGTTATATATTTTAAGATTACTTTCCAAAACCCTTTTATAAATTTAAACTATATTCAAAATGGTTTATAAAGTTTAGAAATTATTTTGACAAATATTAGAATAGGAATCATTTAAAGCAAAATCTATTTTCAAAATCAACATAGGCATGTCGACATCCCTCACCCCCCTTTCAACATGGTAGCCATAGAATTTAAAATTCAAATTTTCAAAAAAATGTCTATTCGTCGTAACCTTTCACGAATGTACATGACCATTGATCTCCTATAAACACCAGTTGTTTTCAATGAATTTTAAGTTAGCTTTTCTTTATTTCTTCGCTCCTTCTTCTCCACTCAACTCTGTCGAAATTCTAAGTGAATCAAACTCGATCGTCTCTAGTTTGATTCTCTACCACTCTCTCTCAAAGATCTTAGTGCTATTCAGAGTTATATGATCATTTGTAATCAAAGAAATGTATCGAGTCTCTCTCTATCAAAGTGTGATACGGTGTAATTGTGACCATTAAACCAATTGGGTGTGATTTTAGCTTGTAAATCAATTAAGTGATCTTGTAGCCTGGTTAAATTAAGAGAGTTTGCCCTAGACTCGAAGATAGGAGAGTGTATCTCGTGGCTTTGAAATCGAGGTTGTAATGCCGACATTATATTTAAAAGTAATCCATACAAGAAATTGTGTGGGACTGGATGTAGGGTAACTCCGAACCAATATAAAATTCTGGTGTGTTCTTTCCTTTACTGCTTTTATTTACTATCTGCATCTTTGTCTGGTTTTTTGATTTCTCTTTGTTTGTGAATTGCATATGTTTGTGTTTAATTTGAAAAGATTTCAAAAATTCCATAAAATCCATTAAACATATTCACCCTCCTACTAGTGTTAATCCAGCCATAAGATCCATAATCTGCATTCCTACATGGATGAGGTGACAAGAGACTTGATAGACTGGAGTATTCAAAATGTCTCATAGAAGTGAATCTATACTGTGAACTGGTCGACGAAATCATGATAAAATTGGTTGATGAAGGTCTGTAGAATTTTTTCGTCAAATATTTGTAGAAGCCTGATATCTGTTGCATATGTAAATCCTTTGGACACATTACTGTTAATTGTGTTTTTAAAGCAGACGATAATTGATTCAACAAGAGAAGCATGAGGAAGTCAAGGCAGATGAAATGAAGCGGAGAAATTTTAACGAGCATGTTCAAAATGATCAGGGAAAGCATAGTCAAAAATGGCATAAGGTAAGAAGATACAAAAGGAAATATTAGATTAAGAAAAGCAACAAAAAAGAAAATAAAGGAGCAAATAGGGGAGGAAAATTATGACAATACCACTTGGATAAGGAAGTCAATAAGGTTGAAAGAGAAAACAATTTAGAGGAAGGTGAAATAGGTGTTAACAATGAAATTGAGATGGTGAAAAAGAGAATGGATGATATTTAGATATAGAAGGAGGTCAGAAATGAAGATGGGAATCTTAATATGATTAGTTCATATTCTCATGATAACACCATTAGTGATGAAGGTTAAGAAAGCAACAAGTTTTCTGAACTAACTGATATAGAAGAAAATAATAGAAACATAGATAGAAAAAATGGAAAGGGCAAAACTATCAAAAATAATAATTCAGATGCAAGCAGTAGTCAAGCAAACCACACTATTATCAGCAATAGTTTTGCTGTGTTTATGACAGATAATGGGTGTACAGGAATTACTGAAGATATGGAGAATGAATTGGAAATAAAATACGAAATAACTAAATTTGAAGGCAATGAAACAAAAGCAAATGTGAATAGGAACTATTTGAACAAAAAAACAAAGCAATTCATGCATGAGCATCAAACAAGACAACTATCTCCTCAAGCCCATGAAAAGTTCAACTCCATGCACGTACAAGGCCAAACTAATCATGCAAATGAGCATATGTAGAGTAACATGGTAAAAATTCAAATCATGCAACAAGTTAGATAAAATACAAGACCAACAGCTAAAAGAACAAGGCAGTGCAAATGGTCATGCATGCTCCCCTTTGCACGTACATAGTAGTAAGGTCACCGAACAAGTTCTCCATCATCTCCCCTCTCTATTCTTGCCATGTCCTCTCCTCACATAACACCTTCCTCTCATCCAAACTCTCCATCCAATAGTACCCTTAATCTAGCCTCTGATGCTGTCCCAAGTTTATACCGATCTGTTACCCATGCACTCCTACACCCATATCAAATTACATCCAGTATACATTCTGATGCAGCGCACCATGCCTTAAGTCTTAGGTCGCCTGTTTTGAGATGCTCCAATTGCCTTAAGTCACCTGCGAGTTATGATATCGAGCGACCTAGCGAGTTATCTTATGTTGCCAGCGAGTTATGCGAGCTAAGCCTTGAATCGCGCCTGCCTTCAGATGTCGCCAGCGAGTTATGCGAGCTACGCCTTAGGTCGCTCACTAGCGAGCTATGGCCTAGCAAGTTAAGATGTTCAATTATGCCGCGCGGTCTCACTTAAGTCGCTTACATCTTATGTCGCATCATTTCTTAAGTCGCTCACTGCATGCCGCATTCCTTATATCGCCAACGGCCTAGCGAGTTATGTCGCTACTTCCTTAGGTCGCACGAAGCTTATGCCTTTAGGTCGTTCTCTTATGTCGCAAGTCCTGAAGCTGTGCATTGATGTTAAGTCGCGCACCTGTGTTGTATTCTTATGTCGTATACTTTAGCTCGTGTTGTACTGTCTGTTATGTCGCATGTTGTTGATTCGTGGGATGTACTGATAACTCGTATGTGGATGTATTGTTAAATCGTAGGTCGCGAGTCACCTGAGTTGGGTTGCATGTTGTTAGGTCGGTCTGTTGAGTTGTAAAATGCTATAAATAGGGGTGTTGTGTCACTTGTAAAGTTTTTGATTTTTGAATAAAATTTGTTTGCGTGCTTTTTGCCACTTTTGTTGAAGTTGAGTGTGATCTCCTTCTTCTTCCATCTTTGGATATTCGAGTGCGCTTGAATCAACGAACTTGAAGCCGATTCACGGAATCTCGTGCGTGAGATCAACGTCGAAGAATCGTAGATCTTCTAACACGGAATCGTGCACGATCAACGTGTTGAAGATAGCTAGAATCCGGTATCTCGAGAGATCAATGGATTTGGGCATTTATCTTGTTTTACTTGACACGAAATCATTTCATGAGGAAGAAACTTGCGTCAATTTGTATCGAAACATTAATCGCACGTCAAAGTGTTAAATCCGCTGTGTCACTCATTTGGTATCAGAGCTTGAAGAGCTAAGTAAGATCAAGACCAAAGTTAAAGTCAGTAAGAGCCGAACCTGAAGATCTAAGTTGAAGCTAAGTAGGATCAAGGCGAGTTAAAGCCGAGCCGAGCTAAGTGCAGAACCAGGTTAGGTCGAAGCCAAGCTAGTGCAGAGCCGAGTTAAAGAGTATTTGTGTTGGATCCGAGTTTGTTGATAATCATGCCTCCGAGACGTGCTAATCGATTTCACAATGTTGAAGATGTGTATAGAAGACAAGAAGCTGAACAGATGGAGCAGCGTATCAATGAAAAGTTTGATGAAGGTATTGAAAAGTTAGATAAGTTGATGAGAGACATGAATCAAAGTCAAAGGAGAACTTCACCAGTTTCGCACCATAGTGGAAACAGAGTTTCACCTTCAGTTTCAGGAGAAAGGAGAATGTCGCCACAATCTTATCGAGATAGGAGAGAATCTTCAGTTTCAATAAGAAGAGAACACCATGAGTCTCGAAATGAAGAAAGAAGAACTCATCGTGGATTTGAAGATGATCCATATCGTGAAGTTGAAAGACATGATAGAAGGGACATGCATGATCGTAGAGACATAGATGGACGGGATCGATATCGAAGTACATAAGATTTTGAGGAATATGGTGATAGAGGAAGTATTCATTATCGAGATCGAGGCCAAGTGCGAGATCGATATCTTGATTTAGAGAATGAGCGTAAATGGGAATCAGGTATGAGGATGGAAATTCCAGAATTCAAAGGTGGTATGCAAGCAGAAGAATTTCTTGATTGGTTGTCAAATGTTGAAGAAATCTTAGAATTCAAGGAGGTACCTGAGAATCGTAGATTTCAGCTAGTTGATACAAGGCTAAGGAGAAGAGCTATGGCTTGGTGACAGTAAACTAAACTAACATGGGAGAGAATGGGAAAGTCAAAAGTTGTCACTTGGGAGAAGATGAGGAAGATGATGAAAGCAACTTTCTTGCCATACAACTATCAGTCTCTTATGTATCAACGTTTACAGAATTTGAGACAAGGGACGAGGACAGTGAATGATTATGTAGATGAATTTTATCAGTTAATTGCAAGGAACGATATCATGGAAATAGAGGAACAACTAACAGCTAGATATATTGGAGGGTTACGAATGCAGATTCAGGACATGGTGAATATGTTTAATCCAACGTCTGTTGTTGAAGCACATCAGAAAGCTCTAGCTTGGGAGAAGCAAGGGAGACGAGGAGGTGGTGTGTTTGTGAATTCTAACAACCAGAGTAAGGGAGCTAGTAACAGTGCTAATGTTTCCAAGGCAGTTAGTAAACCAGTTGTCAAATAAGCCGCTAAAGCAAAGGTCAATGACAGTATCAAGTGCTACAATTGTCAGGAGTTTGGCCACAAAAGTAATGAATGTACGAAGCCAAAGAAGAGAACATTAGTTGCAGAGGAATGTGAATATGAGAATGAGGAAGCTAAAGTTGACTATACTCAATCATCGAAGTTTGATGATGATGAAGAAGTTGTGTCAGGAGATGAAGGATGTAACTTGATGATGAGAAGGTCTTGTTTAATGCCAAAGCAAGAGAATGATTCTAGTTTGCTGAGGAGCAATATTTTTTAGTCTACATGTACTATTTTGGGAAAGGTTTGTCAATTTGTTATCGATGCGGGAAGCTGTGATAACATTATTTCTGAAGAAGCCGTTATGAAGTTAAGCTCGAAGACTGAAAAACATCCTAGACCTTACAAATTGGCATGGTTGAAGAAAGGTGGAGAAGTGAAAGTGGGAAGGCGAGCTTTTGTTACATTTTCTATTGGAAAGAAATACAAAGATGATATTTGGTGCGATGTTGTGGATATGGATGTGTGTCATTTATTATTGGGAAGACCATGGCAATATGATAGAGCTGTACAACATAATGGTCGCACCAACAGCTATAGTTTCATGTTTGAAGGTACACAAATTACTTTGGCTCCTAAGAAGCGTGAGCAAAGTGAAAGCAAAGCAGAGAAGAAGGTGGAATCAACTAGCCTATTATCTTCGAAAGAATTTGTTGAAGAAGTGAAGGATAGTCCTGAAATGTTTATGTTTATTGGGTATGAAGCAAGTGAAGATGTTGAAATTCCTGAGGAGGTTAGACCAGTGTTGAATGAATTTGACGATGTCTTTCCTGCGGAATTGCCCAAGGAGTTACAGCCATTGAGGGACATACAACATCAGATTGATCTAGTGCCAGGTGCTGTTTTACCGCATAGGCCATATTATCGTATGAGTCCGAAAGAGCATGAAGAGTTAAGGAGACAGGTTGAGGAATTGCTTGAGCAAGGGCGTGTTCGAGAAAGTCTCAGTCCTTGTGCTGTACCAGCATTGTTAGTGCCGAAGAAGGATGGTTCATGGAGGATGTGTATGGATAGCAAGACACTCAACAAAATAACTGTCAGATACAGATTTCCTATGTCGAGACTTGATAATTTATTAGATCAACTTAGTGGGTCTGTAATCTTTTCAAAGATTGAACTTAAGAGTGGTTATCATCAGATTCGCATTAGACCAGGTGATGAATGGAAGTCAACATTCAAGACACGAGAAGGATTATATGAATGGCCGGTTATGCCGTTTACTCTATCTAATGCACCAAGTACATTTATGAGAGTGATGAACAAAATTTTCAGACCTTACATTGGAAAGTTTGTTGTTGTTTACTTTGATGATATCTTGATCTACAGTGCAAGCACAAAGGAGCATATTCAACACTTGCAGAAGGTGTTAATTATTCTTCGTCAGGAAAAGTTCTATGCGGCAATAAAGAAATGCGTGTTCATGACACCAATTGTTTTATTTCTAGGATATGTCGTGTCCAAGGAGGGGATACAAGTGGACCAGAGTAAAGTAGACACGATCAGAAATTGGCCACAGCCCAAAACTATAACAGAAGTCAGAAGTTTTCATGGGTTAGCTTCATTTTATCGAAGATTTATACCGCACTTTAGTAGTGTGATGGCCCCTGTTATAGATTGCATGAAGGGAAAGAAGTTTTCATGGACAGAAGAGGCAGGATTTGCTTTTGAGCGAATCAAGGAACTTTTAACCTCATCACCAATTCTAGTGTTGCCAGATTTTCAGTTACTATTTGAGTTACATACGGATGCATCGAAGGTTGGAATTGGAGGAGTGTTGAGTCAGAAGGGTCGTCCAATTGCTTATTTCAGTGAAAAACTTTCTGGAGCAAAGATGCAATACAATACTTATGATGTGGAGTTTTATGCTATCGTGCAGGTAGTGAAGCATTGGAGACATTACTTGTTCCACAAAGAATTTGTTTTGTATACAGACCATGAAGCATTGAAACATTTACAAGGGCAGGATAAAATTGCAGCTAGGCATGCATCGTGGATAGCTTATTTGCAGCAATTTACATTTGTCGTAAATCATAAGTCCAGAGTAACTAATCGCGTCGCCGATGCGTTAAGTCGGAGGAGTAATTTACTGACAACTATGCGAGTGGAGGTGATGGATTTTGATTTACTTCCAGATTTTCTTACATCAGATTCATATTTTTCCAGGATCCTAGACAAAGTCAAGCAGGGAAGCATGGATGGATATATGTTGGTTGAAGGTTTTCTATTTAAAGGAAATCAATTGTGTATTCCAGATTGCAGTTTACGAATGAAGACCATGAAAGAATTGCATGAAGAAGGGCACGTGGGCCGTGACCGTACTATGCAGTTGATTTCGAAGTCTTATTTTTGGCCGTCATTAAGAAAAGAGATTGAAAATTTTGTTCAAAGGTGCCATATTTGTCAAGTTTCAAAGGGGACCATGACAAATGCAGGTTCATATATACCGTTGCCTATACCTACTAAATCATGGGTGGATGTTAGTATGGACTTTGTATTGGGTTTGTCGAGGACGCAACGTGGAAATGATTCTATATATGTGGTGGCTGATCGTTTTTCGAAAATGGTACATTTTATTGCATGCAAGAAGACGGTAGATGCAGTCAATGTTGCACAGTTATACTTCAGAGAGATTTATCGTCTTCATGGATTGCCTGAATCTATCGTATCAGATAGAGACACTCGTTTTCTGAGTCATTTTTGGATGAGTCTATGGACAATGGTCGGGACAAAGCTGAAATTTAGTAGTGCTTATCATCCACAGACGGATGGACAGACAGAAGTTGTGAACATATCCCTAGGTAATCTATTGCGATGCCTCGTGAATGATAATTTGAAGAGTTGGGATACCAAGCTGTGTCAAGTTGAGTTCGCACACAACCATGCAGTTAATCGTAGCACTAGGTTCAGTCCATTTCAGGTTGTTTATTCAACTATTCCTAAAGGACCATTGGATTTATCTATAATACCACAACAGAAAGGAGTGATCAAACGGGCTAGTGATTTGGTGAATGAATTGCAAGAGTGCAAGAGCGATTGCTTAAGGCGAATGAGAAATATAAGTAATCCGCAGATAGTAAACGGTGAAATGTTGAATTCAAAGAAGGAGATTTTGTGTATGCAGTGTTGACCAAGGATCGATTCCCCGTTGGAACTTACAACAAGCTAGCTGCTAGAAAGATTGGTCCTTTGGAGATCGTAAAGAAGATTAATTGGAATGCTTATCAGTTGAGATTACCGGATCATATCCATACTGCTGACGTTTTCAACGTCAAACACTTGATTGCATATCATGGGAATAAACATGTCGAAGAAGAGGAAGGTGTGAATTCGGGGACGAATTCTTTTCAACCAGGGAAGGATGATGCAGCGCACCATGCCTTAAGCCTTAGGTCGCCTGTTTTGAGATGCGTCAATTGCCTTAAGTCGCCTACGAGTTATGATATTAAGTGACCTAGCGAGTTATCTTATGTCGCCAGCGAGTTATGCGAGCTAAGCGTTGAATCGCTCCTGCCTTCAGATGTCGCCAGCGAGTTATGCGAGCTATGCCTTAGGTCGCTCACTAGCGAGCTACGACCTAGCGAGTTAAGACGTTCAATCATGCCGCACGGTCTCACTTAAGTCGCTTACATCTTATGTCGCATCATTTCTTAAGTCGCTCACTGCATGCCGCATTCCTTATGTCGCCAATGGCCTAGCGAGTTATGTCGCTACTTCCTTAGGTCACACGAAGCTTATGCCTTTAGGTCGTTCTCTTATGTCGCAAGTCCTGAAGCTGTGCATTGATGTTAAGTCGCGTACCTGTGTTGTATTCTTATGTCGTATATTGTAGCTCGTGTTGTATTGTCTGTTATGTCACATGTTGTTGAGTCGTAGGATGTACTGATAACTCGTATGTGGATGTATCGTTAAGTCGTAGGTTGCGAGTCACCTGAGTTGGGTTGTGACGACCCGGCTTCCTACGCCCAGGAAGACGTGTCATCAATAAGAAAGAAAGGGATAGAAATAGAAAAGAAAAGAAAAGAAAGAATAACAACATCAGAATCTCACAGCGGAATGGAATAAAATATAATATATCAACATAACTATTACATAGTTATATACATCAGAGTTATACAATATCATACAACATGACTATTATATACATATCTGTCAGAACATACATCTCAAATATCATGAACTAACTAACACAACGGAACTATATAGATAGCTACATACGTCTGGTCTCCTGCTCCAACTCCTCCAGAATTCGTCAAAGCTAACCTGAATCCCTTGGCTACCCGTAAAAAATTTGGGTACCCGAGAGTTTATGAAAAAAAAAATACAAACTCCGGGTCAGACATGGGTCTGGTATGAGTAAACGGGTTAAAGTTGTTTAACTTTGAAAATCATTTAAAATAAAGGTATCACGTAAGACTTCCCACACATAAATACGGGTAAGTTTTTACCTTACGCTAACCAAAACATTTCATAGGAAATCCAGTGATATTATAATAGTGTCTAGGGTTTCCAAGTAAAATACAAAAATAGCTGAAATGCTTACATCTCACATTTCAACATAGTTGGGCACAATCACAACATTACTCTAGCTTCAAGTCGAAATTCAACAAAAATTATTGAATGAATCATCTGAAATTCATAGAAAAGCAAAAATGGGTTATTATCAAACTACTCCCAGACTTGTTCACTAAAATTTATAATTTGGGTCTTAAAAATCATAACTTAATATGTTGTTTCAAGATATAACTTTGAATTTACAATTTATGCAACTCGAATTTTGATCATTACTTACCTTTTTACTGTAAGTTTAAGTTTCCAGTGCTTAAATTATACAGCTATCTTAAAATCAATTTCAAACCTTAATCTGAAGCTTTAACAACTTTTATTTAGTTAAATTACTAATTAAATAAGATGACTTTATATAAAAGTATGAATTATTCTTTACTTCCTTTGACTCAACAGAAATTTAAAACCTGTAAGAATATCAAGATGCAGAACATATAGAACTATGCCAAATATTCCAGAACTTAAATCATAATAATACTTCATGAAATCCATATTAAAAGTTAGATTTAAAAACATGTTTACTCACCAAAACTGTTGCAACAGAGAAGTATTTGATGATGCAAGGGTACTGCAGTTTGCAAATTTGTATTTCTGTAACTTCTTTGCTTCCTAACCTTTGAACTTGAAATTTTGATTATTTATTTTCTTCTCTTTTGTTTTATCAGGTTTGTGAAGTTTCTTTTGCTTTTGCAGATACAAATGAGCTAAGGGATAAAATGATGTACACATATATATAACTTCCAACAATGCTGTCTTCTTGCACAAGCTTTCATTTGATATCATATCTTGCTTATTTTATCATGTACTAAAGCCTAAGACAATTCAACCATTTCGGCTGAATAATTTTGTTTTTCAGTACATAAAAGTAGGCTAATTAAATGTTTGTGTTAACATTTATGTTAACATACTATTAATGCTTGCTGACACAACATATGGTATAACATATTTCAGGCTTTGTTTGTACTGAATGTATTCATATCGGTTTACACTATAATGCTTTGCTGACACAATTTTGTACAAAGATATTTGCAGTGTATTTGTAGTAAGATGTATTCATAATTTCATACTTGCAGATTTTTGTTTAAACATACTTATGTTAACATATAGATAAATGTTGCTTGCAGGTTTTGTTTTATTATTTATGCTAGCATATTATTAATGTTTGCTGTTAACTTTGTTTTCTCTTATTATCTTGAACACAAATTTATACACTGATTTTGACCAATTTCATATGTTTGCAGACAAGTTATTTGTGTTTAAAGATATTTGATCTTAACATAGTTACATTTTTATTTATATCTTATACATATTATATTTTGTACTTATGTTTGTAATCCTACTTTTATGTTATATTTATGTTAAATATATAGAAGCTCATGTTTATAACTATATTTATAAGTATTTATATTTATATAGAAGCTCATGTTAAATATTTATAAGCTTATTTTATTTTAGTTATAAAAGCTATTGTTAGAAACAGTACTTAAATCTTATTTTTATTTAAAGTTAAATTTTCCAATATTGGATTTGTAATGTATTTGCACCTATGTATTTTATATTTATATTTAATATGAAATGAATTGTATTATTGTACTTATTTTTTATTAACTACATTCTTATATCTGATATTAAATGCCATTTATACATAGTTTTTAATTTAATTAAATAAAACAGATTTAATTTTTGAATATTGTTAAAAGAGTCTAGTTTGCATTTTGAAATTATAAATTCTTTTATAACCCATATACAACTAAAAATATCCAACATCTTATTTATTTATAAAAGAAAATATTTTATTTTATTTAAATTTGATCAAAAACTTATGATAATAATGGGGTCAAAATTCCGGGACGTCACATTCCTCCCCCCTTAAAAGAATTTCGTCCCCGAAATTTAAACAACAGTTAATTTCAAAAACTTAATATTAACAATCTAAACATACATATCATCCATACAAAAACAAACAACCAAACAGTCAATTCTAACATCATTACTAATTATCCGGACATAAATTAGGATAAGCTTTTCTAAAACTATCAAGAGTTTCCGAGGTACAATCTCTGGGATCCTCACTCCATTGCACCTTGACGAGTTTCACCACTCTGTTCCTGAGTTGCTTCTCGTCTTGATCTACAATCTGAACAGGATCTCTAACCACAGTCAGGTTGGGTTCTACTTCTAAATCTTCCTGAACAACTGGTTCTACTACTAATGATGGGTCATGAATATATTTCTTAGATGAGACACATGAAATACATTGTGAATTCCAGACATCCGTTCTGGTAATTCAATCCTGTAGGCTACAGTTCCAATTCTTTCCAGCACTCGGAATGGACCAATATATCTCGGAGCAAGTTTTCCCATCTTTCCGAATCTTATAGTACCTTTGATTGGGGAAACTTTGATAAAAACTAAATCTCTGATCTCAAATTCCAATGGTCTTCGTCTCTTATCTGCATATTTCTTCTGACGATCTTGAGCAGCTTTCATCCTTTTCTTGATAAGCTCAACCTTCGCAGAAGCTTCACGAATAAGATCGGATCCGAGTACAAGTCGATCATTCGATTCAATCCAACAAGTTGAGGATCTACACGGTCTTCCTTACAGAGCTTCATAAGGAGTCATCTTAATACTCGCTTGATAACTGTTATTATAGGAAAATTCCACTAGATGAAGATGGTCTTCCCATGATCCACCAAAATCCAATACACAAGCTCGCAGTATATCTTCCAGAATACGATTAAGTCTCCCCGTTTGTCCGTCCGTCTGAGGATGATAGGCTGTACTTAATCTCAAACTTGTTCCCATTGCTGATTGTAGAGCTTCCCAAAATTTACTAGTGAAAATAGGATCAAGTTCACTCACTATGCTAACAGGAACACCATGTAATCTGACTATTTCCTTCAAGAAAATTTCTGCCAAGGAAACTGCAGTACGAGTTGCTTTAACTGGAATAAAATGGGCACTCTTCGTTAAACGATCCACAATAACCCATATTCCTTCATTTGCTTTCCTGGTTCTGGGCAAACCGTCGATGAAGTCCATCGAGATCATTTCCCACTTCCAATCTGGAATTTCCGAAGGTTGCAATAGTCCTGCAGACTTTTGTTCATCTCCCTTCACTTGTTGGCAAATGGCACAACTATTAACAAAAGCAGCTACATCCTTTTTCATATTCGGCCACCAGAAAATTCTCCTCATATCTTTATACATCTTCGAAATTCCTGGGTGAATATTCAATTTGGAACGATGACACTCAGCTAAAACTTCTTGCCTCGGTCCATCAATATTAGGCACACACAAACGACCATTAATCCTTAAAACACCCTGATCGTCTATCTTGAAATCTGAATACCGACCGTCTTTAGTTCCAAGAATTATTTCCTCAAAAGATTTATCCTCCATTTGCTTACCAATGATCTTTTCTTGGAGAGATGGAACGACTTCCAAAAGAGATAAAACAGCATTTCTACTAAGAGCATCAGCCACGACATTTGCTTTCCCCGGAGTATACAAAATATCCAGATCATAAGATGCCAAAAATTCGAACCATCTCTGCTGTCTCAAATTAAGATCTTTCTGAGAGAAAATATATTTCAACGGCTTGTGATCCGTGAATAACTCAAACTTTTCTTCCAAAAGATAATGTCTCCATATCTTCAAAGCAAAAACAATAGCTAACATTTCTAGATCATGCGTAGCATAGTTCTTCTCATGTGACTTCAATTATCGAGTAGCATACGCAATAAATCTGCCGTTCTACATCAAAACTGCACCCAATCCAACCAAACATGCATCCGTATATACTTCAAATTTGCTCTTCCCATCCGGAATAGCAAGTACTGGTGCACTAGTTAGCCTTGTCTTCAATTCCTGAAAAGCTTCTTCACACTGAGGTGTCCACTTGAATTTAGTTCCCTTCCTTGTTAGCTTGGTCAGATGTGAAGAAATTTTAGAATAATCCTTAATGAATTTTCTGTAGTAGCCAGCCAAACCCAGAAAACTGCGAACTTCCGTCGGTGTCTCCGGCTGTTTCCATTGCAAAATAGTTTTAACCTTTGCTGGATCAACTGAAATGCCTTCCCCAGAAACAATGTGCCCTAAAAATTTAACTTCTGATTTCCAAAAATGACACTTTGAAAACTTTGCCTTCAACACATGCTTCCTCAGAGTCTCCAATACAATCCTCAAATGATGCCTGTGCTCCTCTTCCGATTTGGAGTAGACCAAAATATCATCAATAAATACCAGCACAAACTTATTCAACACATCTCTAAAGACTCGGTTCATGAGGTCTACAAAATAGGCTGGTGCGTTGGTTAATCCGAACGGCATAACCAACCACTCATAAAAACAATTCGGTCCCCTAAATGCTGTCAAGGGAATACTATCTTCAGCTACTCTCAATTGATGGAATCCTGAAGCTAGATCTAATTGAGAAAAGATAGAAGCTCCATGTAACTGGTCAAAAAGATCATCGATGCGAGGAAAAGGATATTTATTTCGAATGGTCACTTTGTTCAATCCTCTATAATCAACACAGAACCTTAATGAACCATCCGATTTGGTGACAAACACCGCAGCAGAGCCCCAACAAGAAAAACTGGGTCTAATCAAACCCTTTTCCAAAAGATCTTGCGTCTGCTTAGCCAACTCTTCTCTCTCTCTAGGAGGCATTCTCCTACTGGGTTGAATCACCGGCACTGCTCCTGGAATCAAATCAATACGAAACTCAATCTCTCGATGTGGAGGTAGACACTTAACTTCTTCAAAAACATCAGGAAAATCTTGTACCACATCGATTTCTTCAACTTTCTCTTGAGAAGTCTCAACTCCTAGCAAAAGACTACTCAAGTGAAATCCAGAACTATCGCACGACACTTTGGCAATCCTACCCAAATCAGTCTCTAATGAAACTGTCCTCTCATCACAATTCAGGACTGCTTTATACTTATCGAGCCAATCCATTCCCAAAATATGATCAAATCCTTTAAAATTTAACACATACGGGTCACAAGAGAAACTATGGGACAAATAAGAAAGCTTATAGTCCTTACAGATCGTATCCAATTTTGTTGCTCCACCAATAGGATTAGATACAATAATGGGACGATCCACGGTACTAGGTTTAAGAGAAAACTTTTCCACTGATTCTGAAGATATGAAACTCAAAGATGCGCCTGAATCAAATAACACTTTAATATATTTGCCATCTAAGAGTAGGGTACCTTCCAAAACTCCTTTGCCTTGAGAAGAAGAAGATGAACCTGCTTCCAAAGCAAAAACTTTATCTTGCAGTATCCTCTGAAAAAGTGGACAATTCTTAATCATATGACCGGGCTGACGACAATTAAAACACAACGATCTCTAGACTACTGCCAATCCAGGACCATTCTGACACTGCTGTTGCTGAGATCTTCCTTGAGAACACTGATCCGCCAAATGTCCAATTTGCTGACAATTATAACACTTACGGGGTCCGTTATTGCTTCTTCCCGATTTCTTTCCCTTAGCTTGCCTTTTCCAAAGTGGGTTGAACTTTCTTTTATTTGGGTTAATGGAATTCCCTCTTGAAACTGCTGCTGTTGCCTCCAATTTCTTGCTCATCAAATCTTCATACCTCAAAGCCATATCAACTAAATCAACAAATGATCCTTTCAAGAGCACCGTCATCTTATTCTAGAATTCAGACCTCAATCCTTGCACAAACTTTTCATTCTTCTTGAGGGGAGTATCAATGAGTCCTGATCATAACACGAAAGTTCGTTGAATCTGGTCTCATACTCAGAAATGGTCATGTTTTCCTGCTTCAAATTCATAAAATCCTGGTACAATTGAGTTTTCCTTGCTGTCGGCATAAACTTCTCCGCAAATAACTCCTTAAATCTTTCCCATGAAATATCTTCTTCAGGAATATTTGCAATTGTTGCATCCCACCATGCTGCTGCGCTTCCCTGCAATTGCCACGATGCCATATCCCTTTTCTGGTCATCCGACAATCTCATCCTCTTAAAAATGCGCTCACAAGAGCGTAACCAGGCTTGAACTTCAATTATCGATTCTGAACCTTTAAATGGTTGGCCTCCAAGATCGATAAAATCTTTACATAAGGCTGCAAAACTAACTTGAGACGGTACTGGATTAACAGCCTCTCTAGCAATTTGACTTCGACCATTATCAGTTGAAGTACTGGCCCTAACTCTACCTCTTCTTCCAAAACTCATATTGGCCTCCTAGACAGGTAACCCAACAAGTTTAGATAGGTATATATATATATTTATATGAAAATACAAATACGCACTCTCAAGATAAATATTATTCCAGAGCATAGGTACTTGCTCAACCTAATGCTCTGATACCAGCTGTGACGACCCGGCTTCCTACGCCCAGGAAGACGTGTCATCAATAAGAAAGAAAGGGATAGAAATAGAAAAGAAAAGAAAGAATAACAACATCAGAATCTCACAACGGAATGGAATAAAATATAATATATCAACATAACTATTACATAGTTATATACATCAGAGTTATACAATATCATACAACATGACTATTATATACATATCTGTCAGAACATACATCTCAAATATCATGAACTAACTAACACAACGGAACTATATAGATAGCTACATACGTCTGGTCTCCTGCTCCAACTCCTCCAGAATTCGTCAAAGATAACCTGAATCCCTTGGCTACCCATAAAAAATTTGGGTACCCGAGAGTTTATGAAAAACAAAATACAAACTCCGGGTCAGACATGGGTCTGGTATGAGTAAACGGGTTAAAGTTGTTTAACTTTGAAAATCATTTAAAATAAAGGTATCACGTAAGACTTCCCACACATAAATACGGGTAAGTTTTTACCTTACGCTAACCAAAACATTTCATAGGAAATCCAGTGATATTATAATAGTGTCTAGGGTTTCCAAGTAAAATACAGAAATAGCTGAAATGCTTACATCCACATTTCAACATAGTTGGGCACAATCAAAACGTACGGCGCTTATTGGAAATTGGATCCCATATAATGGCAGGGCTACTGGGGTACCGCCCGTCACAGTACGTGGCCTAGATCACAGTATCGAGAAGCCACCCTAACTCCCCTGCAACACAAGGCCGGAACCATTCCTTACTGAACAGTCCCGAACAAGATAACCCCGTAGTTGGGTGCAGACCAACCGCCCACACAGCCGAATAAAAGGGACATCTAGACAGGGGTATACCTCGTCCTGCTTGGGCATGACCCACCTAACCTTGCTGCACATCCCCTGTTTTAGCCATTCCCGGTTGATGAGGCTTGAGGCTGCGTTTACCTTTTTAGAACATATTTCTTAGAATGCTCATCGTTCGCCTGACGATGTGCTGAAAGCATTCAATCCATACAAGTTCGTTCCGGGTTCGAATGAAACCGAAGGCATTATCTTGTTACACTCGTTTTGGAATCACCCTCAGA
This sequence comes from Allium cepa, assembly GCA_030765085.1. NCBI lineage: Eukaryota > Viridiplantae > Streptophyta > Magnoliopsida > Asparagales > Amaryllidaceae > Allium > Allium cepa. The sequence goes on along the minus strand of CM060934.1, from coordinate 941,448,840 downwards.
GTTAACGACGATAACCCTTGCATTCTGGAAACACCATCTCGATCTTCACTTGAGATTACACGACCTAACGTTTAATTTGGATCGATGTGGTTTTCGGAATATCAAATCGATACCCGATCCCGGTCTCATCGAAATCCAAACGCCATTTTAAAGTCCAAGTTGTCTAATTAACTTAACAGTTTAAATTTAACAATTGAATTCATATAGCGATTTAACATAGATAAATAACATCAGATAAATCATATAATAATTTAATACAGATAAATTATACACAATCATCACAGATATACTCATAACATCGCAGAACATCACAGAATATAAATAAACATCAAACACGATCAATATAATCATCGATTCATATCAACATTTAGTTTGATTTGTTTAAACTTAATTGCATACTTAAGAATAAATCATATTTTATTCTTGCTTAATCAATTACGATTAATTAACTTATTTCAATTTATTAATTACTTATTAATTATTCACTTAATTAATGAATTAATTCTTAATTACTAATCAATAACCTTAATTATTAATTTATAAAACTTAATTACACAATTAATTATTATTAGTTGCTTAATTAATCATTTATTATTAATTGATTTAATCGTTTAATCATTAAGTAATTATTTAATCTGTTATCTATGATTTGTCAATTAATCTACTTCAAATGATCAATTAGATTCTTAATTATAAATGATGTTATACAAGATCATCATTAAAATCAATTACACATTTGATTAAATTTGAAACTATGTATTAAATTATAATTATAAATCTATTATCTACTTAATTAACTTTGTATTTAAATTAATTACTCCTTTTTGTTTTCTGCAAAGCTTAAAGTTTAACTTGGCTTAAACAATTTGGTCAATACTAATTATACTTAGCGTATTTTACTTTAACTTAATATGGTGGCAAACTTGTGGAATTAAAACCCGAAGTCGACACTGTGTTTCCTCGTGCAGAACTCGAGACCAACCCTTACCTCTTTCGTGTTCCCCTCTCTGTCTCTCTTCTTCCTTCCCTGTTTCTATCTTCTCCTTCTTCTTTTTTATTTTTATTTAGTTTAAGTTTTAAACAACAGGTAAGCTAGCACACTCACGCGACTCAAAAGCAAAAGACCCGAAGTAACACGTGATCCAACTCGCGTTTCACCCGAGTTGAAATTGCCCAGACCCTTCCTCACCGCCGTGCACGTGCACGGCGGTCCACCACCGCGCTACTGCACCTCGACACCACCAACAAATCACAAACTCCCCTCTCGTTCGAAATCAAAGCACAGAAAAACGCGACAACCACGAAATCAAAAAAAAACCCAAAAGTCGACTTGCAACAAAACCACCGTAGGCAAATTCACCTCGCTCTCGCGATCACGTCCACCTGACACGACAAGGGTTCGGCCGTACCTAGCCAACTACACACTCTAACTCCTCCCAAAACTTCGCATCACTCGGTTGCGCCATAGTGTCGCAAGCATCAATTAACCAAACCCGAAATATACAGAACCCATAACCCTACTTTTGTTTTCCCTCAACAATTCTTGCATTCGAAATTTTTTTTAACAATTTTCTGGTGATCTCATAACATTACTCTAGCTTCAAGTCGAAATTCAACAAAAATTATTGAATGAATCATCTGAAATTCATAGAAAAGCAAAAATGGGTTATTATCAAACTGCTCCCAGACTTGTTCACTAAAATTTATAATTTGGGTCTTAAAAATCATAACTTAGTATGTTGTTTCAAGATATAACTTTGAATTTACAATTTATGCAACTCGAATTTCGATCATTACTTACCTTTTTACTGTAAGTTTAAGTTTCCAGTGCTTAAATTATACAACTATCTTAAAATCAACTTCAAACCTTAATCTGAAGCTTTAACAACTTTTATTTAGTTAAATTACTAATTAAATAAGATGACTTTATATAAAAGTATGAATTATTCTTTACTTCCTTTGACTCAACAGAAATTTAAAACCTGTAAGAATATCAAGATGCAGAACATATAGAACTATGCCAAACATTCCACAACTTAAATCATAATAATACTTCATGAAATCCATATTAAAAGTTAGATTTAAAAACATGTTTACTCACCAAAACTGTTGTAACAGAGAAGTATTTGATGATGCAAGGGTACTGCAGTTTGCAAATTTGTATTTATGTAACTTCTTTGCTTCCTAACCTTTGAACTTGAAATTTTGATTATTTATTTTCTTCTCTTTTGTTTTATCAGGTTTGTGAAGTTTCTTTTGCTTTTGCAGATACAAATGAGCTAAGGGATAAAATGATGTATACATATATATAACTTCCAACAATGCTGTCTTCTTGCACAAGCTTTCATTTGATATCATATCTTGCTTATTTTATCATGTACTAAAGCCTAAGACAATTCAACCATTTCGGCTGAATAATTTTGTTTTTCAGTACATAAAAGTAGGCTAATTAAATGTTTGTGTTAACATTTATGTTAACATACTATTAATGCTTGCTGACACAACATATGGTATAACATATTTCAGGCTTTGTTTGTACTGAATGTATTCATATCGGTTTACACTATAATGCTTTGCTGACACAATTTTGTACAAAGATATTTGCAGTGTATTTGTAGTAAGATGTATTCATAATTTCATACTTGCAGATTTTTGTTTAAACATACTTATGTTAACATATAGATAAATGTTGCTTGCAGGTTTTGTTTTATTATTTATGCTAGCATATTATTAATGTTTGCTGTTAACTTTGTTTTCTCTTATTATCTTGAACACAAATTTATACACTGATTTTGACCAATTTCATATGTTTGCAGACAAGTTATTTGTGTTTAAAGATATTTGATCTTAACATAGTTACATTTTTATTTATATCTTATACATATTATATTTTGTACTTATGTTTGTAATCCTACTTTTATGTTATATTTATGTTAAATATATAGAAGCTCATGTTTATAACTATATTTATAAGTATTTATATTTATATAGAAGCTCATGTTAAATATTTATAAGCTTATTTTATTTTAGTTATAAAAGCTATTGTTAGAAACAGTACTTAAATCTTATTTTTATTTAAAGTTAAATTTTCCAATATTGGATTTGTAATGTATTTGCACCTATGTATTTTATATTTATATTTAATATGAAAAGAATTGTATTATTGTACTTATTTTTTATTAACTACATTCTTATATCTGATATTAAATGCCATTTATACATAGTTTTTAATTTAATTAAATAAAACAGATTTAATTTTTGAATATTGTTAAAAGAGTCTAGTTTGCATTTTGAAATTATAAATTCTTTTATAACCCATATACAACTAAAAATATCCAACATCTTATTTATTTATAAAAGAAAATATTTTATTTTATTTAAATTTGATCAAAAACTTATGATAATAATGGGGTCAAAATTCCGGGACGTCACATTCCTCCCCCCTTAAAAGAATTTCGTCCCCGAAATTTAAACAACAGTTAATTTCAAAAACTTAATATTAACAATCTAAACATACATATCATCCATACAAAAACAAACAACCAAACAGTCAATTCTAACATCATTACTAATTATCCGGACATAAATTAGGATAAGCTTTTCTAAAACTATCAAGAGTTTCCCAGGTACAATCTCTGGGATCCTCACTCCATTGCACCTTGACGAGTTTCACCACTCTGTTCCTGAGTTGCTTCTCGTCTTGATCTACAATCTGAACAGGATCTCTAACCACAGTCAGGTTGGGTTCTACTTCTAAATCTTCCTGAACAACTGGTTCTACTACTAATGATGGGTCATGAATATATTTCTTAGATGAGACACATGAAATACATTGTGAATTCCAGACATCCGTTCTGGTAATTCAATCCTGTAGGCTACAGTTCCAATTCTTTCCAGCACTCGGAATGGACCAATATATCTCGGAGCAAGTTTTCCCATCTTTCCGAATCTTATAGTACCTTTGATTGGGGAAACTTTGATAAAAACTAAATCTCTGATCTCAAATTCCAATGGTCTTCGTCTCTTATCTGCATATTTCTTCTGACGATCTTGAGCAGCTTTCATCCTTTTCTTGATAAGCTCAACCTTCGCAGAAGCTTCACGAATAAGATCGGATCCGAGTACAAGTCGATCATTCGATTCAATCCAACAAGTTGAGGATCTACACGGTCTTCCTTACAGAGCTTCATAAGGAGTCATCTTAATACTCGCTTGATAACTGTTATTATAGGAAAATTCCACTAGATGAAGATGGTCTTCCCATGATCCACCAAAATCCAATACTCAAGCTCGCAGTATATCTTCCAAAATACGATTAAGTCTCCCCGTTTGTCCGTCCGTCTGAGGATGATAGGCTGTACTTAATCTCAAACTTGTTCCCATTGCTGATTGTAGAGCTTCCCAAAATTTACTAGTGAAAATAGGATCACGGTCACTCACTATGCTAACAGGAACACCATGTAATCTGACTATTTCCTTCAAGAAAATTTCTGCCAAGGATACTGCAGTACGAGTTGCTTTAACTGGAATAAAATGGGCACTCTTCGTTAAACGATCCACAATAACCCATATTCCTTCATTTGCTTTCTCTTATTATCTTGAACACAAATTTATACGCTGATTTTGACCAATTTCATATGTTTGCAGACAAGTTATTTGTGTTTAAAGATATTTGATCTTAACATAGTTACATTTTTATTTATATCTTATACATATTATATTTTGTACTTATGTTTGTAATCCTACTTTTATGTAATATTTATGTTAAATATATAGAAGCTCATGTTTATAACTATATTTATAAGTATTTATATTTATATAGAAGCCCATGTTAAATATTTATAAGCTTATTTTATTTTAGTTATAAAAGCTATTGTTAGAAACAGTACTTAAATCTTATTTTTATTTAAAGTTAAATTTTCCAATATTGGATTTGTAATGTATTTGCACCTATGTATTTTATATTTATATTTAATATGAAAAGAATTGTATTATTGTACTTATTTTTTATTAACTACATTCTTATATCTGGTATTAAATGCCATTCATACATAATTTTTAATTTAATTAAATAAAACAGATTTAATTTTTGAATATTGTTAAAAGAGTCTAGTTTGCATTTTGAAATTATAAATTCTTTTATAACCCATATACAACTAAAAATATCCAACATCTTATTTATTTATAAAAGAAAATATTTTATTTTATTTAAATTTGATCAAAAACTTATGATAATAATGGGGTCAAAATTCCGGGATGTCACATGGGTCGCATGTTGTTAGGTCGGTCTGTTGAGTTGTAAAATGCTACAAATAAGGGTGTTGTGTTACTTGTAAAGTTGTTGGTTTTTGAATAAAATTTGTTTGTGTGTTTTTTGCCACTTTTGTTGAAGTTGAGTGTGATCTCTTTCTTCTTCCATCTTCGGATATTCGAGTGCGCTCGAATCAACGAACTTGAAGCCGATTCACAGAATCTCGTGCGCGAGATCAACGTCGAAGAATCGTAGATCTTCTAACGCGGAATCGTGCGCGATCAACGTGTTGAAGATAGATAGAATCCGGTATCTCAAGAGATCAACAGATTTGGACATTTATCTTGTTTTACTTGATACGAAATCATTTTGTGAGGAAGAAACTTGCGTCAATTTGTATTGAAACATTAATCGCACGTCAAAGTGTTACATCCGATGCACATTCCTCCCCCTTTGCATGCTACCATAGTTGACAAAGCCAAACTTGCTCCTCAGGCACCCAACCTCCTTCTAGTTGCTTCTAACCCTATCAAAAGAAGCAATAACAAAACTGGAGAGAAAAACTATGCCAAATCAAAAATCACCACTATCAGAAACTCTTCCTATTTGCTCTAATTCGAATAGAGCAATGACTAGAAAATGAAAATTGGCTTACTCAATGCCATGCATTGAGTTTAATCAATGACACAAAAGATAGGAACATGGAATATCAGGGGTGCCCACCTTGTTATAAAACTGGATCAGTGTAAACGTCTGAATAATTCAAATGATCTCAGTATGTTTTGGTATTCTGGAAACTAAATTAAGTCTTGCTCCAACTCAAAGGGCAGCTAGATATATAAACCCCTCATGGAAACTAATACATAACCATGATGATGCTGCATATGGTAGAATCATGATTATATTCGACCCTTCACTTCATCAACTTACCCTCATTTCTACCTCTAAGCAAATGATACACTGCCATAATATCCATATCCCTTCCTTTATCTCATTCTACATTACATTCATCTATGCTGAAAACACTGGCACTGCCAGAGAATCTGTCTTCCATACCATTCCATTTCTAAGGCAACAATTTCACCCCTGGATCATATGTGGGGACTTTAACCGCTCCTTGAGAATATCCGACCGTATACGAGGCAGCCCACTTTCCTTGACTGAAATCAAATCATTGAACATGATCATACATAATTTTGATCTTACAAAAATTAAGACTACTGGAGTTGCTTACTCATGGAATAACAAAAGAAAACATTGATGCAGAACATTTTCCAAAATCGACTTTGCTTTTTGTAACCATGCAAAACTTGTCAAATAGCCTGCCATACACAACTATCTTCCTCCCCCTTACTATCATGAGAGGCAAAATTAGTTTTAAATTTTTTTAATTCGTGGGTCAATGAACCATAATTTCTTAATATTGTTAATGAAGTATAGAACAGTCCTAACTATGGCAATCCCATGTTTGTTTTGTAGAAGAAACTGAAAGTTGCTAAGGTGATTTTATGGGCAAATATGAAATATGGAAAAAGCACCGAGCAATCTGAATATTTGAAGATTCAACTTAAGGACATCCAAAAGCAAATGCTTGCTGATGTGCACAACTCTGGTTATGCAAGCATAAAAGTTAACTTAACAAATCTGTACACTGGTGCACTCAACATTGAAAGCAATATGATCATGCAGAAGGCTAGAATCCATTGGAAAAAGGGAGGAGACAGGAACACTTCATACTTTCATGCATCTCTCAAAGAAAAACACATTAAAGAAAATATAGGTTCAGTGATAAATCGTCAAGGACAAAATCAAGGCAATAAAGAAAGCACTAACCAGGCCTTCATCCAATTTTTTTCTAGTCGTTTAGTAATGAGGATAATTTTGTTCCTGGCATTAATGAAATAGACTATTCCTGCCTCAACTAAGTATCACAAACCATAATGCTCTTTCTGTGAATGTGAAGGGTGCTGAAATCAAGCAGGCTATGTTCAATCTAAATAAAAATTCATGTGGGGGGGGGGGGGGGCAGATGGATTTAATGCATGCTTCTTGACGCAGCGGATTAAACAGAAAATCGATATGACGATGAAAATGTACCAATCGGTAGATTGAGAAATACTGATATGCCCAAATTCGTTGATCCGAAGATACCGAATTTTAGCTATCTCTGACTTGTTGATCCGAAGATACCAGGAAAGAGATCTACGATTCTTCAACGTTGATCTTGCGCACAAGATTCCGTGAATCGGCTTCACAAACGAAGATTCGAGCGCACTCGAATGACGTAGGTGGAGATAGGAGATCACACTTGACTATCAATTAGAAGAAAGCACAAAGCAATCAAAAGGAATTTTATTCAAAAGTCAACAACCTTTACAAGTGACACAACGTGCCTATTTATAGGCTTACAACTCAATACACGACTTAACAAAGCGGTACGACAAACACACATTCAAACAACCTAAACAATATAACAGCACATGACTCAACTTGACTCGGTAACAACTTAATGTGAATCAGCCACGACTCAGTAACTCGGCAACGACTCAGTAATTTGGCAACGACTTAGTAACCCGATTCTGACTCAAATTTAAAATTAAAGTCGCTCGCGACTTAACTTTCTTCCATAACAATACATCGGCCGCGACTTACTAAGGTCGTTCGTGATTCCTTTGCCGCTGGAATTGAAATAGGGCTTCGATCATAGAGGCCGCGGAAGTGAATTGGGATGGGTCGTAGGTCGGCCGTGATTGGAGGTGGAAGTGGAGGTAACGACTCATGGTTGCTGCTTCATTTTGCATGACATTGATAAGTCGCTCGCGACTCATGGTGGATTTCACGACTTAAGGAGATAGAGTTAGGTCGTTTGCTTGTGGAATTAGGTCGCAGGAAGGATGTCTTTAGAAAGTTAGGTCGCGTGATGGATTTAGGTCGTTCACGACCTATGGCATTTGTTAAGTCGCGGCAAGTGGTGGAGTTAGGTCGTTCACGACCTATGGAATTTGTTAAGTCGCGGTCAGAGGTGGAGTTAGGTCGTTCACGACCTATGGAGTTCGCTAGGTCGCGGCAGGTGGTGGAGTTAAGCGCGGTGAGTGTTTCCCCTGTACATCCTCCCTGGGTACGAAAGAATTCGTCCTCGAATTCGCATTTTCTTGATCATCAGCATAATACGGAATCAAGTGTTTCACATTAAACACATCAGAAGTATGAATCTCTCCTGGCAACCTTAATCGATACGCATTATCATTGATCCTCTTCAAGATTTCTACTGGTCCAATCTTTCGTGCTTTCAACTTATTGTAAGTTCCAACTGGAAAACGATCTTTCGTCAATACCGCGTAAACAAAATTACCCTCTCTGAAGACTACACTTCTTCGTTTCTTATCTGCCATTTGTTTATACCTCTCATTTGTCTTCTCCAATCGTTCCTGAACGATTCTATGGCATTCTGTCAACCCATCAACAAAATCAGCAGCTCGCTTAACTGTTCCCTTCGGTTGTGGCACTATCGTTAAATCCAATGGCCCCTTTGGTAAACTTGAATATACAATCTGAAATGGACTGTAACCAGTGCTTCGGTTAACAGCATGGTTATGAGCAAACTCTGCCTGACATAACTTCATATCCCAACTTTTCAAATTATCCTGTACAAGACATCGCAACAGATTTCCCAACGATCCGTTAACAACTACGGTCTGTCCGTCTGTCTGCGGATGGTATGCACTACTGAAATTCAGCTTCGTTCCGACCATCTTCCACAAACTTAGCCAAAAGTGACTCAGAAAACGAGTATCTCTATCCGACACAATAGATTCTGGTAACCCATGTAAACGATAAATTTCTTTAAAGAACAACTGAGCAACACGAACAGCATCTGCCGTCTTCTTACAAGCAATAAAATGTGCCATCTTCGAAAACCTGTCCACCACAACAAATATAGAATCCTTCCCCCTCTGAGTTCTCGGCAAACCCAACACAAAATCCATACTGATATCAACCCATGGTTTAATAGGCACGGGTAATGGCATACACAACCCCGCATTCGTAGCCGTTCCCTTCGAAACCTGACAGATATGACATCTCTCCAGAAATCTCTCTACCTCTTTCCTCATTGACGGCCAAAAATAAGATTGAGGAATTAATTGCAACGTACGATCTCTGCCTACATGGCCTTCTTCATGTAACTCTTTGATGATCTTCATTCTTAAGCTGCAATCTGGAATGCATAATCGATTCCCCTTGAATAAGAATCCATCAACCAATACAAATTCATCGGTATTCTCATCCTTAACTTTCTTAACAAACTTTGCAAAGTAAGGATCCTCCTCAAACAACTCTGGCAATAATTCGAATCCTGTCACTTCAACTTTCAATGTTGTCAACAAGTGATTCCTCCTGCTCAAAGCATCCGCTACACGATTTGTTACCCCTGATTTGTGTTTCACAACGAACGTAAACTGCTGCAAATAGGCAACCCATGATGCATGTCTCGCTGAAATCTTGTCTTGGCCTTGTAAATGCTTTAACGCCTCATGATCAGTGTATAAAACAAACTCTTTCTGAAATAGATAGTGTCTCCAGTGTTTCACAGCTTGCACAACAGCATAAAATTCCACATCGTAAGTGCTATATCTCAATTTTGCTCCTGATAACTTTTCACTGAAATAAGCAACGGGTTTCCCACTCTGACTCAGGACTCCACCAATTCCCACCTTCGACGCATCAGTATGCAATTCAAACAACAACTGAAAATTTGGTAAAATAAGAATCGGTGCTGTCGTCAATAGTTCCTTGATCTTCTCAAAAGCAACCCCGGCTTCCTCTGACCACGAAAACTGTTTACCCTTCATGCAATCAATAACTGGCGCCATCACGCTACTGAAGTGTGGAATAAATCTTCGGTAGAATGAAGCCATCCTATGAAAACTCCGAACTTCTGTTATCGTCTTGGGCTGTGGCCAATTTCTGACTGCCTCAACTTTACTCTGATCAACTTGAATACCTTCTCCTGAAACAACATAACCTAGAAATAAAACACTATGTGTCATAAACGTACATTTCTTCGTAGCAGCATAAAATTGTTCCTCACGAAGAATAATCAGCACTTCCCTCAAATGTTGAACATGCTCCTCCATATTCCGGCTATATATCAGAATATCATCGAAATAAACCACCACGAACTTCCCAATGAATGGTCTAAAGATTTGATTCATCATCCGCATGAATGTACTAGGTGCATTTGATAAACCAAATGGCATAACCAACCATTCGTACAACCCCTCTCTCGTCTTGAAGGCTGTCTTCCATTCGTCTCCAGGTCTAATCCGAATTTGGTGATAACCACTCTTCAAATCAATCTTCGAAAAGATAGTTGCCCCACTCAACTGATCTAGCAAGTCATCCAACCTTGGCATTGGAAATCTATATCTCACCGTAATCTTATTCAATGCTCGACTGTCAGTGCACATCCTCCACGTTCCGTCCTTCTTTGGTACTAACAAAGCTGGCACAGCACATGGACTCAAACTTTCCTGCACACGTCCCTGCTCAAGTAACTCTTCCACCTGTCTTCTCAACTCTTCATGTTCCTTCGGACTCATTCGATAATGTGGTCTATGCGGTAATACTGCTCCTGGAACAAGATCGATTTGATGTTGAATGTCTCTCAGTGGCGGTAACTCCTTAGGCAACTCTTTTGGAAATACATCCTCAAATTCTTTCAAAACTGGCTTCGCTTCTTCTGGAATTTCAACCTCTTCACTACAATCTCGCCCAATCAACAAGTACACTTCAGGTTCCTCTTCAACTTCCTTAACAAACTCCTTCAAAGATAACAAAGTTTTCAATTCTTCAATCTCCTCAGATTTGCTCTCTCCTTGTTGCCTTTTCTTTGGAACTAAAATAATCTTAACGCCTTCAAACATAAAACTATAACTATTGGTTTCGACCGTCATGCTGCACTGCTCGATCATACTGCCACGGTCTTCCCAAAAGCAAATGACAAACATCCATTTCAACTACATCACACCAAATCTCGTCCTTATATTTCTTTCCAATGGAAAATGGAACTCGAACTCGCCTATCCACCTTCACCTCTCCTCCTTTTCTCAGCCACGCTAGCTTGTAAGGATTAGGGTGTTTCTCCGTCTACAACTTCAGCTTCCTCACAGCTTCAGTAGAAATAATATTGTCACAACTTCCTGCATCAATCACAAACATACACACTTTTCCCAGAATAATGCATGTAGATTGAAAAATGTTGCTCCTCAACCAACTAGCTTCATCTTCTTGCTTTGGTGTTAAACAAGACCTCCTCATCATTAGATTACACCCTTTGTCTCCCGATGCGATATCCTGTTCATTCTCCTCAACTGGACTATCTTCACCATCAACAGCATCCTCACTTTCAACTTCAGCTATCATAGCTCGTTTCTTTGGTTTTGGACACTCATTGCTTTTATGACCCATCTTCTGGCAATTGTAGCATTTGAAACCATTGTTAACCTTCGCCTTCTCACTCTCCTTTACTACAGGTTTACTGACAGATTTAGAAACATTAGAACTTCCGCTAACACCCTTCACTTGATTGTTGGAATTAGTAAACACACCACCTCCACGTCTTCCCTGCTTCTCCCAAGCCAACGCCTTCTGATGTGCCTCCGCCACAGATCTTGGATCAAACATATTAACCATATCCTGGATCTGCATTCGTAACCCTCCAACAAATCTTGCTGTCAGCTGCTCTTCCATTTCCATTATATCGTTCCTGGCAATGAGTTGGTAAAATTCATCTGCATAGTCGTTAACTGATTTCGTCCCCTGCCGTAGATTCTGCAATCTCTGGTACATGAGTGATTGATAGTTGTATGGCAAAAATGTAGCTCTCATCATTTTCTTCATCTTATCCCACTCTACAACCTTCGACTTCCCCATCCTTTCTCTCGTAAGTTTAGTTTGCTGCCACCACGCCAAAGCTCTTCGCCTCAATCTAGTAGCAACCAACTTCACTCGACGATCTTTAGGAACCTCCTTGAAATCAAAGATCTCCTCAACATTAGACAACCAATCCAAAAATTCTTCGGCAACCATTCCACCTTTAAATTCAAGAATTTCCGTCTTCATTCCCGATTCCCATCGACGATCATCATCTACATCTCGATACTGACATCGTGTTTGTTCTCTATCTCGATAATGAACACTTCCCCTATCACCATCAAACTCCTCATCAAAATCTGAAGTATATCGATGTCGATCACGACCTCCAACATCTCTACTACCACTCCTTCGATCAACATTCCTATCACGATTGTCAATACTTCTATGATCTTCTCTTCTCTCCCGATCTGAATGTATCGAAGCTCTACTTCTCCCATGGCTCGATTCAGGTGAAACTCTTCTTCTACTTTGATTCATTTCAAGCATCATTCTCTCTAATCGACCAATTCCTTCATTCAACTTCTCAGTAAAACTCTCGTGGATTCGTTGCTCCATTTCATCAGCCTCTTCTCTTCCATACAAGGCATTCATATTGCGATGACGTTGAGCTCGTCTCGGAGGCATGATTGAACTTCACAAATAATTCAAAAAATCTCAAAACTTCAACAAATTTGACTTCAAAAATCTTCAAACAAAACGACTCCAAAACTACAATTCAAATCAACTAGCACGGCTTCAAGCTTGCTTCGAACTTCACTTTGGCGTGCAAACTCTCCCCTACAAATTCAAACACCTTTCCACACTTTGATCCAAAGTAAGATGGATCGAAACTCCCAACTTGTTGCAACTTCACGATGAACTCCAAATTCCTCAACAATGGCAAATCCAATTTCCAAACTTCAATTTCTCGAAACCCAAATCTCCAAATGATGCAAACTCCTTGCAATCTAGCTCTGATACCAAAACTGACGCAGCGGATTAAACAGAAAATCGATATGACGATGAAAATGTAGCAATCGGTGGATTGAGAAATACTGATATGCCCAAATTCGTTGATCCGAAGATACCGAATTTTAGCTATCTCTGACTCGTTGATCCGAAGATACCGGGAAAGAGATCTACGATTCTTCAACGTTGATCTTGCGCACAAGATTCCGTGAATCGTCTTCACAAACGAAGATTCGAGCGCACTCGAATGACGTAGGTGGAGATAGGAGATCACACTCGACTATCAATTAGAAGAAAGCACAAAGCAATCAAAAGGAATTTTATTCAAAAGTCAACAACCTTTACAAGTGACACAACGTTCCTATTTATAGGCTTACAACTCAATACACGACTTAACAAAGCGGTACGACAAACACACATTCAAACAACCTAAACAATATAACAGTACATGACTCAACTTGACTCGGTAACAGCTTAATGTGAATCGGCCATGACTCAGTAACTCGGCAACGACTCGGTAATTTGGCAACGACTTAGTAACCCTGTTCCGACTCAAATTTAAAATTAAAGTCGCTCGCGACTTAACTTTCTTCCATAACAATACATCGGCCGCGACTTACTAAGGTCGTTCGTGATTCCTTTGCCGCTGGAATTGAAATAGGGCTTCGAGCATAGAGGCCGCTGAAGTGAATTGGGATGGGTCATAGGTCGGCCGTGATTGGAGGTGGAAGTGGAGGTAACGACTCATGGTTGCTGCTTCATTTTGGTTCGCGACATTGATAAGTCACTCGCGACTCATGGTGGATTTCGCGACTTAAGGAGATAGAGTTAGGTCGTTTGCTTGTGGAATTAGGTCGCGGGAAGGATGTCATTAGAATGTTAGGTCACGTGATGGATTTAGGTCGTTCACGACCTATGGCATTTGTTAAGTCGCGGCAAGTGGTGGAGTTAGGTCGTTCACGACCTATGGAATTTGTTAAGTCGCGGTCAGAGGTGGAGTTAGGTCGTTCACGACCTGTGGAGTTCGCTAGGTCGCGGCAGGTGGTGGAGTTAAGCGCGGTGAGTGTTTCCCCTGTATCACTTCTACACAACCTGCTGGTCAATAGTTGGAAATTATGTACGTCAGGTTGTGAAGTTCTTCTTCAAACATGCCAAAATGATGAAATCTTTCAACAACACGAATATATCTCTAATTCCCAAAGTTAGAAATGCTAATGATGTTTGTGATTTCAGACCCACGGCTTGTTGCAACACAATATACAAATGTATCTCGAAGATTCTTGCTACCTAATGAAATTAATGCTTCCCACTATTATTTCCTATAACCAAGCTGCCTTCATTGAAGGTAGGAATATTCTAAACAATGTGTTGCTGTCAAGCTTCTTCGTGGATATAAAAACTAAAATGTTTCACCAAGACCCATGATGAAACTGGACATAATGAAGGCCTTTGACACTATTTAGTGGGATGCAATAGTTAGAATTATGGGGTACATGAACTTTTCTTCGCATTTTATATCTTGGGTGTATGAATATATGTCAACTGTGAGATTCTCAATGATCATCAATGGCTCCAGTACTGAATTCTTTGGCAGCAAGCAAGGAATAAGGCAGGGTGACCCAATGTCAGCGTAAATTTTTATCATTGTGATGGAACTTCTAACCCAAATGCTTAATAAAACGGTTGCTCAACGAATATTTTAAACTCACCCAAAATGCATACTACCCTAGGTCACATCCATTCTCTTTTCTGATGGCCTAGTGATTTTCTACAAACCAAATCAAACCACCATTCAAACCATCACTTCCACTCAAACTGTTCCACAGTATGACAGGCCTCAAAATCCATCTTTAAAAATAAAAAATTATGTTTTCTAAAGTATGTGAAGTTCAAGTAGAATCTATTTATAATGCATCTGGTTTAAAGCTAAATCATGACACCATTACCTATCTGAGATTACCCTTTAGAACTTCTAGGATCACCACCCTGCAATGCTTGCCTTTATATGAAAGAATCACTGCCAAACTTGAGTGTTGGGCTAGCAGGAAATTGAGTCAGGCTGGTCGTGTCACCCTTATAAAAGCCGTTATATTCTCCATGCAGTTATATAGGGCTAGAACATTCATCCTCCCCCTTAAACTGATCAGAATGTTAAGGACTGCATTCATGAAATATCTACGGGCTGGAACCACCCATGGTCGATACTTAACACTTATCTCCTTCAATCGTATTGAGAGACCCTTCAACAAGGGAGGTCTGGCATTCATAACATCCTTATATGGAATAAAGCATCTTTTTTCGTACACATTGATAACTTCCTGAACAACACTGACAACATATGGGTTCAATGGTCCAAGATACATATGCTGCATGGTAGAGACTTCTGGTCCATGACAACACCTCAAAACTCAAGCTGGACTTGGTGAAGTATTTTTAAACTGCGTGAAACAGTGCTCCCCATATTAAGTATGACATAACTCCTTATGGAAGAGTGAGGTTCTGGGATGACCTATGGTTAGAGCATGGGTTCATTCTTAGCAAACAACTTTCCTATAATGAGATTGAGCAAGTAAGCAAGAATGCCTATGTATCCTCTGTGATTCATGGTAAGAATTTTCTACTCCCAAACCCATCTAATTTGGGAATACATGAGATATGGAAACAAATTCAAAATGTTAAAGTCTGTGAAGCTATTGATGATCGAATTAGTTGGTATGAGAATGGTAAGAAATTTAGTATTACTTCCTTGTACCTAACTCTTTCAAAAGTTAATTAGATCCCCTACTGCAAATGGTATAAAAGGATTTGGAAATGTGACAGTTCAGCTGTCGAAAATCTTACTCTATGGAAAGTTATCAACAATGCTATGCAAATTATTTAGTAAGGGAATGAATATGAACATTTTTCGTGTCTTCTATAATGTGATACCTGAAACTCTTGATCATGTTTTCTATGAGTGACCTAAAATTTATGTATTATGGAAAATGATCGTGGAGTGTCTAATTGATAATGTATTGGTTCTTCGAAGTGATGGAGTTTGGGGGCATATATTCAGGCTGACTATTGGTAAGGAGGGAAAGGCAAGAGTTTTAACTTTATTCTCAATAAATTTATTTATAATGTTTGGAGAGAAAGTAACACAAGAATCTTTCCAAATGCAGAAACAAATCCATGGCGCAGCTCAGAAAGCTCTTGGTTCATAAAATAAGAGAAGGTCTGAATTTGGTGAAATTTAGCTTCGACCCTGGGATTCTGATACCACTATGTTGATTGTCCTTTCTCTGCTTCCTTGTTTCCTTTTTTGTTTTTCAATTTGTGTCCTGTTAGTTTTTTCTTGTGGTTGTCGCACCATATTCCTATGTCTTCCTTGTACATGTCTTTTTTGACATGTTTTGTTCTTTCTTTTCTCTTTGGTGCATTAATAAAATGGTAGAGGACCATCCAGCCCCGTCGGCCTTGCCAAAAAACAAAAATATTAACTTATTTAATTGACCTGAAAACAATATTAACATAATCAATTGACCTAAAAGCAATATTAACATATTTAATTGACTTAAAAACAATATTAATATATTTAATTGACTTAAAAAATATTAATATATTTTAATTGGATAATCCTTAAGAATATGATGAAGTATTTACCTCGATTGAAACAGCGGCCATTCTTAGATCGTCATCTCCACACGACTCAATTTTCTCCACCGCAACCGCCGACTTATCTCCACACGACTCAATTTCACCGTCCCACGACTCATTCCCTCC
Organism: Allium cepa; assembly: GCA_030765085.1. NCBI lineage: Eukaryota > Viridiplantae > Streptophyta > Magnoliopsida > Asparagales > Amaryllidaceae > Allium > Allium cepa. The sequence continues at coordinate 941,431,943 of CM060934.1, read as the reverse complement.
AACAACCCACGACTCAACATCACCGACTCACTCCCCTCACGCGACATCGATTCCAATCTAAAACCCTAAATCGCGATACTGCTATAAGTCGCGAACGACTTAAGTTCCCCTCCGCCTCTTTCATGTGTCGCGTGCGCGACTTAACCTTTACCCGTCAATCCTTTATAAGTCGCGAACGAGTTATCCTCCATAAGTCGTTACCGAGACATAGCTTAAGTTGAAGACGAGATAGCTTGAGTCGTTACCGTGTTATCTCTTAAGGATGATGATTATTTTAAGTCGCGAACGGTTTTGTTAAGTCGTAGCCGAAGCATTCTATGAGTCGTAGCCGGGTTAGTGAACCGTTACTGAGTCATCTTCAAGACGCGAAGAAGGAGCCGAGTCACTGCATTTCTTAAGTCGCGTGTACTGATTGTGTTGTAATTTTCTTTAAGTCTTTGTGTTGTGTCATAAACCCTATAAATAGGGATGTAATGTCATTGTTGTTGTTGTTGAAAATTTGAATAAAATTCTTCTTTGTTAGCTTTGTGCTTTCATTAAATTGGTAGTCGAGTGAAATCTCCTATCTCCACCTACGTCATTCGAGTGCGCTCGAATCAACGTTTGTTGAAGCCGATTCGCGGAATCAAGTGCGCTTGATCAACGTCGAAGAATCGTAGATCTTTGTTTCTCGGTATCGTGCACGATCAACGAGACGAAGATAGCTAGAATCCGGCATCTTTGGATCAACGGATTTGGGCATTGCAGTATTCTCAACTCACCGATTGCTATTTCCATCGACATATCAAGTTTTTTGTTAATCCGCTGCGTCAGTTTGGTATCGGAGCGAGGTTTTAGCCAATCATAGCTAAATCGGGTCTTGGAGCCAAGTATTTGAAGTTTGAAGTTGTTCATCGTGTTTTTGGATCAAAGTATGGAAAGGTGTTTGAATTTGTGGGGGAGAATTTGCGCGCCAAAGTCGAGTTTGAAGTGTTGAATCCGTGCCGACCTATCCTAGGTCGTTGCATTCTAACGAGTTAGTGTTGAACCGAGTTACTTTGTGCCGAGCCAAGGAGTTTGTGCGGGCTAGTGTGAGCCGTGACTTGTTGTTTGTTGAAGTTTTGTGTTCAATTTGTTGAAGTTTGTTTGAAGTTCAATCATGCCACCGAGACGAGCTCAACGTCATCGCAATATTAATGCCTTGTATGGAAGAGAAGAGGCCGATGAAATAGAGCAACGAATCAACGAGAGCTTCACTGAGAAGTTGAATGAAGGAATTGGTCGCTTAGAGAGAATGATGCTTGAAATGAATCAAAGTAGAAGAAGAGTTTTACCTGAATCGAGCCATGGGAGAAGTAGAGCTTCGATACATTCAGATCGGGAGAGAAGAGAAGATCATAAAAGTGTTGATAATCGTGATAGGAATGTTGATCGAAGGAGTGATAGTAGAGATGTTGGAGGTCGTAATCGACATCGATATACTTCAGATTTTGATGAGGAGTTTGATGGTGATAGGGAAAGTGTTCATTATCGAGATAGAGAACAAACACGACGTCAAAATCGAGATGTAGATGATGATCGTCGATGGGAATCGGTAATGAAGATGGAAATTCCAGAGTTCAAGGGTGGAATGGTTGCTGAAGAATTTTTGGATTGGTTGTCTAATGTTGAAGAGATCTTTGATTTCAAGGAGGTTCCTAAAGATCGTCGAGTGAAGTTGGTTGCTACTAGATTGAGGGGAAGTGCTTTGGCGTGGTGGCAGCAAACTAAACTTACGAGAGAAAGGATGGGAAAGTCGAAGATTGTAGATTGGGAGAAAATGAAGAAATTAATGAGAGCTACATTTTTACCATACAACTATCAATCACTCATGTACCAGAGATTGCAGAATCTACGGCAGGGGACGAAATCAGTTAACGACTATGCAGATGAATTTTACCAACTCATTGCCAGGAACGATATAATGGAAACGGAAGAGCAGCAGACAGCAAGATTTGTTGGAGGGTTACGAATGCAGATCCAGGATATGGTTAATATGTTCGATCCAAGATCTGTAGCGGAGGCACATCGGAAAGCGTTGGCTTGGGAGAAGCAGGGAAGGCGCGGAGGTGGTGTGTTTACTAACGCTAACAATCAAGTGAAGGGTGTTAGCGGAAGTTCTATTGTTCCTAAAGTTATTGCAAAGCCAGTTGTGAAGGAAGGTGAGAAGGCGAAGGTTAGCAGTGGGTTCAAATGTTACAATTGCCAGGAGATGGGTCATAAAAGCAACGAGTGTCCGAAGCCGAAGAAGAGAACTATGATAGTTGAAGCTGAGGATGAGGAGGAAGAAGCTGATTGTACTAATTCATTACCGGTTGAGGATGAAGACTTGTTGTCGGGAGACGAAGGATATTCACTGATGATGAGGAGAAGTTGTTTGACACCGAAGCAAGAGGAGGAAGACAGTTGGTTGAGGAATAACATATTTCAGTCTACTTGCACTATTCTTGGAAGAGTCTGTAAATTTGTTATTGATGCCGGGAGTTATGATAATATTATCTCTACAGAGGCTGTGAAGAAGTTGGAATTGAAAACCGAGAAGCATCCTAAACCGTACAAGTTAGCTTGGTTAAGGAAGGGTGGTGAAGTGAAAGTTGGACGAAGAGCTTGTGTTAAATTTTCAATCGGGAAGAAATATAAAGATGAAATTTGGTACGATGTAGTGGACATGGATGTGTGTCATCTGTTGTTGGGCAGACCATGGCAGTTTGATAGAGCAGTACAACATGATGGTCGTGCTAATAGCTACAGTTTCATGTTTGAAGGTACTAAAATCACGTTAGTTCCCAAGAAGCGGCAACAGAAAGAAAGCAAGCTGGAGGAAATTGAAGAATTGAAAACTCTGTTAACTTTGAAGGAGTTTGTCAAGGAAGTCGAAGAGGAACCTGAAGTGTACTTGTTGATAGGGCGTGAGAGCAGTGAAGAGGTTGAAATTCCAGAAGAAGCGAAGCTAGTTTTGAAAGAATTTGAGGATGTATTTCCAGAAGAGTTGCCTAAGGAGTTACCACCACTGAGAGACATTCAACATCAAATCGATCTTGTTCCAGGAGCAGTATTACCGCATAGACCACATTATCGAATGAGTCCGAAGGAACATGAGGAGTTGCGAAGGCAGGTGGAAGAGTTACTTGAGCAGGGACGTGTGCAGGAAAGTTTGAGTCCATGTGCTGTGCCAACTTTATTAGTACCAAAAAAGGACGGAACGTGGAGGATGTGCACTGACAGTCGAGCATTGAATAAGATTACGGTGAGATATAGATTTCCAATGCCAAGGTTGGATGACTTGCTAGATCAGTTGAGTGGGGCAACTATCTTTTCGAAGATTGACTTGAAGAGTGGATATCATCAAATTCGTATTAGACCAGGTGATGAGTGGAATACTACTTTTAAAACCAGGGAGGGTCTATACGAATGGTTGGTTATGCCATTTGGTTTATCAAATGCGCCTAGTATGTTCATGCGGGTGATGAATCAAATCTTTAGACCATTCATTGGGAAATTCGTGGTGGTGTATTTCGATGATATTCTAATATATAGCCGGAGTATGGAGGAGCATGTTCAACATTTGAGGGAAGTGCTGATTATTCTTCATGAGGAACAATTTTATGCTGCTACAAAGAAATGCGTGTTCATGACGCATAGTGTTTTATTTCTGGGATATGTTGTGTCAGGAGAAGGTATACAGGCGGACCAGAATAAAGTTGAAGCAGTCAGGAATTGGCCACAGCCAAAGACAATTACGGAAGTGAGAAGTTTTCATGGGCTAGCGTCATTCTACCGAAGATTCATTCCACACTTCAGTAGCGTGATGGCTCCAGTTACTGATTGCATGAAAGGAAAACAGTTTGTATGGTCAGAGGAAGCAGGGGTTGCTTTTGAGAAGATTAAAGAACTATTGACGACAGCGCCGATTCTTGTTTTACCAAATTTTCAGTTGTTGTTTGAATTGCATACTGATGCGTCGAAGGTGGGAATTGGTGGAGTCCTGAGTCAGAGTGGGAAACCCGTTGCTTATTTCAGTGAGAAGTTATCAGGAGCAAAGATGAGGTGTAGCACGTACGATGTGGAGTTTTACGCAATTGTTCAGGCTGTTAAGCATTGGAGACACTATCTGTTTCAGAAAGAATTTGTTTTGTACACTGATCATGAGGCGTTGAAGCATATGCAAGGACAGGACAAGATTTCGACGAGACATGCATCATGGATTGCTTATTTGCAGCAGTTTACTTTAGTCGTTAAACACAAATCAGGGGTGACAAACCATGTAGCTGATGCTTTGAGTAGGAGGAGTCATTTATTAACGACAATGAAAGTTGAAGTGACAGGTTTTGAATTATTGCCAGAGCTGATTGAAGAAGATCCTTACTTTGCAAAGTTTGTTAAGAAAGTTAAGGATGAGAATACCGATGAATTTGTATTTGTTGATGGATTCTTATTCAAGGGGAATCGATTATGCATTCCAGATTGCAGCTTAAGAATGAAGATCATCAAAGAGTTACATGAAGAAGGCCATGTAGGCAGAGATCGTACGTTGCAATTAATTTCTCAATCTTATTTTTGGCCGTCAATGAGGAAAGAGGTCGAGAGATTTGTGGAAAGATGTCATATCTGTCAAGTTTCGAAAGGAACGGCTACGAATGCGGGATTATATATGCCGTTACCTGTGCCTACCAGACCATGGGTTGATATCAGCATGGATTTCGTTTTGGGTTTGCCGAGAACTCAAAGGGGAAATGATTCTATATTTGTTGTGGTGGACAGGTTTTCGAAGATGGCACATTTTATAGCCTGTAAGAAGACAGCGGATGCAGTTCGAGTGGCACAATTATTCTTTAAAGAGGTGTATCGATTGCATGGTTTACCGGGATCTATTGTTTCTGATCGAGATACTAGATTTTTAAGTCATTTTTGGTTAAGTTTGTGGAAGATAGTGGGAACGAAGCTGAAATTTAGTAGTGCTTATCATCCGCAAACAGATGGGCAAACAGAGGTGGTGAATAGATTGTTGGGAAACTTGTTACGATGTCTTGTGAAAGACAATTTAAAGAGTTGGGATGTGAAGTTGTGTCAAGCTGAATTTGCTCATAATCATGCAGTGAATCGTAGTACGGGATTCAGTCCATTTCAGATTGTATATTCAAATTTACCCAGGGGACCATTGGATTTGGCAGTAGTACCACAACCGAAGAGGACAGTTAAAAGGGCTGCTGATTTTGTTGATGGGTTGACGGAATGTCATAGAATCGTTCAGGAACGATTGGGAAAGACAAATGAGAAGTATAAACAAATGGCGGATAAGAGATGGAGAAATATTGTCTTCAAAGAGGGTGATTTTGTTTATGCAGTATTAACAAAAGATCGTTTTCCAGTTGGAGCTTATAATAAGTTAAAAGCACGAAAGATTGGTCCATTAGAAATCCTGAAGAAGATCAATGATAATGTGTATCGGTTAAAGTTGCCGGAAAATGTTCATACTTCTGATGTTTTCAATGTCAAACATTTAATTCCGTATTGTGGGGAGGATTTCATCGAGGATGACGAGAGTGTGAATTCGAGGACGAATTCTTTCCAACAAGGGGAGGATGATGAAGTATTTACCTCGATTGAAACAGCGGCCATTCTTAGATCGTCATCTCCACACGACTCAATTTTCTCCACCGCAACCGCCGACTTATCTCCACACGACTCAATTTCACCGTCCCACGACTCATTCCCTCCAACAACCCACGACTCAACATCACCGACTCACTCCCCTCACGCGGCATCGATTCCAATCTAAAACCCTAAATCGCGATACTGCTATAAGTCGCGAACGACTTAAGTTCCCCTCCGCCTCTTTCATGTGTCGCGTGCGCGACTTAACCTTTACCCGTCAATCCTTTATAAGTCGCGAACGAGTTATCCTCCATAAGTCGTTACCGAGACATAGCTTAAGTCAAAGACGAGATAGCTTGAGTCGTTACCGTGTTATCTCTTAAGGATGATGATTATTTTAAGTCGCGAACTGTTTTGATAAGTCGTAGCCGAGGCATTCTACGAGTCATAGCCGGGTTAGTGAACCGTTACCGAGTCATCTTCAAGACGCGAAGAAGGAGCCGAGTCACTGCATTTCTTAAGTCGCGTGTACTGATTGTGTTGTGATTTTCTTTAAGTCTTTGTGTTGTGTCATAAACCCTATAAATAGGGATGTAATGTCATTGTCGTTGTTGTTGAAAATTTGAATAAAATTCTTCTTTGTTAGCTTTGTGCTTTCATTAAATTGGTAGTCGAGTGAAATCTCCTATCTCCACCTACGTCATTCGAGTGCGCTCGAATCAACGTTTGTTGAAGCCGATTCGCGGAATCAAGTGCGCTTGATCAACGTCGAAGAATCGTAGATCTTTATTTCTCGGTATCGTGCGCGATCAACGAGACGAAGATAGCTAGAATCCGGCATCTTTGGATCAACGGATTTGGGCATTGCAGTATTCTCAACTCACCGATTGCTAATTCCATCGACATATCAAGTTTTTTGTTAATCTGCTGCGTCAGAATATTTCCGAAACTCAATTTCGAAATTTAAAATTGCTTCTTGTCTCAAATCAATTCCGACTTGAACGACAATTTATAGTACTTTTAAAATACTAATTGGAGGCTAATAACCATCCAACACTTAAATAATATCAATATCGATTTTCTATCACTATTGGGTTTTAGTTTTCAACATATAACAATGTTATAACCATAATATCCACAACCAGGTTTATTTTCAATAATCCATATAAAAATATATTATTGATACAATTCAACAATATTGAGGAACCCTGATGGATCCCTCCAACTTGTTTCCCTCGCATCACAAAGGTTGTATAATTATAAAATATAAATCAACCGCTTCAAGGCGGGATTCGTGCACAAATGGTCATCCACTCTTATATGAGAACGTAATAGGGTCTCATCCGCTCCAACAGGCCGGAATATTCAATCCAACTAATACAAATATAGTAATTCATCCAAACAATCATTTAATAATTTTCATCAACTATATATCATACTAATTAACCAAAAAGCTGAGTTTAACTCACCGAAATTTACTGTTGTTGCCGAGGCGAACTAAAATTGAACAATGCTCAATTAGCCCAATTTTCGACAGTCTTCAAATCCATTCAGACCAGTTCCATCGTGAAGCTTTCTTCCTTACAATCGCAATGCAAAAAATTTCATCTTAATCGAACCTTATATGAGAGAGTTATTCAATTTATAAGTTATCGGAATTTCAAATAATAATTTAATAAATAGACTACAACTTCAAATAATTACCACTATGCCCCTCAACCCTCCTTCCCCAATTGATCAAATTAACATGCTTATACACGTACAAGTGCACGGTCGTCAACCATATCCCCCTTCCCAACCAACAATGCTCCGAATCGGCACCGCCAATCTCCTCCTCATCGAAAACCGCTCCTCCCTGACGCCACCCCACCTTGCCTCGAACCCCAATGCTAAACGTAACATTCCCACCTCTCCTCGATTGTGCCCATGATGGGTTTCGCTAGGAGCAGCTGTGACCTTCAATGTTTCTTCCCTAGATGCTAAAAGACCTCACGAATCTAATTACGAGCCCCAATTCATGAATCAATAACACAAACGGCCTTCCCCTAATCCTTGATCGAACACCACCTACCTCATATCAGCGCGAAGCTCTCATCGAAAGAAGAATTTTAAAGCTAGTTTCTTACTTTTTTATCTAAATGTTGAGATATTAATTTTTGAATGTCTTTATATTCTTCTTCTTTTTCTCACTAACCACGTTTATATAGCCGAGGGAAGGAAAATATCGTAGAAGGGGTGTGGCTTATACAGGGTATGGTCAGATCAATGGTGATGGGTCAATGGTTGTATGGCCAAAAACGATATATGTGTGCGTGCGTGTGTATATATATACATAATTCCAAAATATCAAGCTATATACTTTCGAACCCCAATCGAGACGTGCTGCCTAACATTCTATATATCGTACCCCAATTCCGAACGCAATGGAACTAGTTTCGAGCTCTAATTCAATCGTATGCAGAAGATAGGTTTTTGGACCCAATTATTATATTAATTTTTCAACATTAATTCTACGCATTTTGATCTCGCATGACCAAATGATACATCTGATTGCTAAGAAATATGACGACATGGTATAATTTATTATTATGGATCCAATGAAACTGGTTTCGTCGAAATCCATGACAGTGCCCCGGAAAGTTATTTTCATATGTTAATTAAAAGAATTATTTTCAAATCAGTTAAATCACTTCTAAATCCAATTTAAAAGTTTTAGTATCTTTATTCTTTCAAATAGAAATTTAAATAAGCTTTTAAATCATTTTATCCAAATAAAAATCCAAGTTTCAATTATTTAAACAATTTTCAATTATTAATTGAACAACTCAATAAATCAGTGTATTTGAAATTCGTGTTATTTAATGTATAAATTAACTTTTTAATATTTAAAATTAATTAAATATTCCAAATTCAAAAAACTAAATTCTGGATCGTTACATTCTTCCTCCCTTAAAAGAATTTCGTCCTAAAAATTGCCAAGGTAGGAAAAATACCCAACACCTTAATTTTTAAGACCAATTGTTGAAATAACTAACCAAATCCTTTTAAGCTTTTAATTTTCCAAACCAATTTGTTGAAACGTTTTTATTACTTTTACTAAGTTTCCAAATTCATTTATGGATTCCAATCAGTATCATCTGATCTAATCATTCAGGTTATAACTCAAAATCAAATTTTAGTTGTCAAAAATTTCTTCAAAATTTCTAACTCGTTAAATTTTCGAAAAGTTTCCCCAACATCTTATTTGCGCGGCTAGATCAGAACAACCACAAGTCGCCACTATGGGCCCAAAAAAAATAAAAGCCAAGTGGCTCACTCATAAAACCATCAAATTCAAACATGTACCTTTTAGTTGGGCAACCAAATTTTCTTATGAAATAAAAGGCATCAAATTAGCTCTTGCTTTTATATACCTACATCTTATTTACCAATGACATCTCATCATGTAGTTAATAATTATTTTATTTTGTATTTTCCAATTTTCAACATTTGTTTACTTAAGCCCGTATGATGTATGTATATCATCCGTACACAATATCAAATCTGATCGCTCGCTTGATCACACAATTTCACTTCCGAACTAGTATCGTTCACACGACCACTCTAGTGTGGACTCAGATTTGGTTCCTTGATTAGCAACCATCATTCTCCTTGCATAGCTATATATTATGACAGAGAACTCCAAAGTCAAGCAAAAATCCATATCCAGTGTTCGCCATCTAGAATCGAGCGAAAATCCTTGTTCGGACCAAAGTAAATCATCTCAAAATCATATACTCGAATTTGGATCAAACCGTTATGCGAATAATATACGTACAACTTATGTATTTATTTCAATTGATTTCTTAGCTATACCAAATTCTTTTTATTCACATTCGTTTCATTTGCATTCAATTATTCACAATCAACATTCACTTAGTATATTCCTTTCAATACAAATTATGTTTAACAACGTCTCACTCTATACTAATTCATTTATGAATAATATTCATAAAATTTTACTCAAGCTTATAAACATTTTATACAAAATCCTTATGTTTATTACCATTTCACAACTTAAGTCCATGTCCATTATAGTCAATTTCAGTTCCATTTAACTCAATTCATTTTCCAATTTCAAGATTCAATTTTATCAACCATATTCCAAATCCATATCCAATTTACTAATTAATTTAATTAGTTCACTTCATTAATACATTTCAAATCCCAATCAATTTTATTTCCAAAAATTATTGCATTTAGCCTAACTCAGGCTAATTCCCTTTCAAAAATTCCTTTTGTTTGACTTGTCTTAAGTTAATTTCATTTCCAAGTTCAGTTCCAAATTTAATTTTTTTTAATTCGTATTCAGCAATTTAAAACATTGTTTCAACTTGCTAATTTTCCAAATTTATAAGTTATCAAACCCTTTTTTTCTGTATATTTTCATAGAACACTTAGTTGAAAATTTCAGATTTTAAACACCTTATTCTTATTCATTTCAAATCATTTTGAAATCACACACACACACACAATCCCCTTAGCAAATCAAATCATTCTTTTAGATTTCCAAAATCAACTCTAATTTTACCAAAACAAAACTCTACGGTAGCAATTCCTTTCTTGGAAACCCGAAAATGAGTGTCGACGATGCTGCAATCATCACCGAAATTATTTTCCAGTGATCGAAGTGAGTTCAGTGCTTTTATTACATTTAAAATACTTTTAAAAAAATTTCAATTCAAAATGTTTTCCAAATAATAGTATTATTATTTTCCAAAACTTTGAAAAAACATTCCCAAAACCGAGGGATTAAATTCCCGAATTTCCAGCTTTTAAACCCTTTTAATTTATAAACCGCTTTTATAAACCATATTTATAATATACTTGTAAAATTTCATTTCCTTTCAATTTATAAATTACATTTATAAACTATATATTCATATAATCTCACTTTGGTTATATAATAAACCATTTTCTTAATTGTTTATCTTATTTGCATTATAATATCAACAACTTTTATTTGAGCACAGCAACAAACAACAAATGATAATGCTCAAAATTATTATTTTTCTAAAAACCAAGCACACCATATATACCATAATAATTTTCCTGAAAAATTATTATTTCATATATATAAATATATTCAAGGTAAAATTATTTCATTTACTCAATTTCAAAACAGTACCATGTCGAATTGCTTTATTCAAGTGTTTATAGATCCCTATCAATAACATTAATTGCTCATATTGACAAGAATCCATAAGCCACTTAACAGATCAATCAACACGATATAAAACATTTTTATATCACTAACAATTACGTGCTTATACACACACACAAACACATATTCAAACTCATTCTAGGGTGCTATTGACCCTATCTCTAATGAGTTACACTGTCAAAGCCAAGGTTCTCGCTTAACCTTCAGCTCTGATACCAAATGTAACGATCAAGATTTTAGACCATCAAAAATTGACATTAATACATCCACTATATTATATGCTGAGAAATCGAATGCCGGAAAGCCCGATTGTTAGGGAAAAAGAAAGAAGGAAGAAGATAAGAAGGAAAACTGAACATAGAATCTCACAGCTAAACGAATAATCTATAATATACATCATTCTCTACATAAAACAAACTTAATGTATGTATATTCAAACATTAATCATAGTATACTAAGCTATTCCAACCTGGGCAGTTATAACAGCATGCCCTTACAATTGTTGGTAAACACAACAAAAAATACAACCAAAAAATAACCATCTACGTGAATACGTCTTTTGGCCTCCAACTCGTCTCCTGAAGCTCCAAAGCATCCAAACTAATCTGTAATATGCTCGATATGACTCGAGCATTATAATAAAATAACACCCGTGCTAGTTTGGAAAACCAGCGTGAGAAGACACATCTAACAAGATTTTTGAAGTTATGGACGAACCTTTGAATTCAAGAAGTATCTCGTAAGATCACATCACATATAAACACAGACGAGTTTTTACCTTATGATAACCAAAACATTTCATATGAAATTCTCTGATATTATGATAGTGTCTAAGATACAAATACTTATTAATCTTAGCCGAAATTATGCATTATTAAATTCCAGCATTCTAGGTTCTACAATCAAAACCGTAAGGCACGTATTGGAGGTCGGATTCCATACTATGACAAGGTAAGGAACTATTTTCCAGAGGTACATCTCTAGATAAATGCATCGGGGTCTGACAAGAACATCTTGTACCCTTGCCACATAGGACTGGCCTACCACTTTACTAATAGTACCGAATATGATCACCCCTCCATTAATGGGCCCCGAAGCATACAGAAGAGAGATAATAACTGTTCTAGATTCGGAATGACCATATCTTACTTAGGAGCTACCCACTTGTCCTGCTGCATGCCTGATTTTTGTCATTTCCCGATTGAAGAGGTCCGAGGCTACGTTTTACCTTTTAATAGCACTTCCCACTTGGAATGCTAACATTGCCCTCTAGGCAACAATGCAATATTAGCATTCATCCATACGAATACGTTCTGGGACTAAACGAAACACTTGAGAGCTCCGTCTCCAAAATTCCATCATCTTCAAGATGTCTTCACTTCGAAACGCATCCGTTGAATTGAAGTGGCTTTCAGATAACATACCCGATCAGGTCTCGTCGAAACAATATTCGATAATTCGTAGTAAACTCAACTCCGGTTCTTTTGGAAATGAACAGCCAAAGATAAGATCGAAGATCACCTCCTAATAGTTAGTGGATGGATTTCCTTATCATTGTCCTAGAAGAAGGAAATGAGATTTATACGCATAGTACAACATCATCGGAGATGACTGTGCCATATACCTCCCGTGTTTCGCTTACATATTTCCAAGTTATGTTTGGGTCTAATTACGATAGTCGATTATTTACCTATCGAATAACAACATTCGATCAAGGATTTATTTCACAGAGAAAACCAATATTGGTTAAGCACATAAGAAACCACCAGTCTCCTTTTATAAAAAAATAAATAAATAAAACCATTTATAAATTACTTGTATAAAAATACTTTCACAAAGATATATCCAACAACTCCTGTATTTTCAATACTTAGAAAATATCCATATATATCTCTCAATGGTATAAGTATCTTTACAAACTGAGAAAGATTCTCTTTATATTTGATTCAAAAATCATTCATGAACTCCTTATAATTCTTTAAATCCAATTATAAACCATTTTACAAAAACTTCTATAACCATTTTTAAACTTCTTTGATACATTTATATTAAATTTAAATTCTCTCTGTACACTTTTAAAATTTGTCTATAAATCCTTATAATCTCTAAACCATTTATAAGCCCCTTTATAAAATCCAAGTCCTTCAACTCTATTCATGGGTCTGTAAAACATTTACAAACAATTAGAAATCTTTACTTCAAAACACCATCATATAATAATAATTATTAACAATAAACGTTATAAATAAATGAAAATTATTCACTTTAAACATCTTAATAAAAATCAATGATTCCAAAATATTGTTAAATAAACAATAATAATTAATCTTTACCATTTTTATAAATAATAATAATTTATTTTTAAAACCTTATTAATAATCCTTATTATTAATTTCAAACCATAATTATTCTTGAAATATTTAACCTTTCAATTTATTAACCATTTTATAAATTCTTAAAACATATTAACTATAACAAATAACTTTTAAACAAAATTAAAATATTTAAATAACTTTAAAATAAAATTAATGTGATTATATAACTTTAACAATTTTAATATAATTACATAGCTTAAAAACAATATTAAAATAATTAATAACTTAAAAAAATATTAATATATTTAATTAACTTAAAAACAATATCGACATATTTAATTAACCTAAAAACAATATTAATATATTTAATTTACCTAAAAACAATATTAATATATTTAATCGACTTAATAACAATATTGATATATTTTAATTGGATAATCCTTAAGAATATTTCTGAAACCCAACTTCGGATTTTAAAGTCGCTTCTTGTCTCAAATCAATTCCGACATAAACTACAATTTATAGTATTTTTAATGATTGGAGGCCAACGACCACCCAACACTTAACCAATATCAATATCGATTTTTCTATCACTATTGGGTTTTTGTTTTCAACATACAACAATGTTATAACCATAATGTCCACAATCAGGTTTATGTTCAATAATCCATATAAATATATTATTGAAACAATTCAACAATATTGAGGAATCATATTGGATCCCTCCAACCTGTTTCACCCTACATCACAAATGTTATATAATCATAAAATATGAATCAACCACTTCCAGGCGGGATTCGCATACAAAGGATCAATCGCTCTTACACAGGAACGTAATAGGGTTGCATATACTCCAATAGGTGGGAATATTCAATCCAACTAATATAAATATAATAATTCATCCAAACAATCATCTGACAATTTTTATCAACTATATATCATACTAGTTGACCAAAAAGGTGAGTTGAAATCATCGAAATTTCCGGTTGCCGCCGAGGCATTCCAGTTTAGAACTAAAATCGAATTTTATCCCAATTTTAGCATGTCTGCAAATCCGTTCAAACTAGTTCAATCACGAAGCTTTCATCGTTACGGTCGCAACAAAAAAGGTTTCATCTTAATCTGACCTCGTATGAGAGAGTTATTGAATTTATAAGTTATCAGAATTTTAAATAATAATTTAATAAACAAATTACAACTTCAAATAATTACCATTATGCCCCTCAACCCTTCTTTTCCAATTGATCAAATCAACATGCCCATACATGTACAAGTGCACGGCCGTGCACCGTATCCCCTCCCAAACCAATGATACTCCGAATCGACTCCTCTAATCTCCTCCTCATCAAAAACCGCTCCTCCCTAACACCACCCTGCCTCTCCTTGCCCCCCAACGAAAAATGCGACAGTCCCACCTCTCCTCGACCGTGCCCAGGTCGGGTTCCCTCGGAGCAGCCACGACCTCAATTGTTTCTTCCCTAGATGTTAAACGACCCCACGAATCCAATTACGAGCCCCAATTCACAAATAAATGATCAAGATTCCTTAAAACTCTAACCCCAGCACCACTGACACGAATTGCCTCCTCTTAATCCTTGATCACCTACCCCATATTAGTGTGAAGCTCCATCGAAAGAATAATTTTATAGCTAGTTTCATATTTTTTTATCGAGCAAATGTTGAGATAATAACTTTTGAATGTCTTCATTTTCTTTTGCCTTTCTCACTGACCACGTTTATATAGCCGAGGGAAGGAAAATATCGTAGAGGGGGGGTGTGGCTTATATAGGGTATTGTCAGATCAATGCTGTTGAGTCAATGGCTGTATGGTCAAATCGATATATATATATATATATATATATATATATATATATATATATATATATGTGCATATATATGTCTATATATATTTATATTTATACTTAATTCCAAAATATCTAGCTATATAATTTCGAATCTCAATCGAGACGTCCTACCTGGCGTTCTATATGTTATATCCCTATTTCGAACGCAATAGAACTAGTTTTGAGTTCTAATTCGATTGTATGCAGAAATAGCTTTTTGTATCCAATTATTATATTAAATTTTCAATATTAATTCTATGCATTTCGATCTCGCACGACCAAACGATGCATCTGATCACTGTGAAATTTGACAGCATAATATAATTCAATATTATGGATCCAATGAAACTGGTTTCGTCAAAATCCGAGGGAATGCTCCGGAAGGCTATTTTCATATGTTAATTAAAACGAGTTATTTTCAAAATCAACTAAATCACTTTTAAATCCAATTTAAAAGTATTATTAGATTTGTTCTTATTAAATAGAAATTTAAATAGGCTTTTAAATCATTTTATCCACATAAAAATCCAAGATTCAATTATTTAAATAATTTTCAATTACTAAATTCAACTATTAAATTATCCAATAAATCACTATATTTGAAATTCGAGTTATTTGATCTATAAAATTAACTTTTCAATTTTTAAAATTAATTAAACATTTCAAATTGAAGTAACTAAAATTCTGGGTCGTTACACAAGTGATACCTCAACCAACTACGTTGTGATACCATTGTTGGATCTGGGCCAGCCTACAGTAGAAGAAATGAATGAATTTCAAAAAATTTAACCATTTTGGATCTTTAATAGACCTGTGAATTCTAAATTTATTTGAAACTTTTCTAAGTTTCTTTTAAATAAAATCAATATTTTATTTAACTTCATAATTAAAGTTTCACTTTAATTTAATGTGTATGTAAGTTAGAGTATATCAAATATACTCTTATATACAAATTTATATGTAACGTTTACCTTTCAAATTTATTCAGAGAATAAAATATTTCATTTTCTTTCTTTTAACTCATTCAATTAATGAGGGGGCATAAATTATTTAGAAAAGGAACTTTTCATTTCCTTTCCCTTAAATTATTCAATTAATGAGCGATTATAAATTTAGTTAGAGAAGAAAACTTTTCATTTCCTACTCTTAATTAAATTAAATAATTAATTAAGAAAATAACATTAATGACTAATCTAAATATGACACGAATTGTAAATATATTCATAGTAAATATTGTGCAAGTGCAACATAAGGAGAGCGTGCATAGTCAGTGGTAAATACATAAAGTAAACAAGAACAAATTGAATAATTATTGCATAGGAATTGAAATGGAAATAAATAAGGGATGACAAGGGTGATTAATTTAGTTTCCCTTTTAGTAAACTTAGTTAATGCAACATATAAATGACATTACTAGGCAACATAATATAAGGATACAAACAGTCAAAAATAAATGTATGTATGTATAATTGCCTCGTTTTAAATTGTTTTTTTGTTTTCTATCTTTTTGGGTAAGAAATCTAATTCACACTTTGACAATATGTAATATATAATAAAATTTGTATATATGAACATACATATAAAATTAATCATGTGTATATAACATAACAAACAAGCCTTTCTAATTAATACAAATTATAGATTTATAACAATCAATTTAAAAATAGATTTATTGTCAAAACGTTAATTGTGTGTATGTAAGATTCAATAAAATGTCTAATTAATACAAACTATAGACTTACAGTAATCAAATTAAAATTTAGATCTTTTGCCAAAACATCTTTTGTTTTCTTTATTTTAATTTCTAAAACAATACAAACACAAAATACATACATGTAAACTTTCAAATCTAAAAATACATTTGGTTTTATATGATTTAAAACATGATTCTTCAATAAAACACTATAATATCCATACACAAATTTTAGATTAATTTTTTAAAGTAAAATCCAATCAAAATAATATGAATATACAAAGTTTTATATCTAAAGGATTATATCTTAAATTGAATTTTTACAATATAGATCTATAATAAAACATTGTATTCAAATACACACAAATTTTAATTTAATTTAACAAAATAAGAACCCAATTATAAATAAAAATACAAAATTTCTGATCTAAAAAATAATCTTTAAATTGAATGTTAGAACATAGTTCCAGAAAAAACATTGTATTTAAACATATACAAATATTAATTTTGATTTATTAAAATAAACGCCAGTAGATTCATTCAACTAATAATTTAAGTTACATAAACAATTTTAAAATTAAATGAGGCAATGATATGTAAATACAAATTTTGATAAATAAATTTCTCTTTCAACAAACATCACATCAAATATCATTATCTATTAAAGAAAAACATACCTTATTAACCAAGGCCTTGAAGCACATCTTGCAAATGGACTTCTCTTAGGATGTTGCCTAGTAGCCACATCTTAAATAATGATATCTCCTCAGATCTTCAAGATCCCTATCATATCATTGTAAGAGATGGATGAACCACTTTTGTTTTATTTTATTTGATGTTTTATATAAAGTTGAAAGATTTTTGGAATTTCCTTTTGTTTTCTACCATGAAAAGTTAGGAAGAGAGAAATAAACAGACTGAATGTGAAAGAATGAACTGTACGTACATATATGAATTAGAGAATATGTTTTATTTTAAAGAATTAAACTTTTCTTATTCTTTAATTAAAACTTTCCTAATTAATTCCCTTGATTGTATCTCTCTCCAATCCTTTCTTTACGTGTATGTCATTTTCCACTATTCATGTCATCGAATGACATAGAATTTCCATAAATCATTTCATGTAATCATCTAAATTACATCGATATCGTATATCAATGCACACAAATATAACTTTTATAAATGCATTAAATAATTACAAAAAAACTTCCAAACATCAAATTAATAATAATTAATATTTCTTAAATATCAATTAATTTAATCAATTTGAAACAATTTATAAATTAATCAAATCATGTGGTTTTTAGAGAATTCATCATTAAGGTTGTGCGACTCAAATGTGTAAATTCAATCAGCGATTAACATCGAACTATTCGAATATTAACGTTCACACGTCACTTAGCAGGTGATGTGACATTTTGGCTGAATTTATCGCTTACATTTTTTTTGTTAAAATCTAATTTTACTTATAATTATAAATGTTATCTAATAATGACAATTATTTACACCAATTCTCTTCGTCAAAACTATATCACTTTGGATATATGGAATTCGGTAATGGACAAAATTCCAGTATCATCCACATTCAATTTATAGTCCAAATTCAAATTAGTTCAATAATAACAATTATTATTAACCGAAATTCTCTGGCTAGGGACTTTGACTCTGAGTTAGCTTCAGTTGACCGTGATACCAGCCTCATATAATTGAGGAGACGAATCCTTTCTTGAATAGTGTTTTACTTCTAGTGCTTTCTTCCACTCGACCCAACTATATAGTCGGTCGATGGATGCCGTGCCAAAATTTAACTATAATCAAAATGGAACTTCCACATTGAAGATCAATAGTATTCTCAAGTCGAGAGAACTGTTTAAATTAGTCACATTGATATTCTTTGCTTTACCTTAGTTATGTTAACCAATAGAAACTATCAAGTGAGTCATTCCATAGTTATCCAATAACTATCAGTACATAATCCCTTGATGCCTCCAACAGTCATGAGTAATACACTGCCCAACATTTAGAGAGCGTTACGTACTCCAATCTCAATGGATACGTCAATATCCCGTCTCGATGCATCTTGACTAGGAACATTTAAAATGATATATTTGTATTATTATGATAAATTACTCACGGTTACAACACTTTGTTATTACTATCACAAAACATACCATTTATGGATTTTTTTTAAATATATTTTTAATTAAATTGATTAATTAATATAACCACATTATATCAAGTATATAATAGAAAGAAAATAACTTTATTTCGAACAAGATTGATCAAAGAGTTCGATATATAAAACAAATAACATAATTGCCCCTATGACATACCCCTAACTCTATCACTTGTCTCATCAACCATTACACAGTTTCTATTTTAGTTGAGATTCTAGTAATAATACAAGTAGAATGATAAGCAATTATATCTAGTTTCCTATAAACTACCAAAAATATCCCTACCACATAATTCAAGTATCAAGTAAAACCAACATGCTACTCCCAAATCAATTTCCCTGAAATTCTACATTGATAAAATACTAAAATGCCAGATCTACTATAAACTCATTCAGATGCACACTATTATTAAACAAATGCATCAGCGCAAACTTTGCATGTAAAACATGTCTATTCGATATATATTATATACCATATCAGATGTGAGTGAATGCCCTTTAAGCTTCAGCTGTGATGTATATAAGCTTGTAGAAGAACATCGACTTTCGCACTTGGTTCTTCCAAGCTTTCTTTCACAGGAACAGGCACAGTATCATCAATCTTTGCCAATTCCATCTTTTCATTTTGCCTAACTGATACACGCTTAAATTTTCCACTAAGGGAGACAATACGCAATAGTTTAATATCATCTATTATGGGCTTTAAGTACTACTCATTGTATGTAGTTATTGTTCCATGAGTTATATAAGAATTACTTGCAGTTCTATCAAGGCCGGTAACTTGGATATAGCCACTCTTCCTATCATACTTAATTAAATTGTTCTTATCGAAGATGCTAGCAGTAGAATGGATCTGCAATTGCCATACATACAGTAACATCAAAAAGAAATATTAATACAAGTAATCAAAAAGACAGAATAGGAAAGCCAAAAATAATCAACATGTTAGTTTCCAAGAAAGGAAAAAATAATTTAGGCACAAACCAAATTCCAATGGTAGCATTCAAGGAATATGAATTTCTTAAAAAACCTGAACCTACCAATATTTCTTGACAAAACCTCAAGCTGGAAAAAAAAGTCTACAAAATGTCGAGGTGTTGGTTTATTGATTGGTCAATCACCATGTTATGGGCATGTGTAAATGAAGATTTAGTCATCCAAACAACATTATTTCTCATGAATAAAATTGCAAAAGCTCCCATGATAAATACTCATTATTAAGAACTTGACCGTAAATGTACAAAATAATGATATGTACCCATAGTTGATAAAATTTCAAGCATTGACTTTACCGAGGAACTGTTAATTCACCAACTTGTGATTTATTGCCTATTTTTGATACAATGAATTTCATGATAAATTCTTTTATTTTTCCTATGGCATGCGATAAAGAAGTTTTCACAACAGATCTAATAACAATCACTACTAGAACTACAGTGTATTCCAACGCCCATTTTCCAATAGCCTCCAACGGCATTTCTAACGGCTTCCAATGGCTCGTTGGATTTTGTCATAACCGTCTGAAGCCGTTGGAAACCGTTGGAATGAAGCCGTTGGAAAATTTCTTGCATATTTTCCAGAGAACCGACATGAAGCTCATTATCTCTTTCCCAATTCTACATTTTCACCCAATTCCCCCTTCCACCACCTCCTAGCCTGCTGCCGTCGCCCCAAACACCATCCCAAGCACCTCCAACGCCATCTAGAAGCTGCTCCAGCCCATCTCCACCCTTCTAGCTCTCCAAATTGGTAATTTTGCTAAACCTAATTTTTTGATTTTTTTGATTTAGGGTTTAATTTGAATTGTGATTAATTCCTACTTGTTAGTGTATGCATATTACATCATGTTATCCCCTAACTGCAACTATTATCCCATAATGAACGAGTTATTAACGATTGAAATTTTTGTAATTTAGGATATTGCATTAGTTTATGTTGATTTGGTTAGTACTGAAAGTATGTGTGTGATAGAGTTTATTGCATTTGGAAGCCGTTAGAATGGATATTGCATTTGTGCGAACACGAGTTTTGTATTTGTGCGAACACGCGAATTGATTTAGCGTATAAATGAATTTGTAATAAATGAATTTTGTGTACAAATTTTGTGTATAAATGAATTTAGTACTTATGTAATAAAACGGTAAAATATAAACCAATATTAATTAAACGAGTTATATATTTAAATTTAATATAAACAAATATTTAAATCCTTAGATATGTTTGGCCCCGTCTGACAAGTGTTGTATATGATCGTTTTAGGGATATTCGTTTTTTCCACAAAACGGACAACTCTACTCATCTGATACATCATTTGTCGGATTTGTCCCTGTATTGGACAAGTTACAAACACTATAAAGTAATTATATTTCGTCAATAATATCACTTTAAATGGTTCACAAAATTTCGATGGCATTTCCTTTATGTTCCTTGTATACACGCATTTGTATACGATACAAGGAACACGGGGGAAATGCTGCCGAAATTTTGTGAAATCCTTTAAAATGATATGATCTACAGAATATAAATATTATTGTGTTTGTAGTGGGAAGTAGGATGACCGACCATCAAAGAAGACACATAAGTGGCAATGAATCAATAGTTGTTTATTTAAAATGAAGTTTGTAGAAAAAATATAAAATTTAGTACATGTTTACTAAATCAGTAAATAAAATTTAAACAAAGTATAAAATGAACGATTCATAATTTTTTTACTTTATCATAGGTTTTCAAGTAGGAAAAATGGTCAATTACTTTAATGATCGGAGCTGGATGTATCAAAGAAGGGAAACTAATGGCGCAATAAGTGAACATTTTCTAAAAGGGGTACAATTTTTCATCGAATTTGCTATAAGTAATATTGCAAACGATGAAGAAATTCATTGTCCATGTAGTAGATGCAAATTTTTGAACTATTTAGTACCGAATATAGCTAAGGTTCATTTGCGCCAATACGGTTTCGTACCCTATTATTTGTTGTGGGATCGTCATGGAGAAATTGTAGCCCCTAATAATCAAGAACAATCGGTGGAGGTCATTAGTGATGAAGTTAGTACGAATCTCATAGAACATATGGTCGAAGATGCAACACGATCAATGTTCCCTACCGTTGAAATTGATAACGACGATGTTAACGTCAAAGAGGAACCAAATGTTGGAGCTAAAATAATATATGATTTATTGGATCGTGCTAAAAAACACCTTTGGAATGGATGTTTAAGCGGCTCTCAATTATCGGTAACTGCAGAATACATTGCAATGAAATCAAAATACAACCTTACAGAAGCTGGATTTACGGCTGTTGTTCAAGCTGCTAAACGTCATATGCCACCCGATAATTTAATGTGCTAAAATTATTATGATGTGAAAAAACTTATGTCATCTTTCGGTTTGCCATATCAAAAAATAGATACATGTTTAAAGGGTTGCATGTTGTATTGAAAAGAAGACGTCAATCTTAGAAATTGTAAAATATGTAATCAACACATACACACAACATAACACATTAGTAGTATATTGTATTATATTTTTTAATGGCTCATCATATCATAATTATTATGAATTGTATATGTATGTATATGGCAGGTATATTATGTTTGGCTCTGGTTCTCGGCGACGTGGCTCTTCCCAGCAGAATGGAGAGAGTAGTGGTGAGCCACCAGCTCGTCCAGTCGTTTACTTGCAGCCAAAGGCTGATCAGGCGTAAGTATCATAATTAGCAGCATAACAATTTAATTTTTTGCACATGATATATATATATATATATAATCGTCTAAAGTTCTATTTTATATTTAACGCAGCGGGTTTGAGTTGGAGCCATCTAAAGTGGTTCTGAACATTTCTAAGCAGGCGTATATGGGCAGGATGAGTGATTGCCGGCCTAAGTGGAGCAAGATCCCCGATGACGTGAGAGAGACCATTTGGCAAGATTTTCTAGTAAGTTTATACCGCTTTACAAAATGATTAATTAAATATAAATAAATAATTAGTAATACTTTCTCATTGTACAGGGCATAGTAGATTTGCAAGAGTCTGACATCAACTTAGTTCAACGACACTGGAACTCAAAGATCGCTAAGAACTATAGGGAGAAGATATCAAAGATTAAAAAAGTGGGGAAGAAATCAAAGTGGATGAGCGCGGCTGTATGTGATAAGTGGGTTAACTGTTGGAACTCTGAGGAGTTCAAGGTAAATCTATAATGAATCTCGGTAATTTTTTTAACGTTTAATAAATAATTATTCATTGTAAATTTATAGGAGGAGTCAGAAAGGAACTCAACAAACAGGAGCTGGAATCCAGTAACTCATCGTGGAGGCTCCAAATCTTTCCAGATCACCGTGAAGATTTGGTAAATTTATCTATTATCACATTTGTATATTGATAAGTTTAGTAATTAGTTATGTGGAGTTAAATTATCCAAATTATCAATTGGGGGAACGAGCTTATGGACATCCCGTTGGCTTAGTGGACTTATTTGCTCACACTCACGCATCTAGGCAAGTAGACGAGTCTGGCAAAATCATATATCAATGGGGTGATCAGGATAGGGCGACTGAGGCATATGTATGCGTTTTTTAAGTTCTAGCACTTACATCGATAAGTTTATTAATTACCAGCTATGTAAAATAAAAGCTACATTCTACTATTTTTCAACTGAAATTGATTTTTTTTTCATTATAGTCAAGATTACAGGAGGCAAGGGCTTATGCGCTTCAGCAGTCTGGTCGTGATGAGTTGACACAGGAGGAGCAAGATAACATATTTGACGCTGTTATGGATCCGACCTAGCGGAGTAGACGTTATGGCTTCGGAAACGTAACGGTAATTAATCCTTTTACATATGTACAACAAATTAGCGTTTATAGTGTTATAATATTTTATATGCTGAGACAACCCTTTTGCTATTATTTCTATTTGCAGGCTCGACAAGCTCAAAATGCCCAAGACAAAGAAGAAATTAAAGAGCTTAGAGCTATGATTGAGCAGCTACAGGAGGAGAATCGTCTACGAGCTGTACAGATCGGCTAAATCAAAAGCTTGTGGAGTTTGTGCAGAATCATAGTACCTTTCCTTCGTTGTCTGTTGCTTTCAGAGGCGACGACAAAAATGCTTGAGAAGGTATGCTTTTTAATGTTTGTGTTTGAACGATGTATATATTGACTTGGAGATGGTTATTATGTGTTTTAATGTTGTATATATTGGTACGGAGTGGGTGAGAACGATATTTTGATGATATGTACGTGGTTTGTTGACATGTTTTGATGGTATTTATGTTGATGGTATGGTTTATGATGTTTGAATGGTTTGGTTTGTTTATATTGGTGTTTAATTGATTTATGTGTGTTGTTTATATTGATATTAATATATATGTGTGGAATGGATTGGAAATGTATTGAAAATGGAATGGATTGGAAATGGTGTGGCTGGAAGGTGAATAGGCTTGATGTTGTATAGCAAAATAAACCCAGATTTTCAACGGTTTCCAATGGCTTATTGGACATTTTATTCAAATGGCTTGTAATGGTTTCCAACGGCAAGTAACCGTTGGCGGCCGTTGGAAATTCCGTTGGAAAGTTGGTTCCATTGGAAAGCGTTGATTCTATTCCGACGGCTATTCCAACGGCTTCCAACAGCCGCCAACAGCTACGAGCCATTGGAATAGCCGTTTAATCTTGTAGTGAATTTTTGTATTTATTATGGGGAGTTTGCTATCACAAAATCAGACCTAACAATTATTTACTTAAATGGACATTGTTTTAGATGCTAAGAATAATATCTAATGCATTAGATATGCTAAATTATAAGCAATGTTTCACCTATCCTCCACCTTCGCCTTTATTGACTTCTCCTTTTGCATCTAAGAACACGTTAATAGCGCTGAATGACCTTTTCCATGCTGTCAATAGAAAAGAAAGAAAGAAAAGCATTTTAGACTATGAAACAACATAGTATTGGGGGGTGGTGTGCTTTGCTCGAAACTGTTAAGTGGGGCCGTAGAACACTTCATCTGTGAAATTGTTAAGTGGGACTGTAGAACATAAAACTTCACATGATTATGATAGTTGTTTGATGTTTTTATACATCGCAAAGGAGATTATTATTGCGAGATTGAGCGAAAGATTCTTGTATATTAGTTCTTGTTTAGATGAAGTCTTAAGAATCATGTATTTTAAAGTAAGCATAGCGGTTTGTGTTTGTAATCTATATATCTTGTTTGTTGACTTCCATTTTATTTTATCATGCTATAGAATTATATATATGATTACTTAGTTTATTTTTTAAGTGTATATAAACTAGACTTATTTCCTGCACACTTTTGGATTGTAAAAGACTTGCAATTTTCATTGATGCCAAGCTATTCCTGAAAATCTTCTTTGTTTAAAATCGATTTTATTCCTCTTTATGGAATCACTTTCGATTAAATTCATTTTTTTAAGAAAAAGGGCTCTTTATACCTTTGAAATAAACTATACAAATAACTATACAAGCAAAAACAGCCGTCCCAAGCAGCCCAAACACATACAAACAATGAATATTTGGGTGCATGCACCGGCTACCCTGCCCGAGTCTCATAAACCCTTTAAACCAGCAATACAAAACGGAAAACCCCTAGATTACATCACATATCACTCCGTAACAATCAATACAACTTATTAAAACTAAAACCTTTCCATCTATAGAACTTTCATGACAACGCGTGGAAGAAAATTCCTCTTTTCCATATCAAATTAGCATTAGGAAAACATAACACACATCCATTAAATTCATTTTTAGTTACACTATTATGAATTAAAATGAGTTTGTAAACTATTTTTACTAGTACAAGTAGTGGGAACAACTGTGCATATCTCATAAGTTAATGATTTGGTTCATAAATCATATCTGAAAATATTTTATCATAGTTACTGACCATAGGAAAATGTTGCCCACTGACTTTAGCAACTAGAATGATGATCAAAATTTTATCCTGACATAAAGACATATACCCTGACATAAAGGAAATGGCTAGTCATACCTGTTGATCATAGGAAAACATTTCCCATTGACTTGAGCATTATAGAAATTTGTTTAGAAAAGTTGCTTTAAATTCAACTTAAATAAAGTCTTAGACTCCCGTAATTACTAGAGAAAAATATAGCTAAAATCTGTGGTCATTTAATGAGAGAATGTATAGTCATTAAAAATTCAAGATTATTCATGCAAAATAAAATCCATTCCAACCATTCAGTTTAATATATATGAAACCAAACATTTCACATTATTAACTCATAATTCAATCAATTCAATTTCATTAACTATACCAAAGTTTCAAATATATAATTTTAATTCAAAAGTCATAACTAATTGGTGCTCACATGAAACATAGTAGAAGTAACAAGTGGTAGGCATGGCCTTCACTCTTGAGGTGAGAAGAAAGGAAAGATAGTCGGTTCTGATTGTCATGCTCTAAAAGATACTATGTAGCGTGAGGCTATGCACTATCACGTACCGTGGGGGCAATTGTAAGAAGTGAAGCAAAATCAACATTGGAGAAACGTGTGCAAAGGAGAAGAGTGATAATCGAGAGTGTGATGGGGAGAATTGGATCACCATTGTCGATTGGTGGTGAGGTGAGTAGCATCTTTGGAAGTGAGGCAAGTAGCATCGTGAGTGGGAAAGTATGTAACTTTAGGGAAAGGTTATTAGGTTCTGGATTCTAAGAGGGGGGACAAACACAACACCAGAAAGGGAATTTCCTCATGTTTATAAGCGTGACAAAATTAATTTGTTACGGTTATAACGGTTAAAATAGGTACCGTGGGCAAATTCAGTCACACTTTTGCTCATGGTTATAAACGTGATAAAAATAGTAATTTGCCACGCTTATAACCGTTATAAATGTAGATATTATCACACTTATAACCGTGACAGAACAGTATTTACTCACGATTATAATCGTGATAAAATGATTATTACTAACACTTATAGTCATGGGAAATTTAGATAGTATCATACTTATAACCATGACTGAACAATAGTTTCTAACATTTATAACCATTACCAAAAAGGAAACTCTAACACTTATAACCGTGACAAATGCAAATTATATCACAGTTATAACCATTATGAAAGGTTATTTTCTAACACTTATAACCGTGATAACTAAAGAAATATCAAATAAACTACATAGCACCAATATTTTATTACAGCTACAAACAATCTATACACAAAATATATAGTATTAACATTAAGAAAACATATGATCAATAATTAGAACAACACCAAACATTTATGTTTCATACAAACACCACAAAGGATACTTCATATCAACACCATAAATTATAGCATACAAGCATAGTATATATAACAAATTTTAAAAAATAGTTTCAGAATATAACTACATAGTGTTTAGTAACTTACTAATAATGCAAACGATACTCGGGCCAAATCATAAAACCCCCTTCAACTAATTCGGATAGCGTGTAATGGCCATTTTGTGGTGCTTCATAAATTGAATCTTCTGGATCGTAAACATTCTCCAACCGAAGAACTTGCTCTCCTTCAACCACCTTCCAGCATGTCGCAGCAAAAGCTAGTGCAACAAATCCTAAAATTACAAGCGGCCAGTGGAACCTTTTATTCAATGTACTTATGAGATTCCGGAACCATCTTCTAGTATTTCGCCAACTGAAACAACAAAAACTTACAGCTTTGATCAATTGAATAGTACATTTAAACCAAACATAATTGTCATATTGAAATTTACCTATCAGTTATATATAAGTTTCAATCCACAGTGTGAAAAGTGACCTGAATGAAGTCAAAAACTCAAGTAGCCATCCAACAAAAAGGCCAACAGTCCCAGTGATCAACAAGAACAATATTTGCTAACCTGAAATTAATTATAAAACAGAAGTTATTTGGTAGAGTACTAACTTCTGATGCAAAATAATGAGTTCCATACCTCGTTGCACCAGTTACAGCTAACGGAACTGTGACGATTGCATCAACTGTGTGAATCGCTCTTTTTGAAGTCTTACTTATGGTAGCCATGTATATAAATGTGCTTATCACAGCCATGAAAGAAAGCCAGAAGTCCATAAACTGAAAAATGTACCATGATTGTATTTAATGAACATTGATAACATAACAAAAAAGTGACTGAGTACTCAAAGAAAACATCAGAAATTGTTATTCTAAGTTTCTAACATCTCCTTTAAGTTGTAATATACTTTTGAAGTCTTTATTTTTCTTTCATCGGTAATCAATCAAAAAAAATGTACAATATAAACACCTGTAAAACTCGGAATGATAAAACACGCCAAGTACCAACATCACATGCATGATATAGCCCGCTTGATATCCCACTAGAAGTAAACAACACCCATTCTGCAAATGCCTGAGCAACATACAACATAATAAATCTAATAAAAACAAATCGTACATGTAAACAGATAGTCATTTTGCTAAATCTAATAAAAACAAATCGTACATGTAAATAGATAGTCATTTTGCTATATGTTGCGCATACCAGAAGTTTTGAAAATTAATTAAACATGGACTAAGAGGGCTAGCATATTTGACTAGACTACGAGTTATCAAGGGACAAAAAAGCAACTGGGAGTTCAATGTTCACTTCTAGGTGAAATTATTAAATAATCACTTATGAAGGCTCTGGAGTCATGTGAGTAACCACTAAGTACAACTGAGATGAATCTGGTTTGGCTGGTTAGTGAATTACTATTTTACAATTACTATTTTAATAACTACAAAAACTATTTTATAATATTCTTGATTCATGTAGATATTCTTAATCTTTACCTTGCATTACATTGATTCAAAATAATAATCATCGTGTATCTTAGGTAATAAGTAGTCTTCAAATTTCTTTTCTTTTTTAAGTTATAAGAAGCTTTACCTTACAAAAAGCTTGCATAATGAATACATTAAATAGCAGTCCATCAAGAGGAAGTGTTACAGAGACGGACGAGCGTACGTTTACATGCATGTTGTACTATCAACAATCCAACTTACAACTCATGCATAGATTAGCCAATATATAAGTGTATACTTCGAGCTGTAAAAAATAAGAAGATAGTAAAAACTAAAAACGCGTTATTTACGAACTTTGCTTTCCTACTTCTCATATAATTTTGTAATGTACTTGGTTTACATATTAGTGTAACATAGCTCATATTTGTGTTATGCAAGATAAAATCAGTTTAGTTTACGAAAGAATTGTATTGTTCTATCTAATATCTGAATTAATAAACTATTAACATATAAACAAAAATTCAGTCTGCGTTTCATACCCACGGATATTCAGTACCAAAAAAACGATGTGTACACATTAGTACATTGGTTTAGATATTAGTTTAAATGCTGCAGCATTCCCCATGACATGGTTGCACTATACCAACAAAATTAACTGACAATTCTAGAGATCAATTTCAATTAAGGCTGTATGATGATAAATCAACTATTATAGTCATGGTTTATCTATAAAAAAATCCAAATGATGATACAATTTCAATATATCATACTTGAGATTAAAAATAGATCAAACGTAACATCTACATACACCAAAACTAATGTAAGATGTTTTATTTGACTACTAAAATATAGTTAAGTATAGTCATAGATTCATACGTAGGTTTCACGAAAAAGTATATAACATATAAGTTGACATCCCATATTTAAAGACTTACATTTAATTCTGTTTCAACTTGTATCTCTTATGTCTCCACTAACTCATATCTTCAGTACATCATCATTTCTTGTCCATCAATATAAATCTTGTCCCATAATATCATTCTATCAAATTGTTCTCATTCATAATCCGTTTAAAATTTAAAGATCGTAAGATATGAGTCTAACAATGTGAGTATTATTGCTCAAGATTAGAAACAATTTTGACCTTCATATGAAATTTCATCCTACTTCCAGTAAGATGTTTTTAAAATAGTTACGGAAATAAAAACAGCAACAAGACAGACATATTGAGAAAGGCAATCAAATGGAATCTCTAAATCTCCACATACAGCAAGCTAAAAGTGAATGAAGAAGAAAAGGAAACAGTAACCTGTGCAGTGTGCCTGAGTGATGTAAAAGGAAGAGATAGAGTATGGGAATTGAGAAACTGTAACCATGTTTTTCATAAAGGATATCTGGACAAATGGCTACATGATGTTAAAAAAATGTTCCATTCACATGTTAAAAAAAAACATTTTCAATTGATTTCTGGAAAGCTTACAGAAAATAATGTTTGCACATAATGTTCATCTGGAATATAGTTGTGCTGCTTCCTAGCCACTGCCCTCTGCAATGAAATTGAGTTATTAGTAACCTCGTAGAAATGGAAATACTACAGCTGAATTTTAGCTATATCAAGAAGAAAAGAAACTGTTCAAATTATCACATACCTTGTAATGCTTCTTAAAGATTGGAAAAACTACATTAACTTCGACAGCAAATCTTGTGTTCCTTCTAACCAATGTTATCCGCTTTAGAGTAAAGTAAGACAATTTGATATGGGATCGAAATATAGAAAGAAAGTAAATCAAGAACAAATTTTCTTATAGAATAAGAATCTTTCAAACCTGAGATCCTTTCTTTCATTTATCCTTCGGGATTGTAGATGACATTTTTGGGTTGTATCGACATTCCCTTTTGTCTTTTTTATCCATAAAATTGACAATCAAAATTCAGATTTAGCATTATCAAGCGAGACATCAATCAAGCTATTGTTGGTAAAGTAAAATAAGGATATGTATAAAATTCTTTTCTAGAATTATGATTGCTTACCTATCCACAAAACTTTTCAAAGAAGATATTAGATAGTCATATGTATAATTGAAGTTGTTAAGCGGAACACAACTGCAACAATTAGACATTTATTTTGTTAAAATCAAGAAAACTATTTTGTGCATGTGTGTTTGTGTGGGGGTTTAAAAATAGTTTATCCAACTCGACTTAGTGTCTGTGTGCACACGAGATGATACAATTTCTTTTGCAATTGCATGTTATTCTCCTGTTTCTAAGTCATAAATATAATATCTTGATACATCGAAAAACTGACATAGTTTTCATACCATTAACCAGTAAGATGAAATAATGCAGCTAAAATATCCTCTATTAAAGGATGTACTTTAAAGCATAGGTAACATCATAAACCCAGGAAAGAAAAACAATAATATTCCACGTATCAAATCAGATCCCCAAAATTTAAGTTTGGTGCAAATGATGCATGTTTAATGGAAACGTGGGTAGGCCCATTTTCCCAAAGAGATAAAATTGCTTTGAAGAGAAAGGAATCAAATACGATACGAAAGAATAGAATTTGCAAGAAAAAAGATAGTTGCTTCATAAATCGAATCCACTCCATAAAGGGATCCCCGTTTTGATTCACAATGCAAAGCCTATTTGTGAATCTACTTCAGATCGTTGAGTGTATCGATAATGTATGGAATGATGTTACTCCTTTTTCTCTAAAGATACGTATCAGGTTAAATTTTGTGCTTATTACATTGATTCTAAGGTACGAAATGCAGGTGTCAATATATGGAAGTTGAATGGAGAAGCCTAACAAGAAGCAAAGAGAACACTCATCAACATCATTGAATTCTTATGAGGAGATCTTGGAGACAATAAGTATTTTGGAGGAGAGATGTACAACTATGTTATGTATTACTTGCACCATTCAACAACTGGGTTGTAGACTTGCGACCAACATGCCAACTTTAGTATTGAAGAGCAAATTCTCAAGTATGTGGCTTATACCAAGCAGTGCCTGGGGAGGCCAAGTGCTGCTAAAGCACTTCCTAATCCCAATAATGGTTATAAATATATTTTTAACTTGGAGAAGAGGCTACATCATCATGAAGATATTATGGTGTTTATTTAGTTTGTTAACTTTTTAGTTTTAAAAAGAAAAAAATCTCAAAAAAATGCTGAAGTTCAACTAGATTTTAATAAATGTAAATCTATATTCTACTGCTAATCGGTTACTCCATATGAAATTCTAAGTGATAACATATTGGTCCAAACAGCTTAAAAAATAGACTAAAAACAAATATCTTTATAAACATAAAATTTTGCCAAATTTGTACATTCAATACCTTTCGGATAACATAACGAAACGCTGCTACGCATGATCCTAAAGTGCTTTATGCAACAACAATATCTCCGCTTCAATCATGCTTGCTTCACCCTATCTCACCTACATGCATTTTATTCAAATCAGCTAAAAAAAAGCCTCTAAAAAGAATCCCTAACAATAAAAAATGTAAGAAAACGTTGTACTATGATCAAGCTGCCTGCCGAAAAAGAAATGTGATCCCTTACTGCTCGCATCAAACACAAACTCAAGTTTAGAATGTACATAAATCGAAAACATACCTGCTTCCACACCCGTAAAAAACACGTGCCATATGAAATCTAGTGGCAATCCCACACATGCGAAAACAAAAATGCCATCTTTGTCATCCCCCTGATGGCGGCTTCTTCAAAAATTGCAACAGACGAAAGTTTCGAACTTGCATTTGATTGGAATTTGAAAAGGAGGAATGTGTAAATGAGTATGGAGAGCGAAACTATGAATTGAAATAGGGGAGCAAAACCTTGATTGATTGCGAGCGATGAAACCCTAGCTTGTTGGTGAAAGAGACGTGAAAAGGAAAATGAGGAACGAAAGAACCGTAATAGATGTTTTAAGTGCAAAAGAACACAAATTACAAATTTATCCTAATCATTTTAAATTGATTACGAAATCATCAAATGTAGTCACGGTAATAACCGTTATAAATGGTTGTAATGGGAATAACCGTAATAAATTGGTAACGGTTATAACCGTTAGAAACTTAAAGCGGAAAAGTGTTACAAAATGGACAGTTTGGTGTAGTGAAAATATTGGGAAGCAGGAAAGAAGTGGGGATGAAATTGTTTCAAAATGAGGCGGGGTTTAGAGAAATACAGCCCTAAGAACATTCCCAATGCGTGGGGGTAGGTCGTGTCGATTCGAGGGGGTCGAATGAAAACCCACTACCAACGCGTAGGGGAAGAAGCATAAAGTGCTTCTGCATAACCGGCTAAATTATAGCTTGCTAAGGGCGAGGTTGTGGATTGCAACCCACGGCTGTTGAATTGCAATCCATAAGAGCTGTAGATTACAATCCACTACGCACACTTAACCGGCTTTAATTTAGCCGGCTAAGTGCACATGGGGTAATCGTCTAGGGTAACCGGCTGTATATTAGCCGGTTACCCCCATTTCCTTCCATCCACCATTCTCCTTCTGCTTCCCTTCTTCCCAACTTCCATTTTTTCC
This sequence comes from Allium cepa, assembly GCA_030765085.1. Lineage (NCBI taxonomy): Eukaryota > Viridiplantae > Streptophyta > Magnoliopsida > Asparagales > Amaryllidaceae > Allium > Allium cepa. The sequence goes on along the minus strand of CM060934.1, from coordinate 941,398,794 downwards.
AGCAACCGAGGGCTTCGAATTTTTTTTCAAAAAGGTTAAAAAAACGAGAAGAGCATTAAGAAGAATTAAGGAAGTCACAATGGTGGAAATGTTCCATCGGTCATAGAAAATGGCCATACCGAAGAAAGTGGAGACGTACCAACGACGACTACCGGAGGTCGACAAAGCACAGTGATTAGGCAAAGACGTGTGGGTAGAAATACAGAAAATACGGTTCTGAATCCCCACATCGACCAAAATTAGGGACCCGATAAGGATCTGATCAATTTCTATATACTCCTGGATGATGAGTACACGTCAGCACATGTGTTGAAAATTCTGTAAGTTATCTACCTTCAAATTATATTTTTAGTTAAAATTGTACAGTAAAAATTGAATAGGCAACCTGTTTTAAATTAGGCTCGTCGTGAGCACACCCTTGGCTCTTGGGTTAATGTAATCCGCCTATATAGAATGATTCGAACTTATGATACCGATGGCATAATTCCATATTTTCTTCGAGATATAGGATTTGAAGATCTTTTGAGTACGTATTTACATTATTACTCTTTATCTATTTAATGCTTTTTAGCACTGTCAATAATTGTAAATTGCTTTAATAGGTATCGATAATCTTTTAAATTCGGATGTTCAGTTATGTGATGCTTTAGTCACATATTGGTGGAAAACCACTCATACATTCCACTTTAGTTTTGGAGAGTTGGGTTTTACCCCCTTAGACTTTACTAAACTTATCGGTTTAGGCATTGGAAGGGACACCTTACCATATGACGAGGAGTACCAGCACTTTCATTGTTTATCCAATGTACTTCCACATCTTGACTGACACGATGGACTGTCATATGGATTGTAGATTAGATGCTCTTACATTAGATAAGCAATCTACGAATTGATTCATGGTCGCAGCATAAACAACCATTTGGAGATTGCTCGACTATTTATTCTGTATGATGGGGAACTTATTCTTTATAGATGCATCGAACACGTTACTGGCTGGATATGTTGCAACTGTAGTGGAATTGTCATTTGATAGTCCAATCGTATATGATTAAGGTACTCAGATATTAGCGTATTTGTATCGCTCTTTGGATCATCAGTGTGTCGATAGGGGTAGATCCATGTCCATTACAGGTTTTTGGGAGATTTTACAGTACTAGTACTTTGAGTACTTTCGCAACATGACTTATCCGATGTTGGTCTCCACATTACCCCTTTTCTTCCCCCGAGTTAGAGCATGGGTCCAAGATAACCGCATAATGGTGCCAGGAGGGGAGGCATGTCATATATTTGCTATGGGCCGAAATCAGACCGAGTTACGGACCACACAAGAGAGTGTTGTTTGGCATCCTTATAATGGTTCACCTTTTATGACCAACACTATCATAGTGCATGCTGCATTTCTATCTACTAGACATTTTCCATTAGTATCATCCTTATCCATTTTAAGATGCTATTGGTTCCTCAGTGAGCGTAGTTGGAGATAGACGTTAGATGGTGATTTTATTCTTAATGATCCACATTCGGATACACATTTTTTGAAGGTGTATGAAAGCACTGCTTTATGGGAGTATGCAAGGGAGTGATGGTCTACTAATTACTTCATCATCATGAATTTAGATTATGCATTTTTTAGCGTCTGGTTTACACTCCATCGTATATATCTACTTTTGTTCATGCTGCATCCATCGATTTGGTAGGGCCTTTAGGCATCCAAAGTAGTGTTGCCCCCTATTTTAAAAGACCAAACATAGAGTACTCAAGTATATCGTGCGCCACAACATCCTAAATAGGATAATATGTTTGGACAGTCGGTATACTGACAACTTCGAGAGTTGATAGATATGTCTATACTCCTTAAGTTGAGATTTCGTAGTATCCAGATCCAGCGATGTTTTTATATGAGGATTTGTTTTAGATGCAGATGGGACTCTGCTAGTACGTCAAGCATCGATGGAGCATAGATGAGTTGACTGCTCGTATTAACGAGCTTACTACAATGGATGAGCAGTAATATCATCTTACATGTAGAGCAGATGATGATGACGGTGGCAATGCAGTTGGTCTTTTTGATGATGAGTGCCAGTTTGATGAGCCATAGTGGTTGTATATACTATTAGTATTTGTATGTCCTATCAGTGTGTGTATCAGTATATTATCAGTGTTCTGTATTTACTAGCACAACGTATTTTTAGTGGTTTATATGTACTAGCAGCGTTTCTATCAGTGTATTATTATTGTTTTGTATTTACTAACAGTGTTTGTATCAGTGTATTATCCGTTTTCGTACTTACTAGTGCTGTTTGCATAACTGTATCAGCTTTGGATTTCCTATTTTGTTTGACTATGTGTACTTAACTATGTGAAGGAACAAACACAGTTGTGTTTGTTTATATTCACGTTGTGGATGCTTTCCATGTGGTTGATTAGAAGGCACTTGATTCATGAGACGTGGATCATGAACTTTCTATTTAAACCAAAGTTTTGTAATGAAAATTCACAACATCTTCAATAATTCTCAACATCATCAATAATCTTCAATGTCAACTGAAAGCTGAACTCCTGATGATTATTTAGTACTAGTCAAATCATACATAGAAACTGACTGTAGACTAATGGAATAGGAGTTGAAGCAAGTTTTTTGGGTCACTTTAAACGAGACTTTTACCATTCATCCCGATTATAGATTGATTCGAAAGATTTTGGAAGCTCGAAGTACTATTGTCACATTTACTAGAGCTTGTCGAAGATATAGAATCATTATAAATGCGGTGACAGAGAAGATCTATTTTAGTTAACACGAGCTATGTTTGATTCTCATTATTTGTAGGAGTATTATGTTGATTTTGTTCGCTATGCTGCGTATAATCTTTGGTTGGATATATTAGACAATCTAAACGACGTTTAGGTTAGTTAAGTAAGTATTTTAAGTTAATTACCTTCATCTAATTTTTGCACTATTAGTAAGTTTTATGTACTTTAAAATTCAAGTAAAGTCCGTGTTTTCAAAATCTACTACGCACTTAACATAATAGAAACATTTAACCAACGGAAAGCATTAACAACCAAGACTTAACTTACGAAAACAACAAATAATATACACATACAAATTCTTAGAAAAAAACAAGAAAAACCAGTAAAACACGACAACATCATGGAAAACGAACAAGACGACAAACAAGACAACCGATGATTACAAAAACTGCCTTCGATCACCTGATAAGTTAGTTGAACCCAACGTCCATTGAAGCATCTGAATTTGATTTTCAAGTTCGTTAGCGTGCACAACTACTTGATGAGGATGAGGATCGTCAATCCATTGCCAAAGTCCATAACCATTAGGAGAATTACGACATCTATAGTGGCTCCAACCGATGTCAGTTCCGTTAGTTACAACAACATATAAAACATAAACCCCACAGTTACAGTAGGTCTCCTGAGAATTAACCCATTGTTTTATGCTAGGTATTTGGTGTCGTATTTCATTCATTCGCTCTCTTATTCCGTTTAGGCTATGTTGATCTTCTCTTTAACATCTACCATTTTCTAGCTGCATGCACGCTTGCACTTCCAACTCATGCTCTCTTACATTGGCATTATGTCTTTCCTCCATTTCAATACACCACTCAGTTGGAAGTTGAGATAAGGATGTATTCGTTGGCTATTGTGTTATAATGGACCATTGTGTGAGTATGAGGAGGGCAAAGAAATATGATTGTAATCGACCATTTTAATATACTACTGCTACGATAATAATGGAGAGAAGTATGGTAAGCAAAATGATATTTATAAAGCAAATACTTTGCCTATGTAAAGCAGTGGATACAGTGGCTGATTTGACCAGACATTACTGTCATTCTCATTCTACATCCATCAGCTTTAATCCATGTAAAGCAATGCATAGTGGCTATATTGTCCGATGTGACCCGACATATGTCATTCTAACTCCACAGGACAAAGCTTTAATACATCTACAACATCTTAACAAATCTTTAATGCATATAAAATAGTGCATCCATTAGCTTTAATTCTGTGTCAGACAAGACCCGACCTCCTGTCATTTTGTAGCCACTTGAAAATTCTTTAATGCGTATAAAACAGTGCATTGTGGCTATAGTGTTTAATGTGACCTTACACATGACCATTCTTTAATCCATATGACTGGATCCTATGACTTTCTGCATCCATTAAACAACAATAACTTATAGATAGAATTAGGGATGTCGAATAACATACTCATTCAAACATCCAAACTAATCATCGCTGTTTATATACCTATACTAATTGAGTTCTCTAAAAATTTTGTGGTGCTTCTCATCCTCGTCTTCTTCATCTTCATCATCTTCCGACGATTTATTAAACATTGTGTTACTGGACAAAGAACGTTTGCCACTAAAATAAGGGATTTAATAGCCTATGAGATCGCTGAAAGCTCCACGTCAACCCAAGGAGGTAGCATTGTTGGAAGAAAAGGCTTGCGTTATGGACGAGACTATGCTGGCTATCATAATCAATTGATTAAGAATTATTTTATGGAAAATCCTATGTCCGGGGATGTGGATTTTAGACGAAGATTCAATATGTCGAAGAATATTTTTAATCGGGTTCTCGATAAATTAACCAAAATAAACAATTTTTTTCACCCACAGAAGAAATGGAATCAACGAACTTTGAATTTCTCCACTGCAAAATGCTACGACTGTTCGCATGATATCATATGGAACTTTCGGTGATTTGCAAGACGAAAAAGTGTAGATTGGAGACTCAACGACAATATTATATATGCAAGAATTTTGCAAAACTGTTGTTTGTATGTTTGGTGTAGAATATCTTCATTCCCCTACCCCTCAAGACATTGATAGATTATTAGCAATGGGATCTCAACGTGGATTTTCAAGTATGTTAGGTAGCTTAGATTGTGTGCATTGGAGGTGGAAAAACTGTCCAGTTGCATTGCAGGGCCAAAACACAAGACATTGCAAAAAGGCAACTCTAGACTTGGAAGCTATTGCTTCATTCGATTTGTATATATGGCATGTTTTTTTTGGAGCACCAGGTACATGGAATGATATTAACGTTCTAGATAGTCATATCTATTTAATGACTTATGTAATGATATATTACCTCCATGCGATTACAAAATAAGAGACAAATATCATTCCATGGATTATTATTTGGTAGATGGAATCTACCCAAAATAGAAAACACTTACGCAAGCATATAAAAGACCAAATAATGCAAAAGAAGGCAGGTTCACCAAAAACAAGAAAGTTTGAGGAAAGATGTCGACCGAGCACTTGGAGTGCTTCAAGGTAGGTTTCATATATTAAGAAAAGAGGTATACTACCACGATACGACGGTATTATTTGATATCATATACTGTTGTATTATTTTACATAATATGATTGTCGAAGAAGAACGTGGTGGGTGTGATCTTCAAGTGAGAAACTATCCAGATATTTTTGTAGCATTTCAGAAAATAGCTTTCAAGGACCCAAATACTTTTGTCGAATACTTGCAAAATATACAAGACATTCAAGATCTACAAGCTCATCTTGATCTAAGAGAATAGCTAATAGAACACTACTGGGAACATATAGGAAACCATTAGTAGAAATGATGTTTAGATAGTGCTTGTGTTTCACTTATCTATTGTAATAACTTGTTGTTGACGTTTTGTAATAATGTTTGCATTTGAATTTGTTATATCTACTGTATTAAGTCGTTGTTGATGTGTTAATAGTAATAGCAATAATAAGAATGACAAATCAAGATGAGCTTGAAACTATAACAATAGCAATAACAAAAAATTGACAACAACCGCATTACCAATAACTACAACTAATACAGTGCCAATCAAACTAACAACAACACTAACAATGACACTACAACTAACACTTAGAAGATCAAATAATAGATGTAATGATGAGATACATTGTAGGAACCTAATTTCCTACAAACCCTCATGATGTCTATGGTACTCCTCAAGTTGCTTCTCCATATATGACATTTGCACTGGATTGAGCTCATTTAAGTTGCAAGTTAAAAGAGCCACGGTTCTTTGTTGTCGAGCTAATTCTTGTTTTCTTAACTCTAGCACGTCAATTCTTAACTTTTGTTTTTCAACATGACGTTGTTGTTTTTCCATAACCTTTTCAAGTCTCTTCATTTCTTTCGTTTCCATGTATAATTTATTTACATCTTTAGCGGCCGCCATTCGCTCGCTCACCAATATGTTCATAATGAGTGTAGTAATCGGTGGTGGTTTTTTCCTTCCCCTTGAACTTCTTCGGAGGTCTACCACCTGTACTAGGCGTGAAAGGGGTATCTTCATGTGGATCGAAACTACCAGGGCTAAATTCATCGCTCATCCTTCTAGGAAGAAAACGCATTACTGAATGTTCTTGTCACATTCGACTCCATTTTTCCTTTTTTTGCGAGTATGTCATAGCAATGGTGCATGTTGAATGGTTGATTATTATGTTCAAACATATACACTGCATTTGCTTTATTGAGCTGTAGATGATAGTACTATAAGAAGAATAAAACATAAAATTTGACAAAAAATTAAAATCATTACCAAGTCTATGTCGTTTGGCCCACTTTGTCGTCTTAAATGCAGACTGGTAATTAATTCTTTTTAATGTTGACAAGCGGCATTTATTATTTTCTAAGACTGCTACAAAGAATCAATCGTTCTTAGAAGACTACTTGGACTTCGAAGGATGAACAAATTGCGTACATAATTCCAAAAAGAAGTTTCACTTTAGCTCATACCTTTCTTATTATCTTTAGAACATTCAACTCAATAGAATGCTAATTCACCTTGCTCATCCGACGACCATTTAACCATTTTTGCGGCTTTTGGTTCCGCATTTGCAGATTAATGAATGTTTATTCTCGTTGTTTGATTTCCCCAAGTTTGAGCAGAAGACAAATTAGAATTCCTATAAACATCTTCTTCTTCGGTAATTTCATAGCCATTGAACCCGGTTTCTTTTTTTTTTCACATCCGTTTCTCCAAATTGATTATTGATATTTCTTGATAAATTTTGTGAACGATATGGCAATACTGACCATTGTTGGCTACTAGGAGATATGTAGTTTTGATCATAGTTATAGTTTTGTTGAAACAAATTATTCTATGAATAATTCGAATTTTGAGAATTTTGCTAATGATTTAAAACTTGTTAAGAATGAAAGAAATTTTGATTTTTGTTACGGCTGATGTAAATATGGAGCTTGTTGAGAATGATATTGATTTTGACCATATTGAGAATTAAACATGTTTTGATTGAATTGAGTTGAATTCAGATCATCTAATCTTAGTTGAGATAGAAATCTAGGAGATGAATTTTTTTGATATTTTCCTTTTGAATTTTTCGATATTACTGAGATTGTTTGAAAAAAATTTGTCAATGAGAGTAAGAAATGTAAAATAAATTGTGTAAATAAAATTTTGAGATTGGTAAGTTATATAGATGAAGATGGAGAGGGATAGACAACGACCATTTACGTGATCGTTGGCACTTAGCCTGCTATAATATTCTCGGCTAAGTGGCAACGGTCATGTAGATTGCCGTTGCCAAAATTGGTGCTTAGCCGGCCATAATAAAGCCGGCTAAGCTTAGCCGGCTAAGCACCAACCCCGGATTGTTTTGGCAACCCAACCTAGAAGAGCCTAATCGACCCCCTATTGGGGGTTGGTTTCTTTCGGTTCCTTCCCAACCGACACTAGGTTGGGAATGCTCTAATTGATTTAGTTCATGCAGCATTTCATTGATATTTATTTAAGTTCAAAAGTATAAAAAACAATACTTTGTACAAATATGATTTAACTAATTGCTGCAAAATGTAAATTTTTTTTAGTGATGTATCCTCTTTGTTAGAATGAACTTTGTTAAAAAAACATATTAAAATTTAAATACATTCACCTACAGACTACTATAAAATTGTGTGAAGACTTCTTTTGAACTTATCACATCAGCTTTAGTGAAAATTATTATATCACCGGCATAAATCAGATAGGTAATTCTTTTTTAACTCTACCGATTATTATTGAAAAATACTCCATTACAACGATGAATGATAGAGGAGAAATAGGTTCTCCTTGTCTTAATCTATTCTTACTACTGAAGAAATCATAACTACTACCTTGATAATTGACGGAGAAACAGGCTATAGATAACATCTTTTAAAATGACTTCTCCATCTACTTGTGAATCCCATTGCATCCATCATGTGCAAGACAAAATTACGATTGATCACGTCATAAGCTTTCCTAATGTCAACTTTGATACACATATTATAGTTGTTACTCCTTCCAAATCCTCTTGTAAGTTCATGTGCAATTAAAATCCATTCGTAAATACTCCTTCCTTGTATACAAGCATATTGATTACATAGATTAATGCATCTAAAAATGGCTTAGGTTCGTTACTTAAAACTTAAGCAATCACCTTGTGTATGAAGTTACTATAAGAAATTGGGCAGAAGTCTTTGATGTAGAAAGGGTATTAACTTTGGAAATGAGACTAATTAGAAAGTGGTCGCTTTCCATTAAGAGTTTCCCTAATGTAAAAACATCTCCAACCATGTCCAAAAGTTTATGCTTAATGATCTCCCAATGTAATTTAAAAAAATTAGCATTAAATCCTTTCGGACCTGCTGGTATATTATCTCTAACTAGAAAAACTGCTTCCTTGACTTCCTCAAGCTCAATTTCATCATTCAAAAAAACTTTCTACCTTAATCCATGATGATCTTTTTGAAAATAACCTCAGAAAACGCATAGTAAATCAGACATTGGTTAAAGAGATCTTTGAAAAAAACGTGAAGCTAATTTTCCAAATTCATTCTGGTCCTTGCACGTTTGGCCATTCATCTTAAGACTTGGATTCTAGGCATTTTTCCCCTTTTCCTTGACATTTTGGCATAAAAGTATACAGCGGGTTCATCGCTATACTTGAGCCACTCACACTTAAATTTTTGCATAACATATGCATACTCCATTTTAAGCGCCTGCACTAAATTCCCTTTCACTATATGAAGGTCCTTCACAGAATCTTCATCATGAGGTAATTCGAGCCATTTCTGAAGTTCGCTACATTTATTACGCCACTTGTTTACCTCTGATTTGGTGCTCTTTTTATTCCTGCTACATTCGTTAAGCATTAGTTTGCATCTTTTTTCTTTACTTAAAAAGTTGAATAACGGTCTACCTTTACCAACCATTTTCCAAGCTTCCTCAATAATCTCTTGATAGTACTCATATGTGCTTCAGTGGTTCATGTACTTAAACATTTTGTCAAATTATGTAGCTTGTCCTCCAAACGATACCAAAATTTGGGAATGGTCGCTACTAGCCGAGGGGAGATGAGTTTTCTCGCACAAAGGGAAAGTGTGAACCCATGAATGTTAGCTAATGCTCTATCTATCCCATAAGAATATATTTATTAGGACCAGACCACCATGAGAACCTGATACCTGTAACTGCCACTCTGGCCATGCATGTGTCTAACTCTATTATTTTATTATTAGGGACTAAGTTCACCCCTGATTTCTCACTCACAAATTAAATATAATTAAAGTCTCCAATGAACAGTGAATGATGAATAATCATAAGGGCATCATATTCCGAACTATTCCAGAGATACACCTGATTTGTTCAAGGTTGTAAGCATAAACAAATGTGTGAATGATTTTATAAAAACACTTTGTTGTAAAGCAATGGTGATATGCTGATCACTTATAGATAACACATAATAATTCCGTGTATCTATTTCTTGGAGCCGAGCCAGTCCATGGTGGAAGAATGAGTGAGTTTCAATTTTTTTTTTTTTAAACCAATTTGGATGTTTATTGGGCCTCTGTAGTCTAAATGTATATTAGATCCGATCAAATAAAAATTTGAATAAAATCTTATTTTGTTTAAATTAGTAAAATGAAGATTTAAATATAACTTGAATTTATAAGCATTATAATGAATGTATCAAATACATTCATTTGTGTGATGTGTAAGTGCAGTTGATGCAGCACGACCTACGGAAGCACAAGGCTTAGGTCGTTCACGAGTTAATGAAGGTCGGCCCCGACCTAAGAAGTCACGTAAGGAGGAGCTGCGAGTTAAAAGCCAAGGACCTAGTGATCTGCCGCATTGTTGTAGTGAAGACTTAAGTCGGCTGCGACTTAAGGGCTTAAGTCGGCTACGACTTAACAGAGCAAGGGAAAAGAAGCTACGACCTAAAGGGTTTCGAACTAAAGAGTTACGACCTACGGAAGAAGACTAGGTCGGCAACGACCTAGAGTAAGTCATAAGTGATGTAATATATTGTCATTCGTATGTCGTTCTGTATTGAGTCGTTACGTTCTTGAGTCGTAGGTCGGCATAAAGATAAGTCGGCCGAATGTTGTGATGAGTCGAATGTATTGTAACAGGTTGAGTCGACTATTTGATAAGTCGTAAGTCGTGTACTGGACGAGTTGGGTTGATTGAGTCGTTGTATATATGTGTTGTGTTGTAATTGAGGCGTGTAGTATCTGTTAGGTCGGCAACGACCTAGTTAAGTCGTGACGTTGTAATTTGTTTGTTTCTTTTCCTTGAATCGCTGAATGTTGAGTCGTGAGTCGTGAGTCGGCAACGACTTAAGGGGAGTTAAGTCGGCAACGACTTAAGGGTCAGGGTGAAAAAAGCTATAAATAGGGCATGTGTTGTACATTTTGGAGGTGGTTGATTTTTGAATAAAATTCTTGTTTGATTGTTGTGTGCTTTCATCTTAAATTGGTAGTTGAGTGTAATATCCTATCTCCACTGTCGGTTATTCGAGTGCGCTCGATTCAACGATTGTTGAAGCCAATTCACGGTATCATGTGCGCTTGATCAACGTTTGAAGAATTGTAGATCGTCTTTCACGGTATCGTGCGCGATCAACGTGTAACGACCCGATATTTTCAACCATTCGCATCCATTATAAATGTATAGATAGACACTCATGCCGGAATTGAATTGCTCAAAATACCGCGTTGTAAATCAAAATTTGGCAAATCTCAGGATACACAGTAAATAAAAACCACAGATCACAGACACAGAGTATATAAAAATGCAGCGGAAGAAAAAGAGATAGTAGTTCATGAAGCTACTATATAAATATGAGATACATCAGAGTTAAATAAGATACAACAGAAGAGTAACAGGATACATCAGGTACAAATCAGATACATCACTGAACCACTGGATACTGAAACAAAATAGATGGCTGGATCTTCAAGAAAAGCTCCAACGCCGAAGGTGAATCTTGAATGCTAACTCGGTCAATCTGACCCGAGCGTAAAGCAAAATACAAAACCCTCGAGTCAGGACATAAATACTTATAAACTGTAAATCAACTCAAGTGAACAGTAACAAAATGCATCAGTAACTTAAAGGATGCTTGTGACCGCCCATCCTCTAAGGATCCGTTAAACTATTTATTATGTAGTAATATACACTATATACGATAGTGTCTAATCAGTAAAGTATAATCATATAGAAAATAGCGTTAAGGGGATGGTGAACCTTAACGCGGTCGGATCTTTAAAACCAAAATCGTAGTGGGTTCGATATAAGGATATGACACGGCACGCGAGGCAATGCCAGGGTGGATACACCGTTTGCACTCCCGGACCGGTGGTGACGGCAAGCCAGCAGCTTCCGCCCACCTCGAACAATACCCCCGAATCAAAGTGGCGCCACCGAATCGAATCACAAAAGTAATAGAATAGTTTCCGATGGAGCATGCTCGATGAAAGGGTGCGACCCTTTGTGTAGCCCGGTATAGCTCCTGTTTTAGTCATATATGCCAACTCACGGGAGTTGGGTCCACGTAACATACCTCGAGAACGTCGCCACCATCCTACTTCATTCTGGAATCTCCACCGCGTACACAGTTGTTAAAGTGGTTTTCGGTATTTTCCGGCTATAAGACAATATCCGATCCCAGTCTCTTTAACAACCAATCGTTATTATAACCCATGGATATTTATTTCAAATAATTTATACTTTCAAGACCAAAATATCATACTCATTTCAAAACAATATCACAATTGTATCATTTCCATTTCAAAAATAATTCAATATTATATCATTCAAATAAAACCCAAATTTTCAAATCATTGAATATTTCTTTAAATTTATTAAACTTGAAATATTCCTTTAAATTATCATAGCATTTTGGAAATGTTACCTTAAGGAATCATAACATTTTTGGCATGTACTACTTTCCACTTTACATTGTATATAATCAAAGTATTGATAAGCTTAAAAATTTTAACATGTCAATTTATCATAGCCTTATAGTTAAATAAACTTTCTTACTGTAATATACAATTTAAACCGAAATTCTTATGTTAAGTTAAAAGCACCTTATTAACTTACATTATTATTACAATAAAGAAACTTTATTATTTTAATCATTTAAAGTATGCCATTCACATAAATTAAAACTTGCTTATCAAATGTACGTTATCAACTTACATTTTATTATTACAGTAAGTAACATTTATCATTTTAATCAATTTAAAATACACCATTACTTTGATTAAAATCTACGTGTCAAACGTACGTTTTAAATTTTATATTCCTATTACAATAATGTACATTTATTAATTTAAATCAATACCACACTACTTAAAACTTTACATGTTTCTTTCTTAATTAAAATTTTACATGTTCTTTCATTAATTAAAACTTTCATGTTCTCTCATTAATTAGGACTTTACACGTTTCTTTCATTAATTAAAAACTTATACGTTTCTTTCATTTATTAAAACTTATACCTTTCTTTCATTAGTTAGGAATTTACATGTTCCTATCATTAATTAGAACACCACACGTTCTTTCATTAATTAAAATCTATACGTTTCTTTCATAAATTAAAACCTATACGTTTCTTTCATAAATTAAAACCTATACGTTTCTTTTCATAAATTAAAACTTAACATTTCAGATTTATTTTACCATTTCACAAATTTAACTAAACTTCCAGTTCATTTAATTAATTTAACATCTTTAGTTAAAACTCAAATTTCACATTTTCAAGTCAAGTTATATTTTAAAATTTCATTTTCAACAGTCATTTATTCAACCACTTAAATTTATAGAAAATCAGTAATTCTTTAATAAATCACTTAAATTCAAATATAAATCAATTTATCATATTTACCATTTTCCAAATAAAATTAAAGTCCATTTTATTCATGTAACTTAAATATCATTTTTAGTCAAAATTCCAAATTTCAAACATAAGTTATATTTCAAAATCCAGTTAATCCATTCATAAGTTACATTTTTAACACATAGAAAAATCATAATTTATTTATTTTAAAACCTTTCAAAATCTATTTAAATCAAATTTCATAATTTTATATTTTTAAAATACTTAAAATATTCAAAGCACTTTATAGAATAACCACGGGTCTGTATATAGTTTTCTAACCTAGGTCAAGTGATACGGATATGTATCATTTCAATCCGCAGTTTAAAAGGAAAAAATCCGGGTTCTATCATTTCAAACCCGCAATCCCAACTTTAAATAAATAAATAAATAACTCATGCCTATCATTTCAGCCCATAACATTTTTTCTAACAGGGAACTTGCAGTGTGATCATATACAGAAATAATATAAACAAGGTCAATATCACAATATACAGTCATATATTAGATGTCAGGTGAAAATTAACAGTTTTAACATGGTAATAATATGGCATAGCATATCATATGATCATCATTAACTTGCATAAACATTTACATTACTAAACACTTGTCATCAAATCCACTTTTCATAAGTGTATATGTTAGAGTGAGAAAGACTCACCTTTTTCAAAGCTAGAGACCAAAACAACATACAAGCACGACTCCAAAGGCACGACAAGCACAATTTCACGACTTTTGATTTGAGTTGAAAGATAGCCAAGATATGATTTTGTATCATCAACCCAAAACAAAACAAACCAGACAATATATAAACATTCAATATAAAATAACATTGAAACAATTTTGAAATACAAAGCGAAATGAACAAGATAGATTGGACCTTGCTTCAACCACTTCAATTCTTGGCCTAAGGGACACTTATGCTTGGCTATGATGATGCTTTGGCTCAGGTATGACATCATATAGGTCAGGTTTAACATCATATAGGCAAGGCAACAAGTGGAGATGAAGGGAATGAGGCAACAATGGTCAAAAACATTGTTTTTAGGCATGTAGGTTGCAATTTGAAGGGTTTGGCCACCATAGATGGCTCGGCCATGGTCATGGTTGGTGGAGTAGATGGTGTTGGAGGCATGGAAGAGATGTAGGAGTTTGTGGCTGCGGCTATGGAGAAGAGGCCGATCCAAACTTAGAAGAGAAACAAGGCAAAATTGCATAGAAAAGTAAGAAAAGTAGAAAGAAGAGAGAGATTTACCTAATTTTTTTTCTTCAAGGTGGAGGCCATGATTTTTAGGGTTTTGGGGCTTCAAAAATTCGTGAATGACAAGAGGAAGTCGGCTGCAAAGGATGGGGAAAGGAATGGCTAAGATGAATTGATGTATTAATGACAGAAGAAACTGCAAAAGAAACGGATAAAACGTTTTTCCGTTTCTTAGCTCTTAACCCTTTCAAATTTCTCATATATATTTATATACATCCAAATAACTGAAAATAATTAAAATCTCAGTTAAAATTCGAAAATATAACAGATAAACAAAATATTAAAAATTAAATATTAATTAGATATGATTAAATAAGAAAAATAGCACAGAAAAATGAAAACTAGACTTAAGAATTAGAAATAACTTCAATACACTTTGGAAAAATTTACTTAAATTTAAATACATGTAAAATGAATAAAATAAATTAAAACACAGCAAATAAAAGTGAGTGCATAAAATAAATAAATAAATTTTAATTATATATAATTAAAATAAGAAAATGGCTTAAAATTGTAGACTGGGCTTTAAAATTAGAAATAAATCCAAATGAACTTTTAGAAAATCTTCATGGACTTGTAAAATATTTATAACAGATAAAATAACAAAAAAAATAAAAGTGCATTCACAAAAAAAAAATTATTAAATATAATTTATATGAAGAAAATGGCAGAAAATTAGAAAACAGCCTTTAATAATAGGAAATAAATACAGTAAATTTTGGAAAAATTCTATTATCACTTAAAAATATTTAAAAGTCAAAATATACATAATAAAACGTATTATCACATATTAAAATAAAATATAACCAAGAAGAAGTAATTTATACAATTTAAAATAGTCATTGTTAAATAACCCTATATACGCACAATATTGTAAAGGGTATAACTTTCACAATCTACATCCAAATTCAACGAAACGAAAAGTGGTGTTCTTATAATTTTATGTACTTTCATAATAAAAGAAAAAATTTAAATTTTTAAACTTTTAAAATTTTAAGTTGAAAGTCACAGTTTGACTATTTTGACCAAAATCAGCATTTCAGGCAAATATTCAACTTACAAAATTTTGGAATTATAACTCATATAAAAATCAAGATTATATTTAAGTAATAAATTTAATCATTTCAAATAAGTAAAATAAGTTTTTAAATCAAAATCTTACATTAAAAATAATTAAAATATACAATAAAATAATTACAAAATACAGGGTTGTTACACTCTCCCCCACTCAAAACTTTTCGTCCCCGAAAAGGAATGAGGTATGGAATGGCACAGAAAAGATAGAATGAAATAGGATTAAGATAAGATGACAAGAAGATTGAAGTTATACCCGATGACTGTTGTTATAGGTAAGTTTTACAAGGTGGAGATTATCAAAGATTATAGAAAGATTTCTAAATAGAAAGATCATAGAAAGATGCATATACCAGTCTATAGCAAGATGAGGACGATAAGAACAACCAAAAGATAGTTTGAAAAACAAAATAAGAAAATGAATTTGAAAGCATGGAGATTTCAACTTAAATAGAAAATAAACTTTTACACAAGTTACATAAATCTTAACTATCTCAAATTTCATTATCTTATTATCCAATCATCTTAAATTAACAATTTTTTTTTTAAACCATGGGTTAGAAAAATAATCATTTATTACACTCACAATGTATTTAATAAATTTTATTCTTCTTTATTCCTTATAAAATTAAATTTATTCCTCTCAATATATTTATCACTCATGTTCAATATACTTACACTTATTATAACTGCTTTCTTTTATTCTTAGTTCTTTTAACATCATTTTATTGTAAGTTATTCAATTACCCCTTATTATATTTACCTCTGTTAATCATTTTATAATTAAAATTTAAGTGTACAACATTTGTTATAACCACTCAAATTTTATTTATAAAATCTTTTTATATTGTATATTACCCAATTACATTGTTAACTTCTAAAATTAAGGTAAGTTATATTGGAATGAAATTGTGTCATACAAATAAAACTTTCCAATTCAATTATCTCAAGTTTAATCATTTATCAATTTTTTTTTTGATTTTCTTTTTTATAATTGAAATTACTGTTAAAAATAAAATTTAAGAATTAAATTTCCGATTTCTTCAAACCATTTATAAATAAGTAATAATATATATATATATATATATGTCAAATCAAATTTCAATCATATATCTATATATATTATAAATTAAGTCATATTTTAGAAATTCAAATCAATTTAATTTCCCAAAACAAAGCTGTAGCAAGACTACATAACAGTCTCTTCACTTCGAAACTCGAAAATGAACGTCGATGATGCTGCAGTCATCACCGAAGTTATTTTCCAGCGACAAAGAGAAGAGTACTAATTTTAAACTTAAAAATTCTTTGGAAACAAATTTCTATTTGAGAATATTTTAAATATTATATCCCTTTAAACTTTTAAACAAAAGGTTTGGAACCATCGGAAATTAAATTCTCAAATTTCTTTTTCTAAATTCATTTAAGTTCCCATATAAATTTATAAACAATTATTTATAAATTCATTTATAGAACAATAAATGATAAATCAAGTATTATCATTTCAAATTATCAATTTGGATCATTTCATTAAGTTCCATAAATATATATATCAAAATTTTATTTCATTAACCAAAACAAAATTTAAAATAATATCGTGTCAGTTTGTTCTGTCAAAGTGTTTTAGAAATCCTATCGATAGCATTGATCAGACGAATCGATCGGAAACCCAAATCAACATCAACAACTCCAACAACACAATATTAAAAAAAAATAGATTGACAAATACAATTCAAAATGTTTGAAAATATGTTGGAAACAAAAGACAAGATGATTAAATACAGAGTAGGGAGGTGGATAAGCTAAAATAAATCACGGGCAACCTTAATCGGGTCAACCGTGACTTAAAGTATAAGATCGAAGTGGATTTTCTGGGGTAAATCTACGTTTGATCTCAAGAGTTAGAGTTTGGGATAATAGGAGATACTTGCATCTAAACCGATGATATAAAATCTTTGGTGAATCGATGTTGTTGTAATGGAGTTTCACCCCTCTTACAAGAAAATTTTTGAGATTGGCGGGACTGCCAATTCACTATAAAGATCATTCGAAGTGGAGTTGTGGGATACTCCAGAATCAAATGAAGATGAATAGCGGGGAACAAGAATGGACTTTGGAACCGCAGGGAACGTTCCAAAATTCAAAGGAATCGAGTCAAAAGGGAAGAGATTCAAACTCGAATGAAAGTGATTCTGTAAATACATTCACTCTATATGCTGAGCTTTGCCTAGAGCTACCAAAGCTCTGATACCAACTGTAACGACCCGATATTTTCAACCATCCGCATCCATTATAAGTGTATAGGTAGACACTCATGCCGGAATTGAATTGCTCAAAATACCGCGTTGTAAATCAAAATTTGGCAAATCTCAGGATACACAGTAAATAAAAACCACAGATCACAGACACAGAGTATATAAAAATGCAGCGGAAGAAAAAGAGATAGTAGTTCATGAAGCTACTATATAAATATGAGATACATCAGAGTTAAGTAAGATACAACAGAAGAGTAACATGATACATCAGGTACAAATCAGATACATCACTGAACCACTGGATACTGAAACAAAATAGATGGCTGGATCTTCAAGGAAAGCTCCAACACCGAAGGTGAATCTTGAATGCTAACTCAATCAATCTGACCCGAGCGTAAAGCAAAATACAAAACCCTCGAGTTAGGACATAAATACTTATAAACTGTAAATCAACTAAAGTGAACAGTAACAAAATGCATCAGTAACTTAAAGGATGCTTGGGACCGCCCATCCTCTAAGGATCCGTTAAACTATTTACTATGTAGTAATATACGCTATATACGGTAGTGTCTAATCAGTAAAGTATAATCATATAGAAAATAGCGTTAAGGGAATGGTGAACCTTAACGCGGTCGGATCTTTAAAACCAAAATCGTAGTGGGCTCGATATAAGGATATGACATGGCACGCGAGGCAATGCCAGGGTGGATACACCGTTTGCACTCCCGGACCGGTGGTGACGGCAAGCCAGCAGCTTCCGCCCACCTCGAACAATACCCCCGAATCAAAATGGCGCCACCGAATCGAATCATAAAAGTAATAGAATAGTTTCCGATGGAGCATGCTCGATGAAAGGGTGCGACCCTTTGTGTAGCCCGGTATAGCTCCTGTTTTAGTCATATATGCCAACTCACGGGAGTTGGGTCCACGTAACATACCTCGAGAACGTTGCCACCATCCTACTTCATTCTGGAATCTCCACCGCGTACACAGTTGTTAAAGTGGTTTTCGGTATTGTCCGGCTATAAGACAATATCCGATCCCGGTCTATTTAACAACCAATCATTGTTATAACCCATGGATATTTATTTCAAATAATTTATACTTTCAAGACCAAAATATCATACTCATTTCAAAACAATATCACAATTGTATCATTTCCATTTCAAAAATAATTCAATATTATATCATTCAAATAAAACCCAAATTTTCAAATCATTGAATATTTCTTTAAATTTATTAAACTTGAAATATTCCTTTAAATTATCATAGCATTTTGGAAATGTTACCTTAAGGAATCATAGCATTTTTGGAATGTACTACTTTCCACTTTACATTGTATATAATCAAAGTATTGATAAGCTTAAAAATTTTAACATGTCAATTTATCATAGCCTTATAGTTAAATAAACTTTCTTACTGTAATATACAATTTAAACCGAAATTCTTATGTTAAGTTAAAAGCACCTTATTAACTTACATTATTATTACAATAAAGAAACTTTATTATTTTAATCATTTAAAGTATGTCATTCACATAAATTAAAACTTGCTTATCAAATGTACGTTATCAACTTACATTTTATTATTACAGTAAGTAACATTTATCATTTTAATCAATTTAAAATACACCATTACATTGATTAAAATCTACGTGTCAAACGTACGTTTTAAATTTTATATTCCTATTACAATAATGAACATTTATTAATTTAAATCAATACCACACTACTTAAAACTTTACATGTTTCTTTCTTAATTAAAACTTTACATGTTCTTGCATTAATTAAAACTTTCATGTTCTCTCATTAATTAGGACTTTACACGTTTCTTTCATTAATTAAAAACTTATACGTTTCTTTCATTAATTAAAACTTATACCTTTCTTTCATTAATTAGGAATTTACATGTTCCTATCATTAATTAGAACACCATACGTTCTTTCATTAATTAAAACCTATACGTTTCTTTCATAAATTAAAACCTATACGTTTCTTTTCATAAATTAAAACTTAACATTTCAGATTTATATTACCATTTCACAAATTTAACTAAACTTCCAGTTCATTTAATTAATTTAACATCTTTAGTTAAAACTCAAATTTCACATTTTCAAGTCAAGTTATATTTTAAAATTTCATTTTCAACAGTCATTTATTCAACCACTTAAATTTATAGAAAATCAGTAATTCTTTAATAAATCACTTAAATTCAAATATAAATCAATTTATCATATTTACCATTTTCCAAATAAAATTAAAGTCCATTTTATTCATGTAACTTAAATATCATTTTTAGTCAAAATTCCAAATTTCAAACATAAGTTATATTTCAAAATCCAGTTAATCCATTCATAAGTTACATTTTTAACACATAGAAAAATCATAATTTATTTATTTTAAAACCTTTCAAAATCTATTTAAATCAAATTTCATAATTTTATATTTTTAAAATACTTAAAATATTCAAAGCACTTTATAGAATAACCACGGGTCTGTATATAGTTTTCTAACCTAGGTCAAGTGATACGGATATGTATCATTTCAATCCGCAGTTTAAAAGGAAAAAATCCGGGTTCTATCATTTCAAACCCGCAATCCCAACTTTAAATAAATAAATAAATAAATAACTCATGCCTATCATTTCAGCCCATAACATTTTTTCTAACAGGGAACTTGCAGTGTGATCATATATAGAAATAATATAAACAAGGTCAATATCACAATATACAGTCATATATCAGATGTCAGGTGAAAATTAACAGTTTTAACATGGTAATAACATGGTAATAACATGGCATAACATATCATATGATCATCATTAACTTGCATAAATATTTACATTACTAAACACTTGTCATCAAATCCACTTTTCATAAGTGTATATGTCAGAGTGAGAAAGACTCACCTTTTTCAAAGCTAGAGACCAAAACAACATACAAGCACGACTCCAAAGGCACGACAAGCACAATTTTACGACTTTTGATTTGAGTTGAAAGATAGCCAAGATATGATTTTGTATCATCAACCCAAAACAAAACAAACCAGACAATATATAAACATTCAACATAAAATAACATTGAAACAATCTTGAAATACAAAGCGAAATGAACAAGATAGATTGGACTTTGTTTCAACCACTTCAATGCTTGGCCTAAGGGACACTTATGCTTGGCTATGATGATGCTTTGGCTCAGGTATGACATCATATAGGTCAGGTTTAACATCATATAGGCAAGGCAACAAGTGGAGATGAAGGGAATGAGGCAACAATGGTCAAAAACATTGTTTTTAGGCATATAGGTTGCAATTTGAAGGGTTTGGCCACCATAGATGGCTCGGCCATGGTCATGGTTGGTGGAGTAGATGGTGTTGGAGGCATGGAAGAGATGTAGGAGTTTGTGGCTGCGGCTATGGAGAAGAGGCCGATCCAAACTTAGAAGAGAAACAAGGCAAAATTGCATAGAAAAGTAAGAAAAGTAGAAAGAAGAGAGAGATTTACCTAATTTTTTTATTCAAGGTGGAGGCCATGATTTTTAGGGTTTTGGGGCTTCAAAAATTCGTGAATGACAAGAGGAAGTCGGCTGCAAAGGATGGGGAAAGGAATGGCTAAGATGAATTGATGTATTAATGACAGAAGAAACTGCAAAAGAAACGGATAAAACGTTTTTCCGTTTCTTAGCTCTTAACCCTTTCAAATTTCTCATATATATTTATATACATCCAAATAACTGAAAATAATTAAAATCTCATTTAAAATTCGAAAATATAACAGATAAACAAAATATTAAAAATTAAATATTAATTAGATATGATTAAATAAGAAAAATAGCACAGAAAAATGAAAACTAGACTTAAGAATTAGAAATAACTTCAACACACTTTGGAAAAATTTACTTAAATTTAAATACATGTAAAATGAATAAAATAAAGTAAAACACAGCAAATAAAAGTGAGTGCATAAAATAAATAAATAAATTTTAATTATATATAATTAAAATAAGAAAATGGCTTAAAATTGTAGACTGGGCTTTAAAATTAGAAATAAATCCAAATGAACTTTTAGAAAATCTTCATGGACTTGTAAAATATTTATAACAGATAAAATAACAAAAAAAATAAAAGTGCATTCACAAAAAAAAAAATTATTAAATATAATTTATATGAAGAAAATGGCAGAAAATTAGAAAACAGCCTTTAAAAATAGGAAATAAATACAGTAAATTTTGGAAAAATTCTATTATCACTTAAAAATATTTAAAAGTCAAAATATACATAATAAAACGTATTATGACATATTAAAATAAAATATAACCAAGAAGAAGTAATTTATACAATTTAAAATAGTCATTGTTAAATAACCCTATATACGCACAATATTGTAAATGGTATAACTTTCACAATCTACATTCAAATTCAACGAAACGAAAAGTGGTGTTCTTATAATTTTATGTACTTTCATAATAAAAGAAAAAAATTTAAACTTTTAAAATTTTAAAATTTTAAGTTGAAAGTCACAGTTTGACTATTTTGACCAAAATCAGCATTTCAGGCAAATATTCAACTTACAAAATTTTGGAATTATAACTCATATAAAAATCAAGATTATATTTAAGTAATAAATTTAATCATTTCAAATAAGTAAAATAAGTTTTTAAATCAAAATCTTACATTAAAAATAATTAAAATATACAATAAAATAATTACAAAATACAGGGTTGTTACACAACGTGTCGAAGATAGCTAGAATTCGGTATCCTTGTGATCAACGAATTTGGGCATTTCAGTATCTTCAATCCACCGTTTGCTACTTTCATCGATCTATATCGATTTGTTATTATCCGCTGCGCCATTTTGGTATCGGAGCTAGACTTAGCCAATCATAGCTAAGCCGAGTCTTGGAGCCAAGGAGTTTGAAGTTTGTTGTTCATCATGTTCATCTTAAAGTTGCAACAAGTTAGAAGTTCTCGATCCATATTCTTTTGGATCAAAGTGTGGAAGTTGTTTGAATTTGAATTGTGTTGAAGTGTTGAGGCCGAGCCAAGTTGAGTTGGAGCCGTGCTTGTTTGACTTGTGTTGAAGATTTTTGAAGTATTTGTTGAAGTGTTGTGAAGTTCAATCATGCCGCCAAGGAGAGCTAATCGTCATCGAAATGTTAAAGCGTTGTATAGAAGAGAAGAAGCCGAGCAAATGGAACAACGCATTAATGAGAAATTTGATGAAGGTATTGGAAAGCTAGAGAAGTTGATGAATGATTTGAATCAAAATCAAAGGAGGAGATCACCAATCTCGAACCATGGAGGAAACAGAGTTTCGCCATCGGTTACGGAAGCGATGAGGGTATCACCACAATCTTTTAGAGAAAGAAGAGAAACATCAATTTCATCAAGGAGAGATCACCATGACTATGGGCGCGAAGAGAGGAGAACTTCACGAGAGTTTGAAAATGGGCCATATAGAGATGAAGAGAGACATAATAGAAGAGACATGCGTGATCGAAGGGATGTTGATGGTCGAGATCGATATAGACATACATTTGATTTTAATGAAGAGGGTGATAGAGCTAGCATTCATTATCGAGATCGAGACCAAGTTCGAAATTTATATAGAGATATAGAAGATGATCGTCGATGGGAATCGGGTATGAAGATGGAAATTCTAGAATTCAAGGGTGAAATGGTTGCAGAAGAATTTCTTGATTGGTTGTCTAATGTGGAAGAGATTTTTGACGTTAAGGAGATTCCCGAGCATAGAAGGGTGAAGTTGGTTGCTACTAGGTTGAGGGGAAGAGCTTTGGCATGGTGGCAGCAAACCAAACTTACACGAGAACGGATGGAGAAGTCGAAGATTGAATCATGGGAGAAGATGAAGAAGTTGATGAAGGCTACATTCTTGTCTTACAATTATCAATCACTTATGTATCAGAGGTTGCAGAACTTGAGACAAGGAACGAAGACTGTTAATGATTATGCTGATGAATTTTATCAACTGATTGCTCGAAATGACATTATGGAGACAGAGGAACAGCTGACTGCTAGATTTGTTGGAGGGTTGAGGATGCAGATTCAAGATATGGTGAATATGTTTGATCCTAGATTCGTAGCAGAAGCACATCAGAAGGCATTGGCTTGGGAGAAGCAGGGAAGGCGTGGAGGTGGTGTGTTTACCAATTCCAACAATCAAGTGAAGGGTGTTAGTGGAAGCTCTAATGTTCCTAAATCTATCAGTAAACCAGTTGTGAATGAAGTTGCGAAGACGAAGGTCAACAACAGTTTCAAGTGTTACAATTTTCAGGAAGTGGGTCATAAAAGTAATGAATGTCCGAAGCCGAAGAAACGAACTATGATTGTTGAAGTTGAAGGTGAGGATGTTGATGAGGGTTATCCTAGTCCAGTTGAGGAGAATGAACAGGATGTTGCGTCAGGAGATGAAGGATGTAATCTAATGATGAGGAGGTCTTGTTTAATACCGAAGCAAGAAGAAGAAGCTAGTTGGTTGAGGAGTAACATCTTTCAGTCAACATGCACTATTTTGGGAAAGGTTTGTAAATTGTGATTGACGCTGGAAGTTGTGACAATATTATTTCTACTGAAGCTGTGAGAAAGTTGAAGCTGAAGACGGAGAAACATCCAAATCCTTACAAGTTAGCGTGGTTGAGAAAAGGAGGAGAGGTGAAGGTTGACAGGCGAGTTCGAGTTCCATTTTCTATTGGGAAGAAATATTAAGACGAGATCTGGTGTGATGTAGTTGAGATGGATGTTTGTCATTTGCTTTTGGGAAGACCATGGCAGTATGATCGAGCAGTGCAACATGACGGTCGGATCAATAGTTACAGCTTTATGTTTGAAGGTGTTAAGATCATTTTGGTTCCAAAGAAGAGACGGCAAGGAGGGAGCAAATCAGAGGAGATTGAGGAGCTGAAGACTCTGTTGACTTTGAAAGAATTCATCGAAGAAGTAGAGGAGAGTCCAGAGGTGTTTTTGTTGATTGGACGTGAAGCTACTGAATCTTTTGAAGTTCCATAGGAAGTAAAACCGATATTGGAAGAATTCAAAGATGCGTTTCCTGAAGAATTACCAACGGAGTTACCACCGTTGAGGGATATTCAGCATCAGATTGATCTTGTGCCAGGGGCAGTATTACCACACAGACCACATTACAGGATGAGTCCTAAGGAGCATGAAGAACTGAGAGGGCAGGTGGAGGAGTTGTTAGAACAGGGGTGTGTTCAGGAGAGCTTGAGTCCTTGTGTAGTGCCAGCTTTATTGGTGCCAAAGAAGGATGGTTCGTGGAGAATGTGTACGGATAGTCGGGCTCTAAACAAGATTACTGTGAGATACAGATTTCCTATGCCAAGGTTTGATGATTTGATTGACCAGTTGAGTGGACTGTTATATTTTCAAAGATTGATCTTAAGAGTGGTTATCATCAAATTCGAATTAGACCAGGAGACGAATGGAAGACAACATTCAAGACGGGGGAAGGATTATATGAATGGTTGGTTATGCCGTTTGGTCTATCGAATGCACCAAGTACATTTATGAGGGTGATGAATCAAATTTTCAGGCCATACATTGGGAAGTTTGTGGTTGTTTACTTTGATGATATTTTGATCTACAGTGGGAGTATGGAAAAGCATGTCCAGCATTTGCGTGAAGTACTGTTGATTCTACGATAGGAGAAATTTTATGCTGCAACGAAGAAGTGTGTGTTCATGACGCACAGTGTTTTGTTTCTGGGATACGTTCTATCAAAAGAAGGAATTCAAGTGGATGAAAGTAAAGTAGAGGCTGTCAGGAGTTGGCCACAACCGAAGACAGTTACTGAAGTGAGAAGTTTTCATGGATTGGTATCTTTCTATCGGAGATTCATTCCACATTTTAGTAGTGTGATGGCACCTATAACCGATTGCATGAAAGGAAAGAAGTTTGAGTGGTCAGAGGAAGCAGGGGTTGCTTTTGAGAAGATCAAGACACTATTGACGACAACACCAATTCTAGTTTTACCGGATTTTCAGTTGTTGTTTGAATTACATACCGATGCATCGAAGGTTGGGGTTGGTGGAGTTTTGAGTCAAAAGGGAAGACCAGTTGCTTATTTCAGTGAAAAGTTGTCTGGAGCTAAGTTGAGATATAGTACTTATGATGTTGAATTTTATGCAATTGTTTAAGCCGTGAAGCACTGGAGACATTATATGTTTCAAAAGGAATTTGTTCTTTATACAGATCATGAAGCTTTGAAGCATTTGCAAGGGCAGGATAAGATTTCAGCAAGGCATGCATCGTGGATTGCCTATTTACAGCAGTTTACTTTTGTTGTGAAACACAAATCTGGGGTAACAAATCGTGTAGCTGATGCTTTGAGTAGGAGGAGTCATTTGTTGACGACAATGAAAGTTGAAGTGACAGGGTTTGAACTATTGCCAGAATTACTTGAAGAAGATCCTTACTTTATGAAATTTGTTGAGAAAGTCAAGGATGGGAGTACTGATGAATTCACATTGGTAGATGTATTCTTATTCAAGGGGAATCAATTATGCGTACCAGATGGTAGTTTGAGAATGAAGATTATAAAAGAGTTGCACGAGGAAGGACACGTGGGCCGTGATCGTACATTGCATCTGATTTCTCAATCTTACTTTTGGCCGTCAATGAGGAAAGAGGTTGAAAGGTTTGTGGAGAGATGTCTTATCTGTCAGGTTTCGAAGGGAACAGCGACAAATGCGGGATTATATATGCCGTTACCTGTACCGACAAAACCTTGGGTTGATGTGAGTATGGATTTTGTTTTGGGGTTACCTAGAACTCAAAGGGGAAACGATTCCATTTATGTAGTGGTTGACCGGTTTTCAAAGATGGTACATTTTATTGCTTGTAAGAAGACGGCGGATGCTGTTCATGTTGCTCAGTTATTCTTCAAGGAGATCCATCGACTTCATGGATTGCCAGAATCTATTGTGTCGGATAGGGATACTCGTTTTCTGAGTCACTTTTGGTTAAGTTTGTGGAAGATGGTGGGAACGAAGTCGAACTTTAGCAGCGCTTATCATCCGCAAACAGATGGACAGACAGAAGTTGTTAACAGATCATTGGGAAATTTGTTGCGATGTCTTGTGAAGGACAATCTGAAGAGTTGGACATGAAGTTATGCCAAGCAGAGTTTGCTCATAATCATGCAGTGAATCGTAGTACGGGATTCGGTCCATTTCAGATTGTATATTCAAATTTATCAAGGGGACCGTTGGACTTAACGGTAGTACCACAAACGAAGGGGACGGTTAAACGAGCTGTAGACTTTGTTGATGGGTTGACTGAATGTCATAAAATCGTTCAGGAGCGATTGGAGAAAGCAAATGAGAAGTATAAAAGATCCGCAGATATGAAGCGAAGAAGTGTTGAGTTTAATGAGGGAGATTCGGTATATGCTGTGTTAACAAAAGATCGTTTTCCAGTAGGCGCTTATAACAAGTTGAAATCTAGGAAAATTGGCCCAGTTAAAATTCTAAAGAAAATCAATGAAAATACTTATAAGTTGAAGCTGCCGGAGGATGTGTACATGTCTGACGTGTTCAATGTTAAGCACCTTTTGCCATATTATGGTGATGAACAATCTGATGTGGAAGAATTTGCAAATTCGAGGACGAATTTTTCTCAACCAGGGGAGGATGATGCAGCACGACCTACGGAAGCACAAGGCTTAGGTCGTTCACGAGTTAATGAAGGTCGGCCCCGACCTAAGAAGTCACGTAAGGAGGAGTTGCGAGTTAAAAGCCAAGGACCTAGTGATCTACCGCATTGTTGTAGTGAAGACTTAAGTCGGCTGCGACTTAAGGGCTTAAGTCGGCTACGACTTAACAAAGCAAGGGGAAAGGAGCTACGACCTAAAGGGTTTCGAACTAAAGAGTTACGACCTACGGAAGAAGACTAGGTCGGCAACGACCTAGAGTAAGTCGTAAGTGATGTAATATATTGTCATTCGTATGTCGTTCTGTATTGAGTCGTTACGTTCTTGAGTCGTAGGTCGGCATAAAGATAAGTCGGCCGAATGTTGTGATGAGTCGAATGTATTGTAACAGGTTGAGTCAACTATTTGATAAGTCGTAAGTCGTGTACTGGACGAGTTGGGTTGATTGAGTCGCTGTATATATGTGTTGTGTTGTAATTGAGGCGTGTAGTATCTGTTAGGTCGGCAACGACCTAGTTAAGTCGTGACGTTGTAATTTGTTTGTTTCTTTTCCTTGAGTCGCTGAATGTTGAGTCGTGAGTAGTGAGTCGGCAACGACTTAAGGGGAGTTAAGTCGGCAACGACTTAAGGGTCAGGGTGAAAAAAGCTATAAATAGGGCATGTGTTGTACATTTTGGTGGTGGTTGATTTTTGAATAAAATTCTTGTTTGATTGTTGTGTGCTTTCATCTTAAATTGGTAGTTGAGTGTAATCTCCTATCTCCGCTTTCGGTTATTCGGGTGCGCTCGATTCAACGATTGTTGAAGCCAATTCACGGTATCAGGTGCGCTTGATCAACGTTTGAAGAATTGTAGATCTTCTTTCACGGTATCGTGCGCGATCAACGTGTCGAAGATAGCTAGAATTCGGTATCCTTGTGATCAACGAATTTGAGCATTTCAGTATCTTCAATCCACCGTTTGCTACTTTCATCGATCTATATCGATTTGTTATTATCCGCTGCGCCAGCAGTATATAAATAGTATTTATGTAAAAGAAACATGTATAAATGTACTTAAAGTATGAACCCTTTTGTTTCCCTCTCTTACTCTGTGCAATTAATAATGGGAAGATATGACCATATATGAAGAGAGATGAACTTTTCATTTCTCTTCCTCTTTAATTGTAATACTTAATGTATTAAATGACATTTATAACTTATCATCCAAAATTTACACATGCATTTTTTATCCAAGTTTTTGATTAATGAAATATATGCATACATCCATAATGATTATGGATACATATATACACACAAACACACACACACACACATATACACATATATTGAAAACCTATTAGTTGTTTTAAATAATTTAAAATCCAAATTTAACATTAACAAGAAAGATATCAATTAAGAAAGGTTTGACAATAAAATGTTGCATTATTGCACAAAATCCTCTTACAAATTTGAACTAAGCTAAAACATGTATTTTCATATACATGATTATTAAAGTTTAATAATTTAGATCTAAACAACATATATTTACAAATGTTGTACCATACGATATACATGAAAATACATTTATACAAGTAATTTTTGATTTCAAAATTAAAAGTTTTTATTAAAAATAATAATTTAGGAATGAAACAATGCTTTAGATTTACACGAGACTTTAAATACAGAAAACCACAAATAATTAAAATTCCACTAAAGCCCATTCATTAATCTTAAATCAAAGTTTTTTAAACAAAGATCAGAACACTTATATATAAGTATTTACCATATGGAATTAAAGATCAATTTCAAAGGGGTGGATAACTTAACATATAAAAATCATTTACATTTTGGTATGTAAAGGTATATTTATATAAAAAATCCCACTAAAATCAATTTTCAATTTCACAAGTTTCCAAAATAAAATAAACTGAGACAAAGTGGGCATGTGTAAATTGGTGATAAAAATTTGCAGATCTAAACAATATATAAAATAATGACAAGCTACCAAAAGTAATATGGGATTCAAAACACATCAGTCTAACATGAACATACATAAAAGGGAGATGATGAACAAACAAAGGTCTAAATCAAAACAATACATTAAACATGTTTTAATCAAAATAGACATAAGGGAGATTTAAGTTGCATGTGGAAAGAATGAATAATTTAAACATAGGTGAATCATAGAAAGTCAAATTATATCGATCATATAAATACAAGGGTAAAATTAAATAAGAAAAATACCTTTTGATGTATCCAATAAATCACATATTGAACACCGAATCAAAGCTTCTAGATTTAGAAATCAACCTTCAGATTTTGCAAGGATCAAGAAGGATAAACCATTTTTAATGAATAATTATAACATGTATTTGATTTTAGGAATTTTTGAAGCCATGAAAACTCTCATATTTTCGGCCATTGGGAAGGAAGGAGGAACTTGAAAAAATTACAGAAATGAACGAATAGCCGAAAAGGTTATGAAAAGAATGAAATAAAAAAGGTAATCAATGCCAATTAAAGAGAGACTTTTTTCTTTATTTATACTATTCTTTTCCCTTTATTAATTCTTTGAAAACTTATTCTCTCTCTGTTTTATGTGGTTGACTAAACATAGAGGAATTATGGGCCTCAAATGATCCCAAACAACAAATACATGCGTCTATAATCTTTTATTTAAATCAAACAACTTAGCATTTATTTCATTTAAATCTAGTTTAAATAATCTATCGATACCGTATATCGATACATGCATTTATAACTTTTATTTACGCACTTTATTAAATGCTAATGGTATATAAACAAATAAAATAAAATTTAATAATCAATATTCCAGAGATATTAATTGATTTAATTAATTTACAATGATTATAAATTAATTAAATCGTGTGGTTTATTCAGAGTATTCATTATTACGATTGTGCGACTTAAATATGTAAATCCAGTCGATGATTAATATTGAACAATTCGATGATTAAGTTCACACGTAACCTTAACAGGTGGTGTGACATTTTGGCTGAATTTATCGCTTACATATTTTTTCATGAAAATCCAATTTTACTTATTTTAGCATTACCCTATAGTGACAATCATTCTCTTCGTCAAAACTATATCGCTTTGGACTTATGAGATTTGATAGTGGTCAAAGTTCCATGATCATCCATATTAAACTTGGTTCAATAATAACAATTATTACTAATTGATCTACTCTGGTTAGAGAGTTTGACGTTAAGTTGACTTCAACTGACTGCGATACTAATCTCATATAATCGAGGAGACGAATCCTTTCTTGAATGGTGTTTCACTTTCAATGCTTCCACTCGATCCAACCATAGTCGTTTGATGGATGTCGTGCCATAATTTAATGATAATCAAAGCGGGGTTTCTTCATTGAAGATCAACAGTGTTCTCAAGTCAAGAGAACCGTGTAATTTTGTCACATTGATATTTTCTATTTGATCTTAGCTACATTAACCAACAAAAAACTAAATTATTGAATGAATCATTCCATAGTTATCCAATAACTATTAGTACGTAACCCACTGGATGCTTTAGCAGTCATAAGTAATACACTGCCCAATATCGATATCGGTTTTGATATATCTTTACTAGGAATATTTAAAACAGCATGTTTAATTTCATTGTGATAATTTATTTATGGTTACAACACCTTGTAATTATTATCACAAAACATATCAATTATGGATTTTCAATTAAATATACTTTTAATTACATTAATTAATATAATATAACTCATTATATCAAGTGTATAATAGAAAGAAAACGTGTTTTATTTCAAACGATATTGGTCATTGAGCTATATATACGTAGAAAATTACATAATTGCACATATGACATACCTAACTCTATCAATATGTCTATTAGAACTAGAATTCTACATCTGTAGTACAGATCTGGCTTAATCACTATATGCCAATTTTGACGGAACTGCTTAAAGAACTTTTTGCCGCAACTTATTTTCTAATAATCCAGCACAACTCGCCTTATTTGCTCAGATGTGGCTTTTTACATCTATCTTCCTAGAGGATTTATACTATCTCCTAACATTCAAACATAGAATACTCATTTATTAATAATCAATTTATTCATGCACTCCATAACTCCATCCCACCATGAGTGGTTAAATTCCCCTCATTTCCTGTTTTACTTTTCTAGGTCCTCCCATGTCGGATTACTTTTCACCAGTATATCCATTTTGACATTATTTTCTTTTTGTACTTAGTAGGGCTTGTACTACCACAGTCTTCGGGGTTGTTGGCTGTTTACGATCATATTGACTTATGAGACTATTGGGTCTATTAACTACTAGTTGCTCCACTTCAAGGATCTCCAATACTTGCATACATTTAAACCCCGTAAAACTATTGAAATTCGGAAGTAGAAGATAGTCATGACTTTTCAATATTGATAGGGGATGTTGGTATGCATTTGGATATGTCATGAGCTGTCATGGCTTCCTTAATAGGTGTTGAAGTACAACGGTTAGCTTCATCGCTTTTGGTTTACGCCCCCATCTCTTTGCAAAAAACCGAGAGTTCTTTAGTCTGTATTGCCTCCTTGCAACTGCTGGACGCCTCCTGATTGTAAGATAATTCTCCCTTTTTCTGAGCACCTTCCCATGATCTAGATGCATCCACGCTTTGATTCACTTTCTTATTTTAGATCCCAATGGTTGTTGCTTTCGAGCTTTTGTTGTTTAGCTCTTTAATCGATTCCCTCTTAGCTATCTGTAATTTTATAATAGATTTAGTAATTTATCTAACTGTTTTGGATAAGTTCTCGTTCGCATCACTGAACACTCTCTTGTTGATACCCTCATCTACTGATTCTTTAGCTTTCTCCATCTTTACAACATTCTTTCCTTCACTTTACCACCGGTCTTCACTCTCTGGTCACTAGACATTGAATTTTGGAGCGCTTGAAGCAAATACATCCATCACATCAAGGTGTTAGATTTTCATACTCCACCTTTTACACATAAATCCCCCATCTTCAAATTTGCCTTTAGTCTCCTTCGAAAATCCCACGTCTGCCTTCAATTCGATCGATACTCTAGCAAATGAAATACGGCTCCTATTAGAGGTTGGAAGATCCATCTTGATTGGATGTCCTATAGTGCTAACCAAAGCACCAATAGCTTCTAAGCCAAAACTTTAAAGCAAAGTCCAGGTATTCCAACCCATATGGGTATGGAAAGTAATAAGTCTCTGTTTGTTCTTGTTTCTGGACTTAGCCTTTTCATCATGATTAATTTTTTTTTCAGAAACCCATAGTCCATTATTAAGAGCCATATTACATTCCTCCTTATCATTGAAATGTACAACAAAGAAAAACCATCTTCCCTATATCGAAGAGATAAACCACCTTCCACTTTCCATACCCTTTTCATATAAGTTGCTAGTTTTTATAGTAGATCTGGGACTAAGCACATACAATAACACAGAATGGTTCCAACCCTGCTTTGCCTCCTGGGGTGCTTTACTTGACACCGGACCTCTTCTCTTACCGTCCTTCAGAATTTGATTTATGAATTTTAGCTTGACCTCCTCTGCATAATTAAGACCAGTATTCCATATAGAATCCAAATACAAAGCTTTCGTAGCATTTATAGCTACAAGGAATTTAACATTACTTTTTTGGGTGCCCTGTTTAGGAATTCCAGGTCTAACAGCCGCTCCAAATGATTTATGTTTCTGATTTGTAACTATTTTCCAACCCACATCTTTTCTGTCTTCCCCCTTTTCACCACTAGGACCACCTAGATCTACCCACCTTCCACCAACGGTTTTATACCCTTGTCATTATTCATTGACAAAGAAAGATTAACAAAGATTAGAGATTGAGAATTAGAAATAGTATTTGAAAAAGAGAGATTAAAACGAAAGATGGAAGGAAAAGCAAATTTTGATGTCAGGAAACCCTAGCCGCCAAGGGTTACACCATTAGAAAATCTAGTTATAATCAATTGTTAATTTTTTCAATCTTCGTTTTTTTTTTTTTTGTTTAGAAAATTTTGTTAATTAAAAGAAACCTCATTTAACCAATTTACGCTATTATTACTACGAGTGTAATGGCACGCGCGTGAATTATTTTTCATATAAATTGTATATGTTTGAATCAGTCAAAAAAATGATTTTTAATTTTCAAGTGATATTTTGCAAAGAAATATTTTGAATCTGTAAATAAGGTTTAATTTTAGATCCTATTTTTGTAAGTGTTTTGAATTTTAAAGCATGTTTAGTTGTTAAATCCTACTTTTATGGGCATTTGAATTTGTAAACGAAATTTAGTATTAGTATCTATTTTTAAGTAAAGATTGGATAATATATAGAGGTGCGTTTTTGGTAGTTCACGTTGATACCAAAAAAGTGTGACACCAAAGCTATTACACATATTATTAAAGATGGCCGCGCTACGCGCGTGAATTATTTTTCTTATAAATTGTATATGTTTGAATCAGTCAAAAAAATAATTTTTTATTTCAAGTGATATTTTGTAAAGAAATATTTTGAATCTGTAAATAAGGTTGAATTTGTAAACGAAATTTAGTATTAGTATCTATTTTTAAGTAATTAAGATTGGATAATATATAGAGGTGCGTTTTTGGTAGTTCACGTTGATACCAAAAAAGTGTGACACCAAAGCTATTACACATATTATTAAAGATGGCACGCACTACGCGCGTGAATTATTTTTCTTATAAATTGTATATGTTTGAATCAGTCAAAAAAATAATTTTTTATTTTCAAATGATATTTTGTAAAGAAATATTTTGAATCTGTAAATAAGGTTTAATTTTAGATCCTATTTGTGTAAGTGTTTTGAATTTTAAAGCATGTTTAGTTATTAGATCCTACTTTTATGGGCATTTGAATTTATAAACGAAATTTAGTATTAGATTCTGTTTTTAAGTAATTAAGATTGGATAATATATAGGAGGGCGTTTTTGGTAGTTCACGTTGATACCAAAAAAGTGTGACACCAAAGCTATTACAACTATTATTAAAGATAAAGATAAAGATATATAATATAGCATTATTCGATGTCAGTTAATGTTTTCTAGTATGTGTGTATAGGAAACTACTGTATAAAATGTGTGTAAATGCATAAGAGAAATTATGCAGTACATATAAAATTAACCAAGCATGTATATGACAGTATTTGTAGAAGATGAGTCCAATTGGTATCCCTAAATATTTTGAAGAATATACACTAAATTCATAAACCTAAGTATTAAAACAACAAATATTTTGACAATTTCAAAATAATCAATCACGTCAACTAGTTTGAGCCAATAGCTAAATTAGATAGGTTTATCATAGAAATATACTTTCCTTATGAAGTTGATTCCCTTTGAGCAATGTTTTTATGAAACGGTGAGAGAATCTCAATCTTAATATTTTTAGGAAAAAGGAAGATCAAAGTGCAAGTTTCACTTTGAAGAATATAATATAAACTAAAAACATATTTTTCTCTCTTGATTCAAAAACATCATGTATTATATTACATATCGCAATTATCACGTAACATAGCTAAGGTACTATGGATTACAACGATGATATTGTTGGATTATTTCAATAATTTGGGCCATTTATTTAAATAAAATGTGCTGTGCTGTTTTAGTATAAAGCCTAATTAAAGTGATCAAATTTTGAATTAAAACTAAAAGGCTTAAAGATATAATTGTCATGATATTAACGTGTTGATATCTGGGCAATTCTAACTTGTTGAAGGGCCAAAATTTTAAATGCCAACATTATAAATAAGGATCCGTGGTCCCCAAATTGCACATGCTCTAGTTATTCTCCTAACCTCTTCTATGCAAATAATTCAGATCTAGGGTTTGTGTCAGTTTGGAAGATCAAACCAATTTTTTTCTCTTTCAATCGCCAATTATGGATTCAGATTTGGGGTTTGTGTCAATTTAGAATATCAAAACAATTTTTTTCTATCAATCAGCAACTATGGATTTAGATACGGCTTTCGCTACTTTATTTATAATCCATGATATCTTCTCAATCAAGTCAATATAGATCACATATTCAGATCGAGGATTTCATGATTAATCAACGATAAAGTATATTGAAATCCTAACAGGTAGCCTTGGAGCCACCCATCATTAATTTCATTGGGAAATTTTTATGCATTTTTTATGAGCAAGTTTTGAATTGAACTGCATTTAGAATCCACTGAATTCATGTAAATTCTTACTAAGTGTCGGATTTGCTCAAGGATTTTTTTGCTGACGATCTTGGATTTGGTTTATGATCAATTTTTTTCTATATATTATAAATTGAAAGGCTGATTTATGAAACTGTTTGATTTGTATGTTATTTATGAAATAAACTAGAATTTTGAAATCATTAAATTTTTGGAAAATTATCTATTCTAAATTTTAGAAATTTTATGTTGGTTGAAGCATCTGCATGCTTATTATTGTATATTTCGTAAATAAACTGTGAATTTTAATGTAAGGAATATTTTGGATCCGATGTTTACATTCATTTTCTTTAATGTTTATTAATAACATATATATATATATATATTATTTAGAACCATTTATGCAGGAATATAAATCTGGTTCTATGATTAATTTACATTACTTAACTTTTGAATACATACATACATACATACATACATATACATATACATATACATATATGTTTGTATGTATGTATATACATTCGGTATTTAGGTTATTTAAGAAATTTTGATTCATCGGGACTAAGTATGCTCCTTTAAGGTGTTTATGTTGATTTTATTATTGAGTAATATCGTAGCTAGAAACAAAATTTTAACATGACATAAGTTTACGTTTTAGACCATATAACAGTCGGTTGCATTTTTTTACCATAAGTGCATTAAATGTGGTGTTATGATAATAAATTAATTAACTTATTATCATATATGAACTAAATGTGTCGGTTATAAAAATTAATGATGAAGCTTGTTTGCATTTGCAATAAGAAGATGTATATGGTTTATTATTTGATGCATTTAGGTTTGATAATTACATATATTTTTTATGTATAACCCATACTCGTTGAAATATGTTTCACTTTCATGTAACGATCCCGGATTTTAATTGAGTTTAATTGATAATTAAATTTATTTTTGAATAAAATTTGTGAAATTAATGGGTAATTGATATAAAAATATACTTACAAAATAATAAAAATAAATAGATATGTAGTCATACAAGACAATAAGTATTAAAGTTAAAATAAATATTTAAATTTGAAATAGAAACATATTTATAAAAGATAAATTATATAGTTTTGTAAAATATTAAGTAAACAAACAAGGTAAGTATGTAGAGTTTACAAAAATAAGACAAAAAGAAAAAAAATAAATATCTTTGAGCTGCAAATGAAAACAGCTTACATTCAAATATAAAGTAAATACAATTAGACAAATTCCAACAACATATTAAAATAGAAATTAATTTATATTATAATGTAATATGACAAATGAAAAGAAACAATATATATATATATATATATATATATATATATATATATTCAAGTATGAACACAAATAAAATAAAAGAGATAAGTATGAAGCATAAGTAGGCAAGTACATTTATATTAAATATTTCCATCTCTAGCAGCAAAACAAAAGTATGTAGCCTGCATAAAGTTGTAAGCAAATCAAAAATTGATATGGGAATGTATAAGAATGGGATAAAAGGACTTAAGCAAGTAGGGCAACCCATAACTTTAGTACAAACAACATCACCCTGTACAACACTGCCTTCTCCATATATACACCTATTCCATTTCGTTCAGTAAGAAAGTTAAGAAAAATTCAAAAGAAAGTATAAACAAACATCTCAGTAAAACATCAAAACAATCAATGCAAGCCTGAATCAAGAAATAAGCTCCAGTTGCATTTTCAAAGACTGCTTCAAAAGAAAAAGAAAAAAAAGGCTCTATCGTTTCTTAAACAAAAATGTGGAAGGTGAGTAACTTCACCTCAAAACTTAAAGTATAAATTAGTTTTTATGTTAATTCTATGGTCAATATTTTATTGTGAAGTATGTTGAGCATTTGCATTTTTGAATTTATGAAGTATGGTGTATACAGGGATCTGAACATTTGTAACTTCTCTGTTAGTCTCAGAGTACAAAACAACAAAGAAGACTCAATTTCAAATTATCTAATCAGTGTTAGACCTTGGTTTCAAAACAAAATAGTTGTATTTAAGTATGAGTTAAAATCTAAAAATGATTTCGTGAAGTAAAAATGCATATGAAAGGAAAGATCAATTTTTTTACAGTGAAAACTTTAAATTCTAGAAATTTCGAACTTCATGAATTATTGATTCAAGAATATAACTTGAATCCTTACCTACAGCTGATTTTTAAAATGAATTTGGTGATTTTTAGTGAGGTGGTTTGAGAGCAGTTCGTAGATGATCGAATTGAGAATTTTGATCAAATTCCGGCGACACATTGAACTGGAAGTGTCGGGGTTGCTAGTGGAGGTGGAGGAGTGACCAGGGGTTCACAGAAAAATGGCGCGGTGGTGGTCAGACCACGGCGGCGGCGGCGAACGGTTAATAATTTTAAACCTAGTTTTTTAAGGTCGAAAACTTTTGATTCGTTCGTCCTATAGGATGCATCGCGTTCGACGTGTCTTTGGGAGATAGTAGAGGGGAGGACGACGAGTAGATTGCCGGAGTTGTAGGGATTCTGGTGGCCGAGGTTGGATGAACGATGAGTTTCCAGGTATGGGGGTGATGGGTGATAGTTCGTTTCCAGGTTTGGTTCGACCTCTCGATTTTGATTTCGGGATGAAGATGAAGTTTTAATGCTTGCGAGAGAGTGCTTGGGTAATGGATGATGGGGGAAGATCATCGACGATGATCGGCGACGAACATTGTCACTGTGCATATGCACGGTGCATTGTTGTACCTGAAAAAAAAAATTAGTTTGAAGCAGCAGGAATAGCTGCTCGAGTTATTTAGCAATTTTGCTCGAAGTATTTTGCTGTTTTGTTCGACGCAGTGGGAAGCTTGACTCGAAGTCAGTTTGCTTGGCTCGTGTAAGTTATTTTGTTTCATTTTTTTGCTTAAACCTCACAGTGTTAGTTTTTTTATTTAAACTGAATTTAAAAAGTGTAAAAGTTTTAGAACAAAGGTTTACAACAAGTATAAAATCTAAATTCAAAAAAATGAACTTGAATTCCAGTTTTCATAAATAAATTTTATAAAAAAATGAAATTTTTAATAACTTTAAGTTATTAAAGTATGTTATTAAGTGATTAAAGATTTTAAACAGAATTTAAACTCGGGGTTCAACTCGAGTGAAACTGGGATTTGCTTGGGTTTTGGTTCCAATGCTAAGCTTAACAAAATTTTTAAGTTATTAAATAAAAATGGAATTTTTATGAAAGATAAATGGTTTGTTTGATCAATTTATATAGTAAGATAATTGAGAATGTTAATTTCTTTAAAATTGGAATTTAAGTGATTAATAAATTGGTAATTAAGAAATTTTCAAATTAACTAATTAAAGTTAATTAATGATTGAGAGTTAACTAAATAAGTAATTTAACTAAAAATTCAATAATTGATTAACTGAGTAATTAAATAAGTGATTAGTGATAAATAAATGATAAATTAAGTTTTATTAAATAAAAAAATTTAAGGTTATTAATTGATAATAAATTAAGATTAATAAATTGATTTTAAAGATAATTAAGAAGTGATTAATTTGATGTTTTGAAATTAAAAAAAAACTAATTAGTGTGTTCTTAATGGTTATTCAATTTATAATCAATAATGATCAATATGAGTGAATTTCTTTAGCAAAGCAATTAAAGAAATTTTAATCGTTAATAAAGGTCATTAATAAAGATTAATTTAGAAGTTAAAGATCAATTGATTCATTAATTAAGGATGGTTAGTTAATAATTAAAGGGAAATTTATCTCAGATGTTTTGAAATTAACTTATGTTAAGTAACCAGGATTAATGACAAGTAATACATCTGATCTAGATTAATCAGTTGATTAATAAATTTTACCTATAAATGTTTAGATCTTATTGAATGGTTGAATTGTTGATATTCCCGATGTCTGATGTTTTGTGATATATCATGATTTGTGTGGTGATCTAAAATGTGATTAATCAACTGTGATGAAATTTACTATCTGTGATATATATCTGTGATCTGTAAGATAAGCGTTATAGTTTATACTGCTTATCAACTATATTTTTGTGTTTTAATCTGTGATGATTGAATGATGTTGCACTATTGTGTTAAACCCCTGGGCCATACTTATACACACACGAATATAGATTTCACGAGGAAATCGGTTAAGTCACAGATTTTTGAAAATAGTTTTAAAATTTGAATTTTAAATTCAAATGGGTTGGAAACGATTGGGTTTAAAGTGAAACGCTTTTGAAAAAGCTGTTTTAAAATGTAGGTTATTTTGAATAGCTCAATAAAGATTTGAAATTTGAATAATTTGATTTAACTGGAATTCAATATCTGAAATTGAATCCTATATTGGTATTTATGATTTAAAAAAAGAATTATACAAGTTTATACGGGTTTTAAACCATTTTTAAAGTGTTGTTTTTGGGAATTTGAACTAACCCAAAGATTTTAACTTGTATAAAAGAGATCAGATATTTCCGAAACGAAAAATGCTTATTTTCAAATAACAATAGCTTTCATTTAAAGAAAGGATTTCCAAATTGTGTTAAAAGATTTCAAGTTTGAAATAGAATTGAATTGTGTTAAAATGAATCTTTGATTCAAAGACCGAATAAGTTAATCCAACTTAAAATGGTATTGTTTTGAAAGGCTATGAATGAATCTTTGGAAACGAATTTTGAAAGATATAAGTTAAATCTCGATTTAAAGATTTAACGAGTTAATCCAATTGAAATAGAAATTGTTTCAAATCCACGAATGGAACTTTGTGTACGGGGTAAACTTTGTGAATTAAAATCTTTCTCTTAAAATGATAAAAAGTATGGAAATTGTTAAACCATTGAAGGTTGTTAAAATGAACCTTTTTGTTTAAAAGATTTAAAATGGTAATTTGTTTAACCATTCGAATGAAAGATTTTGATCTTTAAGCTGTGATTTAGCTGAGACCCCAATATCCATATGATTTTTAATATTGCGCTCGTTATTCGGTTTAGCCGGGAAAGGACCTTTGTGTCATGTAACCCGTTCCGAATAGTGATACGACGTATATGGATAGCATTTGAAGATCGGTAGTGAAGACCGGGTATTTTCGAGAACGAAAGGATAACTCGTTGATTGTCTCTGCACCGAGTCGCGCAGGTATAGAGATTCCCTAAGTGATGGGAAGTCCGATCGGGATTGTGAATACCCGGATTGCAAGGGCTTCTTTGGAAGTGCCTTCGGTTCTGTTCGAACCCAGAACAGACTTGTATGGATTGTATGTCTGACATTACATTTGAGATATAAAGCAGATTTCTTTCAAATACATTTCTGTTGGTGGCGGAGAATTTATTCTCTTAGCTTAACACCCTTCTCTGAGACGTACGAGCTCAGAGGTTATGTAATTGAAGGTTATCAGTGATATATTCCCAATTTGGTAATGTAGCATGCCGAGTGTTGTTGATCATTTGTTGATCAAAGCATGACTTTTGTAAAAAGCGTAGCTTTGTGGACGAGACTTCGTCGAACCTCACACCCCAGAATGGTCGAAACAGGAAAGATGCGGCAAGGTTATTGGGGGTAGCGCCCCTTAGGGTATGTGCATTCCCTTCTGGATAGAAGTGGTATCATGGTATGGAGCCCAAATACTTAACTTATGTGGATATCCCAGATATATATATATATATATACATATATATATATATATATATATATATATATATATATATATATATATATTACTTTGTGATTTGTTGCTAGGGCCCCGGATAAAGGTTGGTTACGACCGGGGGATGACATACTCGTGTCAGTAGTTACCCAGTTAGTGGTAACCCAGCCTTGTGTTGGCAGAGATCCGGTTAGGTTCTCAAGGCGTCCTTCCAGAGGCGTACCCATGTGGCAATGGGAAGTTCCTTGGCCTGACCATTTGTTGGGAAATCCAAAGAAACAACACGAACCTTGTACGGTTTTACTTGTATAACCTGCCATGGAATGTGGCGGTAACCTGCTATTGAACATGGTAGCTATAGTAGGCATAAGTGCGGAATGCCTATGCTGGCTAAGATTTATATTATACTTTCGAAATGTCTTCCTACACTTTGCACTTATAGAAATAATATCGAAGAAAATTCGCGTATCAAGCATGTTTGACTATCATAAGGAGAAATCTCCTCCGATTCTGCGTTTGCATTGTGTGTGTGCGTGTGCGGGAGGCCTTATGGTAGTCTCATTTTCTAAAAGCATTGCGAATCTAATTTAAAATATTTCTTTGTTTGTTTTTGAAGATAATCTGTTTTTGTTACTCATACCAGTGCCATGACTGACCTGGAGTTTATTTTCCCTTTCCTAAACTCTGGGTGCCCACTATTTTCCACACGGGCAGTCTAGAGTTGGGTTTTTCAGATAGTCAGGTTCAGTAGATTATCTAGAGCTAGTTCAGTCTTTGGATAGTGGACGAGACTTACTTACCATTATGCATCGTTATTTGGAGTTCGAGCTATTTCTGGATTGGTGCTTTGGAGTTCTTTCTTGAAGACTCTATTAGAGTTATTTGTTCCGCTGCTGGTGTTAGCTATTTTTCTTTTTTCCACTGCTATTTTATTGTATCATATCTCTGATGTATATTGATATCTATTATATCATCTGTTGTATCAGATATTGTATCAATGTATTATTCTTTTTCTTCCGCTATGTTATTATATTTAATTGTGTTATAAGCTCCAGCGACTCAGATCTGACGTTTGAATCTGTGGCATTTGAATATGAGTGTCATATTCGGTGCCGATTTTCAAAGGTCGAGTCAGGATCGTTAGATTCCATGTCTTGGATTGAGTAGAAGTTAAATAAGGTATGGACTTACTATAAATATTTTGCATTTATATATTTTAACTAATGTTAATTTTTTTGATTATGAAAATCATATCTCATTATATGTTTTTCCTTTATATACATTCGTTGGAATTTGACATTAATATTTACGGCAAACATAGAAAATCTGAATCATGATAATATACAAATTATAAATTAAAGATAAAGTAGCACAGTAGCATTCTGTGTAGCTATATTATGATTCAGATATACATCATAGCTACATGTTATTTAGTACGACATTTACTATGTCATATATATATATATATATATAATTTCGTGTAGCATTCAATTCTAG
Organism: Allium cepa; assembly: GCA_030765085.1. Taxonomy (NCBI): domain Eukaryota; kingdom Viridiplantae; phylum Streptophyta; class Magnoliopsida; order Asparagales; family Amaryllidaceae; genus Allium; species Allium cepa. The sequence continues at coordinate 941,356,023 of CM060934.1, read as the reverse complement.
CATTTATTTGTGACATTTATTATGTGATTTATTTATGATGCCTTGTACATATTTACTTAGGGAATGTCATGAATATAATCGCATACTTAAAGCAAAAGATTATAACAGTTATGATTAAAACATGTTGTGCCATGACTATAATTTTGAGATTATCATGTATCATATAGACCTAAAGCATTTCGAGAGTGTTTTATAGCACTCGAAATATTTTGTGCATACACTAACAAATAAATTCAAATATATTTTTGGTGTCTCTTTGCAAACTAATTGTAACTATCTTACATTCCTAGCGAGGTAGATGAAATAACATGTCACCAAGGTGACCTTTATTAATTTGGTTGTTAATGAAAATATTTGATATTTGTGTAAATTTATTAATGCGGATGTTAGCTGTAACATCCCCCACTTGGAGGTCCAAAATTAACGGCTATAGATACTGTAGTCATCCATAGTTCTTGGTGACCAAATGCGATAATGTTAGATACATTGATATAACAGAAACACAAGAATATGGAAAAAAATTAAACTCATAAAACAACTTTCTCATTCCACTTAAATCATATTTCAAAATTCATTATATAATCCCAATTTTGTAAAATACATTTAGAGAAAAATAATTATTACAAAATACGCCAAGAGCTACATATGAAATGCCCCCTTAGATTATCAAAGTCTTAAACTTAGGCAATTAAACAACTTTGCCCTTACAACCAAAATACAGCGGAATTAAGCAAAAAGAACTCCTAATAGCTAGCTTTCCTCCTGCACGTCTCTGGAAGCTTATTCGTCTAAAGAAGAACTTGAAAACCTTAACTCTCAAACTACTCAAAATTAATTGAGCACCTGAGAGTTAAGGGAAAAACATAAACTTCAAGTCAGAGAAAAAGTCTGATATGAATAATAACCTACCATCTCGAACCATATAAATACCTAGTAAGACCACACCGCTTAGCGAAACGGATTTTTCCCTCACTAGTATTTTAACTCAATTAATAATAACCATACACCTGCATCAGCAATGTTTAAAACATAACATAATAAAAGGTACTATGATGATATGCAAACATGCAATATGTCCTAGATTTCCCATCCCCCTTTATTTGACTATCTGTCTTAAATTATAGTTTCTAGGGTCAATATTAACCTATTAGTTTTCATGGGATGACTAATAACCTGTTAATTCTTTATGGAATTTCTATCCACTTTCATAGTTTTCATGAGGTGACTAAGAACCTATTGGTTTCTACCAATACTATCATCCAATCATAGTTTTCATGGGATGTCTACGAACCTATTGGTATCTACCAATAACTTTCTCCAATCATATTTTCATAGGCTTACTATAAACCTGTTGGGTTCTCAAATAACTTCTCTCATGTCATAGTTTTCATGTGATTACTATGAACCTATTGTTCTCTTCAATAAGTTTTCATGACATAGTTTTCATATGACCACTAAGAACCTATTGGCCCCTACGAATATCAAAATCTACACATAGTTTTCATGGGCTTACTATGAACTTGTCTAAACCAATAATTCTTTGATCAGTCTTTGGGAATCCTACATTCTGGTCTACATCCTAGATGCAATTCTACTCATACATGAGTTAACTCAATGTATATTCACTATAGGATTAACCTAGTTGGTTATTCTACCCTTAATACCCCAAAATGCACTTACGGGTTGATTATAAAGTGAATATATCTACAGAAGAAGCACACATGACAACTGATCATAACATAATAATATAAACATACATGATTTAGTTTCCTTGTAATCATTTTTCAAGTGAAACACGGTTAATACCTTTAACCTATTATCTTTAGCAAGGAAAGCTTCTTTAAAAATATCAAAGTTAAATGCCATTTCAATACTCTTTCATATAGCCATGAGTTTACCTTTAAAAATGAGATGGGGTTTCTTGTTTGAAAATTAAGTCTTTTGAAACCTTAGGCCTTCTCTTTCAAAACCATTAAAATATACCTTTCGAAAGCATTCAAACCTTCCTTTCAAAACACTTAAAGATATACCTTTTGAACCACTAAAATCATTCCTTTTGAAAGCATTGAAAATTTCCTTTCGAAACCATTAAAGATTTACCTTTCGAAATGCTTAAAGCTCATCTTTCGAAGGTACCTAGTTCAAGTAAAATTAATGGAAGTATAGCTTCAAAACCATTTAAGAGTAAATCTTTCAAAATCATTGGATTTAACATTAAATATAACTTCTAGGTTAAAGAAAACAAAAGTGAAAGTAACCCTTTCGAAATCATTGATCTTCAAATAAAAGAATTGGTGAAAATGATAGCCTCGAGACCACCCTTTCGAAAGCGTTGATAAAAGCGGCTACAAGAACCTTTTCAAAAGCATTGGGAAGGCGGCTTCAACTTTTACAAGGGTGAAAGCTTCCCTTTAGAAAGCATTTATTTAAAGTTATTATGTAAACAACCTTTAACTAATTCGAAAGGCATGAATGCGGCAACTAGATTTTGAATAGGTTCACTAGCGGCTACCCATTCGAAAGCACCTTTTTAAACTAAATATACGGCAATTCAGTCGAAAGCTCCTTTTAAAACAAAGGCAAGCGGCAATCCATTCGAAAGATATTTAAAAGTAACTTCAACCCCTTTGAAAGCGTCTTTTAAAAACAAAGGCAAGTAATATATTCGAAAGCTTATAAAAATACCTCTACCCCTTCGAAAGCCTGCCTTCGACATGGTCCCTTTCGCCTTTCTCCAATCCACTACGTATCAGTGGCTTGATACCATGTGTATTAGTTTCGAATGTGTTTATTAGCAGAAGTAGGTTGATGCAAGGTAACAATTGGAAGTGGCGACATGGTAAATTATGTTAAAACTGATTTTATGCCTTACAAAGTAACTTCTTTTCATGTAACTTGCCATTTTGTCAAAATATAGAACATATAAGAATTCAAGAATATTAAAATCAATTTTGATTAATTGTTTGTTAAATTCTGAAATCTATTTATAGAGATTAAAAAGTTGCACCCTTTGTTGAAAGGTAATAATGAAAAGAAACAAGTGCAACTGCTGGTTTGAAGATGTTTCTCTTCGATGAAGAGAAGTGTCTTTTCATAAAAAATGAAGAAGAGAGGGAAGTGATGGGAGAAAAGAAAGGTGGCATGTAAAAGCTGTGTACAATGTTTTAAGATTGAAAAAAAGAAGCTGACGTGTTGACTAGTCCATTAATATATGTATATTATTATTTAAATTCAATCCGTATCGATTATACAACTCAAAATCTCGAACCCCTATCGAGGCATGCCGCTAGGCATTCATAATATTATATCCCTATTTCGAATGTAATGGAAAAGGTTTCGAGTCCTAATTCGATCGTATGGAGAAGATAGCTTTTTGGACCAAATTATTACATTGAACTTTTGATATAAATTTCAGCGCATTTATATCCCATACACACGAACGATAACTCCAAACGTTACGGAATTTGAAATCCGACAATAATACACTATTATGGATCTAATAGGACTGGTTTCATCGAACTCTGAGACTGTGCCCTGAAAGGCTATTTTTAAATGTCAATTTAAACAATATATTTTTAAAACTGAACGAATCACTTTCAAATTCAATTTTAAAAATTTTATTATCTTTTTTATTATAAATATAAATTTTATAAGCTTTTAAATTATTTTTAACAAGCTTAAAACTCAAGATTCATATTTTATCCAATTTCCAATTATTTAATTTAATAATTAAATTATCCAATAAATGATTATATTTGAAATTCAAGTTAAAAGTTAACTTTTAAATAATTAAAATCAATTTATATATTTAAATTTCAAATATCCAAAACCCCGGGTCCTTACATTTAGTTTTGCATACGAAGCTTTTAGTTAAGGGATCACCTTTTTTGGAGAAAGGAAAGGCTTATATGGCAAGTGTGTCATATGTAAGTGTAGTCGGAAGTTTAATTATGTCATGGTGTGTACAAGGCCTAATATTACAAATGTCGTCGGGATGGTTAATCGGTATATGGTTGATTTAGGAAAATGCATTAGAAAGCCATGAAAGTTATTCTGAGATACCTTAGAGTTACTTCATCTCATGGTTTTGTTTTTGGCGATAGTGATGGGATGAATTGCAAATTGGTTGGTTATTGCGATTCAGACTATGTCGATGATAGAGATCGAAGGAAATCAAATTTCGGGTACGTTTTCACTCTTGGTGGTACAACCATAAGTTGGAGATCTAAATTGTTAACCATAGTTGTTTTATCCATTATAGAGGCCGAGTTGATAGCCGCGATGGAGGCGGCAAAGGGAACACTATACTTGAGGCAATGGTTGTGTGACTTGGGTTTTGAATACGATAGTATCGATGTTCAATATGATAGCCAACGTGCTATACATTTGATGGAGAATTTGTCTTGTAGCTCCTAATTAAGCATATAGAGGTGAGAGTCATTTTTGGTACCATGGATGAAGATAAACTTGTTCATTTTTGAAAAGTGCATACAAAGGATAATACGGCAGATATGTTTATAGAGGCATTATCGGTAGAGAATTTCAATCGTTTCTTGAGATTTAATTCGCTTGTTAAAGTGCTAGGGCTAAGGGGTGGTATGGTGGAGGGAGTTGCTTGGTTATTGTTGATGAAAAGTATTGGTGAGAGATCGTGGTTCTATTTTCTTGGGATGTACTTGTTTGTTCTCCTAAGTACTTTTGTTTCTTGGTTAAGATGTTTTAGGATTTGAAGATTTTCAACACTTCATTAGAGGGCAATGGCTTTGTCGGAGCACGTTGGCAGAGTGTAATAGGGGGTGGCTTTTTTGGATTAATGGGTTGTCTACAACACAATGCAGAATGGATCTTAAGGTTATTTAAGCACTAGAAGTGGTGAAGTATGTATTTCAAATATTTAAAACTTACCTATGAATTTAAAACTCTACCTACTCAAATTGCAATTGGAAACCAATAATCATAAAATAAGTAAGTAATAAAGTAAAATGCAGTAAAGTAAATAACACCATGAATTTTTATACTGGTTTGGATTGACCAATCCTACATCCAGTCCCGTATTGCACCGTACAGAGTTCACTATAACTGCTTGCTTTCCACGAGTGGTAAGAATATCTTTACAATCTTGATTTCACAGGCTACAAGGTGCGCCCTCTTGATTTACGGGCCACAAGGACACCCTCTTCTCTATACAAATAATAATAGAGTATAGCAAATAGTCATATCTTCAATACAGATTCTTGCTGATTCGGTACAATGATACTATAGACCTCCGATAGTAATATAACTTTGAATTCTTTGAGGAATAAGATGAAATCAAAGAGGGAATGATATGAATTCAAGTACAAAATCTCTAATATTGTGTGATTTGCAAATTCTTGAAGAATTAAAGTGAAAGAATATGGATTTTCCAAGAGAATGGAAGAGTACGCAATTGATTTCTCTCATAAATGTATGGAGGTGAAAGAGTAAGAGAAAATAAGAATTATTGATGTGAAAATTCATTTTCTAGAGCCTTTAAATAGTGGTTGAAGAGACATGTCTCTTGGTGAAGAGGTGGCAGGAAAATCCCTTGATTTAAATTTTGAAACCGAAAAACGGCATGTATGTCGACATACATAGAGAAGATATATCGACATATGGTGTTTCAAAAAGAACAGCAACACCCATAAAGTTTTGCAAATTACCACATATTTATGAATTTTTTTTAATGCGGTTGAGGTCAATGGTTGATGATCTCTAGGTATAATTGCCATGTGGTCTTTAACAAAGGATTTTAAGGTTCAACCAACTAATCATCACTTCAAATATCTCTTCCATCTCAGCATTTGCATTTCTTCTTCTATCAATTTTGTTATTCTATTTGCTCTGATTAATCTTCATAGTAATTATTTTGCTTCCGCTAAATTCTTGTTTATCTCTGTAAATGTCTCCATAATATATTTGAAAGTACTGCATAACTCGAAGAAATGTTAATAGTAATACTTATATGGTTGTTGTTATCAAAATCAATATCTGAGGTATTAACAACTTTTTTGGAGCTCACACTACAACAAAACAACCATATTACCATCTTTTCTTTACAGCTTGCATGAAATAGCAGTTGTAAAAGGTATTTATAACAACTGTTTATTTGTAGTAGTTGTAACAAATCTATTTTTAACAACTTTATTTGTGCAGCAGTTGTAATATATGTATGTAACAACTATTTTGTTTATGCCCCTTGCAAATATTTATCTATAACAACTGGTTTTGACATTTGTCTCCCTACATTTGCTTTATGTTGATAAAAAATTACAAGTTCCCTCCCTTATTTCTTTCGCCCGCTAATTGTATTGAAGTAATATAAACTTGGCCGCAAAATTTACTAAATCTAAACCTTAACCCCATTCCGCTACTCTCCACCATTCCATCTATGAAATTAAACCTCGCTCGCTAAAATTGAAAAAATCCACTTGCAAACCCTAACCCGCTACTCTTCGTTATCTGCTCGCCTCCTTTGCTCGCCTCCATTGTTACCCGCGTTTGCTCGCTTCCGTTTTGCTCGCCTCTGTTGCTCGCCTCTGTCGCCACCCGCATTTTATCACCTCCGTTGCTCGCCTCTATTGCTACCAGCACTTTCTCGCCTCCGTATCTACCCATGTTTTTTCACCTTCTTTGCTGCTCCCCTTCATTGCTGCTCGCCCCTGTTGCATTCACCATCATTACATTGTCGTCGAAGAAGATGTAGGTATGTTGGAGTGTGCAAAATATTTTCTATTTTTTTCCATCTGTGCTTTAACATATTTTCATTGTGAGTTCTCAAATTCCACTCATAGACAAAAATTTAAATATTAATTATTATAATTGACTATGTATTCAAATATTTAGTTTTTTAATTCAAGTTAATGTTTCAATAAAAGTACTCAAATGAGAAAAGATTCATAAATATCTTGATGATTATTTGAACCAACAATCAAGATAACTATAAACGAAGTATCCGTATAATTGTTCATATGATTATCGTACCGACTTTATATGCGATGTGTGTTCAAACATATTTATATTATTCAATTTTCATATATACATAACTATAATTATGTGCATAAATATAAGATATTGGTTTAGCTGTACATATATTATGGTTTAGTTGTTCGTTTGTTCTGTTATTATAGAGTGCACAAATGTTTTGTTTCTTTGGGACTAATATTGAATTACTTTGTGCTTCAAATCCCATGTCTGTATAATTTGTACCTTTGCACACAAGAATTTGAATCATGCTATATCATAATTTGTTTGTTTGTAAGCTCTGCTGTATGTGCACAAAATATTATCAGGAGATGAATTAGATAGTGGATTAAAAATATGTAACTATTAGTTTGTTCGTACTGTAGCAATACTGTAGCAAACAAATTTCTTACGCCACATTTATAACAGTCTATTACAGTATTAAGGATCTGTAAAGATTGTGAAAGGTTCGAATTTACTATTGATGTTCTTAGCAGTGTTGTTTTTAGAATGGTATCAAAGCCATGGTATGTACATACAAATTCAGGGTAATTCAACACATATTCAATAAAATGAATATGATTAGAAAAGAGACACTGTTAAAAACAATATTAAACAAGAATATTATATTCCCCAAAATTTAGACTTAATGCATAAATGGACAATTCCCAAAATTGAACCTAAAGTAATATACCAATTGGGTACTTTTGAAAGACTTGGCTTAAAACAAGCAGTTAAAACTACAGAAGAGTCAATTTCTCTAGATAATGAAGAAATGATAATTAAACTATTAAGTGAAAAAGATTTACAGCCTTATAGGCAGACACACAAATTTATTCATATAGGTTTGATACAAATTGCATTTAAACCTTTGATCCTTGAAGGACTGCCAGAAAGTTTTATAGCTGCCTTAAGAGATGGCAGGAATTTAGATTGGAAAAAATCATTAATGTGACTAATACAGTCAAGTCTGGCACATGGTCCAGTCTATTTCAACGTTTATCCAAACTTACAACTCTCTTTATCCGATGTTAATATTTTAGAAGCCATTACTTTAAATGTCAAAACCTATGGATATAATTATATTCCAGGATTTGAAGTAATGTGTATTTGCTGTAGAATTTATTATAAACCTTTATATACTCTAAATCCCCAACGTAAATTGGTTGATAAACCGTTAAATGAAACTATTTTAATAGAAACAAATTTTAGTCAGTCTAATATAATTACAAGAAGATCAATAAAATGGGAGGAAATCCCTCTCCCAAAAAATTGGAAAAAAAAGAGCAAATCCTTCACAACCAATGACGAATAATAATATTACTAATATTATACAAACCCCTGAAGGAACTATTCAAATACAAATGGATAATAATCTTTCTAGACCCAGTTCTAGTAAAGCATATTTATCAAAAGAAAAATATTTTCACTCTCATATTTCGCCTTTTGATTATACTATTGAATCTCTATCAAGAATGTCCACATCTCAAATTAGAGATACTGAAAAAAATACTCTAATGATGGATCTTTAAAAGACAACACTGTAGAAAAATTATATATAAACAGAAATAATATTGTAAAAGGTATTTACAACAACCAAGAAGTGGATATAACTGAATCTGAAATGAATTTCTCTATCTAAAGAGTTATATAACTAAAATTGATTTTAGCCCTGGCTCTCAGTCCAGACAAAGAATTAAATTTGAATTTAATCTTCCAAAATGGGAACCATTTAGAAAATGGTTTTTTGAAAGTTTTTCGAAAGAAGAACATAAATACTTTCAAGACAAATTCTATAAATTCACAACTGAAAGAAATGTAATGTTTCCCTTTATTCCTTAGTTTACAGCAAATTATATTGAACAATACATTTCTGTAATAGAAAGATATTATAAACTATCAAATGGAAACATGCTAAAGGCAGTATATCCTCCTCAGCAATCTTCTCAAATAGAAAAAAATGGAAAGTACTTAACTTTTAATGCATTTTCAAAAATATTAGAAAATGATACATTACAAATTACTGTAAGACAAATAAACCAAATATTTGAACAATAAAAGTATGCAAATTTGTATTTAGCTGTTATTGGTGAACATATTACTTCATTACATAACAAAATAGAAAAAATATTTTCTGCTATTAATATATAAAACCCACTGTTTCAATTACAACTGAATAAGTAAGTGAAATAATTACAACTTCAAGCCTTCCACCTCCCTCTGAAATTAAAGGTTCTAAATTAAAAACAGAATCAGAATTAGAAAAGGTTTTTAAATTAAAATCTGAATATAATTTAGAAAGATTTCTAAAAGAAAGAATGGATAATCTTAGATCAAATAGTCTTGAAGAAGAATCTTCTCAACAAAATAATAGCTACTACATAGTTCAAGATGAGATAAACAAACTTGAAATATGCGTATAAGCCTTCTCAAAAATTATGTTACTATAGGAGACCAAATTTTACCAGTAATATTAGTTACAATGGGAAAAGTATATATGGATGGAATGCTGACACATTCAGTGAAAAACAAATACTTAATGTAGCTCATCGTATGCTAATGTATAGTACGGTTTGCAAAAATAATGATAATAATGACGTTACTGCTGCAAGAATGATAGTCGCTGGTTTTACTGGCCAACTTAAAGGATGGTGGGACAGTTATCTTCCTACATCTCACAAAAATGAGATTTACAACATAGTAAAACAAGAAGACGGACAAATGGTCCAAAATGCTGTATATACTTTAATAGTTACTATTCTAGAACATTTTACTGGAAGAGTATCTGATAATAATGAAAGTTGTAACGACCTGGAATTTTCGATCCCGAAATTCCCAGATAGTTCGAGAAAAGAAGAAAATAGATAGAAGAAGAAACAGAAACACCAAAACACAGATTCTCACATTCGCAGCGGATCAAAATATAATATCAAATAAAATAGCAGTTATACAAAGGAAAACTGTATCTGTCAAATTACATTTTAATACATCAGAGTTACAACCATATACATATAGCTGGACAGTTATAACAACCTGTCCCAGATAAACAGCAATAATATACTCAACGGAATACTATATACGTCCCTGCCATCTAGCTCACCATCTGAGCTCCAAAACGTTCTTACCTGAAAAGTTGTAATACTCGGTCTGACCCGAGCATTACATCAAAGTAACACCCGGGTCAGGTTGGAACCAGCGTGAGTAAAACCATCTAACAAGGAATACCAATGCATAAAACTTATTTTAAAACCCAGGGTAACTCGTTCCTTACTACAAGTTCTTAACTTGTTCTATACAATAGTTATTTCACAAATCAACCTCTAAGTATCCTTACTTAGTTTCAATGGTACATTTTACTTAAATTATTTCATTCCGGCCTATTGATTACACATATCAAATCTATAAAGAATTATAGATGATTTTAAATCGAAGTGGTTTTGGGTATTTACTGATACCCGACCCCGGTCACTTCGAATCCCATATCACCTTAACCCAAGTCATACAAGTGAAAATACAATTCAAACATTAAATACAGGATGTCACTTTTACACGGCAATTCATCATCAATAAATAACCACATTATCACTGTATAACCCAGACATATCATATCACAAAACATTTTATAGCAGAGATATCAACCAATTCAAGGCATTTCTATAATCCAATCATCCATAAGCAAGATTAATTAGTCACGTCATTTTTAATTAATTTAAATAAATTAAATTAATTACTTCAATCACCTTTAAATCCTGCTTACTAAATCATTAATTAATTTCAATCCAATTAATTAATCATTCTTTAATTATCTCTTTAATTATATTAAGTAATTAGCCTTTAATTAATTACACAAATTAACTAATCTTCACCCATTCACATTAATTACAATTATCCTCAATTAATTACTCAAATTAATTATCCTAAAATCACTTACATTGATTAATTAACCATTAATTAACCACACTCATTAATTAACTACCCCTTAGTTAATTTCCTTATTAAATAAATCCTTTAATTAATTACACTAAGTAATTAATCTTTAATTACTTCCCTTAAGTAATTTTCCTTTAATTACTCCCATCAAGTAATTAACTCATTGGTTAATCATCCTCAATTAATTTAACCTTTAAATATTAATTAAATTAATTTATCCTTAACAAATTTATATTTTAATTACTTACATTAAGAAATTATCATTCAAGTAATTATTCTCTAATTACTTACATTAATAATCTCTAATCACTAGTTAATTAATTCTAATTACCAATTAATTTATCTCTAATAAATTAATTTATTAATCCATAATTATTAATAAATGAAATTAATTGATTACTCTTTAACTCTCCTATTAACTTGATTAATCTTTAAAACATCTGTTATCCCACTTTTTGGTTAAAGCTGGAATATCAACAAATTGGCAAGGAATGATGGATATCGGGATTGGCGACCGATTGAAAGCAAGGCTGCGATCGATGTCGTCAAAATTTGGTTGAACTCCGATCGGGACGAAATTGATTGGAGATGAAGATAAGGACTAGAAAAGGCTAAGTTTCAAATTTTAGGTTAATCGGAGTTCGTATGGAGGAGATATGATCGATGCAAGGTAGGAAGAACCTGCTGTTCGTATCCATCAGGGCGCAAGGGTGGTTCGAATCGATACACTTCGTATCGGTCAGGAAGAGAGGGCTTCGTATCGATACCGTTCGTATCGATCAGTATGGATTCGACACAGAGAGGTTCGCATCGGTTAGGTATTGGTTTGACTCGATAGTGTTCGTATCGATCAAAGGCAGAGCAGGGTGAAGGATTTCGAATCGATACACTTCGTATCGATCGGCATGGACAAGACTCGGTTACTTCATATCGATCGGAAGAAAAGGTTAGGTGAACTTCGACTCGATGACAACATAGGTCTCCTTCGTATCCATAAGGTGTACAGGGGTTGGTTCGTATCGATGGTGGTTCGAATCGATACAGTTCGTATCGATCAAGAGGAAATGTAGGAGTTTGTTTCGAATCAATGCACTTCGCATCGTTGTATAGTAATGGGATGGATGCGCAGAAGTCCTTCATATCGATCAACGTTGGATCAATACGGAAAGGAAATAGCAGTTTTGGGATTCTGGATTCGTGCCTATCGATACGAAGAGATGGATGCGAACTGAGGTGCAAAACATGGATACGAGCGCGTCTTCAGGAAAAGAATCATTCAACACGGCGACAAAGGTGGATCAACCCAGGGAAATAGCGCCACGTCATCGATGCGCACGCGCTTTGGACGGAGTCGAACAAGATGGATTCGAACCAATGGATTCGAAGACGACAGCCAACAGACAACCCAAACTCGAATCGATCATAACTCAAGATCCACTTATCCAAATGTAATGAAATTTTTACAGGAGCTTACATACATGTTGAAGAATGTCCACACCAAATTTCACTTCGATTGGATGATTTTCCGATCGATTCGAATGGAGTTCGAATCGATCCAAAGTGGGCCCAAATTTCCTGAGGCCAGGCATGTGGGCCCCCTCACGTGCCAGAAGTGGTCTCCCGGATTTTCGACGAAATATCAGCATCCCACGCCTATAAATAGAGCCCCTGGTCATTCAAAAAAGGGGAATCTCTCGGATCTTTGGCCTTTCAACCTCTAGACTCTGCCGGATTCATTCCTACGCTTCAATACTGCTGTTGTACTAGAAATTATTCATATTTACTGCTGTAATCATCTGTAATCATCAAGGACAATCAATAAAAAGGATAAAACTTTGGGTTGGACATAGGCCGGAGATAGCCGAACCACTATAAAACTTGTGTCTCTGTTCATTATTTGTGAATTGCCATTTGACATTTGCTTAGATCTGTGATTTGTGTTTGAATATTGCTGGTTTGTATTCATACACTGGTGCTTTCACGGTATTTGGGGTTTATGACCAATTTTGGCGCAAACAACATCAAATCCTTAATTATCCTTTAAGATAAACCATTTATCTTATTAATACTTAATCATTAATCATATATAAAATTTTAACATTTTATCCTTTTTAATTAACCATTAATTCCATTTCTACATTAAGTTCAAACAACTTACAAATTTAAGTTAATCAAATCATATTGCTTCTTAAAATAAATGTTAAACAAACATTCATTATATAAAGAAGTAGACTTAAAACGTGATTTATTTTTGATTTTAAAACTTGCATCTTTTAATTTAAAACTGTTAACTATAGCTTCGGGTCCATCCTAATTTCCACCCGAGCAACTCACTTAAATTCCCGAGCAAAATTATGATACACTCGCTAACTCATAAACTTTGAGACAAACCCCAAATGTCACGAGTCTAAACCCGATAAAACATCGTCTTTCCCAAAACAACATCAACCCAGAAATGCTTGTACACACGTGCACATGCACGGCTACTCCGGTCACCACTGGACGTCGCCGAGATCACCAACAAGTCGTCGTTGCCCAGCACGACCATCTCCACTACCCAGAACACTCAACATCGAAGGTAAACAAAATCGAGCTTCACGATGATCCTGGAACCCAAAGCCCAATCCATAAAACTCCTCACCGTCGACAACCCAGACCTCCAGCATCCATGCCACCACGACTACAGCTTCCTCATCGACATACGTGGCATTTCCCCCAAGACCGATAGCCTGAAAGTCCTCCCCTTGTCACCACCACTGGCCTGCAACTCCACCCAAAACCCTAGTACCTTAAACCCTAGATCCCTTCACCGTGCCTCCACAATGCTTAATAAAATCACTAGCCAATATTCCTATAACCCCCAGACAATCCGCCACCTCCAGTTCCAATCCGACGCCAAAACCCCCTCGCAATCGCCTGAATTTGCCCAAAACCTGATTTTCGTTCAACTAGGAAATCCTCAACATCCCTAGCTTTAAAAACCATGAAATTCATTCCAAAAATCATGATTTTTATGCTCGAATCCACTTAAGAATTCAAAACTTGAAATTTAAATATTTGATTTTCTGTCCAAAAATAAATTTTACTGTTATTTCTTATTTTCACAACATTTACTTAGTATTTCTACCTGAAATTCTTTTTAAAAATGAAATTACATTGCCATGAGCAATTTCTATTTAAAAATCTTAGCCTAATATTAACTGTATAATGAGAAATAAAATTTTAAAACTTGATTTATAAACCTGTAACTAAGGACAGGAGTCTATACACATATGAACATGCATAAAGGTTCAACAACAACATATTTATCTATATATAAACATATTTTCATCATGCAAACAAATTTCACAGAGTTGATTCAATGATTTATCACAAGCATCAAATTTAAACAGGTTTAAGCATAAATAAAAGTAGTAGTTCACTCACCAGAATTAAGAACAAAGAAACTGGAAATTTTTTTTGCTTTGATCTGAAAATTTGTACTGCCTCTTGATTTTTGATTGCTAATTGATCTTGCTCTTGTTTGCTTATAGATTGGAGTAGTCGTACTTCAATTTGAATTTGAGCTTCATATTTGAATTTGTGGAGAGATCTTTGAATTTCTTTGATTTTTGTTTTTACTGGTTTATGTTGCAGGATTTCTTTTTCTTAGTTTTGAAAAAAATAGATCAGAGAAAGAATGAAGGAAAGAAATGAAGATGTTAATATAACCTATTCTATTTATTTTTTAGTAGATATTTTTAAATTAAAAATAAAATGGGACACTTATCATTATCCTAATATAATTTGCTTACACATGTATTTAGATAATGTCATTAGTTTACATTTGTCATTAATGTTGTATAAATAGTTTTTAATGTATATTTATGTCACAATTTAAATTTATTTTTAGATTTAAAAATACCTTAAGTGTATAAATATTTAAACTATATCTTTATTTATCAATACATAGTTTAAAAGAAAATGATAAAAATTCCAATTATACATTTAGAAATAATTATACTAGTTTAATATATCTTTTATAAAATCTTTTAAAGAAAATAATATAAAACCAATTATATTCTAAATAAAATCACATGTAATATAATTTTAAATTTAAAATATATTTGGTATACATATCTTTTAAATTTTAAATTTAAATCCAAATTCAAATTCATATTCAATTTAAAATCCAATTTAAAACCAACACAAATATAGATACAAATATTTATTATCAGATCTATTTTTTCAATCTATAGACCAGTATTTCTATTAATTATCCCAGTTAATTTATCAATTGCATATATTCTAAAATCCGGGTTATCACATTCCCTCCCCCTTAGAATCTTTTCGTCCTCGAAAAGGAACGAAGCCAGAATTTATTCAATACTTATTATTAGAAAAATTACCCTTTGGTTATTTATAATTTTTTTTTAAAAATATATATAATATTACCAAAATAGCTTTATAATTTTTTTTTATAACTCGATGTTTCCACAAGTCCATCCTCGTTCTCACCGAAATTCGGTCATACGTTGATCAGGTGTAGGACTGAAAATCTATAAGTATTTGGTAAACCCATTTCCAACACCCAGTGAAAATACTTGAAAAATATTTATTGAAAATATAGAAAACATTTTTGAAAATAGAGAAAACATCTTTGGTGAGATTGCTCTGGAAATAATCACTCACATCCATGGTCGCAGTTAACCCGATGGTTACATTTCCATCCCGGCAAAATCCATAGATAACTGTAGGCACTCTACCCCCTCGATTACACCATGGAACCCGCTACAGATCGCAGCTACAACCGGGGTTACGTTGCTATCACAGCAAAAACCCTTATAACTGTAGGCATCAGCGCCCTCGAATTTCGCTGCCAAATAAATGAAACTTCTCCTCTCCACTCGACCATAGATTGCTGTCTACCGATATTACATTGCCTTTTGGCAAAATCAAGCGTAGACCGTTGACACTCACCTCCACACGATTTCCGCTATGGTCTATAGTAGATCGCAGCGACATCGAGTTACACTGTCGTCACAGTATAACCCAAATGCCTTTGTAGGCATTAGCGCCCTCGACTTTCGCTACCCAATAATCCTCAGAAACTTCAGTTTTTTCGGACTTACTCACATGATCTACTTTAGAACCTCCCCCTTGGGGATCAAGGCAGTACCAACCTATGGTACTCCTAAGAAGTTCATTTCAAGGGAGCGCCTTTTCCTCCAGAGCCATTTTCAAAACACTTTATACTATACACATATAGTATCTTCCAAATCATACACTTAGTATGAATCCCATATAAATCTTCTTTTCTCAAAATCGATCATTCCAAAATCGACAATTCTCAAACTAGGCTTTCCAAATTCCAATATTGATTTTACCCAAAAATCAAAAGCCTTTCCAAAATCCATAGGTTCCAAAACCTTTTCTCAAAATCATTCTCATAAGATCCTTCATATATATATATATAACTTTGAAAATCTTTGGATGACTTCATACTTGTATAAATTCCCTTTTTATACTTCAAATATTTTCAAAAACCCTTTTTATTTTGACTATAGATTCAACAAGGGGAGTTTATCAATTGTATATACATAACTTTGTTTATGCCAAAACAATATTCAAGCTTGATTACTCTATAAAGTCACTTACCATATTACTTACTTCTATAAAGTAAATTTCTATCATAGAAATATCCAATTTTCACTTTATTTCATCATATATTTCACAAAATATATTTTCATTTCAAAATCCATTTTACAATTCTTATCACAAAGTTTCAATATCAATTTCATTCAAACGCGTACGATGTACACATATCATTCATACGCTATATCAATCTGATCGCTCACTCGATCACACAATTCCATTTTCGAACTAGTATCGTCCACCCGACTTCCTAATGCGGACTCAGATCTGGTTTCTTGATCAGAAACCGTCATTCTCCTTGCATAGCCATAACTATGAT
This sequence comes from Allium cepa, assembly GCA_030765085.1. Classification (NCBI taxonomy): domain Eukaryota; kingdom Viridiplantae; phylum Streptophyta; class Magnoliopsida; order Asparagales; family Amaryllidaceae; genus Allium; species Allium cepa. The sequence continues at coordinate 941,339,159 of CM060934.1, read as the reverse complement.
AGAGAATTTCCAAAACTAATCAAAAATCCATATTCAGGTTCGCTGTCGAAAATCGAGTGAAAAATCCCAACTTGGATCGATATATTATCTCGAAATTCTATGCTCGAATCTAGATCAAATTACTATGCGAATAGAATAATATACGTACATCCTACGTATTCATCTTCATTGATTACTAACCAAATCAATCTCCTTTTCTATTCACATTCACTTTAATTTCTATCCACTTATTCACAATTGTTTCAATTCCATTTGGATTATCACTTTAATCCTTATCTCAATTGGTAATTAATCATAAACAGTTTGCACTCCGACCAGCTTAAATTTAGAAAATAGCTTAAAAGGTTAAAAAAATAGATAAGTAGTTGAAAAATAATTATTAGTTTGTAAAATAGCTGTAAAATAGTTAAGTAGTTATAAAATAGTTATAAAACAGTTAGATAATTTCAAAATAGTTTTTAAAATAGTGGTTAGTTATAAGTAATTGAAAAATAGTAATTAGTTTATAAAACAGTTGCAAAATAGTTAAATAGCTCTAAAAATAATTGTAAAATAAGTATAAAATAGTTTGGCTTTAAAAGATAGATTGTATAGTAAGTAGCTTGGAAAATTAGATTTATATTAAAACAATTTATTTTGAAAACAGAGCGAAACTGTTCAATTCCCAATCTCCATTCCCATCAATTCAATTTAAATTTTCACTTTCATTTAAATTGACTCAATTCCAATTTAAATAACTTCAATTTCCATTGAAATTGATTTAATCCCAATTCAAGTTGAATTTACCTCAATTTCTTTCCAAATTCAAATCAAATTCCATTCGAATTTTAAACCTATTCAACTTTAATTACAATTCCAAATTATTCAAATCAATTTGGACTAATTTCAAATTGAACCCACTTAAATGTTAAATCATTTCAATTCCTATTTGAATTTAGTCCCAGTTCCAAACTCCACTTTTTAAATCATCTCGAATTATATAAATTTGAGTTAAATTTTCAAATGTTGATTTAATTCCCTTAAATCAAATTAACCTTTACTTTTAATTTAACAACCCAAGTCCTTACACAATTTAAAATTTGAGTCCAACATTTTAATATTTATTCAAATTACTTTTACTTACTTATCCCAAGTTTTCAAGTAAAAGTTCAGAACCCTTTAAACATTTAATCTTTCAAATCCAATTTATTACCCAATTTCAATGTTGAAACCAATCCTTAACAATTTAAATTTCCAAGTTCCTTTTGAACATTTAAATTTTAAATTCAAAGTGATTTCATTTTCCATTTATATCAGCAATGTATATATATATATTATTTCAATCCATTTCTTAATTCATTTTAAATTACACAATTCACAATTTCAAAATTATTGATAATAACATGATGATATTAGGATAAATAAACATCCAATTTATTTAAAAACATCCATCGATATCATTCACTACCCCATCCCAGATCTCAAACCTGTTTGAGATCATACATAACTCCCTTCCAAACAACCATTTAACTTTCCTAAGTTAAATCTCAATTTCATCTTGAAATTTTCAAACCATGTCGTTCATTCAAACTTATTTAACTTCCTCTAAGTTAAATTCGATTTAATCCCGTTAACCTTACTCAAATTTGAATTCTCCATTTCAAATTTTAAATTTTTATCAATATTCTCTCTTACTTATAAGTTCAAAGACTTATATCACTTTGGGTTTTTACGTTAGGAAAATCAAAACTCAACACCTTAGAGTTTATTCCAAATCATCTTTGATATCATGTTTACCCTTCATATATACGTATTTATTATCCTTTGCACATCAAGTTATACTTTAAAATTTTAAACCACCCTTGGTTTTGATTCAAAACAAATTTCTTTAAAGTTTTCATACAACTTCTTATTTTAAAAAGATTACATTCAAAAATAGTCTGAATAATATTATTTATTCTTTTCTTTTAACATTTTGAAACAATTCAAATGTTTCTAGACTTAGGTTTTAAAACTCCACTATTTAAATCCACTTCAATTTACAAGTCATACTTATCTAAAGGTTACTCCTTTAAACATTTTATTTGCTTTATCAGAAAACAAACATTACATTATTAGACACAATAACCATTTTATATCCTGGTTTGGAACCAATTCCAATTTATCTTATTTACATGGTTCATTTTATTCAATTCCTATTTGGATATATATTTACCACTTAAATTCTTATTTAATTTCAATGACCAACAACAAGTTTTCTTAATAGATAATAATTGGAAAATTATTTTCTTTATATGTCAAAATATAAGCTTGTATAAGAATCATTCATTTTTAAAACCATTTTTAAACCTTTATATAAGAAAATAAAAAGCACGCTTTTATGATATATATACACTCAACTCATTCTAGGGTACCACTGACCCTATCCTTAATGAGTACCCACTATAGCCAAGGTTCTCGCTTAACCTTCTACTCTGATACCAAATGTAACGACCCGGAATTTTTGATCCCGAAATTCCTAGATAGTTAGAGAAAAGAAGAAAAGAGATAGAATAAGAAGAAGAAACAGAAACATCAAAACACAGATTCTCACATTCGCAGCCGATCAAAATATAATATGAAATACAATAGCAGTTATACAAAGGAAAACTGTATCTGTCAAATTACATTTTAATACATCAGAGTTACAACCATATACACATAGCCGGACAGTTATAACAACCTATCCCAGATAAACAACAATAATATACTTAGCGGAATACTCTATACGTCTTTGACATCCAGCTCACCATTTGAGCTCCAGAACGTTCTTACCTGAAAAGCTATAATACTCGGTCTGACCCGAGCATTACATCAAAGTAACACCCGGGTCATGCTGGAACCAGCGTGAGTAAACCCATCTAACAAGGAATACCAATGCATAAAACTTATTTTAAAACCCAGGGTAACTCGTTCCTTACTACGAGTTCTTAACTTGTTATATTCAATACTTATTTCACAAATCAACCTCTAAGTATTCTTACTTAGTTTCAATGGTCCATTTTACTTAAATTATTTCATTCCAACCTATTGATTACACATATCAAATCTATAAAGAATTATAGATGATTTCAAATTGAAGTGGTTTCGGGTATTTACTGATACCCGACCCCGGTCTCTTCAAATCCCTTGTCACCTTAACCCAAGTCATACAAGTGAAAATACAATTCAAACATTAAATACAGGATGTCACTTTTACACAGCAATTCAACATCAATAGATAACCACATTATCATTGTATAACCAAACATATCATATCATAAAACATTTTATAGCAGAGATATCAACCAATTCAAGGCATTTCAATAATTCAATCATCCATAAGCAAGATTAATTATTTACATCATTTCTAATTAATTTCAATAAATTAAATTAATTACTTCAATCACCTTTAAATCCTACTTTCTAAATCATTAATTAATTTCAATCCAATTAATTAATTATCCTTTAACTATCTCTTTGATTACATTAAGTAATTAGCCTTTAATTAATTACACAAATTAATTAATCTTCACCCATTCACATTAATTACATTTATCCTTAATTAATTAGTCAAATTAATTATCCTAAAATCACTTACATTGATTAATTTACCATTAATTAACCACACTCATTACTTAACTACCCCTTAATTAATTTCCTTATTAAATAAATCCTTTAATTAATTACACTAAGTAATTAATTCTTAATTACTTCCCTTAAGTAATTTACCTTTAATTACTTCCATCAAGCAATTAACCCATCGGTTAATTATCATCAATTAATTTAACCTTTAAATATTAATTAAATTAATTTATCCTTAACAAATTTATCTTTTAATTACTTACATTAAGAAATTATCATTCAAGTAATTATTCTCCAATTACTTACATTAATAATCTCTAATCACTAGTTAATTAATTCTAATTACCAATTAATATATCTCTAATAAATTAATTTATTAGTCCATAATTATTAATAAATGAAACTAATTGATTACTCTTTAACTCTCCTATTAACTTGATTAATCTTTAAAACATCAAAACCTTAATTATCCTTTAAGATAAATCATTTATCTTATTAATACTTAATCATGAATCATATATAAATTTTTAACATTTTATCCTTTTTAATTAACCATTAATTCCATTTCTACATTTAGTTCAAACAACTTACAAATTTAAGTTAATCAAATCATATTGCTTCTTAAAACAAATGTTAAATAAACATTCATTATATAAAGAAGTAGACTTAAAACGTGATTTATTTTTGATTTTAAAACTTGCTTCTTTTAATTTAAAACCGTTAACTATAGCTTCGGGTCCATCCTGATTTCCACCCGAGCAACTCACTTAAATTCCCAAGCAAAATTATGATACACTCGCTAACTCATAAACTTCGAGACAAACCCCAAATGTAACGAGTCTAAACCTGAGAAAACATCGTATTTCCTAAAACAACACCAACCCAGAAATGCTTGCACACGCGTGCACATGCACGGCTACTTCGGTCACTTCGCCGAGATCACCGGCAAGTCGTTGTTGCCCGGCATGACCATCTCCACTACCCAAAACACTCAATATCGACGGTAATCAAAATCGAGCTTCACGATGATCTTGGAACCCAAAGCCCGATCCATAAAACTCCTCACTATCGACAACCCAGACCTCCAGCATCCATGCCACCACGACTACAGCTTCCTCATCGTTATACACGGCATTTCCCCCAGGACTGATAGCTTGAAAGTCCCCCCTTGTCACCACCACTGGCCTGCAACTCTACCCAAAACCCTAGTGCCTTAAACCCTAGATCCCTTCACCACGCCTCCACAACGATCAGAAAAATCACTAGCCAATATTCCTACAACCCCCAGACGATTCGCCACCTCCAGTTCCAATCCGACGCCAAAACCGCCTCGCGATCGCCTGAATTTGCTCAAAACCTAATTTCCGTTCAACTAGGAAATCCCCAACATCCCTAGCTTTAAAAATCATGAAATTCGTTCCAAAAATCATGATTTTTATACTCGAATCCACTCATGAATTCAAAACTTGAAATTTAATTATTTGATTTTCTGTCCAAAATTAAATTTTACTATTATTTCTTATTTTCACAACATTTAGTTAGTATTTCTACCTGAAATTCTTTTTAAAAATGAAATTACATTGCCATGATCAATTTCTCTTTAAAAATCTTAGCCTAATATTAACTGTATAATGAGAAATAAAATTTTAAAACTTGATTTATAAACCTGTAACTAAGAACAGGAGTCTATATATATATAAACAGGCATACAGGTTCAACAAAAACAAATTTATCTATATATAAACATATTTTCATCATGCAAACAAATTTCACAGAGTTGATTCAATGATTTATCACAAGCATCAAATTTAAACAGGTTTAAGCATAAATAAAAGTAGTAGTTCACTCACCAGAATTAAGAACAAAGAAACTGGAAAAAAAACTTGCTTTGATATGAAAATTTGTACTACCTTTAGATTTTTGATTGCTGATTGATCTTGCTCTTGTTTGCTTATAGATTGGAGTAGTTGTACTTGAATTTGAATTTGAGCTTCAGATTTGAATTTGTGGAGAGATCTTTGAATTTCTTTGATTTTTGTTTTTACCGGTTTGTGTTACAAGATTTCTTTTTCTTAGTTTTGAAAAAATATATCAGAGAAAGAATGAAGGAAAGAAATGAAAATGTTAATATAACCTATTCTATTTTTTTAGTAAATATTTTTAAAATTAAAAAGAAAATGGGACACTTGTCATTATCCTTATATAATTTGCTTACACATGTATTTAGATAATGTCATTAGTTTACATTTGTCATTAATGTTGTATAAATAGTTTTTAATGTATATTTATATCATATTTATATTACAATTTAAATTTAGTTTTATATTTAAAAATACCTTAAATGTATAGATATTTAAACTATCTCTTTATTTATCAATACATAATTTAAAAGAAAATGATAAAAATTCCAATTATACTTTTAGAAATAATTATACTAGTTTAATATATCTTTAATAAAATCTTTTAAAGAAAACAATATAAAACCAATTATATTCTAAATGAAATCACATATAATATAATTTTAAATTCAAAATATATTTAATATACATATCTTTTAAATTTCAAATTTAAATTTAAATCCAAATTCAAAATCAAATTCAAAATCAATTTAAAATCCAATTTAAAATCAACACAAATATAGATATAAATATTTATTATCAGATCTATTTGTTCAATCTATAAACTAGTATTTTTATTAATTAACTCAGTTAATTTATCAATTACAGATATTCTAAAATCCGGGTTATCACAAAAGTGTTCGTACATTTCTATAAAATTTGAGGTGTAAAACATTAACCGATAATAGATGGTACAAAGATACGTTTTTAGATAGGATGATGGAATTACCATAGAGTAATAGCTCTCATTGGAAATTAAAATTTATTGACGGTCTCCCTTCATTGTTTGCAGAAAGGGTAAGAAAGTCTTTAAGAAAGGATAAAATAAATATTCCTTATGAAAGTTATACTTATGGTAAGCTGATTGGGACATGCATCCAAGAAGGCTTATCATTAATCAATGAAATAAAATTAAATCAACAAATAAAATGCCAAAATTTAACTGAAAGGAATCAATTAGGACAATTTTGCAGTCAATTCGGAATGGATGTTCCAAACATTCAAAAACCCCATAGAAAAGACAATAAATTTAAGGAATCTTTTCGAAAAAAGAAGAAATTTATTCTCATAAAAAGATGGAAGGAAAAGCCAAAAGAAAAGAGGAACGATTAAATAACGAGAAAAATAAAATTATCCATTGTTATAAATGTGAAAAAGTTGGACATTATGCAAATACATGCAAACTAAAAAAGAAAATTAATAATTACAGATTGATAATGAATTAAAGGAAACATTATCAAAATATTTGCTAGACTCTAGCTCTGAAAATGATTCAGAAATAGAATCTGAAAATGATTCGGACTATTCGGTTACTTCTGAAAAAATAAAATTCTGGACGAACAATCATCAGAATCTGTTAAATGCTGTGAACCCTATGAACAGGGAAAACCTTGTCTTAACCCAATAATAGAAAAAGAAGATGAAAAAGATGAATTTTATAAAATCCTCTCACAATTTCGAGATTTAAATATAAGTGTATTAACTAATAATAATATTATAGAATTCTTAAAATTAGCTAAAGACTTGAAATTAAGATAAAAATGATAGATCAAATAGAAGATATTGCAGAAACAAGCAAAAATAATGAATCATCAACAGAGACATTTCAAAATATTGGAAGTTCTAAAAATCACTATTCTATGAATGAAGTTCATAAACTTTTGAAAGAACGACAAAGAATTGAATATCCTACTACTGTAAAAGACCTTAATATTGAAATCCAAAATCTTAAAAAAGAAATCCAAATAATAAAAAATGAAAATAGAAATCTCGATTATGGACTCTCTTTTCTAGAACATTCAAAACAAATTATCCCTATTGAAAACAATCAAATAAATTTGTTCTCAAGAAGGATTTCTTTCAAAATTGGATATTGTAATATCCAAAAAATGGTTTATCAAAATAACCCGTTTAATTGACAACCATTTTAAAAAGGAATTAATTGCGCTTATAGATAGTGGTGCAGACATAAATGTAATTCAAGAAGGAATAATTCCAACTATGTATTTTCATAAAACCACTAATTCATTAAGTCATGTAGGTGGAGGAAAACTTGATATTAAATTTAAATTACCACATGCTTATATATGTAAAAATAAGACTTGTATTCCTACAAGCTATTTACTAGTAAAAAATATTACCAATCAAGTCATACTAGGAACACCATTTATAGATAACATCTATCCTATAACAAATACTGGTAAAAATGGAATAACAGGTATTTATGAAGATAAAACTATTACTTTTGAATTTATAACTAAACGCTTTACAATGGTCTTACATGAAATAAAAGATCTCTTGATTCAAAAAACCTATCATTTAAATTATCTAAAACAAGAAGTTATTTCTCTTAATATAGAAGAAAAACTCCAAAATTCAAAATTGCAAGAAAAAATTAAAATGATTTATAACAAATTTTCTATGGAAATTTGTAATGACCATCCAAATGCCTTTTGGGATAGAAAGAAACGTATTGTTAGTCTTCCATATGAAGAGAATTTTGATGAAAGAAAAATCCCTACTAAAGCAAGACCATTTCAAATGAATTCTGAATATCTAGAATTGTGTAAAAAGGAAATTCAGTCATTATTACAAAAAGGTTTGATAAAACCATCCCAACCACCCTGGTCATGTACTGCACTTTATGTAAATAAACATAGTGAACAAGAAAGAGGGGTACGCGGATTAATAATAAACTACAAACCTCTTAATAAGGTTTTGAAATGGATTAGGCATCCAATTCCTAACAAAAAAGATTTATTAGATAGGCTATATGATTCTATCATGTTCTCTAAATTTTATAATCTGGCTATTGCCAGATTCAAATTTCCAAATCTGACCAATACAAAACTGCTTTTAATGTCCCAATTGGACATTATGAATGGACAGTAATGCCTTTTGGTTTGAAAAATGCACCCTCCGAATTTCAGAAAATAATGAATGACATTTTTATTCCGTATAGTGAATTTACTATAGTTTATATTGATGACATTCTATTATTTTCAAAAGATATTGAAACACATTCTAAACACTTCGATATTTTTAGAAAAATTATTATTCAGAATGGCTTAGTAATATCAAAAGCAAAAATGTCTTTGTTTCAGACAAATGTGAGATTTTTAGGCCATAATGTCGAAAAAGGAAAAATAATTCCTATAAATAGAAGTATAGAATTTGCATCAAAGTTTCTTGATATAATAACCGATAAAACACAGTTACAAAGGTTTTTGGGTAGTTTAAATTATATATCCTTTTATCATATTAATTTAGCCATAGATGCTGCTATCTTATATAATAGATTAGAAAAGAATCCAGGCACATGGACAGAACAACATACTCAAGCTGTTAAAATTATAAAAGAAGAGGTAAAGAATTTGCCTTGTTTGATGCTTTCAAATCCAAATTGGGTAAATGTAATTGAAACTGATGCATCAAATATAGGATTTGGAGGAATTTTAAAGCAAATATGCCCAAAAACAAAACAAGAATATCTTGTTAGATTTCATTTAGGTAAATGGACTAATAATCAAAAAAACTACGCAACTATAGCCAAAGAAATTCTTGCTATAATAAAATGTGTTTTAAAATTTCAGGATGATTTATATAATCAAAAATTAATTATAAAAACTGATTGTAAATCTGCTAAATACATGTTTAATAAAGATTTTGAACATGATATGTCAAAACAAATATTCGCCAGATGGCAAGCTCATTTGGAGCCTTTTGATTTTGAAATCTTTTATAAAAAGGGTGAAGAAAATAGTCTTTCTGATTTTTTAACTCGTGAATTTTTACAGACAGATGATCCCTAGAAGAATGGGTAATTTCCCCTGTAGAGGAGGCGGCATAGGAAATATCCTGGCCCAACATGGTAACATAAAGCTGATAGCAAAAACTTTTACCAATTCAGGAGGTAATAGCTCAAATGATCCTCTATACAAGGAATTTATAGAATTCAAGAAAAGGTAAGAGGCTAATAGCCAAACAACATCCTCTTCATATGCTAGCATAACTGGCAATGAGGAAAATGAAGAGAGTATAACTGCATATGCAGAAAATCCTTATAAGGAAGTCATAATTCTTTTGGAATTTAATGATCTAAAAAGGAAAAATGATCCCTCAAAATTAATGCAGAGATATCTAGATACAGCATCATTTCCTGTTACGACATATAAACAAAGAGGATATTATGAGGCAATATTAAAAGCCTATGAAACTTGTGAAATAACACATTTTAATGTAGGAGATCCTAATGTTTATAGTTTCAGCAAAATAATTATCAAAAGGCTTATATTGCCAGAAAAATGGGGGTTATCTGCCATTAAAGAAAAGAAAATGTTTTTACCTGATAAAAAGATAGGCACTATCAAGTATAATTATTGGGATTATATGGACGCACTAAAAAAACTATTCCTTTATGAAAATAATAAAAAGAAGCATTATGGTTCATTAAAGTCTGTGTGGAAGTTTATAAACGTCCCATACCAAATTGGTTTTACGAATGATGGACAAATAATGGACCATCCCTTGATATTCTCCATGAAAAACTAAAAGAATTATATTCTGAATGGGTTGTTGTCTCACCCAAGCTCAATAATCTTGAACAATACCTTATGATATCAGGATCTGGTCCGATATATTTCTTCATTGAATTTTTTATTCCTTGGATATGAAAATGAAAATCTAAAATAGGTTATACTGAAAATGAAATCCCATGTTTGCAAAGATGTTTCTTTACTAAATTCTAGGATAAACTAACCAGGATTGATAATAACACAGGTCAACTATTTGGCCAAGAAATGATATTCGAAATAAGCAACAAAACAAAGTTATATCAGGAACATGAAGACGTGATCCAGCATAAAGAAGTTCCGAGCACATTTCAACATATCATCAGAGAATTGAATATGCAAAAAGGAACCTGTGTAGTTAATGCCCCACTATTACCTCGCTATAACCCCGCTGTATCTCATAGCGGATTTCTACCGCAACGATTTTTCAATTTAGCCCCAAAATATAGCCTTTCCGCTTTAATCCCCGCTATTTCCGCTATATCCCGTTATTCTCGCTATATTTTGCTATTTCCGCTATATCTTCTTCAATAAAATGAATTAAAAAATTGCATTTATACATTATAAAAATTATGAAACTAATTTATTTGATTTAATTTTTAATATATTTTCAGAAATGAAAATACTTTAATATTCTACTAAACTCAATTATGTTATATAACAATTTTACATTTATTTAAAGTATATTCACACATATTTTTTGTTTAAAATTATTTATGTATTAATTATAATTCAATTGAATGATAATTTTTCATTTAATTACCATTTATATATTTGTAAAAACATTAAGTACGAGTTTTATATGCTATTTTAGAGCCATCCGCTATATCCCGCTATATCTTCGCTGTATCTCCGTTATGACTTTTTACACGTCCACCGCTTCAAATCTGTCGAGCGCTTTAACTGCACAGAAAGGAACAACTACTAAATAAGATATTCTTTATGCATATATTGCAGGAGTAAAAAAATATTTAATAAAAAATCTTGGCAAAGAAGACACAAAATCAGACACGTCGATACATCTTCAAAAACAAAGGACATAACCGGAGATGATAATTATTCAGATCTGAATGATGAGGATTTTACCGAAATATTTGACAAAATTGAGAGAGGGGCCCATAATATGGGAAAAGACAAAGCAAAAATGGTACTGGATTAGTAGCTTTTTAAACAGGTGGCCGGTTACTTTAATAATTATAGACATGTGACTATATTCTTTAAGAATAATAAACATGTAGCATATTCTACCTAATACTTTAATAATGCAAAAATATGCTTTTCGGATTTAAAGCATTTAGAATCCGAAGTTAATCAACTTGAATTCTAAGTTGAAGTCCAGCCTCAGCTATATAAAGGGAGGCATTTCATTTGAAGAGAGCAGACTCGATTCCATCCATCCTCTTCTCTACTTCAAACCTTCTACCATTAATAAATAGTGTGTAATAAATATAAGTGTGTGCTGAAGAAGAAGACCGATTCTTCTGGTTTATATCTGTAAGTTGTATTCTGTAAGTTTTTAAATTTTGTAATAGATTGTGTAATATAAGCCTGAATGGTAGACTAGTTTAATTATGTGTTGAATTACTTCTGTTCTATATGTATTTTCTCATATGCTCATAATTTTAAGGAATACATGGTAAATTAAAAATACTTGATATGTGTCAATAATAGCATCAGACAACAATAATTACTAATTAACTTAATCATGTACTTATGACTGTTTTAGCCACGGTAAGACGTTTTAAGGGCTTTCTTTTACAATGATTTGTTAATAAGTATTTATTGTTAGACAAATGTTTAACTTGTAAAATTACCCAGTATATATTTTTGTATTTTTGGTTTAGTATGTAAGATCCCGAGAACAATCCTGAAAACACTGTAGCAAAATTCGTACTGTAGCAAACTTAGTACTGTAGCGGTACCGTAGCAAACAAATTTCTTACGCTACATTAATAACAGTCTATTACAGTAATAAAGTTTTGTAAAGATTGTGCAAGGTTCGAATTTGCTATTGATGTTCTTAGAAGTGTTGTTTTTAGAACGCCATCAGAGCCATGATATGTACATACAGCTTCAGGGTAATTCAACGCACATTCAATAAAATGAATATGATTAGAAAAAGCCTTTGCACACAAGAATTTGAATCATGCTATATCATAATTTGTTTGTTTGTAAGCTCTGCTGTATGTGCATAAAATATTATCAGGAGATGAATTAGGTAGTGGATTAAAAATAGGTAACTATTAGTTTGGTTTTGCATAGGGAGTTTGCACATTGAATAATATGAATTTGCATATTGAATAATTTTAAATATGATAGAGTGTACAAAGTTTCTCTATGTTCTGCAATGCAGGCAGCACAGTTGTCCAGTTAAAGAATTGAAAAAAGTGGATTTACTGCTACGGTGATAAATGAATTATTGATTGCAACTATATATTTGTTTGAACATAGGAATCCGATATAAATAATACCTGGTGATCTGTGTAATCAGTACAAATGATGATATAAGTCATGCTCATCTTTGTATTTTTATTTTTTTTTACCATAAGTCACGTTCATTTTTTTTATTTATAAAAATCATTTAGCATCACCCAATTATCATACTTACTAATACAGTAGCATCATGTGCTTTCCATATGTCAGTAAAGACTGCTTGATTTTTTCTTTCTTTACTTTATGAATTTGCTTACGAACTGCATAATTATAAGTTAAAGTACATGCTTAGGACGTATCATTTTAAGTTCACAACTCAATAGGCACAAGTAACCCATACATTCCATGGGCTTCTTATACATCCGCTAATATCCTCAAAGGTCAAAGTGAACATTTGAAAGCATGAAAAAGCACAAGGAAATAGTGAATAAGTGAATATGTTAGTTTCCTATAACTGATAGCTTGAATAAGAGTTAGTAGCTCAAAAAATGAAGTCCGTATCTTTTTTACAGAAGAAAATTATGATATTAAAACATAAATCAGATTGTAATGAACTTGTGCACATTACTATCTGTATTCAAATATTATTTCTAGTATTAAATCATATGTTTATTGATTTTCCACAATTGTGGGACATGAAAAATAATTGCCAAAAAAGAAGATTTATCACATCCATCAACATTTCAAAAATAAAAAATGATGATTAAATTTGAATAAAATATGAGTTTAATTAGAATTGGAATTGTGATAAGAACATAGGAAAAAAGTTCCTGCATTTTAACGAACTAAAAATGGTGGTGTAAAGTTAGAAAGGAACATGATAACTCTTTTTGACCACTTTGACAGTGAAACAAGAGACAAGGTGAATCAAGCGTGCTTAAGATCTATATGATACATGATGTATAATCTAAGTTAAATATTGAAATAACAATACGATAAGCACATACCAAAAACAATACAACAATAATCACAAATCAAAAAACATACCAGCATTCGGCACAAGCATGTTTTTAAAAGTAAGTTCTTCAACTAACTTGCTTTTGCAAACAACAGCAGTAGTCTTAAAAAGTTCGCAGACAACCAACAATAGTAGTCTTACTGTATAACATCATCATTTGCCTTTTATATATGTCAGTAAATACATCAGCATCACTAGCGTCCAATTATTAGTTTGAATTTGTATCAACCATATACTAGTTTAACAAAGAAATTTTAAGAGAATATGAGATTTCATTTGTTCATGGATTTTGCTTGATATTATTCGAGTATCATCCAATATCTTGATTGTCTATCTAATAAATTTTCATCCTATGCAAGTTCCTTTTTTAAAAAGTGTAGTGCAAGTTCCTTTTTTGCATGTAACTAAAATAAACCAATATTTGTCAATGACGTGCATGTAAAGAAGAGACTATTTAAAACTTACTAGTTTCTTTTGCTATTGTAGTTACTGGTTTCTTTTGCTGTTATCCCATTTTTTGGACAAAACTGGAATATCGATGTTGTATGCATTTCCACCACGACCGGAACCAAGAAGAAGCAAGCGAGCGTACAAAAGCCGGGGATTCACTCAAGGTTCAAATATAAAAGTTCATTTGGTGAAGCAATGCGAGAATCCACTAGGAATCAAAGGTTAAAGTCTCATTCGGCAATCTCATTCGGCGCCGTTCATTCGGCATTCAGAACCCACTGACACATCCGGCGTTCCCTTCTCCAACACTCCATTCGGCACCGGACCATTCGGTGCCGGACCAACAACTCAGCATCAACCGAACCAAACACCACCGAACGACGTACCCCCGGACCTCCTTACCACCGAACCAAACTCCACTTCCAAGCTCCACCGAACGACATACTACCGGACCAAACACACACATCACCAACACCGATCCAACCTTCTCCACATGGCCGAACCAAGCTCCGCCGAACCAGAAATTGCCAGTCCAGATTGCTTCAGCCCGGGCCCACCAGCAGCTATGTACTTCCAAGACCCCTGCCCCCTACCTCATTCTATAAATAGAGGGGCAGGGGTACAACAATGGCAGACAAGTTTGAGAGCTCAAGCCTGGAAGGAACTCTCAAACAACTTTAGATACTTGTAATCAAAGCTTTGTACTTGTAATCTGAAGAAAAAAGGAGAATAACATATAAAGTGGACGTAGGCACGTTCTTGCCGAACCACTATAAATCTGTGTGTCTTTTACATTTTAGTCCTTGCTTTTTACATATTTGCATAAATCACCCAAATCACTAAACACAACATAAAATCAACCAACTCATACGACTTTGGGTGTTTGCGGCCATTTTTCACGCAAACATTTTGGTGCTTTCACTGAGAAGAACCAACTCCCGCTACATCGGATATAAGTTGAATTTGGAAATCTAAGAGTTCAGATCTAAGAGTTATGACGAGACAAACAAGTAGAAGGCAAAGGCCAGAGAGAAGTGAACACCAAGGAAGTCAAGAGGCTTCCTCAGGAGGGAATCAAGCGTCGGTCTTCATCACTAGGGATGAGATGGAAGCCATGATGAAAAGACAAGAAGAGATGATCCAGAACTTACTTCAGCAAATTGGGCAAATTGGAGCACAAATCCAAGGAGCAACTAGAGTTCAGAACGGAGCAGGACCGTCTGGCGCAGCACCAGAGCTAGGGGGCACTCACGCGGAGCATGTTGATCCAACCCCGGGAAGAGAGATGGGGGCATCCGAGCCACCTGGTAGCAATAGAGGAATGAACGTTCAGCCAAGGAGGCATACACATGGAAACTCCCGTGGACTTGGGGGGCAGGTCGAAGACAGTGAACGAGAACTACAGCTTGGAGACAACGACAGATTAGCAGAGATGGTTAGAAGAGCTATGAGAGGCGGTTTAGTAAACAGAGACTTGGAAGATGTAAACAGGAGTCCTTTTTCTTCCGCGATCAGGATGGCTAGGAACCCACCAGAATTCAAGCTACCATCATTGGACATGTACAACGGGAAAACGGACCCCACGGTCCATCTAACGAAGTATATGAGACATATGGAAGTGCTGGGGGCATCAGAGGAGGTTATGGCCCGATGCTTTCCACTGTATTTGACGGACATTGCAGCGTTATGGTTTAGACAACTGGAGAGCGGCTCCATAGGAACATGGGCAGATTTAACTGAGAGATTCATGAGGCAATTCAGGGTTCATATTGCGAGACCCAAGAATGTGATGACTTTGGCAACCTTGAAACAGAAAACTGGAGAGACTTTGAGGAGCTTCCTAACGCGATTTAATGCGGCAGCAGCATCAGTGGATCGACCAGATCCAGCTATGGTCATGATGGCAGCTGTATCTGGAATAGCTGGTAACACAGAGTTCAAGAATTCATTAACCAAGGACCCGCCTATGAATCTGGGAGAATTCTATCACGAGGCTGAAAAGTTTCTGCGTTTGGAAGATGCTAGTGCAGAAAGAGAGGAAGAAGATGACGTTTACACAATCAAGAGCGGAAACCCACCTGGAAAGGGTGCGGAGACTAGCAAAGGAAAAAGAAAGGCTGAGGATAATGATGACAGGACAAAGTGGCTACGAAGAGAGCCACGATTCACCACCTATTCAGAGTTGAATGAGAGTTTGGAACGGATTTATCAGAATACCAAGGGGCAGGTTCCGTATCGTAGACCAATGCGAAGGGATCCAACCTCTGACGAAAGAAAATCAGATAAGTTTTGTGTATTTCATGAATTGAATGGTCATAACACTAATGATTGTAGGCATTTGAAGGACGAGGTGGAAGGGCTTATCAGGAACGGTATGCTCCTTCAGTATGTGAGGAGGCGAACTCCAGCGGTGGAGCCAGAGCGACCACCCTCTACGTCAGCTAGAGGTGACCCTAGATCGGGGCACCATTTGATTATCCCTTGATTGCTTGATTAAAATAACGATGAACAGGTCGTAAGCTTCCACTAACGCAATTAAATCATTTACACATGTACGAGATCGCGAACGATCTCCAGGCATGCTCTGAATGATCATTGACTGCTTCGGAGTGGGAACTTACACTTTGACATCCTTGCTTTGCTTTTGTTTCGATTTGAACATTTGAACTCTTCCTGTTTGGACATTTCTGCTGTAAGGTACTATTGCTTTAACATTTACAATTCTATGAAAAAATTATTTACTTGTATGCCCGTTGGATCGCGAACGGTCCACGAGCACCTATTGCATGGCAACGAACTGCCGAAGTCTTTGATTCAAAAACTCCCCCAAACAATAACTCCAACACTGATAATATTAAGTCCCCCCCGGGCACACTCATTCGCCTCGAACGGCACCCGACTTCGAACAGTCACAATTCGCCTCGAACGGCACCCGATCGCGAACGATCACAACTCGCCTCGAACGGCACAACTCGCCTCGAACGGCACAACTCGCCTCGAACGGCACAACTCACCTTACCTCAAACGGCTCGATCGCGAACGGTCGTCATTTGAGGTCCGCCACCTGATCATTGACTGCTACACATTACCTCAAATGGTTTGATCGCGAACGGTCGTCATTTGAGGACCGCCACTTGACCGCGCACTGTCGCACTTTACCTCGAATGACTCGATCGCGAACGGTCGTCATTTGAAGTTGAGCGCTTGACCTTGAACGGCCGCATTTCACCACAGATTACTCGATCCCGAACGATCAACACATGGATTTATGCATCTGACCGGACACTGTCGCACCTTACCTCGAATGACTCGATCGCGAACGGTCGTCATTTGAAGTTGGGCGCTTGACCTTGAACGGTCGTATTTCACCACAGATGACTCGATCCCGAACGATCGACGCACGGATTTACGCGCTTGACCGCGCAGGGTCGCACTTTCCCTCGAATGACTCGATCGCGAACGGTCGTCATTTGAAGTTAGGCGCTTGACCATGAACGGCCGCGCTTCATCTCAAGTAGCCCGATCCCGAACGGTCGTCATTTGGGGCTATATAAAATATCAAGCTCTTTACAGGTTGATGACAGGATATGAACATCCAGCTCATGGCATTACAAAACACGCCTTCCTACCGCAAGGCATATTTTGGGGGGCAAAGTGTTATCCCATTTTTTGGACAAAACTGGAATATCGATGTTGTATGCATTTCCACCACGACCGGAACCAAGAAGAAGCAAGCGAGCGTACAAAAGCCGGGGATTCACTCAAGGTTCAAATATAAAAGTTCATTTGGTGAAGCAATGCGAGAATCCACTAGGAATCAAAGGTTAAAGTCTCATTCGGCAATCTCATTCGGCGCCGTTCATTCGGCATTCAGAACCCACTGACACATCCGGCGTTCCCTTCTCCAACACTCCATTCGGCACCGGACCATTCGGTGCCGGACCAACAACTCAGCATCAACCGAACCAAACACCACCGAACGACGTACCCCCGGACCTCCTTACCACCGAACCAAACTCCACTTCCAAGCTCCACCGAACGACATACTACCGGACCAAACACACACATCACCAACACCGATCCAACCTTCTCCACATGGCCGAACCAAGCTCCGCCGAACCAGAAATTGCCAGTCCAGATTGCTTCAGCCCGGGCCCACCAGCAGCTATGTACTTCCAAGACCCCTGCCCCCTACCTCATTCTATAAATAGAGGGGCAGGGGTACAACAATGGCAGACAAGTTTGAGAGCTCAAGCCTGGAAGGAACTCTCAAACAACTTTAGATACTTGTAATCAAAGCTTTGTACTTGTAATCTGAAGAAAAAAGGAGAATAACATATAAAGTGGACGTAGGCACGTTCTTGCCGAACCACTATAAATCTGTGTGTCTTTTACATTTTAGTCCTTGCTTTTTACATATTTGCATAAATCACCCAAATCACTAAACACAACATAAAATCAACCAACTCATACGACTTTGGGTGTTTGCGGCCATTTTTCACGCAAACATTTGCATATGCGTCAAATTGGGTCCACACAAAATATGAAAAAAACATGGGTCAGTCTGTCAAGGTTTCATAATTTTTGATTGATAATTTCGTACTTATAACTATTCAGGGTTGACTATGGACATTTTTATTTTTTTGTAGAATGATAAAGGAATACATGCAAGTCATTCAAAATTTAGTACATAAGCATACAGAAAGTGAGGATAATCTAAAAAAAATTATTTTCCCACGTCGTCTATGTAGGAATCTTATACGGAATTCTCCAAGAGATATTGTGACACATTTGGTATGTTTCGGAATTGATCCAACATATGATGCATGGATCTTTCACGGAGAAGCACGTCATTCACGAAATGAAGCCGATGAAGTGGTAGATACATACATAATGTACTTAGATGCAGAAATTGGTATCAAGGAGAATAAGTATCATGTTAACGATAAACATATGGAAAGGACTAAGAAAATGTTGGAGATAGTATATCTTGGTTGTACAAGCCATATAAAATAATCTGCTATAATACTTCTTTATAAACATAAGATTTGAAATGGTATAACCAAAATGACATTTGTAGAACTTCTTAAGCTCCTTCGGGATATGCTATTTAGGGAAAACAAGCTTCCTGGTTCCACATATGCAACAAAGAAATTCATTAAACCAATTGGTTTAAGTTATAGGAATATATATATACATGCATAAACGATTGTTGTCTATTTAGAGAAGAGCTTGCACATTGTGATTCTTGTCCTAAATGCGACAAACGTCATTGGAAAAAGAACATGACAAAAGAAGATGGAAAGCAAGCCAAAATATTTTTGAAGGTTTTAAGATACTTTCCACTCATACCAAGGTTGAAAAGAGTGTTCATATCGCTGAAGACATCAGAACAATTAAGATGACATGACAGTAATAAAAGAGAAGATTGTAAATTGTAACATCTCGTAGATTTCTTTCAATTGTTTACAATTCATAGAATGTATCCTTCCTTTGCATCAAATCCATGTAATTAAGGCTTGGCCTTATAAGTGATGGCTTTAACCCCTTTGGTGATTGGTATTCAAGTATAGTTGTTGGCTAGTGTTTCTTGTTGCTTATAACTCTCCTCCATGGCTTTATATGCATAAAGATAACAAGATGCCATCTTTATTAATTCCCGGACCATGACGACTAGGAAATGATGTTGATGTGTATCTGCAACCACTTATTGAAGATTTGAACAAATTATGGAATAAAGGGGTAAATGTGTATGATGCATACAATCTTAGCGAATTTAGATTAAATGCAATTCTGATGTGGACAATAAATGATTTTCTAGCTTACGGAAATTTAGCAGGTTGCACTGTAATTGGTAAGAGAGCACGTCCTATTTGTGGCATTAACACATGTTTGATATGGCTACTTTCGATAAAAAATGCGCATACTTGGACCATAGACGATTTTTGCACCTAATCATGAATATCGCCACCGAAAAAAATTATTTGATGGAGCCATAGAAAATAGAAAAATGCCTCTAATACATATTGATGCTCAAATCTTCGATGATGTTAAAAATATTGTTAATGAGTGGGGGAAAAAAGAAGGAAAGAAGAGACGGTAGGAAAAGAAAAAGGGGAATGTGAAGAATAAAGGAATCCAAATATAGAAAAAAAGTCCATTTTACTATTTACCTACCTTGCTGAAGGTAAAATATAGCTAAAAATAATATGTCATTTCCTTTTCTACCCATATCTATTAATTAGTATTTTACTATCAATCTATCATACACATTTGTCTGGTTTTCGTAGGCTCTTTCTTTGTGTCACAATACAGATGTAATGCATGTTGAGAAAAATATTTGCAAGAGTACTCTTAGTACGTTGCTTGATATTAAAGGAAAATCAAAAGATGGTATTACTTCACGTCAAGATCCAAAAGCAATGCCTATAAGGAAGAAGTTGCATCCTATAAATATTAGAAATAAAGTGTTACTTCCTGCTGCATCGAGCACTTTAGCAGACCAAGTAAAAGAGATCTTTTACAATAGGATGAGGAATTTGAAGGTGCCGGATGGGTATAGCTCAAACATTGGAAAATGTTTTCCAAAACGGGGCAAAAATTAAAGTCTTAAGTCCCATAATTATCATGTTTTTCTACAACAACTATTGTTTGTAGCATCGAGAGGGCTTTTACCTATAGGTACAAGGAATGCATTACTATGAATATGCTCATTCTACAATGACATATGCCAAAGAGTGCTTGATAGAGATAAATTAGAATCCATGGAAAATCAATTCGTATTAACACTATGTGACGTTGAGAGATTCTTTCCCTCGTCCTTTTTTGACATCGTGATTCACTTGGTAATACATTTAGGGAGGGAAGAAAGAATTTGTGGACCGGTAAAACACCAGTGGCTGTATCCATTTGGGAGATAATTTTTTTATGAATACTTAATGTAATTAATAAAATATGCACTTATGTAAGCATTTTATGCTCATATCTTAATTATATGTATATGAAAATACTGAAGGGTTATGTTAAAAATCAAGCCTGACTTGAAGGGTGCATAGCTAAGCGCTATTCTATTGAAGAATGCATTAAGTATTGTATATTGAAGATGGGTATGAATTTGACAAAGAAAAAATGAAAATGAAATGCAGCAAAGTGATTCCATACTCGACGGACGTCCTATTTCCAAAGGAAAACCCATGTTAGTCTCTGAGGAGGTGATTGATGCTGCTCGTTGATATGTGTTGTTCGATATCAATGAAGTGGAGCCATATGTAGATTAAGTATAAGTTCAACTCGATTATACTATATGAACGAAATTAATTTTTTTCGGTAAGGCCAGCGGGGTTAAATAGTCCTCTACCATTTTATTAAATTATAAAACAAAATTACAAGCAACTAATAAGGATAACAAGGAAAGAACAAAGAAGGAAGGGAGAAAATAAAAACATAAAACAAACAAAGGAAAATCAGGGCAGAGACAACTTCAACTTGCACTCCTCAGGGAAAGAATACTGAGATAAGCATAAAGCTTTGTGGATATAGCTAACAATGAAATGATAGTGAGCTAATCTATTTTGACATTTACCATTGAAGACACGACCATTTCTCTCCTTCCAAATGCTATCAGAAAACACTTTCAAAATAAGCAGAAGCTCAAAAGATTTCGCACATCTCCGCGTTGATTCCCAATATATACTTTTCCACTCCCTGTTGCTATCCCCGAATGGGTGTAAGAAACCACCTTTATACTTGAGCTTTCTCCACAAGAACAGAACATAAGTGCATTCGAAAAAAAGGTGTAGATTGTCCTCAGGGAACGATCTACAGTAAACACAAGTGGTATCCACCATAATTCCCTTAATTTATAGATTGCTTTTCGTATGAATAACATTCCTTAGAACTCGCTATAGGAAGAAGTTATACTTTTCAGGTGTGGAATTTGTCCAAACTCTCTTATAACATGTAAATTTATGAAGCACAGCCAAGTCGTCCAGAGCTTCGTATATAATAGAGGTGGAGCGAGGAAGATTATTTTTACCCCATACATAGGTAACCGAATCAGCAAATACATATCTACGATGGGCATATAGATTCCGTAACTGACCGACCTTTCTGTTGGAGGAACTAGGAAGGTATATATGACCGTTTCTTACATAATTGACCATTTTAGCTTGTATCGGGATACCCGTTTGCATTATATCCTCATAGTATGACCTATTAAATAGAATGGCACCCTTATCAATCCATGGAACCTTCCAAAACGCAGTAAGACTACCTTGGCCCACTTTAAGAGTAATTGTGAGGTAGAAGAGCGTGTCGAATTTTCAGAATAGCTTTCCAAACCCAACTGGATGCTAGACCTGGTTGCGCGGACCATAAGTCTTCATTTTTGAGGTGATATTTTCTTGCCCAAGCAACCCAAACAGACGAGGAGTTGTTGATGAAACCATCAAGGTGCTTAGAGAAAGCTGCAGTGTTCCATATTGTCAGGTTTTTAATGTGTAAACCACCATATTCTTTTGGCTTCTCCAGCTTGGCAAAGGCAATAGGTGCGAGCTTCTTCGAGAGGATGTTGCCAGTCCAGAGGAAGTTTTTTTTACTTATTTTCGAATCATACCAATCATTTTAGGAGGATAAAGGAAGGCATTGCCCCAGTATCCATTCATAGAAAAAATGATAGAATTTATAATTGTGAGTCTTCCTGCATGACTAAGGAATCTGTTATGCCATCTGTTAAGAGTGGACGTAATCTTTTCAAATAGAGGGGAGCATTGCAAGGTGGTGATAGATTTAGAGGCCAGAGGAACTCCTAGTTAAGACATCATTTTGAAGTGGCAACATATTTGTAATTTTTATGTTGCACCTCAGTAGCATTGAGGCCTGCCAGTAGAATGTGAGATTTTGCAGGGTTAATGTGAAGCCTAGAAAATAAGCAAATTTCTTAAAGGATAACATGATGGATTGAAGAGAATTGGTGGTTGGTTTAGTAAATATGATAAGGTTATCCGTGAAAGCCAAAGCCATGATGAGAGGATATTTGCACTTCGAATGGAGCAAGGATTATTTTAAAGAAACTCTAAAATTTAATTCCTACGTCAGAGTCTCCATAACTATAATGAAAAGATAAGGAGACAACGGATCTCCTTGACGTAGCCCTCTAACACCTTTAAAGTACCCCATAGAATGAGAATTGATGAGAATGGAGTAGGATACGGTGCAAATGCATTCAAATATAAGGTCAGAGAAATGATCAGGGAACTACATAGCTTTCACAGTAGAGATCAGGGCAGTCCAGCTCATAGAGTCAAATGTTTCATTAAGTCAATTTTAAACATAGCTCGCAGTGAGGCATTAGATGAAGAGTACGAGTTAAGAAGTTCATGAGCTAGCACAACATTATCAAGAATGTTCCTGTTCAGCAAAAATGTAGATTGGTTGGATGAAATGACCGTGGCCAGAACCTGTTTCAATCTCGAAGCAAGGACTTATGAGATGACTTTATAAATGATTTCGCAGCAGGATATAGGTCTAAACTGGGAGACGTGAGCAGGAGATGGAACTTTGGGGATCAACACTAAATTTATGGAGTTAACGGACTTGAGCAGTTTACCTTTGGAGAAGAAATTGTGCACAGCTAGCAGCACGTCCTTATGAAGTATGTGCCAGCAATGAGTGTAGAATCTAGCACTAAATCCATCAGGGCCACCACAAGCCTCCTTTCTGATACTAAAAACAGTATTTCTAATCTCATCATCTGAAATAGGAGAGGCAAGGGTAGCTTGGTGGTTGGAGTTGAGTTGAGGCATGGGAAGGGAGGAAAGCAGGTTAATAGTGAATTGAGACGGGTCATTGCTACCAAGTAATGAGATGTAGTAGTCGAGGAACGCAGCATCAATTCCATCTGTAGTTGTTTGGGAGCAGCTATTCTGGTCTTTAATCATGGAAATGGTGGGTCTGGATTGTTTAATTTTCAGAGAAGCATGGAAGAATTTCGAGTTCCTGTCTCCATCATTGAAACATTTTTCTCTGGATTTTTGTTTGATCATGTTCGGTTCTAAGGCAAGAGCTTCCGAAAGATGTCTGCTAAGGTTGCATTCAAAAGAACAGTGGGTCACCATTCAAGATTTGAGTCTAAACCTTAACAAGCTTGTCTGTGATGGAAGAGGAAAGTTTAGATCCCTAGCCAAATGGCAGCAGCCCATCTTTTGAGAGTGTACTTAGTATTTTTAAGCTTCCGTTGAAGTTGAAGCATAGGGTTTCCAAATACTTTTATGTCTCATCCCTTTTGTACCATCTGGATAAAATCATTTTCATTAGTCCAAGAGTCAAAAAATTTAAAATTTGTTTTTTTGTTAACGTCACTTTGCCCAAATCCTATAATAAGGGGGCAGTGGACTGATAGAATGGGCGTAGGGATGATAACATGGTGGTTAGGCCACTGGGAAAGGGTATAAAAGTTGGAGAAAGCATGGTCGATTCTAGTTGAAGTTCTAGTGCCATGTCTGCTCTTATTGGTCCAAGTAAAAGGGGAACCAGTTGAGGGAATATCAATCAAGGAAGAGCTATGCATAGCATTATAAAGAGGAGCAATGTCTTTAGCTGACAGAGGGATACCACCAGATTTACGGGAAGTTAAGAACGTGTAGTTAAAATCACCAATAACAATCCAAGGGTGCGTATCTTGTCTGGAATGGAGAAGCATTTCAAGCATTTTCCGACGATGCAAGACGGAGTTCTCGGTATATATAAAGGTGAAGTATAGAGAACTTGAAGAAGGGATGTGATGAGCATGTGTGTGGATGAACTGGTTAGAAGACAGGATAGGAAGAGGATGAAAACTGTTGGATCAAATTAGGCTAACAGTCTGCCGTAAGAGGCATGGGCCAGATTATTTATGGAGGACTAGGAGAGATTTATATAATTTGTGGCTCAAGCAGAGAGAAAGGTATTAACTTTTGTTTCAAAGAGGGAGATGAGAGATAAATGATGGAGGTTAATCAAATTCTTAACCTGATCCAGTTTAATATCGAGGTGAGCCCCTCTGATATTCTAAGCAGCTATATTTTTTATCATAATGAAACCATTGAGGCTTTATTCTTCAAAGATTTTCCAGTACTTCGCTAAGAAGTGAGATTGGAGCAGTCTGGGACAATGGATAATGAAGTGGACATCTCACCATTGTCGATATTGAAGGAATCAAAAGAAGAGGACAGAAATGTTGAAGTAGAATTGGGGTTTTATTTACTGTTACCTTTGATTTTCTTCTTTTCTAGAGGAGATAGACAACTGTTGTTGCGAAAATAGAAATGAAGGAGGTGGTGCAGGATTAGATGTAAGAGGAATAAGAGGGGGAGGGATGTAGTCAGAGTCAAAAATCGACGATGACCCAATGCAAGTAAGTGCAAATTCAATGGTATCAGTATGCACGTGCATAGGTGATACTGATACGATCAGATCAGCGGAGGAATATGGGAGGGATCGGATTCTGTGAAGGATGGAAGATGAAGTCAAACTATTAGAAGTAGAAGGGAGATCAACATAACTGGTCGAAACCGCTTTATATACATTCATGTCACTTATGCTGAATCCAGAAACAGAAGGGACAATAATTGGTTTAAAAGACACTGAAGGAGGAACATGGAATACATCAGCCTGAACTGCCAAATTGGAGTGCTTGCACTTTTGCTTTTTTCCTGAGAGACACTTCGAAACAATGTTGCATTTTCCCTTGGCACCGCATGCTCTGGCATTGGGATAATAATATCTTCCTCATGTACAACACTAGATTTAGATTTACCTCGAGTCAATAAAAGGGAAACCCAGATCACCTCTGGGTCAGAACCAGCTTCACCATTTTCAACCTCACCAACAAAATAATACTGTCACCATCGACTTCTTCCTCTTCCATGATTGCTTCGAGCACTTTAAAGTTATTACTCGTACTCAACTTCTTAACATTCTTACCCACTATTCCCCGTGCTTTCGATGAAGTAGAAACACCCACAACAACAAAGGGGTTTAATACAGTGGCATTTGCACTGTTTGATAAAACAACACCTTTATGTGGTATATTTATATCTGGTTTGGAGGGACTGTTCAAGTCTGTAGCTTTCTTCCCATTTTGAGCTTTTTATTTAACCACCGTCTTCCAATCATTACTTAACTTATTTCTGTCATTAGAATGATGAGGTTTCATCTTTGAATTTGCATCTCCCAATATTCGAGCTGCTATTTGCATTTTGCTATCACTTTCTCTAGTCTTTATATCATTCTCACTTCTGAAATTATGACATTTATCCTGAGTATGACCGAACACTTTACAATGTATGCATATATCTGGCCTCTATTGGTAGTGCATGTATATTTTTGGAGTATCACCATTCGGCAGTTGAACAGGAAACTCATCAACAAGATGTTGGTCTAGGGAGATCTCCACAAAACATTTTGCATAGTTAATACGCTCCATTTTCTTAGTGTTTTCATCCAGACATATCAACCTCCCGATTCTGTTAGCTGGCTAGTTGATGCCAAGAGGGGTCCAGGCAAAAATTGGGACATTCGAGAGGTGAACCCAAACTGCTAACGATCTGATGGACCTACAAAAGTTGCTGACCATAGGATCTTATTGCTTGAGAATGAATAGTTTATTCCTGATGAAGATGGGATCCCCTTCAATGATCCTTTTCCTATCATCGATATTGGAGAGGATGAAGAGAAATAAGATTCCATCAGATCCGACTTTAAAATTTCCTTTTAATTTCCACATTCTCTTAAGATGGAAAATAACAGTAGAGTAGGCTAACGGTTTATCCGGGAAGAAACTAATAATGAATTCACACCAAGAAAAATTGCCAGCTTCAAGGACATCCATTGGTGGAACAATGGCGCCACAACAAATCCATCTGAATTGGAGTGTACTTTCCAGCGTTTTTAGGCTTCCTTTTAAAAAACGAAGTCCATTCAAGATCAGTGGAACAAGGCAGAGAAGAGGAACCAGAAGGAGAAGGAGAAACATGGAGAGAGGAGGAAGCAGAAGAGCTAGAAGGAAAGGAAGGGGATGGGGCAGAGGGGCCGGAGGAGAAGCCAAAGGAGGAAGCGAAGGAGGGGGGACAGCCGGAGTAAGGAGCATGCCAGACAGACACCGTGAGGGGAGCCATACTGAGGCAGGATGGGATTGATTGAAGGGATGAAAGGTATGGGTGGGAAAGGGATGGAGGACATTAAAATGAAGGTCAGATAGACACCGGAGGACATTAACTTGTTCTTTTGCTTATCTAGAATACACAGGGAGGAGTCGAAACGTTTGCACACTCAGTTTTTATGAGATGACGTAGAACTTTCAAAACTACATTCGGTAAGTTTTAGTTATTGGTTTGGAAAAAAGGTGGGAATAGTTATATTTTATTTCATTAGAATAATTAAGCTTCATATATGCACATGTTATTGTCATATACTATTATATACAATATATGTCCAGGTTAAAGACGAGAGAAATGTTTTCGATGTTAGCAAAATAATAAAATGGCTTTCGTATAAGCCTCGGTTGCAAGTAGTTTCTTATACTGTCTATATTGTCAATGGATGACGTTTTCATACTAAAGACCATGAGAAGTCTACGCAAAATAGCGATGTTTCCACCAAGGCAAATACTATTCGTGTAGACGGGTCCATTGAGAAAATTATTTATCATGGAGTCTTGCATGAGAATTTTTTGTTGGACTGCTGTCTATTTCAAGTTGCTTTGTTTAAGTGTGATTGGGAAAATATTTATCGTGGAGTTAAGGTGAAGGTGGATTTACACGAGTTAATCTACATAAGTTCCAAAATCAATCTATGAGTGATCCTTTCATCTTAGTAACGTAAGTTGTACAAGTGTTCTTCTCTAAAGAAAGTAGCTCTTCAGATTGGTATGTTGTTTTGAAAGCACCTCCTAGAGGTTTTCATGAATTAGAAAAATACGAGGAGGAGGAGAAAAACTTAACTAGTAAGCCACTAGACGAGCCACTACTTAATGATAGATATGTTGATGATGGGGATGAAAGTTACATAAAGAAGGATTGCGATGGCATTCTGGCATGAATAAGCATTCGTTGTTGATATCTTGTTTTATATGTAGTCATATGCCTTAAAGTGTTTAGTTATGTTGTTATATGTCTCATACGTATAGTCTAAACAAAAAACAAAGACCTTTGTTCTAAGTTGGGTTAAGAAGCCCACAATTTAATAATATTGAATTACCCCCCTCCATTTCTGATTTCTAAACTTTATCTCCATTTTGAAATGTGAAACCATGAATAAGTTTTTCTTCGAATCGAAAGGATACAACTTATCAAATCAAATAATTGAGTTTTTGATAGAAACGTATCAAATAATTTTATATCGTATCATTCATGGTTGTTTACATATTTGTTTGATATTATACATAGTCGTTACTGTTATCCCTTTTTTGGCAAAGCCGTGATACCAAAAGATCGATCAAAAACAAAAGACAGTACATCTTAGAGATTGGTTGTACTTCACTTCGCTATGGATATCGATGAATTTTGTCCGAGCCCGGATCAGGCTACAATTGGTAAGACATGGCTAGAGAAGCCAAGAGAGCCAACGTTTCATGTTTCAAGTTAATCCGAGTTCGTATGCTCAAGATATGATGGATTCAATTTGAGAGAGATGAACCTTGCTCGGTTCGAATCCATATAGTACCCCATAGTTCGAATCGATGGACACTCCATCTAGTTCGCATCCATCGGCTTCGACTTCATCTACTCCGAATCCATCGAGCAAGCAAGCAGTTCGACTCCATCCACGTGGTCATGCTTCGACTCCATCAACCACTCATTGCTTCGAATCCATGAGGAGTACCTTTGCTTCGACTCCATCAAGCAAGCACCCAGATAGCCATGCTTCGACTCCATCAACCACGCATTGGTTCGAATCCGTCCATTATGCCTTAGTTCGAATCCATCAGTAGTCAGCCATGGTTCGAACCCATCAGAACACACCTTGCTTCGATTCCATCAAGCAAGCTTTAAGGTCGTATCGATCCCTCAGGAATAGCATTGGTTCGAATCCATTCAAGTAGCCTTGCTTCGAATCCATCTTCACATGCTCACGTTCGAACCCATTATGGCTTCGACTCCATGCCGTAATTGTCTTCGAATCCAATATGCGAAGGAAACTTCGTATCGATCAACCACGACCTTCGATCGATACGAAGGAACACGTACTTGACCGATTCGAAGGAAGCAACTCTTCGAATCAATAACCTCGAATCCATCAAGTCCACACAGCTAAAACCTAGGAATATGACCCAGATAACTCGGAGAACAAGGAGGATTGACCCGAAGCATACGCACCACGTCATCACTTTCATGTACAGAAGCATCGATTCGACCCTATGGTTTCGAACCGGATCGATTCGAACGGATCCAGGGGGCGAAAAACTCCATCTTGAATCGATCATAACTTGAGATCTGTAAGTCCAAATGCTATGAAATTTTCACAGGAGCTGGCATATACATAGAAGAATGTCCATGCCAAGTTTCATCACGATTGGACACCTTTTTGATCGATTCGAACCAAGGGTCGAATCGATCCCAAAGTGGGCCCAGATCTCCAGAATTCGGGCGTGTGGGCCCCTCACGTGCCAGAAGCGGTCTACCAGACTTTTAGGAGAAATATCAGCCTCCTACGCCTATAAATAGAGCCCCAGGTCATTCAGGAAAAGAGAGGAATCTCTCTCTTGCTGGATGGGAATTCTGAAGCGCCAAGACTCTTCCGGATTCAATTCTACACCTTATCTTCGCCGTTGCATTCAAGTTTCAGTGCTATAATCCATTGTAACTTGCTGTAACCAACTGTAATCATCAAGAGAATATCAATAAAGATAGAAAACTTCAAAGTGGACGTAGGCAAGATCGCCGAACCACTATAAATCCTGTGTTGTTTATTGTTATTTGTGATTTGCTGCATTTACTATCTCTTAGATCTGAGTTCTGTGTTAATTGTTGCTGATCTGTGTTGATAAACGGGTGCCTTCACGATATTGGGTGTTTGTGACCAATTTTGGCGCAAACATTTTGGTGCTTTCATTGAGAGGAGTTGATTCAGGATAATTTGAATTTGAAGGCTAAAAGATTTAGATCTAAGAACCATGACGAGACAAACAAGTAAGAAACAAAGGCCAGAGAGAAGTGAACACCAAGGAAGTCAAGAGGCTTCCTCAGGAGCGAATCAAGCGTCGATCTTCATCACTAGGGACGAGATGGAGACAATGATGAAGAAACAAGAGGAGTTGATCCAGAGTTTATTTCAACAAATAGGACAACTTGGGGCACAGAATAGAGAAGCCAATGGAGTCCAGAACGGAGCAGGACCATCCGGCATAGCACCTGGATTAGGAGGCGCACCCATGGAGAACGTTGATCCAATTTTGGAGAGAGAGAGAGGAGCATCTGCGCAACTCGGGAGTAGTAGAGGAGTGAACTCTCGGTCAGGGGGCAGATCCCAGAATTCCCTCGTGGACCCGGGGGGCAGGTCGAAAGTGATGAGCGAAGGTTGCATCTCGGGGACAATGACAGATTGGCGGAGATGGTTAGAAGAGCTATGAAAGGCGGTTTGGTAAACAAAGATTTGGAGGATGTTAATAGGAGTCCTTTTACTCCAACAATCAGGCGAGCAAGGAACCCACCGGATTTCAAATTACCATCATTGGACATGTATGACGGGAGAACGGATCCCACGGTTCATCTAACGAAGTATATGAGACATATGGAAGTGCTGGGGGAATCAGAGGAGGTTATGGCCCCGTGCTTTCCATTGTACTTAACGGATATTGCAGCATTGTGGTTTAGACAACTGGAGAATGGATCCATCGAAACATGGAATGGTTTAATCGAGAGATTTATGAGGCAATTCAGGGTTCACATTACAAGACCCAAGAATGTGATGACTTTGGCAACCCTAAAGCAGAAAGCCGGAGAGACCTTGAGGAGTTATCTAGCACGATTAAATGCAGCAGCAGCTTCGGTGGATCGAGCAGATCCATCTATGGTGGTGATGGCAGCTGTGTCCGGAGTAACTGATGACACAGAGTTCAAAAATTCATTGACTAAAGATCCATCCGTGGATCTAGAGGAATTCTACAACGAGGCAGAAAAGTTTTTACGATTAGAGGATGCGAATGCAGAAAGAGAAGAAGGAGAGGGAATATAAGTTTATGTGCTTAAGGACAAAAAGCCTCTCGAAAAGGACTCAGACAAGGATAAAGGAAAACAAAGGGCTGAGGATTATAATGACAGGTCAAAACGGCAACGGAGGGAGCCGCGATTCACTACTTACACCGAGTTGACTGAGAGTTTGGAGCGGATTTATCAGGATACCAAAGAGCAGGTTCCCTATCGTAGACCAATGCGAAGGGATCCAACTTCTGACGAAAGGAGATCATATAAGTTTTGTGTATTTCATGAATTAAATGGTCATAATACTAATGATTGTAGGCACCTGAAGGACGAGGTGGAAGGGCATATCAAGAACGGTATGCTCCTTCAATATGTGAGGAGGCGAGCTTCAGCGGTGGAGCCAGAGCGGCCACCGTCTACATCAGCTAGGGGCAACCCTGAACCAGGACATCGTTTGGTTATCAATTAATTGAAATAACGATGAACAAGTCGCAAGCTTCCACTAACACAATTAAATCATTTACACATGTACGAGATCGCGAACGTTCTCCAGGCATGCTCTGAATGATCATTGATTGTTTCGTAGTGGGAACTTACACTTTGACATCTTTGCTTTGCTTTTGTTTCATGTTGATTTGGACATTTGAACTTGGTTTGTTTGGATATTTCTGTTTTTAAAATTCATCTGTTGAATAGATATTTGATCATGATAATTCTGAAATGGCTAAGCTACTTACACATGTACAGGGTCGCGAACGGTCCTTAGGCATGCTCTGAGATGGCGATAAACCGCCCTGACAAACGATCCAGGGACCCATGCGAATGTGAGCCTGGTATCGATAATACCAAGCCCTCCCGGGCACACTTTCTCGCCTCGAACGGCACCCGACTTCGAACAGTCACCACTCGCCTCGAACGGCACCCGACTTCGAACAGTCACAACTCGCCACGAACGGCACCCGACCTCGAACGGTCACAAAAATGCCTCGAACGGCACACGATCGCGAACGGTCACAACTCGCCTCGAACAGGCACGACTTGCCCCGAACGGCATAACTCATCTCACCTCAAATGGCTCGATCGCGAACGGTCATCATTTGAGGTCCGCCACTTGACCGCGCACTGTCGCACTTTACCTCGAATAACTCAATCCCGAACGGTCGTCATTTGAGGTTAAGTGCTTGACCGTGAACGGTCACATTTCACCGCAGATGACTCAATCCCGAACGATTGACGCATGGATTTATACGCTTGACCGCGCACGGTCGCACTTCACCTCAAATGACTCGATCATGAATGATCGTCATTTGAAGTTAGGCGCTTGACCATAAACGGCCGCGCTTCATCCCAAATAGCTCGATCCCGAACGATCGTCATTTGAGGACATATGAAACTATCAAGTTCTTTACAGGTTGGTGATAGGATATGAACATCCAACTCAAGGCATTGCAAAACACACCTTCCTACCGCAACGCATGTTTTGGGGCGCAAATGTTATCCCGCTTTTTGGCAAAGCCGTGATACCAAAAGATCGATCAAAAACAAAAGACAGTTCATCTCAGAGATTGGTTGTACTTCACTTCGCTATGGATATCGATGAATTTTGTCTGAGCCCGGATCAGGCTACAATTGATAAGACATGGCTAGAGAAGCCAAGAGAGCCAACGTTTCATGTTTCAAGTTAATCCGAGTTCGTATGCTCAAGATATGATGGATTCAATTTGAGAGAGATGAACCTTGCTCGGTTCGAATCCATATAGTACCCCATAGTTCGAATCGATGGACACTCCATCTAGTTCGCATCCATCGACTTCGACTCCATCTACTCTGAATCCATCGAGCAAGCAAGCAGTTCGACTCCATCCAAGTGGCCATGCTTCGACTCCATCAACCACTCATTGCTTCGAATCCATGAGGAGTACCTTTGCTTCGACTCCATCAAGCAAGCCCCTAGATAGCCATGCTTCGACTCCATCAACCATGCATTGGTTCGAATCCGTCCATTATGCCTTAGTTCGAATCCATCAGTAGTCAGCCATGGTTCGAACCCATCAGAACACACCTTGCTTCGATTCCATCAAGCATGCTTTAAGGTCGTATCGATCCCTCAGGAATAGCATTGGTTCGAATCCATTCAAGTAGCCTTGCTTCGAATCCATCTTCACATGCTCACGTTCGAACCCATTATGGCTTCGACTCCATGCCATAATTGTCTTCGAATCCAATAAGCGAAGGAAACTTCGTATCGATCAACCACGGCCTTCCACGATCGATACGAAGGAACACGTACTTGACCGATTCGAAGGAAGCAACTCTTCGAATCAATAACCTCGAATCCATCAAGTCCACACAGCTAAAACCTAAGAATATGACCCAGAAAACTCGGAGAAAAAGGAGGATTGACCCGAAGCATACGCACCACGTCATCACTTTCATGTACAGAAGCATCGATTCGACCCTATGGTTTCGAACCGGATCGATTCGAACAGATCCAGGGGGCGAAAAACTCCATCTTGAATCGATCATAACTTGAGATCTGTAAGTCCAAATGCTATGAAATTTTCACGGGAGCTGGCATATACATAGAAGAATGTCCATGCCAAGTTTCATCACGATTGGACATCTTTGTGATCGATTCGAACCAAGGGTCGAATCGATCCCAAAGTGGGCCCGGATCTCCATAATTCGGGCGTGTGGGCCCCTCACGTGCAGAAGCGGTCTACCGGACTTTTAGGAGAAATATCAGCCTCCTACGCCTATAAATAGAGCCCTAGGTCATTCAGGAAAAGAGAGGAATCTCTGTCTTGCTGGATGGGAATTCTGAAGCGCCAAGACTCTTCCGGGTTCAATTCTACACCATATCATCGCCGTTGCATTCAAGTTTCAGAGCTATAATCCACTGTAACTTGCTGTAACCAACTGTAATCACCAAGAGAATATCAATAAAGATAGAAAACTTCAAAGTGGATGTAGGCAAGATCGCCGAACCACTATAAATCCTGTGTTGTTTATTGTTATTTGTGATTTGCTGCATTTACTATCTCTTAGATCTGAGTTCTGTGTTAATTGTTGCTGATCTGTGTTGATAAACGGGTGCCTTCACGATATTGGGTGTTTGTGACCAATTTTGGCGCAAACATTTTGGTGCTTTCATTGAGAGGAGCTGATTTAGGATAATTTGAATTTAAAGGCTAAAAGATTTAGATCTAAGAACCATGACGAGACAAACAAGTAAGAAACAAAGGCCAGAAAGAAGTGAACACCAAGGAAGTCAAGAGGCTTCATCAGGAGCGAATCAAGCGTCGATCTTCATCACTAGGGACGAGATGGAGACAATGATGAAGAAACAAGAGGAGTTGATCCAGAGTTTATTTCAACAAATAGGACAATTTGGGGCACAGAATAGAGAAGCCAATGGAATCCAGAACGGAGCAGGATCATCTGGCATAGCTCCTGGATTAGGAGGCACACCCATGGAGAACGTTGATCCAATTTCGGAGAGAGAGAGAGAGGAGCATCTGCGCAACCCGGGAGTAGTAGAGGAGTGAACTCTCGGTCAAGGGGGCAGATCCTAGAATTCCCTCGTGGACTCGGGGGGCAGGTCGAAAGTGATGAGCGAAGGTTGCATCTCAGGGACAATGACAGATTGGCGGAGATGGTTAGAAGAGCTATGAGAGGCGGTTTGGTAAATAAAGATTTGGAGGGTGTTAATAGGAGTCCTTTTACTCCAGCAATCAGGCGAGCAAGGAACCCACCGGATTTCAAGTTACCATCATTGGACATGTATGACGGGAGAACGGATCCCACGGTTCATCTAACAAAGTATATGAGACATATGGAAGTGCTGGGGGCATCAAAGGAGGTTATGGCCCGGTGCTTTCCATTGTACTTAACGGATGTTGCAGCATTGTGGTTTAGACAATTGGAGAATGGATCCATCGGAACATGGAATGGTTTAATCGAGAGATTTATGAGGCAATTCAGGGTTCACATTACAAGACCCAAGAATGTGATGACTTTGGCAACCCTAAAGCAGAAAGCCGGAGAGACCTTGAGGAGTTATCTAGCACGATTCAATGCAGCAGTAGCTTCAGTGGATCGAGCAGATCCATCTATGGTGGTGATGGCAGCTGTGTACGGAGTAGCTGACGGCATAGAGTTCAAAAATTCATTGACTAAAGATCCACCAGTGGATCTAGTGGAATTCTACAACGAGGCAGATTATTTGGAACCGGATCGATTCTGTTATCGTCGATTACATGGTAAGGATAGATAATAAGTCAAATTATTTTTCCATTTTCCATTTTGACTCCATTTTATCCTTTCTTTAATCAAATTGTTTTTTCCATTTTTTTATTTCTAGCAAGTTGAATTTGATTATTTTAATCAGCATGTATTTTCACAACTGTCTCTCATATATGAACCTTACATTGAATGTTGTGACATATGAAAAATGGATATTTCTGAATAGGCTAAGATAAAAGAGTACAAAAGCACTCAAAGTTCTCAAGGAACAGTACCATTAAATGAAGAAGGAGTATTGAAGGTATTTGGTCGTGAACATGGAGGTAGAATAAGGGGACTAGGTTTTGAGGTTGCACAAACTCCGTTCAGAGTTCATATGAGTAGTTGAAAAAAAGTATGTGAATTAGAAAATCAAATTACTACCTTGTAGGCTCAAATTAAAGAGCTTTCTAATATGTTTATAGCTGTAAGTTATAATTGATTCACTGTGTTAACGAGTAATTAATATGCGGTTAAAAATTTATTAATGCATGTATAACAATTTTTTAACAAAATATTGATGTTAAACAAAATGTAGCGGAAGAACTGGCGACGCGGGGTTATACGCCTTAGGTATTTCTTATAAATTAAGTAGATTTGGTTTTTGAATTATGGATGAAATTGCTTACTGCTGTTTATTCCATACTTATTACTATTGCTTATTCTGTTACTTATTACTATGCTTGTTCCAGCGTTGTCTGCCAAAATTTATGCAACAAACAGAGATTTATTATACATTTAGAAATAATTTCCCAACCTATGAAATCTTATAATAGTAGGTAAAACTTTTATTAAGGCAAAGTACAAATAAATATCACAATTATAAAAGAGTGAAAAACGTATTGATAGAGATTACAGCTAGATAGCGATATTTCCTAGCATAGCGTTCTGCTCATTAGAAAGTCAAAACAAATTCTTTTCTTTTTTTATATTATTTTTTACACAAATTCAACTTTCTGGGGTGGAGATATTTTTTAAAGTGAGAATTAGACACAAGGACAAACTTTGAAAAAAAAATTAGGCTGAAGGGCACAAAGTTTCATTTTTGGACCGAAGAACAAACTTTGAAAGAAAATTAGACTGAAGGACAATGCTTGTTATAATAATACAAACATGAGTAAATAATAAATTAGTATTAATAATAGATGATGAAATCAGGGGAAATTGTTGTTGGAATATCTCTAGAGGAAGCAACATTGAGACTTCATACTCACGCAAGCGAATGGTTTTCACTAAGCTTAATGTGAATATCTATGCCCAGCCATCAATGTTTAATGCTGCATATAGTGCACTATTATGAATTGATAAATTATTCATAACAATAAAAATATGGGCATAAGAGCGACTAGTATTCAACCATATAAAATATATAACATGCACCTTTTTATGGTTTTTATTTGCAGTCATATCGAAGTAGCAACAACGTCACAGATGGTGATAATAAACAAGTTCAAAATCAGCCTAAAATGTACAAATTATTGGACTAGCAAAGGAATGTTGTCATAGAAGCAACAATTGCATCTACCGATCCTACTTTTTTAGTGCACTATGTACCACTAGGAGCAGAAGCTTAGAAGGTTTGGGTTGATTCAGTGGTGGATCCCGAAGCTATTTTATATAGCCCTACTTTAGATATCTATACTATTGGACAAGCAGTTGGGACGACTATTGCTTGGCATATCTGTACAGTTAAATCGCTCTATGATTCAATGCGGCGGAGGTGCAAAAAGTCATAGCAGGAATATAGCAACGATATAGCTGGGATATAGCGGATGAGTCTAAAATAGCATATAAAACTCAATACTTAACGTTTTACAAATATATAAATGGTAATTAAATACAAAATTAACATTCAATTTAACTATAATTAATACATATTTAATTTTAATTAAAACATGGGTAAATACATTATAAATAAACGCAAACTATTATTTAATATAATTAAATTTAATAGAATGTTAGGGTATTTTTGCTTCTGAAAATATGTTGAAAAATTTAATTAAAATAATTAATTTCAAATTTTGTATAATGTATAATTGTCATTTTTCAGTTTATTTCTTTGAAAGAAGATATAACGGAATAGCAAAATATAGCGGAATAGCGGCATATAACGGAAATAGCGGGGGTTACAGCGAAAATGCCATTTTAAGGCTATTTTGGAAAATCATAGTGGCAGAAGTCTGCTATAGGAAATAATAGGGTTAGCGGGGAATTAACTTCATATCTTTTGATTAGTACGTATATGTACTTTTACTGATATATGTTACAGATTTAGTTTTGTTTTGTAACGAAGTTATGAATTTACAAATGGTGTAAAATTGAATTGTTTTCGATTTTTTGGATTGTGAATGTTCCTGTTGTTTCAAGTAATTTGAATGATTATGGTTATTAAAATATTGGTTTTAATTATAATATTATGAAATTTATAGTTTACCACAGTTGTGAAAAGGTGAATTATAATTCTTTGCAGCAATTGTAAAAATATTTGTTGCAACTGTCATCATCGGTTGGAGTAGATCCTACTACGTCCTTTACAAACAGTTGTAATACATTAACTCAACTGGCGAAAGTAGTTGTTAAAAGTATAAATTGCAACCGTCTTTAAACAATTGTAAATAAGTCTCTTACAACTGCCAAAAGCAGCAGGAAAAGATTTTATTGCAACAACTATTGGTAGTTGCAAAAGGGTCATATAACAATAACCACTAGCTGTTGCGATGAACTTTACTACAAGTGCAAATAACAGTCGTGAAAAGTTTTTTACAACTGCTACAAACAGCTGTAAATAAGTCTTTTACAACTGCCAAAATCTATTGTAGAAAGATTTTCTACAACTGCACCCACAACTGTCCGCACTTGTTGTAAAGTAATTTTGCTCTATTGCAACCGCGGATATAACTAATAATGGACGTTAGTTGTAATAGACCTATTACAACTGCTTTTGGCAGTTGTGAAAGGGTATTTCTGTTGTAGTGTCATTGGTTAAGTATTCAAGTGTATTAGTAGAAGGTAGAGGTGATGATGGTTTGATACCATTGGTTCTTCATGTATGGAGATGGATGTAGTGTTAAGGTGGAGTTGTTAAATTTTGACGGTACTAGATGTAGAATTGTAGAGGATGGAAATAACCTGATATCAGAGAAGATGGTTCATAAATCGGAGTTTGAAGGTCAAGAGATTTCACAGTTTGAAGAAACTGGGGTCGGCTACAGCAAGTCAGACGTCTTAATAGGGGATTCAAATGTCTGGAACTGAAATCAGACGTTTGAATACCCTATTTAGCCATTATATTACATGATAGTTTTCTGAAAGTTTCATGTGTTATTTGGCTTTTGCGACTATTTGGAAAAATAACTTAGCCATTTGATTTTGATGTTCAGCGGCTGATTGCTTGGAACATGACTGTTTAAGCTCATGCTGCCGTTTGATGACAGTGAAGGCTTCAAGGGGCAAAGTTGGTAATTGCTAAAGGGAAATTCTTCACGTATAAGTTATTTTTTTTGATCTCAAAGGGAGAGGTTCATTCAAATTAAAAGAAGGGTTTCCTCTAATTAATTTCTTCAATTCTTAATATCCATATATTTAAATTCTGTAGAATTTGGAGTGATATTTGTATTCAGTCTCTTATACTCTTTTCGTTGTGGTAATAAAAAGACTCTCTACAAAGTGGATGTACACCAACACAACATTAATGGAACCACTATAAATCTTGCATGAGATTTATTTTTATTATTGCTTATTTTGCTTGCTTGTGATTGAGACTGATTTATTTGGATTGGATATTGAGTTTTGGTATTGAGATATTGATCGGAGGTTTTTGCACATCTTTCAAAGATTTAGCTTGTTTTTCCAGTGCATCTTGGGATTTGTATTAGAGTGTTCTCAAGCTTAAATTTCATAACAAAATTATCACCAAGTTAAGTACACAACAATATATTTTATAGTTTTTGTACACGTACGAATATGGGTTAGGATGTTAAGATCCATGTACATATGGTTTTAGTTGAGATAATATGTCAGAAAAACGACTTCAAATTATTGGACTACTGTTCATCCAAAAAAATGCGAAAACATGAAAAAAAATCCCACATTCTCCAAAACAAAACTTTAAGCTATATAAGCAGTGAAGTGTTTGAATAAAAAAATAGAGCTCAGACATATAACTATTTACTTCACAAGCTACATAGTATATCATGTGTGAAATGAGGGACGTAACAAGGTATCTGACTTGCAACGGGCAGATTGTTTGAGTGATCAAATAAAAAAAATTAACAAAACTACTTTAGTATAATTTTATTTTTCACATCCATGCACATCAAAATAACCAAGATCAACTAATTGCATTAACAAAGAGAAATGTTACAAACATCCACACCCAAATAACATAGATCACTAAGTATATTACTTAAGTCGTTCTCTACGAACTTCATGGAAATCAAATTCATTTACAATTGCCTCGACATCAATATTTTTGGCTATTTCTATTTCAGTATATAATATCATGTGATTTCCAAGAAAACTATCACCATTTTATTGCGCAGTGTTGTCTTGATCAACTTCACAGCCAAAAATGCTCGTTCAGTGGTAGTAGATGATACAGGAAGAGTTAAGACAAGACAAATCAATCTATGAACAAGAGGGTACCTTTCAGCTTTTTTATCTTAACTAACTCCATATTTAACTCTAAGAGTGTGGCAATATTACAAAGTAAGGATCAAGTTGTGCATCTTGCTCATAATGTTGCAATTGATGTCTTAGATGAAAGTTAATATCTAACTTCTTAAAATCTCCAGGGTAGTATTGTT
Source organism: Allium cepa (assembly GCA_030765085.1). NCBI lineage: Eukaryota > Viridiplantae > Streptophyta > Magnoliopsida > Asparagales > Amaryllidaceae > Allium > Allium cepa. The sequence continues at coordinate 941,298,782 of CM060934.1, read as the reverse complement.
TTGTTGGCAAACATGCATCAACAAATTTTAGTGTTTCAAAATTATTTTTGGGCTCCAAAACCTAGCTCAAACTTAAAAGCCAAAGTGATGTATCGGAAAATCTTGTATTTAGCTCCATTATTTGTGTGTCAATAGTTTCATTCAATATATCATAATGATAAGGGTGCTCTACAGTTATTTCATCATGTTGTTGGCATGAGCGTCTAGTTCCTTCTAAATAATGAGAACTCATATCAGGTATTGCAACCGAATTGCTAACACAAAAGGAAATAACACTATTTGAAAGCATTTGCCATTTATCATCATTTTTCATATTACAAAAAAGTGTCTTTTGTGATCGAGAGCGAATGAATTCCATTCAAGATATCTTGAGATTTTTTTTGATATGCTTGACAAAGTACTTCGGTAACTCCTATTACTTCAACCATCAAGTGCAATATGAAGATGAAATGAAAAGTATTCATCGCAAGTAAAGCACCATTTGCTTAAGCATGCTTTTTCTATTTAAACTTTTTTTATAATTTCAAGAACCTCATGGACAAGTTTATACAAGCTAAGCAAGCTACAAGCCAAAGAGTAATGTGAACCCCAGCAAGTAGAATCAGGTCAACGTAAAGTGGATTTCTAATTTACACTGTACCTTTATGTAATGTTCCACTCAACATCATATCTTCGACTTCTTTTCTTATAGCAGCCCTTAGTTGTTGATTTTGTTTGGAAGATGAACTTACTAAGTTCACAATACAATTAAGCATTTGAAAGAATAACTCTATATCACGTAGTTCACCAGAACCCCAACTAATGCATGTTGCAATCGATGTGCAAAGCATTGCACATAATATACGTATAGCCATTCTTCTAAAAATAGGGTTTGTAGACTATTCCAGGCACCTCTCATGTTACTCGCACCATCATATCCTTAACCTTTCATATTTTGAACAAGCAAGCCATTTTGATCAAGCACATTTGACCATGCTTTTTTCAAAGTTTACGCAGTGGTGTCTTCAACTCTAACCACATCAAAGAACCATTGATATATATAACCTTCATCATCAACAAATCTAAGAACTATTGTCATTTGCTCAATATTTGATTCATCTTGTGACTTATCGAAAAGAATGAAAAATTTAAATTCCTAAATTTCTTCACAAAATTTTCTTCTCACTAGACCACCAATAATTTCCATAATATCATTTTAAATCTTTGGTGAAATGTAAGAGGCATTTCCAAAAGCATTTTGTAATGTCAGTTCTTCAACTTCTGGTGAAAGTGAAGCAGAATACTTCATTTTTCAAGAAATTCTCAAGATTAAATGAATCGACTAATTCATCATTCCCTCTAAGAGCACAACCTTGACATGCTAACCATAAGATAGCTTTCACTAAAGTGATGGTTCACAATCGATTTTTCTTTACTTTGATTTCGAATTGTAAAACCAAATACTTCACAATACTTTGTGAAGGATTGCTCAAGCAATCCAATAAAGCTACATTATTTGAATGTAGTGAATTTGGATCTCCTTCATGATTTTTGAAATAACAATCTTTTCCGTCAATTCTTTTCCAGCAATTAAATGCACAAGAAATCCATGTATCTTGTTTGTAGCGTTGACAAATATTCTTGCCAAAGGGATAACAAGGAAAACAATAAGCTTTTTTGGTTGTTTTGGAATATTCAAGCCATTTGTGATTTTTAAACCATTCAAATAGCATGCGTTGCCCATCTTCATTCCTTTTGAATTTTTCTTTCAAATGGGGTTTGTACGAACCCATTGTGATATCACGACGACGGATTGCATCTTGTTTTTTATGATTATACATCAATATAGCTTGACAGAATCTCGGATCATGCTTCACAATGTCCTTAATTTTTTGAGTTTTAGTAGAACGAAGCATTTCATATGTTGGATTCAAGTTATCTAACTCCAAATTCAAAGGAGGAGTTGAAGATGATGTTTCACTAACATCAGGTTTTTTTGGCATAGAAGGAGAATAATTTTGTGTTGGTCTTTTAGACAAAGCTTCAAACCATAATAAATAAAATTGATTAATAATTCATTCATCAATCTAAATTAAACACATTAAAAATTAAAAGATTCAAGTTAAAAATGCAAGCAATAAACTTATAGCACTAGCAGCAAATGCAAGCAATGAAGCAAGCAATGAAGCAAACATGTCCGATTACTGAATGTATAAACAAACTAATAGGCTAATAGCAGCAAATGAAATAACTAATAGCACTATTGCAGAAAATGCAAGCAAATCCAAGATTAAAAACAAAAACTTTCAAACAGTAATAAAGAATCAACTTACTAGTAGGCTAGCAGCAAACGCAAGCAGCAACAAGCAGCAGTCAATTATGTTTAGGGTCGCATAGTAAACTAATAAGAGGCACACAGTCAATTATTAGGGTAGTCGATTAAAGAAGCACTTGATTGGAGAAATGATTTGAGGTGTGATGAACCTAGGGTTTCCATTTGAATTGATCGATGGCAGCTATGTGATGGGGGAATTAGATTATGAGAGGAGAAATAGGCTCTGGTTTTGGTAAGTTTTATTTTTGTTGGACCGGCCAGTTGCCCATCCCGTATGGACTGTAGTTAAGTCCGTGAAATGTAACAATTATACTATAATAAATTTGAATTGCCATAAGGGACAATGATTCTTCTATTCAGCATGTTAAACGTCAACATATTACGTAAAACAAAGCTTATAACAACATGAATTGCACTATGGTCTATGGTATAATTTGAACCAATCTGAACTCAATAGGGTAAGGGCTTTATCATTAAAATTTAAAACTATTACATTCGCTGCTTCATTGGTAAATGAAAGCATTATATGATGAATGTGGCATAGTTAATTTATTCGACCAAATCTTATTTCAATTTTGAATCATGTCCACTCCGTGTCAAGAATAATATAATGCAAGATACTACTGCAACACTTAAATCTAATAAGGCAAGCAATTTACCACAATAACATCTAGTGATTATAATGAAATTTGCAGCATAGTTATCAAGCGGTAAGGTGTCTCTTCTTCTTAGACATCAACAAAAAAGCTCCCCAGCCAATACTAATTACAAAATTATCCATTTTATTATACTTTTTTTTTTTTTTTTTTTTTTTGAAAAAGAGGTCAAAATACTTTATTGATATTGAGGAGAAATCAATACATACTCACACTTTACATTATATTGCTTACACCAAGTATACGGCCCATTTACACCACGACCAAACCCTAAACATACTGCGTAACTTTTGCGTTGCTTTTCTCATGGCGGCTCGTTTTCTCTGCCTGGTAAATCTTCTTCTCTTCCAACTATAGATCTTCCACTTTCGGTGCATCTGGACTTAATAGAGCTCTCAGCTTCATCATCTTCTCTATCAATCATGTACCTTGAGGATGTTACAGTGGTTGAGGGATTGGGTGGCGCGGGTAAGGTAAGATCTGCACGCAAAGGTATAATTTCCCATCTGGCTAGGGTTTCATTGGGATTAATCATGCTGAGTGGAAAAAACTTGGATTTGTTGATGATAATGTCTCGAACCATGAGCTTTATGGATTTGCAAACAGCAATTTTATCTGGATTGTCAAATTTGAATATTTTTGAGTTTCTGCTCTTCCAAATGAACCATATGGCTGTGCTAACCGCAGCAATAATGATATCTCTTTCGATGTTTTTAGTTGCAAAATTCTGACTAATATATGCCATAATGTCAGAGATGGAAAAATCAATATTGTTATGCGTAATAGGATTACCCATCATAGTCCTGATCCAGTACCATACATGTTTGGAAAAGGAGCAGTTGAAAAATAAGTGCTTGCATGTTTCCTCTTCTGTGTTGCATAAAACACAGATGGATTCTTCAATCACTCCTTGCCTTTTTAATTTGTCTTTGGTTGGTAGAAAGTTGAAATGAGCTCTGTAGAAGCACGCATTCATTTTAGGTAGAGATATGTTATTCCATATGATTCTGTGATAATTGATTTCCTGCAGTTTATTTCTTTGATTGTTCCATACAATGCGGAAGGAGAAGTTTCCATTTTTACTATTGTTGCAGAACCAGTAGTCCTCTGCTTTATCATGATAAATGGGCACTTGTTTTATGTCTTCACTTATGTTGCCAAGGTATGAGATAGATTCTGTTCTCCATGCATTGTTAGAAATGATTTGATTTACTTTGTGATTTTTGCCTCTGGAGTATGTTAAAGTCTCTTGTCCCAATTTTTCTAATAATGTTGAGCCATTTATCCAAGGAGTGAACCATAAACTTGTTGACTTTCCATCAACAATTCTTCTGTCTAATGATTTTTGTGCTTCTCTTCTGTGGTATAGCATTTTTTTCCAAGTGCATGAGAAACTGTTATTGTAGTTAGATTCCCACAGTGTTTCTTTATTTGCATATCTCTCATTTAACCACCTTGCACTGAAAGTGGAATTGTTAAGTGTTTCCCAAATTCTTTTTATGCAGAAAGTGATATTTAAATCTGATAATTTTTTCAAACCCATTCCACCTTCTGATTTCTCAGTTGTAACAGTTTCCCATGGAACCTTGCTTTTTTTACCTTTCCATATGAAAAGTTTGCATAATTGATTGATTTTCTTGATGGTTATGCTAGGGAGCATGAAGCACTGCATCCAAAAACTAACCATGGGATAGATAACAACCTTAATTAATTCAATTCTTCCTGTAATTGTTAGAAATTTGCATTCCCAACCTTGCATTTTCTTTATTACTCTGTCAATCAGATGATTGCAGTTTGACTGTCTGATATATGTCACTGATAGAGGTAACCCAAGATATCTGACTGGTAATTGGCTTTCCTGTATGTTTAGAATGTTGAGCACTTGTTCCTTGTTATTGCAAAATTTGTTGAAAAAAACTTGAGTTTTGAGATTGTTCATTTCCAAACCAGTTACTTTCTGTAGCTTCTTGAAACAGCTTTTGATAGCTTTTGCTCCAGTAGCACTTGCATTAGTGAAAATTAGTAGATCATCTGCATAGATTAAATGAGTAATTGTGGGATTGTTTTTTATTACAGATTCTATTTTACCCTTAGCAGCTTTTGCATCCATCAACAAAGTGAAATATTCCATGCATAAAGTAAAGAGATAAGGGGATAATGGGTCTCCTTGTCTCAATCCATTGCTGCCAGTAAAATAACCTTTGTGATATCCATCAATTGAAAATGAAAAACTTGGTGTACGTATCATTTCATGTATGATTTTTACCCATTTAACAGGAAAGTCCATGTTTTTCATCATGTGTAAAATGAAGTCTCTATTAACTGAATCATATGCTTTTTTGAGATCTACCTTGATGCACATTTTATTGCTGCCATGTTTGTTGAAGTTTCTGATGTGTTCATGAGCAATTATTATTCCATCTTTTATCTGTCTGTTTGGTAAGTATGCTGTTTGGTTGTCTGAAATTAATTCTGCAAGCACATACTTCATTCTGTCACATAGAATTTTTGATAGAATTTTGTATAACATGGAACAACAAGCTATGGGTCTGAAATCTGACACTGATTGGGGGGTTTTAACTTTTGGTATTAATGAGATGATGGTGTGATTGATCTCTCTCACTATTTTACCATTATCAAATGAGGTCTGCATTGCTTCTAAAAGAGGTTTCTTTAATTCATTCCAGTGTGTTTTGTAGAAATTGGCATTAAATCCATCATACCCAGGGGCTGTGTCATTATGCACACTGAAGATGGCTCTTTTAACTTCTTTTTCATCAAAAGCGGTGTTTAGAAAAACTTTTCCCCAATCATTTAGTTTTCTTTTTGGGATGATGTTGGGAAAATGTTTTTCCATATTACTTTTGTTATATAAATTGGAGAAAAATTTCACAGCTTCTTTCTCTATTTCTTTTGGTGATTTGACCATTTCTCCATTTTCTTTTAGAATGTTATGAGAGTTGTTGATAAATTTCCTGGTTGTTTGTTTGGCAAAGAATTGTTTCTTTTAGTATATTACTTTTATTATACTTTTAGATTAAAAGTGGATTTAAAATAAAACTTCAAATTGATGGACAAATAAAAAACCCAAGCAAACTCAAATGATTTGAGCAAACCTGAAAGAATTGTGAAGATATTTTTGTAGAATATTTTATCTTAATCAGTAAGTACTATTTAATATAATATGTATTTTGCATTTGTAGGACAAGAATATTTTTGGAGTTTCTTACAAAATAAATAGATTCATCCAACGTTTAGTCCAAACCCTACAAAATCAGAGGGCGAATCTTATGTGGTTATTGAGAAACAAAAGGAAAAAGAAAAAGGATGGTGTTATATTAAAGTCAAAGAAAAAATGATACAGAAATAATAAATAGCAGATCTGGAAAGGCATCATTAATATAAAAAATGTAATTCGTTATTGGATTGTTCGACATTGTGAATACTTTACAGAGCCATTCCTTGGGGTAAAATTATTGAATTTTGGCGACACTATATGAAGAATTGAAGTAATTGGAAGTAGCTTGGTGATAGAGAAGATAGTTCGCAAATCGAAGCTCGGAGGTAGAAGTTATGGCAAAAAGAGGGAAATTGTTGCTTGGAGCAGCATCATAGACATCCGTTGCTTCAAGGTTTGAAACCCAAACATTATGTCTGCCACTTGGGGATGGACGTTTGTAGCTTCAAATTTTTTCTCCCAAGTTTGCTAATAAGTCATCTGTCACCATATGACAGACGTATGTGCCAAGGATTTCTACAGTATGGGCCCGGGATATGATGTGATGAAGCTTCAAGGGGCATTTTGGGAATTTGCCAAGGAAAGATCTCTTCCTATATAAGTTATTTTTAAATTTAGAGAAAAGGGATGATTGCAAGGGATTAATCAAGGGTTTATCCTCCATTAACTAGGGTTTATGAATGTTAACCCGCCTTTTGACAAGGCAACATACAGACAGGTTTAACCCACTCTACTGCATAATGGTTGAAGTTGGATTTTCACAGATCATATACATGATGATGAAGCCAAAACATAGCACAGTCTATGAACAAGCAGCGCAAGATGCCTAAAATATGGTTTGAACAAAAATCGAGTCGCTTCAGGTTGCTTGGAGTCTGCTTCGAGTCTTCTACATGTTTGCTTCGAGTTTTCAAAAGAGCTGCTTCGGGTTAAAAAAGTGTTCACCTTGGGTCTTTTGAGGAACAAGCTACTTCAAGTCATTGCAGCACATGCTTTGATTCACTGAGTGGTTTTCTTCGAGATAAGGGGATGGTTGCTTCGGTTAAGGGCCATAGATAGATCAAAGATCATCTGCTTCGTATCCATCAACATCATGTTCATCTAGTTCGTATCCATGTGCTTCGGATCCATCATCGTCGTGCACTTTGTATCGATCTATTTACTTCCACACTCACCAGCTTCGTATCGATCAACCTCCTCTATGTTTCGTGTCGATCGGTCAAATGATCGATACGAGGTTATGAACCATGGATCGATACGAAGCTACAAGCTGAGCATCGATGCAAAGTGCAAGGGGACTAATCCAAGTTTATTTCCTCCATAACTGCTTACTTTCGTATCAATCCAAATTATGTATGTTTTGTGTCAATCGGCCAAGCGCTCGTTATGGACCAATGACCACTCAATCGATACGAAAGCAAGGATATAGGATCGATGTGAAACCCAACCTTTTTCATCGATACGAAGTAGCCCACATTTATCTACTTTGTATCGATCATGTTGATGTAGATTACGTATCGATCAACTAGATGATGATATTAAACTATCACTTTCCATTGATACGAAGCCAACACCAGATGAACGATACGAAGAATATGCATGGATCGATATGAAATGGGGTGTAATGGGTGGATATAAACGAGGCTAAACTGATGGATATGAATGAGGCACATCCAAGAGAAAGACTTGATCGCTTGGCATGATAAGTGAACCGACCCTAGAAGATACCGCCACGTCATCTGGTTAGCACGTGCATTTCATTGATATGAAGTAAAGCGATTTGAATGGAAGCGATACGAATTCAACAACATGCTACCAACACAAACTTGCATCGATCATATCTCACAATCTACAAGTCTAAATGCTACCAAATTTTCACAGTAGCTTGCGTAAAACCTCGGGAATGTTAGTGATCGATCTCGACTCGACTGGGAAAGACTTGGATCGATGCAAAGCTCATTTGTATCGATCATGGATCGAGTCGAAATGATTAGGGATCTACAGCTTGGATTTTGGATCTGAAGGCTTAAGGAGTTAAATCTGGAAAGCAATGGTGAGGCAATCAGCAAGGAGACCAATAGCAGAAAGGAGTCGGCATGAAGGAAGTCAGGAGGCTTCCTCAGGAGCGATTTAGGCCTCAGTCTTCATCACTCGAGATAATATGGAGATAATGATGGAGGCTATGTAGGAGGGAATGCTGAAAAGGCAAGAAGAGATAATGCAGAACCTACTCCAGCAAATTGGACAAGCTAGATTGTAGAATCAAGGAAATGCTACGATAGGAAGTGCTGGCGATAGAGGTCAGGACCATGGAGCAATCAGAACCCAGAACAGAGCGGGAACATCAGGAGCATCCCCAAAGCTAGCAGGCACTCCCCAAGAGCATTTGATCCAACCTCAGGCTGGATACAAGGCGGAGCTGTTCAACATGCATTGATAGAGGAATGGATGCCCATCTAGGAAAGCAGATTTCAAGATTCTCTTGCGAACTCATGGGGCAGACCGGAGGCAACAAACAAGAACTATAACTTAACGGCTATGACAGATTGGCGGAGATGGTCAAACGAGTCATGAGAGGTGGATTAGCAAATAGAGATCTGGAAGATGTTAACAGGAGCCCCTTCACTCTCATAATTAGGCAAGCTAAGAATCCACCAGAATTCAATCTACCGACGTTGGAGATGTATGATGGAAGGACAGATCCTGCTTTTCATCTGACGAGGGATATGCGGCATATGGAAGTGCTGGGAGCATCAGAGAAGATCATGGCCCAATATTTCCTATTGTACCTGACGAACATAGCGCATTATGGTTTAGATAATTGGAGAGCAGTTTGATTGAAATGTGGATCGAGTTGAATGAAAAGTTTTTGAGGCAGTTCAGGGTTCACATCTCGAGGCCTAAGAATGTGATGAGTCTAATGACATCGAAGTAGAAGACCGAAGAATCTTTAAGGAACTTCTTAACACGATTCAATGCAGCAGCGACATCAGTGGATCGGCCAGATCCATCCATGGTTTTGATGGAAGTTGTATCTGGCATAGCTGATGGCGCAGAATTCAAGAACTCATTGACGAGGGATCCACTCATGGAGCTAGGAGAGTTTTACCATGAGGCAGAAAGGTTTTTGCGACAAGAGGATGCAAATGCTGAGAGAGTGGAAGGAGAGGGTGTTGACATTTATGTAATCAAAAGCGAAGACCCACACGGAATGGATTCAAGCAAAGATAAAGGGAAATGAAAGGAAGATAATAGCGTTGATGAACCAAAGTGGCCACGAAAGGAATCAAGATTCACTCTTACACGGAATTGAACGAGACTTTGGAACGAATCTACCAAAACACTAGGGGCAGGTTCCCTACCGAAGGCCAATAAGGAGGGATCCGACCAGCAATGAAAGTAGATCAGACAAATATTGCTTATTCCATGAGCTAAATGGTCATAGTATGAATGATTGTAGGCACTTGAAGGATGAGGTTGAGGGCCATATCTGGAATGGTCTATTATCGCAATATGTGAGAAGGAGAGCAACAACGGTGGAGCGAGAGCAGCCGCGGTCTGCATCAAATGAAGGTGGCTCCGGATTGAGGTGTCATCTTGTCATCAATTGATCAGAATAATGACGAATAAGTGGAAAAATCCACATCAATGCGATTACTTCACTTAAATGTGTACAAGATCACGAACAATCCTCGGGCATGATCTGATACGACTATCAATCACATCAGTGTATGTGTTTGCACTTTGACGTCTCTGTTTTGCCTTTGTTTTCTATTTTCTACATCTCAACTTGATTTAGTTGGACATTTTTGTCATAAGACTAATCGTTAATGTAAATATGGTATTTGTAATTCCATAACGACTAAGTCACTTACAGATGCACGGGATCGCGGACGGTCCTCGGGCATGCTTTGAGATGGCGATAAACTGCCAGAACGAACAATTTAGAAACTCACTCGAACATGAAATCTAACATTAATGATACTAAGTCCCCCTGGGAACACACAATTCGCCTCTAATGGCATCCGACCACAAACGGTCAAAATTCGCCTCGAATGGTATTCAACCTCGAACAGTCACATACCTCCGCGAATAGCATACGACCGTGAACAATCACTATTCACAGTCAGGTAAGATTATCAATCATTTTACAGGTCATTAATAGGATACGAACATCCAGCTTATGGCATTACAAAACACACCTTCCTATCGCAAGGCATGTTTTCGGGGGTAAAGTGTTAACCCGCCTTTTGACAAGGCAACATACAGGTGGGTTTAACCCACTCGACTGCATAATGATCGAAGTTGGATTTTCGAAGATAATATACATGATGATGAAGCCAAAACATAGCATAGTCACGAATAAGCAACGCAAGATGTCTAAAATATGGTTTTAACAAAGGTCGAGTCGCTTCTGGTTGCTTGGAGTCCGCTCCGAGTCTTCTCCATGTTTGCTTCGAGTTTTCAGAAGAGCTGCTTCGGGTCAAAAAAGTGTTCACCTTGGGTCTTTGAGGAACAAGCTACTTCGAGTCATCTTAGCACCTACTTCGAGTCACTGAGTGGTTTTCTTTCGGATAAGGGATTGGTTGCTTCGAGTCAGGGCAACAGATGATTAAAGACCATCCACTTCATATCCGTCAACATCATGTTCATCTAGTACGTATCCATGTGCTTCGAATCCATCACTATTGCGCACTTTGTATCGATCTATTTACTTCCATACTCACCAGCTTCGTATCGATCAACCTCCTATACGTTTCGTATCGATCAACCTCCTATACGTTTCGTATCGATCGGTCAAACGATCGATACGAGGCTATGGACCATGGATCGATACGAAGCTACAAGCCGAGCATCGATGCAAAGTGCAAGGGGATCAATCCAAGTTTATTTCCTCCATAACTGCTTGCTTTCGTATCAATCCACATTATGTATGTTTCGTATCGATCGGCCAAGCGATCGATATGGACCAATGAGCACTCGACCGATATGAAAGCAAGGACATAGAATCGATGCGAAACCCAACCTTTTTCATTGATATGATGTAGCCCACATTTATCTACTTCGTATCGATCATGTTGATGTATATTTCGTATCAATCAACTAGATGATCGATACGAAACTGTCACTTTTCACCGATACGAAGCCAACACCAGATGAACGATACGAAGAATACGCATGGATCAATACGAAATGGGGTGCAATGGGTGGATACGAACGAGGCATGTCCAAGAGAAAGATTCGGTTGCTCGGCATGAAAAGTGGATCGATACTAGAAGATAGCGCCATGTCATTTGGTTAGCACGTGCATTTCATCGATATGAAGTAAAGCGATTTGAATGGAAGTGATACGAATTCGGCAGCATGCTACAAACATAAACTTGCATCAATCATATCTCACAATCTACAAGTCCAAATTTTACCAAATTTTCACAGGAACTTGTGTACAACCTCGGGAATGTTCATGATCGATCCTGACTCGATTGGGCAAGACTTGGATCGATATGAATCTCATTCGTATCGATCATAGACAGAGTCAAAACGACCAAGGATCGATCATGTGGGCCCACCCACATGAGAGAAGAAGTCTACCGGGATATAAGCAAGATATTTGCAACCTATACCTATAAATAGCAGCCCAAGAGCTTCAGAAAAGGGATCTTTTGGTTCTTCTACGCCATTACTCTGCTGAACTCCATTGTAATTTCGATATTATCAATTGTAATCTTGTAAATCAGTTGAGAATCATCAGTAGAACGACAACTCTTCAAAGTGGACATAGGCTACAATGCCAAACCACTAAAAACCGTGTGTTTCTACTGCTTTCCTTTTATATTTTGAGTGTTCTTCACATTTATATTCTCTACATACTTGCTGTCTATGATCTATGATTGTAAACGGGTGCTTTCATCGACAATTGGAAGTTTGTGACCTATTTTGGCACAAACATTTTGGTGCTTTCACTAAGAAGGCTATCATCCAAAAATTCTACAGCTTGGATTTCAGATTAGAAGGCTTAAGGACTTAGATCTGGAAAGCAATGGTGAAGCAATCAGCAAGGAGACCAAGAGTAGAAAGGAGCTGGCATGAAGGAAGTCAGGAGGCTTCCTTAGGAGCAAATCAGTCCTCAGTCTTCATCACCGGAGACGAGATGGAGATGATGATGGAAGCTATGCAGGAGGGAACGTTGAAAAGACAAGAAGAGATGACGCAGAACCTATTACAGCAAATTGGACAAGCTAGAATGCAGAATCAAGGAAATGCTATGGTAGGAAGTGCTGGAGATAGAGGTTAGGAGCATGAAGCAACCAGAACCTAGAATAGACCGGGACCATCAGGAGCAACCCTAGAGCTAGGGGGCACTCCCCTGGAGCATGTTGATCCAACCTCAGGTAGGATACAGTGTGGAGCTGTTCAACACGGCGTTGATAATGGAATGGACGCCCATCTAGGAGAGCAGATTTAAAGATCCCCTCACGAACTCGGGGGGCATATCAGAGACAACAGATATGGACTACAGCTTGACGATAATGATAGATTGGCGGAGATGTCAAATGAGCCATGAGAGGCGGATTAGTAAATAGAGATCTGAAAGACGTTAACAGGAGCCCCTTTGCTCCCGCAATTAAGCAAGCTAGGAATCCATCAGAATTCATGCTACCAACGTTTGAGATGTATGATGAAGGACAGATCCTACCGTTCATATAACAAGGAATATCGACATATGGAAGTACTGGGGGCATTAAATGAGTTCATGGCCCGATGTTTCCCACTATATCTGATGGATATAACAACATTATGGTTTAGATAATTGGAGAGCAGTTCGATTGGAACGTGGACCAAGTTGAATAAAAAGTTTATGAGGTAGTTCAGGGTTCACATCTCGAGGCCCAAGAATGTGATAAGTCTATCGACACCGAAGGAGAAGACCTGAGAGTCTTTGACGAACTTCTTAACCCGATTCAATGCAGCAGCGACATCAGTGGGTCGGCTAGATCCATCCATGGTTTTGACGGCAGCTGTATCTGGCATAACTGATGGCACAAAATTCGAGAACTCATTGCCAAAGGATCCACCCATGGATCTAGGAGATTTTTACTATGAGGCAGAAGGATTTTTGTGACAAGAGGATGCAAATGCAGAGAGAGAGAGGAAGGAGAGGGAGTTGATGTTTATGCAATCAAAAGCGGAGACCCGTTCGGAAAGGATTCAGGCAAAGATAAAGGGAAATGAAAGGAAGTTAATAGCGGTGATGAACAAAGCGGCTGCGAAAGAAACCGAGATTCACCTTTTAAAATGGAGTTGAACGAGACTTTGGAACAAATCTACCAAGACAGTAGGGGGCATATTCCCTACCAGAGGCCAATGAGGAGGGATCCGAACAATAATGAAAGTAGATCAGATAAGTATTGCTTATTCCATGAGCTAAATGGTCATAGTACGAATGATTCCAGGCACTTGAAGGATGAGGTTGAGGGCCATATCCGGAGTGGTCTGTTATCGCAATATGTGAGAAGGCGAGGAACAACATTGGAGCGAGAGCAGCCACCGTCTGCATAAAATGAAGGTGGCTCCGGATTGAGGCTTCATCCTGTCATCAACTGATCAAAATAATGACGAATAAGTGGAAAACTCTACCCCAATGCGATTAAGTCATTTACACATATACGGGAACACGAACGATCCTCAAGCATGCTCTGATACAACTATCAATCACATCTGTGTAGGTGTTTGCACTTTGACGTCTCTGTTTTGCTTTTGTTTTCTATTTTCTACATATGAACTTGATTTAGTTGGACATTTTTGTAATAAGACTCATTGTTAATGTAAATATGGTATTTGTAATTCCATAACGGCTAAGTCACTTACATATGCGTGGGATCGCCAACGGTCCTCAGGCATGCTCTGAGATGGCGATAAACCGCCATAACAAACAATACGAGAACTCACTCGAATGTGAAATCTGACATTAATGATACTAAGTCCCCCCGGGAACACACAATTCACCTCAAACAACACTTGATCATGAATGGTCACAATTCGCCTTGAACGGCTCCCGACCATAAACGGTCAAAATTCGCCTCGAATGGTATTCGACCTCGATCACATACCGCCCCAAATGGTATGCGATCGTAAACAATCACTATTCACAGTCAGGTAAGATTATCAATCATTTTACAGGTCATTAGCAGGATACGATCATCCAGCTTATGGCATTACAAAACACACCTTCCTCTCGCAAGGCATTTTTTGGGGGGCAAAGTGTTAGCCCGCCTTTTGACAAGGCAACATACAGGCGGGTTTAACCCACTCGACTGCATAATGATCGAAGTTGGATTTTCACAGATAATATACATGATGATGAAGCCAAAACATAGCATAGTCTACGAACAAGCAGTGCAAGATGTCTAATGTATGGTTTTAACAAAGATCGAGTCGCTTAGATTGCTTGGATTCTACTCCGAGTCTTCTCTATGTTTGCATCGAGTTTTCAGAAGAGCTGCTTCGGGTCTAAAAAGCGTTCACCTTAGGTTTTTGAGGAACAAGCTACTTCGAGTCATCGCAACACCTGCTTCGAGTCACTGAGAGGTTTTCTTCGGGATAAGGGGAGGGTTGCTCTGGGTCAGGGCCACAGATCGATCAAAGACCATCTGCTTCGTATCCATAACATCATGTTCATCTAGTTCGTATCCATACGCTTCGGATCCATCACCGCCATGCACTTTTTATCGATCTATTTACTTCCACACTCACCAACTTCGTATCGGTCAACCTCCCATACATTTCGTACCGATCGGTCAAACGATCGATATGAGGCTTTAAACCATGGATCGATACAAAGCTACAAGCCAAGCATCGATGTAAAGTGCATGAGGACCAATCCAAGTTTATTTCCTCCATAACTGCTTGCTTTCGTATCAATCCAAATTATGTATGTTTCGTATCGATCGGCCAAGCGATCGATATGGGCCAATGACCACTCGATCAATATGAATGCAAGGACACATGATCGATGCGAAACCCAACCTTTTTCATCGATACGAAGTAGCCTACATTTTTTTACTTCGTATCGATCATGTTGATGTATATTTCGTATCGATCAACCAGATGATTGATACGAAACTATCACTTTCCATCGATACGAAGCCAACACCAGATGAACGATACGAAGAATACGCATGGATTGATACAAAATGGGGTGTAATGGGTGGATACGAATAAGGCTAAACTGATGGATACAAATGAGGCACGTCCAAAAGAAAGACTCGGTCGCTCGGCATGAAAAGTGAATCGATCCTAGAAGATAGCACCACATCATCTGGTTAACACATGCATTTCATCGATACGAAGCAAAGCGATACAAGTAGAAGCGATACAAATTCGACAACATGTTACAAACAAAAACCTACATCGATCATATCTCAAAATCTACAAGTCCAAATACTACCAAATTTTTGTAGGAGCTTGCATACACCTCGGGAATGTTCATAATTGATCTCGGTTCGATTGGGCAAGATTTGGATCAATATGAATCTCATTCGTATCGATCATGGATCAAGTCGAAACGACCAGGGATCTCTCGCGTGGGCCCACCCACGTAAGAGAAGGAGTCTACCGAGATCTGAGCGAGATATTTGCAGCCTACACCTATAAATAGCAGTCCAAGAGCTTCAGAAAAGGGATCTTTTGGTTCTTCTGCGCCATTACTCTGCTGAAATCCATTGTAATTTGGATATTATCTATTATACTCTTGTAAATCAGTTGAGAATCATCAATAAAATGGCAACTCTTCAAAGTGGACGTAGGCTACAACGCCAAATCACTATAAATCGTGTGTTTCTACCGCTTTCCTTTTAAATTTTGAGTGTTCTTTACATTTATATTCTCTACATACTTGCTATATGTGATCCGTGATTGTAAACGGGTGCTTTTATCGACAATTGGGTGTTTGTGATCAATTTTGGCTCAAACAATGAAAACTTAGTTTTCTTCAATTCTCTTCTCCATAAATCTATTTTATTTGAATATTAATCATTGTAATCAATCTCTTGTACTCTTCTTATTAGTATTAATAAATGCCCTCTCTCAAACTGGACGTACACTAACAAGACGTTAGTCGAACCATTAAAAATTGGTATGTGAGTTATTTTATTGTTGTTGCTTTATTTCTGTATTGGTTGTTTGGTGATTATGATTGGTTTTGGATTGGATTGAGATATTGATTGGTTCTTTTATCACTTTATACCATGATTTCATTTTCTATTGTGCTTTGATGTTTTAATTTGAGCAGCCTCGAGTTAGAATTCCCATAACATTTGGTATCAGAGCTTTTGGTGTTGATAGGTGGTTGTGAAAATGCTAGAATCAGATAAACCTCATGTAGTCCCATAATGGTTAGTCCATGTGGTGTAGTGTCACATATACGTCGATTGTATGTAGCTTTGAGATACAATTGGTTATAGACAAGTGGAATGGCGATAATGATTTTGAAAAGTGGCAATGGAAGATGAAAGTGGTTTTTAGGCAGAATCGAGTGCATCAGGTAGTGTTTGATACACATTTATTGCCCGTGGATATCTTGGATGACGAGGAGTAGGAAATGGAAGAGTGGACATTCACTATATTTCAGCTTGTTATGGGGAAGAATGTTGTCTTTGAAATTAGTAATGAGACTACCATTAAAGGTTTTTGGGATAAGTTGGTGGAGTTGTATATGAAAAAGTCACTAACAAATCGTTTGATCTTGTTAGAAACGTTCTTTACCTATAAGATGAAAGAGGGTACTTTGCTAAAGGTGCAATTGAATCTCTTTGATGATTTGCTAATGAAGATGAAGGTGGTAGATTTGAAGATTGAGGAAGAGCAATAGATGATGATATTGTTGTGTTCATTGCTAGACCTTTATATGGGTTTCTCAAATAGTTTGATCTATACCCGAGATATTTTGACTCTTGGTGATGTCAAAATGGGTCTTCTTAGTGAGAAGTTGAGCGATCAAATAAAGGAGTTGGGCGATGGAATTAGTGGTGCTAGTAGTGGTCATGGTTTATTTATGGAGAAGGAGAGATATGAGATGAAAGGGAACCGAGGGTGTTTTAGATCAAGGGAGCCCAGTTAGAGAGGAAAGTCAAAGGAAAGAAATGACAAGTGCTTATTTGTAAGTAACCAGGTTATTGGAAGAATGAGTGTTCGGGTAAGGAGAAGGCAAAGAAGGAAGTAGCTTCTTCATCCTTAGCGGTGAAGAGTGGAGTTGGTGATGGTGACATAGATGTTTTGACGACGGTAGTGTCGGATGTTTTGGGTAGCGAATGGGTGCTCGATTCGAGGGCATCTTATCGTATGATTTTGAATAAGAATTTTTTTCTTCTTATGTCGACAATGAGGAAATTTCAATTGTTATGGGTAATGGTTCCAGTTGTAAGTCAAAGGGCATTGGTTCCGTGCAAATTCGGATGTTTGATGGAGCGGTTCATATTCTCACTAATGTACACTATGTTCCGGGACTTCGGTAGTCTCTTATTTCTTTGCGGCAGCTAGGTTCTTTAGGATGTTAGGTCACTATTGACAGTGATAGCTTGCTAGCATCGAAGGGCGCGCTTGTGGTGGTGAAGGATGTTAGTACTCATGGTGTTTATTTACTTCAAGGAGTGACTATTGAAGGTGAAACTTGTATAGGTGTTGATAATTCTTGTGGCTTGGATGTGACTAGGTTGTGGCATTTAAGGTTAGGTCTTGCAGAGAGTTTAGATATTCTTCTAAGAGGGAGTTGATCGATGGAGAAAGTTTCAACAAGTAGAGTTTTGCGAGGAATGTGTCATGGGGAAGCAACCTAAAGTTTCATTCGATGAAGGAAAACATTATTCGAGAAGGGTTCTTGAGTATGTTCACATAGATGTTTGGGGATTAACACGGGTGGCTTCTTTGGGAGGAGCTCACTATCATATTTCTTTCATTGTTTGTTTTTCTCAAAAGGTATGTGTGTATGTAATGATGACCAAGTCGGGTGCATTTACAAATTTCGAAACATGGAAAGCTCTTGTTGAGAATGAGAGTAGTAAGTCTTTGAAGGTTCTAAGGTTCAATAATGGCAGAGAGTTTGTTTTCAGGGAGTTCTTGGAGTTTTTCAAGCATCATGGCATTCAGAGACATTTTACTACACCGGGAGATCCGCAGTCGAATGGTGTTGCGGAGAGGATGGACCATACTCTACTTGAGAAAGCTCGATGCTTGATATTGATATCAGATTTGTCTAAGGGTCTCTCGGCTGAAGTGTTGTCAACTACAGTGCATATCGTTAATCAAATTCTTTGCTCAGCTATTGGTAACAAAATTTCAAAGGAAATGTGGATGGGAAAAAGCATTGACTTGAGTTATCTTTGTGCGTTTGGTAGTCCATTTATGTGGATGATCTAGGAAATGATAAACTTGTTCCTAGAGCTTTCAAAGGAGTCTTGCATGGCTATACGAATGGAGTAAAAGGCTACCAGATATAGAATTCAGAAACGAAGAAGGTTGTGAATTTTTGTCATGTTACTTTTGATGAGTTAGCTTTGTTCATGGAGAATGAGAGCTCATCGGATGTTCCAGATTTGGTTCATGGTGAATCAAAGGGGAAGGAAGTTATTCCCATCTATCGTCCAAAGAGTACTGTAGTTTGAGATGCTTATGAGGAGAAAGCAGATGATGTTACATCACATAGTCTACAGAGTGCCTCTAGTAGTGTTGGCGATGTACATGACTCTAGAGAGGATTCAGTTCAAGGTGGAGCCAAAAGGAGTTTGGGTGATTGTATTTGTGACGACCCGGAATTTTCAAGCATTTAAAATCGAAACATTTAATTGATTTTAAATATTAAATAGAGCAATTCTAATTTGAATCAAGGATATTACAGCTTATTTGATAATTAAATTAGTAAATTAAATTATTTGAAGTTGGTAAAATATTGAAACTTCAGTTTTTAAGCCTGTTAAAAATAATTTGAAGGCTTATAAAATTTATATTAATAGTACTGAAGATAATAGAAGTTGTAAAATGGAAATTAACAGTGGTTTGTTCAGTTTTAAAAATATATCGTTTAAATTGAATTTAAAAATAGCCTTCCGAGGCACAGTCTCGGAATCCTACGAAACCAGTTCCATTTGATCCGTAATATTGAATTATTATCGGATTTCAAATTTCGTAGTGATTGGAGTTGTTGTGTGAGCGTGCGATATATAAACACGCTGAAATTTTAATTGATAATAATCAGATGAAATTAATTTAAATTAGTCAAGCTTCTTGTATACGCCACTACCCTTATCATAAAAACCATGTTTCCTTGTCCTCTTTTTAAATCGCAAGAAAAAATAATAATAGACGAATTTTATTACTCCGTCTTCCTTCTGAAGAAAGCCAAGCTGAAAACCTTTTATAAAAATCACGCAACCTAAATCCTAAATCAAAGCCCAAAAACAGTAATCAAAGAATTTTTTTAATAATGTCGACCGCGCCCAAAATCCAAATCGCGTCTCCCCTTTCGTTCTCTTCTCTTCTCTAAATCGATTCGAATCTCGTTTTCCCCTTTTCTCCTAATCCAGTTCGAGTTATTGCCATTCGAGATTTTTTTTTGGGTTCGTTGGCAGAAACTTAAATCGCGAGCTTCGTTCGCGAGGCTGCTGGTGGGAGGTGAAAGAGGTGAACTGAAGGCTGGACTCAGCGACTATTCGAAGTTCGCGATGGCTCTCGTGGCATGTGAGTAACGGCGGCTGAGGTCGCGAATGTGTGAGTTGTCGAAGCGTTGTGCGTAGAGGGAGGGCAGTAGGGTTTCATGATGTTGGCAACGAGGAGAGGGCGGCTGCGACTTGGTAGGGCTTGCGAACAGACAGGTAAGGTGGAGGGGGATTTTCAATAAGGTATGGATTTTAGATTTTTTTTACAGTGGGGTTTTAATAAAATAAAAAAAAAATCTATATAGATTATTGTGAAAATGAAATAAATGTACACACATTTTAATTTACTTTTAAAATAAGTTATTTAAGTGATTTACTGGAAATAAACCTATTTAATTATTTTGGTCATTAAAAATATTTAAAAAAGAAAAAGAAAATTCAAAGGCAGTGTTGTTTTAATATATTAATACACACACACACACACACACACATACTTTAAAGGTACTGGTTAATTTTTATAGATATATATAGAAAAGATTTTGGGAAAATATAGGAGTTTATATGAAAATTAGATTTCTAACCTATATAGCTTATTTCTTATTAGTATATATATAAAAACAAAAAGGTTTCAAAACGGAATTATTAGTTTAAGTAAAAAAATTTAGATTTAGTTAAGATGTTAAGATTTATTAATTGGTAATTAATTGATCGATTAGTTCAAATGATAATAAATCATATAATGTTTATTCAAGGTCTGGAGTCGTAACGGAAACAAACTGGTTTGAGTCGGAATTTCAGGACGAAATCAAAGGTGAGTTAATCTCACTCAGTTAAATTTAAATTTAAATGATTAAATTTGAATAATTGTTTGAATGGTTGGATTGATTGTTGTGTTATATAGTAGTATACACTACACCTTGAAATGATTGATTTCCCTCATTTTATAGTGAAGATGTCTTATATGGTGCTAACGTATGTGGATGCAGGAAAAACAGGTTGGAGGGATCCAACTGGATCCCTCAACATTTATTTAAATTATTAATACCCTCTGATGTGATTATTTTATATTCTGTGATGAATATTATTGATAATTGGAATATTGGATGTTATGGTTTACCTGAATATATTCCGGTGCACTAAGTTGTCAAGATATATATATAGAATTGGATTTTGGAAATAAAACGAAGAGAATTTGTAAGTAAAATAATTATAGAAATTTGAATAAATTTAAGATTCAATTTATTGGAAAAGAAATAGAGTGCCCTTTAAAATTCTAATAAATAAATCTTAAGTTAGTAAGGGAAATTTGAATAATCAGAAGATTAATGAATTTTAATTTTTAGTGTTATTATAAAACATTTATTTAAAATTTAAGATTTCAATTTGTTGGAAAGAGTAAAGCAGAAATTTGGAAGAAGCTGAGATTGGTATATTTCAGTTAAATGGTATAAAATCAAACGGAAAATAATAATAATAAATATAAAGTCCATAATTAATGAATTTTGAGATAAACTGATAAGTAGAGAAATTTATTTCAAATGGGATAAGTTGGGAATCAATTTGGAAAATTGATTTAAGTGATTGAAGTTGGAATTCTCCCTGGATAACTAAGTACGTTTTCAAGCAAATTTTTAAATATAAGTTAATAGTTTTAAAAATTATTTTAAAAGGTATGTTGTGAAAAATTTACTATTTCTAATATTTAAATTCTAAAGTAAGTATTTTCTCAAACCTATTATAGTAGTAATTATTTAAAAAGTGACTTAGTATTTTGTTTCAAAAGTGAAAATCAAGTTTTATATTCTATTAAGTAGCTTTATTTTCAAATATTCATATAAGATGTATTTTTAACAAATTATTAAAGTAGTTTAATTTAAATGTTTTAAAAGTATATATTTTAAAGTAAAGTGTTTTAAATTATTTTAAAATCTAGTTTTGAGCTTGGTAATTTCAGAGGAGATATAAAATATTTGGGAAAGTTTATTCTAAAAGGAAAGATGGGTTTTGAAACTGTTTTCAAAGGATTGAAAATAGAAATATATCTTGTGAAGATATCTTTGAGATAAATAAATAATTTGGGAAATTATTTATTGTTTGATGGATGTTAGTGAATATAAATTGATAGTTAAATAACCGACTATCAATATTGGAGAAATGCGTTGATCGTTTCGAAGAGACCGGGATCGAGATTTATTTCTCGAAAACCACTTCGATCCGGTTTGTACGTTTCGTGTAAACGATTGTGGATTCGAAGATGGAGCAGTGAAGTGCAAGGGCTAATCGCTACTAATCCTGAGGATATTTCCAAAATGGATGTAGTAGGAATAGTGCCTTCGGTTCCGTTCGAACCCGGGACAGACTTGTATGGACGAATGCTTTCGGAACATCGTCAGGTGGGCGATGGGCATTCTAAGTGAAACGTTCTAAAGGTAACGCTTAGCCTCAAGCCTCATCAAATGAGAATGACTGAAAATCAGGGGTTATGCAGCAAGGCTAGGTGGGTAGCACCCAAGCAGGGTGAGGTCATTTTAGTCTAGATGTCCCTTTTTATTTCGGCTTAGTGGGCGGTTGTTGATCCCAACCGCGGGGTGATCTCACTCAGGATTATCCAGTAAGGGATAGTCCCGGCCTTGTGTTACAGTAGAGCGGGCATACTCCTCGGTACGGTGATCTCGGCCCCGTACTGTGACAGGTGGTACCCCAGTGCCTAGTCATTAGTTGGAAATCCATTCTCCCTACGAGCCTTGTACGAGTTTTGTTTGTATTACCCACTCTGTGGCTAGTAACTGGAATTTAATGAATGTAACAATTTCGGCTATTTTATAAGTACTTGTATATAGACCCTATTATAATATCAGAGAATTTCTATAAAAATTGTTTTAGCTATCGTAAGGTAAAAACCCGACATGTTTATTTTTGGCGTGGTCTTACGAGATGCTTTTGTTTTCAAAGGATTTTTGAAACTTTAATAATCAATTGGGTGTGGTTTTCTCACGCTGGTAATCCAAACTGACTCGGGTATTATTTAACTGTAATGCTCGGGTCAGATCGAGTATTATATAATACAGGACATGCTGCTATGGAGCTCAGGAAACGAGCAGGATGGCGATACGTACTCCCGTACTTGTATATATATACATATTTCGCTATGTTGAGTCGTTATGCACCCATTTGTATGATGTTGATGTTGAGTTGTGATTGATGTACTCTGATTGATGTAATATATAAACAGAGATATATTTGATTGAGTAAAGATTATTTATTATATTTTATATTTTATTCCGCTACGATGGTTAGATTCTGATGTTGATTTTGTTTTCTCTTTCTCTACCTCTTCTTCTTAAACCCAAATGGTTCGTATTTCTGTACAATTTGAGTTGATTGTTGTAGAATAGAGTTGACTCAAGGGGTACGGATTTGCAGGTCGTTACATTATTACTACTTAGGTGGGTCGTCGTGCGATAAGGCCACCTGAAAGATATGGTGATTAGAAATATCTTAGCATTTGTGATAATTTAAACTATGCTCTTCATGTAGTCCGAGATGAGCCCATGGACCTTGATGACATAAAGGATTCGAGCTCAAAGTGGATTTGTGCCATGGAGGAAGAGATGCAACTGTTGTTAAAGAATCAAACATGGAATTTGGTTCCACTTCCTAAAGGTAACCGTGCTATTAGGTGCAAATGGATATACAAGCTGAAGGACGATGGAAGATATAAAGCTAGATTAGTGGCTAAGGGGTTTGCACAAATGAAGGGAAAGGAGTATGATCAGATATTCACACTGGTTGTGTGCTATACTTCAATTTGGATATTACTTGCTATAGTTTCTATTCATGACTTGAAGTTAGAGCAACTTGATGTGAAAACCACTTTCTTACATGGTGACTTGGATGATGACATCTACGTGGAGCAACTGGAAGTTTTGTTGTAGATGGTAAGTCAAATTTATTTTGCAAGTTAAAGAAATCACTATATGGTTTAAAGCAATAACCTAGTCAACGGTATAAGAGATTTGAACATTTTATGCTTGGAAATGGTTTTGATAGAAGCATCAAGGTTGCTTGTGTATATTTCAGGAAGTTGGAAAATGATTGTTATGTGTATTTACTCTTGTATGTGGACGGCATGCTCATTGCTTCAAAAGATAAAGAGGAAATCAACAAGTTAAAATTGAGTTTAAAATCAGAGTTTGGAATAAAAGATCTTGAAAAAGCAAAGAGGATGTTGGACATGGAAATAGAAAGGAATCAAAAGCATTTTTGAGTTAAATGACTCAAAAGGAGTACATTGAGAAGCTCTTTGCCAGTTTAGCATGGAGAATGTAAAGGCATCAATTACACCTTTACCTTTGCATGTTAAGCCTTCGGGTAAGGGATCACCAATCTTGGAGAAAGACAAGGCTTATATGGTAAATTTGTCATATGCTAGTGCGGTTGAAAGTTTAATGTATGCTATGGTGTATAGTGGATCCGATATTGCAAATGCCATCGGGATGGTTAGTCAAAATATGGCTAATCCAGGGAAATTGCATTGGGAAGCAATGAAGCTTATATTGAGATACCTTAGAGGTACATCATCTCATGGTCTTGTTTTTGGCCACAGCGAGCGGATGAATTGCATGTTGATTGTTTATTGTGATTTAATCTATGCTGGTGATAGGGATCCGAGAAAGTCAACTTTCGGATATGTCTTTACACTTGGTGGAATGGCCATAAGTTGGAGATCGAGATTGTAGATAGTAGTTTCTTTATCCACTACGGAGATGGATTTAATAGCTGCGGTGGAGGCAACAAAGGAGGAACTTTATTTGACGCGATTATTGTGTGACTTGGGATTTGAACATGATAGCATCGATGTTCGATGTGATAGCCAGCGTGTTATTCACTTGGCGGAAAATTTAGCGTTTAGCTTACAGACTAAGCATATTGAAGTAAAGAAGTCATTTTTAGTTGCCATAGATGAAGATAAGCAAATATATTTTCGAAAAGTGCACACAAAGGATAATGCAGCGGATATGTTCACTAAGGCATAGTTGGTTGGGAAGTTTGGGCTATACGCGAACATGATTCACTTATTGAAGTGCTAGGTGACACGAGGTGGCACGGTTAAGGAAGGAGTTTGGTTATGGATGAGGAAGAGTATAGATGAGAGATTGTGATTCTATCTTTTCGGTAAGTACTATTTAAACTCCTTCGTACATTTGTCTTTTGGTGGGATGCTTTTGAATTTAGGTGCTTTCAGCACTTCATTAGTAAGCAAGGGCTTTGCCTGGGCTTGTTGATGGAGTGCAATGGGCAGTGGCTTTGTCGGAGCTCATTAACGAATCATTCAAGCTTATTTGATTGAAGGTAGAAGCGGTGATAATTTGGTACTATCGGTTGTTGCTAATGGAGATGCATATAGTGTCGAGGTGGAATGTTGAATTGGCGAAACTGTATGGAGAATTAAAATGGTCGAAAGTATCTTGGTGATGAAGAAGACGGTTCACAAATCGGAGCTTGGAGGTAGAAGTTATGACAAAGAGAGGGGACATGCTGCTTGGAGCAGCAGCACAGACGTCTGTCATGGAGGGATAGATGTTTGTTGCTTCAGGGTTTGGAATCCAAACATTGTGACAAATGTTGGCTTCTTGGGGACAGATGTCTGTGGCTTTAGAGATTTTTTCCCCGAGTTTGCAAATAGACGTCTGTCACCATATGACAGTCGTATGTGCCGAGGATTTCCGCATTTTGGGCCCGAGCTTGGTGTGATGATTTGTGAAGCTTCAAGGGGCATTTTAGGAATTTTCCAAGGAAAGATCTCTCCCTATATAAGCTATTTTCAGATTCAGAGACAAGGGATGACTTCAAGGGCTTAATCAAGGGTTCATCCCCTATTAACTGGGGTTTAGGAAAACCTAGGTTTCTTTAATTCCCTTCTCCACAAATCTATTCTATTTGAATATTGATCATTATAATTAATATCTTATACTCTTCTCATTGGTATTAATAAAGGCCTTCTCTCAATCAAAGTGGATGTACACTAACATGACATTAGTGGAACCACTATAAATCGATGTGTAATTTATTTTATCGTTATTTGTTTGTTTCTCTATTGCTTGTTTGGTGATTGTGATTAGTTTTGGATTGGACTGAGATTTGGATTGAGATATTGATTGGTTGTTTTTGCACTTCTTACCACAATCTCATTCTCCGCCGTGCTTTGGGGTTTTAATTTTAGTGGTCTCGAGTTAGAATTCCGATAACAAAAAGAAATTCTTAAGAGCACAAAACCATTTAAATAACCACGACAATAAAACTAGAATAAAAGATTGTAATGGGTGAAGGTTAGATCAGTCCAGAAACGCACTATTATATGCATTCTGACATGAGCTAGCCTAAAATCCAAATTGATTTGTATTCTATTAGAAATTGGATATAATGAAAGCATCATAATAAAATAAATTTTCCATGCATTAACAACGTAAGCATCGTGATAATCTGATTGTGGATAAGCAAATACTAACATATGGAATATCCCAAAATGGAGAATTAATATATTAGTGTAAATCAATGATTTGAAACCATCAATTTTAGATATGAAATTCACCAAAAAGTACACCATTTTAGTGGAACAACCTAAATAAAAGATAGTAGGACAATGAATACAATAATCATAAAACACAGACTAGAAGACAAAGCTAAGTGATTCAGCAATAGTAAAAGCTAAATTTTAGCTGAAAGTAGCCAAAATCCACAAACAAATTTAGAATTTTAAAGAGAATGAAATAAATGATCGGTAAATGAACTAAAGGAACATATATCGTTTAGATATTATAATATGTAAATGGGCGTTATTCTAACTTGCCTTTTGTACAATTGTATATGTATTTAACATGTCTCCATTGTTACTCTATATAAAGTGTATGTATCATCCATCTAAAAAAAATACAATATCTTTTGTTTGCTGATCAAAATTTATTCTCCAAAAATCAAAACTAATCAAATCTATTATGGTATCAAAGCTGAAGGCTTCACAACAATCATCCTCAAATAGAATCAAAATCTGATTTAACCATCAGAGTAGCTTCATCATTTGGCATCAGACTGCCTATCAGAAAATTATCATCACTTAGGCATTGAATTTGCCTTAGGAAACTAGTGCTACGCCATTATATTCATTTGGCTACCTCCAGTTCCAGTTAAAGGCATTTCTTTTTCCAAGAAGAAGTTCAGAAACCCAATCTTAACTTCAAGAAACTCACCAGCAAAATAAGAAAGTTAGTGCCACGCCAAAGATTCATCAGAATATCATCATTACGCAAATCTTGGCTGCATCATAGCTGTTCTTTCTTCTTGCTGAAGCATTTCTTCCATCATTTAAGTTCTCAACCCTTCTGTTTCTTTCTATAGTCAAAAAGTATCATCATGGTAGAAAGTTCAGCTACTTTTGAAACCTCCAATATTCACCAACTAGTCATCGAAAGCCTTATCAAAACAACAATAATTCTCCAAAATCAGTTGATCATTACACAACTAGAAGAAGATAACTATCTTCTTTATAAGGTTCAAGTTAAAACTGCTGTAAGAGGCTATGGTCTTGATGAATTCATTCTTCATACATTCATTATTCCACTAAGTTTCATTACTGCTAATCAAAAAAAGACTTAGTAATCTAGAATTCATTAAATATCAAAGGCAAGATAGTTTAATATGTTCTTGGCTATTATCTTCAATTAGTGTCAAATTGCTACCATAAGTAATTGGAAGCAAAACTGCTCATGGCATATGGTCACCGTTGAAAGAATTTTTAATTCTTAATCAGCTGCAAAGATCATGCACTACAAGAGGCAGTTACATAGTACCAGAAAAGATAATTGGACTATGGGGCATATCTTGCAAAAATCAAAACTATACGTGATTTGTTAGAAGCTGTTGGGAATGAAATCCTGATTTTGAAAAGGTGTTAATCATTTTAAGTGGTTTAGAATATGAAGCAGTAGTGGCTGTTATATCATCTTAAAAAGAGACATCAATTATAGAAGATGTACATTCAATACTTCTTGCACATGAGGGGAGGATTGATTTCAAAAAACCCTTAGATTCAGATATGTCATTCAATTATGCAACAAATTTTAAGGGAAAAAATCAATATAACTATAAATCAGATCAATCAAGTCAAAGAGGAAATCAACTAGGCAGAGGTAGAGGCCATGACAGATGGAATAATAAGAACAGACCAAGATGTCAAATATGCAAAAAAGTGGGACATATTGCAAACAAATGCTACTTTAGATATGATTCTAATCACAATTCATCGCAAAACTCAGGTTATCAAAGAAACAACAATATGAATGTAAACATGGCAAGCGTGCAACATGAATCAAGAGGTATGTCAGAGGAGCAAAAAACACATAACCTGAATATATGTGAAGCAACAAAGCCAGATGATGTACTAAATAAGTGTTGGTACCCAGATTCAGGTGCAACTCATCATGTGACCAACAACTTGCAGAATCTAAACCTTAGAAGTAGAGAACATAAAGGTACACGATCCATCTATAGGTACTGGCACCAATATTAATATCACACACTGGCACTGCCACAATTGTTGGCAAAAGAATTTTGCACCTGAATAATTTGCTAAGGGTAGTTAAAGTAATAAAAAATCTTATTAGTGTATCACAATTTGCACAAGATAATAATGTAGTTTTTGAATATCATCTAAAAAATTGTTTAGTAAAGATATTAAGACCAAATAAATTTTGCTGGATGGTAATACTCACAGCTTGTACATATTCAACGTTTCAAAAGTCAACCATTTAAATAAATTAAGAAATTGGTGCAACATTACCGAATCAAGTTTATCTGAGAATGCTACCACTAAATTTTTAATATTTGGCACTGTAAGTTGGGTCATCCAAGTGTAAAATTTGTAAAGAAAGTTTTACAAAACAATAAAATTGATGTAGATAATATACCCGACTCATATGTATGTACTTACTGCTAATTGGGAAAAGTCATAAATTGACATTTCCAGATTATCAAATTATATATGTCAAACCTTTAGAACTTGTTGCAACTGATCTATGGGGACCATCTCCCATTAGTTCAAATTATGGATTTAAGTATTACATCTCTTTTGTAGATGCTTATTCAAGATATACTTTGATATATCATCTGAAATCAAAGTCGAACACATACAAAGTAGCTTGCACTTTATTAAATAAGTTAAGAATCAAATAGGCCGACCAGTAAAGACGATACAAACAGATGGTGGAACTAAGTATTAGCCACTGACAGATTCTTTCAAGAGAAAGGTATAATACGCAGAGTGACTTGTCCTCACACACCTGAACAAAATGGATTAGTAAAGAGAAAACGTAGACATATAGTAGAAACTGGACTTACACTTTTGGCACAAGCATCACTTCCATTAAAATTTTGGCCAAATGCCTTTGCTACAGCAGTTTACTCAATTAACAAACAGCCAACAAAATTTTTACAAGGCAAATGTCCAATGGAAGTATTGCTTAATGAAAAGCCAGATCCCAAAAGTTTGAGAACTTTTGGATGTCTATGTTTTCCTCATCTAAGACCATATAATTCACACAAACTAAATTTTAGATCCACACCATGCACCTTTTTAGGTTATAAAGTGAATCAAAAAGGATACAAATGTCTTGATAGGAATGGAAAGTTATTTATATCAAGACATGTTGTGTTCAATGAAAGGATGTTTCTTTTCATAGAGATAAGTGTGAAAACAACTAAAAAAAATTATAACCCATAAAATACAATACCATCTTTACCACTGTATGTAAGCAATGAAAATTAGAAATCCATGGAAGACAGTAGAAGCAGCTCAGACACTCAACACATAGTGTTCAATAATGAAGGAGGTCAAGATGAATCTGAACCGTTTCAGCAACCTGACTTTAACCCTGCACATTTAAGTAATCAGCAATGTAGCAGTAATGAAGAACACTTAAAGCAAAGTGCAGAACAATTAATACACAACTTGTACAAGAAAATACTAACATCTTATGATAACAAGAGCAAAAAGTGGTATCTTCAAACCAAACTTAACTTGCCTAACCAATGATGAACCAGAGAAATTTGATCAAGCAGTTAACAATGAGAATTGGAAAAAAGCAATGGAAGAAGAATATAAAGAATTAACAAAAAAACAAGACATGGGTCTTGTTCCACTACCCAAGCACAAAATCATAATCGGCAGCAAGTGGACATATAGATTAAAGAGAAACCCAGATGGCACAATCCAAAAGTACAAAGCAAGTCTTGTTGTTAAAGGATACACTTAGCAACATGGGTTTGATTTCAACGAACATTTTCACTAGTTATTAAGCCCATATCTATAAGAGTAATTTAGACAATAGCTTTACATATGAAGTGGGATATAAGATAGTGAGATGTTATAATGCATTCTTAAATGGTAGACTCCAAGAAGAAGTCTTCATGCAACAACCATAAGTTTTCATACAATCGGGTAAAAGTGCATTGATGTGTAAATTTCATAAGGCCATCTATGGCTAAAACAAGCTCCTAGAGTATGGTTGATAAGTTAAAAGCAACTCTAACAAGCCTGGAATATCAACCAACCAGGTCTGAAAATTTGCTTTTTACTTAATTTAGAAATAATACTATTAAATATATCTTGGTGTATGTGGATAATTTTATTATTGGAAACAATAAATATGAAATAGATAATGTCATACAACACCTAGATAAACAATTTTCAGTCAAAGTCTTGGGAAAATTAAACTACTTTCTAGGAATACAAATTAATATGATTTCAGATTCATAGATTCATCAATGCCAAAGAAAATACATCAAAGAATTACTCACAAAAGCAAAGATGAAGCAAGCAAAGTCACTGCCAACACTAATGATCACTAGTCCACATCTATCAAGATACAGAGGTGAAGCCACCTCAAGTCATAAAGAATACAGAAGGATAGTTTGGGTTCTACAATATGCAATCATAAACATACTAGAGATTGCATGCAGTGTGAATAAAGTTAGTCAGTTCATGCATCAACCTCTAGATGAACATTGGAGAGTCGTTAAAAAGATACTCAGATATCTTAATGGTACACTGGATCATTGTTTAACACTCAAATCAAGCAAAAATCTTGCCATAACAGGGTTTGCTAATGCTGATTAGGCATCAGATCTTGATGATAGAAAACCAATAACCGAGTATTACATATACTTTAGAGAAAACCTTGTATCATTATGTTCAAAAAAACTGGCTACTATATCCAGACCAAGTGCTGAATTTGAATGTCAATGTTTGGCCAGTGCAACAGAAGAAATAATGTGGTTAGAATCATTATTTAGTGAGCTTAAAATTATGATATGTAAGAAATCAGTCATTTGGTGTGATAATTTAAGTGTTTTTTCACCATTCGCCAATTCTATATTACACTCTAGAACAAAACATATAGAAATTGAACTATTTTTCATCCGTGAACAAGTAAGTAAGGGATAGTTATGCATAAATCATGTGCTTGCTCCTTACTAGAGAGCAGACATACTCACCAAACCTCTTTCAGCTTGAAAGTTCTACCGTTTAAGGGATGAGATCAAAGTTGCTAGTTTCCATCACTAGGATGAAGTTCAAACATCAGAAATTTCCTAGACAGATCTAAAGCAGAAACACACCAACTCTAAAGGATTGAGGAATTTAAGCTCAAATCATTAAAGTTTCCTAAATAAAAAAGCTCAATCTCTCAAATCCTGCTCAATAGACAAAATTGCAGCTCGAACCATGGAGATTATTTAAGGCAACATCTTGTATTTCATGAAATTTCATCTTTTGATCAGAATTACAACTTCCACCGCCAAATTATTAAAGATGGAGGAAACCTTAGTTCGAATTGAAGGCGGGGGGTGTTATAGAGAATGAAATGAATGATCAGTAAATGAACTAAAGGAACATATATCATGTAGATATTATTTATTATAAAGGGGCATTATTGTAACTTGCCCTTTGTAAGGCTGTACATATATTGAACATGTCTCCACGTAACACTATAAAGTGTATGTATCATCCATTTGAAAAAATACTATATCTTTTGTTTACCGATCAAAATTCATTCTCCCAAAATTAAAACTACTCAAATCTATTATAGAACCCTTAAGACTTCTTGCTATGGTGGTTGGTTTCAGAAGCAAGTTAAAAATTTCTAAAAATTATAATGAAAATTGCCACCTAATTATGATCGATTTTCTAGACTGGAACTAATTCAAAAAATCAAAAAATTCCATAATATACCTGAATCTAATAATCAAACTTAGAAATTAAAGCCGATGAACAAATCGTAGATAGGGCGGCTCATGTAACAACCCGCCTTTTCGACCCTCGGGTTCAGCGCTTGAACTGACATCGACACCTTGAGAATCAAAAAGTATGAGTCATTAGGATATAATAACAAGAAACAAATACAATTCTAATTAATAACTTTTCAGATTCTTATAGCAAAATGAAATAAAATATAATACATCAACAACCATAATCATTTCACATCACCATAATATGTCTAGACTGTCAAAGAAATTGTTAACTTTGGGCTTTTAACCAAACAGAGATCAAAAGGAGCTAGAACATCGAGATAAAGATGAAATGACTTGAAACTAGACAGACTGCTTAGAAGAGGGAAAGAAACGATCCTTAAAGTTTTCATCCCAAGATTGCCTAAGTAAATCATTTGGCACCGACTCATTTCACTCGATGCTGACTTATTTCTTGACCTTTAATCAACTCACCAACTTTATTACGACCAATTTTCTACTTCCACAGGGCATGCCCAAGGTTTTCATAAGATTTCAAAAACCTATCATCAAATTTGAAGAGCGAACAACTCAAATAGTAAAGCAATTCAAGTGATGCAGGTATTATCACCAAAGTCAAACAAATTACTGGAGAAAAGATGTGAAATAAATCCACTCGAAGATAAAAAAGGAAGTACAAAAGAGGAGGAGTAATTTCCATTTAAGGAAATGACTCGGTGATTTATTTGACACTAGTGACTTCTAGTCATCTTGTACAACCTTGGACCAACATTTAGACTCTGCTCCAACTGAACTTCTAGCCTAACGCAACTGTTTCCTCTATAAATACAAATCATAGAGCAACTAAAATAGGATCATATTTCTACCATCACCACACGGAAGCTCTACTCTTCTTTATTCCATCTACACACAATAGTCACAAAGGCCGCTACTTTGGGAAATTCTAGAACTTAGAATAGGTTTAATCCCTGTACTTGTGACTTATTCTCTTCCAAATCCCTTGTAATCTCAAACAAACTACATCTAATCTATAAGTAACAAAGCTATAAAGTGGTCTTAGGCCATAAATTGCCGAACCACTATAAAATCTTATGTCTCTCTACTTTATTTCTGTTATTCTTCTTTTATTTCAACAATTATCTACTAGATGTTGGTCTCACAGGTTCCGTACAATCTATTCTTAGGTGTTGATCCATTTTTGGCGTTAACATTTTGGTGCTTTCACTGAGAAAAGTAAACCTAGGCTTTGATCTAGCTCTCTACTTTGGATTGCATAAACTCCAGAAATTAGATCCGAAAAGTTTGCTTGGAGAAATTGAAAATATTATATTCCAATGGCTCCAAAGACTTGCTTGGAGTAATCAAAGGTGTTGATCCATGATGCAACATATCTTAAATGGATGTCAAGTCCTGCGTTGGTCTAAAATCAAACAGAAAGTGGCGAACTTGCATCGACTGCTTAGACCTGAATGAAGCTTGCCAAAGGATAGCTTTCCATTGCTTAGAATCGACCAGCTTATTGACAGAACCGCTGGACATGGGCTTCTCTCACTTATGGATGCCCACTCAGGATATAGTTAGATTACTATGAATGAGCCTGATCAGGAGAATATTAGCTTCATCAAGGACCTGGGGTTATACT
The DNA here is from genome assembly GCA_030765085.1 of Allium cepa. Lineage (NCBI taxonomy): Eukaryota > Viridiplantae > Streptophyta > Magnoliopsida > Asparagales > Amaryllidaceae > Allium > Allium cepa. The sequence goes on along the minus strand of CM060934.1, from coordinate 941,264,983 downwards.
CCTACCATGTAATGCCATTTGCCTTGAAAAACAGCAGAGCTACTTACCAGAGATTGATAAACATGATGTTCAAAAACCAGATCATACAAACAATGAAATTGTATATGAATGACGTGCTAGTGAAATTATGATTGTTTGGAAATCATCTAGATAATCTCTCAGAGATGTTTGAGATCCTCTAGAAATATGGAATGAAAACCTGAACCCAGTGAAGTGTTCATTCAGGTTTGCCTAAAGGAAATTTCTTTGAATCATAGTGAACGCAATGGGCCTTGAGAGCAATCCAAAGCAGAATGCTACACTATGGAACGTTAAAGCCACGACGATAAAAAAGGAGTTGCAAAGTTTGAATGGAAAGATCGCAGCATTAAGCCACTTCATATACAGAGCGATAGATAAGTACATACCATTCTTTGATGCATTGAAGAAGGATAAGAAGATTTTTAATTGGAGTTAGGATTATTAGATCACTTTTAAAGAACAGGGACGCCACCGGTTCTGTCCAATCCGATGGATTTAGAAGATCTCTTCATTTTCTTGGTAGTGTCTGCCCACACATTAAGTGCGGTACTTATGCGTGAGGAAACTAGAATTCAATGACACGTATACTACATTAGCAAGTGGTTCACTGGAGCTGAACGAAGCTACCCAAAGTTGGAGAAGCTGGCGTACTGCTTGATGATTGTATCAAGGAAACTATGACCGTGCTTCCAAGCTCACCCAATCAAGGTGTTGATGTATCAACCCTTAAACCAGGTACTCTACCATCTCAAGACTTTAGCATAGTTTCTGAAATGAAACATCGAGTTAAGCCAATACAATGTAACTTATCATCCCCAGAGGGCAATTTATGGATAGGCGTTGGATGACTTCATCATTCAATTCATAACTCAGGATGACAAGGAGGACACTCTGGTAGTAGCATCACAATGGAAGTTATTCATCGACGGTGCATCAAACAAATTCTATGCAGAAGCAGAAGTTGTGCATGAAACTCCCAAAGGACGTTCAATCTGTTATGATCTAAGGTGGAATTTCTCGCTATTAACAACAAGGTGAAGTACAAGGCAATAATAGCAGGATTAAAGATTGTGAAGGAATTGGGAATAAGAGCTTTAGACATCTATAACAGCTCATAACTAGTTGTCTATCAAGTGAGAAGGGAATATAAAGCTAAGGGTGCAAAACTCACCCTTCATTTGTCGACAGAATGAGAATTGCTTAACGACATTGAACATTACACAATAACTCATATTCTCAGAGGGTAAAATGTGAAGGCCGATCCTTAGCCAAACTGGCCAATTATGGAGATGCATAGTCAATAAGATTGGTTCCAGTAGAGGACCACCCCTAGCATAGATCAAATGGACGTTGATTCGGTTGTGGAGATTGCAAAGAGGAGGTATTATGGATGACGCCGATCAAGGACTACTTACTTAGAGGAATACTCCCCAGAGACAAGAATGAACCAAAAAAGCTCTTTGAAAGACACCATGATCTGTGATACATGAGATGATTTTCCTCTACCATGCTCAGGTATGTAGCCAAAGATGAAGCTAGGAAGATCCTTATGGAAATTCATGAAAGGAGCTGCGTTGATCACACCGCTATAGATATTTCTGGTCGACAATAAACCGAGATGCAGTAGACTACATTAGACAGTGTAATCAATGCCAGAAAGTAGCAAAGATCCCATGAGCCCCATTTTCAGAACTTATGCAAATGGTCAGCCCTTGGCCATTTATGGTCTGAGGAGTTGATTTAATCGTATATCACTAATAGCAAAGGAAGGAGACAAATACGCTTTTGTGCAGTTGATTACTTTACAAAATGTGCTGAAGCGGAATCGCTTGCCACGATTACTACTAAAAATTTGATTAACTTTGTAACGAAAAATATTATTTGTAGGTTCGGAGTACCGTAGAAATTTATCACAGACAATGGAATTCAATTTGAGAGTGTTGAGTTTATAGACTTATGCAAATGTTACTGGATCAAGGAGAGCTTTTTCATGTAGCGCATTTGTAAGAAAACGAGCAAGCATAGGCAGTGAACAAAATCATCAAACCCGTCATAAAAGAAGCTAACGAAAGCTAAAGGAAATTCGGTTGATGAGCTTGTGCTTGCACTATGGGCTTGCAGAACGACATACAAATCTATGATCAAACACTCACCATTCACTTTGGCATATGGTTCAAAAGCTATGGTACCAGTGAAACTGGAATTCCCCTTTCATAACATAAGTCACTTGAATCAAAGAGAGAACAAGTAGCTCCTACTAGAATCGCTCAACTAGATTGATGAGAAGCGGGAGGAAGCCGAACTGAGGACTGTTTCTCACCAAAAGAGAGTGGCATGACACTTCAATGCTAACGTTCATAACCGACCTTCGAAGTATTTCTCAAATGGATCTTCCCAGGTACAGGAGTGCTCGTCCCGAACTAAGAAGGACCTTAAATGATCGACCAGAAACTTAGAGACGGAACATTCAAGTCAACGAGTGTTAATGGAAGTCTGAATCTTCATGCTTGGAACATCGACTCGTTACGACACTATTACATTTGATACCTATCTACATATTTCCTATTTTTGCAAATAAGCCATATATGTACACCGGGGCATTGTAAATAGGTAGGACTCGCCTTTTTCCTTGTATTTCTTTAAAAAGCTAGCTTTTTGAACTAATGGAACCGCATTCTTGCAAGCAAACCGCCGAGTCAATAAAGAAAATTAACTCAAACCACCAGATCAATGGGGAAAATTGATCCAAAGCTTCTAAGGACTGGCGTTGCTCCAGTAATGTCTGGAAGGTTTAAAGCCTTCGAGTCGACTGTAAAATTGACTCAAACCACTGGATTGATGGAGAAAACCGATCCCAACATTCTGAGAATCGACTTTGCTTCGGCAACATTGGAAAGATTCAAAACCACCGGATTATTATGGAAAATCGACTCAAACCACCTGTTTGATGGGAAAAATTGATCCATGCCTTTGAGAACCGGCATTGCTCCAACAACATTGGGAAGGCCTATCTCCCTGTGCACCACATAATAAGCCATGCATTGCTTCTTAAATTGATGGAACTACAATCTTGTAGAAAATACTCATGTGTGCCACACAATGTGCCACACAATAAGTCACACAACTAGAAAAATATTCTTAATCTTCGGACAAGATGCAAGGGCTCCTAAAACCACCAGATTGATCAGAAAATCGACTCAAACCACTAGATCGATGGGGAAAATTAATCTCAACTTCCTAAGTACCAGTTTTACCCCAGCAACGTTGAGAAATTCTTCTATCTCCTAGTTATCGGTGCTGTCAGGGCAATACCGTGGGGCTATCAACTTTTTAAGTACCGGCGTTACCCCGACAATACCAGTGAAGTTTTCAATTGCAGGATTGTTGGAAAGTAAATCCCTACTTTCCATGGACCAACATTACTACAGCAACACTAGGAAACTGCAAATCGCCATGTTGATTGAGAAATCAACTCATAACCGTCGAAACTTGACATCGCCTATGTCATTGAAGGAAAATCCAAGGACTTGCGTTGTTCATGCATAAGTTTCAGGAGATAGAAGTTTATGCGTAAATGAGATCTCAAAAATGAACTTGGAAAATGTCGATCGTGGTTAAGGAATTAAAAACTCAAAACCAAGCGACAAAACCATAAGTATCCGGAGATAGGAGCTATCACACAACTCAGACTAGGGAAAATTGAATAAGTTTCCTAGAATACCTGGTCCCTTATCGAGTGCTTAAATCTAGCGTTCAATGTAACCAACCCTGTGAAGTGGTGGGAACATACACTCATACATGGTCGAGATGAGCTTGATTAAGCTCAAGCCAAAAACAGATGCGGAGTTGGCTAAGCCAGGACACACCATAACTCTGTTACGTCGACATAGAAATTTGGAAATCATATGAGAACGAAGTAATATAGTATGCTAAATAACTGTAGAAATATTATTTACAAATATGAAGCTATGGTAAATAAATATGTCATACAGAATAGCGGTATATAATATGGGAATTATAGAGCAGGAAATTATTATATATACACGTAATGGTACACAAATAGGCACAGTACATGAAATGCAGAAAAAGTACACAAGAGAGATTACAGTATAATAGCTAAATATTTCATCACTGGTATCTTTTTATGTACAGTACATGTAGTGAGGGTCATTCCCACACAATACTGGAATGTTTTAGACATCAAAAAAGAAAAAATATAAACCTATCTAATCTAACAACATCACACAATAAAAAGAAACAAAACCACAAACTCGATAGACACATCGACATAAAATGCAAATTGCCCAGCTGGCACACATACTACTAAGTCTTCCCTTTCTTTTCGCTCTAGCCACCTTTCCCAGTATTGCTTAGATGAGTCTCCAACTTTGACCTTCTTTTGCTTTCCTTGCTTGGGGCACTGCCACCCTCCGAATCCATTGAATCTCTTCCTATGGTGGGACTAGATCCTTTTGATCCTATTGCAAACGTTCCTCCATCCTTCGACTTTCAGACCTTGATTGTAGTTGGAGTCTTTCACTTGGTATCTTCCTTCTTCTTCTTCGCTTATAACTCTTCCTTCTCCTTCTTAAGTCTCACCGCCATCGTCTCCATGTTGGTCGGGTCCGACCAGCCTGTGGTCATCACATCAGGTTCTTGAGACATAAAGAGATCCTCCAGGTTCAACAATGCTCCTATCTGCTCAGAGTCCAGTCCAGTGCTAGAGCTAGAAACTGCAATTGAACTTGAAACCACTATGGAGACAGTGGTGAAAGCTGTAAAGATGGCAGCAGCTTGCAAGCCCTAGGTAGCTGGAGGCAGAGACGAGAGAGATAGTTGATCGACAAGTTGGAAAACGCAGTTGTATAGTTTAGTAAAGGACTCTAGAGTAAACCGAAGCTTTTGTAACACAGGAGAAACGGGAGAAATACCTGAGCCTGGAGTCTAATCATGAACTTCAACTTCAAAGTCCCCTTTGCCAGTTTCATTTCAATAGGTTGCTCAATAACCGAGGGAAGGTACGACTTATGCACAACTTCATAAGCTAGAAGCGTACTGGTGATTACAGGACCAACCCTTGTGGACAAGGGAATGGTCACTGTTGGCTCTTGATATTTGGAAGCATATGTTTCACCTCGACCTAAAGAACTCAGGCCAACAAAAGCCTTATCAGTAGCCACGACATTGGCATTCTCCTTCTCTTCTTTCAAAATCTCCCTACCAGCAGCAAGAAAATCCATGTCCTCGAAACTAAGATAGAGGACCATGAGTTCTCCTTCAGAACGCATGTCCCTGGCTCACTCTGACCTGATCAATAATGTAACACCCCTAATTTTTGATAACATTATTCAAAAGCTTTAATTAGAATAAATTAAATAGAATAATGTAGGGTGATAAGGAGATTGAAGTTAGTTAATTAATTTAGTGGCCATGCTATTTAAATTTAATAAGCTTAAATGGTTAAGTGTTAACTAAACAAACATAAGGGGTAGAGTAAATTTATGCCCATGTTTCCCATCCTTAAACCATTATTCCCTTAGCCATACATTTTCATTTTAACATAAGCAAAAACTATAAACGTAAGAAAGAAAATAGGAGCCAGCCATTAAGGAGAAAGAAGAAGGAAGAAATCAAATCTAAAGCTTATGATCAAGCTAGAAGAAACCAGTCCTAAACAATCTCTAATTTTCTTATCCAATTTCAGATTGATAATAATAACAACATCTCTATTTTATAATCATAGATTTACGGATTTAAGGGTAAATTCGTTTTTATGATATACTGGATGATGATATGCTTATTTAAGATTTGTTTAGTTTAAACAAGATTGTTTAAAAAGAAATATGCATGATTTTAGGGTAAAACCAAGGTTAAATGATTTTTAAACGCACGAGAAAATTATATGTTATGAGAAACATGATATTGGAGTTGGGTTTCAATTTTTATAATTTTCCACATGGTGGAGAATTAGTTATGAATTTCAAAGGAAAATATGGTTAGTTGGGTTTATAAGTTTTTGAAAATTATATTGAGAATTTGGGTCTAAAATTTTGATATATTAGATAACACGATTGAGGTGAATTTCTAGAATTTTTGGGGATTTTTACTAAGTGATTTATTATGGAAATTAAATTATTTTGAAAGGAGGATCTAAATGGTTTAATTACTTTATTACTCGGAAGGGCATATATGCTAATTTTTCATTGGTTTTAGATTCAAGAAAATGCAGCAAACATTAGCCAAATTATTTAAAAGTTCATGATAGCCAATCAATTATTTACAAATGGGCAAGTTTGTTATAAAAAGTTCACTTTATTTAGTAAAAACAACCTTTATCTCAGAAAAGTGGGTTCCGCTTTCTTTGGAAGGAGCTTCCAACCTAGAGCTTCCGCCTCCAACCTAGTTGAAACGTTTTAGGTCGAAACCAGTAAACCAATGCACATGGTATCATTTAGCCGGTACGTAGTGAATTGGAGAAAGGCAGAAGGTAGGGTGTCGAAAGGTAGCTTCCAAAGGGGTTAATTCCTTTGTTTTGTTTTGTTTTAAAAGAAAAGCGCTTGCAAGTTTACAAAAGGGTTTCAAAGTAGTTGAAACCAATGGTTTCGAAAGGGTATTTCTAAAGAAGCGTTCGAAGGGGAGCCGTTGCCTTTGTTTTCAAGTAGAAGCTTTTGAAGAAGTTACTTAGCTTTTATTTGAAGCTTTCGGAAGTGATATTTTTGACCAAGTCGAAACCCTTCTATGCTTATATGCCTTTCGGTAATATTGAAGATATCAATGTTGTCAAAAGGTATTATTTGTTTTTATAAATTTAAGCCTCTTCGTATTACTTTCGAAAGGGGTTAGGGGTTTCAAAGGCAGTGGTTTCGAAAGGAGTTTCAAAGCCAACCTTTAATTGTTTTACCCAGACATTTTATGCTTTCGAAAGGATGGATTTGACACCATCAAGTTTCCCCAAATTCTTTTATGAAATAAAGAATGGTTTCGAAAGAGATGCTTTCACATTTGTTCAGTTTGACTCAAAATGATATTTTAAACCCAATGATTTCGAAAGGGGGACTTTCAATGGTTTCAGGGGGATAACCTCCAATGGTTTTGGAAGGGATGCTTCCAATGGTTTCGAAAGGGATACTTGTAGTTGGTTTCGAAGCTATGCTTCCATAGTTAAAGGTTAATGCTTTAATACAATCTAATGGTTTTGAAAGAGACTATTAAAGTAGTCGAAAGCAAGAGCTACATGTTTTGAAGACAGATTTTAATGCTTTCGAAGGAGGTCATCCCATGTGGTCGAAAGCTAGGCTTCGAAGGTGTTGAAAGGCTTTTTAAACCCAAACTCATTTTTAAAGGAAAAACTCACGGCTAAATAAAGGAGTTTTGAAATGATCTAAGTATATAAATTTGAAGAAGTATTTCCTTGATAAAAGTGCATGTTAAAGGGATTAATCATGTTTTATATGCAAATGTTTTCAAGGATATTAAACTCACAGGAGTTGTATTGTTAAGTTTTATGTTTGCTTCTTCAAATACTAATACATTCACATGATAAAGAACCCATAACTATATTTTGGGGGATAAAGGGATAGAAGAACCAACTAGGTTAACTCAGTAGTGAATATAAATTGATTAAACTCCTGAATAACTAGAATTGCATCTAGGGATTCGTGGAGACCAGAATATAGGATGCCTAAACTTTCAAGTTGTTCGGGAGATAGGTTCATGGTAAACCCATGAAAACTATGATTAGGAAGTTATTGAGGATAACCAACAGGTTCATAGTAAACCCATGAAAAATATGTATTAGGATGGTTGACACGGGCCAATTTGGTTTGTAGTGAACCCAGGAAAACTATATCCGGATAAAGTATTGACATCGGTCAAAAGGTTCTGTAACAGCCCTTATTTTCAATGACATTATTTAAGATATTTAATTAGCTAAATAAAATAAAATAATATAAGAATATTAATGGATTGAGATTTTAGCATAATCAAAGGAAGCCGTGCCTACATGTAAAAATGAACTAAAGAAAAAAGATGAAAATAAGTGTTAGGAAATAAAGAAGGGAAAAATAAGTAAATGACAAAATTTATACCCTAAATCATTAGGAAATCAAACATACGCATTCATTTCATTTTTCTTAACTAAGAACACTCTAAGCCGGCCACCATTTTCAATCTCAAGAGAAGATAAAGCTTGGATTTTCAAGAGAAAGAGGTAAATCAACTTAATCAAAATCAAGTCTTACATCCTTAATCACAAATCTAAGGTGAATAATTACTACGTCTCATTTTCAATGATTTTGCGATTTTAAGGTTAGATATGAATTATTTGCAAGCTTATGCCAGTTTTTTGATTGATAAAATGAGGTATATGCTTGTTGATGAATTATGCTCATTCATATAGATTATTATGACATGTTTGATATGAAAATCCTATTTAATGACATCCAAATACCTTGAGATTTTACATATAGACCAGAAATATTATTTTAGAGGCGAGTTTCAATTTTCATAATTTTTTGAATTAATGTGGATTTTATATTAATTTTCTAGTGAAGAAAATGATTTATTGAGTTATAAATTATTTACAGTAAAATAGTTAATTATTTGAGTCTTAAATTTTTATATGTTAGAGAACATATTAAAATGGACTTTCTAGAATTTTAATAAAATTTTCCTTAGTGTATTGATGAATATATAAAATTATTTAAGGTATGGGACTTAAATGTTTATATATTTCATTAAGGAGAAGGGGTATTTTGCAAATGATTTAATTTATTTAATTCTGAAACTATGGCAGCACTTGTAGAAAATAAAGTAGCAACCAATAAGAGTTTGATAAACAAGGCAAGTTAGTTAATAAGTGTGATGACCCGCCTTTCATTCCACATAAAGATGCATCATCAATAAGAAAGAAATAGGTAGAAAAAGAATAGATAGAAGGAAAGAACAACAATATAAGAATCTCACAGTGGAAACGGAACAAAATATAATATTTCACATAGATATTACATAGTCATTATATGAAAGTTACACAGTTACAAAACATCATCACATTGGATAATCGTAAAGACCTGTCTATCCATTACATCCCAAAATACAACAGACAAAAGACACCAACACCACGGAAATAGATATATAGATACGCAAAGGTTCCTGCTCCAAGCTTCCCAAAATTCGTCAAGCAATACTGATCACTTGGCTACTCATAAAATTTTGAGTACCCAAGAGTTTAAGAAAAACAGAATAAGCTCCAGGTCAGACATGGGTCTGGTGTGAGTAAACGATTAAGTTATTTAACTAGAAAAACCTTTAAAATAAAAGGTATCTTGTAAGACTCTCCGCAAATAAACATGGACAAGTTTTTCCCTTACAATAACCAAAACATTTGATAGGTAATCCAGTTATATTATAATAGTGTCTAGAGTTTTCAAATAAAACCGTAAAGGGCACGTAGGGAGAATGGATTCCATACAATGGCAGGGCTACTGGGGTACCGCCCGTCACAGTACGTTGTCTAGATGACCGTATCGAGGATCCACCCTGATCCCCTGCATCATAAGACCGAAGCTATCCCTTACTGGATAGTCCGAATAAGATAACCTCGCAGTTGTGGCCTACAACCGCCTACAAAGCCGAATAAAAGGGACCTCTGGAAAGGGGAGAATCTTATCCTACTTGAGTGCTACCCACTTAGCCTTGCGTGCACCTCCCCTGTTTTTGCCATTCCCGGTCGATGAGGCTTGAGGCTACGATTACCTTTAGAGAACACTTAACTTGGAATGCTCATCGTCCTCCATTGACGATGGTCATAGCATTCATCCATACAAGTTCGTTCCGGGTTCGAATGAAACCGAAGGCATTATCTCGTTGCACTCGTTTTGGAATCACCCTCAGAGTTAACGATAATAACCCTTGCACTTTGAAACTTCATCTCAATCTTCATTTGAGATTTCATGACCTATCGTTTAACTTGGATCGGTGTGGTTTTCAGATAACAAATTTGGTATCCGATCCCAGTCTCATCGAAATCCAAACAATGTCTTAAAGGTCAAGTTGTTTAAGGTTTAATCAATTCAACTCAATCTAGAATATTGAATTCACACAGCATTCATCACAGATAAACAACATTAAATTCTACACAATCAATCATCCATAAGCAAGACTTATTAATCCATACTATAATTAATTTAATTAACTTAAATTAATTACTTAAGAATTTATCACCTAACCCTGCTTAATTATTCATTAATTAATTACAAACCGTTTGAATTAATTAATCATTCCTTAATTATCTTTGTAGATCAATTAATTAATCTTTAATTACTAATTAATTATCCTTTAATTATTAATTAATAAACCTTAATTTACTAATTAATTAATCCTTTATTACCAGTTAATCAATCCTTAATTTCCAATTAATTAATCCTAATTACTTAATTAATTAATCCTTAATCACAAATTAATTAATCTCTAATTACTTAATTAATTAATCCTTAATTACAAATTAATTAATCTCTAATTACTTAATTAATTAATCCTTAATTACAAATTAATTATTCTCTAATTACTTAATTAATTAATCCTTAATAACAAATTAATTAATCTCTAATTACTTAATTAATTAATCCTTAATCATTAATTAATTAAATTAATTAACTACTCTTTAATCATTAATTAATCAAATTAATTAATTGCTCTTTAATTACTTTATTAATTTAATTAACCCTTAATCATCCAAAGTCTTAATTAACTTTAAGATAAACCATTTATCTTATTTGATCTCTTAATTATCATTATCATATAAATCTAAAACATTTTATCTTTTAACTAACTATTAAATTAAACCATTTAAGTTTTTAAAAATAAACTTAAGAATTCATCTTAAATAATTTAAGTAAAATAAAACATACAACATGTTAAACCAAATATTAAATAAAAACATTATATATATATATATATATATATATATATATAAGAAATTCATTTAAGAAAAAGGATTTAAACTTGATTCATTTTAAATTTTAGAAACTTGCTTATATTTAAGTTTTTAAAACTGTTATAATTCACTTCGATTTCAACCCGATAAACACTCGAGCCTAGACCCGAGAAAATTCATCTTTCTTTTTTTTAAAAACTTGTTAAACTCTAAACTGTCAACCTGTTAATAATTCTCACGTATCTACTCGAAGACGAACCCGAGCAACCCTGCCCTTTTCCCGAGCCTTCCTTCGAGACACACCACTACCCAACCTATTGACACTCCAGCCTCGCCGTGCACGTGCACCAGTGATCAACGCCACCCTGATCATCGCCGATACCTCTCGCACGTTGACATTCACCTACGCCATTGCTCCAAACTACCCACACCTCAACGCAAACACCAAATCAAAATCGGGTTATCTCGATCAAATTGGAACAGCAACCATTACCAGAAAACTTCCTCGACCCGACGTTTCCGACCACCAGCGTCCAGGATACTCCATCCACACCTCCGTCGACCATGCACTCAACCTTTCCCCCAGGTCCGATGAACCCCGATGCTCCAGAGACGACGCAGCGATCCCATTTCCAGACCTCGACCAAACTAGGTATTAAACCCTAATCTAGCGCCGCGACGCCGCCTCCTTGGTCTAAAAATCCACCTGACATTTTTCCCTAACTCGCTAACATCCTAGCAACCTCCAGCAGAGACCCCGACCACCCCGAGTCCTTCGACCACCAGAAATAGACCAAAACCCATAATCTGATCAACTTCAAATTACTCACTCGATCTAGCACTAAAAATCAGGATTTAACTTCTAAAATTCATGATTTTTTATTGTGATTTAGGTTATATAGGTAAATCAAAGAAACGTGATGCTTGAAATTTACATGTTTGTGAGTTGCCTATTGTCTTTCCTGATTTCCGGAAAATTTTCAAACTTATTTTTACTTAAATATATTTTTAAAACTTTGATTATACTTAGAAAAAGATAACTAGTTTAAATTCCACTGCCTATAAATTACACTTATGCAAATAATTATCACATTATTATATAATATATACATCACATGCAACAAATTAAACGAGTGTTAGTTTGTCTACTCACCTAAAAATATAATGAACAAAGAAGGTATAACTGAAATGCTTTTGATCTTTGAAACTTGTTGTTTGAACTAAATATCCTTTGAAACTGGAAACTGGAAACTGGAAACTTGAAAATCACTTTAGGTCTGAAACTTAGTTGAGTTGGTGAAATGATCTTGCTGAGATTTGAGATAGTTGTTGCTTTGAAAAGATTTTTGTTTGATTTAAATTTTCTGGTTTTAGATATGTTTACAGGCTTTTGTCCTTCTCTGGTTTGTAAATTTTTGCTACAGGCTTTGTTCTTTGAGTTTTTGAAAATGAGAATAGGAAAAATGAAACAGAGGAATGGAGAGATATATTTATAGCTTAAATTTCTGATTTTTAAAAATAAAATAAAATAAAATGAAAGGGTGACACTTGTTTAAAAATCTTACATTTGTCATTTACATATGCTAATTAACTTACATTTGTTAAACTATACATATTTAACTTACATTTGAAATTATGCATGTGTAAATATATTTTAAATGTTCTTTTATAAATGTTTATATTTAATTTTCAATTTAGTTAACACATTTCCTAATTTATATAAATAAAATCCTTTAAAGAAAATAATATAAAACAAATTATATACTAATAAAAATTACATATGTATATATATGTATAATATTTTTAAAACCAAATTTATTTTATGATAATTATCCTTTGAATTTCAAATTCAAATCCAAATTCAATGTTAAAATTCACTCATATATATATACATATACATTTAAACAAATATTTGTTTAGTTTGTTTGAAAATAATAATTTTTCTATTTAAAATCTACTTATATATATATATATATATATATATATATATAAACAATCCATTATTATTTGTTTTAAAAGAATAATTTGTCAATTTTTAAATAATTTATAAAAGAGATTATCACATTTTAATTGCTTGAAATTTCCAAGATATTACATTCCTCCCTCTTTAAAAGAATTTCATCCCGGAAATTTAAAAGCAAAAGATAATCCAACAACTTTTATTTCAATTAGTCCAAGCATACATGTCAACTATACACTAACAACCAAACAAATAATTCATCCAAACAAACATTATTATCTGTTCGGACACAATTCTGGATAAGATTTTCTAACACTATCTAGAGTTTCCCAGGTACAATCTCTGGGATCCTCGCTCCACTGCACCTTGACCAGTTTACCACCTTGTTTCTGAGCTGCTTCTCATCTTGATCAACTATTTGGACTGGATGCCTGACTACAGATACGTCCGGTTCGATCTCTAAATCTTCTTGCACTTCTGGCTTCACAACCAGAGATGGGTCGTGCACGTATTTCCTCAGACGAAATCCGTGAAAAACATTGTGAATTCTAGCCATCCGGACTGGCAATTCAATTTTGTAGGCCACTACACCAATTTTCTCAAGCACTCGGAACGGACCAATATACCTTGGGGCAAGCTTTTCCGTCTTCCCAAATCTGATCGCTCCTTTTATTGGGGAAACCTTGACAAAGACCAAATCTCCGACTTCAAATTCCAATTACCTACGTCTCTTGTCCGCATAACTGTTCTCGCAATCGTATGCTGCTTTCATTCTCTTCTTGACAAGCTCCACCTTCACAGATGCCTCTTGGATCAAATCTGGACCAAGAACAAGACGATCCCTTGACTCTACCCAACAGGATGGTGATCTACAAGGTCGTTCATATAAATAGGGTGCCATCTTGATACTCGCCTGATAACTATTATTGTACGAGAATTCCACTAAATGCAGATGGTCCTCCCAAGATCCACCAAAATCCAAAACAGAAGCCCTTAACATATCCTCAAGAATTCGATTAAGCCTTTCCGTTTGTCCGTCGGTCTGGGGATGATAGGCTAAACTCAAACTCAATCTTGTACTCAAGGCTGTTTGCAAAGCCTCCCAAAATTTACTGGTAAAGATTGGGTCACAGTCACCAATTATGCTGACAGGAACACTATGCAATCTAACAATCTCCTTCAAGAAAATCTCTGCCAAAGATGCTGCAGATCTGGCTGCCTTAACCGGAATAAAATGGAAGCTCTTGGTTAGCCGGTTCATGATTACCCATATTCCTTCGTTTCCCTTTCTGTTCCTTGGGAAACCGTCGACGAAATCCATAGAAATCATTTCCCACTTCCACTTAAGAACTTCCAAAGGCTGCAACAATCCTGGTGTCTTCTGTTGATCACCTTTCACTTGCTGGCAGATCACACATCCATTGACGAAAGCAGCAATATCCTTCTTCATACCCGGCCATCAGAAAACTCTCTTCATATCCGTATACATCTTTGAAATCCCTGGGTGGATACTCAACCTTGAGCGATGAATCTCTGACAAAACTTCTTGTTTCAAACCCTTGGAATTCGGAACACAAATCCTTCCGTTGATCCTCAAAATCCCCTGGTCATCAATCTCAAAACTGGAACATTGACCATTCTTGACTCTCCTGATGATTCCTCTCAATCTTCGATCCGATCCTTGCTTACTCGCAATCCTTTCCAGAAGAGATAGAACAATTTCCAATATAGATAGAACTGCATTCCTACTCAGAGCATCTGCCACAACATTCACTTTCCCTGGAGTATACAGGATATCCAAATCATAAGATGCCAAAAATTCTACCCACCTTTGCTGCCTCAAATTCATATCCTTCTGGGAGAAAAGGTACTTCAAAGGTTTGTGATCTGTGAAAGCTCGAACTTCTCTCCCAACAGATAGTGCCTCCAGATATTCAAAGCAAATATGATGGCTGATAATTCCAGATCGCGTGTAGCGTAATTCATTTCATGAGGCTTCAATTGCTTACTCGCATACGCAATCACTTTCCCATTCTACATCAGTATTGCACCCCACCCAACTCCACAAGCATCCGTGTAGACTTCGAACTTACTCTTACCATCAGAAATAGCTAGAATAGGTGCACTGGTCAACCTTGCCTTCAAATCCAAGAAAGCCTCTTCACACTTGGGGGTCCATTAAAACTTTTCTCCTTTCCGAGTCAACTTGGTTAAGTGTGAAGAAATCTTAGAACAGTCCTTGATAAATTTCCTGTAGTACCCTGCCAAACCCAGAAAACTACGGTCTTCTGTCGGAGTTTGCGGTTGCTTCCACTCTTGAATAGTGGCTACCTTGGCCGGATCAACAAAAATACCCTCACCAGAAACAATATGTCCCAAAAATCTGACTTCCGCTTTTCAAAAATGGCACTTCAAAAACTTAGCCTTCAGAACATGCCTCCTCAAAATCTCCAACACTATTCTCAAATGTCGCTTATGCTTCTCTTCAGACTTGGAGTAGACAAGAATGTCATCGATGAACACGAGTATGAACTTATTCAGCACATCCCGAAAAACTCGGTTCATCAAATCCACAAAATAGGCAGGAGCGTTGGTTAGCCCGAAAGGCATAATCACCCACTCATTAAAATAATTGGGTCCTCTGAACGCAGTCAAGGGTATACTGTCCTCAGCTACCCTTAACTAGTGGAAACCTGAAGCTATTTCTAACTGAGAGAAAATAGAAGCTCCATGGAGTTGATCAAAAAGATCGTCTCTATGGGGCAATGGATACTTATTCCTAATAGTAACCTTATTCAACTCTTGGTAATCCACATAGAATCTCGAAGACCCATCTGACTTGGTCACAAAGACTACAACATAACCCCAACTGGAAAAATTGGGCCGGATCAAACCTTTCTCTAAGAAATCTTGGGTCTGCTTCACCAGCACTTCTCTCTCTCTCGGTGCCATCCTTCTACTGGGCTGAATAATAGGTATTTCTCCCGGAACCAAATCAATCTGAAACTCTATCTCTGATGCGGGGGCAAACCTTTAACTTCCTCGAACACTTCCGAAAAATCTTTGACCACTTCGATGGATTCTATGCCTTCTGGAGATGCCTTGATTCCACACAAAAGATTACTCAAGTGAACTCCAGAATTATCGCAAGTCACTTTTGCGATCCTTCCCAATTCAGTTTCCAAGGTCACAGTTCTCTCTTCACAAATAAAAACAGCCTTATGCTATCCAGCCAATTCATTCCCAGAATAATGTCTAGCCCCTTGAAATCCAATACAAATGGGTCGTTAGAAAAACTACGGGACATATAAGAAATCCTTAGGCCTTTACAGATCTTATCTAACTTGGTTACCCCACCTATAGGATTATATACTAAAATAGGACGGTCTACCAAACTAGGGTTAAGATGAAACTTCTCTACTGAATCCAAAGAAATAAACTAGGAGATGCACCAGAATCAAACAGAACTGCTAATAAAATTGCCATCTAAAAACAAAGTACCTTCTAAAACGCCTTCTTCTTGGTCCACCTTCAAGAGCAAATACCTTATTCTGCCGGGCCTTCTGAAGAAGCGGACAGGCCTTCACCAATGTGCACCGACTGATAACAGTTGAAACACAAAGATTTCTGAAACAATGCTGAACCGGGTCCACTCCGACGCCGCTGCTGCTGATGAGATCTACCCCTGGGACACTTCTTAGCCAAATGTCCCTCTTGCTGACACACATAGCACTTACGAGGTCCATTGTTGCTTCACTTCTTCCCTTTGCCTTACTTCTTCCAATTTGGGTTAAATTTCCTTTTATTTGGACTGGAAGAAGTTCCACTTGGTGCTGCTGCAGATGCCAATGGTTTCTTGTTCATAAGCTCCTCATACCTCAATGCCATGTCGATCAACTCCATAAAAGACCCCTTAAGATGTGTCATCATCTTCTCATGGAACCCAGGCCTCATTCCCTGCATGAACATCTCATTCTTCTTGAGGGGTGTGTCGATAAAACCAAGTCCTTTGCAAGAAAATCATCGAACTTGTTCTCATATTCTAAAACCGACATACTCCCTTGGTTTAGATCCAGAAAATCTCTATACAAACGAGTCCTTCCAGCTATAGGCATGAACTGTTCCTCAAATAATTCCTTGAACTTATTCCAAGAAATATCATCCTCTGACATATTCACTGTAACTACATCCCACCAAGCTGCAGCTCCTTCTTGAAGTTGCCACGATGCCATCACCCTTTTTTGCTCGTCAGATAGATCCAAACTCTTAAAAATGCACTCGCATGAGCGTAACCAAGCCTGAACTTCTATGATGGACTCTGATCCTTTAAAAGATCTTCCTTCCAGATTGGTGAAATCCTTGCACAAAGCAGCAAAACTTACTCGATGCGGTGTTGGATTCACAGCCTCGCTACCAGTCGGACCTCTTCCATTATTGGTCGTCGTGTTGCCCACAACTCTGCCTCTCCTTCCTCTAGAACTCATGTTGGAGACCTGGACAGGTAAAACAACAATTTAGATAGGCATATAGATATATAAAAATTACAAATACGCGCTCTCAAGATAGATACTACTCCAAAGCCTAGGTATTATCTCAACCTAGCGCTCTGATACCAACTGTGGCGACCCGCCCTTCATTCCACAGAAAGATGCATCATCATAAGAAATAAATAGGTAGAAAAAGAATAGATAGAAAGAAAGAACAACAATATCAGAATCTCATAGTGGAAACGGAACAAAATATAATATTTCACATAGATATTACATAGTCATTATATCAGAGTCACATAGTTACACAACATCATCACATTAGACAGTCGTAAAGACCTGTCTATCCATTACATCCCAAAATACAACAGAAAAAAGACTCCAACACAATGGAAATAGATATATAGATATGCCAAGGTTCCTGCTCCAAGCTTTCCAAAATTCATCAAGCAAAACTTGATCACTTGGCTAGTCATAAAAATTTGAGTACCCAAGAGTTTAAGAAAAATAGAATAAACTCCGGGTCTGACATATGTCTGGTGTGAGTAAACGGTTAAGTTGTTTAACTTGAAAAACCTTTGAAATAAAAGGTATCTCGTAAGACTCTCCGCAAATAAACACGGACAAGTTTTTCCCTTACAATAACCAAAACATTTGATAGGAAATCTAGTTATATTATAATAGTTTCTAGGGTTTTCAAATAATTATTCACATAGATGAAAATTTTACATTATTAAATTCCAGCATACTAACTACAAAGTGGGTTCTACAATCAAAACCGTAAAGGGCGCGTAGGGAGAATGAATTCCATACAATGGCAGGGCTAGCGGGGTACCGCCCGTCACGGTACGTGGTCTAAATCACCGTACCGAGGATCCATCCTGATCCCCTGCATCACAAGACCGGAGCTATCCTTTAATGGATAGTCCAAATAAGACAACCCTGCAGTGTGGCCTAGAACCGCCCACATAGCCGAATAAAAGGGACCTCTAAACGGGGAAAATCTTATCCTACTTAGGTGCTACCCACTTAGCCTTGCGTGCACCTCCCCAGTTTTAGCCATTCTTAGTTGATGAGGCTTGAGGCTACGATCACCTTTAGAGAACACTTAACTTGGAATGCTCATCGTCCTCCATTGACGATGATCTGATAACATTCATCCATACAAGTTCGTTCCAGGTTTGAACGAAACCGAATGCATTATCTCGTTACACTCATTTTGGAATCACTTTCAGAGTTAACGACGATAACCCTTGCACTCTAAAACTTCATCTTGATCTTCACTTGAGATTTCACGACCTATCGTTTAACTTGGATCGGTGTGGTTTTCGGATAACAAATTTGGTATCCGTTCCCGGTCTCATCGAAATCCAAACGCCATCTTAAAGGTCAAGTTGTTTAAGGTTTAAGCAATTCAACTCAATCTAGAATATTGAATTCACAAAACATTCATCACAGATAAACAACATGCATTTATCACAGCGATATCCAATATCACATCATAAAATATCACAGATTATCATACTATAGATATTAATCAATCTAGACATTCTACACAATCAATCATCCATAAGCAAGACTTATTAATCCATACTATAATTAATTTAATTAACTCAAATTGAATTAATTACTTAAGAATTTATCACCTAACCCTGCTTAATTATTCATTAATTAATTACAAACCATTTGAATTAATTAATCATTCTTCAATTACCTTTATAAATAAATAAATAAATCTTTAATTACTGATTAATTATCCTTTAATTATTAATTAATAAATTTAATCCTTACCAGTTAATCAATCCTTAATTTCCAATTAATTAATCCTAATTACTTAATTAATTAATCCTCAATTACAAATTAATTAATATCTAATTACTTAATTAATTAATCCTTAATTACAAATTACTTAATTAATTAATCCTTAATTACAAATTAATTAATCTCCAATTACTTAATTAACTAATCCTTAATTACAAATTAATTAATCTCTAATTACTTAATTAATTAATCCTTAATTACAAATTAATTAATCTCTAATTACTTAATTAATTAATCCTTAATTACAAATTAATTAATCTCTAATTAATTAACTTATAATCCTTAATCATTAGTAAACCAAATTAATTAACTACTCTTTAATCATTAATTAATTAAATTAATTAATTACTCTTTAATTACTTTATTAATTTAATTAACCCTTAATCATCCAAAGTCTTAATTAACTTTAAGATAAACCATTTATCTTATTTAATCTCTTAATTATCATTATCATATAAATCTATAACATTTTATCTTTTGACTAACTATTTAATTAAACCATTTAAGTTTTTAAAAATAAACTTAAGAATTCATCTTAAATAATTTA
Organism: Allium cepa; assembly: GCA_030765085.1. NCBI lineage: Eukaryota > Viridiplantae > Streptophyta > Magnoliopsida > Asparagales > Amaryllidaceae > Allium > Allium cepa. The sequence continues at coordinate 941,245,214 of CM060934.1, read as the reverse complement.
AGTAAAATAAAACATACAACATCTTAAACCAAATATTAAATAAAAACATTATTTATATATATAAGAAATTCATTTAAGAAAAAGGATTTAAACTTGATTCATTTTAAATTTTAGAAACTTGCTTATATTTAAGTTCTTAAAACTGTTATAATTCACTTCGGGTTCAACCCAATAAACACTCGAGCCCAGACCCGAGACAATTCACCTTTCTTCTTTTTTTTAAAAAAAACTTGTTAAACTCTAAACTGTTAACCTGTTGATAATTCTCACGTTTTTACTCGAAGACGAACCCAAGCAACCCTGCCCTTTTCCCGAGCTTCCCTTCGAGACACACCACTACCCAACCTATTGACACTCCAGCCTCGCCGTGCACATGCACCAGTGATCAACGCCATCCTGACCATCGTCGATACCTTGTACACCATCACTTCAGACCACCCACTCTTCAACACAAACACCAAATCGAAATCGAGTTATCTCAATCAAACTGGAACAACAACCATTACCAGAAAACTTCCTCGACCCGACGTTTCCGACCACCAGCGTCCATGACACTCGATCCATACCTCCGCCGACCATCCACTCAACCTTTCCCCTAGGTCCGAAGAACCTCGATGCTCTAGAGACAATGTAGCGATCCCATTTCCAGACCTCGACCTAACTAGGTATTAAACCCTAATCCAGCATCGTGACGCCGTCTCGGTGGTTCAAAAATCCACCTGACGTTTTTCCCTAACTCGCCAACATCCTAGCAACCTCCAGTAGAGACCCCGACCACCCCGAGTCCTCCGATTATCGAAAATAGCCCAAAACCCATAATCTGATCAACTTCGAATTACTCACTCGATCTAGCACTAAAAATCAGGATTTAACTTCTAAAATTCATGATTTTTGATTGTGATTTAGATTATATAGGTAAATCAAAGAAATGCGATGCTTGAAATTTAAATGTTTGTAAGTTGCCTACTGTCTTTCCTAATTTCCAGAAAATTTTCAAACTTATTTTTACTTAAATATATTTTTAAAACTTTGATTATACTTAAACAAAGATAACTAGTTTAAATTTCTCAGCCTATAAGAGATTACAAGAGGAGATTTGAATTATTTAATCTAGATTTTAAACCTTGTAAATAAGAACAGGGTTATATATACATGCACACTTAACATCTCATATTTATAAACATGCAAGCCAAAATTACACTTATGCAAACAATTATCACTCATTATATAATATATACATCATATACAACAGATTAAACAAGTGTTAGTTTGTTTACTTACCTAAAAATATGATGAACAGAGAAGGTATAACTGAAATGCTTTTGATCTTTGAAACTTGTTGTTTGAACTGGAAATCCTTTGAAACTAGAAACTTGAAAATCACTTTAGATCTAAAACTTAGTTTAGTTGCTGAAATGATCTTTCTGAGATTTGAGATAGTTGTTGCTTTGAAAAGATTTTTGTTTGATTTAAATTTTCTGGTTTTAGATATGTTTACAGGCTTTTGTCCTTCTCTGGTTTGTAAATTTTTGTTACAGGCTTTGTTCTTTGAGTTTTTGAAAATGAGAATAGGAAAAATGAAAGAGAGGAGTGGAGAGATATATTTATAGCTTAACTTTATGATTTTTAAAAATAAAATAAAATAAAAAGAAAGGGTGACACTTGTTTAAAAATCTTACATTTGTCATTTACATATGCTAATTAACTTACATTTGTTAAACCATATATATTTAACTTACAAGTGTAATTATGCATGTGTAAATATATTTTAAATGTTTTTTTATAAATCTTTATATTTAATTTTCAATTTAGTTAACACATTTCCTAATTTATATAAATAAAATCCTTTAAAGAAAATAATATAAAACAAATTATGTACTAATAAAAATTACATATATATATATAATATTTTTAAAACCAAATTTATTTTAGGATAATTATCCTTTAAATTCTGAATTCAAATCCAAATTCAATGTTAAAATTCACTCATATACACACACACATTTAAACAAACACATATTTAATTTGTTTGAAAATAATAATTTTCTATTTAAAATCTAGTTATATATATATATATATATATATATAAACAATCCATTATTATTTGTTTTAAAAGAATAATTTGTCAATTTTTAAATAGTTTATAAAAGAGATTTTCACATTTTAATTGCTTGAAATTTCCGAGATATCACAAGAAGTTTACTTAAAAAGGTTTAAAATCAAAATTTTGGCCAAAAGCATATTTCGCCTAATTTGGTTTCGCTTATGTTGCTTTCGACTAAGACCCTCCGCCTCTTTTCACAAACCAATGTGCATAGTATCAACCTTTTGGTACACAGTGAATTAGACAAAGGCGGAAGGTAGGAGTCGAAACCAAAGGGTTTCGAAATTGTTAAAGCACCTTTTTGTTTTAAATGAGAAAAGCACCTTCTAAGGTTTTGACTATGTAGCTTTCGACTTAGTTGGCTTCCGACTAGGTCCATTTATTTTAAGAAAGGATAAAGATTGCGCCTTTGTTTTAAGAAGTAGCTTTCGACTAAGCTTGCTTCCGATTAAGTCAATGGTTTAAAAGGTTGGTTTAAAAACAGTTGCACCTTTGTTTTTAAACAATAGCTTCCGCCTATGTAAAAGCCTTTACTGCTACCTTTTACCTTTCGAAATAGAGCTTTCGTAGGTGTTGTTTTGTTTTCATAAAAACCCTGCCGCTTCTCTTATGCTTTTGGAAGGGTGGTTTTGACACCATCACCTTCTAACTTAGTGAAAGCTTTCGAAAGGGTAAGCTTTCGACCATGTTGCCTGTGACCCTTAGTGATTTTTAAAAGAATAACCTAAAGGTTTCGACTAGATATTGTTGAATGATTTCGAAAGGGTTTTCCACATGTTCTAAAATTGAACTCAAATGCTTTCGAAGGGTCTAAAGTTTCGAAGGGGGTTGTTCCCTTATGTTTTCGAAATGCCGTGAAAGAATGGTTTCGAAGGAGGGGTTTCCCCAATGATTTCAAAAGGTCTAAAGGAAAGGTTTTCCCAATTGTTTTGAATAAGTTTAATGGAAAGGTATTTCCTATGGTTTCGAAAGGCAATGTTTACTGATTTTAAAGGGGGATGTCTAAATTTTTTAGCTTTCAAAGGAAAAGGAATTTCAATGGTTTCGAAAGTGTTATATGAATGGTTTAAAAGGAAGATTTGGCCTTTCGACCTAAATGAAAGAAAGGATTTTACAAGGTTTTGAAAGGGATACTTTCAATAAGATCGAAAGGGATACATACAAATGATTAATGGTTTTCATCAACAAAGATTTGTGTAAAGTATATATATAATATGACAAGGTGATTTTGAGTAAAGCATGGTGTATAAATGTTTTCCTTACTTATGTTTGATTTAAAAGGTGTTAAATCAATTTAAATGAAATGATTTTCAAGGAAAATTGTAGGAGGTTATCCCTAAGTAAAATGATTCAGATATTAGAAGACTGGAGGGTTGAACCCTATACACTAGCTTTTAGCCTAGCCAATTTAGTCCAAAACTTCGACGTGTGGGGCTTTGTCATAGGTAAGACTAAAATTATGATTACACATAGAAGGGAATATGTTTTGTATACAGATAGGTTATTGGTGAGCCTGCAAAACCATTAGATCAGAAGATCTTGAGAAATTTCAAATTAAGGACAGACCATCCAAAAGAGAAGTATTTAACAGATAGTTAATTATAGACGTCCAAAAAGGGGTGTCTAACAGTTGTTAGATTATTTTATTATTTTGTCTGGTAGGTTCGAATTAACCAACGATCAATCAGTAAGCCAAACAAAACTATAATGTTCGGATAGATAGTCCATTTATTACATGATATAAATATTTATATAATGATGCTTTACAGTTTTAACCAATTTTGGTTGTAGGATAAAGGTTTGCAAAAGATCTGTTTTAAAAGGATATTAGTAAGGGAAAACCCGTTCTATTAAGCAGCATGGTCTCATTTATTATTCACACCGGGCTTTATGTCTAACTCGAAATTTATGTTTTCCCCTTAAGGTCTTGGGTGCCCAAAATTGATTTGAGTAGGGTAAGGAATTAAGGCTTAACAGGTTTAGTAGGATGACGAATAAAGCTACGGAGGGGAGCAGGAGGCTAACGGATAGCTATTTAGGAGTTGTAGTTCTTGTTTTAGTTGTTTTTCTCTGCTGTGTGTATTATGTCAGTTATGACAATATTACCCTGATCATCCAATGTGGCATCTTCATATGTCGCTCTTTGCTTATTTGGTAATAATTATATTTTGTCATTGACTAAGAAAACGCTTTAGGATTTGTAATTTGAATATGGAACATGTGTTTTGAAATGTAATGGAAAATTCTGTTTTGAAATTTATGTTTTGTTTCGTAGTCAAGTGCTTCTGATATTATAGATACCATTAACATGGCCGTATTTAGTCACCGAAAGTTAATACTATGGATGATTGCATCAACTGTAGCGCGTAGCTTTGGGTTTCTAGATAAGGGACGCTACAGGTTCCTAGTCAACCCATGAAAACTAGGATAAGAAAGTAGTTAATGGGGGCATCTGCAGGTACCTAGTTAATCCATGAAAACTAGGCTAAGAAGGGGGTTACTGGAATAATCCATAGGTTCCCTATAAACCCATGAAAACTAGGATAAGAGACGAGTTACTGGAATGACCAATAGGTTCAGGGGAATCCACGAATTAATTATTTTAATTGGTAGGGGCCTATAGGTTCATAGTAACTCCATGAAAACTATGAAATATGACAGGGTGTCCATGAATTATAAAAAGGTTATTAGTAAACCCACGAAAACTAATAGGTTAATAGTGACTCTAGAAATTATAAATATGACAGTGAGTCAATTAAACTGAGGATGGGAAATCCATAATGTTTATGTATGTATATCATCATAAAATTTTGAAATGACCGTGTTTTAACCATTGTGGATGCAGGAGCAATGTATATGGTTTTATAAATGTTTTAGGATACTAGTGAGGGGAAAAGTCATTCCGCTAAATGGCGTGGTCTTGCTAGATATCTAAATGGATTGAGATGTTAGATTATTATTCACACCAAGCTTTTTGTTTGATTCGAAGTTTTTGTTTTCCCCTTAAACTCTTGGGTACTCAATTGATTTTAAGTAGTCTGAGATTTAAGGTTTCCAAGTTCTCTTCTTAGATGAATAAAAATTCCAGAGGCATGCAGGAGGCAGTTAGTTATTTTGATTTATCCTTTTCCACTGTGTATTTTGGATGTAAAGGAAGACTTATTAGCCTTATTATATACCCCAATCAACCGACGGAGCATCTTCATATATCGCTCTCTCGTATGTTTAATAATTATATTTTTCTGAATGTGGTTAATGTTTGTGGGATTATGTAATGAACATAAAATATTTTGAATGGTATGTGGAAATGTGTTCATAATTTGTTAATTTTTTTCCATATTCTTATGATCTATGTATCAATGTATCTAACATTGCCGTATTTGGTCGTCGAGGATTAATAATTATAGATGACTGCGGCATCCGCAGTCGTTAGTTTTGGACCTCCAAGTAGGGGGATTGTAACAACCCGGTATTTTTAGCCATGCGCAGCCGCACATGTCGGACTTGAATTGCTCAAAATACCGCATTGTAAATAAATTTGGAGCAAATGAAATACAAATCACAGAATCACAGACACAGAACAAACAGAATACCTCGCAGCGGAATATAAAATACATAGTAGTTCATGAAGCTCCTACGGCAGAGTCTCAAACCAAAAACATAATACAGTCTGAAAACAACATAATAGAAATCCCGAATACATAGAAGTTCACTAATACATGAGATAAACTAGAATAGCTGAAACAGAAAGTAGATATAAATGTAGATAAGCAGAAACTCCAGCAAAGACCAGCTCCAGAAAGAGAATCCAAAGCTGTGAATACTCAGGCTGACCCGAGCGTAAAGTAAAACACAAAACACTCGAGTCAGGACAATATATACTTATATAACGTAAATCAACTCAAGTGAACTGTAGTAGAAATGCACCATAACTTAAAGGATGCTTGGGATTGCCCATCCTTTAAAGATCAGTTAAACCATAAATTAAATACATCCCGTGGTTAAAATTTCAAAATAGTATTTATACTTCGAAATCAAATAACATTTAAAAATTCAATATCATTCAAAATCCATTTCAAAATATCAAAATATCATATCTTCCAAACCACATTCATTTTTATTTAATTTAAATACCATTTCAAAACACATTTCGAAACAGTTTATATTTCGAAACAAATTGCTTCATTTAAATCATTAAAATAAAGATATTATATTTAATAATTAAATTATTAAATTTTCAAAATTTTAATCTTTCAAAGTTCATTCATTCACTTAAATTTATTAAAATAATGAAAATTCAACTTTCGCAGCATTTAGAAAATGCTACGGAAAATCACAGTTAAAACAGTTCAATTTAACAAAAGACAAAATTTAAAATGATGTAATAGGGTTCCATTAGTTTCAAATAAACTTAGTTAAATCAAACCATTATAACATTCACAAAAAATGCTATAATAGCCTTTAATTAAATTGAGCCATTTGGTTCATTATTATCAACTACAGCATTTACAAATGCTGTATTATCCTTTACATTAGAATTAATAACATTTTAGAAATGCAGTAAATTAACTTCAAATATTCAGTATAATTTCACAAAAAATTATATTTTTATTTAAACCATTTTTAACTTATAAAATCATATAATTTCACTTTTAAAACAATCATTCAAATACCCATATATTCATGATTTTATAAAGTTAAATCTCTATTCAAAAATCAAAATTTAATAGTAATTCACTTATTAAATTCCAACATTAAATTTTAAATTCATTAAATTAAATTCAACTTAACACTTAAGTTTAAATTTTCGAATATAATTTAATTTCATTTTTGTTTACTTAACTTAAAATTCAGTTTTAAGCCAAATTCACAAATTTCCAATTTTAGTAATATTTCAAAATTTGAACTTAAATATTCATTCATTTCACATTTTAACTTAATTCAAAAATCATTAATATATTATAAAATTATTTTAAATTCATTTAATTCAAAATATCATAAATTTATCATATTTTCATATTTAATTTAAATTCCATTTATCACCAAATTATAATTTCCAAAAAAACTTACATTTCAGATTTTCTAACTTAACCATTAATTTATTTCACTTATAAATTTTCAGAGAGTCAATAATACTTTACAAAAATCATTTTTAATCAAAATATTATAATATTTACATTTCTAAAATATTTTAAAATTTTAAGAAAAACATTTTTAACAACGGGTCTGTATTTCATTTTCTAGCCTAGGTAAAGTGATACGGGTAATATATCATTTCAACCCGTAATTTACAAAGAAAACCCGGGTTTGATCATTTCAAACCCGCAATCCCAAGTAAATGAAAATAATTGAAAATCATTCAGGCCTATCATTTCAGCCCATAATGATTTTCTCCTATTCTAAAGTCCATTCGGGTATGTATCATTTCAACCCATAGTGATTCTAATCTAAAAGGAACTTGCAGTGTGATAAACTGATAAAAATAATAGAACAGCATAATATAATAGTAACATATGATATAACAGGCGTTTAAGCATGGGTGAACATCATAAAATTATAACATAGCAGGCGTAACATGGTGATGTATTTTACAGATTCAAAAGGGGTCAATTTACTAGTTATAAATGTACGTATTGTCTGGTGAGAATAACTCACTAGTTTGTGCTGGAGACACAACGATGAATGCATGAATGAGATCCAAACAAGCACGATAAAATGATACAAATATGAGTGGAGGAGCCAAAGTATCAAACCCCTTGAATACAAGTCACACAAAACAATAATAATAACATAAGTTTCAAATGCAAATACGATAAACAATGATAGAATAGACTGCACAAATCAAAGCGGAATTGTTTTGCACTTGTCTCCAACACACATTGGGTTCGGCCATGAGTGTATTACAGGTCTAAAGCAATGTTTTTGGTTCAGGTCTGGGTTGCTAAGGGTCGGCCTAACATGCTAGAAGGTGGTGCAAAGGTGGGTGGTGGTGGAAATACACTAACAAAGCAATATACAAGAGTTTAAGGCCATAGTTTGGCTCGGCCAAGGGCATAAAGGTCACGACTATTTCAGGTGGGGTCAGTAGGTGGTTTGCAGAGGTGTCTCGGGTCTGGAACAGGGCTGGTGGTGGTGGTGTTTGGTCGGCCATGGGTGGTGGAAGCGGTGGATGTTGATGATGTGTTCGGTCTAGGCAAGTTTTATGAAGTTTTGTTGGATTTTGGTGATGGATCAATCAACAAGGAGGCATGGCTTGGGGTTTGGTCAGAGAAAAGATGAAGATGGTGATGTTCTCAGGTGGTGGTGGAGGTGGCAGGGGCTGGAGAGGAGGTGACCGAACCTATGACATAAAAGAAGAAGTGCAAATCAAATTCAAACAATAAGAAATAAACAAAAGAAGAAGAGAAAAAGAATTCTTTTACCAAATTTTCTCCTCAAGCAAGGCCGAATTTTTTTTGTTTCAGAAGTGGGAAATGAGTTTACGTGAATGGAAATGAAAATATGCGGCTGAAAAATGTGTATAATAAAAGCTAATTGATGAATAGTTATGTTGAATGTGAAAGGGTGGAAGGCAAATGGCCATTTGAAAACCAAAAGTCATAACCCTTTCAAATTTCTTTTAATTTATTTATATAAGATTAAATTACTGAAAATAATAATTATTGCAGTTAAAATTTCGAAAATTTAACTAAATATAAAAATATATAAAAATATTATTAATTATATAAGGTTTAAATAAGAAAATTGCACAAAATTGCAAACTAGACTAGAAAATTTGAAAATGAACAGAATGAACTTTGGAAAATTTATATGGACTTGTAAAAATATTTATAATAAAGATAATAATATAAAAATAAGAATAAAAATGCATTCACAAAATAAATATATAAATTTTAATTAAATATAATTTAAATGAAGAAAATAGCAGAAAAATAGAAAACAACCTTTAAAAATAGGAAATAAATACAGTAAATTTTGGAAATTTTTTATTATCACTTTAAAAATATTAAAAGACAAAATATACATAAAATAACATATTAACAGATATTAAAATAAAATATAACATAGAAAATATGATTTATATAATTTAAAATAGACAAAATTTCAAAATAAAACAAATTATACTCAAAATTGAAATGTACATAACTTTGACAAATTAAATCCGTTTTCAACGAAACGAAAAGCAGTATTCAAGTTATTAAATCTATTTTCATAATAAAAGATAAAATTCAAGAATTTAAATATTTAAATTTGAAATTTAAAAGTCAAGGTTTGACCAGTTTGAACAGAAATTCATCTTTCAGTAAAATATCCAATTTATACCGGTTTGAAATTATAATTCACATAATAATCAACACCTACATTTACAAATGAAATGTTTGAAATAAAATAAGTTTAAAATAATTTCAAAATAAAACATAGTCAAATATTAAAATATATGAAAAATCTAGGGTTGTTACACTCTCCCCCACTCAAATCTTTTCGTCCTCGAAAAGGAAGGAAGCGGAGAAACAACAAGAAAGAACAATAGGCTGGAAGACATCTTGAAAGAAGGTAGGGACAAAGTAGCTAGGTGGGAAAGCAGGTTGAAAGACATGGATGAACCATTATTTTAATTTTTTTTATATTTGACATGTTAAACATTTAATATGATAATTAGTTATTTGATTCAAATTTGATAGTTCGAAGTAAACAATATTTAAGACATTTTAAATCATGATTAGAATATCTTTTATACAATAATTTACCAAAATACTTTTATAACCGATGTCTTAACGAGTTTACTTCTGTTCCTGCAGACTCTAGCTATGCGTTGATCAGGCGCAAAGCTAGAATTCTCCAAGTACTTAGTAGACCTGTTTCAACACCCAGTGAAAATACTAAAAAAAATAGGTATGAGAAGTTCCGCTCAAAATCCAATGTCAAATGATGATAATACGAAGCAGTGGCCCGCTGTTGATCCAGTATTTACGAAATGGACACAACACTTTCCAGAAGATCCTTCTACCTTCTGGATTCCAGAAAAATATCGTAACCAGTTCGTAAACAAGGGACCATCCACCCCTGCTGCAGTGGTACGCTGTTGATTCAATGATTTACGCAGTGGATGCACTTCCTTCCCGGAAGATCCATAAACAACAGATCCCAGGATCGAAAGCGCCTCCATTGGGTAAACTAAAGAACCATTTACCCTGAAAAAAATCGAGGAAGTCATGAGTTTAAGTCCGGACAAGCATATCAGTTCGAATCCATTTCTGAATTCACCCAAGTCCATTAGGGTTTATCGGTCGAATCCATTCCTGGATTCCCCAAGTCCATCTGGGTCGAAGCATATCACTATACTTCTTACGGAGGATACTTCCCATACCTCTTACATCAAATATAATATACCATATATAGTGGCCCTTCAAAATCATAGCTTCAAATATCGCACTTATATAAATTCCATTATACATAAGATTTCATTTTCAAATCAAATACTTTCCAAAATCAATAGTATATCAAATCATACTTATATAAACTTCGATTATATAAGATTTTAATTTACAAATTGAGTACCTTTTCAATTCAACATTTTCAAATCAACTTCATACTTATACAAATCCATTTTATATAAGTTCGATAACTACCAAATCAATTATTTAGTAAAACAAGGTTCTCAATTTTAATTTGTTTCAATAACATATAAGTTTCAAAATCATATATGATTTCGCCAAATCATTTCTTCTAAATTACATATACTCAGTTTCAAAGTTTCTTAAAACAATAGATTTAGAAAATAATCCAAATTTCCAAATCAAAAAAAATTTAGGTCAAACAAATTCATTTCCATTTCAAACGTATATTCACTTTCAAAAATCATAATACTTTCAAAGTTATAAATCTTTCGAAACCAAAATACTTGAAATCATTACACTTTGAAAATCATAACTTTTCTAAATCATACATTTGAAATCATAAAACATCCCTTTAATTCTTTACATTTCACAAATTTATTCAATTTAAACCCAAGTCTACAAGTTCCAGCTTTAATTCAATTCAAACCGTCAGTTTCAATTCAATTTAGTTTTCCAACAAAACCATTTCAAATATTATCAAATTTCAAATAAAGATTTGATCCGCAAAATAAACTATTCAATATTTTATATATTTCAGAGCTTAAATGTACCGTATTCCAAAACTAAATTTTATAGTTTCATATATCTCAAATTTTACTTCATTATTACTTAGTTTTGACATATTCATTTCATAAATCCATCATTTTTAATTAAACTCAAATTACAAGTAAACCAAATATCCTTTCATACAAATATAAACTTTAAATTTCATTTATCAAAATCAGTTATCATTCCTGATTCACATTCTTTATCAAATAAAGATTATATCATTCAAAGCCTCATTATCAAATCATTATTTGAATTCAATTTCAAATATTTAAATTTAAATATCATTTAAAAAAATCAAATATGTCATTCAATTATTATTTCAAATATCATTGCAAAATACATTTCAAAATTCCTTTCAAAAATTCATTTATCTCATTACATTTCATTCCATTTAACACATAACCAAGTAAACCTTATTTAAATTTAAATTCAATTTAAATTCCTTGAAATTAAAATTTAAATATTAAATTATATTCAAAACTCCTTAAATTTCACAAATAATCAATTCCAAAATTAAATCATTTAACTTTTTAAAACATAACTCAATAGTGTTAAAATCTATAACATTACGAATCATTGTCAAATTATAACAATGAAAGCATTTAAAAGTGCTATCGTAACTTATAGTTTCCAAAATAGTTTAGTTCAAGAATAACGACATTTATAATATGCCATAATAGATATTTAGTTAATTCAAACAAAGTTAAATTCAAAAACAACAGCATTTTAAAGTGTTGTCATAAAACTATAGCATTTTAGAAATGCTATTATTAAAATTCCAGATTTTATTATAACTTTTCAATAACAATACAACTTCAATTTTAGCAAATTTTAAACTTATAAATCATATTTCTAGACTTCAAAATTTCACATTTAAATAATTTTTAACATATGATTCATCACAACAAAATTTTAAATCAAATATTCAACTTAAAACTCACTTTCATTTGTTAAGTCAAAATTCACTGTTTTTCTTAACTTATAAATTTAACAAAAACTCAACATCTTACTTCAAATATCTTTTCAAAACTATATTTCATACCAGTATAATTCGAAATAGTCTTATTTATTTCACTCCACAACAGTTTCAAACTTATATAAATCATATTACTTTATACATTAATCATACCAAACTAAACTTATACTTTATCAAATACCTTATACCATTCAAAATTTCTTAGCTTTGAAAAGTTAACCTTGATTTGGAAGTGCTCGAACCTTCAAAATAGTCGAAGAAATCATATTTTCAATCCAAGAGTTGGAAATCACCAACATTTAGTAAATCGATTCCAATAGGTAAGGTTATACCAAAACAAATCTGAATCTCGAGGATTGAACACCGGCTTATTTTAAATCATTTCAATTACATATATATACACATATCTTTCGAATATCAAACCATACTTCAAAATCGAAAATCAAAATTTGGTTTCATAAAATCACTCGCATAGCAAAGCTACTAGAGTGGCCTCTTCCCTACTCAGAAACTCAAAAATCAATGTCGATGATGCATGTATTCATCACCGAAATTATTTTTCAGCGACATAAGTGGGTTCTGGACTTTTATTTCTTGAAACTTCTTTGAAATCTCTTTGACATCATTGGAATTCATTCGAATACATTTGGAACATTTCTTATTTGGAAAAATATCTTTAAATCATATTATTATTATATGTTTTCCAAAATCTTAAAAACCCATTTCAAAACACCGGAGTTCGATTCCTCGAAATTCAAATTCAAACCCTTCATTTATAAATCATTTTTATATAAATCACATTTTCTTATAAATTTCCAAAATTTCAAATCCTTTCAAAGCTTCAAAATTTCATTTTCCAAAGGTAAAAATCCTTATTGAAAACATTTCACTTTTATATACAAAATAGGGTCATCCTTGTCAAAATAATAATTTCGATGTGTGCACAAATTCAAAATACAATCAAACACAAATTTCCAAAGAATGATTCAAGGTTAGATTTCAAGCAATACAGAGATTCGAATTTAGAGGAACTCTAATCAAATAGAATTCTGTTTCGAAGATAAGCTCGAATGAAGATAAGATAATTTTATTACCAAATAGAAGATGATAAGCCTATATAAATCGCAGGCGACCTTAACCGGTCAACCGTGGCTTCAGTAATATAATCAATTCGAAAATCTAAGGCAAATCGACATTCGATCGCCAGAGATAAAATCCGGGTAGAGCAGGAGATAGATAGCATCGAAAACCGAGGATACAGGAATCTTCGGTGAATCAATGCCAATTATAAAGGATTTTCACCCCTTTACAAATCATTCAAAGATTTGCGGAATCACCGATCTTTATAGAGGTCATTCCAAAGTGGAGTTATGAAATGCTCCAAAATCAAAATGGATAGAATAGGGAAGACAAGACTGGATGTTAGAACAAGTGGGAGCGTTCCAAAGTTCAAGGAATCCTAATCGATAAGAATCCTAACCAAGAGATTTCTAACAAGATGGATACTGAAGGGATGAAGTTTTGAAAATCTTGGTTTCAAAATGAGAAATTTTTATACCAAAATAATTTTTGAAAATCCTTTAAAAATCATTTGGAAATTATTTTATACTTCGAAAATACGTTCTCTCACAAGAAAGGATTGTGAGATTGATTTCACTCATTATAGGGTATTTCTACCCTATCTCTAATGAGTTTTTTCTCCACAGGCTATGGTTTGCCTAAAACCAAAGCTCTGATACCAAATGTAACAACCCGGTATTTTTAGCCATTCGCAGCCGCACATGTCGGACTTGAATTGCTCAAAATACCGCATTGTAAATAAATTTGGAGCAAATGAAATACAAATCACAGAATCACAGACACAGAACAAACAGAATACCTCGCAGCGGAATATAAAATACATAGTAGTTCATGAAGCTCCTACGGCAGAGTCTCAAACCAAAAACATAATACAGTCTGAAAACAACATAATAGAAATCCCAAATACATAGAAGTTCACTAATACATGAGATAAACTAGAATAGCTAAAACAGAAAGTAGATATAAATGTAGATAAGCAGAAACTCCCGCAAAGACCAGCTCTAGAAAAAGAATCCAAAGTTGTGAATACTCAGGCTGACCCGAGCGTAAAGTAAAACACAAAACACTCGAGTCAGGACAATATATACTTATATAACGTAAATCAACTCAAGTGAACTGTAGCAGAAATGCACCATAACTTAAAGGATGGTTGAGATCGCCCATCCTTTAAAGATCAGTTAAACCATAAATTAAATACATCCCGTGGTTAAAATTTCAAAATAGTATTTATACTTCGAAATCAAATATCATTTAAAAATTCAATATCATTCAAAATCCATTTCAAAATATCAAAATATCATATCTTCCAAACCACATTCATTTTTATTTAATTTAAATACCATTTCAAAACACATTTCAAAATAGTTTATATTTCGAAACAAATTGCTTCATTTAAATCATTAAAATAAAGATATTATATTTAATAATTAAATTATTAAATTTCCAAAATTTTAATCTTTCAAAGTTCATTCATTCACTTAAATTTATTAAAACAATGAAAATTCAACAATCGCAGGATTTAGAAAATGTTACGGAAAATCACACTTAAAACAGTTCAATTTAACAAAAGACAACATTTAAAATGCTGTAATAGGGTTCCATTAGTTTCAAATAAACATAGTTAAATTAAACCATTATAACATTCACAAAAATGTTATAATAGCCTTTAATTAAATTGAGCCATTTGGTTCATTATTATCAACTACAGCATTTACAAATGCTGTATTATCCTTTACATTAGAATTAATAGCATTTTAGAAATGCAGTAAATTAACTTCAAATATTCAGTACAATTTCACAAACAATTATATTTTTATTTAAACCATTTTTAAATTATAAAATCATATAATTTCACTTTTAAAACAATCATTCAAATACCTTTATATTCATGATTTTATAAAGTTAAATCTCTATTCAAAAATCAAAATTTAATAGTAATTCACTTATTAAATTACAACATTAAATTTTAAATTCATTAAATTAAATTTAAATTAACACATAAGTTTAAATTTTCAAATATAACTTAATTTCATTTTTATTTACTTAACTTAAAATTCACTTTTAAGCCAAATTCACAAATTTCCAATTTTAGTTATATTTCAAAATTTCAACTTAAATATTCATTCATTTCACATTTTAACTTAATTCAAAAATCATTAATATATTATAATATTTTAAATTCATTTAATTCAAAATATCATAAATTTATCATATTCTCATATTTAATTTAAATTCCATTTATCACCAAATTATAATTTCCAAAAAAACTTACATTTCAGATTTTCTAACTTAACCATTAATTTATTTCACTTATAAATTTTCAGAGAGTCAATAATGCTTTACAAAAATCATTTTTAATCAACTTTAAATCAAAATATTATAATATTTACATTTCTAAAATATTTAAAATTTTAAGAAAAACATATTTTAACAACGGGTCTGTATTTCATTTTCTAGCCTAGGTAAAGTGATACGGGTAATATATCATTTCAACCCGTAATTTACAAAGAAAACCCGAGTTTGATCATTTCAAACCCACAATCCCAAGTAAATGAGAATAATTGAAAATCATGCAGGCCTATCATTTCAGCCCATAACGATTTTCTCTTATTCTAAAGTCCGTTCGGGTATGTATCATTTCAACCCATAGTGATTCTAATCTAAAAGGAACTTGCAGTGTGATAAACTGATAAAAATAATAGAACATCATAATATAATAGTAACATATGATATAACAGGTGTTTAAGCATGGGTGAACATCATAAAATCATAACATAGCAGGCGTAACATGGTAATGTATTTTACAGATTCAAAAGGGGTCAATTTACTAGTTATAAATGTACATATTGTCTGGTGAGAATAACTCACTGGTTTGTGCTGGAGACACAACGATGAATGCACAAATGAGATCTAAAAAAGCATGATAAAACGATAAAAATATGAGTGGAGTAGCCAAAGTATCAAACCCCTTGAATACAAGTCACACAAAACAATAATTATAACATAAGTTTCAAATGCAAATACGATAAACAATGATAGAATAGACTGCACAAATCAAAGCGGAATTGTTTTGCACTTGTCTCCAACACACATTGGGTTCGGCCATGAGTGTATTAAAGGTCTAAAGCAATGTTTTTGGTTCAGGTCTAGGTTGCTAAGGGTCGGCCTAACATGCTAGAAGGTGGTGCAAAGGTGGGTGGTGGTGGAAGTACACTAACAAAGCAACATACAAGGGTTTAAGGCCATAGTTTGGCTTGGCCAAGGGCATAAAGGTCACGACTATTTCAGGTGGGGTCAGTAGGTGGTGTGCAGAGGTGTCTCGGGTCTAGAACAGGGCTGCTGGTGGTAGTGTTTGGTCGGCCATGGGTGGTGGAAGTGGTGGATGTGGATGATGTGTTCGGTCTAGGTAAGTTTTATGGAGTTTTGTTGGATTTTGGTGATGAATCAATCCACAAGGAGGCATGGCTTGGGGTTTGGTCAGAGAAGAGGTGAAGATGGCGATGTTCTCAGGTGGTGGTGGAGGTGGCAGGGGCTGGAGAGGAGGTGACCGAACCTATGACATAAAAGAAGAAGTGCAAATCAAATTCAAACAATAAGAAATAAGCAAAAGAAGAGGAGAAAAAGAATTCTTTTACCAAACTTTCTCCTCAAGCAAGGCCGAATTTTTTTTGTTTCAGAAGTGGAAAATGAGTTTACGTGAATGAAAATGAAAATATGCGGCTGAAAAATGTGTATAATAAAAGCTAATTGATGAATAGTTATGTTGAATGTGAAAGGGTGGAAGATAAAGGGCATTGAAAACCAAAAGTCAAAACCCTTTCAGATTTCTTTTAATTTATTTATATAAGATTAAATTACTGAAAATAATAATTATTTCAGTTAAAATTTCGAAAATTTAACAAAATATAAAAATATATAAAAATATTTATTAATTATATAAGGTTTAAATAAGAAAATAGCACAAAATTGCAAACTAGACTAGAAAATTTGAAAATGAACAGAATGAACTTTGAAAAATTTATATGGACTTATAAAAATATTTATAACAAAGATAATAACATAAAAATAAAAATGCATTCAAAAAATAAATATATAAATTTTAATTAAATATAATATAAATGAAGAAAATGGCAGAAAAATAGAAAATAGCCTTTAAAAATAGGAAATAAATATAGTAAATTTTGGAAATTTTTTATTATCACTTTGAAAATATTAAAAGACAAAATATACATAAAATAACATATTAACACATATTAAAATAAAATATAACATAGAAAATATGATTTATATAATTTAAAATAGACAAAATTTCAAAATAAAACAAATTATACTTAAAATTGAAATGTACATAACTTTCACAAATTAAATCCGTTTTCAACGAAAAAAAGTAGTATTCAAGTTATTAAATCTATTTTCATAATAAAAGATAAAATTTAAGAATTTAAATATTTAAATTTGAAATTTAAAAGTCAAGGTTTGACCAGTTTGAACAGAAATTCATCTTTCAGTAAAATATCCAATTTGTACCGGTTTGAAATTATAATTCACATAATAATCAACACCTACATTTAAAAATGAAATGTTTGAAATAAAATAAGTTTAAGATAATTTAAAAATAAAACAAAGTCAAATATTAAAATATATGAAAAATCTAGGGTTGTTATAGGGATGTTACAAGTTTGTATCAGAGCATAGATTTATGAAACGTTAAAACGAAGTTAAACTTAAAAGCTTTTTGAAACATAATCTAGTAAATCAGAATTGTGATCTGGGTTTGGGTTACTGCTATAGTAATGTACTTGTATTTGATATATATGTATATATCTAAGTACGTGCCCTCCTTTCTCTTAGACCGTTTTCTGTATCTTACAAAGGCTTGTTTGCAGATTTACGAGAAGAGGATATGGAAGTTGGAAATGGAAAAGTAAATCTAGGTGGAGGAAGCACCATAAAAACAGAAATGCTCGACCTAATACCAAGAGGAACCAAGGTCAACAGACTAATGCTAACCCAAATGCTAAAGCCAATGTCGGTGCTGGAAATCCACCATTAGATATGGGGATACTGTATCAGTTGTTAGCCAATCTTTCGTAAGCCGGAGCTGCTGGTATAGTCAAAGGAGCTAATCTTGTAGCTCCAGCTGGATATAATTATGCTAGGTTAAGCAGAGACTACACCGGTCTGGGTGGAAAGCCATTTATGGGAGGAAGAACCGACTTGTGCTGATTTCAGAATGAGGCATGACCAGGGGTTTCTATCTGAGGTTGCTAAGTCAGCGTTGATGAGGAAGTTTATGGATTTAGTCCATGGAGATATGTCAGTAATCGAGTATGCTGCTAAGTTCGATGAGCTAACTCGATATGGATATACTACTATAGACACTGACATCACAAGGAATGAAAGGTTCATTCGAGGATAGAGACCGAAGCTTGCTAGAATGACCAAGACTCATGTCAGAAGCCTTGTCATATGGTAGTGGAGATAGTTATTCGCCATGAAGAGATGCTTGCTGTTTCAGCTAGGGAGAAACCACTTGAATCCTAGGGTCCTTAGGGGAAGAAGTGGAAATTCTTTAAGAAGAAGGGAGCCCAAAAAGAGGATGCTCCCAAGAAGCCAAAGGCTGATTTAGTGTGCGTCAAGTATGTTAAGAAAGGTCATTATGCTCACGAGTGTTGGAAAGGCAAGGGGAAGAGGCATGTAGAGAAGAAGAATGTGAAATGCATCAACTGTAACCAAGTTGGGCATTATAAGAACCAGTGTCCAGAGCGATTCAAGGTGGACAGAGGGAAGGTTTCTGCTATTGGACCACCATCTTCTTCTAGTTCTACTACAGTAGAGAAAGGGAAAACTATGATGGAAGGTACGCTATTGGTTCAGAGTATACCAGTTAGGGTACTATTTGATATCGGTGCATCACATCATTTATATCACAGTATTTGGTTGACAGGTTATGCATTAGCCCACATACCTTGTTACTACCTTAAAGAGCGTGTGAAACTCTAGGGAAGAGCTGTGACCAGTTAGAACTTGATTTGTTGGGTTACAAGTTTGCATGCAGTTTGTATGTTTTTGATTTCATAGATTTCGGATCGTTTTGGGTATGGATTGGTTGGGTAAGTATGAGGCTAGGATTTTTTGCAAGGATAGTGAAATATCATTGAGACACCCTAAAAGTCTTAAGCGAATCATCTTCTTAGTAGAGAATTTCAGTAGGAGTGTTTGTGCTTTGTTAAGAGCCATGAAAGTAGGAGAAGAGTTGAATCAGGTTTATATGGTAAGGGAATTTGCATATGTTTTGAGCCGGTCACAGGATTACCACCGAAACGAGCCATTGAGTTTCGAATAGATCTTGTACCAGGAGCCGAACCTATGAGTAGACCACCTAGCAGGATGACACCGACGAAGATAAAGGAATTGAAGGTGCAGCTAATGGATATAGAAGGAAGGAATTTTATTAGATCAAGCAGTTTGCCTTAGGAAGTGACCGTAGTATTCATGAAGAAACCAGATGGATCGTTAAGGATGTGCATCGACCATCGTAAGTTAAATGAAAGGACGATCAAAAATAGGTACCCTCTAACGAGGATAGATGATCTGTTTGATCAGTTGAGTGGAGTCAAGGTGTTTTCCTAACTGGATTTGGCGACAAGGTTCCATCCGTTGAGAGTGGCGGAGGACAGCATTCCTTTGATAGCATTTCAGATTAAATATGGTTCGTATGAGTGGTTAGTAATGCCATTCGGATTGACAAATGCACCTACTTTCTTTATGGATTTGATGAATCCGAGTCTTCCGAGAGTATTTCAATAGATTCATGTTGGTGTTTATAGATGACATTTTGGTACACACTAAGAATGAGAAGGAGAATGAAGTTCATCTTAGAGTTTTGCTTGAGATGTTGAGGCACAATCATCTAAAGGCGAAGTTTTCCAAGTGTCAAAGTGGTTAAGTTTCTTAGTCACGTGGTTTCAGAGACAGGGTTGTCAGTCGATCCAGATAAGATCGAAGTTGTGAATAATTGGAAGAGGCCAGGGACGGTAATCAAGATCAGGAGTTTTGTTGAACTTGTAGGCTGTTACCGGAGATCCATTGAGGATTTCTCGTGGATAGTAGCACCTTTGACAAAGTTGACTAGGAAAGATGTGAAGTATGTTTGGTCCGACAAATATAAGGAAGGGTTCGTTAAGTTAAAACATTTGTTGACCAATGCACCAGCGTTAGTGGTTCCAGATGGAAACCAAGGGTTGGTAGTGTACACTGATGCATGTGGAACAGGATTAGGAGCGGTGTTGATGTAGAAGGGTTAAGTTATTGCATACGCATTTAGACAGCTTAGACCAGACGAAGTAAGATATCCTACTCATGACTTGGAGTTGGCTGCGATGATTTTTGCCTTGATGACTTGGAGGCATTGTCTCTTGGGGAGAGATTTGAGTTGTATACCGATCATAAGTCTCTTAGATACTTATTCTCTTCGAAGGAGTTGAATATGAGACAAAATAGGTGGCTGGATTTTTTGGCTGCTTATGATTTTGGTATAGAATATACTCCTGAAAAAGAAAATAAGGTAGTAAATGCTCTTTGTAGATAACATCAGAATGTGGTTTTAGCTATGTTAGAAGAATGGAAGGATCCGAAAGCTTTGGCCATTTGCAGTATGCAGTTAAGATCTATAGCTAATACCAGTCAAGGGACTGCCATGTTGTCTTGTTTAG
Organism: Allium cepa; assembly: GCA_030765085.1. Lineage (NCBI taxonomy): Eukaryota > Viridiplantae > Streptophyta > Magnoliopsida > Asparagales > Amaryllidaceae > Allium > Allium cepa. The sequence continues at coordinate 941,224,172 of CM060934.1, read as the reverse complement.
AAGTTCGACCGGTGATAATCGAGTGTATGTCTTCTAAGCAAAGAGAAGATCCAGTTTTAGCCGAGAGGATTGTAAGGCTTGAGGTAGGGTCGGAGATCAATGACCTAAAGGATTACAGTCTTGACCTAAGGGGATGGTTGAGATATGAAGACAAGCTTCTATTAGGAAGGTATGAAGAGAGATGTTGGCTTGTGGGTTAGGCAGTGTATAAATTGTCAACAAGTGAAAGCCGAACATTAGAAACCGATTTGGTTACTTCAGCCTTTAGAGATTCCAATGTGGAAGTGGGATTCTATATCCATGGATTTTATTGATGGGTTGCCAATTCAAGTAGAGGAAATGAGAGTATATGGGTCATTATAGATGGGTTGACCAAAAGTTCCCATTTCATTCTAGTAAAGTCAACCAGGATGGCACCTGTTTTGCCGAGGTTGTTCATGAAAAACATAGTTAAACTCCATGGGATTCCTAGTAGCATAGTCAACGACAGAGATGCATTATTCACTAGCGAATTTTGGAAGAGTCTACAAGAGGTATTAGGTACCAAGCTCAAGATGAGTACAACATATCATCCATAGATGGATGGGAAGACAGAGAGAGTCAACAAAGTACTCGAGGATTTGTTGAGATCTTGTGTATTAGATTTTGGTGGATCTTGGGAGGATCACCTACATTTCATTGAGTTTTCCCATAATAATAGTTATCAAACTAGCATTAGAATGGCGTCTTTTGAAGCTTTGTATGGAAGGCCAGGCAAATTGCCGGCATGTTGGTTGGAGATTGAAGACAGATTAGTCTTAGGTCCGGATTTGGTTAGAGAGGCGTCAGAAAAGATTGAGTCAATCCGAGGATGGATAACGGAAGCTTAATCCAAACAGAAGAGTTATACAGATAAGTGGCATAAAGACCTAGAGTTCTCAGTAGGAGAACGGGTTTTCATTAAGGTATCACCGATGAAGGGTGTGGTACAGATTTGGGAAATCAAGAAAGTTGGCCTCGAGATATGTTGGTCCATTCAAGATTTTAGAAAGGATTGGAAAGCCGGCGTATAGAGTAAAGTTGTCGAGCAATTTGATAGGTGTCTATGATGTGTTTCAAGTGTCTCATCTTCACAAGTTTGTGAATGATCCAGAGACTACTATTCCTAGACAGAGTTGGAGGGCTTAGTAGTGAAGCCTGATTTAACATTTGTTAGACAACCAGTTCGGGTTGTAGTGGGGGACAAGAAAAGATTGAGTAACAAGACAGTCAAGTTGGTGAAAGTTAAATGGAGCAAGAATAAGAAGGACTATACTTGGGAGATAGAGGACAGGATTAAGATGCTTATCTTGTTTTGCTTTGATGGTATGTCTATATTAGATTTATATAGATTAGTTGCTAGTCAGGTAGGCTAATATGGATGTTAGAAGTTGTTACAGATGATTGCTATGTTTGCTAATTAGTCCTTACTAAATTTTAAGGACGAAATTCTTTAAGAAGTGGAGCCTATAACTCCCTTAATTTTTGATAGCATTATTCAGGAGATTTAATTAGAATAAATTAAATAGAATAATTAAAATCAAAGCAAATTCCCTGGCAACAGCGCCCAAAACTTGTTTAACGACGGTTTTTCTATGAGTAGAAAATCGTCGAAAAATTTATAATAATATTTACCGCAAGCGCACAGCTTACTATCATAGTACATAGTGAGTATGGGTCGATCCGTAGGGAATTGTTGATTTTAAATTTCTATTCAATCAAATTAACCAAAGATTTAGAGAGTGTTAAGCTAGAAAATGTAGATAACTAACAAACTAACAAAAAGAAAGTGATAAAAATATGAGAGTTACAGACAATTTAGAGATAATTCCACTCTCTAGATCATATAGTTCAACAAATTATGAAATTATGATTTTTTTATCATTAGTGAATTTGAATGATGTGTTTATCATAAGTATGACATATTTGTGCTGTTAATTAGCCCAACATAAGCCATCAAACTCTAACACAACCTCTAAACCACTATTCAAGTCTCATGAAAAATGAAAACAAGTTGAAAATGAAATCTATTTTAAGCATGACCTATTAACCATTGTTTAGAAATATTGGCCATCAAATTTTAATCTCAACATTCATTTCATTACCTTCATCATATGTAGATGAAGAGGTAATTATTGTTTGTGATTGTTTAAGCATGGTGTATTTGTTATGAACAATATCGACTATCAAATTCAACATGAAACAATAAATCACATCAACGTTCATTTAACCACAAAAGAGATTAAAAATTAACAAGCTATGTTGAAGCTACATAATTAGAGAGATTCATTACCCCTAAATTGAAGGGGTTTAGCCACTCATATTTGTTATCAAATCAACAAATATAGCTTGCAATATGAAACAAAAGGAAGAGCAAAAGGTGCTAAATGAAAGAAAAATTAATCTACTTGCATGAAAAGTAAACCAAGCTACTAAAAAAATAAGAAAGAGAGCATGTAAATGTAAAAAAAACATTAACTAACATTGCATAAAAAAGCTACATGAAATAAAAATGGCTAAGTAGCCATGAAAAGAAGGAGAGCTCTCATTTTATTTTTGATCCAAACTGACTAAGAGAAGAGAGCCTAAGAGAGACTAAAGAAGATAGTTGGTTACATGAAACATAAGGGGTATTTATACAAGTATAAAAACCTAATTTTTTTGAGAACTGCCCAAAATACCCTCTTAGAAAGTGTGGTGGCCAAGTTATCATTAACTTCAAATAATCATCCATTAAGTGTGCATGAAGATTTAATGGCCTTTTAGCGTGTGCATTAGCTCCTAAGTGTACATTAAGGTAGGTGGGTAAGTGGGGTCCTCCATGATCACCACTTTGAATTATATCCATCATCATTCCTTTGTATTCAATCTTGTGCATGCATATCTTCATGAAACCACTTATAAAATTCACTAAAATTTCTACAAAACAACCTAGAAAATTCCAAGTAAACTTTCACAAATTAATAAATGCACAAAAATGACCATTTTGACCCTATATGAAGATGAATATGCGACAATTTGTAAATTATTTGAATTTTGGTTTAAATAATTTAAAACACCCAATATGATCATTTATTTAATTTAAATAGATTAAATATGGTGGTAAATGTATGCACATTTACCTGCACATCAAGTGATAAGAAGATTGAGGTTCATTAATTAATTTAACGGTCGTGCTATTTAAATTGAATAAGCTTAAATGGTTAAGTGTTAGCTAAATAAACATAAGGGCATTAGAGTAAATTACTGTCCATGTTTCCCACCCTTATACTATTATCTCCTTAGCCATACACATTCATTTTAACACAAGCAAAAATTGTAAACGTAAGAAAGCAAATAAAACCAGCTATTAAGGAGAAAGACGAAGAGAGAAATCAAATCTAAAGCTTAGGATCAAGTTAGAAGAAATAAATCTCAAACAATCTCCAATTTTCTTATCTAATCTAAGGTGAATAATAATCACAACCTCTTTATTTTACAATCATATGTTTTCAAATTTAAGGGTAAATTCATTTTTATGATATATTGGATGATGATATGCTTGATTTAAGATTTATTTAGTTTAAACAAGATTGTTTAAAAGAAATATGCACAATTTTAGTGTAAAACTTACGTAAAATGATTTTTAAATGCCATGAGAAAATTATATGTTGTGAGAAACATGATTTTGGAGTTGGGTTTCAATTTTTATGATATTCCACATCGTGGAGAATTATTTATGATTTTTCAAAAGAAAATATGGTTATTTGGGTTTATAAATTTATTTTAGAAATTATAATGAGAATTGGGGTCAGAAATTTTGATACGTTAGATAACGTGATAAAAGTGAATTTCTGGAATTTTTGGGGATTTTACTAAGTGATTTAGTATGGAAATTAAGTTATTTTGAAAGGAGGACCTAAATGATTAAAAACGTTTATTACTCGGTAGGGCTTATATGTTAATTGTTAATTGGTTTTAGATTTGAGAAAATGCAGCAAACATTAGCTAAATTATTTTAAAATTTATGATAGTCAAACAAGTGTTTACAAGTGGGCAAGTTTGTTACAAAAAGTTTACTTTATTTAGTATAAAAATAGCCTTCAGCTTAGAAAAGTGGGTTCCGTCTCTTTTGGAAGGAGCTTCCAACCCAGAGCTTCTGCCTCCAACCTAGTCGAAACCTTCTAGGTCAAAACTAGTAAACTAAATCATTTAGCTGGTATGTAGTGGATTAGAAAAAGGCGAAAGGTAGCATGTCGAAATGTAGCTTCCAAAGGGGCTGGTTCCTTTGTTTTGTTTTATTTTAAAAGAAAAGCGTTTACCAGTTTGCAAAAGGGTTTCGAAGTAGTCGAAACCAATGGTTTCAAAAGGGTATTTCTAAACAAGTAGTAGCTTCTGAAAAAGTTACTTAGCTTTTATTTGAAGCTTTCGGAAGGAATAATTTCAACCAAGTCGAAACCCTTCTGTGTTTAGATGCCTTTCGATGGTATTGAAGATATTGTTAGGAAATCAAATCTACGGTTTCGATGACAACAATTATACAATGGAAATGGAATATGCATATATATATATATATATATATATATATATATTTCTATATATACTGGTATTTGCTAGAACAACATCACTTGAAAGACAAGAACAAGACTCAAAGAACACTACAAGAGACTACAAGTCGATAGGTACAAAGAAGCAACAGAAAATATGCACAAAACATACATGCACAAGCATCAAACATCTGGGTGCACAAGCCAGACATCTGAAAAAGTCCTCTGGAACAACAAACAAACTAAACCAGACGTCTAGTTATAGCACTCAGATGTCTGAAAATCTACTATGTACAAAAAATATATAATTTCAGACGTCTGATGATAATACCATACGTCTGAATTCAAATTCGGATTTCAGATGTGAACTTCAACTGCCACAAACGAATGGACATCTCCGCTTTTCTTCGCCGCAACTCTTCATCATTAACAGAAGCAATTTCAGAGTGTTCGTTAATGGATGCAACTACTCAAGATACCTATCTACAATTATATATAGCATCAAGAATCAAAAGAACAAACTTACCTTACTTACTTACGCTCTCTAATTACACATCTATCATATATTCTTGATCTCTAGCAATCTATACCTGTATTTCACTCTTCCAAATATTCAGTTCTTCATAGAATAAACTCTCTAGATATATGTTGGAAGGATTTGTACAAATTAGTCAATATCCCGTTATTGAACACACATTTGACAAGAACAATTCATTGTAACCAAGCCTATTCCTCCGGGCGAAGCGAGTGTGTTTGATAGTCGAATTCCGAATGGGAGTTTTTGGAATGGACGTAGGATGGGAGGTCCGAAGCAGAATAAAATCCTAGTGTGCTTATTCTATATTTACTTAGAGTAATATTGCTTTTAGTTGCATCATATATTTTTCCACATATACTTGCATATACACTACACGATCCACCATGTAGACTTTCAATTGGTATTAGAGCAAGGTTTGATCAAAGTATAGTAACACGTTTTTGAATCACTTTAATATGGCAAGTATTTTTTAAGAAGGTCAATCATAGCACGACCCCCACTTTTTAATGGTTCTAACTATGCACATTGGTCAACACGTATGAGAATCTTTATGGAAGCTAATGGATTAGAAATTTGGTCAACCACTCAAAATAAATATGAAGCACCCGACACTTCTATGAACACATGGAATAATGCACAAAAAACCGCAGCCTCTAATAATGCCAAAGCTATGAATGTTTTATTTTGTTCATTAGATAAAAATGAATTTTCACGTGTCATGTTAATACTGCATATGATATTTGGCGTGCCTTACAAGTTACACACGAAGGCACAAACAAAGTTAAACAAACTAAGATTTCAATTTTACAAAATCAATTTTCATATTTAAAATGAAACTAATTGAATCTATAGTTGACATGTACTCTAGATTCTAAACTATTCAGCACAATTTAATGGAACTTGGAGCCAAATTCACTAATTTTGATTTAATATCTAGAATACTCAATTCTTTTAATTCTAAATTTGACTCCAAGTTCGATCTATAAATCAAAACCATCAGGTAATAGAAATGGAATAGGATTTAAAAATATTCCTAAACAAAAAAGGAATAATATTAAGAAATATAGTTGTATTTGTCAAAAGACTGGAAGATCACCTAAGTCTAATACGAATACCAAAAATATAAAAATTTGGATTCCTAAGACAAATAATAATTTGATTACACAAAAACATATTAATAATTTTTTAGATAATGTAGTTTGTAATAGAAATTATATTCATAAAGGTACCAAACCGTCTTGGGTATGGCTGCATGCTCCTCCTAACATCTAGGACCCTAACAAAGTATATGGATACCAATTAAATCATCTTTTGTTTTGCAGGTATCCAAAATAAACAATCAGGAGAAATTGATACTTGATAGTGGATGCTCTAAGCATATGAACGGAAACTCAAAAATGTTATCAAATATAACATACATCGATGGTGGAACGGTAACTTTTGGAGATAACTCAAAAGGATACGTTGTTGGCATTGGAGAAATCATCAACTTTGGTATTTCTAACTCTCCTATTATTACAAATGTTTTGTTAGTAGAAAATTTAAAACACAACCTACTTAGTATTAGTCAATTATGCGATAGAGGTTTTCAAATTAATTTCCAAAAAGATAGATGTAATATTTTCGACAATAACAAACAACTTATCTTTGAGGGTTTTAGAAACAGAAATATATATGTCTTAAATATTAATATAAATCGAAATTCAAATTTTTGTTTAACCGTCGAACATGACGATCCATGGTTATGGCATAAACGATTTTGTCATATTAATTTTAAATATGTTAATAATTTAGCAAAATATGAGCTATTAAAGGTTTACCTGAAATAAATTACAGAGTAAAAAATTTACGCGACAATTGTCAAATTGGAAAACTAAAGAAAAGCTCTTTTAAGACTAAAAATAATATTTCTACAAAACAACCATTAGAATTATTACATTTAGATTTACTTGGTCCAACCCAAGTACGATCTATAAATCACAACAAATATGTTTTCGTAATAGTTGATGATTTTTCAAGATACACATGGACTTTATTTTTAAAACATAAAAGTGACACCTTTGGAATGTTTAAAATTTTTGCTAAAAGAATTAAAACTCAAATGGATTTGAAAATTAAAAATATTCGTAGTGATCACGGTGGAGAATTGGAAATGATCGTTTTACCTATTTTTGTAATAAAAAAGGCATAAGCCATAATTTTTCTTTTCCCTGCACACCTCAACAAAATGGTATAGTAGAAAGAAAAAATCGTACGTTACAAGAATGTGCACAAACACTATTAAATAGTAGTGGTCAACCAAAACATTTTGGACAGAAGCTATTGCTATGGCTTGTTTTGTTTTGAATCGAGTAACCATACGGCCTATGACCAAACATATTTGTTTTGAAATATTTTTTGGAAGAAAACCTAAAGTATCATACTTTAAAACTTTTGGATCAAGATGTTTTATACCAAATACAAAAGATAATTTAGGAAAATTTAACCCGAAGGCCGATGAAGGAATCTTTGTTGGATATTCGGATCGTAGCTAGGCGTATAGAATTTTTAATAAACGAATTAACATAATTGAAGAAAGTTTACATTTTCATTTGATGAAAATTTTCTTAACCACCATATTAATGACGATGAAGAAATAATTCCAATAACAAATACAACAAATTCTTTTAATAATCAGACAAACGCACATAATAATAATTTAGTATCATCTGCTAGAATTCTAAAAGATCATCCAAAAGATAATATTATTGGAGATCTCAATTCAAGAGTAACTAGAAATCACCTTAACCAAATAAGTCATATTGAATTTGTGTCAAATTTTGAACCAAAAAATTATAAAGAAGCTTCAAACGATAATTTTTGGATAATAGCCATGCAAGAAGAATTAAATCCATTTGAACGTAATAATGTTTGAGAATTAGTACCATGACCAGAAAATCAATCGGTTATTGGAACAAAATGGATATTTAAAATCAAAGTAGATGAAAACGGAAACATAGTTAGAAATAAAGCACGCCAAGTCACTCAATGTTATAATCAAGAAGAAGGTATCGACTACGACGAAACTTTTGCTCCAGTAGCAAGCTTGAGGCCATACGTACATTACTTGCATTTGCAAATCATCACAATTTTAAATTATTTCAAATGGATGTCAAAAGTGCTTTTTTAAATGGTTTAATTAAAGAAAACGTATATGTTGAACAACCTCCATTGTTTGCTCAAGAAAAATATCCCGATCATATTTTTAAATTACAAAAACCCTTATATAGTTTAAAACAAGCCCCTCATGCCTAGTACGAATGTCTAATCATTTAATTACATCTGGTTTTCAAATAGGTAAAATCGATATGACTTTATTTATTAAACGAGTAAATAACGACATTTTAGTTGTACAAATTTATGTAGACGATATTATTTTTGGCTCAACTAACGATAATCTTTGTAATCAATTTTCAAATATTTTGAAAAATGAATTTGAAATGTCTCACATGGGAGAATTAAATTTCTTTTTAGGTTTACAAGTAAAACAACTTGAAACTGGTATCTTTATTCGTCAAGAAAAATATAGTAATGATCCATTACGTCGTTTTAAAATGGATAAAACTTCAGGCAAACCAGCACCAATGAGTACTAGTGTTCACTTGGAGAAAAATGATAACGGAAAAGATATTGATGAAAAATTATATCGTATTATGATTGGCTCCTTACTTTATTTAACGGCTAGTCTACCCGACATTATGGTGAGCGTATGTCTTTGTGCCTGATTTCAAGCAAAACCAAAAGAATCTCACCAAAGAGCTGTTAAACGTATCGTACGATGTCCATCGAGTATTAGAGATTACGGTTTGTTTTACCCTAAGGGATCATCGTTTGAACTAGTTTCATATAATGATGAGAATTTTGATGGATGTAAAACAGATTGTAAGAGTACTAGCGGAACGTGTCACTTTATCGGACAATCATTAGTCTTATGGTTTAGCAAAAAGAAAATTTGTGCCTCCTTATCTACTTGCGAAGCCGAATATATTTCAGCAGCTCTAGCATGTGCACAAGTGATATACATGCAACAAACACTTAGGAATTTCGACGAAGTTATCAATAAATCACCAATATATTGCGATAACGCCAGTGCAATAAATCTATCAAAAAACCCTGTATATCACTCGCGTACTAAACATATAGATATACGACATCATTTTTTACGTGACAATGTAGAAAAAGGAATCATTACATTAGAATACGTAAATACCAAGAATCACATAACATATATTTTCACAAAACCACTAAATGAACAAACTTTTGTTAAACTGCGACACAATTTAGGAATATGCTCTCTTAATGATCTTCTTATGCTACATTTTCCATTTATTCTATTTTTAGCTAAATTTTAACTCTTTCACTTTAAATTTTTTAGGTGGTTGTTTCACCTATGAATAACCTTTAAAATCATATATAAATAACTTTTTACAAACCAAAAGGTAAAAAAATATATAGATTTCATATTTCTACAGAAAATATAAGCATTTCTTCCGACAACTCTCATCTTTCCTTCTCGACACCAACAATGGATAGCTCAGCGAATACACCTCATCGCCTTCCTACTCCTACACTAAATGAGGAACCAACATATAGGTGGTCTTCCACCACACGAGATTCACTCTCGATAAAAAGAAGTCCAAACGATCTCTATTTGGCTCTCCTAACAACAAGGAGAAAATCGATGAGATACATCATTATCAAAAACAACAAACAGATTTACAACGAGAATTATACTTTGAGCAAAAGGTGATTGCGCGACAACCAAGTTTTCTGGCAAGTAGCGATAAAATTTTGTAATTCACGAAAGAAGGACGTACATAAACCACTTTCGATTCCTTGCAATCCTTTGGATCCCTCTTCCTCGTATCGTACACCTTTGGATCCTTCACCTAGGCGATTCTTTGGTTCCCGAAGAACCCACGAGCATGGAAATATATGGTCTCCACTCAAGTCATGGAGGGATGACAAGTCTGAAGATCGCAATGCTCCTTCATCATCTTGATAAATTTAATTATTCTTATTGTATTTTACCTACGTATATTTGTATTCTTTTCACAAATAATAATACTATGTTTTACTAAAATCAAACTCTTGAAAAATAAGCAACACCCTTCAAAATTAGGCTATTTTAAGACAAATTGGTCATTTCAGACGCCTGAACTTTGCCATCAGACGTTTGACACTCTGGTATCACACAAAATTTTAACCATCATTCATATATCAGACGTCTGATATAACCTTCTAGACATCTGAAAATTAACTCTGCTTCATAAAATGTACAAACCAGTCTATTTCAAACGTCTGAACTATTGACCAAGCGTTTGAACAACGTCTCTGTCTCCATAAGACAAAAACTCAGACCATTTTCAGACGTCTGATATTATATCCAAACGTTTGAGAAAACTATTTGTCTCACAAGAATAACACTTCGCCCTATTCAGACGTTTGATTCTACATTCAGACATATGGTAATTCTCTCTACCTTCCAAAAATTACAAATCGATCAATTCCAGACGTCTGCCTCCAACAACCAGACGTCTGATTCTATTTACTGTTTTCAAACTAGGTTAAATCAGATGTCCGAATAACTTTCTAGAAGTCTAAAATTCAATCGACACTCTAAATTACCCTGCTAACGTCTATTTTTTCACGTTTTCTCACTTACATTTTACTTCTCTACGGCAAGGTCGATTTTTCTCAAAATTACTTTCTCTTCCAAACTCGCTCGAATTCAATGGCTCCTAAAACAAAAACCCTAAAGTCTCTAAGCAAAAGCACGATCAAGCCACTTAATCCAACCCCCAAGTTTGCTCTGAGGATCAAATTGAACGATGGATGAATCGTGTACCGCATTCACTCAAGAGATATGAAGATATTCGAAAGAAGAGACTCCATACAGGTCCATTTTATAATTTTCTAAAGTTTCCAATGTATAATTTAGACGAAATGTGTGAAAATGCTGGTTTAGAAACATTAATATCCTTTAATCCCAATAACGTCCAAATAGATCGGCTAACCGTATTTATTTTCTATGATAATTTGGATAGCACAATAGTTTGGAACACTGATAACGATGATAATTGGCTATAGTTTAGTGTTTACGACAACGCAATTAGGATTACTTCAGGGATCATAGGCCGAACTCTCGGATGTTCCGACACCGAAGAAGATTTATATAATATTCCGTATATGCATCTGAAACCAAGAGATAATATAAAACATCCAATATGGGAAGACGAAATGCGTAGATTTTCATCCAAATTCCTACGACCTAAGGCGAGACTTCTCACTAGAATGATTATCAGTACTATCATTCCTCGTCTTGGTATTCATGAGCAAATCACGGAACTAGAGCACAAGGCCCTATATGCTATATTCAGTGGAACAAGGGTCAGTTGGGCAAAATTTATATTTGACAAACTCAAACATTTTTGGTCTCGATCACACCCATCCATCATCTATCCAACATATATCATGAGACTTCTACGAGCCCACAACATCCCCTCGTATTTATCCACTTTTGAAGAGATTTCTCCAAAATATGCATCCACAAAAAATTTCTCCTTAATGCACTTACCGAAAAATCCTTCGGATTTTATATCATTTGAAGAGTGGACGCAACGTCGTCAAGCCGGACAAGCTGGGCCTCCACCTCAAACACAAGCTGAACCATCACAAGAGGTAGAGCAACGTCACGAGACTACTCCTCCTGCACCATTTGATTATACATGCCAAGATGATATTTTGGAGACTAACACTGAGACGAAATGAGAGTATTCGCGACTTAGCTCTCCAAAATCAGCTTATTTTATCTGGGAACCAAAAATCATTGGCTAACCGCAATGATAGCTGTGCAGTTAAAGCACTCGGCAGATTCAAAGCGGTGGAGGTGCAAAAAGTCATAGCGGGGATAAAGCGAGGATATAGCGGGATATAGCGGATAGCTCTAAAATAGCAAATAAAACTCGTACTTAATGTTTTTACAAATATATAAATGGTAACTAAATGAAAAATTATCATTCAATTGAATGATAATTAATACATAAATGATTTTAAACAAAAACCATGTGCGAATATACTTTAAATAAACGTAAAACTGTTATATAACATAACTGAATTTAGTAGAATTTTAGAGTATTTTAATTTCTGAAAATATATTAAAAATTAAATCAAATAAATTAGTTTCATAATTTTTATAATGTATAAATGCAATTTTTTAATTCATTTTATTAAAGAAGATATAGCGGAAATAGCAAAATATAGCGGGAATAACGGGATATAGCGGAAATAGCGGGGATTAAAGCGGAAAGGCTATATTTTGGGGCTATTTGGAAAAATCGTAGCGGTAGAAATCCGCTATGAGATATTGCGGAGTTATAGCGGGGTAATAGCAGGGCATTAACTACACAGATTGATAGTATTGAAACATCCTTTGCTTCTCGCCTAGCCATGGTTGAAACATCATTTCAACTATATTATCCATTCTAAAGGAGGTTCTTCAAAGGGTTCGTGGTCCTACACCACCTTCATAAGATTGGCTAACTCCAGTGCCTTCTCCTGCTCCGTCGAAACATTCCATACTTTTTGTATCAAGAAAAATCTTCCCCAAAAGATCCTTAAATTTCTTAGGATTCCATCTTTTGTATCAAAATGATAAAAATCTATGAAGGTAATCGATTAATGTGATTAATGGAATTTCCTTTTTGGTGTGTTATTTCTATGTATATTTTTTGTTATCATACAACGATTGATAAATACTTAATGGAATGGAAATAATGTCTACAATTTAAACAGTTATAAATCCTTTTTGATAATGCCAAAGGGGGAGAAATAATAAAAGTCATAAATAATAGAAATTTACTATAGATGATGGAAAGCACATATTCAAAGGGAGATATATATATATATATATATATATATATATATATATTCATATAAGTACATTGTATAGTTGTCATCATCAATAAGGGGGAGATTGTTAGGAAATCAAATCTACGGTTTCGATGACAACAACTATACAATAGAAATCGAATATGCATATATATATATATATATATATATATATATATTTCTATATATACAGGTACTTTCTAAAACAACATCACTAGAAAGACAAGAACAAGACTCAAAGAACACTACAAGTGACTACAAATCGATAGGTACAAAGAAGCAACAAAAAAGATGCACAAAACAGACATGCACAAGTATTAGACGTCTGGGTGCACAAACCAGACATTTGGAAAAGTCCTCTGGAACAACAAACAGACTAAACCAGACGTCTGGTAATAGCACTCAGACGTCTGAAAATCTACTATGTACAAAATATATATAGTATCAGACGTCAGATACAAATACCATACGTCTGAATTCAAACTCGGATTTCAGATATGAACTTCAACTGCCACATACGAATGGACATCTCTGCTTCTCTTCGCCACAACTCTTCGTCATCAACAGAAGCAACTTCAGAGTGTTCGTTAATGGATGCAATTACTCAAGGTACCAATCCACAACTATATATAGCATCAAGAATCAAAAGAACAAACTTACCTTACTTACGCTCTCTAATTGCATACTCTATCATATATTGCAATCTATACTTGTATTTCACTCTTCCAAATATTCAGTTCTTCACAGAAAAAACTTTCTAGATATATATTGGAAGCATTTGTACTAATTAGTCAATATCCACGTTATAGAACGCACATTTGATAAGAAAAATTCATTACAACCAAGCATATTCCTCCGGGTGAAGCGAGAGTGTCTGATTGTCGAATTCCGAAGGAGAGCTTCGGGACTAGACGTAGGACGGGAGGTCCGAACCACTATAAAATACTGGTGTGCTTATTTTATATTTACTTAGATTAATATTGCTTTTAGTTGCATCATATATTTTGTCACATATACTTGCATATACACTACACGATCCACCGTGTAGACTTTCAAATATCAATGCCATTGTTTGTTTTAATAAATTTAAGCCGCTTCCTACTACTTTCAAAAGGGATTAGGGGTTTCAAAGGCAATGGTATCGGAAGGGGTTTTGAAGCTAACTTTCAATTGTTTTACCCAGATCTTTTATGCTTTCGAAAAGATGGTTTCGACACCATCAACTTTCCCAAATAACTTTATGAAATAAAGAATGGTTTTGAAAGAGATGATTTCGTGTTTGTTCACTTTGACCCAACATGATATTTTAAACCCAATGATTTTGAAAGGGGTGACTTTCAATGGTTTTGGAGGGGTAACCTCCAATGGTTTCAGAAGATATGCTTTCAATGGTTTCGAAATGTTACTTGTACTTGATTTTGAAGCAATGATTCCAAAGTTAAAAGTTAATGCTTTAATACAACCGAAAGGTTTCGAAAGAGAAATATTAAAGCAGTCGAAAGGTAGGAGACTAATGTTTTGAAGATAGATTTTAATGCTTTCGAAGAAGGTCATCCTATGTGGTCGAAACCTAGTTTCGTAGGCGTCAAAAAACTTTTTAAACCCAAACCCAATTTTAAAGGAAAAACCCATGGCTAAATAAAGAAGTTTTGAAATGATTTAAGCATATAAATTTGAAGAAGTATTTCATTGATAAAATTATATGTTAAAGCGATTAACCATGTTTTATATGCAAATGTTTTCAAGGATTTAAACCCACAAGAGTTGTATTGTTAAGTTGTTATATTTGCTTCTTCAAATATGAATATATTCACATGATAAAGAACCCATAACTGTATTTTGGGGGATAAAGGCATATAAGAACAAGCTAAGCTAATTCAGTAGCGAATATAAATTGATTAAACTCCTGAATAAGTAGAATTGCATACAGGGAGTCAGGGGGACCAGAATATAGGATGCCTATTTTGAAGTTGTCCGGGAGATAGGTTCAGTGTAAACCCATGAAAACTATGATTAGGAAGTTATAAGGGGTAACTAATAGGTTCATAGTAAATCCAAGAAAACTATGCATTAGGATGGTTGGCAGAGGCCAATTTTGTTTGTAGTGAACTCATGAAAACTATATCTGAATTAAGTATTGAAATCAATCAAAAGGTTCCTAGTCAACCCATGAAAACTAGGATAAGAAAGTTGTATAATGGAGGAAACAGTTGGTTCCTAGTCAACTGTAACATCTCCCTACTTAGAGGCCCAAAAATAACGGCTATGGATGTTGTAGTCATCCATAGTTATTAATCCTCGGTGACTAAATATGGCGGTGTTAGATTCATTGATACACAGAAACACATGAATATGGAAACAAATTTAAACTTCAACTAAAATCGCATTCCATATCAAAACATTTCCAATTCATTATATAATCCCACATTCGCAAATCATGTTCAGAGAAGATATATTTATTACAACATACGTCCAGAACGACATATGAAAATGCCCCCAGGATGATCAGAGTATATATACGCAATATAACAACTTTGCTATTACAAAAAATACAGTGGAACCAAAAGAAAAGAGAACTTTGAATATCCGCAATGCCTCTTGCACATCTTCAGAAGCTTATTCATCTTAGAGGTACCTAAAACCCTCAACTCTCAAACTACTCAAAATCTACTGAGCACCTAAGAGTTTAAGGAGATAACATAAACTTCGAGTCAGACATAATGCCTGTATGAATAATAATCTACCATCTCAGTAATTTAGATATCTAGCGAGACCACGCCACTTAGCCAAATGGGTTTCTCCTCACTAGTGTCTCAAAACCTTTATAAAACCATACAACGTGCTCCTGCATCCGTTACGTTTAAAATAATTCAAAACAGTATAATATGATATAGGCAAAACAATTGAATTAATTCTGGATTATACATCCCCATTTAATTTAGACTATCTATCTCAGTTGTAATTTGTAGGATTACTATTAACCTACTAGTTTTCATGGGCATACCAATAACCAGTTAAACATTTAAGGACCCCCTGCCCAGTTACATAGTTTTCATGGGATCATTAAGAACCTATTGGTTACTCCAATATCTTATTCTCATCCTAGTTTTCATGGGTTAACTAGGAACCTATTGATGACTCCAATGTCCTTTCTTTTATCCTAGTTTTCATGGGTTGACTAGGAACCTACCGACATCTGTCAATATTTTATCCGAATATATTTTTCATGGGCTTACTACAAACCTACTGGCCCTGCCAGTATCCAATCATAATTTTCATGGGCTTACTATAAACTTGTCTATCAAATATCTTCCTTTACACATAGTTTTCATGGTCCAACTATGAACCTGTCTGTCTGACATCTTTCTCTATACATAGTTTTCATGGTCTAACTATGAACTTATTGGCCCCTGCCAATATCATATAGTTTCCATGGGCTTATTGTAAACCTATTGGCCGCGCCAATATCTTTCTTTCATATTTTAGCATCATGTGTTCTAGTCTTCTTTACCTCATGGATGCAATTCTACTCATTTAGGAGTTTATTCAATTTATATTCACTACTGGGTTAACCTAACTGGTTCTCCTACCATTCATCTCCAAAATGCAGTTATAGGTTCATTATAGAGTGAATATATTCATACTAGAAGAAGCAACATAACAATACTGCTCCCATGGGTATAATGTAAAACATGGTTAATTCAATTAACCTGTTTCTTTATTAAAGATAGCTTCTTCTTAAAACCATTATAAGCTTTAATATTGCCATGGGTTTTTCCTTTGTAAATAGAGTTTGGGTAACAAAACCTTTCGATACCTTCGAAACCTAGCTTTCGACTTCATAGGATAACTTCCTTCAAAAGCTCTTAAAAACATTAGGCTCATACCTTATAATACTTTAAATTCTAACTTTCGAATACATCAAAGTATTAATACTTAACCTTTAGAAGCTTAGCTTCGAAACCAATTGAAAGTACCCCTTTCAGTACTATAGGAAGTAACCCTTTCGAAAGCATTGGGTTTATACTTAAAACATAATTTGAGTCAAATTGAATATGGGAGAAAGCGTCTATTTCAAAACCATCTTTTATCATATAAAAATATTGGGGAAATTTGATGGTGTCGGCACCATCTCTTTTGAAAGCATAGAACATATGGGTAAAACATTGGATGGTTGACGTCGAAACCTCTTTCGAAACCATCACCATCGAAACCACAAACCCCCTTTGAAAGCTAATGGACGTGGCTCAAATTTATAAAACAAAATACCTTTCGACAACATTGATATCTTCAATACCATCGAAATGTTATAAAACGACAACAGGGTTTCAACTAGGTCGGAATCTCTTCTTTCAAAACATTAAAGAACCTAGTCGATAGAAAACTTTAAGTTAATGGCAACCTATCAAAACCTTTTTAAAGACTCTTATGAAACCAAATGCTTCGACTCTGTTAAAGGCTTAAAACAAAACAAAGGTAGGGGCTTTTCTCTTAAAACAAACCAAGGTTACGACTCCTTCGGAAGCTATGCTTTCAACACCTTACCTTCCACCTTTCTACAATCCACTACATACCATCTTTGTGATACCTTGTGTATTAGTTTCAGCAGGGTAGGTTTCGACTAAGATAAAGACAGAAGCCTCTACGTCGAAAGGTGCTTTCCTAAGTAGGCGGAACAAAATTTTCTCATGTAAACCTGGTTTAGTTCTTGTTTAAGCAAACATTTCTCTAACTAACCTGCCATGTGGCAATAGCAGACTGGTTTCCTTAAAATTTTCAAATACTTCTTCAAAAATAACTGTCGCATAATTCAGATCTAAACCATGGTTAAGTTAATCAATTAAGCCATTCCAATTTTCGCAAAGAAGTCCCTCTTCCAAAATAATTTATTTTGCATAGCAAATCATTTTGGAAAATCCCTAAAAATTCCAGAAATTCACTTTAATCATGTTATCTAACACATCAAAATTCCAAACCTAAATTCTCAATATATTTTCCAAAATAAATTTACAATCGCAAATATCCTTGTTTTTCTTTGAAAATTCATAATAATCTTTCCATAGCTTGGAAAATTAGCAAAATTGAAACCCAAGTCCAAAATTGTGTTTCTCATAACATAAAATTTTCCCATGGCCTTTAAATATCATTAGATCTCGGTTTTGATCTAAAACCGTGCAAAAACTCTTTAAACAATCTTGTTTAAATCAAATAAATCATGAATCAAGCATATCATCGTCCAACATATCATAAAATGAATTTACCCTAAAATACAAAAATATATGATTTAAAAAAAATTGGAGATGGAAATATTATTCACATTGCTTTAGATAAGGAGATTGGATTGAGAATGATTTCCCCTAAGCTTGATTCTATAGCTTTAATTTGATTTCCTCTTAATCTCTTTAATGGCCAGACATTCTCTTTATATTTTTCTTTGGGTTTTAAAAATGATGTAAATGGAAAGTAAGAAGGTGGGAACGAAATATATTTAAGGGTGGATGCTAGAGGCGGTAATTCCTAGTATACCATTATGTGACTTAATTAACCAAAATCCATTCTTAAGCCCATTTGTTAATTCATTAGGTACGACCCTTAATTAATTAATTCAAGTCTCAATCCTCTTATCACTTATATTTACGTTATTCTATTTAGTTTATCTAATTAAATCTCCTAAAAAATGTTATCAAAAATTAGGGGTGTTACAGGTTCCCCTTCTTAAAGAATTTCGTCCTCGAAATTCAGTAAGGACTAAATATCAAACATAGCAATCATCTGTAATAACTCTCGACCGCCATACTAGTCTACCCAATTAAGAAATATCTATATATAAATCAAATATAGACATACCCTCAAAGTAGGTCAGGATTGGTATCTTAAATCCTGTCATCCTTCTTCTAAGTACAGTCCTTCTCATTGTCGCTCCACTGAACTTTCACCAACTTGACAACCTTGTTCCTAAATCTTTTCTCATCTCTTGCAACAACCCGAATTGGTTGTCTCACAAAAGTCAAATTAGGCTCTATTACCAAGAATTCCAACTCTATCTAAGGAATGGTAGCCTCTAGATCATGCACATACTTACAAAGATGAGAAACATAAAACATATTATGGACACCTGCCATATCGCTCGGCAACTCTACTCTATATGCGAGCTTTCTAATCCATTCTATAATCTGTAATGAACCAACATATCTCGACGCCAACTTTCATGTCTTTCCAAATCATACAACTCCTTTCATCGATGATACCTTAATGAAACCCTATCTCCTATTGGGAACTCTAAGTCCTTACGCCCCTTATCTGCGCAATTCTTTTGTCTGGATTGAGCTTCCTTCATCCTTTCTCGGATTAACAAAATCTTCTCTAATGCCACCCTTACCAAATCTGGACCTAAAACCAATCTGTCTCCAGTCTCCAACCAATAAGCAGGGGATTTGCACGGCCTTCCATACAAAGCTTCAAAAGGTGCCATTCCTACACTAGCCTGATTACTATTATTATAGGAAAACTCAATCAAATGTAGGTGATCCTCCCAAGATCCACCAACATCCGACACACAAGCTCTCAATAAATCTTCGAGCACCTTGTTGACTCTCTTTGTTTGCCCATCTGTCTGTGGGTGATATGCGGTACTCATCTTGAGCTCAGTGCCTAACACATATTATTGACTCTTCCAAAATTCACCAGTGAATAAAGCATCTTTTTCGCTGACTATGCTACTAGGATCTCCTTGAAGTCTAACTATGAACAACCTCGCCAAAACTTATGTCGTCCTGGTTGACTTTGCTGGAATGAAATGGGCGCTCTTTGTCAACCTGTCTGCAATAACCTATATACTCTCATTCCCTCTCCTTGACCTTGGCAACCTATCGATATAATCCATGGATATCGAATCCCATTTCCAAACTGGAATATCTAGAGGCTGAAGTAACCCACTCGGCTTCTGATGTTCGACTTTCACTTTTTACAGTTCATACACTGCCTAACCCACAGGCCAACATCCCTCTTCATGCCTTCCCAATAGATGCCCTTCTTTATATCTTGATACATTTTGGTCCCTCCAGGATGAATTGTAAACTTGGCTCAATGACATTCCTCTAGAACTTCTCTTCTCAAGTTCTCCACATCTGGAACACAAAACCGTCCCTTCTTTCTCTACCATCCTCTTTGGTCAAGAAAAAAATCTTTCAAATAATCGACCTTAGTTCCAACCTCAAGCCTTCTGATCCGCTCAGCTAATAATGGATCCTCCTTCTACTTAGTAGCGATTCTCTCAATCAACACTGGTCAAACTTCTAAACATGACAACATGTCAATTCTCTGACTAGAACTAGCAGTCGATCTTAACTGCACATCACAACTGGCCAAAGCTTCTAGATCTTTCCACTTTGCTAACATAGCCAACACCACATTCTGTTGTCTTCTACTAAGAGCATCTGCTATTTTATTACCTTTACCTGGGGTATGCTCTAGACCAAAACCATAAGCAGCCAAAAACTTCAGCCACCTCTGTTATCCGTATTCAACTCTTTCTAAGAGAATAGACATCTTAAGGACTTATGATCGGTATACAACTCAAATCTCTCCCGAAGAGATAATGCCTCCAAATATTCAAGGCAAAAATCACCGCTGCCAACTCTAAATCAGAAGTAGGATATCTTACTTCAAGTGGTCTAAGCTGCCTAGATGCGTAAGCAATGACTTTGCCCTTCTACATCAATGTTGCTCCCGATCCAGTTCCACATGCACCTGTGTATACTACTAACCCTTAGTTATCATCAGGAACTACTAACACTGGAGCATTGGTCAACAAATGCTTTAACTTAATGAATGCTTCCTCACAATTGTCGGACCAAACTAACTTCACGTCCTTCCTGTTAAGCTTAGTCAAAGGCATGGCTATCCGTGAGAAATCCTTGATGAATCTCCAGTAATAGCCAGCAAGTCCAAGAAAACTTCTGAACTCGATCAGCGTCTCTGTCTCTTTCAATTGTTCACAACTTCGATCCTATCTGGATTGACTGACAATCCTTTCTCTGAAACCACATGACCAAGAAACTTAACCTCTTTCCTCCAATAATGACATTTGGAAAACTTTTCCTTTAGATGATTCTGCCTCAACGTCTCTAGCATAACTCTGAGACGATCTTCATGCTCTCTTTCATCCTTAGATTATGCCAAAATATCATCTATAAACACCAACACGAATCTATCCAAATACTATCGGAAGACTCGATTCATTAAATCCACAAATAAAGCAGGTGCATTCGTCAACTCAAATGGTATCACCAACCACTCATACGAACCATATCCAGTCGGAAATGCTGTCAAAGGGATGCTATCCTCCACCACTCTCAATTGATGGAGCGCTGTCGCTAAATCCATTTGGGAGAACATCTTGGCTCCACTCAATTGATCAAATAGATCATCAATTCTCGGTAAAGGATACTTATTCTTTATCGTCCTTTCGTTCAACCTACGATAGTCGATGCGCATCCTTAACGACCCATCTAGTTTCTTCACGAATACCGTGACCGCTCCGTAGGGCGAACTGCTTGGTCTAATAAAATTCCTTCCTTCTAGATCCACTAGCTGCACCTTCAATTTCTTCATCTCTATCGGAATCATCTTGCTAGGTGGTTTACTCATAGGTTCAATTCCTAGCATAAGATCTATTTCAAACTCAACAGCTCATTTCGGTGGTAGTCCTCTGATTGGCTCAGAGACATCTGCGAACTCTCTTGCTACTCGAACCTGACTTAGATCTTCTCCTACTTCCATTGCACTTACAAAGCACAACAACTACGGTCAGAATTCCCTACTGAGAGTATAACTCAGTTATGACTATTAGGGTGTTTCAAAGATATCTCTCCATCTTGGTAGAATATGCTGGCCTTACACCTACTCAACCAATCCTTACCTAAGATGATTTTGAAATCTATGAAATCGTACACATACAAACTCCATGCAAACTTATGACCTAACAAATCAAGTTTAACTAGTCACATCTTATCCCCAAAGTTGCATATGCTCCTATTGGATTCGCAACCCTTTAGGAAGTAACAAGGTATGTGAGTTCTAAGCATAAACCATCAACCAAACATTGAGATAAAAATGAATGTGTTGCACCAGTAACAAAAAGCATCCTAACTGGTATACTCTGAATCAAAAACATACCTTCCATTAGATTCTATCCTTTGTTAGCTGCAGTAGTATTAGCTAATGATCCAATAGCAAATACTTTCCCCTTGTCCGCCTCGGCTGGCTCAGGATGCTGGTTCTTATAATGCCCAACTTAATCAGAGTTGAAGCATTTCACATTCTTTTGTCTGCAGCCTTCTTTTCCTTTCCTGACCGGCACTCACTTGCGTAATGACCCTTCTTATCACATTTGTAGCACACCAAATCAACCTTATCCTTCTTGGCAGCCTACCCTTTCTAGGTTTCCTTCTTTTTAAAGAATTTCCTCTTCTTTCCCTAAGGACTTAGGATTCAACTGGCTTCTCTCTTGCTGAAACAACAAGCATTTCTTCGTGGCGAATGGCCATCTCCACCACCACATTACTAGGTTCTCAAATACGGGTCATGGTCATTCTACCAAGCTCAGGTCACAGTCCTCGAATGAACCTTTCATTCCTTCTGACGTTAGTGTCAACTAAAGCATATCCATATCGAGATAGATCATCAAACTTAGCAGCATACTTGACCACTGACATCTCTTCTTGAACTAAATCCATGAACTTCCTCGTCAATGCCAACTTAGCAACTTTAGACAGAAACCCCTGCTCAAACCTCCTTCTGAAATCAGCCCATGTTAGCTCTTCCTCCGGTACCCCGATGATCACACTAATCCACCAGTGAACCGCTGCCCCTTGAAACTGCCTGGAGGCTGGCCTTCTCTTTTGCCCATCATCCAAACCTAAATTAGTACAGATCCTTTCACAATGCAAAAGCCAGTTCTCAACTTCAACAACATACTCTACTCCAACAAACGATTTTCCACCCAAACTGGTATAGTCTTTGCATAACTTAGCATAGTTATTCCCAACTGAAGCCGCATGATTAGCTCCTCCAACGTTACCAATAGCTCCTGCTTGCAAAAGATTATCCAAGAACTGATACACTATCCCCGCATCTACTGGCGGATTTCCAACACCTACATTGGCTCAGAATTTGGATTAGCATTGGCCCATCGACCTTGATTCTCCTGGTGTTAGGTCGAGAATTACCATTTGTTGTAGTGCTTCCCCCACCTAGATTTCCTCTTTCGTTTCCTACATCCATATCTTTTTTCTTATAAATCTGCATATGACCATTAGTAAGATACAAAAGAATGGTCTAAGAGAGAGGGGAACACGTACTTATATATATATATATATATATATATATATATATATATATATATATATATATATCAAATACAAGTATGTCACTATAGCGTTAACCCGAACCCCGGTCATACTTTCTAATTCATTGGATTATGTTTGAAAATATTTTAGGTTTAACTTTCTTTTGAAGTTTCATAAACCTATGCTCGATACCAACTTGTAACATCCACCTATGCCCAAAACTAACGGCTACGGATGTTACAGTCATCCATAGCTATTAATCCTTGACGACCAAATACGGCAATGTTGGATTCATCGATACACAGAAATACATGAATATGGAAACAAATTTAAACTTCAATCAAAATCACATTTCACATCAAAACATTTCCAATTTATTACATAATCCTACATTAGAGAAGATATATTTATTACAGTATATGCCCAGAACGACATATGAAGAAACCCCCGGGATGGTCAGAGTATATACAAGCAATATGACAACTTTGCCATTACAAACAACATAATGGAATCAAAAGAAAAAAGAACTCTAAATATTTATAATGCCTCCTACACGTCTCCGAAAGCTTATTCGTATTGGAGGTACCTTAAAACCTCAACTCTCAAACTACTCAAAATCAATTAAGCACCCAAGAGTTTAGAGGGAAAACATAAACTTCGAGTCAGACATAAAGCCTGGTATGAATAATAATCTACCATCTCAATCATTTAGATATCTAGTGAGACCACACCACTTAACAGCACGGGTTTTCCCTCATTATTATCTCAAAACCTTTATAAAACCATATACTATGCTCCTGCATCCACAACGGTTAAAACAATTCAAAACAGTATATATGATGTTATGCAAAACAATTGAATTAATTCTGGATTGCCCATCTCTATTCAATTTAGACTATCCGTCTTAGTTATAGTTTCTAGGATTACTATTAACCTATTAGTTTTCATGGGCTGACTAATAACCAGTTAAACATTTAAGGACTTCCTGTCCAACTACATAGTTTTCATGGGATCACTAAGAACCTATTAGTTACTCCAATATCTTATTCTCATCCTAGTTTTCATGGGCTAACTAGCAACCTATTGGTGACTCCAATATACTTTCTTTTATCCTAGTTTTAATGGGTTGACTAGGAACCTACTAAGTTTGTCAATAGTTCATCTGGATATAGTTTTCATGGGCTAAATACAAACCTATAGCCCTGCCAGTATCCAATCATAGTTTTCATCGGCTCACTATGAACTTGTCTATCTGGCATCTTCCTTTACATATAGTTTTCATCGGCCAACTATTAACCTGTCTATCTAACATCTTTCTCTATACATAGTTTTCATGGGATAATTATGAACCTATTAGTCCTTACCAATATCATACAATTTTCGTGGACTTACTGTAAAGCTATTGGCCCTCGCCAATATATTTCCTTTCAAATTTTAGCATCCTATGTTCTTGACTTCCTGACCTACTGGATGCAATTCTACTCATTTAGGAGTTTATTCAATTTATATTTACTATTCCTAACTGGTTTTCCTACCCTTTATCCCCAAAATGCGGTTATGGGTCCATTACAGAGTGAAGATAATCATATTAGAAGAAGTAACATAACAATATAACAATACCCCTCCCATGGGTTTAATGTAAAACATGGTCAATTCCTTTAACCTATTTCTTTATTAAAGATAGGTTCTTCTTAAAGCCATTATAAAAACTCCTTTAATATTACCATGGGTTTTTCCATTGAAAATAGAGTTTGGATCATAAAACCTTCTAATTCCTTCGAAACCTAGCTTTCGACTTAATATGATAACCTTCTTCAAAAGTTCTTAAAAACAATAGGCGCCTGCCTTATAACAATTTAAATTCTACCTTTCAAACACAATAAAGTATTAATATTTAGCCTTTAGAAGCTTAGCTTTGAAACCAGTTGAAAGTACCCCTTTCGACACTATAGGAAGTAACCCTTCCAAAAACATAGAAAATACCCATTTTGAAAGCATTGGGTTTATACATAAAACATAATTTGAGTCAAAGTGAATATAGGCGAAAGCATCTGTTTTGAAACCATCATTTATCACATAAAAGTATTAGGGAAACTTGATGGCGTCGGCACCATCGCTTTCGAAAGCATAGAACATCTTGGTAAATGATTGGAAGGCTGGCGTCGAAACTCCTTTCAAAACTATTACCTTCAAAACACCTAACCCCCTTCGAAAGCTAAATGACGTAGCTTAAACTTATAAAACAAAACACCTTTCGACAATATTGATACTTCAACACCATCGGAAGGTTATAAAATGGCAGCAGGGTTACGATTATGTCAGAACCCCTTCTTTCAAAACATTAAAGAACCCAGTCGAAAGAAGACTTTAAGTTGATGGCAACCTTTCGAAATCTTTTTAAAGACTCTTCCGAAACCAAATCTTCAACTTTATCAAAGGCTTAAAACAAAATAAAGGCATGAGCTTTCCTTTTAAAAAAAACCAAGGTTACAATTCTTTCGAAAGCTATGCTTTTAACACCTTACTTTTTGCCTTCATCCAATCCACTAAGTACCATCTTAGTGATACCTTGTGTATTGGTTTCAGCAGGGTAGGTTTCGACTAAGATAAAGGATGAAGCTTCTGTGTCGAAAGGTGCTTTCCTATGCAGGCGGAACCAATTTTCTGATGTAAACCTGGTTTAGTTCTTGTTTAAGTAAATATTTCTCTACCTAACCTGCCATGTGTCAATAGTAGATTAGTTGCCTTAACTTTTCAAATTCTTTTTCAAAATAACTGCCGCTTAATTTAGATATAAACCATGGTTAAGTTAATCAATTAAGCCCTTACCATTTTTGCAAAGAAGTCCCTCTTCCAAAATAATTTATTTTGCATAGCAAACCACTTTGGAAAATACCTAAAATTTTAGAAATTCACTTTAATCATGTTATCTAACATATCAAAATTCCAGACCAGAATTCTTAATATATTTTCCAAAATAAATTTGTAAACCTAGATATCCTTATTTTCCTTTGAGAATTCATAATAATCTTTCCATAGCTTGAAAAATTATCAAAATTGAAGCCCAACTCCAAAATCATGTTTCTCATAACATAAAATTTTCCAATGGCATTTAAACATCATTAGATCTCAGTTTGATCTAAAACCATGCTAAACTCTTTTAAAAGATCTTGTTTAAATCAAATAAATCATGAATCAAGCACATCTTCATCTAATATATCATAAAATGAATTTACCTTTAAATCCGAAAATATATGATTTAAAATAAAATAGAGATGGAATTATTATTAATCTTGCTCTGGATAAAGAGATTGGATTGAGATTGATTTCCTCTAAGCTTGATTCTCTAGCTTTAATTTGATTTCCTCTTAATCTCTTTAATGGCCGATTGTTCTCTCATATATTTTTTGTATTTTAAAAATGATGTGAATGGGAAGTAAGAAGGTGGGAATGAAATATATAAAAGGGTGGAAGCTAGAGGCGGCAATTCCTAATATACCCTTATGTGACTTAATTAGCCAAAACCCATTCTTATGCCTATTTGTTATTTTTTAGGAACGGCCCTTAATTAATTAATTCGAGTCTCAATCCCCTTATCCATTACATTTACATTATTCTATTTAATTTATCTAATTAAATCTCCTAAATAATGTTATCAAAAATTAGGGGTGTTACATCAACCCATAAAAACTAGTCTAAGAGGGGAGTTAGTGGAATAATCCATAGGTTTCTAGTAAACCCATGAAAACTAAGATAAGAGATGAGTTATTGGATGACCAGTAGGTTCAGGGGAACCTATGAATTAATTAAGTTAATTGGCAGGGGCCTATAGATTCTTAGTGATTCCATGAAAACTCTAAAATAGGACGGGGTGTCCATGAATTATAAAAAGGTTATTAGTAAACCCATGAAAACTAATAGGTTAATAGTGACCCTAGAAACTATAAATATGACAGGGATTCAATTAAACTGGGGATCGGTAATCCAAATTTTTTATATATGTATATCATCATAATATTTTGAAATGACTATGTTTTAACCATTGTGGATGTAGGAGCAAACTATATAGTTTTATAAAGGTTTTATGATACTATGAGGGAAAACCCATTCCGCTAAGCGGCGTGATTTCACTAGATATGTAAATGGATTGAGATGTTAGATTATTATTCATAGCAGGCTTTATGTTTGACTCGAATTTTTTGTTTTCCTCTCAAACTCTCGAGTACTCAATTGATTTTGAGTACTATGAGGTTTAGGGTTTCCTGGTTCTCTTCTTAGATGAATAAAGCTTCCAGAGGTATGTAGGAGGCAGTTAGTTATTTAGAGTTATCCATTTCCACCGTGTATTTTGGATGTAAAGGTAGACTTATTAGCCTTATTATATACCCTGATCAACCAAGGGGGCATCTTCATATGTCGCTCTTGGCGTATGTGTAATAATTATATTTTTCTAAATGTGGTTAACGTTTGTGAGATTATGTAATGAACATAAAATGTTTTGAATGGAATGTGGAAATGTGTTTTTAATTTGTTAATTTTTTATTATATATTCTTGTGATTTGTGTATCAATGTATCTAACACTGACGTATTTGGTCACCAAGGATTAATAGCCATGGATGGTTGCAGCATCAGTAGCCATTAGTTTTGGGTTTCCAAGCAGGGGGATGTTACAAATACTTCTTCTCAAATGATGGCGAGAGTTTGAGCATAGTTATCTCCTAGCCATCTCAAGCTCCCCTTGTTCATGATGGTGCAAGCATAGAAGTATAGCATGTTAGCGTCCATTTGGGTCGTCATTTTTTCGTGTTCTTTCTGTAGATCTGAAAGTGTGACCAACCGATTTTGACTATAAACTTTTCAAATTCAATCCTTTCTTTCTCTTTGGCCAGTTTTGAATTCATATCGTGGAGTAGAGTAAGTACTATAGCATGTTCGACGATAGTCTGATCCTGGGATTTAATGGCATTTTTTCCCTTAGTGATTCGCTCTTTCAATTTGAACGGCTCCTCATGATCATCTTTGAGCTAATATTTAATTACAAGGAGTGCTCTTTCATATGCCTAGGTCACTTCCTTCAGTAACTTGTCACTTGTAGTCTTTCCATTTAAGGTTGCGTCTCTATCGGTCTTTAGCTGAGCTATTTCATTATCGTGATCCTTGAACATTCTGTCATGATCTTCCCTTTCTGCCTCAAAAGAAAGAATCTATTGGTAGTTAGCTTGATTTATATCAAAAAGAACTCGGACAAGACATTGTCACTCAAACCCCACTTCCAAGTCCTCGTGGATTGCCTCATGATTTCGAAATGAGTTCACTTTGTTCGTGGGCATTATATTCTAATCAAACCTAAACCCATGGAAGAATTGATGTGGGTAAGCAACCTGAAGCTGGGATGGACCAGGAGGAAGTGTGTACTTCTCACCATGATCAGAAGAAGTAGAAGCAGCAGCAGTAATTATGGCCTGAGGGGATGGGATTTCCTGCATCACAACAGTTTGAACCTCGATGCAAGAAGGAGGGATGGTTGATGCAGTCCTGAGGGATAATAAGAGTCCTTGTGGCACTTATGAATATCATTAGGTCATCACCTTCACCATCCCTTCTTATATTATCTCCCCTCTCGCGGTCTCTTTGGACATGACGTGCCTCATCGTTGGCTTCTTTATCTTTTCTTCTCCTTCTCTCCTCATCTGTTTTGCGGTACGGGTGTTGAGCTGGATCTGGAGTCCAATCTTTATAAGAGTTGGGATGTTGATATAATTGATTGAATAATCCATGAACCATGGAATTTGAAACAAGAAAAGAATGGAGTTAACGTCGGGACATTAAAACTTTACTCAATGCAGAAATAATGTCCATGATCATAGTAGAGTGCGTAGTGTCGATGACCCCTTATATACACTATTAACTGTATCAGCATGGTTTCAAAATTAAAATATCTCCACTTTCGCTTAAGAAGCAATCCGAAGATAAGGAGATATCTGAACCAATCTCGCCTATCATCTCACTTATTATGAAGTCCTCGAATTCGCTTAAATTAATGGAGATGTCTCTTAGAGGGTGCAAATATGACGTATCTCCCATTAGAGTTTCCTTAACTCGGCCTCCAATTGATTGAGAAGTCTTGACGATTAACTGTTTTGGGGAAGGTGAGATTGGAAGTTTGGGACTCATTATTTCAGTAATTTGTTGTTCTGGAGGAAGAAAGAGGGGAAAATTAGGGCTCATTTCCAATGATTCATAGTAAGATTCATCCCCTTTCTCGGTGGCATGAAAATCATTAGCATCATCGTTGTTCACGCCCTCTTCCTCCTCCTTTACGACCATAAGTTGTTTCCCTTCTCTTCTTTGGATCGGCTAGTCTTCTTCCAGGATCGAGGATATCTCACTTGTTTCATCCCTATCTCTTGGGATATCTTCTCCAACAGGCAGATCAGTCTCAACATCCACGGCTTCTCTGGGTTATACTTCACTCGGTGGACCAACTACGCCTCCCAGAGCATTCTTGTTGGAGCCGTGAGGTGGAGAAATGGAACAGGTTTTCATTCTAGAGTCACTTAGGGCTAAAGACTCGACCTCGATGAATCTCTCTGAGTGAAGCAGGCTGTACGCCCATAGATTTTCAGTTACAAGGAAGTCCACAAAGCAATGGAGAGCTCTTACTGCTTTCAAGATATTAGTCTCGCATCATGCTCATTACTATTGTTTCAAGCTAGAATATCTACAATGAAACATGAAGTAAGTTAGAGATTTGGAACTCCTATAAGGGAAAACATTGAAAAATAAATGCTTACTTCCTGAAAACCAGAGACGGTTGAACCCCTCCGGACATCGAATGAAGAAGTATTCATTCTTAAAAGCCGAGCGTTTATTATGAAGGTTTTCTACTAGCTTGTGTCCTTTCTAGGCCTCAATAATCATGTATAAGGGACACAGTCTTCTTCTTTTGAAATGAAGGAGATAAGTTAAGTCGTTGAGTCTTGGAGGTTGATTAAGCCTATTCATATATAAAATATACAAAGAATTTAAGAGTGCATGACGATTCCAATGTACTTGAAACAACGCTAGTCTAAGTTCTTGTAGCACTACCATCAGAAATTGGTTGGACGTTGGCACGACACCACCTAAGAATATATAATGGTTGCAAGCGGTAAAGTCCGATGGAGGGCTATGTCCAAGTTCATCTCTTTTCGCCAAGAGTACATCATATTTTAGAATGCCATGTTGAAGACATATGTTGCGGAGTGATATGACGGAAATGACCGAAGGTGTTTGCTCTGGCGGATCAGGTAGAATTCGAAGTTCGAGAGGCAACTGATTGACTATATCCTGCTGAAACTTAATATTTTGATGTGACTGATTGTCTTGGTCCGATGGGAATAGATGGTGATACTGGGACTATTGAGGATCCAGCCTCTAAATTCGTAGATGCTTCCTCATCGACCTTGAGAGGAGGTAATCGAAGTGTCATTCTAGATAATAAAAATCGAAGTTCAACACGTTCAGATGTCTTCTATTTTAATTGAAATTCCCATACGGACAATGCTCGAAATCCTAAAGAAATTAATGTGTGTCGACTAGTCAGATTCTGAGCATTGACTGAAGCAAGTGCAGCGTGCTATCTATACAAATTGAGTCCAGTGTCTTATACATCGTGAATGGACCATCCCATATAGACAGCTCGCTCATGAAAGAAAAACAACTTGCATCACATTTTAAAACTATCTCTCTTGAAACTTACCCTTTATTGATTAAAAATCGATAATGGATCTATTGTCCGGAGCAACGTGGAAATAGTTTATTTTTAGGATCAGTGGAAGTGCAAAAATAGAAAGGCTATTTAGTGGAATCATCCAATACACTCGAGTACAAAGCAAATCATCGTATCAGAAGCTATTCGATGATCGGGACTTGGATGATTCCATGAAGAAAGATAGTTGATGCCGAAAAGCACAAGTCGTCTCTAGAGCTATGCGCATTAAATCGACGCAGGCCTTGACTTCACCACCTATTAAACATGCCCAAAATCAACCATCACCATTTGAATTAAAGTCAACTATGGATGAAATAACTTGAAACTTGGCAGGCATGCTTAAAAGATGGAAAAAAGGGATCCTGGAAAGTTTCATCCCTAGATTGCCTAAGTAAATAACCCGGCACCTACTCATTTCACTCGTTGTCGGAATAATCTCATTGTTATTTTTCTTTTTCTATTCTTTCTAAATTGATTTTGTGCTTCTTTGATTAAGAAGTGAAAATTAGTTTACCGGGATTCTTTTACACGACTCATTGCTAAAAATTAATCCTTATCTTGTAAGAAATGAAATTACTTTTACCCATGCTTCTTTTGCAATTAAATCTTCCATTTATTTTTAATATGTATTTTCTTGCTACTAAGTTTTATTTATTTTGAACAAAAAAATGCTTATCTTATATATATTCCCTTGTCGCTTTTGTACATGATTGTCTTATATAGATTTGAACTTAGTTTTTCCTTTTTACCTTCCTTGCTACAATGGGTATCGATCCATTTTCTAAATTTGGGATGATTGACTTTCAATGAATTTTTTGTCTAATAAATTTATGACTAAGACTGCCTATGTAAGAGATTTTTTTATAAAACTCAACAACATTAAACTAGGCGTTTTTAAGTAAAATGGTTGACTTCCGAATTATATTCAACATATTGTGCTTAGGTAGCAAAGTACAATGTGAATTCATCGTTTTCAACTATAGTTCTTCATGTCATTAGTATTCAAATTATGAAGGTTTAGAGTGAAATTTTGTACAAACAAAGATTGTAATGTCCAACTATACTATTTTTATCCTACATTTGAGCCTTAGTTGACAAAAAAAGCAACCGAGTTATGTACAAATCATCTGCTAGAACTTTTACCCATGCTTCTTTTGTAATTGAATCTTCCATTTATTTTTAACATGTATTTTCTTTATACTAAGTCTCATTATTTTGAACAAAATAAATGGTTATCTAACATATATATTCCCCTGTCACTTTTGTACATGATTGTAATATATAGATTTGTACTTAGTTTTTCCTTTTTAACTTTCCATGCTACAATGGGTATCAATCCAATTAAATTTGTGATGATTGACTTTCAATGCTTTTTTTATCAAATAAATTATTGACTAAGACTGCCTATGTAAGAGATTTATTAATCAATATGGTTTTATAAAGCTCAACAACATTAAACTAGGTGTTTTCAAGTAAAACGGTCGACTTCCGTGTTGTGTTCAACGTATTGTGCTTAGGTAGGAAAATACAACATGAATTCATTATTTTCAACTCTATTTCTTCATTTCAATGGTATTCAAATTATGAAGGTTTAGAGTAAAATTTTGTGCAAACGAAGAGTGTAATGTCCGACTGTACTATCAGTTATCCTACATTTGAGCCTTAGTTGACAAATAAGCAACCATGTTACACACAAATCATCTGCTAGAAAGTTTGAATTTGTGTTTTTACCAAATAGATATACAAGCACTTGACGATAAGAACTACTTTGTCGAGCCTCCATCTTCGACACTTACTCCCTTCTCGAGTCACAAACCAAAGATACATAGTTTTTATCATGCTATTATATCACCATCCAACCCTGATGCAAACGAGCCAACACCTCCAACATGATTTATGAAACCTCTATCCCTTTCCTTAGAAGTTTCACATCCTTTGGACCCACCAAAACAACTCGATACTGAATTGATCAACTTGGCACTGATACATACACTTAGCCAATTTTGGCTAAATCCCATTCCTTACTTTTAGTACTCCATTTTCGAACGCTTTAGATCCCGAGCAATCCATGAAAATAGCTCGATCCTCACTCAAAAGAATTCAACTTCAAGTTCTAGAAACAACTCATCATAGTATCCAACACTTATCCAATCTCCTGCATCTTACTATAGACCACCTTCCTTAGCCATGCTTTAGAGAATCGAGTTTAGTCCTTAGCAAATTTTGAGTCGTGAATTATTCTACAAGCACTTTTCATGTTCTAGAGCCTCTCCTCTAAGATTTGTCCAACTTTGACCAACTTTGTCTCTGATTTGCTAAATTCACCAACCTATCTTCTTAAGCATCCAAAACACCAGCAAAAAACATCAAAGTACAACATACAAGCATAGAATAACATGCATATACATCCATTCATATAAGCAATACACAAGAATGTGATAAACAAACAAATTCTAATCTAAATCTACATATTAAATGCGCATATGAATATGAATGTGAAGAATTACTAAATCATATTGAAAACCATTTCAAAGGTTCACAAATTTAGGGCATAAGCATATGATAACATGTAATTAAAGTTATAAAATGTTTTAAAGCCAAAAATCATGTTAAAACATGTAATTCTACTATATAAACATGCGTAGGATAGAAAAAAGGCATAAATCACTCCGAAATGACCAAAATCAACCAATTCTCAGCTAGTTCCAATGTAAATAACAATGTCTATTGCAAATCAACCAAAATGATGATCTATACCTTCTAATTGATTATCTTCTCTCCAATTAATGATTTAGCTAGATTTAGAAAGTAATTTATATAATTTTGGATGAATCTAAGGTTAATAGGGCTTTAGATCTGATTATAGAAAGAGGGAAATTTGTTGGTTTGACTACTACAACCTCCTATTTATACTAGTCTTGAATTAGACTAATGGGCCTACCTATGTGCTTAATTAATTGCACTAATAGTGGCCAGAAGATGTCTAAACTTAAAACATGCATAACTTTCTAACTGTATTTCCATTTTCCTATTTTGATCAATGTATGGAATGAAAATCATTATCCTAAAGCAATGGAACTAATTTTAGACCCTAATTTGACTTTTATCAAAAATTATAGCCCAAAAAAGGCTTTCGAGGTCAAAATGGTCATATAGAAATTCGAAAAAAAATCATAGGTGTGTAAAATGTCCTTAAGAGTTATATCCCAAAACTATAGTCATACGACCTCATATTAATAAAATAAAAATATTTTATGATCATCTGATACACAAAATACGAGCCATTACATTCTCCTTTTCTTTAGGAATTTCACCTCTGAAACCTCTAAATAAATCAAGAAATAAGAAACAAGTTACTCTGCATACTTGACAACCATATGCAACCATCAACCATATCAAACAAGCAATCATGCAATCAATAGTGCACGTACCATAGCATGTGGAATACTAAAATATCAAATGCGATATACAATGGTGAAAGTGATACAATAAACAATGGATATTCATTCAAAAAGCTTCGGACACGAACCCCATGCTCTCCTTAGTTTCCATGTACAATCATCATTAATTCCGCTCTAGTTTCACTAACTTTCTCTTAAGTAGTTTCTATTGTTTCCCACAATATGAACCGGCCTATGAGATCTCAAAGCTTTTAGTTCTACCTCAACATCTTCAAGTTGATCTACTGTAATTGTCATGCCTGGGTGTTGCACAAATTTTCGTAAATAAGAGGCATGAAAGACGTTGTGCATGCCCATCATCTTTTGAGGTAAGTCGGCCTTATAGGCTAGCTTCCCAATCCTCTCTCCTATCGGAAAAGGATCTACGAATCTCAGTGTCAGCTTCCCCTTATTACCGAATCAAACTACATTCTTCAAAGGAGATACCTTTACAAAAACCATATCCCAATTTTTTTTCTTCAAATCTCCATGTCTTTTATTGGCGTAGCTCTTCTACCGATCCTAAGTGACTTTTTTTTGTTGCCGAATGATCCTAGCATTTTCTAAAGTTTCTCTAATCGCATCCATCTCAAGTATTAGTTTCTAGCCTATTTCCCACCAACATGAAGGAACTTACATGGTTGGCCAGGCGATGCTTCACAAGGATTCATACCAATACTAGACTAATAACTATTGTTATATGCAAACTCCACCAGATGTAAATGGTCATCCCATGGTCCTCCAAAACCTATAACCCATGCTCGCAAGAGATCTTCCAATATACGATTTACTCTTTTAGTTTTCCAATCCATTTACGGGTGGTAAGCAGTACTAACATGCATCTCAATCCCTAATGCCTCTTATAAGCTCTTCAAAAACCCAACGGTGAACAATAGGTCTCGGTCACTCACAATGCTCTTTGGTACACCATGAAATTGTACTATCCATTTAACATACAACTCCGCCAGCTTTTATACCATTCTACTTGAATTGATGGGTATAAATATAGTGCTCTTGGTCAACCGATCAACTATGACCCAAATGCTATCATACCCTGCTCGAGTCCTTGACAGTCCATCGATAAAATCCACCATCCATTTCCACTCAGGATCTTCTAGCAGTTGCAACAATCCATTGGGTTTCTTTTGCTCTGCTTTTACCAATTGGCTGTTCATACACTTCGAGATGAATGTCCCAATTTCCATCTCATACCTTTCCAATAATTCGTCTACTTCATATCTTGGTACATCTTAACACCTCCAGGATGTACCGTCAACCTAGAATGGTGGCATTCTCATAGCACATCGTCTCGCAATCCATCAATATCGGGAAAAAACAGTATTCCCTCCTTACGGAGCCAACCATATCGGTCGAGTCTATATTTCTTCATATCCTTAGACTCTGCTCCTTATTCTATCTTCGTTACGATCTTTGCCAGCCAAGCATCTCACTTCTGACTAGAACCGATCCTTTTTATTGGAGTAGGTCTGATCGATAAACTTTCCAATATCTCTGGTTCCAGCTTGCAACGAGGCCTAAAATCTACCTAGCAATATACTCAATCTGCTTCCATTCCAAGAAAATTGCTCCAAAACTAGCATATCTTCTACTTAATGCATTGGCAACCATATTCACTTTTCCTAATGTGTAGGAATGCTAAAATCATAGGAGGCTAAGAACTCGACCACCATTACTGATGAAGGTTGAGATTCCTTTGTGAGAAAAGGCACTTCAAGGATTTATGGTCCGTAAATCGCTCAAATCTTTCTCCTAGCAAATAATGCCTCCAGATCTTCAAGGAAAAAACTATCACCGCCAATACTGCACCCACTCCAGTACCACAGACATCTGTATATACTGTTATCTCCTCATTTCCACTTAGAATGGTCAATACTGGTTCACTCATCAACCTCTCTTTTAGAATCACAAGTGCATGCTCACACTTTTCATCCCATACAAATGCCTGATTCTTATTCATTAAATTGGTCAATGGTGCTGCTATCTTTGATAAGTTCTTGGTGAAGCCTCTATAGTATCCTGCCAATCCTAGAAAACTCCTCACATTCGTAGCATTCTTGGGCCGATTCCAATCTTGGACTATTGCCACCTTCAAAGGATCCACCGCTATACCCCATCCATAAACGAGGTGACCCAAGAACCTAGCTTCTTTACTACAAAAGATTAGAGAACTTCACTCTCAGCTTATGCTTCCTTAACATCTCTAGCACAATCCCTAAGCGTGTCTTGTGCACCTCTTCAATTCTGGAATATATCAGGATATCATCCACGAGCACAAGCACGAACTTGTACAGCTGGTCTCTAAAACCCGATTTTTGGGATCCACAAAGTATGCTGGAGCATTGGTGTAACACCCCTAATTTTAAATTACATTATTCAGGAGATTTAATTAGATAAATTAAATAGAATAATGTAA
Organism: Allium cepa; assembly: GCA_030765085.1. Lineage (NCBI taxonomy): Eukaryota > Viridiplantae > Streptophyta > Magnoliopsida > Asparagales > Amaryllidaceae > Allium > Allium cepa. The sequence goes on along the minus strand of CM060934.1, from coordinate 941,187,184 downwards.
AGATTAAAGTGATAAGGAGATTGAGATTTGAAAATGTAAATAGAGGCCGTGCTTAACTAAATAAAACTAATAGAATGAGTTTATAGGAATGGTTTTATAAATTAGCCAATAGGAGAATAATGCAAGCGTAGTATGGGAATTTTCCATCCACCATATCCCTTAACCCCTAAACCCTTATTCTCATTTTCATTTCATAATTTCACAAACTGAAAACATAAAACCAAAGAGCTCAAGGCCGACAACAACTTAGGGGAAAGAGAAGAGAAAAATCAATTAAAAGCTAGGGAATCAAGCAAGGGAAATTAATCAAGATCAAATCTCAAGTTCCTTATCGAAAGCTAGGTGAATAATAATAAAACCTTCTCACTATGCAATGGACCTATAACTGTATTTCGGAGAATAAGGGTAGAATAACCAGTTAGGTTGACATCGTAGTGAATATAAATAAAGTTAACTCCTAAATGAACAGGGTTGAATCCAAGAAGTCAGGTAGACCAAAATATAGGATGCCCAAAGACTAATTAAGAAGTTGTTAGGTTAGATAGGTTCATAGTAAACCCCTGAAAATTATGGTTCAGGGCCCAACAGGTTTGCAGTGAACCCATAAAAACCATATTTGGATTAAGTTATTGGCAGGAGTCAGTAGGTTCTCAACCCATGAAAACTATGATATAAGGGGAGTTATTGAAGATACCAATAGGTTCAGGCAAAACGTATGAAATAATAGAATGAATTTATTAGCAGGGGTAATAGGTTCTTAGTGATCTCATGAAAACTATGAAATAGAGTAGGTTGTCTATAAACTTTAATCAGGTTATTAGTGAGCCCATGAAAACTAATAAGTTAATAGTGACCCTAGAAACTATAACTGAGACAAATAATCAAAATGAATGGGGATGGAAAATCCAATATATTTTGCTTGTTAGCATATCATCATAATATTTTGAATTGCTACATTTTTAACCATTATGGATGCAATAGCATAGTATATGGTTATTATAAATTCTGAGTAAGATATTAGTGAGGGGAAAAACCGTTCTGCTAAGCGACGTGGTCTAACTAGATATCTAAATGGTTTGAGATGGTAGGTTATTATTCATACCAGGCTTTATGTCTGACTCAAAGTTTATGTTTCCCCTTAAACTCTCGGGAGCTCAATTGATTTTGAAAAGTTTGAGAGTTGAGGATTTTTAGGTCCTTCTTTAGACGAATAGGCCTACGGGGTCATGCAAGAAGCAAATTAGTTATTAGAAATTTTCTTTTTTGATTCCGCTTGTAAAGGGAAAGTTGTGTAATTGCCTATGTATATACTCTAATTATCCAGGGGGGCATCTTGATATGTCACTCTTGACATATGTTGTAATAGTTATATTTTCTCAAAAAGTGGTTAATGTACTTGGGATTATGTAATGAAGTTGAATCATGTTTTGAAATGGAATGAAAAAAAAATTCAATCGATTTTTTTTTTCATATCCATGTATTTCTATCGTATCAATTCAACTAACATCATTGCATTTAGTTACCGAGAATTAATAACTATGGATGACTATAGCATCCATAGCCGCTAGTTTTGGGCCTTCAAATGGGGATGTTACAAGTTGGTATCAGAGCATAGGTTTATGAAAACTTATAAGAAACTTAAACCTAAATGATTTTTGAAAACATAATCCTATGAATCAAAAAAAATATACAATAAGATTGGGGTTTGGGTTAACGCTATAGTAACGTACTTGTATTTGATATATATAAGTACATATTCCCCTCTCCCTTAGAACGTTCTTCTGTATCTTACTAAGGCTCATATGTAGATTTACGAGAAAGGATGATATAGAGGTAGAAAATGGAAGAGGACATCTCGGTAGAGGCAGCACCAAAACAAATGAAAATGTTCAGCCTAATAAAAGGAGGAACCAAGGTCGACAGAAAAATGCAAATCAAAATGCAAATGACAACGTAGGTTCTAAAATCCCACCAGTAGATATAAGGATGATGTATCAGTTCTTCGTTAATCTGATGCAAGCTGAAGCAGATTTAAGAGTGGCTAGGAATGTTGGAGAAGCTTATCCCGTGGCTCCAATTGGAAAGAATTATGCTAAGTTAAGTGGAGATCATACCAGTCTTGATGGAAATCCATTTTTGGGAACGAAGGATGCTATAGAAGTTGAGATTTGGCTTTTGCACTGTAATAGAATCTTTGTTGACTTGGGGTTGAATGAAGAGTAGAAGAGGAGACTAGCCTCCAGGCAGTTGCAAGGAACAATGCTTTATTGGTGGAATAGTGTCACTGCTGCTGTTCCAAAGAAAGAATTGACTCAAGCAGAATTTGTAAGAGATTTGAGGAAAGGTTTTTATCTGAAGTTGCTAAGTCAGCATTGTTGAGGAAGTTCACGGACTTGGTGCAAGATGAGATGTTGGTGATTGAGTATGCTATAAGTTTAATGAGTTATCCAGGTATGGGTATTCTACCATTGACACTGCCATCAAGAAAAATGAGAAGTTTATTCGAAGATTGAGATCCGAGATTGTTAGTACGACCTTGCCACATCTTCGTGATCCTTGTCATGTTGTTATGGAAATGGAAATCCAACATGAGGGGATGCTTGCCACTTATGGGAAGGAGAAACAAGTTGAAACATAGAGTTGTCTTAGCAAGAAGAGGAAGTTCTGTAAGAAGAAGGGAACCCAAAAAGGAGAAGCTACCAAGAAGGCAAAGGCTAATCTGGTTTGCTCTAAGTGCGATAAGAAGGGTCATTATGCTCAAGAATGCTGAAATGGCAAGGGGAAGAAGGCCATAGACAAGAAAGATGTGAAGTGCTTTAACTTCGACAAGGTGGGGCATTATAAGAATCAGTGTCTAAAACTAGTCAGGACAGATAAGGGAAAAGTCTTTATTTTTGGACCATCGTCTACTAGGCCGACTGTTGCTGAGAAAGGAAAGACTGTGATGGAAGGTACACTCTTGATTCAAAGTATACCAGTTAGGATACTATTTGATACTAGTGCATCACATTCATTTATATCTCAGTGTTTGGTTAATAGGTTATGTTTAGAACCCACATACCATGTTACTTCCTTAAGGTCGTGTGTTCCGAATGTAGGAGACATGAGGAAAGAAGTTTTGGATGTGTGCCATTGTTAGAAGTTCATTATCCATCTAGGAAGAATGAAGATGTATCAGGATATGAAGAGAAGTTTCTTATAGGAAGGTATCAAACGGGACATTAGCATGTGTGTTAAGCAGTGCTTGAATTGCCAACAGGCAAAGGCTGAACACCAAAAGCCTAGTGGATTGCTTCATCCATTAGAAGTTTTTTCATGGAAATGGGATTCTATCTCCATAAATTTTATTTATGGATTTCCAAGATCTAGTAGAGAAAATGAAAGCATATGGGTCATAGTGGACAGACTGATTAAGAGTGCCCATTTCATTCCATTAAAGTAAACTAGGACGACACCTATTTTAGTGAAGTTATTCATGAAGAATGTAGTTAGACTGCATGGGATTCCTAGTAGTATTGTCAGTGATAGAAATTCTTTGTTTACTAGTGAGTTCTAGAAAAGTCTACAGCAAGCATTAGGAACCAAGCTCAATATGAGTACCACTTACCAAGCACAGATTGATGGGCAAACGGAAAGAGTTAGCAAAATCTTAGAGGATTTGTTAAGAGCTTATGTATTGGATTTCGGTGGATCATGGGAGGGCGATCTTCATTTATTCAAGTTCTCGTATAACTATAGTTATCAGACTAGTATTGGAATGACACCATTTGAAGTTTTGTATGAAAGCTCATGCAAGTCTCCTGTATGTTGGTTAGAGACCGGGGATAGACCGGTTCTTGGTTCGGATTTGGTAAAGCATACCGCGAGAAGATTGATTTGATCCGAGTTAGGATGAAGGATGCTCAATCTAGACAGAAAAGTTATGCTAATAGAAGAAGGAAGGATTTGGAATTTTTTGTTGGAGACTATGTGTTTATTAAGATTTCTCCGATGAAGAGTGTGATTAGATTTGGGAAATCATGAAAGTTAGCACCTAGATTCATTGGTCCTTTTTGTGTTGTAGAGAGGATTAGGAAACTCGCTTATAGATAGTGTTATCGAGTAGTTTGGCTGGAGTCAATGATGGTTTCCATGTTTCTCATCTTAGAAAATGTGTTAGAGACCTAGAGACTACCATAGCACCTACGATGCTAGAAGATTTAGTAGTAGAACCACATTTGACCATAGTTAGAAAGCTGATTCAAATTGTGGCTAGAGATGAGAAGAAGTTGATGAACAAGGCAGTCAAGTAGTAAAGGTTCAGTGGAGTGATGATGCTAGAGACTATACTTGGGAGACGGAGAGCAAGATTAGAGACTTATACCCTAATTTGCTTGATGGTATGTTTTATCTTTGGTTGTTTTGATTGTGTATCTTATCGTAATTTTGAGGATGAAATTTTTTAAGGCGGGGAGTCTGTAACATCCCATATTTTTATAACATTATTTAGGATAATTATTTGGGTAAATTAAATAAATAATGTGGAGATTAATAAGTTGATAATTGATTAGCTAAGGGTAGCCATGCCATGTTAATGTGCAAACTAAAATGAAATAACCTAAGCTAATGTTTTAGGATATGAGAAGGGCAATATGGGAAATAGGTGGAGCTTATACCCTAAACCCTTTAGAGATAGAATGCTCATGTTCATTTCATTTTACTCAAACTAAAAATACTGAGGCCGACCACATTATCATTCTCAAGAAGAAGATTAAAGGTAGGATTCAAGGGAAGAGAAATAATCAATTGCATTAACATCAAATCTCACATTTATAATCTCAAAGGTAAGGTGAATAATTACTACATCCTATTTTCTTTTAGTTTTTGGTTTTAAGACTAGATTCGATTTTTTTTTGCAAGTACATGCCAGTTTTTGATGATTAAAATTATATATATCTGTGTGTGTGTGTGCGCGCGCGCGTGCATGTGCTATTGATGGATTATATATGTTCATGTTAGTTTTATGATATGTCTGACATTAAAATCTTATTTATTGACATCCAAATGCCCTGAAATTTTTTCTAGTAAAGCTAGCGAGGTTGACTGGCCCATACTAGATTTATTGCAATGAAAAAAAGCGTGACATAAAACAAGCTCTATGTCATGGAGAAAGGAAAGAAAAACGACAACAAAAAAACACAGAGGACACACTGAGCAGATAATAGAAAAACAAACAAGAACAATGAGAAGGAAGGGTATCACCACAACTGCACACATGCAAAGACATGCACAGAAGCATACACACCGATGCACACATACACAGTTGCAAACCCAGAAAATACACACATGCTATCAACTCCAAATATCAAGTTGATGTGGATAGAATCCATGCCTACTATGTCAAATTCCATAACTATTTCTTTCATTAATTTCACCCAGATTATTTGTGCAGCAGCTACTGCATTTCGAAAGCAATATGTATTTCGCTCCATCCAAACAATTCTTATGTAAATATTTAACATAAAGAAAACTATATCCCATCTTTTCTCTCTCCACCTCGTTGCCTTTCTAATAACATTCTAGTCATGCAAAGAGACACCCATAAAGTCAGATAATCCAACCTTCATCATTAAAGCACATAACATACTATATAAGAAACAGCAGTCAAAAAATAGATACTCAGCAGATTCAGGATTGAAGTTGCAAAACACACACAGTTGATCAATTTCCATACCAACAGCCACAAGCAAGTCTCTGATCAACAATGCTTTATGCAAAATCCTCCAAAACAACAAATTGTCTTTAGATGAAGAACGCGAAATCCAACCCACTTTAGCTCATTGATAAACTAGCAATGACTCAGCATGGATGAGGAGATCATACACTAAACCAATGCTATGTGTCTTACCCTTCCAGCACAAAGCATCCACCTGTCTTACTTGAATTACCAGATCAGACATGCTACTCCATACGGTGTTGACAACATGGTTACTTGAGTATGGAGCTTGCAACCTCTCATTGGAAATGAAGTCAACAGCTCCAGCATTGTTACCAATCATGGATTGAGCTTTTTCATGCTAAGTCATCAGCCTAGCCAAAATACAACCATCTTTAATCCAAGGATCCCTCCAAAAAAATCATTGAGCTGTTATGGGAAAACGAATATTTAAAATATGACAGCAGTACACTTCTCATTTCCATGATATTACGCCAAATCCAACTAGAAGTTGAGAGACATCCATGGACCAGAAGTCTTTGTCCATAATTTGATATCTCCAACTCCACTGCTCCCATAAATTGTCCTTCCTCAATAGTAAGGCATTAAAATAGGAACTCATGGCCGCTTTATTCCAATAGAAGATGTTAATAATACCAAGTCTTCCCTTGCAAATTGGCCTTTCCTAAGAAGAGAAAGAAACATGAATCAGTTTCCTATTACTATGAGGTCTGGCCCAATATACAATCATGGAAAAGCATATTGACTTAATGAGAACCAATCTACCTACCATAGAGAGCAACTTGGTAGTCCAAGCATTCATTGAATTAGTTATTCTAGCATATATAGAGAGAGATAGTCTGCCTTGGTGACTCTTGACATATAAAGAGGTAGGCCTAAATAAGTCATATTATTCTCCATAGGCTGAAGACTGGAAAGAGCAACTAATCTCTCCATGCCAGTTGAGTCAATCCTAAATAAAAGGATCTGGGATTTGGTAGAATTAAACCTAAGGCTAGTAACAAGGAAAAAAGTATGCAAAGTCTCAAGAATACATAGTATGGACTGATCTATTGGCTTTGTGAATATCATAATATCATCTGCAAAGAGGAGCAATGAAATTTGAAGTCATTGACACTTCGGGTGATGCAGTATAGGCTTGTCTGCAAACTTCCTAGACAACATATAAGTAAGAGCTTCCATAATAATAATGAAAATATAGGATGATATAGGATCTCCCTAGCGAACAAGTAACCATAGGTTTTCCCATTACAGCAGAGAGAATAAGAGGGGAGGACATACATATATACAACCATGTTACAAAGACTTTAGGAAACCCATTAAAGACAAAACTCGAACAATAGATGACCAATGAATGCTGTCATATGCCTTATTGAGATCTAGTTATAGCATTGTTCTATGGGAGGTTCGTTTTCTACCATACCCATTAATTAATTCATGGGCCATCATGACATTATCAAAGGATATTTCTCTTTGGGATAAAGGCTGACTGATTCTTAGAGACGATGGAAGGCAGAAGAACCAAAACAAGTCTCGAAGCTAGGATTTTGGAGATACATTTTGTTAACGCTTAAAATTGAACGCTAACACCCCGGTGTAAGTAGAGATTAAGTGAAAGCACCACCCGTCAATACGGGAATTAGAAGTAAGTAGTAAAGTCATAGAAGATCAGTAAAAAGACAACAGTTTATAGTGGTTCGGCTTCAAGTTAAGCCTACGTCCACTTTAATCCTCTTTATTGCTGAATCAATTACAACTTTACAACAATCTTCGATTACAACACTACTAGGACAAATAAATAGAACTCCGATGTAGAAGAACTCTTTGAATCCATGTCGAATGTGTTAGATTTCTTCTTAAAGTTTGTTGAGATGTCTTTCGTGTTTGAAGTGTCGAGTGAGTCGAGAAATCAGCAGAGTATAGGCGTACCAAAAATGAGCCAAAAGATCCTCTCCTGGTTGGAGTATGTGGGGGTATTTATAGGGAAATTTCGGAGCTAGGTCGTAGGTCATGAGCGACCTAGAGGTAGGTCGTAGGTCGTGAGCGACCTAGTGGGAGCGGCTTACGGCTTAACTGGAGTGTACTTGATCACGTCGAACAAACTAACAAGTCATAGGTCGTGAGCGACCTAGGGAGGAAGCGACATAAGAAGCTTCTTCGGTATGTTTAGGTCGTGAGCGACCTAGGGAGAGTAGTTAGCGACTTACGGTTGGGAACGGCATAAGAAGTTGCTTCATTCTGTGATAACTCGCTAGGTCGCTGGATCTTTTAGGTGTTAGGTCACTTTACTCCATAGGCCGTTAGGTTGCTTTACTCCATAGGTCGTTAGGTCGCTGATCTCTTGTACCTTTAGCCCGTTAAGTCGCTAAGCCTTTCTATTATGATATGTTGTTGCCCTATGTTGATGGTTAGGTCGCTAGGTCATTAATAAGCTTAGGTCGCTTATTTCCTTGGGTCACCGAGTCGTGGAATACGGAAGTTAACATTTTCCCTCGAAGTACACGCCTATGCCTTAGGTCGTGTGCTTCGACATAATTTTGCTAGGTCGTGAGCGACCCAAGAGATCTCTCATGCCCATTCGACTTTCTTTCTTGGAACAATGGGAAAAACTGTACTTGGAAGATAGAAGATGAGATTAGAGATACTTATCATGTTCTACCATGAGGGAATGTTCTATTTTGCTTTATATAGACTGTTACTAGATAGGTAGACTAGTACGGTAGTTAGGAGCTATTACAAATGGTCGCTATGTCTAGTATTTAGTCCTTACTAAATTTCGAGGACGAAATTCTTTACGGTGGAGCCTGTAACACCCCTAATTTTAAATAATATTATTCAGGAGATTTAATTCGATAAATTAAGTAGAATAATATAAAGATTAGAGTGATAAGAGGATTGAGATTTGAAAATGTAAATAAAGGCCGTGCTTATGTGATGTCCCGGAAATTTGGGCAATATTTGTTTAATAATTTCCATTAATAATTATTTTAAAATGTGTAATATTGATTTAATAATTTAATTATGTTTTTAAAACTAATAACTTTTTGATTTGGCAAATGCTATTTTTTTCAAAATTTATAATAATGATAATAATTTAATTTGGATATTTTATTCTTTTTAAATATTAAAATATTTAAATGATAAAATTTATCTTTCTAGGCTAATTAAAAAGATATTCTATTTATAATGTATATATGAGTGTATACATTGTAAATAGGGAGTTTGATTTTAATTTTAATTTAAATTTAATAAAATGTTTTCAAATTTATAATATATATGTGTATATATTGTGAATTGAAAGATTTGAATGAATTTAATAATTGAAACTTTTCAAAAACTTATTTTAAAATTCTATCGTATATTTTCAAAAGTACTTAAAATAAATATTTATTTTATTTAAAAATATAATAGCTTAAGATAGTATATGATAATAAAAGTTTAATTTGTTTTCTTTTAAAAATTGGTTTTTGAAATAAATTTAGTTCATATATTAAAGAACAATATTTTTAGTTTGAAACTTTAAAATAAGATTTAATTCAATATCCTTTTCTTTTTAATTTTTTTCTTTTAAAACTTAGCTTTGGAAATTATATTTTTAAAATATATAAGTAAAACATAAAGATATATAATTGTATAAAGATAATTTATATATGGAAACATTAATGGCTATTTGAAATAAACATTAAAACATGTTAATATAAATAAGTAATCAATTTAAATGAAATATTTTAAAACATTTGTAGAAATAAGAAATTAATTTAGAAATAAATTTTAACGCTTGTATAATATAAATAAAAATTTAAATAAGGTGTTAAACATAAAATTACTTGTTTCTTACATTTGTAAAACATTTAAACCATGAAAAAACACTTGTAAGCAATTTAATAATCTTAAGTAACAAGTGGCATTTGTTTTGTTTATTTTTGAAAACAATTATTAAAAATGTATTAAGAGAAAAACTTGGCAAAATCATTTGTGTTCAAAACATTTCCTTTCTTCTCTTCTAAAATTGAAATCAGATTTTTAAAGAAGTTTCCAAATCAAAATTAAAATCAGCAAAAATCTGCAAAAGTTTTCTAATCTGTGATCAAAATGAAGTTCAAACAACAAATCTGCAAACATTTTTTCAAGGTCAAAAATTTATAAAGCAAAGCTTGTAACTATTTCTCAAGCCTGTAATCAACATCTTTGCAAAGATCAACAGCAAACTCAACTCAAAACAGAAAGTTCAAATTTAGTTGTTCCAGGAAACATTGCTCTGCATGTTAGGTGAGTAAACTTTTGATTTAAAAACAGTTTTCAAATCTGTGATGAAATCTGGTTGCATGCTTGAGTTATAAATATAAATGTGTGTATATGAGTATAATATTGCCTGCAAAGTTGTTTCTAGATATTATATTTTGTGCTCTATTGCTAATAACAGACTCATCATCATCACAAGAAAATTCATATCTCCTTGTATAATCAAAATTTGACATTGATTACTAAAGAGAAATTGTTAATAACATTGTATTCTTTTTTTTTAAATAATTTCAAGTGAATGTATTTAGTTAATACTCTGTAAAATTTAAGAATATAGTGAAAATCAAAAATGGGTAAATTTCAAGTATGATGATTTTCAAATTCACTTATATAGTCTGAATTGTCTTCGAAATATAGGAATTTTAAAAGTCAAATTTTGATTTTTAGTTTAGAATTCGAGGAGTTGTTCGGTGTTGAACGTTTTTGGGTTTTGATCTATTGCCGTTGAGCGGCGATGACTGAGTGCTTGAATTTTGGCACGGAGGAGGCTGGTGTATAGTAGATTGATGGAAAAATATGTGTATACTTTTTTGATGATCGGGTTAAGAAGTCGAAGGTGTTGTAGGGTTTAGTGGAAGAATTTGGGGGTCGGCTTTGTTGAGGTGGTACGACATCGGTGGTGCACCGGAAGCGACCGCATGTGGGGGGTTAGGTTCATCGTGATGTGGGCCATCTTTGGGTGGGTCAGCGTGTGATCCGAAGGTCTATAGCGATGGCGAATTGGGAATTTCTGACGATGGAGGAAATCCAGGTTTCGACCCGATTGATCGATTTCGTTTTTCGTCGTGATCTTTGTTTTTGAAAGGTTGAGGTTGCAGTCGAGTTCGACGTCGACTTGTTGAAGGCCTGAACGATGATCGAAGGGGAGCTGGGTTGCCGTGCATGTGCATGGTGGCATCGCGTGCATCTGAAATTTTGGAGTTTGGGGAAGAACGTTTGACCTGACGTTTTTTCGTGTTTCTTTCGTGTTCGTCTCGGGGTAATTAAGAAGTGGGGTTGCGATATTTGTTGGTTCGAGTTTACTCGAGCGCTGTCTCGAGTATGTCTCGGGAGCTTTCGCGATTGCTCGAAAAATAATTTTGTTTCCAGTTTTTTTAACAAGTCCAGTTTTTATATTAAAAAGATTTTCAAATTTTAAAAGCAAACTTAAATTTTAAGCAAAGTTTTTAACTGGTTGAAAGAGAAGTTATGAAATGTTAAGTTAAAAAAATGATGTTTTAAAACAAATCTAAATTTTAAAGGTAATGGATTTTAAAGTTTAAATGTTGTTTTAAAACAGTTTTGATTTATGTAAATATCACATTAGAATAATTTTATAATTAGCTATAAATGTTTTCAACTTAAATATAATTGTTGAAATTTAATTGTGATTAAGGTAAAAATATATTTAACCTTAATAAGTTAAAAGATGATGATTTTAAATAAATCAAATTCAAACTTTAAGTTTAATTTAATTTATTTTAAAATGGAAGTTAAAGGTTTAATGTAATAAATGATTCATCTTAATTTTAATCATGTTTTATTAACTAAAGTAATTAAAGTATAATTACTTAATTAACTAAAATGATAAATTTGGGTAATTAAATTAAGATAAATTAATTTATATAATTAATTAAGTGTAATTAATTACTTAATTAAGGATTGATTAGTCAAGTTTAATCAATTAAGAAATAATTAAGTAATAAGTAATTAAGAGATTTATTACTTAATGTTAAGAAGATTATTAAAGGTAATTACTTAATAAAGTAATTAAAGGAAATTAATTACTCAGTGTAATTAATTAAGTTAACGTGGTTAATTTTAATTAATTAATTAAGTTTAATTAATTAAAGAGAGTTACTTAATAATGGGATTAAGTAATTACACAATAATGAGGTGTAATTACTAAGTGAAGTATTGGATAATTACTGGATGTAATTAATTAAAGAAAAATTACTTGATGGATAGTAATTAAAGGATAATTACTTAAGGGAAGCAATTAAGTGATAATTACTCGGTGTAATTAAAACTTAATGTAATTAATCAAGAAGTTGGATTAATTGAAGAAGTAATTAAAGGTAGTTAATTACTGATTATGATTAATCAGGGTTGATTAATGAATGTAATTAATTAAAGATTAATTATTAAAAGGATCGTTAGTTAAAGTAATTAAAGGATCATTAATTAATGTAATTAATGATAATAATCAAAGGTTTAATTGATTAAATAATGTGATTAATTATAGATAATTAGTTAATGAAGTGATTATAATGTAATTAATTCATGTAATTAATTAATGTAATTAATTAAGGATTAATGTAATTAATTATGATTAATTAATTGATGGAAGTAATTAAGGTTAATTACTAAGTGATTAAAGAATAATTAATTTATGCAATTAATTTGAAGGCTAATTACTTAATGTAATTAAGTAATAGTTAATCAAGGGTGACTAATTTAGAAGACAATTAAAGGATAATTAATCTGTTAATTAAAGATTAATTAATTGGTTTATAAAGTGATTAAAGGTTGATTAATTAATTAAATGGCTTGTAATTAATTAATTAATGATTGTTTAAGCAAGATTTTGTGATTAATTCTCAAGTAATTAATTTAATTTAAGATTAAATTAATTATAATTTGGATTAATGATTCCTGTTTGTGGATGATTGATTGAGTGGAATATCTGAATTGAATGATGCTTATAGTTTGAATAAATCTGTGATGTGCTATGATATGTTATTGATTATAGCTGTGATAAATATGTGATATTTATCTGTGAATGATGCTTTGTGAATTCAATGTTTTAAATTTAATTAAATTGTTTAAACTTAAATCACTTGGACATTAAGATGGCGTTTTGGATTTCGATGAGACCGGGATCGATTTCCAAATTTGGAATTCCGAAACCACATCGATCCAAATTAAACGTTAGGTCGTCAATCTCAAGTGAAAAGTGAAGACTCGAGGTGTAAGGATTATTCATTGTTAATGCTTTGAGGGTGACTCCAATACGAGTTTAACAGGGTAGTACTTTCAGGATCGAGATGAAGATTCAGAGTGCAAGGACTATTATCGTTAACTCTGCGGGTGGTTCCAAAATGAGTGTAGCGAGGTAGTGCCTTCGGTTTCGTTCGAACCCGGAACGAACTTGTATGAATTGAATGCTTTCAGAACATCGTCAGGTGGACGATGAGCATTCTAAGATAGATGTGTTCTATAAAGGTAATGTAGCCCCAAGCCTCATCAACCGGGAATGGCTAAAACAGGGGAGGCACAGCAAGGCTAAGTGGGTAGCATCCAAATAGGATGAGATTCACCCCTGTCTAGAGGTTCCTTTTATCCGGCTTAGTGGGAAATTGGCGACGACCATCTGCGGGGTTGTCTTGTTTGGGACTACCCAGTAAGGGATGGTTCCGGCCTTGTGTTGCAGGGGATTTAGGGTGGATCCTCGGTACGTTGATTTAGGTCACGTACTGTGACGGACGGTACCCTAGTAGCCCTGCCATTGATGGAAACCCATTCTTCCTACGTTCCCTTACGATTTTGATTGTATTACCCACTTTGTGGCTAGTAGCTGGAATTTAATGAATGTAACAATTTCGGCTATTTCTTATTTACTTGAAAACCCTAGACCCTATTATAGTATAACTAGATTTCCTATCAAATGTTTTGGTTAGCGTAAGGTAAAAACTTACCCATGTTTATTTGTGGGAAGTCTTACGTGATACCTTTTGTTTTCAAAGGATTTTCAAAGTCAAGCAAATTTAACCTGTTTACTCACACCAGACCCATGTCTGACCCGGAGTTTGTTTTTTGTTTTATTAAACTCTTGGGTACTCAAATTTTTTATGAGTAGCCAAGGGATTCAGGTTAGCTTTGACGAATTCTGGAGGAGATTTGGAGCAGGTGGCTTCAGCGTTTGTAGATATATAGTGGTTCCGCTATCTAGTGTTGTTTCTATTTTCTCTGTGATGTACTTGAGTTGTAATAACTAGACATGTGTTTATAACTGTCTAGTTTGTGTTGTATTAGCTGTATAACTCTGATGTATATGATACTATGTAATATCTTGTGTGATATAATATAATTTATTCGTTTCGCTGTGAGATTCTGATGTTGTTTGGTTATTTCTTTTCTGTCTTTTCTCTTTTCTATTCCTTTCTTTCTTCTTAGTGATGCGTCTTTCTATGGAATGAAAGGTGAGTCATTACATTGTGGTATCAGAGCGCTAGGTTGAGTGAATACCTAGGCTTTGGAGTGATTTCTTTCTTGAGAAAGCGTACTTGTATTTATATATATATATATATATATATATATATATATATATATATATATTATACCTACCTATTTGTTGGGTTATTTGTTCGGCTTTGCCAACATGAGTTCTAGAGGTAGGAGAGGTAGTGGTGTGTATAGCACGGCTACTAATGAAAGAAGCCTGAGTGTAGAGGTTGGAAGTGTATCTGCCAGGGAAGTTTTGGGTATCTTGAGTAAGCTTTGCAGTATAGTGTTAGAATTTCATCAATCTTTGAAGGAAACCTTTTCAAGGTTCAGAGTCCATTTTTGAAGTGTAAGCTTGGTTGCGCTCGTGCGAGCGAATTTTCTTGATTTTGGATCAGTCGGAAGTGTTGAAGCAAGTAATGGTATCTTGGAAACCTTAGGAAGGAGTCTTGTCTGTATTGGGGTTTGAGACTCGGTTTGGCAAGGTGTTTGTGCTTGGTTTGAAGCCTGAGTTTCTTGAGTCATATCTGCCATCTTAAAGACTCTTTTGTGGAGTTGGCAGATATAGCTTTGTGATTCGAGGAGCTTTTGGATTAGAAGTCTTTGACAGCAGTAGCAGCTCGAAGGTGTTGAGTGTGCTGTCAAGATAGTCTCTTGGCTTAGCAGTATTCTAGAGGTGGAGTCCGGAAGCAGCAGAGTGGTCCATTTCTTCGATGGTTCAGGAGTCTTTGTGATTCTTCTGTCAGTAGACCGGCAGAGGGTGAAGGTTTGTCCACTTCTTTTGGAAGCTCAGCTGAGTTTGATGTTGTGATTTGGTTGGACCATCAGTTTCTTCTGGTTAAGAAGGGTTAAGCTGTTCTGATTTGTGAACAGAGAAAACAGTTTCTTTGGAATCTGAACTGGGTAGAATCGCAAAAGTGACTTGCGATGGTTCGGAAGTTCTCTGAGTAATCTTCGTTTTGGATTGAGGTATCTTTAGAGGATGTGAAGCTATCGAAGTAGTTTGATATTTTCCAAATATCTTCGAGGAAGTCAAGGTTTGCATCCGCATCGGAAGATTGAGTTCTGTATCGACTTGGTTCTTGGGGCTTTACCGGTGGTTCAGCCTAGTTGTGGGATGGCTCCTTGAGAGGGAGGTTTTTGAGAAGCAGTCAGGATTGATCGGATCTTTTTTTCTGGCTGGATTTTTGTTGTGGTGTTTGTGACCGAATTGGATAGTTCACTTGGATTTTATGGAATTTGATGAACATGTTTCCAGGATGAGTTGATCAAGTCTATGCTTGTGTTCATCAATAGCATTGTCATCTTCTTCAGATCAGAGTTGTGCAGCGGAAGCAAGGTGGTAGCAATTCCAGGATAGAAGCAACCTCGGAATACTCAGAAGTTTGTGTTTGACTTGGATCAGAGGATTTCTATAGGAAGTTCATTCGGGATCTGAAGGCTTGGTTGTCTTGTGCATCTGTTTTGTTTTTCCGGATAAGAGAGGTATGTTTGAAATCTTCTGATGATTGTGTAATAGAGTTTGAGTGGTGGATTTTAATGGATCTTGGGAGAACCATCTTGTTGAGTAGGATCTGGAGATCGTTTATTTCTTTGTGCAGATTTGTTCGGAGAGGCATGTGCAAAGATTTGATTGATCTAGAAGGTTGAAGGCAGCCCAGGATCGGCGGAAGAGTTTTGTGGACAAGAGACAAAGGGATTTGGATTTCGAAGTCGGAGATTTAATTTTGGATAAATTTTCTTCGATCGTAAGAGCGATGAGATTCGGTAAGTCTGGAAGCTAGCTCAAAAGAGTATTGGATCTTTCTGTATTCACTTAAGGTTAAGTGTTTGATCTACAGGTTTGAGTTGCCAGTTCGGATGGCTGGAATTCGTTATGTTTTCACGTATCTCTGAGGGAATATGTGTATGATCTATCACTGGTTTTAGAACCAGCAGTTCTAGTGAGATTTGGAAGTTGAACAGGACTTGTTCATGGTCCAATATCCTGTTTAGAATGTATATCTAGATATAGGAGCTTTGGTTCAGAGTAGTGTAGCTAGTTTAGATTTAGTAGAGCGAGTAGCGTGGTGCTTGTACCTGGGAAACTCTAGGAAGTTTTGTCCAAAATTTTGTCTGGATAGTTAATGTTGTTTGTTTGAATTGGTTGCTCTGGTTGCTGTATTTGGTTGATAGCATATGCTTGCTACTTTAAAATTAAAATATGTATGAGATTATTAAATTATCTTTGCTTTTAAATTTCGAGGACGAAATTCTTTTAAGGGGGGAGGAATGTGATGACCTGGAAATTTGGGCAATATTTATTTAATAATTTCCATTAATAATTATTTTAAAATGTGTAATATTGATTTAATAATTTAATTATCTTTTTAAAACTAATAATTGTTTAATTTGGAAAATGCTGTTTTTTCAAAATTTATAATAATGATAATAATTTAATTTGGAAATTTTATTCTTTTTAAAGATTAAAATATTTAAGTGATAAAATTTATCTTTCTAAGCTAATTAAAAAGATATTCTATTTATAATGTATATATGAGTGTATACATTGTAAATAGGGAGTTTGGTTTTAATTTTAATTTTAATTTAATAAAATGTTTTCAAATTTATAACACACACACACACACACACACACACACACACACATATATATATCTATGTGTGTGTATTGTGAATTGAAAGATTTGATTGAATTTAATAATTGAAACTTTTCAGAAACTTTATTTTAAAAATCTATCTTATATTTTCAAAAGTACTTAAAGTAAATATTTATTTCTTAAAAATATAATAGCTTAAGATAGTATATTATAATAAAAGTTTAATTTGTTTTCTTTTAAAAATTGGTTTTTGAAATAAATTTAGTTCATATATTAAAGAACGATATTTTTAGTTTGAAACTTTAAAATAAGATTTAATTCAATATCCTTTTCTTTTTAATTTTCTTTCTTTTAAAACTTAGCTTTGGAAATTATATTTTTTAAATATATAAGTAAAACATAAAGGTATGTAATTGTATAAAGATAATTATATATGGAAACATTAAACGCTATTTGAAATAAACATGAACACATTTTAATATAAATAAGTAATCAATTTAAATGAAATATTTTAAAAACATTTGTAGAAATAAGAAATTAATTTAGAAATAAATTTTAACACTTGTAAAATATAAATAAAAATTTAAATAAGGTGTTAAACATAAAATTACTTGTTTCTTACATTTGTAAAACATTTAAACCATGAAAAAACACTTGTAAGCATTTTAATAATCTTAAGTAACAAGTGGCATTTGTTTTGTTTATTTTTGAAAACTTTTATTAAAAATGTATTAAGAGAAAAACTTGGCAAAATCATTTGTGTTCAAAACATTTCCTTTCTTCTCTTCTAAAACTGAAATTAGATTTTTAAAGAAGTTTCCAAATCATAATTAAAATCAGTTCAAAAATCTGCAAAAAATTTCTAATCTGTGATCAAAATGAAGTTCAAACAACAAATCTGCAAACATTTTTTCAAGCAAAAATCTATAAAGAAAAACTTGTAACTATTTCTCAAGCCTGTAATCAACATCTCTGCATAGATCAACAGTAACTCAATTCAAAACAGAAAGTTCAAATTTAGCTGTTCCAGGTAACAATGTTCTCTGCTCTGCATGTTTGGTGAGTAAACTTTTGATCTAAAAACAGTTTTCAAATCTGTGATGAAATTCTGGTTGCATGCTTGAGTTTTGAATATCAATGTGTGTATATGAGTGTAATATTGCCTACAAATTTGTTTCTAGATATTATATTTTTGTGCTCTGTTGTTAATAACAGACTCATCGTCATCACAAGAAAATTCATATCTCCCTGTATAATCAAAATTTGACATTGATTACTAAAGAGAAATTGTTAATAACATTGTATTCTTGTTTTCAAAAATAATTTCAAGTGAATGTATCTAGTTAATACTCTGTAAAATTTAAGAATACCGTGAAAATCAAAAAATGGGTAAATTTCAAGCATGATGATTTTCAAATTCACTTATATAGTCTGAATTGTCTTCGAAATCTAAGAATTTTAAAAGTTAAATTGTGATTTTTAGTTTAGAATTCAAGGAGTCGTGCGGTGTTGAACGTTTTTGGGTTTTGATCTATTACCGTTGAAAGCCGATGACTGAGTGTTCAAATTTTGGCACGGAGGAGGCTGGTGTATGGTAGATTAATGGAAAAATATGTGTATATTTTTCTGATGATCGAGTTGAGCAGTCGAAGGTGTTTTAGGGTTTAGTGGAAGAATTTGGGGGTCGGCTTTGTCGAGGTGGTACCGCGTTGGTGGCGCACCAGAAGCGACCGCATGTGGGGGGTTAGGTTTGTCGTGAAGTGGGCCAGCTCTGGGTGGGTCGGTGTGTGATCCGAAGATCTATGGCGATGGTGAATTAGGAATTTCTGATGATGGAGGAAATCCAGGTTTCGACCTAATCGATCAATTTCGTTTTTCGTCGTGATCTTCGTTTTTGAAAGGTTGAGGTTGTAGTCGAGTTCGACGTCGACTTGTTGAAGGCCTGAACGATGATCGGAGGGGAGCTGGGTTACGTGCATGTGCACGGTGGCATCACGTGCATCTGAATTTTTGGAGTTTAGGGAAGAACGTTCGACCCGAAGTATTTTCGTGTTTCTCTCGTGTTCGTCTCGGGGTAGTTGAGAAGTGGGGTTGCAATATTTGTTGCTTCGAGTTTACTCGAGCGCTGTCTCGAGTATGTCTCAGGAGCTTTGGCGATTGCTCGGAAACAATTTTTGTTTCCAGTTTTTTTAACAAGTCCAGTTTTCATACTAAAAAGATTTTCAATTTTTAAAAGCAAACTTAAATTTTAAGCAAAGTTTTTAACTAGTTGAAAGAGAAGGTATGAAATGTTTAGTTAAAAAAATGATGTTTTAAAACAAATCTAAATTTTCAAGGTAATGGATTTTAAAGTTTAAATGTTGTTTTAAAATAGTTTTGATTTATTTAAATATCACATTAGAATAATTTTGTAATTAGTTATAAATGTTTTCAACTTAAACATAATTGTTGAAATTTAATTGTGATTAAGGTAAAAAGATATTTAACCTTAATAATTTAAAAGATGATGATTTTAAATAAATCAAATTTAAACTTTAAGTTTAATTTAATTTATTTTAAAATGGAAGTTAAAGGTTTAATGTAATAAATGATTTATCTTAATTTTAATCATGTTTTATTAACTAAAGTAATTAAAGTACAATTACTTAATTAACTAAAATGATTAATTTGGGTGATTAAATTAAGATAAATCAATTTATATAATTAATTAAGTGTAATTAATTACTTAATTAAGGATTGATCAATCAAGGTTAATCAATTAAGAAATAATTAAGTAATAAGTAATTAAGAGATTTATTACTTGATGTAAAGAAGATTATTAAAGGTAATTACTTAATAAAGTAATTAAAGGAAATTAATTACTCAGTGTAATTAATTAAGTTAACGTGGTTAATTTTAATTAATTAATTAAGTTTAATTAATTAAAGAGAGTTACTTAATAATGGGATTAAGTATAATTACTTAATAATGAAGTGTAATTACTATGTGAAGTAATGGATAATTACTGGATGTAATTAATTAAAGGAAAATTACTTGATGGATAATAATTAAAGGATAATTACTTAAGGGAAGTAATTAAGTGATAATTATTCAGTGTAATTAAAATTAATGTAATTGATCAAGAAGTTGGATTAATTGAAGAAGTAAATAAGGGTGGTTAATTACTGATTGTGATTAATCAGGGTTGATTAATGAATGTAATAAATTAAAGATTAATTATTAAAAGGATCATTAATTAAAGTAATTAAAGGATCATTAATTAATGTAATTAATGATAATAATTGAAGGTTTAATTGATTAAATAATGTGATTAATTATAGATAATTAATCAATGAAGTGATTATAATATAATTAATTAATGTAATTAATTAAGGATTAATGTAATTAATCATGATTAATTAATTAATGGAAGTAATTAAGGTTAATTACTAAGTGATTAAATAATAATTAATTTGTGTAATTAATTTAAAGGCTAATTACTTAATGTAATTATGTAATAGTTAATCAAGGGCGATTAATTTAGAAGATAATTAAAGGATAATTAATCTGTTAATTAAAGATTAATTAATTGGTTTATAAAGTGATTAAAGGTTGATCAATTAACTAAATGGCTTGTAATTAATTAATGACTGTTTTAGCAGGATTTTGTGATTAATTCTCAAGTAATTAATTTAATTTAAGTTGATTAAATTAATTATAATTTGGATTAATGATTCCTATTTGTGGATGATTGATTGAGTGGAATATCTAAATTGAATGATGCTTATAGTTTGAATAAATCTGTGATGTGCTATGATATGTTATTGATTATAGCTGTGATAAATGTGTGATATTTATCTATGAATCATGTTTTGTGAATTCAATGTTTTAAATTGAATTAAATTGTTCAAACTTAAATCACTTGGACATTAAGATGGCGTTTTGGATTTCGATGAGACTGGGATAGGATTTCCAAATTTGGAATTTTGAAAACCACATCGATCCAAATTAAACGTTAGGTCATGAATCTCAAGTGAAGAGTGAAGACTCGAGGTGTAAGGACTATTCGTCGTTAATACTTTGAGGGTGATTCCAATATGAGTTTAACGGGGTAGTACTTTCAGGTTCGAGATGAAGATTCAGAGTGCAAGGGCTATTGTCATTAACTCTGAGGGTGATTTCAAAATGAGTGTAGCAAGATAGTGCCTTCGGTTTCGTTCGAACCCGAAACGAACTTGTATGGATTGAATGCTTTGAGAACATCATCAGGTGGACGATGAGCATTCTAAGATAGATGTGTTCTATAAAAGTAATCGTAGCCTCAAGCCTCATCAACTGGGAATGGCTAAAACAGGGGAGGTGCAGCAAGGTTAAGTAGGTAGCACCCAATTAGGACGAGATTTACCCATGTCTAGAGGTTCCTTTTATTCGGCTTAGTAGGCAGTTGGCGACGGCCATCCACGGGGTTGTCTTGTTCGGGACTATCCAGTAAGGGATGGTTCTGGCCTTGTGTTGCAGGGGATTTAGGGTGGATCCTCGGTACGTTGATCTAGGCCACGTACTGTGACGTGCAGTACTCCAGTAGCCCTGCCATCGATGGAAACCCATTCTTCCTACGTGCCCTTACGGTTTTGATTTTATTACCCACTTTGTGGGTAGTACCTGGAATTTAATGAATGTAACAATTTCGGCTATTTCTTATTTACTTGAAAATCCTAGACCCTATTGTAATATAAATGGATTTCCTACCAAATGTTTTGGTTAGCGTAAGGTAAAAACTTACCCATGTTTATTTGTGGGAAGTCTTACGTGATACCTTTTGTTTTCAAAGGATTTTCAAAGTTAAGCAACTTTAACCCGTTTACTCACACCAGACCCATGTCTGACCCGGAGTTTATTTTCTGTTTTATTAAACTCTTGAGTACTCAAATTTTTACGAGTAGCCAAGGGATTCAGGTTAGCTTTGACGAATTATGGAGGAGATTTGGACCAGGAGGCTTCAGCGTTTGTAGATATATAGTGGTTCCGCTGTCAAGTGTTGTTTCTATTTTCTCTGTGATGTACTTGAGTTGTAATAACTAGACAGGTATTTATAACTGTCTAGTTTGTGTTGTATTAGCTGTATAACTCTGATGTATATGATACTATGTAATATCTAATGTTATATAATATAATTTATTCGTACCGCTGTGAGATTCTGATGTTGTTTGGTTCTTTCTTTTCTGTCTTTTCTCTTTTCTATCCCTTTCTTTCTTCTTAATGATGCGTCTTTCTATGGAATGAAAGGTGGGTCGTTACAGCTTAACTAAATAAGACTAAAAGAATGAGTTTATAGAAATGGTTTTATAAGTTAGCTAATAAGAGAATAAGGCAAGGGAAGTATGGGAATTTGCCTTCCACCATATCCCTTACCCCTTAAACCCTTGTTCTCATTTTCATTTCACAAATTCACAAATTAAAAACATAAAACCAAAAAGCTTAAGGCCGACAATAACTTGGGGGAAAGAGAAGAGAAAAAACAATTAAAAGCAAGGGAATCAAGCAAGGGAAATTAATCAAGATCAAATCTCAAGTTCCTTATGCAAAGCAAGGTGAAAAATGATTAAAACCATCTAATTTTTCATTTTTTTAAAAGAGCATTAGATTTTGAGTTTAAGTTTAAATCCACTATGATAATTTTTGATAATGATATACTTGGATAAATGATATGTTATAATCAAACAAGTTGATTTGATAAATGTTTTATTTAATTTTAAGGATTAAAATCATTCATATTGGGTTTCGAATGCAATGAGGAATTAATATGTTATGTATAACATTATTTTGGAGATGGGTTTAATTTTTCGCAATTATCCAAGCTATGGATAATTTATTATGAATTTTTAAGGAAGAAATAGATAATTGGGTTTAAAATTTATTTTGTTTATTATATGAAGTATTTTGGGTCCTAAATTTATATATGTTAGATAACATATTAGAAGTTAATTTTGATGATTTTTAGGGATTTTTCCAAAGTAATTTAATATGTAAATTAAATTATTTAAGATGGGGGACTTAAATGTCTTAATCATTTTATTAAAGGGAATGGCCGCTTTGTTGATTATCTTTAATTAATTTTTGAATAAATTAAGTAGTCTTTTAGAAAAGATTTTGATAAAGTTTAAGGCATTCAATCATATTTTTACAACTAGGCATGTTAGTTGAAAGGTATTACTTAAAAAGGCAATAAAAACAGTTTTGCATAAGTTCATTGTTTCGCCACTTCCAGTAGCTACCTTTCGACCTTATACTTCCGTCTCAACCAAGTTGAAACCAATACACAGGGTATCGAAGCTTTGGTACAAAGTGGATTAGAGGAAGATCGCAGATAAGGAGTCAAAACGAACCTTTTGAAGGGGTCGAAGCCTTCGTTTTGCATTCTAAAGAAACGCCATTTGCCTTGCTTTTAAAAGAATGCTTTTGAAAGGGTTTAATATAACCTTCGAATAGGTTGCCGCCTTTTTGTTTAAAGGGTAGCTTTCGAATGAGTTACCTTGTTTTTAAATAATGCTTTTGAAAGGGTACTTCCAGCACAGTCGAAATCATGCTGCTACCTTTATACCTTTCGAATGGATTGAAGTCGTCAATGAGTTTGAAAGGTAGCTTTTGTTTTACAAATGCAATAAGCCATTTCCCAATGTTTTTGAAAGGGCTCCAATAGCCATTTATACAACAGATATCGGAAGCAATGACTTTGAAAGATGTTTCGAAGATATCCTTCCAAATGTTTACTTAAAAGACTAATACTTTCGAAAAGATGCTTTCGAAGCCATCAGTTTTCCCCAAACTCTTTTATTTGAAGGTCAATTATTTTGAAAGGGGTACTTCCGTTTGTACTCACTTTGACTCGAAGGTTATTCTTAAGGATAAACTTAATGGTCTCGAAAGGAGTACTTCAAAATGGTTTCGAAGCTATACTTCTATGAGTTACTTTAATGCTTTCGAAAGATATTTTTAAAGGGTTTCGTAAGGCATATGCTTAGTGTTTTGAAAAGAAAATTTGAATGCTTTCGATAGAGGTTTTCCAATGGTTTCAAGAGTAAAGGTCTAATGTTTTGAAAGCCTTAATTTTCAAAACAAAGAATCCAATCTCATTTTTAAAGGAAAAACCCATGGCACTATAAAAGAGCCTTAAAATGGCTATTAAATTTGGAGTTTTTGGAGAAGCTTGCCTTAGTAAAAATAATGGGTTAAAGGGACTAACCAAATTTCCAACGGAAATGATTTCAAGGGTATTAAATGAAAGATGTTGGTATTATTTTTGTATATGCTTCTTCTATACAAATATTCACTATGTAATGGACTCGTATCTATATTTAGGAGAGTAAGGGTAGAATAACCAGTTAGGTTTACCTAGTAGTGAATATAAATAAAGTTAACTCTTGAATGAATAGAGTTTCATCTAGGATGTCAGGTAGACCAAAATATAGGATGCCTAAAGATTAATTAAGAAGTTTCCAGGTTACGCAGGTTTGTAGTAAAACCATGAAAATTATGGTGAGTAAAAGTTATTGGCAGAGGCGAACAGGTTTGTAGTGAACCCATGAAAACTATATCCAGATTAAGTTATTGACAGGAGTCAATTGGTTCATAGTCAACCCATGAAAACTATGATATAAGGGGAGTTATTGAAGATATCAAGAGATTCAGGCAAAACCTATGAATAATAGAATGAAGTTATTGGCTGGGGCCAATAGGTTCTTAGTGATCTCATAAAAACTATGAAATAGGACATGATGTCTTTAAACTTTAATCAAGTTATTAGTGATCCCATGAAAGTTAATAGGTTAATAGCGATCCTAGAAACTATAACTGAGATAGCTAATCAAAATGAATGTGGATGGGAAATCCAAGATATTTTGTTGTTAGAATAACCTCATAATATTTTGAATTGCTATGTTTTTAACCATTGTGGATGTAGTAGTACAATATATAGTTATTATAAATTTGGAGTAAGATACTAGTGAGGGAAAAACTCATTCCGCTAAGCGGCGTGGTCTCACTAGATATCTAAATGGTTCAAGATGGTAGGTTATTATTCATACCAGGCTTTATATCTGACTCGAGGTTTATGTTTTCCCCTTAAACTCTTGGGTGCTCGATTGATTTTGAGTAGTTTGAGAGTTAAGGATTTTCAGGTACTATTTTAGATGAATAAGCTTCCAAGGTCGTACAGAAGGCAAGTTAGCTATTAGGAGTTCTCTTCTTTTTTGTTCCGCTGCGTTTAGTGTAAAGGAAAAGTTGTTGTAATAACTATAATTTGTCTGAACACGGTTAACGTATTTGGGATTATTTAATGAAGTTGAATCATGAATGGAATGAAAAACTTGTTTAATGGATTTTAAATTTTTTCATATCCATGTGTTTCTGTTGTATCGATTTATCTAACATTACCGTATTCGGTCACACAATAACTTTGGATGACCACATCTTCCTTTAGTTCTAGGCTGCCAAGTGAGGGATATTACTGTTGGTCAACCCAAACGACATCACCAACCACTCATAAAAACCTGATGGCATTAGAAATGTAGCAGCAGACACACTCTCCTTTGCTACTTTAGCTGCTGAAATCCCATTGCCAAATTCGAATTTAAAAGTCCAAATGGAAATTGATAAATATAAGTAAAATGAGTTTTGGATCTATAATATGAAATAATAAAATTTAACATGGTAAAGTTAAATAAATTTTGTGAAAAATGCGGAATACGGATCTTAAGGCTAGTATAAACACTAGAGGGCGGTGAACAGTGTTTATAAAAATTATTAAATCTTTTTAAATTTATTTTAATTTGAACACAAATGTATGCAATATTCAGACACAGATATGATCACAGAATCAAACACAAATTTAGAAATAAAGTAAAAGCAATAAAAGAAAGAACACACCAAATTTTATATTGGTTCGGAGTTACCCTACATCCAGTCCCGCACACAAGTATGCATTTCCTTTCAAAAGCAATTATGCAATTACACCCTCGATTTCAAGGCCACGAGGTACACCTCTCCAGATTCACAATTCTCTGGGTAGAGATACTTGATTTCACGGGCAACAGGTTCACCCAATTGATTTCCAAGGCTACAATCACACCTTTTCTTGCTTGATTGATTTCCAAGGCTACAATCACACCTTTTCTCGCTAAATTGATTTCCAAGGCTATAATCACACCTTTTCTCACTAAATTGATTACAAAGAAGTCTACAACTCTGAATGGCACTGAGATCTTGTTGAGATAGTGATAGAGAATCAAACTAGAGATGATCTAGTTAGATTCAATGTTGATTTCGGCAGAGTAATGGTAAGAATATATATAAAGAAATGTGGAAGAAGAAGAGGAGTGAAATATGAGAAAATATGAATGTAAATTCATTCAAAATGCCCCTATCTATAGTAGAACAACAGTCATGTCCATTCGTGAAAGGATATGACGAATAGACACTTCCTTTGAAATCCAAATTTTTGAAATAAACTGCTACCATGTCGACATGGTGTACTTGAGGATGTCGACATGCCTAAGGAAATTTTTGGTAATTTGTTTTTCTTTGAAAATAACTTCTATCTTATATTAAAACTATTTTAAACTTTATAAATGTACTTGATTATATTTAAAATACATAAGTAAATATAGAGAATAAAATTTTGGTATATATAAAATTTTACTATAATTTTATATTTAAATCTAAGTATAAATATTAAAAGTTAAATATATTATTATTATTAAAAGATTGTTTTGAAACAAAGAATAATTTGATTTTGAAAATAAAGATTATTTTGAGGCTAAAAATATTTAAAACCAAGATAGATGTTTTTGATTCTTTTAAAAGGAAGGTTTTGAAATCATTTTGAAAACAAGATAATTTAGTAAAAACATTTGAATAAAAGGTTAGCGGATACAAAACAATGTTCCACTAGATTTTTCGTAGGTTTCATCCTACTTAGGGTTCCGTCCCTTTAACAGGCTCGAAGTGGATTCCATTCCACGAATAAATTGGATTTTAAGATGCCAGTGCTTTTCTAGGAGTTTTAACCAAATTCCTAATTAAATTACCTATTATTGAAATTTTGAGCTCTTGATAATAGTGATACTCATGAGTCTTCAATCTTGGTATCTTGAATCTCTATACTGTACGGTCTTAATTCTTGGTGCTTGCGTGGTTAAATCTTGCATATACATATATATCTAGACTATAATGTTAGTATTTATATTTTATAATCTTATTCTAAGGTTGTTGTCATCAAAACCATCATCTCAAGGACTAACAATCTCCCCCTTTTTGATGATGACCACCTTTGTTTATAAAATATTTGTTCTATCCTGATAACTCCCTCTAAAACTAATAACTCCCCCTTAATCTATGCCTAACTATCCTATTTTATAATTCTCTCCCTTTTTCATCGACAAAAACCATCCTACACTGTAAAAATAAAAATCCCCCCCTTAAACTAACACTAGAACAAAGTATAGTAAATGAAATGTGAAAGACATTAACATAATTATATTATAATTATTCAATACATAAATATGTATAAGTATAATTCGAACAATCCAATCAACATGCACATCAAATCCAATCATGTCAAACAATTTCAAACAAATCAATCAGATCAAACAATTCAATCAAGTCAAACAGGTCAATCAAGTCAATTAAGTCAAACAAGTCAATCAAGTCAAACAAGTCAATCAAAACATACAAAACAAATCAAAAACTAATAATCCTATACTATAAGACAATACTACAAACTCCTCCTAAATAAAATACACTCGTTATGTATACATATATGTAATATGTAGTTTGTAATGCAATATGAAATGTATGACATATGCAATGCAGCATGCGATAATATGCAAAATGAAGTGCAACTTGTGATGCAAATGACTATGATATTTCATGCACTGTAATTTATGATGTAATATGCAATGAAATGTGATATGTAATACGAAATAAAATGATAATGAAGTAAAAATAATAATAATATGTAGAATGATATGATGATATATACTATGGTAAGAGATATTAAGATTATAAGATAAACATGAGTGATAAGTAATATCTAATTGACAAGCATATATATATGTGTGTGTGTACGTATGTATATGTATATTTATGTATGTATGTATGTATGTATACATATATCAAACAATTTATTATAACTCGCTTCAACCAAACAAAGGTAATACACACCAATTACTAAACTTAGGTTAATGAAACTAATGAATGGGACTAAAAGAGTAGTAAAGACAAGAGTTTAAAGGTAACTAATGATATTAAAACTATAACATATTCATGAAAGGTAGTAACCAAACCCAATATCGAAATCGAATTGCTATGAAATATGGATTTAAATTTTTTAATACCCTCCTTGTTTTAAAAAAATTAATTTTTTTTAAGAATCCAAACTTCCATGTTTATAAAATACTTAACTTACTAGTTAAAACTTATATATTAAATTATTATTGATTAAAATATTTAGAAACATGTTTAAACACCTTTAAAAAATATCATAGTGAAATATTCAATAAAATAATAAAGAGTGAAAAACTAAAATTAACATGTGTTAAATTAAGGTCACTTTCCTTTTGAAATTTTAATCAATTACTAAAAAATATCTAAATATTAATTTTAAAATATTCTACTATAAGTTAGAAAATAACTTCTAAAAAGAGTAGAGAAAAATACTTAATTTAAATATTATTTTTACATAGTTTAAAGTTTTAAATAGAAAAGGCAGCATTTATAGAATGCTGTAAAAGGTTTTTGTAGTAAAAATATTAAAAACAATATAAACGGAAACTGCAGTATTTACCAAATGTTGTGAAAAGTTTCTAAAACACTACAGTGTTCCAAACCACAGAGATGCTATAAAACAAATTTGCAGCACTTAAGAAACGTTTCAGAAGAAAAGACAGCATTTCAGATATACTATCTATAGTTCTAGGCCTGATTTTAACATGATTTTGCATTAATTTTACGACTAGATATTGACACGTAAATAATTGATTTTTTACCCAATTTTTATAGTATTTAATTAACATAAAAAATAATGAGAAAATATGTGTAAAGAAACTTGACATTACGCATGAAAAATGTTTTTATTAAAGAACAAGTGTAATGATACGTGTCATTTTGCATGAATGTCACTATCTATTTATATGACAAGTATCATGTGATGCGGCGCTCTCTTATTAATTGAAGAATTATATAAATAGAACCTTATTCTAACATTCTAAATTTATTCTATTAATTTCTTAAAGATATAAAATTAGTATTTTAAAAGAAATAGAGTACGAGAAGTAAAAACAACATTAGAAAAGTTGAAATCACGAATGATGGTATGCTTTTCTACTTATTATAGTTGTAATTAATTAGTAATGAGATTTTATCTGAAAGAAAAAACATTTTAAAAGACCCTTTAAAAAAATTAGACTGTTATAACGATATGTATACTATGGTGTGTCGATATATGGACCAAAATATCAAAACTTATAAAAGAGATAAATTTCTAAACCAAAATAAATGCATAAGTATATATTCCTAAATGCAACAATAAAGATGAAATAATAGTAAAGCGTACCACTTTTTGCACTCCATCTTTCTAACTTTGTTGTTCTTCCATTGTTGTCAACCACACATTTATATCTTTCAGAATTTAACGACGAGATCTGTTCTATTGCGACGGGCTCATTTTTTGATCAGCGTGGTATATTCATTTGCTGAATTTGAAGATAGTATGAGAAAGATACAGATGATTTAGTAGATCAACTAACTTGGCACCAAAACTTTGAATTTGAATTTTGAATGAATGGATACTTCAACCACTATAAATAGGCCCAACAGTCACCACTTTTCATAAAAGTTTCTCTTCTTCTTTCCGTTTTTCTATTTACTATCAAACTTCTAGAAGGCATATCTCCTTCGTTTCTTAATGGAATTGGATGAAACCAGTGGCAAATCGAATAGGAAGGCAAGGTCTATGATCCAGTAATAGTTTGGTGATGAATTTGGAGAGTATTGTGGTACAACAGGCCGACCAGTAAGAGAAATCTAGAAAATCCCGTACACAGTTTTTTAGTTTTGGATAGCCAACTTCAAACTTTCATATCTCACTCAATTTTGATCGGAATTTGATGATCCACCCATCAAAACGACCATGAGAATAAGAAATATAGTCTAGAAAAGGAGTTGGGACAAAATACTCAAATTTTTGGATGCAATTTGAAGAATACCATTGACAGTTTTGCTTTCTTCCTCTCTTTGTTCATCAAAACTTCATTTGATCATAACTTCATCATTTCTTGACGGATTCGCACGAAACCAGTGACATTTCAAAGTAGATGGAGAGAAGTAGAATATCATATCAAGTTGTACATGAGAATCAAAAGCTTTGTATTGATCTGGTACCTATTTCATGGTTGATTGCCATTATATATCTATTTTTTCTTCTTGATCGATGAATGATTATCTGGTATCTTTTAACCAACGGTCATTGGACATAACTCTACTCCTGCAAAACAACATAACTTTTTAAAAAATCAAGTGACTTTTCAAAATAACTAAATATAGTTTTAAACAACAATATCATGATGATTCTATGACATATTCATATGAAAATAGCTTTAATAATTTTATCAAAAAAATTGCCATTTTCAAAAATTTCAAAATTCAGATTATGAAAACTTTGAAAGCCTTGCTCTTATACCAAATGTAAAAAATACGGAATACGGATCTTAAGGCTAGTATAAACACTAGAGGTAGAGTGAATAGTGTTTATAAGAAATTATTAAATCTTTTTGAATTTATGTTAATTTGAACACAAATGTATATAATATTCAGACACAGATATAATCACAAAATCAAACACAGATGCAGAAATAAAGTAAAATCAATAAAGGAAAGAACATACCGGATTTTATACTGCTTCGGAGTTACCCTACATCCAGTCCTGCACACAAGTACGGATTTCCTTTCAAAAGCAATTATATAATTACACCCTCGATTTCAAGGCTACGAGGTACACCTCTTCAGATTCATAATCCTCTGGGTAGAGATACTTGATTTCACGGGCAATAAGTTCACCCAATTGATTCACAAGGCTACAATCACACCTTTTCTCGCTTGATTGATTTCCAAGGCTACAATCACACCTTTTCTCGCTAAATTGATTACAAAGAATTCTATAACTCTGAATAGCACTGAGATCTTGTTGAGATAGTGATAAAGAATCAAACCAGAGATGATCTAGTTAGATTGAATGTTGATTTCGGCAAATGGTAAGAATATATATAAAGAAATGTGGAAGAAGAAGAGGAGTGAAATCTGAGAAAATATGAATGTAAATTCGTTCAAAACTGCCCCTATTTATAGTAGAACAACAGCCATGTCCATTCGTGAAAGGATATGACGAATAGACACTTCCTTTGAAATTCAAATTTTTGAAATAAACTGCTACCATGTCGACATGGTGTACTTGAGGATGTCGACATGCCTAAGGAAATTTTTGGTAATCTATTTTTCTTTGAAAATAACTTCTATCTTATATTAAAACTATTTTAAACTTTATAAATGTACTTAATTATAGTTAAAATACATAAGTAAATATAGTGAATTATATTTTGGTATATATATAAAATTTTACTATAATTTTATATTTAAATCTAAGTATAAATATTAAAAGTTAAATATATTATTATTAAAAGATAGTTTTAAAACTAAGAATAATTTGATTTTGAAAATAAAGATTAATTTTAGGCTAAAAATATATAAAACTAGGATAGATGTTTTTGATTCTTTTAAAAGAAAGGTTTTGAAATCATTTTGAAAACAAGATAATTTTGTAAAAACATTTGAATAAAAGGTTAGCGGATACAAAACAATGTTCCACTAGGTTTTTCGTATGTTCCATCCTACTTAGGGTTCCATCCCTTTAACAGGCTCGAAGTGGATTCCATTCCACGAATAAATTGGATTTTAAGATGCCAGTGCTTTTCTAGGAGTTTTAACCAAATTCCTAATTAAATTACCTATTATTGAAATCTTGAGCTCTTGATAATAGTGATACTCATGAGTCTTCAATCTTGATATCTTGAATCTCTATACTGTACAGTCTTAATTCTTGGTACTTGCATGGTTAAATCTTGCATATACATATATATCTAGACTATAATGTTAGTATTTATATTTTATAATCTTATTCTAAGGTTGTTGTCATCAAAACCATCATCTCAAGGACTAACAAATTTGAGTTAGCATAATAAATATATGATTCGGGATTTAACGAAAGGAAAGTTAAACAAATGGAATTAGATTTGAACAAGATTAGATAAGTTATTGAAACAGAAATTAAATGTAAGTGGTAAGTGATTATATAATATGTATTTGGAAGTTTAAATAATAATAAGTTGTATAACTTATAAAGTGGAAAAATGTAAGTAAAACCAAAAATTAAAATGGTTAAACAATTTTATTAAGCAAAACAAAATCTGAATTTGAATAGTAATATGAAATTTGACTTCAGGAAAAGTTAAACAAAGTAAAATTTGAATTAAATTAGTAGTGAACTTAGGTTGTATAGTGCAAGTAAATGCAAGTGAGAATGAAATGAAACATAACTTAAGTAATGTTGAATGAAGTTGGATTTGATATCAAAACGAATTAATAAAGTGAAGTGATGAAAATGAATTTGAGTTATATAATGAAATTCAACTTTAGTTGTAAAATGTGAATATAGTGAATACTGGAATTCAATCTAAATTCAATATCAAACCAAATTGAATGTAAACAAAGTAAAGTAAATTAATTTGGTAATGTTGGATGTGCATTGGTTGTTAGATGAATGTTAGTTGATTGAATAGAAATTCATTAAATATTAATGAAACTGTAAGCTAAATAACTGAATTCAAATTGGAAGTAAAGTAAATCTAAATAGAATAGAATTTGATTTAATTTGGAAGTGAACCAACTTGAATGTAAATTAGTGAATGTAAACTAATTGAAAATGAATAAATGAATGTTAGTAAAATCCAATGTTAGTGAATCGAATATTAATAAATTGAAAACCAATTCAAAGAATATTAATGAGAAGTGAATTTATATTAATTTGGTTATGGATTTGTTGGATTATAATTGGAAGATGGTTGTATGATGGTTGGATTTGTTGCTTATTAACTGCATTTTCTATATTGGCATATATAGTTGTTGTATTGGTATATGTTGTATATTGATATTACTTTCTATATACATGTTTCTCTTTTGTTATTGAGTGTTTAGTAGGTGCGAATGGCGTATGCTTCGCATTTGGAGCTTGCTTTCGCGCTATATTAGCCATATATGCTTGCTAATAATATATAAGGTTCATATCTCGGATTACATATCGTATTTTTTTTCCTATGGGAAGCCTCATCCTCGAAGATTAGATGTATATTTCTGATATATATATATATGTTGTGATCCTACTACGATCGAATCGCACAAAGGAGGCTATGGCAAAAAAATTTGTAAAATTTAAGGTGTTTGAAAATATTTGAGAATTTTGGAAAATTTTTGATAACTAAAATTATGATTTTGAGTTCAAATTTAAATGATATTAGTTAGTTTTGAAAAGATAACTAAGAATGAATTTGAAAACTTAGAAAAGTTTATATAAGAAGTTTAACTGATGGTGTTTTGAGAAAGTTAAACACTTAAAAGATTTGGTAATCCAATTTGAACGAATTGTTTTGAAAAGTTAACGGATTTTGTGGGTTCTTCCTTACTTCATAATTTCGAGGACAAAATTTTTTAAGTAGGGGATTCGAGGGTAATCCAATTCAAATGCCATCGATAAGTGCATCCCTTTGTTTGATGTGATTAGAAAAAGGAAAAACTTTGGATGAGGAGAGGATTGCCAAAGGGCCATCAAAGAATTGAAGGACCGTCTTGAAAAACCTCTGATCCTATCTAGCCCTATAAAAGGGAAAATCTATATCTTTATCGGGCGGTCTTCGAACATGATGTAAGTTCGGCCTTAGTGAGATAGGAGAACAAAATTCAACTTTCGATATATTATATATTAAAAGGCTTAAAGAAGTAGAGGTCGGATATCTAGCTATAGAGAAGTTGGCATACTGCTTAATTGTCACCATACGTAAGTTAGGAGCCTACTTTCAAGTGCACCCAATCAAGTTCTTAACCAACTTTTCACTTGAGCAAGTTTTCAGTAAAGCTGAAGCGTTATGAAGACCAGTAAAATGAGGGATAGAGCTTAGCCGATATGATATTGAGTTCCAACCCGATGTGGTGATTAAAGGGCAGGCCCTAGGTGATTTCGTTAAGGAATGCATATGTTTGTTGAAGAACAATTGGAAATGGAGAAGGATTTAATGTCTAAATGGCAATTGTTTTTTGTGGGGACTCGAATGAATAAGGGGTTGGCGCAGGTTACATAATCGTTACCCTTGATGGACACCGGTTGCACTACACAATGATGTTATGTTTTCCAGCTACCAATAATGTAGCTAAGTATGAATCAATGGTAGCAGGGCGTACTTTAGCCCTTTAGTTGAAGATTCCAATGATCAATTTTTTTTTAGTGATTCTCAATTGATGGTTAATCGACTAAATTAGACATATCAAACGAAAGATTTCAAATTGTTCCTTAATTTCAAAAAGGTGATGTTAACTCAATTTGAAGAGTTTTCAAAACACCAAGTACCTAGAGGGAAAAATTCCCAAGCCGATTCTTTGGCCAAACTGGCTAGTTCACGAGGAGCATCAGGGACCTAAATTGTTCCAACAGGCTTCCAACAAAGTCTCGGTATTATAGAAAAAGCCCCAAAGTAGAAAATGAGGCAATGGTATTGACTAGATCCCAAGTACTCACATATGCGGAAAAGGACAAGAAACGGGAGTGGAAGGGACCGCCTAAGAAGGAATTATTCATATGGAAATAAGCAACCAATTGGATGGCTCCTATTGTTAAGTACCTAATAGAAGGAAAACTACCAAAAGATAAAAAGGAATCTAGAAGGAAAAAACATCAAGCTCCAACCTTTGTTATGATGGAAGTACCACTTTACAAAAAGGGATGCTCACTCCCATACTTGAGATGTGTTGGTTCCGAATATGGCATAAAGTTGTTAAGAGAAGCCCATGAAGGATTCCATGGAGATCATTCAAATGACCTAAAATTGGTCAAAAAGGTCAGGAGATAAGGTTTTTATTGGCCCCATATGACCAATGATGTGAAGAATCATGTAAAAAGATGTGAAAAAGGTCAAAGATTGTCAACATTTCCACATATGTCGCCAAGTGAGTTGACCCTAATCTCATGCCCATGGCCTTCGATGTATGGGGAATCGACTTAATTGGACCATTACCTATATCCAAAGGTGGAGCTAAGTATGCTTAATAGCCATCGATTGCTATACTAAATGGGTAAAAGCAGAACCATTAAGTGCTAAAATTTGTGATTAAAAACATAGCCACCCAGTTTTGAACATTGCATAAGATAATATTCGACATTGGAACACATTTTGAAAGTGAAGAGTTCACCAGATTCTAGAACAAGAATGGAATAATTAAAAAAATTCTATAGCTCATCATAAGGCTAATGGAGCCGTCGAAGCTGGCAACAAATATATTAAGACTATCCTTAAAAAGCAATTAGATAAAGAAAAAGGAAATTGGGTAGAAGAATTACCACTCATGATTTGCGCATATCGAACATCTGCAAAAACTAGACCATGAAATACTTCATTCTCTTTGACATACGGATGTGAGGAAACGCTTTCAACTGAAATGGAGATAGCATATCACTAGAGAATAGCATATGCTAGCATATCACTAGAGAATAGCATATGCTATTAACCCTAATTAAGAGTTAAGAAGGAATCCTTAGACTTTATTAATGCATTGAGGAATGAAGTAGCCATACGGACAACAACCCATCAACGAAGGATATCTAAATACTATAATTTTAAGACTAAGGAAAGATCATTCCAAAAAGGAGACTTAGTACTCCATAAGGTCATGGAAAACACCAAAAATCCAATGGATGGGACGCTTGGACCAAACTAGGAGGAACCCCCCGTTATCCACAAAATAATCCATTGGGGCCCTATCGACTATGCCGACCTGATGGGAATGTAATAGCAAGAACATAGAATGCCGAACATTTGAGACCATACCTTGCTTCGATGGATAAATAAAGAGATTAAAGCAGGTATATTTACAAGAGTCGATAATCGAATGAAGGAACGAAACTATAAGGAAAAGCTTAAATCGTTACCTATAAAGTAACAAAGGGCGAAAGAAAAGCCTTTTATCCCACCACAATGGCCTGGTTAAAGCATCTCCTAGAGGATGGTCAGAGTAAGCCTTTGGTCCTGCCTAAGATGGTCTGGCCAGAGCAATACAAGCCTTCGGTCCTACCTACATAGCCTGGTCGAGCTCCTCCTTGAGTGAGTATGGATTAAGCCTTTGGTCTCCTCTAAGATAGTCTGGCCAAAGCACCAAACCGGCCTTTGGTTCTACCTATAATCCTGACCAAAGCACCTCCTAGAGGGAGGATGGTTAATACTTTGGTTTTGCCTAAGATGGCTAACCAAATGCATCAACCAGCCTAAATTGTTACCTATAAGGTAATGAGGGGCTCAAGCCCAAATTATCACCCAAAGAGTGATACGGAATGAAAAGAAATCAAAGCCTAAATCATCATCCAAGGAGTGATAAGGGGCAAAGGAAATCAATCAAGCAAGTATGGCCTTATCCTAAGAATGGATCAAAGCAATATCCTAAAGGAAGTGTAATGACGCACAACCAATCTAACACTAATTTAAGAATGTGGTAACCTTCAAAGAAAGGGACAGGAACTATCTATTACTCAAAACTAGGGATCTCAACATCAAATGTAAACATATTAGAAGTTATGAATCTCTAGGTCAGAAATATTCTAGTAAATAACGGGAATCTCTATTATCTCTTAAATTTCCAATCTCCTATTTAGTTTCTATTACCAGATGAATTTCTGGCTTCTATTCAAATGAAACTATGGTATTATTGGCAGATGAATTTTTGGTATTCAATTCAAATAAAATTATGATATTACCATATGAATTTTTTTTCTTCTATTTAAGCGAAACTATGGTGTTATTAGTAGATATATTTCTGGTCTTCTATTCAAATAAAATTATGATATTACTAGATAAATTTCTGGCCATCTATTCAAATGAAACTATGGTATTATTGCCAAACGGATTCTGGTCTTATATCCAAATGGAATTATGATATTACCATATGGATTTATGGTCTTCTATTCAAATGAAACTATGATATTATTGCCAGATATATTTGTGGTCTTATATTCAAATGAAATCATAATATCATCGAATGGATTTCTGGTCTTCTATTCGAATGAAACTATGGCATTATTTCCAGATGGATTTCTGGTCTTCTATTCAAATGAAACTATGGTACTATTTCTAGACATATTTATGATCTTTATAACTGATAAATTTATGATCTTCTCAACGAATGGATTTTTGACCATCTTATTGAAAGATAATTTATGGATTTCTTGCCAAATCGATTTTTGAATTTATAACCAAATGAGTTTTGGGTCTTCATTTTAATTGAATTTTCGAACTTCTTATCTAATGAATCTATAGGATTCTTAATAGAAAAATTTATGGTCTTCTTGCCAATTAAATTTATGGTATTCTTCTCGAGCAGATTTCCAAGCTTATTAATATATCTTTGACTTTACATTTGGACTCAAAAGCTCGTTTATATGACGTAGAAGATAAATTAATCCATCTTTATCAAATTCGAAAGGGTTTATTTAAAATTCATTTTAAAGTGAGTAATGAAGGCCTAATTAGTTTTATGTTTTTAGGGGAACTAGATTGAAGGGAAAATCTCAC
The DNA here is from genome assembly GCA_030765085.1 of Allium cepa. NCBI lineage: Eukaryota > Viridiplantae > Streptophyta > Magnoliopsida > Asparagales > Amaryllidaceae > Allium > Allium cepa. The sequence goes on along the minus strand of CM060934.1, from coordinate 941,149,454 downwards.
AGAAAATTGGAAAGGCAAGAAGATAAAGGGTTTTGTACTAAAATGTAAAAAGCTTCTTTTATATAAGGAGAGAGAAATGTTATCCACATATTTTTTGACTGCCATGTTTAGAAATTAAACTAGAAGATAGGAAGCAATGGGGGATGGTGTTACTACACATACGTATATCGAGTATCCAATGAAAGCATATCGAGCATATAAATGCAAGTCGAGTTAACAAACCTCTGATTACACACTAAGCTTTCAAGACAATAATAGAGCAAGCATCAAACATGAGGATATCAAGCCAAATAGGTAGTCGAATTCAAAGACAGGAAAAATGACAAGATTTTGTAGCTGTTATTGAAGGAATTCATACCAAACTTCTAAAGAAAATATAGGATGCTGAACACATAAAGTAAGGGAAATATCAAGCTTCGACATTGTTACTACAAATAAAGGTGTCAAACACCAAAGAAGAGCAAATTGAAATTCAAGATGTAGAACGTGAAGAAGGAAAAGCAATCAAGCATTAAATAAGGGGTATCAAACTTCAAGCAACCTTAAGGAGTTGTCGAACCTTTATAGTCAAAGGTATCAAATGCTTAAGAAGGGATGATCAGTCTCTAGAGGTATCGAATTCCAAGTAGTTGGCAAGCCTAGTAGTTATCAAATGAGAGCATAACAAGAAGGTTATCGAACCTTAATAATAATAAAAATATCACAATAAGGTATCGAATCTTTGAGGATGTCAAGCTACAAGTGTTATCAAGCTTGAATGAAGGAGGAAGAGGTATCGAGCTTCAACAACTATAAAAGTTTTCGAGCATGTAAGAGGACGAGATGTCGTGCCCTAAACAATTTCTAAAGATACCGAGCATATAACAATCCCAACGTGGTGTTGAATATCAATAGGTACCAAGGTGCCACAGTACAAAGGATATCTAACCAGAAGACAATCAGAGAGAGTTGTTGAACCACTAAAATGTAAAGTGCTAATAGAATAAAGAATAAAGAGGGGTGCCACATCATTAAGTGATATCGATACATAGGCATAAAGAGGGTATATCGAAACTCTAGATATTGAGCCTTTACAACTATGACTATTGTAAAGCGTTCAAAAGTAGCAAGTAGTCTCAAGCTTTACAAGCAGCAAAGGATGTCGAACTTCAAAGGACATAAAAAATTGAATGTTTACAGTTATGAAGGATGCCCTATATCATTAGTAGGAAGAAGAGTTTCGAATATCATCAATATAAAGAGGGATGTCGAATATTAGCAATACAAAGGGATAACAAATATCAAAAATTTATACAACATATCGAAGGACATATGATAGCCACCCCACCTACTTCTACCCCTACAAATACAGACTCCATAGCAATGTGTGAGGGGGGAATCATTTCTTTTCTGTCTTCTTAAACTACAAAATTATAAATCCTAAATTTATTTAGGGATTTATTGATACAATTTTAACCTTTTGTACATAATAACCTAATCAATAAACTTTGTATAGCATTGTGCCTTCGACATATGTATCTTTGACTATTATTAGAACTGATATGCGTATAACTTATCTTTGAACTTGGACTAGGATTTGGACTTGTGCATTGAATATTTGAGCAAGTCCACTTAAGCCCTTGCCTAAGTTAATGATTACTTTGTATAATGACTATTATGCCTATTGACATGTGAACAAATGATTGTACTATATGTAAATTGCCTATTTGGTCCATTAATTAAAGTACTATTTCACAATTGTTTGACTTGCTTATTTTACCCTTGAATATATGACATGAACTTCTAATAACCTTACACCTCAAACAACATTTTGGAATGTTGAACCAATTTTTGGTCCAACACTTCCCAGTTTAGATCAAGTGCCCTCATAGTACGAAAGACTTGTTTCAAAATAAGGTCGCCTATTTCGAAGGTACAGTTCCTAGCCTTGGTGCTAAACGGTTGTGCTACCCTCTTCTAGTAAGCAGCTACCTTTAGATCAACCTATTTCCATTTCTTATCAATAAATCAAGGGACTCAAGCAAGAGTTCCTCATTCACCTTAAGATCAAATTGCAATTCGAATGAGAAGGGCTTTCTAATTCAATTAGAACCATGGCCTCAGATATGTAGGCCAAAGCAAATAGAGTATGGCTAGTCATGAACTTGTAGGTCAGTTGATAAGCCCATGGTTCCAGTGGCAGATCAATGACCCAATTGCGGTTTTCATTTATCAATTACTTCTTTAGGAGGGATTTAATGATCTTCTTCACTGCAACTACCACCCATTTTCTTGTGGGTGTGATACTACTGAGAACTTTTTCTCAATTTGATATCGGTTGTAAAAACCTTTGGATTCGACACTCTTGAATTGGGTTCCATTGTTGATGATAATTTTCTTGGAACTCCAAATTTGCATATAATATTTTTCACCACAAAGTTGATCTCTTTCTTCAGAGTGATTGGGGCAAGCTGTTCCACTTTGACCCAATTTATGAAGTAGTCCATAGCCACGATAACATACTTCACTCCGATTTTGACATTGGTTGCACACTGATAATGTCAATTCTATAAATCACAAACGACCATAGGCTAAATATTTGCGTAACTTGTGTGGTCAGCGCTTTTAGTATCTTCGTAAATATTTTACACTTATTACATTTTCTAGTTTAACAAGTCACATCCTAATTGATTGTTGGCTAAAAGTATTCATAGCGAAGAACCTTCCATGCCAAATCAACCCCCTGATGTGATCACCACAGCTACCAACATGCGCGTTAGCAATGATCTTCTTAGTTTCTTCTTTGGTGACACAGTATACCAAAGGAGTAGAGAATCCTTCATGTATGGTACCTTCCTACATGATAAAGTACCTTGCACATGATTTTTCTTTGTTCATTCCTCCCATTCAAAAGAGTTCCCTTTAGCAGACGTTATTTTATTGGAGTTATCCATGACTCCTCTTCCTTGGCTTCAAAAATCCAATCGACATCCACCTAGTCAATGCGTAGAGTTGACAATATCTCCATTGGAAAGAGTTCTATAAGTTGCGCACCTCCAGACCTAGCCTGTTTGGCTACTGAATCAGCTTTCATATTCTCTTCTCTATGAATATGCGTTATCATGTAGTATCCAATGTCATCCAGGAGTTCTAGAATCATCATTAGGTAAGGGCCAAGTCCCGCTTCCTTATCTTGAAACTTCTTATTAACTTGGTAGACCAACAATTGGGATATATTGAATATATGCAATGTTTTGGCTTCCAGCTCTTTTGCTATCTTAGTTCCAACAATCAGCAATTCGTGCTCAGCTTCAGTATTCATCACTAGGAATCTAGCTTTAGAATGTAGCATATCTTCCATTCTTTCAGAGCTACTAGGATCACCCCTGACCTAGAACTATTCTCATTGGAGGCTCCATCTAATACAACTGCCTCTGGTTAGTCATACCACATCTTCTTATATTTCCCTATCCTAGACAATAAACTCAGTAATGAGCCCCGCCAATGCCCGGCCTCATATCGCCCTTCTAAAATGGTATGCAATATCGTATTAACTCAACTCGATATTTCATTTGAGTAATCTCCCTGATGTCTCGGTTCATTGCAGCACTTTCCTCAAAGGTTGATTGGTCATTACTTTTATTTGGTGTGCCTAGAAGTAAAATTGCAACTTTCTCAAAGCAATCAGCAAGTAATACGCCAACTTCTCTAGCATTGGATAGTTCTATTCCTCTTCAGCAAACCACTTGCTGATATAATACGTGGCCCTTTGGACTTTAGACTCCTCACATACATAGATACTACCAAGTAAATGAATAAACCTTTTCCCTCCAAAGGCAATGACAAAATTGGTGGTTTCTTTATATGATCAAGTAGGTTTTGGAAAGCTCCTCGATATTCCTTCATCCAAATGCAATTTCCTTTTTCTTTCTTAAGGACATCAAAGAACGGTACATATTTATCCACTGCCTCTGAAATAAATCAACTTGGTGCGGTGACCTTTCCATTTAAACTTTGCATTTCCCTCATTATCTTTAAGAGAATAACATCTTTAAATGCTTTTATCTGCTCTGGATTAGCTTCAATGCCCTTGAGTTGAAATGAAGCCTAAAAACTTGCTCGATGCGACCTCGGACAAACATTTCAATGGATTAAGTTGCATCCCGTACTTTGGAGCATATTTAACATCTCCAAGAGGTCGTGCATGTGATTCATCGATTGCTATGGCTTCATAAATGTATTATCCATGTAGATCTCCATCGTCCATTCAATTTGATCTTTGAACATCGCATATACCAAATTTTGGTAGGAAGCTTTAGCATTCTTTAGGCCAAACGACATCACTCAATAACAATAAATCCCTAAATCAGTAATGAAACTCATATGCTCCTGATTCGAGACCTGCATTGCTATTTGATTATAGCCGTTGTATGCATTCATGATGGAAAATCTAGGGTGGGAAGCTATCCTTTAGACACGCTTTATTCAGGTCTAAATAATCGATGCATGTCTACCATTTTCATTTGGCTTTTTGGCCAGCATAGATTCGATACCCATTTAAGGAATAGAGCATCGCATATATAGCCATTTTACTTTAGCTTATCCACTTTTTCATCAAACTAGAGGATCACTCCAGATGCAGGTTGCGTATCTTCTACTTCGTAGGAGGGTACCATGAGTCCACATTCAATGAATGACATGCTATCTTCGGCAATACTCCACACATATCAGATTGTGTCCAGGAAAATGCATCCAAATTTTCCCAAGAAATCCCTACCCATTCTTTCTTTATATTTATGCCGAGAAGAGATCCAATCTTTAGGACTCACGTAGGGTCATCCTCATCGATCGAGATGTTGATCGATGTTCACGCCGATGCCGAGCTCACATCCTCTAGCTCCATCAATGGGTCCATAGATTTTTAAATTTTACTATGATACCCATGCCAGGACCTAGGTAGTGGTTGCTGTGCATCAACGGTTTTGATGTAGAGAGTCTTATGCATATCCTCTCTCTTCTCAAGTCGCTTTGCCTCTCTAAGTTCGGTGATGTAACATGCACGGCCAGTACTTCGATTACCCTAAATAGCACCTACCATATTCTTGGTGGGGAACTTCATCATTAGACATCATAAGGAAAGAGCTATCCTAAAACTAGCAAGGTCCGATCGGCTTATGAAAGCATTGCAAGCTGAGTATGTGTCACTCACCGCAAACGTGTGCACTGACACCATCTTGCAGTCTCACAGACAAATTAATATAACCAACATGCTCCTTAACCTCTCTGGTAAATTCCTAAATACAGTACTTACAAGGCCTTATATCCTACCTAGTAATCCTTATATGATCAAAAGTTTTCTTAAATAAAATGTTAACCAAGCTTCCACAATCAATCAAGATTTGGTGCACCGTTGTCAACCCAACAATGGCCGTAATCACCAAGGGTCAAGCATCGGCTCTTTTACCCCATTAACATCGTTATTTCTGAAAACAATATCTCATTCATTGTCTTTTGTTTCACCAGAGTTCCATCTTCCACATTGAAAAAGTCTACTAAATCACGTGTTTTAAAGAACTATCGCGCCTTTCCATTTCATTCCAACTCTTCTCTGCTGAATGAGGTCCTTCAGCAATGCTGTTAATCATAATTCTCTATTAAGGCTATTTAGATTCCTCTCCATTTGGCCTAGCATATTCTTATTTGACCATCTTCCCTTGGGGTTTATATTTCATCAGTCCGCCTACCTGCGGGTCTTGCATACTACTACAATTTCTTTTTCCCGATCAAATTTTCAGTTATATCACTTAGATGTCGGCACTCATTAATGTCGTGCCTATATGTTTAATGAAAGCAACAATACTTCCACATGCTCCTTTCTTGTTCAGTTGCCTCCCTTCGAGGTAGCTCTCCATGATTCCAATCTCGTGCATAACAAGGTAAGTGTTTTCAATAGAGTGTACTCTCCGGGTTCATCGACCTCAGACGCGTCTTAGTGTCTGCTTTATTCCTACTAGTGCCTTGGTTCCTCCTCTGTGGATTATTATTCATAAAATTCATTGCAATGTTTTTGTCGCTCTTATTGGTTGGCTTAATTGTAATGTTGCTTTGCACTACGTCATTTGATATTCTACCTTCAACCGATCTAACAACTAGGCCTATCTCTTCCAAGCACAGAAATTAGGATGTTTTATGGTAAAAATATTCCAAGGTGGCTTTTTTCTTTTTCGTCATCTACCAAATTCTATGTTGGGGCGAATGCCTCAGATCAAAGATACCAAGACATATTTGGGTTATTGACTTCAACTACAACAGTATTGTATCATTTCAAAAAATCTTTATTAAACTCTCTGGAACTCTGAAGAATGTTCAAAAAGGAAATTACATCCATGGGTCAAGTTGTGTGGATTTTGAAGTACTCTATGATTTTTTAACTAGTTAGGCAAAGTAAGATATGGACCTCGGTGTGAGCTGAGTGAATCACATCATGGCTTCCCCTTCTAGGAATACTGGGGAGCACCTACATCTCATTGCATCAGTAGCTCAGGCATCATCTATATGCGATTAATACTTCAAGAGATTCTATCTCGGATCCATCGTTTCATCATAAGACAATATCATTGGCATAATAAACTTTTTGGGATACTTCTACTGCAATATATCATTGGACAATGAGGTCCAGCTGAGCGATGAACCCCAATCACCAATACGTCTATGTTGATTCTCATTCAGCAGCCTTTTCACTATATCACCATGTACTCTAGATTAGCCTAGGAAACTAGATGACGTTCGTTAGGAACAACCCTAAGTGCTTGACTATACAAACTTTCTCCGTTAGTTGCATGTTTTCTAGGATCCTCTTTCCTTGGGAGAGCCATTCGTCTAGATCCTCATTGTTGTCATTCTTTCTTAGATGGTTCTGAGGCGTTCGTTTGTACACCACTATCCTGACCATTAGTAACTTGCTTGGCAGCAACATCGGCCTCCTTATGAAACCCACCTTTAGAGTCACTAAGAACAACTTTCCCAAAATGATAGGTACCGAGTTACGGTGGATCAATATCGAGTTTTAACTTCTCAACAGGAGTTTTTCAAAGTCCCATTTTTAATGTCCTAGTATTACCTCTTTTCATTTTCTGCTTACCATATCTCTTATTTCTATCTGATGAAGAAGAATTCTCTTCCTCCAAGCCAGAAGATAATGAATTTTTATGCTTTTTTTCCACCTTTTGTGTAGCTGAGTCATCATAGCAATTATTCTTTCCATCTATTTTAAGATAGCATTTTGACCTTCAAACATCCTTTTATTCATTTTGGACATCATCCAATCAAACTCCACCCTTGTCATTACCTCTAGTGCACTTGGGATTTCAATAGGAGTGAGTTGTTTTCATTCCCTCTCTGTGTTGAGGGTCTTCATCCTTTGCTTCGTTGATGGGTCTTTAGGTGGTAATTTCTTCTTATCTTTTCTAGGGGCCATTGCTTCTAGATCCAATGATAGAATTTCTTCCAAATATAAATAACTATAGAACTATAACATCAAACCTTTATATCTAGCTAATGGATAGTTCAAATCCAAAGTTCTAAGATAGATCTACAACTGAGAAAGTTGAATCTTCTCTCTCAAAACACCAAAAATGGGACAAACACCAAATCAGTTAACAAGTCAAAATTATAGAACTTAAGAAATTAAAAAGAGATAAGAACGCACAAGAATTAGAGCGGTTCTGCAAAAATCAATAGCCTATGTCCACTATCAAGTTTGTTAGCAATTATACTTTGCTTTTACAATGAGGACCTTATAACTATGTATTAAATAATCCAAGAAAGGATTTGATAGAGTTTTGGTGTAAAATTAGATATAAAGAATAGAAAGAGAGGATCCTTTTTTCTATGCATCTCCTTCTCTATTTATAGACGAAACCGATCATTAAAATTGTCTGAATAAGCTCGCCCACATTTTCCACTTCAGGCATGATGCTAAAAACAAAAGATCATGGTCAAAATCATTAGCATTGATGGATCGATTATGAGTTTTGTGACTTTACCTTCTTGTGCTTTATTCTTTCTTTATCTTCCATCCCTTGATTATCCTATCCTAAAACATTAATAAGATAAAATGGTCGGTACCGAATTGTGTGTTTGTAACTACCCACTATTTTTAAAATCCAAAACCAATCATATAAGAAGTCAAATCACACTTACAACTAATTTTTGGTAAAAAAAGCAGTGGACTGTGGGTGCATAAAAATAAAAAATTCTAAAACAATAAAGTGAAAGTGGAAAGTCTCATAGCAAAATCAAACATCATTAGATATAAATAATTATTAACTCAGTAATACAATAGTCATCTCATCACTTTACATTTCAAATACATCAACTGTTATCAACTTATGAACAATGTAACAACGAAATAAAAGTAATATGCCAGATTAGCTATCCACTGCCTATTCCCTCTTTTGCTCCTATCTACATCTTTTCACCTATAAAGATGTATAAAATAAAAAGAAAAAATTGTTCCAACTATGTTTGCACTGTGCCAATTTCTATACACTCCAATCCAACTCAAGGGATTCGGTGGTTTCTATATAGAAAAAGAGTGCCTATATACCTGTTTTGACGTATCAAGCCCACACAGTTTTGTTTCCTGCTCTTCCTCTACATCCAAATACTAATTAGTACATAACAATCATTGCACCCATTCAACCACTGCATTCATTCAACCATCGCAACCAATGTAACAAATGTAATATAATACAATCAATGCCATCAAAGCAATCAATGGAATTCAATATAATCAATGCAACTGTTATAATCAGTGCAATCAGACGAAGCAGAAAACAATATCTTTACTTGTCCATCACAACAGATCATCATTTAGGTAATAACAACACTAGTATACTTAACCATTGAACATCGCATAAATTTGACAATATTCCATCATTAATACAAAAATAATAACAACGTAAATATTCTTACATCGTACTAATCATCCATTATAGTAATACCTCACAATGTAAGTATAAGTGATCGAATGTACATCAATATTTCTATAGTAGTCTCAAAACATTAACCATCAAATGTGTACTAATCCAAACAACATTAGTAACACAAACACCAACACAATAAAACCATATCAACTACACACGATGTAGTAATAATGACAACACATCCAAATATGATTTCATTGTAATAAAATAACATATGTGATAAATAAAATCAATGATTGATCACATATTGCATCCATTCAAAACATCACATTTGTGACCATTGTTTTCTTTTAGTGTAACTTCATTTTAAATATTATTTATTATAAACTCACCTTTTATTTACTTTGAAAACAATAATAATTCTCTCAAATACATAATAAACTTCAAAATACTTTATTTCAATTTCGTTACTTCAAATATTTCCAAACAATATGTTTTGTCAAAAATAGTAATTTCATTAAACTACCTTTCAAATCAATGGTATTATTATTTTACGCCAAAGTAATAATTTTCATGTTGAATCTCTTTAATTTGTTCCAAATTGAGTTCATTTCCATTTATTTCAAATTAGTGTAGATTTCCCTAAAACTATATTATTATTATTTATGAAATTTCACTTTATTGAAGAATAATAATATACATTTCAAATTAAGTATAAAATATGTTCTCCGTTATTATTTACGGATTTCCCAAGAAATTTATAAATAATAACCTTATTAAATTTCTCGTGATGATTTCATTTTATTTCATTCGAACACCATTATTTAAATACATCATATGGAAACTACAAATTGAGACGACCTGACTTTTTCTCCCCAAAAAGTCGTATCATACTTAAGAAAGAAAGGGATAGAAAAGAGAAAAGAAAGAAGAGAAAGAAGAAACAACACAAGAATCTCAACAGCGGAACGAATAAATTATATTAATAACATAAGTATTACATAGTATACAACAAATATCAGAGTTACACAGACAATACATCACATGCTAGACAGTTATAAACACCTGTCTAGTTATTACAACTCAATCACAATACAGACAAATACTCAGAGATACCAACACAGCGGAAAACTATATAACTATACGCAGAAGCCTCCTGCTCCATTTGCTCCTCCACAATTCGTCAAAGCTAACCTGAATCCTAACCTGAATTCCCTTGGCTACTCGTAAATATTTGAGTACCCAAGAGTTAAAGAAAAACAGAAATAACTCCGGGTCAGACATGGGTCTGGTGTGAGTAACAGGTTAAAGTTGCTTAACTTTGAAAAACCTTTGAAAAGAAAAGGTATCACGTAAGACTTCCCACACATAAACATGGAAAAGTTTTTACCTTACGCTAACCAAAACATTTGATAGGAAATCCGATGATATTATAATAGTGTCTAGGTTTTCCAAGTAAATAAGAAATAGCCGAAATTGTTACATTATTAAATTCCAGCTACTAGCCACAAAAGTGGGTAATACAATCAAAACCGTTGGCACTTATTGGATTTTGGATTCTATACAATGGCTGAGCTACTGTGGTACCGCCCGTCACAGTACGTGGCCTAGATCACCGTACCGAGGATTACTCCCAATCCCCTGCAACACAAAGCCGGACCCGTTCCTTACTGAACAGTTCCAAACAAGACAACCCCGCAGTTGTGATCAGCAACCGCACCACTAAGCCGAAAATAAAGGGACCTCTAGACAGGGATAAATCTTGCTCTCAAGTGGAGGCTACCCACAAAGCTTTGCTGCACCTCCCTTGTTTTAGCCATTCCCGGTTGATGAGGCTTGAGGCTACGATTACCTTTATAGGACATAACACTTAGAATGCTCATCGTCCACCTGACGATGTTCTGAAAGCATTCAATCCATACAAGTTCGTTCCGGGTTCGAACGAAACCGAAGGCATTATCTCGTTACACTCATTTTGGAATCACCCTCAGAGTTAACGACAATAACCCTTGCACTCTGAATCACCATCTCGAATCTATAAGTACTATTCCGTCAAACTCATTACGGAATCACCCACAGAGTTATACTAACGTATAGCCCTTACACCTCGAGTCTTCACTCGCTCCACTTGGATTAACGACCTAACGTTTAATGTGGATCGATGTGGTTTTCGGATATCCAAATATAGAAACCCGATCCCGGTCTCATTGAAATCCAAAGCGTGTCTTTTAAGGCCACGTCGTTTAAAGTTTAAAACAATTCAATTCATTATCTATATACATACAGATAGATAATTCACAACACAATAGATAATTAACATTATCATTTACAGATAATCCATATCATAATCAGATAATCTATATTATCATCCAAGAGCAACCAATGCATCCATATCACATAACATTACGCATCTCATAACTGAGATTACAACCCATACATGGCAATCAATACCAATCATCAAACATAAGCAACGATCAAATGATCACACCTTCTATTATTAATTTAAAATGAATTAAATTAATTACTTAATCTCTAATTAATTTAAAATTAATTAAATTAATTACTTCATCATTAAAATTCTGCTTATCTTAATCTTTAATTGATTACAAATCAATTTATAAATCATCATCTCAATATTCATTTCACTTAATCCTTATTGATTAACTATCTCTAATTACAATAAGTAATTAGCATTTAATTTTAATTACACAAGTTAATTACTTAAACCCCTTGTAAATAATTAACTTGTAATTGCTTAATTAATTAATTAGCTAAAATTAATTACATTAACCATTTATTCATTATTAATTATACCTTAATTAATCAATTCCAAATTACATCATTAATTAATTAATGATTTTTAATTATATTTAATCAATCTCTATATAAATTAATTACAAAAGTAATTAATCTTCAATTTAAACCATATATATTAATCACCCATGATTAATAACCATTCAGTAATTAACTACTTAAATTACTCATCCCATAAATTAATTATTCTTAATTAATTATCTTCATTAATCACTTGATTAATTTTCATAGTAATTTAAATCCAATTTACTTCTATAATAAATATCTTTAATTACATCCAGTAATTATTAATTAATTACTTCCTTAAGGAATTAAAAATTCATAAATTACATAAAGTAATTATCAATAATCCACAAATGTTTAAATTAATTTAACTTAATGAATCTAAACTAATCACATAAATCAAATTAATTACACTAAGTAATTAATTCATTAATTACTTCCATTAATTAATTAAACATAAACAATTGATTATTATTAATTAATTAATCTAATTAATTATTAAAAATTAATCACATTAATTAATTGTTTAATAATCTTAAGTTAATGACCTTCATTAACATTTCTTAACTACTAAATTAAGAATTAACTTATATAAATCATTATTAATTATCAATTAATTAATCTTTAATTACAATTTAATTAATCTCTAATTATCAATTAATTAAGTGTTAATTAAAATCTTAATTAATCATTAATCACTTGATTAATAAATCTTAATCATTAATTAAAACTTAATTAACCATCCTTGATTATACATTAATTAACCTTAATTAATTAATCTCAAATCTTAATTAATTAACTTAAAAATTATTAATTACTTAATTAAACATCCACATTATTAATTAATTAAATAATTAATATTCCATTTAAATTAATTTAATAATTTAAATGAAACCAATTTAAGTTCTAAATTAAGATACATTCTTCTTTATACAAAGTATTTTAAACAATTTGTTTCAAACAAAATTCAATTTTAAAATTTCTTTTTAAATTTCAAACTGAAACAAAATTCAAATTTTCATTTCAGATTAAATCTTAAAAGCTAAATCTTAAAGCTTTGTTTACAATTTACATCACCCTTTAAAAGAATTCAAATCATTTTAACCTTTCCAAAGTAATTAATAATTTAAACTTAAACTTATTTTATTTTAAACACTGAAGTTTGAATTTAAATCCAGATTTAAAAACCCAGATCTGAATTCATTTTAAATTCCCAATTTAAAATTTAAACTTCCACCTCAAATTCAAAACTACATATATTTTTCACACTTGTAAGTTTTAAACCAAATTTAAATTTTTAAAACTTAAATTATTTCAAATTTCAGATTTAAACTAGTTTGAATCATATTCACCTTTCAAAATTTCAAAACCCAGTTTAAATTCAATTTACATTATTTTACTTTCTTTTAAATTTTTTTTTAAAACAGTAACAAATTCCTGCTTTTAATTTAAATCCAAACTAAAATTTTAAAAGTCAAATTATTACAAAACCCAGGATTTAAACTTTTTAAATTCAAATTCAATTCCAGGTTTAAACCTAGTTTCAGATTTAATTTTGCACTTTAAAATTTAACTTCAAATTTTATAAAACCTGGAAAAAACAGGTTTTCTGATTTTGCTTAAATCCAAATTAAATTTCCAAAATTTAAATTATTTCAAACCTAAGGTTTAAACTAATTGAATTCAAATTTAATTTCAATTTTTAGATCTTAGATTTAAATTTAAGTTTGCATCAAAACCCTTTGTTAATTTTTTTTTTAAACTGGGAAAACAGGTTCTATTTTATATTGAAAAACCTGAAACAAAAATTAATACCCGAGCAACCTATAATTTACTTCGAGTAAATTACTTCCTTGCTTCGAGTCTCCCTTCCCATTTACCCAAGACCATCCCGAGGACAAAACTCTGCAACCAAAAATCAACACCACCATCATCATCAGAACCCCTTATGCTCCTGTGCACCTGCACATCATCTCCGGCCATCACTGGCCATCCATACAATTACCCCACTGCCAACAATCAGTGGCTCAGGCCAAAAACACATCAATTCAGTCATCACTTGCTTGAATTCAAAACCAAGACTAACATTCAATCCTGGAAACAGCACAGTGCCCCCTTTCAGTGTCTACCCTGACATCATCAAATTCTCCCATCTCCGGCCACCATCACCTTCCAAACTTCAGCGACCACTTCGACTAACCATCATCTACCATTACCCAAAACAACATCGAACTCGATCCACTATAACTGCAGAAAAGTTCGAATCTTTACGGCCCAGAAAACTAGGCTTCTAAACTTAAAAACCCAAATTGCAACACCAAGATTGAATTTTAATCCAATTCTATATTTTTCCTATGATCTATAATAGATACACTGTCTCCAAAAACAAATGCAACCAATTCAATTGCATGCATTATCTGTACTTAGCTAATATGTAAAATACAGTAATTTCAAACTGCATTTTATTTATAACACTATAAATTGAAATTTTTGATTTAAAATTCTTGAATTCACTTTATGTTTCAATTTATAAATCCGCAACAATAAATCATAAAGTTTGAATTTTCATTCTAGGCAAATTTTCTCTGTGTAACTTGATTATCCAGGTTACAGAAAATTTTATTTAATTGATATAAAATTTTAAACTTACTCTATTCTAACATAAACAGGTTTGTTCAATTGTTTAAGTCATAATAGCAACAAGTTAAAGAAAGAGTTCAGGGATCAACATGAGTTTGAAAATTTAAAGAACAACATGCAACAGTCATCATCATGATTGCAGATAAATACTTACAGGTAAAATATTCATGGCAATTTCATAAATGTTCATTTGTAATTTATAAAGCATGCACAACTTTACCTATTTAATAAGTTTATACATGAGTTACTCACCTTATTCAGAAGCAATTTCATCCAAATCAATTGCAAGCTTGAATGCCCTTTTTAAAACTAGCTTCCAGATTTAAAGAAATGCAGACCTTCTAGTTAATTGTTACTTGCAGGCCTTCAGTTTTAATGCTTTTAATCTTGTTTTGTTTTCCAGATTAATGCATAAGCTTCAATTTTGATGCTCCCAAATTTAAAAAAAATTCATGAATGCAGATATCTTGCTATTTCAGATTTTTCATGCAGGTTGCTATGATTTAATTTGCTTGCTTGATGGTTGCAGATGCAAATCCCCCCAGGTTGTTTTTGAATACATGCAGGCTTCATGCTTGGTTTAATGTATGCAGATTTGTATTTTGAGGAGTTGAATGCAAGTGTTTACAGGTTTGAAATTGTTGCATGCATGTTTACTAGGCATTTGAATTTGCAGGTTTGAGGAAATATTTTTTTTTCATATTTGAGGAATGCAATTGAATTTTTTTTTCTTTTAAAAATGGAAATGAAGAAAGGAAAAGAGAATGGGAAGAGTGTAAATTTATATAACTAGTTTATGATTTTAATTAAAATTAAAGAAAAACAAAATTACAACATGACACTTGTAAAAAGAAATGGACACATGTAAATTCTCATGCTTAAATTCATAACACATGTAAATTCATGTTCTACATTACATACACGTCTTTTAAATGTTTTTGTTATTTTAATTAAATGTTAAAGAAAAATTAAGCTTAATGGATGTTTAAACTTAGTTAACTAGTTCTTATACTTAGTTATGTATTAAAATAATTTCTAAAGAATAAATCAAAGTGTTATTTTAAATAAAACAATATACAGATAATTCATTTGAAAAGGATACTTTTAAATAATTAAAATAAATTTATAAAAGAGTTTGTAACTTATTGAATACATGTTTCATATTTTAAATTGTATTTTAAATTTACAAATTAAACTTACAAATCACATTTCATAAATTAATAATTTAAAAAGAATAACACAATATTTTTTAACTTATTTTAATATTCAAACTTAAGTTAAAATGAATTTTAAACCAATAAAACATTTATCTCACATTTAAAAATCATATAGTATTTTATTAAATATTTTTGAAAAGCTTAAATTAAAAATAAATCACAATTTGTATGTTCAAAACATTAAAATTATGCTATACTAATTTAATTGAAAACTACTTATCTATTTAAAATATATATAAATACATATACATTGTTAAATAGAAAACAATTTTATCAGTTTATTAAAAATAAATTCACAAATTAAATGTTTAATAAAGAAGATTATTAAATCAAATCAAATTTATTAACAAAAATTATCAATTCAATATAAATTTAAACACAGATTATTAAATTTATATTGTCCAAAATTCCGGGATATTACAATCCTTCCCCCTTAAAAGAATTTTGTCCCCGAAATTTAAAACAAAGGTAATTTAATAATCTATTAACAGATTTTATTTTAAAACACAGCATATGTTAATCATATGCCAACAACCAAAGCAACCAATTCACACAATCAAAACAAATCTAATTATCCAAAAGAATTTGGATAAAACTTTCACGAGTTTCCCCGGTATATATATATCGGGATACTCGCTCTATAGAATCCTAAAAATCAATACTACTAAGATATAGAGCTCCTAACAACAATTCTAAACAGAATATCAGACTACCAACGAGTCTGACTCAATAACCAAATAACCAATCCATCCTAAACTGCTGGTTCTACAACTAGAAATATCAAACACGTACTCCCTCAGAGATACGTGAAACATACTGAATCCCAGTTATCCAAACTGGCAATTTAACTCTAGAAAACTAAACACTGATCTTACCCATCACAGAAGAAACCGAAACACTGTGGAGCCAGCTTCCCAAACTTATAGCTCCTTGGATCAGAGAAAAACTTATCCCAAATCAAATCTTCGATTCTAGAATCCAAATTTCTCCATCTTATCCATAAAAACTCTTCAGACGATCCTGGGCTACCAGCATCCTTCCTGATCAGCTTAACTCTTGCTGATGCTTCTAGAAACAGACTGAATCAAAACAATCCATTGATCTCCTCAAGATCACTCAAAAACCAAGAACACACACCCTGCTTCTCAACAATAGAAGACAGAACAAACTTCTTCTTATCCGGGAAAAGGAATCACAAACACTCCAAACTGCTTCCACTGCACAACTCTGATCCGAAACAGAAGAAAATGCTGAAAAACAGCACAAGCACAGACTAGACAACCCAACACTGAAATATGGTTCCACATATCCATAAAGAAAACTCAGATGTTTTTCCGAAACTAGAGTTACTTCACCAACTACTATCTCAAGGAACCATCCATCTACTAACTGAACGACCTGTTCCATTCCTGGAAAGAAAACTCGATTTCCAGATGCAGACAAACTTCTGACTTCTTGGAAGAAATCCGGACAATCTCCAACAATCCAAAATAAAAATGCTCTCTCTCTCTACCAAACAGAACAGCTTATGCTGGCCTAGCCAACTTACACGAGAAACGGATCCACTTTGCTGCTTCTGAACTCCATTTCAGAAAAACTACTCAGCCAAAAGACCCCCTACCAACTCAGAACACTCTGCTAAACTCAGCCACAACATCGAGCAAACTCACTTCCTACTCTTGTTCCAAAGAAACATCTTCGGAAATATCCATAGTCACTGCATCTCATCACGCAGCTACAACTTTCTGAGATATCAAAATACCATCACTCACTGGCTTCTGCCCAACCGACAGATCCAAACTCAACTCTGCACTTCAAAGATGAACTCCGAACCTTTAGAAGGTTTCCTTCAGAGATCGATGAATTCCTTCATCACTACAGAACTCACTCGAGACGGTATTCGGTCTACAGTCTCGACAAAACACTTCCAACCTCATCCATCAAACTCCAACCAATGGTAGTCGTGTTACACACACTTCTACCTCATCTACCTTTATAACTTACATTGGAAAAACCTGAACGGTAATCCAACAAATAGGTAGAACCATAAATATATATATATTAAAAATACAAATACGCTCTCTCAAGATAGACACCACTCCAGAGCCTAGGTATTCACTCAACCTAACGCTCTGATACCAAATGAGACGACCTGACTTTTTCTCCCCAAAAAGTCGTATCATCCTTAAGAAAGAAAGGGATAGAAAAGAGAAAAGAAAGAAGAGAAAGAAGAAACAACACAAGAATCTCAACAGCGAAACGAATAAATTATATTAATAACATAAGTATTACATAGTATACAACAAATATCAGAGTTACACAGACAATACATCACATAGTAGACAGTTATAAACACCTGTCTAGTTATTACAACTCAATCACAATACAGCCAATACTCAGAGATACCAACACAGCGGAAAACTATATAACTATATGCTGAAGCCTCCTGCTCCATTTGCTCCTCCACAATTCGTCAAAGCTAACCTGAATCCTAACCTGAATTCCCTTGGCTACTCGTAAAAATTTGAGTACCCAAGAGTTAAAGAAAAACAGAAATAACTCCAGGTCAGACATGGGTCTGGTGTGAGTAATAGGTTAAAGTTGCTTAACTTTGAAAAACCTTTGAAAAGAAAAGGTATCACGTAAGACTTCCCACACATAAACATGGAAAAGTTTTTACCTTACGCTAACCAAAACATTTGATAGGAAATCCGATGATATTATAATAGTGTCTAGGGTTTTCAAGTAAATAAGAAATATCCAAAATTGTTACATTATTAAATTCCAGCTACTAGCCACAAAAGTGGGTAATACAATCAAAACCGTTGGCATTTATTGGATTTTGGATTCCATACAATGGCTGGGCTACTGGGGTACCGCCCGTCACAGTACGTGGCCTAGATCACCGTACCGAGGATTACTCCCAATCCCCTGCAACACAAAGCCGGACCCGTTCCTTACTGAACAGTTCCAAACAAGACAACCCTGCAGTTGTGGTCCGCAACCGCACCACTAAGCCGAAAATAAAGGGACCTCTAGACAGGGATAAATCTTGCTCTCAAGTGGGGGCTACCCACGAAGCTTTGCTGCACCTCCCCTATTTTAGCCATTCCCGGTTGATGAGGCTTGAGGCTACGATTACCTTTATAGGACATAACACTTAGAATGCTCATCGTCCACCTGACGATGTTCTGAAAGCATTCAATCCATACAAGTTCGTTCCGGGTTAGAACGAAACCGAAGGCATTATCTCGTTACACTCATTTTGGAATCACCCTTAGAGTTAACGACAATAACCCTTGCACTCTGAATCACCATCTCGAATCTATAAGACTATTTCGTCAAACTCATTACGGAATCACCCACAGAGTTATACTGACGTATAGCCCTTACACCTCGAGTCTTCACTCGCTCCACTTGGATTAACGACCTAACGTTTAATTTGGATCGATGTGGTTTTCGGATATCCAAATATGGAAACCCGATCCCGATCTCATCGAAATCCAAAGCGTGTCTTTTAAGGCCACGTCGTTTAAAGTTTAAAACAATTCAATTCATTATCTATATACATACAGATAGATAATTCACAACACCATAGATAATTAACATTATCATTTACAGATAATCCATATCATAATCAGATAATCTATATTATCATCCAAGAGCAACCAATGCATCCATATCACATAACATTACTCATCTCATAACTGAGATTACAACCCATACATGGCAATCAATACCAATCATCAAACATAAGCAATGATCTAATGATCACACCTTCTATTATTAATTTAAAATGAATTAAATTAATTACTTAATCTCTAATTAATTTAAAATAAATTAAATTAATCACTTCATCATTAAAATTCTGCTTACCTTAATCTTTAGTTGATTACAAATCAATTTATAAATCATTATCTCAATATTCATTTCACTTAATCCTTATTGATTAACTATCTCTAATTACAATAAGTAATTAGCATTTAATTTTAATTACACAAGTTAATTACTTAAACCCCTTGCAAATAATTAACTTGTAATTGCTTAATTAATTAATTAGCTAAAATTAATTACATTAATCATTTATTCATTATTAATTATACCTTAATTAATCAATTCCAAATTACATCATTAATTAATTAATGGTTTTTAATTATATTTAATCAATCTCTATATAAATTAATTACAAAAGTAATTAATCTTCAATTTAAACCATATATATTAATCACCCATGATTAATAACCATTCAGTAATTAACTACTTAAATTACTCATCCCATAAATTAATTATTCTTAATTAATTATCTTCATTAATCACTTGATTAATTTCATAGTAATTTAAATCCAATTTACTTCTATAATAAATATCTTTAATTACATCCAGTAATTATTAATTAATTACTTCCTTAAGTAATTACAAATTCATAAATTACATAAAGTAATTATCAATAATCCATAAATGTTTAAATTAATTTAACTTAATGAATCTAAACTAATCACATAAATCAAATTAATTACACTAAGTAATTAATTCTTTATTTACTTCCATAAATTGATTAAACGTAAACAATTGATTATTATTAATTAATTAATCTAATTTATTATTAAAAATTAATCACATTAATTAATTGTGTAATAATCTTAAGTTAATGACCTTCATTAACATTTCTTAACTACTAAATTAAGAATTAACTTATATAAATCATTATTAATTATCAATTAATTAATCTTTAATTACAATTTAATTAATCTCTAATTATCAATTAATTAAGTGTTAATTGAAATCTTAATTAATCATTAATCACTTGATTAATAAATCTTAATCATTAATTAAAACTTAATTAACCATCCTTAATTATAGATTAATTAACCTTAATTAATTAATCTCAAATCTTAATTAATTAACTTAAAAATTATTAATTACTTAATTAAACATCTACATTATTAATTAATTAAATAATTAATATTCCATTTAAATTAATTTAATAATTTAAATGAAACCAATTTAAGTTCTAAATTAAGATACATTCTTCTTTATACAAAGTATTTTAAACAATTTGTTTCAAACAAAATTCAATTTTAAAATTTCTTTTTAAATTTCAAACTGAAACAAAATTCAAATTTTCATTTCAGATTAAATCTTAAAAGCTAAATCTTAAAGCTTTGTTTACAATTTACATCACCCTTTAAAAGAATTCAAATCATTTTAACCTTTCCAAAGTAATTAATTATTTAAACTTAAACTTATTTTATTTTAAACACTGAAGTTTGAATTTAAATCCAGATTTAAAAACCCAGATCTGAATTCATTTTAAATTCCTAATTTAAAATTTAAACTTCCACCTCAAATTCAAAACTACATATATTTTTCACACTTATAAGTTTTAAACCAAATTTAAATTTTTAAAACTTAAATTATTTCAAATTTCAGATTTAAACTAGTTTGAATCATATTCACCTTTCAGGATTTCAAAACCCAGTTTAAATTCAATTTACATTATTTTACTTTCTTTTCAAAATTTTTTTTTAAAACGGTAACAAATTCCTGCTTTTAATTTAAATCCAAACTAAAATTTTAAAAGTCAAATTATTACAAAACCCAGGATTTAAACTTTTTAAATTCAAATTCAATTCCAGGTTTAAACCTAGTTTCAGATTTTAGTTTGCACTTTAAAATTTAACTTCAAATTTTATAAAACCTGGAAAAAACAGGTTTTCTGATTTTGCTTAAGTCCAAATAAAATTTCCAAAATTCAAATTATTTCAAACCTATGGTTTAAACTAATTGAATTCAAATTTAATTTCAATTTTTAGATCTTAGATTTAAATTTAAGTTTGCATCAAAACCCTTTGTTAAAATTATTTTTTAAACTGGGAAAACAGGTTCTGTTTTATATTGAAAAACCTGAAACAAAAATTAATACCCGAGCAACCTATAATTTACTTCGAGTAAATTACTTCCTTGCTTCGAGTCTCCCTTCCCATTTACTCGAGACCATCCCGAGGACAAAACCCTGCAACCAAAAATCAACACCACCATCATCATCAGAACCTCTTATGCTCCTGTGCACCTGCACATCATCTCCGGCCATCACTGGCCATCCATACAACTGCCCCACTACCAACAATTAGTGGCTCAGGCCAAAAACACATCAATTCAGTCATCACTTGCTTGAATTCAAAACCAAGACCAACATTCAAACCTGGAAACAGCACAGTGCCCCCTTTCAGTGTCTACCCTGACATCATCAAATTCTCCCATCTCCGGCCACCATCACCTTCCAAACTTCGACGACCACTTCGACTAACCATCATCTACCATTACCCAAAACAACATCGAACTCGATCCACTATAACTGCAGAAAAGTTCGAATCTTTACAGCCCAGAAAACCAGGGTTCTAAACCTAAAAACCCAAATTGCAACACCAAGATTGAATTTTAATCCAATTCAATATTTTTCCTATGATCTATAATAGATACACCGTCTCCAAA
This sequence comes from Allium cepa, assembly GCA_030765085.1. Classification (NCBI taxonomy): domain Eukaryota; kingdom Viridiplantae; phylum Streptophyta; class Magnoliopsida; order Asparagales; family Amaryllidaceae; genus Allium; species Allium cepa. Next base: position 941,127,382 of record CM060934.1, on the reverse strand, counting down.
AACAAATTCAACCAATTCAATTGCATGCATCATCTGTACTTATCTAATATGTAAAATACAGTAATTTCAAACTGCATTTTATTTACAGCACTATAAATTGAAATTTTTGATTTAAAATTCTTGAATTCACTTGATGTTTCAATTTATAAATCCGCAACAATAATCATAAAGTTTGAATTTTCATTCTAGGCAAATTTTCTCTGTGTAACTTGATTATCCAGGTTACAGAAAATTTTGTTTAATTGATATAAAATTTTAAACTTACTCTATTCTAACATAAACAGGTTTGTTCAATTGTTTAAGTCATAATAGCAACAAGTTAAATAAAGAGTTCAGGGATCAACATGAGTTTGAAAATTTGAAGAACAACATGCAACAGTCATCATCATGATTACAGATAAATACTTACAGGTAAAATATTCATGGCAATTTCATAGATGTTCATTTGTAATTTATAAAGCATGCACAACTTTACCTATTTAATAAGTTTATAAACGAGTTACTCACCTTATTCAGAAGCAATTTCATCCAAATCAATTGCAAGCTTGAATGCCCTTTTTAAAACTAGCTTCCAGATTTAAAGAAATGCAGACCTTCTAGTTAATTGTTGCTTGCAGGCCTTGAGTTTTAATGCTTTTAATCTTGTTTTATTTTCCATATTAATGCATAAGCTTCCATTTTGATGCTCCTAGATTTAAAAAAAATTCATGAATGTAGATATCTTGCTATTTTAGTTTTTTCATGCAGGTTGCTATGATTTAATTTGCTTGCTTGATGGTTGCAGATGCAAATCCCCCCAGGTTGTTTTTGAATACATGCAGGCTTCATGCTTGGTTTAATGTATGCAGATTTTTATTTTGAGGAGTTGAATGCAAGTGTTTACAGGTTTGAAATTGTTGCATGCATGTTTACTAGGCATTTGAATTTGCAGGTTTGAGGAAATGAATTTTTTTCAGATTTGAGGAATGCAATTGAATTTTTTTTCTTTTAAAAATGGAAATGAAGAAAGGAAAAGAGAATGGGAAGAGTGTAAATTTATATAACTAGTTTATGATTTTAATTAAAATTAAAGAAAAACAAAATTACAACATGACACTTGTAAAAAGTAATGAACACATGTAAATTCTCATGCTTAAATTCATAACACATGTAAATTAATGTTCTACATTACATACACATGTCTTTTAAATGTTTTTGTTATTTTAATTAAATGTTAAAGAAAAATTAAGCTTAATGGATGTTTAAACTTAGTTAACTAGTTATTATACTTAGTTATGTATTAAAATAATTTCTAAAGAATAAATCAAAGTGTTATTTTAAATAAAACAATATACAGATAATTCATTTGAAAAGGATACTTTTAAATAATTAAAATAAATTTATAAAAGAGTTTGTAACTTATTGAATACATGTTTCATATTTTAAATTGTATTTTAAATTTACAAATTAAACTTACAAATCACATTTCATAAATTAATATTTTAAAAAGAATAACACAATATTTTTTAACTTATTTAATATTCAAACTTAAGTTAAAATGAATTTTAAACCAATAAAACATTTATCTCACATTTAAAAATCATATATTTTATTAAATATGTTTGAAAAGCTTAAATTAAAAATAAATCACAATTTCTATTTTCAAAACATTAAAATTATGCTATACTAATTTAATTGAAAACAACTTATCTATTTAAAATATATATAAATACATATACATTATTAAATAGAAAACAATTTTATCAGTTTATTAAAAATAAATTCACAAATTAAATGTTTAAATGAAGAAGATTATTAAATCAAATCAAATTTATTAACAAAAATTATCAATTCAATATAAATTTAAACACAGATTATTAAATTTATATTGTCCAAAATTCCGGGATATTACACAAATAATCACACTAATCATTTATTCATCTTGTTTTATCTCTATTACATAATTTCACTTATGTTATTTAAATGAATAATAGTCATATTTTAAATCCACAACTATTTACGATTAAAAATCTGATATACAACAATTGGAAAAGATAATCAATCTAAGGCTCAACAAATCTCAAATGTCCAAAATATCAAACAATTATCAACATAAAACATCACAGATCAATGGCTATGATTTTCCATCAAGAGATATCTATTTTATAACTTAAATTCAATTAATAAAATTAATTAAACCATGCTAATTGCTTTTTCCAATAGTTTCGAAACTCTACAAAACCAGTTCCACTTCGTTTTGGGATTTCGCCACGAATCCAATGGAAGAAACCATGTATGAATCAGATTTCATATGTGGAAGATATTAAAGTTATAAGAAATATTGTTAGAATATTAATTTATCCACAATTCAATATTAAAATAATAAGTTTAACAATTAACTTCTCTTACGTGCGTGCCTTGGTTGCCTCCTTTAGCTATAAGTGAACCAAGTGAACAGCCAAACAGATAGCTACAAATCGAACAAACAAGCGAAAAATAATCAAACAAATAATTATATCAACCATGGTAAAAGAAAAAACAATCAACAACACCACATAAGTAGGAGAAATAAATTTAAACAAGCATGACATGGAGTAAAATGTAAATATAAACAAACAAGCAGTGACATTTTTTATAATTATAAATAATATAAGCAATTTCAACAGAAGTAAGCAATCATAAATAAAAGGTCACCATCCCAACATCCAATTGGGCGGTATGTACATCATTTCTCAACTCCCCTTATGGAAAGGAATAACTAGACATTTCCACAACTCCTAAGGGAAAGTCTTACACAACTTTGGTAAGGTAACATCGTCATAATGAGTGTCAGGTCAACTCAAAACTAATCTTACACTACATCATACATTCCACATTATAAAGTCTAGTTTTACGGTCCTCAATTAAAATTAACAAATAAAACATCTTTTTAATACCTTTTTAACAAAAACCTCCAAAGTTTGTTATTTAATTAAATAGTTTACATTTTCAACAATTTACCTTTCAAACTAAATCATCCTCTAAATATTTTCCTCTTTTTTTCAAGGTATTATAAATCTAGATATTTATAACATCACTCCTTAAATTATGTATTTCCAAATATATTCTTAAATAAATAATTTTTGAATTAGGTGTTTTTTCAACCAAAACTTTTTATCCAACAATTTTTTTCTTTTCAGACCATAATTTATCAAAACATCCTTTAAGTGGAAATTCTTACAACTGAGATCAATTTTCAAAAAAATGTTTTTTAAAATCAAATACACCCCTTTTATAAAAAAAATTCCTAAAATAAGTAAGTTATTACACTTTACTTCAAAAAGAAACCTTTTCAAAAATATGTCGACTAAACTATTTCCATTAATAATCTAATTTCTTATTTACAAAAGGAATATCCCTTATATATATATATATATATATATTCAAATACTTCTAGTGAGAAAATAATTACTTCAAAATAAAACATATTTTTGTGAAAAAAATCATTCCTATAAAGTACCTTTAAAATAAACCTTTTCAAAACTGTATAATATTGACTAAAAAGAATGTTTCGAAAAAATATTAATTTATTTAAAAATAAGTGCTCTCATAAACCACTCTCCAACTGTAACACCCCGCAAATCCGTAACCCTTGAGTCAGCACTATTCTACCTAAATCAACTCAAGTTGTATAGAAATACGAACCATTTGGGTTAAAGAAGAAGAGATAGAAGAAGAAAATAGAAATCAACATCAGAATCTAACCATCGCAGCGGAATAAAATGTAATAAATAATAAATGATCTTTACACAAAAACAAATATATATTTGCTTTATACATACATCATCATCAGAGCTCAACAATATCAATAACATGCAACTGGGTACACAACTACTCAACACAGCGAAATACATATATAACAAGTACGAAAATACGCATCGTCATCCAGCTCGTCTCCTGAGCTCCACAGCATCATATCATGTATCCTATAATACTCGGTCTGACCCGAGCATTATAGTAAAATAACATCCGAGTCAGTCTGGAATACCAGCGTGAGAAAATCACACTTAGTTGATTATTAAAGTTTCAAAAATCCTTTTGAAAACAAAGCATCTCGTAAGACCACGCCACAAATAAACATGTCGGGTTTTTACCTTACGATAGCTAAAACAATTTTTATAGAAATCCTCTGATATTATAATTGGGTCTATATACAAATACTTATAAAACAGCCGAAATTGTTACATTATTAAATTCCAGCTACTAGCCACATAGTGGGTAATACAAACAAAACTCGTACAAGGCTCGTAGGGAGAACAAATTTCCAACTAATGACTAGGCACTGGGTACCACCTGTCACAGTACATGGCCTAGATCACAGTACCGAGGAGTACGCCCGCTCCCCTGCAACATAAGACCGGAACTACCCCTTACTGGATAATCCCGAGTGAGATCACCCCGCGGTTGGGATCAGCAACCGCCCACTAAGCCGAAATAAAAAGGGACATCTAGACAGGGATGACCTCACCCTGCTTGGGTGCTACCCACCAAGCCTTGCTGCATAACCCCTGATTTTCAGTCATTCCCATTTGATGAGGCTTGAGGCTAAGCGTTACCTTTTTAGAACATATCCCTTAGAATGCCCATCGTCCACCTGACGATGTTCCGAAAGCATTCATCCATACAAGTCCTTCCCGGGTTCGAACGGAACCGAAGACACTATTCCTACTACATCCTTTTTGGAAATATCCTCAGGATTAGTAGCGACTAGCCCTTGCACTTCACTGCTCCATCTTCGAATCCAAACTCGTTTCCACGAAACGTACAAACCGGATCGAAGTGGTTTTCGAGAAATAAATCTCGATCCCGGTCTCTTCGAAACGATCAACGCATTTGTCCAATATTGATAGTCGGTTATATAACTATCAATTAACATTCACAAACAACCATCCAACAATAAATAATTTTTCAAATTATTTATTAACCATAAAAATATCTTCACAAGATATATTTTTACTTTTCAAACCCCTTTAAAAAAATAGTTTTCAAAACTATCTTCCTTTCTCCGAATAAATTCCAAGTATTTCTATTTCCACTGAAATCACCAAGCATAAAATTTAAGATTTTTAAAATAATTTAAAACGCTTTACTTTGAAATATACTTTATAACATTTAAGTTAAAACTACTTCAATAATTTATTAAAAACACATACTATACGAATATTTGAAAATAAGGTTACTTTATAAATATAAAACTAGGTTTCCACTTTTTAAAACAAAACACTAAGTCACCTTTAAATAATATTACAATAATAGATTTGAAAAATATTTACTTTAGAATTTTAAACATTCAGAAATAATAAATTTTCTAAAACATGCTTTTTAAACAACAGTAAACTTTTATCTTATATTTAAAAATTTACTTTGAAAACGTACTTGGCTATCCAGAGAAATATACTTCTCTTCACATTCTTCTTTAAATTACCAATTTCAAACACTTGAATCAATTTCCAAATTGATTTCCAATTTACTTCATTTATTCCAAAATCCTTTAATTTCAGATTTTATTCCTTAATTATGATTTAAAATACTTTAAACTAAAAATTCCAATTTTAGATTTCTCAAATTACTTCTTTATTCTTTTAAATAAATTTAAAACTTTAAATTTTAAAATAATTCTTTATTTCTTTAAATTAATATCACATAATTTTACAATTCATTAATTACTGTTTATTCAAAAAAAAAATCTTTCCATATTCGAAGTTATTTATTAGTATTTAGCATCACCTCCACTCCTTTTTCAATTCATTCTTAATTTATTCACTTTTCTATAATTATCTCGCTTATAATTTACTTCCTTTATTTTCTTTCAAAAATCCAATTTATCTATTTTTGGTAATTCATTATACTCAAATATATCCAATCAAACCATAACATTCAATATTCCAATATAACTCATCATAGAATATCAAATAATCACAACAGAGAATATTAAATAATTTAAATAAATGTTGAGGGGTCCAGTTGGATCCCTCTAACCTGTTTTTCCTGCATCCACAGATGTTAGCACAATATAATATGCCAATTCCAAAATATACCATACTATAGCACATCTATCAATTCAACCATTCATGCAATTATTTAAATTTAATCATTTAAATTTAATTTTAATTTAGCTGAGTGAGATTAACTCACCTTTGCTATTATTTTCAATCCATTCCAGTCTCAACTGATTTAGACCTTGAATAAACATTTACAGTTTATTAATATTTGAACAATTCGAATAATTCATTACCATTTATTTAGTTGATTTACTAATAATTTGATTTAAACTAATTTCTTTTAATAAAATATTCTTGAAGACTAAAATAATTAAATAAATTAATTCAGACCAATAATTTCCCATCAAAAATCCTTTAGTAACTATAATAAATCAAATAAGTTAATTTTAACAAATTAATCACCAAATCCATTGGTTTAAACTAAACTAGTAAATTAAAATGTATATAAGCATTTTTGTTTACTTTTTAAATTACCTATGTGTATATATTTTATATAAAAAAAATTATAGATCTCAAAAATTCCTATTTACTTCAAAATATGACCTTTACATACTTATATATAAATTGTTAACTCTTGTATAAATAAATAATTTAAATTTAAATCAAACCTTTCTTACCCAGTCATTTTTAAAATTCTGTTCTTCCTTATCATTTCTTTCTAAACGTAAGAACTTCACTTTTTATTAAAAATTTCTCTATACTTTGCTAGTTTACATATTTATGAAATTTAAATTAAAAACAGAAATATTACCTTACTGCTTGATACACGAGGCCTGACTATGCTATCTCGACTTCGACTGCAACAAAGTTCGAGTCGCCTTGCTAACGCTAAGCCCAAAACCAAACCCTAGACCTACTCGCCTGACCAATGCTGATCTCTGAAAGCTGTCGGCATCGACGAAACGCAGAGAACTCCATCCTCTGCTAGCTTTGAGACCCTAAATCCAAGATCTCCAAATGATTCCGCTAGGCACTCGAAGTAACAGCGCCCAAGCGAGCCATCCCACTCGAGAGCACTGGCCGCTGCTCATCTCAAAGGTCGCCTACGAGACCCCCACTGACACCTCCATCAGATAGATCTAGCTCCGATCGAATTCTCGGCTCAAATGTATGCCCTCCCCGACGTTCGTGCTTGACCACCGGCTTTGAATTCGACCGGAACGAATTTGACTCCACGATTTGAACAGCAGAGGAAGAAAAACTAGTGACTTAGTTCGAGCAGTAGATCGATTCGACTGGAAAATATTAGGGAAGGAAGTCGCCATTCGCTCTTCTTTTTTTTCTTCCAGTTTCGTTCTGTACTGAAGAAGATGGAAGGGAAGATGCGTGATTTAACGAAGAAGAGGGGACAACTAGGGCGACGGAAAACAGAAGCTAGGGTGGCTCATAGCTAATGAAAAGAAGCGACAGATGTGAAATAATTTCGGTTGTGGTATGTTTATAAAAAAATATATTTTTATTTAGATTCCAAACGTCCCGATAAAAGCAACCTAAAAACTTGAACTCCTATTGAGGCGTGCCGCTAGGCATTCCTAATGTTATATCCCTATTCCGAACGCAGTGGAAAAGGTTTCGAGTCCTAATTTGATCATATGGGAAATATAGCTTTTTGGAATCGAATTAAAATATTAAATTTTCAATATAAATCTCAGCACGTTTATATATCGTACGCTCACACAACAACTCCAAACATTACGAAATTTGAAATCCGATAATAATACAATATTACGGATTTAATGGAACTGGTTTCGTCGAATTCCGAGAGTGTGCCTCGGAAGGCTATTTTTAAATTCAATTTAAACTATAAAATTTTAAAACCGAACAAACCACTGTTAATTTCAATTTTACAACTTTTATTATCTTCAGTGTTATAAATATAAATTTTACAAGCCTTCAAATTATTTTCGACAGGCTTAAAACTTCAGATTCAACATTTAGCTCAACTTCAAATTATTTAAATCAATAATTTAATTATCAAATAAATGGTGATATTTGAAATTCAAGTTAAAAGTTAACTTTTAAATATTTAAAATCAATTAAATATTTCGATTTTAAACGCTCAAAAATTCCAGGTCGTCACACCAAAAAGGTTCTCTTGAAAAATATTTTAAATTTTACAGTACTATCTGTTGGATCATAGGTTTTGATTGCTGATAAGACACAACAATTCACGAATCTATGACTACGATAACATCCAGACTCATCGGCTCAATATATGATTTGTATAGTTATATATTTTAACAAGAGTCATCAAATGCATATATAAAGTCTAGTTTAGTGCTTTGTTAAAATCTTTCCACAAGAATCATCATTCACATTCAAATAAACTTACATACATATTTTAATCAAAATCAAGCTTTCAAAAAATGCATCGAGCGGGGCTCGAACCCGGATCGCTAGTTTTGGAATGCAAGCACTCTAATCAAATGGTCTACTATAGTTTTTGCTTAAAAACAGAATTCAATCGGCTGAATACAGTCAGTCAGTCGACTGAATCTGTGCATTTTAACATATATATGCATGTTTTTAAATTCAGTCGACTGACAGACGGTATTCAGTCGACTGAATTCTGCAATGATCATTTTTTGTGACAAGACACTTTTTTGAATAGCCTACTTCCTCCCCAAGGGTTGCAACCATTTCTATTCGCAGAGATCTCTCCACCAGCAGTTGCAACTCCTTAACTACTATTTATATGCATGAATTTCAAGATCAAATCACTTCACTTACTTGCTGATACTTGAATCGTATTTTCTGAATTAACTATTCTCTTGAATTCATATATTTATTGCTTACGTATTCATTTTCATATTCTTCAAGCAATTTAAAACTTCCTAATCTTCATATACACACGACTACACACATCATACTGAAGTAAAAGACTATAGGAAGGGTGTACTATAAGTGACAAATCCGTGTTATTAGAACACACAAGGTCAAAACAATCTTTTGTATTTGTTGAAGTCCTGTTCTGCTGCTCAGGCGTGTGAAGTCCTCTTTGGCTGCTGAGGCGAAATCATGTTCTACTGCTCAGGTCCATGTTCGGCTGCTTAGGGGTTGTATAGACCTGTTCTTCTGGGTTAAGTGAGGGTTATTGTTTTAGTGAAATTCCAGAAGGAGTCTGGGACTAGACGTAGGACGGTGCTCCGAACCAGTATAAAAATCTTTGGTGTCATTTTACTATACTGCTTTTATATTCAACACTATTTACAGTACTACTATCATCACTGTACTCTATATTATCATATAATCATGTTACATGATCCATGGCACACTTTCATTTGGTATCAGAGCCTGTAATTCTATTATCGATCGTCACAACATCATAGAATAATTACCAGAAAACGATTGAAATACAACAGGCAAAATCCTTGTCAAAGGCATACGTGAGGACTACAAAAAGGTACTTTATGATTTACGAATTTCAGTAAAAGATAATAATGAATTAGTTAGTATAAGCAATAAGATTTCAAAGCTTAATTTTATTATTTTAGAAAAGATGAAATCTGTTGGACTTGAAAATGAGAAATTAGAATTAGAAAAACAACAAGGGTGTTTTGAAAAATAATTTTGAGGCTCTTAAAGATTTTCTAGACAAACAAAATACTATGTTTGAAAAATAAAAAGAAAATTTTTCAAAAGAAATTATGGATTTGAAAAGACAAAATGATTTATTACAATCATCTTTAGATAATTCAGAATCTCAAATTTTTCTTCTCGAAAATGAGAACTATAAGTTAAAAAAAGAGAATTCTAAATTAAACAAGCAAATTGATATTTTGAAAAACAATAAAACTTCTTTTGAAATAATAATTGTGACTTTAAAGCTAAATTTGATAAATTTAACACTGAAATCAAAAAATTTAATAAAGGTCAAAACGATTTAAACATGATTTTATCCAGTTCCAGACCTTTACATGATTAAAGTGGTTTAGGACATAATAAAACTGATCGCAGAAATAGCACTAGATACGCTTTCATGTATAGTAAATATGTTAGTGCTAGTACTAGATTACGAATAAAGTCTAAATCCAATTTTTATAGAAATTCAAATACTGTCATGACCAATAATATTTATAATTTCTTTAGAAGTACAAAATCATTGATGAGAAATACGAATAAAAATTATCAAAGTTTTTGGGTTCCTGTCAATTGGAAAAATAGAGAAAAATACATTGATGATTATTCTGATATGGTAGTTAATAATAAAAATTATATTTTTAAAGGTTCAACCACGCCCAAATGGGTATGGTTTCCTAAAAATTAGGAAATTATAAGAACCTTGGGTATCACATGCTTTAAATGTTATTTTTTTTGATACCTAACATTATAAGTAGTAGTTATTTTGTTTTATGTTAACACTTATGTGGAATATAATTTATGTCATTATATAAACTCTCCTTTTTGTCGATGACAAAGGGGGAGAAAGATATTGCTCTAACACCATTTGCAGAAATAAACGATGCAAGCATAGATTAAGGAGGAGAAAAGATTAATTGTTTATAGTAATATATAGCATAGATTCAGGGGGAGAAATCTATAGCACAATTACAGGAATATATTCAATAGGAGAGATAAGATCAAAGCTTGTCAAAGATTCGTTCGTAGCAAATGAAGTTGTCATCATCAAAAAGGGAAGAATGTTGGATCATAGGTTTTGATTGTTGACAAGACACGACAATTCACGAATCTACGACTACGATTACATCCAGACTCACCGGCTCATTATATGGTTTGTATAGTTATATATTTTAACAAGAGTCATCAAATGTGTATATATAGTCTAGTTTAGTGCTTTGTTAAAATCTTTCTTCAAGAATCATCATCCACATTCAAATAAACTTACATGCATATATTAATCAAAATCAAGCTTTCAAAACATGCATGGAGCTGGGCTCAAACCCGGGTCACTAGTTTTGGAAGGCAAGTACTCTAACCAAATAAGCTACTATAGTTTTTGCTTAAAAATAGAATTCAATCAACTGAATACAGTCAGTCGACTGAATCTGTGCATTTTAACATATATGTGCATGTTTTTAAATTCAGTCGTTTGACTGACTGCATTCAGTTGACTGAATTCTGCAACAGTCATTTTTGTGAAAAGACACTTCCTTTTTGAATAGCCTTATTCCTCCCCAAGGGTTGCAACCATTTCTATTCGCAGAGATCTCTTCACCAGTAGTTGCAACTCCTTAACTACTATATATATGCATGAATTTCAAGATCAAATCACTTCACTTACTTGCTCATACTTGAATCAGATTTTCTGAATTAACTATTCTCTTGGATTCACACATTCATTGCTTACGTATTCATTTCCATATTCTTCAAGCAATTTGAAACTTCCTAATCTTCATATACACACAACAACACACATCATACTTGAGTAAAAGATTATAGGAAGGGTGTACTACATGTGACAAATCCATGTTATTAGAACACATAAGTTCAAAAAAATATTTTGTATTTGTTGAAGTCATGTTCTGCTGCTCAGGCGTGTGAAGTCCTCTTCGGCTGCTGAGGCGAAATCCGGTTCTGCTGCTCAGGTCCATCTTCGACTACTCAGGGGTTGTATAGACCTGTTCTTTTGAGTTAAGTGAGGGCTGTTGTTTTAGTGAAATTCCAGAAGGAGTCTGGGACTAGACGTAGGACGGTGCTACGAACCAGTATAAAAATCTCTGGTGTCATTTTAGTATACTGCTTTTATATTCCGCACTATTTATATTACTACTATCATCACTATACTCTATATTATCATATATCCATATTACACGATCTATAGCACACTTTCATTTGGTATCAGATCCTATAATTCTATCGATCGTCACAACATCATATAATAATGACCAGAAAATGATCCAGTCAAAATACAACAGGAAAAATCCCTGTCAAAGGCACCAGTGAGGACTACAAAAAGTTACATTCTGATTAACAAATTTCAGTATAAGATAATAATGAATTAGTTAGTATAAGCAATAAGATTTCAAAGATTAATTTATTATTTTAGAAAAGATGAAATCTGTTGGACTTGAAAATGAGAAATTGAAAAATGAGAAATTTGAATTAGAAAATCAACAGGGTGTTTTGAAAAATAATTTTGAGGCTCTCAAAGTTTTTCTAAATGAACAAAATACTATGTTTGAAAAAGAAAAAGAATTTTTTTCAAAAGAAATTATGGATGTGTAAATAAAAAATGATTTATTACAATCGTCTTTAGATAATTCAGAATCTCGAATTTTTCTTCTCGAAAATGAGAACTGTAAGTTAAAAAGGAGAGTTCTGAATTAAATAAGCAAATTGATATTTTGAAAAACAATAATACTTCTTTTAAAAATAATAATTGTGACTTTAAAGCTAAATTTGATAAATTTAACACTGAAATCACAAAATTTAATAAAGGTCAAAACGATTTAAACATGATTTTATCCAGTTCTAGACCTTTACATGATAAAAGTGGTTTAGGATATAACAAAACTGATCGTAGAAATAGCACTAAATACGCTTTCATGTATAGTAAATATGTTAGTGCTAGTACTAGATTACGAATAAAATCTAAATCCAATTTTTATAGAAATTCAAATACTGTTATGACCAATAATATTTGTAATTTCTCTAGAAGTACAAAATCATTGACGGGAAATATGAATAAAAATTATCTAAGTATTTCGGTTCCTGTCAATGGAAAAAATAGAGAAAAATACATTGACGATTATTTCGATATGGTAATTAATAATAAAAATTATATTTTTAAAGGTTCAACCACACCCAAATGGGTATGGTTTCATAAAAATTAGGAAATTATAAGAACCTTGGGTATCGCATGCTTTAAATGTTAAATTTATTTTTGATACCTTACATTATAAGTAGTAGTTATTTTGTTTTATGCTAACACTTATGTGGAATATTATTTATGTCATCATATAAACTCTTCTTTTTGTCGATGACAAAGGGGGAGAAAGATATTGCTCTAACACCATTTGTAGTAATAAACAATGCAAGCATAGATTAAGGAGGAGAAAATATTAATTATTTACAGGAATATATAGCATATATTCAGGGTGAGAAATCCATAGCACAATTACATGAATATATTCAATGAGAGAGATAAGATCAACAAAGCTTATCAAAGATTCGTTCGTAGCAAATGTAGTTGTCATCATGAAAAAGGGGGAGAATGTTGGATCATAAGTTTTGATTACTAATAAGACACGACAATTCACGAATCTACGACTACGATAACATCCAGACTCATCGGCTCAATATATGGTTTGTATAGTTATATATTTTAACAAGAGTCATCAAATGTGTATATAATGTCTAGTTTAGTGCTTTGTTAAAATAATTCCTCAAGAATCATCGTCCACATTCAAATAAACTTACATGCATATTTTAATCAAATCAAGCTTTCTAAAAATGAATGGAGTGGGGCTCGAGCCCGGGTCAGTAGTTTTGAAAGGCAAGTACTCTAACCAAATGAGCTACTGTAGTTTTTGCTTAAAAACAGAATTCAATCGACTGAATACAGTCAGTCAGTCGACTGAATCTATGCATTTTAACATATATGTGCATGTTTTTAAATTCAGTCGACTGGCTGACTGTATTCGGTCGACTGAATTCTACAACGGTCATTTTTTATGCAAAGACACTTCCTTTTTGAATAGCCTTCTTCCTACCAAAGGATTGCATCCATTGCTATTCACAGAGATCTCTTCACGAGCGATTGCAACTCCTTAACTACTATATATATTCATGAATTTCAAGATCAAATCACTTCACTTACTTGCTCATACTTGAATAATATTTTCTGAATTAACTATTCTTTTGAATTCAAACATTCATTACTTACGTATTTATTTCTATATTTTTCAAGCAATTTGAAACTTCATAATCTTCATATACACACAACTACACACATCATACTTGAGGAAAAGATTATAGGAAGGTTGTACAACAAGTGACAAATTTGTGTTATTATAACACATAAGGTCAGCAATATTTGTGTATATATAGTCTAGTTTAGTGCTTAGTTAAAAGCTTTCCTCAAGAATCATCATTCACATTCAAATAAACTTACATGCATATTTTAATCAAAATCAAGCATTCAAAAAAATGCATGGAGCGGGGCTGGAACCCGGGTCACTAGTTTTGAAGGAAAGTACTCTAACCGAATCAACTATCGTAGTTTTTTGCTTAAAAACAGAATTCAATCGACTGAATACAATCAGTCAGTCAACGAATCTGTGCATTTTAACATATATGTGCATGTTTTCAAATTCGGTCGACTGACTGACTGACTGTATTCAGTCGACTGAATTCTGCAACGGCCATTTTTTGTGAAAAGACACTTCCTTTTTGAATAGCCTTGTTCCTTCCCAAGGGTTGCAACCATTGCTATTCCCAGAGATCTCTTCACCATCAGTTGCAACTCCTTAACTACTATATATATGCATGAATTTCAAGATCAAATCACTTCACTTACTTGCTTATACTTGAATCATATTTTTTGAATTAACTATTCTCTTGAATTCAACATTCATTGCTTACGTATTCATTTCCGTACTCTTCAAGCAATTTGAAACTTCCTAATCTTCATATACATACAACTACACACATCATACTTGAGGTAAAGATTATAGGAAGGGTGTACTACAAGTGACAAATCCATGTTATCAGAACACACAAGGTCAAAACAATCTTTTGTATTTGTTGAAGTCCTGTTCTGCTGCTTAGGCGTGTGAAGTCCTCTTCGGCTATTGAGGCGAAATCCTGTTCTGCTGCTCAGGTCCTTGTTCGGCTGCTCAGAGATTGTATAGACACGTTCTTTCGGATTAAGTGAGGGTTGTTTTTTTTGCGAAATTCCAAAAGGAGTCTGGGAATGGACGTAGGACGGTGCTCCGAACCAGTATAAAAATCTCTGGTGTCATTTTACTATACTACTTTTATATTCCACACTATTTACAGTACTGCTATCATCACTATACTCTGTATTATCATATATCCATATTACACGATCCATAGCACAATTTCATTTCGTATCAGAGCCTGTAATTCTATCGATCGTCGCAACATCATAGAATAATGACCAGAAAACGATCAATGTGATATACAACAGGCAAAATCTCTGTCAAAGTCACAAGTGAGGACTACAAAAAGGTACTTTCTGATTTACAAATTTCAATAAAAGTTAATAATGAATTAGTTAGTATAAGCAATAAGATTTCGAAGCCTAATTTTATTATTTTAGAAAAGATGAAATCTGTTGAACTTAAAAATGAGAAATTGAAAAATGAGAAATTAGAATTAGAAAATCAACAGGGTGTTTTGAAAAATAATTTTGAGGCTCTTAAAGATTTTCTAGACGAACAATTTGATTATGTTTATTTCTCTCTCAATTTGGCTAATCAATTTATTTTTTGCCATTTAATATTAACTTGGGCATTAAGTAATTAATGTTATAAATAGAGACTAGAAGAGAGAGTGTAAAAGGTGCGGAAATTTATTTTCTAATTCTCTATTCTTCCATCTTTTTTGTTCTCCTCCAAAAATCTTAGCCATAGAGATCAAGACTCTCTTTCTCATTTTGGCTATTGGTTCAATTTTTATGTTGTTTGGTTAATTGTAAACAAATTTTGGTGAATCGATAAATAAGGTGGTTGGGTGGAATCTCTTGTGTATTCCGTTTATTTTCTATCCAAATTTACCTCTTTATGATTTGGATGATAAAAGATCTATGAGGAAAAGTTTTCGCAAAGAATTTTTTTTTCACTATAGATTTTTATCAGAGCTGATGGTAATGACTGAGGCAATGGATAATGCGCAAGAGATCTGTAAATCATAGTGGCTAGCAGTGTAGTCTTAAGTATTCATACCTAAGGTGGAGCTAGATCATGGTACGTTGGATCTGGTGGAATGACACAGGAGCAGAGTCTCGATATGGTGCAGGCATCGTGTTGGCGTAGTGGAAGACACATATATAGATGCAAGCCAAGGTGGAGATTTATTGGGGTATCTCGCATTGTGTTTGGGTAGTGGGCACATAGTGAAAAGAAAAATAGTCCCACAACATGAAAAATAATGGAGGTGGAGTGGTATACATATGAGTTTGGTCGCATGTAATAATAAGGGATTCCTTTTGTTAAAAGGTGTTGGCAAAACTAATATGTTGCCCCTACGTAGGGATGTGCAGACTGGATTTCAACATGGTTTCAGAGCAAGGTCATTGCCAAGCTTAGAGTAATTTTGGATTTGAAAAATTATTGAGATTCATATATGATTTCTTTTTCAAAGATGGCTATTTTGGATGGAAAAAATTGGGGTATTTAGAAGCCTAGGATGGAAGATGTTTTGTATCTCAATGATCTTCATGATCTGATTGATGGAAATATGAAGAAGCTCTTTGATGTAGATGAGGGAAAATGGAAGAAGATGGATAAGAAGGCAATTGGTTGATTTGTTAGTACATTGATGATTCAGTCTTCCATCATGTGTCTAGTTGTGAATCCATGAAGGCTTTGTGGGATAAGTTGGCATCTTTGAATGAGTCGAAGAGTGCTACAAATAAGGATTTTCTTATTCGAAAGTTTGTTCAACTGAGGTTGGATAGAGAGAAGTCTATTTCAGTGCATTTGAACGAATTTCAAGATGTAATAAATCAATTGGCAAATATGAATGCAAAATTTGACAGTGAATTACAGACTCTTTTATTGATGAGTTCGCTTTCAGAAAGTTGGGAAACTTTGGTTTTTTCATTAAGTAATTCCAATGCTAATGGAACTATCTCATTTGAAACTATTCGAAGTAGTTTTTGAATGATGAGCTTAGAAGAAAAGGGTCATGTGTGAAATTAGCTCAATATGAGGCTATGGTAGCAGGGGACTCAAAGAAGGATACAAGTTCGAAGAAGAATGTCGCTAATGGTAAAAGTATGTAAAAAAGTATCATTTGTTATTATTGTCTTAAAATGGGTCATATGCGCAATAGGTGTGAAGCATATAAAATGGATCAAAAGAAGGCTATACATAGTGACAGTGATACATGGGTGGGCATAACTGAAGGTAGCGACAATGATACTTCTAGTGATGTCCTCATTAGTGAAGAGAAGCCTTGGAAGATGGGTTCGGGAGCCAGTTTTCACATTTGTAAAGATGTGAATTGTTTCTCTTCTTATGAGAAGAGTGTCGGCATGATTAGGACCATCAATGGAGTATAGCTACCAATCTGTGGTATTAGATCTATCCGGTTTCGTATGCATGTCGGTGTGATTAGAGAAGTATCGGATGTAAGGCATGTTCCTTCTATTTCACATAACCTTATTTCTCTCGGCAGTTGGATCGTCGTGGTTGCGCTTATGAGACTCAAGGTGGAGTTTTGAGAGTGAAGAAGGGTGGTCTTGTAGGGATGAGAGGAGTATTGGAAGAAGGGATCCTTTATAGTTTGATTGATCACGTAGTCGACTATGTGAAGCAAGTGATAGTTGGAGAGCCTAGTTCACAGGCAGGTGGAGAGGCTAATGTGTTCACTGCTTATGATGATCTTGTTGAGGATCATATTTTAGACAGGGGTCTTCATGTTGATAATGCTATAGGAATCCATGGTTATCATGTAATGAACTCAGATTGAGTGGTGGACGGGTGTCGAGTAGGAAAATCCACAAAGGCTATATGGAGGTCTTTGTGGTATTGCAAAAGCTTTTAAGACTGATTGGTGTGGTGCACCTCATGGTGAGAGATGCATCACTTGTAAGAGGTGGTAGAGGTTTGTAATTTGGTATGATTGCGACATAGGGAGTTGTGATAGATCTAGATATGACGTGCTTGATATTTTGAAGATATGTGATTTTGCATCAACGTGGAGTGCTAAATTTTGGTGATGCAAAACCACAAATAGAAGGAAATAAATATAAAAAAGAAAGAAAGAGAAGATTTTGTTTCCCCTAATTAATAGGCATATTTGATTATGTTTATTTCTCTCTCAAATTGGCTAATCAATTTATTTTTTGCCATTTAATATTAAATTAGGCATCAAGTAATTGATGTTATAAAAAGAGACTAGAAGAGAGAGTGTAAAATGTGTGAAAATCTATTTGCTAGTTCTCTCTTCTTTCATCTTTGTTCTTCTCCTCCAACAATTTTAGCTAAGAGATCAAGACTCTCTTTCTCATTTTGGTTATTGGTTCAATTTTTTTTTTTTTTTACTTTTATCTTGTTCGATTAATTGTAAACAAATTTTAGTGAATCAATAAAGAGGGTGGTTGGGTGGAATCTCTTGTGTATTGATTTCTGATTTCATGTCTGTTTATTTTCTATTCAAATTTATCTCTTTACGATTTGGATAATAAAATATCTATTGGGAAAAGCTTCCGCAAAGAATTTTTTTCACTACAATTGCAATTTCATTACTTCTAATCTTTCCAAGCAAATAAAAATAGAAATTTCATCAAATTACCTTTTAAATCAATAGTATTATTATTTTATGTCAAAGTAATAATTTTCATATTGAATCTCTTTAATATATTCCAAAATTTGTCCATTTCCATTTGTTCCAAAACAATGTAATTTTCACTAATACCATGTTATTATTATTTATAAAATCTCACTTTATTGAATAATAATTCACATTTCAAATTAAGCCTGAAATATATTCTCTGTTATTATTTATAGATTTTCCCAAAAATTCATAAATAATACCTTATCAAAATTTCTCTACTTAATTTCTTTTCATTTCATTTAAAAACTGTTACTTATAAATATCACATAGAACTGTAAATATTCATATTAATTATTTATTAGTCTTATTTTATCGTTATTAAATAATTTCACTTATGTTATTTTAATGAATAGTATTCATATTTTAAATCCACCACTAATTATGACTAAAAATTCAATAATACAACAATCAATAATAAATAATTAACCCAATGATCAATATATCAAAAAATGTCCAAAATGTAAAACAATTATCAATATGTTACATCACAGATCAATAATTATAAATTTTCAGGAAGAGATATCTATTTTATAATTTAAATTCAATTAATTAAATTAATAAACCCATACCAATAAGCTTTTTCCAGCAGTCTTCAATATTAGCAAAACCTATTCCATTTTGTCTAGAATTTCTCCATGAATCCAATGGAAGAAACCACACATGAATTGGAGTTCGTATGTGGAAGACATTAAAGTTATAAGAAATATTATTGGAATATTAAGTTTTCCACGATATAATATTAAAATAATATGTTTAATAATTAACTTCTCTTATGTGTGTGCTTTAGTTGCCTCATGTAGCCATAAGAGAACCCATCAAACACCCTTGACCCTAAACTTTGACCATCAAACTCAACCACCTCCAATCACCATATGACACGAGACTGCCTACGTTGGAATGCCTTTGCCTTACTCTACCTTCCACACCCCTCCTCTTTGCCTCCAATAACCCACATCTTTGTACGCCGCCTCCTTAGTTTTAGGGTCTTCGAACCATAAACTCCAAATTTCGGTCGCCTTAATCAACATTAGGTGATAAGACCACCACTGTTGCACTCAATTCGACAAGCTCTATAAAACATATAACTTAATTTCATTCATGATGTCTACATTGAAAATACCCAAATTGATGCCATGGGTTCATCGATTTCACACGTTGACCTAGAATTCTAGTTTTCTCAAGCCTTTTTTCCAAAAACAAAAACTTGTCGCTAACTTCATTCGTCGAGAGCTTTCCAATGGTATATAATTCGATAGGGTTTGTCACTTTGATTTTCAAGTCAATTTACAATTAGAGATATTCATCTGCCATTAGTGGGCGTTAGAATTCAAAAAACTAGAGAGGAAAATGAAGATAGATGTGATGGTTAGGGTTTCATAGCCTCTAATATTATTCTTTAGGCTAGGTTATGGACTGTATATCTAGTTTGGCCCGAAACAACTATGTATCCTGTTTAAACACTATAATGCTTCTATTTCACAATTCGTAACTCTGGATATATTAAAACTATATATCTAATTGATCATCTCAGAATGACCTTCACAATGATTATAAATATGAGTCCCAATTCACTCACTTATTAAAAAAATTTGTTTTAATTAATTTAATATTTTACAGTGTTAAACTTGTGGGTCATTACAATGTTGTACCTGTATGTCCATCTTTTTTGCTTTCCATTACTCGACTTATCTAAAAAGTGACTAAACACTTTCTCGTAGCAAGAAGGATCGGTACTTACTCTTCGGATTTCAACTAAATTTTGGAATTAGACTTGCATTCTTAACTACTAGTTCTTTTAACAAGCGTTTAATAGTTCTAATTCATTGAGATATCACTTTGTTAAAAAGCAACACATATTTTATAGTTTTAAAATTTTATCATTGAATTAAGAATTATAATACTTGGTATATATTATTGAACACAATAAATTTACAATGTCAAAAAGTTGTTACATTTTCAAATTCGACAATATCACATAAATGTTGTAAGTAAGAAACGTAAAATAATACAAAATGTACATTACTAAATAATGTTTTCAAAAATGATTTGGACAAATGTTGTAGATTTTTTCGTTACAATATTTATCCAAAATATGTTACTACAAAAAACTTTTTACAATATTTTTTTAACATAAGTTATTAAAGAACCAATGTTCTTCAACGCTTTGTAGAACCATTGTAAAGTAAGCATTGTAAAATAACAGTTTTCTTATAGTAGATATCTTCTAAAACGTTGTTTTATTATTGTTAGTTACAAATAAGAGTTACAAGGACAAAATATCATGGAATGAGACAAAACATAAATAATTTTGTTAGACTCATAAACTTCTTTGCAGAAATCTCTGATGAATGCAGAGGTGATACGAATATTGAAAATTTTTATAGCTAATAGAATTCAAAACCAAAGGGCAATAACTAGGATGCCCAAACAATTTTAGTTTACAAATGTTGTTGCATATGCTTTATGTTATTGAGGTATTATTGTTTAGTGAATGTTTAATATATTCAATGATGTTATGCCCTACAATACATATGTTACCCTTCAATCTTTATATCTCTTTTCTAGAATTAGGACTATAATTTGGAATTTGTCTTTATGACTTTAGACTATAAAGAAAAATCGTATCATATTTTAAATCACAAAGTATTGATATTCAATGTTCATTTTGTGCTACATTCTCGATGCAACAAAATAATATACAATGCGATATTTTATTTCTTTAGAGTTAAATCTAGATTATCATTTTTTTTATAATTTATCATGTGTGTGTAGCATGTGTTGACACTAGTATAACTTTAATTACATCATAACGGTTGTGGTCTAGGTTTGTTGCCTACTTTGCACATATAGGTTATATCTAGTATAACTTAATAAGATTTACCTTTATAGCTATAGAAGACTTCAAGTGTTATTGAACTATTTCATAGGGATGAAATAAATAAAAGATTTTATAAGTTAAAATTATGTTAACTCATTTAAGAAATGGAGTACGCTTAGAGAAGTTAGTAAATGATAAAGTATCATGTAATAAAAGATAAAATTGTTTTTTCTAAGGAAGGTGTAGTTTACATAGTCAATAAATGAAATCATTTGTAAGAAAACAAATGCAAATGGAAGACCTTTGTAGTAATAACAAGGATAAACCCAACCCCTTATTCAATGGCGATTAATGTAAAGCCTTTGTGGCAATCACATGTCTCAATATGACATTATAATTAAGGAATGGCCTAAGTGGAAAGCAAAGTCCTATGCAGCTACTGAATAATCGATATCATTAAATCCTATATAGCCACCATATAACTGGTATCATTAAGGCTTGAGTGGAAACCAAATGTCAAACCCACAACATTATTAGCAGTATCTTTAAGGCCTGAGTGGCTACTAAATGTCAAACCTATAGTATTATTATCTGTATTGTTAAGGCTTGAGTGGTTATCAAATGTTAAACCCACAGCATATAATTGGCATCGAAGGCCTGAGTGGCTACTAAATGTTAAACCCATGACAGTATTAACAGTATCATTAAGGCCTGAGTGGCTACTAAATGTCAAACCCACAACATTATAATAGATGACGAAGTCCTGTGTGGCCGACAAGTGTCAAACCACGACATTGAAATTGGCATCGATGATCAAGGGCTTGTGTAGCATTTAATTGTCTACTGATGATAGTTAAGCGAGTGTGGTAGAGTAAGGCTTGCATAGAGCATACGATTGTCCATTCATGATATAAAAAAACAAGAAAGGAGGAGTAAGGTTTGATAGCATCCTATGGTCTATTCTCGGCAAAATACGAGAATAATGGTGTGAGATATATGTCTTAATTATCTAATAACGATAAATTAAAGATTCGACACCCACGAATAAATCATAAATATAGGACTGGAAGTTGAGTTAGGCCTAGGTGGGAATCTAAAATTACAATACAATGATTAGTCCCGTACGCATGGTGAATCATATCTAATGGATAAAAGTGTAAGGCACACTTATTGGATGAATATATGCACATGATTTCTTTTTATGATATATATTATTGTGTTATATATCTTGGTGCTTATTAGGTGTTATAATGAAGTGGGGGAAAAACATTATGCGTTAGCGGCATGATCTCACTTGAATGCTTAGGATAAATGTTTTACTCATGTCAGGTTATTATTTGACCCATGTTTTTATTATTTTTTGTAAACTCACATATGCTTATTCGAGAGTGTTGAGTTTATGGATTAGACCAGTACCCCTTTAAAAGATGAATAAATATTTTGAAGATGAAGCATTATATTTTCTATTTAAATAAAAGTATTTTGAGATTTCCGCTGTGTAAAACTATAACTTATAACTGGTTAATTGTGGTGTTGGCATATTCATATGTGGGACACAAATAAATATGATTTTCTTATTAATATTTACTTCTATGTAGGAATGATTTGGGTTTAATGATGTAACGAATTGTGTAATATAATTTGATGTAATAAAAAAGATATTTAGCTATTTTGTTTACCTATGTTTTGAAAAAAAAATATTGAACTCGCTTCGTCGTTGGAAAATGATTACACTGATGACCGGAGCATCATCGATATCTATTTTCAAGTCTCGGAGTGGGGGATGTTACACATCTCCTCATGGTATGAGAAGTCAGTTAGACATTTTGATTTTCTTGGTGGTGTCTAAATCAATTGTCCCAATTGGATCCGAGTTCACTTGACTGTATTGACTATACATACCTAAGAAAATGATTTTCTTTGGTCTTGTGATTAGAAGTGATGTATCATCGATGAATTGTTCACTTTTTGTTCATGCTCTGGATTTGCTTAGTTGATTTTATTTGAATGCATGTTTAATTTATTAATTGGATCCCCTTGTCATCATATATAAAATTTTCCCATAAAAAATTGTTTAGCCCCTTCTGACAGGTATTGTATATAATTATATATGAATGTTCATTTTTATTATAAAATGAACATTAATATTCATCCGATACAGTATTTGTTGAATTTGTCCCAACATTGGATAAGTCATAAATATAATAATATTTATGTTTCACGGATTATACAAAGTTTGATCGTTTACAAAATTTCGATGGTAATTTCTTTTTATTCTTCATGTGTGCTCTTTTGTGCATGTAAACTGAATAAAGGGGAATGTTGTAGAAATTCTGTTGTATCCTCTGAGTTGAAATGATTTGCAAGATTTAAATATTGTTGTGTTTGTAATGAGAAGTAGGTTGACCAACCATTAAAAATTGTGAAGTATTGATAATAAAGGATGACTAACCAATAAATTATTCATTTGAAATACAAGATATGGTTTTTAACTAAAAAAAGAACGAATGATATTAACAATAAAAAATAACATGGTGAACGATATTAGAATACTGATATAGTGGTATTTCTTATTCTTATTAAATAATAATAATACGTGATATTATATTATTAATAAAAAATGTATGGTATTAATAATAAAAATAATAATGAATGGTACTTTTAATTAACTATAAAAATGCATGGTATTAATAATAATAAATTATAATGAATTGTATTATTAATTAAAAAATAATATTGTATTGTTTTAATCGATAATAATAACAATATTATATTATGGATAACAAAATAACAATATATGTTATTATCTTATTATTAATGAAGAATAATGTGACGACCCGGAATTTTCGGGCATTTAAAATCAGAATATTTAAATGATTTTAAAATATTCAATAGAGCAATTTTAACTTGAATTCAAATCACTATTTATTTGATAATTAAATAATAGGATTTAATAATTAGAAGTTGGACAAAGTATTTAATCTGGAATTTCTTAGTCGTTCGATTAACAATCAAAATGCTCGAAGATAATAATAACAATTATAAGATAAAACAAATGATATTAATAATAATAATAAAAAAAGCGTCTAAGGGAAGCCGCGTTATAAAAACGAACAACACAGTAGGGGCCGAACCCTTTTCCCTTCTGCATACAAATGCCTTTCGTTCGAATCCCCAAATCCATTCTTCTCCTTCCCCTGTAAATCAAATTCGAGTTTTATATGTAAACAAAATAAAAAAAATAGAAGAGAAGCTTCAAGGGGAAGCTTTTGGCCACGTTTTATAAATAAATTTCCTCCCTCATTTTTCGACTTTGGACCGAAGCCAATCCCCTTTTGTCCTCAAATCAAATCTCGTTCATTAATATAAAATAAAAAAAGGCAGCCGCTTCGAATCGAACTCGTTCGAGCCTATGGGAATCGCGACCTCTTATCGCAACTGAAGCCTATGGGATTCCTGGAAGCTCGTGCGAGAGGGGTGAGAGAGGGGAAACGAGTTGGTTCAGATCGCTAGGGTTTCGCCGCATGTGACTAAAGACGCACTCGCGTGAATCGAGGAATTCGAGTTTGGGAGGCGATTTCAACTTGTAGCCGCGATAGTTCGTACCTCTTCTAGGTTTTAGGATCTTCGCTAGCTCGAGCGGGCTGATGTCAGATAGTTGGTGTTAGGGTTAAACTGCGTAAAGTGATGACGGCGTTTTGGATGGCTTATTGTCAACCGATGCAGTAAGGTATTGCTGTAATTTTGTTTCAATTTAATTAATTAGATATTGTGCATATATATTTGTAGGTAAACAGAAAATAGAAAAGGGAATAATTATAGTAGAGAAAATGTTTATTTACTGGAAATATACATATTTTAAATTTGCTAAGTTTGTTTTAAGTAAATAGATTTGGAAATAAATCTGTTCAATTAACTTAGCTAATTTATTTTAACCACTAAAAAAAATCCCTTAAAAAGGGATAATTATTTAGCTAGGACTGAATTGTTAACTAATATATTTATAAAAGGGAAATCAGTTTAAAAATTTAAATTTTTAGTTTAAAATAAATTCATCGGTTAATTAAATTTATAAATGAGGAATAAATTGTTAAGTTTATTCAAATATTAATAAATTATATTAATTGTTTATTTAAGGTCAAACACCTGGAAGTCCAAGGCAATATTGAAGTGGATTACAAAACGAATCAAAGGTGAGTAAATCTCACTCAGTTGAAATTTAAATTTAAATGATTAAATTTAAATAATTGATTGTATGGTTGGATTGATTGATGTGATAGGGTATAGTGTAATTTGAATTTGGCATATTATGTAATGCCAACGTCTGTGGATGCATGGAAAACAGGTTGGAGGGATCCAACTGGATCCCTCAACATTTATTTAAATTATTTAAATTACCATGTTATGATGGATTATGTTGAAATATCGAATGCTATGGCTTGATTGGAAAATTGGGTATAATGAATTTCCAGAAAAATATATAACTTGGATGTTGGAAAGAAAAGAAAGGAAGTGAATTTGTAAGTAAAATAGTTATCGAAATTTGAATAAATTTAAGAATGAAATAAAATAAAATAAAGTGACATAAGAATTCAAATTAAGAAATCTTGAATATAGAAAGGAGATTTTTGAATTAATAGGAAGTGAATGAATTGTAAACTCCAATGCTAATATATAAAAGAACAAAACATTTATCTTAAATTTAAGATTTTAAATTTTGAAGGGAACAAAGAAGAAAATGGGAAAAATCTGAAATGTGTATATTTCGGTTAAAATATTTAAAATCAAACAGCAAATAATAATAAAAATAAAGTCCATAATTAACGAATTTTGAAATAAACCGAGCAAGAAAAGAAATTTATTTCAAATAGAATGAATTGGAAATCAATTCGGGAAATTGATTTAAGTACTTGAAGTTGGAATTTTCTCTGGATGGCCAAGTACACGTTTTTAAAAGTAAATTTGTAAATATAAATTAAATGTTTTAAAGTTGTTTTTAAAGAAAGCAAGTTTTGTAAAATTTATTATTTCTAATATTTAATTTCTAAAGCAAGTATTTCCTTTTAATATATTATAGCATTAATTATTTAAAGTGACTTAGTATTTGTTTTAAAAGTGAAAACCTGGTTTTATATTTTATAAAGTAACCTTATTTTCTCAAGTTCATATAGTATGTATTTTTAACAAATTATTTAAGTAGTTTTATCCTAAATGTTTTAAAGTATATATTTCAAAGTAAAGTGTTTTAAATTATTTTAAAAAAATCTATTTTTGTGCTTGGTGGTTTTAGAGGAGTTAGAAAATATTTGGGAAAGTTGATTCTGAAAAGAATGATGGTTTTGAAACTGTTTTCAAAGGATTGAAAATGAAAATATATCTTGTGAAGATATTTTTGAGATTAATAAATAATTTGAGAAATTATTTATTGGTTGATGGTTGTTGTGAATATTAATTGATAGTTAAATAACCGACTATCAATATTGGCCAAATGCGTTGATCGTTTCGAAGAGACCGGGATCGAGATTTATTTCTCGAAAACCACTTCGATCCGGTTTGTACGTTTCATGTAAACGATTTTGGATTCGAAGATGGAGCAGTGAAGTGCAAGGGCTAGTCGCTACTAATCCTGAGGATATTTCCAAAATGGATGTGGTAGGAATAGTGCCTTCGGTTCCGTTCGAACCCGGGACGGACTTGTATGGATGAATGCTTGTGAAAACATCGTCAGGTGGACGATGGGCATTATAAGGGATATATTCTAAAAAGGTAAGGCTTAGCCTCAAGCCTCACCAAATGGGAATGGCTGAAAATCAGGGGATATGCAGCAAGGCTTTGTGGGTAGCCCCCACTGGAGGGTGAGGTCATCCCTGTCTAGATATCCCTTTTATTTCGGCTTAGTGGGTGGTTGCTGATCCCAACCACGGGGTGATCTTGCTCGGGACTGTCCAGTAAGGGATGGTTCCGGTCTTGTGTTGCAGGGGAGTTAGGGTGGCTCCTCGGTACGCTGATCTAGACCAGGTACTGTGACAGGTGGTACCCCAGTGCCTAGCCATTAGTTGGAATCCATTTTCCCTACGCGCCCGTACGGTTTTGATTGTGCCCAACTATTGCTGAAACGTGAGATGCAAGCATTTCAGCTAGATTCTATTTACTTTCTATAGACACTATTATAATATCAGAGAACTTTAATAAAAATGTTTTAGCTATCGTAAGGTAAAAACTCGACATGTTTATTTGTGGCGTGATCTTACGAAATGCTTTTATTTTTAAAGGATTTTTGAAACTTCAACAATTAATTGGGTGCGATTTTCTCACGCTGGTATTCCAGACTGACTCGGGTATTATTTAACTATAATGCTCGGGTCAGACCGAGTATTATAGGATACAGGATATGATGCTGTGGAGCTCAGGAGACGAGCTGGATGACGACACGTACTCTCGTACTTGTTATATATATATATATATTCCGCTGTGTTGTGTAGCTGTGTATCCAGTTGTACGTTATTGATGTGAGCTGTGATTGATGTACTCTGATGATGTAATATATGTAAACAGATATATTAGATTTTGAGTAAAGATTAATTATTATCTATTATATTTTACTCCGCTGCGATGGTTAGATTCTGTTGTTGTTTTCTATTCTCTTCTTCTACCTCTTCTTCTTTAACCCAAGTGGTTCGTATTTCTGTACAACTTGAGTTGATTTAGGTAGAATAGTGTTGATTCAAGGGGTACAGATTTGCGGGTCGTTACACTTGGTATCAGAGCTTAGGTTGGAGATAACCTTGGCTCTGGTGGGGATTACTCATAAAATAGAGTCTGTAGTACTCTATAATGAGTTTGAGCGTATTAATAGATATGAGCGCGTATTTGTTAGTGAATAAAAATCGTTTTAATATTGTGTTGATTGGTTTATTGAGTGGCATATGAACCTTCGTCGACACAGTCTGCGCAACTGTATTGAAGGGGTTTCTAAACACTTGAATAGAACAATTGACACGGTATTGTTTTAAATATGGGTAAATGAAATAATTTTACCCAAAATATATTTTGATATAAAGAAAGTTTTTTGTAAACTATTTAGCTAATATATGGTTGCTTGGATGTTAGAAATGATAATATTAAAGTATTATCATTGTTAAGTGAAAATTTAACTAGAAATTGAAATGTAATTAAAAATTTAAGGGATAAATTCATTATGGAATGAAATTTATAAATATGAATTATAGATGTAAATTATAAATTGAAATATAATTAATTGGGAATCTGTATAAGCCTAAATTATACAAATGCATTTTAGTTAAAATTTGAATTAAAATAGAATTTGAAAACTTTAAAACCCTGGAGATTTTGGAGGTAAATAGTATTATTGTTGTTTTGGGTTATTTCTGAAAGGAAATTTGTTTTAACTGAATTTTGAAAGTGACATGGCATTGAAATCACTTAGATTATTGGAAAATAATTCTAATGATGACGGCCGCATCATCAGTATTCATTTTCGGGTTTCTAAGTGACAGATTGCTACCAAATTGATTCGTTTAGGAAAATCTGTTTTGAAATTTCAAAGGAAATTTGTTAGAAATAAAAACCAGGATTGGTTTAAATTTTGAGAAGTATGATTTGAGATGTTGAAGATTTCAAAAATAATTTGAAACCAAAAGCCGGTGTTTTTAAATTCCCGATGAGATAGGTTGTAAGCTTATAAATTGAGATGATTTTTAAATCAGGAAGGGAATATAAGCTTTGAATGTTGAAATTTAAATTTAAAAAGAAAAGTTAAAAATGGAATTAACATGGATTGGAGAATAAAATTTAAATGGATTAAAATAAATTGAACAAGCTGAAATAATATCCAATTGTATTCGAATTAAGTTAAAATCGAATTGAGTTAAATAAAACTGAGTTAAAATAAAATTTGAATTGGAATAAGAATTCAATTGAATTATTTGATGGAATTAGATTCTTACCTAAAAAAAGGGAAAATAAATTGAATAAGGATTGGAATTGAAATCAATAAATCAGAATAACTTATAAAAGAATTAAAAATCCATGGAAATAAAATATGCTTGGGCTATAAATAAATAGAAGGCTTGAGTTAAAAATAAAAGATGAATATATTCAAGCTTATGATGAAATAGAATTGTATAAAACGATAAGTTGTGACTTATTAAGGTGAAAATGGAATACAAAGCCCAAAATCAATATTTTGATGAATTGAAAAATGAAATGAGAAGAAAATTCAAACTTGAATTATAAAGTATATTGAACTTAAGAAAATAAAATGAAGTGATATTTGGAATAAAAACAAAAAAAAAATTCAAGTGTTGGATTATAAATAAGGGAAGAACTAATTAGATAATAAATTAGTTAATGAAATTGAATTGTGAGTTTATGATGAAGTTTGGAAATAAACTCAAGTTATAAATTAAAATTGATTCAAATTGTTGATGAAGTGAAAGTACTTGAGAATGAAGCTGAATTGTGAGTTAATAAGGGTGGTAAATTAAAAGTGAATAACAGAATCAGAACTTGAGTTATTAATTAAAATTTAGCTTGAAGTGTTAACAAATTAAATATAATTGGAGTGTATCGGGTGAAAATGTAAATGGATTAAAATAGCAATGGTTTGAATGTGCAAATAAAATCCAAATAAGTGAAGATAACTTGGAAAATAGCCAGGTAATAAATTGAATGAGCTGAATCTAGGAAGCTAAAATGTATAATAACCAATCAAATGAAATTTGCAGATTTGAAATGGGATTGGATTAGAATAGAATCAAGTTAAATTGGAAAGAGAAATTTATTTGCAAAATGAAATGAGCTTAAGAATAAATGAGTACAAAATTGTAAATGAGTAGAATTGCATTCAACTTAAAATTAAGTTTAATAATAGTGGATTGGATTTAAATCAAGTAAGAATAAATTTTAATTGAAATAAAATTCGGTGTGATGCCGATAATATTTAATGGAGTGAAAATGCTTAAATAAATAATTGTAAACCATTTAAATTATTAAGGGATTAAAATAACTTGAGATAATAAGGGAATAGAATGTTTCGAGTTTATTAGAATGGTGTAAGTGAATGTGGATAAACTAATTATGTTGAATAAATATGGATGGAATAAATAAGAATCAAATGAAATGTGGTTTAAATAAGTTGAGAAACGGTTATGGAATGCAATAGCTTGGATTTGTCTTCAAGCTAAATAAATAGTTTGGAATAACCAAATATGGAAAGAAATGCAAGTGAATGGATTCAAATCTGAAATGGAATGAAAATGAGAATATATGGGTTGTGAATAAATTTAAAAATGGAATAGAATTAAGTATAAATTGAGTTGAAATCAATTTAAATTGATTATAAAACTTAAGTGCTTATTTATTCACATAGATGTAGTCAAATTGCAAGGAATAAATTGTCATTTGATGTAAATGGAAGTAATTAAGAATTCTATGGATTGATAGGAGTAAAATAAATTGATTTTGAAAGCAATTGAATTAAATATGAGTTCAATTTGCTTAAGAATAAATTAAATGTAAGCGATTGAGTTTTAAACCATTTAAATTGATGAAGTGGTATACGAATGGATTGAAAACCATTCAAATTGAATGAAAATGGTTTATAAATTAATTTAAATAGTTGAATTAGTACGGAAGTTGTAAAAATGGCTTACGTGAAATGTTGTATGTGCATTTCTTTAGAATCCATATGTTTTAACCATCGCAACTAAGTGAAATATAGTTAAATTGCATATATATGGCACTTACATGTTTAAATTGAGTAAGTACAGGTACCTGGGAGTCGTGTGGCTGGATTT
This sequence comes from Allium cepa, assembly GCA_030765085.1. Taxonomy (NCBI): domain Eukaryota; kingdom Viridiplantae; phylum Streptophyta; class Magnoliopsida; order Asparagales; family Amaryllidaceae; genus Allium; species Allium cepa. Next base: position 941,096,240 of record CM060934.1, on the reverse strand, counting down.
GGTTGCGCTAGTTGCTAAAAATTATAAGCTGTTTGCTTAAAAATGCTAAATAAGGTACGCCTACGCAATAAAAATAGGAAATATGAACTGGTTTTTTTATTTTTCCGACCGTGTGGGTCGATGTATATATATTTATCTCTTTTGTCAAATTGCAAAAGCTCCTCCGTATAAAGGAGACTCTGCCAAAAATTTTTAGAAATTTTGGGAGTTAGAAAAATTTTGAAAATTTTTGAATTTTTTTTTCAACAAAACAATTTCAAACTAGAAATTGAAATAAGTTAGCGAATGAAACTAATTAAAATAATGACATGAATTAGTTATAAATGAAAAATAAAATTTAAAGTTTAGAGTTGAAAATAAATTGAATTCGTATGGAAATGAAAGAATTAATTTGAATAGGAATGGATATAAACTAAAGTGGTAAGATGAAAATGAATATAAGAAACATACGAAATGCTTATGTTAACTTAAGTAAGGAATAGTCAATTCTTAATTGGAGATTGATATTACAAAGATATTCCAAGTTGTTATTTGAATGAGTAAATAATTAACATTTTGTAAGAAAGTTGATATGATGTTCTAGAAATATAGTGATTGGATAATTAGTGCTAAGGCAGGATATGCAGGTATTATAAACGGAAAAGGAATTGGGTTTGATTTCAAAAGATAAAATTTTAAATGCTCGACAAAAAGGTATGTATTTAAATTTGGTATGAAATTTGATTGGGATTTGGATTGAGCCACTTGGCCTTTTTGTTTTCTTTTTGGATTTGGGAGGCCGTAGAGCCATTTTGTAGTTGTACCGAGCTAGCCGCGCAAAGGAGACGCTGGCGAAATTTTTTGGGAATTTAGAGTGTTAGAGAAATTTTGAGAAATTTTTTGATAATTCAAATTTGGTTTTAAGTTAAAAATTTGAATTGATAAGTAAGTAATTTTGTTTGAGGCTTATGGGTAAGTTGGAAAAGTTAGGAAGAGGGTTACTGAGTCTTTTGATAAAAAGATTTGTTTGGTATGTTGTTAAAACCTATTTGGGTTGAGGGAATAGTTAACGGGATATAGATCATTCTTCCTAACTAGTAATTTCGGGGACGAAATTCTTTTAAGGGGGAAGGAATGTGACGACCCGGAATTTTCGGGCATTTAAAATCAGAATATTTAGATGATTTTAAAATATTCAATAGAGCAATTTTAACTTGAATTCAAATCACTATTTATTTGATAATTAAATAATAGGATTTAATAATTAGAAGTTGGACAAAGTATGTAATCTGGAATTTCTTAGCCGTTCGATCAACAATCAAAATGCTCGAAGATAATAATAATAATTATAAGATAAAACAAATGATATTAATAATAATAATAAATAATAAATAAAAATAAAAGAAGAAGCGTCTAAGGGAAGCCGCGTTATAAAAAGGAACAACACAGTAGGGGCCGAACCCTTTTCCCTTCTGCATACAAATGCCTTTCGTTCGAAGCCCCAAATCCATTCTTCTCCTTCCCTTGTAAATCAAATTCGAGTTTTATATGTAAACAAAATAAAAAAATAAAATAAAATAAAATAGAAGAGAAGCTTCAAGGGGAAGCTTTTGGCCACGTTTTATAAATAAATTTCCTCCCTCATTTTTCGACTTTGGACCAAAGCTGATCCCCTTTTGTCCCTAAATCAAATCTCGTTCATTAAAAAAAAAAAAGAAGGCAGCCGCTTCGAATCGAACTCGTTCGAGCCTATGGGAATCGCGACCTCTTATCGCAACCGAAGCCTATGGGATTCCTGGAAGCTCGTGCGAGAGGGGTAAGAGAGGGGAAACGAGTTGGTTCATATCGCTAGGGTTTCGCCGCATGTGACTAAAGACGCACTCGCGTGAATCGAGGAATTCGAGTTTGGGAGGAGATTTTAACTTGTAGCCGCGATAGTTCGTACGTCTTCTGGGTTTTAGGATCTTCGCTAGCTCGAGCGGGCTGATGTCAGATAGTTGGTGTTAGGGCTAAACTGCGTAAAGTGATGACGGCGTTTTGGATGGATTATTGTCAACCGATGCAGTAAGGTATTGCTGTAATTTTGTTTTAATTTAATTAATTAGATATTGTGCATATATATTTGTAGGTAAACAGAAAATAGAAAAGGGAATAATTATAGTAGAGAAAATGTTTATTTACTGGAAATATACATATTTTAAATTTGCTAAGTTTGTTTTAAGTAAATAGATTTGGGAATAAATCTGTTCAATTAACTTAGCTAATTTATTTTAACCACTAAAAAAAATCCCTTAAAAAGGGATAATTATTTAGCTAGGATTGAATTGCTAACTAATATATTTATAAAAGGGAAATCAGTTTAAAAATTTAAATTTTTAGTTTAAAATAAATTCATCGGTTAATTAAATTTATAAATGAGGAATAAATTGTTAAGTTTATTCAAATATTAATAAATTAAATTAATTGTTTATTTAAGGTCAAACACCTGGAAGTCCAAGGCAATATTGAAGTGGATTACAAAACGAATCAAAGGTGAGTTAATCTCACTCAGTTGAAATTTAAATTTAAATGATTAAATTTAAATAATTGATTGTATGGTTGGATTGATTGATGTGATAGGGTATAGTGTAATTTGAATTTGGCATATTCTGTAATGCTAACGTCTGTGGATGCAGGGAAAACAGGTTGGAGGGATCCAACTGGATCCCTCAACATTTATTTAAATTATTTAAATTACCCTGTTATGATGATTTGATATTTTATGATGGATTATGTTGAAATATTGAATGCTATGGTTTGATTGGAAAATTGGGTATAATGAATTTCCAGAAAAATATATAACTTGGATGTTGGAAAGAAAAGAAAGGAAGTGATTTTGTAAGTAAAACAGATATGGAAATTTGGATAAATTTAAGAATGAAATAAAATAAAATAAAATAAAATAAAGTGACATAAGAATTCAAATTAAGAAATCTTGAATATAGAAAGGAGATTTTTGAATTAATAGGAAGTGAATGAATTGTAAACTCCAATGCTAATATATAAAAGAACAGAACATTTATCTTAAATTTAAGATTTTAAATTTTGAAGGGAACAAAGAAGAAAACGGGAAAAGCCTGAAATGTGTATATTTCAGTTAAAAGATTTAAAATCAAACAGCAAATAATAATAAAAATAAAGTCCATAATTAACGAATTTTGAAATGAACCGAGCAAGAAAAGAAATTTATTTCAAATAGAATGAATTGGAAATCAATTCGGGAAATTGATTAAGTACTTGAAGTTGGAATTTTCTCTGGATGGCCAAGTACACGTTTTTAAAAGTAAATTTGTAAATATAAATTAAATGTTTTAAAGTTGTTTTTAAAGAAAGCAAGTTTTGTAAAATTTATTATTTCTAATATTTAATTTCTATAGCAAGTATTTCCTTTTAATATATTATAGCATTAATTATTTAAAAGTGACTTAGTATTTGTTTTAAAAGTGAAAACCTGGTTTTATATTTTATAAAGTAACCTTATTTTCTCAAGTTCATATAGTATGTATTTTTAACAAATTATTTAAGTAGTTTTATCCTAAATGTTTTAAAGTATATATTTCAAAGTAAAGTGTTTTAAATTATTTTTTAAAATCTAATTTTGTGCTTGGTGATTTCAGAAGAGATAGAAAATATTTGGGAAAGTTGATTCTGAAAAGAATGATGGTTTTGAAACTATTTTCAAAGGATTGAAAATGGAAATATATCTTGTGAAGATATTTTTGAGATTAATAAATAATTTGGGAAATTATTTATTGGTTGATGGTTGTTTTGAATATTAATTGATAGTTAAATAACCGACTATCAATATTGGCCAAATGCGTTGATCGTTTCGAAAAGACCGGGATCGAGATTTATTTCATGAAAACCACTTCGATCCGGTTTGTACGTTTCGTGTAAACAATTTTGGATTCGAAGATGGAGCAGTGAAGTGCAAGGGCTAGTCGCTACTAATCCTGAGGATATTTCCAAAATGGATGTGGTAGGAATAGTGCCTTCGGTTCCGTTCGAACCCGGGACGGACTTGTATGGATGAATGCTTGTGAAAACATCGTCAGGTGGACGATGGGCATTCTAAGGGATATATTCTAAAAAGGTAACGCTTAGCCTCAAGCCTCACCAAATGGGAATGGCTGAAAATCAGGGGATATGCAGCAAGGCTTCGTGGGTAGCCCCCACTGGAGGGTGAGGTCATCCCTGTCTAGATGTCCCTTTTATTTCGGCTTAGTGGGCGATTGCTGATCCCAACCGTGGGGTGATCTTGCTCGGGACTGTCCAGTAAGGGATGGTTCCGGTCTTGTGTTGCAGGGGAGTTAGGGTGGCTCCTCGGTACGCTGATCTAGACCAGGTACTGTGACAGGTGGTACCCCAGTGCCTAGCCATTAGTTGGAATCCATTTTCCCTATGCGCCCGTACGGTTTTGATTGTGCCCAACTATTGCTGAAACGTGAGATGCAAGCATTTCAGCTAGATTCTATTTACTTTCTATAGACACTATTATAATATCAGAGAACTTTAATAAAAATGTTTTAGCTATCGTAAGGTAAAAACCCGACATGTTTATTTGTGGCGTGGTCTTACGAGGTGCTTTTATTTTCAAAGGATTTTTGAAACTTTATCAATTAATTGCGTGTCATTTTCTCACGCTGGTATTCCAGACTGACTCGGGTATTATTTAACTGTAATGCTAAGGTCAGACCGAGTATTATAGGATAGAGTATATGATGCTGTGGAGCTCAGGAGACGAGCTGGATGACGACACGTACTCTCGTACTTGTTATATATATATATTCCTCTGTGTTGTGTAGCTGTGTATCCAGTTGTACGTTATTGATGTGAGCTGTGATTGATGTACTCTGATGATGTAATATATGTAAACAGATATATTTGATTTTGAGTAAAGATTAATTATTATCTATTACATTTTACTCCACTGCGATGGTTAGATTCTGTTGTTGTTTTCTATTCTCTTCTTCTACCTCTTCTTCTTTAACCTAAATGGTTCGTATTTCTGTACAACTTGAGTTGATTTAGGTAGAATAGTGTTGATTCAAGGGGTACGGATTTGCGGGTCGTTACAAATAATGTATGGTCTAATTAGTAGTAGGATAATATTATATAGTGTCACTAATGAAATTAATAATAAATGGGGTATTATTGATAAAAAATAATATTACATATGGTATTAGTAAAAAAATAATATATAATTTTTGTTTACTTATAGTAAGAGATTAATTATTTGAAAGTTTGAATTGGATGCATAAGAGCAAAGGGGAAATAAGAGGAATGACCCCCTTGCATCTATGAATGTGGCATCTCATGATAAAACAAAGCAGACTGGAATCTGATTTCGGTATTGCAAATGTCAATGTCTAAAACTACAGGATTACAATATTGTAATTTTACTTTTGTGCAATTTTAGTTGTATGCTAAACTATTATGTGTGGAAATATCACGATAAAGTAAAAGAGACAAGACGTAATTCGACAGTCATAGTTCAAAGAGAGACCGTATATGTTAATGTCGATTTTTGTTGACCTAATTCAAAATGTAGAATGATATAAATGGTTGAGAATGTTATTGGTCGGCGTATCTAGACGGATGAACCCAATATGAATGAACCACTAGATTTAGGAGCTAAAACAAATTTGACTTATCAGAAGCTTCAAAACAACAATCTTATAAAGGTTGTATGTTAGTGGCATCTTGGTTAATCGCTATAAAATATGAATATAATAGTTGGAGACCTAATGAATGTTATTCTAGTATGTTGACAGAGAAACAATATACACTAAAAAATGAAGTGTTTACAATTGGCTTGCCATATGGGTGATGCCCCACTATTCTTAATATCTAAAATTAGTGACATACACTGTTAAAATATGCTTGCATACTAATCCAAAATGTCAAAAGCAATGGGTCGTTGATTATATCATTGAAAAATCTAAAAGCATGAGCAAAAAGAAAGGGAACACCTCACAGCGAAATTAAACAATAATAAATATACTATCTCAACAAATGAATATCATCCAAGACTCAATTCATTAAGGTAAACATCTACATTTTCATATATATCAATTGATATTAATTTAATAAACTATGTAACTATCACACATGAGAAATATACCAAGTAAACAATCTGTTATGTTTCCTACATCCAAACCCTTTTTCCCTCCTTTGCTTTCATTTGTAAATTTTACAAATACATGGATGTATAAAGTAAAAAAGGGCAAGGTGATTAATATTTTTGCACTATTCCTGAATTTGTACAACATAGCCTAACTAAGGATTCCATTTGGCTATTACATAGAAAATGACTGTAGACGTACCCTTTCGAAATCAATCTCTCATAGTTTTGTATTATGCTCTTTTCTAACATCAAATAATTGTTAGCACATAACATTGTGTTATAATAGCAACCAAGTAGCAAATATATCCAGAAAACATCATATACTACCATATCACCACAATCGGTCATCATGAATATAAGTTAACAAAACATCACATAAAATCAATACTCACTATCAACCTCAAAAATTTAAAAATCAACAATAAATAGCATCATGTGTACTAATCGCCCATTATGAGTAATAGAATATCAACAACATAATGCAAGAATAAATCTGATAAATGCATGATAACTACTTAATAATAGTAACATAACATCAAACTCATTAAATGCATACTGACTACTCTATATTAGTAACACAAATATCAACGTAATAAACTAAATAAAACCATAATAAGCTAGACAACGTCCATGTACCAAAAACGATAAACGTCACATAAATTGTTTAAAAGCGATATATGATAATTTCAGACACATTTAATCACATATGTTACAAGAGTCCAAATAAGGTATTTACACTTATTATTTTCCCTTAGGTATAAAATCGTTTTATTATTGTTTATTATAAAAATACATCTATCATTAATAACTCAAAACAATTATATTTTCTTAAATTGATAATTTGCTTCTAAAGTTCCTCAATTTCAAAATATTACTGTAAATATCTCAGGACATCATTATTCAATCAAAAGTAGTAATTTATATCCAATTATTTTCAAAGCAATAATGCAATTACTTTACATCAAATTATCTTTCGCAACCATAGTATTACTATTTAAGTGAATAATAATAATAATAATTTGCATTAACTCTCAAAAATCCTTTTTATTGTTATTTATCGCAAAAATAATAATCACTTAACTCAAAATACTTTTGAATAAATGCATCCTTATTATTAATATTGTCCCCAAAATATCACTTATTTCAATCATTTAAATAAAAAAATATTTTTCCATAAACTCTATAAAAGCAGTCATATTACCGTTTAATTACTTTACCATAAATAATAACAAACGCTCCAAATTCTTTTAAAATATATTTTCGTTATTATTTATGAATCCATAAAAATTCATAAATAATAATGTTATTAAAATTTTCACATCAATCTCAGTATAAAGTGTCAAGTCCCAATTATTTACAAATATCACCTCAAAATTTGTAAATAATCTTATTTTCCTCAAATTACATAATTTCATGTATTTTCTATCAATTAATTATTTTTGTCCAAATCTATGATTAATTACTATAAAATGTCATCACTCAATAATGTAACAATTAAGCAGTAATCGAATTGGAACATATATTACATAATAACATCATAATAATCAAACAACCATACAAAGTGTCTAACATATGTAACATATGTAACGATGAATACTTAATATATTTAAAACATAAATACCTACAACTATTGAACCCACCAAGACATCTTCACAAATAGATCCAAAAGCCAACACACCACATGCCAAATCATTCGTAATTTTATCCAAAACCAAACTAAAAAAATCATACTTGAAGCGAAGGTCGAATGCATAATGTAAAAACTCGCCTTTTTGACAGTTTAAATCGACGATGAACCACACACGTCAGACACAAACCATTCAAAAGGACAGATTTCTATGGGGTAAATAAGAATAAGTAGGGAAAGAAAGGAAACAAATATAGAATCTCACAGCGAAATGACAGAATATAAAAAATCAAAAAAACAGTTCATGAAGCTATGTGCAAATAACACTAATTATACTTTTATAATACAGCTCAAAGTTAGATACAACAAGGATAAGTAATAAAGAAATGCAGCGGAATAACATGATGTAGTGGAATAAATAAAGTAAATAATAATAGTACAAAATCTTCGTCTTCTTCCTCCAGAAAGCAGTCTTCGGTAAACTGAAAAGCTCAGGCTGACCCGAGCTAATCGAAAAGACAAAACACTCGAGTCAGAACTAAAAGATCTTATGTAAGTTAAATCAACGGTAAATAAATATGAGTGTAACGGCGTAAAAGATGTTTACGGGTTTGACACCTCCTATCCAGTGTCAACATGAATGCAACAACTTAAGAGATGTTTGGGATTTCCATCTCCTAAGGATCCGTTAAACTGTCTACATACATAGAACAGTACGCTATTATAATAGCGTCTACAGTAAAGTAAAGTATTAAAACAGCGTTAAGGCGTTACCCATATCCCCCTTAACACATTTTATATAATGTCGTAGTCTATACATATACTATAAACTCCACCCGTAGGTGGGCTATCAGGGAGCACTCCATAGGTACGACACAGAACAAACTCGTAGAAGGCACGATAGGGCATGTGAACACAGCACTCGAGGTAATGCCAGGGTAGATATACCAATTGCGGATCCGGACTGATGATAACGCATAGCAGCTACTACTTTCCACCTTGGAGAACACTCCCATAATCAAAACCAAGGGGTGGCCACCAAATCATCACAAAGTCATAATACAGTATCGAAGATATGTGTCCGATAGGAGGTGCGACCTCACTTGGCCCGATATGGCTTCTGTTTTAGTCACATCTAAGCTGGCTCATGAGAGTCAGGGTCATGTAAATACCTCATACAGAATCGTTCGCCAAACCATCTGTAACGCCCCACCTCTATACCCACATTAGCAAAGAGTATTATTAGATAATACCGTCTGCTAATACGGAGAATAAGGCTGGATAGGAGCGACCATCTATAGCCTTGCTTTAACTATCTATTGAATACATCGACAATTGCCCTTACCTAGCAGATCGACATGTCCAATGAATACTTAAAACAAAACCATAGTTGGCTAGAGGATCTATCAGAATAGAATATAACAACTCAAATGTAATATGCATCACAGAACAGTAAATCATCATGCACATATACTGATACATAACAGAGTATACAAAACGATACATGACAAGTGGTATAGCAAACCACAATATGCAGACGAGTCAATAATACACATCAGAGTTACAACAGATGAGGACTACACAAAAGCTATGACAAACAAGAAACTAGCGGAATAGTCCATGCGGAAGCAAAAGAGGCTAAGTCCAAAAGCACCTAACCTAAAACATCTCGGTCTGACCCGAGTATAAAATACACGGGTCAGTCTAGCTAAACAAATCAGTTAGATAAACTGAACGATAATGAACCTGCAAGATCATATAGTATAACAAATATCTCTAAGGGAGAAAACACAATCATCTAACAAAATATGAACATAATAAAACAAGCCTCATATCATCGGCAACATAGATAATCAAAGGATATAAATATCCCAAAGCAAGCCAAAAAGGAAAATAACAAATACCCAAAAGGTATACAAGTTCCACAAGGTAACCGCTACACATCGTGCGGCTCAAAAAGACCAACACCGATGGGCGATACCAAGGGAATATAATCATATCAGTGAAACATCAGAAAATTCCAATTGCAACAAACCTAAATATCTCGTGAGCGGTGGTGAAGAAACCACTCCAATATCTCTCGAGCGGTGGTGAATAAACCACTACGAAAGTGCTACTAAAAGCAACAAGCCAGAAGGAGACAGTCTGAAGACACTATCCCAAAGGCCACAGACAATCCCAAATATCTCTCGAGCTGGGGCGAAGGACCAACTCCAAAAGCGATACTAAAGGCAACAAGCCAGAAGGAGACAGTCCGAAGACACTATCCCAAAGGCAACAGACAATCCCAAATATCTCTCGAGCTGGGGCAAAGGACCAACTCCAAAAGCGATACTAAAGGCAACAAGCCAGAAGGAGACAGTCCGAAGACACTATCCCAAAGGCGGCATGTGTCACAAACTCCCAGAAAGGACCCCGAGAAGTGTTAATGTGAGTCCCATAACCATCCGTTCGCACTAAACGGTTTACTATCTGTTAGTCAATTTCACACTCAAAACTGTACAAAGTTTACCTCATCTCATCGGTAAACCAAACCCAAAGGTCAAAACGTTCAAACGAATAGATTGGGAATTAACTGAAAAGATGAACGCACGTGTTCATTGCATGTGTTTTATCTAATCATTTAATTCTCCTCCCACTTCGCTCGGAGTGCGAAATTGTGTGTGTATGTTTTAAATAGAATTTATAATTTGGAGAAGCGAGCTTTTAATACGATTTGAAGAGATCATTTATAAAAAACCCGTGAGTGAAGTCAAAAAGAAGTCATCAAAGTCAAATATGCAATAACAACTAATTGGAATCAACACGAATCGATAAAAGTTAGAAATATACTAAAAACAGCCAAAATAGGCAAAACTGCACATTTCAGACGTCTGAAATTACCTTCCAGACGTCTAAACCACTAACCAGACGTCTGAATGGATTTCCAGACGTCTGGATTTTGTCTCTGCATTTTTGCGGCTTCCAAGGACCAATTCCAGACGTCTGAATTTCCAAACCAGACGTCTGAATTTGAAACCAGATGTCTGAAATTAGAGTTCAGACGTTTGAAATCCCCCTGTAGGCAAAAATCAGCCAAGCCCATAAAGGCAAAAATCCAAATGAATTGCAAATGAACGAGCGATGGATGCTATTGGTTTATGCCATACGACAACCCAGCACTATTGGCTCTTTTATACACCTCCAAAAACAAGGTCAAATATCAAAGTTAGGATCTTTAAAGAATTGAACCCAAACACTAAAAATTTGGATATTCACCAATTCAATCCAAACCAAAAGCAAGTGCATATGAACAAGGTGTTAGAAATTCATACCCAACATCAATGAAATCAAGAGAAGTAGATGTGAGTTCAAAACTCACCTTTTTAACTCAAGAACAAGAAGAAGAAGCTCAAATGCAAAGGAACAAGGCCAACCACTCTCTACTTCAACTCTACTAGCTTCAATCTAAGATCAAACAAATATTTCCCAAGTTTAGGTTTAGGAATTTATGAGATTGAAGAGAGAAAGAGATAGAGAAGATGAAGAAGAGGCTTACCAATTGCTTCTCTTTGATTTTGGAGCAAGAATATGAGCTAGCAAGAAGAACTAGGGTTTGCAATTTCTATTTCCCTTTCCCTTCCACCAATTTCAGTTGGAGCTTGAGTCCCAATTCGACCGTTTGTAGAAAGTAACTTTTCGGACCATAATCCGACAAACGACGTCATATTTAAATAAAATATTTAAATATACAACCGATAAATATGCGGGTTGTTACACCATCCTACTTCATTTCTGGAATCTCCACCATGTACACAGTTGTCAAAGTGGTTTTTGGTATTGGCAGAGAGTATGACAATATCCAATCCCGGTCTCTTTAAAAGCCTAACGCTTATTTCAAACTGGATGGTTCTTTTGCATTTCAAAAAGTCAATTCACAATTGATATCAAAATATCATATTTTCAAAACCATACCATCTTCAAATCATATTCACTTTCAAAATTATATTCATTTTTAAAATCATATTCACCTTCAAAATCATGTTTACTCACATATGTCATTTCATAAAAAGATATCAATTCCAAATTCCAACATAAGTTGTAACATCATCAAGGATTTAAATATAAATACATCAACTTCACACAATCTGAAATTTTAGAAAATAGTTTAGATAGTCATAAATAGTTTTTAATAGTTTAAAAATAGTTTAAATAGATTAACATAGTTTAAATAGTAAAAATAGTTTAAATAGATTTAAATTAGATTTAAATGATTTAGATAGATTAAATATAGATTAAAGAGATTTTAATAGAGTTAAAATGATTCAATAGATTGAATATAGATTAAATAGATTTAAATTATATTAAATAAATTTTTAAATAGATTAAATAAATTTATAATAGAATGAATAGATTTAAACTATATTAAGTAGATTTAAAATAGATTAAATAAATTTAATTAGCTTAAAATAGGAAAAATAGATTAAATTGGATTAAATAGGTTATAATAGATTAAAATAAATTAAAATAGTTTGAATTGCTTAAAATAGTTTAACTTAAATTAAAATAGTTTAAATTAGTTTAAAATAAATTTCAAAGTTATATCCAAGCATTTCAATAACTCAATTCCGATAAATACATTTATATTTGACACTTTAACTTTGAAATTCTAATTTAAATTCTTTGAACCATTCATTAAATCAATTCCAATTTCAACACTAACGCTTGGATTATCAAAAGTAATTCAGTTTATGCAATCAATTTCTATTACAAAATGCCAGTTAACTGAATTCAAAATTTAAAGAATTAAAAATCATTTAATTTAACCAATTCGGTGTCCATATATAATTTTCTACCCTATTCTATCCGCAATTTGAAATTTTACGGGTATATATTATTTCAACCCGCAATCCTAAATTAAATAAAATCCATAAAATTGCTCGAGTCTATCATTTCAACCCATAATGATTTTTCCCTAATTTATAGATCATTCGAGTATGCATCATTTCAACCCATAGGGAACTTGCAATGTTGTAACAATATAAAATACAACATCCAGTCATCCAATATCAACAATCAAACATCTATCACAATCATCATCCAAATCAATTAATAAACATCAATAGATTACTGATAATCAATAACAGGTATTAAATTGACAATTTAAAATTCAGTATTAAGTTAAACGATGATTAAATGCAGTAAAAGTCAAACTTCACCAGAATGACAATTTAAACATACCAAATATCAATCAATTAATTTCTAATCACGTCATAAATTTAATTTAATTAACATAAGATAGTTTAGTAATTGTGAGTGGGTTAAAACACTCACCTTCGATTTTAATTGATCTAAAATCCAATTTAGGCCTAAATTCAAACTATCTCAGAATTCGTCCAAACCAGTTTCACAATGTCCGAAATTTCAGTACGATCCCAACGGAACAAACCACCCATGAATCTGAGCTTGTATGGAAAAGATATCATAGTTAGAGCAGTATACGATAAAAATTAAAATAAAACAAAAGAAAAACATTACCCTCTCACAAAAGACCACGTCAGCACCCTTTGAAACACGGCCGAAAGGCGAACTTCATCGCTCACGAGAAACCCAAGGGTAGAGCCACCAGAAGATCTCTGATCGCACGCAACCATGACTTGAACATACGCCTCCTACCACCTCGCTACGCCACACCCGCGACCACATGAACCCCGTCATCGATCTGCGATCGCCTCAGATCGGCCAAGATCACCCAGCCGCTGCCACAAAGATGAAGCCTAATTGAATTTTTACAGGCGATTTAGATCTCCAAATGACCAGTGCTGATGCACTCCACTCGTCGCTCACCACAACTTGGTATCTTCCAATTGAAGATCGGTCAAAGTCGATCAACGAGCGATGAATGGCTGAGATCAATTTCTTGATTTCTGGACAAATGATGAATTCGATTGAAAAACGAATCACAACAGTGAAGTACGCTCGTCGAGAGTTTCAAATTGATATGTAATATGATATAGTTTGAGAAGTTTTAATTTTTCGATTTGATTTTGATTTGCAACTGAATTTTGGAATTTGGATTTCTGCCATTTGAGAAAGAGGAACAGACAGAAGTTGATGTATGTATAGAATAAGAAAAATGAGGATTTTGAGAAATAAGACAATATATACTAATGAAGCCCGATAAGAATGTATAACATATCAAACTAGTTTGAATTGACAATAACGACCCGTAAAGCCCGTTTCACTTACAAAACGAAAGTGGGTCATCTCATATACCAAAATAGATGTTTTTGATAATTCTAAATTCAATGGAATAGGTTTCGAGTCCTAATTTCATATGATAAAGAAGTTAGCTTAAAATCATCTTATTTCAAATTGATTAGAATTGAATTTAATTAAATTGATTTCTATGCGTTTCATGCCCGTATGATCAAACGACAAGTCTGATCACTATGAAGCTTGAAATCCTACAAAAATTCACCACTACGGATCCGATGAAACTGGTTTCATCGAAATCCGAGACAGTTGCCAAATTGGATATTTTCACGTTAATTAAATATATTAAATTAATTAATCACTTTTTAATTCAATGTTTATAAACTAACAAATTTCATCATTTTTGATTACATATACATTTATAATAACTTAAAGCAAATTTACATATCAATTTAGTATTGAATATTACACAAATTACAGTGTTCAGTTCCAACTGTAAATAAATTCCAATTAGTGATAATTTAATTCCAATAAATTGATTAAATTTGATTTCAATCTTTTTGTTTCATCATTCATTACTCTATGCATATATTCAACGTTGGTTTATAGATTATTGCATTAATATTCTCCAATTTCATCATTTACCATATTAGTGGCCATATTTCAATTACCTTGAAATTTTTGTCAATTTTATTAAAATTTAAAATCCTAATAAATTTATTTATCTTTCGTTTACACTTTTATTAAATCGATTATTGCCTAATGAATATAATTAACATTTCTATACATTTTATTGCATTCACCTATTATAGTTACCGCCTTAACTCATTTTACGTAACATCTAATTTAATTTAATTGCAGTTGATTAAATATATTGGTAACAAACAACAATAGTCACCATTTCTACATTTAATAACATTTGTACGTTTGTTATCTACACATAAATGTCATAACTACTACCACAACATTACCTTTATCAATTACAATTAATTACATACTATTTTATTAATTAATACAACCTTTAAATTATTAATTACTCCTTTAATCCAATTATCAATTTATACATGTTATTACAATTAATTTACAATCTATACCCAATTATAACTTTTTAATCATTTTAATTAATTGGAATTGCAATTAAAGCAATTATCAATTACCTCAAATCAATACTATAACACTTCATTCTAGTTCACTCTTACTATGAAATCACAAATTTTTATTTCTTCCAACGCTAAATCACAAAACCTTATTAAATTAACTATTATTAATTATTGAAAATTATGGGTCATTACACTCTCCCTCACTCAAAACTTTTCGTCCTCGAAAAGGGAAAAGCGGGAATGAGGAATTAATATATCTTATTCAAAATATTAAATTTATAAACAATCAATTTACATAATTAATAATTTAAATAAAATTTACCAATTTAAGATAATTAAATCCTTTATACCGAAGTTAATACAAGTTTGAAAATCATTTCACAAAAAAATTTAAGTCCAAAATTCACGAAAAATTTCGGTAGATTTTCCTTTGTACGTAGAGGTCTGGAAGAAATAGTAATATCAATAATAATAATATATATCATATATTTAAAACTAAAGTATCCCAAACCATGGAAAAACAATGTAATATCGCTATAAGACCGTAATTCGAAAAAGTTCCTATTTGACGGGAAAACAATGCTTAATTCATGAAACCAAAAGCAGTAGTAATTGCTTCCATAACCTATATTTTACTTATCTAATCCGAAAGAGTTAATAATTATGTAAAAGAGAAATATTTTAAGTTGTTTTATACATCTCAACAAAATAGATAAAGCTGTATAGATTATTTATACATCTCTATACAAAATAGAAGTATCCTTTCCCAACCAATCTATAAGCCAAACGAACAAAGAATTCAACACATTTTTAGGTTCACTCTATTTATCCTTTTCACATCACTTATTGTTCATCTTTTTTTTCATACAATGATTTTCATTAATTCATGTTCATTCTAAAAAATTTCTTAATTTTCATTCATTCATATAAGGCTTATTTCATTACTTTATATTCTTTGCTTATATAAGTTATATCCATTTCAATTATTTGGATCATAAATGGATTCTTTATTGAAGTATTGTAGACATTTTATTTCAGTTTACTTCACATTTACAATTTAGTTTGATTTTCCTTTTTTCACGTCATTTACTTTTCTTTTCTCAGTTATATAATGTTTATTTTCATTAATTTACATTCGTTATTACTTATAAAAGTTCATTTCTCCTTTATTCATATAATGTCATTTTCTTTCATTTTATTACTCTGCATTCATTGCTTAAATAATATTTTTTCAATCATTGGATTATACATTATTAGGTAAGTTTCTTTACAATTCAATTCACCGTTTATAGATTATTTGATTTTCATGTTTATTCTTCCATATATAGTATTATTGAATATTAACTCCATTTCTAAATGATTTCAATGGTTTCTGAAGTTATGACCATTCAATTTATATAGTACTCATTTTAATTATAAATGGCTTCAATACTAATTCAAATTTATAATTATTTATTTACAGTATTCCCCTTTACCATTCAATCTGATTATAAATAGCTTAAATGTTAACTTAAGTTTATAATCATTTTTCTTACATTATTCACTTCTATTACATTTAATTAGTAGCATTTCAAATTATTAACTTAAGTTTATAACAATTTATAACATCAGGATTCTTATCTTGAAGGAATTCCATTGAACACTTTCATTTACTAAAGTTTACTTGCACAATATTCTATTACACATCCTATTTAACATTACAATTTTTACATTTTGGTAAGTTATATATATAAATGTCTTTTAGAATGTAATAGAAAGTTACACAAGTTATCATATTTATTTTATTAACAAAATGTTCAGTAGTTACATTTTCTTATTTCCTTTCCTTAATTTATAAACGACAACCTTCCATTTCTTTATATCTCATTAATTTCTTAACGTCTAATTTCTTATTTCACATCTTAGCAGCTTCCAAACATTCAAATAGTTAAGATTCATTTTATTACATTAATTGAAAACTACTAATTATCAGAAAATTTAAGAACTAAACTACGGGTTCAATTTAGTCACGTACAAAATTATATATATATATATATATATATATATATCCTTTATAGATCAAATCATATTTAGAAATTCAAAATTAAGGTTTTATTCATCAAAACAGATATGTAGTAAAACTGCCACAGCAGCCTTCCCACTTTGAAACTCGAAAATGAACATCGATGATGCGTGCACTCATCACCGAAATTATTTTCCGATGACAAAAGGGGAGTACACAACTTATTTCCTTTAAATTCTTTTTAACACTTCCCTTCAAATCACAAAGAAATGTTTATATCTAAAAATACGTCCAGATAATACTAATGTTATATTCCAAAATCTTTCGAAAGGAATTTTCAAAATCCCGAAATTTAAGTTCTAAATTTCCAATATATGTTTACTTTATTTGTAAGTCCTATGTCTAATCAATATTTATAAAAATTTCTACCTAACAAACAACATATTACATCCAACTATATCATTTATAAAATCTTTTATTTTATATACAAAATATATGATAGGCAAAGTTATTTCATTTACCTATATTTCAAAACAATATTGTGTCGATCTATCCAATTAAGCGTTTAGAAATCCCTATTGATGCCATAGCGTCTTATGCACCGACCAGAATTTACAAATAAAAAACAAAACAAATTTACACAATAAAAAACCTTTTATAACACTAACAAATATGCTCTCTCATATATATACACTCAGCAACTTATTATAGGTTATTACTACCTCATTTCTAATGAGTCAGACCCCCACTAAGCTAAGGTTATCGCTAAACCAAAGCTCCGACACTAACTGTAACAACCCGCATTTTGGACAGTTTAAATCGATAATGAACCACACATGTCAGACTCAAACCATTCAAAAGGAAATATTATTATAGGGTAAATAAGAATAAGCAGAGAAAGGAAGGAAACAAATACATAATCTCGCAGCGGAATGACAAAATATAAAAAATCAAATAAACAGTTCATGAAGTTGTTTACAGATAATACTTTTATAATACAGATCAGAGTTACATATAACAAGAATAAATAATAAATAAATGCAGCGGAACGACAAGATGTAGTGGAATAAATATAGTAAATAATAATAGTACAAAATCTTTGTCTTCGTCCTCCAGAAAGCCATTTTTGATAAACTGAAAAGCTCAGGCTGACCTGAGCAAATTGAAAAGACAAAACACTCGAGTTAGAACTGAAAGTCTTATATAAGTTAAATCAATAGTAAATAAATATGAGTGTAATGGTCTCAGAGATGTTTACGGGTTTGACATCTCCTATCCAGTGTCAATATGAGTGCAATAACTTAAGAGATGTTCGGGATTCCAATCTCCTAATGATCCATTAAACTGTCTACATACATAGTACAGTACGCAATTATAATTATGTCTACAGTAAAGTAAAGTGTTAAAATAGGGTTAAGGCGTTACCCATATCCCCCTTAACATATTTTATATAATGTCGTAGTCTATATAGATATTGTAAACTCCACCCGTAGGTGGGCTATCAGGGAGCACTACATAGGTACGACATAAAACAAACTTATAGAAGACGCGATAGGGCATGTGAACACGACACTCAAGGCAATGTCAGGGTAGATATACCAATTGCAGTTCCGGGTGGGTGATAACGCACAGCAG
This sequence comes from Allium cepa, assembly GCA_030765085.1. Taxonomy (NCBI): domain Eukaryota; kingdom Viridiplantae; phylum Streptophyta; class Magnoliopsida; order Asparagales; family Amaryllidaceae; genus Allium; species Allium cepa. The sequence goes on along the minus strand of CM060934.1, from coordinate 941,077,536 downwards.
CTACTACCGCCCACCTTGAAACACACTCTCATATTCAAAATAATGGGGTGGCCACCAAATCGTCATAAAGTCATGATATGGTATCGAAGATATGTATCCAATCGGAGGTGCGACCACACTTGGCCCGGCATGGCACCTGTTTAAGTCACATCTAAGCTAACTCATGGGAGTAAGGGTCACGTAAATACCTCATGCAAAATCATTTGCCAAACCATCCTATTTCATTTTTGGAATCTCCATCACGTACACAGTTGTTAAAGTGGTTTTTGGTATTGGCAGAGAGTATGACAATATCTGATCCCGGTCTCTTTAATAACCAAATGCTTATTTCACACCGGATGGTTCTTTTACATTTCAAAAAGTCAATTCACAATTGATATCAAAATATCATATTCTCAAAGCCATATCATTTTCAAATCATATTCACTTTCAAAATCACATTCACTTCCAAAATCATATTTACTCACATATGTCATTTCATAAAAAGATAACAATTCCAAATTCCATCTTAGGTTGTAACAGCATCAGGGATTTAAATAAAAATACTTCAACTTTACATAGTTTGAAATTTTAGAAAATAGTTTAGATAGTCATAAATAGTTTTTAATAGTTTAAAAATAGTTTAAATAGATAACATAGTTCAAATAATAAAAATAGTTTAAATATATTTAAATTTGATTTAGTTAGATTTAAATGATTTAAATATATTAAATAAATTTAATAAATTTAATTAGAGTTAAAATGATTTAAATTGATTGAATATAGATTAAATAGATTTAGATTATATTAAATAGATTAAATAAATTTAAAATAGAATGAATAGATTTAAATTATATTAAATAGATTTAAAGTAGATTAAATAAATTTAATTATCTTAAAATAGGTAAAATAGATTAATTGGATTAAATAGGTTATAATAGATTAAAATAAATTAAAATAGTTTGAATTAATTAAAATAGTTTAACTTAAATTAGAATATTTTAAATTTGTTTAAAATAGATTTCGAAGTTATATCCAAACATTTCAATAACTCAATTCCGATAAATTCATTTATATTTGACACTTTAACTTTGAAATTTCAATTTAAATTCTTTGAACCATCCATTAAATCAATTCCAATTTCAACATTAACGCTTGGATTATCGAAAATAATTCGGTTTATACAATCATTTTCTATTACAAAATGCCAGTTAACTGAATTCAAAATTTAAAGAATTAAAAATCATTTAATTTAACCAATTCGGTATCCGTGTATAATTTTCTACCCTATGGTCCAGTGATACGGATATTTATCAATTCAATCCACAATTTAAAATTTTACGGGTATATATTATTTCAACCCGCAGTCCCGAATTAAATACGCTTGGGTCTATCATTTCAACCCATAACGATTTTTCTCTAATTTATAGATCGTTCAGGTATGTATCATTTCAACCTATAGGGAACTTGCAGCGTTATAACAATATAAAACACAACATCTAGTCATCCAATATCAACAATCAAACATCCATCACAATCATCATCCAAATCAATCAATAAACATCAACAGATAACTGATAATCAATAATAGGTATTAAATTGACAATTTAAATTCAATATTAAATTAGACGATGATTAAATGCAATAAAAGTCAAATTTAACCAGAATGAAAATTTAAACATACCAAACATCAATTAATTAATTTCTAATAATACCATAAATTTAATTTAACTAACATAAGATAGTTTAGTATTTGTGAGTGGGTTAAAACACTCACCTTCGATTTTAAATCGATCTAAAATCCAATTTAGACCCAAAATTCAAATAATCTTAGAATTCGTCCAACCAGATCGTAATGTCCTAAATTTCGATACGATCCCAGCGGAACAAACCACCAACGAATCTGAGCCTATATGGAAAAGATGCGATAGTTAGAGCATTATACGATAAAAAATTAAAATAAAACAAAATAAAAACATTACCCTCTCACAAAAGACCATGTCAGCACCCTCTGAAACTCGGCTAAAACACGACCTTGATCGCTCACGAGAAACTCTAGGGTAGCCGCCACCAGAAGATCTCCGATCGCACGCAACCACGCCTTGAACACACGTTGCCTACCACCTCGCTACGCCACATTCACGACCACCGAAACCCCCTCATCGATCTGCGATCACCTCAGATCGGCGAAGATCACCCAACCGCCACCAAGATGAATCCTGATTGAATTTTTGCAAGCAATCTAGCCCTTAAATCTCTAAATGACCACCGCTGAAGCACTCCACTCGTCGCTCTCCACAACTCGGTATCTTCCAATTGACGATCGGTCAAAGCCGATCAACGCCCCATGAACGACCGAGATTAATTTCTTCATTTTTGGACAAATAATCCGATTTATAAATGAATCACACTAGTGAATTATGCTCATCGAGAGCTTCGAATTGATATATAATATGAATCACCACATCCCAACGTTGGCCACTACCGAACCCCAATTGGGATGGTTTTTCCCTAATTCTGGCCACCACCTATGTAATTACCACGTCTCCACCATTTCTAAGCTTCCCACTTTGAGATCTACCAGTTTATGCCCTCAATTTTGCATATTGATGCTCTAATAAAGAAGTTCCAGTTTTGAACCTTTATTCATCGATTTTTGCTTTGACCATGAATTTGGGCCGCCTGGTGCACCATATTAGACAAAGAACATTTGATCTCTTTGTCACATTGAAATGATCAATTTGATAAATAATTCAATGGTATTCAAACACTTTGAATTTTGAAACAATTTGTAGATAGAGAAAATTGTCGGCCATTAAAATAGGATTAACAAGCATTTCAAGATTAGAGATGTGACTAATTTGCTGGCGGCTAGGGTAAGGGAAGGCCTGTATTTATAGAAAAAAATTAGGTGCTTTGGGTCTAAAGTAATTCTAGGTCCAAAAATACCTATTTCGACCAATATGTTCAAACCATAATGTATTATATATCAAAGTTGATTTCTCGAGTATTCCCAATGCAATGGAGGTATCAAAATTTCCAAAAAATGACTCTACCCAAAATTGTCTTCCTCATTAATTAAATTTAGATTGCTATTTATAACTAATTAATAATTAATGTGTCAAACTTATGGTTCGTTACAATATGAAAAGATTGATATTTGTCATGGTAGATGCATGATATACTGAAAGAAACAGAAAAATCCTTTAAGGTGTATATTTGTAATTAACCAAGATATAAGTTGAAAAAAGTACCAGAAAAGACGTATGATTTGCCCATATGCATTATATCCTGCTTATGCCTAGATTATAAAGGTTATATGCATCTTGTGCTACTATTACACATATTAAGTGGCATAGTGGACAATGTAATGTTACAATGAATGACAACGAGACGGAGTATTTTTATGTCATATGAAGCTTAAACATTTTAGGAGCATATATCATGATTCTGCTAAAGGATTATGTAATTTCAAACTTGGTTTTTGTATGGATGTCATTTACTTCATTTGATAAATATTATTTAATGTGGCCTATTATTTTAACATCCTACAATTTGCTATGTTTTTAACTGTTACTTTTCTTGGGCTTAAAAAGTCTAAAATATGGTATAAAATTTTATATTTGCAAAAACCATATACAAAGGGAGTTGTAACTTATAATGTGTTAGAGAACTTTTTATTGGAATCTTTACCTATTTACAATTGACGATAAGCGATTTTCCTGTCTATGGATGCTTTTTGGATGGAGTAATAGTGGCAAATTTGCTTGTCCTATTTGCATGGATTCGACCTAATCATTTCGATTTGATAGTGGTGGCAAAATATTTGGTGAGATAGCCATAGTATATTTTTGCATCAAAATGGTCATTTTAGATTTGAAAATAAAAAATTTAAAGCAAATAGAACCATCATTTTACAACTAACTAACTTTCTGAGTCGTGAACATGTGTATATTTTCTCAAATATACGAGAAAGAAGAAGAACCAAAAATTGTTGGTAAAGGACAACATCATAATAAATGCAAACGATGTAAGTTTTGGGAGTTTTCATATTGGAAGAACCCGAAATTTTAACACAATATCAACATAATGCATATTGAGAAAATGTGTAAGAATTTAACATGACAATGAACGTGAAAGGAAAAAACAAAAGTTGATTTGAAGTCAAGGAAGGACGTCACATTTTATTGCAATCATCCCGAACTTAAAATTGATAATGAACATGAAATTTCAGATGTCTTGCATGTTATAGTTCGATCAAGTGCAATGGCAACATGGTACAAAGGGCAATTTCATAAAAAATTATTTTTATTTATTTGAACTAGATCTTATTTTGGGTTTACATAAACAATTTGAATCAATTATAGTAGTATTTAGTGATCATTAGTAAAAGAGTATGCATCTTTAATTTAATTTAATTAATTTTATCTTAAACCATTAATATTTGTATATTATGATTTAAATTTATAGATATGTTATATATTTAATAGTTTAGTTCAATTTTAATTTAATTATCATTCTCAATTTATTAACTATTTCCATTCATAATGCAAACAATGTAAATATTGCAAACTATCCTAAGTGACATAAATGCAATTGTTCACATATATATGTAAATAACCATTGGAATTTAGGGTTATAGTCGAAGGAACAATGTCAATGATTTTAACGTGATGATGATAGGTGATATATAAATAATTATGTTCGACCATTAATAAATAAATGTATGTTTTTGGTTTTTCAATTTAATATGCATATAATATAAAGCCGAATTATATAGGTGTATACACACACACACACATATGTGTAACTCTTTCTGCAATATGTGTTTTTATTTTTAGCCAAGAGTAAAATTCCTTACTCTTTCTGCAATATGTGTATACACACACAGATATACACACACACACATATACATATACATATACATATACATATACATATACATATATCTAAAACCCAAAATAAAAATTTGTACATTGAACAAACCAAGAATACAATTTTTTTCTATTTTCAAAGCCAAACACAGACATATATGGTGTAATTACAAGAAACGTTGGATCAATGAACCTAAATCGTCACCTTTACCGATGATCTCAAAATAACCAATCATTAAATGTTATTCGCTTCCATCATCATGCATTTCCATAATGATACGGTATGAAAGAAAGCGAATGTCAATTATTCTAGAATTTTTAGTCTATGAACTAAACATCAAATTAGATCCTATAGAAATACTACTTGGTCATCACCAGAACCCTATCATATGATAAAGTTTAGGCTTCTTTTAGATAAGTTTCCAAATACCTTCTAAATATTTATTCAACTGATCGGTCAATAGAATTTAATCACCTGAAATTTCAAAACCGTTTGCTTGTCTTTTACTATACAACTTTTCAAGTGTAACTTTACTAAATTATAGTGTTAAAACTTTCTGTATAAGATAAACATAACTTCGACTAAATCTCCTTCTAAGCAATATATTTTGTTATTCAGTTAGCGTCTCTTATTTATGATTTTACTACAAAATAATTTGGACCTATTCCTCTCTCTAACCACAAGTATAATCTCGGTATGCGCCAATTTGATACTCTCTTATTCGTCTCTTAACCCTCATCTATATTTATATGCTTACATGATAGGTCAACGGGCCTAGCAAATTTTTACTTATTTTCAAATTTTCACTTTAAGTGCTTCCACTCTAAAAACATAAAACCTAGCATCATATGTCTCCTACTCAAGGCATTAGCTATAATACTATCTTTTGTTGGGGCATGCGAAATACTGACATCATACGATGTCAGAACTCCATCCATCTTTGCTATCTCAAATTCAAATCTTTTTAGGAGAACAAATCCTTAGGGACTTATAAACTATAAACAACTCAAATCAATCCCCTAAAAGGTAGCGTCTTCAAAATTTAAGAGAAAAAATAGTAACTTCCAACTCAAGATCATGAATTGAAACTTTTTTGTGTACTTTCTAGCATTACAAACGAATCTACCCTTCTGCAACAAAACAATACCTATCCCTATACTGAGAGCATTGCTATACATAATAAACGACCTTGAACCACCAAGAAGTACTAAAATAAGCATGCTCGTCAATAACTCCATTAGCTTAACAAAAGCGTGTTGGCACTCGAGTTCTATAAGAAAACCAAATTCTTCTTAGTTAGGCATATTAATGACACAAAAATCTTCTCGAAGTCTTCAATAAACTTCCTATATTATCAATCCAAACCAAGAAAACTCATTATCCCTATAGCATTTTTGGTACATACCTATCTTGTACCGCAACAACTTTATTTTAAAACTAAGTTAGTCTTAACTAATCATATCTTTTAAGACATCTTTTGCTAAGGTCCAACAACTCAAACCATATTTGGGTAAATGTCATAATCCAGTGTTTAGCCTTTACTATTATAAAAAAATTCGATTCAGCACTCAACCCTTCGAACTCAAATGTCAATTGGAAAAGGCCAAAAAATCTCTAACTAATTTTTGCTTCACCCCAAATCTTTTAATGCTTTAAAATTCCGTAATGCTTAGTATTAGCAAGTCCCTAGCATACAGGCATACTGAATATTTTAGCTAGTTCATCCTAATCAATTTAAACATCATTGGCTATGTAATTCATCTAAATCCAATCAAATTTCAAGTGAAATCATCGGTAGCTTTTTAATCTAATTTCAAATCAAAGTCTTTGATTTCCAGTCTTATTTTTCACAAAATCCAGTAAGCTTTGATAAACATAATATGCTCTGTTAATTTGATGAACGTCTAATTTTAACAACGATCATAACACATTTTGTCAAGTGAAATTCTTTAAATTCTAATTTCAAGTACTTCTTATTATTCTAGATATTCTTAAATTAGTAGATTAGGGATGGCATGTTTGGTGAGCATATAAAGCTATACAAGAGAAGTGCAAAAGTCTACACTTCCATAAAAAATGTTTAGGATTATTACTGCTTATTATTCCGTTGGGTAGTGCTGTGAAGCTTGTAAGTGCTTTTATTTTGAGACGGTTTTCTTTGAGTTATAATTTATTGTGTAGCTCTATCAATTATGGTATGTAAATTTGATGGATCTCTACACTATATAATGGTTTTGATTCATCTAGTTATATTTGTTGTCTTACATGTTTTATATTTGTATGCAATGTTATATTTTATTCGATGCGTTGTAAGACATACTATAGGTTCTGATTTGGAGACTTTTGTATTTTACCACCTTAATTATCGTCTTAATCGATCGAGCACCATAGTAGTGTACTCTACTGGTTATGTTAGGTGCCGGAGGGTGGGGTCATCAATGTTAGATAAGAACCAAAGTGTTTAAAAGATAATGAGATTATCTCTTAGTTTACTCCACCTTATCCTCTATAGCACACTAGTGTTTCGAAAATATGAAATCAAACCTTATTAGATATGGTTCATTCCATGATGAGTAAGGCTGAGTTACCTCTTCCATATTAGAGATACGCACTAGAAACCACAACGTATAAGTTGAATATAATGTCTATTAAACCTGTGCCTAAGGCACTATATGATGTGGCATTGGAAGAAACCCTACTCAAACATTTGAGGGTGTGGGGCTGTCAAGCCTATATAAAAAATGTTGGTCCCAATAAACTTGAAGCAAGATTGACCTCATGTAAACTTATAGGCTATATCAAGAATTCTATAGGATATATTTTCCGTACACTAAGTAGTAAAAGGTTGCTATTTCTAAACAATTTATCTTTTTAAAAAGTAATTTCCATGGAAGAAACTAACAGCAAAGTTGTAGGCTTGGATGAGAAACAAGAATTAAAACTGAGGCTGAACTAGTGGGAGAATCAAATCCACCATTATACGAAAACAAACAGCCTATTAGAAGGTATAATATGGAATCTTACGCACCAAAGAGATACCAAGGTTTTCTCATGGATGGCGAAAAAGAGGATCACATCTTAATAGATGCCACATCTCTCATTCCAATAAGTACTGTAGAATAAAGACTAGGCACTTTGACTCGACGCTATAAAATCTAAGATGGATTCCATATATGACAATGAAGTGTGGACTTCAGCTGACATAGTTAAAGGGATAAAACCCATCAGCTACAAATATTTATTTAAAAAATAGCTAAATGCATATTGATAGGTAGAGACTTATAAGGAAAAACTAGTTGCGAAATCGTTTCTTCAAATTCAAGGTGTTGATTATGATGAAAAAATTTCGTCCATAGGCGTGCTTAAGTCCATTCGAATAACGTTTGTCATCGCTGCGTCTATGACTACTAAATATCGCAAATAGATGTGAAATCATAACTCTGAATGGTGATTTAGAAGAGACCATTTACTTATCGCAACCCAAGGATTTCAAAGTCAGTGGAAGTAAGGAAAAGAAATGCAAATTGTTAAGAAATTTATGATCTTAAACAAACTTCGAGGTGTTGGAATAAGTGCTTTAATAAAGTAATCAAACAGTTTGTTTTTTATCAAAGCAAAGATGTAACGACCCTAATTTTGATTAATATTATTTAGGAAATTTAATTAGATAAAATAAACGAAATAATGTAAATTGTTAAGTGACTGAGATTTGTATAATTAGAGGTAGCCATGCCTAATTGATTAATAAACTAAAAGGAGAATAAAAATGAAATAAGTATGGTAATGGATAAGGGCAAAATAGGAATAAGTAAAATTCTTATACACAAAACCCTCATACCACTTTTATTTTACACGTTCGAAAACTAAAACTAAACCAAGAGGACCCCGGTCGCCATTAGAAGAAGTAAGAAGAAGATAAGCTAAATCAAGAGGAAGAAGCTTAATCAATTTAATTCAAGAAGCAAATCTCAAATCCTTAATCACAAGCTAAAGGTGAATATTTTATTACATCTCATATTCCCTTTTTCGGTTCTAGATCAGATTTGTATATGATTTGCAAAGTTTATTGCTATGTTATGAATGATAAATAATATATATGCTTGTTGAAGAATTATGTATGTTCATATAGATTTTTATGGCAAGTTTGATTTGAAAATCCTATCAAATGACATCCAAATACCTATTGGTTTTGATATATGGTCAAAAATAATATATTGGAGATGGGTTTCAAGTTTGGTAATTTTTTGAATTAGTGTAGATTTATTATGAATTTTCTTATGAAGAAATGGTTAATTTTGGTTTAAAATTAATTACGGCTATTATATGTTAGCTTTGGGCCAGAAATTTATACAGCTTAGAAAACATATTAAAAGTGAGTTATAGGAATTTTTGGATAATTTTCCTAAGTATTTTAACAAATATATAAAACTATTTAAAGTAGGAGACTTAAATGTTTTATATGTTCATAAAAGGAGAAGGGGCGATTCATAAATGTTTTAATTGTTAATTTCTAAAATTCGGTAGCATTTCTAGAAAATATTTTGGAAAAGTATTGGCAACCAATCACATATTGACATACAAAGCAAGTTATTAAAAAGAAATTACTTTATAAAGTTAAAATTTCGGCGGTCACCTTTCGACTACATGCTTCTACCTCCAACCAGTTCAAAACCAATACAAATGGTATCAAAGACTTGGTATGTAGTGGATTAGAGATATGTGAAAGGTATAGAGTCGAAACATGGGCTTTTCAAGGGGTCGAGGCCTTGTTTTGCTTTTAAAAGGAAATGTCGGTTGCTTTGCTTTCGAAAAGAATGCTTTCGAATGAGATAGCTTTTGACCTAGTTAATTTTTTTAAAGAAAAGTTTCGAAAGAGGTTGCCGCCTTTGTTTTAAATAGAAGCTTTCGAAGGGGTCGAAACCCTACTATCGCATTCTATCTTTCGAAGCCGCGCTTTCAAAAGGACTTCTTTGTTTTAAAATTAACGTCGCTTCTCCAATGCCTTCGAAGGGGATGGTTTAGACACCATCCACTTCTTACTTAGGAAATTGCTTTCAAAAGAGACACTTTCGACTTAGTTCTTTTAAGTCCCTTTTGACATTTTTGAAGTTAAACCCAATGGTTGCAAATGGAATGGTTTTAAAGGTTTTGAAACTATGTTCCACATATTATTACTTGAACCCAATTCTTTCGAAAGGCTTTTTTTAAGTAAAGGACTTCAATGATTTTGAAAGGTATCAAATGAAGCTTTTGAAGGGGATGTTTCCCAGTGTTTTTGAAAGGTATATGATAAAGGTTACGAAGGGGTGACTCCTTAATGTTGTCGAAAGATTTACCTTTAGTATTTGAATGAATGGATTCCAATACTTTCCAAATGCAAGTTTGAAGTGTTTTAAAAGAGGATGTCTAAGATTCTATAAAGCTTTTGAAAAAAATACTTTCAATTGTTTCGAAAGGTAGGTTTTGGCGTTTCGGCCTAGTGTTAGAAAGTAAAGTAGTTAACTAGTTTCGAACGGGGTACTTTCAAGTGTTTCAAAAAAAATTGTTTAAATCTTTTAAACAAAGGTTTCGAATGTTTTAAGTAAATCATATGTCATGGCAAAGAGTTTTGAGTAAAGCATAGGTATGTTTTCCTTGTTTAAGCATGATTTAAAGGGTTAAATACTTTTGAAAGAAATGTTTTCAATGAAAATTTGGATGGGTAGTTAACCTTAAGTAAATGACTTAGATATTTGAATACTAGATAGGACTGGTATAGGGGTCATGCCCTATACATTAGCTATAGCCCCTAGCTAATTTTAGTCTAAAATCCCAGTATTTAGGGCGTGATCACGGGTAGGACTTAAATAATGGTTACACACAAAAAGGAATATATATACAGAGAAAGAGGATAAGCTATTGGTGAGCCCGCAAAACCATTAGGATCAGGTGACCCTGGAAGGAGATAGTAAGGGTAGTCAGCCCAAGAATGTGTCTAACAGGTGTTTGATAATTAATTATGTCCGGTAGGCCCAAGTCAGCCAATGGTTAGTAGTTAGCCAAAAAAACTATATTTTGGGATAGATAGTCCATTAATTATCAGATTTATATGCATATATGAAATTTTTGTTCTTGCTCTAATCAGTTTGATTGTAGGATATTGGTTTGCAAAAAGATATGTTTTAAATGGATATTAGTGAAGGGAAACCTGTTCCGCTAAGTGGCATAGTCTCACTTAGTATCGGTAAACCAAGATGCAATCATATTATTCACACCAAGCTTTATGTCTGACTCGAAGTTTATGTTTTCCCCTTTAAGCTCTCAGGTGCTCAAAATTAATTTGAGTAGATTGAGAGTTAAGGCTTTTCAGGTTTAGTAGGTTGGACGAATAAAGCTTCTAAGGACGTGCAGGAGGCAATGCTAGCTATGTAGGAGCTATTTAGTTTTATTTCCACGGTGAAGTATCGAAGCTGATTGTCTATTTAGTACTCTGATCATCCAAGGATGCATCTTCATATGTCACTTTTGGCATATTTTCTAATAATTATATTTGATCGGAACATGGGATGACGTTTGGTATTATGTAATGGAATATCAAACATGGTTTTAAATTATAATCAGTAAGAATTTTTTTTTGCAGTATGTGATTTTGTTTCATGTTCACATGCTTTTGATATTATAGATACCATTAACATTACCTTTTTTCATTAAAAGTTAATACTATAGATGACTACAACAACTATAACGCTTGGCTCGGGCCTCAAGATAGAGGATGCTACAACTTTTTATCAAAGCATTGGTTTGTGAAAAACTTAAAAGAACTTAAATGATTTTGAAAACATAATCCAAAGGAATTAGAGAAAAGACCGGGATATGAAATAATGCTATAGTAACATACTTTTATTTTCTATATATAAGTATACGATTTATCTCTATTCTCCCATCTCTACTAGGCTATTCTTCCATATCTTACAAAGAATTGAATGCAGATTTTGCGAACGTAAGATATGGATGCTTGAAGAGTTAACATTGAAAAGGGAAGCACCACAACTAATAGGAATACCAGACCAAATACTAGAAGGAATCCCGATCAGGCACAAGCTGCTAATGTGAGTGCTGGAATGTTGCAGGTTGACATAGGAGTAATGTACCAGTTTTTCGTTAACATGGCATATACAGGAGTTACTGTGGGGTTAGTTGGAGGTAATGCCAAAGGAGGAAATCAGTGAGCTCCAGTGGTTAATAACTATGATGTGTTGAGCAGAGATTATGCTAGATTGGGAGGAAAGCCATTCATTAGAACTGAAGATGCAATTGAAGTAGGGAATTGGTTACTTCATTGCAAAAGGATTTTTTCTGATCTAGGGCTGAATGATGAGCAGAAAAGGAGTCTTTCTTCCAGGCAGTTACAAGGAGTAGCACTGTGTTGGTGGAACAGTGTTACAGTTGGTGCCAACGAAGAGTCTATGACATGGGCTGAGTTTAAAAGGAGGTTTGAGGAGGGTTTTATGTCGAAGATTGCAAAGTCTACTTTGCTCAGGAAGTTTGGTTAGTTAGAATAGGGAGATATGACAGTGCTTAAGTATGCAACCAGATTTGAGGAGTTGGCATGGTACGGGTATGCTAAGGTTGATTCTATTGTTAAGTAGAATGAAAAGTTCATTCGTGGGTTAAAGCCTAAGTTTGCTAAGGCAACATTACTGCATATTAGAGTCCCGTATGATGTAATTGTTGAAATGAATTTAAGACATGAGGAGATGCTTTCTTTTATTGAGGGTAACAAGGCAAGAGGAGTTCAGGGAGGACAGAGCCGAAAGAGGAAGTTTTTCCATAAGAAAGGAGATCAGAAGGGTGGAGCTGCCAAGAAAGGGAAGGAAGAAATTGTATATTATAAGTGTGATAAGAAAGGACACAACTCACATGAGTGTCGGACAGGTAAAGGAAAGAAAGCTGCTGAGAAGAAAGGAATAAGGTGTTTCAACTACGATCAGATTGGTCACTATAAGAACCAGTGTAAGGAGGCAGTCAAGGATGGAAAAGGCAAGCTGTTTGCATTGGAACCAGCTGCCTCATGACCAACAACAAAGGAAAAGGGAAAGCTATATTGGGAGGTACGATTTTCACTCATGGTTTATCGGTTGGAGTACTATTTGCTACTGGGCATCGCATTCTTTTATATCTCATTATTTGGTATGTAAGCTTAACCTAGAACCCTCATACCTAGTTACTTCCTTAAGGATTGCAAATCTAATAGGATGGTATTCGACACTTGGGATGAAGTATGACCGGTTAGAGTTTGAGTTGTTAGGTCATACATTTATTTGCATTTGGCATGTGTTTGATTTCGTAGGGTATGGAATTATTTTGGGTATGGATTGGTTAAGTAAATACGATACTAGGATATTTTGCCATGGTCGGAAAATATCGCTTGGACACCCTGACTGTAGTGATCAGATTATATACTTCGTAGAGAACCTTAGCTTTGAGGTTAATGCTTTATTGGGTGTTGTGGAGGCAGAAGATGAGTTAAGTCAAGTTTTCATTGTTAGAGAATTCACACATGTCTTTGAACCTGTAGTAGGGTTGCCACTGAAACAAGCTATCGAGTTTCAGATAGATTTAGTTCCAAGAGCAGAACCGATGAGTAGACTGCCAAGCAGAATGACACCTACCGAGATGAGGGAGTTGAAGGTGCAGTTGGTGGATTTGGAAAGTAAGGATTTTATCAGACCAAGCAGTTCGCCTTAGGGAGCAGCCGTAGTGTTTGCAAAGAAACCGGATGGATTGTTAAGGTTATGCATTGATTATCGTAAGTTGAATGAGAAAACGATAAAGAATTGATATCCGTTAACTAGAATTAATGATTTGTTCGACCAGTTGAGTGGAGCCGAAGTATTTTCCCAGTTGGATATGGAAATAGGATTTCATCATTTTAGAGTGGCTAAGGATAGCACTCATTTGACGGTGTTCAGGACCAGATATGGATCGTATGAATGGTTAGTAATTCCATTTGGACTAACTAATATGCCAGTATTCTTTGTAGATTTGATGAACCAAATTTTTCGAGAGCGCTTGGATAGATTCGTACTGGTATTTATAGACGATATTTTGATATACTATAAGGATGAAAGAGAGCATGAAGTTCATCTTAAAGCGATGCTTGAGACGTTGAGGCAGCATCAAATGAAAGTGAAATTTTCGAAGTGTCATTTCTGAAAGAAGGAAGTGAAGTTTCTTGGTTGTATAGTCTTAGAAAACCTATAGATTCGACTAAGATCGAAGTGGTGAATAATTGGAAGAGACCAAGATAGTGACTGAGATGAAGAGTTTTCTTGGATTAGCTGGCTATTACCAGAGATTCATTAAGGATTTTTTCGCGGATAGTGGCACCGATGACCAAGCTAATGCGGAAAGACTTGAAATTTGTTTGGACTAATAAATGTGAGGAAGCATTCCAGAAGCTGAAACACATATTGACGAATGCACCTGTGTTAGTTGTTCTATAGGGGAATCAGGACTTAGTGGTACACACGGATGCATGCAGAATAGGATTTGGAGCTGTGTTAATGCAAAGAGGTAAAGTGATTGCCTATGCATCTTGACGGCTCAGACCGCATTGAAGGTGTCGAGACATTACCTTTCGGGAGAAAGATTCGAGTAATATACGGATCATAAGTCACCGAGGTACTTATTCTCTCAAAAGGAGTTATATATGAGACAATAGAGTTTTTTGGAGTTTTTAGACACATATGACTTTGGAATCGAGTATACACTAGGAAAGGGGAACAAAGTTGAAGATGCACTTAGCAGAAAATATCAGAATGTAGTATTGGAAATGATAACTGAGTGGAAAGATTTAGAAGCATTGACTACATGCAAGAGTACCGAGGAGATCCAAGAGTAGTTCTAGTACAAAAACTGCTATGTTATCATGTTTAGAAATTCAAGTAGTGATAATCAAAAGGATTGCTTCTAAGCAAGGGGAGGATCCATTATTAGTTGAATGGACCAAGGAGTTGAGGGATGGAATAGAGAGTGATGGCTTGAAAGATTTCAGTGTTGAACAGAATGGATGGTTAAGGAAGAAAGGAAGACTGCATGTTCCAAATGTGGAAAATATTAGAAAGCAAGTTCTTGAGAAATGCCATCGCTCGAAGTTCACTGTTTATCCAGGAGGAACTAAGATGTATCAGGATATGAGAAGTTTCTTCTTGGAAGGTATGAAGAGAGATGCAGGCTTATAGGTGAAACAATGTTTGAACTGTCAATAGGTAAAAGCCGAACATCTGAAACCAAGTGGGTTACTTCAACCTTTAGATGTTCCAATATGGAAATGAGATTCTATCTCAATGGATTTCATAAATGGGTTGCCAAGATCAAACAAAGGAAATGAAAGCATATAGGTCATAGTGGACAGATTGACCAAGAGTGCCCATTTCATTCCAGTTAAGTCAATAAAGACGGCGCCTGTTTTAGCTAAGTTATTTATGAAGAATATAGTTAGACTGCATGGAATTCATAGTAATATAGCGAGCGATAGAGAATCCTTATTCTCTAGCGAGTTCTTGAAGAGTCTACAGAAGACTTTAGGTACCAAGCTCAAGATGAGAACCACTTACCGTCCATAGATAGATGAGCAAATGGAAAGAGTTAACAAAGTCTTAGAAGTTTTGTTAAGAGCTTGTGTGCCAGAATTTGGAGGATCATGGAAGGACCATCTACACTTAGTCGAGTTTTCATATAGCAATAGTTATCAGACTAGTATAGCGATGCATAATTTGAAGCTTTGTATGGAAGGCCATGCAAATCGCCCATCTGTTGGTTAGAGACCGGGGGTAGGTTAATTCTTTGTCTAGATTTGGTTAGTGAATCTGCAGAAAAAATTGAGTTAATTCAAGCCAGAATGAAGGAAGCTCGGTCGAGGCAGAAGAGTTATGCGAATAGAAGAAGGCAAGACTTAGAGTTCTCAGTTGGTGACCATGTTTTCATTAAAATATCACCGTGAAAGGTGTAATCCGTTTTGGGAAGTCAGGAAAATTGACACCAAGATTTGTAGGACCATTTCCTATTTTGGAAAGGATTGGGAAATTCGCATATAGAGTGGAGTTACCAAGTGGTTTGGAAGGAGTCCATAACGTTTTTCATGTTTCTCATATAAGGAATTGTATTTGAGATCCAGAGACTACTATATTGTAACACCCTTAATTTTTGATAACATCATTTAGAAGATTTAATTAGATAAATTAAATAGAATAATGTAAATAATTAGAGTGATAAGGGGAATGAGATTTGAAAATAAATTAAGGGCCATGCTTAATTATTTAAATGGGCTTAAGAATGGCTTATAGGCTGATTAATTTACACAAGGGCTTATAAGGAAATAGTCTCAGCTTATTACCATAACCCTTACAACCCACGTTTCGTTATTTTTCATGTTCATTTCTCATTTCATAGAAACGTAAACATAAAAGTAGTTGGCCATTACTAGGAGAATAGAGGAGAAATTAAACCTAAACCTAAGGAATTATAGCAAGAGGATTAATCTCAAAGTCCTTATCATAACTAAGGTGAATAATAATCTATATCATCTCTATTTTGTTTTTA